>CM072899.1:985478-3385478 GCA_037013685.1 Acridotheres tristis | reverse complement strand
CAGAATGCACTTTTCCTGGGTTGGCTTAGTTGTGATGCTTCTAAATATTCTGGGACAGAGTGACAAGAGGAGTCAGAGATGTGCTCAAATAGACTGTTGTGGTTCAGTGGCTTCAGAGGGACCTGTGCACGAGATATTGGTAATCTCCAAAAATCAGGAAACTGGATGTTACCAATGAAGTGAACAGAGAGACTGACTGACTATTATTTAATTGTGCTGTTTAGTGTAGTTCAAACATTTATTTCCAAGCCCTCCACTTGCTCTTTACTTGGAAAGCCCCTGGCAAGAACAGGGGTGAATTTGAGTGAGTTTGGATGACCATGAGGAGGAGAAAACTCCACACAGAGAATGTGTCTCAATACAAGTACAATGGAAGGTAGTGAAAAGCTGCCTCAAAATTTAAACCCAGTTGTGCTTCACTTGATTTAAATGTGAAGATAATCAGGAAGCAAATAACCAATACCCTCCTTAAACCTCCCTGCAGTATCTGGACCACGAGTTTATTTAACTGCACTGACTGCTGAAAACAGTCATTCAGGAAAGAGTATTTTGGCACCATAAACAAAGTCCAATTATTTCATCTTTACCGTGGCACTCAACAAAATTACCAATAAATAAAACAACTGGCAAGGCTTTAAGATCCATGAGAGTATCCAGCAGGGCGACAAACAAAACAATCGAGTTACAACTGTTATAAAGTGGGTAATAGACACAGTGGGCCCAATTTTCCCAACTTTACAATAATTTGAAAAGCCCTGCAGAGCTCTTTTCACTTGTTCATCTTACTTCCTTCACTGGGGCTCATAATTAATTTAAACCGTGCAATTCACGAACAGTTGTTCCATTGTATTGTCAACTTTGTGGAGTCTTAAAATTGTAGGAGCACTTATTGGAAACAATGATGGAAAAACTGGAATTGAAGTTGCATCTACCTTGGCCCCTTGCACTGAATTAGCATTGCTCAAGGTCTGTCTGCCCTGCACTCAGGGCATTGAACAATTGCTGGGTCAGTTTTCCACCAGCATTTTTTACTCCTGGGGCAGGAACTGCTGGATGAGCACAGATCCCAGCTGGAGCTCAGCCTGTGTGACCCTCAGGATGGTAAATCAGCTCACAGAAATCACCTTCTTGACAAACTGCCTGTGTGAGTGCACCCCTGTACCAACCAAATTCTGGCCAAAAATGGCATGAGAGCACGCTGGCTTTCCATGAAGTTCTGCAAAGAAATGATAACAAAGGATCACAGAATGTCCTGAATTGAAGGGATCCTAAAGATTTTTCAGTTTCAACTTCTCTGCTATGGACAGGGACACTTTCCACTATCCCAGGTTACTCCAAACCCTGTCCGACCTGGCCTTGGACACTTCCAGGGATGGGGCAGCCACAGCTTCTCCAGGTAACCTGTGTCAGCACCTCATCACCCTCACAACAAGGGATTTTTTCCTAAAATCTAATCTAACCCTGCCCTCTGCCAGTGTGAAACCATTCCCTATGTCCTGTGACTCCAGGCCCTTGTCCATAGTCTCTCTCCATGTTTCTTGCAGGCTTCCTTCAGGCACTGGAAGAGACAATTGGGTCACCCCGAAGCTCCTCCAGGCTGAATAAAACTGATACAGCCATCGCCCCTCTTGCCTGCACCCTGTCCTGTGACACAGATTGTGTGCACCCAAAATTAGCACAGAAATAGGTTTTTTTTCCTTCTCCTGCAAGGAGTGCACTCAACAGAGTTTCCTGTGGTGGGCCTGAATATGGAGAAGATCTGTTTGCACAAAGTCCACAGCACTCGCTCAACAAATGTCTAAACTTCCAAAGGCTGGGTGTGATCTCAGGGCGATGGAGATGCCAAGATTGCAGCCTGTCATGGCCCTGAGCAGTGCAGGCTGCCAGCCCCTCCCAGGACAGGGAGACTGGGCTGGATGGCAGCTTACAGACAGCAGCTTATTGACAGTCAGCTGATGAATGGTAACTCATTAAGCCGTGGGAATATTATTGCTTGCAATGCTCTGTCCATACAGGTAATCAATTTTCTAAGTGAATGAAACTGCATTAGGGTCACTTTAATTTCCAATGAGAATGTCGACACAAGCACTTAGTGAAGTTTGACTAATCTATTTAAAACAAACTTAGATTTGTTTCTCTCAGTAGCTGTATCCTTGGACAGGATCAACGCAGCTACTTCAGGATTAACATGCCAAGGAATTCTGCCACTTCTTATTTCTCAAAGTGTATTTCACCTCAACATCTTCCAGATACAGCTTCAAGCACCTGCCCTTCAAGCTGATGTTGAAGATTTATTTCAAATCCAAAGGGACAGCAGACTTACTTTGTCTTCATGGTAAATGCTTTACTTTTTCATTATAGGGCTAGATGGAAGCAACAAGAAAGTGAAATTTAAAAAAAAAAATAAGAAGAAGGTTTGATAAAGACCAACAGTTGTCATATCAAGTAATCCACAGGAAACGTGGGAAAAGCAAAGCATTAGCACAGTGTGCCACACAGAAGAAATCTCACACTGAGCCCAGAGAATTGAAAAGACACCCTCATCCCCTTGAAGCTGATGGGAATTTTGCCACTGGAGTGGAGACGGGTTTACACCCACACTGTCTAAGGGGAATGCTTTGCTGCTGAAGCACACCATGGCAGCCACCCCAGAAAAACAGCAGCCTGCTGCACCACGACAGATGCTGACTCAGTCCAAAACCTGTTCTTAGCTCAGTGACTGAGTTTTTGGCATGGCTTTGTACCTGCTTTTGTTTTATTTGCTACAGCCTTATGTGGGGATGGCACAAAGCTCCGAGAGAGAATATTCTAACAAATATGAAATGGAGATGACAGGATCCCAGAATAGCCAGGACATTGAACATTGAAGTGGCAGGACGAGAGGACTAGACACAAATGATAAAGGAAATCAAGATTTATTTCCTACCCTGAATATTCAGACCAAAATCAAATGATTAAACTTCATCCCACGAAAACATAAAATTTTTGAAATGCATCTCCTATGTTCAAAACATTTTGTATACAAAAATAGTAATTTTTCTTCATTTAGTTCCTTTCTATGGAAGCAATTTTGCCACTGCCCTGGATTTTCTGGTAGGCAGATAAAAAATCCCTTTATTATACTGACTGTTAAGGGAGCCTCAAAACATGATGTGGCCACTGTCTTATTTCTGACTTATGCCTCAAGTTACCTGTCCTGTTGGTTTAACGTGGATTTGTCCAACAAAAGTGTCAGATTATTTTAACTACTAACCAGCCTTCAAGGAGTAATTACAGCAACAAAAGATGCAATCACCTGGGCACAACTGAATATCTCTTATCTCTTACTGGTCACCCCAATGGCCCAAATAAACCACAGCAAAGTCCCTGATTTGTTCTGAGCACTGATGGTTCACTCACAATAGAGCCTTTGACCCTCAACAACAGACTTGGTGCACCACAGTGAAGAATTCTTCATGCTTGTTCAAGAAATTAATGTAGCCATGAATAGCTGAGTACAAAAAGCTCAGAGTTTTGAAGTGATTCTCTGCCAGGTACAGACTTTTTGCAATCCAAGAGGACACTGGACTGCAAGGACTCGAGCCCTGGGCACAGGAAGGGTTTTCCTGGGAGGAATCCCTTTGCAAAGGAGCTG
Organism: Acridotheres tristis; assembly: GCA_037013685.1. Classification (NCBI taxonomy): domain Eukaryota; kingdom Metazoa; phylum Chordata; class Aves; order Passeriformes; family Sturnidae; genus Acridotheres; species Acridotheres tristis. The sequence continues at coordinate 3,381,844 of CM072899.1, read as the reverse complement.
CAGTATGGAACTCTGGGGAGTGCCCTTCCCCTGCTTTTCCCCAGAGCTGTCTCCATGGAATCCACTTCAGCAGCCTTGTCATGGCTCAATGGGAGCCAGGCCACGAGGTGAAGGATGGTGAACCTCTTCTGTCCAGTGGGATTGTCAGCCATGGACAAAGAGTATTCAAATGATCTCATTAGCCAGCAATCCTACTTCCAAAGATCCTTTCAGATGCCCAGGAAAGACAATTCCTGTTAGCCTGGCATAATTTCCATCTGATATTTTCTTCTTAAAAAGAACTGTGCGCAGTTGGCTGCAAGCTTTCCATGCTTATCTGGGAGGAAATAAATTTGGGGCTCAGCGATGTTTTTACTTCTATTAATGTTTTTTTTTTATTATTACTCACATGAGAAAAGATACCTAATTCTAGAAAATAGCTGCCATATATTTCATACTGTGCAGGAAATCAGCTTGCACCTAACCCAACACAGGCATGAGAGGGAGTCAGAGATTATGGAAGAGAAAAAAAAATTGCTTTAAAGTATTCCAGCTCCATTCCCTTCTTGCTGTTTTGGATGCTGAAGAGCCATCCATCTCTGCATGTCTACAGCCAGAGCTCATCCCTTTCCCAGAGAAGCCAATGCCATTGATTAGGAGGAGAACTGCCTAGTTAGCCACCTATCCATTCTGGAGAAGGGAGAGACCTGCCCATGTGTTACAGCCTCATCTCCAGGGTTACAAACAGGCCCTGCTTTGCCTGGAATTAATGGTTACAGACACATCGATCCCACGGCAGAAAGGTCACACCCCCCAAAGCCAGACACATAAAAGAGAAAAATGGAGATGGAAAGCCTTCACTCTTCCAAGTGAGTGTTCTGGCTGCTGAGCTGCTCAGCATCTCTCTGAATTTCTGTCTGCATCCAGGCCTGGCATGGGGAGCTCAGATCTGCAATATCTCAGTTCACAACAGATCATCCTGCAACATCCCAACCTTTACAAGGCTCACTGTGATTACAACAAAGCCATGTTTTAATCACAAAGAATGTCACCTTCATGTTAAAACCATCCAGGCAGTTTTCAGTGGATGTGGTTCAGCAGGGTCCTCTGAGGCTGAAGTGTGCCCGTGGTATTATCATTGTTTTATACTGAATGAAGAGAGAAACTAATTCACTGTCCTTTTGTACTGGGGATAGAATAATGCATGTGATTTTCCACTTTGAAAAGATATTTAATAATCCCATTTAATGTTGAGTTAAACATTTCATTGTTTGCCATGACTAATCCACAGATTTGAAGGGAAAATTCCACTTTAAAGTGTAATGGAGCTTCCCTGCTCCTTCACTTTTGAATTAGTACTAACGCAATTTTAAAAATAAGTACCAATTTGTGGAGATATTTTGCAGCACGTGTCCTAACACACTTATCCTAAGTGCAGTTAAATAGAGGGTGCTTTGGATAACAAATGCAAATTCGGTCAGACTGGTAAAACCAGTGCAATCTTCACACAGAGAAACCTTCTAATTAAATGAATAAACTTATTCTGAAAGATGTTCAATGAAGGATGCAGAATAGGATTATTCTACTCCATCAAGCACCCTTTTGATGTTTAATGAAACTACAACACCAGGTAAATTATGGGTTTGTGTTCACTGCACAGTTTTTAATGAGATTATAAAGTAAAATCCAATATATTACAAGTGGGTTAAATATATTTTTATATCTCTGTCTGGAGAGGCAACCTCCAGAACGATCATTTAGAAATATGCAGCTGACTACTGGAAAATATTGAAAGAAACACACTGTTATAAAAACACAGAAACCACAGAACTATTTTCAATCTGTCATGGCCAGTGAATACAGCATAAAAATATGTAAATATTTATGGGTGCACAGTAATGACCTATAATAACAAATTCCATTACAGTATTTTTAAAGAAATACAACTGCCGTAGTCACTTTTCATATTTCCATATTTATTTATTTTTTTTAGAAACACTGTAGGTGTCAGGATTAAGGGGAAAGAGGCACTGAAGCATCAGGGGCCATGTGCCACGCTGCACTGGGTTACAGCCCTGTTAACATTTCTAAGGAAATGAGCCTTATTATTCAAATACTTCAATTATATGAGCTCTCTGCCAACGTGAAGCAATTGAAAATGTCACACCTCAGCGAAGGAGGGTGATACTGGTACCAAATGGTTTCTGTGTAACCAGCCCTGCTGCTTGGTGACAGCAGTGATCAAGCTCCCTGTGACTTCCAGGGGCACAGAGTCAGGCTGTGGCAGCTCCCACCTGGAATAACCCACGGCACCAAGCCAAGGATGCTCTGCTGTGTCTCCCCTGTGTCACCAGAGCAGCTCCCAAGGCCACCCAAACCCACCGAGCTTCCCTTGAGAGGTTTGCTACGATCTCCCGAGCAAAAGTTACACTGGCCTAAGTGGCTCAGCACCCAGCCAAGCTCTGAACCAAACAGGAACATTTCAGCAGCTCTGCCCAGAGCAGGAGCCCAGCCCAGGCACTGTGTGTGGGAGCAGGACCCACTGCTCTGGCACCTCCTGCAAGCCAGGCACTCTGCCCTGCAAGACAAAGCCTTTAAATCCTGGCCAAATGGCTAAATCACTCCTCCTCCACCTGTCAGTGCTCGCTTTTGTGGAGAGACAACTTGTCTGGGGAAGGCTGGATGCACATCTCAGCAGTCTGAACTGGACACAAACGAATTGGAAACTTCAGTGCAGATGAACTGCTGTCACCCCTGCTCTGCCAGCCGGGCAGCTCTGCACCAGCAGTCAAAGGAGGGCGGCTGAAAAAGAAGGATTTGAACATCACAGAATTCATCTTGCAGTTTCTCCTGAGATTATGGTGTTTGATGGCTCCAAGGTGTCACAGATTCCTGGCAGTTGTGACTGGAGACAGACAAATGGACATTTTCAGGCACAGATTTGTGAAATTTGGAGAAAATATGAGTTCACTTTCTTCTAAATCCTCCATAGTTAAAACCAGTATTTGTCTGATAGCCAGGTGACATAAGTTGAGTTCCTTCCTCTATTCAGCAGTTACAATTTTGATGAAGTTTTTTCTTTTACTCAGAGACTTTGAGTCAGTAACACCAGTTCCAATGTTAAAACCATCTTCATACAATAAAACTTGTACCTCAGGGAAAAGAATGGGACTCTTTTTCACCAAATCAACAGGAAAAACATGAATACCAGGCTTGGAAATAATGGGAAATAATATTCTTTTTTCTAAAAATAACCAGGTTATACTTCAGGCTCACTCACTGCTCACCCTGTGGACCTGCTGCTGTTTCTGAAGAAGGAGACCCTGCACAGAACAGGTCTTGAGCCTTAGCTCATGTAAAGTACTATTGGACAAAGGAACATGAAAAACTGGAATAACGTCAGAAAACACAAAACTGCAGTAATTTTAGTTTTAATAATGAAATGGAAGCCCCTCACTTTGACTCCTTGTTCAGAACTGACTCAAACTTGGTGAGTTTTTGTGGGCTTTGGTTGAGGCATTAACACCTGAGGCATTCAACCTGAAGAGGATGAGACTGAGAAGGTGCTCAGTGTTTTGTTGGCAGGGCTGGACTGACACACACACAGACACACAGACAGACACACAGACACACACACACACACACAGACACACACACAGACACACAGACACACAGACACACAGACACACAGACACACACAGACACACACACACACACACAGACACACACACACACACACACACACACACACAGACACACAGACACACACACAGACACACAGACACACACACACAGACACACAGACAGACACACAGACAGACACACAGACACACACACACAGACACAGACACAGACAGACACACAGACACACAGACACACACACAGACACACAGACACACACACAGACACACACACACAGACACACACACAGACACACAGACACACAGACACACAGACACACAGACACACACACACACACAGACAGACACACAGACACACAGACACACACACACACAGACACACAGACACACAGACACACAGACACACAGACACAGACAGACACACACACACACACACACAGACACACAGACACACACACACACACAGACACACACACAGACACACACAGACACACACACACACACAGACACACACACAGACACACACACACACAGACACACAGACACACAGACACACAGACACACAGACACAGACAGACACACACACACACACACACAGACACACAGACACACACACACACACAGACACACACACAGACACACACAGACACACACACACACACAGACACACACACAGACACACACACAGACACACACACAGACAGACACACTTCTGCAGGTCTGGTGACACCTTTGGCTCTCTCTGTCACTCTCAGCTGTGGCTGTGTGTCCATGCCAGCACAGGGCAGGGAGTGTGTCCATCCCTCACTCCTGTCTTTCCCAATGCCCTCACCAGTTCAGCTCACTGAACTGGGCCATTCCAAGTGCTGGCACATGTCCCACGGTGTCACCCTCTCCAGAGGATGCTGATGCTGGCAGGCTCAGAGGCATTAGGTGAACAGCTGGAGGTGCTCATGGCTTAGGCCACCCCAACTAAACCTGCCAAACCTCATCAGTCAGAGCTCACAGTTCACACATTCAGCTCCAGTGTGGAACCTGAGCATCACCAAATTGCTCCTTTAAATACAATGCACCAGCCTGGATGAGATCGATTAAAGAAGAATGCAAGTAACCACCGGAACATCTGAGTGCTTCAATAAAAACCACACTGTTAACACGATTTAGAGAAAATACAGGATGCCTAAACTTTGCACGTAATTTAATAATATTCTTCAGGATAAAGAAAAAGAAAAAAGATGTTATCTGCTCTCTTGATAAATGCTTCAAACTCACAGAGATCTGATCTTCATCTGGTTTAACTCAGAGTGACTTCACTTAAAGTCAGAGGAGCCACAAAAGTCAACAGCAGATGAAGAGCTGGCCCTAGTTTGCTATTCACTAATCTTCAGGGAAATAGTAAGATTATGGACAGAATACTTTCTTTCTCCAAGATAAGGAAATATAATATCCCTAGAATACCTCTTATCTACTCTCCAATTCAATCTGGAAAGTCTTTTCTCTTTCCCAAGCTTTCTGTAGAATTTCTGTTCCACAAGCACATCCCTTCCAAGTTTGTTGGCATTTTTAATGTGTTAAAGCTGTCGCTCCACTTTTGGCCACAGCTCTTCCTTTTCTTGAGTCCTCTCAAAAATTAAAAACCTGTTCTTTTCCTGCTCCTTCCACCCTTCAGAGAAGCTTCTTCCGTTTTTTGTGGACGGAAATATTTGCTCCAGTTACAATCCCCTTGAGCCTCTCTCTGTGTTCCAGGTCCTGACCTCCTCAGTGCAGTGTGTGGGACAGGGCAAACCCGTGTGTGTGAGCTGAGATCTCAGCATTGTTTGCTCCGTGGCAATTCTCATCACCATCACACCTCATCCGTGGTGTGAAAGCAAATTCCAGATAGACTCAGGAGCTGAGCGTGTCCTTCCCATGTTCCTGGGGCTGTGGTGCCATCTAGTGAGTCAGTTGCAATACTCTGTGCGTCCATTTTTGCACAAAACCAAAATTTATTTTTAAATGTAACACTAAATAAATATACTGTTGTCCTCGGGCAAAATTCCATAAACAGAGTAATCAAATCAAATAACATTTTTCCCAAACACTGCCCTGAAGCATTGCATTCCTAAGGCACTGGCGTGGCACATGATTTAACATTCCACTGGAAGGATAAAACTTGAATCTTTGATAAAGCCATCCCAAGCAGAAACAAAGGTGCTTTAGTTAGTGGTACCCAGCTTGTAGACTAAACACATCACTTGTATAATCGGTCTTAAAAAGCTGTTTACACTATTTGCCACCCTGGCAAAGGGATGTGTGAGGGGCTGTTATCTGCCTCCAGTATTTTCTTGAAATCTGAAGTCCTGCAGAGCTTCTTTGTAGCAGATGCTCAAAACCACCAAGAAAAGTGGCTCAGTTTGAAGCAAATTGCTTCAAATTGGAAATTTCCATTTAACCCTTCCTCTACCTCCAGGTGGGACACAGGATTTCTTTCTTTAGGTCTTCACCTTCTTCAGGTGAGCTCACTCTGAGCCACAGCTGGGGCCCGTGGAGGGGACCCCACGACACCCCCATGAGAGCCCCAAATGTTTTAATGTTTTTAATGTTTTAAATGTTTTTAATGTTTTTAATGTTACCCTGCAGCCCCTGACCACTGCTCCCAGCCTGGCTGCTCCATGTCCAGACCCCACAGAAATGAAAAAACAGAGTCCACAGAGTCAGTGAAATCACACAGAGCTCCATCACTGTGTCATCTTTGTCTTAAAACTCCCGTAAAAAATACCACAAGATCAAAAGCGCTTTCTTTTGTCTTATGTGTTTCCATCTCACCTCGACTATTGCTGCTCTTTATGATACTGTAAAAACCAGCCCAGACCCACAAACCAGCTGTCCTGTGTGATAGCTGTGACAGCTTCCACCCAAGAGATTGCAAATCCCAAATCCGATCCGAAATCAGTTAAGGAACATCTTCTCACCCATCTCAGAGGGGTCTGGAGCAGGCCTAACACCAAAAATGTTGTCTATTAAGTTAAATTCTGTTATGGATGACATTTTGGAGCTGTGGGCATAGTTCATATTTCCGTTTCCATTGTTTTCAAACAGATGAACTTAATATTTTACAATAGTTTTACGTAGGGATTGGAAATCTGATTTAAATTATTCCAACTGCTGCTTTACTTCATTGAGGAAATTGGTATTAAATTGTTGGATGTATTTATGTGTCCACCTTTGTTACTACTTTAGTCTGTCTGAAGTACCTGCAACCTCCAATACTTCATTCTCACCATTAATTAAAACTTTTCCAAGCTTAACACACCCAGGAAGGAGGATTGGGGAGCAAGTGTTGTGTAACAGATGAACTCATATAAAATCTAAATGTGATTTAATAAGTTGATAATGGATCATTAATTACAAAACTAGTGAAATGAAACACATTGTTGTGGAAACACATAATGGAACTATTGAGAAAGAATAGATTTGTTTTTACTGAGTACTTGTCTGCTAAGAAAACCACCTGTGCAAATAACCAGCTCAAATCAGATGACAAGCAGATTTTTTATTGCCCAAGAAAGATTTGGGTTTCCATGACAACGCACCCAGGTCAAAACAGCAAATTATATATTTTTCTGTAATAAACATCTCATTTACTCTAAAAGGTTTAATGTCCAGGTTTATAATGTGTCTAAAATATATTTATTAGCCAGCAATTATTTAATACAGCAGCTTCTGCCCAGAAATGGCTGTCTAGTGACTGGGGATTCAGCTCCAAGTGTATGGGATCTATCCTAAGCCTTCTGGCATTTTAAACAAATGCTGTAATGCTGTTTGGCTCATAGTAACCTACTGTGAGCTCTGGGGAAAGCTAAGCAAACAGTTTAAACGTTACACAAAAATTTTTATTTAATTTAATTCAAGCATTTATGAAATTATATTAAATTAGGTCATATTCATAGGTTATCCAGTATTTAACATTTTCACCAGTAATTGCCTACCCATTTAATTTAAAATTTAATGACATTATTTAAGGAAAAGGTTTTCTTGATCTGAGGGCAAATATGCTTTATTTATAGGCCCTTTCTCAGACGGAGAATGGAAAGTACAAATGTGTTACTCATTAAGGCCACGTTGTTACGTGGCTGCAGGACTGAATCACGGCTTCCCCAGGGCGCCTGCACCAAAAACTGCTGCAGTCAGCACAGGGGCAGACGAGGTGTTCTCATTTCCAGCCTTCTGCATCGCAAAAACCATGAGTAAATCTCCCTGATAATGAGGGGCTCCATCCACCAGGGCTGCCTGGAAGTGGCTCTGATCCCTGAGACCTGATGGAATTTTACCAGGGAAACAAAAGGCAGGGGACAGGACACGGGCTGGAGCACAACTTCGCTTTAGGGGTGACTCTGTGCCTTAGAAATAAATGCTGGTATATAAAATCCTCTCCTTCTCAGAGTAATGCACAGGGAAAAGGAGGAGGTAAGGACAAGGAGAAAGAGAAGGAGAAGGAGAAAAGGAGGAGAAGGAGAAAAGGAGGAGAAGGAGGAGAAGGAGAAGGAGAAGGAGAAGGAGAAGGAGAAGGAGAAGGAGAAGGAGAAGGAGAAGGAGAAGGAGAAGGAGAAGGAGAAGGAGAAGGAGAAGGAGAAGGAGAAGGAGAAGGAGAAGGAGGAGAAGGAGAAGGAGCCTCCTCAGTGTCCAGCAAATGTTTCCAGGTCCCTTTTAGCCTGACTTTATAGGAAAACGCAGCTTGTACAAATGTGCTCTCATCTCCCTGCAGTAAGTCCTGAGGTTTTTGGCAGCCTGGAAGCTGCCCCAGCTGTCCTGAGAGCTCGTGGGGACTCCTCAGAACACATTTTTCTCTGGGAAATCCAGAGCACGTCTGAGTGCTGCCCACTGGATGGGTCACAGAGATACAGGGCTGAGGTTCGTGTGGGAGAGGGAAACAAAGGAAAATCCTCGAGGAAAAAGAGCTTTAATTTATAGAGAAATGGCTTGATTAGCGTTTCTGGGCATAGAACAACTTTTTTTCTTCCATGGGATCAGCCCAGGCTGCATGGTAGAACACACCTCGTTCTACCTGGAGTGATCACAGCAACAATATTGAATTCTGAACCAGACATCACTTCTTGAGAGCGTTTCTTTCATGAGGATTTTCTCCTTGTTCCAGTCTGAGCTGTGAGGGGCATCTGCCGTGGCACACAGCAGGGCCAGCTGGTCTCTAGTGGCACTGCCTTGTGTCAAGTGACACACGGGGCTTTTTCCTGCGTGACCCAAGCTGGATGTGAGGATGGGGTAGCTAAAGGAGAATTGCTGCAGCAGCAGCAGGAAAAGCAGGGACTGGACTCCAGCCACAGCTCTGGAGAGCCTGGGCTGGGCTGGAGCAATGTGAAGGTGCTTAACAGTGTTTTATGGTCACTTTGGAAAATAAAGTGCAATAATCACCTTTGAGTCTGGAATTCAAAGGTAGATTGTTGTGTTGTGAGTGAAAATAGGCAGCTGGATCAAACACCTTTTAATGCTTGAATTTTTTTTTAAAGACTCTCTGAAGATAGCCTGGGTCAGCTCTGTTCCTTTTTCCTAAACTTTCAACTAAAAGAAAGACTTTTTTCTGTTTCAGTAAGAGTACAAAAATACAAGTCATACCCCCCCTGAGACTTTTCTAGAACAAAACCTGAATATAAAATTCTTGATAAGAGAAGAAGTTTGCTTTACATAATTCTGCTGCCATTATCCACAACTCCCAAGTGGATAAAGAATAACAAAGTGAAGCTTAAAAGGTGAGACTGAGAAAGAAGCAGTGAAAAACAAGGGCTGGTGGAACTTAGGAAAATCCCAGCATGTTCAAACACCAAACATGCTGCTTCCCATCCTCAGGCACATCCTTTAATCTGAACAGCCCTTGCCCCAGTGAATGGGAGGTGTGGAAGGAGTTTATGGGATTAGCTATGCCCTGCCCATACCTCTGGTCCCACCTACAGAAACATTGCACAAACCAATGCAGGGAGCATTTCCTCACCCTCTTGTCTTTGATTAATATCTGTAGCCAACGTGTTGATTACTACTCAAAATAAAGGTTAGATTCTGTGACATGCAAATCATCAGAAGAACCAAAACTTCCAGGACTGGGCACAAACTCTTGGGACAGTGGATCTGACCCATTCCATGTGCCTTGGTGTGGTGTGGGCTGTACTGGGCAGTCTGTGGTCACTCTGCCCATGCAGGGACCAGGCAGGCACTAGATGGCTCCCGAGTGACAGGCTTGGCTTGTTTAGAAATCAAACTTTCTAATGCTACCTTCCCTTCCGGGCTTGGAAATGTGTCCAAAATCTCTGTTCCCTTCTCCTCGCAGAGGGGTTTTGCAATTCAGCTTTGCCTTCCCAGGCACCCTGGAGTTGTTTTTTGAAGTGGATGGGACAAAGGAGTGCTACACTGGGCTTGTGGCAGTCTGGGACTGCCCTCACACGTGGACACAGCTGTGGAGCAGGCAGGATTCCCTGATTCCACCCAAACACCCATGAGGATCTGCAGAACTGGGTTAGCTCAGCTGGCAGCCAGCTTAGCTGGCACCCACTGCCTTCCCTGGGCTGGTCCTGTCTCTCCAGAAGTGACTTTGATGTCACTTTTCCTGGAGAAGCACTGCTGGTCCTTCTGAGAATGTGACAACACTCTCACCCTTTCCCAAGGCAAACAGCTACTGTCAAAATCAGCTTTCCAAAGAAATGGGCTTTGTAAACAACAGAATACTCTTGAAATCTTCTCCCTGCTGTGATGTGGTGACCACACAGGAGTACAACTGCTCCCAGCAGCACAGCTCCGAGTTCCACAGAAAATCTGCACGCTGAGAGCTTTAGTAGCCTTTCTGCAGTAAACAGAAATAAACAGAAACCTAATTTCCTCCCTGAGAAGAGACAGAGGAGCACACTTTCTAAACATGGCACGCACTTACAGTCCCAAGGTAAAGCTTTCCACATGGGGAGTGTGTGATGGAAAATTAGGGCAGTTTGCCTGTCACTGCATTTGTGTTCAGTGGCTTGGACACAGACACTGGTGACATGGAAATGCTGGGGAGTCCAAGCTCAATAATGATGGGCTTTAGATGCCAGCAAAATTGTCTGAAGATTCTCACACTGACGTTTCTGGCCCATTCAATGGGGGCTGAGTGACCAGGGCTGGCCTTGGGAGCTTTTCAGGACATCACCCAGGTGCCCATTCTCCACTCCTGCTCCCATTTCTCCTGGAAGGAAAGGTGCAGGGGTGGGTAGAGGGGTCCCAGGGGTGGGCTGGCAGCAGGACTGCAGGACACTGCCAGGAGCTGTTCTGTTCACCTCTGCTCTCAGGAATTATCTTCTGTTAGTTCACATTTTTCTGGGAGAGGAGAAATGTATCACTGCAATCTCCTGCAAGCACAATCATTACAATCATCACTAAAATTCTTTCTGGATGTGTGAAAAGGGTCTAATTAGGGTCACTTTAATCGTCTTGAAGCCCTTTGCTGAGATGGGACCTACAGGGCAGTGCAGTGAGCCCAGCTGGAGTGTTCAGAAAGAACAAAGCCCAAACTCAAACCATTACCACCAAACACTGGGGAATTACCATCAACACACAGTGGAGGCACAATGTAGAAAATATCAATTCCTATCGAGTTCCTCACTTTCCCATTCCCTGTTAGTGAAACAGTTCACAGAACTCCAGCAGAGAGGTTGGAATAAAGAACAGTGGCAGCTCCTTGTGCATATTAATAGATTTCCTGAGTCCATCCTCCACATCAGATGAGGCAATGCCAAGGTTTAAAAATTTTTAACCATTTGCATTTCGAGGGATAAGACAAAGTAAAATGTTGCTGTGCTCTCATTAAACTTATAAAAGCATGGCTCAGTATCCCATCACACACCAGCAGCCTTCCAAACTCAGACAGGAAACACCTGGACCTCTGTGGTCAAACATCACTGGGAGTGCACTGTACATTTTGGAACAGATCATTTCGAATTGTTAATAAATATTCATCTTATTGCAGTAAAACACTGTGTGTCCTCTGCTATAAACATTGCTGGAGCTAAATTAAATATGTGCAAGGTTAGTCATCTTGACTTTTTTTTTCTGCATTAAAAAAATGAATGCTTGACTTCCCCTCCAAGAACATCTAAAGTTTTAAAACCTTTAAACCCCTGAAGATAATTCTGTGGGATATACAATTTAAATATCCCCATTTCTGTTACATTTATTCTTTGTTAACACATTCTCCCATCTTTTCTAAAAGGCTCATTATGAAGCTCCCTAAAATGAAGTCTTTGTTTCCTTTCCTGGGAAAAGCCTTGCACCTTGGCAAACAGAGCCCTGTAGGCTCACACAGGAGTTCACTGTCCCTCCCCTCATGGTCTCAATTTGAAAAACAAATCTAGAGATGTCCCTAATTACGTGAGAGCCAAAGGGCAAAATGAAAATTGTGTACAAATCCTCAGACCTTTCCTCGAGAAACTGCCCAAAATCCGTGTCTCTGTTTTTGCTGCATTACTTTTGAGCTAAAGGGCTCCAGCATCATACCTGAATTGAGATTTGCCCAATTTTAGGATTAATCATTTAATTGCTGCAAACCAGCCCTGAACTGAATGAAGCCCTGAACTTTCTGCTGCTGAAAGAGGCAGAACAGATGATCCAGGTTGGACTCAGCTCCAAATCATAACACAGATTTGTTAAAGGTCATGATAAACAAATCTTGTTTCCATACCCTTATATGTAAGGCTGATTCTTTATAGATCATTTGCACAGGTTTGGGGGTTGTTTCTATGTTTCTCTTGCCTAACTATCTTTTTTTTTTTTTAAAGCTTGCTTGCTAATACTGTATTTCCATGTCTTAACAGCTTGCATTGCTTAGATTTAACACAAGCATTCACCAATTTTCTACTAAAATATATTGCCTGTGGAAAATTAATATATTTTTCTGTCTTTTCTCAAAGCATTTTAATACTCAGGAAAACAAGATATCATAAATCTAAGGAAAGAAAAGCTGCTTTCAATTGAGCAGAAAAAAATAAAAGGCAAAGTCTGTTGTGCATGTGTGTCAACAGCTTTCAAAGCTGCGAGTGAAGCACAAAAAGCAATCAGAAAAATCCTACTGCTCATACAAAAAATATTTCCCTTGGTGAGAACTCCACCAGCACTGAAGCAGCCTTAAAACTTGGCTTATTGTGTCTGTCTGTAGCTCCACAAAGAAGACTACTTGTTTCTATTTTCTGAACGTGTTGAAAACTAGAACATGGCAGCTGTAATTCTGCTGCAGAGCTCCCCCAAACAAACAGCAAAACAACCCTGGCCACCTGTTCTGAGCAGACTTCAGCTGTGGAAAATGCCTCTCCAAAGGGAAAGTGCTGGGGAATATTTATGAGACCCTAAAAGCAAGTGGGTTCTAGCTGAGATTTTTCTATACACTGTGTTATTTATTAAGTATCTGCTGCTTTGACCCCTGTGCCCCAGGGAGGTTGTTTATTTGTGCAGTCATCACTGCTGGGAAGAGCAGTATTTCTGTGCAGGGAGATGCAGGATGCAGGCAGAGCTGAGGTTCCAGCCTCGCTTGTTGCTGCTGTGCTCTGGGGACAGCAGGAGGAGGATGGACCTTCTCCAAGCCTTCTCCAGACCTTCTCCAGCCTTCTCCAGCCTTCTCCAGACCTTCTCCAGGCCTCTCCCTGGGCTGGCTGATGGCTCCTGAAAGGGACCTGCCAGGCTGAGCAATGCTGAGAGGGCACAGGATGCTGAGCCAGGGGCAGCACCCATCCCTGAGCTCTTCTGGAGCCACCTCAGGGGTGTGAGCCTGGCCCAGGCAGCCAGCGCAGCTTTGCCTCTAGAGGGGGTGTAAAATCTGGAATTTACACTTTGGAGTGACAGGGGTGTAGCCGTGGAAAGGGGTTTTAACCCTTTAAGTGCAGCAGAAATAAGATGCACAGCTCCATGGTCTCTTTCATGACAGGAAGAAAGAGCCAAGTTTATTCACAAACACACTTGGTTTTATAGCAGGACTGCAACTGCCAGAGTAGAGAAAAGGTGATTGGTTCAGAGAGAAGACACCCCATTGCCAGGGCCTGGGCACACACCACAACAGGTGTCCTATCTTTGTTATTAATTCCTTTTTATTTTGACCAAATCATCACCCTGGGAGAAATTCTCCCTAGCCTTGAGCTGGACCAGCTCATGGGCTGGGAACAGAGCTGAGAAGCTCCAGCCTGGAATATTTCTTAGGCTGTAATTTTCTTACTTTCTCAATATGTGTCCCACAGAGGGGCACTGCTCACAGACTCTTGCTCCCTTTGAGCCACCCTGTGGAGCATTCCCTGGATCCTACAGCAGTCCCACAATGTCCAACAATGATAAGTGGAACCATAGCACATCTGCTCTGCAAATTGTCTCTGAACTCTCCTCTTTTCTCCCAGCAGTGATTTTTTTTTTTAACTGTACCTTCCCAGTGCTATGGATAAATAATGGCACAAGCCCCCTGCCCTCCATCCATTGCCTGAGGGTATCCATGGAGCTGCTCCTCCCCACTGCTGCTCCCCACTCCCTCCCAGCTATTGCCACACTCAATTTCCTGTCCTCTGTTGACACAAATAAGCTTGCAGAATTGCAGACATTCTGGAGGGCCATTGTGTTCCACAGATATTGGTATTTTCATAAGCATTCAGGCAGTCTGGGATTTACAGGACATAGAAAACTGCGTGAGACGCCCAAAGTGTTCAAATAAATAAATAAATTCTGACCATGAGTGGTTCAAGAGCTTGGAAAGGCCCATGCAAAGCATTCTCTGGAAGTTTGCAAAGTTCTGGTTAGGAACTGGTCAGGAGGGATGAGTAAGAAACTCAGATACTCAGCTAAAGATGGACAGAGAAAAGAGAAAGACCTTCCTCAGAGGCTGAGCTGCTCTCCCCTAAGGCATCCAAACAGGAGCAATTTCCATGTAATAAAGAGATCATAGATCATCTGACACGAAGGCTGTTTCAGCTGAGTGGTAGCTAAGCAAAGCATCCAGTAGCTTGATTTGTTTTTTTGGCTGATCATGGCCAGTGTGCTGGAAATGAAAAGGAGGAGTGGGGAGAAGATTAGCTCATCCACCTTGAACAGATTTCATAATCTCTCTTTTTTCTTTTTTTTTCCTTTTTTTTTTTTCAAATTTTATTTTACAACTCCCTCCTCAAACTAGCAGAGAAGGAGAAGCTCAGCCCAGCATCATTCCCTGGAATAGCAGCTGCCTGTCCCCACTGCTGGATATTCTCATGTTTCTCATCTGCTGCCAGGCTCGGAGGTGACTTCACCACAGACATCCATGTGGAGACCAAACGTTTTCCCTGCAAAACCTTCAAAACATTCCCGGTCTTGCTGGGTATCTAGAGACCTTTCATTTCAGAATTTATTCCAGCTGGGCTGCAGAGCTGGGCTGGGATTTCCTTGCTGCCTTGCCCCATTCTCTGGGGCTGAAGGAGAGCTCAGCCTGTCTCCTGCTCTCATGAATGCCTTGTTTGTACGGGTGGTTTTGCCACCAGCCTCGGCACTATGAACACTCTCACTGTTACTGTTTAACTGCAGTAAATCAGTTAAAGACTAACTGTGGTGTTCCGGAGAAATATTTTATTTCATGCAACCAGACTGGTCTCAGTCATGGACCTGAGTCCCAGACTGGAAAGACTATAAAGAACAATGATTCTGAATTTCTCTCCGTGACTTAAACACACGCAGAGTAAGGAAGAGAAGGACTTTGTGCCTTAGTGAGCTCACACGTGAACACATCTGCCTTTTCAGGTAGAGAAAACAGTCTGCTGGGTCTAAAAAAAACCCCAGCAAATAGGTAATTTAAATCAAAGATTTCATTGTGCATTTCTCTAGCAAACTGAAGAGCTAAAAGCAGACATTATTGTGGTAACTCCTGAGTGACCAGTTCAGACAGGGCAAACACAGCCCTGCCTGATGGATGTTAGGATAAATGCCTTTCCAGGAAACTCTCCAGCTTCTAAACTACAGCATTTCATTTTTCCAGGAGATTCTCAAGTGTGACCATGTGGACTTTCAGTGGCAGAAATATCCTGCTCACAGCTGATGTTTTGTTTTTTTTCCCCAAGCCAAGTCAGGAGAAAACACATAAATATTCTTGCAGGCAGGTCACTTATCTCCCAGCTGACATGCATTTTGCATTCCCCTATTTTCACTCTTTTTTCCCTACACACAGTCCATATTGTAATAGGGAAAACACTTTATATGAGGACACTGGCCTGACACAGCTTAAATTCTCCTAGGAAATCTTGAGTAAAATCCTGTGTGGGACTCTTCATTGGAGACTGGAGTATTTTTACTTAATGTGAAGTTGTTAGGAAAGGATTCAACTAAACTGAAGTTTAGATTGAAAACTGGACTTTGGCACCAGTTAACTCTGGTTTTTGTTTGTTTTTTTCTTTTCCAAAAGACAGATTCAGATTATATAATGGAGACTTTTCCATGCAGAGAAACCCTTAAACTCTGCAACATTTTGGGATCCAAGGCTTGCTGCAACCAAACTGCCCAGCTTTGGGACACAGAGAGGATGGTAAGTCTGTTTTGCATTATTCACCATCTGAATAGGGACTAATCCCACTAGAACATCTAGCCATAAAGCAGTGAGGGATGCAAATCAACTCAACTGATAGGTAGGATGTCAGAGGAAAAGGAAAACCCTTGATGCAAAATACTAGAGAAAATGAGTTTTAAATCCCTGTATGAACAGAACAAACTTCTGACATCTGGAGCATGATTTAATACTCCACCAGGTGCTGCTGCATTTTGTGTTTGCAGAAAAGCATATGACAATCTTGTACAGGATTTTTGCTTTAATTATCAGTGTGTGAAAACAGCATTAAGGAGGTGATCACAGTAAGTCTGAAGCTTTGCTCTGATTAACAAATTAGCCAGTTCTAAACAGATCAAGTAACAGTCAGAAAAGCTGATGACCCTTGAAAGCAGGCTTAAACTTTCATTGGGCCACTTATTACAGACCACTTGCTTTGGATGCAAACCATATCAGGTGTGCCCCCTTGGACCAGAAAATCTCTTTATTAAAAAATGAAAGAGCCCTTGGTTTTCACTGGATGCTTTGAAGTAACAGCAGTTATTCCAAATAAGAGGGATTTTCAGGAACCAAAGAGCCTGTATTTAAAAAGAGATTGCTTACACTGGCATACTCCAATTTAATTAACTCAGATTTATAAGAAGAAAGTCTGTGTTAGTTGCATTTGTAATAGGAAATAAAATTATAAAGAGTTTGTAATGAAGTAGAACTTACAGAAAGAGAAAGTATTTTAAAAGTTAGCATATCAGAAATATGTTGTTGAATGCTGAAGAATTCCTTTTTCATGTTGGGGGAGACCCTTTTCAAAGTTTCTGCCAAATGCTGGATAACTCTGAAGTGACATTCACAGGAGCCTTTTCCTGGACTCCAACAGGTGCTGAGATGGGCAGAGGCACATTGAATAATGAAGCTTTTTACTTTTATCTCTGTGGTTTCTCAAATTTTAAAATACTAAATCCTTCAGCTTCTGCTCAGTCTTCAGAGGTGCTATTTGTCAGGAAGAGAAATGATTTCTGTGCTGGAGTGACTCAGGGTAGCTGAGGCTCTGTCTGGAGGATTTACTTGCTCAAAGATAATGTTCTCCTGCACACATTTAAACAGGTACAAATTAGGTGGGATCTCACAGGCTGGGTCAATGCCTCACAGCTCAGCATTAATAAAGCATCCAACAAACCATTTCAATGGTTCTATTCGTAGAAAATTCTATTTGTGAATAATTCACTTTTGGCACAGAGTGAGACTAGGACAGTACAGCAAACGACAGCATGTACTGAGTTTACAGCAGTCCCAGTGTAAATTATCTCTTCATTAATTATATCATTGATTACAGATTCCCTGTGGGAATGGCACTCCTCCTCTGAAGCTACACCATCATTTGCTGTAGCATTAAGTCATGAGTGGTTTCACCATTAACATGCAGCTCATAATTGCTGCTGGGAGAAAATGTAGGTCCTGACCTTGCAGGTACTTCTGCATGAGTAACTTTATAAACAAATGTAGTGCACAAAGAGCTCTCTCTGGACAAGCAGAATGCCTTTCTCCAGGAATTAGAGAGTGGCGTGTCAGTAAATACCTTTACTAGGGGAGGGTGACATGTAACACAGGCACCACATTAAAGCTGAAAGCACATCCAGAGTTCATCTCTGTAGGACACACATTGCAGAATGCACCCTGTGATGGGCAACCAGCTCAGGGGCATCTGACTTCATTCAGGGGTGTATTTATTCAGAACCCAGAACATATTTTCTCAATCTCCAGGTTTCAATCTGCTACAGGATTTCAGTTCCAAAGTATGATCTAGTCTAGCTTGGGAATTTTCATGTGAAGGCTGTTTGTGCATCTGGTTTGATTTGTTTCTAATCAACCACTGTGGACTTTTAAAATATATTCCCTTGGAAAGCTTAGCTGATATTTTCAAGGAAAACAATAAAGCAAATTCAGCTTTGACATGCACATTTTTTTTGCTTACACAACAAAAACTTTTGCTTTCAAGTCTGTGGTGTTCCAGAGACGCTGGGGAACAGAACTATATTTTCATGCCAAAGTATGCCTTTCTGTTATAAGTAGATTATTTAAAGAAAGCTGTCCTATTAAATGAAAACCCTCAGTGCTTCAGTTCATAAATGGACATTGCCAGTATCAAATTAAAAAAAATAAATCAGAATATTCAACAACAACAACAACAACAACAAAAATATTGCAGATCTTTATATTTTTATCAGCTACTGAAATTACCTGTAGGGAATCTTAATTTTCTGTGAGTCAGATCCACACTCCAGCAGGTAAAAGACCCAAGGAGGCACTGGGGAGCAGGTTTCCAAATCCAGCTTCAGCAGGCACTGCTTACACCTCATCCTAAGTGTGTGTCCCTGTGGTGGGCTCTGGTTCTCTGCTGCCTTCTCCTCTGTTTTCACTTGGCTCCAGCAGCAGCCCGTTGGTTTCCTGCTCTGTGTCATGTCCCAGTTCCCATTTTTGCCTGGAGATTTATCTTTCTCCTGGTTGCCCTCCAGCCTCAGTTGACTGCTGTAATTAATGGTTTTGATATCTGCCTTATTTCATCCCTACCACTTTCTGGATCACTGAAATTACAGCCCTTTGGAATATTTACCCACTTCCCTACCCTCTGGTGGATTCCTGGCTGCAGAACATGCACTGCTCAGTAGAACTGCCACCCTTCCCACATATAATATGGAATTACTAGAGAAGTTTCCAAAACAAGAGTTTTTCACAGCACCTTTTTATTTATTGTATGTTTGAGATTGGTAAAAATACCTGCAATTAGTAATCCCGGGCACCTTTTCAGATAATTTTTAAGTTACTCACAGACTACCAACTTTATCCAGGAGGTTGAAATTATCCACACTGGATATCTGCTTCACATTTAGTTTCGTGGAAAAAATTTAAAGGAAAAAAACCCCCAAAACAAAACAAAAAGAGACTCATCTGTTTCTGAGAATGAATATAGGGGAAAATATGCTGGTTTGCACACAGGAAGTATTAGGACATCAGGTTTGCAGTGGCAAATTGTGTCTGCACAAGCAGGGACTGGCTGGGGCAGGAGATTTAAAGTATGAGGTGCCGTGCTAGGGGAAAGGAACCAGAGGGACACAGAAAATAAGAGAATCATTAAAGTTGGAGACGACCATGATGGGGGAAATATTGCCTGTTTTTTAAAACACTCAAATATTGCTGATCACTGAAAATGAGATTTTTGCAGGTGGCCACAAGCTGGACACTGCCCATTGTGTCCATGCCCAGCGTGAGGCCCCTCATCTGCTGGAGAGCTGCCACCCCACAGCCTCACAATACAGTCCTGTCCCTTCTCTAAGCATTCAGAGTTATGATGCAATTCTAAATACTCCAACAAATCCCATCCAGGGCTCACAACATGCCAAATTCCCTGTCACCCACCACGGAATTACTTTTTTCCCTGTGTTCCAGGTTTGTACCGCTTAACGTCTCGCTGTGCAGTTGGGGGGGATTAATTAATGTTTGGGAAAACGCCACAAAAGGGACAACTGTGGCAAAATTAACAATTCTGTCCTTGCAGCACTGTGTCAGCGAGTCAGTCATGTGAAACAGCCACTGAACAATTTGGGGAACACAAAAGTCCTGCAAAGCTGCTCGTCCCAGCCCTTGTGTGCCCTGAAGGGAGCTTGGGGGGACAGTGTGTGATCACAGGAATAAAGCACAGGACACAGAGCTGCCCTGGCCCTTGGGCCTTCCCATTTAACACTTTAACAATCTTTTAATGCAGCTTGGGCGTGTAAAGGAGCACATGGTGCAGCTTCTTGCTGTTTGCTTTAGGAATTCCGAGCCGCCCCAGCTGCTGCAGCCCCGCACACACAATAAGCCCCGACAAATTGCTCTGGCTGCTAATCAAGGTGGCAAGGGCCAAGGTCAGAGTTCAGCTCTTTCTGATGTCAAGGGCCTTCCCTGGAGCCCATGTGATGCAGGGCTGCTCTTTAATGCCAGCTCCATTAAGGGCTGCAGCGTTCACGCTCCGCTGGAGCCCGGCTGGGACATTTGCTGACTCCAGGGGCTGGCTTAGGGCTCCTGCTGGTTAATCCCTCCACCGGCCCACTGGCTGCTTTCATGAGCTGCACTGGCAAGATTAAAGCTGCCTGATTTTCTTTTCCCCCCCCTGAAGTTCACTGAGAAACTGCCAGTGTAATTCTAAGAGAGCCCAAAAACGCATCTGAAAGAGAAAACAGGTCTGTGAAGGATGTGGATACTGAGTTTGTTGGTTTTCAGACCAGCTTCGAGTGATTATTTAACACATATTATTCAAAGCATTAGGAAAATATAGATTATATCTCTGTTATAGTTAGGGGGAAAAGGCAAGTCTGATACTCAAGCTTTTCTTCTCCACAGCCAAGCTTTTATGTTCTGTAAGGAAAGCTGGCATGCCTAAACAGATTATAGGGAATATCTGACACTTTTATTATTGCCTTTTCAGGAAGAAGCTAATATTCAACATGAAACAACACTCTGCCCTTCAAACTTTAAAAAGCAGAGTGTTAACTGTGACATTTATAATCCTCACCTCAGCAGTGAAAGTCCTGCTGACACGTGTGAAAAGGTGAAACCACAGGAGCTGGAAGGCAGAGTGTCAAGCTGGGTTTGGCTCTTTGGAATGTTTAGGTGCTTATCTCCTTTTACTGGATTGAAAAGTAGTTGGGTGCCTAACTTGGGGATCTGGGTTTCATTAGGCAGCAGGGATCTTCGCTGGGGGCTGTGGAGCTCAGGTTTGCATCATTCCACGTTTATTTTTGGCTCCAAAATGGGATTTGGCTGTGGCTCTGATATTATTCCTTCTCATGTGAAAAGAACCCCAAGGTTTTCTGTGCTGTCTCCTCCTCTGTGGCTACATTCCACATGAACTGGGGGTTTTCTGCTTTAAACAGATGTAATTTTGGATAATGTTTTGTCTGTGCAGATAAGCATATTCCCTGTGTCACCATTTCTTATAATGACCAAGAACCAACACAATTAAGTCTCATATTTCAATTCTCTAGATAATCCAAACCCTTTCTTCTTCTAAAATTAAAGTTAAAAGCAAGCACAAGAAAAATAAGTTTTTGTACTTTTCATTCTTTTAAATCCTCTCTCTGCTTTCTTATTTCTTCAGCCAGTGGGAGAGGGTACAGAGTAAGTGCAGTACAAATCAAGATATGTGAGTAATCTGTTTAAATTCAAAATAATGGTCTCTATACTTTCTAGCTGATGTTTCTTTGTCCTCACATAGTGTTTCTTCTGCTGTGGGGGGCACTGGGAATGCCTTTGGAATCTGCATCCCAGACTGTTGCTGCTGTTTTGGTGGGAGCTTGGAAATTTTACAACTTGCTTTTTCATCCTTATTTGTAAATGGTCCAGAGAAATCAGCCAACTTCTTACCCACACATTGGCCATTCTTCTGAAAGTGTGAAAGCATGACAGCATTTTTTCCATCTTAGTAGAAAATGTCTTTCTGAATATAAATATTTGTGGATGAAACTCCCTCCTCATTTTCTACACTAGCAGCTTTTTTCTTCTTCCAACTTGAAGTATTTATAACTTGAGCTGATTACAAATAGCCAATTATTTTAGTTCTAGGAAATTTTCTCACTACCAGTCAACTGCTTTTACCACTTTGTACTCCACTAATACATTTACTAATGGTATAAATAACTAGGAATGATGAATTCATAGGCATGCCGAATGGATTCATGCAATTAGAGGACAAATGCTACTTTCCAGACACACATCCCTAATTAATTCTTCTAACACAATCATATGGGAAGGCAATCTGATCCACATCTTGTCTGTTCCAAACTGTTTATGGTACATGATTAGTCTTCAATAAGACAAAAATGTGAATTTATATTATCTTTTGCACCCAGGCAAGGCTACAAGTAAATATTGTATCACTTCAGAGGAATTTAGTATATAATAAAGCCAATCAAAAATCCAGCCAATTGACTGGGAGAATAAATATCATCCATAACTCCAGAGATCTATAATTGGAATAAAATGTAAATCATTGTGGTGGGTTGATCCTGGATGGATGCCAGAGCTGCTGCACCACTGCCCTCCTCAGCTGGGCAGGGAGAGGAAAGACAAGGAAGGGTTTGTGGAGGGGGACAGGGGCAGGGAGATCCATCAGTGACTTTCACAGACTCCACTGGGCAGACTGCTTTCATTTATTACCAATCAGAGAAGGAGAATGAGAATTCAAAACTAAACCTTAAGACACCTTCCCCTGCTCCACCACAGGTCTTTCCAAGGAATGCAGCTTCTCCCCTTCTCAAATTTGTTATCCCAGAGGTGCCACCACCGTTGCTGATGGGCTGAGCCTGGCACTGGCTCCTCTGGGCACGGGGAAAGATTCTGGCAGCTTCCCACAGCTACCAAAACCTGCCCCAAAACCCCATACAATGCTCAGGCAGCTTTCAAACAACCAACTCATGTCAGACATGAGAAATATCTCTAAGTTTAGTTACAACAAAAAGGCAAAGATGAACAGAAAATGAAATTGTAGGGTACATCTCCTGGTGTTCTTTTTCCACTAAGCACAAAAAGCAGCGCTTTTTATTAGCTAAAAACCCAACCTATCATTTTTTTAACTGACCATATTTTTTCCAGTGCACTCATGAGCTGATGACAGCTGCTCAAGGCTTTCCCATAAATGACATTCCTCAGCATTTTACTAACACAGGCCTGAGCTGCTCCAGTATTTCATCTGCATGAATTAATCTCTATGAATTAATGTTATGGCTGTGCTGTACTCATTTACCATTACTTACATGCACATATATTCCATGACTACTTGTAAAGGAATAAGTTTCACATTTTCTACATAAATACATGCTCTTTATGTCTCTCCTGACTTGCTCTCATTAGCTCTGCACTAAATGATGTTAGACATGAGACTGAGTTAGTGTTGGCTCTGGAATGCAGCACTTACACGTGGCTGACTGGCCCCTTTGCTAAGGTTTATAGTGTAGTTTTGTAGTTCATAATGCAGCCAATCTTTACAATGTAACACCCCTGCTAATAAAAATAAAATTGTTATGTAAGGCCACTGCTAAATAATGAAACCACTACTATGTTTAATTTACCTATTAATTTCTGTGTGGCAGTAAATGCTGTTATAGAGTTTGTTATTAATGTGAGTAACCTCAAGATTGCTGCCAACGCTTCAAACATAAAATTTCTGTAAAGATGCTGAAAACAAATGATACAATGCTCTGCAACTTAGTCCTTTTTCCAAAATCAGGGGCAGGCTGCCAGTGATTAAAGGAGAGTCCCAGTAACATTATGGAGTGCACTGGCATGGAGAAAAGGAGAGGATGTTGAGCCCACCTGCTAAATCATCTCAGGTGTCTCTTCCAGGGATTTCAGCACAGTTACAGTGCTAGTTGTTTCTGGATTGACTCAGTTAAGGGATTCATGTCCACCTTTGGAGTACAATCAGGGAATGATGGAATAGTTTGGGTTGGAAGGGATGTTAAAAATCATCTCATTCCAAATCCACCTGCCCTGGGCAGGGGTGCTGTTCATCACATCAGGGCCTCCCTCATCCAACCTGGCCTTGAACACTTCCAGGGATGGGGCAGCCACCAACACCTGAGTGTGCAAGAAATGCAAGGAACTCTCACAATTGAGATGGTTTCTTTTCAAACTTCCACTTATTTCCATTGAGGACAGTGTAGGACCTCCAGAAAAGATGCCAGAGTCAGTCCCACTGAACAGCAAGATGCTGTGACAGGCTGGGGACAGCCCTCTCACAGAACACAACCCTTTCCAGCTCCAGACCCCTTGGATCATGGTAACAAATAGCTCTTTGTTATAACTAAAGCCTAACTGTGAAACCTTACCTAACTGTAAAATACAATTATTATCTACCTTCATAATGAAGGGACTCTGAAATAAAACTCCATAAATAACTAAAAGAAAACACAGCAGCTTTAACAAAGTTCTGCCTCAACAAATCTTCACTGTGACCTCAGGATTCAATTTTAACAAGTTGGTTTTAATCCTGTTAGTTTAAGATCAAAGGAAAAGATTCATTGGCAGGGTTAAATGAAGCAACATTGAAGGATTTGGAAAAATAAGGCCAATACCCACACCAGTCCTTCTGTCCTAATTAAGTTTATATTTTTTCTAAGTATTGCTGGCAGGAATTAATACTCAGAGACCTAAGCCAAAGTAACTCACTTTAACCCGAGGACATTTTTTCACTTACTCTGACTGCAGTTCAAGTTTTCCATTTTGAAGTATTTAGCTTAATTTCCTACTTGAGAAAGTAAAGCTCTTCTCAGCAACTCTTCAAGTAACAACTATTTTCCTTTTACATGACTGAATCCACATTGCTGGCCTTGACATTAACCTCTTCTGGTCTTTCTGAACAGTTCCCTCTGGCAGAGGTGCCAGCCAAACCACGGTGCAACTTTCTCCTCCAAAGAACATTTATTTATTTTCCTTTATCAGCTGCTTTACCAGCGTGGAAAAATGGTGAGAAAATGAATCCTTAAAATATCAATGATCTTTGTAGTTATGGGCAGGTAAATTCTGACATGCAACAATACACATTTACTGTTCACTGCTCAAAAATGAGCCCATGGGGGTCCAGTTCTCAGTGGAACTTGTGCCCACTCTGAACATCTGGCACCACTCAGAACATCTGGCACCTGGAGGCAGGTGGGCTCTGCCTGCTCTGACAGTTCAACTGCTGCTCAGATTGTCTCCAGCTGAAAACATTTGGGATACTGGAGCTGGTAAAACCCCAGAGCTTTGCACAGAGAAATTAATTCCTGAAAACACTCCCTGAGAATGGGTCACCTGTGGACTTTGCCTTGTTCTAGAGACATTCTAAGGAAGAGAGGGAGGTTGGAGGGCAACCAGTCTGTACTCAGCCTACATGGAGAATAGAAACAGCCAGATTTTAAAACCTCTGAAAGAGAAATGAACATATAAAGCTACCACCTCTAATAATTTTATTTATTCTCTAGTCCTTCCACCTTCACACTGCCTGTCCCTAAAAAAAGAGCTGTCATTTGGGTTCTCAAGGCAAACACTTCAGTGCAAGTGAAGTACTTGTTACATCCCCATCCTGTTTCTCCTTTTGTCTGTACAAAAGCTTTCATTAACTTTCACTGATCTCATTCTATACTGTGGTCTGGATAAATGCTGTAGGAGTTGCAATTTTGGCTGCCCCTTTGATCTCCGTAAGATGAAGGATAATTTCCGTTTTTAAGTGGTTTTGCTTGGCTTTTATACAGCCTAGCACATGGTGCAAGATTGTCCTGAGACAAAATGGAGAGGCTGAGAGGTGGTGGTAAAATATCCAGAGTTGTAATGTCAGTTCCTTGTGTTCCTCCTGAAAACCAGGAGACCAACAGTTAACTCAGGCCATCCGTTTCTGCATCTGTGTGTACATGTCATGCACAAACTTAATTAAAACCAATTGTAACTGCTGAAGTGTAACATTACTGAGCATAACATGTATTTTGTCATGACTTCAAAATGAAAATGTGCCTTTTGACTTGTTATGGAAGTCCTGCTTGCCAGACATTTCTAAATAAAGCCCAGGAGACTGGATTTACATCTTCCCTCTCTTAACCCTTCTCTTAATCACTTCCCTCTAATTCCAATTTTTTTTTCAATGTGTGTGGCTTGAGCAAAGCCTCTTCTCTGTAATTGTCTTCTAAATTGGCAAAAGGACAGTGCAGGGTGTGACCCTCCTCCAGTTTTTGAGCACAGTTGTATCCTCCCAGGCCCCATTCTCCTATGAGCTCTCCCACATCTCTGTTAAGTAGCCAAGATTATACAAAGCAGTCAGATTCCTGTTACACATCTGTGCCTTCCTGCAGCAATTGGAGCCATAAAATGAGTTGTCATCGTGGTATTTGATAATTTTCTGAGCCAGAGGTACTGTATATTCACATCTGGGGCTGAGTGGGTTCCCTCTGTTAGGTGCAGAGGATGGTGCATCTCACTTGCACAAAAGTGGCAGGAGATGCAGCCAAGGATTTCAGAGAAAACGAAGGGAAATGTTTCTTTTTGTCAGGGATTCATGTTGAGCTATTTCCTTTACTGTGTATTTTGTAGCCAGTGCTCAGCTTTCCCTGAGTGAGAGTTCTCTCAGCTCCTTGTGAGCACTGAAAATGTTTTTCTTGCCTTGGGACTGCACAGGCACATCCCATTCCCTGCTTGCTGCCCTTGAGCTCGGGATGAGCTGCCCAGGGTTGCACACCAGAGTGCAGCTCCCAGGCAGTGCAGGCTTGAACAGCAGTCAATATTGTGTTCTGGAGGACCAATTGTAGAGAAAAAACATACATTGTATGTTAGTCTAACATTAATGCTTTTGCCTTAATTCTCTTCTGTTTGCTAAACCCAGTGTTTTCAGCACCTGATACTCAGCAGTGAGCTGGGCTGACAGCTTCTGGCGTGCACTGGTTTTTTAATGACTACCATCCCCTGGCACACACTGCCTCCTTTAATAAGTACCAGCCACAGGCACACATACCAGGCATGTAAAACAGTTTTATTAAATTAAGCGGAGGCACAAACTATCACAATTATTTTCTTACTAATAACGGGAAATGTTTGCATTTATTTACACTCTGCTGAGTTCACACTGAATACATGATCGGCTGTTTTGCAATACCTCCCCACACGAGTTTTTTCCCAACATTGTGACTGCTCCTGGGGGCACTAAGGAGATGCAGCAGCAGTTTCACATCCTTGGCTCCAGCCCCAGCCCTGCCCTGGGGTCAGGTGTTGGTGTCACCTCCGTGTCCCGAGCAGGGGCTGGGTTCACCTCGGTACAAACCCAGCAGTGCTGTGGGATCAAGCTGCTCCATCACCTGCACTGTGCCTGATTCCTTCCCTGAGAATCCAATTTATCACCTCAGTGACTGAAATTAAGTGTCAGCAGAAGGGAGCCAGCACGAGCTGTGCCCAACCTCTTGGCACTGTTCCTCTGACCAACAAATACCCATCACTTATCCCCAAAATTTCTAGGGACAATCTTTTGTTCCTCTTCTGCAAGCATGAGCCAAGGGGCCAGCAGCTGGGTTTCACTGTTTAACTGGGTGAGGTTCACTGGAGCAATTATTGCCAGACTAACACAACCCCACTCCTGGCTGCCTTAGGTGTGTGTGGTGTGTAAATTTGTAGAAGTGACCTAAAAATGAATCTAAATAATGATGAAAGATTAATCTAGGCCCTTGGCCATTAAATTTTCTTCATGGCATCACAAGTGCAGCAAGAAAAGCTTGCTGTCTTCAGGATGCATAATGCAACTTGGTTTTATTTCTGTTCTTTGAGAGACATTTGCAGGAAAAGGAAAAATGGAATTTTATCCACTATTCACTGCACACCAGAATAAAAACTCAATCTGCTTTACAAGGAAATTAGTATTATGAGTTACTCCATACTTTTCCAACAGAAGAAGCTCTTCAAAAGAACTAGAGAGAAAAATACTCTTTCTTCCTAAATACTTACTATGTTATGCTAAACAACAATAGTCTGTTATGTGAAATCTTGTAATATTTAGAAACTGCTATTGTTAGAAAAAGAGCATTCACAAAAATTTGATCTTCCAGTTGGTGTATTTTAGTACCATGAGTAGGGGCTGGTAAAACTATAGTTGCTTGAAACCTGCAAATAGGGCACATTTGAACAGTTTCTACCTGCAAATATGAGTATTTTGAAATTATCTCTGATCAATCATCCTACCAACAGCCATACCTAATTCCTTCCTTTTTCCTCTTTTTCTCCTTGTAAGATTTCTGAAGAGCCAGGCAAAAATGGGACAAGCACAGGAGCCAGCAGATCTCCCAGTACCACTGACAAAACAATTTTCACGCTCCAGTATCACCACAGTAAGACTGTTATAAAATCCGCCCTGAGTTCTCAGTGGCACATCCCCACACCTTCCTGCTGGGAACAGCACTTGGCTCTGAACGTCTTGGTCTCCCTGTGGATGCTGCTGCTCTAGGGAATGTGGGATACAAATCTATGAAACACTTTGCTACCTCCTGCTGCATTTTTTTTCCCCCTGTAGTTCAGCGTGTTTCTTTCAGGTAATGTGATATCGTGCTAGTATCACTATCATGCTACTTATCTCCAACAAACCACCCTTACTGAAGTCATAAACCCACGAGATTTATCTGTAGGTACTTGCACAATCTCAGTATTGTATCAGCATTTTATAGGGTGTATCTGGAAGTTCCTCTGATTTCTCAGATGTCTTTAATTTTCCACAGTAATGTAGGTAAGATTAAATGCAAATCTTGGCATTTAAACAACAGAGAGATACGGATTTTTTCCTTTATTATTCTGCTAAAAAAACTTGGAAAATGCAGGTTCATTTTCTCCCTAAACTCTTGCAGACCTACTCTTATACTTTGTGCAGGATATTTATGCACTAGAAATTCCAGTTCTATGGTGAGAGTGGCCTGGTTCTCCCAGAGGATGTGCCATTGCCATGAGTGCACACACCTGGCCCCAGGTGTGTCCCACTACGTGCAGGACCTCCTGCAGCTGGTTTTGCCACAGAGGGAATGGGAGAAGGAGCAGAAATGGGTTCCTGTGTTCACATGGCTGGTGTGAGCTCAGGGAAAGGCTGGGGTGAATTCCCAGCTGGAGCCAGTCCCACAGCCCTTGATGTCAGCGGATCTGCGCTGCAGAATTGCAAACTTGAGCATATTTGGATCACACGCTGCTTCTTTATGGCTGTGTAGATGTGACAGATTTCCTGTTGAGTCCCAGCTGCTCTCACTTTCCCGTTCCACGGAGCAGATCCCCAGCGAGGCTAAAACCACGGAGGATGGGCCAAACCACGGCTCTGAGCAACAGCTGAACTGCCCGGGAGCTGCGCTCTGCAAAAACCAGCAAATATTCCAGCCTTGGAAATGTCTGGAATGAGCTGCAGAGCCTGGACGGCCGGAGGAGGCTGTGGGCTGTGATTTATGTTCGCTTCCAGGTGCATGTAAATTTTCCATCCCCCATATAGACTCGAGCTCTGCGCTACAGCCACAAGAGATTAAAATTCCTGCGCGTTTTCTGGAACTATCAGCCCCGCTGAGAAAGGAGCATGGGAAGCACCGATTGTTTGGTGCTTACAGGAATCCTTCACAGATACATTTATTTTCTTAGCGTCTCGTATTAGCATGAATTAAAATATTCCATTTGGGCGAGATGTTATTTTAGCTAATTTCCTGCAGGCTCTCTTCAGCCCGTTCCTCTGTGAATGGTGAATAACTCTTCAGTGGAGCCCAGCACTTCCAGCCCCTGCTGCTCAGAATAGCTCCCTGCTTCTCAAGTATTAATTGTGTCTGGTTATGTTTAAATGTCATTAAAATATGCAGCAAGTGATCTACGGGGATTCATATTTCTACCAAAAATCGAGCCTGCACCTTAACTTCCCGCTGCAGGAATCTGGGATGGGTTTTTCCCGCTGTGCCTGTTGCAAACATCTGCCACTTTTGAACACTGAATAGAGCCCTTGCAATCCAAATTTTAACATTGTAACCCAACGCTTGTAAGAGAGAATATTGCAATTTTATTCACAAACTGTTTCAAGAAAGGAAAGGGGGAGCAGAGGCGAGGAAGGAAGCCAAGAGAGCTTTGAGCTGCTTTCTGTTTTCAAGTGTCTTGGGGAGCGCTGTGCCAAGAAAAACAGAGTCCAGAGCAGCGAGCAGCGGGGAGATCCTGTTACAGCAGCCCAGCACCTCGGGAGACGGAGCTGCCTCCGGCAAGGAGAAGGAAAAAGGGGAGGAACAGGGACCTGGCTGCCTCTGCACCCCAAAATCTGCCTTTTGGGGAGGGGGGTTAGTGACAGGGACCCTGTTCTTCATGTGACAGCAGCTCAGCGGGTTGTTCTTGGGGGCAAGACAAGCAAAATGTGGCCCTGGCTGGAGCAGAGCTTTCAGAAACGGGTGACTGTAGGGAAAGGGCTCATTATTACCAGAATAATAAGCTAAAGTAGGAAAAGTGTAAGTGAACTTACACATGGGACTGCAAACTGCTACACAGCCAGTGTGGCCGGCTCTGGGATTTAGAGCTTCACCAGTGAGCTCACAAAAAGGGAAGGAAAAGAAAGACACCTTTCCCCCAGCACAGATGTGTATTTTCTCTGGGTATATTTGCTAGTCTTATATGAGAAAATGAGTGTTTTTGTCTAGCTAGGGTACAGATTGTGGAAAATTGCTTAGGACAAGTCAGCCACTCACTCACCCTATACATTTGTGCAGGGAGTTTGGACAAGCCTACAAAGCTCCTATTTATCCCCCTTTTAAAAAGAAAGCAGGGCTGCAAGTCCTTCCAGGCAGGCAGAGAGGGAATGGGAAAAATGCAGAGCACATACCAATGAGCCTAAAGATGGAGTCTGGTCAATGCCAGACTGTCCCCCACCTACACGAGAAGTCTGTGCCTTTCAGAGGGACGATAAAACACAAGGAGTTAAATTAAAAAGTAAACTTGTGAAGCTGTTCTAAGCAGTGCCCTGTGCTGTCACTGAGAGGGGCAGAGCCCCAGGAGCCAGGCCAGAGCCCGTGTGTTTTTTGAAGGATCATTATTTTACGAGGGGTCAGGGCTGGAGCAGGTGGTGTGTGAACTCCCACAGGGGGCAGTGACCTGCAGCAACCCTGCTATTCCTGTCCCTCGTGTCTCCAAGGGCAGCTGCCACTCTGCTGGTGACAAGGACTGCACAGGTTGGGAGTGCCAGCCATGGCACAGGACACCTGTGGTGTGCAAAGCAGAGGGAGAATGTGGAAAATAAAGCTGTGCTGTTTCCTGACAGCAAAGATGTGGCACTTCACGAGTCTTACAAGCACAACAAACTCCCTCCAGATTTAGACCAGGACAATATGGCCCTGGGACCCCAAATCCCCCAAATGAACAAAGGTTTTTGTGCTGCTCTGGGAGGAGCAGGCACTGCTGAGAGCACTCAGAGGCTTTGATGGCCCTGACCAGCCTCACCTGGGCTCTCTGCCCACCCCACCCACAGAACCACAATCCACTTAAGCTCAGCTGGGGGTTTTATTCTTCTCCTGAGCCATGTTGGGACTGTCCTGCTGCCTGTCCCTCTTCCAGAAGAGTTTGTGTTTCTTGGCTTGGCTGTGCTGCTGCCTCGCTGCCCTGGCTCTGCCTGGAGATCTCCAGCTATTGGTAGGACATCTTTTTTATTGCTTTATCAGCAGTGCCTTTCTGTTTAATGGGCTGCTTTACATTGCTGTCAAAGTTGTATTTTAGTTGTAGCAGGTCAAGGTTTGCTGTCTGTTGCTGGTTGAATCTTGCTGGGGTTTGGCACTTTACCTGTTGGTTGTGTCCTAATGAGCCTCTTTGCTAAGGAACACAAGGAATGGGCCCCAAAATGATCTGGGACAGGTTGTGTTTCATGGTGGGTGGAAGTGCTCATTGCTGTGGTGCAGTTCCAGGTCCACAGTTAAATCCTGGTCCGAGTCTTTCTGGGAGACATTGCAATCTCTTAGAAAAGAGGATTTCTCCTGGAAGGGGAGGCTACACCAGCCCTTTCACATCCTTTGCTTGGGGGGGCTCTTTGAGCTCTTGGCAAAACTTGGAGCAGTTCAGGTTTGCTCCAATTTGTGCCTATGGTCCCAAGCTGCCAGAGATTACTGGGGAAGAATGAGGGATAATTTGCTTTAGGCATTTCCATGAGGTTTCAGTCTATGAACTGCCCCTCTGAAACTGCTCAAACCATCCTCTTCCTCCCTTCCACTTGAACAAGGGGAACCATTATGTGGCCCTGGCCACTGGCTTACAGATGAACCACTTTGTGGATGATAAAATCACTGACAGCATTGCTAAATACTCCCCAGAGCATTGAACCAGCAGTGTCTGAACTCACAAGGCTCTTTATTGTGGTTTCCCTGCCATGAAATTGTTGGATGTTGTTGCTTATTTCTGAACACAGCAAAAATATTCAATGCAACTTGAATGTATTTTGTAAAACTGACTTAGCTTACAACTAATCCCTTAAATCTATATGGAGACAGGAGAATCCAGTGGTTGGAGCACAGAAATAAGATCCAATAAACTGGTTTCTAGCATTGCATTCTGCCCCTTGCATCACCTTCCCCACGAACAGATCTCCATCTGTAAAAACACTGCCAGCATCACTCAGCCACCTTTCTACATGGCTGGGATGTTCTGATGAAAAGGGATCTTAACATGTGAAAGACATTAATGAAACTGCAGAGAGAGTAAAAGGCACAGCCAATATCCAGCCAGAAATACATTAACTGTAGTTGCTCATTGCTGGCCCTCTCACAGAGTACTTTCCAAGACAAAGTACAAAACTCTGCAAACAAGCAGTCCAGAAACCTAAATCTGAACTCTGGTTATCAAGGGAGAGTCAATTATTTGGGATTACAGAAGTTAATGCACTTCAGGATTGATTAAGTGAAAGATTGTTCTGAAAAAAAAACCCCTGTAATTAAAAATATATGTATTTTTAAGGAGCTTTTCTTACTCTGAAAGCCTTGTATACAGTAGTTTGAGGAAAGCTTATGTTATAAATGTGTGTGTGTGTACACACACTACCCAAATTCTGCTATCAATTACAGATACAAATCTGGAACAACTCCAGTGCTATTTGCATGGGCCTAAATTAGAACAGACTGTGGTTTGTTAACGAGGTGTGTGTGCTCAGTGCTGTTTAATCTGTGAAGGCAGAGACTTGTGGCAATCAGCTTTTCATATTTACTGGTGCTATCAGTGCTTGAGGGATCTCTGCTCTGTAGCACTGAGTGCAGTTGTAGTACATCCCCTTCCCAGAATTTAAAACTATCACCTCTGAAAACTCTGTGGTTACTTGAATATGGTATGATGACAAATGTTTTGCCTGTATGAACATCACTTGCTGGTCAGTCTCAATACTTTTATTAATTTTATTATGTCCTCGTGTGTATTGGATTATTCATCCTGTTTCTTAGCCAACATTCAAGGTCTTGATTGTTTTCCAAGGTAAAACTCTGCATTACTCTGGGTTTGTCTCTGAGTCACTGTGTAGGTTTTAGCTTAAATATGGCTCAATAAGGTAACTGGAATGATATGCAATTGGAAACACAACCTGTATTTTCAGAATCCTAATTATTGAACCAAGAAATACTAAGCACTGATAGATGTTTGCACAAGAAGGCTTGATACACACATGATGTGCCTGAAAATTAATTTCTCTTTAAAAAATAATATCAATACTGCTTCTACTTTAATTCCTTACATGCAGCCACTGCCAGCTGGGCTTTACTGCATTCAGATGGCACTTCACATACCACAAAAATATAGTTTGTGACCAAATTACAGAGTAGTAACACTAAGATTATGCAGCCATTTAGACCAGGAAACATAAAATAACATGTTATAAATAACTCATTACATCAGCTCCTAGAGGTGAGGAGAAAGGCAGTAATAAAGGATTTAAGCATTACTCATTTTTCATTTTATTCTTGCTATAAAAATCTATCAAATTTTCAACTATTTTCTTGAAAAGGTGGAAAGACAGAGTGGGTTAAGCTCTTCCACTGGTGTGGAAAGGGAGCTGCATTTTAACCATCCCGTGGTGAAACAAATTTCTCCAGTTTAGAACAACCTTGATCAGTACCAGAAATGAGAACAGGAAGTTGACAAAGTATGTTCAGCTTAATGAATAGAGTTATATTTTCTAACAGGCCAGCCTTGGGTGGCTTTGATGGTGCAAGGAAAATAACTGGCATGGCAAGGAAGTGTGAGTTGGGTTTGAGAGAACACACACAACACACATGCACTGCCAGGACAGTAATACACTGAAGTGACTTCTAAAATAGCACTTCAGAGCATTTTTATTCAAGCCTTAAGCTGCAAAGATTTTTAAATAAAGAGTTGTCTACAGATAAATGACACTTGATTCAAAAGCAACATCACAAACTCATCCTTCAGCATGTTCAGCTTTTTTGACCATTTCTGAAAGGAAACGTTCTGCTGGTTTAAGGAAAGCAGCTGGTTTGTGTTTATAAAATTTGCATTATCTTTACTTGGAACTGGATCATCGGCCTCGGGTTAGAAAAATCTGGCAATATTTCCCTGGCTCTTTCTGAACTGGTTTCAGTCAGCATGTTTCCTCACCCTGACTGCAGGAGCAGGATGGACCATGTGGTCACAATTTATCCTTGATTTCCACCAGCAGAGGTGAATACTGAGAGCAGGACTTCAGAGAAGTTACAGGGTGTAGTTCTCAAATGCTAACTATGGTAGAAGTGTTCAAATCATCCTAATTGTTACAGGATGAAAGGATTAGCTTTAATTTTTCACTTGTGATTTTTGCTGTAATTTTTTTCCTTGTTTTCTACATTTTTAACTTTATCAACTTCTGCTAATAGGGTGCCCTTCCTCTCTTTATTCCTATTATGAAGTAACTAATCAAGTCGTAATTGCCATTAAGTGAAAACCAAAAGAAAAGCAATATAAAAACACTTCATAAAGTGAAATAATCAGAAACCAGGAAATCAATAATTAAAAACTGCAAAGATACACTTGTATATCACTAATTTTCCAATAAGAGTGCAGTCTGCTCTCCTGGACCAGGGACTGAGGGAGTTTTTGTACAAACACAGACAAGAGACACCAGAAACCCAAATCTGGCTCTGTGTTGTTTGCAATGACAAACATGTTTTATTCACCGTCAACACCGAGCTGCCAAAATATGGTTTATGACAACTGAAGGTTTTGCTGATGCAAATTGTGTTTACGTGCCTCAAAATCAGTAATAATAACAGCTCTAGGGGAGTTTGTTTAGCCACCAGGAGGGTGGAAGGGGTGGCAAGAGCCAGGATTAAGGCACAGTACCGTGGGCAGTCAGTGACAGGCACGGCTGAAATGTCATTTCTTGCTGCTCTGGGATAACTCCTGGCACGGTGAAGCAGCTTCCCAGGAAACTGAGCTGCTCACCTGCTGAAACTTGCTCTTACAGCTGGCAACTCCTTTTGTTTAACACCACCACCAATTGTTCCATGACCCAGGAGCCCCACACAGAGCCCAGTGCCAGCCCAGCCTGGCCATTTATGGCTTTAGTCCAGCTCCTATGGAGGTAACTTTTATTTCTGAGGACATTCTGGCTGTGTGTCTTGACTGAGTCAAATGGAATGTTCTTACAGCAACAAATGCCCTTAAATATTTCAGCACAATTGGATTACAATTATTTCGGTGTGCTTAGCCCTGGAGACACTCATGTATTCATAACAGAGCTGAGTGCAATAAGATCCCACAACAGGGAGGAGTTTTTCTCCAAAATGTGGCATGATTATATGTGTTTTTCAAAGCTCCTAAGGGTGAGATGCTTCAAGTCTGCAGATGTATGCATCTATTTTGGGAAAGCACTAAATCATAAAAGCATTGCCCCGAAACTTGTGTTCAAGATATGTGTACATGTGCAACTTTTTGTGTGTTATTTAACAGTTAATGTGACACATCTGGTGGTCAAGAGCTGGTTTTTCTGGGGATAATTGCTCAGGTATTTTGAGGGACTCTGGAGTGTGATGATAACCAGACTGATATTTGATAATGCAGCCCTAAACTTGTCTAACGTTGCTTCCATGAGAGACAGGAGTGTGAACAATTTGGTTATTGCTGTGCAGGTCACACTTGCATGGAGCATTCTGGATGCACAGCATTTTTGTCTTGGGGGTATTTCTCCAACTGGCCACTTCTTAAGAGTGAAACATCGAATAGCTCTGCTTAAAGAAAATAAATCATCTCCATTTGACATTTGTCAAATGTTCGAGTGATTTTGCCAAAAACCTGTCTGGATTAAATTTGTTTTTCTGACATAGTTGCTATGTTGGCTTAATCACTGAGTATTTTCAGGTTTTGATATTTGTAAATATTACCATAATTTGCAGCATGTAACAATATGGGGGAAAAGAGAAAGTTTTGTTGTGTTAAATTCCTCCTGCCCCAAAGTACTTTTTAGCTCTCCCTATGAGAGGTGCAGGAATAGAAAAGTATGGATTCTTTGGTCAGTGCAGTTCTAAAATCCTCTGTACCTGAGGGTCAACAGAGGCCACACTGGACTGTTTAATTTAAAGCTGCACTGTCCTGAAATGCTCTGAAATCCTTCTGTGTGCAAAGCCTGACAGGTTGGTACCACCTGCCTGGAGACTCAGCCAAACACAGATTTCAGATGCAAGTGTGATTTTCATGAATCACTGAACTGTTGGCAACCAAATGATTTCTGGATCGTGCTGCTGAGAGCACAGAGCTGTTCTCATGCTTAAACTTTGTTCCTAACGCTTTTTTTGGTAACTTCTGCTTATTTTAATAATTGAGCTGTACAAGGGAGATGAAATAATTAAAATAGGCTGTGAATGTTCTGGATCATTAACAAAAGTATTCATGGCATTAGTCTAAGATATCTCCAAGAAAATATGGTGTTATTCATTCACTATAATGCACTGCAGCCAGCAAATGGATGAAGAGAGTGAGTGCAGATCACTGTGAATATCAGATTGGGTTGGCACACAGAGTCTCACTGACTTCAGCTGAGAATCATTTCACTCCCTGCTCATTGGGGTCTGCATTTTCCATTTCAGTGCATTTCTATGAGTAAGAAATATTACTGTTCACACAGGACTCAAAAGAACTCCCTGTACTTGAGGGTAGGACTTCTTCCATGGATTTGCCCACTTCTTCCTTTGACTCTGTTACCTCTGTGTATCCACTTTTCTTGAATATGAAATCCTGCAGATATTTGAGTCAAACCTAAAGGTGAAGATTCTCAGCATCACTTCTGGCTCTGATACCTTATTTTTTGGTGCCTTTGAGCTTTCTTGCAGCCTGCATCCCTTTGGTGGCTGGCAGCCAGAGGATGAGTGTGACAGCCTGCTGTCCCCTGTGACACTGGCAGCTTTTCCTGTGAAGTTCTTACATCACTGATAGATATATTCCTGTGTCTAGGAAATCTTTATGTACTTGCTGGGTATCAGGACTTTTCAAAGGCTGGGCTTTTGCCTAGGACGTTAAACAAATGATCCCTGACTGTATCAGTGGATCATTTTCTATATTATGAATACTTTTATTTCATTCTGTAAGGGCACAGTGTGTTTGTACACATTTCCCTGCTGGAGCAGGTCCCTTCCATCCTGCTCTGTTCTGTGGTTTTGTAATTTAAGTATGAACATGGATCTTTTGTGCTGGAATTGTTTCTGTTCCTCTGCAGGACTCTGAGACATTTCTTTGCATAAAGCCTAAGCAGAATAATTATAGAGGCTCCAACAAGACATATGTGAATAACAAACAAAATGTAATTCTTCTCCTCTTGCATTATATTGTCATAGATTTCTTGAAGTGTACTAGCATAAACTCTTGCAATTAATAGAAAATCATCACCAAATACTTGCAATTAAATAGTATCTAGTGTTGGGAACTATTGCACCCATCAAAGTCGTGTTCTGGAAGCCTTCATGCAGTTTACATGAAGATTTACACCAAGTTTGCCTGGAAAGGGCTGTGGAGATGCCTCGGTGCCTTTTGAGGAGAGCAAAGAACAATAAATCAGGCTACTTTGGATTCGATTTTACAACTGGAAAAGATTACACTGATCTTGACAAAACAGAGAGGCCAGTGCTCTGATGCACAGAATTTGATGGTTACCACTCATTTTTGTCATGGAGAAGAAAGGAGCAAATTGTCCATATGCTTCTAAATAGTACTGTCAACATACTGTATTTCTAAATCAGCCTAATCCCCTTTGCTATAAATGGAAACCATGCTTTCAGTATTTCTGGTGGGAATTAGTTAACTAAGTGCTAAAACTTGCCAAGCTGCATTTTATATAAAAAAAGGAGCTTCATGAATCAAAAGCTGTGTTCAGCTGCACATAAATAGGCTCCCAGAAAAACGTATGCCTTGTAATCACATCTTCATAGTCTAATACCTTGTATAAAATCCAGAAACTATTTTTTTGCATCTGACAGTGTTTACAGCATGGAGCCTGAAGTCTGCCCTCCTATAGTTACTGCTGGATACAACTTTATTTCTGGCAAAAAACTGAACAGGCTTCCTGTTTACAGGAAGGATGTTTATCTGTCAGGTGAGCACCAAGTGTCCAATTCCAGTTGCCCTTTCTGTGGTACATGGGATGTGAGAACACATGTAATCCAAAGTAGAATGTAAATTGTCAAATACCTGTGAACTTGCACGAAGCTCAGCACCCAGTGAGGATTGTCCCTCAGAGTTTAGACCTTCTGTGCAAGGAAAAAACTTTGTTTATCCCAGTGTTGCCTTCTTTTATGGCTGTGGAGGCAGAGACTGCTTGAAACCAGAGAGAAATCTCAGCTGCACCCAGAGCAGGTGCTGGATCAGTGTTCTACTGCATTACCTGGAGCAAGGAGGCAAAACAAATGGCAAGAGGGGTTGTGTGGAGTTTGTGGAATTAGCATTTAAGAGTATGGATAAACTGTTCCCATTTGAGGCAAAACAAGAGGGATGCTCCTGTGAGCTGGGCTTGGTTGGATTGGGCACCCTGGTGTCCAGCTTTTGGATTCCCTCTGGTTATTGTGGCCTGGTACACTGCAGGTATATTTATATCCCCCAGGGTTTCCTGTGGATTATCAGGTGCTTGTTTTGCTTTCAGCTGGAGAGGCCCTTTAGGGGGGAGGTACCTTTTACTATCCACTTGACAGCAGTAGATTTGATGGAGGGGAAAATGGAGTGAGTGCTTGGAGCTGATTGACAGCTGCAGTAAATCTAAGCCAGGCTTTGAAGAGAAATAACGAGCAGTGGGGCAGATGCAGCCCCATCCTTTCCCTCTCTGTGGAGGCATTTCAGCTTGTGAACAGTGCCCTGACTTTTTCATGTGCTGCTGAAAACCAAACACATGGTTCTGCTCAATGAAAACAAGTTGGAATCGCTGTCAGATGAACGAGGATTAAAACCAGAGGAGAAATGTGACCCACTCGGGTGCTGTGGCACTGCTGCCCTCCCACCCAGCACTCAGAGCCTCCATCCTTCTCCCAGGCTTTGCTGGGAGTGCCCTGGCAGCAGGATAGCAGGAAATGTTCCTGTTCGGGATGATGTACGGTCTCCAAACACTTTGCACAAGAAGAAGTTGGTACTGATGTGATGATTTGCTGTGAAGAACACGCTATCAGTGCGTGGCCTGATGCCCAGCCTTTGTAAGGGAGGCACGCTCCTGGCACAGCCTCTGCTCCCCTCAGAAATCAGGAGCTGCAGTTGTGCAGCTCCTCTGATAAACAAGGAGCCCTGATGTAATGCAGTTTGTCTCCTTTTCCACTGCTTGTTTTCCCCCCTCCTTCTCCAGGGGTTCAGCTCGCCTTCCCTGCAGGTCAGAGCTCCTCCTGCCAAACACATCAGCTGGGAAAGCTGACCCTGCTGCAATATTCATATCCCAGTGCCTCTGCCAGTTCCTGTTTTACAGGACCAAGTCCAGCAGAGAGTGAGCCCCTAGAAACCTACAAACCACCCCCCAGCATGGATTATTTAAAGCAGAGAATAGAGGGATCCTGTGCACAACATCAGGTGCTGTCCAGCCCAATGGGTGCAAAGCTTTGTAAGACACATCTTGAATTCACTGGAACAGCTGCAGCTCTTAAATCCCACAGGAAGCTGCTTTGGGTTTCAGGATAGGGTGAGACCAGCCTCTAACAGACTGCTGACCCTGTGAGAACAGCCCCTCACAAAATTAAGCTTTTTTGTAATAAAACCACATAAGGAGATGACTGCATTACAATCATAAAGGGTGCAGTGCTTCAATTACTGTTTTAAAGTGTTTAGAAATACATTGCTTTATACATGTGCAGTTTATATGGATCCTAAAATTTATAATCCTGCATTTAGGCAGCGACCAAGATGATCAGTGTGGCAGTCCAGTGCCAGTCTGGGGGTTGATGTCACATCTGATCCATTTCCTATCTAATTTCCATGAGTCTGTGATATGTAATATCCATCATGGTTACTGTGTTAGATCACATCTTAAGAGATCTGGTGCAACACTTGCCAGCCTCTTTACAGAGCAAAAAGAAACCCAAGGAAATGTCCTGGTGCACTGCTGACGTTTAGCCAAACATGCAAAGCTGGTAATATTTGGCAATTGCTGCTCCAAAACCCCAATGGAGTTGGTAGCAAATCTGACCTGAAAACTTGCTCTTTCAGATAAACTGCAATTCCCATTTACAAAACCCAAACCTTGGTCTTCATCCATTTACCCTCAGATTTAGAATTTATTTTTTGGTAGAGTAATGATATCATCTAAAAAAGTAATGGAGTAACATGGTTAAACAACCAAATGAAGGAACATTGTTGTTTTTAAGAGAAAAATCCCAGGAAGAGTTGCACAGTTTTTTCCAAACAACTTTGCTCAGAAGGAGCTGAAATCCTCTGAGTAAAAGTCTGTGGTGCTGCTCTGTGCAGCACTGCTAAAGGTTAAGTTGCTGGCTGTCAGAGCTCAGTTATCCATCACATTTCTGCTGGGGGAAGGGAGCACCAACTGCTCCTTTTCCAGCTCTGCAGCCAGACTCTCTAAACAATTTCCTGTGCTGGGCTCATGTTAGAGACTAAACTGTTTCTAATACAAGGAATGGAGTTAACCAAAACTGATAGACAAATACCTTTTCTTATCACTAATGGATTACAACACTTGACTGCAAAAGCAATTTAAACCTTAAAAATGGTATATTCAAACCCCCAACAGCAGCTACGCAGGGAGAATTGTTGTTACAGCAATTTTTCATTACATCTTTGAATGTTTGCAGTAAAAGTTGATTGTATTTTTGTTGAAAAATCAACAATATAGCTTTTAATCCCCTGTATCTCTGAAAATGATAGTTTCATGAGAGTATTCTGTGGCTGTGGACAATATTTCATATTTAGGAGTTCATACTGACACTCAGCAGCAAAGCAGTCATGGCTTAGTAGCAGTTTAATGAAAAAAAATCACTACATTTATTAAAACATCTGAGCTTAGTGTCCCAACATGATGGTAAATGTTATGGGTGAAAGCTGCAGAGGGGGATGTACATAACTAATCCCCAAAGACATGAAAGTATCATGGGTAAAATGGGATTTGCCTGACACTGCTCAGCTCAGAGAACTGGGGAATAGGAACAGGAGGGAAAACTCTCCTCTTTCATGGACTGCACACCTCATGGTCAGGCAGGTGAATTGCTCCTTCCTCTTCCTCTGGAGCTGTCATTTGTATTCCTGTGCATATTCAGTGTGTGTGGAGGGAATGACCCCTGATGAGCCCCAGGATGGTCTCTGTGTTCCCCTGCAGTGACAGGACCCACAGGGGTTCCCTGAATCCTGTGGATTCCAGGGGGGATCACTGGATATAAGGACCTACTTATGCTCTGGGAATTTTCTGCTATTAATGAAGTCCTGGTTTTACCCTACTTACCCTACTCCAAATCCTAATTACTGACAGGTTATCTCAGCCCCATCAGTTTTACAGCAAATCTGTGTCTACACGAATCAACAATTTCTAACATAATGCACAAACATTTATTTTCCACATATCTTATCTGAATTATAAATAATGGCTCCTAACCTACAAAGCTGTGTTTGGCATAAATCATGTCCCTAAGTTGAAATGTGTTATTCCAATGTATTGAGCCAAAATCATCCTGGAAGTCATGGGTTTCAGCACTCTGGTGAAGTAGAAACAAAGATTTAATCTGAATTTGGTACCTCAGCTACCTTCTCAATGACTACCTAATAGTTCTGGGTGAAATTAATTGGAAAGGTGCATCCTTTTCTAGTTAGTGGCATAAGTCCAAAACTCTGTTTATCAACTCTTCCTAGGCTGCAAAACATCGTGGATGGGAA
Source organism: Acridotheres tristis (assembly GCA_037013685.1). NCBI lineage: Eukaryota > Metazoa > Chordata > Aves > Passeriformes > Sturnidae > Acridotheres > Acridotheres tristis. Next base: position 3,339,853 of record CM072899.1, on the reverse strand, counting down.
TCCTGGGGGTTTGGTGGGGAGGCAAGAACATGGAGTGAGCAGAGCATCCAGGGACAGAAAGCAGAAAATCAATGAGCAGCTCCTTCTGCACAGAATTCTACCTGCACTGGGTCTCCTTCCCTTCTCCCCTGAACCCTTTAAAATTCCAGTGAGTGTGAAACACTATCTCTGAGAATATCAGTCCTTTAGAACTTTTTCATATTAAATAAAGCAACCACCCAAGGGATGAGACAATGGAGAATATGACCTATCTGAAAGAATGCTTTTTTGAGTGTCACAATCCCCTGGAGATTGTCTGACAGTTCTACTTTGATTCAGTGACTCCTGGATTTGTGGGGAGTGTCTGGTCTGGATCTTAATTTTCCTGCTCCCCAGAATTAGTGTCCCAGCACGTGGGGAGTAGTTATGAGCTGCAGGTCTGAGCCTCCTCTGCATTTCAGGCAGCATTCCATCACTCTCCTGCAAGCCCATCTACCCCACTATAAATACCAGCAGCTCTGGGGCCGAGCTATCTTTGGTTAAAGCACCAGTGACGTGTCAGTGCTGCAGATTAGGAACACCAGCAGACCCCCAAACACACTCCCTGGAAACACCTCCATGTCCTGGCACTGCCCACGGTAAAAACTCAGCTTTCAGCACTCAGGCAGGACACTGAGTCCTTACCCAGCCAGCCTTTGGGGCCCGTTTTTTGGGAGTGGGTGCCATTTGTTGGGGCCTGCCCCGAGCTGTCACATGCCTCCCCCATCACAGAACAGCTGCCACACTGATATAGTCCTGCCCCACCGCCCTGCAGAGCCCATGTGCCCCCTCTTATCTCCCCAGGGGCTGGAGCTGCTGATACCAAATCACTAAAAATGGCAGCAGAAACAGCAATTTGGGGCTGATCTGACAGCCAGGGCTGAAGGAAAGCCACAGTCCACCCTACCCTGCGTTCCCAAGACACCAAAATCTCCCTCTGGGACTCTTAGGTATACACAGAATAAATGCTTTCTCCATCTGACACTGATTCACATTGTGCTTCTTATTTAAAGGAGTAGTATTAATTGTTGTTAGAAACAATCAAATACAGCAAGCTATAGCTGAATACATAACTCATGGATAAACCAAACTGTAATACAATTAGAATTTTAAGCAGCTGTTATTCATATCATGGATGCTTTCCATTCATCATGGAAATGCAAGTATAGCTTGTTTATAGGGTATAGAGCTGCAGGTGCTTTAGCTAGGGCTCAAGAAGTATTTGGATAATCTAAGTATTTGTTTTCAAGGCTTTTCTTAAAAGATTCATACTTTGTCTCAGACTTCTTACTGTTCTCTTAGTCTCAAGGTAACTGATTTATATTGTAAGGATGAGTAAAATTCTAATAAGCATTCTGTTATTAATGAAGGGATATTTTCCCTAATTTTCTCTATTCATTTTTCTGTCACTTTATGCTGTGCCCTAATTCCAATTCTGTTAGAACTTATTAGCTAGTCTGCTCTAGCATAACCAAAAAAAACCCCCAAAACAGTGTAGGTGTGATCTATACTTTAATATAAGCTCAGCTGGTCACACTGAAAGTGATGCCTCCCTAATCCTTCCCCTGACTAGCTCAGCATACAGTAACTTATGTTACATGTGTCATATACTGAATTTTTAGAATTATCTATCTAAATCTTAGTCTAGACAAAGGCACAGTGAAACTACCACAAGCTTCTATCTGTACCCAGGAGTACAACGACCTGGAGAGGATTACAATTGTGGATTTATTCCCTCCTCCAAGGGAAGCTGTTGCCTTTGTGGTTAAGTCACTCCCTGGACTAAAAGCTTGGAGTCCCAGCCCTGCCTTAGCCATGAAAGTGGGTAAATGGAGCTTCTGAGAGTCAGTTCTGACAATTGTGATGTAAATCCTCTTGGCTTTGCCTTGCTGTACGTTTTTGAACATTTATATTTCACTTTATTTGAGACAAGCTCTGGTGACAATGGGGATTTGATTTCTGTGAAGGTCCCCAGGCACTACAACAGCGACAGTAAGAGATGATGAGCCACAGCCCTGGATTTTGTGTGAGTGCTCTGTGGTGGGTTAGGGGTTGAAGAGGACAGAGGTGCCCACCCTCCCCAGTGCAGTCTGTGTGAAACAACCCCACCGAAGCCAATGCAGCCCCATTTTGTGTCTGGTGAGCTGCTTAAATAAACCTTAGGGTTCTAGTGGGAGAGCTGAGTTAGTCAGCAAGCCCTGAATGCCCTGTGGCACTGACACAGAGATGTTTCCCAGCACCTCCTGCAGGCATGAGCTGCTCTGAGGATGTGAAAAAGCCAAAAATGGAAAGAGCAAACACTCTTTATCCCAACCAACAGTTGTCAGGAATAACAAGCTGATTGTAAAACTGTCAAATATTTGATGCCTATGTAAAATACTGTTATTTACCTTCTGTTGCTCCAGTCTGTTGTGCTCCATTCACCCCACTCAGTTCATTTCTCCATTTAGCACTGGCAGTAGTAACACAATTTAATTTTAACAGGCTCTTGTTTTTACCAATATTTGATAATTTTCCTTTCCTACCTCCTCCACTGGCTCAAGCAGTGTCAGTGTGACTGTGCTGACTGCAGCAGGGAAGATTTGTAAGAGCTGAAGGTACTCTGTGAGGGCACTGCTGTGTGAACTATGATACAAATGAGCACAGCTTTTTTTGACAAGGATTTCAGACTTGGACTGTGTGGATTTTAGAGCTGACAGTGGGGACTGCAAGAAAGAACCGTGAAACGTTGACATGTGACAATTTCTGATGTGTATTTGTTAAAGAATATTCTTATATTCCTGTAAGAAATAGGAATGGAGGTTTTTCAGACCCCTCTGCCCCTGCAGGGCTGTGGGCAGCCTTAGTTCAGGATTTATTCAGCAGTTCTGCTCTTGTTGGGTCTTGGGGCCCAAATCTGGGCAATAAAAACAACAGAGCAAACCTTAGAAAATTTTACAGTCTCACTTCAAGCCATGAAAGGAATTGATATTAATTCAATGCAAGTATAAAAGTCCATGTAAGAAACACACTCTTCTCAAGGTCTATCTTGCTGGCTCATCCAGTTCTGTCACAGGAATCCTTTAACTGCCCAAGTTCAAGCTGAACATTTTTAAAGCAGAAAGAATTTAATCTGTAGACTGGAACAAAAATATTTTAAAGCATAAACAAGACATCTGGTCATCGTGCTGCTGTTGCATATGAGATGAAATGTTTGTTTGCTCACACACATTTTGAGGCAGAAAGAACAGAAATCACCCTTGCCCTGACTGCTTTTTAGAAAAAGCACAACTTGCTGAAACTCCTGTCTCATTAAATGAGAAATAATTCATGTGGCTAAAATGAAAACCTTGGAAAGACTACAACTTCTTTGTACTGCAGTTTGACTCTAACCACCTGTTGCAAGGATTCAAAATAGTTTCCAGTGTCTTTCCACATCCCAGGGCTCAGTGAAAGGGTCTCTCAAAAGGGGTGTTTGGAACAACCCCAGTCCCCACCTGGAAAGGAAAGTGAGTGTGAGCCTTCACAGCAGCCTGGCAGCTGCTCCTGAGGAATTCTTCCTGCAGTGTACATGGGGAGAAATGGCCATTTTGATTTATAACTGAATTCTTACCTTGGTTTAAGTGTGTGAAGTGAGAAATTTGCCCTGGCACCTCTTAAAATGGATTGGGCATCACTTTGCTTCACTGAACCTTCTGACTTTTACAGGCTGATATCTGATTCTATCAGTACAAAACAGCCACTGCAGCAACATCTGTTTAACCAGCAAACCTTCAGTTCCATCTTGAAGAAAAACTTTCCTTCCTCCTGCAAGCTCCCCTGGTGTCCCTTGCAGCTGTTCTCCCATGAAACAATAGCTGGATTCACACTCACCCCGAAAGAAGGGATCACAACCCAAACCACATCCCCTCAGGGTTACCAAGGCAAGAACACTCTCCCTTCTTGCTGGCTTGCAGCACGGGGGAGAGCTGCCTGTTCCCCCAGCCAGGATGTGTCCACTTGGCCTCTGCACTTGTGCTCTTGGATTCCCCAGTGACCGAGATGGAGATAAATGTGCTCGGGAAGAAAAGGTTTTAGCCCCCTCTAAATTCCTCCACGATGCTCTCATGGAAGCTGAGCAGCCAGACAAACAGCAGTGAGGTGTAGCTGTTGTCTCTGGAAAATATTCTCAGTGAAGTTCAAGCTTCAGTTGACAGCTTTTTTAATTTCTTTGTTATTTAAAGTTTTTCATACGGTCATCTAAATGCCCTAAACTGATTGGGGTAATGCTCTGCCTCGAGTTCAGTGGTCCACAGCAATCGGTGGTTTTGCAGTCAGATTCTCCTATTTTGGGAAAATCTATGATCTGTAGGTGAGCAGGAATCCCCAGGCATAGAGCTGCCCCTTAATCAGATGTGTGTAGAATGGACTGTACACATTGCCCCAAAGCAAACCAGATTATTTAAGGGAGAATGGATGAAAAAAATTACCTGAATTTCTTCACAGAAGTGAATTTTAAGATACATCTATTTGTCACTAACTGAGACTTTATAAGAATAGTTTATAAATAGTTTCTTGATAAATTGCTTGTTGAGTTCCCAAAAGAATTTAAAACATCTTGCTCTGTGCTTTGTTCCCTAAAAAAGCCTTTTCTGGAGAGATGCACACTTTATTTTCTTTCTCTTCCTTATCTATTTATTTATTTTCCCTTCTTTTAACTGTAAAGTCAAGGAATTATGTAAGACAGCATCTGAATATACATAGATTTTATAACAAGTAAAGTGTGTAAAATTATATTAGGTCTGTCTAGAAAGTCTATAATGTCTGTCTAGAAAGTTTCTTAAATGTCTGTCTAATGGCTTTCCCTTAAGTGGCTCCTTTTGCTTTGTATTTTCTCCCATGAAAAACCATTCCAAGTACCAAAGTGTTACAAAATGGAATCATATTTTATTGTTCAACTAATTTTCCACTAAGCTTTCCCTTATTTGTTTGTTGCTGGGCTATGGCTTTTTTCTCCTTTAGAATTTCAATTACTCCCCTCTCAGGGTAGGTGGTCTGTAACACTAAACCATCAGGCAATCACTTTTATGCTTTCCTTTCCAGCCCCAGCTTTCTTTGCCCAAACAACGGTAGGAAATCCTCTGTCTGACACAGTACAGGATAAAGAAAAACAAAAATCAGCCCCATTTGTGATTCAGAGATATGCTCAGTGCTCTTAATGCCTAAAATGCCCCGTGTTTTGATAAAACAAAATACTTTAATCCAAAGGCAATTTAAATGATGGGCAAAGTAATGGTTGGGAGAGAAAAACAACAATAAACTGGAGCTTTAGAACTGACCTTGATCTAGAATTTATTGAATTTGTACATCCAAGCAAAAGAAAACTTTTAACTGTGGAGCTGAACCATAAACTTGAATAGAATAAATCTAGTTAGATCATGACACGGACAAAAATTTACATTCAGAGAAAAGTAATTTTAAAAAAACTTGGGTGCCTGACAATAACACAAGTCTGATGTCTCTCTAAATCACAAAGAGTGGTAGAAGTCAGTGAGTTTTAGTTGCAAAATCTTTACTCCACGTTCCAAGCCTGTATCTACTCAGCAGTTAATGACAGAAATTTAAATTTAAAATCAGGAGTAGAAACGACTGCACTGTAACAAAATAACAGTAATATTCTGAAAAGGAAAAAAAAAACCCAACATTTTTCAGACATTAAGATAATGTTGCATTTCATTTACTTAAAAAGGAAATATGTAATATTTAGGTGGCAACATAATACACTGTGGTGCACTTTCTCCTGTCAAAAATCTGGTTTATTGGGAGAATAAAAGCAGTTGCAAATGTGGATACTAGGAACTGAAAGAAGCAGAAATTGAGTTGTTTACAACAACTGTGTTGTTACAAAGTGGGAGACTTAACTAAAAACTTCATTGTTTTCCATAAAATTCCTCTCAAGTGTCAAATACCACAATTTGTATTCTCCAATGATGAGTTAATGTTTAAGTATTCAAAGGAGATGGAAAATACATTTGAGCCTTTCACAGATCAGCAAATTCATCATTTGTAGATTATTTCCTCATGTTTATGGACTCTGACACCGAGCAGTGCCTAAGACCAGAGTTGTTGTTTATCGAATGCATATCCTTTAATTTAGGCAAATAAGTAGCAACTTTGGCTGTACTAAAACAAATCCCCCACTTAGCCTGAGCATATAAAACATCCTAAAAGTTCTCCACTGTGATGGACAACTCATGGGGCAGTTTTATCCCAGGGGCTTCTGCTCACCTGCAGATCCTAAAGGCTTGCATGGAACCCATAATAGCTCCAATAAATAGCTGTAAATTTACTTTTTGTGCCTAGGTGGGAACACACTTCATGAATGTGGCCATCAGTTCCCATGAACTCCCTTAGTGAAATCTAGATCAAATTAATCAAACATTGTGCTTGTTCATTCAGGTCAGCATTTGTCTTGCAATTTTTTGCAATTTTTCAAGTACCATCCTACTGTCCCTGGCCACCCAGCTCAATTTCCTTGGAGAAAGGCCTTGCATGGCTTGAAATGTTGTGGTTTGCAGTGAACAAGTGATTAACACATGAAGGATAGATACAAACAAAGGCATTGATTCTTCCAGCGTGTTTCATTTACACACTTAATTTCCCAGTCCTTTTTCCCCCTTGCAGAAGATGATGTCCATCACCTGATTGCCTTGGAATATGAATGACTGGGGGTGATTATGAGGCTGGTGGCAAAAAGCGGTCAGGACCTTTCCCAAGACCTCCATTTATAGCTTTAATTTGCATTTTCCTACAAGGATAAGTAAATTTTTCCATGGTTTATCGCTTCAGTGACAACTCCCTTGAAGCAGCCGTGATAATTGCATTTTTTCGTGAAACAGCAGGAAAACACTTCCTAAGCAGTTAAAAGCTTTTGGGCTTAGTTTTTCTCCAAAGGTTTTCTAAAGGAATTTAGTCCTTGCAATCAGACACAAACAAGAGCTAAGCACCAGGCTCTGTATCTTGTTCACACCGAACAGCACCTCAGGCAAGGGGATAAACAAAGGGAAAGCAAGTTATTTTTAGTTATTTGGGGCAAAAGGGACAGAGTCAGTGACAAGTGTATCATCTTAGTTCTGACTGTGGGGTTCTGGTCTCTTTGTTCTGTAAATCTGTTATTCAAATTGTAACACAGCATTCAAACCAAGCAGAAAGTTTAAATAACTGAGTGTCACACCAGTCTGGAGGGATTTTCTCTTAGATGATGCACAAAATTCGTTTCATCCCAAAAGAAACTTCACAGCATCTTCTCAGCCTCCCAACTCCTATTTCTGCCTGAGATACATCACTAAAGTGTTTTTCATTAATCTAATGGGTTTGGGTGCCTAACCAAGAACCACAGCAGGGTCTGGGGAAGGCAAGTTGGGAAAAGGAAAACTGAGCTGCAGTGTCAGAGCAGGGAAAGTGGGCTGGAAAGCCTGGAGATGTGCCAGAGGCTGGAATATCATGTACTGCTCTGTCTCTGCCACCCTGGGCTCCATCCTGGGTTTGTAAATCACTTTGACATCAGCCTCAGCAAGTCTGCAAACGCCTCCTCCAGTGAGGCAGCCAAAAACGGGGCAAAAAAATTTGCTTTTGGGTCAACTTAGATGCAGAGAAAGACAGAGAACATTTTAATTAGCAGCAGGACATGAAACTGAAGAAGGTTCTCGTTGCTAGAGAAAAGTTTGCAATAGAAACGGTGAACAATTCCCCTGCTGCAGAGGAAACTTTGCCTACAAAGGTTTTAAGGGGAAAAATGGAGTCAAAATGAAGAGAAAACAATGAAAAGCTGTATTTAAAAGAACTGGCTCCTTCAAACATGGGAAGGAATCGCAGGGCTGGCTGTGTGAACACTGAAATTAAAACAAGAGTTGCTAGCAGGACACTTGTGAGCTGTGAGTGCAGCTGAAGCTCAGAGCATCTGTCTGTGCCCAGCATCCAAGGGGCCAGACTGTCAATCCAAAATTAGTTAGGATTCTTGACAAGCTATCAGGAAAAGGGAAATACCACTAGCAGAGAAAATACAAAAGTGAGAATTAAATAAATTCACATTTTATTCCAATTTTCTTGTGGTTAAGAGGATGGGCTCAACTCGAGTATGGGAATATAACTGGGTGCAAGGCAGTGACAGTGGCTGTGCACCTTCCAGAGCTTCCCTGGGTGCCAACAGGCTTGGTTTTCCAGCAACATTTCATCTTCCACGATATTATCATCACCTGGCTTTGTTTGTTTGAATTTAGGATGAAGCAAGCTATGGAGAGTCTGACACACATGGGGTTTTTCATTCAAACATTTAAGAATTCTTTGTAACTATAGACTGGAGATTTCTTTAAGACTTACAAAATAGGAATGAATTCTGAATGAGCTACAAGGGAGAGATAAATAAATATACAGTCAGTGGAGTATCCTGACAAAACAAATATTTTTTTTTCTTTGCAAGAAATTTGCTTGGGAAAAAAGGGCTGTACAGAAAAGGGATTATTTGTTCTTAAGTTTTGATGAAGATTATAAACTTGGGGTTTTTTGCTAAAGGGAAACACAATTAGGCAGAAAGCAGTGGTTCATCTCCATATGTCACACATCTAGAAGAGGCTGCTAATTTTCACTTTCCAATTTCCATCCCCTCTGTCTGCAGATCAGGTTAGGTACTCAGGGATTTCCAAACAGGACCTGGCCTGAGCCAGCACTTGGTGTCCAGTTTACATCTGGAGTGGCCATGGAAGCCTTGTCCTTCCCACCATGACCTTGTCCTTGGCAAACCACAATGTTTCTCCATCCAAACCCATGCTCCCAGAAATACAGGCCCTAAAATCCCCATAATTTCAGCCACAAAATATTTTTTGGTCCATGGCATGGCTTCTTATTTATAAGCAGTAACAGAGTTTGAAGTAGCAAAAATACAAATAATCACCTATTCCCTTAACTGATGAAAGCTCTGCCCAGAACCCCTCGCCATTTGCTGTCAGATTTTGGGCTTGAGAAAAGAGGCTTGTTAAAAGAAAGGAGAAAAAGATTTCTGTTTAGAAATCAAGTCAGAGAAAAACACTTTGGAGAAGGCTGCAAGGGTGGAGATCAGATGATCTTTGTGTGTTTCTCTAGGAGGAAAAAGAAGTTATGCAATTCCAAGCAGTCATGTGGTATGGCAGCTGCTAAAGTTACTGCTAATTTTTATTAGAGCTGGCCAGAGCCAGAAAAAGGTCTGCTTTATAAGCAAGACCTTTTAAGAAGTAAACTAAATCTTCCTGAGCTGGGAGGCCTGCAGAACTGAGAGAAGGGAAAAAATAGCACTAAAATGTTCTTTTTTTTTTTTTTTTTTCCTCCCCCCACCTTCAAATGATTCAGGAAACATTTTCACTCTCCCTTCCTGTTGCTGGTTTCTTTCTCATATTCATCCAATCAATCAAGCAGATGTAAAATATTTACCAGTTCTCAGCTCAGGTTCCTGCTCAGCCCAAAGGACTATTCAGTGCAGAATGTGTGTGAGCTTTTATTCACCCAAGGCAGACTCGTGGCCCTGGGTCCAGGCTCTGGCTGACCCTGCTGGAATCTGGGGTTGGATTAGCTGCTCCCCAAAAATCCTCTCCAACCTCAGCCATGCCACAATCCTTGGAAAAATCCAGTGATTTTATCTGTTTGATAATTGGAGATGGGATTCCAGTACTTCCAACAGTCTTGTGGTATTTTCCAGGACTGAGCACCTGTGGCTCCTGTCTTTGAAAATCTGTGCAGGAATTAAACTGGATCCTGAGCCAGGCTCCATCCCCAAACCTGCTCCAAGCTTTGCAAACTTTCCTGCCCTTTAAAGCCATGTGGATGATGGCAAAAAGTAATAAAGATTAAATGCAAACCTTACAAGATAAAATTCACCACACTGAAGAGACCAGACACAGCTCTTCATAAGCCATCTAATCTCTGTCCAAACAGGATTAATTTTGTACTGCTGTTAAATGGAGCAGATAATGGAGCTGTGGATACTCCTCTGGGGATGTGGATGAGAACTGTGCCAGGAATTCTGGGGAAGGGTAGAAAGACTGCAGGGATGCTGTCCCTGAGATCCACAGATCCAACCCTACAATAAGGCATCTATAAATTAGTGATTTTTTTATTTTAAAGAGTGTTTTAACACCAGGCTCAATTAGACTGTGGACAAGGGGCTTGCACTAACAAAAGATACTGTTTTCCATACTCTGCCTCTTTTTCCACCTGCTCCACACAGCTGAAGCACATTTAATGCACAATTGAAGCTGGAGATAAGACATTTTGCAGTCTTTGGGAGTAGGAATCCCCTGGTCCCTCACAAAAGGGACGTTCCTTGTCATGCACACAGGGATGGGATGTGTCTCCACCATTTCCTGCTCAGCCCTTCTGTACCACTCCTCCTTCACCCCCCAAAGGCTCAGCTCTCCTTTCTGGATGTAAAATTCCCCCACACGCCCCTTTCAGAGGTAAATTCTCTTTACAGATGTAAGACTTCACAGATAGAAGCTTCTTTTAAGACGGCACACCTTTATATGAAAGTTAACACAAATTCACTTTGGATGCTAAAAATGCATAATAAAATACTGCTTTCATTTAAAAGCCTCAGTGGTGAAGCAAAATTTTTCAACTGCTATTATTGTCAGCCCAGTCCCATTTGTATTTATGAGAGCCTAAAACCTTTACAAGTCCTGTAGTTGCACTTTGCAGCGGAACATAAAGTAGTCAGGTTACATTGTTTTGAAATTTATCAAAACATACAGAAAGTAAAGCAGCAGTCAACAATGCTGGAACTAAATTCCCAATGTTGATAAGTTGTCACTTCTCAATGTCTAAAGCCCAAAACTGCAGTAAATTTCGGATAATTTTTCATAGTGTAAAGAATTAACTAATTAAGCAAAGGAAAACGTCTCATGTACGAAGGAGAATGTGACTCTAAAGCCATAACTGCCATACAATTTGCTAGAGTACATTTGATAAACTTCTATTGAGCACTCTCCTTTTCCAGCTTTTCCTGTCCGGAGTGTTTCTTGTCCTACCATACCCTCACATTTGGCACCTTTGATAAAACAAACAAAAACCCCCACGCCCAGTACTGGAAAAGATTTTGTTTACTACTAAACACCTTATTTGTCATTAAAACGACGAAAACCACTAGGCAGGAGAGACTTTTTGTGCTTTTCACTAGAACAGCACCATGCTCTTGTTCTGCAGAAAACTCCCTCCACCCGAATTAACCAGGGTTCAGCTGCAGGATCAGGATTTGGGATCCCCAGGAAGATTTGGTCATTCTCCCACACTTGGCATTTTTCACGTTTGCTGAACAAATTCCGTTTTTAATTCCAAATGAGGAGTTATGCAAATGTGACTCAAGTGCCTTTTGATAGCTGCTGGTCTGAGCTTGCTCCCTTTGTCAGTTAATTTGCACTTAGTTCATGCACATCTTTAACCCAATTGGCATGGTAATGTGCCACATATGTACTAAATTAAGGATAATTGTGCCTGATTGCCCAATTATGATACCAAATGTGTGAAAATAGTTGATAGGACATTCTGTGTGTTTTCTCTAAAAAGATTCAAAAATCTAAAAATAAAACCTAACAGTTAATCATAATGGTTTGGCTTGAAATGTGGAAAACTGACAAGATGATTTAAAGTGCAAAGAATTGTACCATAAATGAAAAGATTAAATTGTCCCATTGGTATATGCTCTATGAACATCCTTTAAAATGGCTCAACATTTGTTGGAGTCTGACACGTTTGTCTCTGATGAGCTAGAGAGGATGACCCAGCTATTTTTCACTTGTTTGAGAGAGTACTAATTCCTAACCCCAAATTCGAGCTTTATCGGCTGCTTTGTATTTTGAATTCATCACAAACTGTCCCAGGTCCCAAGCAAGGAGTTGTGCACGGGTGCCACAGCAGCCTTGGGACAGCCTCTCTCTGCCTCACACCCACCCACATCTGGATTATCCAGGCCATTAGCAAGGATTGGTTCGGCAGAAAATGGTAAACACAGCTGAGGGAGGGTGGAGGAAGGAATTCATGAGCTCTGGGATCAGCACCACAGGAGTCAGGGGAGTGAGTCCCTGACTTCATGTGAGATTTGACTGGAAATCATCAGGGCAGTTTGCATTTCCTCTCCAATCTTGTTCCTTGTGGTCCCAAACAAGTTAACCACACCAACGAGAAGCAACATTTGCTAAATAATCTGTGTCTTTCACTGTGTTTTAAAGCATTGTGTCAGCAGGACTTTTCTCCCAATTTTTCCAACCTTACAGTAACAAAAAGTTCGAGGCGAAAGGATCCAACCTGGAAAGCAAATTCCTCATAATTGACTCTCCTTTTTCTCAAGAGCTATTTCCTGTTTAACTGCAATTCCAACACAAACACCAGCAACATTATTTAGCTTTCCTGCAAGGACTGTGGATGCTCCATCCCAGAAAAGACATTCCTCCCAGTTCCAGCAGTGGCAATTCTTGTCCTGGTTTGTGCACAGTTGTCATGGTTCCCATTTTGAGAGCACTGAAGGTTTTATGGGAGAGATTTCATGCTGGCTAAAGAAATGGTTGTTTTCAAGCAGACTGTGTGAGCAAGGAAAGCAAGAGTAGAGGGAAGTGCAGGGGAGAAAGGACTCCAGACCATAATCCCATTAATTTGTGTTACACATAAGGGATCTATTCCTGAGTTTAAGAGAGCTTTTTTTTTTTATATAATTTAATTACCTCTTATTCATTCAACACACCCTTGAGAACAATATTCTAAGCTTCCACAGACTCAAAATGCCCACATTATTCTTAGGGTCAGCATGATGTGGACTTCTATTAAAAAGAAGAAATAATAAGATGGTGTGGAAATTTAGGAGGAACCCACACAAGACCTTTTCAAAAGTTGCAGCACAAAATGTTCTTATAACCTGAGCTCTGCAACCTGCAGGTCAGAGAGTGTTGGCCCATAATATTTGAAACAACATTGCGTTTTTTATTTGCAACACTTATATTTTCTTTCCATCCAATTTATTTTTCTGGTTTTGTTTGCGGGAAGAACAATATTACAGTATTTAGTGTAGAAATCCCGTTGTACCTCTTTGGTTCATTCTCTGGCTCATCCCCCTGCTTTCCCCACCTCCCTGCCACAGCTCAGCCTGCAGTGCTCTCTATGAAATCAGAGAAATAAATTTATGAGAGGAAAAAAAAAACAACGCAGCGATAACCAAGGCCGCCTGTTTTCATTTACATTTTCCTCTTCGGGTTATTATTCCTCCCTTTCCACCAAGCTGTGGGATCTATGTTTTAGCACAGGCAGCTTTGTGAGACACCATTAACAGATATGGACAAAGGCTTTGGAAAGTTTTCTGGAGGCATAAACTCCAAAAAGAGCTGACTCTGCTGGAGCCGCACTCGCTGCCCCGCCGTGCTCTCCCCACAAACGCTCTCGTGTCCCGGCAGGAGCTGCACGGCCAATTTTAAGTCACTGTCTGAAAATGTTTTCTTCTAGAAAATTAATTCCTGAGCGTACGGGGCTGCGCAGTAAATCTTGCTGGCAGAGCTGGATTTTCCATTCATGACAATGCTGTTTAGTCCATGTCCTTGTCAGAGCTCAGCTGGCACCGAGCATGGAGCTGCAGGATTATCCTGCTGGAGCTGGCATCCTTTTAAACAGTGCTCACCAGCAGATCAGAAATGGAAGGCGGTGTTCAGACTGGAATTTTATGGAGTGGTGATTTGTGGGGGCTGCCTGTGAGTGGTGGTAGGTGAGCAGGGCAATAATACACTGAGCCCTTTCAGCCACAGGCTCAGTGTGCTGGAAAAACGAGACCAGCACGCAGCAGCAGACCACGAGGAATGCCTCTTCTTTTATTCATTCACTCAGCTTTAAAGCCATCCTTGCCTCACTCTGTGTCACTGGCAGGGAAAGGTTCCCCATGCTCCTGCCAGAGTGTCCTTTCCTGCCGTTCCCCCGTGGCTGGTGGATTTCTCTGTGCTGATGTGACTTTTCAGAGGCTGTGCTGTGAACACAGCTACCAAATTAATCTCCCTGAAATCCACCTAACCCCCTCCTGCGAGCAGAAAGTGGCTCTGCCAAAACACCACACTTACTACAGGGCAAACAGGGAAATTTTGTTTGTACATCCACAAGATTTGCTAAAAAGTTTCATTGTTCTCGTGTGTAATCTGTGAAGAAATGCACGTCCTGGAAAAGCAGCCTGTAATTTGTAGCACATGAGTGTGCTTTGGGGAAAATCAATCAAATGAACTAAGACGTGTTCTCAACTCCTAAACTAATGATCCTTCCTGTGAGCAGCATGAAACACCGGGCGAGTCCCAGATGGAATAAATCCTGCAGGTTTCAGCAGAGCTGTGACAGTTTATACTGCCTCAACAGTACCCTAATTGTGCTGCAAACTTCTCAAGGTGCTGAGCACTCAGCCTTTTCAAAAGCTTCCTTCTTCCCAAGCAGCCCCAGAGCTAAACAAACAAGTTTACCAGTTAGCGAGAAGAGAATGCCAGATTTAATTTATAATCTTTCAGGGCTGATGTGCTTAAAAATAAAAGCTCTGAAAATATGATTTTTGTCTTAAGAAATGCCAAGCAGCTGCATAGAGGCATTCAGGGCTGGGACCTGAACCAACTTCTGTTGAGAGAGGAAATTAGGACCATTTTGTTACCCTGACAAAAATGAAATCTATGAGAACAGTAATTCCTTTGCAGAAAAAAATCAATAGTTTCAGCATGTTTTTAACGTGGCAATTTGCTATGGAACATCTTAACAATACCTCAGTAAATCACCAGCTGAAATCAGCTGCTGGCTTTGCATGTACAAATACAGAACTGCATGAAAAATGGGTAGTCAAAGCAGAGGAAATCTCCTAAAATCGTGACTTCCTCACTCTTAAAGTCCTTGTGAAAGATCTGAGAACAGATACAGGTAAGAAGCTTTGGTTTACATAGAGAAGTCACAGAACCACCAAAATCCAAATCTTTAATCTGGCAAGAACTTCTAGAACTTCTTTCCCTCTGTGCCTCAGATTACCCATTTACAGAGTAAGGATCTTATTAAACAGTGAGGGGAAATTACTGAGCAGTTAACAGCCACAACATAATCTTCACAGTCCTATGTAAGCACTAAAGATCATTATTCAACAGATTCTGTAAAACAAAATACAAGAAAAAGGCTATTTCTCTGTATTTGTCACATGCTGCTCTGATGACTGAGTAGTACAGACCATGCAACATTCATCTTGATTTTTGTCATTTAGCAGTAGCAACACAGACTTCACAGTGCCATTACTTATTTCAGTGACATGAGAAGGGCCAAAAAATTGCTTTTAAAGAAAATTCAAGTCAATTCATAAACCTGATTAACTTTGCATTTAACCTCCCGAAAAATGTCGAACAGGAAATCCAAATTACATAAGGAAAATATGTTTAAAAATTATCTCTGACATAATTCCAAGGCTATCTCTGGATCAAATTGTCAGGGGATAGAATTTGCAAGCAAAGAGCAATAAAAAATGCTTCTGCTGTCAGTCCTGAGCAGCACCCTGGATGTGTCTGTATTTCACTCTGCCTAATCCCTGCTCAGTAATTAGCAATGTTGTGGCAGTTCTGAAAACGAGAAGTGACGCTCTTATTTTACATGTGCTCCAAAACACATCCACCAGAAGATCTGCAGCAAAGAAACATTTTCCAAAAGGAAATCGAATGATTCATGTTTCACTTCATTGTAAATTCTCTGTGATGGATGCTGGAATTAATTAGGGAGACGTTATGCTCAGCATCTGATATTGGAATAAGAATTCTTTGTGGAAGAGTCTATTTAGAATCACGCTGATGATACATAAAACCTAAATATTGAATAAACAAGTTAAGTTCTAAAGAACTAAATTCAGTTCTAGAGAAGTAAGTTGCCCTCTTTCCTCACCATTTTTATGCTTTTGAAAGCAAATGTGACCTGCAAGGATGCTCTGCTCTGTGCCAAGTTCTCCAGCTGTGTCCTCCTAGTTACAGCTACATCTGTAACTCATTTTTGAGTCAAACTCCCAAATCAAAACTTTGACAGTGCGAAGGTTATAAAAAAACTTGCCTCTACAAGGACACCACCACTGGCCATTACAAATTCTCATCTAGATAGCTTACAGGTATTTCAATTATCTAAAATAATCAGGCATTAGGATGAAAAAGCTCACTTAGATGCCTTGATGCAGGAGGTATCCCCTTTTTCCTTATCCAGAGCAAAGTTAGATAAAATGTGCTAAATATAAACTGCAGAGAACACAGGATGAAACAGCTGCTCTCAGGAGCTGGTGTCCACAGTATCTGCATTTTGAGGGCTCTCCTTTAGAGCACTCCAGTCTAGTGCTGTGAACTGGACGCCTGTAGTGGCTGGGCTGCATGAAACAAATAAATTTATCTAAAAAAGAATTCACTTAACACTCTTGGAGACTGCTCCACAATGGGAATCAAACCACATTAGCTGGGCACCACTCAAGGTTTCCACAGGACACTCCTGATCCAGAGTGAGATGCTGATCTGGAGGCACCCAAAGCCAAACCTTGGGAAACAATGGGCTCCATTTTCATCAGCATTTTGTGTATATTTAGAGGTAAGAAGAGTGAATATGACAATGAGTTTGTGGTCAGCACAACAAGAGCTGTCAACACATGTCAGCCCCGTGTCAACACGTGGGTTCCTGCTACCCTTGGCTGTTATTAATCCAACAAATCGCCCTAATGTCTTTGTTCTGGGCTTGTCTCTTTGAAAATGCAGCTTGAGCTGTGCAAAACGCTCTGCACAAACACTGCTGGCACAGGCGTGGCTCTGCTCAGGGAGGGGACAGGGCAGGAAGGCTCACCCAGTCTGTCCCCTCTGTCCCTCCTCTGGACAGAGCCTGGACCAACACCGAGCTCGGGGAGCAAAAATAAACTCAGAAAGGAGGAGATGGTGCCCATGGAGGCTGGCTGGCCTTGTCCCTGCACTGTGAGCCAGGGTCACTTCCCCAGCTGTGACAGTGCTCACAGAGCCCGAACCAGAGACCAGGACATGCCCTAACCTTGGGGTATTTCACCTCCCAGAGTTTTGGTTTTCATGTGGTTGTTTGGTTTATGTGACCGTGCATTGCTTCAGAAACGGATGTCAGCTTTCCAAGGAGGCTGTGGGGAAATTCAGGCTTATGGGAAACCTTTCAGTTCAAACAAAATCACAGAGTTCTCACAAAACTGTCCAGACCTTCTCGCAACTATGTTACATCACACAATGAGTTTGAGCAACTCTGGATCATTTCACAGCTCAGCTTCTTATCTTTTTATAGTTCTGCTACTGTGGCTCCATCCTTTCCCATATGAAGAAACTTAATTAATATTTTATACCCTTACTAAATTGTGAATACAGTTTGCCATAACAGTACAGAAAAAGGCAAATACACTTTGTCCCCTGCCAACAGAAAATCCTTAACAGCTGTTTATTGCTCATTTGCAAAACATAAGAGCAATGGAATTCCATTACTTAGAGAAACTGGCTGCTCCATGATATCCTTGGCAACAAACACTGCACTTATCTTTTTGAACAATAGACTCTCAAAGTTTCTCCAGCCTACAAAAATAAGACAGTGAGGAAGACTTTTTCTTAACTGCAGAATGCCAAACAATGGGAACTGACTCACCGGCAGCTGCATTTTGTTTCATGAAAATGAACCTTTTTCTTGCTCTCTCTGCACCCCCCCAAAAAAAATTTGCTCGCTGCAAATTTAAGAAAAGTTTCATGCAACCATCTCCTTCACAGGAAGAGCTTTTTATTTATTTATTTATTTATTTATTTATTTAGAGGTCAAGACTTTGGCAAAATGAGAAGAAATTCAGACTCCAATCAAAGTAATGTAACAAACAACATTAAAGCAGTTACTTAGGTTCATGATAAACCATGGAGAAATCACAGAGTGGAATTTTCTCTGACCATTCAAAACTTAAATACCAAGAAAAAATAATGTCGTGCTTTACACCACAGATATTTCACATATGGTTTTAACTAAATAACTTCCAAGTTTCCAACAGCTTAAAAAAAGAACTATCTGTGGCATACCAGAGAGATGCAAGCTCCTCAGAAAGTCAGGACATGCACATACCATCCATAATCTGGTTTCTATATTTAGGGAAGGACTATACCTAAAGCCCTGGAGGTCAGCACTGCATCAAGCCCAGCATATTTTCACAGAGACATCTTCTAGACAGTGTTTACCACGGTGCACTTCTCCCAGAGCCCCAGCAGA
This sequence comes from Acridotheres tristis, assembly GCA_037013685.1. Taxonomy (NCBI): domain Eukaryota; kingdom Metazoa; phylum Chordata; class Aves; order Passeriformes; family Sturnidae; genus Acridotheres; species Acridotheres tristis. Next base: position 3,321,598 of record CM072899.1, on the reverse strand, counting down.
CATGCCATGTGAAGACCTGAGCTTGCAGTGTGAAAAGGCAGTGTATTCTCATACCTCCATAATCCTGTCGTGGATTTGCAGCCCTCCTTCCTTAGCAGCAGGCCCAGTGTCAACTATTTTGGATACAAAAATTCCTTCACTCGATGATCCATCCTGATTGTCCTTCAAGGATGAAAAGGAAAACACATTATTGTCCCTCTCATCTGCCTCAGCTGAAGCTGCTCCATGTCACAACAGTGCACTAATTTGAGAGAAATATTCTTACTGCTGTCTTAATATGGAATTGCTTTGTGCTAATGAGAACACCTGATACTCCGAGTCTGAAAGATTAAGCAACCAGGGACAGACTTCCATTAGGTAAATTGGTTGCTTGATAATCATTTTTCTTTGACTTATGCCATCTCAGGAGTAATTGTCATTACAATTATTTTCCCAGCAAAATCTAGTGAGACACAGCCTGCTTGCACATCAAACATAAGACAACAAGACATAAAGACATAAAGATAACACGGTGCAATTTTCATTTTTAGTTGCACAGTTTCCCCCCTGGAGAATTGAAAATAAACCCATGAAAACACCTAACAAGGCATTTTCATATTCCTGTGTGTTGTGCTTCTACCAGTGCAGAACAATGTCTCAGAAAGTTGAAAAACTCTAAAGAAAGAATAACTTTCAAGTGAATTCACTAGGAATAAATCGTGATTAATGTCAGATTTCTGCGCAGCCAAGAAGTAGTTCTGAATACTTTCTAAATTACTAGGACAAGGTATAATCCACTCCTTGATGTAATTAAAGTCATATGCAGCAGCTCCAGCCAACAAGCATCCCGAAAAAATACATTAGTGAGTGTGTGGTGCAGGAAACATCTGCTGAAATCACACAATTCCAAACCAGGCTGTTTAAGTTCCATCCCTTCACCTGCACAGAGGGCTGCTGGGTTTCTGGTGGAGAGTAAATAACTTTTTTTTTTAATGAAAGGGGATAAAGTTGTGGCTCTCAACTCATGAACTTCACAGCAGTATGGTCTGAGAAAGAGACACGGTGGGTTTTATCATTTTGGGAGTGGCACTGCAGCAGGATTAGTGGTGCTGGCTGTGATGGTATGCAAGAATAAACAGGCAGTGAGAGAAAAGGCAGCATAGATAATAGACATCCATGCAATCTCAGTGGAAGAACTGCTCTGAAAGGATCCCAAGAGGACCAAATGCTTGTCAGCAACATTTTTTCCCCTAAGTGTTGACCCACATGCTTTTCCCAACTGGAAAGGGCAAACATATTTTAACAATTAACATACCACGCATGGCCGGCCACCAATAATATTAAATCCAAGAGATCCAGAGTCCCGATGAAGGACCAGAGTCAGAGCTTTGGTTTCTTCACCCTACAAAGAACAGATAAATAAACACATTGAAAACATTGTGTGTGTGTGGGGGGGTAAAACAGGACAGGTAATACTTCCACCCAGGTTTTTTGTTGGGTTGTTTTCTCCTTTTTTTTTATTATTTTTTTTTAATCCCCTTGCAGTTTGGAGACAAATGTTTGGAATAACTTTGCAGCTCCCAGTGGCTGCTCCAGCCACCCCACTGAGCTCCAGCAGCAGAACCTCCCCTAAGATTTATGTGTCTTTTTTATTGAGATCTACAGTGAGACACTTAACAGCAACAGAAGGGGTTTATATGCAATGCTGGTTCCTGCAACTACTTGACCCAGTCATATGTGATGTGTTATGTAAAATACTCCACGTTTCCAGTAGTCAAACTCTTTGACTTTTCCACTGCTTGGAGGCGACTGAATCTCAGGGCTGGATCCTTACATTGCTTCTCTCTCCTGCTGACTGCATGACTTTAAGTGACTTAAACAGTATCAAACAAAAAAAAAATCTCAGCAGACTTTTAGAAAGCAGCATTAAACAAAACTGTTAGAAATTCTGCCACAGGCCCAGAAGGGCAATTGTTATTCACAGCACCTGCTGTGCATAATTTTTTTTTCCCCTGGCATTTTAAGACTAGCAAAACAGAAATCTCCCATCAGTGAAAATCATTATGTTAAACCCCCAAAATATGAAATTCTGCAGTGAATAGTTTTTTGGATCAACAGTATACAACAAAGATATACTGGGAGGACATGTAATATTTGGGAGGCTGTGTGAAAAGGCTCTGTTATCCTTGTTTCTAACTACAAACTCCTACAAAATGTCCTTTATGACACAGGGATGCTACTTAGGCCTATTAACTTTTATAGACACAAAATTAAGTGCATGAACTGTTAAAGACAACTAAAAGTTCACAATGCTCTCTCTTCAGTTTCAATCTAGTTACTTCCAGCACAACAAGCAACAGCAGAGCACTATGAAAAACCCTCTGAATAACAACATTTAGAGATCAGAATAGGATCAGTATGTGCATCTAGAGATACAGATGAACTTTTCTACCTCCAAAACCATTTTCTTTGTTTTATTCAAAGGGTGAAAAAGTTATGAACACAAAAAAAAGTTTGAGGAAGTTATCTTACAAGTCTGGTTTTCATAACCAATTAATGACAAAAATTGCAACAGTTACACTGTAATTCAATGCAGATGGTTTTAGTTTGTGCATTTTTCCTCTAACATGTCAATTTGAAGTTGTCAATCAAATATTAATGTCTATTAAAGTCATAAAAAATGTCAAAGTAATCCTGGATTAGTGAATTACTCCCACAGATTTGGGGACGATAAGGAGCCCAATTCCCTGGCAGTGTGACCTGGCAGAGCTGCACTGACCACACGCTCCGAGCTCCTCCTCGGGGAACTGCACCAACAACTCCACCTGAACATGTGCCCTACAGCTCCCACCTTCTGATCATTATCTTCCCTAATGATCGAGTAATAAATAGACTTGGACCTGATACAGAGGAACATGAACAAACTCTGATTTTATTTGAATCTGCCTGCACTTGGCAGCAGTGGGAACCAGGTACCCAGAAGAGGACTGAAAAATGAAGTAAAATCTATTTCCCTGCAAATCTACAGACCCAAACCTCAGACAGGATTTCAAGGAACAAATTTCCAGTCCCGTGAAACCACTTTGAAGGACTGATGATTCTGGATTTGAAAGAAAAGCACATGCTAGCACGACTGTTTCCTTCTATTATTCCTATCTTAGAAGGCAAATCAATTAGAATAATCAAAAAACAACTACAACATTGCTCTCAAGACACTTTCAATAATTAGAGTTGCCTGTTTTCATTAAAGCCTCCTTATGTGGCTTTGATTTGACACTTTTATACCTAGCTGAACAAGGGTTAGAGCAGGTGGGATCAGTCGGGCTGTGAGAGAAAAGAAACAACTAATGCAGCTTTCTGTAGGCACGTCTGAAAAAGTACTTCTGTCTACAGGGGTTTTAAAGACATTTCCAGGTTTTTCTGGTGGCTTTGTGCAGTCTCCATGCTCCCCAAGGCAGCAGTCACGTTGCAGAGCTCCAGCCCCACCATGGGTGCAGAAGTGCCCGGCCCGGGGAGGCAGCAGCACCCGGCTCTGACACTTCTGCACATTCACATCTCAGCTCCCAACCACCCCTTCAACAACCTCCTCCTTCTCTTCATCAGGAAGCCACGATGCAAATGATTTTTTCAGGGCTCTGCCTTTCTCTCCCCCTCCAAGATCTGGTGTTCCAGCAGAGCAGTCATTAAACAGTGAGGTAACTGTGGAAATGTGGTGGCCAGGGGCCAGCCCTGCCCCGGCAGCTGCTCCAGCAGCAGACCTGATGGTTCCTGGCATGTTGTATTCCCACAGCTGAACAGAACTCTTAAACATAATTCTTGAAATTACTGTACTTCCCAGCTGAGTAATGTGCACTAATAGACTGCCTTTCCCTTTAGACAGTGAGGATTAATTTCTTTGGTAGTGCTGTGGCTGAGGAGGTCTGTCCTCAGCAGAGGAGGCACCTCAGCTCCTTGTTCACTGGTCAAAGGACCAGCCTGGCAGGCTGAGAAAAACACATCACCTTGTTTTAAAGGACTTCATCTGCCTCTTACAGAATTCAAATCTGTGTCACCACCACCACAGAGGTCCCGAATGTCACATCATAACTGGTTCTGCCTGGCTGGTCCATTTAAAGCCAGTCTCTGTCTGGCTGGAGTCTCTGCTTGCCAGGAGAGCACAAGAGTTTCCACCCTGGGCTCTCAACTGCTTCTGATTCCCTTTCCCCTCCTTCCTTCCCAAAGGACTTAGTGTAAATAAGGGATTGACCAGATCAGCTTATCAAGAGGTGTGCACAGTGCTGTGTTTCACCAAGGATTAAGCCTTGTTTGAATTGTACAAGTTTTCTTCTTGATTGTTTAGACTTTGATATTTCAGGATTGATGTATCTGATCAAAGGAAATACTAATTTTGAGTGAGACACACCACCTTCTCTCCCACTCCCTCCTCAAGCTCATCCTCAGTAAGGCTCTCCTCTCTCCACCAAGGAATAAACAGTCATTCTCTGAATAAACATTTGAACTGTACACAGAAAAATTCATGTTCCCTCAGTGATAATACACATAGATAACACAACTGGGGTCACTTAAGGCACATGTACCTGCTTAAGGGTCTTAAAAAATTGTGAGATACTTACAGATGAGTGTGTGCATAAAATATATATTTATTTATGTCTTCTCTCAATATGGTTGTGGTGGTGTTATAGAACTCACCTCAGAAATGGTTGATGAACACACAGCAAAGCTGTGATTCAGCCAGCATCACAAAGTCTATGCTAAGGACAATCCTGACCTGGGTCTCCAAAGCTGCCAAAGGACCACAAATTTGGGTCTTTAAAGAATGGTCATTAATGTCTAATTAGAGTAAAGAATGGTCTGAAGTCACTCAATATCGTATTTCCTCTTTGACTAAGCATTTAAACACAACTGTACATGGGCATTTCTTCTGTTTTGACTACAGGACATGTCATCTGATTTATTCTGGATTGGTTCTACATCTGCAGCAACAAGCAGCCATCAGGCAGGAAAAGTCAGAAAATCCTTTTTCTCCATCTACAGAGGAGCCAGAACATCCCACAGTAAGTCCTGCAATCACCACTTAGAAGATATGAACCCAAATTTTTGGTGCTCAGCCTACTCGTGTTTAGCATAGACCAAACTACTACATTTGAGAATGTACGAAATATGAATAATGGTCATAATTTAAATAATTACAGCAAACTGGTTATTTCACACTGCCATACCTCTAATCCCTGTGTTCAGGGACATAATCCTTAGGCAGATTTATAGGTCCTGCTGAGTGTTCCTGCACAGTCTGTGCTACTGTCTCTGAGAAAACAACCCCAAACTTGGAAGCCTGCCACAGCCCCAAAGTGGGAAAGCATCCCCTGCACTAGGTGATGACCACGGGTCTTTCACTAAACTCTCTGGGTCACAAAGATGCAAGTTTGCTATTTGTGCTTGTCTGGGAGCTGGGCAGCAGAGCTGTGAGTGTTGGCCAGCTGCCCAAAACGCTGTGCAAGGCACAGAACTGACTGACTGCTGGCCCAGTGGCTGTGGTGACACGACACCTTCCACCTTCCAGCCTTCCTCAGACTGGTGGCTGCTCCAGAGAACTGCATAACAGCCCTTTGTAACCGGGCTGGACCCGGCACAGGGCTCTGGGCCAGCTGGAGCCATAAATCTGATAGAAAGTATTGCTGAAAATATGTGCCACGAACATTTGCAGCTAAGGAGCAGCTCTCAGGGTTACAGCAGCTCCCTGCTCTGTACAGAGCTAAATGATGCAAAGCCAACATTGTCAGCACTGGCCACGAAGAAGGGGTGGTGTGAGAATGAAGGAGATCAAAGATGAGGAGGCAGGGATTGGGTGGGATGGTTTCTGACAGCAGGACTGTGTGCAGGGCTCTCCTGCCACCAGCAACGGAGGTGGAGCAGAAAGCCTCCAGAATGCCATGGCAAAGAGCTGCAGGAAAAGGGGGAGACACAACTGTCCTGAATCTCGATATGATTGTGAACCCCCAATTTATTTTAGTAGTGGTCCTAAGATTTTGACCAGCACACACCCAGTATTGCCTGAAGTTAGAACAGTTCATTTAGTATTGAAGTACTTTCTGGTTTGAGTTAGGAAAACAGGATGGGTTCTGCCCTGGATTGCTAAGAAGGTTAAAAAGAAAAAAAAAAAATCCTCTAACATGAAGTTTTATTTCCTTTACATAGCTTTTAGAGCCTCAACATTACCAAAGGTGTGAATACAGAGGTCTGACAGTTTTGAACAGTTTAATACTGCTGTGTCTGTGGTAGCACATTCCAGGTCACTGGGAGGACTCTGAATGTCTTAATTTAAAAGATAATTGGCTTCCAGGGCTTCCCTTGCTGGGGAGCCTCATTCCAATTAAAACTTGGGGATTGTTGTAGCTCTGGCTTTTGATTCTGGTCATTTTATAAATGGTCTAACTTTGAGGGGGTTGAAATCAAGTTAATTTTTCCCTTCTTAATTAAAGAACTCTGTGTGACTCTGGGAAAGAAATCACAAGTCCACAGCAGATGTCTTGTATTTGGATGTGGATGTTACATAGATGATGGCTGCAGATCCTGAAATAGCTGGCGAGGTGTCCGAGTTGCGTCATAGTTAATCCCGAAGCCTGCATTTTGTCGGAAGCCCTATTGCGGGATGCTAGGTGAGCTCAGGCTCTGGAAAACAACGGGTCACAGCGGCTTCTTCCAATTCCCTCCACTGTGTGACTCCTGGGAGTCAATTTCTACTGGTTTAATACCATTTCCAGCCCGGGAAATCCCACTTTTAGAATTTTCTTCGGGGAAGAGAACTAAGAGAAAACACCAATACCGCGACCTTGTTACTTTTCTGTGTCAGTTACCTTACGGGGTCCAGCTAGCAATGATGGTCACGCTTACAAATACGCACCAACAGAAAGCATACTCTGTTCTGTTCAGCAATACCGCGACCTTGTTACTTTTCTGTGCGAGTTACCTTATGGGGTCCAGCTAGCAAACGACGGTCACACCTAAAAATACGCACCTACAGAAAGCATATTCTGTCTGAATGTAGAAAGCCGGCGTATCACGGCTATTAAACCCCAAAGCTCAGGTATATTTGAATGGATTTGGGGCAGGATGGGATGTCCAGAAGCCCCGCACGGGACAAGGAGCATCCCGAGGGATGCGGGGCAGCGCAGGACCCGTCCTTACCTTTCCGGGGGAGGCTGCGCGGGCTCGGGCCAGCGCATCCAGCCGGGCGCTGTACTGCGTGAAGCGCTTCTGGTAGCGCAGCGCCGTCACCTGCAGCTCCAGCTGTGCCGCCGCCAGCCGCGACAGCAGCGACTGCTCCCGCTTGCCGGCTCGCAGCGCCTCCTTCTTCAGCGCCTTCTCCAGCGCGGCCGCCCGCGCCTGCAGCGCGGCCCCGTGAGCGCGCAGAGCCCGCAGGCAGCCGTGGCCACCGGCCCGGCGCTCACCGTGGGTCAGCACCAGCCCGCAGCCCTGCTCGCACAGCCCCGCGGGCCTCGCCTCGCAGCGCTCCCGCATGTGCGCTTCCACATCGCGCAGGTTGAGCACCTGGCGGCAGCCGCGGTTGCGGCACTTGGCCGGCGAGAAGTCGCAGGTCTCGGCGTGCTCGCCCAGGTGCTGCAGCGGCACCACGGCCTCGCAGCCCCGCGCGTGGTTGTCGCACTTGATGTCCAGCTTGAGGATGAGGCTCTTGAGGGGCAGGACGTGGTTGAGCTCCTTGGTGGAGATGCGCTGGCAGTTCACGGGGCAGCTGCCCTGCTGCACCACCCAGGGCAGCACGCAGCCCGCGCAGAAGACGTGTCCGCACGGGGTGGTCAGCGGGTCCTCCAGCACCTTGTTGCACAGGTTGCACTTGAAGTCGGGATCCACCTCCCCACTGAAGCGATCCAGCTCGAACCCCATCCTCCTCCTTCCGCTCCGCCGCAAACAACCGAAGGAAAAAAAAAACCCAAAAACCAAAAAAAAAAACCCAGAAAAAGTACCCGGAGTGCGCAGACGGGCCGGGAGAGAGGCGGAGAACGGGAATCAATAAGTACGAGGCTCTCCCGCCGCCGCCCCAGAGGCAGCTGAGCCCCCGGCCCGGCCCGCGGCCGCGCCCCGTCCCCGCCGGTCCCGGAGCGCCCGCGAAGGAGCCGCGGCGCCGCCTGCGCACAGCGCCCGCCCCGGCACCGGCACCGCCCCTCCGGCACCGCCCACCGGGAGCCCCGGGGGTCCCCCCGGCCGGACAAGGGGGCTTTGTCTCGGGAAGGGGCGGGCCGGGCTCCGCGCTGCTGCCCCGTCCTTCCCCCGGCAGGGGCAGGTGATGGGGCCGCGCTGGCGGAGCGGTGGCCGCGGCAGCGCTGAGAGCGGCGGGAGGGGAAGGGGCCGCGCATGGGGAAGCGGTGGGAGAGGAGGGACGGATGGAGGGGAGGGGGGAAAGCAGGGAGGGTCGCGGCGGGGTGGGACAAGGTGAGACCGGGCGGGGAAGGAGCGGTGTCGGCCTCCGGCAGCGGTGACAGACGGGAGGGATTGCTCGGAGCGATGCGGGACACTTCGGCTGGGCACAGGGACAGCCTGGAACTACCTGCTGTAGTGGAAGGTGTCTCCTTGCGTGTGGGAAAAGGTTTGGAACCAGATGGTGCTTAAGGTTCTTTCCAACCCAAACCGTCCAATGGCTCTGTGATGGCTTTTGGAAAGGGCGCTCATGGAGTCGCCCCTTGGGTCAGGTCTGGACAAGCTGACTCGAAATTGGGCTGGCTACTCAGCCCTCTGGTGAGAATTCTTACGTTGCCGACGGGAAAAAGTACAAACAGAACAATCTGCCGGTGTGTGAGGGACTGGAACCTTAAGGGTTAATGATTTGTAAACTCAACAGGGTGCTTTGCTGAGGCCAGGTTTGCACCCCCAGCCGAAAGGGTGGAGAAGAGGTTTTGGGTGTGAGGTGGCAAAGTCCTTTATCTGCCTTTCTAAGAGCCCAGATACAGCGGGGATGGACACCCACCGCCAGAGGATGACCACGACAAATCAACGTTTGTTTGGCAACAAGACGGGTTTTGGGTGAGACAGGGGAGAAGAGCAGTAGGAAACAGACCCTGTGGAGGTGGGTAGTGCTTTCTGTCATGCCCGTGTACTCCCGTACACACCTGGCTCAGGTGTAAACGCCCTCCCTGGGGAGGTATGGGGCATTCACAGGCAGACCTGAGCATTTTCATCCCTTCTGAGAAGGCACAACTGGCTCAGCTATGCAGTCGTGTCTGAGAAGGGGCCAAAAACCATCAAAGATTCCCAAAGTGCCCCCAGACTCACGATCCACAGTGTTGTAGCAGAGTGGAAAACTCCCCTCCAGGGGTGGTCCCTGGGCACTAACACCTGAATCTGAACTTGTGTTATCCCACGGAACTTTATGTTCCATGGATTTCCTCCACTCCTGAGGGATGAAGACTGGGACCATCACTTTGACAAACAGGGATCAAAGCTGCAGCAGTCAAGTCTTGTTTCTGGATCCACGGGTGGTGATATCTTTCCACTGTCTACGCTTATCCTTTCTTTCTCTTTCTTCTTAATTATTTTTTTAAGTGATCTCTTTATACTTTTATATTGCTCTATTTCTATAGATAATACCCAGAACAGCTATGTACCTCTTTTTCCACTGCAACCAAATTGTTCCAAAATAAACTTGCCATAGATTTTATACAAGTAAAAATACTTCAGTGTCCTTTCACTCTAATCCCCCCAAGGGATCTATGAACAAGAACCTCAGTTTCCCTGCCATCAGGAGCAGAGCACAGTGCTCTCCATACCCTCATGGAAAAGGGATGAGATTTTTCTGTGTTTGCACAGGCTGCTAATGCCCTGCTGCTGCCACTTGGAGGTAGGTGATGTAGCTCATTAAAAGTCACCACTTTTGATACCCATTTCTGCCCAGGGATGATTTAAAAGCACTCCTGAATATGCTGTAAAAAGCCAGCCAGACCACACCTGAAGCACCAGACACAGCATTAGGCAAAAGCAATTTCTCCTACAAGGCAGATATTCAAGTACTGAAAAAAAGCAATAAAAGAGACCAGCTTTGTTCGTTGTGGATAGTGATGCAGAATTCTCACGTGCACCAGAGCCGCAGAGCAGCTCAATTGTTCTTTTAATGTGTTTTGCTTTATGGCAAAGCAGAAGCCAGCAAGAAACTTCAGCTTCAAGTGACCTTTAGTGTACGTCTGTTATGTCCCAGTAAAACGATTTTCTGAATGCCTGGGATGATTTTTTGTGTGTTGGTGACCTCTAGAAGGAGGCAAGACTCATGGTTACACAACTGTGTTTCCCGTTTCAGTCTCAGACAAGTATTTTTTAGTGCTAAGGCTTTTCCCTTTTCAAATCTGAATTCCATCTGCAGTGCTCATTCTAATTATTAATGTTCCATAAAGCTTGAGGTTGCTTTTGGCTGCATACATTGCCCTGCTGAAGGGAGTGTGCATCAATATTTCGGGTGATATACCTAACTAAGGAATTTTTAACAGATTTGTTCCTTTTTAAAAAAAAAAATAAGCAGATGATGTAATAGAGAACTGTGCATGTAGGTTTCTGTTAACTCCATCTGAAGGTTATGTGCAGTGCAGAGTGATAAAGTTTAATTAATACACGTACATTGCTGACTTATGGGTTATTCTGTTTAAACTGTACTAGTGATTCTCGTACTTCTTGTGCTTCACTGCCTCTTGCATCTTCCTTCTCTTTGCCATCTGTTTCTCCTCAGGATATCTCTGCTCACTTGTCCCTCCCGCCATTCCCCTTCCTTCAATGCCACTTCTCCTCCCTCCATCCCTTGGGGCCAGCAGCCCTGCCCTGCTAATCACAGGGTCTGGTTTTCCCGAGGGCATTTTATATGAAATAAAACTTCACACTCCCTGGTCAGGGGATGCACATAGTCCAGCTAAGGGGGTTGAGTGTTCATTGCTGTTGCTGCTGTGTCCTCTGATGGGGAAATCCATCAGTGCACCTGGTTCTGAGCAGGCTGCTCCAAATCACCAACCATCATCTTGCAACCTTCTTTACCCGAGTTCATTAACTGCCCCATGTGCTCAGGATGGTTGTAAATAGAAAGAAATTAATTCCTTCAAGGATTGCTATGGAGGTTTGGGTTTAGGATTTCAAAGTGGTCGCTACAGGATGCTCGAGGCCACTGCCTGGAGGCAGAGGCAGAGCTTTTATTGATTTCCACGAGGGTGACGTCAGGACCCGGTTCCTTGGGCTATTTGAAACTACACAAATATTTGGATGGAAAATACAGGCAAGAACTGGAATAACATTTTCATTTGGAGCCATGGCTGGGCAGATGCTGTGCTGAATTCTGCGATACACTTTAATATGACATTTATGTAGGAATGGATACTTTATTTATAAATTTAAGCTTTTGAAGGCCACTGCAGCCTTGCAGAGACTACAGCTTGGAGTGCTGGCAGGGAATTGAAGTTCCCCTCTCCCTGCTGTCCATGGGAGAAGGCACAAATGGAGCTTTCCCTACTGGAGACACATTTCTGTTCTCCCTTAGAAAAAAAAAAATTGTCTAAAAAGCAGCCTCTCGACATGAGCCTTTAATGTTCTTTTCAAAGCCTGAGGTTTGTAATTGAGGAGAGGTTTGGGTTCCAGGGCTGAAATTACACTGCCCCAGCTAAGGAAGGTTGTTTTTATTTAGTAAGTTCTCTCATCCTTAGAGGTAGTGCTGGGCTGGGACCACTGCTGAGCCATTAAGGCTCTCCCATTTGGCTTTGCTCCCCTGTCAAAGGAAGGGTGAGGCCATGTCAGTTTGGGATGTAGCACAGGCAAAAATGCCAGCTCACAAAAGGCTGCAAAAATGAGGGGTTTGCTGCAGGTTTCACTCAGATTGTGGAGTTTTTTCCTGCTGCTGTGAAGTTTTCAGTCTCCCACAGAAAGTCAAATGCAATTCATCTTCACCTGGCCTTTTGTCCATAAAGGTTGGCATCATTTTCCACTGGGTTATGAAGTCTTTGCAAGAAACATGATTTTTTTTTTTTTTAATCAGTTTGATTTTAGAAAGGGGGAAATGATGAGGTAAAGCAGAAAAAGAGTCGAGTCCCTCTCCATGTCAATCACCTGGGTCATTCTGACAACTCCCTCGTAGTTAATAGGAAATGTCCAATGTAACATGATCTCCCTCATGCACATAATTAATGAGCTGGACCACTCCCAGTAGTCCTGAGCATATTTCAAATACATTTAATACATCTAGAATATGTGCAATATCTTAAAATGTACCTAAAATGTTAAGATCTTCTCAATATTCTTTTACTGCCAAGCACTGGAGAGAGTTATAAAGTTGAAAGATTCTGTCTTCTTTGACATTTTACGACCTTTCTTGTACTATGTTTGTCTTACACGGATTTCTTTATCTGTCTATGTAGCTCCTATCATTAAATTTCAAGAGAACTTGCCTCAATCCTTTATTTTTATTGCTGGCAGATATAAAAGTTTGCATTAATAGAAGGTGCACAGAAGAGCTGGGAACACGGGCCAGATAAAATGTCAGTTGTGTGATGGTGGAGCCATCAAGCCCAGTAGAGATGGTTCATAATGATAATGGTTTATATGACATTTATAGGCAGTATTTTGTGAAAGGTCAGGCTCTGACTTGGCAGGTGAGCGACATTTCAGGGTTTTACATGTGCAAGTAGAAGGTGGATATGAAATAAAAATGGGTTCTTAGACATAAATGGTACCTTAACAGCCTGAGCTGTGTGAAAAACCCACACTAAACCCCTCTTGTTTAGAAGAAACATCTAAGCAAGAAGTGAAAGACAGCACTTGAGCATCCTTTCCTGACATTCCAGACGTGGTTTTGTGTAGCTGCTGAAGAGCCACTTCAGTGCCTCAGAAATGTTGCTGTCTTCAGACAAACTTGAAGCACTGGCAGCATCAGAGCCTGTTTCGTAACTGGCTTCCTTCTCCTCGTCTCTGCACACAGCCCATGAAATAGAAAAGTTTATATTTTATTTAGGAATAGTTGAGGGGAAAGAGCCACAAGAATTTTGGCTCTGAGTACGCATTCCTATATTAATATGGATAGAGAAAAATATAAAATAATGCTCTTCTTTCTGGGGCTTTTTAGGGAATTTGAGCAGTCAGCCATGTTGACTTTTGCTGCTCTTTGTCTGAATAGTTACATTATTAACACTACAATATATGAGTCTTAAAATTATTTACTGTACATTTTATTATCAACAATCCACTTTGTGATATGGGACAGTTAGCCATGTTTGAAGGCTGGGCTTAATGTAATAGAAGTGCTTGTTTTAATTCAACAAATCTTTATCTGAGGTGCCAGAAATTGAATTCTGCTTTTCCTGAGCTCTTCTTCTCTGCATACTGGAGCAGTTTTGGTGAGCAGTTGCTTACTCTGAGCAAGTCTGGGATTTGAGAACAAATCTGAGGCCCAGACCTGACCACTGCTGGAAACTAAACAGGGATTCTAAATTCCAGTGGAGGCTCCATCCCAGAACGTTTTTGGTACCCAATTTATAGGGCCACAAATGCTGCATCTTTGACTTTCCCCAGCATGCAGTAGGTATCCAATTCTGATGTAGACACCACATTTTGCACTATATAATTTCTTGTCTTTCCCTCCCTTATTTAAACAATTTAGAGCAAGAGAACTGCCATCATACATGCCTCCTCCCCTTTAACACATCTTGCACGTTGTCAGTAATGATAATGTTTAAATCCAGACTGTAATTAACTCACTGCTGATGGGTGGGACATAAAACACAAGCCATAATTTAGGGGCACATTCTGTGGGGGTTTGGAGGATGAGTTCAGCCGTGGTGGGGGCCAGCCCACGTCCCAGGGAGTGGAGATGCTGGGTGAACACAAAGTGCTGGGCATCCTCTCCCGTTTTCCAGTTCTCCATGCACGTGGATGCTGCAGAGCTGTCGGGTGGCACTTGCACAGGCACTAGGTGTGTTTGGGATTGTATTGAGCTGCCAAATCTGATTGCCCTTAATTGACAGTCTGGCCCCATGAAAAAGAGGTGAAGCTCTATTTATCCCTGTCTGCTCACACATAAGCATCTCCTCAAGTCTTTTTAAGTCCAACCTTCCTCTGTTGAAACATGAAAAGAAAAAAAAAATCCTGTTTTCAAGAACAGGAATGGAAACTGATTCACTTTTCATCCTGGCAGGATGGCTGTGAATGATGTGGAATGTTCTGTTTTTTCCACATCAGCAACGCTGCTTTATCTCAGGATGCTTTTGTTCCGTTTCCAAAATAAACAGCTCTTAATACTTGCACGAGGTGTATTTGACAAGCAGGCTTTTGGGATCATCCACCATTCCTTAGGTAAGCAGTCACCCTGCTTATGTATTTACAGCTCTGCTTACATTTGTATAAACTAAGGAAAAAATCCCTTTTTAAAACATGTCAGCTCAAAACCAGAAATCTTACGGAAAGCCCAAGCTGTTTAGTACAAATTCTGATTTTTTGGGTCAGGTGGCCCCAAGGATAGAAAAGAATAAAAGGTTAGGGGGGTGCTGGTTTTTCCTGATGAGTGTTACAGCAGGATGATGCAGAGCCCAGAGCTACCTGTGGCTTCAGGTAGGGCATGGAGCATCTTGGGGCAATAAATCCAGCTCTGGGTACTGACCTCTGTCTCCAGAAGTTTCTAAATCACTGCTTGCCAGGAGCTGGGAGAGAATCCCTGCAAACAGCCCCTGCCACTTTCTGTGCAAGATGAGCATCCCCAGCTGATTGCTCTGGGCTCAAGCACCTCTAATTTGATCCTAATGGAACTTTTGGCTGCATTTTTTTATTTTATTCTCTTTTTCTGATAGTCAAGTTGTTTTGGAAAATGGTGGTGGCTTAAGGCAGCCTTTCAATTTTTGGATCTTCTGTGCAGTTTATATTGCTTTTAAACAAAAGTCTTTAAAAAGGGAGTTCCAGTACTTGGTGAGCACAGATTTCAAAGAGTTGTTTCTTTATTTCTTGTAGTTAAGGGGTTTGGGATAAACTGAAGCTGTGGGTAGAGAATTTGTGAGGTTGCACCAGGTCAGACCATTGTTCTCCTCATTAATATGCATCAGTATTTACTCTGAATTCAACACGGTGGGAGCTGTGTGTGTTTGGAACTCCAGACACTCAGTTTAGAGCAGGAAAGAAGGCACATCCCAGCTGTTAAACATCCTCAGGTTTGCTGTTCAGAGACAAAAGGTACTTTTTTTTTAAACACAAGAAAGTTTTGGGCTTTTTTCTCTTTAAAACAAAACCCAGCCACACTCGAAGGTATGAAGACTCTTCCTCTTTGCATGAGCAGAGTCCTGCTCTGAGCTCTGAGTTTCTTTAGATAAAAGAAATGTTGGTGGCTGAGTGAGTTCAGAGACCCTCAAGGCCTTCCCTCAAGGGCTGGTTTATTTTTTCCTGTTTGTGTGATGATGTGGAGGGTCAGGAGATTTTAAATCCACGTTTGTGCTGTGAACAGCACAGAGCTGAGGGCATTCCTACTGCACAGGACACTGCTCCACATCCCCCCACTGACACCTCAAATATTCATCTCCAGAGCTATCTCCCCAATGAAAAACGTTTTGTGGAGCTCTCATAACTATTTCACTTTCAGCCTTTTTTTTGTGTTTCAGATGTCGTGATCTAGGCAGCTTCCAGCTCCTTTCTTCTTTTTTTTTTCTTTCTTATTTTTTTTCCCCTTTGTGGTTTTGCAATATTAAGTATGCTCTGAAATCTCATTAACATTTTAGACATTTGCTTTAAAAGTCTACTTGGTGTTTCTAAGATCTCTTCTGCACTTTGACAAATGTTCCAAAGGGAAGAAAAGTTGTATCTTTCTATTTTGGCAGGCTCTGCTCCATTTGTTAGTGACAGAATGTGAGCCTCTTAGCAAAATAGTTTTTAATATAAATACTTGATCTGACTGAAAAAATAAAAGCTAAATTTTCTGAGAACTCCCTGAAATGTCAAGTTTGTTGTCACTGTAATAAATTAGAAACAGATCATTATGAGGAAATATTCTCCATGGGTTTTTTTAGAATTTCTAATGTATATTTTCTGCACATTTTTTTCTTTAAAGATTTATTGAAATGATGAAATAAGCTGTTTTGAAGAAGAAATTAATTTGCTAACCAGGATACCACATAAAAACACAAGGAAAATATAATTTGAAAAATTAGCAAAGTAATGATAATAATAGAGTTAATGCTATATTTTAAGTGGAAAAGTGTTGGAAGGTGGACAGAAATATTTTTTTTCTAAAAACTCTGTTGACATGGCTGGGTCTAGGATGAACTAGAACGGTTCTAGTTTTATACCTCCCTGTGAAAATTTCCATTGCAATGGGAATAAAACCTCGAAAATGGCCTGAACAGCAATTCCATGGGTATTACTTCTCTTTCACTGCAGCTCGTGTTTTTCACAAGGAGATGAAATTTAGCCATTAAATTAGGATGGAGGCTGGCACCCAAAGGGCAGGGCATCCTGCAGAACATCAGGAGGAGATCAGAGCAGTAAGCAGCCCGGGGTGTGAATTCTGGGAGCAGATCCCTTGCCCAGCTCTTGCTGCTCCAGGCTGTTTTAGGATTGTTTCAGGATAATGGCTCGGGCTGGGTGTTTGTGTATTGCTTTAGCACAATGAGGAGATTGCTCCCACACCTACTGCTCATTCATTTTCCGTTAGCCAGCGTTTGTAAAGGCTACAGGGAGATTTTTCCGTCCTCCAGTTACAATAAATGCTGTTTCAGAGGGGCTTTGTGCCATGGAGCACTGCTCGCAGTGCCAGCTGTGCTGCCCCAGCATCCTGCACTCACAGAGCTGCTGCAGCAGCTCCCTGACATTTGCTATTTGAACATGTGGATTTTGGGGGTGGGAGGTGCATTTCCTGCCCAGCCTGCTGCTCCATCTCCAGGGCTGTAGCTGAGACACTCGAGGGAAGGGAGGGCTGCTTGTGTCTCCCCCAGATGTGTTTATAGGAAGCCCAGCTTGCTGTGCCTCTGGTATTTACAGTCACGGTGGAAATGTGCTGCTGCAGCCCCTGTTCCTTTACCCAGCCTCTGAAGACTCAATTATTTGGTTCTAAAGGCAGATATTACCTAAATGTATATATATTTTTTTATTCTGCAATGACTTCATGCCTTCCAACGCTCTTTTTTAAATCCATGGTGGACTTTTTTCCCCCCTTAATGTAAAGAGAAATTCAATAATGTTTGTAAAGAAAACTGGGCTGACTGGTGAAAACTCCTCAAAAAACCATGGTGAAAATAGTTGTTTTATAGATTATTGAAGCTTGATGGAGTAGGCTCTAGTGAGTGATTTAAGTCATTGAATAACAAGATAGAAAGTAATGGAAAAAGCCAAAGGTAACAACCTTGATGGTAGAGTTAAATGATTTATCTGACTACAGCTATGCTAAAGGCAAAGGTTAGTGTACTGAACTGGTGTTGGGAATTATGGCAGGAGGCATGCAAGGCTCTTTCAAGTTGCTGAGATTTGTTTTTGTTGTACATTTGCCATTCCTTTAGCATTAGCCTCAGTTATTTTATAAAAGCACTGCATTGACCTCTGCTGTGTGAAGTTTGTACACGTGCAAGTACCAGAAGTTTATTGGAGACAAATAGATTGTGAAAGGAGGGCAGTGGCAAAAGTAACGGTAAAACTGCAAATAGGAATGGTAAAACTGGAAATAATAATGGTAAAACTGGAAATAGTAATGGTAAAAATGCAAATAATAATGGTAAAAGTGCAAATAGTAGTGGTAAGGCCACTGGTGGTTTTTTATACACAGTAAAATACCATGATTCATAGTTTCATGTTTTGCCAAACACACTGCCCATGTCAGCTCTCCCAGCTGCTCTTCTTTTGTTTCTTCTTTCATTTCTCCTCTCCTTTCCCTGTCGCCTCCCTTTTTGCTCATCTCACGCTGCCAACCAGTGCAATTCCCACTCTGTGGCTTTCCAAGCCACTGCATCTGGTTTTACTTGGCTGTCCTTGGCAGGCCTGTTCTATTGCTCAAGGGCTTGGCTCCTTCCTGGAATATCCACCCTTCTGGGGCCTTGGCTGGTGAATGTTAATGCTCAATCCGTGTCTGCACGCTGCTGGTGGCATTTTGCAGTTGTTCTGGCTCTGGGGAGGCGAGTCTGTCACAAGGGCAGGGGCTCTGTCTGCTCCCAAACCCTCGGGTTTCTGCACAGCAGGGCACCAGCAAAGTGACCTGGAATAAAAGGAGAGCAGAACAGTTTGTGAGGTGTGCTGTTCATACCTTTCAAAGTCATGAAACTGCAGAGAAAGCTTTGAAATAGAACAGGAGAGAGAGGTGGAGGCAGGTGCTGAGTTGGGAAAGCTGCTTCTCTTTGGTTGCAAAGTGTTCCATAGGGGACAGGACAAAGGGAGAGGGGTATAATCCTTGAAATGATGGTGAAGAAGAAATATATGTAAGGAGGGAGCTACAACTTGAGTGAATATAAATTGCTGAAGTGACACTCAGTTCTGCACAATCCACAGCAGGCTGTTTCTGTTAAAACAGTGCCTGCCTTCTTGAAAATTCACAAAAGCTGGATAAAATTAATGATAAGCCAAGAAGGAGGAAGGTGTGAGACTGTCAGATTTCTTGGAATGTGTGGAGACACTGGTGTGTCTCCCATCGTGGTGGGAGCAGCAACGAAGGGAGCTGAAGATAGAAACAACACAACTTAGCCTGGTGCTTCCCTAGCAAGAAATGCTGCTGCACACAGTGGATTTCTGCCCTAGCATTGATTTATCTGAGGGATAAATCAGCTTCTTTCATTATTATTTGTTGTTGATTTTTTTCATATGGCTCTCCTGCTTGACTGCTATTTTCCCATAGCATTTTCCCAGCATGCCTGCAGAAATATCAGAAAATGCTCAGAAAATGCTCACAAAACGCTCCAGAAAAGTGCCAGCTAAATATTCCACAAAGTGCTTGCAGAGCTTGTGCAATGTTTCCCCTGGTCCTTCCCAGCTGTTTTTGAGCATTGATCTGATATTTCCCCCGTGAGCAGTTAGCATTTTTGTGACATTAAACATAGTGGGGAGGTTGTGTTTCCATGTGTGAATAAAGTGACTGATCTGATTTTTCAGATGAAAATAAATGTTCAGTGTTCCTCCTCACCAAAAATTGCTGCTCCGGATTGCTGCCTAAGGGTTTGGTTTCTGCTGCTCTTTTGGGGTTGTCTGTGGCTTCTCCAAAGGAAATAAGGTACTTTTAGTGTTACAATTCAGACTACTCCAAATAAATAGCATGTGACACTTTGGTTTTCTACTGGCATTGGATCAGGCTCTTAATAGTCTCTATAATATTTAAGCAGATTACCTGAGGTATTTTTCAATATACCCAAAGAGGAGGTGGCTATGCCAGCTGTCTGCAGCAGGAGGAATTTAGGTTTTGTGGGTGTAAATAGAAGTTATACAAGTCCTATCTACTTCATGAAATACTTTGTATTCATTTTATCAACAGTTCTTTTCTCTTTTCTTCCCTACAAATTGTATCTAAACGGTATGACCCAAAGAAAGTCTGGCAACACCAAACAAGCACAAATTTTATGCTGTTTGTTCAGCGGTAATTGGCTCACGGCAGGTCAAATCCTGAATTGTAGCACTGCAACTGAGAAGCTCTGATCCTGTTCATGTAAAACATGTGGCTTTGGGAAGCACAATAATTATCATGCAGAATCAAGGCTCTGATTAGGCTGATAAAACCTCAGTAATGCAAACACTTCTGCAGGACAGGTGACACCCACGTTCCAGGTTGCAATGCTTGTTGTCTTTTGAGGACAAACATTTTTATACAGCATTGCAAAGTATTCAAATCCATTTCTCTATGATTGTAATTGGCCTAAATCAACTTGTGCCATTTTTATAGAGCTAATGGATGTCTTGAATACATTCCAGGTAGATCTCAATATGGTCTTAATGCAACAAATTCACTGTTTAGCAGAATACTTTGGTGAAGCCCCAAACTGCTTGTCTGTTTTTTTACTTCAGCCATTTATCATTTTATCCCTAATTTCATTGAGAAAGTGTTGACCCAGAAGATGTTAAAGGCAGAAATCGTGGCTTAGGCAGCACTTTTCTGGGTATCTTCTGCAGCCAGCCCCCAGAAACACCCTAGTTTCTAGGTTTTTTTAGTGCTAGTTTCAAGGACTAGCACAAGAAACTGTCACTAGTGTTTTCAAATTTAGTTGAAAAGTAATAATTTCTGTACCTCTGGAACAGCACCTGGATGGTGAGTGTGGGTAGCAGTATCACATGGAATAGTTTCTGTGTAAGAGTAGAAGTTAGAAGAAAAGCTCATACTATAAACAGAATGTGCTTGTAAAGCAGAACAGTAGGAGAAAGGAGAACAGTTGATTAGTAGGGACTGAAAAATGTCCCACTGTTGTAGCTGTAATGCAGTGCTTACACCAAGCTGGGGTGCAATCCCTGGCTGTAAGTGCTGTCTGCAGACTCATAGAAAATCTGTATGAAGGAGAATTTCTGCTGGCTTTAAAAATGACTGTTAGCAATTCTTTTTCCTGGTGATTTGCTTATTTGTTCTCAATGCTGATTAATTAGAGAGGAACCAAACCAAGACATGCTCCAAGGCTTTCTGAGCTCCTTAAATCAATCTAGAGAGACCACTGCTCCAAATAAAACTGGCTGTATAAACACACCACTGAATAAATGTTTGAGAGATGCTATTGGACTGGAACAATATCCCAGACATCACTTCTAAGATTTATTTCTTGGGAATCTGAATAATATTCCGTAGAATCTCCATTATCAATCAGGCCATAATCCACTTTAATTGACTGGCAGCATAGAGTGCAGCTTGTTATTTTTCTACCTCCATAATCCTAGCAAGAATAAACCAGTCTCTGGAACCAGCAGTCTGAGGGAAGAGACCATCAGGGTTTATATAAACCAGACTTGGGGTTCAGAGCCAGGGGGGCTGTGTTTTCTCTGGGCTCAGGAGTTGTTGCATGAGCAGCCCACAGGGAACCTTGCTCTGTGACGAGCTGAAGTGACCCATCAAAGCTCATTTGTCTCCTGCTGAGCCCAAGCCCAGGCAAGAAGCACCTTTTGTGCTGCTGACAGCGTTGGAACATCCCTGGGCTTTAGGAAAGATGCTTTCTGCAGCAGCTGCTGTGCATTTCTGCTCCAGGGTTGATTTAGTCCAGTTTAGTTGGATGTTTGCATGTTTGACTTTTAATTTAGTCCTTTCAAACAGAGAGCTGAGAGAGAGATCCAGGTTGCAGATGCCATTGGGATGCCTGAATAAGAAGACAAAGTGTTCAGAGCTGCCGCAGGGAGATGGCAACGGTGTGAGTTCACAGTTAGTTTGCACATTTCACAGAACGGAGTTTACATTTCAGCCCTTCCTTAGGCAGCTCTTTGGCATCCCTGTGTAAACAGCGAGGTCTTCCTTGCCCAGAATAGGCTCCTATCCCGATCTCAGCAGGCATCCCAACACAATCCACAGAGCCCTGCGTGTGCAGCACCTTCAGCCCCAGGTAGCTCTGCTTGCCTTCCCTGCCAGGACTCCTCCAGAGGTGCTCCAGGGCTCCCTGCTGCTCCCAGGCAGAATCCCACCTGGAAACACATCCCAGATCCTGCTGAGATCCTCAGCAGCGGGGCCAGGACCAGGGCTTGGCGTCCCCTCCTGTGCCATGGAGCTGTGGCTGTATCTCCTCCCTGCTCCTTAGGAAAGCATTGAACACCAAATGATGACTGGGGACGGCTCAGCCTTCCCCTAACTAGTTAAGCAATTTAGTTACTTAATAATTAACTGGCTAGACTTGCCCTAAGGAAAAAAAACAGCAAAAAAAGCCTATGGCTGATATTTTTTAATGGAGAAAAGCAGAGTTGCCAGGGAGCAATAGCAGCAGCTGGATGGGGGTTGCCCTTAGCTGGGGTATTTTAGGGGGTTGAAAAGCAAGAGGCAGAAGCTCTGGATTGTGGCTGCCTGTGGCTGTATCTGGTTATCAGGGGTCACGTAGGACTTGTGGAAATACTCACAAACTCCTTCCTGAGCTCTCTGCAGTGGGGGAGTTTCTTGTAAACGTTGGCTGTTGTATCATGGTCCAAATAAGCCATTTGTTTGGAGTGGAAAATCTTGCAAGGCAGAGCAGTTTTCCATCTATTATTAGATCAATTGATTTCATTAGAAAGAACACAAAGTTTTCTGGCACTCAGGCCATTTTTTGAAAGATCTTGTGGGATTCTTTAGGGTTCTTCAGCGACATCAAGAATGAATTATCTGTTCCAAATCTGAGTATTTTTTTCACTGTATCATTCAATCTACTAAACATTATTACATCTTACAGGCCTTGCCTCCCTTCTCCTCTTGGAAACATTGCAATTTGAACTCATAAACCTTCACTTGGGAATTGCAAAACCTCACATTACGTGTCTTATTCATTGAGGAATTTTAAAGGAACCCCAGGAGTCCTACTTGCCACGTTTTCATAATAATTAAATCTGATTTGTTGTAACATTCTCCAAAGCTTAATTGGAATAGTTTTCAATTGGGTGGAGGGAAGATCCAGTGATTAATCTTTAAAATATAATGCAAGTTACTTAATCTAATTAAAAGAAAGACAAAATTGTGGTTGGACATGAGCCTGATATTTCAAATGTGGTGCCTCTCAGCTGAGTCTGGTGACAAGCTCCAGAGCTGATGTTTAGTAATGGCTAGAGGTAGTAAAAAACATCAATTTGAATTTTTTCCAGTAATTTTTAAAATTCCCTGTCTGGTGCTTAAAAATTTCTCTTTCTCTTTTTTAATCCTTTCTAGCATTTTTTCAGAAATTTGAAACTTTTTTGGACTCAGTTACTTTGAAGGTGTCTGGGATAATACGGGTTCATTGTAATGGTTAAACCCTAACATGAACCTCAATGAAAATTTTTTCTTTTCTCTTTTAATCTGAGACAAATATCTGCCATACTGCTGTGACCACTCCAGTCACAGAAAGCTGCCAGCATTTCCCAAGCCAATAATGTCAGAGAAAAGCTGGAATTACAGGGATATTTAAGGACATTATTTTTTAAAAATAGTAAGATGCTGAATGGGATTGATCTGCAGAAGTAACTTACTAAATTCTGAGTGAACTTTCCTCACAGCAGAAAATGAAATGTGTGGACACAGATGTGTGCTCAACCTTTTAGTCAGGATGGTTTGTGTCCTTATCAGTATGTTAAATATGGTTATTTATGTTATCTATATTATATTATATGTGTTTTACTGATTTCCTCTTAAGCTCTAATACCAGAAGCTTGACTGAGATCTGAAAAATATAGGAGTGATTTCTAAAAGCTTCCCATTTTACCCTTCTTTGTTGCTTGGTAGCAAAAGTTTCGAAAACCAAAAGAAGTGTGGTTTTTATTTTAAATTAGAAAATAAAAATGGCCAGACTAGAAATCATCCAAACTTCTTTGCAGAACTGTTTTCAGAATCAGTTTTCCCCAAATACTGCAGGGGAAAAAGTCACTCCTTGGCTCCTTCCAGTGGAAAATGCTTGTGGAGTTTGCATGGGACGTAAATTAAAGCAGGAGAAAGTCGTAGGGACGCTGACAGCAACTGGGCCTGCTTGAGGGAAAACAAAGTGAAAGTCGGTGGGAGCCTGGCTGCCCTGGAATGCCTGCCCCAGTTGTGAACTGTGCAATCCAGATGGTTTTCCTCCTGGAGCAGGGAGTGCAGAGCAGCCAGGACACGGATCCCGGGGCTGCTTCTACCTGTGCAGGGAGGGTTCACCCCAAATCCCTGCTCTGGGGGGCTCCAGGCTGTGGGGAACACCCAGGGTTTGCCCCAAATCCCTGGGGACGGCTCCAGGATTTAGGGAACCCCCATGGTTTGCCCCAAATCTCTGGGGATGGCTCCAGGATTTAGGGAACCCCCATGGTTTGCCCCAAATCTCTGGGGATGGCTCCAGTCTTTGGGGAGCCCCCAGGGTTGCCCCAATCCCTGCGCTCCTGACTTTGGGGAACCCCCAGGGTTTGCCCCAGTCCCTGCTCCAGGCTTTGGGGAGCCCCCAGAGTTGCCCCAGTCCCTGCTCCTGGCTGGCTCCAGGCTGTGAGGAGCCCCCAGGGTTTTGGCATCAGGAGAAGAAGCAGAGGTGTCCCAGCTCTCTGGCCAGGGAGGAACAGCAGGAATGTGGCAGGGACAGCACGACCCCCAGACAGGGGTAGTTTAAATGTAAAAGGAGCTGCACTGAAATATTCCAGATATTTACTGAATGAAAATGCCCTGTGTTCTGCAGAAGACTGTTTCTATTCAGAGGCAACATAAATTTTCCAGGTTTGCCAGGATGATGAAGCTTATGTGGAATGAACAGCCCAAAGGAGATGGTTCAGGCTCCTCCAGGATCAGGAACTGAGTGATAACCACCTTGTTTGCCTTGGGCCACCTAAGCCAGCATCACTCTGAGTTCCTAATGTCCTTGTGAGCTCCTGGAAGGGTGGGGGCAGGCCCTACCTGGAGTATGGACTGGGATCTCTGGTCCTTGGTGGCAGACTGCACATGGGAAGTAAATATGTCATTGTTTTCAGACACATGTCAAATCCAAGTGTGGGTCTTCTCCACTGACAGGGTGGAGAGAGAAGACAGCTTCCTAATTTTGGAGCCCTCTGAAATGTTAATGGTGCTCGTGTTGTAACTGGAGATTAAAGAACACTCTTAGAGGACTCTCTGCCTTCTGCAGTTGCCACAGTGCTGCAAGGTCACGTTCTGATGCTGGAGATTCTCCATTATGTTTTCTGAGGAGCTGGTGTTAATCAGCTCTCAAGGGCAGGCTGGCATGTTTAATGCTAATGGAAGTGTCTAATGCTCCTGCTTTTCCCGGCTATCTCTTGCCTGCCTTCCTTCCCACTCATCAATCAAGATTAACAAGAATTTATTATGTTCAGCTTCCTTTCAAGAGGTGCCATTAGAGGTACATAACCATTTGTAAGATTTATTTATTCACCCCAAGGATGCTGGAAAGGTGTGCAGGCTCGGGGAACACACACATAACTCAATATGGGATGAGGGGAAGGCTTCATCTTATCAGAACTGTTCCTTAATGAGGAATAAATACCAGCCCAGGGCACCATTGTGCCCGACATCAGTCTCCCTCTAAGGCAGGTGCTCTCTGGTCCTGGTGTAGCTGTGTTTATACAACTTTAAAGCAAGTTTGGTTGCCACTAGGAGGCTCAGAATACCCCCAGTGGTGCCTGTGGCACATCTTTAACTTCTCCTTTGTGGCTCTCATCTCAAAACTTGATCCACCACTTCCCTGACCTGACTAATTCACACCCTGGGAGCGGATGCAGAACCCCAGAAACTTCTCTGGTTCATTTCAGGAGTGAGCACAGAGCAGAAGTGATGCTTCTGTAAGTGCTGGAGCTGTGATGCACAGTGTGCTGCAGAGATGATTTGCACGAGCTCCATAAATCCATCAGGATCCGTTCACCTGCACATCCATCACAGCCTGGCAGTCCCAGGGGCACTGCTCTCCTCGCAGGTGCATGGCAGAGTTAATCCAGATGTGGTCAGGCAGGGCTGCTCAACATCTGGAAGTGCCAGACAAACTTACAGAATCCTCCTTTTTTCCCCTCCTTTTTTTCCTGCGTGGGAAGGATGGATTTGTCTCATTCATTCATTCATTCATTCATATGATCCTGCACTTAGGAGTAAGCCCATGGAGGAAAATGCATGAAGATAACACAGATTTTAGCTGTAACTTCTGGAAATTCCTGTGAAGGGAAATAAGGAAATGGAATATTAGTAGCTGCTTCCTTGTTTCCAAAACTTTATAGAGGACTGAAATGAATGCAAGATATTGAGTTCCTCTATTAAAGAGCTCTGCAAATAAAGTGTGGGGAACTCATGAGTGTTTCCTATCTCCATGACTGATTGGAACATTCTCCTGTAACCTTGGTGTTCTTCAAAGCAGGTCATGGCAGTGGGAAATCTAATTCAGGCCCTTAGTGATGTCATTGATGCTCCTGAATTTGAAAATCCATGTACCTGAATAAAAATCTGGAAAACTTAAACAGTGTCTGCATCAAGACGTCAAGAAAGTTGCCTGGAGCCCATATGTAAATTATTAAATACTACATGTAATGGAACCCAATTTTCTTGGAACATGAAGCAGCAGCTAAATGGAAACTTTGGCTATTACCATATTCATGTTTCATGCAAAAATATTTTCAAGATCAAAGTTCTGTTATTAAAACAATGAGCATGAAAATAACAAAATTGCTTTTCATAAAACAAACATATTCTTTGTATCTGAGAGGCTTTTCACAGAAATCTGTATTTTGAAACAGTAATACATTACAGATTTCTTTGCTGCACTACTTTGATTCATTCATTAAAATAGTTTTGATTTTGGCATGTTGCAAAGGTCTAAATAAAAGCATTTTAGTTACATAAATACAGACTCTGTGGATTCAACAGTAATATAGTACGTTTGGAAAAGTGTCATTTATTCTGAAAATACACAAAGACCAAACCACAGACAGAATTTTCTGTGCATTGTAAACATTCTCACAGTATGGGTATAAATATCCCTTTTTTGATTCATTGCATGCCAGGTCATCAAGCAAAGAGATAGAAAAAGAAGCTAAAGAAAAGGGATTATAAATTTACTAAGACGCTTCAAGGCAGCAAAAGCCAAACAATAAAAGAGCTTACAAAGTTTTAAGTCCCTGTATACAGACAGGGCCATAAAATTACAATAACAATAGCAGATAATATAATCTCATATTTACATTGCTTTCATCCACAAGATCCCCACAAGCTGTGGCGTGTTTAGGGATTTGTGGTGGGTGTTTGGTGTCTGGTGGGTCCTGGGCAGAGCTGGGCTCTTGTCCCATCTCAGATGGATGTTTAGGAAAGGTTTAAGGAGGTCAGTGGAGATCCTTCTCCAGTTTGCTGAATTTTCAGTTTCAATATTTTGAGCCCAGGCTACAAATTCTTCTCCTTCCTTCCCTAGAAAAGGTTTCCCCCTCCTTCCTTGCAAGCTCTTCGCTGCACCAATTTCCTTCTTTGCTTTATGGATCATTTTGTCCAAAGTCCTTCCTCTGGCAGCTCAAAGCGTTGCTTCTTTTCCAGCAGTGGGAATCCAACCAGATCATGGACTTCCAGACAGGTTCTTCTCCCTCATTCTGGTCCTGCAGGACCCAGCAGAAGGCAGGAGCATTTATGACAGGATTGCATCAAACCTGTCCAAGCTGCAGCAGATGTCTCACTGTCCACACCCACACCCAGCTGTGGATTTGGAATTACATTAATATCTCTCATCCTGCTGTATCTTGTGTGTCCAGGTGCTTGGTGTCCAGCAGCACCTCATTGTCTTGGCCAAGGGGTAACAAACATATGCAGATTCCTTCTCATATGGAACAAATCCATTTTGAGGAGAGGGCAGAGATTTGGGCTGCTCCTCTGAAAACAAACACCCAGGAGAAATGATCCCAACTGGACCAGATGCAGCTTCCCCACCCCTCTGGGAATGAGGAGGGGGAAGGTCCCTGGAAGTTGGGCAGGAGCTGCTGAGGGTCCCCACTCCCTGCTGGGCTGCCAGGCACAGGAGCTGAATAAAGCCTCATTTTACATGTAAATGTATGTAAATTCTGGTGGGCCTAAAGAAAATTTAGACTTCAGGAACTAATGATTTTGGTGCCTTTTGTTTATTCCTTTTATCTATTCATTGTCTTTTAAACATGCACTTAAAAATGCACCAGTTTGTGCCCAGCAGAGCAAATCCTGAAGCCTTTCTCCAGCTGAATTCCTCTTAGGAGCCTTGTTTGCTCTTTTCCTGGCAGAGCTCCCAATGCCTTGATAACAGTTTTATCTGAGTAAAGCCCTGCGTATTTGCATGACACTGAAGAGCTAAAATTATCTCTAAATGGAGAAAAAAAAAAAAAAAAAGAAAAAATTGCCAATATATATTGTTCTGAGAAAGATTGCTCTTTGGTGGGCCCAGAGGGGACATATTGTAAATATGATTTAAAAATGTCTCTGCTACTACTGTCTGATCTTATCATCAGATGTTGCTGTGGAATTTGTCTACACAGACCCCAGAAAGGAAAAACAGATTGAGAACATTAACTTGTGCTGTGAGAAAATATCTCCAACTTACTTTGTCTGGCACAAAAAAAAAAAAAAAAAAAACCAACCCACCAACCCAACAACTTTACATTAGAAGTGTGCTCTAAAAATGGAAACAAACATTAAAATGCTGTCTGCCTGCTTTGATCGCTCTCAACTTAAAATGTAAGTGCTGCTTATGGATTCTTTGATGTCGGGGAAGTGACATTTTCCCCTGGTTCTGTCTGACTGTTGTGATGAACTTCAGGTTTTCATCCGTCTTCCTGACACCGAGGGTACAACACAGCTCAGAGCAGGATCCCTGCCTGGAATCTGATTACAGCAAGCTCTTCTCAGGCTTCTTTATGTTAAAAATCTTGTATTTGGCCAATAAATCATTAGTTGTCTCACGGATTGGCCTAGAGAGAGGCTGGGTTTTTGTTAGTAGAGCTTTTTCAGCTTAAGTCAGCAGCATATCATACTATAAAAACCACGATTTTTTTGGGTTTTTAGAGGAGATGCTCAGTAATGCAGCACTGGGCAGTGAAGATGACAAGGCATATAAATATCTGAAATTAAATGCAGTTTAGTAACTAAAATATGTTATCAGGCAGATATCACAATTAGTTTTGCAGAGCCAAAAGCTTTTACATTTTGTTGTTTTCTAAACACTAAAACACAAAGTAGTCCTGGAAATAATACAGAGGCTATTATTGAGAATAATATTTGCATTTTAAAGTTGTTTCAAATGAACTTAGGAAAGAGAGAGAAATTCTTAGGTGTGAAGGAACACATGCAATAATCTGGCAGGATTTCTAGCATGTCTTCTGTGTTTTTCATACCTTGGGGTCTGTCTTTAGGCTCCCAAAGGTCAGATTTCATAGGTAAAAGTCAATGTCATTGCTGTGGGTGGCAGCAGTGTCGGAGGCAGGATGGAGAAAATTCCAATGCTGAGGGTTTGTGGCAGGCTCAGAGAGCTGACATCCATCCAAGGCCACTCATGAATTCCCATCTCATGGCCCAGCTGTGTCTCAGCACCAACATGGATTTGCCTGCCCTTGCCTCCTCTCAAACCTTAGCTGGGGTGGAGCTGTCCTGTGGTGGGAGCAAATTGAGATCCCCCAGAGACTAGTTATAATTAAACAGCTAATTGAGATAAATGGAGGGGAAAAAGAAAAAGCACAATTTTTCTGGTTCTTTTTGCACTGTAGGGCTTTTGGTGCATGGACATCCACAGCCCACGTGCTGTGCAGAAATCTGTAGTGAAAAGCATTTTTTCTGTTCAAAGAGTGCTTACCAGGCAAGTATTCTGCTTAGGCTGGGGACTACTGGCCCTAGAAAAATAAGTCTTGGCCCCAGGACTTGGATATATTTGCTACTTCAGGCTGCTGAATAGGTGGGATTAACTAGGCTGGGTCTATGTATTTTTCAAGCTCCTTTCCAGGCTCAAGCACACACACAGCTCAGAGGAAACAGAGAGAGGTAACCTGGCCTTGTCTCCTTGTTTTGCACCAAACATCCCAGCTTAGTGAAAAGTGTGCTCCCCATGCCATCCTTCTCAATATGGAATGCCCTTGTGGAGGCATGGATTTACCCAAACCTGATCAGTGACCAGTGAACAATAATTTGGGAGCAGAGCTCTGTGCACTCCCAGGTGGGGTTTTGCAGGGCAGCCAAAGTGGGGCTGGAGGAGGATGTGGGGATGAACAAACTCAGAACATAACCTGGGTCAGAGTTTAGACCTCAAACTGTGCTACAGCAGAGCTTACAAGGAGCTTCTGTGCCCAGGACTCTGGAATGCAGGAGAATGCTCAGCAGAAGTTGGCACGGTTAGAGAAAAAATAAATGTTTCCTCCAGGAGCTCAGGGTGAGAGTGCAATCAGAAATAGATCTGTAGGCACAGGACTGTGTGAAGAACAATAAATGAACAATAAATGATGAATCCTACAGGTTCTGTGCAGCCCTTATATTTTTATAGAACAGTATTTATGGTCGAAGGAGTTGTGCACTTGTGTAAATAGAGGCTCCACATGGTAAGAATGCTTGAAAAGGAGTGAGATTTGTCTATTTTTTATTATCTCAGCTGCTTTTCTGGCTTCTGTAGCTGCTGCTAATGCATTCTGTGGCTTGTCTTCTTTTCTGACTGTATTTAGAGACAACTGGGGCATCACGAGGAGGAAAATATTTCTGGAGCGCTTCCCAAGAGTGCAATTATTTTGAGCAAAAATTGTATACAATCAAATATTTGGAAAAAATCCTAAAATATTTCACATTTTGCTGATGTGTATAGTCTGCTCTTTTCTCATTTTCATCGTTTTATTTCAGGGAAATGCCAGAAATCAGGGAAGTTGTTACTGTTTCCTCCCACAGAATAATCAGACCCAAATGGCAATGGCAAGAAAATTTCATATGCAGCAGCAGTCAGTGTAAGGGCATCTAAAATAATCTATCTTCCCTAAATTCTGATTTGGAATGTTTTGTTTCTACTAATGTTGTTTAAGGAAGAATAAAAATAAACTTAAGTTTATCCCCAGTGCAAGTAGTTTCGAAGTCACAGTCAGTATACACCTACTTTTCTGGTCTGATTATTTTGGGTATTTTTAAAATGAAGATATTTTATAGGATGTATCCCAATAAATAGCATTGGAAATGTCCTTCCTTTTCCCCTTGTGCCTGTTTTGGAGCAGGCTGGAGAATCCCAGTGATGGCAATGTGTCATTTTGCCTGTTGTTTTTCTGACTAGTTGAATTCCAAATGGAACATGACAAGGGCAAACTACACTTTTGAACTCTGACCTCTGCTTTAAATTGAATGTGAAGTCTAAATATCTCCCTCTTTGACTGTATCCAAAGAGAAGTTTGTCAGAGACATCTTATAACCTTGTGGCTGCAAGGGTATCCTCTATTAATTAAAAAAAGTTTTCTGAAGAAGTTCTGACTCAGTAGAATAGACAGGGGGCAAATGTGGGGAAGAAAGGCACATTGTTCCCGTGGACAAAGACAGGGGATCAATTTTCATAAATCTGCATTCCCAAGACAACTGTTCAAATCTGGTAAAAGGTCCATTTCTTTGAACTTACATACCAGAAAGCTTTTATTCCCCTGCTCTGCAGCAGACAGGAGTGCAGGTTAACTGTGTCTCATCAATGTCATGCTTTAGATGTTCCAGCGAGAAATTCTTTAGTTTAATGATGGAAGGTACCACCTACCTCAAGGGAAAAAAAAAAAAAAAAAAAAGGAGGGGGAAGAATGAAAGGGTTACCTGTGGTGCCAGACTGTGTTTTAGAAGATTCAGTTTCTCAACGTTTCCAAAGCCCAGCTTTTAAGCTTCATAGTTTAAAATTGCTAGATGCTATAATTAAGGATTTAACGTCACTTAAAAAATTGGGTTTTTTATTTCTGGAATAGCAGGTATCAAAATTCTAACCACGAGTGTCCTGCCCAACCTAAAATCTTTTGGTTTGGAGTTCTTACTGCTATTTATTCACTCTTTTGAGACTAAATGATAATAAAAAATGAACTTTATTTAACCATAGTTCACTGCTAACACAAAATCCACACCACTTTTCAAGTTCTCAGCAGCACTGCACTGGAATGATGTGCTTGGCCACTCATGCAGAAGAAGAATATTTTTATTTCCAGACCTTGTGCAGCACAAATATTTGCTTTAATATTTTCTCCAATAATATTAATATGTATTGAATGTTTTTGTTAGAGGAGCTTCTGGACATCCTGAGTGCAAAGAGACCATAGGTACCTACACTGATATGTGACAAGCAGTGCATATTGTAAAAGTAATCCCAATCTCAAAAAAAATAAAATAACAAAGGCAGGGAGAAAAGATTTATTTGAGTTATTTCCTAGACTGAAATTCTTTCTGTCCTCTTGCCCTTTTGCTTCTCTTCACTTTCTTGTTTTCAGTTCTTTTTTTAAAAAATGTTTTCAAACTTTTTCCCACCACCAGGAAGGCCAGGAATAAACTTTCCTAAAAATGATGAATCCTGGCACCATCACAGCACTTCTATGGCTGTGGCTAAAAGGAAATCCAGGAAGGCTGGGGCCAGAACTGGGGTCTCCAGATAAGTTTGTCTGTGCCAGAACAGAAAAGGGCAGGAGTTGCTCTCGGGTTCACAGGGTGAAGAGGCAGGCAGGGCTCAGCTACAAGTTAAAACAGCAAGAACTTCATTTGAACACCAACAACTTCACCGATGAATTTCCTGGCCTGAGTTGAGAGACTGCAGAAATGCTGCCATAAAGGGAGTGCAGCAAATCCAAGGAAGGCAACCTGTATAACTAAACACCTGCTGAGGTGTAAAAGTACATTTTTTTTTTCCTGTTTTCATTCTTCTCCTCTTTGCTTCTCTCATGATCTCCCCATCTCTTCAGATAAAGGTTCAGCCAGACTTTAATGAAGAAGCTTTTACTGCATCACCTGTGGATCTGTCCAGGTGTGTTACACCTATCTAAACCTGTCCTTTTCTCCTCTAGCCACAGGCAGGCACACCAAAGGAATTGCTCTGTGGTTTTTAGACATTTTTAATATTAAGACAAAATCATGTCCATGAAATGAATGAGGAAAAAAACCTCAGAGGAAAAAGACCAAGCAACTTAGTTTTAATGATAGTGCCTGTTTGAAGGTATATATATATACATATACATATATATGCACTTTTGATTTAAAGACAGTTTGATAATTAAAGTAGCTGATCAGTATCTTTACTCTTTTAAATAGGAGAAGCTTCTTTGAATTGGTGAAAATTGGGTCAATTATAGAATGAACTAATTAAACCCAGTGTCCATAAAATAATTTGTTATAAGGAATAGTTATACTCTGAATGTGAATTCCTGTGTACCTCTCCCACAGTGTTGATAATTACAGATGCTCTTTTTTTCCCAGAATAAAGGCACAGGAGTGTGGTGTAACCAAAATTTCACTTCTCATCACTTTGGCCATCTGTGCTTTGATCCTTGTATTGCCACAGACAATTCCCAGGAATTATTCTACGGCTTTTTCATATACATTTTAAACTTTCTTTCATCATCCCCTCTCAGTGTCTTACAGGCTCTGCTTGTTTGAAAAATCTGCAGAGATTTTGAGGAATAAATTCTGCTCTCTGTGGTGCAATTTGCCTTGTGCTCTTGCTCTTCTTGGCTTTGGTGAGAACTGAGCTATTGCAGCTCCTGCACAGGATCCTCAGCAATTACCAAAACCTAAACAGACTGTCACTTCAAAAGGATCAGCATTTCCTTGGGAAGAATTTAAGTTAAAAAAACATCAGGAAGGCCCAGGATAACAGAAAAGGTTTGGAATATTCCACAGGAAAGGAGAAAGTCCAAAGCAGGGGATTTAGATGGTCTAACTCCACTGCTTGTCTGTGGAATTATTATAAATGTTTTTCATCTGTGGGAAGAGCTGAAATATGGAATTAACTCCTAATGAATTGGAGATGGGCATGCACTCCCAACTGAAGAATGCAACCTAAGATACAGTGGCCCTTTAATCTTCAGGTTCACAAATAAGTGATGTATTCCAAGATGTTCCATGCTGGGTCATCTGGAAGGCAGTGACCATTATGGTTTTCATTAGGAAAGGCTGAGGGAGATAAAGACTGAGTGAGATAAAGGAGATTCACAGGCCTTGTAGGCTTTAAACAAACACAGAACTGATTTGTTAAGGGAATATCTTTTTGCTTTCTGGACAAAGCAATAAAACTGCAGCCAGGGGAGAGGAAGTGCTGGGCCCTGGAAGTGTGGGATGTGTGAAATGGGAAGGTTTTCACTATTGGAAGGTGAAACATTAGGGTGGACGTGGCTGACAGTAATTGTAATGTGCTGCTGGATTTCATGATGTGTTATGCCATATATAATGGGCACTGATGGGTTATTAGCAGAGCAGGAGCTGGCTGGCAGCTCTGGGCTGGATTTATGGTGTGGCTCTCATGGAGAAGGCACAGGATAAGGTGCAGTAAATAACACATAAATTAGATTGCAAAGCAAGGAAGGTCATTCCTGTCCTGTGGCCCAAGGACTTTGAATGGCAGGGCAGGGCTCTCACAGCTGGGTGGGAGCTGCAGGAGGCTCAGGCAGTGTGGGATAACCAGTGGGACACATAAAGGGGCTCTGGGTGCCCCAGCAATTGTCATTTGTTCTCACTCTGTGGGCTGAGGATGGGCAGAGCTGTCACGGGTGTGTCCCTCACCCCCACACAAGGTCTGCTGGGCAGGAACCCCCAAAATTTGTGGTGTTGTTTTTTGTCCTTTTCCCAGTCTTAGCTGAGGCTGTGGAGATGTGAGTGCCTGTTGTTTCTCAAGCTACCAAATTAGAAGTCCATGGTGAAGGCAGAGAGCTCTGATCCCTGAATGCTCAGCAGCATTGCTGGTAGAAAACACAAAAATAACTACAGTTTAAAGAGATTTCCCAGAGAAGAGTTAGTGTGTGGGTAAAGGAACAGAGAAACTATGAGGTGATGTAGAAGTGACTATTTAAATATTGATATTAAACTAAATCTTGATACTAGTGCCCACTCCCAGTTAGGTGGTGTGTGAGTTTAAAACTGATGGTCTGGTCAGTGCAGGGGACTGCCAGAAGTGGAGCTCTCCTTGTTCCAGCAGAGTGAACCACAGCTAAGTCTGCTGTAACCAACCCATGTGAAAGGATTCTTTCCAATTCCATCATCTTAACCTGTTTATTTATCATTTACATTTATGGAGTTGATTTATGCAAAATATTTGTAACAGAAGATTGAGGTGGTCACACTCTCCTTAAAACCTGACTTGATTGACCTGCCACAGTTATTAGTATTTGCAGAGTGAAAGAGTTATGAAAATCCCAGTATTTTCAAGTGAGGTTTCCTTAGCTTGAAGACACGCTTTCTATGTTTACAGAAAATTGAAGTTTTAGAAAGTGATTTCGTAATTCCCAAGGAGAACAACAACATCACGCTTCTGTCCAAGGGGAAATGGATCAAAAGGGGTTTGTTTAGAGAGCAGTCACATTTCTTCACATCACTTCCAGTTGTTGCAGGGCTGCTGTTGCCACATCATCACTCCTAGAAGTGCATCAGCCTTGGAATGCCATTAAACTTTTCTGTTGTGGCTTGCAAAAATGTATTCTGCTTTCTGCCCAGTGCCTAGGGGAGGGGGCGTTTTTCTGAACCCATTAATAATGCCCGAAACGATGTGAGGAGTTTTTTGGGCTGGAATGTTTGTGCCGAGGTGAAAAGCAGGCTGAGTGGCTTCTCTGTGTCCTTGCTGTGTGTGAGATCCATCCCACCTCAGCCGTGTGCAAACGCTCTCCTTGCAGAGGTGGCCGAGAAACCCTGAAGGGAGCACTGGGGTGTGTCCCTGCTCCTGTTCTGCCCCACTCCAGCAGCTTCCAAGGGCTTGGAGGGGCTGGATCTGCACAGCCACAGCCTCTGTGGCTTTCCCCTCTCCATCACTTTGTGCCAGCCTGCTCTGATGCCCCTCTGGAGTCCCAGCTGATGCCTTAGGATTTCAGCTTTTGTATTTTTCATCTATGTGTAATCCTGTAATTCTTTAGTGTGTAACTCCAAACTCCATATCCAGTGCTGGCTGCTGCTCTCCCATTTTGGGCAGACACAACAATTCCTCTCCAGGCTGGGAATCAAGGACCCCTCACTGCCTCAGGCCCCCAGGGATGGAAACAAAAGTGAGTTGGGGGCAGCAAACTTGGGGTAAATGACTTCATTACCTGGAGCTGGAATTGGAAGATTAACCCCCAATATGGAAATGGCCCAAACTTATCAAAGTGTGAAGACCTGTGACCCATCATCCATTTTTGGGTGCAGCCTCTGGGGGGCTTTGTCTGCCCTAAATGTACCTGAAGGCCCTTCAATAAATAGAACAGCTTTTTATTCCCTTAATTCTGTCTGCCCTCTGTTTTTAGGTAGCCCCAAAAGGCATCACAGCTGTGGGATGTGGGACCCTCCTTCCATCAGCTCTGCTGGGCTCCACGAGGGCTTTGGCTCAGTTGGAAGGCCAGGTTGGACCAGGACTGCCTGGTGCCCGTTCTGTCCAAACTTCACAGCAGCAGCATTGCTGCATTCTGCTTGTTTTCCCCAAAAAACACTTTTCAAGGCTGTTTCTCCAGTTGCAAGGGATTCTGGCTTGTAGGTGAGCTGGTAGGTGTGGGGAGGGAGCTGATGCTCCACTGGATGCACCCGAGCAGCCAAACTGTTTTTAATTTAAACATCTATTTAAAATCTAAACTGATTTTTATTTACCCTGGAAGGCTGTGAGTAGATTTAATGACAGCTACAAGCTGCTTTCAGATTACGTGAACCAGGATAACCCTGGCCTGAGTTTTGCTATAAAGAACACATTTTGAAAAAAAAAATGAATTAATGAGGATTTCTACTTTTATCATCAGTGGAAAAGAATATTTTAAAAGTTGGAAAACAGTATGCTTGTGTCACAAAAGTTTAGACTATTTTGAGAGGCCAATAAAGATTCACTGACGTCAAAATGGAATATTAAAGGCAGATGTTCCTGTTTAGCTTATTTATCCCTAACCACTTTTCCTCTTTTTTTTTTTTTGAGAGATAAGTCTAGACTAGAACAAGCACATTTCTGAAGTGCAGTTTTTAACTGGTTAGTTGGGTATTCCATAATTTTCAGAATAAGACTCGATTTTACTTCCTCTACGTAGTTTCATTATTAATTAGTGGGTGACATTTTGATAAGCCAACAATATTACTGGGGCTTTATCCAAGAAAAAAAGAGTCTCGGCAGTGTTATTAGAGACAGATGAAATGTGCCACTGGTTTGAAACATCAAACATCTGGAGAAGATGGATGTTTAGGTGAATGGTATAAAAAAGCTTTAAGATTTAGATAAAGCAACAAGATTAATAGATATGAAAAATGTTGCCTCAGTGAATTATTTTCAGTTCATTCCCTGCCATAACCTCAAATATATTGTACCCAGATTAGTTTCTCCGAGGAGGCAAGCTCAGGGTTGGGAGTTGTTTGAGATGAGGGTGAGGAAAGCTGTGCAGCAGCACCCAGACCCACAGCACCCCGTCCTGATCAGAGAAGAAATATTGCTCCATTAGCTCTCGTGGTAAATGTGCTCTGGATCAGGACAGCAATAAATATAAATATAGAGAGAGCTGCTGGAACCAGTCTGGCCCATTTGTAGAAGCAAAAGCACTCAAGGCTGCTTCCAGTTATGCCACCACGTTTTAGGCAGCTGCTATGGTCCTGTCTGCATTCCTTTTCCACCAGAAAATGGATTTTGCCTCTGACAGAGGTTACA
Source organism: Acridotheres tristis (assembly GCA_037013685.1). Classification (NCBI taxonomy): domain Eukaryota; kingdom Metazoa; phylum Chordata; class Aves; order Passeriformes; family Sturnidae; genus Acridotheres; species Acridotheres tristis. The sequence continues at coordinate 3,284,300 of CM072899.1, read as the reverse complement.
AGGGATTAGGGCAGCAGAGGGAGGGATGACAGGCTGCAGACTTTGCCTTTGCTCGAGGAGGTGAGGCTCAGTTGTTACAGATTGGAATCTGTGTCCCTGTGCTGGGTGCCTGGGGTGGCTCCTGGGCTCTGGGAAGGGCTGCTGCTGTCCAGGGATGGTGTGGGGAGTGAAGAGCAGCGTGGAAAGGGGGAGCAAACACGACAGGGACTGTCCTGTGCTCACAGCCCAGCCTTCTGAAACACCTCAGTGCCCTCCTGGCTTCTTCCCAGCCCTTCCTCCTCAATTCCTTATTACATCCCCAGTGCCTCCACCTACTTCACATCTCATTGGCCTCTCCCAGTCTTTCATGCCCTGTTCACCAGGGAAACCACAGTGCCAGCCAGGCTGTCCCCTCAAACCCTCTCTTCCCATCTCCCACCCCCGAATTTGGGCTGAATTCTGCCTGTGATGCTGAGCAGCCTCAGCACTGCTCCTCTCCCAACCTCCTGGCACTTCCCAGTTCCTGCCCATCCTCACTTCTCCCCACTCTGGACTGCCCCCACATTTGATCTGGGACCAGCCCTAAATTAAACTTAGCCAGTGTTTCTGGGCAGCCTTTAATTAGCCCTGGGAATAGAAGCTTGGTGTCAGCCTTGGAGCAGCCAAGGATCCTCGTGCTCCTCTTGCCAGGGTGCTACAGCAGCACCCCAGATTTGGCTGAGGCTGTGGCTTGGTCATGAGGCTTTTGACCTTTTTTCCTGCCTGACTTAATGCTATTTTTAAAACTCAGCCAGGATTTCTTTTCCCCCTTGACAGCTGGATTTGGCTCAGTGTTTCTCTATGATTCCATAACATCTTTTTACAGTATTATCGTATTACTTATTTTCTTTTTTAGCCCAGGGCTTCATTTGAGGGCGCTGAAGGAGTTATTGTAATAACTAACATTCCACCAGATGTGTAGAACAACAGCCAATGGCTTCAGACAAATCTTTTTATGGTTTTTCTATAATAATAAAACAATAAACTTTGAATTTATGTGAAGACACATTAATGTAACTTTCCACATATAATTCAGCTTATAGGAATCTTAAACCTTCCAGAAAATAATGCTTAAGTAGATTACCATGAGCCTTAGTGGACATTTAAGGGAATATATTTATTAAAATGTACTTTGGTCATGAGAATGTGTTTGACTTTAAACATACAATTGAAACCATTTCAGACTGGACCCTGCCAGCTTGTGCTGTTGGGCTGTGACTGATTCCAGCTGAAATCAAGAGGTGACTGCTGGAAGGATTCAGGATTATTTTGCCTGAATTGAAGTGCCAGAGCTGGGTCTGTTATTTAGACAACTTCTTATTAACAATTAGTTGATTATGTGGAATATAAGCAGGTGTGTGTAGATGTGACCTACACAATCCAGGTGATGTGATGTTCTCACAGGATTTACTCAGTGCTTTGCTCCAAGATCATTGTATGGAGACTCTGCTCCCCATGAACAAACTGGGGTGGGTTATAGCTCTCAGTCACAAGTTTTGTCCAATTTTCCCTTGTTCAAGGGTGCATTTGCAGTTCTGGGAGTGGGTAGCACACCCTCTTCCCTTTCCCATCCCTTGGTGCATTTTGCTTCTTAAATACCAGGACATTTCCCCTCCAAACCTGCTGCTTTACAGCCCTGCACATCCTCTGCTCCTCAGCTCCACTGCTCACTCCACTCAGAGTTCTCACACCTCTATCACTTTTCCTTCTCCAAATCCTCTAAAGAGACTCTCTGTCCTCAAGCACTACCTTCCTTCCCAGGGTTACTCCAATTCTGTTGCTCTTTATTGTCATTTTAGGAGTGCCAAAATCTGGAAACAGTCTACTGCTAACTGGAGTAACAAAGAAGCTTTGATTGCAGTAAAGCCTGAGCAAAATATATAGCATGAAATTATGGGATGATCCAAATAAGTGGGAATGTTGCCATTGGCTCCAACAGAGCAAAGATTTCATGCTTGCTTAAATTCAAAAGCTGAAAAGCTGAAGGAAGTGAAAATGTCATAAAAGATGCTGGAAGAAAAAAAGCCCCAAACCACTTAAAAAGGGCTGATTTTCTTTGAAGCTCATTTCTTGATAGCTAAACTGAGCCTGGATGAGCATCAGGGTCTCCAAATAAGTAGAGGTTGGGTTTTGTGGGGGAAGAATCTTCCAACAAACATAAAAGAGCCTGGACAGCAGAACATGGACATTTCTGCTCCTTCCTTTGTTGACCATTTATGATTTCAGTTGATTCCCTCACTTCATTTTCTTACCTTGAGCTCTTTTAAAAGAAACAAATGTGGAAGGTTGGTGCCTGTGAAACAATAATGTCAGTGCACAGTTGCTCCATTGAAATCCAATACATTCCCTCACATTTCGGGTGATTTCCTTGAGAGCAGGGCTTTTACTTTCTAATCTGTCACGTCAAATTCTTTGGCACTCACACATAAATAATCACTCCCAGGCAGTTGTTAAAAGTGGCACTGCACGAAATACTGGCTTATCCAATACTTCCACAGAGCCCTCCATTCAGCTGTGAATTATTAGGGGAGAAGAACGGATGTGATTAGCTCTGATAGCCATTTCAGCTCAGATGCTGCTGTTATTTCATAAAAGTCTTGCTCACCCTCCAAAATCCAAAGGCCCTTCAGCAGCCTGGCAGCTTTGCAGCTTGCTCTTATGATTTTTCATCCATCTTTTTTACTGCTGGTGGCTCACATTAGGAAACCACGTGTTTCTTTTCCTGTTACCTGCAGAAAGTGTCACCAGCCCTGAACCACCTTAGAAAAGCTCTTGCAGTTTGTATCCAGTTGTTTAACCTGGAGTCTTCCAGGTTCTGGTCAGGTGTGGAAGCTGAATGCAGGGAAAGCTCACTGCTGCTCTTAGGAACTTGTTCATTAAAACAATTCTGTTCCAGCCTGGGGCTTTGCTCAGGCTCAGTTTTTTCAGGCAGAGCTGCAGACTGGGGGTATTTCCTGTATTTCTCTTCCTGACCATCTCATTCCAGGCAGGGACTGTGTGGATAACCAGCTATGCTGCTGTCTCTGACTCCTGGGCAAACCAGTTTTCATGTAGGTTTGGTGGTAGTTTTAACCTGTCCAGCTTGAAACTGGGAGAGATTTCACATTTCCCTTTTCCACCTTTAATTATCCAAGTTTAAAGAGAAAGTTCAGGGTCTGTTTTCTGGATAACTTTAAAAAGTCTGCTTCCCTATGTCCCTTCCCTTTGCAGTGTGGGTATCTCTCAGATTTATCCATTAAAATTATTTGGTCTGTTTAGGTGGGTACCTTTATCCCAGGTTGTTCTGTTTGAGTGCTGCTTGTTAAAATCAGTTGGGTTCTCTCTGCTTTCTCCACTCCCCTCAGTTCCCCATATTCCTGTGGAATATCTGGGTAATTTCAGGGACAAAGGCATTTGTTTGTTGGGATGGCTGGTGCTCACCAGTTCTCTCAGGTCAGAGCCAGCACAGCACGAGGAGCAGAAATGAGGTAGAAATGTCTCAAGATCATTCCAGACCTCCAGGATCTTAATGCAGCATTAGAATATTCCCTACAATTAACCCTCTAGCATTGTCATGTAGCTATCACAGCCATAAACCTACACTTTTATAAGGATTTCAGACCAGCTGGACTCTTCCCCACTGTACATTTTGCTCCAGTTGTGAATTTAAGCAAAGCCACACAGCCGTGTTGGAACAGAGGGTTCCATTTCACAGGAGTTCACTGTGCTTGCAGATCACTTTCTGTTCCAAAATGAGAGTGTAACACAGTTTTGGATTCTTGTGGCATGAGATTTTGGGGGTAGGTATTATTTTAATGCAGCAGCAACTTTTCAGTTTAATATAATTTTGGTCTGAAATGGATTTTTCTGTTTTATATTGTGTAACATGAGATTAAAAGGATTGAAAAAGTGCATTTCAAAGCAGAAATGTTCCACTCAAAGGAAGTCTGAGTGTTGAATCTCAATCTAAGCCCTATTCTAGCATTTTTCAAAACACAGTGTCACTGAACCTGACACATTTCTGCAAACATTTTGGATTCAAGGAAACCAAATTTCCTCCTGGAAGAATGTCCTGCTGGAAAACTTCTCACCATCTCCATCTCATATTACTTGGCAGATTTCACATTAGGCACTGCTTGTTTCCTTAGCCTTATTTAATACTTTTCTTGGAAGTATTGCCAATTTTTCAACCCAAATGTGGGGAACCTTAATATGTGGGGAAATTCACATCAATAAAACCCTCCTGACTGCAGTCAGTTTGCCTGTGGCGAGGCACAGCTGAAAGGCTGGAGCCCTGCATGGAGGGAGCAGAAGGCAGAAGCTCTTTGCATCCACCCAAGGTGTGAGCTCCTGGCACAGCAATGTGTGCCCCAGTTTATTTGGAGCAAGTAGTTATTTCCAATTTGTGTGTGCAAGGACATTTACAGGACGTTTAGAGTGGCATTAAACTCTGGAAAGCACTTAGAGAACCTTTTATTAATATGGCTACTTCAGCTCAGGGGTGGGGTAAAGCAGGGGCTAAAATGTGGATCTGGTCACCCTGCAATAGCAGCAGGGTGTTGATTTTTTCCCTTCACCTGTTGGTTTTTTTCCCCCATTTTCCTTCTGTCACACACAGCAATTCCCCTTCTGCCTTCCCAGCACAGGCTGAAGCTGATCCCCATCCCTGCAGGGGAGACCTTTCTCTGCAAAGATGCTGAATCCAGAAATCCTCTGTCCCCATTCCTGGCAAGCTGGAGGTGTGGAATGAGCAGAGGTGAACAGGGAAGCCTCTGCCTGCTCTGGGACAAGCCCAGCTCGTTCAAGTCAGCCTGCAGAAGAGACCATCCCACCCATGAGATGGTGCCAGGACCATCTACATCCCCCTGGTCACCTCTGCCCAGCTCCTGTGGCCACTCTCTCCTCACAGGGACAGGTCTTCTTTGACTCTGGTGGTCCCTGCCTGTCCCTTGCAAAAATCAAATCAGCTTCAAGCTTGCTGTTAACACACACAGGCCCTGAGAGATTAAAGGGCACTCAATTCCTCCCCTCCACATGAAAAGGGTTTGTAAACTCTTTCAGTGGCTATTTTTTTAAAAATATATTTCTGGTAAGGAAATAAAGCTGAGTCAAATAGTTTTGCAAGATCTAAGACAGAGGGCTTGGGGTTATTTTGCACCCAGCCTTGGGTAACGTAGCTAATAACTCTGATTTCACAACGCATGGGGTTGTGAGAGAGGCACAGAGAGCTGTTGTCAGGGAAGTGCAAAGAAATGCAGGAGACTTCAAGAGACACCTCAGAGCAGAGCTGTGAGCTTCTCAGCTGCTTCTTAGCTGGGCTGGAAGTGAAATTCCGCTGTGAGTGTTAATGTCATCACCTCCACAGACTTTGGTATTGTAAAGTGACACTTCCTGCAGCACTGGAGGAAGTTTTCTGCCTCCATTTGGGCTTTTAGATGTTTGCTTACTCTTTTTTCTTCAGCTTTGAAGTCGTGGTTTTGATAGCTGGTACATTTTGGGGGTCTTTGGGTGAGCAGGACCAGGCAAGGGGAGCAGAACTCGTAAAGTTTCTGTAAACCACTGGATGTGAAGGGGACTCTGCAGTGAGTCTGAGATGGGTTTGGATGAGATCTCTGGGGCAGACAGGCAGCAGCATCCTCTGTGCTGGGTGTTGGATGCTCCCCAGGCCTGCCCAGTGAGCTCTCCCCTCCAAATTCATGTGCTGTTTGTGAGCCATGAGCAGCAAATGCCGCACTGGGAGTCTATTGGGGTGTGCCAAAACCTTGTGCTCATTCCCTGAGATTTTCCTTATGGCCCGTGGTACACGCAGGGATTTGTGGCTGAAGGATCTCTGCTGTAAATCCTCCTCCTCAGGCAAAGCTGAGGTGGGGAAGTGCTCCCCAAAACTCTCTTTGGATTCCAGTTGGAGCAAACAACTGACTCCAAAGCTGAATGTGCTGGGTCTTGTCTGAAGGAAACTTTTCCAGCTGATCATTTAGCAAAATTAATCCCCCCACTATGTCTTTCTATGTCTGTGAGTTGAAACCAAAGGCTCTTGCAGCAAAATAGCTGCAGGTTTTAATCCCTTCTTAGAAAAGTAACTTTTTCAGACCAAATAAACAAACAAAGAGGAAATGTAAGATGATTAAACAGGATTCCTCTCTGTTCCCCTATGTTCAGCATTTGCTGTTTCTCTTAGGTCATCAGCCACCATGAAACCAACATTTCAGTCACAGACTGATTACAGCAGCTGCCTGAAGCCCTGCTCATAACCTCAAAAACCAAACTCCAAAAAATACCCAGATGAAGTTAGTTTAATTTGCTCAATGTATTTGTAACGGAAGGCGGTATTGCAGATTGGCATTGAAGTTCAAAATTTCATCTGCATTAGATAAGGGAGAAAAGTGCTACTTTATACAACAGAAACTACTCTGGGTTTAATTCAATAAATTGTAATCATGTGCAGTGTACTCGTGTTCACAACAAATGTCCCAGATATCCTGGAGAGAAAAACATGAAAGGCTCCATGTCTTTTAGCTTTGGAGTTGTTAATCTTTTTGAATTCATTTGTTTGGTTTCCCTTGGTGGAGCACTTAGTGTATGTAGAGCATGGCAGTGGTTCAGTGAGCATGACTGGGGGGTCAGAGCAAACAGTGCTTTTCTAGTTTTAAGAACATTCCCATCTGTCTGTGGAATAGAGGTTCTGCCTGGTGGACAAGGAAAAAAAAATCCCTTTTCTTCTAGCTTGTGCTTCAAGTCTCCTACAGCAGTGTGTGTGTCTGCAGTTGAGTCACTTTTTATTGCAGTTTCTGATCACCTCTGTGTTTATTTTAGTAGAACAAATGAAAACACGGATTGAAGCAGGCAGTGGAGGAGGACTGAGCTGGAGGGGGATGTTGCAGGAGATGTGTGTGACCCACTGAGGGTGTAAATCAGCCTGAGCTGCTGCTCAGACTGCTGGACATTTCTGTCTCTGGTGGCTGGGCAAAATCAGGTGGTGATGGGTTGTTACTCATCTTGGAAAGGGAGCAGAGCTGGAAGAGACAGATGGGAAAATTTCTATGTGTTGTTCCAGGAGAGTAAAAATATACAGGCTCTGTGTGCTAGCTGTTGGGCAGGGGCCACCAAAAAAAAGTCCTTAAAATGTGCCTCCATTTTCCCAGGATGCCTATCTAATGAAATCAACCTCTGCCACTCATCCTTGCAAATCGTAGAACCCTTAAGATTGGAAAAAACCTCAGAGATCATCAAGCCCAACCATAACCTGGCACCACCACAATGTCCCCAGGTGCCACATCCACAGGTTTTCTGAACACTTCCAGAGATGGTGACTCCTCCACTTCCCTGGGCAGCCTATTCAATTCCTATACAACCCTATTTGTGAATTTTTTTTCCCCTGATATCCAATCTAAACCTCCTCTGGTAGAACCATTTCCTCTCATCCTGTCCAAGCATGCAGTGGGTGATGCTGCAGTCAGTCTGATGATGCTGCAGTCAGTCTGATGATGCTGCAGTCAGTCTGCACGTGGGTTTTGGGAGCTGGGCAGGGGTTTGGAGATTTGCTAAAGCCAGGGATGTCCCTCTGGCATCCTGAGCTGCCCTGCCCTCAGAGCTGGGTGCCTGGTCCCCACTGAGGCCAAGCAGGAGCTGCTGTGGTGCTGTGCAGCGTGGATCAGAGAGCATGGGAAGAGTTCCCCAAGCTCTGCTACCGGGGCTCAGCCTCCAGCTGCTGAAAGCTCTGCTCACTGTGAACACCCCCAGTCTCTGGCACAGAGGTGTAAGAGCTAAGCTGCTTTGGAAATCTCCTCCTAAGATTTCCTGCCCTGGCTCTGGTACAGACTGAGGTCATTGCTGGGCTGCTGGACTCTCTGGCTCTTTCCATTCAGGGAAGATTTCTGCAATTAGGATGATTCCAAATATTTCTATTTGCCTCATGTGCTTTTCATTATTTGTTGTTTATTTTCCCGCATGAAATCGTTAAGCTGTTCATGGCAGGAAACATTTGCATGAACAAATATTTTGCTAGTTGTGCTCAGATCAGGCGATCCCCCAGCAGGGATATTGCCTTTAGTTACTCTCACTCTCTCTTTAAAAAAAAAACTAATTCAGAGTCCCATTACCCAGCATGGGGCACCAGTCATTGGCATTTCAGTGAGAAATTTCTAATGATAACCGAGGAGCAGTTGGCTCTCCATTGAAAGTCATTGAAACGCCCCACCTGTCACAGCAAATTTACACATTCATATGCTAAAAAGCCCTGAATCAGCTGGCGTTGTGTTTCCTTTCTGAGCCGGGTTGTTTGCCTGTCACCCAGGAGCAGCAGAGATTTCCTGCAGGATTTCCACTGGGATGGAGAGCAGTGATGCTGCCCGGGCCTTTGGTCTGTGATGTGCTGGGAGACACAAAATCCCCACCTGGATGTGGGATGTGCTGGGGTGGAAGGGAAAATCCTCAGGGTTCTGTGCAAACCCTGGCTCCTGGGTGGGTTTTGGGACTGGTTGTGCTCGGTGGGGGGAATCTCTGCACTCGTGGTTTTGGGAATACCTAAACACGGCTCAGTTTGCAGTGACAAGGCTGAATTCACGAATCTCATTTTCTAAAGATGTTCCTGAATCTGCTGCACCCTTCACCCCGTGTGAAGGTATCTGAAGTGGTTGGCACAGGTAGATTTTAGGTTGTGGCCAAAACAGTGAATTTCTCCCCTCTGCAGGGCTAATTCCCCACTTTTCAGTGTAGTCCCAAACTTCCCAGGCTGGAGCTGGAGCACGGGCAGAGCACACACACATCTGTCTGCACCCTGCGGTGTCACCACAACTTACCTGAGCCCTGGAGAGGCTGCAGCACTTTTGCTGTGACTGAAATTCTTCATCACATCAGCCCGCAGGCACTCACAGGGTCACTGCCTGTCCTACACAGCATCTCCCATTTCCCACGACGTCTCCGAGGGCTGAACGTGTCCCACTGGACACGGGCTGGGGTTGTTGCCTTGTAATTCATCAGATTTATGCTGGAAAATCTCCACTAGAGCAGCAGAGAGCCCAGGACCGTGCCCAGGACATGTGATTTGTGTGTCCCTGTGTCCCCAGCACGGCATCCGTGCTTTAGGTGTTTCTAACAAAGCAGCAATTTCAGTGGGAAGGGTTTTGGCTGCAGCCACCTGACGGGGGACGAGTGAATGGTGACTAATTGAGCGGCGGATGTGTAATTTGTCATTATTGAGGCCGCATTTGTGCTGGCAGCTGCTGCTCGGGGAGGCTGGGCTGGGGCTGCAGGCGATGCTGGATCCAACACTGCCACCTCCTGCTAAACCAGAGAAGGTGAGGATGGTGAGGATGGCCCTGGGTCCTCCTGCCACCTCCTGATAAACCAGGGGATGGTGAGGATGGTGAGGATGGCCCTGGGTCCTCCTGTCACCTCCTGCTAAACCAGAGAAGGTGAGGATGGTGAGGATGGCCCTGGATCCTCCTGCCACCTCCTGCTAAACCAGGGGATGGTGAGGATGGTGAGGATGATGAGGATGGCCCTGGGTCCTTCTGCCACCTCCTGCTAAACCAGAGAAGGTGAGGATGGTGAGGATGGCTCTGGATCCTCCTGCCACCTCCTGATAAACCAGGGGATGGTGGGGATGGATCTGGATCCTCTTGGTACCTCCTCATAAACAAGCAGGTGAGAATGGTGAGGATGGCTCCAGCTCCTCCTGCAACTTCCTGCTAAACCAGCACAAGGTGAGGATGATGAGGATGGGTCTGGATCCTCCTGCCACCTCCTGATAAACCAGCACAAGGTGAGGATGGATCCAGCTCCTCCTGATAAACCAGCAGAAGTTGAGGATGACTCCAGGTCCTCCTGCCACCTCTTGATAAACCAGGATGGGTCTGGATCCTCCTGCCACCTCCTGCTAAACCAGTGGAAGGTGGGGAAGGTGAGGATGGCTCCAGGTCCTCCTGCTGTGCCACACCCTGCAGATCCATCCCCTGGGCTGTGCAATGCTCCCCCCTCCAATGCTGCACTCATGCTGGGAGAATTCATCCTCCTGCATCTCCCCAGCTCAGACACTGCCTTCCCAAAGTCCTGTAGGATGTCAGGATGTGCAGGCATTTGGCGTTAATTCATGAGGAAAAATGTTAGATTTAAGCTCTGATGTGATAGGAAGAGGTGTAACTTGTAATGTTGCTGTTGGTGAATTGTATCAGGAGATATTGCTGATAAACAAAAGTCAGTTCCACTTACAAATCAGTTTGTTTTGCATGGGGAAGTCACTGAAGAAAGTAAAACAGCTCTAATGAAAATGTAAAGTAGTTTGAAGTCAGAAATTTTCATCAGCTTAAAAGCACTGTTGAGATAAACTGCTCTGTTGTTCTAGGACAGACTGGGCAATGGCTGATGGTTTTTAAGGGTCGGTTTTAGCACTGAGTAAAAAAACCAGCTGAGAAATATTTATGCCCTAATAAATAATAGAGGCTGGAAAGTGTTCTTGTTGCATCCAAGGTGATGTACTCTGATAAAGTGAAGAATTTTGTACTCGGTGCTGACAGGGCCTCGGAGGAGATGTCTCTGAGGAACCCTGGTGGGGTGAAGTCGGGAGCTTCAGGTTTGAGCCTGGCTTGGGTAACACTGGCCTCAGAAGTGTTAACCTGCACTGGCTGCTAAGAGCTGATTGCACAAATGTGCTTTTGCACATGGATCCAGTGCCCTAAAGATCCCAGTGCAAGCATTAGCACTTGAGAGTGTGTGTAAATTCATGACATTCCTCAAAGGATTTGGCTTTTATAAATTTAAAATACTGGCAGGCTGGGACAAATGTAATTTGACTTCCATATGTTTCTTGCTACATACAAAAGAAAATAAGCATATTTACTTCATGCTCACACAATGGAAACTCAAGGCATCAAAACATTTCTTTTCCATTTGAAGACCAGCAGTTTGTTTGATACCTTCTGTTACCAGCAGGCTTGTGGGATGAGCAGAGCCAGTGCAGCATTAATTAATCCTTAAGATTACAAGCAAGATGAGACCAGTGTGTGGCACAGGGGAGAAGGGGGGTGGTTATCTCTGTGTTGCACTGATATCTTTCCAGATTTCTCCTTGCTGTAATCAAAGGATGTTGCTTGTTTTCTTCCTCAGGAGAGTCCTCTTCCATGGAGTCGTCTCTTTGATTCCTCCCCTCCTTTTTTGCTCTGTGCCAGCTCCAGACCTGCTCTCATTGCACAAGGAATTGATCCAGTCCTTTCCACTGTTGCTGTTGAGTCTAATATCCAAAGATTACACTGAGGCACAGCTTGGCTGCATGATCAGTTACCTTGACTGCCCTGCTGGCTTGCCTGTGTCCCTAAATTGTCTCTCATCTTGGTTTAATTGCAGCCTGCCTCAGGCTGGGTTGTGTCTTCATGTCTTTGCACAGTAGATCAAAGCACTTGACCAGAGCTCACAGGTCCTGCAGTAGCAGGATTAATGAGAACATTGTGGAGGTCTGACAGTATTCAAAAGGGTCTCTTTGGACACAAAACACCTCTAAAATTGCCTTCAGAACAGCAGGATTTTGTCTGTCATGTTTGCTTTTATATCGTTCAATCCTTTGGAAATATTTACTCTGTTTGGGAGTGATTAAGAGAAAAGGATTTTGTTGAAGTCTGTGCTATTAAGGCCAGTCTTTGCCCCAGAGGAAGGCAGTGCCAAGCCCAGCAGAGCCCTTACACATCACACCTCCTCCCCGAGCTGCTCTGCAGGTGAACTTGAAGAGCTGCTCTTGTCTTTGAGTTTTAAAGAACAGCCAATGGTTCACCCTCGTAGTTCCCAAAGGGCTCAGCTCCATTTCCCCCACCCTGGCTGCAGTGCCTTCCCATAAATACAGCCTGCAAAGTTTGCACAACAGGAGGCAATGTTAGCAAAGCCAATGTGATGTCAACACTGTAATCTTGTCAGGGTTTAATTTCTCATATTGTCTGGTGCTCTGATGCTCAGAAATAGGCACTTAATGACTCTGTGGGTGTGTTGGGAGGACAGTGGGAGCAAGAGGATGAAATGTTTATTCTAAGCTGACTGTTTGATGGTTTCTGTGCCATGAATTGCCCAAGCACAGGGGAGTGCTCTGGTCTCTACCAGTGGGCAGTGACCTCAGAAATCCCGTCTGACTGCAGCTGGAGGGGTTCAGGATATCACAGGGGAACTGGTTACTGGGAGAGCATCACTGCTGTAGCCTGTGCCTCTTTCTGCTGGCATCAGTGCTCTGAGAAGCTCCCAGGAAGTTTCAGGTCTCTGAGGATGTTTATGAGACTCAGATACACATAATCCTTATGTGTGGAATACTTATTCCATATTTACCCACCACTTAATTTTTAATTTTTTTTTTCCGAAGCCAAACATTTGTTCTCTTCATGTGAAATATTTTAGGACTCAGTGAAGGTGCAGACTGCTGTAATCTGCTTTGCTGAGCAAGGCTCCTCTGCTGCCCAGTAAGTGCAGTTAGCAGGGAGCACACCACAATATTTGCAGCACAGGCAGCTCTGCCCAACCACCCACCAAGGGCTGCCCTCCAGCTCCTCCACGGATTTGAAATTCAAATCTCTTGGAAGGCCCTTACTGCTGTTATTCATCCCCAAACCTCAAAACCAACCCCAGTCTGCATCCATCCATCTTTGAAACGATGAAGGGTCTCTGGGTGTGGGGACAGGAACACCCTGGAACAGAACAGAACTGAAGGGAACAGCTACGTGCAGTGGGCAGAGAAAAATCCTGGGATTTTTGCTGTTCCCTGTCCTCAGCTCACCCCCCATCCAGGGCTCTGGACCATCACTCGAGGCAGAGGCAGCATACTTTTGAAATTATTTGGTTTTGCTGCATTGCACTTCCTAGGCCTAGTTCCTGTTGCTCATCAGATGAGCTGCTGTGGAGAGGCACAGTTCTGCTATAAAAAATTTAAGAAGTTTGTGTAGCTACAGCCCAATGCACTTGCTGGCCTAAGCCAAATCCAAAAAGATATTTAAAGACATGAGACTTTAGCGCTGAAATAGGGCCTAAATGTTGCTTTGGGACTTTGAAAATTTGACTTAATTTCTAAGGCACTTGGGAATTGTTGAAGACATTCCCTTGGAGCTGTATGAGTCTGTTTCTGGCCAGCTTTGTATTCAATTTTCTGGTGGTGGTTGGAACATGTATAACCGTGACCTGGAAAAGGGGAATTGCACTAAATAAATAATGATGGGGGCACTGGGGCTATTTTTCTTGCTCTGTGCCAGAAGGTGTTTGAATAAATTGACAGTGTATTTTCTTTTTGTTCTCCATCTTGATTTATTTCCATTCTTGAACTTTCCCCCTTTGGAGAATCCAGTTATAGGTTTTCCTCCTGAGCTGTACACAGAGCCAGCCTTCCATGAGCAGTCTCTAAACATATGTCAAGAGATTGAATCACTGTTTTTTTCCATTTGTGTGGATCAGATAAGACAAATAGGGGTTACTCTGAAACACTAGATTTTGGAAAGAGAAGGGGAGTGAATTCAGAACAAAGACCACCCAAAATATTTTCAAGCTCAAGACTCCAGTGAAAACAAACACAACAAAAATAATGTGCTTCTGATTAGCTACATAAATTAGCTGGTATTGTTCTTCTTCCCAGGGCAAATGATTTACTGGTTTATCCCACCCAACGTTAAATGCAAATTGGCAACGTGTAAAATTACATTTGACTGTGGAGCACACAGTGAGCACACACAGTTGGTGAGCAAAGCCAGCCCCATATGTTCTATACATTACAGGGACACAGTGACAGAGTTATGGCACGGCAGGAATGGTCTGCCATGAGCTATCAAATGTATCAATCTGGGACAACTGAATAATGAACATATTGAACACATGGTGACCTTACTGGACCAGCTGTGGGCTGCCCAGCTGCTCAGTTTTCCCATTTGCTGCATCACAAAAGGAAGTTGTATTCTTGAATTCAGAAAGAGCAGGACAAGACGGACCAAGGAAAGAAAACTTCTGGGGTTTAGGGACCAAAATCCCGAGTGGGAGCCACAAGTGTCCACGGGCAGACTCTCCTGCTCACCTGGAGAGCCCCAGATTTGGCAGCTTTGGGCTCCTGGATAAAGGATGGTCAGTGCCAGTTCCCTCCCCACTCTGGGTGTGCTGGGAAAGGGTGAGAGAACAGCTCTGAGAACTGCTTGGCCAAGATATCCTTTTTGTTTTGTGGATCCAGACTGGCCTTAGGATGCAGGGAGCTTTGCCTTCAGGAGTCAGGATGTTGCCCAGCTCACGAGTTTGTCCCTCCCCATGTGGAACTAGATGGTCTTTAAGGTCCCTTCCTACCTAAGCCATTCTGTGATTTCATGAGAGGCTTCAGCCAGTTCCCATGGAGTGAAACAGGCTCTGGTGTATGACAGAGACCTTCACACACTACTTGAGATTACTCGAAGAGGCAGAAAACTGATATTCATTACTCAATATGAGGCCATCCTGTCACACCCTTTTGGTTTAAGCTCAAATTCCTTTCATATTTTAACACAAACCACTGCCACTATGCTGGAGGAAGCCTTTGTATTCTTTTTGTTTAGCACTGAGCCCCAAGAGTTTGTGGTGTGGTGTTGCTGTGTGTGTGTGTGCATGTGTATATTCACACCTACACCTGTCCATGGCTGGGAATATTTGCAGGGGTAGCTGAACAAACTCTGCTTTTTTACACACCTGCCTTTATGCAGGATGTTCATTGATTGATGGCAGTTTTCAAAACATTCCTCTTTCCCACGTATCGAATTTGTGCCGTATTTATTTATTTATTGTTTGATTTGTGCCTCTTCCGATTCATTCTGCCTCGTGTTTTCCTTATCAGTGTCAGTTGTAGTCAATTACTCTGTGTGAAAAGATTGAGAACCTAATTTATGGCATGATGACACACAGTAGATACACTGTTCCCATTAGAACCTGATGAAACCTCTCTATTAATTTTCTCAGTGTGCCAAGTTGAGTCACAGAGGGTAGACTTTTGATGAATAAAGCATATTTTCTTACTTAGCTCCATTCCTAACTAGCTCAACTTCTAGAAATAACATTGGTTGGCCAATGAAAACACTTCTTTGATAGTGGCAGGAATTTAAGATAAAAAACAGCTGGGTGAGTTTTTTTAGACGAAAGGAAACAACTTTGAACTCTGCAGACAATGTAGTTTAAACCCAAACAGATGTGGTTTAATCTTGTTTTTGATCCTCTTGTAGATTTTCTTTTAAAATGCATGCATGTGCACAGAAATGATGACTTTCAGATGGCTGGACGTAATTTGTTTGAGTATCACCTTGGTGCATAAATCTTCTCTGCCAAAGGCTCCACGTCTTTGAACATGGCCTGAAAGGTACCAGAGGGAATTGATGTTGTTCTTTCAGTGCTATCCTGCAACTGTGTAATAGGAAGGTAAAGTCTGTAAAATGAGAAACTCAGATGTGCTTTTGTGGTTCCCAATAAATCTTTTAACCGTGAGGGCCTAAAGTAACTCCAAGACAGAAGAGACAGTAGGAGACTTACTCCAAATCAGCAGAGCCCTTTGATCTGAGCCCAGCCCTATCACTCTGAGAGCTGTTAGTCACATCTGCCATTTTCATATGCTAATTTCCCTCTCCTTCCCCTGTGTATTAACACAAGTGGAAGTAAACATATAAACAGATTCCCTTCAATAGATAATCAGCTTTTCATATAAACGTGGTAGTGGCTCTGTCTTTCAGCACATGTTCCAATCACCATCAAACTTCAAAGCTCTGTGCAATCAAGACCTGCTTCTTCCCCACAGCCAAATCAGAGCACTGAATACAGGAGGGCTGGCTACAGATGTGCCTCTGCACAGATGTGAGCATTTCTTTCTCCCCATCTCTTATCCTTACTAAAATCAGGGAGGTGGGATGAAAACCAGCATAAAGAAGTACCTCTTTTCTTCTTGGCAAAGGTAAAGAGCATTCTGAGGAAAAAAAAAAAAAAGATACATTACTACCTTAAACTGAGGTTTAGGAACTGCAGCAAGTACCAAGCAGAGCTGGGAAGAAGGGCAACTCACAGAACTCACAGGCAGTTTTGAAAATGGGTGCATATTTTTAGTGACTCTCATATTTGGCCCCCAGCTCTCAAACGTATTTAGGTCTTTCATACCCTTTGAAACCAAGGGGAATTAATGGTTCTAATAACTTTTGGATGTCTGGGTCTTGCTGCAGTTTTCCTGAAGTCTGTTTCTCACATGAAGATATTATGTGAGGCTCAGTAAGGGAAAAATTTGTTTTTGTAAACTTCAGCGTGGAAGGGAAAATATTGAAGATGTCTTGAAAAAACAAAACAAACAAAAAACCACCCAAGTTCAACAAACAAACAAACAAGCAATCACATTTTCTGATTTCTGGTCATTCTTTTTGGGTGGCTGATTTGTGATTTCAGAACAGAATGCAAATGCTGTTGGCTGGGATGTGTTGGTCCTGCCAGCCCATCTCTGAAATGAGCCAGGCTTTTCCTGCCTCACCTCCCCTGGCACAGTCACTCCCAGGCAGGGACCTGGAACTAGATCTTTTTAAAGCCAAAGGTAAAACCATCACATGATTTCTCACAAGATTAGAAACAGAGCTGCTAGCAGAATAAACACAGCAGATACCCTGGCTTTTTACCATGACCCAAGCAGTTGTTATTTCAGCAGATAGCAGGAAATTATTAGGAACCCATTCTCAGAGCCTGGTGGAAACAGGGGTAGAGCTGCAGTACATCTGACTCTTTAAACCTCATCTAGACCTTGCCAGAGCAGACACCTGCTATTTCTCCATTGCCTTCCAAATCTTCAGGGTGCCACTGTATTTTATCAGAATCTTCTTTTTCTTCTTTTTTTTCCCCTCCATTAGCAATAAAGGTTGGTTTTTGATACAAACAGATTATTTTACATGACCTTTTAAAGATCATCTAGTTCCAAACCCCCATCCATGGCAGGGACACCTCCCACTGTTCCATGCTGCTCCAGCCCCAATGTCCAACCTGGCCTTGGGCAGTGCCAGGGATCCAGGGGCAGCCACAGCTGCTCTGGGCACCCGGGCCAGGGTCTCAGAGCCCTCACAGGAATGAAATTTTTCCCAATATCCTGTTTCCCCCTGCCCTCTGTCAGTTTGAAGCCATTCCTCCTTGTCCTATCCCTTGTCCGTTGTCTCTCTCCATGTTTCCTGGAGCTTCTTCAAGCTCTGCAAGGTCACCCTGAGCTCACCCCAAATCTTCTCCTGTCCAGGTGAACAATCCCAGCTGTGCCAGCCTTTCCTCCCAGCAGAGCTGCTCCATCCTCTGCTCATCCTGGAGCCTCCTCTGGGCTCTCTGCAGCAGCTCCAGGTCCCTCCTGTGCTGGGATTCATTCTCTGACAGTCCCAGTTTGTCCTGCACAGCACCATCAGGTTGTGCTACACTTTTTTCATTACATCTCCCAGAAGTTCCCCAGCCCAGGGATGATCACACATCCCAAATATCATCACCCCCACCCTGGGCAGCCCCAGGGCCCTCGTGGGGATGCTCTGCTGCCCTTGGAGCTCCATCTCTCCCCAGGCAGCACAAGTGAAATGTGAGCTTGGCATCTCCCAGCAGAGCTGCCAGACAGACAGCTGGGACAGGAGGCAGCAGGGAAAGGCAAGAACACTCATTAGCACACACGACTGCAGCAAACCTGTAATCAATTAATGATTTGCATGTTCAGAATGGAGACGAGTTGAGCAGTAAATTATTAACTGCAGTCTAATAGCTCCAGCTCGATGATAGAGGATAATTTGCTATGCTTACATTAGCAAATAACTGAGGCAGTCAGGATATCCAAAATCCAAAGCTGTAGAGTGGAATCAAAAATACAGCTCGAATGAAATTTCTTTCTTGGTACGGCTTTTGAAGAAAAAGGTTTTTTCCCATTAAAGAAAGTTTTAACTGATTATTTATCTTTCACAAAAGTTGTTTTTCTTTTTAGAAAAAGGAAAAAACAAAGCCAGAAACTTTCAGCCTTTCTCTCACATCTCCAGTCCCTCCAAAGTAAAAAAAAAAAAAAAAAAAAATCAATATTTGAATTTTGATATCTCCTCTGAAATTTTATTAATAAGTTCTTTATATCTGCATTTAAGTGCTTTATCCGCATGGACATGTACAGTAAAGTGCCACTACACTCACAGCTGCATCTGTGAAACATCCTGCCATGTCCACCTGAAAGTCTGGAATAAATCTGGTGTGGACACCAGTGAGGATGTGCCCAGACCTCTCATTTTCTTAGAGGTCACCAAATTTTGCACCAAATCTGCACCAGATATTGTCTAGTAACACAAATACAGCCTATGTTTGTTTGTTTTTTTTTTTTTATTTAAAGCCATGTAGAAATTGCAGGACATCTAATTTCATGGCAGGTATGAAAATCAATCGAAAATATTTCAGTTAAGTAGGGAATGGGATTTCAAGTAATGTTTTTTTCTCCTTTTATTTTATATTTTCAGGACCATTTCCCTTATTCTGCTGGTTTGGGAGTAATTCAGGGTTTTTTTAAGCATACTGTAAAAGCATAAAAGCTGGGATTTGTGCAATAATGTGAAATATTTAACTATTAAACATCTGACTCTAGGTAGCACCATTAAGTACATGAAGGGACCCTCTTGGTCAGTGTTATGATTAAAAGATTTGTTTATGGCTTATAATTCGTGTATCACTTCCACTTAAAATTGGTGTTTTAAAGCTTGGCCCCTCCACTGCTGGCAGCTCTTACCTTGTCCTAAAGCTTTTTAATGGTCACACAAATGTATGTCAGTGATACCAAGAAATTCTGGAATATCTGAGCAACCAAAAGGTGAAAAAAAATTCTGGGACTGGGATACAATGAGCTTTTCTGATAACATGGATTTATCCTGCTTCTTTTTCTTTTAATTCAGCTCTTCCCTGCCAGCTAATCAGAGCCAGCAGAACATGATTTCTCGGGTATAAAGGGCATCAGGAATTGCATTTCATGGTGAAAATTTCTTAAGAGGACTTTCCAGTCCCTGCCATGGCCTCAGGAGTTTTGCTGCTGCAGCACGCTGTCCATACATCCTGTACATCACCTTAGGATCATTCTTGGCTTCAAGGAGAGCTGGGCACATCTTCTGGTTAAAAATGTGTGTGTACAAAGGCATATCCTCATTTTCTGATGGCTGATTACGTTACTGAGCTCATCCTTGCCTGTTTTCAATCTTTTTGAAAGACAGAAACTTTAGCCTGTCTCATTATCCACCACTTACAGACTTCCAGCCTGATCCATTCCATGATTTTCTGTCATATCCTGTGATGCTTTCAGGACAATGTTGGCACGGATAAATTTGCTGCAATCTGGGGACTACAAGCCATATCATCCTGCTGATTTTACAGGAAGCTAGCTACCCTTTGTGCATGAGTGGATAGGGAAGTCCTGTAATTTCATGGAATTACCCTTGATTTGATCACTGCTTGCTGCACGAGCCAGCTCGCTGTCTGCCATGGTTCACACTGCCTTGGATCACATTCCTGGCCCGGGCAGCATCCCTGCTGCTGCTGCTGGGAGCAGCTTCTGGCATCTGTGTGGGCAGGGGTTGGCACAGGGACACGCCAGTGACACAGTGCTGGTACTGAGGTTGGCACAGGGACACCCCAGAGTCACGGTGTGGCACCAAGGTTGGCACAGGGACACCTCAGTGTCACAGTGTGGCATCAAGGTTGGCACAGGGACAACCCAGGGTCACAGTGATGGCACCAAGGTTGTCACAGGGACATCTTAGTGTCACAGTGCTGGCACTGGGATTGGCACAGAGACACCCCAGTGTCACAGTGTGGCACCAGGTTTGGCACAGGGACACCCCAGTGACACAATGATGGCACCAAGGTTGTCACAGGGACATCTCAGTGTCACAGTGCTGGCACTGGGATTGGCACAGGGACACCCCAGTGTCACGGTGTGGCACCAGGTTTGGCACAGGGACACCCCAGTGACACAATGATGGCACCAAGGTTGTCACAGGGACATCTCAGTGTCACAGTGCTGGCACTGGGATTGGCACAGGGACGCTCCACTGTCATAGTGTGGCACCAGGTTTGGCACAGGGACACCCCAGTGACACAATGATGGCACCAAGGTTGTCACAGGGACACTCCACTGTCACAGTGCTGGCACTGGGATTGGCACAGGGACGCTCCACTGTCATAGTGTGGCACCAGGGCTGGCACAGGGACCCCCCAGTGTCAGGAAAAGAATTTTAATAAGCTCCTAAGTGACCTAGGAGACAAAAGGGTGTTGGGATAGTTCCTGTGGCTTTTTGGGGCCATGCTCATCAGTGTGGAACATCCACCTTGTTTTGTGGGAGAGACATTTCCCTGCTCTCTAATATTTAGTATTGATATCAGCCTGCTGGATTCACAAGAAAACCTACATTTATCCTCTGGAAATGTTTATTCCAGCTGGTAAAGCAACTATGGTGCATTGTTTTATTTTACTGATTACATTTGGCACAATTTCATGTTGAGCTAAGAAATGCCAAGTTATTACTTGCTGCCACGGTGATAATATTTGTGAAAATTCTAATAATATCATGGAATAATCAGATATGCTTCATGCTGTTTCTTTTTCTTCATGGGAACTTTGTGGTTATTTTTCTGTATTCAAATCCTTTTTTTGTCTAAATCGGTGGTCAGAATTTTTTTTGTCCATCTGGATCCCTTTATCCACAGTGCTGCAGTGTGTCCTGGTTGGTGTTTCACACAGCAGATGTTCCAGCAATCCTCTGGGGATACAGGCACAAACCCTGAGCATCAATGCAGTTGTGTCTGGAGCAGCACAGATCAGCGTGGCTGTGGGGAAATTTGGATATATGGCACATTTTGGATGTGAAAGTGCTGAGGATGCAGCTCTGGATTCCCTTAGGCCACTGAGAGCAGTTGTACAGCATCATTTACACTCCAGTTTGGGAGCCAACAGAGAGAGGGGCACTGTGAGGGCTGGAATGAGTCAGGACCTGGAGTTAACTCAAACCCAGTTAAGAGTAGGGTTAAATATCCCATTTTTTTCTTCAGCTGTGAGATTTGAGATGCAGCCCTACAGCACTGGCCTCGGTCCCTGCTCTCCCAGGGCTGTGCCAAAACCACTGGGAGCAGCTCTGCCAGCTCTGGGTGTGTTAATTCTGTCAGATACAGCCTCAGATTGCTGAGGAGAACCAAAACCCTAATTCAGAGAGTGTGGGGACATCATCAAAGCTGATTCTGGAGGAAGCAGAGGAGTCTAAAAGCAGGGGGAAGTTGTTGAGGGCTGGAAATGGGAGCCAAGGCTCCTCTCCAGAGCCCTGGAAATGTCACTCCATGTGAAGGAGCATCATCACATCACGGTCATTGGGCTGCAGCAGAGGCACCCCTGCCCCCAAAAACCTCCTGTGATTAGTGGGGGTAATTAGAAAGTCTGTATTCACTGGAAGGAAACTGCTTTGGTCTCTGCTCTGGTACAGATTAAATGGAAAACCAAACTGTTGCTGTGTTTTGACTAATTGCTGTTGAAACTTTTCAGCAAAATGTCAAAATGTGAAGTGAGGCCACAGCAGAAAATTAACATACAGTAAATACATGGCTGGTATATATATATATATAAACAAGATAAAATAAAATTGGGTGGATAGATCTAAGGGAAAAAAAAATTACCAAACATATTTGCTTGGGGTCTATAAAATGAAATTCAAGTTCAGTATATTAAAAAACATGTGGACTGTATTTGAAAACATTTTATTCAAGTGCCTGAGAGCCAGAGTGGGAAAGAAGTGGCTGCAGATAAGCTGTCATGTTCAGAAGAGAGCAGAGAGCAGGGATCAGGCATGAGAAAGGAAAGCTAAAGGCAGGATCAGTGTCTGATGGATTTCAGTAGAATTCAGAGAATTCACAGAGTATCTGTTCACAAACTTGGTGGAGGAAGGGCTCCTGTCAGCCTTGGTGAACTTCAATCCAGGATTGCACTGACCAGCATTTATAGGACGGTTTTAATTCCCAGATTCTGCTGGTTCAGAGAGATTTGGTGCTAATAATGGTGAGGTTGTGGGTTTGATCCTAGCATGGGCCATTCGCTTGAGAGCTGGACTTGATAATTCTTGTGGGACCTTCCCAATTCAAAATATTTTGTCATCAAATATTGGAAATTTCAGAGTTGACTGTCAACAAAAGGTACCTCAGCATCATTTCCTGGTTGCATCAGTGAGACAGTCAGCTCACACTCCTGAGTTTTGATTGCCAGCTCCAGTGGGGACACCATCCTTGCTCCATCTTACTGCTCTGTGGAGCCTGAAACACAGATTTTGGTAGGTCTCTCTGCAGGTCAAGTTTCTAAAGATACTCAGGAGCCTAAAAATGGAGGCACAAACTTAGTGTTTCAAAACTGCACATCATGTTTGGGCTCCAAACTTCATCGTGGGCAGTTTTCTTGTAACTCGTTATTGACTAATGAAGCCCAGCTCTGTGGATAACATAAATGTGAAGCTATAGGAGGGAGCTGTGCAGTGACTGACTGTCTGCTGGAGACAGGGGAGGGGGTTCCAGGCTTTTCTGGCTTTTCTGGTCTCCAGGGAGAGCCCTTTGTTCAGAGCCCTCGTCTCCAATATCTGCCCTGACTGGCATTTTTTATTCCTTTGCTTTCCACCTGTTTTGTGTTAGCGAGCAGCACGGGCTGAAGCACGACAGAGGGAATTTGTCATGTCGCTGTGGCTGTGGGTGCTGGTGAGCCCTGCAGGGGTGGCTGCCTCCTCTCACAGCCCAGCTCACGCCTGCAGCTGCTGGAAGCAGCACACGCCAGCGTGGATTCACAGCTGGATGAAGGGAGGAGAAATTCCATTTCTTGCTGAAAGCCACAGAGTGAGCCCTGAGCTAACGTGGGCAAACGGGTCAGGGGGCTGCTCTCAATGTCTCTGTTCCTTTTGCTTTTATGACTTGAGGGTATTTCAGATCCCACCTGGAGTTTTGCTTAGGTTAGGTCAGGAAATGGCACCAGGGTAAAACCAGTTTGTATTGGTCATGGAATATCCAAAGGAAGAGATCCCTGGCCAACAGGAACAGTTCCTGATGTTTGTTTTGTCCTTCAAAAAAAGAGTTTCTTTTTAAGGACTTCATTGAGCACTACTTTTCAGATAAGAACTAATGCTGTTGATGCTGATATTTTCTGAAAATCGCATCATTTTAGTAATTAACACTGTAGCCACTCTCACTGTGCTTGTGCTCCTCACAAAGCAGATCAGGAAACTGCAGAGTCACAGAATGGTTTGGGCTGGAAAGGACCTTAAAGTCCACCCAGAGCCACCCCTGCCATGGCAGGGACACCTCCCACTGTCCCAAATCCCAATGTCCAGCCTGGCCTTGGGCACTGCCAGGGATCCAGGGGCAGCCACAGCTGCTCTGGGCACCCTGTGCCAGCCCTGCCCACCCTCCCAGGGAGGAATTTCTTTCTAATATTTAGTTTAAACTTGCTCTGTGTCAGTTTAGAGCCACTAGCCCTTGTGCTGTCACTCCAGGCCCTTGTCAGAAGTCCCTTGTAAAAAGAAATGGCAGGGAGGGACTCAGTGAATCATTGAAGATTTATTTTTTTTAAAGCCAGTGCAATTTCCATCTGATGTGAATTACATCATGAGCTTTATATGTTTTCATTCTGAACAAGCACCACTAAAAGAGTTTGTTTCTAGCAGATTCTTATCTTATTTTTTTCCATGTGCATTATTGTCTCCCATTTTCTGAAGGAAACCTGGAAGGATTTAAACTTAAATTAGTCTTAAACAATTTTAAGAGGGAATAAATAATATTCATGAGATGCCTTCTGTCCTGTAGAGGATTTGGAGAGTGCCACAATTCCAGATTAATTCTTAGAAAAAATAGATCAGCATCACAACCTGCCTTGAGAATTTCTCCTGCAGCAGTTGGAGATGGGAACACTGTGTGGCAGCAGCAGGAGTGGGAAGCTGCCATAGCATGAGATGGAATGTGTGTTGGGAATTTTTTGCTTCAGAATTTGGGGTGAGTGTGGATCTGAGCTGCTGGATTTGGGTGACAGCAGAGCCTTTTGTCCCTCTGTTTAAGTGACACCAGTGGCGCTTACCAAGTCTCAGTGCTTACCAATCTCAGGGAACATTTGTACTTTGAAATTTTTCTGGGCAGAGCTTTGCAAGACTTCTTGAACTCCTTTGTTGGTGTGTGTTTAAGCACTCCAGATTCTTCCTGCTACAAAGGAAAAAGAAGGAATGCTTAAACTGCTAAACACTAACATGGGAGGAGTACAATATTTCAGCAATTGATTCTGAGGTGGGAACAACCTTTCAATGCTAACATTTGTTACAGAACAGAAAGTTCTGAGCTGTCACTGCCTTAGAAGAGCCAACACCTCCCTGCCATGGGACCACTGTGTCTGTGGATCAGGCTCCTGGGGTTTCCATGAGATGTTTCTGCCAGACCATGCCATGATTTGGGTCTGTCTGGTGAGAGGGAAGGGTGTGATGGGGCACAGGTGGGCACAGGGCGGATGATGGGTGGTGCTGGGGCTCCTGCAGCTGCAGGAGATGATGAAGAGCTGACTCCTGGGGCTCCTCCTCTGAGCTGCTCAGAGGTTTCTGTGCCCTGGTGGAGAGTGCTCTAAAAGTTTAACACTCATTTCTTATATAATACTAAAAGTTTATTACTTATTTCTAGTATAGAAAGACTTCCTTTTTCCCTGGCTGCTGGTGTTGTTTTTGTCCTCCTGGCTGGGTGAGTACAAGGCTGGGTCGGGGTGAGTGTGACATGAGCTGTGTCTTATTTGTTAAGAGAGAAAAAAAGCTCTCAAAGGGCTCCAAGTGCTAATTCTTCTGGAAACCCAGCTTTGATTCTGGTTACACAGAATAAATTTTTGTGAAGCTCAGTGATCAGTGTTTAAATGCTCTCCTCCACAAGTAGTATGAAATTGCTCTTTCAGCATGGAGTAACTGAATAATTCCAGGATTTGATATCTGAAGGTCTCTCAGCTCTAGGAGTAATACTAACAGGAACTCTTTCTTATTCAGAGGTTTTAAAAGAGGGAAATTCCTGAGTTTAGTGCTGAGAATCTCTTATTGGTACAGGCCCTAGATCTGCTGTTGTTGGTCTTAAGCCAAGGCATTTTTTGGGGGGAAATACCTTTTCTGTGCAATATAAGCTACCATTTTTCTCTGGGGAAAGCAGGAATAATTTCCTTTCTGTGCTGAGCTGAACTGGAGTATTTGAGCACTAAATAAAATCAGAAAGCATTTAGAAATCTAATTTCTGTAAAAATATCATGGTCAGCTTTAGAGTGGTACTTTGTCTTATGCTGGTGGATGGGAGTGGAAGGGACTGGTCCAGAAGAAGGGTAGATTTACTTAAGGTAGTTTTAGACTTTTATGTGCTTTTGCATGACCACATGAGCTATTCTGTCACTTAAAGACAGAGTGTGGAGCTGGGATCCCGCTGGTGCAGCAGAAACAAAGAGAGTCCTGCAGAAAAATCCCTCAGCTGCGATTTCTGGGGGCACCATCCACGTGAACACAGAAGGCAAAGAAGGAACCTTTTCCCCCTGGAATAGCACAAGATTTGTTTGTTAGCTGAGCCCAGCTCAGGAGGAGACTGCTGTGCCTGTTTTAAGCCTGAGCCTGAGCTTTCCAGGAGATCTGAGCTCAGGTGTTCCAGGCCAGCAGAGGAAGAGCTGGAGGGCTCTTGCAGAGGGCAGTGTCAGGTGTGGGTGGCATCCACATGAGAGCAGGTGGTGTGTGGGTGTCCCTGGGAGAGTCAGGGCCCTGGAGCAAAGGGGGAGAAGTTTGGGAGAGGATTCCTGGCTCCTGTTTCCAGCTTGCTGTGAGGGGCTGTCATGGGTGTCAGAAGCTCTGTTCTCACACAGCAGTGACAGCTCTCACTCTGGCTGGGGTATTGTTGATCTTCAGGGCTTTTCAGCTTTGCTGCTGTTGTTCTGTTATTTCCTCCCTGTGGCTCTGAGACAGCATTTTTGTCACCCAGCTCTTCAGTGTGGGAACACTTTTCCTGTCAGGGCAGGGGGAGGGATGTGCTCAGTGCTGCCTCAGTGGGGTTTGCTCTTTGAGCACCCCCTGAAATGTGGTGAGAAGTTATAGAAAACCTTTAAAGGTGGAGAGGAGCTTTCCCCCTCCTTCATGAGCATACCAGCCTGGTCCCCTGGCAGCTCCTGTGCAAGCCATGATTCTCCTTCCATGGTTCTCCCACCATTGTCTAGGTCTGCCCTTTTCCAAGCTGCTGACTCTCCCCACTTTCTGTGCTCCTCTTTTCTTGCTTTTCTCCCTTTTTAGCATGAGAATCCTGCCAGTGTGGAGGAGTTAACAGCAGCATTGTGCAGCTGCCAGGAGGTTTGGGTTCTTGTGTCCTGGTTAAAGTGGAGACATTGGCTTGTAACCATTCCACTCTGAGTTGTGATTATGCCTTAGACCAGAGGCTACAGACATCTTCCTACAATATATTTTGGCAGGGCTGAGTTGATTAATGAAGCTTGAAGCATGAGAAGTCAAACTCTGGGAAACTCCTATGCTGCACTTAAAATATCTCATGTAAATTAATATTTCTGAAACATGCTGTCTGCTTTAAAGTTCGACCCAGGGGAGAAAAAGTGCTGATATGTATGAGTAGTCTGATTTCCTTCCTAAGCTCGACAAGAGTCTGTTCCAGTAAAGGGCAGCAAGGAGCTCTGAGCAGAGAAAATAGAAGTTTAATGTTTCTAGCTGTTGACTGAAAGAATTGGGCCATTATGGAGATGACAGAAGGCTGGAAAAGCAGCATCTGAAAAGCCCTTCAGAGTTGTCTGATGCTGTCCCTTGAAAAAGTGCTGTATTGATGTAATGGGTACTTGAGGTAATGACTTTTTAATGTATTTAAGGGAAACAAGACCACCCTGATTAACTGGAGTTTTATTTTCAAAAGAGTTGTGATTACTGAAATGCTGTCATGCCATGAGTCACTTGATTCTGTGGCTGAGGTACCGCAGCCTTGCTGCAAAACCATCAATTTTTAGTGGTTGGGCCCCAAAGTTTCCTTCCCATTCTGTGGCAGTTGGGCAGCTGAACCAAGTTTAAGTATATTGATGCATTTTTTTTCCTACTGGAATTAATGACCTGATAGCTTGAATGTAGAGACAGTGAGATTTTTTTATTGAATAGTGACAACAAGTCTGGGAAAGGGAATGCTGTGAGCACTGGGGAGTGTAAAATATTTGTGGGGAAACTCATGGAGCATCTCTGCCTCAAGAGAAGTGCAATAGAACAGATTCTCTGTTAATTCCCTTGAGCAAACCTGTGTAAGTTTGGACAAAAAGATTTCCCCACTGGGCATGGATATTCCAGGGGTTGTATTGTGCCTTGAAAAAGCAGCTGGTGAAAATCCTTCATGGCTGAGCTGTAACCTTTCAAGACTTAAAGAAAAGTTGTCCTTCCTGTTCTTCTGTATGTGCACAGAGGCTAAAGGCAGAGAATGGGGGTCAGCTGAGTGTGTGTCACTGTGCACAAAGGTAAAAGCAGCTGTGGAAGACTCAGTGATGCCAGCACATGGATATGGGACAGCAGCCCCCTGCACCTTGGGCTGAACTTTACATGACCAGTGCCTGCAGAAGGCCGTGATATAAGTTCTGATTTTTTCAGTGTGGATAAATTATTTTAAAAGGTGTTTCAAGCTGAAAAAACTCAATTTAAGTCCCCTGAAATACTAGTTTTCAGTTTTTTCCACCTGGAGGGGTGACACAAGTGACTATACCTGTGCTGTGTGGCAGCCTGGCAGAGGGGGTAAAATACCCTGTAGGAGTTAAAAGATTATTCACTGCAAAAACTTGTCAGTGAAAGGCTATCAGGCTAAAATTGCTGGCTGGACTTTAATTCCCAGGATGGGCACTGCTTTGTTATTTGTAGGTGTTTGCTGCTGTTGTGATCAATATGAGTTGTACTTTCCATGAGTCTTCATATTCTGCTGTTGTGAGCACAGTGCTGGTTGTGTATTTCATTGTCAGTCTCCTGTAACTCATTTTATGTTCTGCAGCATTAATCTTTCCTTGTCAATGCTTTCTAAATCTAATCCAGCACAGCCTCAGGAAAATAAAGCAATTGTTTAAATTGATGGCTTTGAACAAAATAAATCATAAATCAGTCTATGATCTTTGAAACCTCTCTTCATCCAGAAAGTATGGTGGGTTTTTTTTGGTTTTTTGGGTTTTTTTTGTTTGTTTTTTTCCTCCTGGAATGTGATTATGGAGCATGGGTTAGAGATGTGCAGGAAGGCCGTGCCACCTGCAGGTGCTGGGGAGAGGGTGCAATCCTCAGCAGCGTCCAGGGCTGGCTCTGCAGGTGATCAAAATAAACACACCCCCTTTCCCTTCCTGCTCCTGCAGGCAGAAAACATGGACTATAATACAAGCTGTTGTTCCAGAACTCCCACCTTGACTAAATGGCAGTGAAAAGGGCTTGGAAGAGGCAGGATTGGTAGGGGATGCTTCTCCTTTTCTGCAGCCTTCCCAGGGAAAACTGTGCAGCCCAAGGGTCCCCAGGGGCCAGACCCCTGATGCTTTGGTTTAGTGGCTGCTTTGTTAGCTGGTGTTCCTCTCTAACGAGAGCCTGATGTGTGACAGGGAGCTGCAGGATGGAGCTGTGCTCCTGCTGGATGAGCTGGAGCACACTGGGGTTTCTGACTGCTCCTTCAGGTTTCTGGATGCTCAGGGTCCAGTTTTGGGACCTGGCTCAGTGTGACCTCAGGTGTGTCAGGCTGCACAGAGGCACTGCTGGGAGCCAAGTCCCTGCTCAGGTCTGAGCTCCAAATAACCCCTGGAAGCAGGGGGAGAGAGAGCCTGAGTGGGGAGGGATTTACAGAGAACAAAACCGAGTAATGGGACACAGCGTGTGTTGCTAATTACCTGCCATTCTGATTTCCCGGTGATTTTTCAGCCTGAGCTGTGCAGTGACACCCAGCAGCAATCCAGGGGTGCACGTTGTGGTTTGTGGGCATGTGGAACACTGGGACTGACCTTGTGTCACTGCTGCTCCTGGTTTTCCACTTGGGACCGTGCTGGAGCTAGGTAGTTCATCACAAATCCTAATTGCATAAAGATGATCTGCAGAAACTTCCCAGACTCGATTTCTACTTGTAAATGGCAGATGGAAGAAGACTCAGAACAATTATCTGATATTAATTATGTCAAAGACTTTTGTATTTCCCTCATCTTTAAAGTCTCGTTTCTTGATGTGACCAGAGAGGGGAGGGAGGTGGTGACTCTTTCAGCAGGTCCTGTCAGGAGCTGATTTGTGCACCTCGTGCATGGCAGAGCATCCTCAGCAGCTTCAGCTCTGGGATTCTCCCCATCTTCAGATACCCCACAGGGGCGTTGGGTCAGCAGCACCTGGGCTGGGCTTTTCTGAAGCATTTTGGTGTTAGACTTGGTGGAGGAGAAATCCCAGGGCTCAGAGCTGAGCCTCCAGTGCACTCCTGCCTACTTAGGCCTGGCAGGAAATTTAAATATTCATTTTAATATTGATGCATAGTGAGCTGAAAACTGTGAGCAGGTGCTGAAAATCCAACCCCTGAAATGGAGCAATGCCATTCCTACCTCAGTGGAGGAGAAGCTTTCCACAACTACAACTTTTATTGGTAATATAGGCTGTGAGGTGAAGAAGGGAGATGTGGATTTAGGGGACACCTCTAGTACACCAAAAACTTTGAGTTTTAATTGGCAGAAGAAGTCTCTATAAAATTGTAGCTGCTCTTGCAGGTGGGACTGGACAATAATCTCAGCCTTATTTTGACATGTTTAGGGGGAGAAATTCTAACACATCTCTGCCCTGATAAGACACCTCCTCTCAGCCACACTCTCTGCAGTTGTTGAGTCCTGTGCACTGGCAGGAAATGCTCCATTAATTCCAGAAAAATAGGAATTTTGTATTCCATCAGGTAGCTCTGTGCTGGAGGTGTGTTATGCACAAATTACCTTCTGGGTTTGTGTGGGCTGCTCTTGGACACTGGTAGTTCGGGGTTTTTTGTTTATTTGCTTTCCTTTATCTCTCTGTTGTATGGTCTTGTGGTAGTGTTATGGGATGGCAAAGGAAAATGAGAATTAATAGTCCCTGTTCTAAGGATCTCCTGCAATCTTTGAGGCAGAGGAATGCTTTCTGTCCTGTTCCAGAGGGTTAAAACCACTGGATACCAGCAGTTTGTAAAGATGGACTAAGTATGAAGCCAAAAATGGACTTAAGTAGAACTCACACTGTGACTGGAAGTTACAAGATTGCTTTTCCCCACCTCTATTTGTCCTTCAGATTTGTTACTGGGTTTAAACCTGTTTTTTTTCCTTAGGAATCCATGCAGAGAAGCTGGAAGTAGTCAGACATAACTGCATCCCTCTCTTTGATCAATGTCTGTGGGACTGTGGAGAGCAGCTGTCTGCTGAGGGTACCATGAAAAATGGCCCTCACCCCCTTTTAAAGCAGGGTAATAATATGCAGTATTTATTGTGTATGTTGAATGCTCAAAAATTATGTTTTGGTAGAAATTTATACCCAGCCATGCCCCTGGAGGGCACCAACAGCCAACGTTAGGATTTTTCACTCCCTTTTAGCTCTTATGCACTGACATGCAGCACCGTGAAGACAGCAAATATATCCCCATGTATAGATTAAAGTGAACTTGCTTTGCCTCGCATAATTTGAAAATTCAAAAGACCAATTTCTTAGTGTAATTGAAAACCGCTACATTTCAGGCTTATTCATTGAATCAGTATTTCCAGTTAGAATTCAAATTAATCTTCCTACCTTTAAACAAGATAACGAGGGTGTAGTTATATTTACTCAGCCTTTTAACAATCAGGTTCAGTGTAGCTGCATATGATTAACTACACGCACACAATTGCAGGAGGTGAGGGCGGGCAGGGCTCGAGTCAGGAGGGGAATTCATCTCTTAGGGCTGAAAATCTGAGCAGACAGCTCAGCACAGCCTAAAGCCTGGAAGGGAAAAGTCAAGAGGAAGGAAGGAAGGAAGGAGAAATGACCAGCCCAACAGAAGAGCCATGTCAGCTTCTCTAGGATTCCCCATGGAATTTTTAATTTTTTTTTTTTTTAATTTAGCCTGGAGGCTTCTTGCTTTAAAGTTGCCTTAATGCAACTTTGCTGAATTACTTCCAACAGCTGTCAGAGAGATGTGACATCCAAGAGAGCTTGGGGAGCACATCTGGGTGCTCTGGGGGTTGGCCAGCTGGGAACACAAGCCTGAGGTTTGTGCAGGGAAGTTTTTATCTGGAGCTCCCCCCTGCTCTGCACCTGTGGGGGGTAAATTGGGGGATAATAATCTTTAATTCCTTGAAATAACAACAGATGGGTTTTAAGAGCTCAGCTCTCTAAAGAGAAGCCTAAGGGATAATTTGACCAGTCTCATCCTGAGATTTCATGGATCCATTTGGTCTTTGAAGGGGCTTGGACCATGGACTTGGTGTTTCCAGCAGCATCACTGCTCTGCTGTGTGGTGATGTCAGGTGGGACTTGGCATCTTCACTGCAGTCCATCAAGGGAAACCTGAGTTTTGGACATGAGAAGATGGGGATGGAGTTTGTGTGGGCACCCCCACAAGCCCTCCCTGTGCTACTTTTAACTTGTAGAGAGTTCCCTGTCCATAATCTTTCCCCTGAATTGTCCAGGATAAACTGGAAAGAGAAGTTGTGCCCCAATCCATTAATTTTGAAAGGCTGAACGTTGAGCTTTCTGTGTGAAATTCTCATTAGAACTACCAGGGGGTTTTTATTCTGGATGGCACCTTGCATATGTTTTTCAGTCACCAACTGGAATAATTCTGGGGAAGCTGCTCTGTTCTGTTGCCTAATTAATAATACATCCCTTTAAAGAATAAATAATAATAAAATAACCAATGCATATTTAAATGATAAGCTAGAGTAACTTCAAAAGCACCAGTTTGGGCCATGAGCTGCATAAAACAGTGCTGTGCTACCCTGAAAACCCTGACTAGAACAAAACTTGGGACACGGGAGTTTGAATTTTACTTATAAAGTACTTGGATGGTTTAGTGTGTCGAATTTAATTACTTTTTTCTTTCCTCTCTTAGAGAGAAAGGATGAAAAACACAATTTAGTGAGCTAAGTGAAGTAGTGGAGGTAAAATTGTTACTTTTCCAGAAGGGATTTGTAGCTAAGATGAAATCTGCAGCCCAAGGTGAAGCTGTAAAGCTGCTGCCCGGCATCACCTTATCCCCAACCAGCTGTTAGTCAACAAGCTGCTCGGGAAAGCAGCTTAGTGACCATTCCCTTCTGGTGAGGAATGCAGGGAAAATATGGTGTAAAACTGGGATTTGGGAGGGGATTTTTGCCTACTGCTGTCATTGTCCCTGTACAAGGCTGACCAATGCTTCTCATTGTGCAGTTTCTCATAACAATGTAAGAGCTGAACTTTTGCCCCTGTCACTTCTGCTGATTCTTGGAACAGCTGCTGACACTGGGTTTTTGTAATAAATTTACTGGGGGAGAAGAAAAAGCTGTTTTTGCAAAGATTTCACAAAATAATTTTGAAGAAACGGGTTATTTCTTTTATTATTTAAAAGCAGTTACTCCTTACCAACACACTGTTGGCATGGGGAGAGGAAATGAGAAGGGTGTTGAGTCCCAATGGGAACTTCTCCAACATACCAAGTTTGCTTGTGTAAAAATCTCTAGGTTCGTTTTCCTCTGGAAATGTTTCCATAGTCAGAGATTTCCTTGGTTTCTAGAAGAGTCTTTGGCAGAGGTGATGGGCAGACAAGCAGAACTCCTCCATCTCTGCCTTCCTGCAGCTCCTGCTCTGGGTGCATCCCCAAACCTCCTTTTCCAGAGATTTGCTCCAAAATTCCCAGGGCACAGGGGATCTCCCCCTCTCTCTGTCTTTCACGTGACTCAAGGAGTAGCAACCAAGACCAAAAAAACTGCAATAATTGTCTTTTGTGATGCTCCAGGAGCTGCCTGCACTCGGGTGAGCACACCAGGTCCAGCTCACGGCACAGTGGCATTAGGGATTCAAGGCTGGAGCTACCACAGGATCAAACTGCACATCCTGCAACACAAACCAGGAGAGCTTTGATGAAAGCTGAGGCTTCAATTTAATTTGCATGGGCTGCAGATGAATGGCCTGTGTGATCAAAAGGGATGGTGCTGCAAATAGGTTCAGGGAGCCGAGGGAAGGGAGCTGGGTCCGGGGGCTCGGAGGCAGGACCTCATCCTGACCCGAGCAGGGAGTGATGCTGGCAGCTTTTCATCTCCTGCTCGTCAGCCAGCAGCTCTGAAAGGCTGCAGACAGCTCGGCTCTGTTGGATTGCTGCTCGAGGGCAGAGCAGGGCCAAGGTAAGCGTGTCTTGCAGCATGCAGGAATCTCCTGTCGTGCTGTCCGTGCCCCTGCAGCCCGAGCACTGCTTCCATTTACAGGGCTGGAAGTCAATTTTAGCCCCAATTAACAGCCAAAACTCAATCATCTCGGTGGTGTACCAAATGGACTGTACTAACAGTCACAGAGGCCATTGATTTAGGAAATTTAAAAGCCCATTTCTTTCCAGTGTCTGAAAGATTTACTGAGGGAGTTCGGGTTGGAGATGTTCAGGTCTCAGGTGGTCAGTTCTATACAAGAATCATTAGAGAATGGATTCTTTAAAATCATCACCAGAATTTTGTAAAATATTTTTCTTTGACAAATGACTTCCACAAGTGGAGATCATCTTTATTTAAAAGATAATATGTTGTCTTATAGCTCTGAAATTGATCTCAGAAAGGCCAAAGTTTCCATTTTTCAGTCATCTAGTTCCTGGGAACCATCTGGCTGCATTAAAGGTGAGAATTAACTTACTTAGCTAGTAAGTTAATTGATCCTAATGGGTCCCTTCCAACTTGAGATATTCTATATTAAGCAAGAATGATTTGGGAGCCTTGCCAGTGAATGACTTGGAGGAGATCTTGCATTTTAATTCTCAAAAATGGTGTTTAAACTCTTTATTTGTTTCCCCAATATCTCCCAGGCTGGATATCAAGCTATGTTAGTTAAACCTTTATCACTTCTGCAAAAATTAAGTCTTTCAAAGGGACAGCTTTAAAGATTTAAAGGTCTCTGCCTTTCAAGGGTGCTTTTAACAGATGTATCTTTGCTGAAATGTTCCTTAGCACAATTGCAGTGCAGTTAATTTACCACCCTTTGGAACTGACTTCTGAACTGGATAATGGAAATTACCCCAAGTTCTGTGTGTGTTCCCAGCTGCTTAAAGATGGTGATTGCAACAGCAGGGAAACAAATAGCTCTGTGCTCCCTGAAAATGAGATTTATCTTGTACCGCTCGTTTGCTCCTGAGGAATCCTGGAAATTACTTTCAGTTATCAAATCCAGCTCCTGATTTTGTGAGCAACTGCTACAAGAGAAACTCTGTGGAATAACCTGGAAGGATGTTGGAGAGGTCATGTAACTCATCCATCAGCCCCAAGGCAGGATCAGCTGTATATTAATCCTGACAGATATTTATTCAATGTGTTCTGAAAGATCTCCAATGGTAGAGAGATGCTCAGCTAATCTATTCTGTCTCCTCATCCCTGCTGCTAGAAAGGTTTTCTTGACATTTACCCTGGATGTTTCTTCTTGTAATTAGTCAGGAAAACTGAGTGACTTGTCTTATCTGTCCTAGGTATGGAAAAAGATGATATTCTGCTCTGTGTGTGTGAAGGCTTTGAGGTGCCCCATGAGTTGTCTGTTCTTCAGGGCACACAGACCATAATGTTTTTAATCTCCCATCATGTCATATTTGCAGATCTCTGATTAGTCTCGTTGCACTCCTGGTGCTCTCTGCAGTCAGGCTGTATGTCTCCTGATCTGGAATATCCATCTCAAGTGTCTAAAATAGCCTCCATCACCTGCTTTTGATTCAGAAGCAGTGTTTGGAATATGTTTGCTATCAACATGAAAGTAAACAAGTGTTATTATTTAAATGTTATTTCCTCTAACTGGATCAGTCTTCCATAGTAAGAGTACCCTTGGTAAAATTGAGCATAATACTAAATATTAGTTTGGAAAGAAATGTGCATTTTAAGGTGCACTTGGAGTTCTAAAGCAGGATTTAGCAATGGCAAAGCTCAGTATTTTTGCCTGGTGATTTGGATTAAAAAAAAAAAAAAATTCTGTCTTGACCTTTCCAAAACTGATGTTTGCCTCTTTTCTTTACCTGTTTGCTCAGCTCTGAATATCCAGGGTCTCACTCACGTTTGTGTGTGTTTCTATTCCTTATGTCACGTTCTAGATCTTTCTTGTTGTGGGATTTACTCCTTCTCATTTGCACACCTTCCATGATGTGACAACTCACTTAATAGCACATGACACTTGTTGCTGATTCTGTCACATGAAACTTCTTCAGAGCCTTTTTTCCTCCTGCAATTAAATCCTGCATCTTAGTTGCTGCCTTTTGTTTCCTTTGAACTCATCAGGGGAGGAATATAATCAGATATTTGAAATTACAATCTTGGCTAAGAGGCAACATGAAGGCGATGAGTGCTTCTCATCTTTGTTTAGCATTCCAAAGCTGGGAAGGAGACAGGCCAAATAATCTGCACTCATTTCTGAGCAACAATTTGGGATTCTGGGGAGTTGGATACTGCCCTAAGCAGCTTTGAGGAAATAAAATTCAGTTGATCAAGGTGGGGGGAATAAAGCTACAAGAGCAGAAGCTGGAGAGATTTAATAGTCACTGCCATCGGAGGGGTTCATCTATTCCTCATCCTGCTGCAAGTTAGGGCTGTGCAGAGCTAGAGATGGCAGGGATAAGGTGCAGGTGAAAATTTGGGCTCAAAGGAGTCAGTTTGATGCCTTTGAACCAGTCCAGAAGTCTCCACAGAACCTCTGGCTCTCCCCAGTGATTCTCACCACATCCCCACGTGGGCACAGCAATGAACTCCAGACCCTGGGCACCAAAGTGGAAAAGAATGTGGTGTGCCCAAGGGAAATCAAGGAATAGGAAACTCTCACTGATGCCTTGAACTACTGAATTAGCAGCAAATTTGCTAGCTAAAAAAAAAAGTCCAGCTGGTGCTCAAAAACAAGTTGCTTTCCCAGCTTCAAAGCCTCCACCAGGCTGTCCAGGGAGGATAATTCCTTCTATGAACAGTTCATTTAACTCCTGAGTGTGTGAGCTAAGTGAGCTCCTGATAGAGGTTTCTTTTTTTATGTCTTACAAAGAAGTGTTGAGCAGTTTGGGCTTAAGGTGAGAGAACACCTCTTTTGAAAGGTTTTTTATGGAAATTGCTTCTGTAAAAGAGTCAGAGAGAAACCTTTCTGCACCACAATTGCAGGAGAAAAGAAACCATCTGAGTTGCAGCTGAAGGAAATTTGCTTTATTTTTGAAGCCATGGTGATTTCCTTAGAAACTTTGTTCTTCAGGATGTGTGCCAGGGGCTTTTAGGAGAGGTTTTAGCTCTGAGAATTGCTTGGATTTTCCTTGTCAGAGCCCTTCTGTCCTGGGCTGCTGTGAGGGAGGAGTGGGGTTTAAGTGGATTATGAAAATCTTGGTCAGTTTGGATGCTCCAGAGCAGGCAAGGAGGGGATAATTTATAGGGATGGTTTATAGTTTATTTGGGCTCAGTCTGGTGTGCAGTCCCCTTTTTGAAGGGGCTGCAGTTGGTAAAATTTTAGTTAATTTTTGTAACAGTGAAACTTCCACAATAGCTTTACCCTTATACAAGCTGGCTTTGTGCAGCACTGCCTTCCCCTGACATGCTGCACACTGCTGAATTCAGGAGGGCTTTTTTCGTGCTGAAGTGGAGCTACAATAATTTCTGAGCTCTGTGCCTTGTTTCAATTATTTACCTCTGCAAAAGAGATTTTTATAAATCCTCCCTTCTCTTTCATATTATTAACTTTCTTGTCAAACTTTTATTTAAACCACAGAGACAAAGACAGATCTTTTCTTTACAGCTCTGCAAAGTTAGATTTACTTCTCTGACCTGTTTCAGTGTGATTGAAAGCTAATCTGTCTCCTTTTTATTGGCTTTTGGTAAAGCATGTATTTCTTTGTTTCCCTTTCTCATTCTGTATTGTCTTGTGAAAATATGTAACTTCACTTCAGGCTGTAAAAAATTATCCTCCTACGGGAAAGGAAAAAAAAAAAATGACAACCCTTAATCCAATCCAAGAGAAGCTTTATGTCTTTAATTAGCTTGTTGGATTGCATTCATGGGTGATTCAAGTCAAATGAACTCTGAGCAATAATTAAGGTCCTGTGGCCACCTCTGACCTCGCAGAGAGGAGCACTGAAGCCAGAAAGCTTTTTTGGCTCAGCATCAGTGACAACTACTTGAGTTTCTTTCTTTTTCTTTTTTTTTTTTTTTTTTTTTTTTGAGGAGTTAATTTTGCCATAAAAGCCTTGGAGTGCTCTATCTGCAGTTAACTTGCCTGGCCAAGGGCATGATGTGGTTTGTGGGCTGCTAACCCCAAAGACTGATATTTTAAATTCTGTTGCTCTCCCCTTTATAATTAGTCCACTTTATAATCAGTCCTTTCAGTGCTCTAATCCTACACTATATGTTTCTAACCCCTCTGCTGGAGTTATTTACCTTTTTTTTTTAAGTGCACTTGAGGATATAAAATTACTTCTGTGTTATGCTAGGGTTTTAAAGCTTGTATTACACTTTATAGAGGCTGTTCATGTTTTGCCTTGCCCAAGTGGATTAAATTGTGATCATACACAGCATTGTATCAGGCTGAGATGATTCTGCTTCATTTATTTGTAATTATTTTTGTTTTTAAAGAGCTGAATGAGCATGAGGGTAATACCCAGGGATACTGGTCCTGGGACTTATTTTGGTAGAAGGTGCTGACTCACAGCAGCGACCCAAAATTGATCAGTTTTCCTCCTGTCCAGAGTGAAGCATCTCTGTGGTGTCTCCAACACACTCCCGACCCTCTACAGCAGGGCCAGCACCTCAAAGTCATCTTGCCAGACTTAAAAACTTGCTATTTGCAAGGTGTCTGCAGAACTGGGAGCACCAATACAATCTGCACACTTCCTACCTGCAGTAGTTTAAATTTATCAAAGCACTTTTCCTCTCTTTCTATTCAGTGGCTTCCACTGTCAGTGTGTAAATAAGTGCTATATAAGTGTAAATAATGTTATATATGTGGAAATAAGCGCTGTATTTAAGTGTAAATAAGTGCTATGGCTGCTTTTCACTTGTTTTTGGGGATGAAATAACATTTTACTGGCATTGAAGGGCAGGTTCAGGTGCCTGAGAGCTGAGTAAATACCAT
Source organism: Acridotheres tristis (assembly GCA_037013685.1). Classification (NCBI taxonomy): domain Eukaryota; kingdom Metazoa; phylum Chordata; class Aves; order Passeriformes; family Sturnidae; genus Acridotheres; species Acridotheres tristis. Next base: position 3,246,063 of record CM072899.1, on the reverse strand, counting down.
ATAGATACACTGGGATAATAAATAGATAAATAGATATATTAGCTGTAGTGTAGTTACTGTTCACTGCTGCTCTGCTGCTGAATGTGTGAAAGCACATTAAACCCAACAAAACTGTAAACAAAGTAGAACAAATGCTGCTAAAATTAACAGCTGTTCAGCCTGCCACTTACTGATAGAAAAATCTTCAAAAGACCTGTGTTGTGAACATGACTGACAAGTTCTGTGGTTTGTGGTTTTGAGCTGGAAGAGTGTGGATACAAGTTTTCCTTGATGCTCCTGCTCATTCTTCAGGCATATTTTGTTCTGGTGTCCCTGGGATATTTAATAATGCATCCTGACATTCATTAAATATGTGCCCTTTTTATATGGACTTTTAAAGAGAGTTGTAAAATGCAAGTTAGTACTGTTTATTTAGTACTTTCACCTTGGTTATGAACAAATTATTTATGTTTTTATGTTCATTATGGTGCTGTTTACCTGTAGATCTGTATTTCAGTCCCCAGTTCAAACATCCTACCAACAAAAAGTCTCTAGAACCAACCAAAAAATCCCAAAGCCTCAGAACAGACATATTGACATAGAAGGCATCTAAGGACTACAGGAACCTCCTCCCTGAAATCAAAGGCTTGGATAATATAACTTGGAAGAGCTGAAAAAATGGTTCTGAGCCCAGATGCACATTCCTGAGTGAAAACTTGGGGTCAGGAAGCAGCTTTGACAAAATTCAGCATCCAAGGTTAATTCATGAGTGTCGAGACAATCGTGGGAGAAGTGGAAGCTTCAGGCTCAGGAAATAAAGAGAGGAGAGCTGCCTAGAATTGGATGGCAGAGGAACATAAGGATTAAAAACCGAAAAAGAATGTGTGTATGGGTTAAAGTGCTGCTAAGAGAATTCAGTCCTTTACTGGCTAAAAAACCCAACAGAGAATTATTTTCTATAGTCCTTGTGTAGCTCTGGAATAATGGTGATTATCCCCATTTTAGTTCGGCTATTACTTTATGATCTGCCTTTCCTCAGATTACCCCCAAAAGGAAAACACCTATGGAAAAAATTCCCTGATTAGAGACCTGGAGAAGAAACAGCAGTGCAGTGCTGGGTGTGCTGAGGAAATGTCAGCACCTGAGCATCACCTTCCCTGGCAGAAGAGTTTTGAGGAGGGATTTGAGTTCAGGGGTTGTGTGGGGGAAGCTCAAGCATTAAAGGAAGGAAATCCAAATAAAGGACATCACCAATATGACTTGGTGTGTCTTGTCTTTCTGATTTGATGGCTTTTTTTTTTTTTTCTTGGTAGCAAAATTAAGGGAAATAAAGGAAATGAATCCAGCCAGATAGAGCAAGTCTTTGATCACAGATTACAAAGATTATTTCAGTGCATATCAATGTAAAGAGTAATGATGTCTTTGAAGAATTTGTAGCACAAAAGTCCATGTACATTGCAAAGTATAAAGGGTGGGGAGGAGCAAAGGATAAAAAAAGGAAAAGAATTTGTGCATCATTAATGGTGAGGAATAGAAAGACAAATGAAAAAATTCACTGCACAGAATGACAACTTTGATTCTTGTACTGAGCTACTTGCTTAACACAAGGATTTAAAGAAGTAAAAGAGGAAAAAGGCACAAAACTCCTGCCTGTGAATCACAACGTGTGAGGAACTGGTGGCAACCGTTTCCAACAGGAAAAGGAGCCAAGAGCCAATTAAAATGTGCTTTTCTAAGGAGAGCTGTGGCTCTGAGCTGGAGCTGGGCAAGCAGGGGAAGCACAGGGTGGTGCTGGCCTCTGTCAGAGGGCAGATTTCCTGGGGAGGGGACAGGGGAGCCAGGTTGGGCTGTCTGTGGCAGCTGGGGTGCTCCCAGGTTGTGTTTGTGGGAAGAGGATTGCTGGCAGTGTGTGGCAGAGGGGGAGCTCCTGCTTTCTAGAAAAATCCAATGTGTGGAGCTGGGCTGGGGCTGCTGCCAGACCCTGGGCTCACCTGGTCCTGCTCCAAGGCCAGATTTCCCTGTTCCCATGGTACTGCATTCCCTGCCAGGAAGTTTCTAGGCAGCATTCTCTATCCTTGTTTTCCTGCTTCCTGTAGGACTGCCAGAAGTAACCACAAAAAATCAAATACAGGAGGTCTGCCACTTGCTTTTATTGATTCAGGATATTCCCAACACACAATTTCAGCTCTCCTGGATGTTTGTACCTTGTCCTGCTGATTATTTAGCTGTGCTGGTGGGATCTTCTACCATATATGATGTGCTATTAGAAATATAGCCACTTTCTAGTTGTCTCAGCAGGTATTTTCCCCTCTTTGGGGCCACTTTGTAAGCCAAGATTAGATTCATTTGCTGCCTGCTTATTGCCCCCTCACCTCTTCTCTGTGGAGCTTTACTGTTCCTGTTGGAGCCTGGCAATGGGAGAAGCCTTTTTTAATGTATAGACTGTGAATCTTGGTGGAATCAATGGAGTGTAATCCTAAACTTCTGCAGAAGGTTTGGAGTCTATGAAAGAGGCAGGAGAAGAGCCCAGGGCTGAGATAAAGGAGATGTGAAATGCCAATTACCTGCCTGTGCTGTGCATCCTGAAACAGCAAAGAACTGGCTTTTGTTCAGGTTTATTTCCTTGTTTGGGACTCGTTTTTCTGCCAATAAGTTTTTAAATTCTGTTTCCCAGCTTTGCTCTTGGTTGTATCCAAAGGCAAACATTGAAGGTTTGTGGACAAGACACAGACTTCTATTCACTCAGTATTCTTCAGGGTACACAGCTTGAGATTAGCTTTAAATACAAAATGTAACAAGTGTTTTACTGTGAAACATGACCAGGAATTAGTCACCTTTGTACAGAAACTTTTTCTGAGTTGCACAAAATCCTCACAACTGTGCTGCACTGCATCAGCACATATGTTTTGGTAATTAAAAAGTATTCTTTCTGTGATGATCTCCCATCTGCTGCTACCTCTGATAAATTTAATGCTGCTTTTGAACACTGAAACACAGGGATGCTTTGTTCTGGCATGTGCTGGGCAAGGAGATCTTGAATCTCACAGGCTGCCCCTCTTGTGGGTGGCTCCTGATGAAATATATAAACAATAAGAGGTTTGGTGAAGTTAAACAAGAAAAAGGAATCACGGTTTAATTATAGTTTAAAAAAATCAAGCCCATGTAAACAACCCAACCCTTTTCTGCTGGCCTGTGTAATAATGTCTCTCCTGTATGAATTTGTTTTAAAGGAATTTTTTTGGCAGCCTCATAGGCAGATGATAAAGTTTATGCTGAGTGAAGTGACCTGGCTTTTCCATTTGCCTTTAGATCACTTCAGAGCCTTCACCCACAACTGCAAAACCCAACTGATGGGGAAAATCTCTCTGCTGCTTCCTGGGTGTCTGGTCCAGCTGCTGTGCTGGGCTGAGAGGAGGGAAGGATGGACTGGCAAATCCCTGGAGTGGAGGGTGAGCCCAGTGACTCCCAACAGAGGCAAAATAATAATCAAAACCCCTCAGAAAATCAGCTGCTATCTTCAATGTATAGCTTTAATATTTTGGTTTTCCTCATTCTTCTCCTTAGAATTGTTAGATTTGATTCCCTTAGCTAATCCCTGCAGAAGCCCCATTGCCTTCTACATTTAGTTTTACAGAATCTGGAATAATTCCATGGGATATATGTACAAGTTCAGTCTCAGTCTGGATTTGGATCATTAAGTAGCTTCTGCTTTGGGTTTTGGTCTGGCTGAAGTCATGAAATGAAAAATCTGAAGTATTTTGCTGGTGGCAGAGGAGCTGCTCCAGTATTTCTCTCACTGGGATTGGAGTGTTCTGGGGAGATTGGTGCTTCCAATCTGGGCAATGCTTCAGCCAAGAGCAGCAACTGTCCTAAAATGTCTCTGATGATCTATGAGGCCAGAAAAAACCCCACTGATATTTTTCATTTCTGAAAGCTGAGCCTTTCATTCCTGCACAAGTGGTGGTGGATGGGAAATGACTGTGCTCAGGACACAGCTGGATCAAGGAGATGATTTCTGTGTCTCTGTTTCCTTGTTTCTCCATTGTCATGCACTTTTGCAGTCATTTAATACCTTGTGGGCTGATTGTGAAGTGATTGCAAAATAGAACAAGCAGGTGGTTTTGATGGCCTGAGCTCATTTTGAACTCTCTTCTTGCAGCAGCAAATGAACACAAAGCAGAGCTGAATCAGGGCCCCAAACAGATTTTATTAGAAGAGTTTATTTTTAATGTGCATCAGATGAAAAGTAATATTTTAATATTATCATATCACTGAAAACCCCTGTAAGGAACAACTCAGTGACTTATCCAGGAAGGTTCAAGATATTTGAAACATCCTTGTTATTGTCCTGTGGCATCTCTTCTCCTCAAAATGCCCCACAAAAATACATCCAGAGGGTCTGTGCTGGCACTGACCTACAAGTCAGGGCAAAAATGAATTAAATGGAGTGAAAGTGCCAAAAAACCATGAGAAAAGGAATTTTTCTCTCAAATATTCCACTTGATGTGCCTGGAAGAGGTGAAGTAGGACCTTGAGAATAAATATGGCTCATCAGCACAAACACATGGTTCTTCTGTTGCTGCCTGAAAATGGTGGTTGGAAAAATGTAGCTGGGCAAGGCCTTAAAAGTTACTGAAATGTCCAGTGGTCTTTGTTTGGTTTTGTTTTGGAAGTAATTATGGCTATTTGACAGGACTAAGCAGAGAATAAAAAGGTTCCCTTTAATCTTTCAACTGTTATTAACTGGAAAACATCAAGGGAATTCCCATGAACAAGAGTTATCCTGCCTATGTCAATGTTCCAGACATGCTGCAGTCCATAACCATTGGATTGGAGATGGATGCAGCAGGACTAGATACCCCCGGGTGCAGAAAATTCCTTTATCTGCAGCAGATCTAAAATCAGTAAACAGAAAATGTTCATTAAGGAACTACAGGTAAGGTAAAAATATTGAACTCGTGGCAAATAATTTCCAATGGAGGTGAACACCAGGAAAACCCTAAAATGCCTTCCTTTCCTGAAAATTGTGATTAGCTTAGGGCAAGCATAGAGCTTAAAGCAAATTCCTCTGAATGAAGTTGTAATCCTTGGCAGCCATCAATAAAATCAGCAATTTCATGTGCTTTAAAGGAGTGACTTTAAAAAATAAATCCTCTTAATAAGCTTATCTTGCCATGGGGTGCAGTGGGCAGAGGAGACCAAGGCTGTGCCTCAGGCAGTGTGGGAATAATGCACATTATTGCCTTGCAGAAGATTCAGGGTGGGGAGTTCCTGCTGATGCATCTCCCTGTGCAGGTCCAACGTGTGCTACCACAGCTTTCAGAGCCCAGGCTGCTGGAAAAGATGACAAAAAACCCAAAGAAATGGTGTTTTCACCCAGCTGAGACTGTGTCAGGGGTGGTGACAATGCAGTGTCTGAGCTGGTGCTTGGGGTTTTGTCCAGATGGAGCAGCCTGGAGAGCTCAGTCCCTGTTTGGGTCAGTGCAATAAACACATCTGGGACTGACAGTTCTCTATTCCCTGCCTACAGAATGTTTCTGTGTCTTCAGCTCCTGGATAAACTCGAGAGCTGGTGACAATTACCCAGCCCCAAGTGGTTTCTGGATGCTCAGAAGCGCTGCTGGAGATGAGCTAAAAATACATGTTACAAATCGGACTTCAAATAAAACAAAGACTAGAAGTCCTATTAGGAAAAAAAGGTGATTCTGGGTAATTCTACGGATCATCCATTGTGGCTGCTTCAGCCTGGCACAGGCTGGTGTCACTGCCCAGGCATGAGGACATTGGGAGAGCTGGGAAGGGGCAATTATTTTAATTGAAAGGGCTTAGAAATACCTCTTGACTCAGGGGGTACCATTAGTATTAGCTCTCACCACCCAAACATGTCTGCTTTCACAGATTTCACCGTTCCCTTTTTTTTCCCAGCCACTAATATAAGAAAAGTGAGATCTATTTTAGAAAGGCAGCCAGGAGAACTGGATGCTAATGCTAAAATGTTCTGTTACAAGTTGGTTTTCAACTGCTGCAGCACCTGCAAGAGGCTTTTAAAGGAGAGAAAAAGGAGAAAACCCCTCTGATAATTTTACTGCAAAAGTGGATACTTCATCTCTATAGAGAATAAAAGTGTCATTGATCTCTATGATAAATTGTATCTTGGTGCCTGAAAATATAGACCTTGTTTTTTTTCATTATAAGGATGACCTTGCCTCTATTGTAAATCAAAAGTAACCAGGGATTTGTGGCTCTTACAAGATCTGCAGGGGGGGGAAAGAATGACTGTGAAGCTGCAGAGCATTTTGGAGCTGGAGGAAGGTGAGGGCAGAGCTCCCAGTTTCATCAGGCTTGCAGCAGGATGGATTTCACTCCCTGCTGGAGGGATGCTGAGGGCTGCCTGCCTTCCAAAGCCTGGCATGAAAGCAGCAACACGGGAGAGTTTGGGCTCTGGCCAGGAGAGGGGAGAGAAGTGCTGATTCTCCCTTAATCAGAAGAATTTCCAGAAACTTTCCCCAGCAGAGGTTGGTGTGCCAGCTGTGCCCTATTAAGGGGCTCTCTGTATTTATTAATAAATACTGCACTGGTGCTGAAAGCTTGATAATTTAAAGCTTTTCTCACACTGTTCCTTTTAGAGTTTGAGTTAAAGACTGAACAGTAGCACCTATTTTTGTTTTATAACAAAAATATTGTTTTAAATATTAAATAGTTTTAAATTGTAGCAAATTTCAGAGCACAACCTCCTTTGCAGGAGCCCAGAACTGATACAGGAGAGGGCTATGAAGATAACCTTAAAAACTGGAACCCTAATTGGAAAATCAGACTATTGTGGCTTAAATGAAATTACCTGTTTTACTTATCACTTTCCAATTTATTTCGGATCTCAACCAAAATTTGTTTTGCCTGTCCTAGAGATGGATAATGGTTAGAGCTGGGATTAAAAGCCAGTTAGTCCTGGGATGGGTTACAGATCAATCAGACCTCCTGATTTGGGCATGGTTAGGCCTGGCTTGGAGACAGCTGTCCAAGGTACAGGGAGGACTAAAAATCTTGGAAAGAGTTTGCATCATTGGAAAAATTCCTCTGGTCTCAGAAAATACTGGCCTAAGAATAAAATCTTCAACAGTGTCAACCAGAATGTCACCCATATTCAGCTGTGATCATTTCCAAATGGTGGAGCTGGATAACCATCACACCTTGGGCTTTGTTAGAGCTTGACCTTGGCATTAAACGCTGCTCTGGGGAGTTTGGGAAATGCAGATGTGTGGTTTTTGTCAGGGGCACCAGAGAAATGTCTGTTGTGTGAGTCTCATGATTATGGAGGGAGTAGTGGAGGTGAAAACGGCTGGAGTTGTTCCTTTAATTCCCTTCTCAGGTTGTGGAACACCTTTGATACAAGCAGAACATCCATTTTCCTGCTTTAATGTTGCCTGGTCTATAATCCTACAGACCTCACTCCTCCAGCCCTGGGCTGATTGAGGCAGAATCTTAAAACTGGAGATGATATTCAGGTAATTAAAGCCCACATCATTATGCACAGGCACGAGGGGGCAAATTGAGGTTGCACAGCCAGTCTCGATTCTGACATTTCCAGCTTGGAAGTGGTTGACTTTGCATCTCCACCAGGGGCAGAGAATGTGATTGCTGCTACTCCCTCCACTTACCTCAGGCAGAGGAAAAGTTGGACTTTTTAATCATGCTGAGGTGGAAGTGTTTTGTAGGGAAGTTGTGTGGTAACTTTGCAATGCAATATTCATAGAAAATACCCCTTTTCTGTTTATTTTGGGAGTTCAGTTCCAGACAGCTGGAACTGTCCCATGGGGGGACACAGGCAGTTAGTTTACAAATCTTGCCCTTCAAACAGCACCAGCTATTTTGCTTCAATTATTTAAAATACTCTTCCTGCTTGTGCCAGTCCTGTTTCCCTGGAAGTTATTTTCATGTTTCAGTGTTCTTCACAGCTACAAAAATACTTCTGTGCAGTTTGAGTCAGAGAGGAGTGAAGATACAGTGAACCTTGATTTATGTAACTCTCAATCAGGAGCTGACAAAATGCTTCAGTTAAAGAGCAAAAATACGTCCCAGGCTATCCTGGGAAGCACAGAGAGCTCTGCAAGCAATTGAAGTGGTGATACTGTGCCCAGTGTTATTGTTATAATATTGATTCACAGCCTGCACTGTCCCCACAAAGGAAGTGGGGTGGTGGTGGCAGAGGGGACAATGGGCACAGGGACAGGGCATCCCCCCTGCTCCAGGCACGTCCTGTATTTGGTCATGGGCACAGACCTGGGATGTGAGATGTCTGAAGAGAAAAAAACTCTACTTGGTATTTAATAGGTGGTTTTATTTCTTTTTCAATTTGTTTCTGAGGTGGAAGGCCGGGCTGTACCAGAAATCTTGGTGAAGATCTAAAGGCAGGAATGGCTGCTTGTTTTATGGAGCCTGAGAGCAGCACGGGTGGGAGCAGAGCTGTTAAAGGAGCTCCAATCAATAACTCTATTTACAAAGAAGGCTAAATCACTGTTCTTTGGGAGTGGGATCATGTATCATAATAAAAAGAATAACAGTCCAACAAGAAGTCCCTTTCTAGCCTGTTAATGGTGAATTCTGGGAAACTGGACGTGTTCATCCCTAGATTCCATTAGAAAAGCTGGATTTTTCCTGCAGGAGCTGCTCTGTTATTGAGCTGGGTGATGTTAACAAGAAATTCAGACAGGTCACAAACTCTCGTGCTGAAGGAGGAGACAATCAGCCAGTTCTCCTCTGTTCTCATCTTTCAAGGATCCTTGGGAATGATCCAGGTTCTTTCACCCAGTAGTTAACTCTGAGTGACTTCCCTGCTCCCAGCCAGGATGCAGCACTGGGGGTTGAATGAATTTTTTTTTTCGTTTAGTGTTTTTGAGGTGCAGAAATGGGTGGAAAATGCAAAGTTCTTTGAAGTTTCTCTTTGAACCCGTTCTGACAGAGCATCCAGACAGGAGGGGCATTTACCTGGCAGCCCTGTGCCTGGCTGTGGAAAGGACTCATGTTCAGGGCTTGAGCACTGAAGAAATGTCAGGCCAACACAGATAAAACACTTTCAGAAAATAATTCCAACAGTTCAGTGCTAGTTTGCATTTATGATGACATTGTGTCAAAATCTACTTTGAAAATTTATTAACTCATGGCTAAACAAACGAATATTTTACAAATGTTACTAATTTAACACTTTTAGTTTTTAGAGGAGGATTTGTTGTTGCTTAATAGCAATGTTTCATCTGGCTTGTTCCTGAAATGTTGGTGGCTTAAACCATTTCTTTGAAAAATGCAGCAAACAAACTCAGAGTTTATCTTCTTACTGGAAAAGATGGCCCCAGTGGGTGTTGGAAAATTTATCTGTGTAAGCTAATCAGTTAGGCATTGTAAATTTGGTTGATGATTATGACAGCTCCATCATAATATAATTTTATTCCTTTTTTTTATCTGAGGGATTATGTGCTTGAGTAGCTGTCTTTGAAATACCTGTCACACACAGCAGCCACTGCACCTGTGACAGTTTGTTGTTCAGAGCCTTTGAGGAATATCAGCATGGATTTTTAGAAGCCAATTGAATAGCCAACCCCCAGAGTACAGTGAAATAACTTTATTAGGCAGCCTAAGTAGTGCCATTGAGTTTGTTTTGTGTCTCTTATTAAATCAGCTCAGTTAGGTGTTTCTTTTGAATCCCTGTAGCTATTAAGTCCTCATTCTAGAGCAGAACCAACCTTGGATTAGCAGGACTGTACAAATGAAGTTTCAAAGGTCCAAAGCAGAGGTCTGTTGGTTGAACTAAGGGATAATCAGGTTCCTTTGGTGAGGTCTGGTTTGGTGTCCAGGAGGGAGGCAGGGAATTCCTGTTCCAGGAATGGGAGCTATTGGTCCCAGGCACAGTGACCTGTGACTGCTGCCTGCTCAGGTTGGTTTGTGCTGAGGGGGCCAGTCAGAGATTTCCGAAATTATCCAGGCAATCATCACCAGGAATGTTCAGAAGATGGATATACCCTTTGGAACTCCAAAGACAATTTCCATCAGGGGAACAGCCTGGGGTGTCTCTGGTGGGTGGCTCTTCACCTCCAAGACACCTTCTGAGGACTCCTGGACGTGACTTGGAACCCAAATTTTTGCCGTCTCAACAGAGAATTTTGGTTCTTGGGTCTGCCTGTGCTTTGCCTGGAGTGAGCCTGGTTTGAGGTGAGGGCAATGTGGGAACAGGCTGCAGGATCCCAGCTCGGATCAGACAAGGCTCAGCTCCCTCCAGCCCCTCTCCTGCACTGCAGGAGCTTTCACACGTGGGATGTTTGTGCACTGGATGTGGGGATGCTGAAGGGGTGTTGGTGGATTTTGAATATTCAGAACATCCCATTAATGAGGCAGTAACGTTGTGAAGCTTGGACTAGTTATTTCTTCAATTTTTCAGAGTAACTTTAAATTCCATGTTTTTTAGGAAAGTATTATAGAGCGAATTGAATTTCCTTTATTGAATGAAATAATTTTTTCCCTTGAAAACTAAATGTAACAAGAATTTAATAATTCATGAATTGAGCTTCAACATCTTTTAAATAATAGATGGACTGTCATGCCAAGTTCAGCTGAAAACTTACAGAGCATACGTTTTTATGTTTTTATTTGACATTTCGAGGAATTACAGAACTGCAAACATTTATTTTGTATTTTTGCTCATTGCAATATTTTATTCCTTTCAGGTTGATTTAAGAAATGAAAACAACACTTTAAAAAAAAGTAACTAGCTTCAGGTTCTGATGGGAAAAGAGAATAGAAGGGAAAGAAGCTCTGGGTATACATTCATAAATGATTCACTGGACTTTTGGCTGACAGATAGAGAGCTTTCATAATAACTTTGTTTATTATTTTTCTTATCAGGGAAATCAAATGTTAAATAGCTCTACTGGAAAGTGCTGTAAGGTTGACTAACAATTACACCTCTGTCACCTCTGCTGTCTTTGTCCTTTTCAAAATAATCAGACTGGATTTATTTTATTGGTTATTTCACCCCCCTCCATGAAACAGAAATGATTTTCAGATGTGGCAAGCTGCAGGAGCAGGAGCATTCTGTCTTTTTGTGGTATTTTTGGAGATGAGGAGGATGGAGGAGCATTTTGCTTAAAGCAATAGGAACCCAAAAGTTGCCCTTGCTGCTGACTTTGTGACTTTTAGCTCAATTCCATTAGCTCTGCTTAGCTGTGTTCCACTCCTGGGAGTGAGGTGTCCCAGGAGAGGTGGAGGTGACCCTGTGTCCCAGCTCTGTGCTGTCCCTGTTCTCAGGGTCTCAGTCAGGACAGGCAGCCCAGGTTGGATTTTTGGGGTTGTAGCAGTGTTTCCTCAGGACATGGACAAGGTGTGACCAGTGTGGGTGGGGTGGGGTGGGGTTCTCCTGACCAGCTCTGAGTCCTTGGCTCAGCTCTGGCCAGCAGGAGCAGGACATGGAGCTCTCAGCCAACACACGTTCCTACAGCTTTTCTGCAATTAGCATTTTAAGATGTTAATGTTTGATTTCCCTGCTCTTCCCCATCCCAATCAGGCAGAACCCTCACTCAGCCTAATAAAAAACAGATAACCTACAGCTGAGGGTGCTGCTGGAAATGTCCCAGGAGCTGCAAAACAAAAGAGAAACCCAACCCAGATCACAGCATTTGGGCATTGGGGCACCCAACACATCACAAACCCACTGCTGCTTCCGGGGTTCAAGCCCCTGCTTCGTCATATCAATCCCAGAGAGCAGCAACTGGATTGCCTCATCTACCTTGGAAATCCACGGAAAACTCCGGCAGATTTCATGAACAGGTAGCCTGGTCTCTATTGGTTTGGAAAGTTCTTTTAGTGCCAGAAGCGAAAATAATATTTTCTTCTTTTATTCCTATCTTTCTTTCCAACTCCTCCTTCTTCTGTGCAATGGAACTTGAGGCTGGAGTTGGTGAAAATGAAAATGTGTTATTTTTAAAGGTATTTTTTAGTGTGTCCTGTTGTGAGCAGGGCCCAGTTAGAGGTTGGAAGATTCTGAAATGAATGGTGCTGCTCTGCTCTGCTGCTCCAAATGAGGAAATGAGGCAATGGGAGTTTGTTTGAACAGATGCAGTTGCCCTTCTCTAGAATTGTTTATAAGAGACTTTGGATATCTCTAGTAACAATCTGGGTTGATTATTTCAGCATTACTGTTTTAATTGCCCTCCTCTGTGTGCAGAACTGAAGAAGCAGAGGGGGAAGAAGTATTTAAGAACCTGATGCAGATGATTTAAGTGGTAGCACTGTGCCTCTGCCTTTGTCTCATACTATTTACAAACTAAAAACTTCTCTTATTAGTCAAAGGGGAGCAATCAATTTCACAGGAATCATTATCTTTCCACCAGATATTGCAAGCGTTGAAAGAGAACATTGGCACTTACAGGGTATTAACAGGCAAAAATAATTCACAACTTCGCTGTGATAAATGTTCCCACTTGTGAAATTACAGGGAATCTGCATTCAGTTCCAGCTTGTTCCACCCCAAGGAAATGCTTTGGTAATTTGGGTGGTTACTTACAATAACTCATCAAGCTGATAATAGTGTTTATTGCACCATATGTTATCACTTAAGAGTTGAACTGTAACTTTTACAATTCCATTCAAGGGGAACTAGGTGAATATGGAAATCAGAAGAGCTTGGGGTTCCTTTCTTTTCTTTTAGAATCCTGAGCCTATTTCTTGGAGTCTCCAAAAATATAAAAGGATTAGGAGAAATCCTATTAGCTGCTTTTTGCACCAAGCTGGGCTGATCTCATATGGCTCTTTTTGTAGAGAAAGGACAAAAAAAGTGATTTTTATTTTTTTTTTTAGATCTAACAAATAAGGCTTTTCTCTGCATTGCTCATAGGCTGGAGCCCTGAGAGAAGAGCCAGGTAAGTTTAGTTTCCAGCTCCATCCCAGGTTGGACTGTTATTCCCTGGAAAGCCTCACAGTTAAAGGGAAGAAGGCACAGTTTGCACTGGCTGGGTATTTTTAGAACAGATTCACCCAAATGTTCATGTTTCCATTGATAGGATTATAGCATGATTATGCCCAGGAGTACAATTTCCAGCAAAGATTCCTTGAACAAAAAGCTATAAAAGTCCCTTATTAAAAGGTGGTCTCTGTCCCAAAACATTTCTAGCATGTGTAGTTTGAGAGGCAAATTCTGTTATTTGGCATGAAACCATTTTATTCTCCTGTGTAATACCATTTAAAACTTCCTCTTCATTTGCTTCTGATCAGGTATATATTAGTAAAAAATCTGTTAAAATTAAAGTTTTTCCTCACTCAATCTTTTACCAAGCACCTTTTCACCCAGGATGTTTCCTTTTCTCTTTGGGAACATTGCAAGCAACTCAATCCCAAGGGGAAGGAAGTGCTAATATTCAGTGGGGGAAGAAAATAATTTGAGTGTGACAGTACAATGGCAGGAACATTTTGATTAAAAATGCAAGAATATTCAATCATTCTATCTCTCAGACCATATGTACATGAAAAGCCTATCTTCATTCTGATCATTTGGGTGCTCGTTCTCAACAGCATGATTGATTGGCAAGATTCCTATTTCTACACCTTTCATCTATCTTCAGTACTTTCATAAATGTTGAATTAAGCAGTTTTTATGAAACTTATCATAAAATGGAGTGTTCACTGAAAGTGACTGTGACAAAGTGGGTTCCTTCACTCTTGAACTTCAGCAGCAATATTACACAATACATTTATTTCTGGCTGCTGAAAAGCGTTGGGTGTTTTATTTTTTTTTTTTCCTTTATGCATCTTTCACCCTGAGGAAATTACAGAGAGGAGAAGACTGAAGGGCTTTTGAATAGTGCAACGATGTCTTAGAATGAGAATTTTGGTCTTTCTGCAGGCACTTGGAAAATGAGACTGTTGATGTTATGAAGTTGACTTCTTTCTTTTGCTCTTAACAGTGTTTTGTTTTGGCCTGTGATTGACTTTTTGTGGAGGTAATACCTCGAAGCTTTTGTCTGTCTTGGGTTATTTCATATCCTTGGAACTGGTACAATCTTCTGATTCATGCAGATTTTCTCTGATTAAAAGTAAATCATGTTATATTAACTCTTGCCTTGCAGGTTTCCCATATCAATACAAAACAATTGCTGAATGAAGTTAATTTTTTTTTGTTACTGGCATCAGATTTTGGGTTTTAGGAAGGGAAGGTACTCTCTGAGGAGATTTGTAGCTGAACAGATCTGCTGACAGCTTACTGCAGCTGACAAATTTCCTCTTGGGTGACCCTCACGAGTCTTCCTGAGTTAGAACTGGATAGGGATAAATTTCCCACTTCCCCTACAATGATGCAAATCCAGTCATGTTCAAATACTCAGTGCTTTTGGGCTTTTTTTTTTTTTTTCCTCTGGAGGTGTTGGAGCCACATCACATCTGCTGGTGCTTCTGGTACTGTGATGTTCCATTAAGTATCTTCCAAATTGGGTTTGTGGTTTTCATGGGGTAAAAAAAAGAAATAAAGAAAAAAAAAAAGAGATATAAATGCTTGATTAATGGGAACACATGGCAATTGCAGATGTGTCAGTGTCACTGTTCCCCCCAGTAACTGAATTAAATGGCTGGAAAAGGACAATCAAGGTGGCTGTCACATGCCATTGCATGGAAGTTAGCACAACATCTGCTTTGCCTGCTGTTTCAGGAATCACTGGTGCATGGCAGAATCGGGAGGAGAATCTCGAGCACTTTTTTTCTTGTTGGTGCAGACCATGCATGGGAAATGTGTGTAAGTTCTGCTGAGAGGAGCCTTTTGTAAGTTCATGGCAGCAGGTTGATATTTTTACCCAGTTCAGCACTAAAGTTACAAGAAGCTCAGAAAAAGGGCATTTCTCTCTTTCTGTGCTCTCTCTTTTATCTTTCCTTCCCTTTCCCCAGCCCTTGATGCTCTTCACATCTTGCCCCTGAGAGTGCCCCCCTTCATGGCCCGATGGGGATTTTTTTTAATCCATACAGCAAATTAATTGTAGCTCTAATCACTGGCAGCCGTTGATGTTTTGCTGTTGCAATTTGGTATTTTCCCCCAGAACCATTAGAGGAGGATGTGATAGAAACTGCTGGTTAAAAGCTCTGTGATTCATGGCCTTCCTGGGGGCAGGAGGGAAAACGAGCTGTTGGTAGCAGAACCTCCAGTTAGAAACATTTATGGGGCTTCCCTTGGGGACTATGATGGGAGAGTAAAACTTTTATACTCTCAGATGCTTGTAAGCAATTCTCCATCTGGGACTTTAGATTGGAATAGCTCCATCATTCATTTGTACCCCACAACTCCTTGGGTAATAATCTGCATCGTCTTCTGGCTGTGAGTGGCCACAGTCACACATGTGCTGCTGGGGGAAGCACAAATGAAATGCTGCTTGCTGGCCTTGGAAACCACAGACTGTATTTCTTGCACTACCAGATGCTTCCTGCATCATCTTGGGCAGTCTCTTGCTGATAAAATCATTTTAGATGCAATTAACTGTCTGCACACATCAAAAATATTTAAGTGACTTGTTATCGAGATGATTTCTGTACCTGACTCTGCACCTGTGGCTTGGGACGTGACTCCAGGAATGTGACTGAGGTGGAGGGAAGGAGTCAAACCTCATTGTCCCTGCCCTGGAAGTTCAGTTCTGAAATTAAATGATGGTGTGGAAGCAGGAGCAGGATTCCCACCTCCATTTTCCATGGTTGTGCATGACCTGGTTTGTGAGGGCACCTGGTGTGTGCATTTCTCAGCCTGCCCTGCCTTCAGGTGGGGTTTAGCACCAGGAGAGGAGGCTCATGGAGAGTTTTAGGGCTGAATCATGCTGCACCAGAGGCATAAACTCCCCTTCAAGTATGTTTTTATCATGTTGTGTTCCATAGTTTGGACAGCAATGCAGTGAAGGAATCAGCACTGAGCGTTTTTGGCTCCAGGAGCACCAGAAACCCTCCCGTTAGTGCCTGCATCTCTTTACCAGCCCAGCTGGGCACTGGGGACGAGGTGTCACTGACTATTTAGCTGCTGGCTTTGACCTATTGCAGGCTGGCTGGCTGTTCGCTCATTAGCCCAAATTGGATTAATAGATCAATGAGCAGCGCCTGCAAAAAGCAGCAGAATTCAGCGTGCCTTGGGTTTGGCAGCTCTGATTGCCCTGAGGCTGCTGCCACGGGGGGCAGAGAGCTGGGTGTGACCACAAGGTCCCCAAATTGTCAGCCAAGGTCCCCAAATTGTCAGTCAAGGTTCCCAAATTGTCAGTCAGGCCAAGGGGAGCTCCAAGAGCCACATCCAGCCTTGGTGGGGAAGAGCTGGTGGCTACAACAAACCAGAACTGAGGATCCCAGGGGTTTGAGCAAAAGGAGTTTTAGGAGAACTAAGTTGTGCTCAGGTAATCAGTGCCACAATTTCCCGTTTTCTGAGGGCACTGCCAGTGACTGCACACAGTGTCTGTCACAGCAAGTGCCTCTGAATTATTCAGGAGTGGCTCGATTTTGCAATCTAGGAGATGAGTGTTCCCCCACCTCAATCCAGGCTGCTGCTCTCTCTCCTGGAGCCTTTCCTGGCTACTGGAAGTTGTTGCTGGTCACCAGTCCCAGGCTGTTATCCAGGGGTTGTTACAGCTTCCCCAGCTCCCCCAAACACAGCACACCCTGCTGCAGGCTCCCAAATTCTGTCCCATTTGGTGTCCCTGCCCATGGCAGGGGGGTGGAATGAGAGGATCTCTAAGGTCCCTTCCAATCCAAGCCATTCTGGGATTCTCTGTTCTGCTCTGATGGATTTGCACTGGGCTGAAGAGGGTCCTTGACTACACCTCCCCCCTCCCAAAAAAAAAGAAATTTTGAGTGTTGAACAGTTGGTTTACTCCACAAACACTGACTCAATTGAAATTTTTACTTACCTCGTTGTTGAGGAGGCATCTCTGAACCTGTTAGCATAGGAACTGAAATTAATTTGTGAGTTTATCTTTTAATGAGTTTAGTGCAGCAACATCAAATAATTTTTCTCACAATTTAGCTCAACATTGATTCCTCATTTAGTTAAAAATTCAAAATCTTACAGGCTACACAAGAAATTAGGTTCTTAATGACTGTTTTATTCAATTATTACAGAGATACTCGTCCTATCACAGTTAATGTTCCATTGTGAAATTGGTTTGAGAGGGACTGTAAAATGTTACTTTTCTCCCCAATATCCTCATGAGTAATATCCTCACGTGACAATTTAATGAAGTTTTCAGCTATAGTGGATCTCCTTTGTGTGGTTCTGTTTCAGAATTTTAACCAAGGTATTATTAAAATGCAGTTTAAATTGTATTTTAAAAGCCTATTTTTTCTCAAAAAAGATTGTTTCTTACCAAGTTTTTAGCACTTTTTCCAAAAATTCATTTTAAAAAACTCTTCAGTGCTGCTTGTCTTAGGATAAAAGCCTCCAAATTCTTTATTTCTCAAGTTGCACTAGCAAACTTAATGGTTCTTGTCGTCCTTTTTGTTGATAGATAAAATTCTCTAACAGCAATTGATTTCTAGAAAACCGCTAGGTAAATCTGACAGGAGATAACACTGCAGAAAAAAAAATTCAAAGAGGTGGGGGCTTTTTAGAATAATTTTTAGACATTGTTCTTCATGACTGATGGCTGGTGGTCAGTAGTTAGTGATAACATCTCTGGACTTTCCAATTTTCTGTATTTAATACAGAAAACCCAGGTAGTACTTGAAATATGGCATGAAGTGTCATTTTGGGCAAAATAAACAAGAAATAGCCTCGGGTGAGGAAGTCCTGAGGTGTAAAAATGGAGCCTGGGAAGGAGATGAGAGGTGGGCAGGAGGAAAGGTTCTTGCATCCCCATCCTTCTGTCCTTGCTGAGCCAGGACTAATCAATCTTGGCTGTCCAGGTCAAGCTCTCTGCTGTGTTTCACTCTGATATGAATCAGGTTTATCCATTCTGTAACTTCACAGGAAATATTTGACATTTTGTCACTCGGCTGCAGGGCCATTTGGCTTTTGTGTTTTGAATGGGAAGAAATGGTGGAGTTTCTGTTTGGTTTTTGTTTGTTCTTTTTTTCTCTGTTATATTTTTGTTTTGCCTTTTTGGTTGTTGTCTTCCCCTTCCTGTTGAACATCCTGTGCAATCCACTGCACTCAGGAGCAGCCTCTATTTCCATTCTGTGTGCTGGAAACCTCCTGCACACCTGGAGATCTGTCCTGTGGGTTTGTAACCCACCTGGCAGCTTCAGCACAGCCAGTCTGCAATTAAAAATCCACTTGATGGCAAACTAGGGTCAGATGGATGACTCAAAATTACAGCATCTTCCCACGTGGTGAAGGCTTTGCAGCAATCATGGGTTTGCTGAAGCAGAAGTGTTTTCCTGGTGTAATTCCAGCCCTCAGAGCAGTGTGTGCACAGAGGGGCTGGGGCAGAGCAGGGCACAGGGAGCAAACAGCTGCAGAGTGATCACAGAGCCACACCAAGAGCTGCTTCTGCATCCAGCATCTGTGGGTTGGTGAGGGCTGATGCTCTCAGTTCTCCTCTTCACATTTTCCCCTGGGTCCCCTTCACCTCTTGTCTCCAGTGCTGTTCCTGCAGCTCCCACCTTAAGAGTTCTGAATCTCTGATGGGTGAAAACATCTTTGCACCGATTTTGTCCCGTAGTTCTTGTCTCAAAGGCTGTGTCTGAGGAAGTCCCATTTAATTAGGGCAACAGCCAACCTTTTATGCTCCTCTCATGTGCTCTGCAGGTTGTCCCTTCCATCCACAGGATTCTGGCTCCACTTCCAGCTGTGCTATCCAATGAAATGCTTTGGGGAGAGAGAATTACTCAGATGATGTGGTAGTTAGCACCGATTAAAAAAAGACAAAATATAAATACGTGTCCTAATTGCTTTATAGTAAAATTCTGAGAACTACTTTATTCTCTAGACTGGTCAAATATTTAAGGAATGTAATATTTTGATATATGTGCCATAATCTGCCTAAATCTGTTGTTTCAGAATAGTTGTTTCTGAGTTCTTATTGGTTATAAAATGGAACTTGAAAATTGGTTGGGTTTTGTTTATTCTCTAGCACATTTTTCTATCTTCTAAAATTTAGGAAGAATTATCCAGATCAGGTTGCTAAAGAAAACTCAAGTGGTTGATGCGTTGACTTGAGTGCTATCCCAGGGTTTTTAAAAGCTCCCACAATTGCAGGCAGCAGTGTTAGCTCATTGTGCTCTGCCCCCATGCAATGAGCCAGGCTTTTAAAATAGAGAGCACACTGATTTATTACATTTTTACTGGGGAGTGTTACCTTGGCCACCAAGGTGGCTTTGACTAGGCCTACCTGTGTGGGAGTGGAGATAACAAACCTTTTTAGAACAGCTTACATGGCAATTAATATTAAAGACTGCATGCAATTATCACATCCTTATTTCAGAAAAAAAAATAATACTCATTGTTGAAAAGCTTTTAGGAATAGAAAGGTTAAAAATGTTTTGGTTTTTTTTTTCTGTACCATTTGCAGAATTTGGTTCATGGACATCTTTCTTTTTCCTACCTGTTTTTATTTTGGATGGAAGTTGAATGATTCTGTTCATCTCTTCCTCTGTTATTTCTTTGCTATGCATCATATGAATCCCTTTGAAGGGAGGGATAATGCAGGAGTTGGTTGCTGCCTGGAAATACCCAGCAGAAATGCACATACATATTTGATTATGTATTTCTTCCCATCTCTACAGGGCAAAATAAAGGTGATAAATGTCAGGTCTGCAAGAAAGCAGTGTTCTGTTTTAAGGAGAGGAGTTGCATTGCTTCTCTGGATGGCACAGAGAAAAGGTGGGAAGTGGTGGGAATGGAAGTGAAAAACATCTCCAGAGTAAGCACTGAACATCTGACAGATGTGATCATCAGGAGAAAGTCATGACTCTTTTAGTCACAACGATCCTTGGTGGGTTATGTTGATTTCCCAAATCTTACCACAGAAACAACACCTGCATTTTGGGAATGCTGGGGTTGGGCCAGGGGTCTGTTCCTTCCGAGCTCCTTGCAGTTTGCTTTGAGTGACCTGGCAGAGCACTGCTGAAGTCTTTGTTTAGATTCGTGTGGTTTCTCTGCTTCTCTGAGTAAATCAGCTTAGTGGGAGTTTACTCTTTTCTACCCAGAGCTCTCAGGCTGGCAGAAGAGTTTAAATATGAGGCCTGAAATTAATCTGAGTGCTCTGCTCTGTATCCTGTGAAGAGTAATAAGATGCTTATAGATTTGCCAGCACAAAACATGGTACACAAGAACACAATAATCAATATGTGCTGTAGGAATACCAACTCTTTAATTTACTGCTTATTACATTGAATTGGATTACAGTCTGCTTTGTCTTTTCCTTTGCTTTAGTGCAATAACCTTTAAACCCTGGCTTATTTGTTCAAAATAAACCCAAATCTCCCTTTTTCTGTTTTTTTCCCCTCAGTAACCTGCTTTATTTAACAGACACTTCCCATTTCTAGTCTCTTTGCTGGCATTTATCTGCTTGCAGATGGATTTATCATGGAGTAATCCCAGTTTTGAACAAAATGTATTTTGCTATCTCAAAACCCCAGGCTCTGCTCTGTTTGCTGTGCTCCCAATTAAGTTGAGTGAGTCAATGAAAGCCTTTTTCAGAGCATCATCCAAGGAGGTTGTAGGGAAGAAAATCCTCATGGCTACTCTGGAGCTGGAGCAGGTGTTGCACAAGGGCTCATTTGCACACAGGGCTTGGGAGAAGCAGGGAGGATGGATCGTTCTGGCAATATTTCTATATATATTTATATATATTATATATATCCTTTATTCTTCCTGCCTCTTTTCCAAGGAGCTATTCCATTCTATACCTGTCTGGAATGCTGCAGTGAAAGATTTCTGAACATAAGGGGGAAATTTAATATTGAGCTGAAGCAGACCCAGGGTCACCATGATGCCATCACCACTGTGGTAGCACCAAAAATGGTGTTTACTTTCTGTGTTCCCATCCAGAAAGGGGAAAGTATTTTAAATACACTAATAAAACACCAATAAAATGCTTTTTTATATGTGTTATATGAAGTTCTGTGGTAAGTATGCTCTGGCAAAGGGGATGGGGATTACTGGAGTGGGGAGTTTTTTCAGCATCTTAGTTTAGATTAACCCAAGAAAATGGCTATGATTAATTTGCATTTTTGTCAGTGGCTCTGCTCCATGCCATATCTGCAAGTCCTGCCTTGTGTTTCTGTGCTGGAAAGTGTTTCAGGTCCCTGGGTCTAGGTCAGGGTTTGGACCTGGTCCCTGCCACGGTGGGAAAAAAGTTCTGCTGACTTCACTGCATGGTGCATTGAGCAAATATAAGATTGTAAAGACTTTAATTCTGCCTTTCCCATTTAACTGTGACCTTCTTCAGCCTCGGGATCCATCACTATTCACAGATGAAAGTGTCCCACCTCCACAACAACATCCTTGCCCATGTAGGAGTTACTGATATTTACCCTAAATTGCTGTAACAACTGAATTGTTGTAAACAGGAGGAAGCAGATAAGAAAGCTGCCAGCCATATATTCAGACACTGGTCAAAGGAACTGCATTTTATCCCAGGATAATTACAAAAGTAATCCTAGCCTGATAGCTGTGATACTGCAGATCTTTCTGTTGGAGGGTTTGCAGCGAGGGACAGAAGATAAACTCAACTGTAATCTTCAAATTTAACAAAAAAACCCAAAAAACCCAACACCCTCAGGAGAATGTCTACTTATTTTTTGGTTTTAGCAAACCTGGACTAATATTTGTCTTTCTCTATACATGCAGGATGAACTCCATATGTCTGCTTTAGTTTGAATGGTATTTTTGGGATGCAGGTATTACATGTTGAGGTGTGTGAGGATGTTCCTGAGCTCTCTTTGGGAGGTGGAGTGAATTCCTGGCAAAGGCTTCAGCACACAGCAAGCTTACTCAGCTCTGCTGCCTGGCTTTTGATTTAGCATTCAGAGAGCTAACAAGCATTTAAGGCTTTGAAAAGTGCAAGAGAAATTGCTTAGGCTACATTTTTTACACTGTCGTGGCTAGGATGGTGAGAGGACTTTCACCAAATGAAAGAGACTGTGGAGAAATTTGAAACCAGTGAAAGAACCCCAGGCTAATCTAGGGCCAGCAGCTGCAAGATCACAACAGGTTTAAGGGAAATGTGCTGTAAACACCGCTGAGTTTGGGTCTGTTCACTGGGAATGAAGGGAAGTAAAACCCATTTCTGTGTGGCTGTGCCCTGGAGTACTGTGGGCACTGGTTCCTGAGCACACTCATTTCCCAGCACACTCACTTTCCATAGGGTGGGAAACCCTTGTCATGTGAAGGGATGCAAGGAAGGCATGGCCAGGATGTGTCTGGGCTCCTGCAGAGCAGTGATCAGTAATCCGGGGGTCTCCTGCCAGAAGCTGCTGCTGCAGCAGATGCTGTGCTGGTGTCACAGCTTCCTGCAGCACGGTCCCTGCAGGTGGCTCAGGGTGGGTTTGGGTCACCTGTGGGTGACCCTGGCTTGGAAGGGTTTGTTTGTAGTGGGGCCTGGGGAGTGGCCAAGCCCCCAGTGGTGCTGTCCATCAAGGAGCTCTGAGTGCTGGGAAGGTGCCCAGTGGCAGATATTGCACAGAGCACTGGTGGCCCCGGTGCTGTGCACACCTGCAGGGAGCCCTCGGTGCCACCTCACTCCTGCTGCTCCTTGCCCAGGCTGGGCTGTGCACCTGCACTGTCTGAGAGCTTCCCAAGCTTTCCAGAAGTCTCAGTCCAAAATCCTGAATAGACCCAGCCTAGTAGGATCACATAATGAGCTGTGAGCTATGATGACTTGGATGACATTGTGCTCCTACAGTCAGAGGAGTGATGGGAAGGAGAGGATGCTTCTGGCATCTCCTCACAGAAGCCACCCCTGCAACCCACCAGACCCAATCCAGCAGCACTGAAATAGTTCTGAAAAATCTCCCTGCTCTGTAGTGCAGGAGGGGATGGCAGGCTGGAAGGATCTGCCGATAAAGTGGCAGGTGGGGCAATAAAGAAGAGGGGATGAGGTCAGAGTGCTGGTCCAGGACCTGGAGAATTACCTGATGAGAAGAGAAATGAATATTTTATCACTATTCATCACCATTATGGCAGCATGAAAAGGCAAAGAAAGAAGCGGGGAGCAGTAGGCTGCGTCACAAAATGTTCCTTTAGTGGAGCTGTGGGTTTGCTCTGCTGAATCTGTCTCAGCCAGAGAAGAGGAGCTGGCTAACGATGTGCTCTGCAGATGGATCCGTGCTGGCACTTAAACCCTCCATAGCCGGTGCACAGGTGTTTGATTTTGTTTTTGTTACCGAGCCAGTCGCAGGCAGATTCAGGGAAAATGGACCACGGTTACTGTGGGGAGGCTGAGCTGCTCTGGCTGCTTGCAATCCAACTCCACCATATGTTCAGTGGGAGCCCAAGCCACGTCCTCCAGTCAGTCACCAGCCCTGGAGAGAAGGATGGGGCTGCAGCTCGCCGTGTTCCCCAGCCCTGCATCCCTTCACGGTGCTGCCTGCCTTTGCTGAGCCCAGCCACTGCCTCTGACCATCTCCCTGATTGTTTGTCTTGTCACACTCCTGTGGCTTTTGCTGTCGCTTGTATCCCTTCCAGAAAACACTCTTCACAGCAGATGTTGGCTAATGCAGGAAGCGTTGGAGAAATACTTGTGAAAAGTAGATTTCAGTGGGTTTTTTAAAATATATATATGTACACCAGGTGCAGTTATTCAATATGAGGATTAAGTCAAGAAGTTGCTAGAATTGGGAAAGTCTTCAAGTCTATTTAAAATTAACTGTGAATTTTCTCTAAGAAAAGGAGGGAATCTACACAATCTGCCCACAAACCTAACACAGGAAATGCAAGGAATGTCCTGATGGACAATTGAGGAAATATGTAGGAGCTCCACTGGATTAAGAATACATAAACTCTGAAATGTTTGCTGAAACTATTCATGAGACTTTAGGGGGGTGTACTGGAAAAAACTCTTGTGGCTTTGGAGGTCAGTTTGTGAAGAGAATGGGAAAACCAAGTGAAAAATATAATATGAAATGAGTAGTGGGTGAAATGTCATCCCCCATACCTATGGATGCTTGCAGGTAGACTTGGTTAACATAATTGTAGGTAATACAGTGACACTGCATTTTTCCAAACATAATCCAGATAATTCTGGGCTGCATGTTCTCTTTACAGGAACTTTTTTACTACAGCATTTTATTTATTACTGGAGACAAGACAGGAAGTTGTCCTTGTTACTCACCCTGCTCTTCTCAGGCTCTTTAATTTTTTTAAAAAACCCTCCCTCCTCTCCTCTTTTTTTTTTTTTTTTTCTCTCTTTTAATTTTAGTTCTTTGCCCTTTAGAAGGAAAGGCTCTTTCTTGGTCAGTTTGTCACAACTGGAAGTGAAACCATGGCAATACCCTTTATCTGCAGTGTTACAGAGACTGTCTCAGAGTTGATGGGAGTGACTCCTTGCTTTTCTTGTTATCTTCCATCCCTGACTGATTTAGAATGCAGCTAATGCCTCTCCCCAGGCTGCTGACTCACTATTAAAGTACACGCTAAACCCCACACATGCAGTTTGAGTCACAAGGGAATATATTGTCAGAAAATAGTGCTTTGATTCTTTCCTTTGCTGGTGTAAACAGGGTGAACAAATAAATCTGGGTACTTTGAAGTCACACGGAGCTCCAGGGAGAACGGAGAGGGAATGCAGTAACAAGTCTGGGCACACTCTTTTAAGAATGACCAAAATAACATGCTCTAAGAAATTCGGAATTCGACAATTCTTCAACTCAGACTTTTAACTTGCTGCTGTTATTTTATCTTGGATCATCACAGTTTATTGTGAAAATATTATAGTGTGGCAGTCAAGGGCTGTGTGGTCTGTATTAATCATATTTATGATCATGTAGTGAACTAATACCTTAAATTTTTATGGCACAAAGTGGCATTTATGAATAATTCATTGATGATATGGTAAACTGAACTGTAGCAATTCCTTCACACGGGTTATTTGGAAGAACTATTGACAGTAAGGAAAACAGGCACTTGAAATCCTTCTGAAAACTCTCTGGAAGGATTGGAATGGGATGTGCAGGCTGTGCCTGGGCTCACCTGGAGCTGGGAGAGCTCCAGGTGGATCTAGCCAGCAACAGGTGGAATAGGGAAAGGGCTTTCCCAGGCCCTGGTGACACTCAGGATTGGGGGGAAATGAGCCTGTTTTCTCTCTTTTCTCTATAAACACAAATTCACATCATTTTCAGTGAGCCTGCTGGCAGGAACTTGCTCTGTCCTCTCTCTGCATTGTCTGGGTGCAAATCTGCTGCGAACCAGGCAGGGGCAGGACAAGGTGGCAGGGGAAGGAAGCACTGCTGGAAATCCCTGTTTTCCTGCCTGGGAGCAGAGCCAGGCTCCTGGCAGCCCAGTAAATAAACCCTGGGAGGCAGAGCAGGGGCTGTCCCTCTGCATTTCCCTGTCCCCCCTGCATTTCATTTCCCTGTCCCCCTGCATTTCATTTCCCTGTCCCCCTGCATTTCATTTCCCTGTCCCCCCTGCATTTCATTTCCCTGTCCCCCTGCATTTCATTTCCCTGTCCCCCCCTGCATTTCATTTCCCTGTCCCCCCTGCATTTCATTTCCTTGTCCCCCTGCATTTCATTTCCTTGTCCCCCTGCATTTCATTTCCCTGTCCCCCTGCATTTCATTTCCCTGTCCCCCTGCATTTCATTTCCTTGTCCCCCTGCATTTCATTTCCCTGTCCCCCTGCATTTCATTTCCCTGTCCCCCCCTGCATTTCATTTCCCTGTCCCCCCTGCATTTCATTTCCCTGTCCCCCCCTGCATTTCATTTCCCTGTCCCCCCTGCATTTCATTTCCCTGTCCCCCCTGCATTTCATTTCCCTGTCCCCCCTGCATTTCATTTCCCTGTCCCCCTGCATTTCATTTCCCTGTCCCCCTGCATTTCATTTCCCTGTCCCCCTGCATTTCATTTCCCTGTCCCCCCTGCATTTCATTTCCTTGTCCCCCTGCATTTCATTTCCCTGTCCCCCTGCATTTCATTTCCTTGTCCCCCTGCATTTCCCTGATGCTGAACACGCTCCAAATCCTGCCCCAGTGTTTTCCTTCTGCCTGACAGTTGTTTCCTTTATTATGTGGCTGCTCATGAGGGAACTGTTTCATAGGGATTTCAAATGTCTTCCTTGTAAAAATCTGCAACTTCTCCTCTGTGCGTTTTATTCCTCTCAATGTGCTGGTTCATTTTTCCTAAACTAAGCACTTTGCTTCAAAAGGGTGTCCTTGTAAATCTTTGTCCTTTTAAATGCAAAGGTCAATGATACTTTCTATATGCAAATTCAGTTGTTAAATGTATTGCACATTACTACTCCTGGCAGATGGGGGAAAACTGCAAATTTATCATGGTGATGGCTTCAGGAGCAAAGTAAGTAATTATAGACACAGTATGACAACTAACAACAGTGTCTTTTATTCTCTAGTGTTCTCAGTAGCCTCTCAAATGAAAGAAGAGAATTGGAAGGTAACCTTAGCTGTGTGTTTGAATCTAGGACTGTATTACCAGAAACTGCAGTGTATTGCCTTTATTATTACCCATTAGAATGCAATTTAACTTCTGGCCCCTTAATAAAACCCTTCCCACAGATGCATTAATAAACAGAAGTTTATTTGGTGTTAAACTTTGCTTTTGTTTCTTTGTGCAGCATAAGGAATTCTAGGCAGTTGGAAGGAGAACATTCTGCTGAGAGGTTTTTTTTCCTAGTTATATTTTATATTTGGATAATCCAGGCTAATACTCAGAAATATAGGATTTTTATAGAGTAGCTGCTTTGTTTTTATGATGGTGATGGTGGCCATGAGTTGTGTGTGGTCTCAGCTCAGGTGTCACCAGAAGTGCAGCACCCAAAATCCAAACATGCAGGTGGCTGTAGAGGAAAGGAAACGGAGGGGTGTGATCCTCTGGGCACAGGTGGGATTTTGGAAGAGCTGCTCCCATTTCTGGGGAGGCAGAGAGGGGCAGCAGAGCCAAACTGGCCCTTGGGACTGTGTGGTTCCTGCTGGGCTGGGCTGGGTGCCTCACCTCACCTGAGGCAGCAGCAGATGCCTGGGGGCAGATCATGCTCCCATCGCTCCCATCTGCACCCTCTCAGCTTAGATTTAGGTTTTGTCTATCCTGATAAACTCAATCATATTTCCTTACCAGCTTGCTGTCAGTTGCTATATATTGATCCTCAGTGAATGCAGTGATCTGCTCTCCAAATGACTAATTAAATATGCCATAAATCTGCAAGAGAATGAGTGCTTCAAGTACCAGAACTCCTTTTTTGTGTAATAATTAAAAAAAAAATCTCGTTAAAAAATCATGTTCTAACCGCAAGTGATTAAAACCTAGTTTGAAGTTATTTTACCAGTATCAGAACTGTATAAACTGTGATGTTTACAGAGCTGCAGACATTGCACAGAAATTCAGAGGTCAAAAGTCCAGTGGGTGATATTCATAAACAGTAAAAAGAGAAAGTTGTAACCAAGCCAACACCTTGTGTACCTCAGATGTCACTTCTCCGTTTTGGGGAAACCAAATTAATTCCCTTGGCATTGATGCTTTTGCAGAAAACACCAGTTTGTGATTTCTTAGCTGTAGATGAAGAGCCCAATGCAAACAGGACTTTTTTGGCCATAAACACCTGTGGGTGCTGTGTTACCTTGTGCTGACAATGCAGCACTCACAGGGAAATATCAATGTGCTGCCTGTCCTGGCACAGTGAATTCCTCCCCTGGAAGGAGGCTCTGATAATTTAAGTGGTGCAGGGTTAATCTGTTATCACTGGCAAGCAAAATGCCTTGTCCCTCCCCAGACTGAGGGAAGGATTTTCAGGGGAATAAACTGATATTTGATGGCTGCAAGTTGCCAAACTCCACTGCAGCAGGCCAGAGATTCCTTTAGGACAGATCTAGGACTGATTTATTGCTGAGGTGAGGTACATGGTCTGTGTCTTGTGTGTGCAGTGAGAGTTTTCTTAAAAAACCCAAAATACTGCTCTCATCTCATGGACATCCCTTGGGTTCTCCTTCTCCTTTTCCTCCTCCTGACCTCTGGCAGCACAGTGATGTTTGTCTTGGCTGAAACAAAATTCAGTTCTTGTTCTTAAACAGATGCTCCTACAGGGCTGAGTAGTGACTCCCTGTCCCTTCTATTTGTATATCCATCTATGAAATGATCCTGATTATTCCAAAACTCTTTGAACATTGCTGTAAATCAGCAGAAACTTTTAGGTAAACTTTTATACCATTTTATTGATAAGAAAATGGTTAAAAATTCAAGTTCACTGCTTCGATGATAGTGCAGGCCTGGAAGAACTGGTATACAGAAAAAATTATTAAAGTTTTGTCACAGCAATGTAACAGTAAGTGCAGCAGAATTTTAGTCAAAAGCAGTTGGCTTCAGTTTGTAGTGGTGTTGTGGCTCTGCAGACAGTCCTCAGCAAATACATTCAGAAATGTATTCAAATAGTACAGGTAAATAAATTCTAACAAATATAATACATTTAGAGGAAATAATATCAATTATGCAAAATATGTATTTGTAGGTATGTGGCAAACACAGATTTATGAGACAAATAATTAAAGAAGTTATGAATACATATTTTTCCTTTTTTTTTTCCTTAATATTCGAGAAAATCCCTGAAATTCTAATGAACTTTTGGCTGTTCCATTCCCTTCATTGCACTGTGGTGATTTTATCCAGTTTAAAGGGCAGTAGAGTTGGGACCAAAATATTTCTGCTGCGATATCAATTGTTAAGATCTGTGATCTTTTTGCCCTCCTGTTTCGGCTTGGGACATTTCTGTCTTTTCAGTGACATTTCAGGGCCCGTTTCAGTCGATGCAAAAACGTGGAATTCCCAGTGGTTGATGCGTTTTTGTTACAAAATGCCACAGCTTCAGTGGGAGTTTGAGGCTGGAGCACAGGAGCAGGCTGTGCCAAAGCCAAACAGCATCCCCAGAAATATTCCCTGCCCCGTGGAGGCTCCTGGGGGGCAGGATGAGGATGTCAGCACTGCCCCTTGGACAAACAGAGGTGTCATGTGGTGGAAAATGCCCTCTAAGCACAGAATTATGGAACCACAGAGTGAGGGCTGGAAAAAATCTCCAAGATAACGTTGAGTCCAACCGTGACCCCAGCACCTCTGTGCTCACCACTAAGCCACGTCCCCAAGTGCCACATCCACACATTTTTTTTGACATTTCCAGGAATTGTGAGTCCACAACTGCCCTGGCAGCTGCTCCAATGCTTGACCCCCTGCTTCAGTGAAGGAATTTTCCCTCATATCCAACCTAAACCTCCCTGGCACAACCTGAGGTCACTTTCTCTCATCCTCTCAGTTTTTAACTGGCAGAAAAGCCCAACCCCCAGAATTGTAAGTCTTTTTGTCTGAAGTCTTTTAAGGCTGTTTGGGGGGTTTAGAGGTTGCAGAGCTGTGAACAGGCACTCGATTCCTACTTGGAATTCCTTTGGCAAGTGAAATAATGGTGGAAGGAAGTGTCACATTCTCAAAAGTAAAATTCAGATGCTGCACAGCTACAGTGGCTTTGATTTGAATCACAAAGATTCTCAATTGAAAACAGAGCTTTGAAGTTCCAGGGAAATGTTACAATTTGCTCTCCCGTTTCTCCACCCGTGTGACTTTGCCTGGATGTCCAGACTTAAAAGCTGTTATTGACACACACAAATCTCCTTTCAAGTGGCTGATCAGCACTGGGGCTGTGCTCTTCTGCTAAGCAGATTGGAATATAGCTTTTAAAAAATGACCATGCATGAAAGGCTGTTTCCCCCCTTCAAACCCATCCTGAACAAAGTGAATGCTGTTCCATCTCATAAAGACAGATGATTGACATTATATAGTGCATGAAATTTTCCTTTTCAGAATCATGACATTTTTTAATAAAAGTGGAGATAATGCTGGGAGCTAGTAATTACACTATATCCACCCCCAACAAAAAAAAAGATCCACTGGGGGAAAGGAATGAAACAATATGTCTTTACAGAGAATGCAATTAAGTAAAGCCAGATTAGAGGAAGCACTGAGGGTAAGCGACATGCCTTATTATCTCCAATGTGTAAATTTAATTTTCTTTTTTCCTCATAATTCTTCTTTCCCCAGCATTTTTTCCCCTCACTCCATGGAGATCGACTTGCAACAGCTTCATTTTCCTATTGATCTATTTAATATTTTTCCATTGTGCATAATAAAACACCAAACAGAATTTGCTATCAATGGGCGAGCAGCCTTTCTGTCTCGGAAAAGAAAGAGATAATATTGTTGCAAAAATGTTCTCCCTGGGGTAGATGATGACATTAACATTTTTGTTAGGGAAGGAGTGGCTCAAAATTAAATCTTGAAATTACCAGTATTTATCAGAGCCACTCACAGAAGTGGAGGGGAAAGGTGAAATGGCTGAGTAAATATCATCTTCTCTGCATCTCTAAAGGCCATGCTAAAAAGGCATTAAAATAAGGATAGAAAGATTCCCCTCAGGAATATTTATCAGAGGTGCTTCATCTTGATGACAAATCTAAGACAAGGCATGCATGGCAATATCTGTTGATGTGAAGAGTTTGTTAATAGCAGGTTTGGTTTTCTAAAAGTGAGATTTTGTCCCCAGGACAGAGAAGAACTAGTTCTGTAAAGGCGAGGATGTGTTGTAGATTAGTTCTGCACAACTGGACAAGGAAAGGAGTGGCACCATCTGCTAAACAAACAACTAACTGTGAGGTTAGAATTCTGTGAGTGCCTTTTCCTTGGCGAAAAGGGATTTGTGTGCAAATAGGGTTTGTGTAAGGAATTATGGTCACACCTAAGGCAGGTTGTAGGAAGGTTGGGAGATCCTGTCCCATTGCATTCAAAGGTCTGCATTTACGTTTTAATTTTTGAGCTCTTACAAACGCAAATCAGACTTTGAGGGTTTGTAATTTAAAAATTATCAGTGGATCCAAACTCACTGTTGCTGAAATAATGAAATATTTTTGAATGATGAGACCTGAGCATGGGCAATCTGTGAACAGGAAAGAAGAAATTACTGCTTGTGAGTTCATCCCTGATTGGTATTTGATATTATTGTCCTTGAAGAAGGTCCTGCCCTGAGGAGGCGATGATGGAAGGTGATGACTTCTTGCCATTAATGTCCTTGTATCATAAAAATGTCTGAGTTTATTGCCTCAGAGTCGATAATAGCAGCAAAACAACACCAGCCTCATTCCTGATGTGTGCTCCAGTTGCATTTCCCTGCTCCTCAGTTTGGTAGGAATTGTTTTGGTTAGGGAGTTGTGCTAATTATGGATGCTGCACACTGAGGCGTGCTAGTCATGAATCTTGGCTTGGAGAGGAGAAGACAAGACTTTATAAATGAGATTCGTTTAGGCAGCATGTCATCAAATGACCTGATAAGTAGGGCCTCATCTGGGTAATGATTAGGTTTTATGTACTATTACAAGGATTGATTTCCTAGAAAGGCAATGAGCAAAAAAACCATATCTGCAGCAGATTTTATCTGGCTGAGCAAATTACCTGACAAGATAGGCAGACCCAAACCAGACTTTTAATTTCTGAAAGGGCAAGATTTTGACTCCTTATCCCAAATGCTCTGTGTTCTATGTTGTGGATCACTACACTTCTTTTGAATAAGTTATTTCAAGAGGAGAATAATATCAGTGTCCACAGAAGTATCTGACTGCCTTCAGTGCCCAGCTAAAGGGATTTTTACACACTGGGACAGGCCCAGCAGTCAAAAGACTGGAAATTATCTTGGAGTGGCTTTATTGAATGTTTTTAGAATGCAATCTTATCATTGTGAAAGTTGAAGGCAAAAATTTCACTGATAGTAATTCTTTATGGGCCTTCATTTACAACCTTAGGAAGGTTTCCATGAAGGTAAGAATTTGTATTCTCTTAATGCAGGGGGTTTGGATGTAAAAATTTATTTCAGTGTAGGATAGTCACAGAGCCATTAGTAATCAGCTTTCAGTTTCTTCAATTCCATAACAGAGTAAGTATAAATTTTCCTGGGTGGTTTTTTTTGTTTGTTTTTGTTTGGTTGGTTTTTGTTTTGTTTATTTTTTTGTTGTTGTTTGGTTTTTTTGTTTTGTTTGGTTTGGTTGGTTTGGTTTTGTTTGGTTTTAATTTTTGTTCCAGAGCCAGAGAAAAACTGACACTGTTTCCTTTAAATTGACTTTGACAATGTTTATAAACTTTTTTTTCTTTCATGTTGTCCCCTTCATTACCCCCCAAAAATACTACAATATTAGTGTAAAAAGAGCTGAGTGAGAATTAACTGCTGTCTGCACTTGGGATTAGTTAAAGAAAACACCCACAAATTTTCATTCAGCTCAAATTAGAGCAAAATGGCACATCCTACAAATCCCACTCTTTAATGGCTGTTAAGGGAAGTCTGGGCCTTGGATTTATCTTCAGGATTCCTGAAGAAAAAGATTTCAGCTGGATGTAAATTTGAATCCCATGCAAAAAACCCCATATGACCCCCTACAAATATTCAACTGGTTGCTGCATGGCTGTTCTCTGATCCAAAAATAGGAATATTCTATTGAAGCAGCTCCTAAAAGTCCACAGTTTCTTTTTACATTGTTTAATTTTGGAAGGTACAGATACCTGAGCTCTGGGGTTTGTAGATTTATGGTTGGGCTTGGCAGAATTCCACAAGGAATTATTTCAGCAGTGGAGATGTTGTGAGGAATCATATTCCTGCAAACTTCTGGGCAGTCTCTTGAAAAGAAAAGCCAGATGTGAGCTGGGGGAGTGTCTTTCAATGCATCCATGTAAATAGGGGTTTCAGAAATTAAATTATTTCATGTAAGATAAGGGACTTTTATTTCCACTGCTGCTGACCTCTCCATCCTGGTCTCCCTCTTTCATTTCCCTGGTTTTCTCCCTAAATTTCCCCAAATAACAGGACTATTTGTAAGCAGGGTGATTTCCTCCCCATTTCCCTCACCAGGTAATTGGAGTTTATGGTGACCAGCCGAGCTGTGTGACACATTTTGTGGTTCTGAGCCCCCACCCTGGGGCCAGAGGGACTCCCCAGCACACGCAGGGGTTTCTGAGCAGTTTTATGAGATTCTCCTGACTGCTGAGGCTGTAGAATGTGCTGACACAGAAGGAAGCTCCCTGTTGGGAGTGCTTTCCCTCAGCTAGGTGTTGGCCTCAATCCTCCCAGCAGGAAGGAAACACTGAGGGATGAAAAGAGGATTGTGCTCCCTGGGCTGTAGAGGTGGGGGAGAGGTTTAAACTCAGTGGCTGGGGATGGAGGAAAGGGGGCAGCAAAGTTTTAGGCGTGAAAACAGGTGTGGTTTGGGGTATTTTAAATTTTTTTAAAATTATTTTTATTATTATTTTTAAATTTTTGTTTATTCTAATCCATCATTTGAGCCAAACTGTGGTAGTAAGGGCCATTTCTGTTAAATTCAGTAACATTTTATTCATGTTAAAAGCCATAATTCAATAAATACAAATTGAAATCGTTGATAATGATGTCTTTCAAAAGCTCTAGAACAGGAGCTCAGTGCCTGAATTTCTTTTTCTGTTGGAATCAGTATTGATTTGCCATCTCATTTACCTCAGTTCAACTTGAATTCTGGAAAGGCTGCCTTGTGTTATGATAGCATTCTTTTGTCTTTTTTTTATTTTTTTTCCTTGCAAAAAGCTGAAACAGGTATGATTAATTTGAAAGGATGAGATTTATTTCAACTTAGCAGATGTATTTGAGACCACTTGTAAAACAACTTCGAGGCCTTGAACATAAATGGCTGTTACAAAGATTCTTTGTATTTAAAATAGAAGCCTAGACAGATATTAATAATGAAAAAGGCCAATAAATGACCTTTTCTTCACTTTTATAGAGTAAATGCAGTATTGAATTTTTCATCTGTTGTTTTCTTTTGAAATGTGAAAGATCACAAGAATGAAAGCAGGTGAATTAGATTGTATTCTCCACAGGCACAACCTTGATGCTGTAGCAGTGTTTGGATACAAGAGAATTATTTTTTCATTTGTTCTGTACATTTTCTTGATCTCCATGCAGCATTGCTGCTCCACATTTTCGTGATCTAATTTTATTCATTTTTACAAATTTAATAACGTTTCTTTAGTTGTTTTCTCTGAGCTTTTTGTGCTGTCACGCTTCAACTCTGAGGAAGTTCATTTCTCTGGCAGTCAGTGTGGCACCATTCTCTGAAATAAATCAGGACAACCCTGAGCGACCCTAGAAGAGAAATAAGTTTATGGCTAGCAAAGAATGGCTTCTATTATGCTATCACCTTATAATTAAAAATCATAAATCTGTGCCTTAGGAGTTGCTGCCAGGTGAAATGTCAGCGCTGGGGAAATGCAGGGTGGGATCCTGAGCAGGATGAGAGTGAACAGGCAAAAGGGAAAAGGGTTTGGCTGGGTCAAATCCCAGATTGGTTTGGCTTGGAAGGGACATTAAAGTCCACCCAGTGCCATGGCAGGGACACCTCCCACTGTCCCAAATCCCAATGTCCAGCCTGGCCTTGGGCACTGCCAGGGATCCAGGGGCAGCCACAGCTGCTCTGGGCACCCTGTGCCAGCCCTGCCCACCCTCATTCTAAGCAATTTCCTCCTCCAATCTCATCCAAATCTCCCTTATTTTACATATCCACGAGGCCCCTTTTGATCAGGCAGTTTTACACTTCCCTGAATTGTTGGCGATTGATTTCTGGAAGCTGTATATTGTGATTATTTGTGAATAATCACAATATCAAACAATAAAACCAGCGCTGGTTTGGAGCAGCCTGGGGTGCTGCTCAGCTCTGAGAGGTGCTGGGGAGGAATGGGTCAGAGCAGGAGCAGCAGAAGCCGTGCTGCTTTGGCTGATGAAACCATTTCTGTTCTGGCAGAGTGAAGTTGCAGTAAGAGACAGAGATGGGAGGGAACAAACCCTTGCAAGGTTGGGGAACAGAGCCCTGGGCTGTCTGACATGTGCCCCACATGTCACATTTGCTGCAGATTTCAGCCTCTTTTTCTTGTATACTGAGCCCAAGGAGCTGATGGGACTTGAATCAGTCAGGGTGAGAAATCAAAGCATTTTTCAATGGTGGTTTCTTGTCAGTGCAGGCTGAATTGACCAAAGTCCAAATTTGTTCTCTCTCTGGGGTAATGCAGGGGATGGAGTTGTCTTAAAAATGCCCCATCCCTGCAGAAATAAACCCTCACTGCTGAGGGTTTATTTCTTATTTATTAAATAAACCCCCTTGGAGATGGGGGGGCATGACCAGCTCTGCTTTCCAGGACTGAGAGGCTCATAGACAAGAGATTAATGTGATTTTCCCCAGTACAGAGCAGAGTATTTTGCCCTGCTCTAACCCTTTCCATAGAGCTTTGCCTAGCTTTTAGCTCTTTTCATGACTGTTCATTCCTGAGACATTAAAATGCTCATTAGCATTGTTTTTTTTTTTTCCCCTGACACGTCTGAGCTTGGCCATTCCTGTGAGCATCCCAGGGGCTGCTCACCAGGTGAGGAGCTGGGATGGCCTTGCTGAGAGGTGTTGAAGAGACACAGACCCCCAGAGAGTGACTGGGCAGGAAACCTGAGCAGGGAAGATCCTCCTGGAAAGGACACAGGGAGCCTGCCCGTGCCTGGAAGGTTAAAACCTTCTGAAGGACAGGTATTAACCACAGGGGTAAAGCCTGTGCCTGTGGGGTGCTGAAGGGCTGCACCAGGAGCTGATGCTGATTTCCCTGCCCCTCCTGCAAGCCAGCAGTGCAAATCCCTGCCCGTTTTGTTAATTAATGTATTGAGTGATTGATTTTAAAGGCTCAGCTCCTGAACTCCATGTTTAGAAATACAGTGCAATGCACAATCATCCTTTGCTGGCCCCAGGAGCAAGAACTCAGCCTGGTTGGGCAGAGCACTGTTGGTGCAGGGGGCTTCAGCATCACTGCAGGAATATGGAATAGAATGAGGGGACGATTTCTTGGTTTTTTTAAATTTAAACCTTGTGTCTTTAACGGTGTCTGGACTGGAGAAGCGGAACAAGGCAGAGAAATTTAACAAGAAAAATGTCAGAGAGAAGCAACAGAGACTTCATGTCTGGTGGTTGTCTCAGCATCTTGCAGGGCTTGCTTGGCTCTCAGACAGGTGTGAGGGATTCTGCACTCGATTTATTCTGCACTCCAAGGAAAAAAGCCTCCAGTCATGGCTGAGAAAAGCTTTAGAAAGACATACAACCTAAATAACAGGAAGCAAAGTAGTTATTGCAGTTGAATATGCATGTTCATGAATCCAAACCCAAATGAAGTCAATGAAATTATTCCCTAAGCTTTTGGGTTTTTTGCTTTTGGGTTTTTTTATTTTTGGTTGGTTTTGCTTTTTTTTTTTTTTTTTTTCCCTACACCTAACACATAGCAGCTTCCTGAATTTTAATAGCTGAATTCCAGTATCTCTGTTTACACCAGCTGATTACATTCCCTGCTGTAAGCTCCACTGTCAGGGATAAGTCTGCAGAGACCAGTATTTGCAAATTTATCGCCTCTCTATTTATTTGTAGGTAAAATATCCTCCAGTGATTCATCTCATCACTGGAGAATGCTTTTCCACACAAATTGCATTGCTTCCTATAATTTAATTCCTATTTCATATTCCTATTGTTTGCTTAGTTTATATCCTTTTTCAAATGGCTTTGGGCAGGTTTCTTACAGCATCATAGCTATCATGGCTCTGATATCACTCATGCACTTCCAGCAGGGTGTGTTTTGATTTCCTGTGCTTCTCTGTGGCTTGAAACCCAAGGATGGGATTCCATGTGCTTTCACACACATTACATTTGTTGGAAGACTCTCTCAGAAAGGCAAGACTTGAGCATTGCAAGTGGTACTGAGATATAAGCAGAGTGGATATATCTGTTTTTGTGTTAAACCTCGCTCCCAGCACAACTTGAACTTGTTGAAATTCAGCTGATTCATCTCATTTACAGCGTCTGGGAGATGCTGGAAGACAAGAGGTTTCCTTTTAAGAGTTGTGGGTTTATTTATATTACTGTGGTGTTTGGAGTTCCAGTCACAGACCTTCTGTTCTAAGGCGCTTCAAAGAGAGACCAAAAAAGAACTTTTTGCTTCAGAAAGTTTAAAGTTTTTTGTCAGAAGACAGGAGAGTGTACAGACCGCAGTGCACAAGAGGCCCCATGAAGGAACTCCAGCCAGCATGAGCTCTGCAGCTTCACAGCTGTGAAGTATTTTAATGAAAGCTTTAATGAAATGGACACAGATAAGTTGTGCTTAGAGTAGCTTTTGTTTCTTTACAACTTAAACCAGACTCCTTCTTTGGAAAGGAGGTAGATTAAAAAAAAATGTTGATTTTGGGGGTATCAGTTCAAAAGGAAAGGTCATTTCTTATGGTTGTACTTAAAATTTCTCTATTAAAGGGAAAGTGTTTCTATTGCATTATGCTTTATCAGATCTCTATTTTACGTGATTACAAATGCTGGGCACGGTCCTGAATATCACCAAGGTACTGTTGTGATATTTTTCCTGGGGTAACAGCCCAAACCTGCTGCTGGAGTGTTACCCAGAGGTGGGGGAGGCTCAGCCCTGCAGCAGCCTCAGCTCCCTGCTTGCACAGCCCTGGGAGGAACTCCAGGAATTTGCCTGCTCCGGGTGAAGCCCTGCTCCCCCTGCCATCAGAAATAAATTGCCAGACCCCACAGGACACTTGTTACACCTCATTGAGAAAACAGAGCTCTCCATTCTCCGCTAGTTCACACTGCTTTGAACTTTAAAAAGGATGTAAGCAAGTCCATCCCGGTGATGAACGGCCTCGTGCCTGGCTTTATGATGAGTGAATTATTGGAGGAGAACAAAGTGGTGGGAGGATTCCCAGCAGACCTTGTCCAAACGACTGCCCTTCAGTTTTCCTGTGGTATTCAGCTATTTGCTGGGGGTGGGAACCGCCCCTTCTAATTAAAAATTATGAGTAGAAGCACTGCTATTATTTCAGAATATGGGAAGTGTTTTGGGGTTTTTTTTTGTTTTGGTTTTTTTTTCTTCATGAAGCCAAGATCTCCTTTAAATTGAAGGGATTGTATAACGATTTGCAAAAATATTTAAGAATTCATTGAGAATATATTGCCCAGGTCTTGTGGAAAGGTCAATGCACATAAAACACATTAATGCCTCCTGTGTCTATTTGGCTTTCTATGTTAGGATTAGTCCCATTAGCTCTGGTGAGGTAAAGTGGGAAAGCGTGAGGAGAATTGGTGTCTCAGCTGGAATCAAGTGAGTTTATGAGTGTTTGCAGTCTCAGCAATGGGACTTGACTTTCAGTTTTACTGTGCCTTATTTGTACTGTCCCATCTGTAAAAGGGAAGCAAAGACAGAGAGGGAGCCTTTGCCTGTCTGTGGTACAGCTGCTGTGAGCTCCCAGTGCTCCCTGGTGCTGTCCTGGGCCCTGAGTTTGAGTTGCCTGTTGGGAATGTTTGTGGTGAGTTACAGACTTTCATAATTCTCACCAGAAGAAAGAAAAAAGGATCTTTAAGCTCACAGCAGCTAATTCTGTCATTCTTTCCCCCATTCACTTAATGCTGCAAGATAAAAGTCTGCTTTAACAGCAGCATTAGCATACTCCTCCACGCTCTGTTATCTCATACATAATCAATCCACTTAGGCACCAATAGCAGAAATGAAAAAGCAAAAGCTTTAACTTCAGTGAATGCCAGCCCCAGCTGTAATCACATCAAGGCAGTGATTTGTGCCAATAATGGTATTCCCCACCTTGCCCAGAGCAAGCTCTCTTCACTTGGAATCATGTTCTCCCTGCTACACCAGCAGTAATTGAGTGTCCAAATGTTTTGTCAGCAGAGCAGCTGCAAAGAGACCGATTGCAAAGGGCTGTGAGTGCTTCCCCTTCTGATGGAACTTCACCAGCAATCAGAAAAATGAACCCAAAGCAAGGAGCACAGAACTAAACACCTCTGGACATGCAGCTGCTGTGCCACAGGGACAAAAGGGGGCCTGGGGGACGTTGTGCCTCTTGGCAGGACATCACTGGGAGGACACAACTCTCTGGGGACACCAGCCAACATTCTGACATTTCCCTTTACAGGGAGCATCTGCTCTCGAGGTGGTACCCAGCCTGCATGTGCTGTTCTCTGTGTGCCTTGGAGTGGCTCAGCAGATTCATGGGACCTGAGCCAAGTTTTTCAAAGTTTAAATCGGATAAGTTAAGAGTCCAAGGCTAAAATGTTGACATCAATTTCTCACGCAACACCTTTGATATTATTATGCTTGCTGGAGTGTGGAATGGTAGTGGGAGAAAAGGTCTCTGCATATTTTCATTGTTATTGGAGTTAAGCTGAACAGAAAGGGTCCAAAATGCCTTTTTTTGGGGATTATTTCTAAGAAGAAAAGACTGAAATGAACTAAATTGGTAGCTGTTTACAGCTTTCCATGTTAGTATGGTCATTTTGGTGCCTAAGAAAATGGTGATGTTATTTATTCACAGCATTTGTCTTACAGTATTCATGTTTTTTGATGAGCTATCCCAATGGGGAACTAATGCTCTTATGAGGAGCAATTTAAAACCTCAAGAATAACTAAAAGTCGAGCCCCAAAGTACAGATGTGTTGCTACACTTTAGCGGGAATAGGAAATAGCTCTGAGGATCTTTATTGTGATCTAGCTGGAAGCAAGCCACTGACTTGTGTCCTGGGTAATTGAACCTGCCAGTCACAGCATCCAAACCAGGGTGCCTGACCCAAATGCAGCTTCTCTGGTCTCAGTGGGGTACAAAAGGTTCTGTATTCTGAGGAGTTTTTGAGCTAATGAAGCCCTTACATAAGCATTTTGGTTTGCAGCTCTTCTTTTGTGAGGAAAATGCATTTCTCAAAAGTTACAGCACAGCATCAATGCTCCAAGATCTGTTGGGGATGAAAAGATGATGGCTGTGGTTCCAGGTGCAGGAGCTCTTTGCTGTCTATCAAGAAGCTGGGAAAAGGGGGGAACAGAAGCACGGTGACAGCACCCTGCTATTCATTCGTTCTGTGTTCCAGTGAGACTGTCTCCAAGGGGGAGGGAACTGCAGGAGGGCCAAAGGACTGATTTGTTACTGCCCTCCTGGCACTGGCACTGACATCAGTTGCTGTCTTTTTCCAGCACGAAAGGAAAGCATTGCATTCGTTGTTATTTTTCCATCTAAAAACTGCATTACACCTACCAAGACAATAATTCAAGTGTCTGGATACGCTCCCTGCATCTTGCAGAGTGAGACCACTCTGCAAACAAAGCAGGCAGATCTCTCCTGCTTGAGGTGCAAGATGAAACCACTCCCAGGGCTTGTATTGGTGTGAAAATTTGGATAAGAACTAATAGCTACTGCTAATTCTTGATAGTTTCTCAACAATGTACTGTGCAGAGAGCCACGGAGCACGAGGCATTTTCCACAGAGCAGAGTTGAGCCCTGTGTCTTATTGCTGATGCTGTCATACCTGCTCTGTGTCCAGTTGATTCCTGGCACCTCAGAGTCCCTGTAATGCTCCTGTTTGTCCTGGCACGGCAGTCACTTGGTGTTGCTTATCCCCCTTGGATGAGTGTCCTGGGCCATAGCAGCAAACAATCCTCTGTGGCATTAACGTGTCTGTCCTGGCCTCGTTTGCAGGTCGAGCTGCTAATTGCACAGGAGTCCTTCAGGGCTGGTTTGATTTCAGTTGTACTCACCCCAGCCCTTCTTACTTTTTCAAGGCAAACAAAGAACAAGGGCTGATAATATTTTACATTTATCCTTTACACTTGTTTACCTAAATGGCATTAGGGAAGTGCTTTATCTGATGTTCTCCTTCTGGTAGAGCAGCTTCCATGTGTGCTTTTGGCAGGCAAAGCTGCTCCAGCTATCAGGGAAACTGCAGGTGCTATCAGAGAATGTTTTTATCCAAGAGTTGATTGATATCCAGGGGATAATGCAGAGATCCTTCCCTGTGCACCATGTGGTTGTGGCTCTGATGGAGAGAACACTGCCAGGGATGAGAGGCTGAAGGGAGAGGGTTCTGTGTTGATTGGGCA
The DNA here is from genome assembly GCA_037013685.1 of Acridotheres tristis. Lineage (NCBI taxonomy): Eukaryota > Metazoa > Chordata > Aves > Passeriformes > Sturnidae > Acridotheres > Acridotheres tristis. The sequence goes on along the minus strand of CM072899.1, from coordinate 3,204,990 downwards.
CCCTTATCCTCATTTCAGCATTCAGCAGGGCTACAGAGGGGGCACTGGCCTAAAGAAAATCTTCAGAATATTCATTAAATTGTGAGATAGGTGTTCTCTCCAGCTTGCATCTCCCTATGACTTAGCTTTTCCAAGTATCTCCTCCTTGGTGCTTGTTGTATAGAAAATAAACGATATTTTTGTGCAGCAATAAAAGTGTAGGACTGAACAAGAACCTTGGCAAATAGCACTGCTGGACATGGAACTCCTGAATAAAACCTCATGTATTATCATGGGAGTGGAAATCAGGGAGGGAGCTGTTTGGCTGGAACAGGCACCCATGCTGGTCTTTGTCCTTCCCAACAAAATGGATTTTGCCCAGCAGGAGCTTTGCCTGGACAGGGAGTGCAGCCTGGGCATGAGGGGAGGATGTAAAAGCTGCAGGTGCCTCTGGCTCCAGCACCCAAAGACATAATAGCTGCTCCTGTGGGTTTTAATTTAGTTTGTTAATGATTGAACAAGGTTTCGTGGTAGCTCCAAACACTTCAAACCCTGCCACTGTGAGAAATGCTGAAATTCCCCGAGCTGGGATTGAAATTGGTGCCACTGGGGGAGCACAGCTGTACTGGGTACTGCTCTCCTGGTAGAATGCAGCTTGGAAAATCACCTTTCAGGACAATCTGTGGCTGTGAGCTCAGCAGGCAGTGCTGGAGCAGCCCCTGTGTCTGAGCTGGGTGTGCTCAGGGCAGGGAGGAGCCCCCTCTGATCCCTGCTGAGATCCCGGTCCTGGGACACCCCTGGTGCTGCTGCTTTTGACAAATGAGGAGATTTCCAGAATGATCCCACACAAGGCCAGGTTGGGCAGGGCTTGGAGCAGCCCGGGATGGGGGAAGGTGTCCCTGCACATGGCAGGGGTTGTGTCCTTTCCAACATTAATTATTCTGGCTGCTCTTTATCAATCTGTGCCAAAGAGACACAACAAGAATTACATAATTAATGTGATGACAACAGCTCCATGGACAAGTGATTATCACCTGATCTGCCCACAAATCCTTTACAGCACTTGTGCCCTGGGTTTTGCATAAATTTTGTAATCAGATAATAATTTGTGCTCTACAAAGCTGATTCTGATATACCTGAAGAGTCTGGCAGTTTGTGATTTCCTTCGGCATTAAACCATAGAAACAAATTGGTGTTTAATGTAGATTTTCGTTTTATTAGCTTCCTTCCACACTTCAAGAAACAAGTGTATTGACTAACATAAATCAGGAGTTTGAGACCTAAAATGTGTCTGTTCTCTAGCCTTCTTTAGTCAGGGGAAAGAAATAAAAGACAATTTCTTGCAAAATAGAGCTGGTAGAAAATGAAGGAAATAAATGTGAGGATCTTCAAGTCTGTGGGAAGGGGTCACAGCATTAATGATGCTGTTCCTCCTGGGGACACTCTGGTGGTATCCCCCTCTCCTTCTGCACAGCCTCTGCTGCAGCTGTTAAATGTTGTGTGTGTTCTCCATCCCAAAGGGTTTCCAGGAGTGGAGCTTTCTGTACCAAAGATAACATCATTAATCTTCCTGATTTTTTGGGGAAAAGTTGAGCAAAAAACCTTTGTGCAACAGCCCCGGACTGGTGTCATTAATCAGTGATCATTTCAAGGTATTAATTAAAGCACTGGGCTTTTTGCCTAGAAAACACACTTCAAGGCAGTTTTTTTGCACCAATAAAGTAAGTGGTTTCCATTAAAGGGCAATTAGCAGAGACACAAAAGCAGGGAAGTGCTCCCTTTGATTCATCAAACCCATAAACAAGGTGCTGCCACCAGTTCTTCAGCCTTAGATGAAAAAAAAAAGGCTTATGAATGCCTCTATTATCTGTATCATCTGTTGTGGAAATCTGGAGATGCTTTTCCTGTTGGAGTTTAGATATTTGCTTGTTTTTTTCCTGTATTCCAATCGCATGCAATAAGAAAAGCCCTTTGTGTTGTTTATTCAGAGTTTCTAAAAACACTTTAATGATGTGAATAGAGAGGGGATTTTAAGGAAATGCAGAGTTCACAGTCAAACAATCCCACTGAAGTCTCTTTGGTGCTATTAGACAGGAAGTGCTGTTCATTTTAATGGTGTTCACCAAACTAACAAACCTGGCTTTCTTCTAAAGCAAGTCGTGGCAGCACTTTTTGTCAGCCAAGCCTCCAAAGGCCTTTAGAGATCCTTTGAATTCAATTATTTTCTTCTGGATTGGGAAGAAATAACACCCAATAGCTCAGAGGCTGTTTCAAACAGAATTTTATTTGGCTTCTAAGTGTTTGTCCAGTTCTCCTGGATAAAAGAGATGCTTCAGTTAAATAAAAAAAAAAAAAAAAAAAAAAAAGCAGAAACTTGAGAGATGGAAAAAAACAGGGGTAAGGATGATGTTTGTGTTCTCCCCACCTCTTCCCTGCTGCTGAGGGTGCATCTCCATCCTCCTTGGAAAAACCTAGGCACAGAGGGACAGCACTGGATTGCAGAACATTTTATCCAGTCTGTTTTATCCAGGTTTCAGGCAGCTGGGCAGGTGTTCATTTGAGCCTAACGTTTCTCTGCTCCTCAGGTAACTCTCCCCTGGAGGCTGGCTCAATGTGTCATTAGGTAGACATGGAGCTGCATTCACAGCAAAAAAGCCAGGCAGGAAGGGAGGGTGGTGTGGGTTGTTTTTTACCTTTGGGAAGCCCTGTGCATAAGCTACTCCATGGTAACTTCTATTAAAAAGCAAATTAGCTGTGCTGAGAAGCGAACAGGATCCTCAGCCTGGGCTGGAGCTCAGCATTTCCTCCAAGGGGCAGGTCTGGAGCAGGGGGTGGAACTCAGACTCCTCAGCCCTGGGATTTATTTGGAGAGCTTTGGTGCACAGGAGCAGCCAAATTCCACAGGTGGCCTGGTTTTGATCTTTAATTTCTTGCCTTTCTTCTTGTACATCAGCTTCTCTGCATGTGATGGAAGTGCTTCCACCTAGGCAGGGCTGAACTGGCCAGTGCTGGCTCCCTGACACTCCTAATTAGCTCTAAATTAGCATGGCTGTGATTTAGCACTCTGCTCTTCTCAGTAGCTGCCTATTGATTTACTGGATTTCATTCTGCAGCTCCTCACTCAGACCTCTGCAGTGGGTGAGGAGCCTGGCTCTGTACCAGCACTGGGAGTCACCACCTGGAAACCAAGCAGCGTCCAAGGGCTTCTTTTTGGCTGTTCAGGTTTTGCCTGAGTCCAAAAGGGACCAGGAAAGCCTTCGTGTAGATCTTTGGGTAGTCCCCAAGGGCTGTGCTTTGGCTCGTGTTGCACAGCTCTTTGCAAGTGCAAAGGCTCGGGGTTCCTTGAAACAAAGCCAGAAAAGCTTTAACTCTGAACAGGCACTGGGGCTGTGGAATTGCACTGCAAATGTGCCTTGAGAGGCTGAGCTGGAGCAGAGGCTGGACAGGGTTAAAGGAATAAAGCAGGGATTTATAAAAAGCCCTTCAAAGGATTCACCTTGGGCAGCACGAGAGCCTGGCCATGGCTACACCCAAGATGGACCCTGGGTCAGGAGTTTTCACACTTTTATCAGTTTGGGTCCATTTCCATCTTGGGTTCATTGTCCAATCCCAGCTCCAGGTTCTGCAGTCCCATCCTCCCAGATTCTCTCCTCCAGTCGCTGCTGTTTGCACTTTTTGGGGCTGGAGCTGCAGCGTGTCCTTGGCTGTGGGGCTGGAAAAGGATTGTTCGGTGTGCCTGAGCTGGGAGGGGAACTTGGAACACTTGATATGGAGTTCAGGGTTATATCCTAATGCAGTGCAGAATCTAGAAAATATGAAAGCTAAAACTTAAGGCATCAGAAACAGCAAATAACATGAATGCACTGTCCCAGCAGCTGGTGCTCTGTGGATGCAGCCCCTGAGAACACCCAGAACACTTTTTCCTGGGAGGATGTGACAGAGCAATGAGTGTTCCTCGAGGCAATGGGGACAGTAGCTTGGGATGTGAGAGTGAATTGAACATGGTTTAGTTGTGATCTTGGCAGTGCTGGGCTCAACCTCAGAGGTCTTACTGAACCCAAATGATTCTGTGATTCACTGTTTGTGCTTTGTGCCACGGGTCCAAAGCAGACTCAAATCCTTTATTTGGTGGCATGAGTGTCATTCTGCATGATGGTAACACCCCACAGCAAGTCCCAGGTCTGGCTTCGAGCCCTGCTAGCACAGGAACAGCCCCTCACACCTCTCTGCAGCCCTCAGCGAGCTGCAGCAATACCCAAGGTCCATGGTACACATTCTTAAGGGTTCATTTTTTAACAAGATTTACTTCCCACAAAACGAAGCCGGGTATTTCTCATTATTGGGAAATGACTGCTGTGTTCGGGATGGATCATCTCGGCTGTTATCTGACAGGTGCCAATCATTTATTTGTCCTTGTTCACATGCAGTAGAGAGGGAGCCAGGGCAGTGATTTGTCTCTTTCAAAAGAGGAAACATCTGCCTGAACCTCATTTCCCTCAGACACAGGGGCTGCTGGTGCTGATCATCCCCATGAGGCTGGGGGAGCCTTTGGGTCCCTCTTCCCCAAACTTGTGCACACAAAGCAATCTTCATCCCTCACCTGTTGTACTCAATTTTGCATGTTCAGATCTCAGCCCCCGGAGCTGAGGGAAGGAAGGGCAGGTTACAGGTGTGACAAAGCTGCTGGGACTCTGAGTGATCTGAAAGATGCATTAGAATTTGAGGATTTTCCTTAATTTATCGCAGTCCCCCTCATTATGTTTGCTCAGGGTAATTAAGGTTGTGATTATTCAGTCAGTCCCATGACAGATTTCTTCTTTTGCAGAATAAAATTGATGGGAGGGTTTTCTTGTCTTCAGGAAACAAAAAAAAAAAAAAAAAGGTTGGATACAGCATGTCATATTGATTCCATAATGCATGGTTTGCCTCGTAGTCATTTTTTCCCCCTCTTGGTCTCCAGTACATGCTGCAAGGATCTGATGTCAGTAAAATTGGCTGGCTGTCACACAAGAGTTATTAGAGGGGGAAAAAAGTAATTTTCTGATAATAAGATTAAATTTTAATGGAGAAAAGAAAATGAAGTCATGGGTAACAATATAGGACTTTTTTGGGGAAAAAAACAGTGTTTAAAAATATTTAATAATAAATAACAATATAAATAGGTAGATAGGCTATTCTCAGAGAGAGCAAATTCACTGAAATTATGCATGGCAAGAGGGAAGGGGGATTGCACAGCCAGAAACCCACCTGAGCATCTCCCAGTGAATCGAATTTTATCTCCCATCCCCTTCCATTGACACTTATGGGAGTGCCAGAGAACTTTTATCCAGCAGGAAGCCTCGGGGCTGTTTAATGCAAGCAAACCAGACTTGTGAGTTCTGTACCGGGAGTCGGGGCTTTGACAAACATCAGCTTTATTTATAAATGGTTCTCTGGGATAAAAATGCTGGCGCCTTGCTTGGAGAAGTGTCTGAAATTGCGGGGATGTGCAGTGGGGAGCAGTGCAGAGCGCAGCGTTTGCTGCAGATCCTTCTCGGATAGAGCTGCAGCGCACAATGAATGGATCCTGCGGCGCTCCCCGAGAGCCCGGGCTTTGCTCCCTAATCTCTTCCTCCAGGACTATTTTCTAGATGCTTCTTCCTTACAAAATAGATTAATAAGCCCACAGCTGAGCTGCCTTTTGTGCCTCCGTCCCGTATTCAAAATACGTTCGCTGACACGGGTGAGAAAATTGAAGTTAAATCATGCCTGTGCCACCGTGAAGATTACTGCTGCATTTTGGGCATTTTTAAAGCATCCCTCTTGTTCTTCCCTGCTCATCCCTGCCGGAAGGGGTGTTGGGTTTTTTTTTGTTTTTCGTTAAACTAAGGTTTTGCAGTCTGTCTCAGGGCTTTAGAAAGCTGTAGATTACTTGCTGTCGGGATGTGAAGGCTGCGGCTGCAGAAGGAATTGCTTTTTTTTTTTTTTTTTTTTTCTTAGGCGAGTACAAATACTGCCCCCCTGTTCTGCTCTTTGTAGAAACTGTGTACAATAGACAGAAGCAGGGAGAGGAGCTCAGCGTGTCAGGAAGGTGACAGTGAAGGCAGCCAAAATGCAAATGGGTGGGAAGGAATGGAAGTTGAGATGCCCGAAATCACGCTGAGAGATCAAACAGACACTGAGGCTGGCATGAGAAAGTGAAGTTTAGCCGCAGAACAAACAAACTGATTGGCAACGAGGAATTGCTTAGAAACACAAAGGAAATAACCCAGCCCAGAGCCCCGAGCCCAGGCTCGCTGCGAGGCTGTTCAGGGCTGCTTTTCCCAGGGATGAGAGGGGAAGTTGGGAAGTGGCTGCAGCGGTGTGGAATGGTCCCTGTTGGCTGGAGCAGGAAATTATTGATGTCGTTGTGGTCCGTGGAGCTGGCAGGAATTCTTTTTCCCTGCGAGATGCATCTGTGCCGGGTGGAAGTGATGTCTGGGTGGCAGCGCTCTGTGGGGTGAATGGAGGGGCTGCTGTGCCCTGGGGAGGTGTAAATACAGAGCCTGGGTGAAACTCGGACATCCAGCACTCAGCCGCACTGCAGAATCCTCCTGGAGCCCGAGAGAATCCAAACACCTTCCTAATGTGTGTGTGCAGCTCCTTGGCTTGGATACGGGACGCTGCTGCTGTGCTGATTGAGATCCGACTCTGACTTTGGAATGGAAATTCCTTCTCTCTCCCCACTAACTCCCTACAAATTCCCCAATCCAGCCCCCTGGATGTGTGTGTGTGTGTGTGTGTAAGTGGGTACCACCACACAGACAACTTTGCATTTGAGAAGTGTTTGCACATAAGAATCAGACTTTGAGTAAATGTCTTTGATCAGTCACTGATCACAGTTGTCTCTTTTCCTTGGGAAGGTTGAGCCTCTTCTTTGGCACTCCCCAGCCTGTCCTGTCCTTCCTCCCTGCCTTCCAAAGATGTCTGTAAAACTGTAAGAAATGCAAAATGAAGTTAATGTGAGGCAAACAAAACCACAAAGTTTGGTGTTACCCACACCACGTTATCATTCGCTCAGAGGAGGCTGAAGAATGATGTGGAAGTAGTTAATTTTAAAAATAATTAAAAAGTCCTGAGGGAGGAAAAAGTGAGATTAACTCCTTTCCTTTAAAGAAGGAGAGGAGCTGCATAATCATTCCTTAAATGTAGGTCCCTCTTTATACTCTTGCTTACTGTGAACTTTCTTCTGAAGGCTGTCTTTGGGCTAAAAAGAGAATCTTTGCTTCTGTGCTACTTCCCTGCACAGCTTCTGAAAGACCTTTATAGTTTCCTTGAGCACAAAATATCAGAAGTTTTTATTAAGAGAAACATTTGAGAGCATCCAGCAAGTATAGATCTTGTTTTGAAACACGTTTAAAATGATATCTTTATTATTTCTACACCTGGTAATGAAATTCCAAATGGACTGAAGCACTTCAAAGCTTGTAGTGCATCCCCCTGGATGCCGCAATTTTGCTCAGAGATGTCTCTAAATCCAGTGGCCTGCACGGTGCTTTTGGTTCTTTGGTGATGAGCTCCAGCAATATAAAAACTCTGCAGAAAACCCCTGAAGGACTTGGCTTCTGTGCAGGTCTCCAGTGCATCATCTCCTCTCGTGTCAGCCTTTAAATGGCTCCAAATTCCTGATCATTCTTAAAGGCAGGTGTGACCTGCTTTGCCTCACTGCAATGCTCATTATTTCTGTAGCTCTGTCAGTTCTGCCAGGAATATTTACAAAGCAAATCACATCTGCTTTGGCTGCTATCAATCAATAGATGATGAGAGAGAGATCATTGCACCTATTTATGAAGAACTAATTGCAGGGCAATTAGGATTTCTTGTATTTTTTGCCTGTGCTTGTACTGTCTGCAGTTTAAAAAACATCCTCTGGCTCTTAATTTTTAACACACAGGAGAAGAGAAGGCTAAGGAAAAAGCTATGAGCAACCCATGGGGCTTCTTTCTATGTTTTGTTTTCTGTTTTGCTACGTTATATTTATGTTATCACATCCCCCCCGGGTGCTCAAGTTGTGCTGTTCCAAGGAAAATGCCATATAAATGGCTCAGGGGAGCAGAGATTGGGGTGTGACTGTCCCTGTCTCAGGGCTGGGATAGCTGAGGCATAAAGAGAAGGATGAGCTAAGCCACAGTGGGGCTCTCTGAGGGTTTCTCAGGTAATTTCTCAGTGCTGCACTAAAATGAGCCCTGATTTAGGGCCTCCCACCAGCTCCATGTGCACACCTGGGCAGGTAAATTCAGCTCCTGGAGCAGAGTGGAGCTTTCCCAGCCGGGATGCTCCTCCTCAGCCTTCCAGAGGTTTGTGTGGTAGCAGCAGTGGGCTTGGCTTTGTGCTCAGGCAGTTCCTGGGGTGGTGGTGCCTTTTTGTGTCGTGCAGGTACAGCAGGTGCTCAGTTCTGACCCCCGTGGGGAGCCTGACCCTAAAGCTGAGCCCAACCCCAGCTCCCTGCTGGCCTAAATCCAGCTGGGGCTCTGCGAGCTGCAGAGGGACCTGGCTTTGCACCAGTCCCAAACTGCTCCTTAGCCAGGCACAGGGGGATCTGCTGCCTTAGATGAGGGGAGACCAAACGTTTTTGCAGCTGAAATTAACTCTTTGTGCTGCCAAGTGACTGAAACGCCCATGAGCATGTCTGATGTCTGCATTCCCATAAAAACCATTTGATCACCAGGATTCTGGTTGCTCTCCATGGGCTTGCCTGACACTGGAGCTGTTCCTTTGATTTCAGCTGTCTCCAGATCAGCCCCAAGCTGCCTTTTTTCCAGGTATTCCAGAGTTACAAGCTGGCATTCAGGCTGTACTTAGCCACCCCAATTGCATGCTGGCTTTTCCTGCCTTGTAATTGGACTAGTGTAATATCAGCAAATAAAAGCAGGAGTTGAACAACAACGAAGCTCTAACACAAAACGAGCAGAGAGGGAAGGGAACATCAGCAGGCAGGAGATTTAAAAATATAAAAATGCTAAAGTGATTTGTTTCTTCCTTCCAGCTGGAGCACTGTGTAAACCCACGTTCACACATCACAGGTCTCATGGCACAACTTCTGTGTGAACAAGGCAGGAAAGCAGAAACTCAGGAACCAGGGAAAGTTAGACTTGATGGGATGTAATTTCAACTTCATGCACAAAGAGGGAAGATTTCTGTGGTTTTTTTATTTAATGCATTGACATTTTTGTACGCACATGTTCTTGATTTATCCAGAAGGTAATATCATTTGCAAGTTTAATTTGTGGCTTTAAACTGAAAAAGGGTAGGTTTAGCTTGGATATTAGGAAAAAGTCTTCCCTGTGAGGGTGGGCAGGGCTGGCACAGGGTGCCCAGAGCAGCTGTGGCTGCCCCTGGATCCCTGGCAGTGCCCAAGGCCAGGTTGGACATTGGGGCTTGGAGCAATTGGGGACAGTGGGAGGTGTCCCTGCCCATGGCAGGGGTGGCACTGGGTGGGATTTAAGTTCCTTTCCAAATCATTCCATGACTCTGTGGAAATTCACTTGATTAATCTGCCCTGGATATCCACTTGTTTGAGAGAAAAGATTCGACAGGCTTTGAGTTTCCATCTCTACAGTTGTTCATGCTCACACAAGCATCCTTGAAAATGGATAAAAGAACCCTCAAAAGTGAATGGAAGTATTTCCTGAAAAGAAGCAGATTATGAACTGGGGTTCAACATTTGGCAGCAGTTTTTGGCTGTTCTTTTCCTCTGTGGGATCAGTGAGAGCTGACCACCAGGCTGACACAGGGGGAGTTACCAACATGGTAAAGACACCAAAATGATCATCCTGCCCCCAAAATCTGGCAGTCTAATGGGAGTGGACCTAAAACCTCTTGCTTTAAGTGTGGTTGACACTGCACTGCTCATAAATTGACAATTTCAGAGCAAAGCTGCTGAGATCATATTTTTGGTGGGATTTTTAATGGCCTCCCAAGAAACCTGCTCTTTCCACCGTGGGAATGAATGGTGGTGCTGGCAAATTGTTCCCATTTTTAATGGATGAGCAGACAGCTTCCCATTCAGCAATTCCTGAATTAACCTGAGCTTCTTTAGAGCCTTAAAAACAATGAAACACCCAAAAGGAGGAAATCTCTCTGTGTGTCCCAGATGCAGAATATTTACCTGCTCAGGCCATGCCAACATTCAGAGGTGCTGGTTTTAGCAATCACTTCACAACATTTTATTCAAAGCTCCTTTCCTATTCCTGCTGACCAAAACTTCAGCAGAACTGAAAAGGGTTGAGAGCTGAAGAGTTCTGATGGATTATCAGAGATGCAACAAGAAGAGAAAGCAGGAGAAACCCTAAACCCTTTACCTGGAGCTGCCATAGAGATTTTACAGATTATTTTACCCAAATCCTGTGTATTAGTTGTTAAAATCTCTCTGGATTAAGTTGAAGTCTTTTTGGTAGAGATGATTTTCCAGAGGCAACAGAAGGTAACAGGCCACTTAAAGGGGGTCTGGCATTATAATCTCTTAAATGAGATAACTGAACAGAATATTGATCCCACATTGTTACCTTATTGTGGCCTATTGAGTAGGGAGCCCTGCAAAGCTGTAATTTAGTAGGAGAATTCTCCAAACACACTATAATTTCTTTTCTGTTCCTGATGAGCTCAATAGAAATATTTCCACTCTGGACTGTGCAGACTGGTGGTTTAAGGTCATCAGTCCTGGTTTTATTTTAGATTTCTAGATGATAAAACATAAGATTTCCAATATTTTATATATTATAATATATAAAATATATTAACTTTACAATAGCAGTGGCAGTTTTTCTCCTTTATTATGAAGTTCTGAGATTTAAATTTGAGGAGGTTTCAAACATTTTCCTCCAGAAGAATCTTTCCTGTGGTGTGGTGAGTGCTGGGTTACTGTTTATACACTAAACCCACGGCATAGTTCATTCCTTAAAATGAAATTTTAAAGAATTCCGTTGATTAGTCTTGCTTTTTAATGTAATGATATTTTATAGAATAATAGATAATTTATCCCCACTGTGGCAGATTGCTGGAATGTGGCTGCTTTTAATCTTTGAAGATTTAATTCATTTTCGGTTTAAAATATTTTTTCAAATCCCCCTCCCCATCCACAGAAATTCAATTTTTATTTTTGTAATCAGAGCACAATGTTGATAGGTAGAACTTTTGAGAAATTAAGAAACATTTTCACGATTTTTATGTAAACCAGAATAAATTAGAAAGTACCATGTTACTAAGCTTGATGTCCTTTGCAAATGAAAAAAAATGAGAATTTATTACTGGTTTTCTTCTTGATATATAAAACAACTTGATTTCAAATCAAAACAAAATAAAAGCAAAACAAACAAAAAAAACCCCCCAACATTTGTCCAGAGAAATCATGTCTGGTCTTTTCTTTCCCCAGGAGGCAAATGTTAAAGTATTGTGATCACAAATGGATCTTAATCTCAAATAGATGAGAGAGGAAAAGATAATTCATGCTTTTCTTAAAGGCTGATTTGGATAAATAAGAATTTGTTCTCTCCCTTGTAAAAATCCCTTGTAAAAATATCTCTAAACTTCTAAAAAGACCCCTAGGAAATGTAGCAGAGATGCAATTTGAAAGTCTTCAAACGATAAATACCTTCTTTAATGATATTTTAATATATTGCAGAGAAACAAAGGAGAAACTTTTGTCTTTTGTTTCTTGTTGACCTTTTATTTTTAATCTTACCTGGCACATCTAATTAGGATTTTGTCGGTTGTAAAGACAACTTCTTTAATTAGGCAAATTTAAATAGAGGAATGTGAATAGAGAAATGGAGCTGTAGATGGAATGAGTAATTTTTGAGGTGCTCTGACTAAATTCTATTTCATGGTGACTCTTCAACCCCTTTATTTGCCAACATTTCTTGTATTTCAGGGGATTTTCTCCTAATTGCAAAAACTTGGCGATGCTCTGAAAATTCTCAGGGCTGTGTGTGGGGGTAAGCAGGCAGCTTCCCATCCAGAAATTCCTGAATTCACTTTGAGCTCATTTACAGTCCTTAAAGAGAATTGGCTGTTGAACCAGAGGAAGGGGTTCCCTCCTTCCACCAAGACAATGCAGGAGCCATGAAAATATTAAAACCACATATGAATATTAATTAAGATGTCCTCATTTTGAGTTGATGTAGGAATAAACGCCAAACTCCAGACTTTACTGTTCCCCAACAAATCTGCTGCTTCTGGAGACTAATCTGTACTTGATTGGCACTAAAACCAACCTAAACCAGAGGGGTTTAAAGAATAAGAGTAAGAATGAGAGTAAGAATGAGAAAAATAAGAATAAGAATGAGAATAAGAATAAGAATAAGAATAAGGATAAGGATAAGCATAAGAATAAGAATGAGAATGAGAATAAGAACAAGAACGAGAACGAGAATAAGAATAAGAATAAGAATAAGAATAAGAATAAGAATAAGAATAAGAATAAGAATGAGAATGAGAATGAGAATGAGAATAAGAATAAGAATAAGAATAAGAATAAGAATAAGAATAAGAATAAGAATAAGAATAAGAATAAGAATAAGAATACTGGGGAGAAATAATCTGTCCTGTTATGCAATCCTCATTATATTAACAGAAATCTTCAGTCCTGAAGTGTCTGGGTTGGTCACACCACCTCTGCTAATTCAGAAAAAAGCAAAAATTTAGCCATGACTCCCACAAGTACTTTGGGATGAAAACTGTGTTTATGCACAAAGCTAGAATTTACCAGTTAATTTGTAATTGTTGTCCTGATTTAATTGTTAATCCTGCCCCCAGAGAAAAAGCAGTTTGGTCTTTGTGCTTTGTGCTTGAGCTCTCCAGCAGTTCCTGACTGTGTCTGTCCAGGACAGGGCAGATTGTCCCTGCAGTGAGCCCATGGCAGCATCCCCACAGTGAATGAAGTGAGCCCAAGCAGTTCCAATCTTTTGGATGATTTGGATAATTTGATAATTGGATAATTCCACCAGGATTTATGGCCCTGGTGGGATATGTGTTATTGACTCGTGGGATGGCCTTGGGAGCCGCGGGAGAGCTGGAAGGAGCAAATGGTCACCTGCAAGCAGCAGGATGAGACAAAGACAAGCCAGGAAATGGGATTCCAGCCCCTGGTCCCAGCAGGAATGTGTCACACGTTATGTGCTGTGATTCCAGAGGCTCTGGTGCTTTCCATCCTGGAATATCAGAGCAGTGATGAAAGGGGATGAGCTGCACATTATTACCTGAAACTGCTTTACCTCTGTCTGCTCCTCTGTCTCTCTCTCCTCAGCTGATGTGGCCTTTTCTAATTCCTGGCTCTGTTCTTGATTCATACCCTCTAATTTTTATTTTTTTTTTTCCTGAGAACAGAAAAGAGTTGTTAGCCCTTGAAAGTGAGAACTGATTGCCTCCCGTTTCATGCCTCCTCCAGGCGTTCTGCACCTTTGCTCACAGCAAAACAAGGGAGGAAAACACAACAAAAATCTATTTGGAACAGCATAAGAAAAACTGTCTGCATGACCCCTGTAAGGATGGCAATGTTTCAATCTGAAATGGATTGCAGACCATAAAAATCATGGACAGGTGAACTCTGCCTGTAGGACTGAGTGCTGCCTGTGCATGCAGCAGTAAATGCTGACCTCCCTACTCTATAAAGATAAGAATTTCAGCTGCATTCGCGGACAGTGAGGAATGATGTGCTCATCCCCAGATCCCTGTAATAGGGAGCACGCAGTTCACTGCGATCCCACTGCTGGAGCTCTCAGATGCTGTGGGAGCAGCAGCCACCCTTTTACAGGTGTGAACTGCAGAAATGGGAGTCACACTCGGCGAGAAGAACTCATAAAAGGCAAATAAACCCAAGATGGGAGCTATTCACCCATTTATTCAGCTCGGGTAATTCCCAGAGCTGAAGGTAAGATCTACAGCTGGCAGGAAGTGAGAACCCTCTTGTCTTTAGTTTGCTCTCACTGTGGAGTTACCAAGGAAATTTAACTCTTACCTGGGCTAAGAACCGAAAATCAGGAGCTTGGTTGTTATGTAGCCTCATCTAAAAAAAATCCCAAACAAATAGATTTGATTTGGTCTAAATTACGGAGGCTTTTTTGAGAGGAAATTTGGCTAAATGACAGCCAGGGTGTTCCACAAGGAGCTGAGCTCAGCAATCTCCTGGGAGAGCAAACATGGACCAGGGTACTTCATCCTTTTTGTCAGCAATTGAGGTAGGTGACTGGTATCACAGTGCTCTACTCACCAGTAATAAAGGTCTTCTAAAATAGGTGCAGAATATTTAGAGAAAATGAAGGTTTGGTGAGAGCCTGCTAAATTAACAAATATTCATAATTTGTTTTTCCCACTGCCACTGGTGTTCCATCCGCTGGTTATAAATATCCAGGTAATAATAATTTCCTGCATCTGAGGAGGGAGTAATTATCAGCCTGAAGGCAGCTGGCAGGACTCAGAATAATGGGAGCTGGCTCCTAGGCCAGGATAGGCAGCATGGAAGGGATTGTTCCTGCAGAGCAGGGCTGTGATTGCAGAGGGAATGAAATCCCAGTGGGATGCACGTGCTTGTGCCACGGGTCTCCCAAATATTTGTGAGCTACTCCTAGAGGTGGGAATCACCCCAGTGTGTGTGTTTAGCAATAAGATTATCCATCTACTATTAATCTTGCTATTTTGGGGTGTTAACACACTAAGAGAATCTTTCCAGCTAACTGAAAAATACCAAGTAAGTTCTAGGCAAGGAGCAAATTGTGGGTGTTCCATAGCTCTGACATTTTCCCTGGTCTCTGGCATTTTGTCCATTTCTATATATCATCACCATGACTACAGTGGGAATGTCTAAGAGAACTCCAGGATAAATCTGACAGCACCTCCTTAGAAGTACTTAAAATCATGTAATTAAGTTAGAAAATGCAGCTGATTGAGGAGGTTAGAGCTGCCTCGCAGAAGATTACAGCACATTTCATGATTAACAATCAGAACATTCTTTTCCAAACCTCTGCCTAATTTAGCAGAGAGGGTTTTAGCAGAGGCTCTGCTCTTAATGCTGCAAGGAGGGAGGGAGAAGGGTAATTTCCCAGCATTTTTACTGCTTTCCTGGTGTTTACTCCAGTGTCAGTCTTCGTTCTAATTTTGCTGCCTGGGTTAACTGGCTTAACAGAAGTAGTGAAAAGGCAAAAAGGTCAACGTTGCTGATCACAGCAGTGTAATTCCCTTCAGTCTTTTGGCAGTTGATAATTAGGATGGAGGAATAGGATGAAAACAAATCATTTTAGTGACAGAAACTTTGCACCCATCAGTTATTGTGCCAAAATTAATCTTTTCTCGAAAATTACAGGTTGGTTTCAGAGATAAAATTATATTTATTTGCTGGTAAAGACATTTCTGTGGAACTCTGCAGGTAAACTGATGGAGAAGAAGAAGAGTGGTTCATGTATGGAATATAAGGGTGTTATTTAAAGTTTCAAGTAGAAAAAGTTGTTTTGGCATAAAAAATCATAGAATAGATAGGGCTGGAAGGGAAGGGACCTTAGAGATCAGAATGGATCAAAGATAAGAATCATTGGAGGGAGGTGACAGCAGGAAAGGGATCCTGAGAGACAAGTCCTGGGTTAAATTGTCCAGGGAGATTTCCTGTGAAATCTGCAGGCTTTGGGACTCCTCAGGGAGAGGACAATGCTCTGGTTCAGCAGCACCATTTCTCTGCCCTGCACACCTGCACAGACATTTACAGATGGCATCACTGGGGAAATGTGCACTTTGTAGACAAAGTGTGGTTTTTCAGAAATGTCTGATGTGACACAGTGGCAGGGGGAAGAAAGATCCTTGACCATGACTTAGCTCTGGGCCAGGTACTTTTATCCTCCTTTTGTCAGTTTTTGATGTATTATTATCCATGGAGTTCTGGCTTTGTTGTCTTAAAAAAAAAAAATAAATAAAAAAAATATATATGAAAGTGAATATGCAAATTGCCACCTATTTGCTTGGCAGCCTTCAAAAAACTTTGCTACTTGGCTCGTTTTGCCTTCCATGGTAACTGAGTCCATGTCAACCTCCACATTTTTCTGGGAAAGTTAAATAAGTTTTCTTCCATCACTTGGTTGAGTGCCCATGTTATGAATTACAGAAAAAGAAAATATTCCTTTGTGTACGCCCTCCCTAAAAATGAGTTTGTGGTTTTTTTTGTTAAATGTATTATTTAGAATGATATTAAAGATTGGAGAGAAACTAGAAGTGCTGCACAGAAGGTTTTAAAAGGAAATAACTTATTTTCTATCAATATTATTTCATAACATAAATATCAACAGCATGCAAGGGCAGAAACCCTGAGAATCAGGAGTCAACACATGCAGCCATAGAATTGGGATATTTTGCACCCAGATCCTTTGAGGGAATAGGATTTTTTTAATCTTAATATTTGTGGTGAATACTGATTTAAATTGATATATTATGCAGAATTTTTTGCGATATTTTAAATAATTTTTTTTGCTTTCTCATGGAGAGTAATAATTGGAGAAATGGGGAAAACCAACGAGTTTCTCCCCCTACAATAAAGTACAGCTTTAAATTTCCAAGTCCTTTAAAGATGGGTAATGCACTGTGTTTGCAACTTTATTCTCCAACTGCAAAATTCATTAAGATTTGTGGAGGGAATTAAAATTTAAAAATACATCCCTGATCCTAGAGGCCAGGTTTGAGTGTAAATACATTTGAAAAAGTCCTGTGCCTATGTCTGCGTGTCCCAGGTGTGGAAAAGCTGATGATGAATCTGACTTTCTTTCTTAAAAACTCTTGGGGATGTGCCAGCACAGATACCATTATTAGCATATGTTAAACCAGAGCGAAAAATACTCTTTACACAAGAGCTGCCGCTGGAGTGATCAAATATCTCCATTGCTGCGGGTCAGAATGTGCAAATTAAGGGGAATATTCAAGTATTAAATCACTGCCAGGGAATGGCAAAAGGTTTCCAGCAAGCAGGGGCCGTGTGGTGTTTTCATCCAGCAGCCTGGCTGAGTGACAGGATGATGTGCAGTCCGCAGGAATTATTGACTCAAAGGAAAAGAACATGAAGCAGACATTTAAAATTCAAGTCTGTAATTAACTTACCTCGAAATGATCTTGCAGGATTTATATTGCCAAGGGTTGTGGGGCTGAAAAGCTGAGATTTTCCTACTGAGCAGGCATGGCTCAGGTACACAGTCAATCTGAAGGGGAAAACACTCGAGTGTTTGGAATTCATGATGCTTGTAATAAAAGAAAGGAGAAGGAGCTGCGAAACGGGGCATGTGACAGACATTATCTAACTCTGTGTGTGCTGAGAGGGGGAGAGGAATCAGCATTTATTGTCAAGTTAAAGCAACACATTGAGAATTTTGCAGAAAGTTCCTCGCTGTGAACAAGCCTGTACCTTCGAGATAAAAATAGCTAGAGCTGTGGATGTAACTCCAAATTATGTAAGCTCCTTTGATGCAAGGATTTCAGCCCCTTTCCAGGCAGAGAAGCTCGATGCTTATAAAAAAGTTTTGATATTGGGTTGGTGCTATTTAGGTGGTTCTCTAACTCTGTTCCCTCTTATGAGAGATTCTTTCATTTCAGCATATTTATCCTTTCCCAGCCGTGCAGCCAAATGCCAGAAAATCTGAATTGTCCTGCAAGAAGGAGCTGGTTCCATGCAAGGCCAGGTTGGGTGGGCAGCATGAAGGGCATGGGGCATGGAATTGGACAATCACTGAAATCCATCCCAGCATCAAGAATTCTGTGTTTCTATGAAGAGACACTTTGCTTGCTCAAAGCATTAATGCAAATAAGAAAAAAAATAATTTTAAAACATATTGTGTTCTTGCTCAGGGCACCTCCTTTCTGTGAGTGTTTGCATCCCTATCTGTACCTGAGAAGTGCTGGGAGGAAATTGGCCATTCAAGAATATGTCAAAAGCTGTAACTTTGCGTGTTTTTCCCCTACAATAACCCCATTTTCCTCCTGGAAAACAAATTATCTTCAAACTCTACCTTCATTTCAGACCACTGAAGATGCATGAACTTGTAATGTTTTTCCCAGTGTTGCCTTTTTAGCTGATATTATCCCAGAGTGTTGTAAAAATTTTGAGAATATATTTTCAGATCAGAAAATTGCAGCACTCCATTTCAGATGTGTTGAAATGTTGTGTTCCAGCACCAGTAAATGGCTCTTTGCAGTTTTTAAACAAGATGTGAATTCTGACATATTTCTGGTGCTTCTGTTTTGATTAGTCAGAATTACCCAACCAAAAAAAAAAAAAAAAAATTAAATTCTGCCAGGGAGTTTTTGGTTGTCCCGTTCTGCATTTTTTTAAAAGTGTAATTTTTCATCCATCTGGCTGCTGCTAGCCTTATCCTTTTTGTGCATTTCCTACAAGAGTGACTGATTTGAAGTATTTTTATTTTCAGCCCAGCTGCCCTGCAGTTCCTGGGTCAATTGGTGAGAAATGCCATTCCTGACCTAGAGGTGTGGCTCTCAGAAGAATTGCCTGGGGATCACAGAGGGAGAGAATGTGATTTTAAGCTATTTTTAGGCTTCCAGATGTACCTTGCTCAGTGCAAGTTAGAATAACCCTGAATGTGATGATTCCAATCCTCATCATCCTTCCTCTCTTTCTTCCAGAATTTTTGGGAGGGGATGGATGGATGCAGTCATTTCACACAATCCCAGAAGGTTTGGGTTGGGAGGGACCTCAAAGCCCATCCAGTGCCACCCCTGCCATGGCAGGGACACCTTCACTGTCCCAGCTTGCTCCAAATCCCATCGATGGGGCATCACCAGCCCTATCCCTCTGTAGGATTTTCTTTATGGACAAGTGAACCCTGAGAACAAATCAAGCTGTTGTCACAGCCAATGTATGGAAACATTGCTAAAAACCTGAGCCTCACATCATCCTCCTCATTTAATCTGATATTTCCCAGATTTGCATCTTAGTTATATTCTGAATAATTGTTTCCTTAGGTACTTCCTTAATCAGTATTGCTATAGGTAGTGCTGGAATGGGGATTAAATCTCTCTTGTGGAATAGATGAGAAACTTTGAGTTTGGTGTGCCTGTTTCACTCGCCATTTTATGCAGAACAGCTCGTGGGATTCTTTTGGGTTTTTCTGATTATTCCCAGCAAATTTCCAGTGTGCATTTGTGTAAGGAGTAGGTGGGACAGCACATTGCAGAAAAATGGGTGCACTCAGACACTTGCTCAAACAAAGCTGCTGAAAATGTCCAAAAGTCCAAATTTATTGGAAGTCAGAGTCAGAACTGAGAACCAGCAACCTGACTGTGCTTCCTTCCATGGTCTTTGCTACAACAGGAATGGGAAGATGAGGGATGAGTTAATCAGTGAATTGCTAATTTATCTTTAATCAATAACATCCTTAATAAGTCCATGTTATCAAAGGCTAAACCATAAATTGGTCTGCTGCCTCCCATTACTGTGCACAGCAATCAGCAGTCAGACTATTAATAAAATAGATCTAAATTTCATTATTATCTCTTGAAACGAGCTTGTGCTCACCCCTGGCTTGAGTTCTTTCAGTTGTGCTCAATTGTCACAGCAATGGGGACCCTCCCCAAGGCTTTCCCTTCGGGATTTTATTTTGGGCTGGAAGGGGAATTTAATTGACACTTCCCTGATGCTCAGACTTGCCTCATCCACGTGGCTCACACGTGAATTTCCAACTCAATTTCCCCCTCAAATGGGAACAGCCACAAATCCAAATGCCTTGCTGAAGCTGCACGAAATGAATTATGTGGATAACAATATTTCATCAGGCTGGGAAAGTGGCTGTGTTTTGTCCAAAGCAGTAAAACTGTGTAAATGCATCTCTAAGTCACTGTAATATTCATGATTTGGATCTCATCCTTTAGAAGCAGGGGGACAGAGGAGGGAATTGCCTCTTACCTTGGTGGAATTCTTTTATTTAAGCCCGCAAATAATATTTAAGAAAAAAAAAAAATCCCTCATAGGTTTAAATAATTTCAGATATTTTCTGTCAAAGGTGGTGAGGGCCAGATCTCTCTGGCCTTCTGCTCCTCAGAATTTCTATTCTTCATGGGTTTCATTCAAACCTTGGGATTATCTTGGCCACACTGGGCTTTGGGTCATCATTTGGGGTCTCTTGTACACTTTGGTCACTTGTGCCACAGTTGGCTGTCCTGGCCATGACTGCCAACCCTCTTTTCTGTCTTTATTGTCCTTTAATTCCTGTTGCTCCATCCAGCTGGCCCCATTTGCTCCTATTAGTGCTACAATTCCTCCCTACTTCGAGCAGCTTTGAAGGATAATCCTAAGAAATAAGCTAAGTACAAAAATAAAAATAAAATAATAAAAGAAACCCACCTCCACAATATTTTAAAGCATTTTTACATTTTCTTTAATTGCATTTCAGTTCACAAATCACTAAGCAGCTCCTTCAGTTATGTCTGTCTTGCTCCATGAGGAACATCGTGGAATAAATGAGTAAGATTTCCTTTAAGTGTTTCAAAACCTTATATCATCAATAATAATTATTTCCTGCTTTTTTTTCAGGAGTCCTAAATTCAATAAGGCTTTAGTGGGAGCCAGTCTGACCAGCACGTGATGCTTTATCAGAGACATCTCTGTTCTCTGTGCATCCCTTTCCCAAATTATTTCGTGAAGCAGTTTTAGGTTGAGGTTTACAGAATGAAGTTTTTTGTATTTTCTGGGAATTCCTACTGATGTTTTTGTGACATTTGTTGTAAACATTTCACCTCTGGATTCCCAGGTTTCTCAGGCCCACGTTCACTGAGTGCTGTGATGTAGCAGCAACAGAGACTTTTGAATGTTTGATGCAAATTCTGGGCTTCTAATGGGCAAAAAGTGACATTACCAATAATTGTAAAACACCAGATATTTTCAGCTCTTGCATTGTGAACTTCCACTGGCAGCTAAGTGGATTGCAGCTGTGAAAATGCAGATGTGCTCAGCCCAGGTTTATTTCTGTCAGCTCACTCACCAAACAACCTCAGGGCATGGATTAATGTTCAAATATGATGTAGGGGATGTCATTCCAAATCTGGAATTTGTGGTGGGAATCCTGCTGCCACCTGCTGTCAGACAAGAATGTTTCCCTGCAGAATCTAGTGATTCTGATCAATTTTTTAAAAGTTACAACTCTTAATTTCCGCATTTTTTGCTCATTGAGGTTCAAGCTCTTTGCATTTCCTCCCTTAAGAAGACATTAGTTTCATAACTTCTAATTTGTTTTCTTATCATAGCAGGTCTGTTGAGCATCTGTTTGGCATTTCATTTTTTAATATTTCCATAAACTGCAAGTGTGGGTAAATTGCAGGGTTTGATGTTGATGGCTTGCATTTTTTGCAGGTGGGATGTGGGGAAGTGGAGGGCTCATCAGCACGAGAATTTGTGTCTATGATTTTGTGTCCCAAAGCATTGAAACACAAATGTTAAGACAGCCAGATGTTGGTTTAGATGGAGCATTTCCAGCATGACTCAGGGATGTTTCTGGGTGCTGTTTGTGTTGTGGGCTGCAGCATTGGCAGAGAGGGGAGGAGAAAGAAGAGCTGCTGTTGTGGCAAGGGGTGGATAACACCGTGTTTTCAGTCTGGAGTGGATATCTGAGCCAAGGATAACTCTGACACCCCTGATTTCAGGTCTCCAGTCAGTGTGGATGGGTGCAGAGAGCAGCTGAGTTCCCAGTACAGAGCGTGTTAATTATCCTTTAAGTTCCACTTTCAGACCCAATCTCAATGATTTTACCTTGGCTTATTTTTGTCTCTTGGCACTAACACTATCAAGGAGCACTTATTCTGTCTTTTAAACAAAGAAGTGGGACACAAATTCAGGAGATGAAAAGAAAGGGCAGTGATAACAAGGTACAGTCAGCACTGGCTTTGTCCATGAGGAGGATGGAGAGATGGATGGATGATGGATGGACGGATGGATGGATGGATGGATGGATGATGGATGGATGATGGATGATGGAGGGATGGATGGATGGATGGATGATGGATGGACGGATGGATGGATGGATGATGGATGGATGGATGATGGATGGATGATGGATGGATGATGGATGGATGGATGGATGGATGATGGATGGATGGATGGATGGATGATGGATGGATGGATGGATGGATGGATGATGGATGATGGATGGATGATGGATGGATGGATGATGGATGATGGATGGATGGATGATGGATGGATGGATGATGGATGGATGGATGATGGATGGATGGATGATGGATGGATGGATGGATGATGGATGGATGATGGATGATGGATGGATGGATGGATGGATGGATGGATGGATGGATGATGGATGATGGAGGGATGGATGGATGGATGGATGGATGATGGATGGATGGATGATGGATGATGGATGATGGATGGATGGATGGATGGATGGATGATGGATGGATGATGGATGGATGGATGGATGGATGGATGATGGATGGATGATGGATGGATGGATGGATGATGATGGATGATGGATGGATGATGGATGGATGATGGATGGATGGATGATGATGGATGATGGATGGATGATGGATGGATGGATGATGGATGATGGATGGATGATGATGGATGATGGATGGATGATGGATGGATGGATGATGGATGGATGATGGATGGATGATGGATGGATGGATGGATGGATGGATGGGTGGATGGATGGATGATGGATGATGGATGATGGATGGATGATGGATGGATGATGGATGGATGGATGGATGGATGGATGGGTGGATGGATGGATGATGGATTGATGGATGGATGATGGATGGATGGATGGGTGGATGGATGATGGATGGATGGATGGGTGGGTGGATGGATGGATGGATGATGGATGGATGGATGGATGGATGGATGATGGATGGATGGATGATGGATGATGGATGGATGGATGGATGATGGATGGATGATGGATGGATGGATGATGGATGGATGATGGATGGATGGATGGATGGATGGATGGATGATGGATGGATGGATGATGGATGGATGGATGGATGGATGGATGATGGATGGATGGGTGGGTGGATGGATGAATGTCCCATTCTGCATCAGTCACTGTTGTAGCAGGACATCAGCATATTCCCACACCGAGGGGTTTAAGCTAAGATAAACTGCAAAGTGCTGCAAATCTGTAGTGAATTCATCTTTAAGGCAATACAGACATGATCTAGAGCTCCTTGAAGCCATTGAAAACACTGCCTTTGGCTTTAGCAGATTTGGATGAGACCCTGAAACCTGGAGGAGCTCAGCTCTTTTGTGTGGTTATCTTAACAAATAAAGCTGAAATGGGACAATCTGCCGGTGTTAGAGATGGAAGGTGCTATTTAAACAGAGAAAGAATCTTCTTTCTCTTTGCCTTTTAGGCTCTGATTTCTGATGGTCACTATAGCAACAGGAACCAAAGAGATGAAGAACTGAAAAACATGCACTTCACTATGACAAGTTCAATTTACAGCCAGCTCAGCAATGTAACAAATCTGTGTCATATTTAATGAGAAGCTGTGCACAGGTAGCCGAGCAGAGGAAGGCTGGGATGTGCTGAGAGGTGGGGAAACCTGAGTTTGACTACATGCTAATGAGACTTCCTCATTAAAGACCTCAGGATCAATGAAGCCTTGTGATGGAGCCCGGACTTCTGTCAAAACGGCTCGAATAGGTCAGGGAGAAGGTGAATTTTACCTTTTGGGGTTTTTAACTCAGTTTTTGATGCTCTGGGTGTGGCAGCAGTGGGGCTGGGGGCTCTGGGCTGCAGCAGGACTGCAGTGCCCTGGCACAGAGCTGGGCTCATATCCGTGTCAGTGGATCCCAGAGGGATCAGGGCATCTCAAAAAGCAATTCTCTTGTACAAACAACTAATCTGTGAAAACGCGGCCCAAAGGCATCTCTGACTTTGGAGACAAAGGCACTTCAAGCTTCAGCCCCGAGTGCTGGGACAGCTGTGAACTCCCAGGGCTGGGGGGCAGGACAGGACTGCCCAAATACCAGGATAAAGAGCTGGGAAAATCTGCCTTAAATATATTTTGTATCTATCACACCTTGGGTTTTTTTGGGCTGTCCTGTCCCATGGGATTTGGTGGAGAATGGTTCTGCTCACAGAAAATCAGGTGTGTGGGTTGCAAGGGGGGCACAGGATCCGTGTCCATGAGTGTGGGGTTCTGGTTATTGTGTCCCGCCCAACAAAATTTTCTTCTTTTGTCTTTTTGCTTCATTTTTCTTTCCCCCTCCTGCCAACAGCCTGATTTTCTCTTTGCTGATTAGGCCATTCTGTGCATTTTTGACTGTTCTCTCCAGCACATCTCTCCTGCCTGTCCAACCCCCTTTTCTGTGTGCTCCCTGCTGTGATATGAGCACTACAGATCAAGAGGACAATCAGCTGGAGAACAATATGACAGCAGGTGGGGATTATTCTCTCCCTTCTGATGTGACTCAAATATGTGTCAGTCACCAAACAAAACCCTCTTTCAGTTTAGAGGCAAAAATAGATTGGTACATGGGTAAATCAGCAACAATAGATTTTTTTTTTCTCTCCACAAATCTGCATTTTTTCCCCCTAATGCTGCTTTTATGAATCTGACTTTTAGCAGCTGTGATTTCTGTTCCTGGTGAATGTACATGGACTTTATTCAACTAGATCAAGCACTTTTGTGTCAGTAATTACTGTGATGGAGCAGTTCAGTACTGGGCAAGGTTGTGCATGCTGTTAATATTATGCCTTACTAGTAGGACTGTACTTGTGCAGAGTCTTTGTAGGCTAAGGAGTATAATCAGAAGATAAAGTGGATTCTGTGTGAACAAGATTAGACAAAAAAAAAAAAAAAAAGAAAAAGGTTTAAAAGGTTTGAAGGCAAGCAAGCTTGCCTTCAAACCATCAATCCAGCAGATGTGAGGACCTGGGTGAACTGGATCAGCCTAAGCTCATGTCCAACCTCTCTCTTTCTGTCTTAGCACTGCCAAAACTTGGCAGCACTGAGCTCTCTCTGGAGCTGAGGGAACTTTCTCTGGGGGTCAGAAGATGCACAGTGTGCATTTGGGCTTGGATGTTGGAGAAGGGAGGAAGGCAGCAGCGTCCCAGCATCCCAAAATTCCAACATCCCAAAATCCCAGCATCCCAACATCCCAACACAGTGTCTGGTGCTGCTGTGTCCATGAACATCTGCCCTTTATAACTCGGCTTCTTTCCATTTCCATGCCTTGTTTGTCCATGGCATTGTTCCTGTTTCTCCCAAACCCTGCTCTTTTCTTTCTGCCCTGTCTCTGCAGCCTGCTCCTGCCCTGAATTTGTGAGTGGCCCTTTCTCAGGAACACTCCTGGTGTCACCTCTGTCCCACTCACTGGGGCTGCCAAGGTGCTTCTCACTCTGCCTGACTCTGCCACCTTGACTCTGCTTGCTCACATTTTCCACTCCATCACCCTCAGATTCCTTATTCTCCCTTTTCTCTCCTTCTCTTTCTTATTTTATTCTTAGAATTTTTCACGTCTCCTGATTCCTTTTTGTCCTTTTCCTTGCTCCTTGTTCCTCTTCATCAGTGCTGCTGCTTTTCTCTCCCAGAAGCTTCAGACCTTGCTCAGAAAAATGCTCCCCTTGCCCTTTGAATTAATAGTTTGATTTCCTTCATCCTCTCTAGCCCATGCCCTGGTGAATATTTGTTGATTTTACCTTACCTAATGAGCATTTGATGTACTTAAATAATCACTGGAGCACTGGTTGGGACCCCATGTGTCCCCTTTCCTGGATGAATGCTCTGAAGAGGGGCCAGATGATGATGATTATTAAAAAAAAAAAAAAGGTACCAAAAGAATTCATTCTACACGGCACAACAAACCTTTAGCTGTCCTCTCCAAAGTGGAACAGCTTCAGCACAGCCTGCAGGCTGGCAGCCAGGGCTGTCTTTTGGGAAACAGGAGTTATTTTGAGTCCAGCAGCAGAGAGAACAGAACCCAAATTGCTGAGCTATTATCTGAAGGCAGCTCTGCTGTAACACACCACTGATCTCCCTCCCTCTTTTTGTCTCTCAAGAAAAGGTCTTGGCTCTGTGATGTGAGGAGCTGGCTCAGTCCTGTGTGTCCAAAACGGAGCAGTGAGCTCTGTGCACCCTGCAGCCACCCTTTAATCCCCTTTCCCTGCTCAGGGCACACTTTGGGTCCCTACCCTGTCCTGGTGTCCCCAGGGTCCATCCTGGATCCAGCCTGGGCAGGATGCTGAGCTCAGGCTCTGCTTTCAGGGCAGGCTTGGTGCTGTCTGCAGCCTCATGGGTTTGGGGTTGGATGTTTCTGGCATGGCAGGGATGTTCCTTGGGTTAACTGGCTGGGGGCTCTCAGCCCTAAAGAGCACCAGGCTGGACATCCCAAGGTTTGTCCATCACCTGCTCAGGAATGGCAGTGCTGCCTCTCCCTGCATCCCCATCCCCTGTGCTTTCCCTTGTCAGGCTCTGTGCTCATGTCCCTTTCTCCTGCCAGGACCAAACTCTGTGCTCTTGTCCCTTTCCCCTGCCAGGACCAAACCCTGTGACTCCTTCCCATCTGCCAAGGACTGAGGCAGATCCCAGCCCTGGGTTGGGAGTTTGGGCAGAGGCTCCTGGCTGGGGGAAATCCACGCCCCTCCATCGATGTCTGCTCTGCTTTCATCTCTGCTTGACATTTTCTCTTTCCCACATTGTGATCCTCAGCCTGAAATAATTGAAAAGCAATATAAAGTGTCTTATTTATCTTTGTTCAAGATAGCAGCTTGTTCTACCCTTAAATTCTCCAAGGACTCGGGGGCAGGTTTTTTCAAAGCACTGCTTTATTTTTGGGCGAGCAGTACAAAGTTTTCTGATGTCTATAAAACTTGGGATTGCTTCCTGCAGACTCCAACCAGGTGATCATGCAGCCCTCCAATCTTTCACTTCTTTATGGGGTATCATCTTGTGCCTCTCCAATTTTAAGGATTTTTTTAAGAGCTGCTTCTCTGGTGTACTTTCATTTTGCCAAGATCTCACATTTTCTTGTTTGCTGCAGGCTCGGGACTTGGCAGACCTTGTCTTCCTGCCATAATTTATTGGGATCAAAGTAACTTTGTCTTTAAAAATGCAATAGGTATTGAATTATTTTATTTTTCTGAAGAGACTTGAAAAAATAATCATCCCAGCAATAATCTAAAGGGAACATTGCAGCTGAGTTATGTAAATATTTTAAATTTTTGTCTCCTTTTAGGTAGAGAGAATCCAAAATGTCAAATTCTTATGGAATGAGGACAGCTTTTGAGTATTTGCTCCTGAAAAACCACATTACTAATTAGTTGTGTGTTTTACTTTCCTTGAGCTTTTTTTTTTTTTATATCAACAATAAGTTAATAATAACTCCTGGCATTTTTTGGTTGCTCTTGAACCTTGTCATCTAGCTTTAGCAAACTACTTTAAATCATATATAGACACAAATATATAAAACTGTATCTTGGGATTTGGTGTCTGTAATTACAGTTTCATAATATTTACCAAACTAAGTTGCCTTCTTACAGAAAATGAGACAAAGAATTTGGAGTGTCATGCCTCAAGGTTTGTGGGGTTTATTTCTCAGGTCCTAAAAATGTGTGTATGCCTCTGATCTCTTACAGGCTGCTGCTTTTTGTTATTTTTCTTTAGAATTGTAATTTGGAGATGGCTAAGCAGGATCCTTGCCCCATAAGGTGCACGTAAGGAAGGGAAGTTGCAAAGGAGCTGAGGAGCTGTGAAGTGGAATAGTGAAATGGCAAGGTTTGTTAATCCCAAATAAAAGCCCTTAGGAGTGCAGGAAGAAGACAACTGTGTAAAATCAATCATTCAATCAACCACAGCCCCACGTGCTTGGATGGCACCCGGCCAGAGCCACTTAATGGAACCATAAAATTAACAGCTCCAGTAATGAGCACGTCAGCTCCAGGGGAGGCTGAGCAGGAACGGGGCTGCTGCAGGAGCTCAGCACAACACGAGCATCCAGCCCTGGGAATTGGGTCTTGGACTGCTCTGCACAGAGCCTTGCAGGGCTGGGTGGGAATTCTGTGCCTTGTGGGGCTCTGGAAATGGAGTGGGCTCTAAGGGAAGGTCCCAGGGAAGGGCTGGAGGTCCCTGAGCAAAGCCAGGAGGTGCAGAGCCAAGTCCTGGCAGAGATTCCACGGTGCAGGTGGGCTCCCAGTCCTGTGTGGGAGCGAGGATGGCACAGTGCTGGGTTTGGTGAGGGAAAAGCAATGGGCACACAGGATCTGCCCCTTCATCTGGCTTCTCCGTGTTGTGTGTCATGGAAACGGTGAAAAAAAAACAGATCAAAAAGGGCTCAGATTCAAGAGGAGAACAAAAAGTACTTTGGCTACTCTTGTTGGCATGAGCTCCTGCAAGGGGAGATGAAAAGCCACAAGGTTTGGCAGAAAGAAGATGGAGTGATCTAAAGCAAGGGCTTAAAAAAGAGGAGAGGGAAGAAGGGAGGGATTTTGGCAGAAAATCAGTGGATTTGGTCAAAGTGAAGAAAGCAGTGGACGTGAACAGAGGAGAAGGGGGGATCACCCTTGGTGACATCTCTTTGGAGAAGGGGAGCCTGTCAAATTGTCCATAGGGGTGTGCTGCCAATATCCACCATGAAATCTGAGCCGTGTGCTACCTTGAACATTCTCAGTGCCTGTGCTCTCTGTCTCCTGTGATCTGCTGAGGAACTCAGTATCATTGTAAAGCACATTTCTAAGTCTCCTAATAAGCAAAAACCTGAATGAGGCAGCCTAAAGCCAGGAGGCAAAGACATTGAAAAGCTTTTAGCTAAAATCCTCATAATTCGGGGGTTTCATTAATTTTTTTAAAATCCTTCTCTCAAGTATTTAATTTCACCCTTCGGTCTTCCTGTAGCCATCATGTTTTAGCCATGCAGCATCCATTTGCCTGTAATTACAGCCGTGCCATTCAGCTCTCAAACACCCCCTCAGACACTCTTTCGGCAAGTGGAATTTTAAATATAAAGCGAGAGTTAATCAGCAGCCAGATTGAAGCATTGCGGAAAGATAGCGAAACTGCTTGATATTCCTGAGAACTCTGGTGGCTGTTTTATGTGTGTTTTCAACCACGCTGTGCTTGATGACCTTGTAATGATGGAGTTTGAAGGGAAACAGAGACTGAATCATCACTTCTGAGACTGATGGTTTCGGCAGAGGCTGATGCTCTGAGCACGGTCACAGAAAAAAAAAAATAGCTGTTTTCAAAGGTCAGGACGTGGGTTTGGCACCGGGCCCAGCTACCTAAAAACATCTGCAGAGCTGCTGTGGTGGCTGCTGAGAGCAGGGTGCAGGAGGAGGTGGAGATCCAGAGCCAGATGTGCTCATTAGCAGCTGCTTTGCCCCCAGTGCCTGCTCTGAGAGCTTTGCCATTCCCCCCACCACCCTGAGATGTCCCAGGAAGGACACAGGCACAAAACCAGAGTCACTGGCTGATCAGGGCTGAGATTGCTGCAGAAATGGAATTGGATAGCACTTTTATCCAGTTACTCACAAGTCTCTGTACCAGTCCCAGTGGCTTTTTGGGCTGTGGTGCCTTCTGGACTGCAGCTGGGCTCCCACAGAGTGCTGGCAGGAGTGGGGGGCAGGAGCTGGGTGTTCCTCCAGTCCAGGGGTTTTCCAGATGCCTTGATGTCCCACCAGAGCCACCAGAACTCTTGCCTGGGAAGGCTGGCCTGGAACAGAGACTAGACAGAGCAAAAGGAATAAAATAGGTATTTATTGAAAGGATAAAATTGGTATCTATTGAAATGATCCACCTTGGGCAGTGTAAGACCCTGGCCAGGGCTACACCCAAATCAAATCCAAGATGGATCCCAGTCACGAGTTTTTACACTTTCATAAGTTTTGGTTCATCTACACACTGGGGTCAATTATCCAACCACAGCCCCAGGCTATGAAGTCTCAGCCCCCTTTCCCTTGATGTTGTTTCTGCTTTTTGGGTGCCAGCTGTCCTTGATTCTCTAGCTGGGAAGGGATTGTTTTGTCCAACTCCCCTGTGAAGAGAACTCACTAACACCTAATATGAAGTTTCAGAGTTGCACACTAAGCAGCAGAGATTCTGAAAAATATAAAAGCTAAAACCCAAGGTATCATTTGGGGTGTTGTGTTAGTTGGGGAACAGAGTCCTGCATCCTCAGGGATTCAGGCACCCCAGCCCAGCTGGTTCAGGCAGGTCCCAGCTCCTGGGTGTTTCACCTGCCCTTGCTCAGGAGCTCATGGCACCCAGCACTGCTCAGGTGGCAGAGCAATGAGGCACTGGTGGAGCTCCATCCCAAATTCCAGCCCTTGGTCCTGGCACCTTTGGTTGCCCTGCAGCAGGAGAAGGGGCTGCAGGTGGCAGCCTCGACCTTTCCTGGCACCTCCCGTGCTCCTGGCAGGGTCCAGCTCTCCCCCTGGAGCTGCCAGAATTGCCTGATGGCACCAGGCTGGCTCCAGGCTCTGTGCCATGGCAGACGAGTTGCCAGCTCCCAGGTGTCTGCCTCAAGGCTGTGCTGTCCCTCCTGCTGATGATGCCTTAGGATTTCAGCTTTTATATTTTCCATCCATTTGTAATCCTGTAATTCTTTAGTGTGTAACTCCAAACTCCATATCCAGCGCTGGCTGCTGCTCTCCCATTTTGGGCAGACACAACAATTCCTCTCCAGGCTGGGAATCAAGGACACCTCACTGCCTCAGGCCCCCAGGGATGGAAACATAAGTGAGTTGGGGGCAGCAAACCTGGGGTAAATGACTTCATTACCTGGAGCTGTAATTGGAAAATTAACCTCCAATATGCAAATGAACCAAACTTATCAAAGTGTGAAAACCTGTGACCCATCATCCATTTTTGGGTGCAGCCCCTGGGGGTCTTTGTCTGCCCTAAATGTACCTGAAGGCCCTTCAATAAATAGAACAGCTTTTTATTCCCTTAATTCTGTCTGGTCTCTGTTTTTAGGTAGCCCCAAAAACACATCACTACCAAATCCTCCATCCCAACCCCTCCACTCCAAGCAGCTGTAGGTTCCAAAACCTTGTGCAGGGAAAGCTCTGATCCCTCTGTGCCTGCACCTGGACCCTACAGGAGCAGGTGTTTGGGCAGGGGGGTGAATTGCTGCCGTGGGGAGGCAGAGCTGGCAGCATCCCAGGGAAAAGTCAGGGCAGGGAATTGGGAGCAGAGTCCCCCCAGCTGCCAGCAACGTGCCTGGAGGGAGAGCAGCTGCTCCAGGGGGCAGCCAGGGCCTCCAGGGAAGGAATCTAAGTCCCAGCCAGCCACTGGGAAAAGCAAAGATGCATCACCTTGAAGGCTTGTCCTTGGAGATGCTGGCTAGTCTTGAAATGAAGCAACCTGGTTTTCCTGGTATTTTTTTCAAAAGAGAGCTGAAATATTTTGGATACTTGATTATATAATTAGCTTTTAGCTGCTCTGAATACCATGCCTTAATTATTCTGGATTCCACTGTTAAATAATTAGAGCTGTCTTGTTTACTAGCAAATTTTCTGTTTGTTGCTCCAGGGTGATTTGTTTTATGTAAATTAAGTACCCAGGGCAAGTAGCATTCAAGTGTCCCAAATGCCAGCAAAGAATTGGGTTGGTTTGTTTTGCCTCTGGGCAGGTTTGAGATGTTGCCAGAATGGACAGAACTAACAAACTGTCTCTTGGTTTAAGATCCCTCTCTTTCCCAAAATCAAATCTTTCTTCTGTTTTTTTTTTTTATTTTCCTTTCTTTCTTTCTTTTTTTTTTTTTTTTTTTTTTTTAATTTAATGTTTTCTCTTGAATTCTGTGTTGCCTGAATCGTACTTGGAGTTACTGAGGATTGACATCAAAACTTTGGCTTTGCCCCTGCACCACTTGGAAAACTTGAGATGAGTCTTTTTCCCCTTGAGATGGGTGCTGTCAGCTCTTCTAGCAGTTCATTGAATCGACAATTTCTTTGTATTTTAGGATCATTTTTGCAGCCCCAGCTTTTCTGAAACACTTGGATAAAACTTGTAGGGAAAAGAGGAGGATAAAGGGAGGGTCAGGAATCAAACTGTAAGGATTACAATAATTCTTCAAGAAGGTTGTGGGTGAGAGGAAAGTCTGTTGAGCTGATTGTTGACCAGCACCCCCAGGTCCTTTCCCACAGGAGAATCACAGCCATTAAAATATGAGTGTGTTTTGGAGAGCCCAGGTTTTGTCACCCAGCCAGCTCTAACTATGGCTCTCTGTTGACAAAACATCTACAAATACACTTTATCAAGAACGTCTTTTATCTTAGAAGAGGAAGAAAATAAAGCAAGAGAAGGAATTGTCTGCAGAAAAGCCTCTGTCCCTCGTTTATAAATGTCTGTGCAGAAAACAGGATGAGAATAAAGCAGCCATCCTGTGTTGCTCAGGTCAGGGGTTAGGTTTTATCCCAGATGCAATAAATGAATCAAAGGCAGAATATTGACAAATTTTCAGGAACAAACCCATTGCAATGCCAGGTGAGACCTCCCTTCCTTCCCTCACCGTGGTCAGCAGCAGGAGCTTCTGAGAAAACCGGGGAAATTGCACAGGGGATTTATATTTTTCTTCTCCTACGTGGAAATTTATGTGTCACCTATTCACTTGGTTTTTTCCCAAGGCTCTGCAATATCTATTTAGATGCCTGGGAAGGGGGAGGAGTGCGTGTCCTGCGAGGCTTGGCAGGCAGTTTGCAGTTTTATAGGCAATGTGCTTACTCCGTTATTTTTAGCCCGTTATTACCGGGCTGCTTTGGATTATTTAATGTGTGATATCGACTCCCTCCTCCCCCCTGCAGGCTGGACTTGCTGGGAGGAGCTGCCAGATGGGAAGAGCATCACCCATTCTCTCTGCCTTTTGCAGAGACTGACATTAGGCACCCGTGATGACTTTTCTGTGCTCACTTGGGAGAATTTTGCCACTCTCTGGTTTCTGGATGCCACTGGTGAAGTTTTTGGAGTTCCCAAGCCAAGTCAGGGAGTGCTGTGGCTCTGCTGAGCTGCTCTGAGTGATGTCCTGTGTCCCCTGCCTGTGACAAATACAGGCTCACACCCCGCTGAAATGCACATTTTTCTTCATTTGCATGGGAATAAGAGTTGGTACAGCCAGCTTAGTGAAATGGAGTTGCTTGTTAATCCCTGGAACTCAATCACAGGGCTGGGCACAGGCTGGGCTGGGAGGGTAATTTGCCATGGCAGGTTGCTGTTGCATTGATGGTTTTCAGACAGCTGACACTGTTTAGCTGGAAGATAAACTTTGCACAGCCACACAATGATTTAGGAGCTGTGGGCAAAATGTGTGAGAGTTGAGTATCTCAGTTCATTTAAAGGCCTTGCTGCATATTCTTATTCTCAAAATGTGTCAGTGAGCCAGTTTTCATAGTTATTTAAATAGTGACAGAAGCACTCAGAATAAAAACCCTTCCAGGTGACTATCTGCATCCTTAAACTTTTAAATTCTTCTATATAGCTAGCATTTAAAGGCTTAATTTTCAAGTCCCATTTGTTTGAAATAATTTAATGAGTCCACATTGCTAAGATCTTATTTCAGACAGG
Source organism: Acridotheres tristis (assembly GCA_037013685.1). Lineage (NCBI taxonomy): Eukaryota > Metazoa > Chordata > Aves > Passeriformes > Sturnidae > Acridotheres > Acridotheres tristis. The sequence continues at coordinate 3,171,501 of CM072899.1, read as the reverse complement.
TATTTTTTTGCAAAAAGGTTAAGTAACCTTATCAGTCCCTACAACTCCCTGGAAGGTGGCTGTGCTCAGATCTCTTTCTCCAGGCAGCACTGACAGAACCAGAGGACACAGCCTTAAGCTGCACCAAGGGAAATTTAGGTTGGATATTAGGAAAAAGTTTTTTGTGGAAAGAGTGATAAAGTACTGGAATGGTCTGCCCAGGGAGGTGGTGGAGTCACCATCCCTGGATGTGTTTAAAAAAAGCCTGGATGTGGCACTGGGTGCCTTGGTTTAGTTGAGGTGTTGGGGCTGGGTTGGACTCGATGATCTTGAAGGTCTCTTCCAACCTGTGATTCTAATCACCGTGAAAAGACCCTAAATTTGAATTTATTTGAATGGAATTCAAGTCTGAATTCTCTTAGTGCCAATGGATCCATCCCTGGAGGGCTGCCATGGGAAGAGGGGGATGCACCCCATGGGATGCTCGTGGTGGAGGAGCACCACAGGGCCCTGACACTGCCCAGGGGGGACCTGCTCCTGCAAAAAGGTGTCCTGGAGTTTGGTGCCAAGAGAAGGATTCCCCCCTGAGAGGGGAAAAAGCTCAAATAGCAAAACCCCAGGTGTTTGAGTAGTTTTACATCTTTTCTGACCCGTGGGGTCGGTGAAGGGCTCTCTCTGACTGCAGGCTGTAAACTTCTGCTCAGTTGTGCCTGTGAATTGCAATAAATTGTTACCAACACTAAGTAGAGAGAAATGTGACTTTTTTATTGCTGTTTATTTTTTAATCAACCCTGTGTAAGCCTGTGCATACCTCTGTCATCAGAGACTCTCTTCCTTTTGCCCTTAATCACATTTCTGCTGCCAGCCTGAAGATTGACTGTCCTGGGCTGGCATTTTTCCAGGGTCAGTTTTTCTTCTTGTCAGCTTTTCTCTTCTTTCTTTCTTATTTTTTTTTCCTTTTTCTCTCTTTGTGGCAGCATTTCTCTGTTCAGCCTCATTCCATGCTAGACTTTTCCCCACCACAAACCCCGTGCTGGGATTTGGCTGCACGTGCTAAGGAGAGATAGCAAAGCCTGCTTGGAAATGGCTTTAAATGCTCAAACACATGGGAGATGTCTGCTAGCAAAGGAAACCTTTAATTGCAAAGAAATCTACAGTTCAGTGGATTTATGGAAATAAATTTGACTGCAAGTCAGGCCTGGAAGGTATTAAAGGTGCTGGAAGGAGAGGTTTGTCAAAGGGGAAGTGCATGCAATGGCTGTGCTGGAGAAGGGAGAGCAGGGCAAGAGGACGTGGATTTGGGGTTTTGTTTTGTTGTGAATTCATCCATCAGGGTCTGGACTTGGTATTTTTCCCTGTCTCCCACGAATAGCAGTGTTTGCTCCTGGCCTGGCAGCCCCAGTCCCCAGCCCTGTGCCACTCCCGCCTGGAGCAGGAGCTTGACTTGTGCTTGCACATCCTGCAGCCCTTCCTCCTGCCTGCCGTGCTGATTATGGGACATGGAAAAGGTCCAGACAGAGGATCTGCTGCCTGTGTAAGTGCTGGATGTGGGAAGCTTTTGGGGTCTTTTGAATGCCCAGGGCTGGAGTGTGTCTGGCTTTCCTGCAGCCCCAATCTGCCACGTCCTGGCACAGGGCATGGGTTTTGCAGCATCTGTGTCGTGGAGGAGGAGAAACCTGCTGTGCTCAGCCTGCAGAGCCCACTGATGGTCAGGACAGCGCTAGAAATGCTCACAAGGCATCCAGGGAAATGGAGAGTGGGAGAGCCTTTCAGGTAGTGAGGATGAAAGCTCTGAATATCTTTTGTGCCCAAGATTTTTACCTGCTTCAGGCACGGCAGTGAGCACGCTGACAGCCAGGGCTCAGACTGCACTTTGAGCTGTCAGCACATCCATTCATTCAGACCAAAAAAAACCTGGCATGGCCATTTGCCTCAGCCCTCCCTGACTTTGCTTTAGTCCACAGGGCAGGCTGCAGGGATGCAGCCCTGCCTGTGCTGCTCCTGCTCAGCGTGAGCAGCTGTGGCTCTGCTGCCTTGGCACAGTTCGTGTTTTCCTGGGCTCACATTTCAGCCCAGCTCCAGCCCCGTGCTGGGTGGAAGCTGCAGGCAGGAGCCACGCTGCTCCAATGACACGGAGATGTTTTCTAGGAAAAGAACTGTAAAGAATGCTAGGCATGAAATTCGATGTGTATTGTCCTAAATAACGAGGGCTTGTAGATCTTTGCTAGGGCACACCATGGAATTTATGGGGTGTAAAACAGTTCCAGAACTGACAGTGCAGAGATCAGAAAACACTGTTGTGCATCTGGAAATGCAAAGCAATGGGTGAGTTTTGTGCTGGGAGAGTTGTTGTGCTGTCCATCCCCTCCCCAGCTGAAAGCAGAATTGGGGCAAAGAGTGACAATCATGAAATCACCATAGAATGGGTTGGGTTGGGAAGGACCATAAAGTTCATCCCATTTCCAGGGACAGGGACACCTCCTGCTGTCCCAGGCTGCTCCAAGCCCCAGTTTCCAACCTGGCCTTGAACAATCCAAGGATCCAGGGGCAGCCACAGTTTCTTTGTGCACCCTGTGCCAGGGCCCCAGCACCCTCATGGTAAAGAATTTCTTCCTAAAATCTGATCTAAATCTCTTTCCCAGGTGCTCCAAGTGGAGCAGTCTGGTCAGTGGCTGTGAATTTTCCACTGGGTGATGCCCTTTAATTGGGTTCAGATGCTTAATCACATCTATGGAAATACCAGGTAAACAAAACCGAGCTGCAGTAATTAGAGGTGCCAGCAGCAGCTCCTGCCTTTTCAGATTTCTTCCTGGAATCTGGCCTGGTAATTTAGGGGAGAAAATCAATTATAAGCTTCTGGAGATGATTTGAGTTTGGCCTTTGGGGGATGAGGTCTCTGCTGCAGGTGTCCTGGACAGTGGGAATTTCTCTGTCTTGTCTTACTTCAGTTGATAAAGCAACGATTCCTCCCTTTTTTAAACAACATGAGTGATAAAATATTTGAAATCTGGCAATTTAGGGGAAAATGGGGCTGTTTAATCCAGGCAACGAGAACTAGCAGCAGTATATTGAAATATCGGACTGGTATTTTCTCACAGGTAAGGCTGCAGATAAGAACAAAGATAAATTGTTTTTTCTTCGTGACTATTGCAGTAAAATCTCTTTTCTCTGGAAGACTTTCCTACACTCTCAGAGAGTTTCAGAGCTGCGCCCCCAACCCCAGCAGATGGGAATGGGTCCTGGTGGGGCCAGGAGGAAGGGTGGATGTGGCAGAATGGAAATGCCTGATTTGGGAATGCCTGCAGGGTAATGATGTGAACATCTTGCCATTAATAGAGAATTCAAAGACAGTTGCTGGTGGAGAGAAACTTAAAATAACCCAAACAGGTGAAATTAGCAACAGTAGGGGAAGCAGCAGAGATTTCCCAAGCAGGCATTTGGGAAGCAGGGACAATAAAACTCAGTAAACAAAATGCAGAACTGCTTGGAAGGTGGATGTGCTCTTGAGAGGTGTTTCCACTGTGGAAAGGCTCATTCTGCATCTGTTGGTACATTTAAGATGGCCCAGGGCAAGATTCAGAGAAGGATTTAAGTGCTGCAGCTTTGTTTAGTGCAGCAGAATTTGGGAAGCTCATCCTCACCTTGAGCCTGTCGCTGCCTGCTGGCTGCAGGGCGAGAGTTCTCTTCGATTAATTACCTGTAATTGTCATTAAATGAATGAGCAGATCTCATGTTTTCCTTGGCTGTGCTGTAGAAAACCTCCAGTCTTCTACTCTCAGAGGCAGAGAATCTGGCATATGGAAATATTCCATTTATTGTTCAGTGTTGCCTCTCCTTCAACACAGCCCCTGTTGGTGAGAGCAGCCCTGCAGGAGCTTTTCCTGAGGGAAATTTCAGCTCAGAGCTTTATTTTCTCAGAATGCCCATTACTGCAAGGATTTACCTTAGAGAACAGCTTTTTTTTTCAGCTTTTGGTAGTCAGTAGGTTCCCACATGCTGTTCTTAAATGAAAATAAATTATTCTAGTAAAAGATTCTATTAGAAATTAAGTTGGTGTTAAAAGTGGATGAATTATTATTGCTTTTTTTATTCCTTTTTTAGGCTATGTAGGGAAGTGACTACCAACCAAATGTGCAAAATTAAATGTTGTCATGCATGTATTTTTTTTTTCATTATGGTCTTTAGCTGCTGTTCCCTTTCATAGGATGAAAGCTTTCCCCTCTTCTCCACCCCAATATCTGCAGTTGTGTTTGATTTCCCAAGGCCAGCTGCCCAGGCATATCCCAGACCTTGCAACCCTCAGTCATGCAGAACAGAGTCTGAATTCCTGAACTTTCCCATCCATTCCACTGGGGCAGTTTACAGAGGCATTGTTACAAAAGAAGTTGGTATTTTCCCTATCCATCCAATTACCTTTGTGGAAAAAGACACTTTTTTGTTTTTCATTAATCCATGGAATCCAGGTTATGGATGGTCCAGTGAAGTTTCCAGCAATTCTGTGCTGTAAATCTTACACTACCTACAGCCAGAAATCTACACTTGCTTTACAGTTTAATTACTTGTTATTATGATGTAAAGATTATTCTTTAAGTTAAGTTGCTTGAGAATGATGTCCTTAAATTGTGCTACAAGCGTGGTTTTGGCACTGGTTCTGAGGTCTTTATTTATGTAGCTGAGGAGTTTCCTCATCTGTAATCAATGGTTTTCCTGAGCACAGAGCTGAGTGTTGCAGAATCCAACCCCATATTTTTGTGGCAGGCTCTGGAGTGGTGACATTGCTGCATGAGCTGCATGGCAGCTGTCAGGTTGGTATTAATGGTAAAATCTATTGAGGGCTTTGACAGAAACGCTGTAATTGATGTGTTTGTGACCAAGGATTGGAGCACTCAGAGCTGGAGGGTTCAGCACTGCCTCTGAGCAGCAATTCTCCAGCATTCCCATTTATTTCTCCCACTCTCATGTTTACCTCATTTACCCACAGCTGCACCCCTTAGCTCAGGCCACAGTGCCTACAACATGAGATTTGGATAATATGACTAAACCCAAATTCCTGGGTGGAGGGGAGGATTGTGCTGGTGCTGCTGTTTTTCTTCTAAATCAAGCAGTTTCAATCCTGATTTTTCTGATGCTGTGGCAGAGGAGATTTCAAAATGGCTTTAAATAAGTACATTATTCTCATGCAATTTAATTCTTCCCATTGTAGCAGCAGCTGTATGTGGTGTCGTGGCTTAGTGGGGCAGAGCTGAGGGGCTGCAGGGTCTTGGTGAGATCTGGGTGGGACACACACTGATCCCATTTGAAGTGCACTGGGGAGGGGGTTAGTGGGGATGATGCCTTTTCTCTGGTCCTAGAATCACGAGCCAGACATAATTATGGTGATAAATAGGGGTCATCTTTATATGAGGATCCTCAGGGGCACAATTGGTCAGGTGGAGAATGCCCGAGATTCACGTGCCACATAAGATGTATACAATTTTTATAGATTTTGCAAGTTAGCATATCTGACAAGAGTCCCTAATTAGAAGCACACCTGCTGAATTTACCCCCAGTTCCATCCAGTACCTTCTAGATCCTCCCCCTTCAAATGAGGACTGAACTTTGTTTAGAAAAACCTGTTCTCAAGAGCTGGTCTCAGCCTTGGCTTCTAAGGAGAACCAAGATAGCGTGGGGGTCTTGGAATGTGTTTTGTCTGTCTGCCTAGGAAGACACTGAAGTTACAATAATAGACTGCAGAGGCTCCAAAAAAGGCTCCAAAAGCTGTGCTCTGATTGTGCCATCTCGGTGCTGGGACTGAGGAGCACTCATTCCTGGTTCTGGGAATGCTGCTGCAGCCAGCCCAGCCTTCCACAGCATCCCCCGACCCCAAAAATGTGATTGGTGTTGAAAGCAGTGCCAATCAAAATGGATGGTTTCTGCAATATTGTGATCTACCTGGAAATAACCTGCTCCTAACTCAGACGGGAGCAAAAGAAGGAACAAAAAACTGCCTTTGTGCAGGATTTAATATTTACATCTCAGACTTTGCCAAATAGGTTTGTTATTTATAGCAGGAGCAGCAGGAATATTCATCAGTTGCCATGGACATATTAAGCTCACCAAGTACAACAGTGAACCACAATCTGCACTGGAGTAATTTTAAAATGCTTTCACGCCGAGCGAAATAGTTTGTATTAAATTTAAGAGTTAAACGCTGGGTTTCTCCAGTGCTGTTTCTGGGGTTTCAGATATAAAAATGGAAATGCTTTATTGGAAATTTAATGGGAAGAGCAGTGCTGTATACAGGAACCCTAAAGAAGTCCCCGTCACTAGGCAGCGTTCAGGATCACAATTTACAGGGCTTAAAAAGCAGAATATGCAATGAGGGTGCCTCGGATCCCATTAATAGGGATATATTTCTGACGAGTTGAAATGCTACACGTAAAATAACATTTTGTAATTTAAATGGGAACACATTTAGGGGCTGGGTACTGCCTTATTGCTGCTGGCATGTGTATTTGAAGTGTTGGTCGGTGTGTCTGAGCTGGGGCAGTAATCACACATGACCAAATCCTCCTGCTCTGCTTTTGGGCAAGCAATCCTCATTTCTGAAATGCCAGGCTTCCAAAATATTGCTGGAGATGCAGGTTTTCTTCTTTCTCGGGCTAATTTAGGGAAAGAAAAGACAGAGAAATTATCCAAGGCTTTGTAGTCAGAGCCTGTGCAAGGGGTTAAATCTGGGCAGGGAGATCTCAGCAGACATTTACTGGTTTTCCACTGAACCTGCCCTTCCCCTTCCCCAGCCCAAAGAACAAATCCAGCAGTAAAAGAACAGCTGAAAGCTGCCAGGCTTTAATACCCATAGATAAGGTCATTCCTTAGGGGAGACCTGCTCAAACGCATAATAATATAACCAGGAACTGGAAAAGACACTGAGATATATTAAAAGATAAAATAAAGCAGACTGAAGTTCAAACATAGAAAAATCTAAGCTTTGTGTGGTGAGAGGTAAAATATTCTCACAGACAAGTGGAGGCTCTTGAGAGAGGAAGTGTTTGAAAGGCCTGGGAGGCTGGAGAAATCCTTGGGGATGAGCGTTTGGAGACTTACATGATGCAGATAACACAGGAGGAGGGTTGGGAGGGCACCTGTGGGAGGCTGAACTCACCTGCCACAGTGGTCAGGGGGTCTGGAAACACAGCAGGGACTGGAGCATCACTCTGGCCAACTGGAGGAGCAGCAGGTAACTGGGGAGAGTTCCCAGTGATAGAATCATAACCCCAGGAATAACCCTAAAACCCAATGGAGTCTTGCTCGTGGTGTGGCACAAGTACTGAAGGCCAAGGCTGTCTCCAGGGGCTCTGGGATTTTTCTCTCCATTGTAGTTTGCAAATTTTTGTGTTAGAACTGAGAAGGTCTGAATTGGATTGTGGGTATCTGTTTTGAAGGGCTCCCTCTCCTAAGCCCTTTTGGATTAAAGTTGGCACTTTTTTTGTTGTTGCTTTTTGTCTTTAACTTGCAGTTTTTTAAATGCAGCATCATCCTGTAAATCCTCTCAGTGGGGCTCTAGCGTGGTCTGGAACTCCAGCTCAGAGCACACGTTTGGTAAGGTGTCAATACTCCATCTTCTTTCCGAAGCAAATTCAGATTCCTGCTGCTCCCTGCTTTTAGCTGGCAGTCCTTTATTAAACCCCTTCCCACCTCATGTCTGAGGGACAGCCCAGTGCTGGACTCTCCTGCCATCTGGGGGGGTTCAGTGCCCACCTGGGCTGTGCCAGGTGTGCTCTTGGATGTATTGAACAGCATTTTCAACCTGGTGTTTGTGCAGGGACCCAGGAGCTGGTGGTGGGACAGGGCTCACATCACTGCTGGGCTGGGAGTGATGGGTTTTGGGGGGATGGTTCCTTGGGGGTGGTGAGGGATAGTGCCAGCAGTTTGGGGGGGAATCTTCTGATTTGAGAGAGAGCTGAAGGCTGCCAGGATGTCTCAGCACGGGGATTGGAGCAGGTTCTGCTTTGGGAGTGCAGTACAGGAAGGGTTCAAGGATCAGTTTTGACAATGGAATTACCTGCACTTGATCCAATACTGTGAAATTTTAATAGTTCCATGGTTGAAGAAACAACAGTGATTATGAGCTGGACTTGGTGAAGATGAGCTTCTTAAAAGTGATATTGCAAATGGAATTGCAGGGTAGGGAGTGCTACACCCTGTTAATTAAACTTTTTCCTGGCTAAGTGGTGCCCTGGTCTTTGCAGACTGCTCATGTTCCTCTCCAAACCCTTCCTGCTGCCAGAACAGCCTGGAACCTCTCTAACAAATTTCCCTTTTCTTTCTCAAACAGACTAAGATATACTGCAGGTATTTTATAGTTTTAGCATGGCTTGTTGTGCTCAATGTGCAGTTGTTATTTCCTTGCCAGCAATACACTGGAATGAGCAGCCTTCCACTGCTGCTGGATTCTCTTCCCTTCCATACAATGTGTGTGGGAGGGATTACTCCCCTGAGATAGACATGAAATCCCTCACTGAGCTCTTCAATGTGTTTTTCTTACAGAGAAAACAAATATGAAGAAGAATGTGAAGAAAAAAAAAATCATGTTTCAGTTGTTCACTTTTGTATTTTCTTAGTGAGTTTTTCATCTGCCAGCTTTCACCAAGCAGAAGGGGGAGGTACAAAGTGAGAGCAGAGAGAGAACTGCTTAAAAACCTACCTATAAAATCCAGCACGTCTTGATCCTTCAAATACTATTCCTCCTCCCTGAAGTGCAGGGCAAAGGGGCAGAATTAACTTTCCAGATTATTGGGAAAGAAGGATAAAACACAGTGCAAATGATCCCTCCTAGGTGTGCTCACTGCATCTCCTGATCACCTCCTGCTGCCCTTCAGGGCCTCTTCGTGCAGTAGAGAATTCCAGCAGGACCAGTTTTCCTCTCTGGATTCTGTCTTTAGCTATTCTCCCCAAATATTGAGTACATTTTGTCTAGACAAAGCTCACTTTTGACTCTAATTTTAGAGTTCACTCCATTTCAGCTATCCTGCAATATTAAGCATGTCTTTCTGAAGGCTGGGAAATCCCAGCTATTTGTGATTTAGTTAAAATGGCTCTTGTTTAAGCAGGAATGATCTGAACTGGGGGAGAAAAAACTATGAAACCTCTCTGGAAGTGGAGAAGTCATCAATGAGGTTTGTGTGTGTTCACTGTTTCCATTTTGTATTCAGAAGGCTTAGCCCCAGCTACTGCAGAAAAGTTGGGGAATTACCACTTGCAGATAAATCTTGTGTCTAAATTGTACTTCTTGGTTGCTAATTTTGCTAATTAAAATATCTATCACCCATGCACGGCCTCAGACGGATTTAAAAGAGGAGCATCACTGTCTGTAATTTAATGAGGAGCTGTGCATGATCCTCAGGTTGAATTTATCCCTGTGTAAAGGATGTGAAATGTGTGCTGGGTGGATTTGGACAAGAATCCACATTTTTGTGGAAATGTCCACGAAATGTCATCCCTGAGCCACAGGGGTTTGTTCTGCATTGGAGCCACCAGTGATAACAATGGTTTTAAATTAAATGAGTTTATGAGTTAAGGGTTTTAAATTAAAAGAGGGTAGATTTAAACTGGGTGTGATGAAGAACTGTTTAGCAGTGAGGGCTGTGAGGCACTGGGACAGTTTCCCAGAATGGTGGTGGATGCCCCATCCCTGGAAATGTTGAAGATGAGGTTGGACAGGGCAACCTGATCTGCTCGGAGCTGTCCCTGCCCATGGCAATTGGACTAATTGACCACTAAAGTCCCTTCCCAACCCAAAGACTCTCTGATTCTGGTGGATATTTTGGAGCTGCTGACAGCGAGACAACAAAACTCACAAAGTTCTGTTTGCTCACAGCCTCGGGGGCTCAGAATAATATTTTTGGGGGAAGTTCTCATCAGATTCCTGTTGGCTTGTCTCCTGAGGAGGAGGGATGGGTCCTGCCCCTGTGCAGGATGCTGTTCACCTCGGGGACACTGTGGGACCTCCCTTCTCCCACTGGGAATCCCCACACTGGACCCCCACCCCCTCACCCTGGCTGGCCTGAGGCACCAGGAAATGTTTTCTGCTCTGGTTCTGCATTCAAATGGAAAACAGCATTCCCTGTACACTAATGTGCATCATCAGTCTTTCAGAGATGCTTGATTTCTGTTTGATTCTTAATTATTATAATAGTTAAGGCACTTAACATGCTTTAGTGATTTACTTCATTTAATTGGATGTAGTGATTAGAATATCTTTTATATTGCCCTCACCGCGGTTTTAATTTAAGATTATAATCTCATGGTTCTTTTCAGCTCCTCTGGCTTTCATTTAGATGCTGCTTTTCTTTTCTGATTTCATTTTGTTTATTCGTTTTTCCTGCTGATTCAGTAAACACGCTGCTAAGATGATTTCTTGGGAAACCTGTGTGGTTATAAATTCTTTCATTCAGTGCAGACATTAATGAATTAAAAAAAGATATGAAAATGATGCATGAGCCTGCGCTCAGCCTCTGGAGTTGTCTGTTGCTTTTTGCAGTAATTTGCTGGAATTAAAAAAAAAAAAAAAAGAAAGAAAAAAGAAATTATTTTCTTGATGGGGCATATGAAATAAGGAAATGGAAAGTGGCAAAGTGATGTCTTCTGTGTGTGTGTCAGTGAGGCACGTCCTGCCTTAGCAGGCTCTGACCCAGCGTGGGAGATTTTGGTGTTGGTCCCCAGAGGAGGAACTGCTCTGCTGAAGGGAATCCAAATCTGAGGCTGCAGGTTCAGCCACCCCTGCCCTGTGCTGAGGACACCAGCACAGGCACTGGGGAGGAGAGGAGGGAGTGCTGAACGAGCTCATTCTGTGTGATTTCAGGAACAAACAAGCACTTCTCTGCAGGGACAGTGGCACGTTCTCCAAATTAGTCTGACATGTACAAAAGCGTGTTCTTTTTTCCTCTTGGTGCTGTACAAAAACCACACAGATAATCCAGGTGGTATGTCACTGTAGAAGTATATAGTATCTGTATTTTTTTTTCTCTGCTCCAATGCCAAATTCCAGGAGTTCTCCATGGCTGCACTGCTCCTCTCAGAGGGAAAGGGCCAACACACATTCAGGCACACACAGGAACTCGGAGGACCAGCAGGAGAGGAGTGGCTGTTTTGTGAGAAATTCCCATTTGCAATTAGGCTGGGAAAGCTGAGACATCCATTTTAAGGCTGCTCAGTGCTTGGGGCTTTGTCCAGCTGAAATCCATGGAAGCAGAGAAGTGCTTTATCTGCTTTCTCTGCTCAGCAGCACAGGCACTGCAGCAGCAACAGCAGGGTTTGCTTGGATCCCAACACAAAACTAAAATTACAAAACCCCCAGTCCTTATCTTTAACACTCACCAGGGATCCTGTTCAAACAGAATAAAGGATGGGGTCCCCTGTGCAGGGCCCCTGGTCCTGCCCAGGAGTGCCCACTCCAAGAAGGAAAATTCCTCATCCCCCACATCCCTGTGGCACCAGCAGTGCCCAGGGCTGGGGAGCAGCTGGAAACTCAGGGTTCCTTTTTCTGCCAGGCCACCTAATGAGGGGAAAGCCACTGATGCACGCAGGGCCTCAGAAGCAGGCTTTGATGAATTAGTTATTTAGCCTGTCTCATCACCCCTGTGTGCCCCGGTGTGGAATCCCCTCCCTGGACTGTGGGAATGAACCAGAGCCCGGTGCCTTTCATCCCTGAGAGCTGGGCTTTTTTCTGGGAAGGTTCCCAGCGAAACCAGTTGGCTTTTGTGCAGATCAAAGTGTACCTGGACGTGATTTCAGGTACCTGAGCCCCGTCCTGTGTGACCACAGCACCTGCTCTGACCATGCTGGAGCATCCCAGCCACTGCATTGCCATGAAACATCAAAGCAGCTCCAGAGCCTGGAGCTGCCACCTGTCAGGCCTGTGACACACATCCTAAAGCAGTTAAAGTGTTGTTACGAGTGCAGAAATATTAACAAATCGTCGGTTATTTAAAGGGAATCATTTAGGGCTCATCTGGCTAATGAGGAAGAAAAAACGGAGCTGAACACTTGCTCTGAGTTGTAGGGAGACATCTGAGATCAGCTGTGGTAGGAACTACCAGGGAGCACACCTCGTTAGCTCCCTTGTGGAAAACTCCTTATCTGCCTCTTATTAGTCTTTCATTAATTAAAGCTCCAGAATTCAGTATTTTTTCTTAGCTGTTCTCTCAGCATGAAATTCAGCTAATTTTTCTACTATTGGAAACAAAGCTCCCAGAATGAAGTTTATTCTTACAGTGTTCTTGCACTTATTTATTTCATATCCTGTCATGCATGGATGAATTTATATGATGCTCTGATGACCTTTAGAAATTCTTCTGATTAAATGCTGTTCTACTTCATTATGACATTTCTGTACTTGTAGTACCCGATTTGATGTGTACAGCTTAATAACACAACTAGACATGAATGCTAATAACTTTACAATTCATTGCATTGCTATTTTTTAATGTAGATGAATTTTAAAACAAGTTTCTCTTGCTGCGGGCTTACATGAATCATATAAATTAGAAAGTAACAAAAGAACATATTAGCATTTGTTAGCCTGGATGCACAAATTTTGTAGTAACCATTTTAATATGTACTACAACTTTTCTAGCCTCAAGTTTAATATGTACAACAACTTTTCACCCTCGATTTTTCAACCAACATCATAATTGAATTGGTTTCCTTCTTGCCTAAGGATAATGATTTTACACTGATGGAATCATTATTAGATTCTAAGGATTATACTGATGATGCCTGTTTTACATAGAGCTAAAAAAAATTAAAATTATTCAACCGTAAACCGCTTTTTTTTTTTTTTTTTTTACACAAAGGCTACTGTAAGTTGGAGATAAATGAATTAATTATTGTGTTTAGAATTGTTGTTAATATCCAGCATCCATAACTGGAGCCATCTCCTTGCTGCAGCTCCAGGAGGGATTTGACAGCCTCATCCAGGGCGTGCCCTTGAAGGGCTGCAGGTGGGAAGTGGCAGTGGTGGAGCTGCTGCTGGGCAAGCATGGGTCTGTGGGGACAGGAAAGGGTTAATGGGGACAGGAGAGGGTTTGTGGGGACAGGAAAGGGTTAATGGGGACAGGAGAGGGTTTGTGGGGACAGGAGAGGGTTTGTGGGGACAGGAGAGGGTTCGTGGGGACAGGAGAGGGTTTGTGGGGACAGGAGAGGGTTCGTGGGGACAGGAGAGGGTTAATGGGGACAGGAGAGGGTTAATGGGGACAGGAGAGGGCTCATAGGGACAGGAGAGGGTTTATGGGGACAGGAGAGAGTTCACAGGGACAGGAGAGGGTTTATGGGGACAGGAGAGGGTTTGTGGGGACAGGAGAGGGTTTGTGGGGACAGGAGAGGGTTAATGGGGACAGGAGAGGGTTTATGGGACAGGAGAGGGTTTGTGGGGACAGGAGAGGGTTTATGGGACAGGAGAGGGTTTGTGGGGACAGGAGAGGGCTCCTGCAGACCTGCAGGGCAATCAGGAACCTCCTCATCCACGGGCACAGCCTCCAGCAGTGCAGGGAGGAGCAGAGGAAAGGTGGGAGAGGGGAGAGGAGGAGGATTTGCCGAGGTGTTTTACTGGGAAGGAGCTGGGTTTGGAAGAGCTGCCCCTGTTCCACCTCACCTTCCCGAGGGGTAAAATTGGGTGAATTGGGTGAGACCCAACTCACCTGTATCCATCACTTCTCCCTCAACGTCCAAGTGCTGCTTCTGGGATGGAGGGAGGGGGAAACAACCCAGGTTAAGCATAAATGATGAATTTCTGCTATCCTGAAACCCATCAACATTTCATGGGTAATTACACTTCAGGCTGCAGAAATAGCTGTTGAATTAATTGATTTTGCAGTTACATCCTGATGTGCTGAGTGGGTGTTGGTCTGTGTGGACGTGTCAAAATAACATCTTCAAAAGTCTCAGGGGTGAAAGACATTTACCTCTGTCTGTTGAGTAATCAGCAATTAGAATACAACATAAATACCTGAACCCTTTCATCTGAACAAGAGGAAGAAGAGCCTTTAAATACATGAAATATTTTTTACAATTTTTACCTGTCAAATGTAAAAGTGCCTGGAACTGAACATCAGCAAGTAGTCTGCTTTTTAAAGCTGGAGGTTAACATCAATTAAAAAAATATTTAAAAATCATATTTCTTTAAGCATCTATTTGAAATAATTTTAAATCACAGGCAGGAGAGCAGTCAGCATAACTCCAAGGGGCTGAGCTTCTGCATGATTTTAAAAAGCCTTTGTGCTTTGTGACTGCTGCTGGATGTCACTGCTGAGGTCAGGGAACGTGATTGCTTCCCCTCACTTCAGCTTCACTCAGTTTTATTCACTCCAAAAACAAGAGCAGGGAGCTGCACCAGCTGTAAACTTGCACTAATTGTGTACAGGGTGATCAATATATGAAATCAAATGCTATGTCTGTGCTGCATTAAAACATTATCAAACTCCTGTGCTCCTCAGCTCCTGGAACGTGGCTCGAGGAGCAGCACAGAGCTCCTGTTGTGAGTGGTTCAATAGTTTCCTTAAGCTGAGATGTAAACTTGTCTCTAAAAGAAAAAACAAGCTGACCTGCAGGTAATAGAGCTGCATTGAATTCATCTCGAGCACATGTTAAATATTCTTGACACCATTACCCTTTTCCTTAGGAAAACTTCAGAGTGGTCTTGATGAATAATGAAAATAAGGAAAAACAACCTGTAAAAGCAAACCAGGAGAACTCAGTAGCCCATCTACTTTCAACCTTTTGCTCTTTGTATTCTCAGCAAACGAAACAAAATCTCATCAAGCTTTCTTTTCAGCATTGCACAGGGCTTTAGACTATTTCCTAAGCTCAGCTCTTTGGAACAACAAAACAAAATAATTAAGGTGTTTCCAGCAATGTTAAATCAAGTCGATAGCAGGAGACAAGATCTCCAGATCCCAACCCAGGCTCTGCAAAGCACTTATTGAACAACCTGGGCTAAATTGCTTAACCTATTTGCTGCTGCTCCCCTGTCTTTAAAGTGAAGGCACATGAAACTCTCCCTGCCCTGGCATCCATCACTGGGGGTGTTGATTTTTGTTTTGGGGGCTTCTGGAAGCCCAGGGCCAGAAACATCCCTAGAAAACCCTGGGGCTGTTTCCAGCTGATTGGTGGTGTTGATAGGGACCAGGCTCTGTGGCCCCACAGTACCAAGGCACAGGTGAGACATCCCTGAGCCCCAGCTGGGTGTGAATTCACTCCTTTTTGTTGAAGGTATAAATCCCCTCCTGCCTGGCTGCTGGGAGCAAGGCAGCTCAGAGGGCACTGATGTCTCTGCTGCTTCACCAGCTTCATGAGCAGCATCGATTTTGGGGTTTTCTTGCTCCCCAGAGCTTGAATTAGTCTAAAAATTGGCCAGATTTCTGTAGATCTCTAGAGGAAGGGTAAAATCTGTTGTTGCAGTAAAGCCTCATTATAGACGTGGTGTTATGTTTCATAAGGGATCAGTTTGGGAACATCTGTCATTGCTCTGTCACAGAAGGTGGAGAGTGGAGCTGCAGAGAAGCTTTAAGTTGAGTTTGGGGGATTGGGCTTGATCAGGGACTCGCTGAACACTTGCCATGTGCTGTAAATAAAGGGCTGCTGTCAGAGGCCAAGCAGGCAGAAAAATGTTCCTTCCTCAGCTGCTGTGCTCTCTGGTGAGTTCATCCTAACTTCCAACCCTTGATGGAGAATTAAATGTGGAGGTGGAAAAGGGGATGTCTTGTCCTAGGGATGCTGTGGTGATTTGTGACGGTGTCCACTGTGCACAGGCAGGCAGGAAAGGAACTGGCTCCCTGATTCACCACCCAATCCCCAAATTATCCCAAAGGCTCTGCAGGGAATGTGCAGCACCCCAGCTGCCTGACAGGAACAACCAAATCTGCTGCAGCACTAAAGAAATCCTGGCCCACAGGCTCGGAGAAGACCTTTTCCTTGGCACAGGTGATGCCAGTGGGGATCTGTAGCAGCAATGTCCAAAGGAAGGAGGTTCCTGAGGAATTTGGGCAGAGCTGTGTCTGTGTTGTGTGGGACTGGCCAGGATCCTGCCATCCTGCAGAGTCCCTCTGAGGAGCTGGGAGCAATGGCCACGTTTCAGCAATTTCTGCATCCTGCAGCTGCCTGCTGAGGCAGAGAGAGCCATCACCAGCCAAAATCATCCCAAACTGAGCAGAGCTGGCACTGACCATCCTCACAGGAGTGACTACAGCACAGAGATCTCCTGTCGCTCTCACACCATGCCTGGAGTAATTTGGGTGCATTCTGCTGGACTTGTGGCCTCCCTCTTTGCAAAGAATAACATTCCACATTTGCCAGGAGAAAGGATTCATTCTTCTGTTGTTTCCTTTCCAAACATTTCCTCTGGTGCAAGAGTGAATATGAACAGTTGTGTCTTAGAGTGTGGGGGCTCACGTTGGGCTGAGATGGTGCCTTGGTGTTTAATGTACAATGCACATAGCTTGGATGGATGCATTAATCATATTCCTATTGCCTTTGTTATGGTAATGGCAGAAACAGGCTCTTGGGGAGTTTTTTAATTAAAAAAAGAAGGAAAAAAGGTTGGTTTCTTTGGGTTTTTTTTGTTTTTTTTTTTTTTTTTTAATGCATTATATTTCGGCAGCTAATGAAGAGGAAATAATGATGACTGTGCACTGTAATCTGTATTAGAGCACTAATTAGACTATAGCAGAACTGCTTACAGATGTGTTTTAAACACCTGCTTGGTAATTTTCAGCCCCACGTGCTCCTCCATTCACCAGAGCATGCATGGTGGGAGGGCTGAGGTGCCACTGAAGCATGGAACAGAGCACACATCAGCCTCCAGCTCTGTCTCTTGTTTCCCTGTTCCATAGATCTTTAGGGATCACGTGGATGGTCGCTGAAGGGCTCTTTGTGTGGGTGGGATCTCCATTACCTATGGCAGGCACTGGGAAAGGACTCAGATACATTTTCTGCTTTCCTTGTGAAGGAAATTCCCAAAGGCAATGTGGTGTCAGGACAAGTATTCCCAGTCCAGACTGTGGTGCTGCATGTCTGTTAGTCCAGAATGTTATGTATTGTACCTCCAACATTTGATTATCATTGATGCAGTTGGGTATGTTCTCAAGACCATTAAAAGCTCTAAATCTGGAAATAATACTTTTGGAAATAATGGCCTTCGTATTTAAAGCTGTTTCGAAGTTGTCTTTTACTGTTATAAGAAACCACAAATATTTTCACTCTGTTATCTTATTTGCTTTTATATTTCTGTCAATTATGTAAATAGTTGAATTCTAGACATGAATTACAAATATGCCCAAAATCAAGCAGACATTAGAGTTCTTAACTCAGCCTGTGACTCAGCTTGTTTCTGTCAACTCTTCCCAAAGGAAACCTTCCCTGACCTCATGTTCAGGTGTTGGAGGATATGGAGCTGTTGGTGTCTGAGATCCTGAATGCAGCCCAGGGTGCTACAGGTGAGCAACTCTGATTCAAAGCCTTTACATTTTTTTTTTAATCTTTGTGATGAAAATTTTCAGCAGATGCTCTAAATTCTGAGATAGTCACATGTTTAAATGGAGTATGGCCACGTTTTTCATGGAATAATGCATTTAAAGGTAACTGGCAATATTTTCATTCATAGGTATGTCAGATTTTTTTTTCTGTATTTTGAAACTTTTGGTACTACCTGCAATTTCCTAAAACCCTATTTCAGGCGATCACTGAGAGCTACAACTGATCTCATCCCCTCTGAGGGATCAGTTCTTCCTTACAGAGGTGCTGCTGCTTTATCTGACTTCTGCTCTGAGCCCTGAATGCAGCAGTAAAATTTGGGTAACTTAATGCAGCCCCCACAGAGGGGTTGAGGAGAAGAGTTCTGGGGAGTTCAGCTGTCCCTGGGAGGACCAGAGTCCCAGAATAGGAACAGGTAAAAGGACCAGGTGAGAGGTGAATGCAAATACCATCAGATGCCATAAGCAGGTGTGGATTTGTTGAAGGCAGAGAGAGAAAAGCAGAATTTCCTTTCCTCTTCCTCCCTCTGCAGCAGGGCCTGTGCAGGCTGTGTGGCAGATGTACACATTTATACCTGCTGCAGTGGACTCGGGGAGGCAGACACATGGAATTTCTCGAGGTGCTTTGGGGCTGGTGGCAGAGGAAATCCCCGAGATTTCACAGTGTAAATTCTCCTGAAGGGATGTCCCAGCGTCTGCAGCAATGGAAGGGGCTGCCCTTGGGTGGGAGGTTTACAGGCAGAAAGTAACAAAAAATTTACTCCAAGAATAAGACAAGGGACTTATCTGGATACAGCAAGAAGCTAAAAAACCCCAAAACAAAGCCCCAGCAATTTTTGTCATGTTCCTCACTGGGATAAGTGATGCTCTCAGCACCAGCAGTGCTTGTGGAGGCAGCAGAGCAAGGCACAAATGCAATCATGCAAGGGACCTGGGAGGGCAGAACCCGAGTCTGGCAGAGCCCCAGGGGCGTGTTGTGCCTTGTTGAGCCAGCCTGGTGGCTCAGTGACACCAGCTGCCTGTCCCCACTGCCCCGTGTGGCACAGGGACACCCCTGGGAGTCGTGGCTGTCAGAGCTGAGCCGGGGCTTCCAGGGTCTCTGAGAAAGGCAAGCTCATCTCTCAAGTGATGCTGCTGGGGTTTCATCTCACTGCTGCGAGGGGAAGGCAGGAAAATTGAAATAGGTCTTTAAAAATTCCACTCTGTGCAGTTGTGCTGGGAAATCTGAGGGTGTTTTGCCTCCACTCTCAATGCTGGGTGGATGTGAGAGAAATCTGTCCCCACCTCTCCCTCCCTTGTGGCTTCAGAAGTTGTGTCCCCTCTCCAGAGGAGATGGAACCATGTGCCACTTTGCCAGCATCAGATAAATGACCAGATCAGAGAGCTGAAATAAAAACCCTCTGCAGGGTGTGCATTGCTTTCTGGGCTCGGATCAGTCCCTCCAGGACTTCCCTGCCAGCTCCCCGGTGCATTTCAGGTGAATCCAGGGATCTTGGCTTGCATTGCTGTTTAATTGCTCACCTATAGCAGCAGTATTCTCAGACACGAGCCATATCAATCTAATCACAAACCCAAACAAAGCAGCAGTCACTCGAGTCCTTTATCTATTGGCAGGCAACAGCAAGCCCTCATCTCTTATCCACTCTGCATACACACAATTTTTCTGCAGCCTTCATCAGCACCAGGAATTCAACAGCTGAGGCCAACATTTATCTCAGTAAATCCAGCATGTGTGTCTGCCCCTGCCCTGACTATTCAAACACGCAGCCACAGCAGTGCTGCTCGTTTGGAAGGCGATGACAAGGGTCATCATTTTATTCTTTATCTCCCGCTTCACCTGCTCCCGAATGCCAAAGCAAGGCAGGAAACAGCGTCCTGGGGAGCTGGGGGTGTGGGTGACAAGGCTGCCATGCCTGGCTGTTCATCAGGGTGTCACAGGAGGATGAGGAGCAGCGGGAGGCAGAGCTGAGCATCCCTGCCCGCAGGTGCTGCTGAGGTGAGAGGGAGGTGATGCTGCCAGCCCTTCCGGCCACAGGACAGAGGGCAGAATTGCCATGGCAGGTAGGAAACCTTCAGCCTGGTCAAAAGGCAGTTTAATTTCTGCATTTGAGGCAGGTTTTGAGTGTGAATGTCTCGTACTCCCCCTCAGGGCTGTGTTTTTGGGAAGAAGGTTTTGTTCAGCTGCTCTCCACTCACGCAGCATTGACGTGCCTAAAAGGATTCAGCTGTCACAGCCTGACAAGCCCTGAAAAGCTCTTGTTAAGGTCACTGCTATCACACAAGTGTCTCTCCTACAACATCCCAGTGACTCAGGGCCACTGGCACTGGGAGGCAGGGGCTGATGTCAGGACACTGTGCTGCAGACAGGACTGTGACCTGCTGTCCCAGCACGGTGTCTCCTCCCGAGGAGAGCTGTGGAACTCTGCTCCAGCTCAGTGCAAAAAAAAAAAAAAAAACCAAAAAAACCCCACCAGCTCTAAACATCCCTGACCTTTAAATTCGGGCTGCAGCGAGCAGATCTGCTGCTAACCAAAAAATCCAGGCTTGCTTTCATGTGTCTGAGCGTTCAGGGAATAGATGTAGCTTAACATGCAAATGCTGGGCTTCCTGCAGCACGCCACAGCTTTTCAAGCTCTCTCATTTCATGCTGTTACCTCCATCCCTGCTGTGTCTGTGAAAAGAGCCTCTCTGAGGAAAAGTTTCCCACAGACACAAAATCCGACTGATGTGGTAAAAAAACCCCAACAACCATTCACTTATAGTTTAATTTCTGAGTGCAGTGTCCATCTGCAGCCTGGCAATCAGCAGCATCTCTGCTGCTGGCGTGTGGAGAAAACCAGCCCCTCACTCCCTCAGGTTTCTGAGTGTATATTTTATACATTTGTCCTCTTTAAGTGAAGAAATCCTGAATTTATGAGCCAGGAGTCCTGTCCTGCCACAGGTGTGCAGGGGAAGGTTTTCCCTCTGGAGCAGTGATGCTCCAGTGCTCTTTGGTTTGTTCATCCGAGCATCTCTGTGCCCGAGTTCTGTGCTCACAAAATTCAGTGCTGTGCACAGAGAGGGAAATGGATGTGTCTTGTCCCAGGCAACGAGCCATAAGAGAGGGAAAATGGCCTCAAGTTGTGCCAGGGGAGGTTTAGATTGGATGTTACAAAGAATTTCTTCCCTGAAAGGGTTGTTAAGCCCTGGAACAGGCTGCCCAGGGCACTGGTGGGGTCACCAAACCCGGAGGGATTTAAAGGAGGTGTAGATGTGGTGCTAGGGGATGTGGTTTAGTGGTGACCTTGGCAGTGCTGGGTTAATGGTTGGACTTGATGATCTTTAAAATCTTTTCTACCCCAAATAATTCTGTGGTTTTCTGTTCAAACGCCTTTTTCCTCATCACCAATGAAAAATGCCCTTCCAGCCCAGGTACAGCAGCTGCTGGGCAGGTGGGACTCACCGACAAAAAATGTTTTCTTGGCACTTCAAATAACTTCCTTGAACCTTTCTTGTGTCCTTAAAACAACACGAGGCATTATTGGCAGGTGAAATAGAAAAACTGTTTGATGTTTCTCTAATGCTTTTTCTATTCTCTTCTAATTTCAATTTTTTTCCCATTCTATGCCACTACCATATCATCATTTTAAGCAGATTGTTCCTCATAATGTCTGCTTATATTTATAAACTTGTCTGGTTATTTTGGCCACAGGACACATCATTAATTCCATCAGCAATTCCTCTCCTTGGGAGCTGCTCCCAGCCCTGTGCTGCCCCAAAAAGAGCAGTGAGGCAGGAGCTGCTTTGGGAATGGCAGGACTCTTGTGGCTGCACCTCAGCTGGGCTGGGACCTGAGAAAAGAGCATGTGGAATATTGGAAATTGATTGAAACTGGGGGAAAAAAAGAGATTTAAACCTGATTTTCATCAATTCAGTCTTGAGGGTGTGGCTGCTTGTGATGGAGCCCATTAGTTGATGATTCAGGTCTAGAAATCAAACCATGGTCTCTAAAATCTGGGCTTTTATCCCAAATGTGCAGCTGGGTGTTCATGATCCCCAGAGTAAGGGAGAATTCTGATCCACGGGGCTTCAAGAAAAATCAGAAGATTCTTGATTTTACCCCCCTGAGGAGGGCCCTGACCCTGTCCCACTCTTTCTAGCACAAACTCCAGTTTAGCAGGGAAGTGGCCCCAGGCAGCAGAATCTCTTTTCTTGACAAACAAGGGCAATCATCCAACAGCAGGAGCGACTTCCTCGCAGGAAAGGGAGGTGCTGGGAGCAGTGGCTGGCTCTCCTCTGGGCTTTTCTCAGGCTCCAGCATGTTCAGATGGCAGCACTCTGACCCCCAGCCACCTTTTCCATCTAAACAATCATTATGGAGCATTCCTGAGTTCTGGCAGCACTTACCCACGACTGACAGCTCCAAAGCATCACAGAACTCTCATCTTTTGAAGAAAGTCTTCCCCAAATGGGTCTCATTTAAAGCATGGCCTTTCTCATTTCATTAATTAATGACAGCTCTGCTCCTCCCAGGGCAGGCACAAGTGGGTGTTTGATATCAAAACATTTATGGTTTGCTTTGGTTCCAGCACATCAGTGAGGAGAGATGATGAACTCAGTAGAATAAATACCAAAAAATGCTTTGAACTCCCCATTTTGTCCGAGTTTACCAGAGCTGGCCAGAAAAGAGGTGACTTCTTGAGAAATATCTTGTGAAAAAATCGTCTCTAATTTTTTACTGCAGTGGCCAACCCCAATTCAATCTGTGTTATCTCTCACAAGTTCTATTAATAGTCTGCTGCCAAAATTGGTGGTTGCAGCTGAGGAGCTCAGAGGAGGCTGAAACAAAGTTCTTGTCTTGCTTTCCAAGGTCTGCCTGCTCCAATCCAGTTGTTTCTGGCTGCCCTTCCCCAGTCAATTGTCTGTGTTGGGAAACTTTATTCTCTTCTCCTCTTGTGCATCAAAATGGCTCCAAGAGATTCTTCTCCTCCAGGCAGGAAACTCTGGATCTTTTCAATTAGCTGCATCACAAACTGATTTCCAGCCTTGTCTCCCTTCTCTTACATGAGCTATAAAATCCCTTCTCTCCTCCCCAGCTGAACTAAAAATGGCCAATTTTTTAACATGCTTTTTACAAGCGTGTCTACATGGTAGAAATGAGTTCTGGCTTATCTTGTGTTATGTAAATATTTTTGTGCTTCCCAAACAAAGTTTTTCTTTTTGCTTTGATCCAGCTTTCTTGTAGCCAGTTTAACCTCCAGAAAGAGTCAGGAGATTCACAGAGATTGCCACTGGCATCAGTCCTGAGGAAAACTGGAGAGAGAAAAGAAAACTCCAAATTACTGCTGTAAACAGCTCATTTAGAAATGGATGCTCACCAAAGGGAAAGGTTGTCTTTCAGTGTCCTTTTTAAGCAAATTTTCACTTAAAATAGCTGGGACCAATATAAAAATAGCATTTGCTTAGTGTGATACAAGATGAAAGTGGTGCTTTTCCAGCAGCCTGGGAGGTGGCTGTGCCCCAGACTTGGGCTGTGGGCAAGATCTCAGAATTACTGGAGTTATTTTTATCCTTCCATACTTTTTGTGCCTGAAGTTTTCCCTGATTGCTTTGGGCTGTGTTTGCAGGGGAGATGTAGCATTCCCAAAAGGAACTTTTATGGCAACTTCAAACTTCTACAACAAGAGGCTGATTCCAGTTTCACTGATTTCACAGAGTTATTTATTATTAGAGTTATTTCAGAGTTATCCTTCCTAATTATAAAACTAGCACCAAAGCACCAGTACTAGAGGGAGGAAAAACAGCACGTGCAGTCTGTAGATAAAAATGTTTAATTACACTTAGAAGTTATTATACAGAAGATATAACAGTCAAGATTTTGGCAGGATTTTGGGTAGAATGACAGCAGAAGGTCTGGCTGAACTCCTGGTTCCAGTGGCCAGGAATACCAGAATAGTTTCTATCTGGAGAAAGAAAAAAACAAAAAGAGAGAGAGAGGAAAAAAAAAAAATATGTGGGTTTTATATAGAGCTTGCATATGTATTTTCCTGGACGTTTATCAGGTCTGCTGCTTGTACCTCCTAGAAGCAGAAGTGCATTTATTATAAAAACCAACCAGCTGAAGATGTTATTGAGGTCAGGGATGTGAAGGCAAGAGGAACCACTGCCCTGGGAGTGTCTGCCTGGAGCCTCCTGTGACCCTCTGGAGTCACAGGCACAGCAAAACTTGGCAGAAATTTGCTGAGCCTCGGCCCTGCCCTGGTTCAGCAGGGCTGATTGATCAGCCCAAGGCTGCTGAAATTGGGGTGAGGGATTCATTAGGCTGGGATCAGGCCCTCAGCACTGGATACACTGCTTGCTTCAAAATAGGTAATTAATGGTGCTTTATTTTTCACGTTTCCAAGGCAACACAAACCCCAAGACATTGTTTTCCAGACCATGAACTGATGCTTTTGGCTGCTGCAGAGGCTCCCCCATCTCGTCTGAGGCTGCTGCAAAGGTACCAAAGCCCTATTTTTTGTCATTATAGTCTATCAACATCCCATATCCAAAAAGTAATGATGATCAGATGCTGCTGCTGAAACGATCTGTTCTCACTGCAGAACTCATTCAATCAGCAGAGAGCTCTGCTATTCAAATAGATAATTAGTGTTGTGACAAGGGTGACTGTAAGTGCCTCAGTTTGGTGGCAATGTTAGGAAGTGTGACAAAAATTAAATTATTTGTCTGCCTTAAGCATGGCCCTCCTTGGATTGCTAATGAGGGAAATTCTTGTTAAACACATGTCCTGTTCTGACTCCTTTACAGGTCCTGGGAAAATGATTTATTCTTGGTATCACCAGGGGGAGGAACGACAGGGCTTTCCCTTTTTTCTCTCTTTTTGTGTTTTTACCTGATGTAACACATCACTGCTTGTGTTCCAGCACAAAAGGGAGATCCCCCCAGGGACAGCAATCCCGAGGGACACCTTCCCTGCCCGTCCAGATCCCATCTTCAGAGGGAATTGGCTCGGGGAGAGCCTTTGGGTGCTCCAGTCTCAGGGGAACATTGACAGCACCTTCCCTGGAGGTGACAAAATCCACCTGCAGGGTTCAGGTCTTGTCCCCTCGTGTTCCTGGAGGTCCCTGCCTCACTTTGCAGGATCAGGAGACTCCCAAGACCCCCGTCCCTGAGCAGGAGGATGCTGTGGAAGCAGGGAATCCCTCCGGAGCTGCCCATGCCTTTTGTTCAAAGGAATCACTTTTATTGTGCATTTTCCATGTTTTGGCAGCTGGGTTTGGGTCCCACCTTTGACCAAGGGCACTCAAACCCTCCCTGTGTGCTGCTGGGCCAGCCCAGCTCTGTACCTTTGGCTCTTAATGGAGAAACAAATCCCTGTCCCTCCTCCTGCAGCTCTGCATCCCCGGGAGTGCAGAATTTGGGAGGGTCAGGGCTGAGCATCCAGCAAGGAGCTGGACTCCCCCAAAACCTTCCCTTTCCTGAGGGACAATTCTGGCTGTCCCACTGTCCTCAGAGCTGTTCTGAGTTTAAATTTTCATGGGCTGAATTAATGAGCATCCTGAAGTTGCATCCTTTCACAGGTTCCTAACAGGATGCTTTTGCTTCTTCCTTTTTCAGCCTCTGCCAGTGCCTTGATGTTCTTCCCCCCAAAGGGAATAAATGGCTGGGAAGGAATGAAAAGCACAGCACAAAGAGCAGGCATGATCCAGACCTCACAGGACTAATTATGCTCTTAAAGGGTAAGAAAATAATCTCGGGTACATTGGGAAGAAAAGTGTCTCAGTAATGCTGCATGGGGTTACAGGCATGCCTCCTGTATTTGTGCATTTGGAGGGAAAAAAAAAAAAAAAGGAGTTTCAAAGACACTTCTTGACCTCAGAAAGATCAGTGAGGAGTTCAAGAAAATAAATTTAATTCCAAGCGAGTTTACCAAGTTCTCTTGACCCTTTAGGATGGAAAAAGCAAAGGAAGGATGCACATGAAGGTCCTGTGAAATTCTAATACTAAAACACTCTCATGCACAAACTGTGAAGTCTGAAAACACAGAGTTCAGACCCAAAGCAATCCAAGAGCAGGGTATGAATTCCAACGAGGGCACTGCAGACACTGCAACGTGGCAGCTCAGGCTCTGCAAGAGGAACAGGAGGAAAGGTGTTTACTGAAACCCCCAAACCTCTGGGGACAACTCTGGGGTGCCTCTGGGAGACAGGACAGAGGACTGGCAGTCACAGCCAGGAAAAGAGGGAAACAGATCCCAAATTGATGCCAGGGTTATTTGAGAGTGACAGTGGGCTGTGATTGTGGCACAGAGTGTCCTGGAGTCACTGCCACTGAGGTGTCCACACCCCCAGCCACCTGGGGAAACACTTCCAAGCAAAGGTAAGACTCCAAAAACTGCAACAGAGCTTGCAGAGGCTGCTGAGCAGAAAAAAGGAGACATTCTGTCCCTTTCCTAAGCTGCTCCCTCCTCCTCAGAGCCCCAGCCCTGTGGGATTCTCAGGAAATCCCTTTTCTCAGGGGACGAGGCTGCTGGAGGTCACCACATCCCCCATCCCTGGCAGCTCCCACGTTCCAAGCGCCTCTTTTTATCCATCAGCCCCGATAAAGGAGCCGCAAGGTGCATCAGGTCTGTCTCTAAACCCATCCCTTTTATTGCTTCTCAGCAGTTCACAGCATTAGCATAGAACAATCCAGGCGGTTGTTTCCCCTAAGAGAGCTGGGGCCTGTTTACAAACTCGTTTTATTTTCACAATATTCCATTGTTATTTATTTCAGGCAGAGCTGTCAGATGGATGCACTCCCTCATGCTGGACAGCTTGCTTTATTGCCTGTTATTAAGACATAACAGATAGAACCTGGCAGGCACTGCCCACGTCTGCCTGCCACCACTGAAAGGCAAATTAAGTCGAAAATGGAGATCTCCAATATTCCTTTGGCCCGAAGTCATATTAGTTTTTAACTCATTTTGTATTCATAGAGGATCCTGCATGTTTGTAACATATCCCACAGTAAACTGTTCAAAGCAAAAGTTGGGGTTTTTTTAAAAAAAATTCTTACTGCAAGTACCTCTGAGAAATCCAGGCTTTAGAATACAGCTCTGGTTTTGGATGGGGAATTGAAAAGAATGCAATTTTTGAAACTGTAACTGAAGCCTACCATTCTTCCTTATGAGATTTCAAATATTAGTTGTTACAAAGTGCTGGTTATTTTGGGGAAGCACAAGTCCAATGGAATAGCAGAACCACCTTCCCCACCACCTGCAGTTCTTGTTGTATAAGGAATTCTATTCACATTTTTCATCATCATTATTATTACTTTTTTTAAAATTTTTTTTTTAATTTTTTTTTTAATTTTTTTTTTTTTTTTTTTACATTCTAGGACTGAGTTGCTGATTTGGGATGGTCACAGGAGCTGTTCTGGAAATGCCTGCAATAGGTAGGATTACCCACCTTTTCCTCCTGCATTTTCCTAATGCCAGCTTGTTTTTTATCAACTCACTGGAGAACTAAGCCACTTCTATTAATGCAAATAACCCTGAGCTGCATTAACATGATATGAGGCAGAGATCAGTTTAAAGGAAGACTAATCTGGACACTGGGGAAGCAGAGAAAGGCAGGAGTGTCCACCTACAACGATCTGAAAGGAAAAAAACCTGATTTACTCAAGAAAAATTACTTCAGTCTTGTGCACACACTTGTGATTTGATGGGATCATTATTAACCCTTATTGCAGCATCTGGGTCAGCTCCCTATTATGCAGGGAGAATTCACACTTTAAATTAAAATAAATAGTTGTGCTGTGCCTGTGTTCCCGAGGAAAAGGTTTTAGAATTGGGAAATCTCAGGTTTTATGGGAAGCTGCAGCTTGAAAGGAACAGGCAACTGCAGCAGCAAACAGGGCCTGCAATTTAATGCTAAATAGTGATACACTGAATAAATTATTATGAAAAATTAACTCTTCTTCAGTATAATTACATTAGGTTTTGGGGTTTTTTTGCACTATAGGGAAGAGGAAACAGCCTGACTGAATAGATGGGAAGTGAAGCCAGGGAAATGGAGGTGGATTTTTGCCCATCCTGCTACAAACCTATAGGCAGAAACTTGGGCACAACCATTTTCACATGTATTTAACCCCCAACGTGTGCAAATATGTAACAGGAACAAGCAATAACACTTTGAGATATTCTATTATCCCTCAATATAATAAATATTTTATTAGAGCCATAGAAAAGAATGCATACAGATAACCATAGGATACACACACAACTGGAAGTTCAAGGATAAATTTCAACCTTTTCAATATGAAACAAGGTACTGGGTACATATCTCATGGAGATATAGAACTAGAAATCAAGTAATAATACAATGTAAGCACGTGAAAAATGGGCAGTACAGGAACCTGGACTAGAATTTTGTGAAACAAGAGTCACCCTTTGTTGCATGAAATAGAACTATTTACTCACTAGGAACACCTGGATTTCCATGTCCCACCCACCCCCCTGTTTGCAAGTGTCTGAAAACAACACTGGTCAGCCACATGGAAAAACAACTAATTTTTAACTCATTTATAGCTCTCTATGTACAGTATATACAGCTCTTGCTTTCCTCAGCAGCACTTTGTCTCATCTGGAGCTCATCTGCCAGCTGAATGTATATCAAGGGATTTTTTCTACAGTGCTACCATCATTTTATTAATCCTGGTTCTCCCTTTGTAGTTCTGTGTGTTGCAATAGTATTGTGAAATGAAAAAACACCAGTCTTTAAGAGGAGATGCTTTATGGCATGTGAACAGGGATGCTGTGACCTCTCTAAAAGTTTAGAGTCTACAAGGCTGATTTGACTGAAGCCACAACTCTACAAGTCAAATGGACCAGGCTTAATGTATCTTTAATTTACTAATATGAAAGCAAGCACAGATTTCTCTACAACAGCAAGTCTGAAGAGTTGTTGTACCATTTTTTTTTTTTTTAATATCCTAATATTGCCATGAACTTCCCAGACTCATGTGACAGCAGTGGGGAGCAGCTGAGAGCCAGAGCAGGTGGAACAGTTCAGAACTGGTTACAGAGCAGCAGGAAGGAGAGGCCTGACTGAAAGTCTGAATTCAGGGTGTTTAGAATGTGCCAGAGAAATGAGCAGGAGAATTTGGGGCTGCAGGTCTGGGAGCATCACGTCACAAGGGATGGAGAGGGTGGCTGTCCCTCTTCCTAAGGCCATGGTGCCCCTGCATGTCACCAGTGCTGCCAGCTGGGCACTTCAGCTCCTGAAACACTGCCAGGAGGACAATCACGTCCTCCTCAGGGTGGGGGAGCTTGGCTGTGAACAAAGAGCCTGGTTAGGAAAGGTAAGGTGGGCAGATGAGGAAATGAAGTTCAGAATTTACTGGTGAAGGGTGGGTGGATGAGAAGGTGCACAAACATCCTCAAAACACAGCTGGGATCATTCCTCAGGAGCAGCAGTGGAGGCTCTGCCTCTGCCCTGCTCCAGATGGGATTTCTTTGGGGATTTCTTTCCATTTAGAGCAACTCCCACAGGAAAATGATCCCAACTCTTGGGTGCTGGCATTGCCTTGGGAGCAGCCACGTGCTGGTTGTGTTACCCTCCCACTGGTAACAGCCACACCTCTGATTTCGTCTGTTCCAAGCCAAATGTTATTTTAACAGTGCAGAACAGACCCAGAACAATTCGGGGTTGCTGCAGAAATGGAGTTTCTCACTCTCCCTTGCACCCCTGACCATCCCTCCCCCTCTCTTACACTGTATCTGAAGTATGTAACATGTAAACTCCTTTGGTTCAAGTATTAAGGCATTTTAGATTCCTTTTTAAAGGATTTGCTAAACTTTACATGGTATTTTTACTTCAACTTACAGTGAAATATAAAGAATTTAAAAACACGTCAGGATAGAAGAAAAAACATGCATTAACCACTGCAGTTTGTTTTTTTTTTAAAAAGCACTTTAGTAACCAATTTTTTTTCCCCTAGCAGATGCAAATGTATCAGCACAACATGGAATTAAGGGTCAAGGAAAATATTGTTGCTAAGAAGCTGGAGACACTGGAGATACTCAAGACTGATGGACCAGAACCTCTTGCATCCATACCTATGACAAAGGAAAAAAATAAATTGAGGATTAAATGAAAGCATAAGTATGTGCTGTGCCACATTATTACTCTTCCTAGATGCTAAGCACAAATTACTGTCATTTTTTTTTCTTGCAAGCACTAGATATCTACAAAAATACAGTAAATATTTAAAAATTACAGAGATATCTTGCAAAATGCTGTGATCATGAATGGTTTTAGTGCTCTGGTTTAGCTGACGAGGTGGTGTTTGGTCAAAGGTTGGACTCAAAGATCTTGGAGGTCTTTTCCAAACTCCATGACTCTGTGAGTCTACTTTCAAGGTAATAGTCTTTTATTAAAAAAAAAAAAAGAGAAAAAGGTAAAAAAAAAAAGGAGAAAAACTAATAAACTTAACATTTTTAATACCAATTTACATGGCAATTTACCAGTTCAGCAGAATGGAGTTTGCCATGCATAAAGGCATGAAGAATTCAACTGCTTTGCTTTTATTACCTTATCACCATACAACATCTAAGCATTAATTTTAGTGTTTTTTTTTTTTTTTCCCCCCCATCAACAAAGCAAGCACAGACAAGCTGGGAAGGAGAAGAAGTGTTGGACTTACTGGCGAGCCTGGGGATGAGGATCTGCTGGCTGCTGCTGCCATCTCCCCCCTCCGTGGTGGCTCTGACCTCGATGAAATAATCGTCCTGCAGGCGCAGCCACAGCTCGGCCGTGGTGCTGGCCGTGCTCAGCACCTGCACCCTGCCCTGGCTGCTGGTCCTGTACAGAACCTGTAACACAGCACAGCCTCGGCACCCACCCTGCCCTGGCTGCTGGTCCTGTACAGAACCTGTAACACAGCACAGCCTCAGCACCCACCCTGCCCTGGCTGCTGGTCCTGTACAGAACCTGCAACACAGCACAGCCTCAGCACCCACCCTGCCCTGGCTGCTGGTCCTGTACAGAACCTGCAACACAGCACAGCCTCAGCACCCACCCTGCCCTGGCTGCTGGTCCTGTACAGAACCTGTAACACAGCACAGCCTCGGCACCCACCCTGCCCTGGCTGCTGGTCCTGTACAGAACCTGTAACACAGCACAGCCTCAGCACCCACCCTGCCCTGGCTGCTGGTCCTGTACAGAACCTGTAACACAGCACAGCCTCAGCACCTGCACCCTGCCCTGGCTGCTGGTCCTGTACAGAACCTGTAACACAGCACAGCCTCGGCACCCACCCTGCCCTGGCTGCTGGTCCTGTACAGAACCTGCAACACAGCACAGCCTCAGCACCCACCCTGCCCTGGCTGCTGGTCCTGTACAGAACCTGTAACACAGCACAGCCTCAGCACCCACCCTGGCACCCTCCCTGCAAGGCTGCACCTTCCCAAAGCGCTGGCAGCAAAGCCACAGCTGGTTTTTTGGTTAATACTCCAGGGCGGGGTTACATTTAAAGGAAGAAGGGAACATCGAGCACAGACTTTTAGTCCAGATTTCATTTAAATTGGATGATGATACGTGTTGTTTTTTATTGCAATAATAGGAAAAAATGGGTGGTGGGACGCTGGAACAAGCTGTAAACATGTTGTTCTTGCCAGTACAGCTCGGTGGGTAATCAGATCTTCAGCCTAAATCTTTAATTCAGGAATTTATCATGTGGGATCCAGCTGTACAGAACTTATCAGGAGCATCCTCAGCTATTCTTTTACACACACTTATATGACATATTTAAACACTTCTACATTTGTGTGCTGATGGCATTTAGAGCAGATGCAACAGTGTAATTTCTACCAGGGAAATGAGCATGGCCCACAGCAAGTAAGAGGTGAAAGCTTAATATATGTGATAATATATAATAAATAAGGTAAGAGGAGAAAGGGTTTAAAAATATCAGTTTAATATATGTGGTAATATATAATAAACATAATAAATATACCTGGCCAGCAATGGAAGCTACATCCATCAGGCTAAATCTTTCTTTCAAAGTTTTATCAATTTGGGTAAGTGTTACACATTGAAAAGAAGTGTTATGGATGGGGTAAGTGTTTAAATGTTCTAAGATCCAGGTGTGGGTGGGATCCCAAGAGCTGAGCAATAGGGAGGGAAAGGGATTAGGGGACATTAATGGTGAGACACTGTTGGAATGTGATTTAAAACCCCTAAAAAGGAGACCCCAGTGAAATGGTCGAGGGGTGGTACTGTCCATCCTCTGAACATGCAAACAGACAGGAAATACCAGCTCTGGGCTGCTCCCAGCTCTGTCCCCACTGACCTTGTACCCTGTGACCTCGGACTCGTTGTCCATGGCTCTGACCTCCTCCCAGCTCAGGATGACTCTGGAGTCTGTGACATTCCACACCACGTTTCCTGGAGGTTGGCTGGGTGCTTCAAACACACAACAAAAGCACGGCTTTAATTTAATTGGCACTGGTGATTGATCCACCAGCTCAGGTAATTGGCTGTCATTACATTTGGGATGCAAAAGCAGCTCCAGTGCAGGCTCCTCTCTGTGCTCGTTATGGTTCAGAGGCTAAATTCGAAAAACAGAAGGAAGGAAAAAGCCAGAATGGCACCTAAATGTTGCTCCTGAAGTTGAAATATCTGTTGCTGGTCCTTCATTCAATACTGCCAGACAGAAGCATGTGCCTTAGGACACGGGTGATTAATTAAAACAAACTCTAATGATGGTAAGAGACAATTTCTAGTTTTAGTACAGTGCCAAGAACAAGAAAATTCTTCACAGTAGATTGTTAGACAAATTTAGTCTCAGCGAATATTCAAATTTACCCATTATGTTGATTTGCTTTAAGATGTTACATAAAATATTTGAAGGTTTTTTTTTTGTCTGTTAGTTCTTCCAACTCGAGTTGTGGTTCTGAACTGAGCCTGTGCCAAAAGTGGGCTTTGGCCAAGGAAATCTGCTGGGATTTTCTGCTCATTAGCAACCCAAGGCTGTTATTTCCAGAGCAGCTGCATGCCTTGGGCTCTGCCCCTTGGTGTACCTTGGAGCTTTCAGAGAAGTACAAACCTCTTCAAACACCTCAGGTTGGTTTCCCAGAAAATGAGTCCTGCAGTGACACAAATCAATGATTAAAATCTTTCCTAAATGTGTTAAGGAGAACAATTTACTGTTGCTGTCACCTAGTGGAGGCAACTGCTGCTTAGGTGGACTGAGCTGTGCTTTGAGACTGGAGGTTCCAGCTTTAAGCACTGAGAGTGGTTTGGAACACTTGTATCCATGTCCTTATGGCTCTTTTCCTCTTTTTTCCCCTCCTCTTTTCAATTCTTTCACACAGGAAGTTCCCTGCCTTCTTTCCATAAGCAGTCAGATCAAAACTCACCTGATTATACTCAAAAAAAAGAAAAAAAAAAATTCCAAAGTCAAGCAACCACCTACAGCTACTTTTTTTCCCACTATTTGTCTTGTTCTATGTACTGAGGAAGACTTAACCTGATGTTCTAATAATAACCACTTCTTGTAAATGTAAGAGGAGATTGTTTCACTCCTGAGAATGAAGTGTTACAGCATGTATGAATCGTTTTCACACTGAGATATTACAGCTGAATTTCAAAGGAAATGAGTCATCCTTGAAATCCACAACAAAATATTAAGATGACATGTGGAAAAAAAAATGAAGAGTAATTATCTATAAGAACTGGAAGCCTCTGTCTGTGGGATTCAGAACTCCATTTGCTGCAGACACCAAAATCTCCAGCAATCATCAGTGTTCAGAACTTCATTTGTGGCAGGTCCTGATCCATCAAGCCACGCCAGGACACGTCCAGGGAGCTGCAGGGATTTCTGAGCTGCTCAAAGCTGCTCTCAGGCAGGAGCATCGCTCAGAATTAGGAGCTGATGGACAGAACACTGCGTTTGATTTTAAGACTTTCTAAATAGGAAATAATTGTAACAACTTAGACAAGTCTTCCCCACTCGCTTGGCATTTTACATTGCAATATTTAAACCTCCACTTGTTATTCTGGGCTGTAAATATGCATGTTTCAAATTTAAAAGCAAAGATATTTTAATTGTCAAGGGCTCAATTTCAGTTTTGAAATACACTGCCAACAGAACTGAACTATTTTTATTTCTTGATATGGCACGAGTTTCTGAGATGTACCTGGCAGGTCCTGTGGGGGGGATGCAAATCCTTCACAGTGAGAACCACATCAATCACACAAATATTCAAATTAAATTACAAATCGGGATTGATTAAAAATCACACATTTGAATGAAAAATCAGTTTCTACTTCAGTAGCATGGAGAATTATTTCTCTTAGCAATTCAACTAATTTATCAAAATCTTCAGACTGACATTACATGGGTTTGCTCTCCTTATTCACCAGAAAGATCCATGGACATAATGCAATTAATTTTCCTTTTTAATTATTCCAAATAGCAAGGGCCTGATCCAGATCCTGTTCACATCAGTGAGATCAGGGGCTTGTCCAGCTCTCAGTCACACCCCTCCAAAGTGGGGGGCACACTAAAAAAGGGACTGAAAATCCCTGAGCTGATCAGCCTGGCACCACCTCCAGTGAGCAGCCACAAAGATGATTAATTAGAAAAAAATTCCTTTTCCCATGTCCTATCCAGGCTAGAGGCAGTCAGTCACTTCAGCCAGTTCATGGTAATTGTGCATATAACATATTTAAACTCTGGCAAATCTGAGTTGGTTTAGTCCTCGCTGACAGACTGACACTCATTTTTGCATATAATAATTTCTGATAAACTAGCTTATTTCACAATATTAATGCTACAACTCCGTCTGCTCGGCGGATGTTAATGATTATTGCAGGGAATTTGACCCTTCAGACACATTTAATTGTGTGTTCTTGTGCCTCTGACAGAAACACTTCAAGACTGATGACCCTGATTCTGAGCTGTATTACAATGGAAGAGCACACTAAAAATATTTCCGCTCGTAGTGAAATTAGTGCAGCCTTTGACAATCTGTCCTCCAGCTTCATTGTGCCTTTGCAGCAGCAGAGTGGCCTCCTGTGCAATTTGTTCAAGGGGAAACAGTGGACATGAAGGATTGTTTTGCATGAACTCCACGAGGTTCATTGCATTTCAAAAGCCATGCCCCAGAGAACTTATAAATACGTTATAGAACACTGAAAAATTCAACAAGTCTTTTTTTTTTTCCCCACCTTCTAAATAACAGAGATTCTTCTTTTCAATTTCTCCCAGTCATTTAGCAGCGTAATAAAGGTTCTGTGCAGGAATTACAGCTCTTCCTTGGGCTGCCCAGGAATGGTTGGGTTTTACTCACCCTGCTGAAGCCCTGGGCTCGACTGTAGGGAGATTTGGGTCACTCATATTGTGATTCCCAGGAATGCCACTGCTCGTCCTCCCCCCTCCAAGTGCTGCCACACCATTTGTGCCTCTCCCCACTTCACACTGACATACTCACGTGGCTTTTTGGTGGTGGCATTGACGGTGGCACTGAAGGGCCCTGCTCCAGCACTGTTGTAGGCACGGACTGCTGTGTAATAAGCCAAGTTACTCCTCAACCCCGTAATGTTTATTGATGTTTCATTCCCTGCTGCTTTTACTCTGTTTGAAGATTCTTCTTTTTGGCCATTGTTCCAGTACCTAACCTAGGAGATAAAAACCAAAACCATTTAAGTCTTGTGTGGAATGGGCTGCTCATCCACAGCACTGTACTCGACTCTTTTAAGTGCATTCTTTTTTTTTCCTTCAGCTGGAAAAGGCAGAAATGCATTAAAGTTTCAGAAATATGTTTACTGGGCAAAAATAAAATATTCTTATCCATCTGCTTCTCACACTTGCTGCTCTTTTCAGTGTGACTGCAGGAAAAAGGCAATTGAAATATTAGATCTTGCTTGAACTAAACAATGACAAGAGGAAAAACATTACTTCATTAAAAAGGAAACAAGTTAAGCTCAGAAAAAATGTACCTTATAAAGAAGTTTCTTTGAAAGCAAATGTAATTCTGAAAAAAAGTTAGTTTGGAGTTATGCTTGATACACGACTATCTATCAGCACTAGAAGCAAAACACAGTTTCATTCTGTGTTTTTTTTTAAAGAAATATAATAAAAATTATCCTCCTTCTGGCTGTAGGTGGGGCAGGAAGAGCAAGATTTGGGGTGAATGTGTGTGGTTGTGCTGCTGGACCCTTCTAGCCCACGGCCCTTCACAAAGAGAAGTGGACTTTATTTAATAAATAGGATTGACTGAAATATTTTAATTTCCACAGACTCACCTCATAGCCCAGCAGCCTTCCATTGCTCATCTTCCAGGGAATGGCTGTCCAGGACACCTGGATGGCAGAGGAGGACAGGCTGGTGGCAGACACTCCTGAGGGGGCTGTGCTGGGCTCTGTGTTGGGAAATCAAGCAGGGAGAGGTGACTGTGGGATCAAACCTGTCCTTATCCCAACCCACCTCACCTCCCTGAGCTGGAACAGCTCGTGGAAATGTTGCAATACAAACAGGTGGGACTCATGTAGAAAAGCCAATTCTTTATTCACAAAGCTCGTATTTATAGGAAATATCAAAAGGCACCATGTCAAATCTAACTGGCTAACAATACACTGAAATTCGGTTTACTTGTTGGTAAATGGCCTGCGTGTATGTCCATCAAATTCCTCTATTTCTGGTTAGTTTATATATTTTCTTCACAGATCCTCATGGGACAGATCTTCTGTCATTACAGGTACAACCTACTTTCCTCTGTGAGAACAGATTTCTATGCAAACTGATTCTCACTCCTCTGATTTTTTTCACAGGGGCATTTATAAGCTAGCTGCCAGCTTAACTAAAGCAGCAGGGCCTAAACCTGTGGCTGCTAGTAAAAGTCAGGGAAAGCAGCAGTCTGGGTTGTGCCAAGCTACTCAAAGGACAACAGAACAGAAAGAATTAATAACCAAGTTTAGCACCTGGTGTTGTGGACAGGATGAGTGTGTGAGGAACGTGATGAGAGCACGTTTACAAGAGGTGTTGCCTTCCTTGCACCAACAAGCTTATTGTATCCTTTGGTTCTGCAAACCAGTCTATAAAAATGTGCTTGCTCCTGCAATAAATCACTTCTTCTGCTTTCTGGAAGAAGTCTGTGCTGCTGTATCTTTTCACCACTCCCTAGCCTTACAGTGACATAAACCATATTTTATAAGGGCCCAAACCGTATTTTATAAGGGCTTAAACCATACTTTATAAGGGCTCAAACCATACTTTATAAGGGCCCAAACCATACTTTATAAGGCCTTTCTTTGAAAATATTCAGCACTGGAAGGGTCTGGGGTGGCTCAAGGCTGTACCTTCCTCTGCTGAGAACACGGTGGCGACGGCGCTGAAGGGCCCCTCTCCTTTGTTGTTGTACACCCCGACTTTGACCTCGTAGGGGGAGAAGGGCAGGATGCTCTCGTTCCTGAACACGTATCTGGGGGTGTCAGGAGAGGTCACCACGGTCTGGATCCAGGTGCTGGTGCCCGAGGGGCGGAAGGCAACCACGTAGCCAAAGCCTTCCCCGTTCTGCAGCTCCTCGGGGACGGGCTGGGACACAACAGCACACACACAGCAACCTGTGAGGCCACTGGGGAACTCAGGGATTGATGCAGGTGCTGCCCCTGCACTTGGCATCAAACCCTCAGCCAATTAACTCTGGCACTGATGCCTTAAGCTTTAGCTTTTCAGATTCTGTGCTGCGTTAGTGTGTGACTCTGCACTTCACACAAAGTGTTCCAAGTTCCCCTCCCAGCTCAGGCACACAGAACAATCCTTTTCCAGCCCCACAGCCAAGGACACGCTGCAGCTCCAGCCCCAAAAAGTGCAAACAGCAGAGAATGGAGGAGAGAATCTGGGAGGATGGGACTGCAGAACCTGGAGCTGGGATTGGACAATGAACCCAAGATGGAAATGGACCCAAACTGATAAAAGTGTGAAAACTCCTGACCCAGGGTCCATCTTGGGTGTAGCCATGGCCAGGCTCTTGTGCTGTCCAAGGTGAATCCTTTGAAGGGCTTTTAATAAATCCCTGCTTTATTCCTTTAACTCTGCCTCTGTTCCAGGGAGCCTCTCCAGGCTCCAGCACAGCAAAATGTGCTCCCTTCAACCTATTTTAAGGTTTGCATTTCAAGAAGAGAACAACTTTCAGATGCAACCTCTGGTTTTCACCAAGTATTTTGCTTCAAGGCACTCTTCAGTAAATACAACTTTTCTTTCATCAATCCACAGTTCATAAAAAATGAATAATTGCTTGGTCAGCTATTAGAGAATCCAATACCACCTTCATACACTGGCTTAAACCTTCTTCTAATGTGATTATGATTAGATAACCACACAGAGTAGTCAATGCTAGGAACAGAATATTATCAGTTCTTTAAATCATTAAAAAAGAGACACATAATAAAAACTCTGTATTGGTTAGCACGTGCATCCAGACTTAATGGTGGGAAAGCAAGAACTGCAGATGTGCACTGCAAAGCCCAAATCTTTGGCTAAACCATCCCCCCTCCCTCTTGCCCTGCCCTCCTGCCTCCTTTTTAGCATTAACATTTGTTTGAGAACAGAAGCAATCCCAGCCAAACTGAATTCCCTGGGGATTTCCATCCAGCACAGGGAGTGCAAGAACCAAGGCCAATGTGCAGGGCTCACATCACACATGGCATGTGCACATCCCAGAGGAGAAGCTGCTGCAGCCAGGGAGATTCAGAGAGAGCAGAAAGAGAAGAAAGAAAGGAAGTTCTGTGAAGAAAACTTCTCCCCAGCAAACTTACATCCCACGTTATGACCAGCTCAGATCTGCTGCCTCCTCCCCCACTGACCTCAGATGGGGGAATTTCAGGAACTGTGGAAAGGAAATGCAGAGATGTCTGCACAGAGCAGAGACAAGAGAAAACACCACATCACCCCCATGCTCTGAGTTTAACCCATATTCACACTCCTTTTGCAATCAGGGTAAATATTTTTGGGGTAGCAGGGGCAAAAGCCCCAGCCCTGACCCACATTTATCCTTCCCTGGGCCAGGCTGGGCTTCCTCTGAGCACTTGGAGAAGCTCAGCAGCTCACAGCTTTCACCTCTGCTGTGTTTAGGAACTTGGAAAAACTGGAGACAGGCTTCATTTTTCTCGAGTTAACTCAGAGAATGGCCTGGGTAGGAAGAGACCCCAAAGATCATCTTGTTCCAGGACACCTTCCAGTAAAGCATGCTGCTCAGAATTCCACGTCCTTGAACACTTCAAGGGATGTTATGCAGATAAATTGGGAAATGGCCCCATTCCAAGTGAACTGGGGTTGTAATTGATGGTTCTTCTGAGCCACAATGCTTGTTACATGGAAGGGTTTCACTGATCAAACACCAGGAATCAAAATCCCTGTCAAAATTAACCTCTTTCCATCCATTAATACCTTCAGACTCTGCAGCACTGCCTGGACTGGCAGATTTTGGCACAGTAAATGCAGTTTAAATGGATTTAGATGTTATGCTTCTGTGATGTTCAGTAATGCAACACAAACTGTCCCACAGCTCAATGACAAGATACAAACGAACTTGTTACAGGCTTTTATATCAAATGGCAATTCCAAGCTTGTTTGCAAAGAGCCAAAGACATAAACACTCCTTTTCTTTGTCAGTATTCCAGATTCTTGAATTAAAAACAAATAGAAGAACCCACTAACCTGCCTCTTCAGTTCTTACTTTTTCTGAGGGCAAACTAGGCTCTCCACCTCCTATTTTGTTACTGGCAACTACACGAAATTCATATTCAACCCACGGATTTAAATCCACTACTGTGCTGGTGAAGGTTTTCCCATCGATCACATCGGGAACTAGGAAAGAGAAAGGGAAAAGCCAGCTCAGGAACCCGGTGCCAGAGCCACTCCCTCAGCCCTGGGGCTTGTGCTCACCTGTGGTGGCTCGCTGCCAGCCCACGGAGAAGGGAGTCCTGGCCTGGATGGTGTAGGTGGTCACGGGGCTGTGGTTGTCTGTGCCCTCCTGCCAGGAGATCTGGGCAGTGGTGTCCGTGATCTCGTCCACCTTCACGTGCTCAGGGGGCCCAGGAGAGCCTGCAATGGCACGGGAGAGCAGGCAGAGGGTTTGGAGAAGCCCTGAAGCAGCCCGGGAATCACTTCCAGCAGGATGGGTTCCCGTCTTTTAATTCCTCAGGGAGGAGGAAAACAACTCAGACTGAAGGAAGAACACTTGTAATTAAGGTTTGACATTCACTAAACTTAACTCTGATAATTTCTAGCTGAAATGCTCTCAAGGGCAGAACAGATGACTGGGTTTTGGTTTTTTTACCAAGAACCTTTGTTCAGCACATCCCTCTGTCTTTCCAATATCTTTTCCTTTAGTCCCAAATGTCCTCTTTAACCTACAGATACACCTCTGAAGCCTGGAAATTTTTCACCTACAACTTCTTTACTTTACGAGGCACTGAACAATTTTTCAGCACATCTGACGAGCACCCCAAGCAGCAATTCAGTCAGACAAACTTCCTGCTGCCTTCTGGAAAATACTCATTCTGGGAATTTCCTGGCCAAAATGCTGGGTTTTTGTCTCACCTGCACCAGCAAATGGAGCTGAAATGACATTGTGCATTAACAATGAGAAAATATCTGAAATATTTTAAAATATATTGAGTAAGTGCTGATTATGTAATGTGCTTTTCTAGATCAAAGCTTTTACCTTGCAATAAATGTAGCTGTAACATCAGCAAAGAAAGCCAGAATTCTGGTTCAACTGTGAGCATTCCAGCTCAGAATGAAAAGGAATAATCCTGCATTTTAAGCTTTAAACCCTAAGATGAAGCCTCTCCTGGGCTCTGGCAGAATTGCCCATTTCACAGGAAGGATTCTGGACTCCTCAACACTTCAGTCTGCAGAGGCAGCAACTCCAACCACCTCAGAGCTGCCAGCGAGTTCCTCTTGGCAGTGACCTGAAGGACTGGCAGTGAAAAGAGATGTGAAGTCACTATTACAACCTCCAGCTCCTCATTTCACTGGGAAAAATCTTCACCCAAAACCTGGGCTGTAATTCTCCCTAGCTGCAAGTCACTATGACATAATCCAACTCACAGCCATTCATCACCCCATTCAAGCCATGGATTGGTTCTGCAGCCTCCAAGATCAGTTGTTTCTATAGTCTGTATGTGGGACACATATTGAGAAAGTAAGAAAATTACAGCCTGAAAAATATTCCAGGCTGGAGCTTCTCAGCTCTGTTCCCAGCCCATGAGCTGGTCCAGCTCAAGGCTGGGGAGAATTTCTCCCAGGGTGATAATTTGGTCACAATAAAAAGGAATTAATAAGAAGATAGAAGCCCTGTTGTGGTGTGTGCCCAGGCCCTGGCCATGGGGTGTCTTCTCTCTGAACCAATCACCTTTTCTCTACTCTGGGAGTTGCAGTCCTGCTATAAAACCAAGTGTGTTTCTGAATAAACTTGGCTCTTTCTTCCTGTCATGACAGACGCCCATGTAACTGTGCATCTTATTTCTGCCTCACTTACAGGGTTAAAACCCATTTCTGCAGAATAAAATGAGGTGGGAAAGGTGATCCTGGCTGGGCTGGGCTGTCACCTCACCTCTCACGATGAGGTCGGCAGCAGAGGCCACGCTGTCCACCTCTGTCTTCACCATGCACACGTACTTCCCACTGTGCTTCAGCTGGATGTTCCTGATCATCAAATCACCCGAGGCACTCTGGGGGAACACACAACATTCAGGAATGCAAACACACCTCCCCTGCAGTCCAGCGGTTTCTTTGCAGAAGGAAAAGAAATCCACCAAAAATGCGAATTTGCTCAGAAGCTGCATTGTAGGACAGTAAATTATTGCCCATCAGGGCTCCATGCTTGTTGTCTGGGAGCATTTTCCAAAAAAAACATGAGGTAATGTCACTTTTTTGGGGGAAATGAGCTCCAACATGGGGAGCTCACACTGGGAAGGCTTCTCCTGCCTGGAACCCCCAGTAACCTCAGTGCCCTGTGACCATTTGTCTCAAAGCCCTAAAAAGAGAGAAATGTGTTTTCTGTGGCCATCACCTATTTGATTTCTAGAGAGAATTCATGGAGTTTTGATCTAGGACTTAAAAGTCAAGTCACGACAGATTTTTAAGGAGTTCAAAAGTGTAAAAGACAAAGTTGAATTCAGTCCGTTCTCCAGGTTATTGTGAGCAATTTCATTTAAAGGTTGCACATTCTAGGCTAAATTTCCCATTTTACAAGCCCAAGTTCTTCTTTGCTATTCACTGAATATTTTAGTCTTTTTTCCCCCACAGTTCTCTCTCAGTCTACAGCATGTGTTCTTTTCCTGGATCATGGGAAACAGAAATAAAACTTGAATGAAACTGTAACTTCCCATCACGTTAGGGCTCTTCGTGCACTGTTTGTTTTCCACACCACTGAACAGAGAACTTGATAATAAACCTCTGCTAGACAATGTGCCTTAAAAAAAAAATCTCCTCTTTGTGTCAGCTGAATTAATGCCTTAACTCAGTTCCAGTTGAATTTTCCAGGTGAAAAATGCCTCAGTCGGATTTTAATTTTTAAATTTTAATCTTCTAGAGAAGCAGCATTTTCTTCAAGGACAGATCCTAATTTGTGGGTATTTTCAGCTACTTTGGCAACTGATTCATGGGCAAACAGTAGCTTGGGAGAAAAGCAAAGGCATGACTTTGAAGCTTGTTTTACTCTGGGAAAAAACATGAACCTTTCAAAACATTTGGTTATTTTTCTTTGTTTCAACATTACAATGTCTCAATTCTTTATTCAACACAAGCTGAAGCCAATTGTGCCTGATTCCCTTCCATGTGTGTGCCTGGTCTTCTGTGAAAGCACAGATGGAAGTTGTTTGCAGGACAATTCAGTGCTGATTGCTTACAATAAATTAGAAGTTGAGTCAAAAGCAATCTAAAATCCATCTCCTTGATTGGAAGTGGATATTCAGGGAATGCCCAACAGCAGCAGTGAATGCAAGCAAACCACGTCCTGCACACACTGAGCTCAGCAAACTCAATTTGAGACACCTCAACAAAGGGGAGGGGGGCTTCAAACACAACAGCTTTACTTGAAATAACCCCCAGCAGAATGTTCACACTGCATTGCAGTTATCTGTGGGCTTTGGGAAGGCTCAAGGCTGGGGAAGCAGCAGGAGCTGCCCTGCAGCAGGGACCCCTTTCCATGGGGTATCCCATTCCTGCCTGGTCACTGCAGCCTTTGGGTGACAGTGAAATCTCCTCCAGAGTGTCCCATGCAGCAGGAGCAGCTGCTGGAATTCCTCAGGCCTGCCCTGGCTGCAGAACAACCCCAGGCATGGCTGGTGGTGCCCAGTTTTGGGTAAAGCCTGCTCAGAATTTGGGCATCTGCTTGGTCTGCCATGCTCTTTAATAAATCACCTGGCTGACAAACAAAACCAAAAAGCAGCAAGACAGCCTCACATCCCATAGTTTTCCAACCATCTGGAAAATCAGGAGGTGCTATCAGAACATCCCAATAACTACAGGATGTCAAAGACCCCAGGCCTCCCAGACATGAGTACATGGAAATCTATCCATCAAAAATATAAATATTTTCCAACCAAGAAAGCTGAAGTTATTTTTGCAATGATATTTTCATTTAATAAATACACACTGTACCTACTGGAAGGCTTAGAACATATTTAGGACTATTTACTCATCACGACCTGCATGTAACTCTAGACTGAATTATTCCACAGATCTTAATGTGATACAAAGCCCATAAAATATTTCCAAGGATCTCTTGGTAACAGGTGAAGTTTTCTACAAACGAGCTCAAATTCCTCTTTGCACAAACAACAGCATAAAACCCCAAAACCTCTGAATGCCTATAGTCTATAAAATCCCTGATGATGAATTTCTTTGTGTCAAGTTCCTTTGTCACTGCTGTGTTTCATGTGATCCTGAGGAAAATCAGGTAGAAATGGAGGTAAGAATTTAAAAACTTCAGTTCTAAAACACAGGGTATATGAACAATGGGCAGCAAGCTGGGCCAAGAG
Organism: Acridotheres tristis; assembly: GCA_037013685.1. NCBI lineage: Eukaryota > Metazoa > Chordata > Aves > Passeriformes > Sturnidae > Acridotheres > Acridotheres tristis. The sequence goes on along the minus strand of CM072899.1, from coordinate 3,127,997 downwards.
ACCATTTCCTTTCAACACAGAAGAGGATTCTCAAAAGACAAACATCTTAATTTTTGGCATGAGGAAAAGAAGGAGATGGTGCTGGATAAAGGGGAAGGGAGGAAAGGTAAGGGAAGGGAAGGGAAGGGAAGGGAAGGGAAGGGAAGGGAAGGGAAGGGAAGGGAAGGGAAGGGAAGAGAAGAGAAGAGAAGAGAAGAGAAGAGAAGAGAAGAGAAGAGAAGAGAAGAGAAGAGAAGAGAAGAGAAGAGAAGAGAAGAGAAGAGAAGAGAAGAGAAGAGAAGAGAAGAGAAGAGAAGAGAAGAGAAGAGAAGAGAAGAGAAGAGAAGAGAAGAGAAGAGAAGAGAAGAGAAGAGAAGAGAAGAGAAGAGAAGAGAAGAGAAGAGAAGAGGTTTGCAGCTCACCCCTCCAACCTTCTCGAAGTGAGAGGCATCCCTCTGGAAGTCTGTGAGGCTGCCATTGAAGTACCAGGTGAAGCTGATGTCCAGCAGGGGATCGTGCTGCACCTGGCAGGGCAGCACCACGCTCTCCCCCACGGTGACATCCATGTTGGAAGGGGCCAGGGTGATCCTGGTTGGCTCTGCAGGGAGCACACAGAGTGGTTATTGGGTTTTCCTGCACTGTTGTCCCCCCACGTTCCTCGGATGGGATCAGTGGCAGCCAATTCCAAAGATGCAGCTGGGCTGGGGATGCTGCCTGCAGCTCTGTGTCCCTGCATTTCCCTGCAGGAATGCTGGGCACTGGAAAGGTGAACTGGAGCCTGCTGGGTGCAGCCAGTCTGCTCCACCAAGCTGAGGCCACAGGCAGGAATTGCCATTCCACAGCTCTGGCTCTCAGCAAGCCCACTGTGCTCTGGAGCAGCAGCAGCCCCTGGGCAGATGAAGAGCTGGGAGTAAGGGAAGAACCTAATAAACCCCAGAAACTGGAGGAAATCCACTTAGGGAAGAACACACTGGATATTTGGGTCCATACATCACACAGAACATAAACAGTGTCATTAAGAACAGCTGTTTGTTATTCCAGAATCACATTAACGGAGAAAAATTTCAGGTATTGTAAATACTGTAAAAATAAAATTTAATTCTAGGAATTCTCTGCATATAATTCTATTATTTGTATATAAAGGGACATGAATCATTTAGGAGCACAGGCTGAAAACATTAAGCTGTTAATTCACTGAACAAAATAATTCTGTTTGGACCTACGAGATATAGAGAATGTGTAATGCAGTGGGATAGCAGATCATTCTGAGTTTGGGAAATCTTTCAGGTATTAACATCTTTGAAAAAGAACATTATGAGAGAAGACATTTTTCAGATAAACTTCACAAACTCATGGCTCTTTTCATCCAGTATCTCAACCAGCAGCCAGGAATGGATGACTCGGAGGAAGGATCCCTCTGAATAACAATTCTGTATGAAATTTGCTTTTGAAAGACAGTGTTCTCCTGCCCGTGGAGTCTCTGAACGCTCCCCTGCAGCTGGAGTTTCCACCGTATCTTTTTCCATAAGCAAACAGCATTTAAACCTCTTTTGGGTAAAACAGATTTTCGACTGGAATATAAAATTACCTCCAAGATTTTATTTTTTTTTTGATTGACATGTTTTTTTCATAACAAATTAAAAACCCCCACGAACTTAAAAGCATAATTGCACTATTTAGTGTTTAGAGAAGTGAGAGGAGGGAGGGAAGTGTTCAGAACTCCCTCACATCTGAGAAATATCTCTGTCAAAGACAGAAAAATCCCTCAGTGCCTTTTCAACTAATGAAAGAGCTGTAACAGCTATCCTTTTTATCTTTATACATTAAATAAATAACCTCTCACACTCTTTACATTCTGCCAGGCTCCTGTTGCAGCCCCTGTGTCCCAGCTCACCCACCTGTAACTACCAGGCTGGTGGAGCCCCTGGCTGCTCCAAACTGGTTTGTGGCCAGGCACGTGTAGCTGCCAGCATCCCCCTTGGTCACGTTGGCTACCCTCAGTCCTCCATCCTTTAACAGTGTGATCCTACAAAACCACCACGAGATTTTAAAAGTCGCAGCATTTGTAGACAAAGTGCTTTCTTATCTCTGACACGTTAAACTGTATCAACAATTATGAAGAAAATGAGCTCTGTGTCAGCTGGAACCAGGAAAATTACCAGCCTGGGGTTTGAAAATGTTGTGACCATCCACTGACAATACACAACAAATCTGAACACAACCACGTATCACCTTGGACATATCACCTTGGACACCAGTAGAACCAGTCTTTTAGGAGATATGGGCACACGTATGTGCGTGAAAGAGAGAAATCCAACACCAGCTCCACCTTTTTTAGCTGCACCAATTGAAACTGGAATAATTTTCAGCTCTTTTGTTGTTTACCTCAAGCAATCTTGCACAGCAACTTTGAAATAACTGTGATTACCATGACAACTCCATGGGATTGTTCATGAACCTCTTTTGTGGAAGGACTTGCAGGACAGAAAATTCCTTTTACCCCACACAACCTCCCACAGTGAGAGCATGGAAAAGCAGGAGGGTGCTTATAAAAGACGTGGACAGAAGAAAACCCACAGCACTGAGAGGGACAGAGAGCAGGAGTGTCCCCACAGCAGAGGTGACATCCCAGACAGCAGCACTGGAGGCATGCACAGGGAAGGCTGATTTGAATCTCTCTCTCCCTATTTCTTGTCCTCCCATCTGTTCTATCCACAGCTGCAGGGACTTCTAAGACAACCCGCAGTAGCTAAATAACTGCAGATATATAAAAACGTCCACAGTAATTTACAAAAGGTACCCATTTTCCTGATATGCCCAAGTCAAAAGAGCTCCAGAGCTTTTCTCTCTCATCCCGTGTGAGAGGCACCAAAGTGGAGCCCAGCACCTTGGCTGGGTGGTGATTTGGAAATGCCCTGAGCTGAGCTGCAGAATGAAGAGAGCAGCAAACAAAACCTCTCCAGGCAAAGCTCTGCCTGCATCAGCTGGAGTCTTGTTTGGTTTTCAGGGCAAGTGCCAGCTGAAAAGGCAGCAAATGTCACCAAACTTAGCAGTGCCACCTTCCTGCCCTCCCTGCTCACTTCCATCTGTTATTAACCTGCTGCTTTCTTCAGTACAAAAGGAATTAATTAATTAATTACACACCTCTGCTGCTCTTTTTTATTTTCAAGGCTCTCGAGGTGAAATGATGTCAGTAGATCCCTGTCACTCCTAGCTGAGCCCTGGGTTTAAATCCTGCTGTGTTGGGACCAGTATGGGATGAACTTCCCCAAGGTTGTAGCGAGGGGTGGCTCGGTCTCTTCTCCCAGTGACAAGTGACAATGACCACAGGAATGGCCAGGGAGGCTTAGATTGGATTTTTGGGAAAATTTCTTCACGGAAGGGTCATCAGGGGTTCAGTGATCTTACCCTGACCCAAAACCCCATTCCCTAAATGCAACCCACAGCAGGGGGAGTCCAGCAGGGCTCTGGAATTTTAATGCCCCACTCCCCCAGCAGCAAATTCATCCTCAAAGCCTGGTGGGGGCTGTTTCACACTCCTGAAAGGAGGAACCTGGGCTCCTGCCACAGCTGCACTGCTCTGTGCAACGAAACAGGATTTCTGGAATTACAATAGAGAAATATGCACAGCTTTTAAACGCTTTTCTCCTAATTAGTTCAAATTGCATTTTCTATTTCCTTAAAAAAGGTGTTCCAGCTCTCAGTGCTGTAGCTGAGCTACTCTTCCTCTGGGCAAAGGCAACGCAATAATGAAATTAGAGGATGCAAATTACAAGAGATAACAAGTCACCCTGTTAGAACAACAGACAAAAGCATCTTATTGGGGTGAGAAAGAGAGCTGTAAACAGGCAGTTTAATCCATTTATAAGCACAAAGCATCCTGAGGTAGCTCAGCTGAAGAGGTGGCATTTGAGGTGGTTTTTTTCAAGGCAGGATGTGCCTCACCAGTGACTTCCCTGAGGTTCATTAACTTGTTTGGGAAAATTCCTAAGTCATATTTGGCTGCACTTCATGTTAGATGGAACATTTAAAATTAATTAAACCGTGCCATATGGTTTATAGGTATTTTAAATGCGTTAAAGACATGAGTGATACATTTTATAGGTAATTAGAATGACATCAAAAAAAGGTGTTAAAATAAATCAATTATGGTTACAAGCAAGTGCTGTTGCACTTTATAGCTGAGGCTTCATCTACTTTGATGCAATTTTCAACAGAAAAAATACAAAACTAAAGAAACCCCAAGTGCTGAAAAAGCCTAAGATCAAACAAAGGAAAAAGCAGGATCAGGGAATAAACCTGGAAATGTCTATTGTTTAATTAAAATGAATCACTTTTAGAGCTACCTGCAAGCCTAGCTTGCCTAAAATAATTGAACAGAAAGCTTATTAAAACCCAGATATAATTAAGAATGATTTTTTTTTTCTAGAATTAAAACCAAAAAATATACCAAAAAAATCAATTCGAGAAAAATATTACAATCGAAATAAAATCTTAACCGGTAAATTCGAAAAGGTGCAATGCTCGACTTTTTCCAATTACAAAACAGTAAACACAGCTCAGAGCCTATGGAAACCCTAAACCCAAAAATAGCTCCGCCCCTCCTGCTGAAACACGAGACAAGCCACAGCTTGTAGTTTACTTAAATTACTCAATATTCACACAGGGCGCTGGGACACTGCCAGGGAGAGACCCAGACCTGTGACACACAAAAATAACAACCCAGCCTTGGGCATTCCCTGCACCTGCAGGGGTCTTTCCAAAACATTTTACTCAAGGCCAGCAATTTTCCCTGGAAATTCCATTTTCCATAACCTGCACCCTTCTGATTCCCTGGCAAATGGCACAAGCCCTTCAAAAGGGAGTGATGGTCCTAAATCCACCTCAATTCCAGCTGGAGATGATTTGGGACCTGTTTGGGCATCAGATTAAAGCATCATTGACAAACTCATCATCTCTCACTAATTCCTGAGCGAATTTGGGGCAAATTGATGTTTGGGGAGATTCTTTTTCTCTACAGCCAAATAAAATTCCCTTAACTCACACCCACACCCTGACACTGAGGTCAACAGGATGGGGAGGAGGATTAAAGAACTTCAAGACTTTGGGGTTCCCAATTTGAGAGCAATTTTGCCTCTTGATCTACTGATTTAAAAATGACACCTCTTTATATATTGATATTTAGAGAGAGCAGTGCCCCAGGACCCAGTGAAACTTGTTGTCATTAATGCAAACCTGTTCATCCTCCCAAGGCAATGCTTTATCACTGAGCTATCAGACATCATCAAACTCGGGAATCACAAAAGCACAACTATTTTAGATCCTTATTGATATGGTAATAAACACAAACACATTCCTTTCCAGCTTGTAACACTTCAGTGCAAAGGAGCAGTGGAAAAGTGGGTCACAACTGTCTTTTCATGTATCAACCAAATTCCAACTAAATTAAAGCAGATTAATTAACAGGCAAGTCAGCAAAAATAAAATCCTATGCAAGTACTGCTAAGTAAATGCATTACTTTTCACATCACAGCATTTCAAACTGTAATACAAAATGAATAAAAATATTTAATTCCAATTGCAGCAAAGCTAAAGCCATTAACTAACACTTCTAAGTAATGTACAATTTTTTATCAGGAATCACTTCTTTCCTCCCTTAATTTTCCATCACTCAGCCACAATGAAAGCTGCTAAAACTGGAGTTTTCCTAAGAGAATTGCACTGGGAAGTCTTTCAGTGAAGTTTTTGCAGCATCTCCTCATCTTTTTCTAGTCTTGATAAATTTAGAAACATCTAGGAATAAAGGTGAGTTTGTTTAAAGGTGAAATGCTGCTCTGCATTTTCATAAAATCCTGGTTTTTAACCCTCTTCCAGTCAGGTTTTTGAGCCAGGAGTTCAGGATCCACTGCAGCCCACAGGCAGCGACTGTCAAGTACACGCTGAAAATTAAAAGTCATGTACATACATAAAACATTAAGGAAATCTTGGAAGGGGTTATGTCTGGGTTGCAGCTATTTTAGTATTTGTTCTGGTTTTGGTGAGTTAAACCAGCATCAGCAGCATTTAACCTTGGTTAAACATCTAATCCTCCTTTTCTGCAGGATAAAAAGACAACAAAAATTCATCCATCTGGAGGTGGAGGTGTCTCAGGCACCCATACATTTAATTCCCATTTTCTGTCTTTCCTTCTGCATGTTATCCTATGCTTTCACTTCTCTCTGCACTCCACTGCTCTTTAATGTTTAGCTCTCTTTATTAAAGATATTCTAGGGAAAAAAAAAATCACATATTTCGCAAAATTAACAAGAAATAAGATTGCTTTCTTCAATGCTGAGCGATTTCTCAGCCCAGAGCTCATGAATCCATTTTGAATTATATTTTCTCCCCTCCACAAGACACACTATATTCAGCTCATTTAATTAAAATTTACTGAGTCATTATCCAAATCTTCTACATACGGAAAAAGCAGCACCATTTAAAAATAAATTAAGAATACGAGCAACAAAATGGAACGCTCTCAGGCTTTACTTTGTGGTCAGTACCTCAGTGAAACCCAAGTTCTCTGATGACAAGAAATTCAAGTATTTGTGCTTTATCCTTATTATTCAAATAGGAGTTTCCTCAAGATGGATCAATTCTACCCATGCTGCTGCAAATGTAATTAAAATTCAGCTCCTTCTGCCTCCCCACCTCTCCCAGGTGTTGTCCATGCTGGACCTCCCTAGTGGGAGGAACTCATTCCTCCTGTTTGCTGCAATTAAAAAAAGAGCAAACCCTCCCCACCAGACTTCTCCACTGGAAATGGGAGTTAATGGCTGAAAAATGGACTGCTAATTTGGAACTCTTTCCCCAATTGCAGGAATTTGTGGAACTGCATGAAATTCATGAATTGCAATTATTCACAGCAGACAGTAATGAACTCCAGGGTTTTCTGCAAAGAACCACACTCTGCTCTTCTCCAAAGGCCAGTTGATTTCATTTAGATTAATTCGGGATTACTGCCTTGTTATTGTGCTTCCTCTGGAAGCCATTTACAGTATGTTGTCAAAAATACACGCTCTGGGTCATATTTCGGAATTACCTGCACTTGGCAGAAGTAACAGCTGTAATTTATGTTCATAAACCTAAGCAGGCAGCATCATATTCCATTCATTTTTGGAAAGTGAGTGTGGATTCCTTCAGCCTGGTACTATCACCCCAGATGAAACTGATACCATTCTATTTTTTATGGAAATGGAACTGGGACAAAAGCTAGGAATTTTCCTAAATGGACAAAATCGGCTGCCGTGAATTTTTTTGCACACACACTTTACAAAAGCAGTCATAAAAATAAAACCGATTGAGATCCATCAAAAGGCAACAAGTTTCACATAAATTTTAGAGGTCATCGTTTAATTTAATACATTAATATTGTTTAATGAAAGGCTGGAAGTATTCAGTAAGCAAGCAGTGCTGCTTTGGAAGGGGTTTTGCTCGGCAGGCAGCCAGTGAGGCTGTGCCACCACGTCCAGCTCTGCAACAACAGATGCCCCAACTTCTGCCAAATTGTCACATTTGACAACACTTAACACCAGAACACAGGAAAACTCTTGTGGCCCCTGTGAACCAAGAGCCAGGGCAAAGATGGCAGTGCCCAAAGCTTCTGGGTACAAGGAGACAGCTCCAGCCTCGTGGGGGAACAAACAAAGGTCCCACTGCAGTGCCTCCAGGTTTTGTCTCTCTGGGAGCAACTTCTGTGCTTAGAAATTGCAAAAGAAAAGCACAACGTGGTGTTTTACAGGAATAGGACCAGAAGAATTTTGTCTAATTTAGAAGCAGGTTTCTGATGCCAGGCTAAGCTTTGTCCAAATCAACACCAGTCCTAGAGGAGCAGGGACACGTTCCTAAATCACAGCACACTGCCATGGCAATCCTCCTTCAAACCCCTCATGTTTGGTTTGTTCAGTCTCACTTCTGGCCTTTTGGACTCTTTTGTCACCTTCCAGGGCTGGTGCTGGAACTGCAGCCTTTGTCTGGCTCAGGCAGAAAGGCTGACCTGGGGCCAGAGTGAACTCCCCAAACCCAATTCTGGCTCCTCTGAGCGTGCACAGCCTGTCCTGAGCACTGAAGTGCTGCAGCTGGAAAGCCCAGAGTGCCACTCTGACCATATCCATGCTAAATCACACCTGTAATTATCTTAATCACACCTTTCCCCCAAGGAGCTTCTTTGCTGCCCCAGTTCACTCTCTGTAACTCCCAGCCTGTGCAAATACTGAAATGTAGAACAGAAAGGCTGGAAAATCAGCAATGCCCAGTGTGGGAGAGATGCAGACACAAAGGCAGCTCCAGAGCAGAGAGGTACAGCCCTGCATTGTCTCCTCATACAATTTAACCAGCACACTTGTGCAGTGTCAGTTTATGACTAATTCAATAATGCTTTAATGGGTATTGCTGGAAAAAAACCCCATTTACACACTGTTGGAAATCAAGAGCTGGGGTGTGGGTGAATCACAAACTCTCCCCTGAGAATTACAATCCCAAAACACATCCACTAGCACTCTAACCCTAACAAATAAACAAACAATGATGACTTCTGTTATCCCTGGTAGGATCATGGCTGCTTGAAAAGAACCTGGAAGTGCATTTTCCTTTTCTTTTCATGTTTTCATCTGCTATTCTTGACCTCCCAATTAACTTTCCTTTTCTCTTCTCAGCTATATCATCCCCATGGCTGTAACAAACCTCAATTGCCCCTTTGCCAACATTTTCAGAGCGTTTTGTGGAAGCCTTTTAGTACTTTTGACAGGCTTTGCATTCCCAGTTTTCTACCTGGTTCTCTCTAAATCAGGCCCAACTCTACATTAAACTGAAAACAAAATCTGCCCCCTGACCTTAGAGAAAGCAGCACACTTGCATTCTCAGTGCTCTCATACCATCACAACAAAAAAAAACAAGCAAAGAACCCCAGGCCAGGCAGACTTCAGAGAGACTTTACAAGTGTTTGGGTCTACAGCTGACACTACTGCATAAAAGGACACACAAGAGCTTCTTGTAAGATTAAAACAAATAAACCAATGTAACGTGGTACCTTTCATTTTCGTGTAGCTGCTCACCTCCCTTCTTCCAGGAACATTTGGCCTTAGGGAAAGCTTTGGGTTTGCACTCAAAATCAACTGTGCTGCCTATCTGAACCTGGATCAGTTTCTTCATTGGACTCTTGGAAAAATCCGGAGCAGAAGCTAAAACAGAAGGAGTAGCAGTAGTGAAATAAAGCACTTTACATGAGATTAATGATTCTGCTATTTAGCACTTACACGGGCACTTCTCAGATTCCAAACATAATTAACACCATTAATTAGTTCAGACAGATCTTCTGTTGGGCAAGTTGGCATTTTCTCCTCCTTTTTTTGTCCCTCATCCTGCCACCAAAGGTCTCAGCCGTGCAGGTGAGCACCCAGCAAGGCAAGCACAGCTCCATGAACCCAGGGAGTGCTGAGCACCTGCCCAGGTGGATGCTCTGCTGGAGGGAGCAGATTTATCTGATCAATCTCATCAATATCACACCAGGAGCCTCACTGAACCCCAGGGAACTGCCAGGTTCCCAGTTTCATGTGCCAGTGCATGTCAGATGACAGGAAAGGAGTGCAGCTCACTCTGGGTGAAGTTTTCATGAGCTAACAGTTGGGAAAAGGCTCGTGGCCTCTCCTTATGGTAACACTGAACTTTGAGAGGAAATTCAGGGCTCGAGGGGAGCAAGGCTGAATGAGCTAACCAACACCACAAAGGAAATAAATAACCTGTGTCCCCAAATCACAGCACTGCTGTAGCTCAGTCTGGCCTGTGCTGGAGGGAGAAATGCTCAAGTGTGAGTGTGTCAGTCCCAAGCCCTGCTCCCAAAAACCAAGAGCTGTCCCTATTCCAGCCCCAGCACAGGCAGGTGGGGTGGATGGGTGGATGTCACTCCCTGTCCCTGCCCCAGAAGGGCTGCACATTGAGGTTTTTAACCCCATGGTGGCCCCACACAGAGGTGAGAGCAGCTGCTGGAGCCGGCACCACCTCCACACCACACCAGAGGTTTTAATCCTCTGGTCCAAACCCAAACCCCATCCCTGCTCTTCCCCTCGTGAATAATTTATCCTGTTCTCTTTTAAATGAATGATTGGCCTGAAAATCCTCTGGCAGCAGATGACTCAACTCCTCAGCTCTGCAGATAAAGACACCAGGTTGACAAAAGTGTTTTACTTCAGTGACAGCAGCTGAGTGAGTTAAATCTGAGGGGGTGTGGAGAGGGATAATGAGGTTTGTGTTTTAGCGAAAAAAGGAACATCTTACCTACAACCCTGAGCTCTGCACTCGAAGAGATGACACCATGTTTATTTTCAGCTATGCACTGGTATCTGCCAGAATCTGTCAGATTTAGATTTGATATTGTAAGTGCACCATTTTCAATTTGGATCCTTCCCTGAATATTAAGAAAAATATCTTTATTGATGATATATTTCCTGTGAAAAATTTAAAGTAAGTAAGGAATAGAAATAGGACAGCATAAATACAATGAATAGGGCAAATGCAAAAGCATAATCATGGAAACAGTTCTGAAAGGAGTGACACTGTTGCATCATGGTACAGCAATGGTGACCAGATATGGAGATCAATGCAGTGCATGAAGTAATTCTTCAAGCTTGCCCAGCTGCACTGAGGTCTGGCAATCTCAAATGCCCTTTTATTCCTCCAGAAATATGGACAGAATCCTACCAGCCCCCTCAGACAGACCAGAGTAACCAAACTGTGCAGATGGCACTGGCACTTTGCACTGTTTACAGATTTCACATGTGCCACTTGCTAATGAGCTCTCTGTAACACTGCAGAAAAAACTCCACCAGCCATTAAACCAAAGACACAAACTGAAGTGCCTTGGTGCCAGCACAGCTACTCAAGGATCTGGGTCTTCTCACCTTGCTTATTCTTGGAAAGCTCAATTACAGCAGCAAGTGACTAATCTGAGTGGCAGAACTGGTGAGAAAAGGAACCATTGGAAAGGCAAAACCAAAGGAGCTTTGGGGAACAACCTTTGGGTAAAACCAGAGGCACAGGCTAGTAACAGGCTAAACCCCAAACTACCTGCCCAAAAGGGTTTTCTAGGGGTTGTTTTTTGGATGTGGACCCAAAAGGAGGCCCAGAGCAATTTCTCCCTCCCTGCCTCTTGCCAAGGGCAGCACTCAGAGCTGGCCCCAGCACAGGGGACTCCAGGACAGCTCAGCTCCTTCCCTGACAGGTCCTGTCCCAGCTGAGTGCAGGGGGGCTCATCCAGACACACAGGAAACAACCCCAAAGAGGAAAAAAACCCTGAGTCTCCACGTCTTCATCTCCTCTGCAGCACCCCAAGCTGCTGCTCTGAGAAAAGATTTGTTCATGGAGAAGGGAGCTGAGTGGAATAACCCCAGGAGATGTTTGTGAAGGAGACCCAGCACGAGGGATGGCTGCAGTCAGGGAGCAGGAGACACCTGATCACTGCACACAGGGAACTCCTCTGGGGTCTGCTCAGGGCTGGCTCTCAAACAGTTCCCTCACTGTTCCCAGAGGAACTCACACTTCTGCCCTGACACCTCGCCAAAAGGCTGGGCAGCAACTCTCCAAACTGGAGAAATGGGGAGACTGAATGAGTCCAAGGTATTTTTGTCCTTCCTAAAGTAAAGAAAGGCCATTACCTCGGTGGCTGCATGACACAGCAACAATGCTCTAAAATCACCCAGCAGAGATTCTGTGCTCCCTCATTTAACCTGTCCACAAAACACCACCATTCCCTTTAGCCAGCACGAATGTAAGAAATGCTTCCCAGTGCTCTGCTCATTATCAGAACCATCCAGTGAATTCACCTGAGCAGCTCCTTTCTTCCCCAAAAACCACTGCTGAGCACAGGGCACTGGCCAAGGGCAAAATGCCTTCCTGCCAAAGTGCCTGGAGTTCATATTCCTGTTTTCCAACGAAGCAGTGACATTTAAAATCAATGAATAAGGGGCATCAGATCCTGTTCTGCATTTCTGACCTTTCACCTTCTAAGTTCAACCTCTTTCCTCTGACACCAAATGCATTACTTTCAATTATTTTACTATGACAACTGCATTAAAGCAAATATCTCTGTTATGTTGCTGTTTGTATTCCATTCTTTGCAACAAGTAGTGGTAACCCCATGAATCCTCAGAAGTTTTGTCAAGAAGTTGGAAAATATTTTCTTATTACCTTTATTGAAATGCCAGCTGCAAATATAGTAAAATAATTCAAGTTCTCCATCCCTTATTTACAGTTCTTTATTCATAACATTATTAAACTTCCTTCTGCAGTCATTCCTTACATGTTTCTTTCTGTGCTTCTATTGTTTTTGAATCTGCTTTTAGCTGGAATATTTCTGTAGAACAAAATTTGTCTTTGCAGCTTTTGAGGCTTCATCAGGATGCTCTCAAAAAATACAAACCCAGTATCAAAGGTTTCTCTTGACTAATACCAGGAATTTTTGGATTCTCCCATTTGCATGGATACTGATCATTTTACACTTTTTCCAAAGAGAATGTTACCTCTATTGCCAGCTGCTCTCCATTCTTCAGCCACCTGTAGGATGGTTTGGGCTTCCCACTGGCTCTGCAGTCCCAGTATAAGGTGTCCTCCACAGCAACTTCCACATCCTTTATGGTCTGCAGCCAGTGAGGCTTTGCTGCAGATAAAATACACAAGTTATTGCTCCAGATCAGCATCAAAGGGTTAACTGGCACACAACTCGTCCATTTTCTGCACAGACTGATCTGCACCAACAGAGCTTCCCACTGGTGCTGCTCCAAGCCCCCTGATGAAACAAATAACTTATTATTCCTCTTACACATTTTTATTATGAGCACTAAGCCAGAAGAAAATGGAGAGTACAGATCACTAAAGCTGGACTATTGTGAAACCAGTATTAAAGTCACTAATGATTAAACAACATCATTTTGCAATCGAGGCAAATGTAAGAGAAAGACATTAATGGCGAGACTGAAATTAAATAAGTGATGTGGCTAAATCATCAAATTAATGCTGAAGAGAATCCTTTAAGTCCTAAAAAAAAAAATAATGGTATGTCAGCCTTAGTGCTAAATACCATTTAAATTGTTTTCTAATGCAAGGCAGCACTTAACTGGATGAAAACATGGATATATGAGATTGTTTCTGAAAGCAGAAGTCTTGGCACAGAATTTGAGTAATGCAAACCAGTAGAAGAAAGTCCATAAAAATCACCATTTTAAAGCCAAAATTTGATGCAATAATACCATACATCCTTCAGAATTACCCAAAATACAGTTAAAACTGTAAAGATATTTAAAACATCTGTTACAGTTTTCACAGGAAGGAGAAAGCTCGCTTGGAAAATAAACATCAATGCATGAAAGACAACAGCAATTTATTTTTATTCCTTTAGTGCTATTTCACACATCAGTTCAACACTGTTTTATAGTCATTTGTGAATTTCCTTTGAATTTATTTAATTTACTGGAAAGTTTATAATCTCAGCCTATGTATTTCTCCAAGAAAAGATAAATCCTGGACGTTGCCTATGGAGAAAACAGATGAAAAAGCAGGATGAAACTTGGCTGCAAACTCTCAGCTATGGGCAAAGAATTTTCCAGAGTCTATTTGCTTATCTGAAGTCAGTAATTCAGGAAAATCTCGTAACACCCTCCTATGAAAACAACCAGGAGAAAACAAGTCCCTGGTGATGCAGGAAAAGTTTATTTAGTACACGAGTGTAGGAAGCACACAAGGTCAGATTAATTCCCATTGAATTTCCCACTGCAATGGAGTTCCAGCAGCAATTAACTCAGGGCAGGCAAATTAATGATTTGCCCGTGAGCACAGACAGAGCTGAACCTTTCCACTGCCACAGCACCAGCCAGGCCAGGGCTGGCATTAATTCCATTTTCAAAGATTCCTTCTTTCCTAGCATGGAAATTTCCTCTCAATCCCAGGTTCCTCAATGCATTGAAAAGACCTCAACATGACCACGTGCAGCAGCAGGCTTTTATGATAATGATTATTGATCTATTTATGATTTATGTATCCATATTTAGGGCTAACTTCTTACAGAAGAACTTCCTAAAACATATTAACTGAGGTTTTAACTACTAAGAAATACTGGAATTCAACCAATATTTGCTGACAGTGATGCTCTCTGAATATTATTTTTTTTTTCCACATCCCCATGAAGATTAAAACCTTTCACTGATTTGAGGATAATTTAATTTTTGCACCCTCTTTATCAAGGTCAGCTGCAATAGACAGGACGACCAGATCTTTGTGTCACATGGATGTACAATTTCACTGGTATTAACTGGGGTTAAATCTTCAAACTTCATGCTACAGAACTGCCACTGATTCATCTCACATTGTCACTGAGAGGATTTGCCCCACAGGTGCCCAGGGAATGAAAGCCCAGGGCTCATGTAATGAGCACTTTGCACACCTAAATATTTATGCAATATTCAAGAGTGCCTGAATTACTGATGGATCCATAGATGTGGAATATTTAACATCTGCTGCCTATCTCCACTGGAAAGTAGGCGAAATATAATCTGTTTTCAAGTCTAAAGATCTTGGGTTCAATTCTACCAATAAAAAAATCATTGTCTATCTAATTCCAGGCCTGTGTGTCAGGCAGTCTCCATAGCAGGGTTTCCCAAGTTCCCACTCAATACAATAAAGCAGAAATGCACAGGGTGAGAAATTCCTGCTGCCTGCCCATCCACAAGAGAGTGCTGATGGAGACTTCAGTGATTTCCTGGAGGAAGGCTCTTTTTCTCTTCCAATTACTGATGGAGGAGTTGAGCAGGAAGAAAAGCACCATTTTCAATCTGTCTTTGAAAGAGAACAATTCGACCAACCAGCTCAAAATTGAAAAGGCAGCTCAACAAGAGCAATTCCAGCTGGGAATACTCTTAACTCCTGGCCAGGACAAAGGTGCTTCATGTGCAGAAAAAAAATCAGGTATCAGGAGCTCTGATACTCTGACACCCTCTCAAAACAGAACAGTGTTACACATAGATAAAACCTTACAGAAGAAAGGCTTTGTAAAATCAAGCTTTGTAAAATCAGGCCTTGGCACTTTGGCTAAGCTAACAGCCAGCCTGGTAAGCTCCCATGAAAAAAGAAGTGAGAATCAGTTATTCTATTCTAATCTATTTAATAATGATCTATTCTTGTGGAAAAACAGTTTACACCTGTGAAGAGAAATATGTGAAATATCCACTTCCCAAGAGACAAGAATGTAAACATACCTAGAAAAAGTTTGATGAATATATACACCAGCCATTACCAACCAATGAACGGAGTTAAAATGAACTGCTGACCAATTAAACACAGAATCTTCTAATAATCACATCAACATAAGCTATGTGAATAAAGATTCTATATGAAGAACAAGTGTCTTTATCTGTTATTTCAGCAGAGCAGGACCTGCCAAGCCCAGCACTGCCCCTTTCTGCTCAGCTCTGCCTGAGGACACTGAATAAATACCTTTATTCCTCTCAACGTTTAGTCAAATTTTACTGCCCAAAATATCTGATTCCACCATCACTGCCACATCTGTACTTGGCAACAAAGCCTCATTTTCTCCTGGAACTACTGCAGAGTTATTGTGAAACCTGGATCTTCCCGAGGAGAGAGGAAGGAGCAAGGAACAGGCAAAGCAGGCAGCACATCCTTGCTGAGATTAAAAAAAAATCCCAACAAAACAGACATTGTCCTGTAAGCTGGGAGGCTGGAAGTCAATTCTGAAGGAGTTCACAGTGCAGGGTTTGAGACTGTGACAGGACTCCATATTTTGGGATGACATTAAGAATTCTTCAGAACTTGCTGTGCAATCTTCATGAAAGATTCATCTGGAGCTCCCCCAGGACGAAATGCTTGTAGGTAAGTGATTTTCTGAAGCAGGTTAGCCATCAGCTCCATGGCCAGTCACTTGGAAAAGCACCAGCCTGGATTTTGCTTCAGCTGTTTTAGCCTAAAATATTCCTTGCAGTGCTCGTGGTCCCAGAGGCAGGGAGAGAACAAGTGTGTAACTTCACAAAAAGCATCCCAGCGAGAGGCCTCTCATCTTTTTTTCGGTGGTGATGATGACCCTTCTCTTCCAGCCAGTTAAGCCTGCAGCAAACAATTGTTGCTTCATTACACTCCAGGCCTTCTCTGTAGGCCAAAAGGGAAGGAACATTTTTATTTTCAGACTTTACAAACCCCTTTGTGACGTTCTGGGGGCTGGTGTGAAGGAGGACCAATGCAGTGATGCTCCTGGAAGCAGAGGCTGAAGCAGTGACACTTTCCAGAGGCTGCGCTGGGATTCGTAAATTATTTGTGAGCTAACCACGCACAGTACATCAAAACAGCTCTTTTTATGTATTATTTCCTTCAGAGTGAGAGAATCCAACACAAAAATCTGGTTTTAATTCTACAGGCCAGGGGAACAGAGCAAAGGGAAGGCAGAACTTCAGGGGCACGACTCTTGCAGGGAGTTCTGTGCTCTGCTGGGAGCCAAAGCCTCTCCCAGAACAGGGATTCACACACGATTTTGGTTCTTACTCTTGCACTTTGACATTTCCACTGTGAAAGCTGAGCTGGGAATCTCTGGAATGCCTTTGGGGAGCTCAGCAGTCGGGCAAGAAATCAGAGCAGAAAGAACACCCCAGAGCATAAGGGGATGCAAAAGAGGAGGAAAAACCAACCCAAAAGGGTCACCTGCAGGTTTCCAGGCTCTGACACTCACACTGATGCCTGCAGCAGGGATGAACTCTTATTTCATCTCAAAACTCCAAGGGACAAACACGAACCACTTTTGTTCTGCTAAAACAGCTGGGGCCTGAAGAAGCAGCTGACACATCTCTGAAAATGTCCATTTTTAAACTCCTGTTTGAAAATAAGAATGCCCTCAAGCAGCAGGCAATTCCAAATCACTGGGAAAAACTTCAGCATGTAAAACAAGACAAACTAGTTGTCTGGGCAGCAAGAAAATTATATTATTAGACAGCATTAGCAATTAAACTCTAGGTTGATCAAACCCATCAACTCATTAATATTATTTAGTTTATTATTGTAGCTTTGCTGTCAATGTTTTGAAGACTTCTCCAAGCACAAGGCAGAGTCAAGCTATCAGATACAGAGATATTCTTCCACATACACAAATAACAGAGTTTTAGCTTCATTTTGCTGGTAGATTATTAAAAAAAAAACCCACAAAAATATAACTAAATATGCTAAAGTGTATTTTTTCATACACTAAAAAAGTTATGTAGATTCTACCTACTCCTGGGGGATTTTGTCTTTGTTGTCACAGCTCAGCACTGCAGAGCAAAAGGAGAACAGCAGCAAAATTTTTTTCTCCCTGTCAAATATTTTACCTTGATACAGCCAAGCAGGACTCCTGGTATATCAGCATGGGCTAATTAAGAATGTATTTTCTTCAATTATACTTTAAATTAATTGCTTTACATATCTTTACAGTGCTTCATGTTTAATTGCATCTTAAAACACAAAAACGTAATTGTTTCATCTCCTCTCATTTTTCTCTGCCATGAAACATCTCCCTGGATTCTTTTTTTTTCTTTCTGTTATCTCTTTATGGGAAGCTAAAAGCGATGACAAACGAACACACTAATAAAGGGAAAGCAAATTATTTATATATTCAGGTTCTACACTCAATCAAAGTTGGATAATCTTGTCCTATTTTTAGCACAATCTGAACTCTCCTGAGTAGAAAACTGGCATTTAACAAATGTTGGAATTGTAAAAAGGACAAAAAACTGAACATTTGATGTCGGGCTTTTCTGGATAAAATCCTTCAGGAGAAAAAAGGAAGATTAGAAGCCTGTGAGTATTGTAAAGAACCCAGAATATCTGGTTTAGAATATCTGTTTTAATTATTAAATTAAATATGTTAGAGCACACCATAACTATAATAAAACAAACTAATTTCATTTTTTTCAGGATGAGAGCCACAGATACGACAAATTTACAGACATTCTTGAGAAACTAAGGACAGCAGTGAAGTTGAACCTGTGTTCAAGGGTTTTGTGGCTTCAAGGCTATAATTCATTACTGGGTGAAAAAGAAGGCTTTTAACCAATCTATTTATGCACTGGAAAACCTGATTTCCAGATTTTTAACTTTCCAGTTTCAGCTCATAAACCAAATCAGAACAGGAGCAGAGAACGTTTCAAGCTTTTGTTTAGGACCAGCTTTATGTTACATTTACAAAGAACACTTAAAGTCTGCAAAGAAAGAAAAATCTATTTTTCTGGCACGCGAAAGACTTTTATCAATATTTTTTCCTCCTCTAGATTTCTTTTTCACATGATTTCACTGTGAAAACTTGCAAGACATTAACCGAAATCCTTCTCATACTATTTTTTGTAGGTCAGGCAGAAACGTGTTTTGTTCTGCCAAGAGGAAAATCAATGTTGTCACTATTGAAATAAAGATATTTTTACTTTTGCAATGTTTATACTTTTCTATGACTAAGCAGACATGCCTTAAACTTCTACCAGTGAAGTGTTTTAACAGCAGCAACCATTCCCTAAAAACACCACATGTGTGGATTTTTCACATCATTGGTACTTTTTGGCAGATGGGTAATTTTTTACTCTGTTTTTTTACTCTTCAGTTTATTGCATTAGTTTCCCCCAAATCCTCATCTGCTTTTAGAATAACTTCCTTAAATATTGATTTTTTATTGGAAGGCTGAGTGGGATGTGGTTAGATTTCTTCACCAGACAGATTTCTGGGCTTTGGCACCAGATGAGGTGACAATCCATCAGAATATCCTCTGATATCTTCTGAATCTTATCCTTAGTTACAAAACCTTGAATTATCAAAAGGAGTTAAATGCTCTTCTTATCCCGAATCCAGGCTTGTTGGAATTCTAACTGCAACAACAAAGCAAGTACCAAAATAAGAAAGATTACTTAAATCTATTTAATTCTGCAGAATGGGTTCCATGAAGCAGAACAAATGAAATGAAACAGTTGGAGTCCCATTACTGCCATTACAGCTCTCATTATTCTTTTGAAGATAAACATCCATATCAGGGATGACTCTTAACCTGGGCAGCCATTCCTGCTGGAAAATGAACTCCATCAGAGGGCTCAAACCCCTGTCTGGATCTGCAATGAAAACATTCACACTCATACAATTGTTACAGAAGGGCAGCTGGGCTGCTTTTATTGATTAGCAACATCCTTTATTTCAGCTCTGGGGTCTTTTAATGAGCAAAGAAGAATTGGGGCAGCAGGGCACGTACCCCAGGAATGGCCACTGCTGGAATTAGGAGGACTGCTGATCAAATCTCCTCTATTTTATTTGTAATTTACACTGATGTACGTCACAACTAGCCCCACTGAACACTGCCACAGGAATGCTGAGCCAAAGTGATGCACAGACCACAACTCCAGAACTTTCAAGCACCAGGAAAGGCCACTTAATAAAACCAAATGCACAGTGCCAAGTTTGGAATGGCAGAGGACACTGGCAGGTGAAGCAGCTTGGATTTACTGCCCTATGTTAATTATAGGATTTCCCAAAAGTCATTATTACAATCAGTGCACGGAAAATTTGTGTTTCTTCAAGCCCCCTGTCCAACCTGACCTTGTTCCAACATTCAGTGTAAAGATTAATTTGGAAGCTGGAAAAGACAGAAATCTCTTTTCCTTCCTCCTTACAAAATCTATTGTGCCTTCAAGTAAAATCTTCATGGACCAAAATCTGTGTGTTCTAGCAAGCACAGCTCCCCGTGGAGAGGCAGTAAAGAACTTGCTCCCAGCTGCAGAGGAGTTGTGCTCTGTGCCTTTATCCAACTAAAATAACATCTCTTTGCTCAAATATTCCTCCATGAGGGAAACATTCCAAGGCAGAGTTAAAACCACTGTTTAAATTGCCATTGAAGTAAAGAAAATTATATTTGCTGAGATCTGGCTTTAACAAAAATTGTCAATTACCACTTTGTTGCAAATCACTCTTGCTTTACACCACCACCAGTGTGCTTTGCTGATACTCATTTCACTCTATAGCCTTAAATGCACAAGAGACTGCTTTTTTTCCAGCTATAAAATTTCATATTATTTCATTTCCTATACTGGATTATATCCTCCCATTTATTTACTCATTTTAAAATAAAATTGGCTGTTTTGAAAGCACAGTATTGAGAATATCCATCAGTAATCTTTTCACAAAGCAAGACAAAATTTGTACTTTCCATAGATGGGAGGCCTAAATGATCCCCCAAATAAATCCAATTGACTGAAAATTGAAGGTTTCACCAATGGACCAAGAAATGTTTTTGAAAAAAAGTCCTTCTGTCACAGAAAAAAACAAGCACAAGCACTTTACTCTCAGCAATCCTTGTGAGCTTTTAAGCCATTTCTTAGAGACCTTACCAATAAACTGCTGCAGAAATTCTCCTTTTCTGGCAGCACTTAAAACACCCTGGATTTTTAAGCCCAAATGCCTGATGGAACTGCAGAAACTGGAAATTCCAGAGCATCCCAGAGCAGCTTGTGTTTGATGAGTAAAGAAAGGTGGGAGAGAGGCAGAACAGAAGTTTCCTACCATAGTAAGTGAGACGTCCTCTTGCAATGTTTTTGCCTCTGGAGTTCTCAGTAATACATTCATAGAGCCCTGCATCCTCCTGCTGGAAATTAGGGATTTCAATCATGCCATTGGATTTCCTCAGCTTTATTTTACTTGGAAATGGCAGCCCGTCAGTTCTTCTCCAGTTAATCTGAGGCACAGGGCTAAAGAGAGAATAATGAGATTTTAAACAGTTTTGCTTAAAGTCCTTGATTGTCATAATGAGATACTTAAAGCAAACTAAATTCAGCAGTGACTTGCAGGCTGTGTTAAAAGCAGTAACCACACTGTAGATGACAGATGGGCAGACACTCTGGCACCTGATTTGCATTCACTGCTGATTCCTACGCTGCATTTGTGGTACCAAATTTGTCAGGAATAACTCTGTGAATGCCCAGTAATTGCAAAATTTCCTGTAAATCAGCACTGGCCTCCCCAGAGGATGGGTGAGATTTACCAGTGGCTCCCATGGAGGAAGAATCCAGGCAAGCCTTTAGGAATTGCCATCCTCCAGCAGCCTTTTATTCTCTGATTTGCAAACTTTCCCTCCCCTCGCTGGGGAGCCAAAGCAATAGTGTGTGATCAAGTTATCAATCTGATATGGGCACCTGACAAAGCTGCCTGCAAGCAAACCCCACACTGGTAAGTAAATACATTTATGGAAACACAAATGCATTCTCAGATCATCTGTGAAAGAGAAAAGGTATCAGCTGTGAGTGAAGCACCACTCAGAGGAGAAATCCACTTCAATCTTTATTTTGGCTATAAAGAAAGAACAATATTATGAAAGCATCAAGTACGTTTAAGAGGAAAATTCAGACAACACTCTCACAGAATTCAGCACCATTTCCTTGCACAGAGAAAAGAGACTTAATAAAAAGGTCATATGCAAAACCACACTGAATCTACTCAAGCTAATTTGAAATGAAATGTAAATTCCTGTGCTGCCAACATACACATCTTAATTCTAAACACAATCAAAATACACTCCAGGAATCTTTGCCCTCTTATTTTAAGGCAGGAGCTGTGATGACCAAAGTCAGGTGTTGGGAGAACACCACAACAAACTTCCAGAACCCCACACTTCATGTGCAGGTGAACCCTGAGGTGCTTCAATTTCCAGTGAAGATGAGAACTCACTTTCCCAGGGCAAAGCACTCCAGCTTCACAGTGGAGCCTTTGGCTGCTGCCAGTGTCTCCGGGAACTGAACTTCTATCTTGGGCTCGTATTCCCCCATCACACCTGCGGGGGAGACAATTGAGAAGGTCAGACTTTGAAGGTGATTTTTAAAGGGTTTTCTTTCTCTCTTTTGCAATTCAAAATGAAGTTGATTTCTCTGGCAATCTGCTTATGAAGGGGAGCACAGTGAGATCAGGGACAGAGGCAGGATGCAATAGAGTTTATCTTTATAGAAAGATAGTAATATCTTTGCATTTTAATTTAAATATGCATTAAATTATTTCAAAAAAGAGAGTACAACTGAGAAGTTTGAAGGAGACTACACAGGGAGCAAGGAATGTGTGGTCTTTTTAAATGGGAAAGGCAAAAAATAGAGGAGAACTCTGTAGAGAAGAGCTGGGTGGAGACTGAATGCTGAGGGAGCGGCTGCACACCAAGTTAGTGACCAAAAAAACTCATTTTCAGCTCTACACCAATACATGAGACAACACATGAGAATTTACGGGAAGGACGAGAATTTAACGGAGAAGTTTTGCAGATATGCAAAAGGTTCTATAGGAATGAAAACAAGTTTTGATATAGAAGAAAATAATTCTGAGCCAGCCTGACTGGGTAACTGGAAGGCAAAGAGCAAAGTGAGGTGGAAGGGGCTTTTATGGCTTAGAGCAAAGGATAAACCCACCTCAAACAAAAGACGTTTTTACCAAACAAAAGGATTTTCACAGGCAAACAAGAAAGCCAATGTTGCAAGTAGAGAAAAGATCTCAGAAATTTCCACTGCAGAACAAGTCCCAAAGTTTAACATGTGACTACTAACTCCGATGACTGGCTAGTTGTGGACACACACATTTAGAGAGCTGGGGAATTACAGCTTGGAAATTCCTTTCAGGCCTGGATTTCTCCTGACTCTCAGCTCCATTCCCAGGCTGACAAGCTGACTGCAGCTTCAGTTAGGGAGGAGTCTCCCAGAGTGATAATATGGTGAAAAACAGAGTGAAATTCATAATAAAGATTAACCCCTGGTGTCTTTGCTGTGGGACACATCCTGAGGTGCTGTCCCAAGGATGTTTTTCCCAGTTGTCCAAGGAGCTCCTGTTCTGTCCTGGCTGCACTAACACACTTTAAATACAAACTGTCTGTACAATAAATTGGCCTTTTTTCCCCAAAGAGCTCCGTGTGTGTTGCTGTCCTTTCTCTCTCTTTGCAGCACAGTAACCACAGCTAGTCACTAACATAAAATGGTAATTTTAGCAGCTTGGATGGGTTGTATGTCAATGTAAAAGGTGTTGTGTATGATGCTGATTGCTGGCCATGCATTAAGATGCTCTGTAATGAAAAGCACAGAATGCATTGTAACCAGATGGGTTTCAGGACATACCCAGCAGCTCTGGGCTCACCCACCGCCCACAACTGCTGTCACCTCATCTATGCAACAACCAGCATTTTAAGAGCTGGCTGAAGCCTCCACCTCTCCATCAGGCCCTTACACTGCACCAACCCAAAAACCTGGGAATGATGATCCCCGACCGTGGCCATCCCCGCCCGCGGGGCAGCCGTACCGTCCGTGCGCAGCACCAGCGGCGTGGGCGAGCCCAGCACGGGGCTGCTGCTGGCCCTGCTGGTCACCACACAGCTGTAGTTGCCCACGTCTGATGGCTCCACCTTGGCTATGTACAGGTGTCCTGTCTCCTGCGACACGAAGCGCCGGCTGTCCTCCTGCACGAACGACGGGTACTCGTTGAAGATCCAGGCGAACGACAAGTCTGGGTGGGGGGAAAAAAAAAAACAAAACAACAAAACCCACAAGCAAAGGTGTTTGATGGGATTTTCCCACCTGTTTTTTCCCTCCAAAGACCACTTTATTGCTGTATTGGACAGCACTGCATTGTTTACAGTACTTTACTTTGTAACAAACAGAGAATGTTTGAGATGACCAATGACTGAGAAAACCAGATTTTAAGAAGTACCAGAAACTAGCAAAACCCCCCATTTTTAACTCCTCCATCAGAAAAAAAGCCCCAAAAAACAAAAGAAATCCAGAATGTTAGGGGATTTCTTTAAATCTCCTTTTTTTTTTTTTTTAATTTAATATGCAGGGAAATAGGAGCAGACAGCAAAAACGAGAGCAAACTTGGCTAAAACGGAAAGATTATTCATTCAGTAGCTGCTTAACTCCTCAGCCAGATGATTAGCAGGTAGAAACAGGACAGGAGTCTCCACGTGATAAGAATGGCAGAAGAAGCCTAAATTCCCAGTAGGGCTCATCACACAGCAAAAGTAATTTTTCGTACAAAACTCTATAAAAACTCCATTAAAAAAAGTTCTGTATGATGGGGCGAAGTAGTTCTCACTACCATTCATGATGATTATTTGAAAGGAAAGAAAACAAACCCACACCTCAAAAGATGAACTCAGAGATTTGGCAATAAATCCACTTAATTTGTTTTGTTTTCTGAGCATCACTGTGAGCTCTGTGTGCCCAATTTTAATTGGCAAAAGCCCCTTCCTGTGCGAGGCCACATGTTTGTCTCATCCATTTCCTACAGGATCAAAGGAAAATAAATTTTTAATGGTGTTCCAGGCAAGGAATAATTTTTCACCCACGTGCCACTTATACAAAGATTACAGCTTCTGGAAGTGCTAATTAGCAATGATTACAGCTTGATTGACCTCTCTTGGTGCTGCAGTGTCTGCAGCACTGCCCCCACAAAATGGAGATCAGCCCCTCCTGCACAGGTTTAATTTGGAGGTGCACAAATTTGGGTGCAGCACGAAATGAAAAGGTGACACATCCTGAACCCTCAACACTTCCCCAGGCTGCCAAAGCCAACAGGACAATTTAATACAAGTTAACACTGTGCAGGTGAAAAAAACCAAAACGCTCAATAAATGAAATTATTAAGATATTTATGGGCTGCCTAATGCAACAAAGGCATCAAATGAATGATCATTAAACTGCATTTGATTTTCTTCTATCAATATTTAAACCTCTTCCATTACGATAATTTTACAGCAGTGGCATGTCCCAACCATTAATAGGCTCAGGATTAAACTTCTGTCATATTTAGAAATATTTACTGCCAAAACCACAACCATAAGGAGGAAAAGATCATCACCCCTGTGGACCTGCAGCATCTCCCCAGGAGCAACAATGGCTTTCACCACCAATCCTTCCTCCAGAACTCCTGAGGTGCAATTCATTCATGGAAAGGAAGGCAGCAGGGATTTGTCAGGAAACAATGGGGGAATTAGTGCAGTGGGAAGCATGAAATTATTTCAAAGAAATTTAAAAAGAGAGCACACCTGAGGAGTTTGAAGGGGACTACGTGGTCTTAGGGAACAAGGAATGTGTGGTTTCCAAAAGGGAAAGGCAGAAAATCGAGAAGTCTGTAGAGAAGAGCTGGGTGGAGACTGATCCCAGGGCTGAGGGAGGGGCTGCACACCAAGTCAGGGACCAAAAAAATCCCATTTTCATCTCTACATCCAACTCAGACAGCCACAAGGCAGCAGTGGGTGGACACTGGTTCTGGTATTTACTGAACCACCTGTGTGTCCTTGCTCAAAATATTATTGCATGCTTAAAAAAAAAATTTAAAAAAAGGAGAAAATAAAAAGAAAAAAGATGTCCAGAACAGTGTGAGGGGGTGGAGAGATTTGGAGATGCAGCAGGAGAAGCAGCAGCTCCATCTCATTCCTATAATATTGGGTTAAATGAAGAGTTAACCAACTGAAATCAGTCACTGGGACCATGGCAGCCATGCACAGTGGATTCCAGTTTAACTGGGTCCTTCAACAGCCTATGAATAAACACTCCTGGAAACCTAATTCCCCATTCTACACATATTTTCAATGACTCTTTTAAAAAACTCTGGGGTATTTCTATTCCCATGCCCCACCACCACCACCTCATTTTATATTTACAGTCCTTTATAAAATTGTATTCTTATTTTCCAAAATAATAATAAAAAAAAATCATATTAAACAACTTGTGGTGTGATTTATTATGTTTACACCATTTGCCTGTTGCTGATCTTAGGGCACCTCCAGGGACACAAACTCACTCCCTTTCTGTCAATTACAAGTTTTCAGTTGATTTTCTGTTATAAATGGAAGTAATATGTCTCTCCTGGGCTTCCTCTGAGTTCTAAGCCTTTGCTTTCCAATGCATTTTTTCCTTATTTGGCGACCATACATGGATAAGGTATTGGAAATTACAGTTATTACTCAATTTTTATTTGCTTACTACATCTTGGTTGGCGGCTTCTCTTTATTTTGCATTATTTGATTATTATTTACTGTGCAGTCTCCAACACACTCAGCATGTTCACACTGTTCCAGGCCTTTTGTGCACCTAAGTGCTCAATTAAAAAACGCTTATAAAATTACCTGTCATTTTTAAACCTGAATTCTTTACGAAATTCAACAATTAAATCACCACAGCCTTTGAGGTTTACCAGGGTCATTTCCTGCTTTTTATGAACCTTACAAAACTCCAAATTACTGTTGCAAAAAGAACATAATGGGGTAGAACCCACACATTTATTGTTTTTTAACTATGTTCAAAAGTCAAGCCTTAAGTTTATTCACATCCTTTTGAAAATGTAGCCTTAAATTATGTCTAAAAATTTTGTAAATATAGAATTTAAAGAAGTTACACATTTCTTCTAAGTGAGACTGAAACACTTCACTAGGAGATCATTTAGAGAACCAGGGTGATTTTAGTTCTTGGAAACAGAATTTAAGTGACAACAGCAGTGGTGGAAATCCCAAACTGTAATTAAATTCAGGAAGTTGGAAAAGCAGAAGTTTGGGGGGAAAAAAGGGCACACAGACATGATCAAAAGGAGAAGGACAATTCACTAAATTCATTTTATCCACTATTTACATAAATAATGTCAGCTCTTGCTCCTTGTCTTCTGGGCCAGCTCTGCTTTACACCTGCTTAATATTTACCTGGAGCCCCATAATTCACACCTAAATGAGACTTCTAAAATAGCCACAAGTAAGTGATGTGTAATATTCTTCTGAAACAGATTTAAAATGTTCCAAACTAACTGGATTTAAATTAGCCAAGTGGGTGTTTCCAGAAAAAAAAAAATGGGTAGGAAATGAAAATTCTTGATTTTGGGGAGCACGGAGCTAAATGAACAATACTTCAAGGTTAAAACAAAACAAAACAAAAAATCTAAAAAACCCGAAAGAAACAGAAAAAAAAATAACATTAAAACAAAGAAGTTTGATGTCAATCATTGATACCCAAATCCCAATTATTTAATGCACTTCTCCAGTTCTGATTTTACAATATTCTGTAGCAGAGACACAAGGAAAAGCTAAAATACCCTGGAATTT
The DNA here is from genome assembly GCA_037013685.1 of Acridotheres tristis. Classification (NCBI taxonomy): domain Eukaryota; kingdom Metazoa; phylum Chordata; class Aves; order Passeriformes; family Sturnidae; genus Acridotheres; species Acridotheres tristis. The sequence goes on along the minus strand of CM072899.1, from coordinate 3,100,876 downwards.
TGTCTCCAAATAGCTCACTGCCTATCCCACAGGATGGCACCTGGGAAACTGTTTGCAAGAAAGTAATCAGACAGAATTTAGCAATGTCAGAAACTGCAATTAAAAACATGGAAATCTGCAGCAAACAGCTATTTTGAATGATCTGTCTTAGGTTAAAAATAATGGAAAAGTAGCACTGATTTTGAGAGGATAATAACAGACTCCCTAATTAAGGCAGAAACCAATTAGTTCATCATTTGGCCCAATTTCAGCTCAAAGTGTGATGAAATGGCAGAAAAGGGAGCAAAGTCTCTTGTTTGTGGATGAGCATCACTCAGAGGGAGGGAGGGAGGAGCTCTGGGAGCTCCCACTGAGCATTCAGGTTGGCTTTTGTGGGACAATCACCCCCAAAAATGTCCATTCACCAGCACTGCTGCAGCTCTGGCTGGCTGCACAGGGACCTCTGGGAAAGTGCAAACAAATTACCTAAAAGGAGGAAATGAATTCATGAGGTAAAAAAGTGCATTAAGATCCCAGAGGATGCTCTGGGGTGCAAACTGTCCATGCAGGCAAATCCTTGGATTACACTGCTGTGGGGCTGGGTTACTGGAATGTGAGTGCTCCCAGGGGTATAATTTGTTTTATTTTACATAAATTACCCTCAAACTTCTCCTTAATACTTTTTTTTTTTTTTTTTTTAATTGGGTTAATTTTCCTGCACTTAGCTCACCACCTTGAGCATCCTCCCCTGGGCGAGCCCCCAGCACCAGCTGCTCTTGGTGGCACTTTGTGCCATAAAACAAGCAACATCTCCCTCATTCCTCCTGGCAAACGTTAAAGGTTGCTTTCCAAATAAAAAATCTTCTGCTCTGGAGGCGTAGGACAAGGTGTTTATGTGCTCCCATAACATATGTGTAAACTGGAGCTTAAAATGTCACGAGGTGCCACCGTCAGAAATGGCAGCATTTTGGCAATGAAAAAGCACTTTAGAGTATTATTTGAGATAAACTGTACATAATTTCAAGGGTTTAGGGTGTATTCTTGTACACATTCAATGCCCAGAAATTAAAAAAAATGTCCTAGGTATGTCCAGCTGGGAAAAACAAACCAAACCAAAGCTCAGACTGCATTTCCAAGGGGGATCCTGGGCTGTTGGCATTCAAACAATTCTATCACTGATAATGAAAAAGTCTTTAGCTCCAGTCACACTTGAGAGAACAAACTGCGTTGGTATTTACTTTTCCTTCATGTTCTCCATATAAAAATAATGACAAATTACAAAACCTCTATAGCAGGGCTTGAATTGTGGCCTCCAGGAGTGATGTGAGGCAGTGAGATCTGCTTAAAATAGGTGCAGTGCTCTCCCAACCATTGAAATTTCACCTGAACTCTGCAGAAGAACTCTTTTGGCTGAATTTTTTGTTTATACAAAATGCAAACTGCGTGATGAGAATGCAAGCCCAGCTACAAAAAGTGAAGAATCCCCAGAAATTAATTTTATTCCAGCATATAATGGCAACACTCTGATTTGAAACTAATGCATAACATTAATTGTTTTGGCATAAAAGGAGAATTATTTTATAGCTAAAATATACCAGATCAATTTTCAGCCTGCTGTGCAGGTCATCAGGCATGCAACTTGTGTGTAGTGAACAGCCCAGAACAATGAGAGCACTGAGACACACACACACACAGAATCTTGAAATTCCAATCTACTCATTTAATGAGAATATTGAAATGTTTCAGCTGAAGTTGCAAGGTTCCTACTTCAGGCTAAAACCTGATTTTCGTTTTTGAATGAAACAGGGTAAGAGTCCACTTGTTTTTTTGATTTTGGAATGAGCTTTAGTTTGATGCAAAAACAGATGCAATTCTTCAAAAAGACTAAACTGTGTTTTTTTCTGCTGTCCCCACAGCCAGAGCACTGGCCAAGAGGTAATGCACACCATGATCTGTCACACAGGGATGTCACAGAGCCACTAAAGGCCCCTTGTGCCCTACACTTAATAGTTCCTGGAGCTTTCCTAAATCATTCAAAGCAGCATCACAAGCAAGGCTCACCATTGTAATGAAAGCACCAACATTTCCAAGCTCATCCTTGGCCCACAGATATTCCAGAGTGGCTGCTGATTCCTTTATGAACACCAAACCCCTCCTGTAAGTCCAACTGCAAAGAGCACAGTCCCTGGAGAAGGGCTCAGCAGCCCAGGGACCATTAGCCAGGGGCAGCTTTTCATCCCAAAGTCTGGCAGCTCAAACAGCCCCCGGTGCTCCCAAGGAAGCCCAGATGTTAACGAGAGCCCGACAGAACAGCTCTGCTGCCCTTGGCTCCCAGTGCTGAATAAAAATGCCCATTTCACTTCCCCTGGAGCTGTGCAGGGGATGGATTGGCTCCTCTTCATCACATTCCTGCACTAATTGCTCCAGACTCGCTGTGTCATTGCACGAGTGCTGGCTCTGAAGCAGGCAGAAAAGTAAGAAAGTGCTTTAGGAAGCAATATGTAAATACATCCCCATTAGCCATATCCATTTCAAGTGACAAATTGTTCTTTTAATCACCTCCCTACAACTTTACATTTAATTGCTGAGAGCGTTTCCAGAACTCTGTTGTGCTTTTTCAATAGCTGGAAGGATTTTAAATTGCTTCCTGCCTATAATAATTTTGAGGATAAAAAAGGCAATAGTTTAGTTTATTGCTGAACTAAAATAAATCTGATTTCTTGTGAATGTTAAATATTAGGGACATAAACCAAGGAAAACTAATGGAAATACCCAGGAGTTCAGTTTTCAAAGTAAAGCACCAATATTTATATGTGGAAGCAGTAATTAGTGACACTTTCATTTGGTACTCTTGCAGTCTTTTAGGAGAAGGTACTTGATAAAACCCTTGTGAAAAACAAAAATTCCTTTCAGCACTCTTGTTCCGAGTGCTGGGATCAGCTGGGACTGCAGCCACCTCCCTCCTGCTAATCAATTACTCTGCTTCCCAAGAAAAATCCAAATATTTTAGTAGAGAAGAAAATAAAGAGCTGGAGGAGAAATACCCCACAGTCACAATTTAGGGATAAAAATAAACTTTGTGGAGAGCCAAATGCATTTATTGTCTCCAAGTTTTCTCCTCTTTTCCCTAAGGCATAACTGAGATACCTGGGACTGGGTAAGTGAGAAGGTTCAACCTGAATTTTTTTCTTGCAGTTTGTTTTTTCCTAATCTGCTTCTCCCTTTTTCTTTCCATCCATCTCATTTTTTCAAGAGATACCCCACAATGGAACACGGGGTTAAAGAGTTTTGTAAGATATTTTGGGATAAGAAACTGCTAAAAGCTTCTTAGGTCACTTATCCATCTCTGTGTCAGCTTAAAAATAGGCATTATAAAGCAACTGAAGATGGTGCACAGATATATAACAAGATATATTAATTTCAGCCTGGATTACCTCAGCCACATAAACACAGGTTTATCAAAAGGAAAAAGTGCTGCAGGAAGAGTGCATAGCAAGTGTCTCTGCAGCATTGCTTTGGTCCTGGTGGTGAAAATAATGCCCTGGCAGACAGAAATCACTGGAAGATCCAGCTGAGCACATGTATTATTTCCCTTCACATGGACAAATAGAGGTGTCTCTCAGGTACCATTTGATTTCAAACTGTCAGCTGAAATTTGTGCAGATGATGATGACGACACCAGCAGGACCATTGAAAAATACGTTTTTAAATAAAAATGCCATTTCTCCTTGGCAGGTTGAAACAGCACAGGACACTATGGAGCTGTTTTTAAGGAGAGTGCCCTTACAATATTCAAGGTACCACTCTCCTTAAAATACATTTCTGTGCAAGAAGCTGCAAGTGTGATTTATTGCTGGTGGCCAGACGTGTGTCATCCATAGACTGCAGTGAAAGCAAATGTGCAAAACCAGGATGGTGAAAGGGGATTTTAGATGGGATAGGGAGAAATCCTTGCCTGGGAGGGTTCTGAGGCCCTGGCACAGCTGTGGCTGCCCCGGGATCCCTGGCAGTGCCCAAGGCCAGGTTGGACATTGGGATTTGGAGCAGCCTGGGACAGTGGGAGGTGTCCCTGCCATGGCTGGGGTGGAATCAGATCTTTAAGGTCTCTTCCAACCCAAGCCTTCCCACAAATCACTGATGTGCAGCAGGAAAGAAATAATATCCTGGAGTTGTACCTATTTACCTTTGCTTTGCTTTAAAGGTAAACAAAATGTTTCCAAAGCCCAAATATGTAAAATTAATTCAACTTAAGAGTTCCCTGAAAAACAGCACGTTGCTATTCAAGAGCTGCAGAAGAGAAGCAGTCAGAGCATCCAAATATTTCTGGCATCTGAGACTCTTGCCATGCCATGCTGTCCACGAAGCAGAGCCCTGCTGGAACTTGCAGGTCTCCAAATGGCAATACAAGAGAGACACGAGCAGAAATTTGCAAGTCTAAACACTCGTTTGGAACAGACATGCCATTATTCAGTGAAGGATTTGTCACAGCAAACACTGAGCAATAAATTGGGATCTATTTTTCCATGATCTAACATTATTTCCTATCAGCATGTCACAACTCTGACACAATATGCTGTGAGCTGAATTGATCCCTGCCCTTCAGATCCAGCCTCATTTATGGATTAAACCTACATTTATCAGGGAGTTATATGAAGAGGGAGGACAAATCCTTGCTGCTTTATCCATGCAGGAACATCCCTGCCATACCAAAGGAAATAGGAACACAGAGCACACAAGGCTCTTTATTAGGAATAAAGCAGAATTTCCTTGCAATTTCCAAGCAACAGCTCATCAGCTCCACAAAATTCTTGTTATTTAAGTTTTCCTGGGTTATGGTCCTATTGCCCATGGGAATAATGCAGTAGGAAGTACATCACTGTAAAACTAATGTTTAAAACTAAAACTTGTTGAAATGTTCAAATAAACATCAAGCAAATCTTCACTTCTACCAGTAAAAATCATCTTTTTCTCTGTGTATAAAGCAGCTTTACACCACCCCAGACAACACAAAAGGACTATGCCTCATTGCTTCCTCCTCTCCCAAAGAGCAGAAATACCTCATAAATCCAAAATCAATGTCAGATGAGGAAAACTGTACTAAACAAATATAAATCAGAGTATATAGGAACAGCAATAACAGCTGAAGACAAGCTACACAATAATCACAATTCAGTACAGTAGTAACAGGAGGTAAAACCCTACAGGAACTCAGATTTGCTTTACTGAGGGCTTTGTCACTCGTTAGATACCAATTCTGGAACAAAATCAATAGCAGAGAAAAATCATTTTTAGATCTCCATATGTCTAGCTTTTCTCATTCTTGGCAGAATGGGCAAAATTAGCATCACATGAATGTTTTTTAACCAGCTGCACATTAACTGTGTCCAACATTAAGTTTGGGATATTGAGATGTTTGTTGGATTGACAGCCCCTTAAAATCATTCAAGTCAGAACAGTAACACAGTAAAAAGTCAAAATAGCTGTAGAGATTCCAGTGCAATTTAAAGGTTGTAACAACTGGAAAAATAGCAGGAGAGCTACACAAATCCATTTTTGATGTTATTTTACCTTTTAAGAATGTGGGTGAGATGATTTACTTATTTTTGGTGGCAAAAAAGGGGTATTTTAACAGGTTCCCTGCAACAGAATTCCAAGATCCAGCAGTATGACCATGCAGAACAATGACAGATGATAATCTTAATTATCCAAACATCACTGATCAGTTATGATACAACTTAGAGTATTTCACATAAAACCAGCCTGGATCAGGAAAATATTTTTTGGGGAAAAGGTCTTCACACTCAAAGCCAGTCATTTACCAAATCTTCCACTCAGTAAATCCCAAACAAAGCTGCTAAAAAAAGGAATTTTATTTAATTTCCAGAAAGGGGAAATGTTGTAGCTCTCAAGAAAGTATTGGAGTGGTCTGTGATTGGTAAATGGAGTTTCACTGTTGGTTTAAGGCTGGATGTCCACACCCCAGTGGAGCTGGAACTGCACACTCAAAAGGACAAAACCACTGCTAACTGCAGGAATAATCTGTTCCCCATTGAAAAGGGACATTCATATGACTCATGTAAATATCTGTGCCTAAGATAAGCAAGGAAAAAAAACGTGATAAATTGTAGAAGAGAAGCAATTTTCTTTTCCCATAATTTTCTTTTCCCATACTATGAGCTGGGGATGAACATTGCTTTCTATTGTAACTGGGATGCTGTACATGGAGGAATAATCACTATTTAATCAAGTCTCTTCTTGCAAACTCTTTACAGAGAATGCAAGAAATAAGTGCAATTAAGTTAGCAAGATCTTAGAAACTGCACAACACGCCAGAAAACAAAAGCAGAGTATTTTGGGGGCTACAGGGGGAGAGGAAACAAGCTGGTGGAGAAGGTTTTTAGAATTAGTATGGTGTGGAATTCTTTGATAGCTCAGTGCAGTAAATACAGACTCAAAGAAAAAAAAAAAAAAAAAGTCAGATCACTGACCTGGAAAGGGCTGAACTCCCCTCAGGCCAGGTCAGCTGGTCCTAAACCATCCCTGCTCTTTCTTCCTAACAAACCACTTCTGCTTCCTGGCTGGATGTTTCATCCCAGACTTCCTGCCCTGCATCCCACCCTGCCAGGGGCACCGAGTGTTTAAGCTTTATTTCAGTGAAAGGAGGAGAAGGATTTTTTCCACCTCGCTCCATGTCTCCTGAAAACCCAAAGAGTTAATCCTCCAACTCGCAGCCAGATTCAAGGATCTGCAATAATTCTGGTACCAGTTCTCAGCCCCATCTGGTAATTCTGGGAGCACTCAGCTCTGTGTTTTTTTTGCATGACTACCACAATTAGTGTGAGGGTGTCAATCATCTCCCATCTGCTGGCTGCAAGGGGAATTCTCACCTCTTCCAACCACTCTTCCCAGCACCATGAGCACGTCTGGCATCACCTCCTGCTCCACACCTCAAACCCAAACCTTGCCAGCAGCGCTGCCTCAGCTTGGCCATCACCTCTGGGTGTAAACCCACACACAGGACACAGCTGTAGGAACAGCTGGGGCAGTCCAGACTTTGGACTGCATCTAGAAGGAAAATTTAATCATTCTAATTCTAATAGATAGCTGGGAGAATGACCCGTTTTCTCAGCTGCTGAAAGACAAAGCTGTTTTAAGGCTATAAAGATGATTTAAGAGTATGTATCAGTTTAGAGGGGAAAAAATTCTGCAAGCTCAGACAGTTGTAAAATTGCCACTTTATGGCTGTGTCTGCTTGGACTCTGCCAAATTTATGAGGCCACAACGCCCATATTATTGAATATAATGTCTAGCTTCTATTACCTTGTCTTTGCAATCAAATCTAATGTTTAACATCACAGCCCTTCAATAATGACATTATATCAATTAAAAACAATAAAACCAGTTCCTTTCAGATATTACTTGAGGCTCAATAGCAATTAGTCAAAGACTGAAGATGCAGAATGAGGGATGAAATGTACTTGCAACTTTTGGTCCACCAAGAATCCATATATCCACTTTTCTCACCCCCTGAGTGCAGCAGTGCTTTAAATTACACAGCACCATTCCATCCCACCACAGAATGTCTTGATTGCAAGAACACAGGCAGACACCAGCAGTGTCAAAGACAAGCATCTCTGCAATTCTCTGCTCACAGGGAAAGCTGGATTCATCGAGGCTCAGCAATTGTGAAATTGGGCAGAGTGTAACTCCAGCAGATACTCCATTAATTACAGGAAATCCCATAAAAATCAGACACATTAAGTGCACAGAAATTACTAGGAACCAGAAAGGCATTTCCAGATAGAAGTAAATCCTCTTTAAACACTTCCCTCCTCCCTCCTTTGTTTTCGCCTTTCCCCCTCCATTTACTTCAGAACCCAGATTCTGTTGTCACTCTGCCTTTTAGCATTTCCAGGGATGTTGCCCGGCCCCAGCAGCCCCCAGGACCCCCTTCCCTGACCCCCTTACCTCCTGCCCGGGCTGGGGTCCCACAGAGCAGCACGACCCCCTGGCCCTCCCGCACCGACACCGCGCTCCTCATCTTCATCCTGGAGCTCTCCACATCTGCCAGGGGAACACAGGGGGGTCAGACACGAGAAATCAGCAGCACCAGCCAGCACCATGTCAGGAGACACCAAGGGACAGCAGAAACCCCGCAGACCCTCTGAAATCCTGACCCCCCCATCAGCTGAGCCCGGCACATTCAGTGCAGAAGAGGCTGCTGGGCACAAGGGAGGGTGACAGAATCAGGGATGAAGGGAACTAATTCTGCAGTGAGGTAATTCAGCAGATCCTCTGGCTAATTTTGTTCTTATGCCTGGCTTCTGACTTTGATAAGCAAAATGGAGCCAATGATTTAAGAACAGGTCTTTAAGCCACTGCTTCTTTGCAAATAAAGGCTATGATGAACAAAGCATTGAGATCCTACTAAGCTCCCCTGTCCAATGTAAAATAACATTACTAACAGCTATTCAGAAAACAGATATGGATCTTTCCCAAGAGAAAGGAACCTCCTGGCCCATATCCCTGCAGGAGAATCCCCTGGAGCATCACTAAGGCAGAGCTTTGCACCTCAGAGTGCTGACCCAGTGCTCTGCTCTGACTGGCCTCGGCTCTCTGGGATTATTTTAGGCTGTGTCAGGATCACAGGACACCCCGAGGGATAAGGGATCCACAAGGATTATTGAGTCCATCTCCTGGCCTTGCACAGGACACCCCAAAAATCACACATGGCATTGTCCACCACTTCTTGGGGGGAAGCAAATGCTTCAGTTTCCATAAATGTAAATATTTTATTATGAATTTATATTGGCTTTCCCTCTACCTGGTGAGTCAAGACCCAAGAAAGTTGGGCCTCATTATATCCTTAAACTAAGTGAAAGACAACATGTAATACAAACCAAGTTAAAGTCCTACACTGACAAAGGCTTTTCCATAAATAAACCGTATATTTTTCCATAACAGAAGACAATAAAAAAAAATTGTTTATAACCTTGTATAGGATACTAAAGTAACACAGTCTTTAAATAAGGCTGTCTTTATAACCAAGCATAATAGGAGCAGTGAGTTGACCAACAGTAGCTATTTCCCCAAAATATAATGCTTTTTATTACTGCAAAGCAACAGCTGTTACAGTGAGAACTCTGAATAAGAGCGATTAGAATTTCAATACTTCCTTTAAAAAATGCTGCAGTAAGAGAGTGTTGTACAATCCTTTGTTAGTGCCCATAAAGTTCACAGGAATGGTTCTCAGAAGGGCTGTTTTCAACTTCCCAAGTGAATTTCCACGCAGGTATCCTCGGAATAAACTCAGGTCCTTTTGCTGGACATGATGTAGATGTCACACACAACCCCAGCCAAACCGATTTCACTCAGGGATCAAAACAGAACAGCCTTAAATTATTGTTTCAGGCCTTTCATGCATCTTGCTCTTTCCCCCATAACATTATACATCCATCACCTGCCCCAACACCATTCCCCAGAGCCACGGAAGGAAGAACCAGGAGCTGACAGCACCTCAGACAACACACACTGCTCTGTATCAGGATGAATCACACCAAAAGAATTAGTATTTTACATAACAATTAATTTAGACCACATTTTTCCCTCTTACATCACAACTATCACAAGTCATAAATCTTAAATAATACCATTTCCATAACTGAAATGGATTTTTAAGCCCATGTGTTCATTTATTGCAACTACAGACCTTCAGACCTTTCCTTGTCTTTGTGTTGTCCAACAAATCATAAGGGCAGGATGGGACTGGGCTGGGAGCACTTTGGGAAGGGATGTGGGACATGGAGGATTGGGAAGTCAATTATCCCAGAGGGACTCACACAGGACCCACCACAGCTCTGCACTCTGAGCTGCTGCAATGTTGTAAAAATTGGAATTATTCATCACTAATGGCAGGTGAAGACTGTTGCCACAGAAAACCAGTTTCTGGGGAAACAAGAAGCAACGCCTATCCATCCAAAAATGGAGAACATGCTACAATAAAAGAATAATTCCCCACAAATGAGCAGGAAGTTCCCCATCCCACCTTGCAGAGCAGCTCAAGTACCAGACTCACCTCACAGCTGCCAAAATACCATCCCTTCATTTCTCTGCAAACCTCTGCATTCTCTTGTGGGGCAAGGCTTTGAGCATAATGAAAAAGCAACATGCAGGACAGGAGCAGGGCTCTTTACCAGCATTACACAGCAAAGCCCCAGTCTCTGACCTTGGAGGGCACTGGCTGCTGCTCTCATTTTCAGGTGTTTCTGCAGCAGGTTCAGAGGACTGAAGGTCAAATCCAGGCATGTTTGGAAGTGTATCAAGAGTGATTGTTTATCCTTGAGCTTCTTTGTTAGGTTTTTGTTTGATTTTTTAATAAAGCTGCTATCCCAAGCACAATAACACCAGGGAGGAGAGCTGTATCTCCTAACAAAACTTATTATTACATGAACTCATTGGGAAGGGACGTTCAGTCCTCAGGGTAAATAAAATACCTTAAAAGGTGGACTAATAATGGCAAAGCTTGTTTATTTTTATAGATTGAGCTGTATCCCTGAAATCAGAGGCTCTTATCCTACTGAAATGTCTCAGTAGATAAAATGGAACTGCAAACAAAGAACAGAGATCGGGACAGAAGGTGGTTTTGAGGAGAGGTGAGTCAGAACAGGACTCTCTTTTCAGCAGCCATAGGATGACAATATCTCATTGTTCAGTGAAAGAATAGGCCAGAAACACATGAAGTATTTCTGCATTTTATCTGCTGGACTAAGGGCTGGTTTATTCATCAGCAGATTTTTAAAACTCTCTCAATCTGGTCACCAAACTGAAATGCTTTCATTAGTTTCTCTTGCCTTAATCTTTTCACTTCTTCCTTGCATTTATTACACCTCACTTTTAATCTCCTTTCATCTGAAATGCAACTATTCATGGAAAAAAATTAACAATTTAATTACTTAACCCTACCAGGCAAAGGCTCTAGTCGTGCCACTGAAAATATTTTGGTAAAAATGTTACAAAAATCCTGACTACAAGGGAAAAAAAAATCCAACATAAAACCAGCTAGAAGCGCAATTTGCAAATTAAATGCTTTTATTGCCTGTTTATAGTTTTCCATATAGAAGGAAGTTTAAAATTAGCAACTGAGGCTTTCTGACTCCTGAAACAGCATTTTCTTCTCCTTTCCCCTGCTAATACATGCATTTGCCTCATTGCTTTAGTACCAAGTCCATAAAGTTGTATCAACTGAAATGCACACACCATTGCCATAAAACAGCAAAAAAAGCCCAAAATTCAGCTTTGCTGAAAAGTCTTTGATTTTGCCCAAAGTGTGAACAGCAAAACGAGTTCCTGCCCGTACAAAAAGGATGTGAAAACTGCATATTCCACTGGGTTCTCTCCTTTTGTTGAATAAGCCAAGTTTTCAGTCTCAAGCATTAAGGCAAAGTCGCCGAGAAAGATTCCGAATTGTGGAGTGACAGTAATGTGAGTATCAAACCTGTAACAGCTGCACCTGAACGCTCCTGTGATTCTCAGGACAATTAAAAGACACGGACTTGTGGATTCATGAGGGGAAAACACGACCTGGAGCATGTCTGTAAGGTCAAGGAGCCTGAAAACAGTGACGTTTTCATAAAAGAATAAATCAGAACTCATCTGCAGAGCAAACTCACTGTGAGCCCCTCCAGATGTTCCTGTTGTGTGATCTCGTGTAATCAAGAAGGGATGGGGCAAGATCACATCAAACACCACAGCCTTGCTTTGAAAAGACACAGAACATCGTGCCATGAAAAATTCCCAGCGTTTCTGATGACAAAGCTGCTCCACACACACAGCTGCTGGCGTGTGGCAATGCTGAGTTATGTTGTATTTTGTCAAGAAACCTCTGTGATATTTCACCCCCCAGACACCAATTCTGTACACAGGGACTTTGTAAGATTTGCAGGCACTGCTAGAACTTACACCAAATCCTATTTATTTTTTTAAGTAACGCACAGAACACATTCACTGAGAGGAGCAGGATTCAGTTTTCCATCTTTTTTTTTTTTTTAATTCAGATTTTCAACTCCAAGTCCAGCAACACCCAAGCATCTCCTCATTGTATCAAGCTTGTATCAATTGCTCTTTATTGTCAACACATGTTTATCAGCAATTCTACCATGTTTTGAAAAGTGCAGAGCAAGGATTTAAACTCTACAAATGTAATTGTCCCTTAATAGCCATGAAAATATTTATTGCATTGCTGCATCAGACCCACCGTTATTCAAAGGAGCAGAACTTGTTAAATATATTTTAGGTATAATTCTGTGTTGGTAGGATGTTCAAGTGCCTAAATGAGTCAGACAACCAAACCTAAGCTGTTTTCTTGAGTGGGTAATTCTGCAGTGGGGACTCTGTTTGATGTCAGCCCATAATGAAGCACTAATTCACAGCCCACTCGCCCTGGTAAAAGTCACATTATTAAAAGGATGGGAAATTCCACTCTCTCAGCTCTTGAGGGCAAATAACAGCCTCAGCATGTTGTAATAGCTATGTTGGTAATGAGAACTGCTGGAGAAAACAGAGTAACACCAATTTGTTTCTTTAAAAAGAAAAAAAACTACAAACAACAGCAAAACCAACCAACCTTCACCACCAGCCCCTAACTCACATCTGTGAGTGAACAAACCTTCCTCCCACCACCCTACACCCCAAAATTTCCTATACCAAGGCACTGCTGTGGTCAGGAATTTTGTATTTCTTTAGACAGGTACCCAAAACTGAAATATACACTTTGCATAAATAATTTCCACCAGGGTGTTTGGGATAAACTGCCTGTTAACCCCAGTGCACTGCCTTGAAAAACACAAACCAGGGCTGCAGGTGAGCCAGTGAAAAACCTTCTGCTGCCTTCCCAGGGCCTGGAAAATCACAGCAAGGGATGAGACCAAAAATTAGCTCTGTAATCGATTTCTGCTGGGCAGAGAGAGAGGAATAAAAATATGAACAGTGCAGGAGTGGAATTACTCAAAGCAGGCAGGGTGGGGGTGATTTGTCACTCGAGGAGAGATCCAGAGGCTGCTGGTGCTGCAGGGAAATCACAGAATTCCACACCAACCTCTCCCAAAATCCCTTTCTGTTTTGCCACGTGGCTGAACTTGCATTTTATGCCCTGAAAGCTCCACAACAGGGCAAGCATAACAACCTCCCCACCCTTCGAGGCTCGTTTTACACCCAAAATTCTGCCCAAGGCAACTTGAGAGTTCGAAATATTGCCCCCATCTCTGCTCACATCAGTCCCACCAGCAGAGCCCATCTGAGTGTTTGTGCACCCACGGAAATATTGCCTATAAAAATGCAGAAAACCTCAATGCAGAACAGAGCCTGCAGGTTGTTTCCATCCCAGGAAATGCTGAATATCTCACAGGTGAGTCCTGCTGGGATGAGCAGCCAGCCAACAGCAGCAAAAACACCTCACAAATCCCTGAAACTCTTCCTTTCAATCAACTCGAGGTGCAGGAATATATGAAACAGGAGGACCAATTAAAAGAGAATAATTCAAAAGTCTGTGTTATATAAACACCAAAAAAAAAAATAGGAAAAGCTAAAGAATAAATTGGCACAGATGTGTCGGAGTGTGGTGAGCAGGAGATGCCAGCATGGGAAGAGGTGGAAGAGTTTTCAATAATGAGAGGGGAAATGGACAGAAATGGATGAGGTGATTTGTGGGCTCTGAGGAACTGAAGGAAGGCACCAGAGACAGCCGAGATTAAAAAAAAAAAAAAAAAAAGGCAGTAAAAGAATATTAATAGCACAAAAGTTGAGTCAACAGCTGATAAGCAGGGAGTGTTTCTTTTTAAAAACATGCTTTGCACTGGCGAAAATGCACTGAAAGAACTGGAAAAAAACCAAACCAAATCCTAGCAGTGTTATGAGGGAAATTCATGTTTTGAAAGGAAAATGTTCTCCAATAGGTATTTCCAAAAATATGCCTTTCACAAATTCTTATTATCTGGGAATTACCACTCAACTCCAGGCAAACACAGCACTGAACAAAGCAATTCGAGCAATTTGAGAAGTATCTCAGGAGGGAAGGATGTTTGCTCAAGGAAATTATCCTACAGTCGACTTCTCAGATGCAACACAGATTTTTTTTTTCCCCCTAACACTTTCCCAAAACAAGCCCTAAGAACATCCTGACAGGCTACTAAGCACCAGGCCTCATAACCACAAAGCAGGTTTAGTGCTGAAGAACACCAGGCTATTCACATTTCAATAGTTAAACAGATGGCTAAAGCCCTGCCAGATCTAGCTCTAATTATGTGAAGGTTTGTTTATTTATTAAATATGCAGCAGTGTTCCCAAAAAGCCTTTCCTCAATAAATAAATCAATGAAAGCCATCCTACAACAGCTCAGTTTTAAAGCACTGGGAACATGCTGATGACAGTGGGATTTTTTTTTTTTTCCTGCCACTGACTTCAGTTCTTTTATGCTTCCAGAGATGCCACCTTTCCACAGAGAAATGGACAGATTCTGCCCCATTTATTACAAAATATTTCATCAGCAGAAAGGATTCCTGGGCTCAGAGTAACCTGGATCTGCCATTTCCTCACCTCTCAAGGTGTGCAGCACCTGGCACAGATCCCAGCTTTGACTGGGGCCAGCAGAGACGTGACAGTGACAAAGAACAGACACAGCAGATGGAGAAGTGTCCTGCCCACAGATGTCTGACCCCAGCTGCTCTCCACACCTCCAAACCACCAACTTGTGAGTCAGCACAAAAATCCAAAGTTCACAGGCCTTCCAAAGAGCTCTGCTCTCATCCAAATGGGTGGCCTTACCCGGGCTGAGCAAAATAATATGAAATCTTTTGTTGTATGGGCAATGAAACAAATTATCTCCCATTCATGACCTCCAGCAGTGAAATAATGTGCCAAGAATAAGAGATCCAACCTTAACCCATTACTGACCCTGCCAGAATCACCCATGCCATTTTCTGTTCCAAAACCAGTTTGGTTTATTTCCAGTTCCAGCCACTGTTCAGTATTTTTAACTGGACATGTTAAACACTAATGGACTTCAATTTTTCATATTTATTTTAATAATTCTCCAGTTTACTGGTTCTCAACCTCAGGTATGTTATGCCTCAACTCTTTAATAAAAGAAATCCAAGGGAACCCGGACAAGGTGACTATTTCTACATAACTGAATTCAATAACCCACTTGAAGTGAGTTGTAGAGAGAATAAGGTGCAAGGAGAGATTCATACTGTAACAAAGATAATATTTACAGAGGAATTTAGGAGAAACTAAAACTTAATTCTATTACTGAAGATGAAAAAGAGGCAGAAATAAAAGTAATTTTTGGAGCACATTTGCCTGGCTCATGCAGAGGAAGAACAGTTATTTCACTGTATTAACTGTTCACATCACAATTTGAAGGAAGAGGTGGGCGAATTTTCACATTTGACAATTAAAGTACCTCAGACTCAGTATCCTGAATGCAGCATTTGGGACTGACATTAATTGCTCCTGTGAAGTTCAAACCCACCATTTCTGAATCAGGGATATCATGTGCTCCACTCCAAGCCCAGCAGGATCCGAGTGAGCACCAAGATGTCACCACAGCATAAAACGGGTTCTGGGAAATTGCTGCAAACATTTCTGACTCTAAATCTGTGGGGTTACTCGCTGGGATTAGACTACATTAACAGGCTCAGAAGGACAGCACAGATAAGAAAAATGATCTATTCCTGTCCCAGCACCATACAGCAACACTGAGATTGTAGCTTAATGGATGTTCAGGAGCACATCAAAGCAAACCAGAAGAGATTTCGTTCACCTCCTTCACAGTAGCAGAAAGTGGCTAAAGCAGGACTGGAGTTATTTCCTTACAGAGCTCAGGGAACAGGAATGCAGGGAAAGGCATTTCTCACCCCGATGTCATTTGCAGCTGACAAGCAAAACTGCTATTTTCTGTGGCAGATAAGGCAGAAAAATTGAAAGAAACTCCATGTTACTGTGATGTGGACAGAAGAGATGTTTAAAACAATAATAATTTGCCAGGTTCACATAAAAAATGCAAAAATGAAAATTAGAACTTTATCTCTAGGAGGCAGACCATGGAGGAGTCCATGAGGCAGAATCATTTCTTCAGTGCTGAAGATGAAAGCCAAATGATGAAGTTTCCCAATGAAGTCACATCTCCAACCTGTGCACAAGCACGAGCTGTTAATTAATTATTTAATGAAAAGCAGAAAACCTCTGCATAACCTATTCAGTACTGCACAAACACATTACTCCCCAGTCCCTAATAAAATTAAAAGAACACACTGAGGCTGCAAACTCAATTATCTGGAGGCAGAAAATACCAGAATTAAGGTTGCCTAAGACCACAGATATTGGCAGAAGAACAAACCAGAAGCCCCAGCAGTGAGATTTCAGCACTAAGGGCTGATGGTTCCCACCAGAGCCTCCTGCTATTAAAGCAGCCACTTTCCTGCCTCACCTGGAAACCTCTTCAGGGCTGCTGAGTGTGTTTAATTAGTTTTCAAGAGCCTGAGTGCTCGGTGGAAGGTGTGAAGATATTCTTTACTCAGGGTGAGCTGCAGCAGGCACTGAGCTCTGGCTCCGTGCTCCTCGTGGGATGTTTGGGGCAACCAGAGGAGCAGTGGCCACTTACAGTTTCCCCAACATGCAGAGCTGGACCTGTGGCTGCTGTTCTACTCATGTGTAGCTGTGTAAACAATTTTCTCACACTTGTACCTGCCCCCAGCAGCTCCCAGCAGGCAGCAAAGGCTCCTTGGTGCAGGGTGAAGGGATTTGGGAGCAGCTCCAGGAGACGATCAGAGCAGCTCTGTGCAGGATGCTCCTGCTGGCCTGACCATCACAAGGACAAAGCTCTTGATCCTGGTGGCATTTCTGAGGCAGGACAGACACGAAGGCTGCAGCCAGACAAACTGAAGTCAGAATGACAACCCGAAGTCAGAATGACAACCCCAGGTCAGTTACTGCAAAGTGGGGAAGGGCTAACACAAAGGTCACACAGTAAAACTGTGACACCAACACAGACATCTCCCAGCTCCTCAGGACCTCTGAGCACAGGGACACAGGAATAACCTCTGGCAGAGCTCATTTTCTCCAGTCTGAGCACTGCAAGCACTACCTTTCATCCCAGTGACAAGCCCAGGCTGAGCAGCCCAAGCAGGGTGACAAATTCCATCTGCTTGAAACCAAGCCCAAATTCCACTTGCTCTGCCACACATCCACTTCTGCCCCCTAAAATCACAGCAGCCTTTTCAGGACATGTGCTAGAGCTCCAGCCTGGTTACAAAACCTCCCTTTCAATATCAATCATTGCTCTGACCCAGATGTAATAGTGACATGTTTAAAACCCAATCAGTGTAATCCCCATGCAGATAACAAATCCCACGTTTTGCTTTGTGAAGGCAGGGATGATAATCGTTACAAAATTAAACAAAGAATAGATAACAAAACTGCATTTGGCCTGGCTCAGACTGAACTGGGATCTGCTGGAGGAAGAGCAGGAGACCCCTGCAAGCATGACTTGGAATAAATTAAATTCATTACACAAAGCATTTGTGGTAAGAATTCAGTACCTTGACCTGCTCGGTCACCTTCTACAGAGACAGATCAATGGCACTCAGGGCATGGCACACGAGGACCCTGCTGTGCCCACGTGTCTGGCTTCCAGCTGGGAGCACAGCAGCCTTTTCCCAGCCCCTGGGATGTGAGAAACCCATCCCACCCTTGCCAAATACCAGAGCCTGGAAGGATGCTAAGGTCCCACAAGTTTAGATACAAAGCTCAGACCTGCAATCACGATTTTTTTTTTATTTTTTTTTTCACTAAAAAAGGATTTATTATGAGGAAAAAAGGTTTCTTGAAGAAATAAGACAGTAATTCCACTGAATCCCCCATCAGGAAAGATAGGAGAAAAATAAGGGATGGATAAGGTGCAGCTGGCTTAAAGAGATGCTGAAGTTACTTTTAAATGGATGCAAAAAAGAGATACACAAAAAGATGAAAGAGTAAGTAAGAGCAGCATGTGTTATTAACAGCTGAAGTTATTAAATACTAAAGAGAAAAATGCTACATTTTGCTCAGCAAAGCAGCATAAAAACTCTTCTGAAAAGAATCTGAAATAAAATCAGAAAGAGAGATGTAGTAAGAAATCAGAAGTTCAAAACCAGCTGAATGCAAAGGAGTGTTAACAACAGATAAGGAAATGCAAAATACCACCGTTAACATCAGATTATTAAAAATCAAAAGCATCATATCACACACTCATTTGATACCCAGGGAAGCCTCTGGCAGATCACACACAAGAGTTCAGCAGATGAGAAGCTGTGGCAGTGCAGAACCAGCCCCTACACCCAACACAGCACTGGCTCGTTTGATTTTTTAACTTAATTAGTGGGTAAAATAGCAGTGCCTACAGTAGAGGCAATCATTGCAATTCCAAGTCAGCAGATGACAGTGACAATGACAGTGAGTTCATCCAGGGAACCTGCACTCAGGGCCAGCGTTCCTGCTGGGGCTGCAATTGATGTCCCCAGGCTCATTTCTGAGCATCCTCTCCCAGCTGCCATTCCCAAAATCAGCAATCACTGACCACAGGCTGCTCAGCTGACACTGCAGAAATCCCCCACCAGCTGAGGGAGTGGCTGGGCTGGAATTTCTGGAATGGTACCACTCGTAAATGACAAATAGCCGTGGGCCAAACACTGCTTCAACTTCTGTGATTCCCACATGTCATTAATATTTAAACCTGGCTTAGCTTGTTTTGGGTAAAGAGGTTTTGACTCGGTTATTTCCATTTCAGGAAAACATCTGTGTAACATTTTTGTAAAAGGCTGTAGAAATAAAAAATGCTAAGGAAACAAACGAAGGCATTTGAAACACAAGTGGTAAAAGGAGCTTCTACCCAGCTGGTGAGTTCATGTTCCCAGGCTGCTCCATCCCCCAAAAGCCAGTCCAAACAGATTATCCAGAAGCACTCTATTTTTTTTGCTCCTCTTGCAGCAAGAGAGCAAAAAGAAAATGCAGGGATCATCTAAGCACATTAACCTCCCTGGAAGAGAAGGGAATGAGACAAGATCTTCAGAGAATTGCATTCTGTCTGCCTCCACAGTAATGGCATTACACTTGAATGAAAGCAAAATTATGTGGAAGACTGTTAGTTTACTGAGGGGTCAAAGAGATGACAGCTGTGGCAGGAGGAGGCAAACCTTTAATATGCCATGATGGACCAATGTGCACATCCTTCAGTGGATGAATAAATGTGGCTGAACAAGGGATTACACCTGAGCAAGCAACAGCATAGATTAATAAATTCAGCATCAGACCATTCAACAACAGAGGCTGCAGGAGTGGAAAAAAAAGCAACTCCTGAGAAATATCTGAGTTCTGCTACTCCATTCAGAGAAACAAATACAATCCCAGTGCTGCTGAGCAGAGTTTAATAGATTGAGACACGTACATAAGGAGAAAACCCCCAAAACACAGGGGGACCTGCAATCTTTTTTTTTGCTGGTATCTGAGCAGCAGGGTTCTGTGACAGATGCTCCACGTGCAAACTGATCCCCAGCCTAAGCCAAACTGCTCCTTGCAGGGTGATGTAATCCTCAGAAATATATCGTTAACTGCAATTTAATAAAAAGTCATGGGCTGAAAAAATGCAGTTTCATAAAAATAGAGAGAAGATGTCTCGCTGCACAGGGCTGAGAGAGGCAATAACAGGAAAATAAAATCAGGTACTGCATCTCTTCTCATAAGTACAGAGAATTTCCTTGGTTATTAAATGAGACTCCCCACAAGTCCCAGCCTGTGCTCTCTGTAACTACTCAGTGCCACACTGGATGAGAAACAAGACATAAATACATAATCAATACAAGAATAAAGACACAAGCAGAGCACTGTAACACGAGCAGCTCTCTAACTTCCACTGCCTCCGTTTCAAAAAGTCTGCTTTGCTTTGCAATGAACAGCAGAAAGCAAAACACACAGGTTGGCAGCAACTGGAGCTCTGCAAAATATATCTAAATTAAGGGGACACCCAGTGAAGGCACTGAAATTGTTGTTTGCAATCTGTCCACATTTATTGTGCTGCAGCCAGGCGTTCATTCAGTCAAACTTTACTGTGTGTTTCTTAGAAATTCACTGGATGTCAGAGTAATTCTGTACATCACAGGACACCTGTGCTTGTTACAGAATGACTGCATCATTTAGGTTGGGAAAGATCTCCAAGATCCTCAAATCCAAACATTCCCCAGCACTGCCACGTCCCACTAAACCACATCCCTAAATTCCCCCCTCTACACATCTTCCAAGTGACCTCAAAAGAAAAGGACATCTGCTCTATATTATTTGAAGAACACCTTCAATAAGATAATGTTGTCTAAAACCATGCCAGGGCACTCTACATCTCAAAAAAAAAAAAAAAAAAAGGAAAAAGAAGAGAAAAGAAGAGAAAAGAAGAGAAAAGAAGAGAAAAGAAGAGAAAAGAAGAGAAAAGAAGAGAAAAGAAGAGAAAAGAAGAGAAAAGAAGAGAAAAGAAGAGAAAAGAAGAGAAAAGAAAGAGAAAAGAAGAGAAGAGAAGAGAAGAGAAGAGAAGAGAAAAGAAGAGAAAAGAAGAGAAAAGAAGAGAAAAGAAGAGAAAAGAAGAGAAAAGAAAAGAAAAGAAAAGAAACCCTGCATCTACTAATTCTCTCAGCCACCAAGCCAAGCTTTCACTTATTTCAAGTCCTCATCAAAAGCCTTTTAGCAACACCCTTTTTTCTACATCACAGCTTGGTGCTGTAACACACATTCCAAATTGATATTCTAAATCTTTATTTCAGTTTGAGGAGGCTCCAAATCCAACAGCTTTATGAGCCATGAAGGGTGGGGTAGGACACAGCAATGCCATGTTCCTGGTGACTGGAACAATTTTCATGTTTGATTTTTTTTTTTTTAACTTGCAAAAACTCCAGTTGAAAGATCAAAGCATTCAATTCCTACTGAACGTTCCTATTAACTTCAATGGGCTTTAGATCAGACCCTTAATGGGGTATTACTGCAATGTAAACATTTTTAAATATTATCTTAATATTATCAGGAGCATGTTAAACGGGCTAACAAGACCCCATTAGGGTAATTCTGACAAACAAATCAAGGGCTGAAATAGGATTTGCTTTGATTTCTCAGTGAATATAAGCTCCGTTTTCCTAAATAATCCATATTTCAGACTTTTAAGAATAGTCCAATGCAAAAATCCTAAGGAATGTTCACTACTTCTCTTAAACAAAGAAACCAAGGACACACACAAATGAATTCAAGTATTTTTGATTTAGAGCTTTACCAGGTGAGCAGGAAATGCTGAAATTCTTAGTTAGTTATAAATATTTTTTTACAGAAATGAAGCCAGCATTTCAAAAGGCTCCTGTTCAAAAGATTTCAGAATTTAGGCATGTAGTCTAAAAATATGAAATCATATTGGTGTCCATTGTGTCCCTTGCACTTCAGACACATTTTATATTAAGCAAGGCCAATCAAGGGAAGTATTTAATAGGCAGACAAAGCAACATCTGTGTTTTACAACTTCATTTCCTGCCTGAAAGCAAGCAGAGCTGCCCTCCCTGGGGATGTGCAGCCTTTTGTAGGAACAGGTTTCGTGCTGTGATCCCTGGGATTCCGAGGATTTCAAGGATTCTCCCAGTTCTCTGTGGACCAGCAGGGAGAAGGGCTGCACACAAAGCTGGGGGTCCTGCCCAAAATTCCACCTCCTCCCAAGAGATTCCAAGTTCCATGAGGAGCAAAATCATGGCAAGGCAAGACCTGCCTTTGCTCAGAGTGGCACTTTTCCCAAGTTTGAGAAACCATAATGCTGCAGATCATTAAATCTGTATTTTTGGCTGAGCTCGTAGGCTGGCCTCAACTTTTTGGAGGAGTTAAGCTCACACAACATCCTAAAACAGCACTAAAGCTTTAGGCTTCCTGAAAAAAACTACACGGGAAAAATGATGTAATAAATAGCTTTGGGGAGGGGAAAAAAGCATTTTTTAGCTCTCTATTTCTAGCTCCAAAACATTCTCTCCCTCATTTTTTTTATGCCAGAAAGTCTCTGCTCTCTCCTTGCCACACTCATCTCCTTCACAAGCTATTCATGCACAAGCTTTGAAGGATAGTAAGAGACAAGATTTACATCAAAAAAAATAAAGAAAGATAAGGTTGCTATGGCAATAAGAAGACAAAAACTGTTACTTAATCCAACATAAAAAGGATGAGAACTGGAGAGAACTCCGATGGAATTGAAACTGCCACCCCAACCAATGAGGTTATGATCTGAAACAACTGCTTTTTCTCCCTCATTTCCTCTATGCTTTTATGTAATTTCATTTTCTCGTCAGAATCTCTTTACAGAATATAATATTTTTCATGTTCAGATTCAAAAAACTTTAAAAAATGAATTAGAAGTAATATTTTCCAATGTGTTGCTCACTACTGTCAGTCACCAGGCAAACTCCTGCAAAAGCTGAAATATGTCCCCTCTGCAGCAATGTTGTGGATGTGAAATTGGAGATGAATCTTTAGATTTTAAACACAAATTATGTATAAAAATAGATTCAGCCATGTAGACGTCTTTCTTTTAACTACAGTCTGTGCTCTACAATAAAGTTTTACATAAGGCTAGGAAGCAAATTCAGATTTAGGGTTTTTCTACAGCTGCAATCAAAGGCAAACTCTGGAAGAACTGTCACACAGCCCCTCTCCCCAAGAAGTCAAGGCACCATTTCTGTCAGTGGTTTATCTCAGAAAACACTGTCTCTTATCAGTGCTTGCTGGAATCACTTCCCAGCCAGCACAAAACATCGTGGCAAGGAATGAATCTGTCCTATTTTCAAGTTGTTGATACAGGATAAATGTTTCTTCTCCTTTTGAAAAGGGTAGGGAAAATGTTTTTCCTTCCATTGCACACCCCCAGAGCTGCCCTTGCTCAATAAATCCAGGGCCACATGATTTCCCTACACAGCAAACCTTAAAAATGAGAAATGGGATGAAACTTGAAAATACCCAATTCATAAAGTCTCTGCTAGTGGATGATCTCTGACAGCATTAAGACTGGAAGTAATCTGGAATAATCAAGCCAAAAACTTTTCCTGACCATGCAGCACAGCTTTGGAAAAAGAATTATTCTTTGCACCTTTATCTCTCCCAAGCCATGCCCATTATCTCCAATATCAAAATTTGCCATTCAGGTGTGTCCCAACAGTGAGATCTTCATGTGCCACCTCTGAGCTACAGGAGAATCCTTAACTGAATCAAACATCAAACTACCTGAGGATTTTCTTTACTGCTTTCAGAGTTATAAATAGCTGTACAAGGAATCAGGATAAAACAGACACTAATTACCCTTGACTATGCAAATGAAGCTATTTTTAATTCTGGTTTAAACCATCTTCCAGTTCTCATTGCACAACAATTGCCAAAGGCAAGGGAATGCTGCACTTTCCTTTGCAGTCCTTTGCTTTTTTGGTGCATGCAGAGCACCTCCAGTTGCACCAAATAATTTTGCAGAGCAGGTGCAAGGTGTGACTTTACATTCACTGGGACACAGCCTGTGAGGGTGGAGTGGCAGCACTGGAGATGCAAAATTTCCTGATTATTTCAAACAGGATCCTGAACACTCTGCTGTCTGCTGAGTAAAAGTGACACTTCAGAGATAGGAACAAACCCTGATGTGTATTTAGGATAAATGTTACAAGTCTCAGCTTTGGGACTATTTTCACCCAGACCTTTGGGACCAGGCAAAAACTTTCAAAACATCACTGGGCTTTTTCCTGGCAATTTAAATGGAAACTCGAGTCACCTGCATAAGCTCACAGCCATCACTCTCAAACCCAGGTCTCCTCAAAACTACTTTGCCTTGTGCTAATTATTATTCCATGTTTCTGAGTCCCTGCCCGTGACAGGAGGTGGAATTAAATATTCTTTAAGGTCTCTTCCAACCCAAACCATTCTGTCATTCTCGTTTTACACCACAGGGAAACACCCAGTTGTCTTCAGTATGGAATTCCTTAATTTACATCACTGCACAAAGTCACTCTGTACCTCCCCTTGCTCACTAAGGCTTCCTGCTCCCATCTCCTGAGTGAAATTCCACAAATACCTGTGGTGGCTGCTTCAAATAAAGTGGTTTCTAACATTCAAATGTTCCTGAACATCTGACCCCCAACACTGGGGAAATAAAGGAGAGCCAAGCACAAACACATTTACCTACAGATCATTTCTGCTTTCTATTCCAAGGCAGCAAACACTTGCCTACAAAAAGTTCTGCTTCCCTGCCCAAAGGCCTGGCTTTGAAATGCCTTTGATTTTCTTGAAAAATCCCTAAAAAGTCACCCAGAAAGTCACAACTCCATGTTCCATCCAAGGAGGGGGGAAAAAACATCATGCTCTGCTAGTCAACTGTATTTTAATATTCTGTTTATAGTTATGGAAATTTGGCTCGTTTTAGCATCAATAAGTTCTGATTGTGCTAATCAGACAAGAATATAAATGAGCTTTTATTCGTTTAGGTTTTCAAACACGTTTAGTAAATATGGCTGAGGTTAAGCTTTACACTTCACGATGTTGTGTTATTTCGTTACTGCAAAAACAGTGTGTAAATTGTGTTCTAATCCCTGATAAACACTGATCCCTGAAATCTCCCTGCTGGTATGTACATCCTGTATTGGAAGAGCTAAAGGCTACTATTAACACATGTGTTATTACACAAAAAGCTGAGAGGTTAATTATGGCACAAATAAAGCTTTTGTCCAAGGCACTGGCAGCCACATATTTAAAATCACCAAAAATTAAAAACCTAAAGCACTCATTTTGAACATCATCATTAAGAACAACAAGAAAAATCAGAACAGTTTCTACTGAAGAGCTTTTTTTAAATACAAAAATGAATTATTCTCAGTTCTGCTGGTTTGTTGAACATCTGCCAAATTATTCAGCTTTAGATTTCAACCCAGTGTAGCTCCCCTGTTTTTCAACTGTCAGTCACAGCCTCTTTAATCTGATTTTTTTAACTCCACAGTGTCCTGAGCTTCCCAAATAAAGGACTGGAAGGGATGGAAGCCAAAAGTCTTCCAAGAACTTCCTGGACCTCACTTCTTTTGAAACTTTGACAGTGTTGGCCCACACTAAAACCCAAAAAACACCATGGAGAGGCTCCTGCCCTGTCCTTGTCATGAGGCAGGCTGGCTTCGTGCTCAGGGAAATCAGGGAATCTTCAAAAGTCACTTTTTCCAAGGTGTCTGGGTAAAAAGGCTGAAGTCACACAGCAAATAAATAGCCACAAACAAAACACCAGGTAATGATCTATCTACCAAAAAATTCAGCAACCAGAAGTCCTAAGGCTTCAGTGGGAGTTATCACAATTCCTATGAAATCAATATTTAGCTTGTGGATTGCAGTAAGTATTCCAGTAGGGATTGCTACTCGATGTGCTCAAGCTCCATAACCTTTTACAAGAAATACATTGGAATGATTTGCTCTATTGTATTGCACTTTAAACTGCAGTAGGCAGAAGAACTGTGTAGGTACAAATGTACAGCCTTCATGCTCAGTAATATTTGCAGTAACAGAATTTTATTGCAGGATAAACTGCTTGGAAATTCCTTCTTGGTAATTTATGTGAAAATCAGAATTGCCACTAGCCAAAATTTCCCCATTCCAATGTCATCAAATCTGCAATAAGCTTAATTAATGAAGAAGAAGCCAGCATTTGTCTTGTTGAAATGAGGCATTAATTGTGTGAAGGTGAGGATTCAGCTTTAAGGTTAGACAGGGAGCTGCTTTTAAGGAGGATTTCTTCAGCTTGAAAGATAAAGCAGAAACCAAGGAGACTCTTCAAAAGCTATGAAAGGTTTTAGAAAAGTTTCTCTTCTTGAAGAATTTGAATTTAACAGCATTTTCTGCACTCATGGAATTAAATATTTTAAGTGGTAAGAGCACGCCCAGCATGGAAACTCAGACTCCTGGAAATCCAGGAACTGGGAGAAAGGCTGGGATGGCAACAAAGGTCTTTTCATGGGCTTTGGACTTGAATTTATATCCAAGTTTATATTTAGCTGACCAGAAAACACAGATCTTCATGAAGGAAACTCTTTTTTTTTTTTTCCCCTTGCTTAATTCCAAGTGAATGGATTAAATGTGGTCACCTCACCCAGGTGAGCCCAAGGCTGCTACAGGAGGAACAAAGGAGCTGCAGAGGAAGGCAAGATTTACCCTGGTAAAGAGTAAATATTAAAAAAAAAAAACAAAAACAGAAAAAAAAAAGCTATAAGAGGTGAAGGCCCTACAAGCATCAGAAGTGCAAGAAGTTCTACTTGGAATTAATTCATCACTTCACCACAGCTCACAGGTGAGTTCTGCACTTCCACTGTTGATGTTGCTTCGCATATTTTGCTCCTTTTTGTCTTTGAAGTTGCTCTTCAGAGTAATTTAAACATAATAATTCTGAAGTGTGTGTTTTGAAATTTCGAATAGAGCAGACATTTTGAAATTCCACAAATATATATATACACATATATATTTACACACATACACACACACATATATATATACATATACACACATATATTTCTTTTCTCTTTTTTAATGCTCAGTAATCCCCTTTTTACTCCCCAAATGGGCACTAAACGCTTCAGAAAAAAAAAGCAGAACTCTTAAAACCAATTTCTCATTTTGGAACTAACTGAACCCAAACTTTCTGTCAGTGCAATGAATCCTGGCAGTGCTGCACAATCCATCCCAGCTAAACAATTCTGACAGTCACTACTGGCAGAGCTGCACTTGAACATGATGGCTGGACATGTATAATGCACAAAAAGGAGATTACTATTAATATGCAAAAGCATTATGCATCAAAAGCCAGGCTGGCTCTGTCTGAAGGCTGTAACTCTTAATGAAAACTGAATTTGAACAAGAGTAGTAAATGCTATTTGGTTTTTTTTCTTACAAATGGACTTTTACCCAAAAAGAAACTCCCCCACTAAAGACTAAATCTGAAGAGGATATTTCTGCTTTCCTTGTGGCATGATTTAATCACAACATCAGAGCAGTAAGAACACAGAAGGTTTGTTTTCACGCTCTTTGGAAAATAAAGAAAGAATCATGCTTTCCAATTTCATAAGTCTCCTAAACTTGATACTAAAAGAGAGGAGAACTGTGAATCTGATACATGACATTGCTGTGCCTGAGGGCTTAACAGTTTATTTCTGTATTAGCCTGAGAAAACAAAATGAAAAAATGAAAATGAAAGCAATAAAAACACCTGAATTGACATAAAGAAATACACAGAATATGATCTAGTTTTAACTCAAATGGTCTGCTGAATAAGGAATTAGAAGAAAAACCTCCCTACTGGCAAATTTTAGTAGAAAGTGAGAGAACAGGAACCAGGCTTCAATGTCCAAATAGTTTCTATATATTACAGCAGTGCATTGGCTGCTTTTTTCTTTGTGGCTTTGTGTTTTTAGTGGTTTTTTCCCCAAGGCTTGCAAGGGCTGGATGAAAAAAAAATTAGTAATTATTTTTGTTTTTCTCTATTTAAATAAAGAGCAGCAAAGACACTGTGCTGGCAAGGAGTCAGAATTTTAGGAGAGAAAGTCAATCCAAGTGACATCTCCAGGTCTCGCCCTGGACACAATGTTTGAAACTTGCCCTTTCATCTCCTGCAGGAGAAAAACTGTATGCATTTACACACAGAATCCTCCTTGCTCCATTTCTTTTCAACTCTGTCTTTATTCACAGCTTTCCTTCCCCTCCACAAGTTGTTTTTCCCCTTCATTCTCAGGAGGAGCTCTAAGAACATTCCCTTCTGGTTTCAGCAGCAGCAGAGCATCACAAGGAAGGGAAGAAATCAGTGCCTGTGCTCTGCAGGGCTGGAGCAGGGAAGATTTTATACATTTGTATCATGGGGGCTCACAAATCCACCAAATTGCTCATCAAATTCATCCTCACACGTTCCAGACAGGAATACCCCAACAGGACCATGTGCAATCAGGGCACTCAGAAGGGGGTGAAGATCCCACAAGAATCAGAAGTTTCAAGAAGTTACACCTGGAATTAATTCATCACTTCACCACAGCTTTCACTGTCAATGCTGTTCTGCATATTTTACTCATTTTTATCTTTGAAGTCGGTCTTCAGTGTAATTTAAAGATAATAATGCTAAAGTGTGTGTTTTGAAATGCCTCTCCTAACAAGGCAGACATTTGGAAACTCCACATATATATATATATATATATGTATTTAATACTCACTAATCACCTTTTTGCTCCCCAAGGTAAATGGACAAAAAGACCATGGGATGATTAGTCATACAGATATAATCATACTTCAGTAAACAAAAACCCAAGGGTCACTGTTTATTTTCATTAGATCCTCTCACATTCCCCTCTTTGATGAACTACGAAGATTCACAACAGATAAAGGAAAAGCAATTCAATATAGGGCACTGCAATAAGGGGCCTGGTTTGAAATACATTATCTGCAAAGACAGAGAATGTCAGGGTTTATAAGCCAAGATCAGCATCATCTCCTTTTCTGCAGCTATGATGTTATTTCATAACACTGAACTGCAGACAGCTCTTACAAGAACTGTCTTTTTGCTTATAGGCAAAGCAAAAGAAAAATGGTTTTCTATGGGGAGGCAGAATACCTGCTGATCTGCCTTAATAAGAGGTTAAAATAACATTCTCCAAACTGTTTGACAGCTTGTTTTTACATTTATAGCGTGCTCTTACTAAAATGTGTTTTGAAATGAATTCAGCTCCAAGGATTCCCAAGTGGATTTTAGCAGCCAGCTGTTCCAAAGGTCCACTAAAGAGATTAATGCAAGTGAAGCTAACAGGTAATGTTAGCATTGAACACACCCCCAGGCTCCAAATTCCAGGAGGTTTTTATGTCAGATTGAGCCTTTCTGCAGAGTTTGGAGGGAGATGGGTCAGGCAGCTGGAAATGCTGAGTTCCTCAAACTGCATCTGGCTCAACTCTTGTCTCTGCAAGTCTCCACAGAACCTCCTCGGTGACAGCAATGCAACATTAACTCAGGGATGTACACCCCCAGCAGCACTGCTCCACCATGCCAGCTGGCTTTTGGAAATAGGAAAAGCAGCTTTTCACTTGACTTCCTGCTGGTTCTCCCATCTCCCAACTCCCCACGGCCACCAAACTGATGTTTGGCAAGTACCCAGCTGCAGGGAGTGACCTGAAAGAGGTGCAAAGAAGGGCTGGGAGGATGGGCACTGGTTTAACAACGTCACTTCCTTTTCTTTAAAGTTCTGGACTAAGCCAAAAACAAATCCTGGCCTTCTGAGGCTCCATGAAAAGCTAAATACATTAATTTGGAGCTCTGTGCAGGTCTCCAACCCTCCAGAGCACAGCCAGGACACAAGAACTGGGAGGGGAAGAAGGGGATGGAAGGAGAGGCTGCCACAGCACAGGATCAGGAGGAAATCCCAGCCAGGGGACTGCCCAGGCCAGGCACAGCATTTCCCTCCATCCCCTCACTGCACTGGAGTTCCTGGAAAACAAACTCATCTATGCACAGCAGACCTGGGATAAAGCACTGGATTTTCGTGCTCCATGGAGCACAGCACTGCCCTCCTGCCCAGAGCTGTGCTGACCATCCCGAGGATGTACAGGGGCAATCTGGGCACTGCCCTGCTCTTGGCAGCCCTGGCAAAGCCCAGGGGCACAGAATCCACCAGAGCCAAGCCCTAGGGCAGGGCAGGAGCTTCTCCTCTCCTCTCACACACTCAGCATCACTGGGGATGCTGGAGCAGAACGAGCTGAGCAGAGATCACCATGGCAAGGCGGTGAGTGAGCTCTGAGCTGCAGCAGGTAAAGAACAATGACTCTGCAGAGCTGATGTGGCAGCAGAGAGGAGACCTCAGCAGCTCCAAACCCTGAGAGCTGTCTGGCTCAGCAAGAAAAGCAAATCTCTGCACCAATTCAGCAGCAACACAGTGCTGCTCCTCAGGAATAAACCCCATTCTAAAGCAGAGTTTTGAGAAAAGCTGCAGCATTCAGCCACAGCAAGAATCTGAAGAGTCCAGGTAAAGACAAACACACATTGCAGATCTCCAATCATCACACCTGCCATGCACTGCTACCAACAGCATCCTTAATGCATTCAAGTGTCTTCTGCTTGCTTTGAAAGCACATCCCTCCATAGCAAAGGTTCTTTGAATTCACTCACTTTTAACATTTTGCATTATTTAACACGTCTGCTGCATGCTTGGTTTCTAAACGGCACACAACTTGTGCATTTCAAAGCCTCTGGGTTCTCCTCCTCAAGTGCAGCTGAAACCTGGAATCTGGCAATTTGTGCTCAGTTCTAAAAGAGAAGTTAGAGATCACTGTTACCTGCAAGGCAGCCAACAAATGACACCAGGAACAGCTGCTCCCACAGCAGCAGCAGCATCTTCAGCCTCCTGAATTCAGTAATTCTGCTTGTCTCAGAGGAACTCTGTGGTTAAGTCTTTCAGGTGGCAAGGTTCAACCTGTTAAAAGAACAGACATAAAACTGAATCCCTTGATGGTGCTTAAGAACTGGCTTCCTTGTTAATGCACTTTTAAATAAATACGAAGTTGGCAGATCCTTTAATGTTCCTCTTTTTTCCAGCACTTAATCCCCCCAGCAGAAGGGTGCATTCATATTTCACCTTTTTTCATGTATATGTGCTGGAAGTTTTATTCTCCAGCAGGAGCAGAGCTGAGAGCTAAGTTGATTTTGCAGTTCCCACTTCCCACCAAGCTCCAGCACTGATTTATTTGTGAGATGCAGTGGATTTAAAGGAAGGGAGTACATGAGTGCAACCATACACAGCTCAGCAGCTGAACACATCTGGGAGGAGCAGCCTGTGCTGCCCTTGCCTTGTGCAAACCATGCTGGCAACAACACAAACCAGTAACTGATTTAATTAAAGCCATGTCCAACCCATCCTTTTTTTGATGTACTGGAGTGTGATGTGCTCACTGATGGCTTTTTTAGTTTTCAATTTCTCTTTGGACTTTTGCACCAGGTGCAGTGAACCAATTTACTGCCACTTTGTCACTGGCCAGATGATAAACCCTGTGCCTACCAACCTGGCTAGGGCATTATTTTACTTGTATTTTCCTCCCCAAAGAAGTTTTACAGTGATTTTCTTTAGTTGTAGGACAACTCTGGCCTTTGTATTTTCTGGATGTCACTTCCACAGCATCCTCTTCCTTGAGAGGAAGGGGAGACAGGCAGGACACAGCCCAGACTAAATGATTCCTTCTGGAATTAGCCTACAGATCACAGCATGGCAATATAAAGGTCAAGAAAGCAACTACTAATTCTGAGAAGCCAAATCTGAGCTGTCTGAACTTGATGTTTCCATGTGAGCTACCCATTTATTTTTTTTTTACATTAGAAATAAGGGTTTAATACTGCTGTAGATCAAGTGGTTGAATTTTTAGCTAAGCTCCCCAGAAGAAGAACTCAGAGAGTCCTCCCTGATACATCCCCAACCTGTGATTAGCTAGGAAGATTTACTCTCCTCCAAAACACATCACCCTTTGCCACAAGGAGAGTATTTTTTCCTCATCCTGCTATCCCTGGCTGCTGTGGGACCCACTGTCACCTCCACCCAGTGCTGAAAAGTCCTTGCTTTCTCATTTTCCCCACGTGCTTCTAAACCAACAAATAAGCAAATGCAAGCCCTGACATCTCTATCAAGTAACAGGTATTGATCCCCCAGCAGAGCTGGCACAGAGGAAGGCTCAGTGCAGGGATGCAGCAATTCCCAGGCACCCCAAAGCAGAAGGGGAATATCCCACCACAGGGCAGATCCCTGGCTACAATTTTAGGAGCCTCACCCAGGATCTCACAGATCTCAGACTGGAAAATGTTACTGGTTTCCAAAAGCAGTGATGGGAGTACAGTAAATTCTGGTAATTTTGCATGGCAGGAACCTCAGAACAGCGCTCTGGCCAGAATGCAATTCTTCACAGAATCACAGAATATAGACACCCACAAAAATCATAAATCCAACTCTTAGCCCTGCACAGGACACCCTGAGCATCACACCCTGGGCCTGAGAGCACTGCCCAAACTTTGCTTTGAGCAAAAAGAAAAAAAAAGTGAGGCCCCAAAGAAATCTGTTCTGTGGCAGATCTGCAGTCCAAGGCTTTCCTTTTCTCCTTTTTCTGTTTGGTTTTCAGTTTTGCTTTTTTCTTTCCTTAGCAAAGCAAATCCACCAAAAAATCCCAAACTAAAACAAAAACCCCAAAACCCCACAAGAACAGGGTGAACTAAAATAACAAAATAAAGCAAATAACAGCAAAAAAATAAAACCCCTCTTGCTGAAGCTGTAAACTTGGAGCTGGCCATTGCTCACTGGAATTTCCAAGGGGCACCAGCAAAGCCTTCCCAAGGGAATGTTACCCATGGATATCCAAGGATTCCCAAGGGAATGACATCCATGATATCCAAGGATTCCCAAGGGAATGATATCCATGGATATCCAAGGATTCCCAAGGGAATGTTATCCATGGATATCCAAGGATTCCCAAGGGAATGTTACCCATGGATATCCAAGGATTCCCAAGGGAATGATACCCATGATATCCAAGGATTCCCAAGGGAATGATACCCATGGATATCCAAGGATTCCCAAGGGAATGATACCCATGATATCCAAGGATTCCCAA
Organism: Acridotheres tristis; assembly: GCA_037013685.1. Classification (NCBI taxonomy): domain Eukaryota; kingdom Metazoa; phylum Chordata; class Aves; order Passeriformes; family Sturnidae; genus Acridotheres; species Acridotheres tristis. The sequence goes on along the minus strand of CM072899.1, from coordinate 3,068,182 downwards.
GGGAATGATATCCATGGGTATCCAAGGATTCCCAAGGGAATGATATCCATGGGTATCCAAGGATTCCCAAGGGAATGATATCCATGATATCCAAGGATTCCCAAGGGAATGATATCCATGGGTATCCAAGGATTCCCAAGGGAATGATATTCATGATATCCAAGGATTCCCAAGGGAATGATATCCATGGATCCTCCAGCACAGGAGCAGCCCAGAACAGCCCAGCTGGGGCTGCAGAGCTGAATCCTGCTGGAGCATCACCAGCCCAGCCCCTGGAACCAGGAATTCCACAGAGCAGTGAGGGCAGCCAGGAGGGCAGGGAGGGCACAGGGGAGGAGGGGAAGCAGGAATATTAAAGTAGGTCACTCTTGTGTGTCAGCTTTTTTGCAGTCTTGCAAGAGGAAAAAAAAAAATATGGAGAAGCTAAATTAATTTGGTTTTGTTCTCTAAGTGCTCTGGGCAAGGCAGAACATGATAGATTTATTTCAGGCCAGAAAAAAACTGCTTTGGTAGAAGCTAAAAAAAAATAAATTAAAAAACTGAAAGCTTTGTATGTGGGTATAAAATCATAAAAATACATCCCAACCTCTGGCTGCATTATATTTTAATAAATTTTAATATCTACAGAGAGAACAGTAGCTACCAGCTAACACTGTAAGACTTAAATTACTTTAAACACTTCATTTTCCCTGTGTTCTGCGAGGTTTTGCTAATCTAGGATCTATTCCTGAATACCACTGCTTCATTTTAAAAGCACCACACTTAGGAGTGCTCAAATTTCCAGCTCTGAGCCAGCTAAATGCATCCTTGTGCTCAACAAAGGCTGCTCTTCACAAAGATGCAAACCCAGATGTACACCCAAAGCATGAACTTATTGAAGTTTCTCCTCAGTTCACTGCTTTCCTATAAAGAAAAGGAGCCCAAAGTAGGTTTTTTTTTTTTTTCTCTGCAGAGATACATGAAGGGCTACAAAGCAGAGTTGCCCCTGGCCAAGTCAGTGGGATCAGGCTGTTTATAGACCCTTGGTCAATGCTTGGCACTGGGGAAAGCTTCTGCCTTGGAAATTGCTCCAAAAAGAGGAAGAAAAAAAACAAAATCAAATATTGAACACCACAGCAGCTCAGCTTCGCTGTAACCTTTTCTTTCCTACCACGATGATCTAAAAATTAAGATGTTAAAACCCTCAAAACATTATATTAGAAAGGCTGCAGTGAGTTAGGTTTTTTTAAAATTATTTCTCACATGGAAATAGCCTGCATCAAAGAGATCCACTGCCAGTGCAGGGATCCAAAACCCAAGAACAACACTGAGCATCTCTGTCACCTTCATTACCTCCAACATTACCCCAGATGTTCCTCAGCTCCCAGCCCCTTGCCTCTGGGCTTTGTTTTCAACATGTCCCATCTCACAAATTAAATGTCAATATAATATTAAAATATAAATGAAAATATTATTATAAAATTATTCTTCGTATTAAGAGTCATTGCATGTTCCCCTTTACAGAAGGAAAGGGGAAAATCCACAAGATCATCTGGAAATAAGACTTAAACTGGCTCCCCCAAAATTCAGCACTTTGTACTTAAAGGCTGGAAAGAATAAAGACAAACAGCAACTGGTGTGGTTGGAAAAGATTGTAAAGAAACAAAGCAATAGCCACAGAATATGCAAAAGGAAATGGAAATGTATTTTTTAAACCAGAAAACTTCCTATTATTAGGTAGTGCTCTGTTTTCAGAAGCCAAAGTTATTTCAAGGCAGTAAAAAGGCAAAAGTGTGAAGTGGTGCAAAAAACACCAGGAAAAATTAACAGATTACATTTCTTTATTATTTATTTCTTTAATTTTCAGAAAAAAGTCAATTCTCATGAGTTCCTTCAACCATTCTTTCGATGGAAATAACTGGTATCCAGACAAAAAAAACCCACAAAACCCCAAACAAACTACCAGCCAAACAAATTAAGCAGGAAGGGAGTACACACATATAAAAAATTCAGCTTCATTTTTTTTCCCTTTAAAATTAGCCTTCCAGATCTTTGATTTTCAGATCATATAATATGGCAAGTGATGCACATGAATGTCTGAAAGAAATAAAAAGTCTGGGAAAGGTTCAAGAGTCAGTAATTTTATTCAGTGACCTTAATTTTTACTACACAGAGTCAAACATAAAAAGCAGTAGTTCCCTGAAGGTGGAATTTTTATTTCTATACATAGAACTGGAACTTGTCAGAGCTGGCTGGCAAGTTCATTTTAAACTTGGAGTTTGAGCAGGAGGAATTTGTAGAGTCATCGAGTCTAAATTAATCAGAAATTCCTGGAACTCAGGAGAGCTCTGGAGACCCAGAACTTATTTTTCTGTATCGATCACAAAGCACAGCACAGAAAATCAAGTGATGTCCTGACACTAGAGGTCAGCAGATCTTTGCTAAGGCGGGGAATTATTAAAATCTCATAAAACCATGAAATAATTTGGGTTGGGAAGGATCTTAAAGCTCATCCAGTGTCACCCCTGCCATGGCAGGGACACCTCCCACTGTCCCAGCCCCAATGTCCAGCCTGGCCTTGGGCACTGCCAGGGATCCAGGGGCAGCCACAGCTGCTCTGGGCACCTGTGCCAGGGTCTCACCTGGATAAATGATGAGATTCATACTCAAGTTAATGCTAAAGTCATCTCCACAGGGCACCATCAAAATGCTGAACACTCCACAACAAGCTCAAGCAGCCCATTTTGCTTATTTTTCAGGGAGGGGAGTGATATCCATTTCTGATTCCTCTCAGAACGAGATGTCAGCATTTGTGACAAGTGACCCAATGTGTAGTTACTACGCTGAAAAGAGAGAGAACACACAGACCTCTTTTGGGGAAAAAAGGCCAATTTATTGTACAGACAGCCCGGATTTAAAGTGTGTCAGTGCAGCCAGGACAGGACAGGAGCTCATGGGACAATTGGGAAAAACATCCCTGGGACAGCACCTCAGGATGTGTCCCACGGCAAAGACACCAGGGGTTAATGTTGGTGATGAATTCCACTCTGTTTGTCACCGTGTTGTCACCCTGGGACACTCCTCCCTAACTGAAGCTGCAGTCAGCTTGGCAGCCTGGGAATGGAGCTGAGAGTCAGGAGAAATCCAGGCCTGAAAGGGATTGCCAAGCTGGAATTTCCTAGCTCTCTAAATGTGTGTGTCCACACCCAATGCAGGTGTTTTCAGTGAGGAAAGAGCTGGGCTGGCAATTTCCCTCCTCACTGAATCCAACCTCAGCCTCCTGCAGCCCCACTGCAAGCCTGGAGGCACCAGTGCCACGATGAAAATATTCCAGGTTTGCATGGGAACTCCACACTTACCTCCCCATGGTCACTCCAGAAATAATTACAAAAATGCTACAGTCACAGGTGTTTGAAAACCCAAAGGAAAGAGAACTAAACCCCTGGGGTAGGTCTCCATTTGTACCTGATTTATCCAGCCAATCTTTCTCTAATACCAGGTAATCTCCAGATTTTGCTTTGATACCAACACAGCCCAGTTCACTTGGATCTGTGTCGAGATGAATCCAGCTCAGAAGTGCTAAAGGTATCTGCAAATACCCAGGCAAGGTTAGACTGTCCAATGCCACAGCTGACCACTCATTATTCACTAAAATAATCTGTTATTTGTTGCAGAGTGCCAGTTCAAGAAGAGAATTTAGAAGGAATTTTTGTCAGTTGAAGGAAAGAGTTAATTCAATCTGACATCACCCACCAGGCAGATCTAGAGAGTAAGATATCAGAGTAATTTCATGTTAGAGATTGGAAAGGCTTTGGAAAACAAAACACAGAGGCAATATTGACCAGCACAGAGGCAGCAGTGGCAGCACACTTCTGAAAGAAACACAAATGCATCCACTACACCTGAAAGGCTGTAAATAAAAAAGGATTGACCACTTAAAAGCTACAGCAGCAAGACAAAAAGGAGAGTTAAAAACCCTGCTAAGCAATGCCGTGGCCTGTTCCTGAGATAACTTTAAAATGGTGCTCCAAGGAAAAATGTGATTGCTCCAACTCCTTTGGGGTCTCATTAGATCCCTGCTCCGTGGCAGCACCACTCGTTAGGAAGCTGCACCCCAGGTAGCCCCTGTGAGGTGCCCGTGGCCCTTCCTCAGCATCCTCAGCATCCTCAGCATCCTCAGCCGTCCCTGCAGGGGCACTGACACAGACACATCCTCCTGACCCAGCTGCAAGCACAAGAACCAGCCAGGAATTCCACAGAAACTTCTCCATTACCGAGCACTGAGCAGGATTAAAGTTCTCTCCAGTGTGCCATTAGCACAGGCCTAGTTAAAAGCATCATTTTATACAAAATTAATTTACAACAGCTTAATATGGAAGAAGCAGCAACTGTTCTGTGGAGAGTTTTATTACAACTTCTCCTGTCTGGCTGCATTTATTGACTCTCGGGCACGGTCCCCTGCCTCCCCAGCCCATCCATCCTCTGCACCTGATCCCAAATCTCCCTGGACACGTTTCACACGGGTGGTTCTGCCCTGCAGAACATCCCTGAACTTCCTGAGTCCCTCCTTCCCCCACTGCAGCCAAGGACATTTGTAGTGATGAATGCCCACTGTCCCCACATGCTCAGAGTGGCACAGAACATCTCTGCTTTTCTCTCTCATTCCTCACGACAGCCCAGCCCTGCACACACCAGCAGGGCTTTCTCATCTCCCTACCTGCAGTTCTGCCATCTCAGAGCTGTAACCACTACAAAACCTCCAGCTCAGCTCAGCCTCCACCACAGGGAGTTATTCCATCTCAACAGCAGCAGCACATTGCAGAGAGAAAGTCATTAAGGAGTGACATTTATCTGGAAGTCCTCAGGAATTCTGCTCTGTTTTAAGAGCATCACCTCCACAGCTCTGTGCCTCAACCACTCCAGAGCCTCTTTACATCTTGCCAGAGGTTTTTATCCTGCAGCACCTGTGGAGACAGCTCAGCTCTATCAACCCTGGGACACCCATGGGAACACTTCACAGAAAAACCAGCTCTGCATTCTTCCCAAAGTTCACCAGGAAATGTTTACCAGATTCTCTTTAAACTCTTGCCATTTAATCAGTTACAAGATACAATTTAAAATTAGCAACTCTGAAGCAACAGCAACTCAAAGCCCAACAAACACTGGAGACCAATTCCCACCCCAGTGACCCAAATCTCATGCCATGTGTAGTTCCTGGAAATTACTTTTGGTGTTGGTGCAGTGATAGAGCAGATTAATTTTTCTAATTCAAAACACAGCTATTAAATTAAAGCAGAGTTATATTTTGCCCTTTTCTGCATTACTTAGTGAAACATCCACACATTGAATTTCTGTGGAAATCTCTATCTCATCTGCACACAGGCTTTGTGTGCCCTGCTTAACATTAAACTCACTCCCAGGCTCCAAGCAAAACATTCACTCAGTGCCAAAATTGTACTTCCCAAACATACAGGAGGGAAGGATGTTAAAAATCAAATATTTTCAGGCTGCAGTGTCTTGGGAAGAATTCTTTACCTGTGCTAACCCAGATTTTTGCATATTTAGCACAAAGAAATGTTTGAGATTCCATACAAGTGTTAATAAAATTGAAAAGTAGATATTCATATTCACCACTCACTGCCAAAAGCCAACTTCAGCTGCTACTTTAAATATTTCTACTTATTACTCTGTACAGATACATTTCTCTATACTTCAGTAATTATTAAATGCCTTCCCAGCACAAACATGTGCATTTAAATCCATTCTAACACAAAAACGTTAAAATTGCAATGCACCCTTGATGACGTGACCTGTGCTCTGCCCATTAATTTCTTGCCCATTTCTTTCTTGGAATCACAATATTTTAAACCAATAATCAACTTGAAAAACTCCTTTTTTTTTTTGTTTTTTTTTTGGTTTTTCCCCAGAAGAGTGACCTGTCACAAATCAAGTAATTCCTCTGTTATTTTCAGGCCCCTGTTGTTGTCATTTGTATGCCTGAAGCTTTCCCCCTGTTACCTACCAATTCCAGACACCCTTTTGATAACATTTATGGGTCACCACCTTCAACCAGGTGTTCAAGACAGGTGTTTCCAGAGGTCAGGAATTCTGTGAACCCACATGACAGCATGTCACAAATTACTTCAAAATCATGTAGGGCTCCAGAATTATAATAAATAAATCAGAGCTTCTGGAATTTAAAAAAAATCAAATATGAAGTTGGCTGAACTCTGGCTTGTGTAGCTGCAGTGGGGGGAAAGGGTGAGCCCTGATTGTTATTTCCATAAGAGGAGAGACTCTGATGTCTGGGTTTGTGTTCCAAACTCTCCAGGGCTGCCAGGACTCAGGGCCACGAGCACAGGGAGCCTTGGGATGGAGGAGATGCTGCTGCTGAGTCAGTTCTCAGTCCCTGAAAAGAAGGGTGACCACTGGAATCAGGATGGTTTGGGTTGGAAGGGACCTTAAAGGTCATCACATTCCACCCCTGCCATGGCAGGGACACCTCCCACTGTCCCAGCCCCAATGTCCAGCCTGGCCTTGGGCACTGCCAGGGATCCAGGGGCAGCCACAGCTGCTCTGGGCACCCTGGGCCAGGGCCTCATCATTCTCACAGGAATGATTTTTTGATCAATATCCCCTCTAAACCAATTCTCTGTCAGTTTGTGTCCCATCCCTCCATCCCTTGTCAATTGTCTCTCTCCATCTTTCCTGTTTCCCTTCCAAGGTCACACTGAGCTCACCCCAAATCTTCTCCTGTCCAGGTGAACAATCCCAGCTGTGCCAGCCTTTCCTCCCAGCAGAGCTGCTCCATCCTCTGCTCATCCTGGAGCCTCCTCTGGGCTCTCTGCAGCAGCTCCAGGTCCCTCCTGTGCTGGCCCAGGGCTGGGGCAGCTCTGCAGGTGGGGTCTCACCTGAGAGGGGCACAATCCCCCCTTTCCTGCTGGGACCAGCCCAGGATATTTCAAGATCCATTCCCCATAGCCTTTATCAACACACACGGAGCTGTCTCTGGTGAGGCACAACTATCAGCATTTCTCTCCAAGCACCTTTGGTTCCATCCACTACAAATCACAGCTTCAAAAGCCTCTTTCATCCTGCACGGTTGCCCCAATAAAACCTCATCACTTTCCACTGCATACATAATTCCACTTTGATATTCCTTGGCCAGAACAAAGTTGATCTGTGCCTCTCGTGGTGTCCCAGCCAGAATTAACACCATATCCTGCACACATCCCCAGGAATGCTGATCCAGGCTGGCTGCCCTGGCTCCAAGGGTCACCTGCAGCAATTTGTCAGCAGTTCCCTCTTCATCAAAAATTTACAGCATGCTGAATTTCCAATGATGCTACAGCCCACGGTAAAAAAGTCTACCTCAAATATTTTTTTTTTTTTTAAAAACTGAATGTGCTGTTCTGCCTCATATCTCTACTCAAAATCACAGGACAGGACAAGATCCTGTGCCTGAGATGGGCTTCAAATCCCAGGGAGTGAAATTCAGATCCTGAACTGAGGCATCCAGGCTGCAATGTGACAGCAGGACAGCAAGCACTTGAATAAACAGAACAAAAAAATCCAACACAAACCTGAAATCTGTCCCCAGCTCTCTCCCAACACAAAGATTTATAAGAAATTAAAAATGAAACAACAAAAATCAACCATAGACAGCCCATTAAACACCACGAAACAGCGACATAGACACTCCACTTAAAAAGTGCTGACAGCATTACTCTGCAACTTAAAAGAATGTAAAATTCAACACAAAAATACTCCCAACATCCAAATGTACCAAAATTTACATCAGCAGGGCCCTGTGCTTAACTTCTCCTAAGAAGTTACTTTGATTTTCAGGGCTTCCTGTTGTTGCTCTTAGTCCCAAAAATCCTCATCCAAACGAGCACTGCAGCCTGCCTGGACCCCTCACTACAGGAGAGACTCAAACTCCATCAGGGCAGACAGAAACAACATTTCCAACCCACTAAACTTCCCTTACACTGACAATTTAAACTGCAATATAGGAGAAAAATCATTCTGTGCTGAATGCCTTTAGAGCTGACAAATTAAACAGTCAGACACTTGGGGACTGAAAAACTCTAGAGATTTTTTTTTTAGGTTAAACAGTAAAATGTGCTGCTACCTACACATATGTACACATGTATTTACAGAGAGATATTGATATTATTTGTTTAATAATGCATACTAAAGAGAGAATGGCAGAAAAATCTCTTCCTTCTCACCCTCTCTTTCCTCCTTCCAAGTCTCATTAATGCTCAAGTGTCTACAAGAAAATTTATCCCATTTCAATGCCATTTTTGTCCTGTGACCACCCCAATACAGGAAGAAATCCCCCATACCCCACCACATCTTTAAAACACCCAATCCAACCTTAAAGCATGACCTGTGCACTGCGTGAGCCAGGAACTTTCCAGAATAAGCAGTACAGATATTTCTTTGTCCCAACAGAAACGAAAAAGAATTCCTAACAGATGTGAGGATGAGAACCTGCACCTCTCCCCCCCAAATGCCACCACAAAGGGCACTGGGGCTGCCCACAAAGCCCTGGCCTCAACCTGGCTTTTAAATGGAAAAAGCCTCCAAGATTGCAGATTGGAAACTCTTTAATAATGCATTTTTATGCAGACTTCTCTGGCCAATTTACTCAGAGCAAGACAGGACAGCATTTTCCCCACTGCCCTGCAGATTTCTGATGGCTGGGTTGGTTTTATTTGGGGTTTTTAACTTTAAAGAATAATCCATCAAAAACTCAAACTAAATAAATGTTTTACATGACACAAAGGCAGATGATTGTCCTCTAAATGTGTCTCACACATGGTGTGAATTTGGTATTTTATTATTATATTACACATTTGTTTCTTCCTGACCAACATGAGTGAAACTCCCCAGACCAAAGCTGACATAAAACTGATGTTCCAGCATCACATTTGTTTACAGCCCAACATGCAACAGGTAAGATGTTTTATCTCTGTTTAATCACAAAAGAACAATTAATTCCCAAGAAGCAATAAAGCAAAAGAGAAAAATGAGATAGATGCTTCAAGCAGGGAAGCAAACAAGAGGAATATAAAGATAAAAATGTGAACTTTATATTTCATGCATAGCTTTGCCAGCTTTTTCTTATTCTTTTCAAACATATATATGGGGGAATGGAGGAGCTTGATAGAAATATTCACCAATTTCAGCAAGGAACTGAGCTTTGGGAGATATGGCCACAGGTACCCTTAATCCATCCTGTCTGTGATTATCTCCCTCCAAGTCACATGCAGGAAAATAATCCCCAGCAGCATAGAGCACTGATGTGAAAGGAAAGAAAAGCTCAAAGTCACAGCTGAATGGTTAGAGCTGAACCCATTTCAGCACTTTTTTTTTTTTTCCCCCCTTCTACTTCTTACTTGAGACCAAGGCAGCTTAATCTGCATTGATGTCTATGAAGTTTTCACTTGAAAAGTTCTTCAGTCTGAGAGAGTTTCCTCTCTTATGAGTAGGAATAAAATGCTCAAATATTTTTTATGAGAAAAAGTTTCTTTTCTTTTTTACAAAGGAAACTTTGAGACATCGCCTGAGAACTCGAATACTGCGTTCCAGCCACATTTCAAACCGGCAGCACAGATATTAATCAAAAAATGAGATTTTCTAAGAGAAAAAAAACCACTCAACCAGGAGGCAGAACAAAACCCACAGGAGACCATGAGAAAACCATTAGAGATGTTCAGGGGGTGAGTTTGGCTGATTTGTGGGCACGTGACAGGAGAGCAAGAGAATCAACCCATTTTATGGTTATTATTAATAACACATCATATATTTTTCAATTATTATTTTCGTTTTAACGAACACTTCACCACCTCCTCCCACTCCTTTCTTTCTCTGTGTTTTGCTGCCCACATCCCTGCTCCCCTTCATTAATCCACTTAATTCCAGCATTAATTTAGATACACATTTGCTTCATTAACTCACTGCCAGTACCCAGACCCCTGTGATAGAAAGGGAAGTTCATCTCACTTCTGTACAATTTAGATATTATAGTTATTATTATTTGGGTATCTTTGTTCCTTGTGTCTTCAGGAAAATGAGTCTCAGCCTAAAGACCATAATTTGGAAAAAGCAGAAATTAGAGGTTAAATTCCACTGAATTTTCTTCCACTGACACTAAAAGATGAACATTACAGCCCATCCCAAGATTAATGCATGCAAATATGGCTGATCCACCAAAAGCAGTAAAAAAAGAACCAGATTTTTTTAGCCAAGCAACTGTTGAACACCTCTTTTATCTTTCCCATGTAATGAGACCTCACTTTCAGGGAGAAAAAAAACCCCAACAAAGTATTTAAATTACTTAACAAGATCTCCTTAAATATCAGTACAAGGTTAGATGTGATAAAGACTCCACTGGTTTTAGCTTTGGCTTAAATAAAAACAAAAAAAAAAAACAAAAACCCAAACAAAACTGGAAGGAGCAGAGAGCTACACCGAGATAACATTCAGTGGTGATGAACCTAAGAGTATCTAAAGAACTAAAACAATCAATTTCTTGACTTAGGAACTAAATTCAAATTAGGAAATCGCTGTCTGACAAAGGTCTGAAAAACACGGAAGAAAAAGAAGATGGGGAGAGAGGTTAATTGGTTTGTAAAGTATTGAAAGTACCAAGGTACAAAATGCCCTGGCAGGTAAATAAATCTGCAGAAGGGTGATGCAGAGCCCATGGAGGGGGATGGAGAAACAAGCACAAATTTACATGATGAGGTTCAGGAGCTTCATTTCATAATGATGATGATAATATAGTTGTGAGGTTAATTATGGCACCGAAGTGAGTTTGGGGTACTACTCCAGTGAAGTTACTCTGAGAGCTTTACTAACCCAAAATTTACTCCCCAGATATCACCTTCCTTCAGACAGTAACAATTCTCTTGCACCATGTCTAACAGGAGAGCAGCAGCAAGCCCCAGGCCTGAGAAGATGCTGTTTTTCTTTCACATCTCCAAGGTTCACTTCATGTCTTAATGCTCTTGGAGTTGCTCTCCCCATTAATCGTGTACTGCAGACCAAGAGAAAGTGCTTTTCCAGAAATGACCTCAAACTAAATTCATAATTCTTTAAAAACCAATAAAGCCACTGAAGCAGAGAGCTCAGCCCTTCTGCAGAGGGCTACAGGCACACACAGCTGCTTTATTCCCTTCAGCAAGATCCACCAGCACCTTGATTTAAAGCACAGTGGAAACTGTTTGTGTGGTTTAACTGCAGTCCTGTGCTCTGAGCCAGGAAAGGAAGGAAGAGGCCAGAAGACACCAGAGGTCCTTTATAAACACACACTAGTGGATGTGCCACATAAATTCAATCCACCACTAAATCTGCATTTCTCTGTGCCAAAGCACAGTCCTACTGAACACTTGTTCCTAAACCTCTCAGACCTAGGGGCAGCATCCCTTAACTCTTTCCAGATGTTCCCACAGAACTCCAGATCTTCTGCATTTCATTTTTCTGGAGTTACCATCACCAGGAGGAAAGATCCTCTCTGAAGAAAGGATATTAGTGTGTGTCAACACACAATGTACTGGATGAGTTCTCACCTTCCTCACAGGGAAAAGTTATTCTAAGCTGGATAGAGAATTTGAGTAGTCACATCTTTTTCACACGGTCTGAAAGAGGCTGCAGCTGCTAAAATATTTGGGACACCTCTGTATTCTTCACTGTACAGGAGAGTGAAGGTGAAAATCAGAGCCTTGAAGAACACATTGTGCCTGCCTTGGAGTGGTTCCATTAATGCATGACCAAAGTATAAACTCATCTATGAAAAGGCCTTGCACAAGAGTACTTGAAGCTGTGCCTGCAATGCGTGCTTTTAACTCATAAAAAAGAATTTTAATTCTACAAAGGCTTTTGGAGCCTTTAACTTTTTTTTTTTTTTTTTGACTAAGCAGACCATTAAATTCACCTGACCACAATGAATCAGAGAAGTAGGATTTTTCAAAGCCTAATATTAAAGGAGATTTTCAAGACTTGTTTCACTTTCCTATAATATTAATTGGATCCCCATATACTAGACATCATGGAGAGGAAGAACACAATCACAGAGCTTTGCCAACTGATGATAAAGCCTTGCTGGGATTTTGTTTCTGCAAGTACCAAACCCTTTTAATCAGAAAAGTCTCAGGTATTAAAACAGTGAAACAAAGGGCTGGATTTTTTTAGAAATCCTCCACATAATGCAGAGAGAACTCGTTGAATTTATCAGAATAATGCATCCCTCGGGAGGGAAGGAACCAGATAAATTACAAATAAGTGTGCCCAGAATTGCAGTTTCCTGCATCTGGAAGTGTCCAGGGGACACTGGGGCTTGGAGCATCCTGGGGTGGTGGAAGGTGTCCCTGCCCATAGCAGAGAGTGGCATTTAAAGCCCCAACTCAAACCACTCTGGGATTCTCCATAAATTCATTATGAGCTAAACTTTACAAAAGGAAAGAGCAAATGGGTTTTCCATCAGTGCAACATTAACATTTCTTTGGTGCAAGTAAGAAAACCACACCAGCTCTCTGCTGCCATCCTTGCTTGCATGTCAGCTCCCTTTCACAGGTGCCATTTAACCAGTTCAAATCACTTTGCATTGGAATAAATCAATCTGAGAATGCAATGTCCATTAGCACCTTTAATTAGGCTTATTGGACGAGCTGCTGAGCCTTTTGGAAAAGAAAAATGTGGATCTTTACCAATCTAGAATTAAAAGAAATTTGCATTAGAATTACAGGCGCTTAACTGTCTGCAGTGCTTATTCTGGGGAATAATGCACTTCAAATTTGAGAACTGCTGATTCCTCTCTCCCTGCTGCAGGGAGCCAAGGGCTGGGAGAAGATGGCCTTTGTTACAATATTGTAAAGGGCCATCAGGACAGAGGAGACTTTTTTCTTCTGCTTGTTTTGCTAGGTTGACTGCAGGGGGAAAAAAAGAAAGTCATTTTTATGTTCAGGGTGGTGTTGTACGCTCCAAATAAAAATTCCAAGCCTGGTTCTCTTAAAAATGTCACTCTGGACTATTTTCTGCTGGACAGCGAACATACTCAGACACTGAAGGTAAGTATGTCTATGTCATATGGGATTTATAAGTTTGAAATATATAGATATATATATATAAATTTTTTTCAGGCTGGAAACACCTACTGTGACAATGGCCAAGGTTCTCAAGAAGGCAGCAAGTACCACGTGAGGAATTAAAGGGATTCAATGACTCAGATCAGAACTGATGCCTATTCTGCATGAAGGAATCAAGAGTCCACCTCACAATAACAACAGACTGGAGAAAACTCCAGATTTAGTCCCAAACCTCAGCACTGTTTTCTATCAGTTTCACACATTTTACTGCTGTGTTCTCATTCTGCATCCACAACTATGCCAAGGTCTGGGAGCTTTTTGGTTCTTTCAGGGTGACACAGAGGCACAAGCAGTTAAGTGTGCAGGTTATCAAAACCTGTAACATCAGGATGTTCAGAGGTTGGAGAAGAGAGGATGGTGTTAAAAGAGCTCAGCAGGAGGAAACACGAGGTGCTGGAACTCGGCAACTTCCTTAAGCTGCTTAGCTCCAGATAAGGAGCTTATGCAACTTTCTTAACTCTGGAGAACACCCAGCAAGTGATGGCAAACAGTGCTCAGGTTAAGTTACCCTTGGGACAGACACTTCAGGAATCTTCCTGCCCTCTGACCATGGAAAGAAGCAAAACAAACCCAAGTCCCTTCCCCAAAAAAAAGGAAAAAAAAAAAAAAAATCTGTCCGGGAAAAGTCAGGTACAGTTTAGTAGAGGAGATGAGTTCCATGTTGGTTTTCCTTGCACGACTTTGGGAATGGCACAGCAAGCCCAGCTTCTGAGCCACAGATTATTTCACATCTCCAAGTGGAGCCTGACTATGAAGAAGCTGCTTTGTGGTGCTACTTTTGAAAGTAGAGGAGCTTTAGAAAGGAATATAAACACTGCAGCCATTCCAGTCACCAGACACACAGAGTGGGGGCTGTTCAGATTCTTCATCTGAAAATAAACCTGGAAATAAACCTATCAACCCACAGGGGGGCTCATCAAGGGTATTTGTGGGACAGCACAGGGACAAGGTCAAAGTTTCAAGGATTTACAACAGGCTTGATTAAGTTCCATCCAAGGAATTGAATGAATAACAGGACAGACCTCCAGTCCTCTTGGCAGATGTTGAAGAAAGCGTGGAAAAAAGCTTGGAAAAGTCCTTTCTTTTACCTCAGTGCCTTCTGGAGAGGCACCAAATGCCACCAACACCAATGTCAGTGGTGTCACACTCCAGCCCAGGGCTCAGCAAACACCAGAGGGGCTCCCAGGGCTGTGCTTCTGAAGAGGATGGGGCTTTTCCTCATCAGGCTCCAACTTATTTCAGCTCTTTTGGAGGAGAACAGACCTGCAGAACAACGTTCCAGTCTCCAAGTGCACCTGATGAAATCCTGGAACTTCCTAATCTCGGGATTTTAGTGTGTGAACCACAGCTCTGTGGCTGGGAAGAACCTGCTACAGAAAAAAAAAAAAAAAACAAAAAACCCAAGCAAAATCTATAATCTCTTATTCCAGGAGAAACTCTACTTCTTCATTTAACAGTCACAGAAGAACAGCACTGTTAGATGTAGCACCTTTTGTGTTTACATTTTTAGCTTATTGAGGAAAAGAGATGCTCAAGGAGACTACAAACTACAGCTTTTAAAGCATTAAAAACACTGCTCCTTGCCAGGGCCATAGCAATTTTTATTTTCTTCAGCAATACAATAGCAAAAATAGTCAATGTGCAATTCAAAATCAAATAGCTACAAAAATTATAGTGAGAAATTGAAAAACTGCAAGGTCTATAAACAGATTAAGCTCCACAACCAAAAGGAAAACGACCACGTGTATGCAACCACTTCAAGAACTGCATTTGATTCTACAAACAGTTTGCCAGTCCTCTGTAAGGCTTCATTGCTTTTTCCACTGTAATTTCAACAGGATTTTTAGACCAGGAAAGATGTGACACAATCAATGAGAGGAACAGCGCTGTGTGACAATGCAGCCCCTCAAAAATGGGTGGGAAGAGGAAAATAACATAAGTTTACAATAATTTAGCTCCTTCTAGGGTGAAAGCTAACTCTTGGTTAGTCAAGAGTAGAAAACAAACAAGTCCATGCCCAAGAATGGGAAAGGGTTACACATGAGCAGCTGCTGCCCCTCATCTGGTCTAGAAGGATAAAAACCCATTTAAGTGCATTTCCCCCGCAGGCAGGCAGTGATGGCACAGAACTCCTGGGGGCTCTCAATGCTGCTCTGGGCTAAGACAGGTCCAGCCAAACTTCGATTCAAAAAAATTCAACTCCAACACACAGAACTGAACTTTTCAGCATGAATTTAGCTAGCCAACTTTCAGCACTTTTAGCAGGAAGACACGAGGGGTAATCGAGGTAAATCGAGGTACATGTTTCTTCTTTTAGGACCAATGATGAGATCTGGAGTCTAAAACAACAAAACATTTTCTGTGGGTGGAGTGGAAAGCTCAATGTGCAAACACATGCTTTTCATACCACTCACACACAAATGTAACAGCTCTGCAGCATCAATAAATCGTCATCCAAAGGAGGTGCACACTGCTAAAAACATTCATTTAAATGCTCGACTGAGGCAGTTGGACCACAAACCATAGAGACCTGGGGTCTTCTATTGATCTTAACAGTGGAAAGGAGAACAGCTATGTCAGGGTAGATGCTAATGGGTCTTCATTCTGTTTCTTTGGAGCATTTGTTTTTTAAAAGTGAAGAAAAGGTCACTGTTATTATTTAATTGTCCAGCAGCCTGCTCCTTGAGCACACAAACTTCAGAGGTAAAGAGGTGCTGGTGGTCAAGCAGTGACCTGGCAGAAATGTTCCCAATTATACCCTGCTTTATAAATTACCCAAGCAAAGCAAACATGCATATACAGCCTTTTCTTTTTATTGTCGTTTACAACCTACACCAACACACTGGGCTGAGATGTTAAATAAATAACCCAGGGTGCTGCAGAGAGCTCTCCTCCCACTCTGCTTTGCCCACACAACAACCTGCACCACACTCGCAGCAGCAGGCACCAAAAATTTCCTATTAAACAAAGAAGAAGTCATCACAGAATGCTGATATTTTAGTCATGAGCTTTTGATGTGAAAACTGCACCACCCGGGACCACACCAAGGGTTATTAATTGATTTTTATATGAGATGCTGGAGCAGTTATCTCCCCCACTCTGGTAAAAACAGACCCTGCTCTCATGGGTTTAGAAACCAACTATCCTCGAGCAGCAGGACAGGTGGACAGGTGGGACAGACACATCCAGGTGACTGCACTGAGCTTTGAGAAGGCAGGATAAAAATCAAAACATTTGGCACTATCCAGGGAAATAAACAGAGGTTTCTGTGGCTGAATTTGCTGGTTTCTCCCTATAAAATACTCCACAGTAATAAGTCATTAGAACAATATTCTTCATCTTGCACATTCTACCAGGATGCTCAGAGATGCCAACTTCAACAAATGGAATATCTTCCAACGCAGAGATGCGTGATCCCTCTGCAAATGAACTATGAAAATCTGTATGCTTGCAAGCTAAACAGAATTTATCATTTACTGATCCACCCTGGATTGGATTAGACAGGAATTGCTCCTTATGTAGTCAAGCACTGCAGTATGCTGGAAATTACTGTCCTGACCTCAGCACAAGCTGGAGGGATGCTGGACATGCTTCACATTAAGCCAGACTGTGGAAAACCAGTTGATTTTCCCCACCAGTTTACTCCAACGAGAGGTTTACAGCCGCAAACAGCTGTAATTTATTATATTTTACATTTCACAAAAGGCCTGAACGTGTTGAGCAGTAATACTCTTCAGAATTGTCAAGGCCTATTGAAGTGAAATATGCTTCCCACATCAGGAACATGGCACTGTGATTTCAGCAGTGTGAGAAAAGCAGTAGGGGTTTGTTTTTTGTTTTTTTTTTTTAAAGAGTCAGTCACACAAAAAAAAAAAGGAATAGTGAGAGGAACGTTGTTAGAATAGTTAATACCAGAGTAGCTCATTACTATTTACAGTGTTGGTGGAAAAGAAATCTGGATTTAACCATAAATTTTCAATGAGGCTCAAACCACTGTTTCAGAACTACTGTCAAAATCAAGAGTTCTCACTTCTCTGGTAAAATTGAATGTACAAGCGTGTCTTTCCTCACCCATGGATCTCAAAACCAAAGGAACAGGGCATAGGAATAGATCTGTAGGAATAGGTGAGAGACCTGCCCATACCTGGTGGCCCTTGCAGTGCTGTGTCCATCATCCCTCACTCAGACAGAACAGCTCTGGACTCCACAGCTTCCTTTGTGCACTACACAAGTGATTTACTAGGGTTAAAAACTGCTTTATTTAGTTTTCTTCATTTAAACCGGGTGTGGAGGGACTAATGTGTAACAGCTGAACCAGCCCAGCCACTCTGGACTCGTCCTGCAAATAAGCTGGGATCAGGAAAGCAGAGCCTGCTGCTCCCACACCTGGTGAGGGGCCTGCAGGAGCCCTGCTCCATCCCCAGCTGCTGGAATTCAGCATTTTAGGGAGCACAAGGCTCCCCTGGGTCTCAGGGAGGTTGGTGGCACTGCCTTCTAAAGTCAAATTTCACTCGCACGAAGATTTCTTTTCAGCTCCTTCCTGCTCACACCTGTTCACTCCTTGCCATCCCAGCCAGTGCTTCCCCCTCAAGCTGCAGCTCAGAAATGCATTTTTTGTATTTTCCAGCAAACCAAGAACTGGCTGGCAAAAAGAACCTCCCAGACAAGTCTGGTCATCCCTGCTTTTCTCCTCCTACCACCACTCATTCCAAAGCCTTCTACAGCCCACATCTCATTTTCTGGGAGCCCCCCCACCCTGGCTACTCTGCAGTCTGGATTTTAAACACTTCATCACTCAGTCAAACACAGATAAAACTCGTCCTGTGTGCAATCAGGATTAAGAAAACACTAAAATACATGTCCAGGTTTCAAATCCTGGCTGTTCCCATTAAATGTGTTTCTCTAGAAGAGCAGGAGCTGCAGCAGGGATTGTCCAAGCTGAGCACAACTCAGCTCCCACTGCTGCTTCCCCCAGCTGGAAATGCAGCACCTTTGCCAGTTAATTAATTATTCTTTACATTAATTAACAGATAAATTTTTCAAGATGAAAATATCTGGATGTTACAATTTGGGAAAAAATTCCCATATCAGCTATATCAAATGTAAGTATTACTTATTTTAAGGATTATTATTATACTCTATTACATATAAAAAGTTAAACTTTAGGGGTATAAAACTAACTGCTCTTTCAAAATAAAGCCAATGCCACAAACACTTATGACTTGCACTTCAATTGTTATTTTGTCAGATTAAATTTCAACACGCAGAGTTTAACTTCACACTAATAAAACACCAACTCCATTATTTCATCAGCTGCCCACCACCTTCACTCCTCACTCCATCAAGAATACTGAGAATCCATAAGATATTTGAACTCCTGCCACTTCCTCCCATTCTGTATTAAGTCTTTTCTTTGTATTAGACAGCATACTGAAAAAAAAAATAAATCTATATACAGTAAATTTCAGTTCACTGTAGTCAAAGCTCAAAGGTTTTTTTTTTCCCCCTTCCTACTTTTTTTACCCCAACAGTGCTCTCCTGGATGCATCAACTCTGACCTGGTTTTCATCTGTCTCAGTGGACAAGAGAACTGTGTGGCTTTTTGAGCTCTGAATCAGAAAAGTACCTCTCAGTACTGCAGCCTTTTCCTAATCCTTTCCTGGTTAAGGCACATTACAAAGTATCACTGATAATTATTTAATTTTCTCCTGCAATTCATTTTCCTACACTGCATCTTATAAAATGTGGACCATCAAATCTCCACTGAAAAGTTTGGGTGACAATTCCAAACAGCTTCACTAAATCAAAGTGGAGATGTTGGCACAGAGGGAACTATAGCTCTTCCAGTTCCATTCTTCTGCATTCCAGTTGTTTTTCAATGGGATAATCACTGACTGAACTATCTCTGGTTTGGCTGAGAGAGGGAAACTTCAGCCTGTAGAGCTGCAAAACAAAACAAACAAATGAAAATACCTGAAAAAAGAATTGCTGTCACTGCAGATATATAAAATATATCTGAGCAGAGCACCAAGGCAAGTCCATTTCCAGAGCCAGTAGCTGTGGCACATTCAGTTCTGAATCAGGAACATTAAGTTCCTAAGCTTCTTCTAACAAAAGTTAATTTTAGAGTGTCCTGCATGGACATCACCCATGCACAACAGGAGCTTAAGCAATGCCTGCATCAGACAAGTCCCTTGGAAAAGTCATTTCTCACCACTTGTATCTCCAGTAGTGTTCAATGTGTGCATACATCCCAGGGGACTCTCATCCACTGTTCCCAACATGAACTGGGAGGTTATGGATCTGACAGCACAATAAGACAGACCCAGCTCCTAGCTGAGCACCAAGAAGGATGAAAAATTACTTTACAGATGAAAAAACTTCCAATTTTCTGTGATTTTCTAGTAGCCGAGACCAGGCTTGTAATTATTTCCCCAGTTATCCAAAGTAAGGAGTGATGCTCACATCCAGCCCCAGTCATTCCTCATCACTAATAAGTTCCCTGTCCCTGCAGGCTTGCTGCCTCCTCAGACACTCCTCACACCACTGTGAAAACACAAAAAAATCCTGTCTGCAGACTGCAGTTAATCTGTGTCTTCTGGTATCAAAGTAAATCCTGATGATCACTTCATACATATAAAACCACTGGCTTATATCACTTGTAAGACTCAGCCTCTTCCAGGAAGAACAGCAAAAAGATTGAATCTATTTGCAGAAAATCTCCTGTTGCTGTATCACAACAACATTAAGATGTTCTTGTGGTATTTCAATGGGAAAATTCCCACAAGAAACACCACAAGAACATAAACATAAACAACATCAAAGACAGCGAGGCTAGCTCAGAAAAAACAAACAACAAAACCACCGCCCCTGCACAAGTGGTTGGAAGCATTTGTTTGTGGGTGGAAACTCCAAGAGAAGCATTATAGGAAAGTGACAGGAAAATATGGCATTGCTCCTTAGCTACGGTGACGTGATCTTCAGGAATTTAAAGAACAAGTTGTTTAGGTAGCTCCACGTATCACACCCAGCTCCAGGATTTGCAGGGTGTGCAGCCAGCTGGATGCATGCTTGGATTTCTGGACAAGACCCCAACTGAGGGCACCAGCATTGGAGCTGAGTGAGTGACAGAGCTACAGGACATTGCCACCACCCCACAGCAGCTCTAAACCCCCCAAAAATCCAGTGGTTTAACTTCCTTAATACAGAAAAAAAACAAGCTACAGATCAGCTAGACAGCCCCTACCTGTTCTATTCACTGAGGTGCCATCCCCAAAACCCACTCTGGAAAAACCCCACAGCCATTGCCACTGGCAGCTCGCAGATCCTGTGCTCCGAGCAGCACCTCCCACTGCTTTATTCCCAGAAAACATCACTGCTTCCAGCTCCAAACCTGCAGCTCATCCATGCCCGGCAGTGCAGGGCAATGCCAGGAGAGAAGCAGAGTACCGCGATGCTGCGGGATGCTGTGGGATGCTGCGGGATGCTGAGGAGCAGGGAAGAGCAGGGCATCACTCACAGAGCTCTGTGCTTTAGCTGCAGCCCAACACCGAATCGGCAGCATTTGGGCAAGAGTTAAACACCTCCACCAATCCTTCCCCTCAAACGCTTTCATAAATGCATTTGCCAGATTACTATGGGAAGTCTCTTGCATAATAAACAACTTTCTGGAACAACTCCACACGGGGTAGTAACACACTTTCAGTGCTTACAAGTTCAGTGATTACCACTCCTGATTTTAGCATTTTGTTCATAATTTCCCATATATATTTAAAAAAATACATCACTGAACAAGCCTGGCATGCAGCTTAAACTAGAGTTCAAGTTTCTCTTGCAAAACACAGCAGTGCATACTTTGGAGAATTTCTTGCCCTTCATAAGGTCTTGGTTTTTGAATTTTGCACTCACAATAAAAATACTGACATTCCTTCCCCTCGTGTAAAACACGGATATTGAGGACAGCTATCAGTATTGATTCTGTGCGTGTCAGTGGCACCACTAAGGCAATCCTGACTACCCAGTTCCCACGCACGGCTATTGCAGGATCATTCCCCATCAGGAGGAATGGGCTGATCTCCCTCCCCAGCAAAATGCTGTTTGGATTTGGGTTAATCACAGCCAGGCACCACGCCGGATTGGCAACCAGGTGACACATCACCGTGCTGGGGACACCATGAAGTTACAAGAGAGAAGGAGCAGCGGAGCCGGCTGGGGCTGCGCGGGGAGCGGAGCAGCGGCTGCGCCCAGCACCGAGCCAGCGCCGGGACTTGGTGGCCAGCTCGCCCTGCTCCGCCCCGGCTCACGGCAAAGTTCCGCGGTCGCCAGGACCCGGTCAAACCCGAGTGAGGGACGTGCAGAAAGAGCGAAATTCTCATTCGAGAGGAGAGGGGAAAAGCTTTTCATCGAGCGTTCACTGGCGAGGTGCGGGGGTTGTTTCAAACCTACACGCCGGATCTCCACCGACACCAGAGCTGGGGGCGAGCTCCGTACGCACCTTCTCCCGCTTGAGACAATTAGCAGTTAATTAAAACCAAAGCCAGAGCCAGCTTTGGAACTTGAGCAACTCCAGACTCTGAACAATTCTAGGGGGGTAAAAACCCGAACCCCGCGCAAACGTTCAGACGGGCAGCAGCCGCTCGCTCCGGTGCCGCCGGACGCGGGAGCATCCCCAGCCCTCGGGGGAGCCACGGGTAGAGCCCTCGCCCCCGGGACAGGCGGGCTGGGGGGGACAGCAGCTCCCTGCAGGCAGGCGAGGAGCCTCGCAAATGCCACCAGCGAGCATCAATCACCCAGGCGGGCAGCGGCACGTACCGGTGCTGCATCCCCCGAGCCCGGCAGGGACCCTCCCGCGGCACCGCCGCCCGCCCGGAGCCCCCTCCGTGTGCCCCATCCCGGCTCCCCCGCTCCATTCTCCGTGTGCCCCAGCCCGGCTCCCCTGCTCCATTCTCCGTGTGCCCCATCCCGGCTCCCCTGCTCCATTCTCCGTGTGCCCGCTGCCCATCCCGGCTCCCCTGCTCCATTCTCCGTGTGCCCCATCCCGGCTCCCCTTCTCCATTCTCCGTGTGCCCCATCCCGGCTCCCCTGCTCCATTCTCCGTGTGCCCGCTGCCCATCCCAGCTCCCCGGCTCCATTCTCCGTGTCCCCTGTGCCCCAGCCCGCTCCCCCGCTCCATTCTCCGTGTGCCCGCTGCCCATCCCGGCTCCCCCGCTCCATTCTCCGTGTGCCCGCTGCCCGCTGCCCCATCCCAGCTCCCCCGCTCCATTCTCCGTGTCCCCTGTGCCCCAGCCCGCTCCCCAGCTCCATTCTCCGTGTGCCCGGTGCCCGCTGCCCCATCCCGGCTCCCCAGCTCCATCCCCCCGGGGGATGCGGGGTGCACGGCCATCCTCTCAGCCGCTGCCCAACTTTGTTCCCCGAAGTTGCCCACCTGCAGCCGAGCCGCTCCAGCCGCCGCAGCGCTGCCCTTCCCTTCCCCGCGGAGCCGGCTCCGTTAATCCTGCGGCTCCCGCCGCTCCCGGCGCCTCTTCTGGAGCGGCGCTGGCCGCGCTCCCGGCGGCGGGGCGGGCCCGGCGCGATCTCCCGCCCACCTCTCCTCACGGCCCCGGGGCCGTACAGCCCAGCCCAGCCCTGTACAGCCCAGTAAAGCCAAGCCCAGCCCAGCAAAGCCCAGCCCAGCCCGGCCCAGCCCCTCCGGACACAGCCGGGTCCGCCGGCGCCGGGGATGCTCCGCTGGCGGCGGCCGCTCCCCCGAGAGCCCCTCTCGTTCCCAGGGTGGATGCGCTGCCGTGTGGGCAGAGTTGAGGCGATATGGCTTAAATAAAAACTCCATCTCGCTTCTGGGCTGGAAGCCCAGGGAAAAAGGCAGGTTCGCGTAGGTCGCTGTGCAGGAGCCGGATGGAGGTTTTATTGGATCTGGCTCCGGCTGATCGCAGCATTAGAGCGGTGCGGTGTAATTAAGACTAAGCAGAATTCCTTTAAGTCTTTTTTTTCCCCCCTGTAGCAGGTAGTACTAAATTTCCTGAAACGTGTATTATGTTTCGGCATCCCAAAGCACAGTAAATGTGTTATAATAAAGTGTGCATTAGCTCCCTGTGCCTCAGTTGAAGTCTGAATTTTGCCAGGGATGACAAGTCAATCATAGCACCACAGAATGGTTTGGGGCAGAAGAGACCTTAAAGCCCATCCAGTCCCACACCCATCCATGGGCAGGGACACCTCCCACTGTCCCAAGCCCCAATGTCCAGCCTGGCCTGGGACACTTCCAGGGATCCAGGGGCAGCCACAGCTGCTCTGGGCACCCTGTGCCAGCCCTGCCCACCCTCCCAGGGAACAATTCCTGCCCAAAATCCCACCCAGCCCTGCCCTCTGTCAGTTTGAAGCCATTCCCTGTGTCCTGTCCCTCCATCCCTTGTCAGTTGTCTCTCTCCATCTTTCCTGTTTCCCTTTCAAGGTCACACTGAGCTCACCCCAAATCTTCTCCTGTCCAGGTGAACAATCCCAGCTGTGCCAGCCTTTCCTCCCAGCAGAGCTGCTCCATCCTCTGCTCATCCTGGAGCCTCCTCTGGGCTCTCTGCAGCAGCTCCAGGTCCCTCCTGTGCTGGGACCTTCCCAGAAAGGAGAAAGGACTTGCTGGCTGTCCTTCTGTACACAGAGAAGTTCTGGACAGAGTGGTGATGCTTTGCTGTCATGGCATAAGGAAGAAGGACATGAGGAAAACAATTTGCTTCTTCAGCAAATAAGATTTAAGTCGCTGCCACCTCCGTTTCCCTTTCTGTCCAGTAGTGTCATGAATTATTGAAATGTGCTGGCTGAGAAACAATGACATCTCCTCTGGAGATAGCAGAGACTTGACACAGCATCTGTTGAGCCAGACTTGGTGTAGGAGCCCTGACCTGAAGAGATTTTTTACTTTTCCATGCATGTGCAGGTCTATAATTAAGAAATGTCCAGCACAGAAGCGTAGCCACTTCTGTAATGAAACGTGGCACTGGTCTGAGGAAGGGATGTCAAAAAATAAATCATCTCAGGAAAACAAGATGCATTTTTAATTGGCAGAGTGTGATCAAATAGGACTTGTACAGATGATAGAATTGCAGGGATTTAATGAGTTCCCATGAGCTGAGCACTGAGATTTGTACCAGCAAGGTCCAGCTCAGCCCTGGCATGGAGCAGGACGGTGCTCTCAGCCTCTTTGGAGCTGATGTAGCACAGTCTGATAACTCCACCACATCTCTGAAAACTGGAGTCTGAAACTCCACTTTGGGCTTTTGCCTGGAAGAGAACACTAACTTTCAGTTATTATTGCACAAAGCCTTAGCTAGGACTGGGCTCAAGCCTTAGCTCCCCAGCAAGCTCAGCTCAGGTGGGAGCACAATGGCTGTGAACTCCTCTGTGGGGCAGTGCCTGAGCAGGAGCAAACCCCAAAAGCAGATTTAGCTTCCTCAGAGCTCTGCTGGTCACATATTCACAACACCCTTATGAGTCTTATGAGAGCTGACAAGGTCAGGGACCTGTGGCACAGCTCTCCACATGGAAATATCAGCTTTAGCTGTGCAAGGCCAGCGTGAGAAGGATAGCCTGTATTTTTATGCTTGACCAAACACAGGGGCTGTTCAAATTTTAAAAATGCATCCTGCAACTTGCCTTGCCTCGTGTCCTCTGTCACCTCCAGCACAGCCCCATCTTTGGACTCCTTTGGCCAACTAATATATTTTTTCAATTTCAGTTAGGGACTTCAAACTCATATCATAGGTATCAAGTTGGGCCACGTAAAAGATGCTTTTATTTTAAGTTTGTCAGACAGGCACTTTATGAGATTGTGAGGTTGAAAAGATGACTCTAATCTTTAAGATGACAAGTTAAAAAGGACAAAACCTGCTCTTCCCCTCACTTATTTTCCAGCAAGCCAGGCATGCAGAAATAGTGGGTCTGGAAGTGCTTTTCCTGTATTCATTTCAGAAAACACAGCAAAGCTGCAGTATCACCATATACTTACTGAAGGGAAGCAATTTGCAGACAGTGAATTCTCTGAGGTTACCTGGAAGGTTTTCACACAGCCCCCGAGCCTGTGCTGCCCTTCTGCCACCCAGGGCTTCTGAACCCACTGCAATATTCACATTCAATGATAACAACTGAATTGCCAGCCTCACGCTCCTTCCAGCTAATGATGTTTTGTTTTTTTCATTTCCACTTGTCATCCAGACATCACTGTCGACAGCTCTCTGAAATTACATGTGAAGAACAGCAGTGCTTCTACTCTACTGTTGTCTAATTAATGCTTCCTAGGAATCAAAGTGGGGAAAAAAGCCCTGCACAGGTGTAAGCAGGTACATGAAGATTGTATTTAAACTTCCCAATTAATAATTTGTTTTGAAGACCTGGCTTAACACTGTCCATCCTGATGGCAGCTGGTGTAGACCTAAGCCATCTACTGAGCTCTTGCTGCTATTAACTGCACCCTTTCACTGTTCTCTGCTTTAGTTGCAGAAAACTAAAATTCTCTCTTACTTCTAAGCAATTTTTCCATGTTCATGTTCTCACCACATGGATTGCCCATATAACTTTTGTGTCCTGCTTTGACAAACCCTATTTTTTTCAAATTTTAGATGGGAATTTAGCCACCAGTGACAAGCAGACTCAGATACACCGTAAATTTCTCCAGAAAAAAAATCAACCAGTGCTTTTCTCCCAGCTGCTTTAGCTTTTGAAGAGCTTCTCATACCATTGGCAGAAAGACCAAGTAACTCACCTCAAGCTTAAGCTGAACTAGATTTGTAAACCATCTCTAGGACATTGCCAAAGTGAGATCTTGCCAATGGGGCTCAATGGACCATTAGTCTGGTCTTACCAGACAATCATTATCAGTTTCAATTAACTGAAACAGCCACTAGAAAGTAGAACATTAAAAATAGATTTAAAACCTGTTGGAAATTTAGTTTGCAGTCCTTCTAGGTGTAAAGGTGAGAGCAGCCCACCTTTTCCAATCACACTTTCAGGCATAATAGTGTCAGTGGCAAAAATATATGGACAAAATATAGGATGCTTTGGATGCAGTAAAATGAGTAGAACATGGACTCTTTCTGCTTGTACTTATGGGATTCTTATTTAAAGAGAAGTGCTTAGTGCCAATTTAATCTTCCTAATTTTTAAGTGACGCTTCTCTCCTTAAGCTGACACTGATTCCAACTGATCTGAGGCCTTGATCTGCAGGCACAGAGATTGTGCATTTCTTTCTAGATTGAGGTCAGCTGTAAAACCTGGGAGGTATTTTTTGGATTATCTGTATCATAAGCCAAGGGGAGGTTCCTTGGTGTGGTGGTGCCACAGGATAAGCTGCATTCACTCCCTTGCCTGGTCCATGGTCACCAACACTGGCCCCAACATCAGCCATGCTCCCCGTGCCCATGGCCAGCTGGATTTTGCCCCCACTTTGGATAATCCTGCTCTCCACAGGCCTGGGAGGTGTTATCTCAAAATAATTCTGCTCTCAGAAGCAGCCAGCACAGCTCTGGTTCAATTTCACTGAATTCAATGGTAACACTTTTGGCATTGAACCCAATTGATTAAATCACCAAGCATCTTAAAATTCCCATTTCATTGCCTCCAGGAGCTGCTGCTCGTGCTAATAAATGGAGAGTGCAACTGGTGTTGGGAGCAGCAGGAGGGAAGGGCCAGAAGGGGGAGGCTTAATGAGAGACCCTGTCTGTATTAAGGAAATTAATTCTGTGGCTGGATTAAAGTGCAGCACTGGAAGCCTCACTTTGCCCTGACAGAGTCTGCATTTAAGGGTTTGCACCTCTGTAATAACCCCAGTGGTGTTGTGTGGATGCAAATGTCCTTAATGCAGGCAGGACCTGCAGCAGGCCACGGTGACTATTCCAAAACCCATCAAAGAAAGTGGAATATGTGCAATTGTGCTGGAGAGCATCACACAGAAAGAAAATTGTAATAGGAAGGTTAAGTGCCCAGCGAGTGCAAACTGATATACAATATCTTGAAATCACAGAGAAAGAAAATTAAAATGAGGAAATGATTTCACATATAGGTAGGTGGAGGCATTAAAGCAATCTATGAACTCTGGGAAGGAGAGCAATGAGAGGGGTGCTCTCAGATGTGCAGCCTTTTGCCCATCAGAAAGAAATGATTGAAGGCTAATTCCAATAAACAGGCAATTTTAGTTTTGCCATTATTTCAGGGTTGGTTTTTCTGACTCTGCTTTTGTGTGTCGTTGAAATATTTGTGTATTAATAGCTACTCATTTTAATGGCATTACAGTAATTTGAACATCTGCAGCTACCAGGCATTAAAATACGATCACTCCCCTATATTTCAAGTTATTTTTGCAGTAGTGCTGCCTGATTTTGTCACATCCATTAAAATGCAAGGGATCAGTTCTTATCATTACCCATTAACTGGCAACCTTGAGCTGAAGTGTTCAGCAGGAACCAGCCTGGAGCCTGGAGGCCTGGCCAGCAATTCAGTGGAAGGCAAAGACATTTTATGGCTGTCCTGGAAGCTGAGTGATGGGCTGTGTAACTTTCCTAATCAAATCCAATTAAACACAAAATTCTATTCCCACCACCCCTGCCATCCTTTGTTCCAACAAATTGCCTGATGTACTATTCAAGTTTGCTAAATATGGAACATTTTCTAAATGAGAGGCTTTAATTCCACCAAAAGCTCAGCTTAGTTTAATAAAGAAATGAGATATTTTGTTTAGTGTTGAGGAGCTCTCACAGGGCAGGAGGCTCTCCCTGGAGGAGAAATGACTCCTCAAACTGGCTTTTGAGGAGGTGAACACACAGAGGATAAATGAATCCAAAAAATTACTCTGAATTTGCTGTTCAGGGGGTGAAGACAGAAACCAAAGCACAGGCAGCCATGGCCAGTAAAATGTGGTTGGTAAATACTTGACCAGCAAAGAAATGAAAATGCTCAGAAACTGGCCAAGGAGGAGAGGAGGAAACAGCAGCTCCTCCTCCTTCCCTTCTTAGCCTCACAGGGATTTTTCATTCTACACCAAAGAGCTTAACCCATATTTTTAAAGTGATTTCTGTAATGGGACAATATTTGCTTGCGAATGTGATGCAGGATTTTAGTCTTTTTCAAGGCTTTCCCTCCTAGCTGGGGAATTCATGGCAGCCAAACATCAGGAACTGTCTTCATCCCTTCATTCATTTCTTACACAGCACCTTCCATGCAGCCAAGGAGTAATTCTGTAGAACTTTAAAAATAATCTGACACTTTGAATGTAAATATCATAAAGTAAGTTCAGGCTTCAGCATTATGCAGTTTCATTCATGAGTTAGCTCAGGCATCCCAAACATGTCTGAGGGGAAAAAAGGAAAATGCATTTAATCCTTTGCCAGCAGGATCAGATGCAGCCAGATAAAACAAGGAGCATAAATAACAGTGACCTGGAAAGAAACAAAATGAAAACCAGCCTACCTGAGAGATAAACAAGGCAAAAAAGGGCCCCAGGAGCTTGGATCTGGTGAAGTATTTCAGCCACTATTTACATTTGTCTCCATGAAAACACAAACCTTAATTCCTGCCCAGGTTAAGAATACTTCCCTAAATCAAATATTAATAATTTTGAGATCTATAAATAGCCTGATGGGAAAACTCTGCATCAGTAATGAATACAAATGACCCTGTGCAAATGTCTTTGAGCAGAAAAAATAAGGAAAACAGCATGTCAGTGACCTCCAGCCTGAATGTTCCTGCAGCTCAGCGTGAGGGCACTTGTGAACCTTAACACATTGAAAGCAGACTTTAAAATACTTGGAGAATGTTAAAATAAAAGGAAAATTCTAAGAGAACTCAAGTTAACAGTGTATTATTTTCCCAGTCCCTGCTGTTGATCCATCTTGTGCCCCTCTCCCAAACACCAATTCCATCCATGGCTGGCAATTTTCCACCTTCTTCAATAATTCTGTCAAACTTTCCTTGTCAGCAGAGTGCTGGTTGGCTGGAAGATAACATCTCTAATTTCAGTATTAGAATCAATCCAATATCAGGTTTTCTACTCACTGAAATCCTGCACAGAACTGGCTTCAAAAATTTAGAGATGTTGGCCAGAAAGTGGAAGAAAACAAGTTACTGTTTTTTTCTGTGTTTTATTAAACTTTGTCCCACTGGATGCTTTTTCTGTTAATTAATTTTTCCTTTACAATTCCAGGTAAGCTATTAATCTATTGACTTGAGGATTTTTTCAAAGCCTTTCCAGAAATAAACTCTGGGATGAAAGGATCCTAAGCTATGCATGAAAAGTAGAACTGCTGTTTTGTCATTTTCAAGCCCGTGGTTTATCCCAAGCCTCTCTAATTCCCTTTACATGGATGTCAGATGGAATAATACAATGAAAAATTACCCCAAGATTTTGTTTCCCATTGCAGAGGTGATTTGTGCAGAAAGTTTACCAAGTTTTTATATAAAATTTGATTAAAAAGTCACAAGCATTCCAACTCCTATTATTTAAAAGCAGCAAATTAATGGGTGCTTGGGTATAAATTAACTCTGGTTTTATTATATTCATGCACTTCCATCTCATTATCCTTCGTTCCCTTAATCCCATTGCCCAAAAATTTGCTTTCTGGTAGTGAACTCGACAGAAACACTCAAACTCTCTTGCAGTTGTGGAATGCAAAATCATTTCAATAACATTCTTTTTGCTATTAGCAGTTCCTGGATAATTCAGGAAAATGCCACAAAATTTTCATTATTGGAAATTGATGTTTGGGGGTTTTTTTCCTATGAATTTTTAAATTGCTTCTATTATGGCCCACTGTGTATGAAATAAATGTGATTTAAGCAGTTGTGCCCTCTACTGGCATAAAGAAAATCATGAAAAAAGAGAAAGAAATTCCTTTTTTCCGGATGTTGCACCAAAACACAGTGCCCAAATCAACTTTTTGTTGTTCCTTGGGGTTTTTTAAAATTATGTTTCAGTCACATTTAAAGACTGGATTATTTTCATTATTAAATCTTAGCACATTAATTGCTTACAGATATTATTTTTTATAAATAAAAAAATCTGTTTACACTTTTAAGAGAGTATAAAAAGGCTTTGCCATAGAAGAATATGGTGGTGGGGAGGGTGTGTTTAGAATAACTTCATTTTTCTGAGATTTTTAAGAGCTGTGCTATCAGAGACCATGAGAACAAAGCTGTGTGACAAAGCTCTTTATGAAGTTCAGAGCAACTTTGGAGCTTCATTCATTTTAAAGAAAATCTGTA
This sequence comes from Acridotheres tristis, assembly GCA_037013685.1. Lineage (NCBI taxonomy): Eukaryota > Metazoa > Chordata > Aves > Passeriformes > Sturnidae > Acridotheres > Acridotheres tristis. Next base: position 3,037,811 of record CM072899.1, on the reverse strand, counting down.
GGAGTTGATGCATAATGTGAATTTGAATGTAGAATTTCATGTAATACAGGAGAATCAAGACTTCGCCCTCTGCTGAAACCCTTCTAATCAACCCTTCACCTCCCATTTAAAAGAAAACTTGATTTTCTGTCCTATCCCCCACTGTTGCAGTTGTCAACTGGCGTTCAAGTGGAACAAGAGAGAAACAAACCCATCCCCTTTGGGGAGGAGCTCACATGCTGCAACTTCCCAGCATGGGCAGGATTAGTCAGGGATGCTAATTGCAATCCTAATTGACCGATTTGTGCCTTAATATGAAATCCATCCAGCACAGTGGCAATAATTTCATCTCTAACATAGCTGTGGGGAACAGCCCTGGGCTGGGAGTCAGCTCCACACTTCCCTTCCAGCCTGTAGGAATGCATCAGATCCCTCATTTTTCACCTTTTGTACAATGTAGTTACAGACTGCAGATTAAATAGATACCAGACCACACGGGCCAGAGAAGAAAAAAAAAATAAAAATTACATCCCAGAAAACTTAATAATCAGCAGATGAAGGGGCCAGTGTACTCTTGCCCCTTTCTTTGGCTCCAGCTTTGTCCCTCTGCAGTGGGAGGAGTTTGTTTACCAGCAGAATCCAAATCACAAATCACAGAATTAAGTTATAATGTCCCCTCTAAGTGGCTTTATTCATCAGGACCTGCATCTGGGGATGAGGTGGGTACAAATAGCACAGGGTCAGCCTTCAGAAATCTCAGGCTGCTATTAAGGGCTTCATTGCCAGAGAAAACTCCACTGCCCAAATGAGCTGTAATCACACAGGAAAGCAGAGGATGGACTTGTGTTACAGCACAATTCCTTCTGCCAACTTCTCTGTGCTGAACTGTGTCACTGTAGAAGTAAATATTCGTGTCTCAGGCATGCCTGTTGCTTTGAACTGCTGAGCATTTCAAACATATTTAGCTTTGTAGCAGAATCTTTTTCTGGACAAAAAAAAAAAATCCCTTAATATTCTAAGTTAGGAATCTACTGTGTGTCTTTGCTGAATCAGTGGAAAGCAGAATAATTTTTTATGTATCACAACAGTATCTCAGAAAAGAAAACCATTTCTTTTGCCATCACCATCTCCACCCCTGAGCCTGATAACCAAACTCTCGACCTCCAGGCAGTTGTTCAGACAAGTCCATTCCTTGCTCCTGCCATGAGCTGCGTGGGGCAGTTTGGGCTTCACTGAGTGGACTCCAACTCATTAATTGCTTACAACAATTAGCCAGAGTGCCCAGGGCTTGATGGCCCTTGGTTACATGTGGGTCAGTCATAGATATTCCTTCCCCTTCATGCACCCACCAGAGCTGCTTCCCCTTTCCTCTGCCCAGCTCCTTGTCTCTGGCACAATCCCAGCCCTCTGGGAGCAAGAGTGGAAAGATTTTCCCTTCCTTCCACATTTTGTTGAAATCAGGCATTTTCTGTGGCCATAACTGCCATGGTGGGAATGCAGGTAGAGAAGGACACCTGAGAGGGAAGTGCTGAAGTGGCCTGGCCCTGAGAGGGATCGAGCTGAAATTCCCTGGTGTAATGAATTAACCACGGTGCTTTACTCTGCTGTCTTCACCACAGGAGCATCTCTCAGTCCCAGACTCAGAGAGAACAGAGTCACCCCCCAGGGCCCCCTGGGAGGGCACTTTTCTATTTCCTTCATAGCATGGCTGTGATTTGAACTCACCCTGTGGTGCAGCTGCAGTTGAAGCAGCACCAGCAGCACTCCCGTGGTCAGTGAGGGCAGAGCTGGGCTGTGACAGCTCCTGGGGCAGCTCCTGGGGCAGCACAAACCCCTCCGGGGAGCTCAGATAAGCCCAAACCTACGAGCAAGCCTAGATCCCTACACCCAGACCTCGGTGATGATTGTGGAAAGCAGCGCTGTGATCACCTGAGCAGCCTGGGGCACTCACCTGGGCTTTGGGTGAGCTTTGAGGATCCTGGGGGAGCACCTGGAGATGGCAAATCCTGGGATGTGTCACAGCATCTTCAGCCATGTGTCATCTGTGACTGGTAACACTTGATCTCTAAGAGCTTAATTCAGCTGCTCACCTCTCTGCAGCTTGCTTTCTCCTCCTTTGAATTGGTTTACAATTCTTTCCCTCTCTGCTGCTGCGATTTTGCTGTTATGGGAACTTTGCAGAAGAGAAAAACAAACAGATCAGTGTTTGATGTTGCGCTTTCTCTTTAGAAGTTTGTTTTCCTTTCTTCTTCCATTGCATCAATATTAACACGTTGATTCATAAGCCAAATAAATAAAGGCTATAAATACATTCTTTCTATTTTGTTTTTTAAATTGTGAAACCTCAAAGTTACAGTTCCCACAGCAACTGCACAATGTGCACATACATTAAAGGCAGGGATATTGCCACCCAAGGCAGCAATCAAATATGCATGAAGGACTTATTTACACATGAGGACTGTGCAAGTTTGAAATCCCAGTATCAAGAAGCACCTTGGATCTATCCCTGATGCTCTGTTGGGAAGAAAAATCTGAATATGTTGATCCTTGTGGGCACAGGGGAACTTGAACTTGCCCTGTGCAGAGGTGCTTATGAATAATGGGATGGTGGTGCCTTTACCAGAGCTAAAGATGCTGTGCATAAAGTAATTACTGTAATTAGCTGAAATCCACAGCCAGAAGGTGTCATAACAACCAAAGCATTATGAGCAGAAATCATTGTTCACAGTCCTGACGATCCTTAAATGCTGTGAAAGAATTTCTCCCAGTTTGAACAGGACTGGAGTGCTCTGCATGTTGGAGAAGTTCATGCTATTGAATGCTGCTTCTTTGCTGTCCATGAGTTGATTTAATCCTGGTTTCTAATCCTCCACCAACTACTGGTTAATCAAAATTTATTTTTCTAGGTGATGTATTCAGCATTTCAGCCCCTGCCCTTGCCCAGCACTGGGATCTCAGTTTGTACCAAAGGCTGCTCTGCTGCAACTGATGTTCTTCTCTCTTTAGACCCAGGTTTTCCAACAGTGCAGGCAGTGCTGGCATTGCACCCCAAGCCAGGAATTCGGGAATCTCCCTCAGCAATAGTGTTCCTTGGTAATCCAACATGTGCCTCCTGCTGATGAGGAACAGCCCAGAGAGCCCAGTTCTCTGAGAGGTGCCCTGAGAGGAGAGAGAATTCTGATTTAAAAATGTAACAGTATAGATTATCTTCTTTTCCATAGTTTATTATCACAAACAGTAGAGGCTGTAGGCATCAGATTTCAGTGATAAAAAGAGAGGCAGCGTGTCATCAAGTGACTGAATTCTTGGTGCCATTAATCTCCTGCAATCTAGTAATTAAAAGGACCTGGAGGATTCCAGAATTCGAAAGGAAGAGCCATTAGCATGTTTAACTATAAGCAGCTGGATGTTTTATAGGCAGAAATGGGCGAGTGTGGATTAGTTTTTAGGCCTTTGCAGCCCATCTCAGCTGCTCTGGCAGCTCTCCTCCAGAACACACACACTGGAGAGAGGATTTATGACCCAGAGGAGAGCCCTGTCCTCAAGTGTCACCTTGAACCTGCTCATACAGATGGGCTCGGGCACTGTCATCCATACCCCTCACATCCAGCACCAACACGTGCCACCTTTTGTGAGGATGCAAGAGCCTGGTGTCTGTTTCTGTAGAGAATGCATCCGATTTGTTTTGATAGGAGTAAGAGTGATTAGCATAAATTTACCTTACCACAGGGACGTCATTTGAAAGCAGTTGTATCAAAGCACCATCATTTCTGTGGAGCAAGTTTGTGCTGCACTGTGAAAGATGCCTTTTAAAACGCTTTTATTTCTCTGAAAAGCAGCAGGAATTGCCAGGCAGATAATTTTTCAAAAATGTTCCAGGATTTCTTATGGATATTAATTTCTGTTTAAGCCTCTCCAAACTTTGGCAGAAAGACAAGTTTCATTTTTCTCTAACAATTCCTTTAGTTCTGCAGATGTTGTAGCCAGATTGGCAATAAATTTTGCTGGAACAGTTAACTCAACTTAGGGAAAGGTGCTGTTATTTAATATTCTGTTTCTGTCTCACCTTTTGAACCTTAATTTATAGGTGGTGTCTTTTATAGCTACCGTTCCATGTAAGTCTGCAAAACTTATTAGATTATTATGTTCTCTGCCAACGAGAATCTGATTGTTTTTCTAAATAAACATTTTCAGAAGCATGAGCACTAAACATGGTGTAAAGGGAAAAGTCCATTTTATGTCCCATTTCCGAATGGATACACGTGTTTTGATTACACCTCTCTAATTTCCACCAGTCTGTTTCTGTCTCCCCTTTATTGGCCTGATTAAAAGCTCACTGGAATGAGTGGGAAATCAAGCCTCTCGTTGACTTAAGTGGCTTTGAAGCAATTTTCAAACAGTTGCTTCACATTTGTTCCTTATTACACTTGAGAAAAGCTCTGTTTTCCTCCATTCTCCATTTTGCCTTGCCTAAAGATCAGGAATCTGTCTTTGCTCTTTCATAACCCCAGACATCTGCACTAGTAACCATCCATGAAGTGCAACAGTTCACTCTCAGCCCAGAAAAAGACCTGACTGCCAAACATGTTTGATATTCCTGTGAAATGGAGTGTGGCCTTCACCCTGGGCAGTGGCTGGGCTCTGCAAGGTCACTTTTGGCTCTTTTGGGAGCACTGCACAGGAATTGCCTTTTTTTTTTTTTTTTCCCTCCTCCCCCCATTCAGCAGAAAACCTAATGAGAGATTTTTGTCCTGTGTTGCACTGACTGCCAGGGGTTCGTGGTTGACTTCCCAAAGCAGTCAAGGGAACCAAAGCTGCTCCCAGTTAGTCCCAGTTCCCTGTACTGGGCTCTGCACCCTGCCTGGGGTGTATTCAGAGATCCCCAAAGCTCTGTCCTGGCTGTGCTGTTCCTGCCTGGCCCTGCAGGAGCTTTTCCTTGGCATTTACCTTTGGCTGGTGCCCAGCTGATGGAGTGATGGTATTTAAGCTGCCAGTTTTGGCAGCTGTTTTCTGTAATTCAGAGACAGGCTCTGAGTTTGGGGTTACAGGTATTTGACCAGCAGCAATTCAGGAAGACAGGAGATGGCTGGAATTGTACCATAATGCCCATGACAACTAACATTTTCAAAGAGACAGCAGAACCTCACCTGCAAAATGTGTTCAGCTTCAGTGGCTGGGTTTGCTGCAGCACCTGGACTTGCCGTGAGCTCAGGGAATTTTGTTTTGCTTCAGTACCTTGGGAAGCATAGAATGTATTCCAAACATTGAGAAATAGCATTCTTTCTGCAGGCAAAGCAATCCTTTTGCATCCCAAACCAATCTCTTCTGGCTGAGGAAGTCTCTGAGAGTTTTCCTGTCGTGTGAAGGATGCAGAGTGAGGATCATGCTGGAGGTCACACACAGCCAGGAGTTACAGCCTGCCTGACAACCCTACGAGAGCTCTCCCTCCCTCACTCCTTGCTGTCCTGGGTGACTCCTTCATTTTATCCAGTTGAGGAGCTTTTCCTCCCTTCCCTTCCCTCTACTCAGAGCTGGGCCAGCTCTGTGATCCCCGGGTGCTCTGCAGATGACTCCCCCATGACACACTGGCCATTAGAGTCCAGCTTTATCTATTCTGAGCATTTCTTCCTGCTGCACCTCTGCTCCTTCCTGCCAGGCTCTTGGACATCCCAGGTGACTGCACAGCCCCAGGGCACAGTGGCCAGTTGAAATTCAACCCAATTTTGCCTGAAGTTCAGGTGCACCCCATGCTCAGGATATTAAGAGTGTGAGCATTCTTGGGAAGAATATGGTTAGGAGTGAATTTGGAGGTTTATATTCAGTGATTGCTCTCAGAGTTACCAGCAAAAGCTCACTCGAGGGGAAACAGCACACACCAATAAGTGTAAACAAACAAACTCCAGCCCTTGGAAATGAGGGGGAAAAATGAGCCTCAGTGCTGCTGCAGTCCCCAGCTAACCTGACTTCTGAGGCTCAAAAGAGAGCAGTTTCTCTCCTGAAATATTCCTTTGTTCTTGCAGGGGTTTAGGGAAGCTTCCATGCAGATTCTGCACTGGAACCACTGTTCATCCTTGCAAATTTTATAAAGTCCTTTCAGGAAAGCCAAGAGACGAACAGGGCGAGGTTTCTTCCGTGGGCAGATCACTTTCTGTTGCACTGCAGTGAAATGGTTGGCACTCAGTTGGAGCTAAATTAATAAACTTCTTTATGATGGCTCGAAGTTATGGCTGCTGTAGTGTGGAGCAGAGAGATAATTGGAGTGGTCAGAGTTGTATCTGCAGTGCTGGGAAATTGATGTAATAATTCTGGACCAGAAATTGTCTAAATAGAGAAGAAAGCATGAGCATATGCATAATATATCTTCTAGAATTCTGCCAAGACCTCTAGTGAATTGGATCGAGAGTTAATAAACTGTTAAATAAAATGCCCATGACAAGAAAAAACCCCAACTCATTAACTAGGCCTATTGACAGATTCCCTGATAAGGTAAACAACAGTCTATAATCATTAACAGCTCGTGCAGAGATCTGCATGGGTTTGCTGATACGAGTTCTAATAGAGCCATTGAGAAGGAATTGCAAACACAGGCAGAAAGGACATCGTTCTCATGTGTCACTTTTTATGGTGTTGATTTGTATTTTGATTCCTTTCACAGTGAAGGTTGCTAGGAGTTATAGCTGTCTGAGGGTCAACAAATTTCACAAGGAGCTGGTCCCCTCCATTGGCCTGAAACAATCCCAGAACCTTGAGCTCTGAAATTTGTGACACCCACGTGGAAAAGTATCATTTGCTGTGATTTATTCTGGCAGGTACATTATTGGGTGCATGTTAACCAGGACAGATGGCTGTGCAGGAAGGAGCACAAGGAGCTCCAAATCACACTTTTGGAAACTTTTCTTGCCATGGTGTATCAGGAGCAGAGAAGAGCAGAGCCTTTCGTGGGGTGAGGCATCACCAGCCAACGTGAATCCATCCCTGCTGGCTCTCCTAGCAGAGCCTGCCCAACACCCTCTGCCAAACCTGCACACCAGGCTCTCCATCGGGTTCCTAAATGCCTTAACAGCATAATAACTGTGAGTGCACAGAGCAGAAACACCAAATATTCTTGTGGTGTCACTGCAGCCTCTTCTCTTTCATTACTTTGCCCTTCGAGGCTGCTGTGTAATCTGGCAACAATGCAATCCAGTATTTATATATCCTCCCAATGAAACATCCCTTGATGTCAAATTTGGTTTTCAGACTTGAACTCATGGAGCAATTCCTCTCAGCCAGAGCAGCAGCAGCAGAGTGTGAGGTTGTTGGCGTGTCTCCAGTACCATTCTTAACAATTATGACATGATGTCAAACCTGATTATCAGCTTTTAGGGATCTCTGTGAGATCCTGTAGGCACAGCTGCTTGGCTTTTCCCTCAAACACTGCTCTTGGAAGGCAGGAGAAGAGGGAATGGGCTTGGCCTTTAGGAGGAATCACAGGGGGGTTGCAGGAGGCCATGGCAATCAGGATTTTTTTGGGGTCCTCTCTACCTGTGCTTATGTGGAACTTTGAGAAGTTCATCCCCAAGAGCCTTGGTTGCTCTTCAGATCCCTCTGAGAGACATTTTGGTGAGCAGCCATAGCAGCAAGTCAAGGAAGGATGCTGCCCCAACCAAAATATCTAAATTGGAAAGGAGAAGGTTTGGAAAAGGGGGAGAGGGTTGGAAAAGGGCACTGCAGTGCTCTGGTGACCTGCACTCCATGTTTGCACCAGTCTGTAAGCCAGGACTTCCCTTCTGCACTCACCAAACTGAATCCTCCATTACTTCCCATCATGGAAAACTCTCACATTGCACCTGCTGGTTCCTCTCAGGTGAAAATAAACTGGAAAATGTCTCCACAGGAGCACACCTAATGCACACCTTCAGGAAATTCATCCCAGGGGATCAGACCAGCCCTGTCCTGCAGTTGAAAGCCCCAGGAATTGTAGAGCCAACACCAGCTGCCCACAGCAGAGATCTGCCCTATTAATGGGGGGCCCTGTCCACACCAGTACCTCTGTGCTTGGCATGGTACAAGACAGTCCATCGTGGTGAAAGAATAAGAAACCAGTGATTCTGGTGTTAAATGGTGAAGGGAAATCATCCATTATCTGTTATTTTACCTATTGTAGTGTTTTTTGTCACATTTTACCCCAAGGAAGCTCTGACAGGAGGTTCCAGAGGCTGCAAGGAAGGAGGACCTCAGTTATCTGCTGGCTGAGGAAGTGAATGTCTGCAAACATCCCTGGAAGATGGAGAATGATTATCCCAGGCAGGTGTAAACTCTTCTTATTTGCTTTGCATCACCACCCCTAATCTGCCAGGGGAGATGGAGGCTGGAGTTTTGAGCTCAGATGTTCAGCAGGCCTCTGTCTCACACCCTAATGGCACAAAAAAAATAACACATATTACATTTCACATGCTATTTCTTCGAGTCTGGAACATCCCTCTCCTGCTGGCCTTATCAAAACTCCCACTGTAATTGGCAAGTTTTCATTTCAGTGGGAATCTTGGTGGGGGGGGATGTTGGGGGGAGGTCATTGATTTCTCACAACCGATTCAATCTTTTTATATGCCTGACTGCCCTAAATCACTACAAGTAGGAAACTATTTTCAAAATTTCTCAAGAGCCCTGAATGTATTGATTGAGTCTAACTTTGACTTCAGACATTAAATTCTTTCTTTTCCTTGAGAAAAACAACCTCTAACCTTCTATAAGGCCACTTGGTTTTAGCTGTCTTTCTGTTCTCACTCCATTTATTTATGCTCCTCTCAATGGCAGTCAAATTAAGCCTTTGACAGCTTGTTCAAAATTTCCTGATTATTGTTTTCCCATTTTCCAATGAAAGTTAATTTTATTCGAATTTTCTCCCATTGTGTTGCTTCAATTAGTAGCCCCAAACAAAGAGTTGTTGTATTTTCTGCTTAATAGCAGCATATTGCCTGTGTAGTCATGTTTATAATTATTTCTCCTAAATTCCACTATCTCCAATTAAACTGCAAGAACTTTGAAAGTTAGAAGTTGGTTAATGGGGAAAAAACCCTTCACTGTTGGATAAATCTTTTTGCTAATATCCTCCCTTGCCTTTATAAATATACCCTGAGATTTAATGCAGTTAGCATGAAGATTAGTGATAACGTTTTACCTCATTTCCCCCAATCTATTACAGTGTGCAGCTCAATTAGAATTTTTAGAGGTGGTCCATCATGTTAAGGGCTTCCAGTTTGGATTTTAAGTCATGCAAGAGCTCAGCACACAGTAACACATCTGGAGGCTGCAGTGTCCCAAGCCTTATCAGCTCAGAACTGGATATTTGGAAAAACAGGAGGTACAGAGCTTACCTGGAGTACAGGAATAATTTACAGAGGAGCAAAATGGCAGCAAAAGGAAGGAAGAAAGAAAAAATTATTTAATTAGTCTGGGAAACCCAATTCTGTTTTAAGGTCTTTGTCTCTCAGAAAATTGAAAATTGTTCACCAGGTGATTATCTCCCAAGTTATTTGGGGACAAAAGGGAATGCCTGTTACAAACAAGAAATGAACGTTGAAGAAAATCTTCCATGTGGAACGGAGCCTTCAGTTGTCCACAGGAATTTTCTTTCTGTGCTCACTCTTTTCAGTGCAGTTTAGCCAAATCCCAATTATCAGCTTTATATGCAATTAAAAAAAAAAAAAAGCATCAAAAAATTAGAGAAGTTTGGATAGTCAAAGGCATTTTTTCCCAGAGGAGCTGTGGCTGCCCCTGGATCCCTGGAAGTGTCCAAGGCCAGGTTGGACACTGGGTCTTGGAGCACCTGGGACAGTGGGAGGTGTCCCTGCCCTGGCTGCACATTGCATCACTTTGTCCTTAGATAATGAGGAGCTGGAGAGGCCACAGCATATTTTATGGCATTGGGTGAATCTAAAACACTTCCAGCTCCCCCATACAAAAGCAGATTTTGGAGAACATTCCTCCAGTCTGCAAATCTGTGCATCCAGCTATATCAGTGTTCAGGTGTAATCCCAAAAGCTTGCAGGTGCCTTTACATGCACATTTTAAAAAATGAGCACACACTGCTGTTTCCAGGGCTTGGATTATGGTCAGGCTTTAAATACACACAGACATCTTTGCCAAAACCTGGTCCCAGTGGGAAGCAGTCCTTGGGAGCACTGATACACATTGACAGAACATCACTGAAAGGAGCTGCAGCCTCAAATCGTTCTGATAACTTTGATGCAGCAACATAAAGCCTGTAAGAAACTGCACTTCATAAAAACAGGCACTTCCACACACCCAAACTGTAATTCCCTATGAAAGTTAATCTTTTCTATTACTCTTATTCCATTTGTAAATGGAATGCTGCTTTGAATTATGGCCTGGTGAAGCACTCCTTTTATGCTTCAGTAGTCATTGCTTTGGTATTTCAGGTATTTATTGTAGAATCTTGTCTACTCTCATTCATCAAACACCTGCACACCAGTCCTGCCCAAGGAGGGCTCAGAACCACAGCACACTTGCTGTGGGGATATTTCAAGTTAGCCTTTCTGTTGCCTCTCTGCAATACATTAATTAGAAAACAAATAATCAACAAGCACTTCAGCAGGTGTTTTCGAGCCAGCAGCATTTCTTGTGTGCCTAAATCATAAAATCAGAGAATCATTCGGGCTGGAAAAGACCTTTAAGGTCATCAAGTCCAACCATCAACCCAGCACTACCATTAGACCATGTCCTCAAGTGCCAAATGTAAGTTCTCTTTGTGCTGTGAGCTGAACCCTGACACAGCCATAAAATCCACTACACAAAATTGAATTTTGCCTTACATATATGATAACATTGATACTATTTTTTCAAGCTGTCATCTGCATGAAAATACAGCTTCCTTTTCATGCAGAGAGCTCTTTATTCTATGGGTCCTGTGGAGAATCTTGAAAAGACTCCTTGGAGCTGTCAGCCACTGGTAGCAAATCGATGTAATCTGCATTACAATACTTGCATCATGACTTTGAAGAGGGACCGAACTTGTCTGGCTGGCTGTGCATCCAGAATCGCTTCAAAGATCCCATTTCTGACATTCAGGGATGTCTCTGGCTTTGTTCCAATTCATTGCCTGGCAGACTGAATTCAGAGGCAGCTGAAGAACCAGCCCCTCCGTTCACATCCGTGGGATGTGCAGCAGCACACGCCCTGTCCTTGGGCTGGGCTGACAGTCCCAGCATTTTGGCTTTGTGGGGACAGAGTTAAACCAGCACCACTTATTTGTGTCACATGTGTGCCCAAAGGCTTGCTGACCCCACAGGAAAAACTCTGCGGGAGTGACTAGGAAAGAATCCAATTTATCCCCCTTTTTTAGAGGCTGGTGATGAACTGCTCACTGTAACAACAGAAGATAATGCTGTCACATCTTACAGATATTGATATCCCCCCTCAAACCCTGGAAAAAGGTATAAATGTACTTTCATGCACATTCTATAGTTCACACCACCTGAACACACACAAAATAATGTCTACTCTGTTCCCCTGAAAGCAAATCACAGAAATCACAGAATATCCTGGGTGGGAAGGGACCCAGAAGATCATTGAAGTCCAGGCTCTGCAGAGGACACCCCAAGGGCCACACCATCTTCCCAAGAGCACTGTCCAGGCACAAAAGGCTGTAAAAAAAAGGCACTTTCTCCTCCCAAGCTGACCAAACCATCATCATCATCATCACCCTCATCGTCATCATCTCTGAGGTTAAACCTCCGGTGCTTTTAGGCACCCAACTTCTCGGGCTGTTTTCTTTCACGAGCCAAGCAGCTCATAGTTGCTATAAAGTTGTTTATTGCAGAAGCACATCAGTCTCAAAGGCAAAAGCAAAGTAAAGCATTGGTAAAAGCAAAATGCAATGGCAAAAAGCAATGGCAAAATGCACCAGCTCTCCCCAATGCATGTTCTTATATAGAAACTTCCCAACAAGCTAAGACACAAACTCAGACCACCACTTCTTAACCCGTTAGAATTCTGGTTTCTTACCATGCCAGGTTACATATAAACTATGACCATGGTCTATCTTGTTCTGTTTGAAAAATGTAAGCAATATTTTTTCTATAGCTTTATTATGTCTAAAGCTCTGTTCTTGGAGCCTCCATGGAAACACCAGTATCTAGGACTGTGTTTTTCAACCTTCACTAGAACTCGAACTTCTACACTGGTATCTAAGACCTTTTACTTATTAAAAGCACTAAAAACCCATTCTACTTACTTATTTACTTGCTTACTTATACAAAAACTTAAACTTTCACCTCTGCCTTATGTGTGAGTGGCTTAACATGCTTCAATCTATCCAAAGGTTTTAATTCAATCCCTGCACTCTGATTTTTCTCTGTAGAATTCAAAGAGACTCCTGACTTACTGACTCCAACATCCATCATCATCATCATCATCATCATCATCATCATCATCATCATCATCATCATCATCATCATCCCTGCCCTGTAAGCAAGCTGTCAAACCCCAGAGCTCTCACACCTGCCCCCAAATTCTTCGTCACACCCAAAGTTCCCCAAACCCCAACCCCTGCCCGGCTCTTCTCCCATATTTGCGTTGCTCAGGTGCTCTCACACACCTGTCTCTCACCCAGCCCCTCTAGCACAGCCTGCACATCCTGGAAAGTCATTTTTCCACTTCCTGCTGCTGGAAGATCTTCCTGAGGGGAATTCCTGCTTTGAAGCAGGCAGGCTTGAGTGCCACACGAACAAAAGCAATGAGACAGCAACAATCAGAAAGAATCAAACATGTACAAGCCATTCTTCCCTGGAAAACTCTTTTTTCTAGGAAACCTCGTTCTGAGAGCTTCTGGTTTCTCCTGGCAACGCTTTATTGATTCTGTATGAATAGATCCTTTTCTTCAAACACTTATTATCTTAATATCTCAGCAGCTTCTCCAGTGACACGTGGAAAGCAGAGCCATTAGCCAAATTCTAGGCTGGAAATTTCAAAGTGCAGGGAAACGTGGCATCAGCCACGTTTTTGAAAGTGTTGATACTTTTGCTGGCAGTTTATATAAAAGATTTCACCTGAATTAATATGGTAAGGAGGTATTTGAGTGGAATGAAACATGGTAAGGGAAGCTGTCCCTGTAAAACAAAATAAACCTGCAGATTTCTTTGGTAAACTAATCCTGGCCTTTCTAGCACAGACCAGCTATAGTTTTCATGGCAACAATGGGATAGAATAATTTTTTATGAACTCTTTACATATATTAAAGTGGATTTACTGAGGCTAAAAATCTTCCATTGTCTCTTGGTGGACAAGTCAAATGTATTAAAATGGAAATTCTTTCCCATATTTTTAATCCTCTCAACATGTTTCCTCACACACGGAGTATGAACCAAAGATAGCAGGATTTAGCAGAACATTTGCAAATTTTATTTTGGCAGATTGCATAATGCAGGTTCAAGGTAATGGAATAAATTACAGATCCCTGAAGGAAAGGGAACATTGTCATTTCTGAAACTCAGCTGTAATAATTGGGCATCCCAATTATGTATAATCCTGTATGAATTAGTAACTACAATGGTTCCACTGAAAAGGTCACAACCACTGCAAAGAAGCAGAATTCTGCTTGGCACTAATTTATCACTGCTTTTAATGAACCCACTGTGAATAAATCTGGTCCATTATTTATGGAGTTACCTACCTGCCCATATATTTCTTTTAATCACAATTTTCAAATTACTCTGCCCTCCCATCTCTTCCCCTCTCTCTCATGTGACAACCTTTTCAATAAGGCAAAATGATTCATTATATTTCTTGATGTTTAAATTTACCAGCCTCACTTTAAGGTTTGAAACAACAAACCAGCACATTTTGTGCAGCACAGTAATTTTGATATGGATGAAGGATAATACCTGTTCCTAAAGCCCTCTACATTTTTTATTAGAGTAGCAAACTTTAACTCAATACAAAGTCTTTGGGAAGCCCCTTCCTCTCAAATAATTGATGTTTTCTTTGGTCTGGGTCTGTGTGAACCTGCCTGAAATGATACCACACTCAAAGGGATCTCAGAACTAGATGAGCCAACATGACTGACTGGTTTAAAACCTCAATTTTGCCTCCTGAGCAGCATTTCTATTTGCAGATTTACTCATTGCAATGTTCAGCCTTGTTGTAGGGGTAATTTTTTCCTGATTTTAACAGTGTGGAGCATCCTGCCTTCATTAGGAAAGCATCATGCACAGTTCTAGTAGGAAGGGCAAGAAATTAAATATTTTTCATTGGATTATTGAACTAAGGCTAAATTAGATAATATCTTGCCAATATCACAGTTTAGCAACTTTTGCTAAATATAAGAATCCAAGGTGGTGGCCCATGGGATTTCCAGGCTGCTGCTGGGAGCCCAAATTCTGTGTCCTGTGGTAGATGCTGCAGAGTGCTGCCCTGAAGTGCTTTTTGTGACTTTTCACAGCAATAACCTGCCTCTAACACAAGGAAATGCTCGTTAAGAGCTTTTTCTCCAACCCCTTCTCATATGGTGGCCCTCCCCTGCCTTCTGCACCTCCGTGGCTTCAACTGGTGCTGCTGAATTTACGAGGAACAAAACGCCCTAAGCTGTTCTATTCATGTTTTATTCATGTTCCCAACCTCTCATCTTATTTACCTGGTATGCTGCCTGCCAGGAGTAGTTTTTGGCAGACAGCAGATAATTTATTTTGTGGGCATCTGCTCCAAATGTTTTGTGAATAATTAGAGAAGTCTGTAGGGTCTATTCAGTGGGATTGAGCTCTGACAACATCAAGGGATTTCTGATCCTCTGCTCCTCCTCTTCATAAAATAAATAATTTTTAGGTTGTTTTTTTTTTTAATGTGAAAAGAAAGTTCCCTCAGTAATTAAAGTTTTTTGGGGGTTTTTTTTGTGGAGCAAAAGAGCTTCTGTTAGGACCTGTTGGGCTCCAGTCACCTCTGTGATATATTTCATTGCCTCCACTCTGATGGTGAAATAATAATCTAAGGAACAACTTCATAAAAAAAGGAGAGGGGAGGACAAGAGCTCCTTTGTGAAGAAGATGCCACACTTTAATAAAAAAAAAAAAAAAAGCAAAGTTGTAAGTAAGGGATGAGCACACACTTATAAAACTTGTCATTTAGCCACCAAAATAAGCCAATGACAGTGAAGTTTCTTAAAGTGAATTTATTCTTGCCTGTCAGTGCAGCTGTTCATGCTCATTAGGTGAGGGCTGGCCAGAAACATCTGGTGTAATTTAGATATTTGAGCCATTTTTGCTCCCATCCAAATCCATCTGGAAAACCCCTCCCTGCTGGTGGGCTGTTTCCATTTCTTTGCTTCATGGAGGAGCTCAGAATGAATTTCTTCCACAGGATTTTAACCCGCTCAAAAGCACCCAGGCTTGGAAAAGTTTTCAGACACAGCATATTGGAAACATATGGTTTTAGCATCTTGTTGATGCTTTAATTTTTAATCATTTTGGCCATGTTTTTAGAACATGCAGAAATAACCAAAATTAGTTATTAACTAAGTCATTCCTCTTTCTCTTAGCTCCCTGGCAGGCTAAATATCACAGATTTTCCTCTTTATTTATGTTTTTTTTTTCCAGAGAAATATCCTCATGACAAAGTGGTAACAGCATTTAGGCCTCACAGGATCCCATCCAATGCAGTTACACCAAATATCTTCATTTTTTTTATTATTACTTCAGCTGACTCCCAGCAGTGCCCATCAGCCACGGGGCTGGTTCTGGAGGATTTGGTAGTATTGCTTTTACAGTGAAACAAATATATAAAAGGAAGAATGAAATGATAATAACCTAAATTGGTGCCCAATTATGGGATTCCATGTGTGTGCAGTAAAGGGAAACCCAGCTCCTGTAGTTTCCCCTTGGAAAATAATTAATTTTGTATGTAGAACCCGTGTGCAGGATGACCATATAAATGTGGTTAAACGGCACACGATTCTGATCAAAGGGGCAATTACAAGTAATCAAATAAGAAATATAATTATTGCTACCACCCCAAACCCCAGCCCGGCTTCCTGGGAAGTGGCTGCCAGCTCCAAACTTGGATTTTCTGGGGGATATCCCCCACAAACAGCCTGAGCTCTGTGGGAACGCTCACAATCAGCACCAGCCATTAGCTGGGCTGGTGGAGGGAATTCAGAGGTGATTGTCTCCTACATCAGCCTTTTGATCCACCTTCCAAGGGCTTGGTTCCCTGCAAAAGGCACAAAATGAGCTCTTGGATAGTTGGCAGCAGCGTTAGCACTTGTACCTTCCTGCACAAATCTGACTTTTATTTTCCCTTCATCGGGAGATTCTTGGCTTGTTTGTGTTTAAATGAATTATTCTGTGGCCATTAATTGTTTTATTTTTTTTAATGGACCTCAACAAAACAAAAGTTCAGGGAGAATTTCACAGATTGCACAATTTTGTGTTCTTTCAGAAGAAAAACCTACCAAAAAAACCAACACCAACAACAAAAACCACAAAAAAAACCCAAACAAAAACAAACAAACAAAAACAACATAAAAACCCCAACAACAAAAAACACAAACAAACCCAAAACCAAACAAATAACAACAAAGAAACCCAAAACAACAACAACAACAAAACAAAACCAAAAGAGATCTTTTTTTTGTCCAGTTCTAGAACAATCTAAAGAGCTGTCCAGTCTGGGCCACCACTTCCAGACATTCCAGGCAACCTTTGGATAAATCTGGAATTCCATAGAAACGTGGTATATTTCCCATAGAATAGATGGTGTATATTGTATATATCCCATAGAACATTGTATAGGTCAGGGTAATCCAAGAATTAAAACAATACAAATAAATGCCCTCTCAATTACTTGAACAGAGCTAATTAACCCTAATTCCCCACACTGTTTGCCCTGCTTTGCCACTTGTCCCCAGGTGTGATGTTTATTTTGAACTCTGCTTATGAGAGCACAAAAAAGTAAAAAAGTTTCTAAATCTGTTGCCAGCAGCTTTGAGCTGCTTCCTATTCCTTCCTCACTTTCTGCTTTTGAATTCTCCACATTTTATTTTTTTAAATCTTTAAATGTTTGGGTTTTTTTCTTATATATTTACTTGCTTATTTTTATAAATGCTGTAAAAGTGAGAAATAAATTTGTGGCCTGGGAGAGTGATATCTGCATGTCCCTGGGAATCTTGCTTTTAGAGATATTGCAAATCTTCAGTGTTTACACCGTTAATATTTAAGAACTAAGATTTATTGCAAGCTAATAGATATCACAGAGAGCACTGGAAATGACATAGCTGTGATTATTTATATATGGGATCCTCTTTTTGGACTGCATTCCTCAGCTGAGTGAATGAGGTTCATGGGTTTCTCTCCTTGGTTAACACGTGTAAAAATCCCAAAAAGCAGCTTAAACCCCAGGAAATTGTACCCTACAGCAGTGGTGGTGATGGGCATTGTGCACTAACAGGGATTTCCAGCAGATTTGAAGCACGGGTGAGACTCAGAGAGGATGAATTACAGCCTTATTAATTGTACTGTAAATCTCTGGTTTAATCAGAGAATTCGTGGCTGTTTCTCTGCAGCCCGAGGAGAAACCCTCTGGTGAGGGCAGCTCATGGACACACCAGGAGGGTGCCCACCTCCATCCTGATGGACACAGCCACGGCACAGCTCTCAGGTGCCCGGGTGGAGCCAAGGGGCTCAGCAGGGTGAGGTGGAGCTGTATTTATCTCCTGGGTAATTATCTCCGGTTTGTAAAGGACTCCAAGCAGAGCTGAGCATCCTTCGAGTGGCTCAGAGATGTTCTTGGGAGCATTGTTGGCTCAGGCTAATTACAGAAAAGCAGAGTAGACAAGAGGGTTTCCAGAGAGGGCTTTTCCCATTCCCAGTGGGCATTTCAGGCATGCCAGTCCAAGGAAACTGGAATAATAAGACACCATTACTAAGGATTTACTGTAATGTCAAAAGAACTTTAATTACAATTGGCTCCAGGACTCTGTCCCTGTAATTGTGCATCGGAGCTTTTCCGCCACTGCTCATCAGCAATTTATTCAGCAAGAAATAGATCTTATATCTCACTTTCCTCCTTCCTGCCATGAATTATCTGGAGCTGGTAGAAAGCCTCGACTTTGGCTTGGCTGCATCATGGAAAGTTCAGGATGAAAGGGAGGAATATATCTTTTCTTTTCCCCTGCCCAGCCTCATTTGGGGACCTTTCCTCAGGGCTGTCTGGGACCTTTCAGCTCTGCAGCAAAGTTCACATTCCTGTTAAGCGAATTCTCTTGGAATATTAAACTGCAGGGGTGGAGCCAGGCCGGCAGCAAGCAAAGTGATCACCAGCTCAGCCCTGCAGGGTCAGCGTGCACCACTGAAACGGTGAACAGCTTTTCCTGGCACAGTGGGGATCAATACAGCCTGGGATGGGACAGCAGCTTTTCTAAGCTGTGCCTGCCAAGGTGGCAGGGGACCAAGTTTAGCTCAATGCACAAGGTTCCTTCCAGGCTGTGTTTTTCAAGGGGTTTGATGCCAAGAACAAAAATAAATAAATCTCAGCCGTTTCCTGGGGTGGAATTGCACAGGCAGAGGTGACATCCCTGGCTGAGGAAGAGGAGCAGCTGCTGGTGAGGCAGTCAAGGGGCCACTTGAGCTGCCCATGGCACTGGAACAGCCTGGCCATCCCTCCTCCAGCCCCTGCACCACAACTGGAACACAACAAAGATAAACTGCAGCTCCTGCCTGAAAGTGTGCAGATGGTGAAGACAGGGAGGAAGAGTCCAATAACAGCAAACTGAAACCTGACACGTGAATTTTAAATAGACAGGATGCAATTACCCAGATTGGGCCTTGGCTGGGGCTCCAGGCAATTGAGGGGGTTAAATTTGTAGTTTGGGAGTTCTTTTGGGCTTACACAGCCGTGCCATGTGAGTAGCAGGGACAAAAGAATGGCTGTGCTGACAGAGCTGCCCAGGCTGTGCTGTCACATCCAGGGATGGAATCTCCCCACTTTAAAACCGTGCTGCCACAGCACAGACTGAAGCATTCACTGTGCTTCTGGTGATCAGAACCCACAGAAACAAAACCAGAACCACAGCAAACAAAAACTGAATGCACCAAGAGGCCACATTCCAGACCAAGGTGCCCTGCATCACTTGGTGCTGAATGGTCACTTTTGGCACAAAGGACACCAGTTGAACTGATGAATTGACTCCTACCAAAAACAAAAGTAAAAAAAATTTCCTTAGAGGTCTCCTTGTAAAAATAGAAACACGCTGATTCAAATATACTTTTTTTAACCTCAAACAGGTATGTAATGCAAGATAGCACAGGTAAAGAGCTGCATTTTTTTTTTCTTTTGTCTTTGCAGTTGCATTTCTCCTCCTTGCAGTGCCTCCCCAGCATCCCTGGCTGCCTGGCATCCTGCAAGGGCTGCATTTGAAGGTAGGAACAGCAGCCTGGTGCAGTCACATTTTGGCACTGACACAGAGGGGTTTAAGTGTCTGCATGGGAGGAGTCTAATTAGGAAGTGACACAATTCCCAAGCTTTTCCAATAGAGTTGTCTGAATGATTAGCTTCTGTTTTCTGTCTTTATTTAGAGAAAAATGCATTTTAAAAGAAGTTATTTCTATTGTGACTGACTGACTGCCTTCACCAGTGAGGTTGCCTCACCTGTCTAAAATTTCAAGTCTCTAAGTACATAACTGAATTTTCATTATGCAGCAGTTTCTTAATCAGTTCAGAAAATGAATCCTGATTTAAAGTAATCCTGCAGAGATATCAGCTCTCACAGCCTCAGGTGCTAATTCCGGTTCTGACACTGTCCAGTTTCTCTCTGCCTTTCCTCCACAGCAGCTTTTCCCTTGTTCCCAGCAGTGTTACCACGCTGGGGTTTTTCCATTCTTCCTTCATGGGGTTTAAGCATAGAAAGTCTAGACAGGTTGAAATCTGTCATTTAATAAATCACCAAATTCTAATGTGGATAAATAGGGTTTTTTCCCTATCTTCTTCCAGGAATTTAACCTATATTAATGTATTCAATGCCCCTTGTCCCACTGTAAATCCAATTTATAAGGGCAATGCTTTAACTCCACAAACTGCCTTCCAAATCAGCATGAGCTAAACCAAGTAAGCACTCTCTCTGTTGGATATATACATTCCTAATTGTTGTCTGAAATTCAGCATTGAGATTTCCTGCCTCGTGGCATGTCAGGAGCAGAGGGGATGTGCAAGCTCAGAGCTGCTTTGGAGCTTGGCTCTTCTGGACTTTGAGCTTGGTACATGGAAGCTGTGATTGGGAAACCACTGGTAGTTACTAAGCAGCTCTTGGGGCCAGGGTTGGTGGAAATTCCAGCAGAATTCCTGCCTGCAACAGCATCCTTGCAACCCTGGAAGTGCAGCTTCCAGAAGGGAGTCCTGAAGGGTTCTCCTAAATATGAAAAAAAAAAGAAAAAAGGCATGTGTAGAGCATTGCACAGCCCAGCTCACAAATCAGGGGGTTTGTGTTTAGATGTCATTTGCAGATTCTGTGAAGAGCTCAAAGCGAGCTAAATCTCATAAATCTTGAGAGAAGCCATCACTGCTTCTAACTCATCTATCACTGAGCAGTGCCAGGGAGCTTTGAGAGGCTGGGAAAGCTGGGAAGCAGCCTGGAGCCTGACACTGGGAATGGGCTGAGGAGAGGGGGTGGCAGATGTTCCTCCAGGATGTTCACAGGCTGTCACCACAGCCCTGGGCAGAGGGGACGGGCAGGTGACAAGGCAGGGACGTGCAGGTGACACCAGGGGCTGCAGGAAGGTGCCACAGGCCAGGCAGTGAAAGCCCAGGTGATGTTACAGATGATGAATTTTTGCTTTGTACTGATGCCATGATGATTTTTTTGCCTTTTCTTCTATACACCTCTTATGTATTCCCAGCATGCATACTTGTAATTCCTTAAATCTGAGAGTTTAGCAGAATCCTGGTATTCTGTTAGGCCAGAGGACCAAACATCCTAAAGGCCTCACAGCTGAAAGCCACAAAGCCTCGAAAAACCAAAGTGCCCTCTAAAATATCCTCATCCATTTGCATCCTGTAAACCAAGATTAAACCCATCTAAAGGGAAATACTTTGAGATAGAAATATATCACTCTATTCATTCAAGCCTCTCATTGGAGCATCTTTGTTAAATATGCTAATTTGCAGATTCTATAAAATTATATACGAGATCTACCGTGTGTGTGCATTTCAGCATGTTCCACCTTGGTGAATTGTTGCACCATAAAAATCCTTGTTAAATACCAAAGTAAAAAACCCTTTTATCCCTTAACCGTGTCTGGCTCTTAATTCTAGACCCAAAGAAAAGGCATCAGCACATCATTCTCCCCTGCAAATCCATGGGCTTAAGCACATGTGTCACTTTATCCCTCCCTTCACTCCAGTGAGGCCATTATTTAATTGCTTTGTTTTTCCATCCCATTCACACAATTAATGAATTAATCTGTTATTTAAAGATAAGAAAGGGTAAGAAACCTGTCCATCTTATAAGCCTTGGATTCCCCAAAATGCTCAGGATGATAATCATCATTATAGATCACAGGATGGTTTGATTTGGAAGGGACCTTTAAAAACGATTTATCCAACCCCTCTGCCATGCAGGGACAGCTTCCACCAGCCCAGGTGGCTCTGAGCCCCCTCCAACCTGGCCCTGAGTGTTTCCAGGGATGGGGCATCCACAAACTGCCAGGTTTGCAAAAATCTTTTCTTGACAAGCACAAAACCTGTGGTGGAAGGATGTGAGTGTCCCACAGGGGAACTCAATGCTCTTGCTCCCCACTTAGCCCTGATCCTGTGCCAAAACAAAAATGCTGAAAATCCTCTAGAAACCTCTGATGGAACAGGAAGTGGGAGAAAAAGAAATCTCACCAGAGATATCTACTCTGTGGAAATCATTGGAAGGAGAAATGATAATAAAGAGCAGAGTCTGCTTCCTGGAGATCAGGAGCGCTTGGGGAAGTTTCAGGCTGGACAAGCAGAGTCCAAAAAGGTGTAAATACAGGCAGTTAGTAGATGATGTTACAGCAGTGGGAAAAGAAGGGGAGAGAGACTTAAAATCTACTGATTTTTGGTTGTGTTGCACAGGCTATTGGAAATACATGATATTAGAGCATCAATGCACCCTGGAGAAGTCCAACACTGGCTTTTCCTGGATGAGAAAATCATAAATATATAAGTGTGAGATATGATTTCTACCACAAGACTCCAGCATGAGCATAGGTGTGGATCAAGCCAAGAATAAAAAAATTTGTTGTGACAGTCCCTCTGGAAAGATTGTAAAGTTAAAACCTTGCTTCTTTCTAAATTGGTTTTTTCATAAGAAATATTTGAACTCTTGGATGGCTCCCCTTAAAATAACCAACAGCAGGAGTTCATTCCACTAATTAACACTCCACTAGGAGAAAGGGCATTCACCACTAAATTCTTCTGCTTTGCTACTTAAAAATGAGGATTTGTTTGCACACAATGAGAGAAGGTTCCTTACCAAGGACTCAGATTTATCAGGCAGCAGTGTCAACCCCCTGGAAGTCCTAGGACTTGCCAGCCATGAATTGAAGGCAAAATAAAATGGGGGAGGAAAAAAACGCCGAGTTGAACATCTGTTGGCTGTGCAGAGATTCAAAATTTATATCAAAACAGAGGCAGTGATCCCTCTTTAAAGTATCACAAATCTAAACCTCAGCCTGGTGGGTGTCACAGCACACCATCTGTTAAATTAATACAGTTTAATTAATCAAAGTTAAATGTTCTTACATGTTTTCACTTTTGCATCTGAACAAGCATTAACTCTACAGAATAGTGAATATCCTGCAACTGGATCTGGGATGGATGCAGGATGATGAATGTGTTTACAGAAAACATCCAGCCAATGGAAATGCTGAATTTTAAGATCTATGGGGAAATCTGTAAAAAGTGCCAAATATACTGCAGCAAATATTTAATGTACCATGTAAAGGAAGGGAGAAGAGCAAGGCTGGGGATGGCAGCTGCCATCCAGGTGACCACCATGTGGAGAATATCCACATCTTACCCATTTTCCTGAAGTCTGATGGAGAAGCTGTGTCTCCTTTGCATGGCCAGGTAACATTGACCCATAGCCATCTTTGACTCCTAGGGAATGTTTCCTGGGTTTGGATAAAGAATTCTTTTCCCTATAAAGATCAATTCCTAAAATATTCCTTTGAAATAAATGCAAGATCTGCACTGAATTAAATCCCAGACAGATGAGGCCAATGAGCCTTGAATTTCCAATCCAATCCTTTTGTTATTTGCCTTGTGCCAGCACAAAGAGCCCCATCCTGAAGGACCTCATGGTGGGTCATGTGTAATATCCTGATTGTCCCATCCCCACAAATTTCCAGAGAATTTCCTGAGTGAGTGATAATGTTTTGGTTTTATCCATCACTGTATTTACGTTGCTACTCCTGCAAAACCCCCTTGGGTTATCATGGAAACACCTGGGTTATCATGGAAAAATTCTCTGATGGAGCTGCTAATGGTTCATACAAAATAGTCACTGTAGTTAAGAAAATATAAATATAATCTAGATTCTGCAAGCTGAGGATTTTTGCATAGCATGGAAATCTGGATAATATTTTTTTTAATAAAGCACAAGGTGAGACTGAAGCAGAGGATTAATCTTGTCAGTTAAAGCAGATGTTGGTGTTTAACCTCTGGTAGTTGACAGGAGAGCTGAGCTGGGATGCACATCCCTGCACTGGAAATTTGTACAGGAGATTATGTTTGGATCAAAGCTTTATTTCCTCATTGCAAACAATGCTGAAATTCTACTGCAGGGACCAGAAACAGATTAAATAGGAGGAAGGAACAGCCATGACCATGTTAGTAATTAGATACAATGGGAGCTGAGGCTGGAAGTCAAACTTTAGGAGAGAGGAGGTCGTGTCTCAGCTCTCCTAACCCTGGGACATTTGGGCAGCTCCTGCTGCCTGCAGTCTGCTTTCAGGCACAGCCCCTGAGCAGCACTTCAGGAGGGAGGATAGGGAGTGTTGGAGCAGGATGAGGAAGCTGAGCATGAGCACTGTCAGGGAGAAAGCAGAGTTGGGAATGCTGCCCTTGGAGAAGATGGAGCTGGAGCAGCATCTCACTGAACTGCTATCAAAAAAATTCAATAGAAAATTGAAAGGCAACAAAAAGACCACCCAGGAGTGTTCTCTTACCCAAACACAAAGCGAGTAAAGTGCCCACGCCCTCATGATCTCTCTAAAAGTGCATTTGCCTTCCCCAGCACAAGCAAAACCTGACTTTTATTGCTGTCCTGCTCTACAGGAGCAGGGCAGGGAGTGCTGGGGACACACAGATGATGGGCATTGGAACAATCTTCTCAGAGATGAGACTGGGTTTCATTATTTTGCCAGATGGAGAGAATTTGAACCTTTGTTTCTCTTTATTCTGCATAAGCAACTACTGAGTTATTGCTTAAGTAGAGACACAGAGTGTAGAGAGGAAAGAAGAGTTTTATTATTCCTGGAGCAGGACTGTGAAATTCATCCCTCCAAAGCATGGCATGCAGCTGAATTCTTCACTTTGGTGAGAACGGGTGAGGAAAAACAAACAGTTTTCCCTGTTCTATTTTTCTTTTCTCTCCTTTGTGCTTTGGTTCACCTGACAAAGCAGTTTAGGCAACAAAGTCAAGCAGAAAACGAGTATTCTCTTCATTTTTTTGGCAGGGAAAGCAGAGGCAGATCCAGCTGCTCTGCTTTGCACCTTGTTTATCCGTTCCCAGCTGGGAGAGCTGTGTTTAATCTCAGTGTTTTGTAGGGATAACCACGGCCCCAGCTCACGGTGTTCCCTTGGAGAGGCTGATCCAGGATGCCCAGGATGGCTGCTGGGATCACTTGGCCAACTGAACATCGGAGAGGATTAGTGGGAAAGGGAAGAAGCTTTTCCTTGGGAATGGGGAGAGAAGGAGAGCACCCAGAGCCAGTCAAGGGGAGCTGAGGCACAGCTCAGCTGCTCTGGCCAGAAAGTTATCAAAAACACAGTGCTGAATTTTGTTTGGGTTACTGCTTCATTCCCAAATGCTTCAGTGATTTATGACCCTGAGACTGAACAAAAAAAAAAAAAAGAAAAAAGGATTGCTTTGTGTTCCTGCTAAAGCTCTGTCCTTGTGAGGCAGGGGGAGAACAGGTCACTGCTTAGGATGCAGGGCTGGGACCAGGAAGATTTTGTTTCTTTCCCTGCTCTGTCCAAAACTCTCTGTATGACTTTAGAAAACAGCTTTCCCTTGCATCTCCAGTGTTATTCAGTAACTAGTTGAGATTCAGGAGCTGACTGGTCTCTGGAAGGGTAAAAAAAAAGCACCTTTCTCCTTTGCTGGGGTATGGTGAGAAGGAATAGATGGGATTTTGAGGAGCTCAGCTCTCAGCAGAACAGGTTGATCAATATCTAGAGCAGATTCGAGCTATCTGCTGATGGATGGCAGGGAGGGATTTACCAACAGAGTTCAGCACAAGCTTAATGAAGCTTTTGCACAGCATGAACTAACAACTATTATCACCTCAGCACCTCCTGCATTCATCAGTGGATTCTTGAGGTGTGGGGAGGAAGGGGAAAACACAGAATTTATTTTCTTTTTCTGTTTCAAGATGATGTCCTGATTAAATGAGTAATTTGGTGGTAATGAAATTGCTGAGATGGTGCATGCAGCGTTCCCAGTGCTTGTCACAGTGTGCCAGATGCCAGTGCTGAAGGACCAAAGCAGATCTCCAAAGGCACACTGTGGTCCCTGAGAACTGCAGGATCTCCTGGAGCTTTGCTCCTGAGAGGAAAAACAACTTTTTTTGATCAGCTTTGATCAGGCTGAGCTAGAAAGCTCTAGAAGTTGCTCCTTCTCCTGATTTCTCATTTCCTTTGACCAAAGAAATCCAATCAGTAGCACTAAAAGTTGCTCAAATCCACAGGCTTTCACATTTGCAGGGGATTGTTGCCAACTCTGCAGAAATTCAGAATATTTGTGTATGAATAATCAGGATTGGATACACGTGGCTGCATAGGGGTCACATGAGCAGTGTATACATGCACGTATATACATGAGTAAACTCATCCTTTCCAAAAGAAAGTTTTCTACTCTGTACAGGATTTCTTTTCTCATATTTTCCCTGAAATGTATATTTATAAGGATCTCAGCAAGTTGTCAAGCAGAATAGTTTTTATCAACAAAAATAAATTCATAACTGTAATTTCCTTTCAAAGACTGAATCAATTTGTTTCTGGGTAGAGTTTATCCCAGATTTCCTAGCGACTATCACTTAATTTCAGAATAGTTTATTGCTGCTGTGCTCTGACTTTGGAGATAATTTTGTAAATTCCCTTTGAAAGAACACCGACATAAGGTTTTCCTGTTCAAATCTTCACTATTTATCAACTTTCTTCCTGAAATTCCTCTTTAGATAACATTGCCTCTCCTAGGTGTGTCTAACAGTAACTATTGATACAACAGGAATAATTAAATTTACAGTTGAGACTATTATTCCTACTCCTGTAATTTTGTGAATGACACCAACTCTGATGTGTGTAGTTTGACATTCAGAGACTTAATTTTTTTAAGAGATGATGACATCAGGCATCATCTGTCCTCAGCCAGCGTCAACAAAAGCATCATAAACTCAGCCCCTTGTGCCAGGAGAGATTTAAATGGGATATTAGGGAAAGTTTTTTCAAGGAAAGGTTTGTCCAGCCCTGGCACAGCTGCCCAGGCAGAGGTGGAATCCCCATCCCTGCAGGGGATTAACAGAGGTGGGGATGTGGCACTTGGGGACAGGGGCCAGTGGTGGCCTTGGCAGTGCTGAGGCTGGGCTCAGTGGTCTGAGAGGGTTTTTCCAAGCAGGGATATTCCATGATTCCATGATGTCTGGGGTGTGTGCCCCAGCCAGCATCCATGGTTGTTACCCAGCCCTGCCCCAGCCCCAGAATGTCCCCTCCTCTACCCCATTTTGGGACATTTTGGGGGAATATTTCTGGCTCTGTGGGAGTCCCACTGGAATCAGCAGGCTCTGGATGCTCAGCGTGCTCCCCATTAAATCCTCCCCGATCCAAGGAAAGGGGAAGCATCCAGGCAGAGCTGCTTTGGGAGCTGCTCTGAGCCTCAGCTGCAGCTCCCTCCAAGACACACTCCTTGATGACAAAGTCACCATTAAAATTACATTATGGGATGTGAATGGGGTCAACAATCCTGGTAAACAAGAGGTAAAAGCAGCCATTAAAAGACATTTGCTGGCGGCGAATCTTTGTAGTCTTAGAGGAGGCCAGGTAGGTCACTGGATGTGAAACAGTGAGATCAAGAAAGAGGATGAATTATTAATTGCCAAAATTCATTATTTATTTCCTCAGTGCTACAGTTTACCCAGAGCTTTATAGGCAAACAAAGGGATGGGAGCCCTCAAATCAAACTTGAGTTCTGACAGTTTAGTTTTGTAGCTTTCATAGCCAGGGCTGTGTCAGAAATTCAGGGCAGCATTCAAAGGACACTATGGCAAATCTCCCTCCTAATTAAGATAGGAGCCAATTAAGGTTCTCTAATCAGCTTTATTCCTGCCATCCCAGCACATGACTGTGTCTACAAACCAGATTAACCTCCTGGCTTCCAGGCTGTCTCATACCCCTGTGCTCAGCAGTATTTTTGAAGGATATTGTATAAAAAGGATTTTAAAATATGTTTTACTATCAAAACGTTCTCTGGAAATTTTGTTCCCTATTTCCAGTGGGTAAGTGCTGACTCTGCAGCTGTTTGGATGGAAAGAGTGAAAAATTAAAAGTTAGTCTTGGGTAAAAATTTGGGTTGTTTGACCCTGTATATTTAAACTTGGATTAATTAAATAAAGTCCAAATCAACAATCACCTTGGTCTGAAAAAATCTGATTTAGACGAGAGTTTTAAACTTATAAGCAGTATCTGCAGATCTAAGCTCTTGGTTTAGGCTGAGCTCAGTAAGATGTGCACACACATTTACCATCCCTCTGTGGGTTGGGATCAATATTAGTCTCAAAAACAGGGAAGAGAATTTTTCCTTTGGATGGAAATAAGGATTTCATTCCTCATGAAAACCACTGATTATGTAAATCTAGGATAGGACCTTCCTAGGAAATCTAGGAAAGGATTTTTGCAGGATTAGAGCTTTGGAAAAAGTTACTCTGTATTGTCTGCTGAGTTACAGAGTTGAAGTTTCCAGTGAATTCTGAGGAAAAGGAATTTTTAAAGCTTTGCCTTCCGTGAATGAGGATTCTCCTATCCTTTGACTAACAGTAAAAATGTTGAATGATAAAGTCTTTTACAAGTCTGCCATTCACCAATGTTGTTCCCTATTAATTTCAGCTCATGAACTACATCCAGGTAAGGAGCAGTTGACTTGTTCAGTCTGGACTAACCTAAGCTGGTGGGAATCTGTTTAAAGAGGAGCTCAGTGATCTCCCATCAGCAGAGAAAATTCTGTTTTTAAACACGAGGTGCTGACAGAAGCCTGACAGCCACGACTCTGAGAGGGAAAATACTGCAGCAGTAGATGTGCATGTTATTTATCTGTTTAATTAAAGAGCAAATTAATTCCTGTTAGGAGGGCAGGGAGCATTTGACAAGCCCAGAATCTGTTGCCTAAACCCCTTGGGAAGTAGAACTCATCCAGACACAGGAAATGAAAGCCTATACTGGCATCTCAGAGCATCACTGAGGATCCAGAAGATGAGGAAGTTCCTGTGATGATCATATAGTGCTTAATATTCTAATTCTGTAATCCAGAATTAGGGAACAGAGCTGTACAAAGTGGATGACTGACCATTAAAATGCATTCTGGCAAGTAAAGCGGGAGAAAATAATTTTATTTCTAAATATTAGAATGGAGGAAAACAAGTCAAATTTAATTTAGTAATTAATGAGACTTGTGGGTATTTTTATGAGCCCCTGTACTTCAGGAGAGGGTGCTGCTGCTGGATCACACACCAGGCATTTACAAGAGGGCAGAAATGAATAGCCTGTCTGATTTTGACAAATTATCCTCGGAGAGGAAAATAACTCCATAAGAAATATAGTTGGTGTTAAACTTAATAAAAACAGACCCTGATGGACTCCCCTTGGAATTGTGGCAGACCTTGCCCATGCACTTCATCCCCACTCCTGTCAGAGGGCTCCATGAACTTATAATACATATGAACAAAATATTCCTTTCATCCATTAAGACATAATTACTTTTCCCTTCCCCCCAGAAAAAAACTTGCAGGTGAGGTCCTGTCCCTTGATGTAACTGCTGCATGAAGGACTTCCAATTCCAGCTAAAATGGAAGTAGCTTAAACCACTCACTTCTTTTTTCCAGAGACTCAGCAAGATGTGTTTAAGAAGAATTTGCTGCTCTCCTGGGAAATCCATAGAATTTGCTTACCACGAGGAAAAACCAAGGTTTCCATCCAGCTCCATGCAGAAACATTTGAAAGGGTCACACAGAGCTGCTGCACACATTAAACTTTTGGAAATTTTGCGTGTGTGGGAGGCATGAGGGTTAACCTCTGTCCTGGAGGAGATGCTTCACCTTTCATCCCTTTTGCTGGGCACTTGTCAAGATTTTGTCACTATTTCTGCAAGCAGCTGCTGGGGGCTGTGAGGGAAAGAATTGCCTTCCCAGAATGATGTGGGGGAAGGTGGAAAAACTAAAGTTCTGCAAAGCATGGGGAGAGGAGGGGGTGAGGGATGGAATCGAGGTGTGCTGGGCTGGGTTTAAAAGGTGCTGCCTGGGAAGTTGATCAGGAAGGAGCCAGGGCTTGCCATGGGCTGCTGGGTCACAGGCAGTGTGATTCCAGCTTGGACTCCCCTGCAGCTGCTGTTTGGGGTCACTTTGTGCTGCAGTTGTCACTTTGAGATGGGATTTGGGCCCCTCTCGTCCAGCCCTGCCCCCTCAGATCCCATTTCTCTTGGCACAGCCTGCCTGCTCCCAGCACTGACTTATTCTGTGGTTAGAGCCACCATCAGCCATAGATTATATTTAGTCCTGTTAAAACTGTAAATTTAGCAGCAAGTGTGCAGTGGTAGAAGCCTCCTTTGCATGGTTTATGGAGGGCTGGAAGGATTTATTTCTTCCACCCAGAAAAATTTCTTCGCTAATGCTCAGAGATTTACAATCCTCCAGATCAGGAGAAAGTCTACTCCCAGCTTTATTTGAATATCTGCTGATAGATCAACAGATCTTTCTGCCATGAAATCCTCCCTTTGCTGCTTCCTTGTTTGTTTAAAGCATGGAACATGTGGGCTGAAAAGTACCAAATTCCTACAGCTGCTCTCCTTGGGAGGTAACAGGAAAGAAAAAGGAGAAGAAAAAGAAAAAAAGTCAGTTGATTTACTTTCTGCATAGGGCACACTCCAAATGTTGAATATTGCATTATGTGCACAGCAAAGATTCCAGGCTTAAGTTGTCTGATATGAACAGACTAATGGCGTGTTATGGAATTGATTTTCTATCAGCCTGTTCAGGGATATCACTCCTGCTTTGTTCTTCTAATAGATAACATCACCTCCTCTCACCTCTCCTCTCTGCCTCTCTTGGCTGGCATGTGCATTCCTCCCCTTCCCCCTCGCTTTTTTCCATATTCTGTGTCTTGATAGGAATCTCGATTTTCAAATAGGTAATATCTCAATAATGAAGGGACAGGTCTGATCCAGATATGAGCTTTTTTCACAAAAGAAGAAGGAAAAATTGCTGAGCTGAGGCTGATGCTTTCGTGATACAGAATGAACACTGGTGCAGAACACTGCAGCCACCAGCCTGGGGCTTGATATAGAATTACAGCTTAGTTGTAAGAATCTGATCTAAGAGAGCACCTCAGTCCTGGGGTTTGAAATTATATCTAAGCTATTAATTCCTATTAGTTTCTCTCAGATGCTTTTGCACTAGTATTAAATATGCATATTAAAAAATCATATAAATTTTAAAGTACATCCTGGAAGATTTCTTTGGCCTTTGGGTTAAGCCCTAATTGATTTATACCAGTAAAATACTTAGTATATACTAAATTGTACAAGGAGAGGACTTTTCTGGGACATCTTTAAGAGCAAAGAAGCAGCTAAGAAACGGTGAAAGATTTTGAAATGTATCATTAATATATATTACAGAGAGAGGAGAAACAAGCTCTCAGTGTTTTTTCTGGGAGGCTTTTGGTTACATTTCCATTGCCTCTTCAAACATAACATGTCCTTATCCTTGAAGCAAACACACTCCCATATTCATGGGGAAATATTTCATGTTGAAATTAGCAAGTTGCTGAATTGATGTCACCTGGTCCATCTTTAATGTATTCTCCTCTGTTCCAATCTGTAATATCATCCCAGTTCTGCAAAGCTGACTGAAGGTTGTGCCAAGTTCAAATGAAGTGTCTATTTATCAATGGGAGGTTTCCTGCTGGAGCCAGAGATGTTAATATTGAATATGCCTAATAGCATTTTTCAAACTCAAACAGTCCTGACTCACTGCTGAACATTTTGAAACAGAAATCTCAACTGATGGGTGCATTCTGCCTCAGAAATGCCTTCTGGAATTATGGCTTGTCATATTATACAATTCTTCCCATGAAACTAGCCAGGGAAGGGGCCTGAGGAAGTCCAGGTTGTTCACAAAACAGGCAGCAGAGTTTAGATTTTCACATCCCAAAGATTATTTATGTAGTATATAAAGTGGAGGTTGTTAACTACACACTTTACTTACACCTGTCTTAGGACAGAGGTGTCAGCTCCTCATGCTGTAATGGAAATTGCTCTTTTCTTCACATCTGCTTTATCATCCTAATACACCATGAAATTGGACAAGAATTTTAAAAATATAATCCTGTTTGCCTAAAACCCCCAAAACCCTACTCAATCCACCTCCTCTTCCTGTCCCATCCTCCCTCACGCAGCTTTTGAGCTCCATGACCAATTCTTACCAATTTTCAGGGACTGTGTAACCATCTCAAAACTAAAGGATTTCTCCAAGCGCTACAAAAATAGAAACGTAAAGTTTGCATCAGGAGCACATCCTCCTTTTGTATTGAAAACAGGAGGGGGGGAAAGAAAAGTACTACCTTCATTTGTGCTGTCCCTTTCCTCCTCTCCAGGAAGGGGATGTTATGAACGCCTCCTTTGGGTGAGAAACTTGGGCTGGAATTCACTTTAGCGGGCGCCAGAGAATCCAACGCCGGGAGACAAAGCCATAAGAAAGCAAAGCTTCATTAGTTTCATTGCTCATGGAAGTGCTTGTTAATACAGACACTCCATTTTTAAAATGTGTTCCTGTGAGCACAGAGCCTGTCTGGTGGAATTAGAGCTCTGCAGCAAATGGGCCCCTTGCCAGTTCCGAGGAACACAAATTAAGGCTCTGATGTTGGGAGCGTTTATGCTCGTGCTTAATTTTACAAACCAGAGGGAGTCCTCAGAGCTCTGAAGTTGGAAGTGTTTTGTGAGTGTTTGCAGGCTGTTTGTGGGGGACTGTGGAAATAGCCATCATTTTGGGATGTGATGTATTTGTTGTGTCAGCTGAGTGCAGCACTCCCAGATCCAGCTTTGGAGTGGAACTGGAAGGGGGCGTTTAAGGACTCTGCCATGGACATCTGCAGTTCCAAGTTTTCTGATGAGATGGTGGATTTGGGTTCAGCAGTTACAAAGTCTACACAGGTTGTATTCTTAAAACCAGACAAAAAATGTTTTAGTGGATGCCAAGTTAGTTATAGTCTGCAACAGCTACATTAGACATAGAGGGGAAAAAACTGATAACCTGTGAGATCTGCCCAAAGGCAACTCTTCATTTTCAGTGTTTTCCTCATGATTTTTCCATCTCCCAGTCCTGTGCTCCATTCAGAAGGGCAGCCTTGGAGCATGTGCTGCAGGAAGGGAGGGAACAGAGCACCCAATGTTGTGTGTGTACAGAAAAGAAGACTCTCCCCAGCCTCAGGGAGCAAATAAAAACGAGCTGTTGATTTAAAAACAGAAGACAACCAAGGAAGGAGAGATCTGAGAAGGGTGAGCTGGAGGCTCATCAGAGCAGAGGTACAAGGAGGGCACTGAGATGGGAGCGGGTCCAGGGCAGGAACAGCCAAATCCCAGCTCCTCATGCCAAATTTAGTGACCCCTCAGCCACTCCAGTGGTTCTGAGGATTTTTTTGGGATGGTTCCATGAGGTTCCCAGGACTGTGGCCTGCTGTGGCTCAGCAGAGATGCCAAGAGGTCAGGCTGCTCTGAGCCTGACCCCTGCAACCACACCATGCTCTTCTCCTTCATATTTCAAACCCAAATTCAGGGTCTTGAGCTGCACAAATCCCAAGAACCACATGCAGCCCAAGAGATTTGCACCAGGGGGAGATTTGGTACTGCCAGTTCTCCTTGCTTTCACAGTATGTTCCTCCAAAGCCTCAACCCTCTCTTCCAAAACCACTTAACTGGTTTAAAAATACTCATTCAAAGATTTAGACAGAATTTCTCTGAATGATTAATCCAACCTCTTGTAAAAACATGGGTGCTGGAAGGGGAATGGACTCATCAGTGATTCAGCATGGATGCCCTCAGATCATACCTCCAATGAATTGGAAACACTCTGCCTGTTCTTCCCCAGTTTGGACTCCAGGATGTTATAATTTATGTCTAAATATTGCAGCCCACATTTGTCTGTGACATTGAACTACTGCACATTGTTTGGAAATAGAAGGGGACTATTTTTCAAATCCTGAGAAGATGAACAAGTAAGGAAAGCTCCGTGGGAAGATTTTATCACACAGGCTCTGCTTCCAAGCCCAATTAATGAAAATGTATATAATAGTTATAGAAACAATTTACTTAAACCCCCCAGACTTTTAGCCTGATTCTTCTCTCATTTCCATTAATATAGATCGGGACTATCTCCCTCTGAATCCCGAGGTAAATTATCAGCTGATTTCTGTTAACTCAGTGAGGTAAAACTAATGGAGCAAGAATTAGACCCTTTCCATTAACTGCTATATGTTCTTTCACATTTGAAATTAAGATTATACCTGACTGTGAAAGTAATAAAACATTACAGCCATTCTGCTGAGTTATTTCACTGACCTTAGTTGTTCCATTAGAAATGATTGCCATCAACGTCAGCATTTCCATTTTGGATCATTTTTATACGTGTCTTGCCTGTGCATGCCAGAAAATTTGCCAGTACCTCCTTAATACTCTCAGAAAATGGATGAAAACCAAAAAAAAACCCCAATATTAGACAGAGGGTTTTTTTTCCCTAGGGTATCTCAGAATAAACTCAGTCTTATGCAAAAAAAGGAAGAAGAGGAAGCTAGTGGGGAAGAGAGAAGAAACTGTAAATCCAGGTGTCATTTTTGCTTGATTAAGGATTCCTTTAGGATCAAAGAACAGAACATTTTGGAAAAGAAAAAAAAGCCCTGCAAAATTCAATCTTAGAGGGTTGAGGGAAAAGCTACTGACACTCTCCCCATTTGCTGGGAATAAAGTGAAAAGAAATTTCCCTGGCTATATTTTTCATAGGCTGCCATTATTATGTTTATATGCTTGTTTTCCTCCACTGTGTATTTTGGAAAACAACCTCAATCTTTTCAATGGCATCTGCAGCAGGAGGCAGAGCTCTCCCTGCACACATTTTGGAGCTGTTAGCTCGTTTGTAGTCTGGAGGATTTTCTGTAAGCTTGAACTATTCATTGTGTTGAAGTACCTGGTTTCCATTAAAGTCTGATTAGATTTTAATGCCCAACTTTCTCAGGCTTCTTAGGAAATCCCAGCTATCAGGCATAAATAATTTCCCAACTACTTCAAACAGCCCCGACTTGTAATTAAGCAGAGCTCTATTCAGGTTAGGGAAGAACTGATGGGAAATGAAGGTGACCCAAACTTCAGAGGAATTTTAGTGAAAGCTGAGACTTCGATTAGTTCAACTGTTGACAGCCTGTCCTCCTGGCTATGGACTTCAGGGAGGATTTTAAATATGCACTGCACAGGCACGTGCACACAGGAATATACAAATTCTGCAGATATGGGATTAAAAGCAGGTATTTGGCTCTGAAAATGAGTTACAACCCATCAGTGCATCCTCTCTGCATGTTGCACCTGAGGAGATGCTCACAGAATAATAAAAGTGAAGCCATGGGAAGTGAAATTTGTGTCTCGGGACATTGGGAGCAGCAGAGACAGATCCCAGAAGGAAGCACTGGCTGGTCAACCACTGTGTCTCTGAGCAACCCTGATTATTGCAGAGCTGCTCTACCTCCCTCAGGTATTTCCAGCAGTTTGTAGGAGCAGAAAGCCAAGCTTGAACAAGGAATCTGTGCTCGTGCTCCAGGACTGCACTAACGCTGACCGCAGGGAACAGGAGCAGATTTCTGCCCTGTGCTTTGGACCCCAGAATAATCTTCCCTGGAATGTGAGAGATGATGCACGAGGAGGAAAAGCAAAGCAGAGGCAGCCCAGTGACACGAGGTGCATGTGTAATGCTGCCAGCAAGCCTGGGGAAAGAAAATATTCCGTGTGCAAGTGAGAGCAGACAGTGAGTTCTGAGCCAGGAGCAGCCAGCACATGACTCAGCCTTACTCCTGCAATCCCAACACCAGGTCCCAACCTCTCCAGATTTCATCCTGGGTCTGTCTGAATTACATCTCTGAGGCATCAAGCACTGGCAGGAGCAGGAAAGCAAGGGCTGTCTTAGTTGTGGGGTCATTTGTCCCTGATTATCTTCATTATGGTTACCTGCATCCAAATCCTATTTCAGTTTCTTTGTTTCTCCTGTTTCTTGTTATTCCAACTACTTAGGGCATTATTACCTTTCCTGTCTTATTTTAGGGATCTTCCTGCACACTACTGCAGCCTGAAATAATATTTATTAACTATAAAAGTAACAAAAATTATTATAAACTTTGATCCTGCTTCCAGGGAAATAATGCTACAATTGTGATTAATTTTCAGCCAGCAGGAGCTGGAGAGTTTTCCTTGATCCTCTTTACAAAATAAAGATAGAAGAGTTCTCCTTCAGCATGGATGATGGAATGAAAAAGCTGTGTTCAGCAACAAAATATCTAAGACTTTCTGGGCATAAAAAGACAGTAGAATTTAAAATAATTAAACCCAGCATTTTTATTTTTCCTCATGCTATTGGCCTATTTATTACTGTTTCTCCTCTATTTTCTTCTCCTATTTTTCTCCCATTCTCCTTCCTGAGAGAAGGCTTCTTTAACTTCTCTTACTTAGACCACCATTTTCTTCTCTACTGTCAACTGGGATAAAATGGGATAAAACCAGTTCTTGACCTCTCCTTAACATTTTCAGCATAGGAATAAGTTGCTGCTTCTGTTTGAACACTCCAAAACTGATTTCTAAACTAAGGAACAGACATGAGAATAAAACACTTCCAGATTCTCAGATCACTGCAATCATTGTCTATCACCTTGGATAATGAGGTTGAGCAGCTTTACTCAGTAATTCATCCATGATTCTCTATGGTTATACTTCCTTAAATCCAACTGCTTTTGATTCAAGGGTGTCACAGAGCAGAAAGTCCATTTAACTCCAAAAATACGTTATTTTAATAGCTGGAATGTTCATTTCAAACTTGAATTAGCCTCACTTCAGCAAAAATCTTTTTAATATCTTTTCTTTCTGCTCCATCAAAGCCTTGTTTACCACCACAAGTTCCTCGTTCATCACTGAAATAGAGCCAGGAGTGAGAAATGGGAGCCTGCAGGAGCACGAGGAGCTCCCACTGCCACAGAGCCAATATTTATGGTGGAGCTGTGATAATATGCCCCAACAGCAAATCCATCCTGGGTATGGATATTATTTAATGGTTCAATGTGGCCTTCTTGCAGGAGTGTGGAGAGAAAGGCAGAATATAAAGGATATAAAGAATATAAAGGGTCTGTGTGGCCTCATCCTCTTTATCAGTGGCAGCTCTGTGGTTGCTCTGGTGGGGGTTGCAGCCCTTGATCCCCGTGCTCTGCATCTCTCCCCAGGGAATCTCTGCTGCCTTCTGACCCCAGCAGGACATTTCTCCATGGGTGGAGGAAGCAAAGGGATGTCCAAAAGCAGGGCAGGTGACAGAAGGGCTCCTCTGGTCACACCACCCCAAATCCAGCATGCTGTCCCACCTGCAGAGCTCCCACTGGGGCCATGAATAAAACCCCAAACTCTGCTTTTCTGACCCGTGTTACTTCTTCAAGCACCACCAATTCCTCCCTATAACAACTGGCATCTGCCTTGCCATGCAGGTCTCCAGCAAAGTGCTGGGAGTAGCCAAACACGAAACCTGGGGTCAAACACCCCCTGTTCTGCTCACAAATCCAGATCCCAGGGGCTGTAACTCCCTGGTCCTGGGGGGAGACACAGCCAGGTGCTGCACTGGCTTTCCTGGAGTCTCCAAACTCTTCTCTCCACCATCTGTCCCACGATTTACGGTGGATTTGCTGTTGTTCAAGACAAAGAAACTATAACTCTTCTGCAAATAAAATCTTAGAATGAAACAAAGCGTTCTTGTCTGTGCTGTCAGAGAGGCAGGAGCAGCCCTGGAGCAGGAAGGGTGACCCTGCAGGGCACAGGGCAGCACTGGAGGTGGTGGGGCACAGTCACAGCCCGGTGGGCAGGGATCAGCACCCAGCTGCCAGCACAGCTTTTGTGCTCCCGAGCCAAAGAGGAGGGGGCAAAACCAGCTGGAAAGACAAACATCACCTCTCCAGCAGCACAGGGGAAAATCATCAGCCTTGGAATATCGGCAGCTGCATTTCAACGTGCTCTGGAAAGGAAAGAAAACTTTTTTTAAAATTTTTAAATGAGTGAGACCAATGAAATAAAGGTAGAACTTGAATATTCTGCTAATTCCGTCCCAGTCTGGGGGTATTTTTTGGGCTGATCCTATGAAAGATTCATAGGAATTTCTTTCCAGGACAGGGAATTCTGTGGCATGGTTCCCATGATCAGCTCTGCCTCACGGTCGAGTGACAGAAAAACCCAAACCCTGGGGAAGGCAGCGTGGACAGAACATTTCCTTCTCTTGCCACACCAAATATTGCACTGCACCACTGTCTGGCAATAGAAAAAGAAAAGGGAAAAAAAGAAAAGTGGATTGTGGGGATATATTTGTGAATAAATCAGCGTGCTGCTCCATCTCTTTGCAAACACATTACCTTTGAGTGACAGAGACACCCAGATTCCTCAAGTGTTTGCCTCAGACTGCTCTCAACCTCACTTAAGTAGCACTTGAAAGAAATAATGGGTATTAATTTAGACACTCAGATATACTTTTCAAAACTACAGCAAAAAAATTGACTGCAGATTTGTGCTGGAAGAATTTAAGACATCAGCATTTAGATAAAGATGAGAGCTGAATTTTTTAAATAGCACCTTTTTTTTTTTTGGTACCTCTACTAATTGCAAAAGCATTTTATATTTGGAAGAATTGTCCTATTTAT
This sequence comes from Acridotheres tristis, assembly GCA_037013685.1. Taxonomy (NCBI): domain Eukaryota; kingdom Metazoa; phylum Chordata; class Aves; order Passeriformes; family Sturnidae; genus Acridotheres; species Acridotheres tristis. Next base: position 2,999,423 of record CM072899.1, on the reverse strand, counting down.
TTGTTTCCTGCTATGCACATATTTGCAGGAACAGAAAAGGAGAAGAATTGGAGGTTTCAAAGAATCCTAAATGCTGAAATACAATTTATAGATATTTTCATGAATAAAACTCAGTTCATGGCCAAGAATTCATTTCCTATTTTCTTTCTTTTCCATGTCACACCTTTTTTCTCTTACACTGCAGCAGTTTATGTGCTTCACATGCAAACCAGTGTGACTAAAGAAGGGACATTAAACCAAACCCTAATCAGGAAATCCATTAATTTAGGATTCCACTCTGACAATGCTGTCTTATTCTGCCCCAAATGTTTTGTCTGCAGAAAACAAGGTTTCAGCTTTACATTTTGCAGGGCAAAATTGTGTTTTAGAAAGAAATTTATGGCCAAGCACTGCCAGGAACTCTGGCTTAACAGTGATGTACCTGATTTAATACGTCATGTTTTAATAGGCAAGGCATTTCCCTATCTCAGTAGGAACTCTGTCTCCCTATAATGCATTTATTTCAGTGTACTCTGAGGCATCTCTTGCCCAGGATATATGTTTCAATTACATTTCAGTGCAAAACACATCCTCTGCAAGAATCTTCATACTCCAGGATCTTGAGTAATGGAACATTTTAAGTGCTGGAGAGCCCAGCACTGAAATCTTTATTCAGGCAATCTCCCCCAAAGGCAACTATTCCTCTCAGCAACACTGATCAATACCCCAATATGCCAGACCAAAAAGCCTTAGCAGGAATGTGGATTCCTTCTGTTCCTGTCAATAAAATATGTAATTAATTGAAAATTGAGATCTTTATTAATTTGAGTTTGATTTTTTTCCTTTCCATCAGCCCTGTTTTCAGACGTGTATGGATCCAGCCCAGATTGGATTCTGGCACAAAGCAGGGAAGCTCCAGGAAGGTTTATAAAATCAGATTGGACCTAAGATCTAGAAGACAGAAAGGGCTGGAAGATGAAATAGCTCATGTATGCTGGCTGGTGAATTTACTTTCTATATACAAGGGCCTCTGGTGCAAGTGCCTGCTTGGCATGAAAATTAAACCAGAAGCTTCTAACGTGCAAATACCCCAAGTTAAGCAGTGATGGCACCACACAGATGTGGTTTGCTGGGCACTGAGGGTTTGGAAAGGCTCTCCAGAGGAGCAGGAGCCATCCAGGCTGATCCCATGGCCGTCCCAGCACTGCTCCCAAAGCCAGGAGCAGCTGGGGACGTGCAGAACTGGAGGAGTCAAGACAAAATCCCACCTGATTTTGTGCCCTCTCAGAGCTGCTTTGTGCCAGAGTAAATCCACGAATGTCTGTACGAGAGGCAAAGTTGTGAAGGGGGCAAAAGTGTGGAAAAGATTGAAGGATTTGGACAACTTAGCCTGTGTCACGAGACTCCGGGTGAGCCAAGGCAGTGCAGGAGTGGCAGGGGAACCCTTCATCACCATAACCTCCTCGTGAAGCTGCTAAATCTGACACCTCCCAAAGCTCAGGATAAACATTTGTTTGATTTTTTTCATTCAATTAAACTCGAGAGCTTTTGAAAAACACAAGTTGCAAATTTCCCTGCTGCATTCTTGGTACAGCCATTGGATTTTTGTTCATGAGAATTGTTTCTTACTGGAGTTAAAGACTGAACCAAGTGAAAATAATCTTGTAAAGACAGGCAGTAGATACAGATATATGAGATTTATATGCTTTCCACATTAACAGGGCTTCTGTTATAAATCCTCATTAATCAGGCATTCCATCAATATAAAGTTTTCCATTAAATTCAGAGAGGAACTGTAGCAAGTGTAATCATAGAGCTTGTTTAATACAGTGCAATGATGCCAACATTTTCATCTCATCTGTCTGGCTGCAGAGCTCTTCCCTTCCTGAGCTCATTGCTGAGTAGCTGAACAGCTCAATGACAAAGTGGAAAATTCTCCTGACTATCAACAGTGGGAAAAAAAATTAAAATCCTCCTCTCTGACTCTTGGTAGTTGTGAAGCAAAGCCAGAAGGGTGAATTACAAGTTTCAGAACAGATATTTTTCTGGGTTTTTTGGACCCACAGCTCAGCAGTTGGGGAAAAAACAAAACAAAACAAAAACCAAACAAAACCTCAAATGTTTTGTGCAGCTTCTTCCCACTTTTGTTTTTTTCAGGTGACATCTGGACAATTTGCAGGAGCAGAAGTAAAAAGCTGCCCTGGCTTGGGTGAGGCACAAATGGAAAAAGTGTTTTATTTTATATGCTCTGTATATTTGTTATTGTCCAGTGTCAATACAGGAGAGGCAAGAAGAGGATAAAACAGGCAAAGAGACAAAAGGAAGGGATTGAGCAACTCAGATCTTGTAATGAAGTGCTGTGGAACAAAGCCACGTTTTTTAAAGGAAACATTGCACAGTCTTGTTGAAATTAAATAGGAGGTATTGAGTTAGATTAGACCTGAGAGAGAAGAAAATGAAATGGAGCAGCATTGGGAGGAGGGGTTTTTATCTCACCTGCTTTCACTGGTGAGAAGTCAATGGGAAGGAGAAAAGCTGCTCAGGGATCACTGGGCTCCTGTCCCTTGATGTGGAGTGAGGTGTGGATGTGGGGTGGGCAATGCTCCAGCTCAGGGTGCTCCTGGGGCTGGCAACACCTGCAAGGGCTCAGACACTTCCATTACAGGGTTTTTTTGCTTTAAAAAAAAGTTAAAAGTCTGGATATTTTTCATTTATTTGTCATCTCGAGCCGTTCTTTTGGAATGTCCCTGGTTGAGTTTTGTCCTGTTCCCTCTTGTTTGCCTCGAGCAAAACACCCAGGGCTTGACTCTCAGCTCTCATCCTCAGCTTCCTGAGACAAAGGGCATTTCCAGAGAAGCTGGATTTATCTTTCCTTCACCTTCAGGACAAAATAGAAATGCCACCAAACAGCAAAACATTGCAGCTTGGAAAAGCAAGCCAGCTTTAGTTCTGGTTGGTCTTGGGGAGGTTTTGGGGCTGTTTCCAGTGTCACTGCTGGCCCAGCACACCCAGGAAGGCTCTTTTGCTCCATCTATTGTATTCCCAGTACAATTAGTGCCCTACCCCGGTAGATTTCAGAGTGTAAAGTGTGTCAGCAGCCAAAGAGCTCCCAAAATTTGGGCTGTGCCAGCTCCCCTTGCTGCTTGTCCCTGCCAGCCCTGGGTCACCACCTTCCCACCTGGAGTGGTGACAAGGACACAGGCCAGAAGATTTAACACAAACTGCAGACTTTGGAGAGCCAAAACTGGCAAATCCTGGACTTGGAGGGATATCTGATATTTTTGCCCAGAGGTGATGATATTTTGATGATATTTTGTGTGCTCCAGAGCTGCACAGCCCCAGCCCAGGGGAGTCCCATTGCTAGATGGAACATAAACAGGCAGGCAGATGAAGTGGAAAACACAAAGAAAGGGCCAGAAGCAATTTATTTTCCCCTGCTGAAGACAATCCCACATGCCTGGCTCAGCTCAGTGCTGTGCTCCACCACTCAGGAGCTTCACCCTTCGGAGGGAGAGCTTTGTTTGTTGGGCTCATCCTGGATTTCTGCACCCTGGCTGTGCACCAGCAGAGATGAGCCATTCTCTGTCCTCTCTGTTAAGGTTTTAGCATGGCTGAGCTTGGCTCTCTGTTCTAACACCATCATTTCCCCCATCAGACACAACTGCAGCCATGCACATGGATTTTGAGAGCAGGTGGAACAGCAAAGGAAGAGCCAAATATTTTCAAACAGGGGCAGAATGGAGCCTTTACCCTTTCCTTACACCTCTCTCTTCCTCCTGGGCCAGTTCTGTGTCTTTCTGCAGGCTTGGCTGCAGACAATGAGGTTTCTTTTCAGGAAAATCTGATATTTCTGCCCAAAAACAACTGATGTGCTTCTATTTTGATGTGTTCTAAGGCATCCCTGACTCACGACCCCAGAGATCCTTTGGCAGTGAATATCTCCCTCCCTCCATTTCTCTTTTGGAGCTAATAAGGCTGTGCATTTACACAGCAAATTCAATACATCTCCAACCCCCAGTTCTGCAAGCAGTACATTATTATTTCCTGGCCTTTCAAAGGCTTTTTAGACTAGAATATAATGGAATGGCTTTTAACAAGGACTCCCCCAAAAGAAGAAAAGTCAGGATAGAGTAGACTTTGCTATCAACATATTAAGCAACTCAGCTGAAACCCGAGTTCCTCTTACAAGCTCTATTTTCAGGTGTATTCTTAAATCATAAGGCAACCAACAGAAGGTTAAATCACAGTGACAGCAAAATGCAGTTTAATTCAAAGTTAGCAGGTCAAGAAGGGCTATGAAGGATCCTCACATTCACCTCAAGCTATTAATTCAGATAAAACCCACCAGCTGCTGCAGCCCTCGAGGGTTTTATTTTTCATGTTTCTGCTTGTTAGCTCACTCAAACCAAGAAAGGAGATTTTATTTTATTTTTTTTTTTCCTCCAAGATAAGAGTTTCAATTGACTTGTCCAACTTCATGGCACTCAGAAAACGTCCACGTTCCATTGGCACGGGCAGAAATCTGGGAAAAACCCTGAGTCTCTCCATTTTCCACAGAAACAGAGCAAGGAGCTGTGGCTGGCTGCTCCCACCCTGGCTGCTGGGAGCCCTCCATGCCAGGCTGCCTTCAGCATCCATGAAGATGAATAGCAGCTGCCAGCAGCTGTCCCCTGAGCTCCCCAGAGAACAATGAAGCAAATAATTTCTTTAATTATTTATCAAGGGCTGCTTCCTCAGTCAATAAATTTGTTTGGCTGTCTCCTGGAGGCCTGGCTTGCTACTTTATTGGGTTCTTCCACTTGCATTTGAAGCATGTTCTATTGCCCCTATTATTATTTACAGAAAACTTCCTTTCTTTTCCTACTTTTCTTTTTATAATTTTTGTATTTTTTAAAAATTTTTGTACAATCTTACGCTGTTCTTTTGTTTTATCCTGTTGGCTTTTTGTTGCTTTTCTTCTATGCCTGATATTTTATGAGACATAACTCGACTTTTAATTAACCTTTTATCCACTCTCTTCCTTTGCTCCCTTCCTCTGTCTTTACACTGAGAAGAACTAGGCATATGTATTGTTTTAATTATCCACTGAATTCCATTGAATCCCCGATGTATTTTCAGGATTTGACTTGGGAGAAAACTGGACTGTTCTTGTGAGTGAATCTCCTCCAAATAAGCCCATTTGCAGTTTTGTTATGAACTGTTTTAATCAACAGCTGTGAAATGGCCAATAAACCAAATTTGTATTCAGTGCTTATTCAGAGGGAGAGAAGATTCATGAATTTAAAAAACAAAACCAACAGGAAGAAAACCAAATAAAAATCCTTCTTTCCTTCCTGAAGCAGTGCCTGGTTTGGGTTAAACTCCCCAACTGCCAGTGGTAAAATGACCTTTTTCTCCCCTTGAATTTTTGCAGCTGTACCAAAGAAAAGAATCAAAGAAAGACCCTGCAAATGTCTCCTTTAAAAAGCACAGAGGGGTTAATTATTCCTGTTAATTATTCAGAATAGAACTGCATCAAGAATAGGAGGAAGAGGAAAGCGAAAGGGGAGAGCAATGGGAGGAGCAGAAGGAGATTTTTCACCCAACCACAGTCTGGTCCCAAATAATCAACGACCATCATTGCAGTCTTTATACAAACATATATTTTTATCTATAAACATTATTTCCAGGTGCAGTGATACAATCCTGCATTTCAACATACTTAAGTGGGGAAAAAGCCTGAAAAATCACACACAGCCCCATCCCTCCATGCTGCCTTACAGAGCTTTCCACACATTTCCCCCCAGCAGAGGCTGCCTTTCTAATCAAAGGTGCCTGGTGATTATTCAGCAGGGATTGTTCCCTGCAAACATCATGCTTATTTTTTATCACTCCTTCCATATGCAGTTTACAGCCTTTGTTCGCCTCAGAATCATACAGTGAAATATGAAAGCAGCCAAATCCGAGGGAAACAGACACAAGAGAAAAATGAAATTAAGTCAATCTTACAGAGAGAATACAACCTTCTCTTTTATGCCTGCACAAAAAAAAAAAAGAAAAAAAACAAAAAAAGAATAGAAACATTAACTTCATCCCGAAAAAGAAAGCCTCCTGCTCTAATACAGAGGATGGTTTCAATCACATCGATGTCAGATGTTGTTGAAAGAGTTTTCACATTTTTTAGTTGGTGGAATTTTGTCTTTCATACCCAATATCCTGCTAGGAGTGCTACATACCTATGCTAGCTCACCTCAGGGATCATTAAAGACACACAAAAAAAGTCTTTTTAATCTATAAACTGAAAAAAATAATCAGCAGGAGAGAGTATATGGAATATATCCTTGCAAAGCTTCAGCTCAGTGTGGTCATAGTGACAGAAATCTTTTATTATTAGGTCAGGTGTGCACTCAGCCCACTACTGATATAATTTCACTTCTTCTCACTTCCATAAATTTTAGAAACAGTTCACTCATTCTAAAAGTGCAAAATAATAGAAACAAACCACATCCACACCAGTTGCCCAGAGAACTTACTCCCTTTCCTCAAAAAACACCCAACCTTTTATTTCACCATTGTCATGATTCCCATCTGGGCAGGAATAATCAAATTCATGCTGGAAAAAGACAGAGGTGGTGTGGGGTTTGCTTAGAATTCCTCAAGACGTGGTTTCATTTCCATCCACATCCCAAATTTAACCAATTTCCTGATTTGGAAGGAGCCTGGAGGTTGCTGCCGAGGAAGTCCCACAGATCTCAAACTTTATACAAACATTTGGTGCAGCAGTGAAGGTTCTTCCACATTGTTTTGGGTTGTTGCTTCACAACTCTCTATTTTCCTGCCCCACCCCAAAAAAGGCAGGATTGGTAATTTCCAGACAAGACCTGGGAGCAGAGGAGTCTCCAGCCAACATCACTCACCTCCCTCAGTGATCTTGGAGGACTCTGGAAGGATCTGTGGATAAATATCCACAAAACCCCCTGAATCTTCAAAAAAATTCACTTTTTTTCTCATTCTGCAACCATTTACTGCAGTTCCCTCACCGGGATCTTGTCCTTCCCTCTCTAAATAGAGAGGAATAGAGAGCAAGATATTGATAACAACTGAAAATACAGAACATTGATAAGAGCTGCTCCTCTCCTTAGATCCCTGACTGCTTATCTTCTTCTTCTTCTTCTTCTTCTTCTTCTTCTTCTTCTTCTTCTTCAAGTCAAAATTCCTCTAATTACAGCACAAATCATAAATACTTTGGCACATAAAATGTTTTGCTTGGTAGGAAGGAGCAGTGCTAATTATTTTATGGTAATTTCGAAAAACCCCTAATTAAACAGCAAATAAATAGATTCAATTATTTTGGTTATTGGGAAAAGTACCATATGATGAATGTCAACGTCTCAATAATAAAATGGCATATTACTTGCTACCATAATGGACATGTAATTGAACCTTTTTGAAGTATAAATGATAAAATAGCTTTGAAAACAAAATTTGAGCCTTTTTTCTACCCTAAAATATGTTTAATTTGGCAGGAGCACAAATGAGGGAGCCTCACTGGCTGCATTTCAAACTCATGTCTTGGACCTTTTCATTCTGGACTGAGTGTGTCAAGTGCTGGGAAGCTCTTTACTGGATTAAAACAGATCAGGTAGTTGAGTGGGAAATAAGATGTTCAAAATTAAAAACTGGACTAAAAAATCAGGAGATTTACAAGCTTTAATTTTTTTATTACACCTTCTTGTGGGACATTTCTTTTTAGGATTACTAATCAACGCTTATGTAAGTGAAATGCACTTACAGTCCCAGAGTGGTTTGGGTTGGGAGGGACCTTAAATCCCACCCAGTGCCACCCCTGCCATGGCAGGGACACCTCCAATGTCCCAGGTGCTCCAATCCCAATGTCCAACCTGGCCTTGGGCACTGCCAGGGATCCAGAGGAAGCCACAGCCAAGAATTTCTTTCTCATATCTAATCTAATCTACCCTCCTTTATCTTAAGGCCAATTTAATATAAAATATTTCGAGGAGACTCACCAGGATTTTTGTAGGAATCCATTTACCCTCTTTAGTTCAGCTCTGCTACTCAGTTTCTGGTCACTTTATCCCTTTTCATTACGTATAAACAGCCCCTATTAACAGACCTGCTTCCCTTAGAACTCCTTCATTTTTTCTAATTCCTTCTCCATCACATCCCTAAGTGTTCTGCTGAGTGGAGAGCAGACACTGCTGAGAGCAGAGGTTAAAAGGTGCCTTGTCTTCACACAGCCTCCCCAAAAGCAGGGATCTGCATTTTAACCCCTCCCTGCTCTCCCCATTAGAGGGTAGGAGCTGTGTGCTGAGGAATTGATCACCCAGGCACCATTTCAGGCCACATTTGAAGACTGGGAGCACTTTAAGGAGCACACAGCTTTTTATGTGTGTTAAACTGTTCATGTTGAAGCATCAGGTGCCCAGGAGACTTTTGCACTGGGTTTGCTTCACACATTCCACTGTGACCTTTTGCCCCAGCTCACACAAAACCTTAACAGGGATATAATTCCTGAGTATCTCATGTGCGACCGTTCTTCCCCAGGCACAACTTGTTTTATTTTCCCGTACGTTCTGCTTTGCTAAAGATGCTCCAAATGAGCTCCAATAGCTCCAATTATGCTGATTTGTCAGTGGAGCCCAGTGAGGGCGAGCTGGGGACTGGCACACAGGAGGAGCAGAGCACAGTTTTACAAGATAACCTCATAAAATTTAACAGTTGCCGCAACACATAAAAGAATAGAAAAGTTATCTTAATTTTCTTACTGTCTCCTGCTATATTCCAGTAACAGATTCTTATATCCACTCCCCAGGGACACATCTTTCCCATCCACTGATCAACTGAGGTCTGAGTCTTTTTTAAATTGTCTTTTCCTTATCATCACCATTTTGAGGATTTGATCCCAGACCTTGGCTGTTAAGGTGCCCTGCCCTCCACCACAACTCTTGGTGTGTGGTTGCTTATAGCAGACTAAAAGAAGCTTTTCATGAGAACCAGACCAAGGTGTATTTTCCCCCATGATCACTTTTCTGTCTATGATTTCATGTGTGTTGATTATTTTTTTTTTTCTTTTGAATGGATCTGTGCACAGTGGAGGAAGCTGTGTCCAGTGCTTTGTGGGTGTTTGGTTTGTGGAGCACAACATGTGCTGAAACGTTCATTACCCAGCTCTGGGTTGGAATTTCTTGGTTTAAATTTATCAAAGCACCATGGAATGGCTTGGGCTTAAAAAGACCTTCCAGGTCATCTCACTCCAGCCCCTTGCCATGGGCAAGGACACCTTGCACTAGACAGGGCTGCTCCAAACTTCTCAATAATCCATTAGGAAGAGTTTTTGTCCTGTTGGGAAGCAGGAGACAGCTGGGGGTGTTTCAGAGCACACTGTCTGAGTTCCTTGTGAGCCATTGCCACGAGCTGCACTTTCCTGAGACACCAAAAGCAATTTGTGTCCCTCCCCATGGCATCCCCAGGGCACAGAGTGCACAGTGAGCTCTGCCAGGCTGTGACATGGCACTGCCACTCTGCAGTCACAGCACGCCCAACACGAGCTGCTGTGCCACTCCTGTGCCATGCAGGAAAACCCTGCCTGCCCTCATCTCCACCTGGCTCTTCCCAGCTAAAACAAGAAATTAAAAAGTAAAAAAAAAAAATAGTTAATCAAAAACCAAAACAATAAAAAATGCCTAACATTTACTATACTTACAATTTTATTTTTTTTAAAAAGCAAACTAATTTGTAATAAACAAAGCTAAAACTTGCATACAGGGTGAGGCGTGCAAAACTACCAACAATAAATAATAAATCCAAAACCTTAAACCAACAAAAACTAATCTCAAAATCTAAATTGTGCCCAAATGGGTAAAATGCATGCTCCAGAGACACAGTTGAAAAGTTCATGTGCAATAAAAAGTTTAAAAACCTACATCAAAAACCCCCAACAACCCCTAAATTAAAAAGGCACAAGAGCAAAAAAACTTCTAGTTCATTTTAATACAAAACAAAAGTAAGCAAAACTAAGCAAAGCTAGAACATCAATAAATATTAAGCATATTGTATAATCCTAAACTTTTAAAGAATAAATAAAGCAATAGTTTAAAGTAAAATATGTTAAGAAAAGCTGTCCCCCATGCACCTCAACACTAAATAAATACATACCTACTTTATAATTCTCATTTCTCACGAATTTTAAAGTCCCAGCAAGGAGAGCAAAGGATGCAGCCCCTCCTTGGACACATAACCCTCAATTCTCCTCAGCTCCTGCTTTTCCTGGCAATAAAGTCATGACAAATCCTATCTGTTGTCGTGTTCTGCAGAGCAACACGGGCTGAGCTGGTGACAAAGTGACATCAGTCAATTTTCCTTGGAATCAGCCCAGGCTGGCCAGGTGCTCAAGGAATGACACCTTGAGAGAAGGCAGAACCTTCTCTCCCTCTCTCTCAAACACAAACTCTTCTCCCCATCAAGTGTCCTTCTGGAAAACCTTTGTGCTTCTCAAAGAGGAAAGGCTCCTGGATTACATTTTTTTGACAAGATAGATGAGAGGGTTTTCACACGAGACCAAGGGAAGTAATGAGCTGTAATCTTTGAGCTGGAAGATATCTATCTTTTTTAATTACAGGTAGATTATTTCTATATTAGCCCCCACAGCAAAAGGCAGAGCCACAGAGGTTTCTCAAAGCACTGCTGTGTCAAGACAAAGGGATAGACGAGTTTGGGACCTTGGCATGAAAAAGAGAAAAAGATTTTCAAACTTGAGTCTATTTTGAATTTTATAACTCCGTGCAATTGATGTTATTCAGCAAGCAGGTATTGTGACACTTATTCACTACAAGGAAAAGGATATTGCCATCACATCAGGGAGCTATCTGGTCATTAGATAGTCCCTGCCAACATTTCTGCCTCAGTCTGACGTGTCTCCACTGTCCTTGTCAGAGCAAGCTGCAACCTTCCCGTCACTTAGAACAACTGAAGCCCATTTCACCAAAATATCTCTTTGCATTCCTATTTTTACATCGAGATTCCCTTTATCTTTTGCCTAAATGAAGGAAGGAAGTGTGACTGTGATGCTCCCTCGAGATACATTTGTGTATGACAATTTTTGAATTACAATTTTTGCTCATCCACTTGTGTTTGCCAAAGTGTTGGTGATGTCTGAAGCCTTGGAGGAATTTTGTCCAAAGGCACCATGGTTTAACCTGCTAGAGAGAATGGGCAAGTTGAGTGTTTCAGGTTCCTGTGATCAGCCTGGTGACTTGAAAAGGGCATTTCCAACCTCCCAAACAGCTCCTGTAGAACTGCTGCTTTCCTGAGACCTGCTCCTACAAGAAGAATTTCGTGAGAATTTCCTTGAGTGAAATCCTGGTGCTAATGACATCCCAGCTGAGCCATAGAGAATAAAACCAGGATCCTCAAAAACTGTAGTTTGAATGTTATTGGAGAACATTTGTGTCCAAATATTTATTGTTTGGAGTCAAGTTGTGCCAAAGTTGTGTTAATGACTATTTTTTTTTCTTTTCTTATTAAATTAATGGATTAATGTCTTGTCAATGGTATTTTTTTTGTGTGTGTGGAAAACAATCAGAAAACAGGGATTTCCTTTTTTCAATATTTTTCCTCTTTCTGGGAAGCAGCACTGATAGTGAAATTTCACACAGCCCTTCTGCTTTCTGAAGTTTATTCCTCATTGAAAACTCTTCCAGGGTTGAGTCCTTCTAAACCAGAGAAGCAGGGCTGTGTGCAAGCAATGAAGAATAGCACAGACATTTCCACACCTTGGGAAAAGGGGAAAAGTAAAGATAACAGAGAGAAAAGGGAAGGGGAAGGCTTCAAATCAACAGAAGGAGAGAAAAGGGGAATCAGATAAAGAGACAGAGAAGTCAGACTTAAGAATTAATTTAGGAAGGAAGTGCATGATGAAAGATGTCTTTGTCTTTAGGTATTGAATTGAGAACTCCACACCTGGGAATTACTGTTAGGTGAGCATTGAAAACTGAAGCTGGAAATCAGAAAGTGGTAACAAAGTAAACTCATGCCAAAGGAAGCCTTTAACAAGTTTTACTTCTCTTATTGCACCTCTCAGGTTGTCTAACTTCAGATTTAATGGATATTCTCCACTGGAGTTCTATCAGTGAGCTGGAGGGAAGGCTATTAGTATGCTAATCAGTTCTGCAGAGTAAATTGGTTATAGGAGTGGGGTAAGGTACAATAGGGGAATATTTTTTAATTAGCACACTATGAAGCCAACACTCCCCTCGGTGCCTGTGCACGTCCCCTGTTGACATTCATTTCAGCCATGCCACTTCCACTGGAATCAGGGGCTTTGCAGGGCTCTGCTCCATCCCAGGGCAAAGGAATTCCCAGGGAGGGAGGGTGGGGCAGCAGTGCTGGTGTCCCATCACAATCCCAGACTGGTTTGGGTTGGAAAGGACCTTAAATCCCATCCATCCCACCCTGCTATGGCAGGGACACCTCCCACTGTCCCAAATCCCAATGTCCAACCTGGCCTTGGACATTCCAGGGATGCAGGGGCAGCCACAGCTGCTCTGGGCACCCTGGGCCAGGTTCCTTCACAGGGAGGAATTTCCAAACCTACTCGTGTGGGAAGGTTTGTGGATTCTCACACACAGGATGTTTAGGAAGGAGAGTTTGTCCCGTTTGAATCAGCTTTCACAGCCAATCCCAGGTGGGTTCAGTGCTTATCCTGGACCCAGGCTAAACTCATCTTTTCTGCAGATGGACTTGTAGGGTTTATCACTGGTGTTGGAAATACCTGGGAGAATCAGCCCTGAAAAACAATCTTGCTCACTGATTATCTTTCTTTTATTAAAAAAGTTTCTTAGGTTCACAAGCCTCCAATGAACCTTTGGAAGACTCGGTGGAGAAAATAATTAAAGCACCAGGAAAAAATGGTGTTTTGGGAATCATAATGTGAATAATAAAAACAGGGCAATAATTTGCAGTTTGGTATGTGGATTTTTATCACTTGAATCACATTCTTTTAAATTCGCTTCCTTCAATATCAGCCACCCCCAGGAGATGTAACAGTGTTTTAAAAGTCATTGTGTAATGGTCAAACTTTCATTTCCTTTATAATTGCTCACTGCTAGAGCTTTTCTACTTGGTTCCCTCAAACTCTTAAATGAAATATAAAGTATTTTGGAATCAATTCTTGTATTGAGAACCTTGAGGTCCACGTGTTGATGAAGAGAGCTGAGTGTCACATGGCCATGAGACAGAGGATATTGTTGAAGGAAAGCCAGCAGATATTGAATTTCTACAAAAAAATACAGATCAAACACCTGTGTGAGCTCCAGGCTTTTCTTGGTGCATCCCACACATCCCACTCACTGCTCCTATTTACTGTAAGAAAGGCCAGAATGTCACCCTATACTTTCATTTATTTATATTTTACTTCATAAGAATTCAGTATAATCTGAGATTTGAATCCTTGAGAGAAACTTAAACTGCCACCGTACTATTCATGACCAAAGTTTGAAAATGGCTCCAGCATTACTGTAAGAGCCTCTGGAAAGTCAATTTTAATTTCCTCTCTTGCAGGTAAAGCATAAATGACAGTTCTCTTGTATTAATTTCTGAGTAAATTTATTTCACTGAATTAAAAGGTTTTAACATTATTACTACACAATACTGTCTAATAAAAAGGAAAATATTGTTGGGGGTTTTAAGGATCTCAGCTTTAATCTCCTTGCAATAACCACCTCAAACATATGGCTAAGGTTTATTAAAATACTGAAGAAATGTTGTATTAGAACAGCTGAACATAAAAGTATTGGTTAATTGGGCTACACATCAAATGTCCTACCAGCCTTATCCCTTTTATCTCAGGCTCAGGAGATATTTATAAAGACAACTCTGCATTTGATGCCTTTTTTTTTTTTTCCTTTTTTCCCTTTTATTTTTTTTTTAAGCAGGCTGATAATTAATCTTTTGGAGGAAAGGATAAAATGGTTCAGATGCTCTGGCTCTGTTTGCTACTGAACCTAAATCTTGAAGGTCCAAGACCTGAAGCCTGCAGAGGAGAACAGGAAATACAAATCCAGAAAATGCAACCCCAACATCCCAAAGCCCCTCTGGCAGCAATAAACACGACACTACACAAATCTGGGCTCCCTAATTGGGGTGGATTTTCTCCTGCAGCCTGATTCCAGCCCCAGGTGGAAAGGCTGGAGGGCATTTGCCCAGTGCAGGTTGTCCTGAATTAATTCTTTAGGGAACTGGGGGAGATTATCCAGGAAAGCTTGGAAAACTTGGAGCCTGAGTTTGACAGAGAATCAGCCACAACCCATTGGCCAACATTTAATCACCTGAACTCACTGGGAATATTTCTGCAGTGATTTCAGCCCCTCACCACTGCTAAACTAGAAAAGTGCTCTTCTGCTACTTGTGTTCCATGTTCACAGGGAGGAATTAAACCTTTAATGATTTCTTGCCTAATGGTCCAGACTTCTCCATTCTAAGGGCCACGTATTTCTATTTATGGAGCTTCCACTGGCCAAATATGAAGTTAGAATGCTCACAACCCACTCTTCCTGCAAGGCCTGGCAGCAGCTTGCAGAAAAGACTAAAGGATTTACAGGCACAATAATTCAGAGGGGTTTTTTTTTTCCCTTTGAAATCATAAATAAAATGGCCAAAATAACAATGAGAAATTAATGGAGTCCATCAGCAAAAGAATTACACGGATGGTAAAGGTCACTTAGAGTTATTTTGAGCCCTGTCATCCAGTTTTGGCCCCATTTTATGTGATCTGTTTGTTTTGTATCTCCCTGGTTTTTAATCAGTCATGCAGTACCAAGTCAGATGTTTTATAGAAGGCTGTTACAGGACATTACCATGGTTATCAATAAAATTTGTAATCTCGTTCAGAAAAAAAAAAGCAATTTTGACAGGATCTTTTTTTCCTAAGCCCGCATTGATTGGCATTAATTAGGTTTCTGCTGTTAATCCTTTATTAATCAAATTCTCCAGCAGCCATTCCAGGCCCAGTATCAATCTGACAAACCTGTAATTACCAGGGTCAGCACATCTCACTCTTTTAAATACCGGAACAACATTTGCTTTTCCCAGCCTCCTGGCACTGCCCCACTGCTCCCAAACTCGTTCCAAAATTCACCAAGGCAGCTGGAGCAGCTGGAGCAGCTGGAGCGCAGCTCACTCTGATCAGGCACTGTAAGATTGGGCAAATTTGGGGAGCACTGGGCTGGCTGGGCTTTGCTTTCAGCTCTCCTTGGTCACAGGCTCACAACAGTGTTGCAGAGATGCAGTTTTGGATGATTAAACCAGGGTTTTGCTGAACAGAAGGTAAAGGGGAAGAGAAAAGAAAACAGAAATAAGAGAGAAAAGGACGTGAGGCAGAGTTGGGAGCAAACCCCAGGATTTTTCTCCATGCCCAGGTGTCCTCATGGGTCACATGAAGGTGAAGAACCTTGGCTGTGACAAGGGCTGGGGACAACCCACTCATCCCTGGATCCCTCTCTGGGATTCCCAAACCTCCCTGAAGTGGCACCAAGAGTTTCAGCTCAGCCCTCAGCCAGAGCTGCCCCAGCCTTGGCACTCAGGCTCTGGAGAAAGACTTTCCACACAAACCTTCCCTGGACTTTCCTGAAGCTTTAGAAAAGATCTTGGAATAGTTGGCATGTGGTTACTGTGCTAAAAAGAGAGAGAAAGGACAGCAACACACACGGAGCTCTTTGGGGAAAAAGGCCAATTTATTGTACAGACAGTTTGTATTTAAAGTGTGTCAGTGCAGCCAGGACAGGACAGGAGCTCATGGGACAATTGGGAAAAACATCCCTGGGACAGCACCTCAGGATGTGTCCCACGGCAAAGACACCAGGGGTTAATGTTGGTGATGAATTCCACTCTGTTTGTCACCGTGTTGTCACCCTGGGAGACTCCTCCCTAACTGAAGCTGCAGTCAGCTTGGCAGCCTGGGAATGGAGCTGAGAGTCAGGAGAAATCCAGGCCTGGAAAGAATTCCCAAGCTGTGATTCCCCAGCTCTCGAAATGTGTGTGTCCACATTGGCACCATCCAAGTGCAGTTCTGGGTGGTTTTTCCACGGTGAGGAGTGAGGGGGGACAGGGGCAAGGCCACAGTCGTGACATTTCCCCTTTTCCTTGGCCAAAACTCTCCAGGATATTGAGGATGCACTGGGGGTCAGCCCCTGTGTTTGCAAAGACTCCCTAACACGAAGCTGGATAACAATTCCATGATTTTCTGACCCTCTTCTCCTTTCTTGCACTCACAGAATGCATCCAGGGATGGGACATCCACGACTTCTCCCATTTATTATCTTACTGTATCTTATTTTCTATCAGTTATTATCTGAACTCAGTCATAGGGTGGTCTGGATATCCCCATTTTTTGGCTAGTTTTGACCATCTCATTTTGTCTTCTCCCAAGCTGCACCATTCCACAAAGCTGGAGAATTTATTATATTTTCATCCTTAGCACGTGGTCTAGATAATTCTACCAGCCAAGATTTTTTTTTTTTCAAGAAATCCTTTTTGTCTTAATGGTAGAAACTTATCACGGAATAAGATTAATATTAATCTACAGAAAAGAACAAGATAAAGATAGATTTTGCCTATTAAATTTAAGAATGACAATCAGTTAAGTGTCTCCTAAGTAAGCCAAATTAAAATGAAACACCAAGAAAAGTATATATGACAGGCTATAGTGTATTAAATGGTTTCATTATCCTCTGATATAATGGATAACAAATGGATTTGGAAATTGATGCAATGTTTAGAAAAAAGGATTCCTGAAGAATTGCAATAAAATTAGGCTGAATTTATGTCTCCACCATTAAATTTTCACTGCCAACTCACAATGTTAGCTGTGGGTTTTAATGTCTGTTTATGTGCCTCTTTCGGGCAGAATTTGAAATTAGTTATCAGTTATCATGGAAGGAACGCTTAGGAATAAATCCATATTAAATTAAAAAAACCATGGTAAGATAAGGATGCAGCATTTGTAATACTAGTAGGGAAAAAGTAAAGGCAGAAATATGCTTATATTACTAATGAACTAATTAAATTAGGTATTAATGTAGCCAATATTCACAGAGATTGTGCTGCTCTTTTATGTTTTAAATAAGTTTTCTTGCAGCACAGCCCTGTTATAAAGTTTTACAATTTTTAGTGTGTTATTTTATACGTGAAAAATCACCATAGATTCCATTTTGTCCAATAGATTGTACTTATGAACCAATTTGAAATTCTCCACGAAATCTAAAGATGGATTTAAAATTTATTAGCACGAGCATGGAAGGACATAGGGCAGATTAAAAATAAAAAAGTGCAATTTAACCTAAAGTATTATTAGTAATAACACTGCAATCAATCACCCCTCTTATCTACTCAGATGCCTTTAGATTCTATCATTTAAAAGCCCTGGTGAAGACAAATCCTGCTGAGCTGAGCACTGCAGCTGGGGTTTGCAAAGGACCAGGCTGGAATTTGTCCCTTCAGTGCCCAACTCCTCCCCTGCTCCTCCTGCACCTGCACACCTGAAGCAGCTCTGGTTCAAGAGAGAAAAATAAATCAGGCTGGGAGAGCTGGGGTGCTCACCTGGAGAGGAGAAGGATCCAGGGAAGGCTCAGAGACCCCAAAGGGGATCCAGGAGAGCTGGAGAGGGACTGGGGACAAGGGATGGGGGGACAGGACACAGGGAATTGCCTTAAGATGAAGAAAGGCAGTTTTAGATGGGATATTAGGATGGAATTCCTCCCTGTGAGAGTGGGGACGCTCTGGTACAGGGTGTCCATAATGCCTTAAGTTTTAGCTTTCATATTTTATGGATTCTGCACTGCATTAGTGTGTAACTCTGGACTCCAGATCAAGTGTTCCAAGTTCTCCTCCCAGCTCAGGCACACAGAACAATCCTTTTCCAGCCCCACAGCCAAGGACACGCTGCAGCTCCAGCCCCAAAAAGTGCAAACAGCAGCGACTGGAGGAGAGAATCTGGGAGGATGGGACTGCAGAACCTGGAGCTGGGATTGGACAATGAACCCAAGATGGAAATGGACCCAAACTGATAAAAGTGTGAAAACTCCTGACCCAGGGTCCATCTTGGGTGTAGCCATGGCCAGGCTCTTGTGCTGCCCAAGGTGAATCCTTTGAAGGGTTTGTAATAAATCCCTGCTTTATTCCTTTAACTCTATTCCAGGGAGCCTCTCAAGGCCTCACCCAGAGCAGCTGTGGCTGCCCCTGGATCCCTGGCAGTGCCCAAGGCCAGGTTGGACACTGGGACAGTGGGAGGTGTCCCTGCCATGGCAGGGGTGGCTCTGGATGTTCTTAAAATCCCTTCCAACCCAAAGCATTCCTAATAAGCTGGAGGTTTCATATTTTAAAGGAAAACTTCAGAACCTCTTGGCTCCCTCCTGCATTTTACCATGAACAATTATAAGAATTGTTAAACCCAAGTAAATACTTGAAATCCACAATGTTATTTTGCAGCAATTTTAGCTCTCTTCCAATAGGCTGTTAAGCATAAGAGGTTTTTGTTGCTCTGGCTACTGTTCTAAGCACTGCCTGCTGAGTAATTCCAAGGTCACAGCAAGGAAAATCAAATAGAAAAACTGGGATGGGAAAAAGGCATCAAGTGGGAATAATTTTGGTTTGCTCTGTAAAGAGCACAAGGGGCTGAAGAAGCCAAATAAGTAAATTTAGTTTGGGGTATCATTCTCAGTTGTTTTCTCTATTGCTTTATTCTTTCCAACATGCCAACAAGAATGGCGTCAGAAATTCAGGAAATTCAGAGGTCACAACAAAAGTAACCTGCAAAAGAGACTGCAGTCTGAATTATCCAGGGAAAAGGCATTTGGAAGTGGAGCAGAGCTGGTGCCAGCAGTGTGGAAGAGAAAAAAGAAGCAGCAGAAAGAAAAAAATAAAATAAAATAAAATAAAATAAAAAAAAAAATAAAATAAAATAAAATAAAATAAAATAAAATAAAATAAAATAAAATAAAATAAGCTTTAACATCTAAACCCCCTCAGGTGTAATTCAGCAGCCTGCTCCCTGCCTGCACCAGCTCTCCTGCTTCTGCAGCCCATGAATTCCTGCAGCAGAGCTTGGGAATGTCACCAGCCCCATGTGAGAGGCAGGTGCTGGCAGGGGCTGCTTGTTTGCTGTGAAAAATAGTCAGAGCTGGACCTCCAAACTGACTTTTCCAGCCTGCTTGCTCGAGCAGTTTAATCAATATTTCACTTTGATGTCTCCGTTACATTAGGACTAAAATGACATTTACAGGCAGCTCAAAAAGATCTTAACTCCTGCAATCAGCCCCCAAATATCTCTCCCTTGTTTTTCCCTGCTCATCTGAGTGTTAATAAGCACCAGGATTAGGGAACCAGCACTAAAACATTCCCCATCCATGGCAACCCAGGAGGAACTGGAGGCTGCTCCTCTTGTTGGGAGCTGTGAAAAGCTCCAAATTAATTAGAGACTTTGAAATTCTTGATTCCTTTTCTTTTCCTCTTGTCTCTGCCACCTTCTGTAAGGGACAGCAAACCCGACACGTTCCAGGCATGCAAACACTCATTCACTCGGTTCTTTTCCCAAACTATGCTGATGTTTCCTGGGAGAATTAAAGGACAGAATGATTGGCTGCACTGCTGGCCTGTGGCCAGCCCAGAGATCTTTACCTGGTGGATTAAATGCAAATCTGAGCAGCCTGGGCTGGGGGAAGGAGTCCTTGCCCATGCCAGGGGGTGCAGGGAGCATGGACATGGACATGAGGGATGAGAAGAGCTTGGAGGTCCCTTCCAAACCATTCCATGGTTCTGGGACTTTATAAAACCCTTGTTTAGTGTGCAGGCTGAGTCTGATCCCAGCCTGTTCCAGAGGCCAAGGAAGATGCTCCAAAGGAAGAAGCTGGGAACAGCTCCCTGCTTGGGAAGAGACTTAAACAATTGCAGAATTTTCCTCTTTCCTTCTTCCAGCAAGGATGCAGGGGCTCTGCTCTTGCTGCATGTGTGCTGTTTGTGAGGACTGACCTGCAGGTGGTTTAACTGGGTTTAACTGGGAGATCTCACAGGAGATGTCTGCTCCTATGTAAAAGGAATTAAATTAATCCACACAGCTGCTTTCTTCTGTATTTCAGGTTTATCTACAGAAATTCTCCTCTCTGGCTCAAGCACTGGTTCTTTTGAAATCTCTGTGGTCTCAGCTGAGCAGCCAGACTCTCATTTTGCTAAAAACTGCCTCTGGTGAGCAAATGAGGCTGATCTCCTGCCCACCACAGCCAGGAGCAGGGACAAGGGGGTCTCAGAGAGCATCTGCAGTGCTGAGCCCCTTGAGGAGGGGAGAGATTTCAATACAGCAGTGAGAGTGATATCACCTGTTATTTAGGAGAATGGTGCTAAAAAAGAGAGTCTTACCAGAAATTAATAAAAGGTACTATTGCACATTTCTTTCCTTATCTTGTTCCAAATAAGCTTCCAAGACAATTCTTCCATGTTATGCTTCAAATTATGCAGCATTTTAAAAGATATTACTCCTAGTTTCTGTTCCATTTCCTAGCTGGTGTTTCTGATGACAATCACATCTGATCCTCTTCTGTATGGTTTGTGTTTGACTTAGACTATGAGTTTAAGGGGTGAATTTTGCAGATTCACTGCTCTGAAGCAAATTTCATTGATGGCAATCACCTAAACAGATCAGCAAACTTCCCCATAAAGACAACAATATTTATAACAATAAACATTTATACTATTCTTGTTCAGTATTTTAGAGTTCAGGGTCAAGAAACTCAACCATACAGGTTGCAAGGCCAACACTGGAACTGTCCTAAAAGACCCAAGTGGCCTTAAAAGTGCAGGGGCAGGGCTGAAAGATGTCACTGTGGGAGATGTCACCACTCCAACACCATCAGGGACCCTCCTGAGCTCACACAGTGCAAACTGGGAGGAGAGATGCCTCTTTCCCCACGTGGAAATTTTGGAGATTTCAGGTGCCTTGAACTCCTGTAAAGCTTTTTTCTGAAATCACAATCTGGGAAACTGCACTCTGCATTTTGTTATTTATTAGCTGCCTGCAGCTCTTTAGTATTCCAGGGAATCCTCCTCCTTCTGAGAGCCAGGGAAAGACATGACAGAGCAAAGGGCAGCATAGACAACATCAAGAAGCCAGAAAAGTAGGGGAAGCAGGGAAATATTGTTTCATCCTTTCCTTACAGGCACTTTTTTATTATATGAGGGCTGAGCTGCTTTGCTTTGCATTTTACACTGGAACTACAGGAGTTTTTCTCCACTTCTCACCCGAGGGGAATGGCCCAGTGTAGCTCTAGTCTGAGAGTTAAACCAGACCATTAAACCAACCTGGGAGCAAAGGAGAAGAGGTGCTGCAATATTCAATTCTAGTGTGTCATCTGCTGAATCAGAGAGTTTATCTGGGAAGGAAGGAAAGGCTGTAGACCAGCTGCTGCTCTTTGTGGATGCTCATGAAGATCACACCTGAGTGAATATTCACAGAATACTTACATGGACTTTCTCCTTTTCAATTGCTCCTGCTAAGTTGTTTTCCTACTCCATAATGCTGAGTTTGGTGCCCTGCTCTTTTCTCACCTTCCATCTGTGGAATTTGTTAGTAGCTGTGAATGGGTTGCTGACATCCCCAGGAATCGCCCTCTGAGCCCTTTTAAAGTGCAGTGAGACAAGTGAAGAAAGATTTCTGTGTGTTCACTTGGGATTCAGGGAGCCCACGTTAGACTCTTCTCAGCCATTTCCATAAAGATCCTTGGGGAATGCCCATTTTCCCCTGGGTTTCAATCCCTGTCCACAAAGGATAGGTTCCTTTTCTTCTCCCTGAGCTGTGATAGCTTTCAAACACTGTAACAGATAAGAAATTAATAAATTAGCTTGTAACAGAGCATTATTCTACTTGTCTTTCTAGAAATACCATAGAAGTATCTAGAAGTTCCCTCCCTGGAAAAGAATAAAAATCTGTCTGTAAAATGAATTAATTGAGTATAAATGTGGCAGTGCAACCCTGAATCCAATAGGGCTGGGAGTCATCTCCCTGAATCTCTCCAAGGTTTCAGGAAGAGAGAGGAAAATCCTCTCTTGCTGGGCAGGGAGCAGGGTGCAGTCACAGCCTGGCACATCCTGCCCCATCAGCACTTCAGCCACCAAAGTGCTAAATCAGCTCTGTTTACAGCCCAGGAATCTTCACCAGGAAATTCATGTTTCTGTGGAAGCTGCTCCAAAAAGGGAAGCAAGAGTGGCAAGGTAGGCCAGGGAGACAAGGCAGCAGCACTTAAAAAAAAAAAAAAAAAAAAAAAAAAAGCTGCTTGTGATTAATATATTCCATTTTCACAGTGAGGATTGCTGCTCATGGATGTGTCTGGCAAACTCGATGTGACAGGCCTAAAGAAGCATCCACACAAGTTCACCTATTCTTAGCTCAGTGTACAGCAAACTTCTGTTTGGAGGCAAGGACTCATTTTCCAGATCACATCTGAACATTTTTAGGATAATTGAGACAGCTGTTGGTGAAAAAACTGCTGTAGCTTGAAAATCACTTGGATGTTGATGCTGTAAGGAAACTGCTCTTCTTGGTCCTTGTGGAGGAGAAAGGGAGCACCACCTCACTTCTCACCTCAGCACGAGTTCAGGAGTGCTGGAAGGAAGATTTTTGGTATTGGCAAGTTAAGAGAACGGATTTATGGTGAAGGAATGAGGAGAGCTTTAACAGGTTTCAGTTCCTTTCTCACTACAACCCTGAATACAAGACCTCAAGTCTTTACAGGATTAGAGTCAAGTATTTTTTGCTCCTTCCCCATCATATGATTACTGCTACAAACATCCATATTTATGAGCCCTTCAAGTGAATCCAAGTTGTGAGTAACCTATTTTTCATTTTCCCTCAGAAGTGTGGAGATGTCAAACAAAGCCCCTTTCTCCAGATCAGCACAGAACAGAAATAAGAAGCAGATCTGCAGCCACTCCCTCTGTGTCTGTGTCTTCTCCAGGTTCTGGCAAATGAGATTATTTCCATGTGGCTCAGCCCTGGACACATACAAAGGTTTCCTGAACATATTTTCAGTGTGGAACCTGCACAGCAGAACTGCAGAAATGGCACAAGGTTCTATTCCTAAGGCCTGAGTGTGACATCTGAACTAGCAGAAGAATCAGAGGGTGCTAAGTCACAACTGCTGATTGAAAAAAATTATCCAAAATTTCTGACCAAACTCTCCTGTAACATGCAGCTACAGAAAGTTGAAGTCTGGAATTGATCCTGGTGCAGAGGAGAAACATTATATTTTCTAGGAGGATGATATCCAGGTCTCCAAAGAAAATATCAAGTTTTGATTTATTTACATTGACAGGATCCTCCTCTTTGGCCACTTGTCCATTACCAGTTAAATAAACTTTCAAATGACCTTGTACTTACCTCCAGGATCAATGCTAGGCAGGACAAATCACATTTATTTTCCTGTGCCTGGAACACACCAGGGATGTCTGCCACAAACTACAGCCAGGAAAACAGGAAATTCCCTTTAGGAATTACCTGGGAGAGCCAGACCCTAAACCTGCTCACGATTAAACATGGTGCAAAGTCAATGAACACTCAGCTGATGTTTCTGTATCCACACATAATTGACAAAGTTCACAGATGGATCCTTGTCTGTCAAGGCCCAGTGCTGCCATTTGAAGGGGTTTTTTTAATAATAAAATGACTTTAGAGTAATTGGCATTTTCCATTGTTGTCAGAATATATACAAGCTGGGCTTTGAACCTAAATCTCTCTTGAAATATGTGCAGGGGTGTATTCCCTGCTTCCAAACTGAAAATCAGGTTACTGCCTTGAGTACTAGCTGGAGTTCTGATGAATGTTTATTTGGCACCATGTTCATACTGTTATGCACAAGTGCATAGAATTAAAATAATAATTTCTACTTGATTTCATGCTTCTCTGGCTTAATGGTCTCTGATGATTTTTAGCAGATCCATTATACATACTTAAATATAGAAAAAAACCTACTGCATGGGGGAAAAAAAGTATAAACTTGTGATCAAATTCACTCCAAAAAAAAGTTGGAAAGAAAATTGCAAATATGGCTTTTGCTAGGATTTTCCACTGTGCCTTTTCTGGCTAATATGACACCTCAGTGTTTGTAATAATCAGTGGTGTCCCCAAACCAATTTTCTTCTTGTCTCTACAAAACCCTGACAACTCCTGTTTTTCCTCTAGGTGCTGTTGAATGTAATTAGCAAATTGCTCAAGGCATGATTAAAATGTCATTTTGTGAATCTGTGCTATCCTCAGGTCCTTCCTAAAGCCACTCCCTACCTGCCCACTGTAGCCCTGTGCCACTCAAAGATCCTGCCACCAAACCAAGGGACATTATTTGACTCTGCCAGTGTTTTCCACACAGTGAGGACCCAGAGCAGCAGGGAGAGGCACCAAAATACTGCTGGAAGTTCCAGGGAAAATGGGGATTGGCACTGTCAAAAGCCACGCCTTGGAAAAGCATCCCTTAGGGGCGTGACACTGCAGTGCCATGGAATGCTGGCAGGCTGAGTGCTCAGGGATCTGTGCAGGGCTTCGGGAGAGATTTCCTGGGAAGAGAAGGGAGATAATGTGAATATAAGAGATGGTTTAATGTGTGAACATTGCCAGCCCTGAGCTGCACAGCACTGTGTGCTGCTCACCCCATCCCTGCAGCCTCCAGACAGGGCCAGCGAAGATTTGCTGTTTTGTTTGATGCCTAAAGAGGCTGAGCTGGAACAGAGGCTGGACAGAGTTAAATGAAATAAATAGGAAAGAGTTAAAGGAAATAAATAAAGGAGTAAAGCAGGGATTTATTAAATGGTCTCCAAGGGATTCACCTTGGGCAGCACAAGAGCCTGGCCATGGCTACACCCAAGATGGACCCTGGGTCAGGAGTTTTCACACTTTTATCAGTTTGG
This sequence comes from Acridotheres tristis, assembly GCA_037013685.1. Classification (NCBI taxonomy): domain Eukaryota; kingdom Metazoa; phylum Chordata; class Aves; order Passeriformes; family Sturnidae; genus Acridotheres; species Acridotheres tristis. Next base: position 2,974,508 of record CM072899.1, on the reverse strand, counting down.
GTCCATTTCCATCTTGGGTTCATTGTCCAATCCCAGCTCCAGGTTCTGCAGTCCCATCCTCCCAGATTCTCTCCTCCATTCGCTGCTGTTTGCACTTTTTGGGGCTGGAGCTGCAGCGTGTCCTTGGCTGTGGGGCTGGAAAAGGATTGTTCTGTGTGCCTGAGCTGGGAGGGGAACCTGGAACACTTGATCTGGAGTTCAGAGTTATATCCTAATGCAGTGCAGAATCCATAAAATATGAAAGCTAAAACTTAGGCATCACATTCAGCTCAGCTTTTAAAGAGTGGAGTCAGCAGCTCCAGTTTCCCTCAGAGCAATTGGGAATTGCCAAAGGGAAGTGCTGGAACTTGCCTGGCAATAAATGGGATTTTGGTGGCAAGGCTCAGGAAACTGTTCTGGGAAGGTTCAAGTGTTTGTGATCTCCCCACCAGCCCCAGCATCCTCAGCTGTTGTCACCTTCTGAAGAGATTGTTTGGTTTGGTTTTGGTTTATTAGTTTCCCTCCATTCTCACAAACCCCGAGTTATTTTTATCTTAGTCTGCCTCAGGGGGATAAATTGATATTGCTTAACTTTGCAAGGCCTGTTTATGCCTCATTTTCTTACAGGATCTCACACCAGGAGAGCTGATACCCTCTGGTTATAGCTCTGGGAAAACACAGCTCAGCTCCTCTCAGCTGTGTGAACACACACATGGAAAATATTCCCCAACTCCATCCTTTCCCAGCTTCCTCACCAGCATTGCTCCTTCTGTGTCCTTCCAAATTTGGGCTGAATTCCAGCAATACTGGTGTGTATTAGCTGCTAGAAATAAATCATGGAAAGAAATTTAAGGTTTGCCCCAGCACCTGTTAGTGCAGCTTGGCATGTCCAGCATTTCTCATAATTCCACTTTTTCCCCCCCAGTAAAAAGAAGAAAGAATATGAGAATTTATCTGGATTTTTCTACCACTGCTATCTATGTTACAACCAGGGTAATCTTCGAATTATATCTTCATTGTCCCAATGCAAATAATGATTTAAATTATTAAATAAATCTTAGCAAGGACATCAGATTTTCAGGACTTCTGTCTATGTGTGGTTTTCATGAAAGTGAAATAGATTTGACCTATCCCTGAAAAAACTTAATTCTCTAGAGAGCTGTGAATTTTGCATATTTAATTATTACAGAAGCATTTTTGTTTGGTATTTTTTCAGGCGAGTCTATATTTTATAAGGCCTCTGATGATTTATAATAATAAACGTTTTTTCAGCAGCAGCTGGTCTCAGATCATTATCTTATCAAACACTATTTATTTACTCCACCACATTTTTAACCCTTGTGCGTTTTTTTTTTTTTTTTTCTCTAGTCACAATATTTTATCTGGAAAGCAGTCAAGCTCCCCTTGGAAATCATTCACAGCACATTAAGGTCACATGTTTTTGGAGCAGATTTTGGGTAGTTCTTGAGCATTGAAGCTCCACCACCTGCAGAATTCGTGGTGTCCTCTCTCTCCATGGATCTGGCTGCTCTCAGAGACAAGTGAGGGACACTCTGACCTTCCCACAGAGTTGTTATCCTCTGAAAAAAAGAGATTTATTGTATTGGCAGCAGGCTGGAGGCCCTGGAGTGATGTCAGTGGAGCCCTGCTCCTGGCACTGTCAGGGAAGAGGAAACATTAACAGACTCTTAATGTCATGTTCCTTGGAAATTTCTGACAAGCTGCACATCCAATGCTCCCATGGAGACAGGTCTGAGGTGAAACAGGGATTGAAAGAATCCCCATGGCAGGAACTCAGCTAAAAGCTGTTGGTTGAGATGCACAAAATGGATGCTGGCTCTGCTCTGCCTTCCCCTCTCTGGAAGCAGCTCCTGGGGTGGATTTTGGGATCCTCCATGCCCTGAGGGGGATGCAGGGTCCCACAGTGCTGGGTGAGCTCCATCCTGCTGAGCCTGGCACCATGTGCACCTGCAGGAGGAGATCCTGGCGAATGGGGAATTTTTGGGAGATGTTGTCTTCAGCTCCTGGCTGGAGGGGACCGTGCACCATTGATAAAAAATCATGGAATCACAGAACCACAGAATAATTTGGGTTGGGAGCAGTCTTAAATCCCACCCATCCCACCCCTGCCATGGCAGGGACGCCTTCCACTGTCCCAGGCTGCTCCAAACCCAATGTCCAGCCTGGCCTTGGGCACTGCCAGGGATCCAGGGGCAGCCACAGCTGCTCTGGGCACCCTGTGCCAGCCCTGCCCACCCTGCCAGGGAGGAATTCCTTCCTGATATCCCCTCCAACCCTGCCCTCTTCAGTTTAAAGCAACTTCCCCCACTTCATACACTCCATCCCTTGTCAAAAGACCCCCTGTGTCCCCTGAAAAGCAGAAATAAATTCCCCTGGAGCCTTCTCCTCTCCAGGGCAAACATCCTCAGCCTTTCTGATAGGAGATCTGAGTGTTCTCCTGACCAGAGCAGAACCAGGAGGGAAAAGGGAGAAATAAAGCCATCGTTCAGCTGCCCAGGGTTAATCATGGGAATAGAGGAGATTTAAGTTCAAATCCATCCTCCTTATTTGAAGCAGAGAATTGAACTTGACACCTCTCCTCATCCCAAATCGGAGTGCATTTACCATGAGACCAGAGAGTCAATCCCTCAGTTTTCCTCTACCTTCATCTCAAGCACAATTGAAGCTGACATTATTTAAACACAGAAGGAACTTCAAGGAAATACAGAGGAGATTGGGAGCATCCCAGGTGCTGGAGTGGCTGCAGGATTTTCTGTGGGAGCAGCAGGAATAGTACCAAACCTGAGCTCAGATAAAACAGAAAATTGAAGATGCATAAAACTGAGATAATATCACAAAGTGTGGGTGTAACTTGACATCTACTGAGTGTGAGCTGTATTTTCACTGACATCACACAGCTTGAACCAAATGGATATTCAGCTTGGACATTTTTTTAATCAATTTTTTACATATTTAACCGGGAAAAAAAATGGTGACATGAATTAAAGATAATAGAGGGATTGGTACAACTAGTAATGATCAAAAAGCAAAATAAATATTCCTACTGATGAAATTGCAGCCGAGGCATAACCTTCATCACAAGACTTTTTACTTGCTATGTAATTTGTTAGATACATGATGCTTTCCAGAATTTGTTTAAAATATGATCATTTGAAGAGCCACCTGTTTTGAGAAGGTGTAAGTTAGCATGCCAAAAATTGCAGCCTTGCATGACATTCAGTTCCCTGGGAGGCTCATATTCAAACAAATCAGAAAATCATTGAACTTATTTTCTTCTGGTCAGAGGTCATCAAATTCATAGAGCGAGAGCACAATAATTCAAGAGGGAATGAATTCCAAAATGCAAATCTCAAATAGGAGGCAAGAGGGCATTTTATTTTCCCTTGCTGTTTTAGTTTCGGGGTTTAAGCCTGGCTTCACCCCTCCATCCTTAGCACATCTGGGTGTTTTGTGATGAGGAAGCCACACAAGTGGCTCCCACCTTTGTCACCCAGGTGCTCACAGCCCCTGCTCAGAGCTGCACTCATTCACACCGCGGCGAGTGCAGACAGCAGCTCCTGCCAGAGGAAATGTCTACACGCGGATTTGCAGAGACACTTTTTATGTTTGTGATCTCAATTAGAGCGAGGCACTGACTCGTGGGCTGCCCCTCGGGTGGATGGAGCTCAGGAGGGAGCTCCTCTCCGCAGCAGAAATGCCATTTGCAGCAAACATCAAAGCACGCTCAGCTATTTTCCAAGCGACTGCTCGGGCTCCTCTCTTTCCTTTCATGTCACTCAGTGCCAGCCCTCACCCAGGAGCGTGGGCTGTGGCCCCAGAGCCTCAGCTGATGGCAACCTGCTGCCCTGCCTTCCCCTGCCACCTTTTGTTTTCTCCTCCAGCCCCGAGTCTTTCCTGCCCAGATCCCCACCGAGCCATCACAGACACTGCACAGGCTCCTCTAACAACAGAACGAGCCTTGGGAAGCCTCACTTGTTGGGTTCATACCCCAAGCAGTCCCCAAATCCAATTTATGAGGAGATTTTTGATTCACACCGCCTTGACTGGGTGTATCACAGAGCTCAGGTGCTTGCATGGACTCCGAGGTGTGCACAGCCTTGTTGGTGTTGGGAGAACCTTCCAATTTCACCGAGTGCTGCACAAACACACTGTGACAGTTTTCCCTTGAAGATTTCCAGAAGCTAAAAGTAGAGGAAAAGTCTAAAAAGGCAGGAAAATCCAAGTCTCAAAGTAGAGAGTTTGTAGAGCTTTTAAATGCATCCTCTGGGAATTGCTGTTCATCCTTTTTCTATAAAACCCCCAAACTTACAGATGGATTCTCATATTGGTTATTTTATTGTTCTCTTATGTAAAAACAGCCAAAAGTACTCAGGGTTTGGGTTTTTTTTGCATTTGTTTGTAAGCTCAGAAGCTCCATTCCCTTCTCACCAGCACTTTCTTTAAATGAAGGCAAAGTTTGAAGCTGATTAATGATACTTGTATTTAGGTGGGGTTTTCTTGTTTTTTTTTTTTCTTTGTTTGTTTGTTTGTTTTGGGGGTTTTTTTATAAAGGGGTGGAGCAGGAGGGAAAAAAAGCAAGTGCCCAATCAGATGATAAAGATATGTTTATGTAGAGCTTGATTTTGCTGGGCCTGAGAAGCCATAAAGAGAAAAGACATCAAGTATGGTGGGACAGCTCCAGGTCTGCAGCCACACTGAGATGGTGCCTTGAGAAACCCCACGACCCAGGAGCAGCTTTTGTATGGCCTGAAGAAAGATTACAAGGAGGAAAGACAGAAATAACTGAGATAAGACAAGGAGGGTTGGGGTTTTTGTTATGGCTGAAGGGCAGCTGCAAGGGAAGGTGTTTCAGGGGGTTGGGAAGAGAAATGAGTAAAACATGGAGAGTTTGAAGCTATAGGGAGAAGAGGCAAAGGTGACTTGAAAATCAAGAATTCAAGTGACATGGGGGAAAAAAAAATGACTCAGTAGGAGGGGAGATTTGGAAAGGAGGGTTAAGATGTTACTATTCTGGTTGTGTTTATAATAATAAGTGATCAAAAGCCTCAGTTTGAAGTGAATTAACTTGTGCAATATCTTCCACTATTCCATTTAAAAGTATTTTGCATTTTCCCTTTGAAGATGAACTGAATTTAGAATTATTACAGGAAAGACCAACTTCTGTACATCAGAAGAAACAGCAGAATTGTGGCATGGGAAATGCAGCAGATGGGTGAAGCTGTGTAAAATCAGGATGTGCAAACTTCTCTGTAACACAGAGAAATATTCCTGTTCCAGCATTCCCCCTGCCCAGGCAGCTCAGATTTATGCACTGGGTTTTGTGAAATGCAACTTCAGGAAATTCTGCTATCCTGGAAGACTGGCACGTGGAGGAGGCAATGCCCTCAGCAATCCAAAGAGTGCCACCACATCCAATTTTCTAAAATATCTTATGATTCACGCCTGCAAGTGAAATAGCAGCAAACCAGAGCTGGCTTTTTAACCATTATCCACTGGGAAGTGTCAGTGCCTTGTGTATTTACAGTCACATGCACAAAACCAGAGCTTGAATCATCAACTCCTGCTGCAGCAGGGCCACACTGAGTGACAGGGGACTTGGACCTGGGACTTGGGTGGAAAATGATTGGGAATAGAACTTTCTGTTCATGCAGCTTGCAGGGAGTCTGAGTCAAATATCGCTGAAAGAAAGGGAGAGACTCTCCCAGGCTGAGGAAAGAAACTTAAATCAATAGAAGGATAATAACTCAAGGCCCTGGGATGTCCTTGAGAAGGGCACAACTTCCAGATCAAACACCTGCTTCACTCTGACACATCCAGGTACCTTGGAGTCGTGACTACTCCACTTGGAATTTGCAGGGAAGGACCAGATCATCCCCAGGTGAGACAAGGAAAAAGAGTAAGTTATTGTATAAAACCTCATGGAAAAGTCTCAGCTCATTTCAGAAATATTTTTAAGGACCCAACCCAGGGTCCTGATCTCTGTTCTTCACTTTGTATCTGCTGCTCACTCAGATGTCCCTACCTGCCAACTTCCACTGGCAAATCATACAACTTAAAATCCTGCTTGAAGTATCCAACTTCTTCAGCCCAGCCAAAAATCAGATAAATCAGGCAAATAAATTGGATTCAGGAGCTTTCTGCTGCTGGCTGAGTGCCCCTAGAGCCAGTGGAGTGTCAGGATATGCCATGGAAGGGATGCAAACCTCAGGGTATTGATATCTCCTGGCAACTGCAAAAATCAAAAGGGGGAAAATTGAGAATTCCACAGCGTCCTGCAGAGCAAACCCATCAGCAGGGAGGCTGAGCCTGGCTGTCATTGCTGCCTGGGCCACAGGAGGCAGGAGGGATCTGCCAGCATCCCTCTTGCTGTTCCACATCTGAAAAATGAAGTGCAAGAGAGCTCTGTGGTAGCTCTTTGAGAGGGTGAAGCATCAGTCACGCTGCTCCCTGAGAGCTCTGCACTTCCAAAAGCCTTTTGGAGTAGTTACCAGTCCTTTGAGGGACTGTGAATGCACTTGACTGCTTCGAGCAGAGCTATCAGCACACAGAATTACACCTTTAAATAAGGTATAACCTTCACAATCAGAGTGAACACAAATGGCAAAACATTTCAGAAAATAATTAATCTGAACAGTTTGCTCGACTTGCTAAGATGGATTTTGGTACAAATTGACTCACCTGGTTTTTTCCCTCCTGGCAAATCCACGGTTTGCTTCTCTCTAACATTGTCTTTGCTTTTTCAAGAGCATATCAGATTTGATTTGAAAGTAGAGCAAACAATATATTTTTTTTAAAGTCTTCATGTATATTTTATCCTAAAGCGATCTGTATCATTATTGATTGTTCCTGCAATAAGAAAGTTAATAGGATGAATTGCAAGTAGTTGCCATAGAAACTACCATTGGTCTCTTTCTCTTGGAGAGGAAGCACACAATTAATTTGTCTTTTAACCTACTTTATTGCTGCAAAGTCCATACAAATGCAGCAGCACAGGTCCAGATTCATTATACACTTCTGTGTCACTGTCCTCCTAAATCACCTTTTCAGATACACTTTTGAAAGTGTTTATTGGAAGGAAAGTTTTGATTCCATGTATTTTCCTGCTGTCTAAATTGCCCAGAGGAAAGCAGAGATGCTGAGGGAAGGAGGATTCATTCCTCTCCCACCATTCATCCAACACTTCACTCCCATCTCCCTGCCAGCAGAGAACACTTTGGAGCAGAGCATCCCTGGGGCCAAACCCATCAGCTCTGAAGCCAACTCGCCTCTCTGGGCCAGGCTGGAGGTGGTTCACACTTTCTTACTGAAAGGATTTAATTTGATGCTTTTATCACATCCTTTTGCCATTATCAATGCAGGTTTGGGCAGTTTTACCTGAGTAAAGACTTTGTGATTTGGCACACATTAAACCCACCCCATTCCAGGCCAGTCAGAGGAAAATGCCTTTTACCTTCTGCTGGAGTTTTCTGGGGGCTGCTTCCCCAGTACAGACATTAAACCACAGAGAAACGATGGAGAAAAGTGGTTCTGAGTTGGTTTGCTCTCCCTTTACACCAGAGAAACTCGATGTCCTTCTGTAACTTCTACTTCTCAGCTGTAAATCAGAACAGCAAACACTTTGATATTTCCCTTTATTTGAAAGAAACCAGGTTTTATGGGGAAACCTTGTTGGGTAGGTTCTCCCAGTTGGACACAGACAGTTTGTGTTTCACTTGGGCTAAGAAAGGACAGAGTAGCATGATTCAAAAGAGGAGCATAATCTTCAATGTGTGCAATTTTAATCTTTTTCTAAAATGCTAAAAATATCCAGAAATAAATCCACTAAGTAAATCCATAAAATAACACTGAAAGTGCCCATATGTATTAAGCAATAGTCTGTGCAAGTATTTAACATAAAGGAAAACCTCTCCTCTCATTTCCCTCCATTGGACCCACAGCTGTTGATGACCACAGACCCAAAGCCAAAGTGATCCAGAGAAAACAAGGAATGTGCAGGGACCTCTGCAGGTGGCTTTGCAAAGCAGAGCACTCCTGGGTGGGGAAGGACACACAGACTGGGATCCACAGGGTCCCACAGGTTTGCAAGGGGTCATTGCACCCTCAGCCTCCTCACCAAGAGGAGAAAGCCCCACCAGGTTCCAGGAGGTGAAGGATGTCTGCGGTGAGTGAGGAAGAGAGGGGTGGTTATCCCAAAACACTTCACTCATACTCACCTGTGAGACACCAAAAAGGGCTTTGGATTGGGAACCAAAGAGAAAACAGAGTTTCCCTGTGAAAAATTCTTGCCTTCCTCTTAATGGAGACTGAGGGAATTATTCCCAACTGAAAACCTCAACAAACTCAGGCAGGAGCTGATGCCTTTTTGGGCTCACCTAAAAACAGAGGGCAGACAGAATTAAGGGAATAAAAAGCTGTTCTATTTATTGAAGGGCCTTCAAGTACATTTAGGGCAGACAAAACCCCCGAGGGGCTACACCCAAAATTGGATGATGGGTCACAGATTTTCGCACTTAGGAAAGTTTGGTCCATTTGCATATTGGGGGTTAATCTTCCAATTACAGCTCCAGGTAATGAAGTCATTTACCCCAAGTTTGCTGCCCCCAACTCACTTTTGTTTCCATCCCTGGGGCCCTGAGGCAGTGAGGTGTCCTTGATTCCCAGCCTGGAGAGGAATTGTTGTGTCTGCCCAAAATGGGAGAGCAGCAGCCAGGGCTGGATATGGAGTTTGGAGTTACACACTAAAGAATTACAGGATTACACATAGATGAAAAATATAAAAGCTGAAATTCGAAGGCATCAGAGCTGGCAAAGACCCATTGCAGCTTTCCTCCATAAAAGGGGAGCTCAGCCCCCAGGCAGATGTGCCCACAGAGCTTTTTGGGATCTCAGCCACCACATCTGCATGCAAAGGAACAGGAATGGGGGAAGAGGAGAGCAGAGACCCCACAGCCTCTGAGATGCACCAGAGAGGAGGGGGTGAAAAGGCTGAGGGCATCGAGAGGAAAAAAGGTGAATAAAAAATAACAGAGAGGTCAGGGAATGGGATCCTCACAGGCACAGCTGCAAGAGGGGAATTTTAAACAAATTCCTGTCAGAGGAGAGAGCAGAGGTAAATCCTTGTAGACAGGTAATTCATTTTTACCACCTCCTACAACTTCAACCCTCAATTGAAACCCTTATTAGATCCTGTCTGGACATCAGAACTTGCTGAAACGTGGCACAAAAGGTGGGATTTTTTTTTTAATACAGTTTATTTTTGGATAAGCTGATAGAATTGTTTGTTATAAGCATGAAAAGTGAGATCATGCTTTTCTTCTCATGTAAATGCTGTAGCCAGTGCAGGGAATTTATGAGAAGAATGTCTTTTTAGAAAAAACAACCCAAAAGAAAACAACTTGAAACAAACAACTGAGGATTTAAAAACCTTAACAAATGAAGTGGAGCTCATAAATTAAAAAAAAAAATCTGAAGATTAGCACATGAAAGAACAGTTAAGGTAATTAAAATAGTAATACAAAAGTGAGATTTTATTTTTTTAAAAAGTGTGGATTTTTTTCTCTCCTTTCTTATGAGCCTGAAGTGAACTTTTGTTTTGCTTTTTAGGAGAAAGCAGTGGCTGATCTATTCATGTTTGTTGACAAAAGCACTTCAGCAGCCTGAGGAAGAAAAGTTTGGTGTAAAAGAGGTGTCAGTCACTTCCCACAGTAACAGTGGTACCTGTGAGGGGGAAAAACAATAGAAAAACACTTTCTAAAAGGACTTGGCTCCTGAGTGGCAATAAAACAACCACCCCAGACTCAATTCTCCATAGAAAACTGATTTTCAATCGAAAGATTCTCCTCATTTCAATCTTTCAAGGTCAGCCTGTGTTCAGGTGGGGACAAGAACCACAGCCAGGACAGGCTGTCCCAGACCTGCTGAGCCCTTGTCCCCATTTGTGTGTGTTTTAGCTAAGCCTGGCTCAGTGTATGTGTGTCAGTTGTGCCTTTAAGCTCGAGTTTAATTTAGGATTTCTCGTCAGCAGGATGAGATCTCAGTGCCTGCTCCCATCACCTTGCAAACACAGGCATCCAGCAAGGATAAAGTGAATTAGGAGAGAAGATTCCCAGCCTTTTATGGCTTCGTGTTGTCAGTGCCCTGGTAGCCTGCTGGCCTCATTCAGCTCTGCTTCCCCCACCCAAAGAACGCACACACCTTGCCACGAGACAGCTGATTTATTTCCTTTTCTCTGCCTAATTATTTTTCAGAGGACAGAGAAAACAGGGATTTCTTCACCTCAGGGCTCTGATGCACCTGGAGACAGCACAGCCTGTGTGTTTGAGGAATAGATGAGATGGCACCTAAACCCAGGATGATTTTCAGAGCTTGGAAATCATCCCATGGATCCCATGTATCCCAGGCCATGGATCCCATCCCATGGATCCCATGGATCCTATCCCATCCCAACGATCCCAGCCCATCCCATGGATACCATCCCTTGGATCCCATGGATCCCATCCCGTGGATCCCATCCCATCCCATCCCATGGATCCCATCCCATGGATCCCATCCCCATCCCATCCCATCCCATCCCATCCCATCCCATGGATCCCATCCCATCCCATGGATCCCAGCCATCCCATCCCATCCCATGGATCCTATCCCATCCCATGGATCCTATCCCATCCCATGGATCCCAGCCATCCCATGGATCCCATCCCATCCCATGGATCCTATCCCATCCCATGGATCCCATCCCATCCCATGGATCCCATCCCATGGATCCCATCCCATCCCATGGATCCCATCCCATGGATCCTATCCCATCCCATGGATCCCAGCCATCCCATCCCATCCCATGGATCCTATCCCATCCCATGGATCCCATCCCATCCCATGGATCCCATCCCATCCCATGGATCCCAGCCATCCCATGGATCCCATCCCATCCCATGGATCCTATCCCATCCCATGGATCCCAGCCCATCCCATGGATCCCATCCCATGGATCCCAGCCCATCCCATGGATCCCATCCCATGGATCCCATCCCATGGATCCCAGCCCATCCCATGGATCCCAGCCCATGGATCCCAGCCCATCCCATGGATCCCAGCCCATGGATCCCAGCCCATCCCAGTCTCCCCCAGCCATGTTCCAGGGCTCAGCTGTAGCAGCCTGGAGACTCCAGCACCACTGGAATGGGGACACCCCAAAGCCAAAGGCAAACCCCTCTAAGCTGTGCTGTCCTTCTCCACCCCATCCTTTATTCCTGGACTCTTCCCCTCTATCTTTAAACAATTCATCTGGTTGAGACAGCAATCCCTGCTTCCTGCTGCTAACAGCCATGGCCAGTTTTTGGATGTTTTTAACATCCCCCCCAATTCCTGCAGCCTAGAGGAACATGAATTTCCACAAGAGAAATCAGGGCTTTGTATTGTCACCATTATTTCTGCATTTAGGCCATAAATGCTGCAATCAAACATGCAGATTATCACTGCATCTTCAATCCATGGCTGCATTTTATGAGTTATGAACTTTTTGTATGTTATCAACGAAGCTTCCAAATTAGAAAAAAGGAAAAAAAAATTTCCTTGCTCTAGCGTTTTTTTAATTATGAGGATATTTATTCAGGTTTCCCCTCATGTTTCTTTTGTGTACCCCAGGCAGGTTATTTTATGAATACCAAGGGACTGGTTCTATTTTTTCTTGCCCCATTGGGTTGTGATGTCAGTGGAGTTATTTTGAATAACCCTATTATAAAATAGGTCAGGATCAGGTACTTTTAGTGGATGAAGAATGTGGTTATTACCCCTTATTAGAATTTCCCATTGAGCTTTATAAACTTTTGCAATGCATCAGCAGAACTTGTGAAGCAAGCTCTAAAAACCAAAGCCTTAGTCATTATTATTAATATTTATATATTCAATGTTTTGCTGTTATCCATTGCCCTGCAAGTCTCATTTCATGGTCTGGTCTGAAGGGTTGTGGGCAGTTGAATAATTTGGTTGCTTTGTTTGACTCTCCCAACATCCCCTCCCTTGGAATTCTTCAGCATCAACTTAATTATATAATAATTTATATAATAAATTATATAAATCATAATTTAAAAATCATGTGTTTTACCATAGTGATGGCTGAACATAGACCTGGCTGTGCTGGGCACTGGAAAACTGAAAAAGAGACCTGAAATACAACCAAAAAAGCCAAAAAAACATTGGCAGAAAGGTCTCAGGATGAATTAGATGGACAACATCAGGGCTGGGACAAGGAGAGACACCCAGAGGGAGCAATGAGATCCTGCAGGAAACTCATTTTTCCTGTTCTGATTCGATTTCAGTGGAGCAGGACGTGGCTCCAGCAGGATTTAACCCCTCACAAAGCTCAACCAAAAAGGAAGGGAGGGTTGCTGCAGGCACTCAGCCAGTTTAGGCGAAAACAATTCAGTCTAAAATTCAGCCCAGGATTTTGGATGGGTCCAATCTGATGAATAACTCACACCCCAAGGGCAGCAGAGTTGTCTAAAATTCTTTCCTGCTCCTGCTGCTCCCCCAGCCACTCTGGCACCCTTCCCCATTTCCCTTTGCATTCTCACGATCCAGTTCAGCTGTTCCTTTTCCCACCTTTTCAAAGGTGTCTCGGGTTGCAGGACTGGGATGTTGGTGGGCAATAAACATTCGATTTTAGACCCAGACAGCATCTCCCATCCAAATTCCACCCCTGTGGGAGCTGTGGGCACAGAAACCCCCATTTGGCAGCTTTGGGGCTCCAGAACTGGCAAGGAGAGGCTTTGACCAGGAGAGAGGGAAGGCAGCAGCACCTGCAGGAGCTCCCCGTGCATCAGACATGGGAGATGCAGAGAATTCTGGAATGGTTTGGGCTGGGAAGGACCCCAGGGGAGGCACAAGTGGCACAGAGCCTTCTCTCACCCCACAGCCTTTGGAGGAGCTGTGGGTGTCTCATTAGTAAGAGAAGAAACATCTCACTTGCTCATCTCCATGGCAAATTTCTTTTAAAAAAGCTAATAATTAACCCCAGGAGACTGTCCCTTTTTGCAGCTTCTCCTGGAGGGCACTGGGAGCTGCTTGATTGCCAAATCAAGCCTGGATACCCGAAATTATGGGCAGACCATGTGCAGGACTGTGGCAAATATAGCTTTTTTAAGACCTTGTATTTCTTGCAGCAGGGATGACAGAGCTGTGTGTTCCCATTAAGGAAGAGGTGGAATGCTGGAAGCCTCACTGCAAGTGTGGTGCTGCTGCCTGTGCTGCCACACACACGTTTGGGATCATTATTTGGCTAATGACATTAATGAATTTGTCCAGCCTGCTGCAGCAGTTCAGTTCCATCATCATTCTGTTCTTTGGGAAAATGTTAAAAGCATAAGCTGAGGGGGGAAAAAAAAATCAAACTGATTTCCCAGCCAGAGAAAACTATTGCATCTAAATTGTACATTAGCTGGGCTGTGTTCCACACAAAGGAACATGAACTTCTGCTGCACCATTTTTTTTCATATTCAAGATAATTATGTATTTGTCCTTGCCTTACCTTGTTCCTTTTTTGCAGCTCTAGTTACTTTTTTCTAATAAGAACTCATTTAAATGCTCAGATTAATAAAAGGACTGGTCAATGTGATAGGTTATTCGAACAAAATCATGTGCTAAATGCTCCTCTGCTGTTAACTGATTCCACTCCAAATGATGTGCAGCACTGAGGGCTCAGCCCCACAGCATTTCTGAATAAATAACACTTCTAGTTTTCAGTGGTGTGTCCCTTCTGAATGGTTTTTAATGTGGATCATTGAATGGGATGAGGGAACAGGGGTGTGGGGGTCCCCAGGACATTCAGAGCCCTGGGTGGAGCTGACCAGCCTCACCTGGATCTCCCACTGGGGTCTTATTTAAGCTCAGCCCTGGAGTCTCAATCTGGTTTGAACTCTGCTGAGGGGGAGGTGGTCCCTGCCTGGCTGTGACCCTAATCCAGCTGGGTTGGCTTCTCCAGCTGCACCTCGGAGCTGCTCTGTCACCACGGGTGGCTTTGGTGGGCTCAGCTCTTGCCCTGCTCAGGTACCGTGGGCTGGCTCTGGTGGGGAAGATCCCAGAGGCTCCTTGGGGTGTGCTGCTGAGGGAATTTTCCAGCCTAAATGACTCCATATTGTGGAGGAACCTTTTATTGATTTGCTCTGAATTATTTTTAATTTTTTTCTACTTAAGTCCGAAAAGATGTATAGGAAACAATATGAGTGTCAGTACTTATTGCTCCTGGTTTTGCACCAGAACTCCCCAGGTTTTAGAGACATTTCAGTACCTGTGGGCTGTTCAGACGGGGACTTTACACCACTCTCATCTCTAAAAGGCTTCTGCCCTTCTCAGACATCATTGACAGCAGTTTTCCTTGGCATCCCCTTTCTACCTGGGGCTGACTGGAGCAGGTGGCACCTCCTGAGCTCCTCTTCCTCCATCTCCTGGGGGAGCACGGCCCCGTTCCAGGGGTGCTGTTTGTCAGCAATCAGCAGGGCTCTTGTGTCTCCAACAACGGAGCCACGGCGAACACAGCTCTGCACAAAAGACTGTAAAAAAAGCAGATTATCAAGCACAAACCCCATAATAATCCTGCTCAAATTCCACAAGGTAAATTTGCTCACGTCTCTGAAGGACAATAGGATTGTCATGGCACTTGGGGAAAATAAAAGCAACTCTAATATTGCATGAACTTCCTGCCTTTTTTTTCCCCTTCTGCTGGTTTGTCTCGAGACTGCTGCAACAAATCCTGTGTCTGAGCAAATCATCCAACGTGATTAGACCTTGGATTCCTGCTTGTAGATGAGCCTAGAGGAGAATGTCCAAGATCTTTGAAGCTGAAAATTGAAAAATGAATAGCAGAGGGAAGCCAGATCTCGGAGCTCATGTACAGCACTGCAGAACGCCTCACAAAACCCCTCTGTAATTGCACTTAGCAGATCAGCTGCTCCGAGGGTAATGCCTCGCCTTCCTCGCCTCTTACCTTGTAGCTGGTGAAGCAGGGAGGGAAAATCAAGTCATAAGCATGTTTTAACCTCTAAATTTCACTCTACCTGTAAAACAAGAGGTTGCATTAACCTTTGCGAGAGGGAGTAATAGCTGATAATTTATATGTGCAATTTGAGGAAAGCACGGTTCCGTGGGGTGATTACTGCAATAAATAACTGAGGTAGAACACCCTTGTCCTAACATAAACCCAACTTCATTTTTTCCCAGTCCTCTGCATGAGGAGTGGAGCTGGCAGGGCCTGGGGGAGGGAGGGAAGCTGGAAGGGAAGCAGCTGCAACTTTCCCATGGAAGCCAAAGAGATGGGGAGACAAGGATTTAAGAGCCAATAGATGAGATCCCAGGTTTTTTTTTTTTTTCTGCAGTAACATCAATGTGTTCCCACTGTGTTAGGACAAGCAAAAATAGAGAGGCAGTAGCAGAGGCAATATATGCTATTGTACAGGTAAATTGTTTAGGGCAAGAACTGTCCTTTAGTTTTATGGGAACATTACCTGGCACAACCTTGTTCAGCCCAATGAGTAGAATTTCACTGAGCTGTGAGCCAAAGTGATGGCAATACCATTACACAGGTAATAAGAAGTCTATGACCTTTGATAAATATTTTTGGCTTAGCTTCATTTTAATTTAAGAATGTCTATATGTAGCAGAAACATCCATCAAGGTAAAACCTCCTTTCTAAACCAGCTAAAATGTTGGCTCCCTCTGCCAGCCTGCAGTGTGCTTTGCTGCAGGAGCAGTGCTTGGTTTATCTCTTCACTGTGCCTTTTGTAATTTATATTTTTTCCCCACCCCTGTCTGTTGCTAAGCTTAATAAATAAAATACAGGATAGCCCAGTAGGAAACACATTCCAGGAGAGAATTTTCTGAGGATGTGGGGCTGAGAGGTTGTTGTAAAGAACAGTGGAGTCTCTTTGCACTCTTTTCTCAATTCCCCACCACGACAGCTCCTGGCTGTGCCTATTTTGCCTTTCCCTCACTGGCCAGGGGATTTTGGCTGGATATCCAGGCTGGATGAGCTGTGCAGGATGCTGGGAGGAGATGGGCTCTGCTGAGAACCCACAGAAACCTCCAAGGCCACCAAAGGCAGCAATGGGACCTGCTCTGAGCAAGCTGTGCCCACCTGGCAGGTGGCCACTGTCTCTCCTGCCAAAGAAGCCCAAGGACAGCCCTGAGAGGGCCCTGGTGCTGCCCTGCAGGGTGGCACTCACAGGAGGATTTGCACCACTCTGCTCATCCAGACAAACATCCCTGCAAGCCTTTTCTTGGCTTCTGCTGCCAACACAGCATCCAGCAAATTCCCTGAACTCCCAGCTCAGCCTCCAAGCCCCTGGCTTTGCACTCCCAGCCCCCCATTTGTGGCTTTACCCTGCTCCACTTGCCCAGCCAGGCTGCCCTCACCCAGCCAGCCCTCGTTATTCCTGGGGCTATTATGGGAGAGCTGAGGTGGCTGTGATTACTGTGATTTTTAATGGGTTTTTTAAATGTTTAAAACCTAGCAATAACTATCCAGTAGCCTCATTCCACTGGCCTGGTGCCTGTGGCCATAATGAGCATCTCTAGCAGGGAATTGCAGCTCACTGCAGATGAGGGAGCCTGTAGTTTAGTCCTCATCAAACTCCTGGGTGTATAATCAAAGAGAAGTTGACAGAGAAATTAGAGTTGAATGCAGAAATGATTTATTGGTTTTCTTTCCATAGCGGAGAGTTTGTTTTTTGGTTTTTTTTTTTTTTAACTTAAAATATTTTCTTTGCTGAAAATCCAAATGTGTCATTCATTTTTGAGTTTCTAACACCTTTTCAAACTCTGCACTAGGAGTTCTGGAAATATTCTAAATTAAGAAAATCAGAGTCGAACTCTTGTGGTTTTTTTGTCAAGTGACTATTACTCAGACGTGACCTACCTGCCAAATACTTACTGATTTTCTTCCCTAAAACTGTTTCTCAGTGCATGAGCTCTCCTGCAAAAATCCCACCCACCCCAACTGCTCACAGCCAGCTGAATCTCTGAGACAGTAACACCTAACTCAGATGTTTCAAAAAGAACAGACGTCTCCTAACCCTCAGCGTGGAGATTCCACCTTTTCCAGCCACATAATCAGCCTGGTCCTCCCAAGGGTTTTTTGGGCTGAGTTTTGGATTCAGATGGGGACCAGCATGGAAGCTGGGTGGGTGCCCTGCTGTGGGTCTGGATGGTGAAACTCAGGGGTGAAATGAGCTGTGAAGGTGCTGGTTAAGCTCCCACAGTCTGGTTTTGTGGCCATGGCACATGAGGGAGATTTAAATCTGGAATAAAATTGTCTCTTCAGGCCATAAAGGTAACCCAAATTCTGTTGTCCTCTCCAGTGTCCCTGATGGAGTGCATGAACCACAGTGCCTGTTATGAGGAAAAAATAGCTTGTGACAGGTGATTTTAGTGGAGCTGACAGTAATGTATGGGGGAAAAAGGCACCAGAGCCCCTGAGATGTTTGTGTCTCTCTGTGCCTCCTTTCACAAGGGCTTGGGAGCTGCTCTCTGTGTGCTCGTGGTTCTGCACCTCTCCTTTTGCAGCCATCCCCAACTCCATCTGCTCATTCTTCATCTCCTGCAGCATCCTCATTGTTCCTCCTGGTTGTTGCAGGAGCTGGATCAGGCCACAGAACAGGAGTAGAGTTTTTAGGTGGTGAATGATGATGTGGGGGATTTTTTTACAGCTGCTGGGCTAACTCCAGATCCAGAAATGAGCTCTGGAGCAAGAGGCAGCCAATGCAGCTGTGGGAGGGCGGGGAGCAGGGTCATGGTTAATGAACATTTCTGAGGAACAGGTTAATTTCTCTGAATTTTGAGAGATCTGAGAACTTTCAGGGTGCAACTGGGAGGTCAAACATCAACCTGGACACTTGCAAGATTTTCCTCTCAATGCTTTTAACTTCTAGCAATGAAGAGCAGAGTAGTTTGTTGTTGTTATTGCTGACTGACTTCAAACAGCAGCTGGAAACAGCAACTAGGAAATAATCAGCTGTAAATTAGATCAGTACACATGCCTTGGTCCTGCTCTGCTGTGGGAATGCTGTGCAAGGAACAGCTAGATAATCCAAGGTCTTGATTAGGGCTGAAGAAATGAGAATAAATTGCCTGGATGTGTCTCAGAATATAGCAACGCACCAATTTGTCGTCTAGAAATATATTAAAAAATTTTTTGCATTTACATGATCCTGCTGTTGAGATAAATATTTTTTTTTTTATTTTTCCCCACAAGTCTTGTTAATGCAGGCACAAACCCTTTAGGATTTATCAGCTCTGTGAGCCTTGCTGAGCTGACCTGCACTGCTGTGTCCCTGCACACACCAGCTTCCTACCCAGGCAATTGGAAACACAACAGAACTGCACAAATACATCAGAAATCTGGATTAATCACGAGGGTTTAGTTAGAGGAGCCCTCTGTGAAAATGTGAAAATGTGGCTTTTTCCTTCAGGAAGCCTTTTCCTGCTGGCTGGTTCCCTGGGTGAAGATGTTTTTCCATGCTCTTCCCAAGCCCCTGTCAGGATGTGCTGTCTCATTTCACCTTCTCTGCAGGCACTCTTTGAGATGATAAAATTCTTCATCAAAGCCAGTAGGAGTTCCACTGAAAACTATCACGATTCCATCACTTATGATATAAATTCCTATATTTTCCAAGGTT
Organism: Acridotheres tristis; assembly: GCA_037013685.1. Lineage (NCBI taxonomy): Eukaryota > Metazoa > Chordata > Aves > Passeriformes > Sturnidae > Acridotheres > Acridotheres tristis. The sequence goes on along the minus strand of CM072899.1, from coordinate 2,955,843 downwards.
TTGTACTATATCTTCAGAGTTACTGATTATTGTATTTTCCAATAGAAAGGCGTGGTCAGCACCATAATTATCAGAGAATTCCAGAATGGGTTGGAAGGGGCATAAAAGATCATCCAATTCCAACCAGGGACACTTTCCACCATCCCAGGCTGCTCCAAATCAATGTCCAACCTGGCCTTGGACACTTCCAGGGATCCAGGGGGATCCCCACCCTCACATGGAAGAATTTTACTTTCTAGCAGGGGTTTCATGAAAGCCTCAACTCCATTTGTTTCTCCATAGTTTCCTATTAAAAAGCAAAATAATCAAGAAATCAAATATTTCCTGGAGAGTTATTTTTAAGCATGTTTTTTCTTGTTCTCGCTGGAGAGGTAAAACAGTCTTGTTTCCAATTATGGAATAATTTGTGTAATGTAACAAGATTTCTGGATTTATTGTCTCGTGTTTTGTTTAGCTCCTGACAAAAACAGTTTGTTGTGAGGAGAAATAAATGAACGGTGCTGTGAGCTTGATGGGGATTGTTTTTTGGGGAATTTTTGCCTGCTGAATTCACATTTTGTGCACTGCTGAAGATCTGCTCTTGAAGGATTTAGGACTGAGGTATTAAAATTGGTGAGAAATGAGGGTGAGGGGGCACTGGGGCACCTGGGAATTTAACAATGGGGTTTGCATTGGTGAGGAGAAAAGATTGGCTGGTTTTTATTAAAAACCTTGTCCAGCTGGTGAGGCTGTGTATGCTCCAGTGCTGAATATTTCCTTCTGTTTGCCTGACACAAAACTGACTTTCAAAACTGATTTTTTTTTTTTTCCTTTTGCTCAATCCTATAAATACTGCATGTTTTTGAAATGGAAGCTGTTCCATAAAGCTAAAATTAGTTTAGACACTGTCATACTTTTGGAAGGAAATCTGAGTGCTGTTCAGTGGAAGTGACATTGGGTTGTACTGGAGTGAATGACTGGATGATGGTTTAAATGCCCCTCTGGAACATGAATACAGACATTTTGATTAATGTCTTTGTCATGGGCAAAGATTATTTAGTTAATGATTTGCAGTTTCCTTTGCCTGGCTGCAGGAAATTGCCAAATCCCTGGGTGCAAGGGAGGAGCCAAACAGCTGGAAGCCACTGGGTTATTCATGTGCTGTCAGCACGTGCCCAAAGCTCCTCTGCACCAGCCTTGAAGCTCACAGGAGAATAAAGCTCATGAAGTGCCAAAAATAAAAATATCTTGTATTCATGTTTGGATTCACAGGGCTCAAAAGGCCAAGGTTATTCGGGAAGGCAAATGCCACAACTACAATCGTCCCCTTCTCTTCCTCTTTCCTCTCCCTGCTGAGCATGGGGTCCTGGTCTGGAATGTCCTTTTGGCCATGTGGGACCAGCTGTCCTGCCTGTGTCCCCTCCCAGTTTCCCACTCAGTGCCCTGGCCACCAGCACAAAAACCAGAATTGATTTTTAGAGCCTTTGTCTCTGTGCTAGCCCTGCTCTGCAGCAGCAGCAGCAGCTCTTCCTTTCTCAGCCTGTTCTCAAAACACAGCCCCAAGAGGGGAGATGAGCTCTCCAAGCCCCAGGCAGCACAATGGGGTGAAGAAGGGGACTGGGGGACTGGGGACAGTCCCAGTGGGGAGGGGACAAGGGGCTCAGGACACTGGACAGTGCCACCAGCATCTCCCTCCCTCCAGAGGCTCCGACAGAACAACAGAACTTGAGTTCTGCAGTGCTAGATGCCTTTATCAGCAGGGATCTTAATGCTCACTTTTATCAGTAGGACCAGCTGTGATAATTCTGTGCCTGTGAAAGAGCAGCAGCCCCTGCTCGCTGCCTTTTTTAGTTTCAAGGCTCATTTTGAACAAAATGTTTCGATGTTTACATGTGAAGTTCTCTGTAAGCAAATTCATTTCTCCAGCCCTGTTGTGTACAGCCTGTCCCCTTCTGTTCTAGATGCACATTTTAGTTTTCTTCTCCTCCCTCTTGATTCTCAACTTTCAGAAAGACAGAAATGGAAGGAGCCATTCGAGGTTTAAACAACTTAAGCAGTTACTTTTAAATTATCTTAACATGTTCAAAATCCTTGCCAGATTTACCCTTTGGAAGGTAATAAAATAATTTTGAATAGAATGTGACCAGATAAAATGAATATGATTTTATTATTCATGAATACTTTAACCTGAATGCTTTAATGCCTACATCTCTCTATTATATTAAATAATGGGGAAACATAAAACTGTCACACTGGGGTTTATAGATTGATTTTCCCTATGGATTCCCCTTATGCTTTCCTATAGCTATCCCTGCTGCTCCTAATGGAACTATTCCTTGGATACTTTTTCCTTGGTAGTTATGTTCTCCCTCTGTTGAATACTCCAAAGACCCTTCCTGACTGGCTGGGAGATTATTCCTCTTTTCACAGGGAATGCACAAATAACTTCATGTATTCCTACCCACACGTGTACTTCAGTATCTGCCTTCCTCTTTGGTATTTCTTTCTTTCTTTTTTTTTTTTTTTTCATATGTTCTCTGGGTATTTTTTTCCCCCAGACATCCCACTTGAGGGTATGGTTTGGGAGTGATGTTCGGGTATTTAGGTGAGGCTCCCATTAAAGTTAATGAGACCTGTGGTTAAATGCCTGCATTAGCAATACCCTTTAGTGTTTATTGTCTGCCTTAGAGAAAAGGTCACATTGGCTCCTTGCTCCTGGTCCTGGATCTTTACCTTCTCCTTTAGATCTTGGAGGTCACTAGAAGAGAAGAATGAAAGGCACAGGGCCCTGCAAATCTTTCTTCAGCTTCCATAATTGTTCTGTAGCTCCATTTCCTTTTGAAAAGGAGCTGCAGGAATTACAAACCTAAGCAGAGCTGTTATCCCAAATTGCCAAAAGCACAATGAGGGCAAGTTACTGGTGAAGAAACACAAGATTAAATGTGGCATTTTGTGCAGAAAATTCCACCAGAACCTGGAGGAAATGGCAGATTTTCTGAGAAGGAGCTTTTATCCCACTGTGTGCTGCCAGAGCCTGGCACAGTGGGATGCTGGCTCTGGGCTGGACACAGTTTGCTTATCCCAATCTAGATAATACATATTAACAATAAATATTTGCCCAGGCAGTCTGATAGCACAGCACACACCTCCACCTGTGTCCTTGCCTGAGGATTTTTGGTTGGAAATTCTGCTGCTGTAGCAGGAGGAGGAGATGAGCACAGGTCTGAGCTGAGATAGGAGAGAGAATAGGAGAAGAACTGCAGCTTTATAGGTGAATGCCAGGGAATGAGAGTGAAATTCCAGCCCCTCCATCTGGGCTTGGGTTAGAGTAGCATCCAATTGGCCAGGAAATTGATATTTCTAAACGCTGTTCTTAAATGCTGTAAAGAATAAATGTTATTTAAGTTCCTTGTGCCTCTGTCTTCTCACGGGGATTATGATATTTAAGTCTCGGTAAACACGAGCTGAGAGCCTAAGGTGAAACATGCAGTAAATGTAATCTTTGTAATGCAAGCAAGAGTCCAGCCTTAGATCCTTCTTTTCATTCATTTATTAGCCCAAAGGTGATCTCTGTTCTCTATTATGATGGAGTTGATGTGGTATAATGAGAAGTTAGCTATTCAATACAGTCCTCACCAACACTGCATTTTTTTCCTGTTTCTAAATCTCAGTAGAAAATGACATTAACCATTGTATTGAGCTGAAGAGCTGAAGTACAACAAGGTTAAAGACAGCTTTTGTACTAAAAGGAAAATGAGCCTGAGATTAAAATTCTAATGTAAAAAAAAAAATGCATTGGGTGAAATGAAACATTAAAATTAAATGACTAACATGGGTGGGTGAAGTTCAATATAAGTAGGAGTGTTTAAGATGAGAAGGCTTTTATCCAACAGTGAATTGGCTAATGATGTTGCTAATGTGGGATCCCACAGCTGACAGTTTGTTTCTGAAGGCTCTGTCCTGATGTTGCTGCCTGTCCCCTTCTGTTCTAGATGCACATTTAAGTTTTCTTCTTCTCCCTCTTCATTCTCAGCTTTCAGAAAGACAGAAATGGAAGGAGCCATTCGAGGTTGAAACAACTTAAGCAGTTACTTTTAAATTATCTTAACATGTTCAAAATCCTTGCCAGATTTACCCTTTGGAATTTAATAAAATCATTTTGAATGGAATGTGAGCAATTGTGGAGGAAGAAGAATGTCCCTCGGTCACAAGCCAGCCCTTTCTGCCCTCTCCTCTTTGTGTGGGGACAAACCCGAGGACTTGGGGCTGTGTTTGCATGGAAGACAGGCTGAGGATCAGAATCAGAACAATGTTTTTTCCTTTTGGTGTTCCTTGAGGAAAAACATCTAAAGCCACTGCCAGATAACCCTGGCGGAAAACATTTCCAGACAGAGAGCAGTGTTTGCTAACTTTCCCTGGCAGCAAGGTGAGCTGGGATATTGGCCCGTGTGGACAGAAGGATTTTGCCCTTTAGACAGGGAAAGCACGAGTATTCCAGTGCAGACGGCAGGAGCTAATTAATTGGTTAATAATGGTGTCATTAATATGCTTATTACTCATTTCCTCAGCGGTATCACCCAGGTGCTCCAGTCATAAATAGCTGCTGTGCATGCCCAGAATGAGAAGTGCTCTGCAGGAAAGGAGCAGTGGCTCCTTAGGATTTCAGCTTTTATATTTTCCATCTATGTGTAATCCTGTAATTCTTTAGTGTGTAACTCCAAACTCCATATCCAGCGCTGGCTGCTGCTCTCCCATTTTGGGCAGACACAACAATTCCTCTCCAGGCTGGGAATCAAGGACACCTCACTGCCTCAGGGCCCCAGGGATGGAAACAAAAGTGAGTTGGGGGGAGTAAACTTGGGGTAAATGACTTCATTACCTGGAGCTGGAATTGGAAGATTAACCCCCAATATGGAAATGGCCCAAACTTAACAAAGTGTGAAAACCTGTGACCCATCATCCATTTTTGGGTGCAGCCCCTGACGGGTTTTGTCTGCCCTAAATGTACCTGAAGGCCCTTCAATAAATAGAACAGCTTTTTATTCCCTTAATTCTGTCTGTTTTTAGGTAGCCCCAGAAAGGCCTCACTGGGATCCCTTCAGGGCTTCCCAGCAGATTTCCAAGGATGATGCTGAATATCCCCCCAGAGCTGTTGTCTTCCTCACTTTGTTCAATACCTGTGTGAAACAGTGTAAATCAAATTAGGGTTTTTAGATAGAAAACAGGTACTTTAAAGATATTTTTCTCTCTTCCCATGCCATGATGACCCCTGAGTGAACACTGGCTGTTAATTTGCATGTGGAGTGACAAAATTCCCAGATATTTCCTTATACAGGAACATATAAGGGCAATTCTTTCACACCAGTCAAAGTGATTTGGAAACCTGAGTCCTTATATAAAAAAGTATATGGGAAATTATAGTGGGGCAGGTGATGAATTGTGAACAAAATATTTCTTTTCTACACATACATTGTATCACTGCAGTTTTATTTCTATTAGAATTTATATTTCTAAGCAAAGCCACAGTTTCTGACCATTTTGAAAGTTAACTTTGATGTGTAACAAGCCATTGCAAATGATCTTAACATGCAAGAAGTTTGGAATTGTCTCCAAGAAGCTGAGAATCTATATTTTTAGAGAGGGTGGAGATGGAAATGGAGATTGAAGAAAAAATTTTGAACCAGGTATAATAGGAATGTAAGAGACTGGTCTTACTGAGAATTGAGGACAGTTAGGATCTTGGTTATTCATGTGTCTCCAGTTCTTATCAGAAGCAAAAAAGGAGGTGCAGCCCTCTATTTTCAAAGTGTATCAATTAAATTTGTAGAGCAAACCGATCTCTCACTTGGATTCTGGGTATTTCCTTGACTTTGTGCCTTCACATCTACAGCTTTGTCTGGGCTCAGATTTGAAACTCCAGCAAAGAGATGTAACCAGGAGGGGGCTTGAGAAATTGCTGGAAACAGATTTACTGGGTAAGTTTCTTCATTCCCTCAGTTTGCCTTCTTTTCAAGTAGCAAATATTAGATTATTTTGCCCTTTATTCTCTTCTTAATGAGTGTAAATTTGCTGCAATGGAAACTTTTCCTATGTGCTGAAAAGTAAAATCAGGACACACTTGCTACCCAAGAATAATAATAATAATAACAATAATTGCATGACTGATGTAAAAGAATTGTTGATGAGGCCTCAGTGGAGTTAGCAAAGTGATGAGGGTGCTCAAATGAGCAGCTCTATTTGCTTACAGATCCCCGTGCTCCCACTTCTGCACTTCAGCAGTTGTTGGAGTGTTCTTTGGGAATTTGGGAAGAATTTTTGGACTCACAAATGATAGGGAAAATGTCAGGCATGTTGAAAGATCTCCTCTCTCCTCAGCTGAGAAGACTGGGTATTGATTTATACAAGACTGCATCACATTCATTTAGATAGGTGTTCTGTGTGCTGCTTGGTTTTTTTTTCCCCAATCGATATTTTTTCCAATTTGGCTGCTGGTAGCAGTCAGGCTGTAGCCCAGCATTCCCATGTCAGCACAGAAGCTCAGCCTTTTTTTTAATTGTCAGAGCATCTGGCCCTCTTTAACTCCTGCTCGCCCCATCCGAGCCACATCCCCTGGCTGGCGAGAGGGAGCCTTAAATTTGATAAAGAAGTTGGTTACAAGGCAGTCCTGCAGCCTAAATGCCATGACATTTCCTAGGCATTAACATAAAAACATTAAATTAAAATTGTGCTCCTCGGGCACCCAGCTCTGTGTGTCTGGGGAGAACTCACTGGCTGATCCACTGAGTCTCAGAGTTTTGGCTGATTGCATTTACAGTTCCCACATTCCTTCCAGGGGTGCACACAACCAGGAGGCAAATTCTGCTCTGAGATGCCCTGAGACAGCTCAGAATCACAGAATCACAGAAGGAACTAGGCTGAAAAAGACCTTTGAAGTCTTTTCAAGTCCAACCTGTGACCCAACACCTCCTCATCAACCAAACCTGGCACTGAGTGCCACGTCCAGGCTTTTTTTAAACACATCCAGGGATGGTGACTCCACTCCCTCCCTGGGCAGGCCAGTCCAGTGCTCCATCATTCATTCTGAGAAGAATTTTTTTTTGATGGCTGACCTAAACTTCCCCTAGGACAGCTGAAGTCTGTGTCCTCTTGCTTTTTTGTTTTGGTTTTGTTTATCACAGGTTGGAAAAGACCTTCAATATCATCGAGTCCAGCCCATGCCCTCACACCCCAACTAGACCATGGCACCCAGTGCCACATCCAGGCTTTGTTTAAAGACATCCAAGGATGGTGACTCCACCACCTCCCCAGGCAGACCATTCCAGTGACCAATCATTCTTTCAATGAACATTTTTATTTTCTGACATCTAACCTAAACGTCCCCTGGCACAGCTTAAGGCTGTGTCCTCTTGTTCTGTCAGTGGTTGCCTGGGAGAACACACCTCACCCCAGCCTGAGCACAGCCACCTTTCAGGAGCTGTAGAGAGTGATAAGGTCACCTCTGAGTCCCCTTTTCTCCAGGCTGAACAATCCCAGTTCCTCAGCCATTCCTCACAGGACTTGTGTTCCAAACTCCTCACCAGCCTTGTTGCTCTTCTCTGGACATGCTCCAGCCCTTCCTAAACTGGGGGGCCCAGAACTGGCCACAGCACTCGAGGTGCTGCCCAACCAGTGCTGAGCACAGGGGAAGAATCCCTGCCCTGCTCCTGCTGGCCACACCATTCCTGATCCAGGCCAGGTGCCATTGGCCTTCTTGGCCACCTGGGCACACTGCTGGCTCATGTCCAGCCTGCTGTCCATCAGTGCCCCCAGCCCCTTTCTGCCTGGGCACTGCCCAGCCACTCTGTCCCTGTCCTGTAGCTCTGCAGGGCTTGTTGTGGCCAAAGTGCAGGACCTGGCTCCTGGGGTGGGCTGGAGCCAGGGCATTGAGCTGGGTCAGGTTCCTGCTCCACACAGCCCATCCTGGATGGTGTCAATCTGCATTGAGGTGTCAATCTGCATCATGGTGTAAATCTGGTGTAAATCTACATCACGGTGTAAATCTGCATCATGGTGTCAATCTGCATTGAGGTGTCAATCTGCATCATGGTGTCAATCTGGTGTAAATCTACATCATGGTGTAAATCTGGTGTAAATCTACATCATGGTGTCAATCTGCATCAGCCTCATTGCCTCTGCTGTAGCTCTGGCCATTTCCATTTCCATTTCCATCAGGGCTGTGCCCCACTGAGCCTGAAGAGGCTGGAAATGAGTGGGGATGGCAGCAGTGCTGGGCTGGGGAGCTGCAGGGGGATCTGAGCTCAATCCTCTCATTAAAGCTCATTGCAATTAAACAAACACACTCCTGCCTTCCCTGTGCAGTGGTTCACACTCCAGAACCCAAACATTGGTTTTAGTTGTTCTCCACATCACCTAAGTGCTGCTAAAGCTGGGCTGGTGTTCCTGGAGTTATTATGAAATAGGATCTGTTGTTCTGCAGTAAATTGGAAACTATAACTCGGGCTTTGATTAATCTTTCTCTGAAACACGGAGGTCATCCCTAACTTCCAGATATTTCTATTCTCTGTGTATATTAATTTCTAGTAGCCTGGGGTTTAATACATATTTCTCTGTTTCATTTCCACAATTAATGGCTCTAAGACAACACAGATAAAAATGCAAATGAGCAACTCATCTTTATGCTTTGCAACTACATGTTTACAATTCCAGTTACAGTGAGCTTTTAAAACTGCCCAAACAGCTTTTCCTGCAGATATGAAAATTATGAAGTTACCCTTCTAAATTACAGATTTTAAAAATTGCTGTCATTTTAAATAGCCATATTTTTTATGTTTATTGGAACCCTTTTGAGTATAAATGCAACACAGTTTTTCTTTTTTGTGATGCAGAGTAATACATGATATTAGCATAAAGAGAAGTCCACATACATATAAATATGTATTTTTTTTTTCTTTCCTGCAATCTTCTCTGAAAAGATTTTAGAGTAGAGACCTATAAAAGTGAACATTTCTTGCAATGGTTTTCTCTAAATTCTCTTCCTGGATGCACTGCTGTGACAACGTCCTGGAATCAAATGTGGAAAAGAAAGTACCAGAAAAATGTGGATCTTGACAAAACCACGAGGCTGTTACAGCTGCAGCATAATGGGGGCACTGGGAAATTAAAACTTCCCACTTTTCCCTGAGCTGCATTTCTACAGCTGGCAGTGAGAACTTAATTTCTGATTATGTGTTAGTTAAAGAGCTAATACAGTTGGGAAGAGGCTGTTCTAACAGGCAGATAGAGTTTCCATTCACCTTCTTGCAGTTAAACCAAGAATTGAACTGGGGCAAATGGAATAAGGAGGTCATGAACATTGCAAATCTGCTGCCTTGGATGGGCTGGGTTTTAAAGAGTTTTTTCCCTCTCCTTTCTGACAAAGAATATTCTGAGGCTGAGATGGGTTTTTATTTAAGTAGTACCAGGTTAATTCTTCAACAGAACTTCTGGCTATGTCTGAAATGCAAAGAAAATGTCAGCCCTTGGTGTCCTTGCTCCTGGCAGGGGTTTGGAATGGGATAATCTCAAGGAGATACTGCAATGGTAATTGGTAATGGTAAAAGTTGAGTTGAAGGCAGAAAGAAATGAAAGCACACTGGTAGTGTTTGGGGGTTTTTAATAGTCAATTAAGGGGTAAGAAAAGAAATGAAGGAAGTAAAAAAGGAAGAGTTGGCTGGGACAAACAGAATTTCCTCACAGCTCTCAGCAGGTTTTGGATAAAGAGAAAGAGGCAGGGAACATCCCTGGAGTGACATCCACTCCTGTGTGGAGCAGGGTCTCCAGCACTGAATGGAGGGAATCAAAGCCACTATTGCATCCTTTATTTCCTTCAAATATTCGTAATCAGTGGCATCAGAACTGGCACTGAGGCCACAGGTAGGCTGGCCTGGTTTTAGGTTATTTCCTTTCATTCCAGGTAGATAATTCCATGTAGCTTCCACTGTGTTTTTGCTGGCAAGAATCATAGCCCGGAGTTGGGCTGGCACTGAGTTATTAATCCCTATTTTTCTGTGATTCCATTCATGTTGCAAGATGTCAGAGCTCTGTATGGTTATGAAGAGAGCAGTGCAGAGGTTTTGGTACAGATTTCTCATCACTTTTGTGTCAGATTCAGCTGAGCACGGAAAGCTGCACTAAGCACAGGGATTACAGCCACAGTGAAGAGTCTAAATCTCCTCTCTCTTTTCTGATCACATCACTGTGACTGTAATTATATTTCTAAATTATGTCCTACTGTCAGCTCCTACCTGCCCAGAAGAGGGTTTTTGTTTTATCCTTTGTGCTTGGCTATTTTAGGCAGTGGGGTTGGCAATGTCTCTGCTGCTCCCTCTCACATTCAACACTTGATACCAATTAACAAATAATGGCACTTCCATTCATACCTCACTTTTGTTATTTACTTCCCTGTTGTTTGAAGGATAGGAGGTGTGTTCTGAACTCTTACTCTTTCACTTGCATTCTCAAAATAAAATACACTCAACCCACACTTATCTGAAGGCTGTCTTTGCAACACAACTTCTGAGGGAGTTGTGGCTGCTTTTGTGGCAAATTTCTCTTGCTGTAGCAGTCACCGAGTGTCTGTGGGAAGGTGATGCCCTGGCAGCACCCTCCAAAAATAAAGTATTTTGGCATAGCAGGCTTGAGGGGCCATCATTTGTCTGGCATTTCTCACCAGGATTCCTGGCCAGGCTCCAGGCTGAGCTGAGCTGAGCTAAAGCCCATTCCACTTGCTTGGACTCGGATTTATCCTGCTAAAATCAGGCTCCCTGCTGTTAATTATTAACTCAGATCTTTTTCATCATCGAGGGATCCACATTGGAGAGTAATCTCTACTTGTTTGGAGTTTGGTAAAACCCTGGTCCTGGGGAATTCAGTTGCTTTATCAGGAGGAAAAAAGGGGAAAGATGCTAAGCTCTAAATTTGTGGCAATTCACCTCAATAATAGAGATGTGCAGTGACTGTTTGCAAGGTGGGAGAGAGGAAACAAACAATACAAACAGACTTTTTTTTTTTTTTTTAAAGAAGGCTTTATCAATAAAAGAATCTTTGTTTTTTGTTTTGGAAGAATGGTTAGAGATTCTGAAAGTGATGCCTTATTATATTTACTGGGATATCTACTGCATATTATGCTTTCCTTTCTATCTTTGGGTTTAACAGGGCCATCTGTCAAAAATATTGGTAAAGGAGAAATACACTGGATAAGGCAAAAGTAATTACTCACTTTCCTTTGGTCTGATTTACAACAACTTAAGTCAAAAGAGCAAATAATAAAGTTCTCAGGCAAAATCTGAGCAGTTTTGTGTCATCTTTCCTCGAGTTTGCTTTGCAGAATTTAATTAAATCTGCCCTTGGTAGATAAAGGAACAACCCTGCTCTTTCCCATCCCACACATGGGCACAGTTTGCTTCCCTGATGTTGTTTTTCAGGGTTTGCTGGTGCTGCTCACAGCCCTGGGTGTGTGCTGACCCATCCCTGGAGAGCTGCACAGCCCTCCCAGCTGTCCCTGCATCCTCCCCATCCTCCCTTTGCCATCCCCAAGGGCTGCCAGGCTTCTCTGGCCTTAGATTGTGCACAAGGTGCTCAGCAGCACTGCAGAGAGCTCCCAGCTTGTTTGTGTCATGCCTTGGAGTGGCTGCCTAGAACAGAAGCTAGACTAAATTAAGAGAATAAAATGGGTGTATTTATTAAAGGCCTTTGATAGATACACCTTGGGCAGTCAGAAGCCTCCCAGGAGCTTCACCCAAGATGGAAAATGGTCACGAGTTTTTCACACTTTTATAAGTTTGGACCATTTACATATCAGGGGTTAATCCTCCATTTACAGCTTCAGGTAATGAAGTCATTTAGCCCAAATTTCCCCCCCCCAATTCACTGTTGTTTGAATCTCTTGGGACTCGAGGCAGTGAGGTGTTCTTGATTCCCAGGCCTGGAGAGGAATTGTTTTGTCTGACCAAAGCAGGAGACCAGCAGCTGACAGGCTATGGAATTGTAGAGTTATACACGAAAGCACTACAGGATCTGAGAAACACAAAAGCTAAATTCTCAGTCACCATGTGATTGCTGGGTTTTCTCTGGAATCTTTTTGAATGTGAGGATGGGAGGCAATTCTTTATTCCTCTCTCCTGCTGCAAGATTCCAGGTTTTCCTGGGGATTTTTCAGACTGTGCTGGTACAAGCAGAGTCCATGCAGTCAGTGCAGAATCAGAGATGCCCAGATTCTGGGAGAAGAGAAGTTTCCCTGGAGCAAACAATGAGGCAGTAAATAGATGATCCTGCCAGGCTGCCCTTGGCTCTGGCTGGGAGTTGTTTGGCACTGAGCTTTCCTGGGGCTGGGACAGGATCCCCTGCAGCCCTGAGTGCTCTCCAAACCCAGCTCGTGGCACAAACTCAGGGACACGATGCTCTCTCACTGGGAGACTGAGGTTTTTAAACCTGCACACCAAATCTAGGAGGAAATTCCATCTCTTGGGTTGATTCTGGAGAGAGGAGCTCTGGAATTAAGTGAGTGTGAATGCTGCTTCCAGCTTTTGCTTATCTGGGAATGTATTTGAATATTTGGGATGTATTTTGCCCACAAATTTGAGACAATATCATGTAACTATCAAAATATGCTTTGCATGCACCATCCTTTATATCACTGGTAATAATACATCAGTTACAGAAATATTTAACAATAAATAGTCTTTAGGCATTAAGCAGAAAAATTCAAAGCCACTAAAACAATTGGAGATATTTCTAATTAGTGGTTCTTTTCTGTCAGCAGAACATGGTGGATACCATTTTAATGGCCTTTCTTTGTAAATAACCTAATTAGCTCAATGAACTGCCTTTGTGAACAGAACTATTTTTGTCTGGGGGAGTGGAAGGGAAATCAGAACAGGAAAGAGAACATTAAGTTCATTTTGGGTACACACATCTATCTGCAATTTTATTGCTCCATCCCCAATATTTTTTTCTTTAATTTTGTGTAGCATTGGGTCTCTCACTGTCCTGCAATTGCTGTTTGCATTGGTCCTTTTCTTTCCTGACTTTCAATGGCAAAACAAATGTGGTTTGTGGTTTTTTTTCATATTTCCACTAAAGGTTTGAGGTCATAAATCAGTAAAATACAATTACAATTTGGTAGAGGAAGAAAGGTAATTTTCACTGTTTCTTTCTAAACGGATTTTTGCCTCAAAAATCCCATAATTTGGATTTTTCATTAAGTCTGCTGGAGACATTATGGTTTTTATACAAATTATGTTGTTACCAGTGGCTTGAATCTTCAATAATTCCATAGTGGTTTTATTCCATGTACCTCTTGGATGTGACAGATTTCAGTCCCTGTCAATAAAAAGGACATTTTATGGTGGTGTCCAGTGCTCTGCCAATGGGATTTTTTTCTGTATGAGCACACTGGGTAATGTTTCAGTCAGGATCTGTAATAACAGTGAAAAAGAAACTGCATAATTCAAATTATTGCAGGAACATCCTGAAGTCTGTGCCCACCCTTTTTGATCTTTGTAAATTAAATTAGCTGAGGAGTTACTGCATTTTGGGATATTTGAGAACTCTCTCCCTGCTTAGGAAGCCATTGGAGAATGGGAGGGTTTAATGGATCCATTATTAAAATGAGACTTCCTTACTTTCAAAATTTTCATGTTGAAATAAGTTCTGCCACTTCTCAGGGACAATAAACCATCGAGGCACAAACAGGCTGTCTGTAAGGCAGAAAAGAATGGAATAAGGCAAAATCACATCCAAAATTATATTAACATACCTACAGAAATCATATTGAGAGAAAGAAAATATTCTACAGTAAATTTATTGTATAGATGTCATGGTGGATCTAAGGATAAGATTTAGACCTGTTTAAACACACTTAGGAATCAGATTTTGGAATAAGATATTGTTTAATAGTATTAATAGAGATAAAAATATTGCTGTCTCATTAGGGCAGGGGTAATATGAGCTAGCCTAGAATAAATAATTTAAAAATATTTCAGTATCAGCATTTCTCTAAATATTTTTTTCTAAAAATTGTATAATTTGAAACTATTTTTCACCAAATTTATTCTGAAGGTTTAAGCACATTTTTTTTTCTCCATTTCTAACATTGAAATACTGCCCAACAGGTCAAGTTCTATTCCTGCTGTGGTTAAAGATAACTGGGAATGGCTTTTGGAACCAGCCAGGTTTAATTCACTCCTGGTTTCAAAGACTGGCACTCATCCTCCACGTGCCACAGGGACATGGGACACAGCTCTGTTCCCTGCTGGGTGTCTCCTGACTTGTCTGTGACAGTAAAATTTCCTCTTTCGTGATGGAAATGCCCTTTAAAATAAAAGATAACTGAGGCAAACAAAAATAACTCCATCATGAAAGCAGCAGCAGAAGATGTGCAGCAGCTGTTTGCTACTGAGTCAAACCAGCCTGAAAAAAACCCCAATTTTTATGCCCACGTGTAGCTCTTTTTAATTATCCTATTACTTTAATCACACCTGCTGGCTGACATCCCACTCTGTGCATCCAAGCCTTGCCAGAGAGAAAGCTGGCTGGAGGGAATAAAATCTGATTTTTGAGTATTATTACCTATTGTTCCTATGATAGTGAGGCTCTGTTGAGCTGGTGCTGGGGAGAAAAGAAAGGAAAATATTTCTTTACTCTTCTTGATGGGAGCTTGGTGGACTTAAAAGTGACAGGTCCAAAATCTAGAGACCCTTAAACCCGTTTCTTACTGAAGCAATGAGAGAGAGATGTGACAATTAAACAGCTCGGTTGGTTTGGGCTGTTTGGTTGTTATTGTTGGGGTTTTGGAGGTTTTTTTGCTCTTTTTTAAACTCTAATCCAGAAAAGTCTCTCTTAAACCTATTCCATTTTCTCTAAATCCCCAACAGATCATTGAGGCTTTAGGGACTTGACTCAGGGCAAGCTACTTCCACTCTGTGTCTGTCTTTGTCATCTGCTAAGTGGGAATAAGAAAAATTTTCAGGGATTTTTGCTTTCTTGAGAGGAGGTAGAAGGAATGATGTGCTTTATTATTGCCCTAACCTGCTTTAAAAATCATGAGCAATCTGCTAAAATTAACCATTTTTTGTATATTAAAATCTGAACAACAATGGCAGAGCTTAGGGACAACAGAGACAGAAACTTCTTTATTACCACAGCTCTTCAAAAAACCCATTTTACAAAAGTTTCTATCAGGTTGGTGTTTTCACTCATGGAAATCTGAGTTTGTTTTAATTGATCATTTCTGTTTGAGGACAATTAATATATTCCTCTGTGGAAGTTTCTGTGTTTTCAAAGCTCTGGCTGGAGTGAATCAGAGAAGGAACCAGGAAAACCCCAAATATTTCTGTGGTGCAAATGCACCAGTGTGGAAGGTCTTCACCCACAAAACCAGACCTGATATTTGCCCCTGGAAAATAGTTCTTGGATAACTCTTGGATTTGAAGAGGGAGTTGAGGTGCTCAGCTGGAAGCAGTGCTCATTTTAATGTTCTGATATTATATTCTGTGTTGCTTACATTCAGTATTTCTGCTCCAAACATCAATGATTTTACACCAAATATGATAAAAGAAGGGAAAATCTTCATATGAAGTCAGAGAACCTAATTAAGGCAGATCATTAGGGAAGGGGTGGGGAAAGAAGAGTAAATAATTGGGGGGTTTTATTCAGAGTGCCACTGTAGTCATTTGGCTTTAATTTATGGTTGTCAAAAAGTTATTCATTTTTTTTTTCCTTAGCAGTGAACTGTCTAATTAGACTGATTTTTCACTGTAGGGTCTCACTAAGATTGGGGTGATCAGGAGAAAACTCTTTTGTTGCAAACCACAGAAGATTTCACCCATTAAACAAGAGAGTGAGAGAGAGCAGAGTGGACTGGAACTGCAAAGGAAATGGAGGAGTTCCTGTGAATTACATGAATATATGGATAGATTTTTATTTTCCTATAAAAAATAAAGTTGCAAAGCAGTTGATGGCACCCAAGTTCATGTGCACAGGTCTTACCTGCACTGTGTTAAACAGCCTCGATTATTTCAAATTTGCCTGGAACAGCTTCACAATATACAGAATTATATTACATGTTTCAAACAGCTGGAAATGCTGCTGGATTCTTGCTGGTGCAATAACAACTCCAGTCTATAGCTGGAATATTTCTCTACAGGGATACCTCAGTGGGATACTTTGGAAGGTGTTTATTGGAAATATTCTGGAAACAACACTGGAAGTGTTTTCAGAAAGCAGTGCAAAACCTCTTCACCCTTTTCCTCTGTTCCTGTGAAATCATCCCTGATACACCACTGAATTTGGAATTTTTAGGATAAGATTTTGGCTCTCTTTTATGGTGTTGGCACAGGATGGAAGGAAAGATGAAATACAAATGGGAGCCTTGTGCCTTCATTCCTTCCATGGTGCTGACAATGGTGTTTCCCAGAATTTCATTAATTCAGAAGAGCCTCAGTTTCTTTTCACACTCTAGTTTTAGTGTCTATTTCCTGCTCAGGGCTCCTTATTTCTCTGCCCTTGCCCAAGTGCAGAAAGGAGCCACAGGTTCACTGCAGTGAGTGGGAAAACACAAAAAAAGGCAAAATCTCCTCGTTTTTCTTGGCTGTGCCACGTGCAGGAGTGGCAAGCCTGGATTTCTGAGCCAGAGCAGTGCTACAGACACACCTGAGCTGAGTCTCCAGGGCGTCCCAAAAGGCTCAGCCCCATCCTGTTTGAATATTTAATAGCTCCATGAAATTAGCATAGATTTCCGAACGGAGCGAAGGGAATTAAAAATTGCCTCCAAAAATTACGGAGCAAATTAGCTGATCCTCGGAATATCCAGGCATAATTAGAAGCCAATAACAGCTGGAAAACAAATGTCAGCCTCAGCTGGAGGTGTCAGGAGGAAGTCATCAGGCAGCTCTTTTTCCTTCCCCCAATCCAAACAGCAGATGAGGTTATCCCTAAAATAAACAGGGCTCAGCTGCTGCCCTCAAATTCAGTGAAGAGGGAAGGTGAAAAGTGGAGTGGAAGAGGCTCAGACTCGGGAGCTGTTGGGAAGATGGAGAATCAAGACGTTTTTTGGGACTGAGAGCCTTGCCTGGCTCTGTTCCCAGCTCTTTCCACCAAGGGAATTTTGGTAAAAGCACCATCACGGCCCTCTTATTCTCCATGGAAATTCCATGTGAGGGACAGGAAGGACCAAACCTTCTGCAAACCCTCAAGGGACCTGAAACTTCTCCACATCCTTTAAGGAAAAGGTTTCACTGATGAAAGCAAAGGAAATGCTGGAAACTTCCAAAATCTCCATGGGTAAACTGGTGCTGAGGAATCCTCTGATTTCTGGTGAGCAACTCAACAGCTCAAACCAGATTTAATGCAAATAGGAATTTGACACAGCACTGAAGGGTAGGGTTCTTAGCATGGTTTGAAGAAAATAAATATCTAATCATCAGTTTTATTTTTCAATAGAGAGTAATTATTTAGAGTTTTGTTTTTAATTAAATTTCATGGCAAAATCTTGCAGTGCAGGAAAAAAACTCAACCAAAACCCACCTTCAACCCCAAATGAGTGAAAAAAAATCCAAACAACCAACTCAAAGTTAGAGATGGAGGAAACAAGTGGAGATACCCAGTTTCAGTAAACTGCCTTTTCCTTGTCTGGTTCCTCTCCAGGATTTATTGATCCCCAGAAAAATTTAATTTAGTGGAAATTATGCAGGACTAAATAAACTTTGCTTCCAAAAGCACAAATACTTCCAAAGGTTGTTTATTTTTTTTAATTTGATTTCAACAAGACTCAATGAAAAAGAAAAAAGCTTTTTCTCTGACCTCATGAAAGCAGAAATTCTTCTTCTTTTCAAATTTAACAGCTCATTCAGCATCAGCATCCTTTATACTGTTCAAGTTTCCCAAGTGATGAGCATGTACAGAATTCACAGGTGGAATTACAGCTCTCACTCTGTTTTCCTTTGTGTTTCTAACAACCTTCAGCTTCATTGGTTCCATTTTCCAATGCTGGAATTCCTGCACTCACTGAAATTAACAGCAAAATTTTAATTTCTTCATTTGAAGCTTAATATTTAATTAACGAGACATTCCAGAATATTTTTCCTGTCTACAACAAAGAACAAACAAAAAAAATTTTTGAACTTCACCTGCAATATTTGACAAATATTTACAAGATTCTTTTAATTCACTTAGTTATCTGTATAGATTTTTGATTTATGTAAAATCTGGATTAAGCTTTTAGAGCTTTATTTCAATGCAATTGTGGTGTTTTGTGGTTCAATAACCAAGAACTGGAACCTGTTCAAGTGTCCCTTGTCTTTTCAGGAATGATAAACAGAAACTGGACTATTCCTACAATTTTTACTCTTTCTGTTCTTGCAAAGCTCAAATTCCACATGAAATGTTTCAAACTGAGACAGATAACGGGAGGCTGAGTTTACATCTAATTTCTCATAAAAACCTGATCGATTCTGGTTGATCTCCATTTAACTTGTCAGGAATTTTTGCAGCTGGGTAATTGAAAAAAAGTTTTTGCTCAATCTTTTATCTGAAAAAAAAAATCATCCCTTTTATTTATTGTGTGCTTAGTTATATTTACAGGACTTTGGTTTTTCAAACAAAAATTTCATATGTGCTTCAAGGTTTGGAAATCCATATTTTTTCCCCTCTTTTTTTGGGAATGTGGAGCTCTGTATTTTCCCCCAGTGATGTATGAGCTTCATGGGGGCACAGTAAGGACAAATCAATGAGCCAGGTGTGCACAGTGAATCACCAGGGGCTTAAAACTGCCTCAGGATATATTAACTCAGGGTGAGTTATGCATGAAAATCTCCATTCTCCTAAATATCTGTCAGCATGATTTCTGGATAATGGAAAATTACCAGTTCTGTAATCCTTATTTCATATAATAGAACTGGGGCCAAATTTATGAAGTCCTGTTGGGTTTTAATGCAATCCTTTGTGCCAAAACTGGGGAGAACTTTAGAAAAAATATTGACTGAAAAAAGGTTTGGGCTCCGTATTCCAGAAACCAAAAGCACAACTGGCACTTTCTTTACTGCAGCACTGAGGGAAGTAGACCAAAAAAAAATAAAAAAAAAAAAAATAAAAAAGAGAAAAGCCATATTCCACAAATCCTGATTCCTACATATCCAACCTAAATCTCTAAGTCTTCCACTGAACACGGCTTTTCCACTCCTTCCTGAAATATCTTTTGCACTTGTCTTCCCCTGCTTTGTACTCAGGATGAATTTTTTTTTTTTTTCTTTAAAAAGCTGTGAGGTTTTTCCATGCAGGATAATCCTTCATTACCCTCAGAGCCCAGAGCTCCTCAGGGAGCAGCTCTGCCCTGGGACAGGGAGCCCCCACAATCTCCATTTCACTCCAGGAGTCCAGATCTGACTACAGCATTTTTATTTTTTTTCTGTCCTTGAAGGAAATGACAGCACCATCTGCTCTGTCTACAAACCTCCTACCTTAGGAACTCTCAGAGTTCTGAAAATCAGGATGAAAAGGATTCAATTCAGGAGCCACCTAAAGGTGAAATTCAAGCCTGTGTAAAGAAGTGCAGGAAGGATCCCTAAAGGGATCTTAAATCCATTTAAAGTCTTCCAAACGTGGCTGTAGCAGGACTTAATGCACAGAGCTTAGAAAGCTCCAAAATAAAACGGAATTTCACCACCTGTAGGAACCTGCATTTCTCAACTATTACATATCAGTGTGAGGGGAATTTTGTGGAAATCCTGAACAGCAGCAACACCTGAGGGACAGAATGAGCTGAATCAATTATCAGCTGAATGATGGCTGCACCATCAGCCAAGGGAAAGGAAATAACTCCAAGTTACTGGAAGGTAACTCTTAGTCCTCCACTAAACCTTGTCCCCAAGTGCCACATCCACACTGAACTTCCAGGGATGGTGATTCCCCCATTTCCCTGACCAGTCTGTTCCAATTCCCGACCCTTCTTTCTGCAAGGAAATTTCTCCTGGCCAGCGTGTCCTGTTGAAGGAAAACTGATGGGAAGAGGAGGGTGGAGCTGTGTCGATGTCTGACTGTGATTCCCACATTTCTCAATCACATTTCTGATGGTTGGTCCTGGCTCCAGCTCTGCTGGGAACCTTCCTGGGAGCACAAAGGTGAATGGATAAATTCCTCTGATGGCAGTGCACACCTACACTGCAAATTTAACCAACTTTTCCACCATCACAACGCCTACCTTGAAGCTTCAAAGGAGGAAAAAGGCTGATTTAAGCTGCATGAAACAACAAAATTCACAGTGCTCATCATGACAGCAGAGAAGTTTAGCATCTCTTTAAAACCCAGGGAAGTTAAGACTATTCCCTGCCTGAAGTTGGGTAAAACCCTGGATTTTTATGGAGACATTCATTATAGTTGCATATATTAAATGATAATTTCAGGGCAAGTATGGCTGATGTAAGTGAAACCCAAAAGAAATCCTACATAGGGTGCAAAAGAACAACTGAAGTTTTTCTTAAAAATCAGCTTTTGTGTTTGTAATGTGATAAAAGAACCTGCTGGCGGCAAAAGTTTCTTTTTAAAATATGCAGATTCTAAAATAATATTTTAAAGGCAAGAAGGAAGACTTAATGTGAAAGTTGTTCCATCTCTTTGGAAACCAAACATTGCCCATGAAATTGGGCAGATAATTTATAAATTTAGAGAAGAAGGAGCTTTACATGAAAATGGTATTTTTAGCTGGACTTTGGCATTAGAATGCTATGTTAAATTCTCAAAGTCCTTAAAAATATGGAGAGTGCAAGAAAATATTAATCTGTTTACTTTAATTTTTCAAATATATGAGTCACAGTCACATATTTATGTCTTTTGTGCCCATAATTTAGAGTAGCTTTTAGGATTTGTGACTAATACAGGGCATGACTGTCATTCTTTTTTTTCTCTTCAGTGTTAAATATGTGTTTATATTTTTAAAGCCTGCTTTCAAAATTTGTTCTACATTTTTCCTAAGTTCTGCTCCGAGTATCTTTTTTCCACAGTTCCTCAGTGTTTTATTTAAAGTCACCTAATAAAGAGCATGGAGTCAAGGTTCTCACACTGTAGGAATATTAGACTTTAAACAAATGTCTTTATCACCCTTTTGCAGTCAGTGTTCAACTAAATGGATGAATATTTGACTCAGTGTTAAATATAAAAAATATTTGTAAAAGTGTTTATAATGTATTCCCTTTCCTTTCCCAAGTGCCATGAAAAACAACTCAGGTTTCAAGAGAGCCAGGAATGAGAGTATGAAGAATATTATGTAAATATGAGCATAACTATGAATCTTCTTCAATATTTGCAGTCCTGCTGCTTGTGATTTTAGCCATTGAGGGAAGAAATACAGCCTGGCTGTAGCCTTGGCTGCCTTCATCTTTTTAAATCCTGCTAGGATAGAGGCAGTGATCCAGCAATAAAACCTGCCTCTTCCTCTCACTTTCCCCGTGTGAATTATTAATAATTATTGCTATTTTTTGTCATTCATTTTGTCTTTAAAATAAGGGTGGTTCTCACTGCAGATCTGCTCCATCTCCTGTTCCATCACCTGTGGGAGCCCCTTGCTCAGGGCACTGGCCACAATTGGGTAAAAACCCAGATTTTTATCAAGATACTCATTATAGTTGCATATATTAAATAATAATTTCAAGGGAATTATGGCTGATTTGAGTGAAACCCAAAAGAAATCCTACATAAGATGAAAAAGAAAAACAGCACTGCTGCCTGAGTGCTGTGGAAACCCAAAATCTCCCTTTTCCAAAATCCTGAATCTCCATTTGGCTGGAGCCAGGCTGTGAGAAGGAGCTGCCAGTGTTGTTCCAGCAGTGTTTTGGGATTTTTAAGGTGTGCAGGTGGCTTCCAGGCCAGCCTGGTGCTGGCACCAGCAGGTTCTGGTTGGTTTGAACCCTGCCACAGATGAGGATTCTGGATATCCAGAGCCTTGGTGTCTGCTCCTGCTGCTGCTGGAGCCCTGGGCACAGGGGCTGTGTGACACTGGAGGCATTTCTGAGCTCCTGTGTGGGGTGTAAGCTGGGCTTTGCAGCACTTGTTAGTGCTTTGTCATCAGTTTTTTGTTTTTCTTCAGAGCCAGGATGAATAGAAACACGATTGGGGCGATTCTCGTGTTTGGGCTTGGATCAGAAATTACAGAAAGTGTGACAGCACCTCCAGCTCCTTGCCAGAAGTGGGAAAAATGGCCACAGCTGAGGCTGCTCCAAAGCCTTTTAAAGCCAAACAAACCAATAAAAGTTTAACCCCTCCATTATTTATCCTTTTGACCCAGTAATAGATTCCCACGACCCTTAGAGTGACATTGACTGACCAACCAAAGGTCACTGCCTGAGTTCTGTGAGGAAGAAGATGAACAAAGAAAAGACACCACCCCAAATTCTCCATCTTGTCCCATATCCACCACTGTACTGTAAAAACCTCAAATTTAAAACCCATCACCCAGTGAAAACACACACATCTAACCCACCACACATTGGTGATTTCTAACTCATTATTCACATTTCCAAGCCTTCTCCAAGGTTCCAGCTCCAGAGCAGTGTTTTCCATGGGGGTCTGTGCCTGGGAGCACAGAAAGCTCAAAAACTCCAAATTCCTGAGATCCACCACTCCTGCAGATCCACAGGTTCCAGAGATTATCCCCCAAATCCAGATGGGGTGTGGCAGTTCCTGGGTGCTCCTCATGGCAACCTGACTCTTCTGCAGGCACAGGGCTGCATCTTTTCCTACAAAACCAGGTAAAGTCCAATGGACTTCATGTTGGGAGCTCCAGGACACAAACTTTGCTGCTCTTCCTTTTGCTCCTCCTTGTCACAGCTTGAAATGTTGTCTCAGACATCAGGAGGAGGTGATCCCACTGGGAACAGCTTCCTGTGGAAGTGTTGATCTGCTGGCTGTGGTTGTGACTCCTCCAAGATTTCCATTCTGCACAGAGAGCTGGTATTACCAAAATCACATTTCTGATTTTTAGAATAAAAAATCCCCTTTTGAGTCCTTTGGTGTATATTTTCTTGCATTAATGACCTGGAATATTGCACATGAGCTGGATTTCCTGCATTCCAGAGTTACCTTGGTCAGGAATAGCTGTGAGCTGCCAAAAAAAATGTAGATATTTTAATATGGATAAACCCCACAGATGTTGGCATTATGTTACTCAAGTTTCTATTGAGAGAGAAATTTGCCTGATCTCTGCTCTGATTTTAGACATAAGTTGTTTACCAAATTTCTCCAAACATGAACAGAAAGCTTTGACATGATGATAGAGCAGCAAATTGGATTAACTTTCCCACCTTTCTCAGGGTATGAGCCTGTGCAATCCTTACAGCTTTTGTGAAAATTCTTCTGAGCTTTCTCTTATCAAAAGAAGCCTGATGGCAGCTCCCAAAGGCTCTCAAAAGTAGTGAACCAGGAATGTGCATTTAAAACTGGCACAGGTACCTTGCTTTCCCTCAATTGCTCCTCCTCCAAAATTCATCAGGCTGAAAAACTGCCATGGAATAGAACCCTGGAATATCCTGAGCTGGTAGGGATCCCCAAGGATCTTCAATTCCAGCTCCTGACCCTGCACAGGACACCCCAACATCCCACCCCGTGCCTTTGAGTTGGTTGGTTTTTTTTTTCCCTTTTAAAATGCAGTTGGTAAGTCCTCACATCTCCTCAGTTATTTCCCATAAATGAGGATCATCATTCAGATGGTATCTGTGGTCTAGAGCAATTCTTTACTGCCTTCTTCACCTGGCACGTTGTTTTCTGGCCTACTTGATATTCTGCTGCCTCCTGGCATCACAAAGAATGTCTCATAACCTTATTTCTGTGGCCTTGAAAATCAGATCTTGTCCCCCAGAACATTCAAAGTTCTTAAGCCATTGCAATCTAAAGTTCCCTGGTGAAGGGAGGCAGAGGGGCAGAGACTGATCTGTTGTCCCTGGTGCCAAGGCAGGACCCAGGGCAGGGTTAGGTTGGATTTTTGGGAAAGGTTCTTCCCCCAGAAGGTGCTGGGCACTGCCCAGGCTCCCCAGGGAATGGGAACATTCTCAAGGCTGCCAGAGCTCCAGGAGAGTTTGGAAAACCCTCCCAGGGATGGCCAGGGTGGGATTTGGGGTGTCTGTGCAGGGCCAGGGGTTGGACTGATGATGATCCTTGTGGGTCCCTTCCAGCTCAGGTTATTCCATGTTTGAAAACACCAAAAGCTCAGGCGTGGCATCACCTCTGAAATGCAACATGAGCTTGAGATGGAGAGGAGGGGAGTTCTGTGACAGCAGAGAGTGGGAGGGAGGAATTAGCTCTGATTGTCCTTAGGGCCCAGCTCACACTGTGGTGGCATCTTGGATCTGTCACTGCAGAGCAGCAGGAGGCAGGGGCTCACAGCAGCCACCAGAAACACTGCCAGCACTTCAATCTGAAATCAGCTTTATTTTCTGTACACCCACCTCTGCTGGAAATGCTGTGGTACCACAGGGGAAGCACCTGGGAGGGGGAAGGAAAGGTGTTATGGAAGGCCTTGATATAACTTCAGCACCCAAAGCAATAATTATTTCATTTCATTCATGTGTGGAAATGATTTACCATCAGGACTTCAATAAAAAAAAGTTCCTGCCTTTAGAGCACACACTCCTGTGTGCCTGCAAACAGAATGCTGCTTGCCTCACGAGCTCACAATGCAAGGAGAACCTGCTACAAATTCAGTCAATGATCCAACAGGAAATTAAACCTTTTAAAAATGGATGAACCAATGGACCAAGTGTAATGGAAGAAAATGCACAAAATGGGAAGAGTGAGTCATTAACTTGATTTAAATATGATTTTTTTCTTTCTTTGGGGGTATGGCACCAAGGTCTGACATGATTTCCTCTTTCAAGAATGCAGTGAGATGGGAAAAGAATCAGAATTAAACTCTGCAAAGATACAATTTTGTCTTTTAATTAGAAAAAAACCTCAGTGTCATACCAGGCAGGAGAAAAATACTAGAAAATATTTAAACCTGTGAATCTCAGTTTAATATAAAGTCACCCTTTTCTATGACCCTGAGGAGGAATAAGCTTGTTCTTTTTCTATAATATTTAATTATATGCAAAGATAGGAAAGACAGAAGAAAGGTCTTTGAATCTGAAGAATTCAGAGCGAGCCAAAAATGCCAATTATTGCCCAATTCCCACTCCCAGACCACAGCACTGGGATGTGATTTAAAGAACCTGGCTGTCAGTGTGATTTAAGGATGATGGTGCTCTCACTACAAATAATATCCCACTGTTGAAAGAAAAAATTCATTGTTATTTGCAGACAAGGTCCTTCCTGTGAACACACACCCCGTGCACATCAAGTCAGGAAAATTTCAGAGGCAGTGGCTTGGTTTAGGGGTTTGGGGTTTTTTTTGTTACTTTTAAGTTTCCTTTCCTTTTGTGATTTGCACCCCATTTTCTCTGCCCATATGAATATCACCTTTGGGAGGTCTTTTCTTCCTTGTCATAGTTTCACTCCTCTATCAAAAGTTTTGCCTAATTTCATTTTTAGGGAGGTAGGAATGCACGGAAGGAGCTAAAACATCATCTGTGTGCTTTTGAAGGGAATGGTCCTAGAAAACAACTATTTCCTTGCTCAGGATCTGTAAGAGGGGGGACGATGAAAATGGCAAAATTAAATAATTTACTGATCCACAATGATCAGTGGAATTTCCACCAGTGGGAGAAAAGCTTCTTTTGGGGATGTTCTCTATGCATGATTTGTGATGTCCTCTAGCACTTATTTAGGTGATAAATTATGGAAAACACTTTTATTTTAGTGGAGCTCTTCCCATTTTGTCACACATACCCAAACTAATAAGAGCATGGTTGGAATAATTAGAAAATCACTCTTTAAGGAGAGTTTTTTAGCCACCCCTTTGCCTCTAAAGCTGAACAATTCACTGATGAGGAGCAGAGTGGCAAAGGGCACCAGAGTAAATGAAGGAATGGGAGTTCCTTGGAAGTTGAATGCCAAGGTCGTGTCCTGCTCAGAGCTGTTCCATCCCAGGCCATGTGAGGAGCAGGCACACACCCAGCTCTGTTTGGAGCTATTGCCAATGGGATTATTCTGCAAATGAGGCACAGCCCTGCATTTCCCAAGCCATAAACACAGGGATGCAGACAAATCCTATTAACAAATAACAGGATTTGTGCTTGCACTGTACCTCCTACTCACCACCTTCAACATTTACCCCGTGCTGGCTGAACCCTTGTTCTGCATGAAATCAAGTGAATCAAAACCCATTTAAAAACCCAGCTAAAAACCCCCATTGGATTGCACTGAAGTGTGAATAATGATTCAGCATCATCAGCTGTGGTTGCCATAAGAAACAAGATTTCATAATCTATAAAGTGTAGAAGAGACAGAAATGCCACAAGCAACATTAATCTACTAAAATGATAACCAAAATGCGATCTTGTTTTTAGTGCTGGGACAGTTTTTGGTTTTGTTTTTTCCCCCCCTCTCCTATGGTTTCTCAACAAATCAACAAAAGCAGCTGTAAACCCAAACAATTTTCAGAAGCCTGAAGGCTCAATCTGATTGACTGCATTATCCACCCTTTGTTAATAGTCATAAATGATTTGTTTCTGTTGGAGAAAACCAAGAAGAACTACAAAAAAAGGACTTTTATCTGAGTCATAAGTCACTTCATATCACAGTCTGCTGTTCCACAGTCAAAAATACCGTACAGAAGATGAAATTGTGCAGTGTTTAGTATTTTAGAAGTCCTAGCATATCACTTTGGGAGAGCTGTGTATAAATTAGCATGAACACAGAAAATGTTTATTTTATTAATAAAAAGCAAAGCGAGCAAGTAAAGTAGCGCTGCTCCTAAGGACTGACTCGCAGAATTTTAAGCAGAAATCTCCGTTTTCCACACTTTATTTCTTATTTGTGTGATGAGGATAAATCAGCAGAGCCCAAGCAGTTCAGTGGGTGATGCAGGCATGAAGACAAAGAGCTGTGTGACATATTGTCAGGAGGAAAAACAGGCTGATGAACCCTGGGACACGTAAACTTTGAAATGCAATAAAAGTTGTCAGGAAGGAAGCAAAACTCAGGGTGTTGTGTGCAGGCTTTGACAGCCGTGGCTTTCAGGAAAACCTCGTGTTTGGATCTGCATGGTGCTGGGGGCAGAGAGAGGAACCAGCCTGGGATGTGATGAGATGTCCAGCAAATCCCCTTGGAAGTGTTTGGGTAGGGAGAAAGATGCCCCTGGAGTAAAGAAGAACCCACTGAGCTCTCTTTTCTACACTTAATAAACACCTCTGGAGGGGAAGTGGGCTTTGGAAGGGATATTTTTAATGTCTGAATACAAATGGGCTTCTTGATCATTTCCATCCTTCCAATGGCATTGGACATTTGACTTTGGCTTCCAGCAATTCTTGGGATAAAACACAACTGTCCAAATTTTCCTTTAATAGTGAATAAATGGGTTGCAATTAGAAAAGATTACTCTTTTCTGCATGCACTAATAAACTTAGGACACTGAATGTCTCAAACCCTCATTATTGGGGCTTCAGGTAAATAAACACAGAGACACTTCATCAAATGCAGGAACAAACTGAGACTGAAGAAGTTAGGAACTGAACTTAATTTCATTTCCTTTCTTTAATTTCCATTGCTTTCATACTTGATTTCTTTTTCCTTGCATAATGGCATGTTCACACACACAGTCCCAGCAAAGTCACTGCATGAAATGTGGCTTTGCCCTGCACATCTGTGCAAAAAAGTGGATTTAAAGTCAAGCATGGCATTGCAGGTGAGCCCATTCTGCTGTGCACTCAGATTTTGTTATTGCCTGACTGTTATTTAAGCCTGCAAAGCAGCTGGATAACGTTATATGGATTCATGGAAGGTGTTCCTCAGTATTATTTCTGTCAGATCCTGGGTGAAACCTCTCCTTGTGGGATGCATGCAGGACTTAAATAACTCCTGTTTGTTTTAGCTACTCAGATGTTAATACCAGGCTCTGTTCTGCTAACACCTGAGCAGCAGTTTTTTGATGGGTGGGAACCTACCAAAATCAGAAAACTATCCTGAATTTCCAGAGATGGACCTGTATAGCTTACATCTTCCTGCTTCAGTTTTCCTTTTTGCTTTCTTTATCTTCCTCTCTTAGTTAATTCTTCATCTCCTTTCCTCTTAGTGTGAAACTGCAATACAAAATATTTAGGGATGAGAAGTGCCCTCATCTGGCTGTAAATTCCATAGAGTGGGCTTGGTAGAGCAAGAGAAATACCATAAATTGTGATAAGGATACATTTAGGGGCTTGATTTCTAATGGTGCTCTTTTACAGACACCTGTCCTGGTTAGTTTGCAAGATAAATAACATAATCAGATCTATCAAGGAACTAATTTTTACATGAAATGTGAACCTGGGAAGTTTGGGCAGGCTGACAATATTGAAAAACTCATGGATCTTCATCTTCTAAAGGCTCTGTTGGTTATTTTATATTCTTGAGTGTCCAGTTGTAATAATGTGAATCCCCCTACAGTTCTTCTGTGGGTCTACTCAACAGCAAATCAAGCTCCTGCTCAGGAACTTGGAGAATCTCATTTATGTATGTTCATTAGATGTTTGTCAAAAAATACAAACTTTATTCATGAAGCTTAGCTTTCGCCCCTGATTACTTTAGATGAACAGGCTTTCATTATGTTGTAAGAAATAAATCCTTTTAAAGACTTAAAACCGGTGCTCCTCAGATCCAAAATTATTAATTCTCCTACTTAAGGAAGTAGAGCTTTCCTTAAGCTCGTGTGAATGCCACAGATAAATGATTAACATTGCCTTTAGCATAATTGCACGGCCAGGTGAGATGCTTACATATATATTCCATTGATATAAAAGGTGTATGAATCCATACATTGCATTTTAAAGGTAAA
This sequence comes from Acridotheres tristis, assembly GCA_037013685.1. Lineage (NCBI taxonomy): Eukaryota > Metazoa > Chordata > Aves > Passeriformes > Sturnidae > Acridotheres > Acridotheres tristis. Next base: position 2,926,937 of record CM072899.1, on the reverse strand, counting down.
AACAAATGAGAGCTGCAGCAGGCTGGCACAGAATGAAATCTGCTTTGCATTTTGGGAGGGCTGTAAATCACTGGAGCTCTGCAGTCAGAGTTTATGATTTCCATCAAAGAGCACGAGGGACATATTTCACTGTAGTCTATCCATTATTCTGCACATACTTGAGAAGAGAAACTCAAACAAAGCTCTCATTAGGAAACATTGACAGAGGACCAGCAGAGAATTCATTTACTGGTACATGGTGATACAGCAAAGCAGGCAGCCAGAGCCATATATCAGAGTGCCATGGGGATGGAGGGCTGAGGAGGAGATGTGCACCTACACAGGGATTTTTTCCAAGGTTTCTGTTTGTTCTGATTTCTGGCAGCTTGAAAGCAAATGAAAATTTATGGTGGAGGTGTCAGGGAGCTGAGGGTGCTGGCTGCTCCTGCAGGAAAACACATAAAGGACATTCCTGGGGCAACCAAAAAGCAGAAATCAAAGGGACGGGGCAGCTCAGCAAGGATTCGAGTCAAGAACAGGCGCAGTGATGAAAACCAGGGACAGGAGCATCCCCTGGTCACCAGGCAGGGACAAAGGGAAGGGACAGCTAGGACATCACAGCCCAGGGATGGGGACAGCATCAGCCACGGGACCAGGCACAGGTGGGTGCCCCGGGCGTGGCTGAGGACTCACACCTGAAACGGGGCTGGGGAGGAGCCAGGGGAGGCTGCCCAGGGCAGTTCAACCCTTGTAGTGACCGTGGGGCCCCGATAAAACCAATCTGAAGCTCCTGCAGGACTGCTGGGTACCCAGCAGCCACTCTTCCTGCAGCAGGAGTGCTGAGTGTTTTCATGGGTACACACCCACGAGGGGCTGTGTGTGTCACAAAGGTTTTCTTGGCTTATCTGCACCTATTTCATGGTTCCCTGTCTCCCAGGGGTTAAGGCTGATGCTGCTCTAGGGTTCAACTCCTGCTGGAGTAAGAGTGTGGAAAGCACTGACAGCACCTAATGGCTTGGCCAGACTAAATAGAGAACAGGCAAGAAAAGTATTGTCTCATCTGGGTTTCTGAGGGTTTGGGTGCTGGTGTGGTTTTGGGGATTTTAGTTTGTAGGTTTGAGAAAATTCAGAAAATGCAGCAAAAATCTGTGATGAATAATTTCTGTGGGAATTATTTTTTAAATACATCTTGCTGAATATTTATTCTGGTTTTGCAGGTATCAATCAACATATACAGAACCTGAGTAATATTTGAACTTTAATTTAAATTAAATGAAATTATTTTTGTTGCTCTTTTGACACTGATTTTTGTGTGTTGTTAGGATGATGTGATGTGTTAATTTGGCTTCTTTATAGCAATGATCCTTATTTAGGTTATTGCTGGTGCCATACCCTGATACCTCCACACATAGAGATATTAATAACTGGAAAAATGAGGTTGAGTAAGAATTTGTGGAAATAAATGCATGACTTTGACACAGCCTTCCCAAAGCAGCATGGGCTGACCCACTCTGCTTGTCTTTATGGGAAATAGATTATTTTTCCCTGTTTTGGAATGATGAGTGAATTGGGGAAGAAGCTGGGATAGAAACAGATACTCCAAGAGGCCAAATGTGTTAAGTTTTGTTATTCAGAATATTTTGTTTTGCTTTAGCTCAATTTTAATTGCTGCTATGAATCCAGATCTGCTTTAGGAATAGATCTGAAAGCTTTTCCATCAATGTGCTGAAAGGAATGTGCACATATAAACCACTCTAAAGGGTTGCATCAGCAGCAAGTGTTGCATTTTAGATCTGTTCTGTATAAAATTTGTCTTCTGATCATTTGTGTTTCTCCCAGCCAAGCCATGGCTCTGTCAGGGAGGGAAATGATTAGTCCTGTGTCAGAGGTTGTGGATCAAGGTCTCTCCAGAGCAGCCCTGTGCTGCCAGTGGGCATTTCCAAAGGGAATTGGGAATATCACTTGGCTTTAATTGTGTTCACTGTGAGTGTGATGCTTTTTTAAAATAAAAGGTCAAGAGAAGCTGAACTCATTTAACATGGACTGAGGTCTGACTTTGCACAAGGGCATGGAGTGAGAGGACAAAGGAGGCTGGAGTTAAACTGGAAATTGGGAAGAAATTCTTTGCTAATGGGGTAGTGAGGCACTCGATCAGTTTGCCTGGAGAAGTTGTGGCTGTCCCTGGATCCCTGGCAGTGCCCGAGGCCAGGCTGGACTCTGGGACAGTGGGAGGTGTCCCTGTTCGTGGTGCTGGATGAGCTTTAAGGTGCCTTCCAAGACTATTCTGGGATTCCATGATAAATTCCAGGAATTTTTCTGAAATGTTTCTTTGTCTGGCAAAAGCACCAGGAGTTCACAAAGCCAAAGGCTCATGGTACTTTGACTTTGTTTAAGGTTTTTCTGATCAAGTTTTTCTTGATATGGGATCAGAGAATGGCTTTGCTGCCACATCCGTGGGTGTGATGATGTCATTTGTCAGGATTTATGCCATGGAAAATTCAGGCACTGAGTTCAGTTGGTGTGTGATGGAAAGGAGGAAAAGGTGTGTGGGAGCCTCTGGCTGGTCTGGGGAGAGGACCTGGGTTGGGAGTGTTGATCCTGGGAATATTCTTGGTAATTTGTATTATATACAATACACGTGGTCTGGGGGCTACAGACTCAAAATTTATTGTCCACACAACGTGGTGTTACTGATGTAACTATTGGTGATGAAGAGATGCACAATTCCTTGTCCTCTTCTCATTCCTGGCATATAGGGACATAAATATGAAGACTCTAATTCCTTTAAACAAATGCAATAGGATTTACAACTTCACATACTTTGAGAACACTTTAGTGCTCAAATTGCCTATCACTGAAAAGGGAATTTAAACTTATACTACATGAAGACCTCGATCTTCAGGTTTAACATCCTTGTAGGCAGTGAGAAAATCTATTTTGACAAGAAATTGTCTCTCCCAACTCCTGTGGATTGAGGGAATGAGCTCAAAGTGCCACTTAGGACACTCCTGGCTGGTTGCTGCCTCCTGAGTGACAGCAGAGGTGAGGGTGAGGGGCTGGAAGGGGAGAAGGAGTTATGCTCACAGTGATTTATGAATTTCAAATAATTGATGTTTCCAACCAGTGTTCAGTTCTTCATCAGTGAGAAGCACAGCTTGTTTATCAGTTCTTAAATGGATGGAAGGAAATATGTGCATATTAATGTGAAGGAAAAAAAAAAAAGGCACTTTATAAATGGCTGAGTGAAAATTTTCCAAGAGATTTTAATGAGGGTAGATAATAACATGGAAGAGTTTAACCAAATTTGGTTTTCAATCATATCAGAAGGGACACTCAGTCATAGTCTCCATATACTTGTTCTTCTGGGGGGGCAGTTGTGCTAAAGAGAAATCTCCAAATCTGCTGGATGGGGATGAAATGCAGCTCTGGCTGCTTTCTCAGCTGGTTGGCCTAGGATAATGGCATTTCTGGCCTAGGAAATATTTCCATTTACATGGAATACTGACAGCTGAATGAGTTTCTCTTTACCATCTCCAAACTAGAACATCCCGAGCTTTAATTTAATCCCAGGTCAGGCTGCCAAGTGACCTTTAGATCATGTTAGTATTTGAGCTGTTTTGCACTGACTGTGAACAAAATCTTTGTTATCTTTATGGATTTAAGAAGTTATTGACCGGTAGTTCAGGCTATTTGCAGCATTTAAATAATGGGGTTATTTATTGTTAGAAGCCAAGGAAGAGAAGCATGGCCTGAGTCAGCCAGGTCTCCTCCCAGTGAGTGCCCTGAGAGGTGCTCAGGCTCCCTCTGTGTTCCAGGGGTTACAGGGAGCCAATGCCATGATTTTTGTGGGGTTTTCCTAATAATAATAAGGAAACCGAATGGCAGGCTGCTAGTTCACATCCCAGCCTGCCAGCTGTATGTCATTTCTGCTGAAGATATTGGTCTCTGGGATAGAAGAATTACACTGTGTTAAGGTTTGGGTGTAGAAAGCTTTTTGATTTTTAAACTGACCCCAAATTCCAGCCCTCTTTCTGGACCCTACAGTTAGAGAAATGGTCAGTGGTGAGGAGATTAATGCTTAACGTTTAATTGCAGGGTGGGATGCTGAAAGTTGGGGCATCTAAAGAAGTTGATACCCAAGAGGAGGAGAGGAGGGAGCAGGGTGGAAGCACCAGGCTTGTCCCTAATGGATATTAAAGTAGTCAGGGCCTGGAGCTCTCAGCTCCAGTATTTAATACATGAGCAGTAGCTGCAGCTGTCATGCTCTATAGTGGAACGGCACCATCACTATTTTATTACCTTTGATTAGCTGAAATTGTATCTTATAGCCAGCAAACCCCTATAAATGCATTTACCAGCAGCTGTATTTCTGCCCAGGCCTGGCACCACGAGGAGCTGCTGCATTAGAGAGCCCCCATCCATCACACTTTAGATTTGAAGCAATATCCTCTCCCTAAATTAACGTCATCACCTCCTAACAGCTGTGGCCACCAGCTCAGGGATGCTTGATGAGCTTGTCAGTGTTTCCAATATAAATTCTGCCTTTAATAGATTTATTTGTAAGTTAGACCTACTTAGCTATAAAAATCTGCTCTGGGTTGGAACTTGGCATGGAGGGCTCTCTCTGGATGGTTTTCTTCACAGTCCTTCTGTGCTTGATTGAAAACTTTTTGCCAAATCCAGTCAAGCATAATAAACTTCTGGAAATAGTAATTAAGGGCCTTGATGGCTGTGTGGCCAAACCAAATGGTTTCTTCTGGGGGGGAGCAGGCAGAATCTATTTATTGCTGATGTGATCTTCCCTCTCCAAAGGGTGCTTGAATATTATCCTGCCCTAAATGGTTCATTGGGAAATGTAGGCCTTCCCTCTTCCTCCAAAATATCAGCTCTGTTCCCTCCCCTAAGAATGGCAGAAATTGGAACAAGGAAATTTTGTGTGGATGTAACAAAAACGGGTGCTGTGTGTCTATTTTTGGTTTAATGTATGAAATCTTTGAGTTTAAAAACACTTCAGAAAGAAAAAATTCCTTTATTTTGGATATAGTGAATCCTTTCAGCTTCTATTTTCTCCCCTTGTTTTTTGGGTGATGCTGGACTTAGAAAACTCAACCTGCAAATACGCAGTTTGATTTAGCTGAAAGAGAATTTTTTTTGCTAAACTGCAGTTTCTCCGGAATAAGAAATATCTGATTTTAGTCTTTAGTTGATACTCTATCACCTGTTAACAGAAAACTTGTCCAACAATGTCCTAAAATGAGAGTTTGTAACAACCACGCACTCAACATGTATTTATCAGCAGAAATTTAAATATGAACACGTGATGACCAGATGTTTCCATTCTTACAGCAAAAGAAACTTAGCAATCTTTGTGTTTGAAAAGCAGGTGACTCATCAGTTATTTTTTGTGAGTTTTCATCTTGGTGAAATAAATTTTTTGACAGAATTCATGTAGCTGCACAGAGAAAGTCCAGTGGATATTTGTTCTTCCTCTCTTCCTGCTTTGTGTTTCTACTCTGCAGGTTGTGTGTCAGGAGTGATCCAGCTTTCCATGGAAATGGGAAAAACTGCCAAGGCAGAACTCAGCTTAGCATCTCATTCCCATTTATCTGCCTATTGTAATCTGTAATTAGCTGCAGTTGCCTCAAATGCTCCTGGCACAAACATTTTCAGGTGTACTTTAAACTCCATCTCATTAAAGCATCACGAGAAGCAGCACCTTGACACCCTTCCCATGTCACTGTGTGATTGCAGCTGCTGTTTATTCACTCACCAAAGTTCTCCTGCACACAGAGCTGGGTGTGAGGGGCCTGGAGGGATGGGAAATATCTGAGTTTGATCTCTGAGATCAGCCTGAGAAGGAGCAGTGCAAATCCAGCCTCCCTCCTGCTCCTTGGAGCTGCCTTTAATGTCTTCAGAACATGTCAGCAGTGGAAGGAGGCATAATTCAAATAGTCCTGGAATAGGAGGGGAAAATGAAAAATGGGGAGCTCTGCACAGAGCAGTAACACCATGTGCTATCAGCTCTCTTGAAGCCTTGTAAACCTGTCAGAAACGTTCTTGCTAATAGTCCATAATACCTTGTTGTAGAAGTAGTAATCAGTGATTTCTGAACCAAACTGGCAATTCAGAAATGAGTCATTGCTCGCATTGATTTTTATTTTTTTTATTTTTTTTTTATGTGGTCGGCATCTGTGCCAGGCAGTAGCAGCAGCAGCAGCGTGTTCCCATCCCATTGTCACAGGCACAATTCAGGTCTCAAACAATGAGGCACGACTTTGACCTTTTGCGATGCAAATTCCCTTCCGATGTGTGTTGATAGTGTAGCGAAACATGTTTTGACTAAGATCTGAAAGGAAGGCTACTATTAGAAAGCTGTAATGGAGCCATTTAGGGCTGAAACTAATAATTTGTTAGGAATTGCTTACCAAAACCTGCTCTTAAAAATTTCTATTAAGAACAGACTTTGGGTCTAAGGAAACCTGTGTTTTCTGTAAACACGGCAGCGTTCATTACAGATGGGCAGGAACATTATGGGATGTGTGTGCAGCTGCAGAAAGGGAATGTTTGCAGGTGTTAGGGATGGCTTCTCTGGCTTTGGAGTGGCACTGAGGTAGTGACAGCTCAGCCTGGATCTCTGAGGCTGGAAAAGCCCTCCAGGATCAGAGCCCAAGCTGTGCCCAATGCCCAGAGCACTGAGAGTCCCCTCCAGGTGGCACCTCCAGGGATTCCAAAACCCCTGGGCAGTTCCTGACCACCCTTTCCATGGGGAAATTCCTGCTGATGTCCAGCCGGAGCCTCCTCTGGCACAGCCTGAGGCCGTTCCCTCTCCTCCTGTCCCTGTTCCCTGCAGAAGAAGCCCTGACCTTGCTGCACCCTGCTCTCAGGGAGCTGTGCAGAGCCAGAAATTCCCCCTGAGCCTCCTTTTCTCCAGGCTGAGCCCCTTCCCAGCTCCCTCAGCCCCTCCCCACATCCCTGACTCTGCAGCCCCTTCCCAGCTCTGTTCCCTCTCCAGCCCTTCAGTGTCATTTCCCATCTCTGGAAAGCTCCAGCCAGCTCTAATCCATCATTTTTCAGGGTTTCATTCTTTCCTTGTCAAAGAGAAAATTTGAAATTTTACAGCCCCCAACTCTGAGCACTGACAGAGTTGTGATTGTGAGTTCTATTCCAGGGCTAACATTTCATGACTTTTGTGCCTCAAAGGGAGAAATCCAAATGAGGAATGAACCCTTTGGGTCCAGAGGCTGAGGCCATGGGTTCTTCTTCATATTCACTCTCTCAGTGCTGCAGGGACAAGAGCAAGGCTAGGAATTCTACTGCAGTTGGATTTTTCTAATGCCATTTCCCTGTCTGGCAGATGAGGTTAAACTCAGGGCACAGAAACATTTTCTTTTGAAGCCTTGACAATGGTTTCATAAGGATTTCGTGGTCTCCATCACCATTTCTACCGAGGAAATCCAGTTGGTGTCAATATTTGCAGAGCTGAGTGGCCCAGGTATCAGAGATGGTCTGTGAAATGTTTGCTGTCCAAAACCAAACAGGAAACTCCCAGGCCTAACTCTGTAATGATAAAGGAAAACATTCCTCCAGATGCTTGCCAGGAGAAAAGTGAAACAGGAAAAATAAATGTTCATAATTTTTTCTTTGCCATTAATAAAAGTGATTATGGAAAGAGATAATAATTGCAAAATATAATCATTGGGTTTAAAAGAAACTGTCTTGTGGGCCTGCACTGAAAAAGGTATCATGAGGCTGCTTAATGAGAAAAAAATATTGCTAATTTTCTTTGCTTAGGATTAGTTTCTGGGAGAATAGATAACATCTGAAATTCCATTTTGAATTACAATACTCCCTCTGTCCTGTCTTTTGTGGCTGTAAAAATACACCTCAGTATAACAAAGGAGTTATTTCTTTATTTCCACTCTGACACTGAACTACAAGAAAGTGGTAGAAGATGAAATAATTTTCTTATAATTTTCTTTTTCAGGAGCCAGTGGATATTTATTTGGTATCCTGGAGATGATTAACACATGAGAGGGAGATAAAAAAACCCGATGTGCCACTAAAAAAAAAATAATAAAAAGGAAAGAGTAGATATTAAGTCAGAAAATTTCTCCCCTTGAGATACTCCATGAAATTCCCATATCTTAACACTATTTTCTTTAGTATAAATTTTCAGGTGGTTTGATCTTTCTGTGTACAGAGGAACTGTCTTTTATGAATACAGCCCATTAAGCTGCGTGGATTGAGTTGTTCATACTGCTGATAGCTCCTAAACTTTCAAAACCATTTCTGGAATAGTTTTTTTTCCATGAAATCCACAACCTGTACATAATTCATGAAGGTGTGCTGGGGGTGGAGATTTTAATTGGGTTTTGGTTTGGATCAACTCTTCAAGGCATCATTTGCTAACACAACTCTGGTCCTGCGTTCTTCTGTTTCCTCTCGCTGCTGGAAGAAAATAAGGTTTGCTATTGTTGTGAAAGAATTAGGAATTAACTCCTCCCCCGTGTCCCCAGCACACTTAGCAGCTTTTTCATGTCTCCTGCTTCCTCCTTCCCCTGGCTGGGCTGCAGTGGGAGAAAAGCAGGAATTTGGTGTTCAGAGAGTGCTCAGACCCTGCTGGGACTCCCCCAGAAATAAAAAACGTATTAAAGGCTGCCAGGATCCAACCCCCAAGGATCAACCCAGCAGCACCGAGGAGGAAAATGTAAATTCTGTTGAAACCTCTGTGTTTATCCCAGCACATCCAGCTGCAGATAAGGCCTGGAATGATAAGCAGCAGATAGGGCGAGACCACAGCGTGAACTTGGAATAAATTTATCTGAAGTACATGGTTTATATACAAAGGGATGTTCCCTTAAATCAGTAGGGAACATCCTAATCACAGCTTCACAATTCAAAGTGTAGTATTTTTTATCTGATTCTCCTATTTCTTTTTTTTTTTCCTTCTGAAATCCGATTTCCTGATATAAGGACAGGGCATCTCTTCACTCTTAGATTTTTTTTTTACTATTTATTTTTTAATTAGCTTTTCTATTTAATTAGCTTTCCCAAATCACTCTCGGTAGTAGCAGAATATTTGTGGCACAATCTGAACTCCCTCTGGTGGTCAGACAATACTTTTGGAGTCTTACATCTTAAACCATCAGTTCAGAGTTTTTTTCAGGGAAGGGTGGTTGTATCAATGGTTGCATACTTAGCTGTGAATTTTATGGTACCTCTCATCTAATTCTGAATTTGGCATTCAAAAATTTACTATGTCATGGAAAAAAATTAGCTGAATCACTGTGAATAGAAATTGTGTCCAAAAATTATTACAATTTGTAACCCCACCCCTTTAAATTGATAATTTCTTACACTTTAATCAGAATCCAAAGAGAATTGCTTCCTATTGTGGTACCTCATACTACAGCTTGTACATAAGACAAGCACAACCCTCACTCATTTTACACCATATTTCTGAAACAGGGCGAGGAACAAACACCACAATTTAGGGAAAAGATTTCATATGAGCTGCTTAAAAAATCCTAATAGCAGAGGTCTGCTTGGTGTTGTGGATGTGAGTGATCTGAGGCTCGTCCTGATGGGAAGAGCAGCGACTGAGCTGGCACAGGAAATGAACTGGTTCTGCCTGGAATGTGGAATTTAGGGGGAGACAATGCTCTTCATGCCTTGGAGTGGCTGCCTAAAATGAGGCTAGACGAGATGAAGAGAATAAAATGGATATTTATTAAAGGCCTTCAATAAATACACCTTGGGCAGTCCAAAGCTTTCAAGGATGGACACCCAAGATGGACAATGGTCACGAGATTTTCAGACAATTATAAGTTTGGTTCATTTACATATCAGGGGTTAATCCTCCAATTATACCTTAAGGTAATGAAGTCATTTACCCTCAGTTTGCTCCTCCCCAATTCACTTTTGTTTATATTTTCAGGGCATGAGGCAGTGAGGTGTCCTGGCCTGGAAAGGAATTGTTTTGTCTGAATAAAATGGGAAAGCAGGAGCTGACAGGGCGTGGAGTTTAGAGTTACACACTGGAGCAGTACAGGATCTGAAAAATACAAAAGCTAAATCCTAAGGTGTCAATCTCGGGTACAACCCTGAGCAGTGGCAGCCCCATTCCACAGCTGCTGGTTTGCTGTTCCTGCCTCTCCCCCTGTGCAGGGTGAAATCCCCCCTGGGATAACCCTGCCCTGCTGGTGAGCAGAATAAAACCACAAAAACACATCACAGATGGTTCAGCTGCTGCTGGGTCACCAAAACACGGACAGAGTCACCAGAGTGGGGCTGAAGTGCAAAAACCAGCCCTGTTAGGGCTCGATGCTGCTTAGGAAATGCTCAGCGTGTTGTATTCTTCGAGTGTTTTAAATAGGCCTGAAGTGAAAGTGCTTCCTAAACTTAAACTCGAGGACTGAACAGAACTGGAGAGCTCAAACCCATCGCACAATAAATTCATGGTCTGATCTGTTTAAATGTGACTCTAGAACAATGTCTAAACAGAAGTTCAGGCACCCGAGTCAGTGAGTGCCCGTCCTGTGTCTATTAGAGGCACAGGATCATTAAGTGTGTCATTGCCTATCAATATCACAGCTGATGTTAACAGATATAAAACCTTTCTGGGAATGTCTTTATCCTCAGCCACATTTCCAAGCCATTCCTAGGCGATGGCTCCCTCTTCAGTCCTGCAGCAGAGATCAACATTCATTCATTTCTCTTGCAAATAAAGTTGGATGTTTTATATGAATAATGGCAAACACGTTGATTATCTTTTGCAAAGACATTTACTCCAGAAAATCTAAACAGAATGATGTGCTGAACACTGGAAGCTTCATGACAAACATAATTTGCAGCTCTTGTTTCTCCTTCTTGGTTTATTTTATTTTGAGTGATTTGTCCTGGATGGAATATCAGGTCTTTGATCTCTGGACTGATGATGTGAGGTTAGCAAAAGAATTGAAACGGAGGAAAATACAGATGATATAAGAAACAAATCCACAGAACAATACAGTGTGTATTAAACTGGCAGTAAAACAATTAGGATGTGCACTCATGCAATGAGCAAACACAAAAATCTCTGCACACAGAAACATCTCGAGCAGGGTGAGCAGAGTGAACAATGCTAATTCCAAACTCAGGATGATAATTCAGGCCATTTCCTGAGCTCATCCTCGTGTTGTTTGACTAATATCAGCAGTTTGCTCCCATAAGTACAAAATGATGTTGAATTCTAATGGCCACTTAAGTCATGGAAACAATATAATTAGAGTAATAAATACAACTTCATGTTTTCATAATTAGAGTCATAAATACAATGCTGTGTTTCTATAATTTACCTGATTGTAATCTGCAATTTATTGTTGTTATCCCCTGGCATTTGAGGACTCAGGGAATAGGGTAGAGAATAGACAGAATGTACTGACCTTAAAATTGTCCTGATTCCAGAGGGGGAAGATGAGTGGGAAAGGGCTGGAAATGTCTGGGAAGGTCGTGGTGGGTGGAAAAATGACAGAGCAAGTGATCAGAGAATCCCAGAGTGGTTTGGGTTGGAAAGGACCTTAAGCATCATCCCCTACAGGGACATTTTCCACTGGACCAGGTGGGTCCAGGCCCCATCCAGCCTGGGCAGCTGGAATGGGACAGTGGAGATAACAGTCCCAGCTTAGGAAAACTGCAGACTTTGCGAAATAAAGGATGTGCTCAAATCTACCAGCAATTATACTGCTATTCCCTTTCAACTTCTACCCTGACTTTTTTTTCGTGTGTGCACCCAGAGAATCCCCTGCCATTTCACCTCCCATGGCTAATATTCCTGTATTCCTCTGAAGAGTTGGATATTCTTTAACACATCCCTATGAGTTCCCAGGCTGTGGCCAGGGCACTCTATGGAAAATCACAGTGGCCCTTGGCACTGTGAGCCTTTCAAAAAATAAGGGTCCAGAAGGAGAAAAGAGCCACTAGAGCACTGAATTCCCATTGATAGTGGGATGACACCAGTTTTATCTGGTTTTTAAACTCTATATTTTTAGCGGTATAACAGTGTGAAGTCACAGTTAGCTGGGGGCTGGGTGGTTGTGGGTTGGTGTTTTTTGTTTACAATGTGTGAGGAAAGACAGGTCTGGGTGTGATGCCACACAGGTGCTCCAGAGGAGTTAAAAACCAGACAAATGAACTCAGCACGTTCCAAGAGCTGCTCCCTCCATCCTTCTCCTACAGGACAGATATCCAGGGACTCTGTCACCCTCCATATCCCACAGCAGACCTAATTCTGCTTATTGATACACACTGGAGTGACATAAAGAAGTAATGTTCTGCTAACAGAGAATGTAACATTCACTCTGTAGTATTCTAAATGTCCCTTTTTTTTTTTTTTGGTTGGTTTTCTTCTTTCAAGTTCACCTGTAAATTCTGTGCTTCAATACCTGAATCTCACCGAGGTGTGTTTGGCACTCCTCCTAAACACACTCATGTAATTTGGGGATGAAAGTGGAACTTCCAGGTAAATTCTAAATGCTCCAGATGTGCTAAAATTGTCCAGACTGATTCAGATAATTTATGGACAGGGAGCCTGCCAGCCTTGGTGTGCATCACTGTTATGTAGCTTGGCACCTGCTGCTGGGAAGTAACAAATTTATTAGGAACTCCTGTGACTCTTTCTTTTCCTGTTTGTGCCAAATAAATGATTTCTGTATATTAATAGACATATCAGGCAGTGGGGTATAAAGTTCTTCCACAGATTTTTATTCTTGGAAGTGACAGAAGAAAAATTCAATTGTCCCACTCACCCAGCCCTTGATGCCTTTGCCTCAGCAGGAAATGATTCAGCAATGCTGCTGCTGATGCCAAAGCTTTGTTCAGAGGGTGATACATCAGAGCTTTTGGGGGTTTTATTTTGGGTTTTTTTCCCTTTTTTTCCCTTTTTTTTTTGTTCATTGGCGGTTTGGTTTCATTTTTGCGCTATTAGAGAAAACTCGTCATTAATCTGTTTAAAGAAAATGATGACATCACTGTTTTCCAAGGCAGATAATGATGTGTGTTAATTACAGAAATGTGGAGTCATTGTCCCAGGGAGTGCCCCTGGAATGTCCCATGGGGGTCACAGTCAGGAACAGAACCAGAGCAGGCCCATACATGCAAACAATTATTCCAACAAAAATTATTCACCGGCTGCTGGAAAACCAGTAAATAATTTACTCAGTGTTTACTATTTGAAAAGCTAAACAGTAGCAAAGCAGCATGAAAATATTATTGTCAAAAAATTCATGAGATCAGTAGTGGGTAAGAAATTATTCATATAAATCCTATAGGATTCACTTCAACAGCTCTAATTCAAGTTTTTAAAATCACTGCACTGATTGCTCAGCCTTTGATCACTGTTTATTTCACGACAGGAATGTGGGGATCCTTTCTGGTGAGCTGCAGTACTGACATTTATGGTGCATTTCCATGTTTTCCTTGGCACAACAGGCACAGAATTCCAGGAATTTGTGCCCAAGAATCCCCCAGGCCTGATCTTTTCATACATTTCCATTCTTAGAAGGTGGAGAATCCTATGGAAGGACAAGAGATTTTGACTCTGCCTTAGGTAAAAGCTAAAATTAAAAAATATTAATCATCAAAATGAAGATACTCAATGCTGGGATCAGTTTTTCCAGAACCCTGATCTCACATCCCATACTTGGGAGATGGAGAGAAAGAGACAACTACAGATCTAAACTGTGAATTAGGATCCATCTTCCACTTGCTCTTACTTGATGTATTGAGACTGCTTGGGGTTTTTTATTTGTTTTCACGGGTTGTGGTTTTGGGGTATTGTTTCAAATTAGTTGATCAATATCCTGGGACTGTCAAGAATGTGTTGCAGGGGACATATTCACTTAGTAATAGGATTTTACTCCCCTTTTTTCCCATCTTTGACACCAATAATAAAGAAATTGTGCACAGTAACACCTCGGTGTGTTTCTGTGACAAACCTTTATTTTAAACCTAGGCTTGCCCATAGCACAGAAATACACGTGGTGTACGTTGGTACATGTAAAATAGGGGTAACACTTCAAAGGGGTGGGATAGATTGGCATTTAATTTGCATTTTAACAGCGTTTATTACTAGTTAATGAATCAATTGATTGCTCAAAGTGCACTTAGTGAGATTTATTGTGTTATCAGAGGGAAAGTCAGTAGGTAAATAAGAGATTGCAGTTGTCACTGTGAGTGTCACTGTGTTTGTACTCACTCAGGAAAGGCTGATGGAGAGCAAAGCTGTGGGCTGGCTGAGGGATGAATATTGGCACGAATCTCTTTTTTTAAAAAAGCCAGACAATTGCACACAAATAAAATTAGAGCAAACACAGGTGTCTGAGTGCAGAATCCACCTGATGGTCCCCAGAGCAGAGATCCTGATCACAGCAGGTTTGCATTCAGGTTGGTCCCAAAGAAATGAATAGAAGAGAACTTTCTGCACAGCAGCTGCCAAACTTCCCAAAACATTAATATGGTCTTGGCAAAAAGAAACCAAACAAGGACTAAAAGAGATTTATAAGCCGTGCAATGCTTAAGAAAATGTCCAATATTTTATTTAGTACAAAGATGTTTTATAGAGAGGCTTGCTCAATATTCCAGTTCCCACTTCCCATTGGATTGTGTTGACACTTAAAAGTGTTTTGATGGCTTTTCCTACTGATGTTTAAAAAAGAAGGGAATTCCTCTCAAGGTCTGAGAAGTAACCTCTCAAACATCCTGACTCTAGGCTTTAAACTCTCTCCCACTTTATAATTTCAGAATTCCCTAAGAGTGTTCCTGAGATTAAAAAATTCGAAAAGTTCCCGAGACTAAAAGTCAGTTGTGCCTCTTTCCACAGATTTGTGATTGCTGCATCCCAGAAATCTGTTTAGGGAAAACTCCTCTCTGAGTTTTCTTTGTTTTCCTCCAAAACATATGAAGCAGTCTGCCTTGCTCTCCTTCAGCAGAACTCAGCAGAAATGACATAATTAATTAGTATTTTTGTTCTGTTTGAAATGCAGACGCTTTCTTGTTCCTTTTGCCACATCTGCTGCCTTGGATTTCGATTTTCTTTTGCTCTGCCATCTGTTTTTAACAATAGCAAGATTATAATTTTCAATTTTCGGTGAAATAAAATGCCTCAGGTGTTAATTCATGCTCCACTGGTATCATCCTCTGCTTTCTCAGTGCTAAATATGGATCATTGTCTGACTCTGCATCCTTTTTCATTAGACAGTTTAGTATTCTGGCATGATTTGATTCACCTTATTGGACTGGAAATAATGGCCACAGTCTGATTTCTGTCTAAGCCTACACACTACAGGAAAAGCTGCCTGAACTCATGCATTCTAATTTGGGTCCTGGAAATATTGCTATAACCACATCCAGTGTTTTCAAATTGTGAACTTCATTTCAGTTTGGAGCAGCTCATTTTCAGTGCAATGGAAATACCACTTCCACTCATTATTCCTTATACTGTGCAAATGGAAACTCCAAGTTTTGCTGGGGAATAACAGACACAGTTTATTCTGTTCCTTATGTGGCAGAAATAACTCATTTTATTGAGTGATTGCCACGGTCTGCCCCCAGTAATATTTTCTATTAATGGTCTATGTTTTGATGCACCTTCAGCTATATTGTACATTATGCTGCAATTATTTTGCATTTTGTGTCACTGCAGAAGGTTCTGAATAAATGATCCAGGGGAAAAGTCCCTGCCCATGGCAAGAGGTGTTGGAGTGAGATTTCCTTTAATTTCCCTCCCAACCCAAACCATTCTGTGCTGCTGGATTTGAACCTTCCATTGATTTAGAAGCAACTAAAAGTTGATTTCTGTGCCATTAATTAGTTTTCCAATTTTTGCTAAATATCCATGCTCCTCCCTGCTTTCAGCTGCCTGAGCCATGAAAATCCAGCTCGAAAGGACAGACTGTGAATCCTGCAAATCCTCCTGCCTGGCCATGCTGCAGTCTGAGGTTGCAGATATGCTGGATGCATCCTGGGTGATGTTCTCGATGACAAGATTTGCTCCTCCTTTTCCAAATTCACCACAGAAAAAAACCAGCTGTTGCCTCCACTCCAGCCTGTGCAAGGAATTCCTGGAGGAATGAGCTTCTCCAGGTACAGGTGACAAAATTGACCAAGAATGACAAATAATTAAAGCTCGGGTTCAAACTCCATTTTTAGGGCAGCTTTGACAGTCATTTCCTCAGGTGCATGAGGAGACCTTAAATACAGCTCATTTCTAAGTTATTGCAGATTTTAGGAGCTGGACTCTGGTGGGACAATGAGCTGTAAAGACAGGAATCTCAGCTGCAGAGGAGAATCTCTGTTCTTGAAAAGTGGATTTCCAGAGAATTGCACATCATTTCCTGATATTGCATAATTTTTAAGGGATGCTGTAACAGACAACTCTGTTAATGCTTATCCAGACTCTTGTAACTCTTTATATGTGAGGAATTGACAATGCTAAATTTGGAACAAAGTGCCTTCCAGGAATGATTTTGATAGCCAAGATAAAGAGCCTGCTAGTTAATAAAAAAAGAAAAAAAAATTCCCCAGAAAACTGTTGAACATGAATGTCAAAATTTTTAATGGATTACATTTTTTATTGTGTGCTGCATGTTTCTGTCAGGGGAATATGATAATTATAAACTAGGAACAATAATGAGGGTTTGAATATTCATAGGCAATTAAAATATGTCTCTGTGCATTTTGTCAGTGCCCGATGGGAAACGTTCCTCATTTTTTAGGAATAAGTGGTTCACAATCCTTGGTGAAAAATACGGGGTGGAAATCAAAACAGCAAGCAGGGCACAACACTAACAAAGTTCTGTTGATGATGGGGAAGGAAAAACAAATGTTACAGTATTGATTTAAAGCATATTAATGTGTAGTTCTGTGTTCCAGTGGATTTTTAAAATCATGGAATATCCTGAGTTGGAAGGGATCCACAAGGATCACTGTGAAATAAAAGTTCTGCAGCTTAGGTTTTAACGGGTGTAGGGACACTTTTCACAACTCTAAATATTAAATATCACTTTAGAATCCAAGAATAAATGCAAAAATACCCAAACAAATATGGGAAAAAGGGGATGACCCAGTGGAAGGTAAGAAAATAAAAGGGAATGTTAAAATAACTGGTGGATATACGTACTAAAAATCGTTGAAGCAGCACTTGAAACTTTTCCCCAGAGTTTTATCTTGGTACAGCTAGAAATTATTGGATTCATCACATTAAATGGACAGTTTGGCTTTTAGAGCTTGTCAGATTGAGAGCAGATGATCAGTTTGCTGTTGGAGATGAGAGAGCCCATATTTTTCAGGGATGCAGTCACATTTCCCAGGGTTTTTTTTCTAATATTGTGCTTATTTCTGAAACTTAAACATGGATTGCTTCAGAACCGCTCCCTCTTTGGAAGTGTTTTTCTCAGGAGATCCTCTTTTTTTTCTGGTTTGGTGTTCAGGAAATATTGATGCTATGTTCATGTGCTGTGACATTGAGCTGTCACGAGCCCAATTTTGTTGTCATGCACATCAATGCTTAATGAGAACCTTTAGTAATTTCATCAGCAACTTTTCAGGAGGGATCCTGTGCAAGGCAGGCAGCAGCAGCAGGGATATTTTGGAAGGAATTTTCCAGGCTGACAGCACCTGTTGGAATGACACCTGGAGTTCTCCAAACAATTCCTGAATGGCAAAAATGCCAAAAAAAAAAAAAAAAAGGTTAAGTGTGATGTTGGCCTCGTCTCAGAGTTGATTGATGTGCTTGCAGCCTTTATGCAGAATGTGCTGCAGAAGAGTTTTCCTGGCAGTCGTTCCAATCCTCTTTGGAATTCTGCATTCCACTGAGGTGGCTTTGAAGCTGTGTCCTTGCCAGCACAAAGAGGTGACAGCAATGGAAAACTGATCTCAAGAAAAAGAAAACTAAAAATATTCACCATTGCTCCAAAAGAGTAATTTTGGTAGCTCTGCCTTGGCTTTACAGCTCAGGAGGGTTGGGTAGAATTTGCACTCAATAATTTTAGGGTGATTTTAATTATCTCCACTGATAACAGGCAGCATTCTGAAGCAAGAGACAAAACTAAAATGGCAAAGAATTTTAAAAATGCCACATTTTCCTCTGTGAATATTTCTGGGGCAGCATCACAGCCCCATGTGTCTGTGGCAGCTGTGGCTGCAACCTCTGTAATCCCAAACCTGGGAACGTTCAAGGTGTGCCTGTTGCACAGTGACACCAAAGAGCCTCAGATGTTTGGGCAGCTTTTTATCTTCGTGTTTGAAGTCGTTTTTCCTGAGATAAATTCAATTCTAAAAACGAGGTGCAAAGAGATGAAATGACTGTTGTGTGTGCCAAGAGTTTCAGCCTAAAAAAGAACTGTATTTAATATTTTTCCCACTGTTCAGGCTGGGGCCAAATCCAGTTCTCCTCCAGCTGATGGAGTTGTATCTGTGCCTTCCTTAATCCAATATGGATTTTTTTTTCCTTTTTCTTTCTTCCTTTCACCCACTTTGACCCAAAGCTGTGATTTTTGTGCTGGTGCTGCTGTGACACGAGGGAAGTGAAACTCTTCAGTCCATGCAGCTTTTCAGTGACCCAGCTGCAGCTTTTATTTCTCTCTTCTTCATGGGCAGGTTCATTTCTTGCAGTGAGTTGCCTGTGGTTGTGTGACAGTGACAAATCTGAGTCCCAGCAAACTTTGTTATTCATACATTACCCTGAATTTAATGCATGGATCCAAAAAATTGTGACGTTTGCCTCTCAAAACATGGAACTGTATCAGGTTTATGTCATCTCTATTTTATTTGGTACCTTGTAATTAGGCATATATCAGGGAAAAAAATAAATATTGAGTTTTGTTAATAGTGACTTGGAATTCAAACAGAAAAAGATGCAGTTAAGAGATCCTTGATCCAAAATGAAGCATTGGCAGTGAGTTCTGAAAGGGTTTTTTTATTTTCCTCTGCCAACTTGCTTAATAAAGCCCAGCAAATATCCTTACAAAGCCAGAGACTTTTTAATTACTTCAAGAATTTTATTTAGAAAATAGTAAATCAGAATGGTTAGATATTTTTAATACTTCCAGAATTTCTAAAGGAAAATCAGAGCATGAATGTGAGATATTTTGGCATTGCCAAATTTGCAATGCTTGATTCAAAAATTATCAAGAGGAGAATATTCCCAGCTTACTGTAAAGCCAATACAGAAGCTTTGTAAGGGTTTTTTGTTTGTTTGTTTTTTGTTTGTTTGGTTTTTTTGTTCAAGTAGCCAGTTGTATGAAAATTTCTACATCCTGTTCAGGCCTATATTTAGGATATCCAGCAATCCCTTTAGTGTGAAGTCAAGAATAATAAGAAATATATCCAGGAACCTCCAACCTGAGAAAGGTTTGGGTTTTTTTTCCCTGTGAGGGGAAGAAAACCAACACAGGCAACACAGACAGAAAAATTTAATCAACCCAAGGACTTCAGGTGTGTTTTAGTTTGCCAGGCTGTAATTTTTACTAGAGATGTCAGAAAAATGAGGGATTTGTATTAACAATGTGCAGTCTCTGGAATGTTTTCAGCTTTCCCCCTTAACACAAAAAATATAGAATTATTACCAAAATTTATAAGCCAAGTCCAAACCCTGACAAACTGTTTTAATTTTGTTCCCTCAAACGGTTTCCATCATTTATAAATAATAAGCTTAAAAGCTGTGGCCATTTGCTGCACAACTTCTGGGAAGTCATTTTGCAGCTCACCTTTCTGTGCCTACCACAAGCCTGAAATCATCTGCAGAGTCAACCTTTCACATCTCACTTCCAGCTTCTCTCCTCAAGGAGAGCTCAGAGGAAACTCTCATTTTGTCAGCAAAAATGATATTGGCTCTCTGAGGACAGAAACACAGAAACTCACCAGGGACTCATTTCTTTAATATATGAAAATACATTTTTACATGCCAGGATATTCCATTGTTCTTTGATGTCCCAGCATGTAGCAAATGATTGTGGTTTCATTGTGGTTGTTTGCAGGGTGATGAGTGATAAGGTAAGCTCTGTGCTTTCCAATTTTTTTTTTTTTTTTTTTTTTGCTTCTGCTTCGTGGGCCTTGATAAATAATTCATGGAGCAAAATTACTGTCCCAGAAAAAGGCAGTCTGTTTCATCAGCCCTTTCACACTTTATTGATTAACACATATAATTTTTTAATGTGCAACATCACTGGAGTTTTGAAGAATGGGGAGTTTGTTGCTCTCTTTCACTGAATGCTCCAGCAAGGACTTCAGGAAAACTGGGACAGCCAGGAAAATGTTCTTTTAGGCCAAAGAAAAATAATACAGCTAGCAGTGGAAATGATGCTGTTAAGGTTATATTTTAAGTTTCACCAGGTAAAGGAGAACATATGCAAAATTATACCAAATGGAGAAAGAATGATAAAGAAGAAAATTGAATTATTTGAAGAGTTAAGTGCTGGATGTGCAGCTCCTGTAAATCCTCAATTTTTCTTTCCACTCAATAGCCTGATGCTGATTTTTGCTGGTTGCAAATTTGCCCAGCTGAGGTGGAAAAGAGGTGATGGAAACAGGAGGGAAATGGGAAATAGCTTTCAATTCCTGCATATTTGCACTATAAGATTCTGTCCTTAAAAGCTGTTTTTAAGGCAAAACCCCAATAAATCATCACTTTCTGAACCTGGTTCCTAAACTTGTCCCTTACAGCTCTGCTGTGGTTTTTTCCACCACGTTTTTCAGTTTGTTTGAGGCTCTGAGTCTGTAAAAAGGAAACTGCTCATCTTCAGAGCATTTGAATTTTTCTTTTCAGGTGGAATTGAATTGCAGCTGTTGCAGTGGATCCAACTTTTCTCCCTGTCCCCTGTGCTGTGATTCCTCACCCCACAAATCCTCCTGGAAGGTTTCCTCTTCACTTGGTTTTTAATAAAACCCAACTCCTTTGGGCTTCCTGGCACTGAGCACTGGGTAAGTTCTGAAAGGAAAAAAAAAAAAATTTTTAAAAAAATGTAACCTACTTCCAAAAGTCTGCATTGTGTGAGAAATGATGGCAATTGTTCTCCCAGGTATTAATCAGTTCTTTTTGATGTGGTGGTTGGAACTTTTTAAAAGGAAATTTCAAATACTTGGGAGTGACTGTCAGCAGATTGGGTGTAAACATGATCAGGTACATTACAATTAAATGTTTTACCCAGAAAGAAAGGGAATTTTGAATAGGGAGCATTAAGTTTCTCAAATTTATAATGCAAAAATTAGAAATATTTTGGAAGTGTCCAAATAAGTGTTCCTAGAATTTTCAACAACCCAATCCATATCTGTTCTGGAGCTGTTTTAATTTAAAATTAATACTCAAAATATGATATTGAAGGTTGTCAAGATTATCAACAAAAACCTTGGAAAAGCTGAAATGCTTTTCTATGGGCCAACATTAGTTTTTATTCTTTCTTGCAGAATATTTTAGAATTTTTATTCTAGTATAAATACAATAATGCTAAACACACCAATATTTCTTTACCAGTTATTTGAAATATTTCTGTCTATAAAAACTTGAATTTATGAAATTATTGTAGTGATTCCATTTTGATTGATGAACATTCAGAACATGGATTAAGATCCATCTCTTTTTCTAAAGGAAGAACACTGATAGATTTAAAAACTGATGTATTTTTCAGTTGAAAATGAGATGTAAAAACAAACAAACAAAATTACTAAAAATATAAAAATGATACTTTATGTATCATTCTCTGTATTTTTAGGTGGACACTAAACAAGGTTGTACTTTATTCCAGATGCATCTAGGCAAGATTCCAGTTAGGTATTTATTCAGAAGAAAGACGTTTTATTTACAAGGCCTTCAGGATGTGTTCCGCTTTATGAAAAGAAATTAATGTAATTTTGAAAACTAGAGAAAATAGCTGTAATTGCAGTGTGCATGTAATGGGATTCTTGTGACAAAGCACCTGTCAGGGGATGCAGACCCCTGTGGAAAAAGACATTTTCTGAAACGGATGGTTCTGTTGTGCTATGTGCTTTTACTCAATTCACCAATCCAGCCCAGCTCTAAGTCTGGGAATAATAAAATCCTGCAGGAATAAGGAGCAGCAGTTCCACGTGTGGTGCATTTATGGCTCCGTGATCCGTTGCTTTATGGCTTTGGAAGCTGTGATCACATCCTGCCTCTCTCTTCCCCATAAAATTGTCTCCCTGAGCAGCTGTTAGATTGCTGGTTTAGGATCTGTTTTATCCACATTATCCATTTATTATTGCAGTGATGTCAGGGCTCTGCAGTCTGTGCCTCTGGAGCTTTTGGCAGTAATTAATTTCTGCACTGCAAATTTCTTTTCAATCATGTCAGGACAAGCAGCAGATGAATGGCATTGCAGGTAAATATCTGTATTCCACTCCTGGACTGGCAGGAGCTCCCCTCCTGCTGCTGCTTTTTGGGATTAAGTGCTGCTGTTTTATTCTATCCTGTTAAATTACTCAGAGCCAGAAACAATTCTGAAGTGTTGTGGTAACTTTGATTACCTTGCAATAACCAGAAATGCTCCAGAACTTTGAGGAGCAGAAATTGGATGCTCTGCATCACTTGTTCATTATTCCATTTAACTTTGATCAGGCTCTAAAGGTGGAATAAAATGAAATGTGAATAAAATGCATGAAAGTAACAAATATTTGATGTTGTGATGCTCAGGTTTGAAGCATTTGGGGATTCTCTGAGGTTTCCCTTGCTGGGGAGCAGAGGCAGAATGGGAACAGAGCTCTCTGTGGTGGCTGCTCAGAATTCAGCCACAGCTTCAACTATTTCAAGGATCATCTCAGCTTAAGAATGAATCTTTGGTACATAACTTTTGACCCAAAATACTGATTTATATTGTTCCACTCACCAGAATGTTCAGCCAGCCCAATTCATTACTGTAACAAACTTAAAAAAATTTTCTCTAAAAATTCTCTAATATTTGAGATCCTGTTGATATTTCATTGGCAAGTTCAAATATCAATTAATTCCTTCTGAGAGGTTTAACTTTGTTCTCCTTATACTGAAATTGGAAAATTTCTCCCCACGTTTCAGCAAAATTTATTGCAAGTGAGTAAAACATTTCTGATCTTTAGAATGCTGCCTCAACTCAGACTAAAGTGGAAACAATATTTTTTTTTCCTTCCTAATCTTGTGTTGTAATGACAGTATGATGTACCAATAGGATTTTGGGTTCAAAGAGGTTTTCTCTTTAAGTTTTGGATTGGTTTGGGGTTTAGCAAATATAAATGAATTTTTTCAAGGAAGAAAAAAGATGGAAAGTTACTTAAAGATGGGAAGAGAAGTGTTATGGGACTGGGTTGGTGCATTGTTTACATCTTCCTTTATTGAGAAATCAAAATAATAATTGAAATGAGACACATCTGCTGAAGAGGACCTGATTAAAAACCAAACATTGCACTTGATCAAATCCTAGAGCTCGACCTCAAGCTGGCCAGAAATTCTCTCCTCATAATGAGCATTATTCTCAAGAGATCCCTTTTGAGCTTTAAGAAAATATAACAGGTATTTTCATACAATAACTAGTGTATGTTTAAAGAAAGGGGATTTTCTTGAATATCTTGGTTGGAGACTAAAGCAGCTTTACCAGTCTGCTGTGAAAATCCTAATGAGGAATTTACTTGCTGGAATTATGGGCCTTGATATTTTGAGTCGCTGATGACATCCCAAGTCAAAAAAGCTACTAATCCTTGGAATTTGGTTCCAAAAAATCTGGCAACATAACTAACAAGGAGCTATGGCTGTGTGTTTCACCTTTGAGTATTTCTTTATGCTCCTGGTCATTCAAGGAGCAGCCTTTAATTCTGGGATGGTTTACATAAAAGAAGAAAATTCGAGTTGTTGTTTTATGTTGATAAAATCAGTTTTGGCAGTTCTATTCCTTCTGTCAGACCACTTGTCACGTGGGGGCTGAGAGAGGACAATAAATATCTGTAGAAAATGATTTCTTTGTAATTAAGTGGATTCAGACGGCCCCATTTGTCTGAGTAACTTTCTAAGCTTGAGTTTTTTTAGTTTTGTGTAGTCGTTGCAGTTTTTTTTTTATCTCAATGTGGTTTGACAAGATGAATTCTTACTTTGTAATTATGTCTGTGCTAAATTCATTTTCCACTGATCATAATTCTTCGGGGAAATCTACTGTGTCAGAAGGAGTTTTCTGGTTAACAGATATAACTAGAGCTTGCTTTGAAATGTGTGAAATGTTTCAGTCCAAAAACAAATTAAGAGCATTGTGATTGCATATTCAAGTAACATCTTCAGCCTCACATTTCATAAAGAGTTCTAGTTTGAAACCTACTGTCACTTGCAAAAGGAGATGTAAAAGAATGAGAAAACATCTCTGATATCACACAATTATATCTAAATAACTAAATTTATCTTAAATACATGAAGATTATAGTTTGCAATCTGTCATGGGCTCGTCTCTGTAACTGAGGGACATATTTAGTTTCTGAAAAGCAAAAAGCTGGTAACGACCTGCTTTTTTACATCACCAGTGCTGAAGGTTTTTCTGGTCTTAATGTAAATTTTGATGCAATCAAGTCCTGTCCTTTTCTCAGCAGAGGCCTGACAAAGTCTGTGACTCTGTCACCCTCCACCTCAGCTGGGGTGGCTCTCTGGGCTTTCCTCTTCTCATCCTTTCTTCCAGAATCACTTCCTCTCTGCTTTCTCTGCTTTCTCTGCTGTCCCAAATCTCATTCTTAAGAACCTATCAAGGAGTGATTATTTTATATATTGATTTATGTATTGATGCTTATGCATGAATACTTTAGCTGATACAAATGGGAAAGGATTACATTAATTTTATCTCTGATTTAATTTTCTCCCACCACTCCATTCATTCTTGATGTTCCTTAGAATGTGTCAAGCCATAATTCTTACATGGGTCAGAAACATCTCTAGAGAAGCTTTATGTCTGAAGCCCTGGATGTGAAAATATTTGCTGCATTTGTGACCCAAGTGAGCAGCAGCAGCTCTGCAGGATGGGCTGGGCTCCAGGACAGGTTTTCCAGGCCATTCCCAGTTCCCTGCAGAGCTCTTTGCAGTGCTGAAAGCTCCCAGAGCTCTTTTGTCTTGAACTGGCTGTGGTTTGGCAGAACATGTTTTATATCAGCTGTAAAGCCCTGTGGAGTGGTGATAACCTGCTCAGCTGTCAGGGAACTCCTATTTCACAGGGCTTTTAGGTGACCATAACTGCTCCTTCATAATTTATAAAATAGTGCTGGGGCTAGGGGCTGGTTATGCAGGTTATATATGAACTCAATATTTCCAGATAGAGTAGCTTAGATATCAATGCCTTAACCATGCAGAATGACAGGACACCCATCATCATCTGGTTAATACTTTGCTGATACTGAAATGTTGGCATTTTTCACTGTCTGTGAAATCAGCAATCAAGAAAATCTCATTTTTTCTCTCTCTTAATGACACAGATCAATCAGTTCAAACTAAGGACAGTGCTCTGTACAGCAGAGAGAAAACAAATGTTTGCAGACTAAATGGATGGCAAATTTCTCTGTGTTTTACAGTCCATCATACCCCAAAATTGAAGTCTTTATGGCTGGTGGTGGGGGAAAACAGCCAGGGAAGCAGAGTGCACATATTTCTAGGAAAGGGAACATAAAGAGTCTGCCTCGAACACCAAATGCTTGTAGACACACTTTATTTTTGAAGCTTTCAGCTCCCACATTTTGAGATCTACTGTTTCATCTTTGTGTGAAGCAAAGAAGACTGTCAGTGTCTAGACTGCATCTACACAATCGTGTCTCTCTTGATTAATGACTGGAATGTGCAGATGAATTGCTTGGATTTTGTCCTTGAGAGCTGCAGGAGGAAGGTTGCCAGCAGAGAATGGTATTTCTTCCTGTTAGACACGTTCCTTGGAAAAACTGATCTTCTTCTGTGCTTGCTGGAACAATATTTCTCTTGATGCTATCCCCCACTTCTGCCTTTTCCTTGAATAAATGTGATCCTTTGCTGTGATCCCCTCAGCCAGGCACAGCAATCCCACCAGCCATCAAATCCCCTGATTGGAATCTGGGACAAAAATCTCTCAAAAAACCTGAAGATTTATTGAAGAATAAAATCCTTGAAGCTTCCAGCATATTAGAAACTGGCTCTGCAATGGTGTGGAATGGGTAAAGATTGTGTTGCCTTTCCTATCCCATAAATTTGTCCAAGGAATAGACCCTTCCTGCAGGCCTCAGTTAATCAGGGTTTTTTAACCACTGTCTCAATATTTTAAGGTTTTTTTTTTTTTAGGTTGGTAGTTTTGTTTTTTTTTTTCACCAGAATGAATATAAATCATTCTCCCAATACAAGCAGATTTCAGTTAAATGTCATGTTCAGATGAATTATAATGATCAGTGAAAAAATACACGACAGGAAAAAAAGTCTGGAGAGGAAAATTCATATAATGAATTCATTCCAGGCTTGTGTTTTGGAATGAGATGACCAAGTAGGAAATAAGAAATAGGAAAGTTCGCCTGTTCTTCATGAGGGAATAACTGGTATCATTCCAGAAAACCAGAGGAGGTGGCAAATATAACTCCCTGAATTTCTAAGCATTTACATCCAGAGAAGGCGTGTCTGTAAATCTGCTACCACTAATATTAGTTAATATTTCAGGGATGATTTGATTCAGCCTTCTTAAGAAAAAAAAAATTATACTTGTTTTTTTCTTGATAAAATTAACAGGCAGAGATCAGTAATGTTTAAGAATTATGGCAAACTTGACTTTTGTAATTGTATAGAAAAAAAACCTTTTCTGGATAAGAGATATTTCAGTGTACACGTGGAAATACTCATCACTTTGGACAAAGAATTAATTTATAGCTCTTTACTTCCACTCTGGTCTTTTATTACTGAAATGTCACATTAAGAGACTTGTAATGCATTGTGTTAAATGCATGAAGCTGAAGGGGAAAATTAGGATTTGGTGGTTTCTCTGTGCTCCTCTGAGAACACTCCTGTGAGTAAAATAATTGTACCACAAATGTGGAATCTTGTGCTGACTTCAGCCAAGAAGTAGTTGCAGATATTTCCCCAAATATATGAATTTGGAGCAATCATTTAGGTCAAAAATGTGGATGGAATGTTATTTACTTGTTGATTCCAGGGAGAAAACATTGTCTCATGTTTCAGACAGGAATATTTTATGTAATACTAAAGGTTTAATACAAATCCACTAAAAGGGGTGCAGGCAGATAACCACAGATATTCCTGCAGATGTTTTGGTGTCAAATATGACTCAGGAAAGCTGCAGCTCTAACCAGAGCTCTCCTCTCATTTATATCAACTTGGTGGTGTCAATTCCCACCCAGCAAACAGTACTAAAGCTCTCAGATAGAAGATTAATGAGCATAATTCATGCACCACTGGGCTGGAAATGGGATGTAAACCTGGAGTTTGGGCACTGCAGTTACAGAAAAAAATAGTAAATGCTCTTGGGAATGTTGCAGTCTGACTTACAAACTTTTACCAAAGTTGCTGCTCTTCCAAAAAAAAAAAAAAAATTAGAGTATGTTAAGATTTCTACTCATGGATGATGTAGATTTTATTTCTCTTAATTATAGATGAGGCTTGTGTGTGTGAATATGTGAGGACAGTTGTGCCTGTCACTTCATTTCCCCGAGCACCAACATCCCAGTCCTGCCAGGACTCCTTGCCTCCCAATCAAACATTAATGAAGCAAATCACTGCTCTGGAACTGCTTATCACATCTGCTCTTAAATATCTCAAATTAAAAATAGACTCGAAATGTATTTTCCATGCTTTTTAATGACGTTTTCCCTCATTGCCCCCGGTTTGGAGTGGAAGTTTTGAGTGGGAATTTGAATAATTTGCAATTTGGAGTTTTCAGGGTGAACTGCTGCAAGTGGGGACGTTTCCACCTTGAGCTGGTGAGTCAGGGCTGTGAGGGCTCTGTCGTCACACACAGTTTGTGGCTCTTGGCTGCATCCCTGCTCTCCTCCCCATTCCACTCTTCAGCTGATCCTCTCCAGAGCAGAGCACACTCCATCCCAGCCCCAGACAATTCCACAGGTTGTTCTGACCTGATTGATCTCCATCATTCCCAGCACCACTTCTGGGTTTGTAACCACACCCAAAACCTCTCCTTTTTATTCCTCCTCATATCAGCATTAACAGCTAATTATCCTCTTAGATTCCACAGCATTAACAGTTAATTATCCTCTTAGATTCCACTCATCTTCAAAAAATATTCCAGTGTATGGCTGAGCACGTTCAGAACTTGTTAAACTTTTTTTAAGCATTTCTCTACATGCGGAGAGAGAATAAATAAGGAAACAAGTTTTTCATTCAAGCTTAAAAAATGTGACCCTCCTTTTCTGGATCCATTTGGTTGTTGTCCACGACTTTCTAAGGCAGGAATTTCCTGATTAATTCCCACATTCCATAATGGGATGTTATGGACTCTCCCACAGCAGAGCTGGGACTAACTTTGGCTAAATCTTGAATGCTCCCAGTCTCTGGGAAGGCAGAAATGTTTGTCCTTTATTACATCACTTTTGTGGATAATATTCTGCATGGTGACAGCTTATTTTCTTTGGGTTTTTATTATAAATATTCTGTCAGAGATATTTAAGAATCTTATCAAGGTTCAGTGGGTTCCATAATCCCATTATACAGGAATCATTGCTTAGTAATAACCAGACAAGCAATAAAGAAATCAATAACTGCTCCAAAAGCACAGTCTGTGCTATGAAAATCTGCTTTTCCTTCTCATAACACTAATCAGGACGGTGGAGCTGATTTTGGTAGCTCTGTCCTACCCATCCATCACAATCTTTCTGTGAAAGATAAACTCACCAGAAGCTGCACTGGAGTAGGAAGATGGGAAAGGGGAGTTGTGCTGGTGCAAAACCCTCACTATTTAATTTTTGCCAACATTTGAATCAGCAGGTTTGTTATTTTTGCATGCAAACGGTTCTGCTGTACCAAAATCGCTCACTGGGAGGCTGCACCTTGATTTCAGCTGAATTAAAGAGCATGAAAAGATCCATCAGCATCCCAAAGACAAGATCTCCACCTGTTCAGACTGAGTTTAAATGGCTGCACAGGTTTCTGTAATGTCAAGAAAGAGAGTGAAGGAAATAAAAGCAAGTTGAAAAGGAACCTAAATCCCATCTCATTCCCACCTTCCACATGTCCAGCCTGGCCTTGGGCACTGCCAGGGATCCAGGGGCAGCCACAGCTGCTCTGGGCACCCTGTGCCAGCCCTGCCCACCCTCACAGGGGACAATTCCTGCCCAAAATCCAACCTAAATCTCTCCTCTTTTCGTTAAAAATATTTTCCTTTTGTCCTACTTAGAAGGCAGCATGTTTTAAGGGCTGCATAATTTTAACTGCTTAATAATAGAATAAAATTCCATTATTATTTTGTCAAATTTTTTTGCTGTATGTTGCTCTTAATCAAAATGATTTCTTGCTTGAAACATTAAACATTAATTTATGGTTAATACTGAGAGGGATAAAGTTTTTTCCCTTGTCAAAATCAAATTTGTTTCTAATAATAATGAGATTGTCATTTTTCCTATTTTCCCTTTGCTTCCTCTCTTGTTTCTCCAAAATTAATGTTTTTTGATATTATTGTTAAATACAAAATTGAGCACACAAAAAAGAAAAATCAATCACGTTAATGACATGGCAGCTTTGTCCGGAATTCATTAACATTAATATCTTATTTTCCAATGTGCATTTTACATGGATTGTTTGCATCCATCAACAAGTGGAGGCTGAGATGGGACATGGAATAAAAGTGACAGTGACCTTCTCATGGCTGATAGAATTCAGATAAAGAAATGGTGAAGTCACCAGGTAATGAATGACAGATCTCAGGCTCTCAGTTCCAAACTGACAAGAGATCCAAGCCCATGGGATCAGAATTCCATGGGCTCATTTAGAGAACTCCTATTGGAATCCTTTGGACAAATTACCCTCATCAAAGAATATTTTTTTTTCTTTTTGTTGATTTTTTTTAATGTAGTTCTTTTGGTTTTGTATTTTTTTGTTGTTGTTTTGGTTTGGTTTTTGTTTGCTTTTTTTGAGGCTTGGTTTTTTTTGAACTGATTTTGACCTTTCCTTGAAACACAAGCATTTGATATTTTTAATTAATACTCTTGTCAAATCATGTGAATAGTGGTGGAAGTCCAAATCCATTTTCCAGGTGCCACAATCAGCAGGAGAGGAACCAACATTGCAATAAAAAAAGTAAATTTGCCCAGTAAATTTTCTGTCTCTCTGTTTTAGACCAGTCCAGAGTCAGAGTGGGCAGGCAGTGCCTGACTCTTGCTATTTACAATCTGGGAATTTTTCTCGAGGGTGTTCCTGCAGATTTTCCTGCTTCCAGGGACATCCTGTGGCACATGAGGACACCTGTGACCCCTCCCAGGGCTCTGGGGCTGCCTGGGAACATCTCCCAGGGAAATTCCCAGCTCTGAAGGACAAAAATCATCCGGCAGGTGTGACTTCAGTCAGAGGATTCTTCCCCACTGCTTCCAGGGTCTACAGCACGGATCCTCTGCTGGCTGAAATCCTGAGTTTAAAAAAAAATAAATCATTTGGGCTTTAGGTTTTGGGTTTTTTTTTAAATATTCAAGGACTTCTAAGGCAAAGACCTGGGGTTTGTTTCCCCTTAGTGCAGATGCCAATCTACTGGATTTTTATTCCAGTATTTACTGTCCCTTTTTCCTGATTCTTACTGTTTACTATCCAGCTCATGTACTATTTAAATTTTACATTTTAAATATATTTAAAATGTATTTACATACATATTTACGTTTTAAATGCATTTTAAAAATACTATCCTTATATTTTACCCAGGTATATCCAAAGTAGATATATTTATCCAAAGCAGATATAATTTTGGTTCCATGTTGGTGTGATTATGACATAAATATTATAGGCCCTGTCCCATCTTTAGAAACCAAATTTCATGGAAAACACCAAATTATATTTGTAAAACAGCTCCAGACACCACATTTTGTGAACTTCCTTTAAACTCTTTCTAGGAGGACAAAATTCCTTCCTTCTCCTTGCAAAGATGAGATTTTAGTTAATAATGATAATAAATAGTCACTAATAATGACCACACACTTCAAATGAGTCATTTGGATTTAGAGACCTTCAAATTCTTTGATCTCTGATTTACCCAACAGCCAGCAAGGTTAATGCTTCATAAAGTCATATGCCCTTTTTATAATCACTTCATTAAAAGTGAGCAGCAAAGGTACATTAAATTAAAGTGTTTGTGATATGGGATCAATTTGGTGGAATCCCAGAGGCCTCCCTGTGCCTCATAAAGAGCTCTCCACTTTGAACATATCTATAAGTGACCCATGGAGAATTTCTGTTCTCTTTAATTTGAGGAATTTAAATTGCTTTTATTGCCTCCAATGGTGGGAAGTACTGAATGAGCCATAAATTGTCCTGGAAAGGAATTAATCTGTGAGTGTACAGCTTTAATAATTCACACCCTTGCAGCATTCAGGAAATAAGCAATTTGTAAATGGGAACACAATTCATAATCCTATTCCTTGGGAAAAGCTTCCTTTTGCCTCCTGTAAGTGGGTAGGATTTGTAGAGGTATGAATGAGCATACTCTGGATTATCCACGAATTGAGGGGAAGGATAAAATCCTGATTTCTTGGCCCATTCTGAATCCTTACACCTGTAATTATTAGCTTTCAGTGCCCTGCTGGTTGCTGATTAGCTGCCTCCAGATGTTACAGTAGCTTTTCTACTTAAGATAAATAGAAAGCAAAACCAAAAATATTTTACATGTCTATGGTGATCTTGTGGTTGCTGGATTTTTTTTTTTAAAAAGTAATTCAAAGATGCTTATAAACGTTTAATAGAATTAATGTCTGTCTTCACAGCTCTATTCTCAATTAAAAATATGGGATTTTTTCCTTCTATTTGGATCATTTTTGGAATATGGAGCATTAAAAGAACAAGCTGAAGTACAAAAGCATCTCTCTTGTGCATGGCTTTGTGAACCAGGGGTTTTCTCAGTCAGGGTTTGACATTGATGTGCCTGGGGCACATAAACGAGTTCTGCAGCAAGTTTGGGCACTGAGCACAAAGCAGAGGGCTGTGGTCACTCCACAGATCTCTCAGCTCATTCATGACCAAAATGAACCATCAGCAGAGTCATTAACAGCCTGCTCTAATTACTGCTCTTACACATAAGGCCTTGCATTCAGAAATGTAGAGGAATCCTCCTCTTGTTATAACATCACTGTGCAACGCTTCATCCTTATTCCTGCAATTAAAATTATTCCTGCAATTAAAATTATTCCGGGTTCTGGCCCCTTTCTTTTGGATATTTCTCATTGGCAGACCTGAATAACCAGACCTTGCTTTGGCCTTTTACATTTTCCACTCCCTCAGTTATGACTGGGAGCTGTAATTTATCAAAGGCACAATGAGAGGTTATCAAAGTCTTGTTTCAGTAGAAGAAAGAGGAACATTACCCTCCAGAGATAAATCTTTCATTAAACTTTACAAAGACCTTAAGCAGTTTCTACCCTATTTATCTTCCCTGCCTTTCTTCTTCATGCTCCAGCTGCCAGTGTTTAGAAAGCAGCACAGGGCAGAGAGCCAAAACAGGAGCTGATTTCCCAGCCCAATGGAGAAACTTCCCCTTCCAGAGCTAACATTTGACTTCGTAATTAAAATTGGCCTTAACTTTCAAAATTCTTATTTTTCCATGTCATAAAATTGTCCTGTGCGAGACCAGTATTTTTAGGATGTGGAGAAGGTCAGAGAAAATATTCATGGAACACAAAATATGAATTTGGTGAGGAATAAACTCATGTCTTTTTTTTTTTTCCTTTTTTGTGTGTGTCTTGTTTAGGAAATGTAATTTTCGATTTTGTCAGGGAGGAATTGGAATGTTAAGGAATTGGATAAGGAATTTTCTCTGGTGGATCATGTTGGAGAGGAATTACAGAAGTGAAGTAGGTATTGAAAATAAAAACCTTCTCTTCAGCTTCTGGGGAAAGACATTGATTATTTTATAATTTTTTTAATTGCAGTGCTTTTTTTTTCTCTTCCTCCCCGTCTAAAAGAGGTTATTGAATAAGAAGGAGAAGTATAAGTAAACTACACAAGAGTAGGATTGCAGGGAAAGCAAAATTATGGAGTTGTGACTTGTTAATACCATGCTTGTGGTTAAATATGAATTTGATTCTTTGTAGAGACATAATATTTGTCCAGTCCTGACTTGGGCAACGCTAAAAATCAGATTTTATTTTAGGTCTGTTAAGTTTCTTCTCATGCCATGGACATTCTCAGTAGGGAAACAAGCACAGGACTCGTTTCCTTGGGGATTGGGGTGAGATTGGCTCTTTCCACAAGGACCATTCCTGATTTCCCACCAGAAATGAGAATTCTGTGGGATTCTCCTCATTCCCCTCTGCACTGAATCCAAGGTGACTGTGCCTGGCAGGGCTCAGTGGGAACTGCAGGAGCTCCCTCTCCTCTGCTGCCAGCTCTGACCAGAGCCCTCATCTGCACAATTCCCAAGCTCATCATCTTCCTTTGGGAATTTGATTTCCCATCCTCTCCCAAAATGATGAAATATTTAATGGATCTGTATCTTACCCCTATATGGGCTCTCTAACAAGTGTCTGAAATTATATTTAGTTGATTAATTGGTTCTGTCATGAAGTTGTATGAAATTACATTTCTTTTCAAAGTCTCAGTGAAACAGTGATTTATTTAATGGCTGTAATGTACTTGGGCCAAATCCATTTAATGTTGTTATATCTATATTGAAATCCCCTAATTTATTCAGAAAAAAGAAGGTGCTCTCCTTTTTATTCAAGAATTTCAGTCAGAAGACAAGTGGAGCTTGACCTCTGCTACTGCATTGAGCCTTTTCAAAATGTGTAATAAATTTTAATATTTAAATTCGGAAATATTTAGTTTTATTTAAAAAAAAATTTAAAAGTTTGTAAGGATTACTGAACAATAATGGATATTAGGTAATTTTCAGCACTGGTGTCCAAAATGCCACATTTATTTCAGCAAGAGGAATTCCAAGGGTCACATTCTGAAAAGGGAGGAACCTTTTGAAGTGAGAGTTGTTCTGTGGGATTTCTCTCGTGGTCTCCATTCTCCCCACATTCAGTCTGCCCAAGCTGTGACCTTGCAGGAATTTGAGCAGCCCTGGATTTGCTCCGGATTTCAGCATTTCAGGGAGCTGGGGCAGGGCTGGGATTTGGGCTGGGACTGGCCCAGGTTCAAGCTCCTCACTGGGAGCTGTGTGAACTTTACCTCTGGTGGTCCAGAGCCACAGGAGGGGTAAAATAATTCTGATTTTGTTTGCAAGCAGCAGCTGCAGAATGGTTGAGATGAAGCCTCTCACTTTGCTTTTTTTCCCCCTTTTTTAAAAGTGGCTTTAATGCATTTTTATAGTGTCCTTACATGAAAATACCTTCCAAAATAGCATTTCTGCCCTGACTCCTGCTCTCTCTGCACTTGTCAGGATATTTCTGAGCTGGTTTTGGTGCCATTTAGACAAAAACGTGTCATTGTGGGTTATTTATTTTCATTTGCTCCTCTAGCTTGCCAGGTTTCCTGGCCAATGCTCACCTCCTGAATGGCATTGTAAAATCTTTTCTCTGTCAATTGTTGTTATGAGTATTCCAGAGAGCCTCTCATCCCAAAGAACAGGTAGGAATGGGGATATTTCTGGAGGTGCCTCTGTTTGTGGGAGATCCCAGTGCCAGATTTAGGATTTTGGGAATGGGATCTGAGACAACAGTGCTAAAATTTCAGACGTTCATGTGGTGTGGCTGTCCTGGCTCACTGGATGGTATTTGAATAATGGCTACTTTACCTTTTCTTTTTGTCCCCAGGGAGTAAAAATCTGGAAAAAGATCATTTGAAGAGTTTGGAGGAGTGGTCCTTGCTGTGGTGGCAGAGGGCTGCCGTGGTTACAGCATCCTGGGAATTTTCATCCAGGAAAAATGATCATCCTGGCTTTTTCCAGGAGAGGACACTCTCGATGGCAGCTCTGAGATCTGGATTCTGGGGAAGGTAACTCAGCTCTTGCCATCAGGGAATGGTGAATCTGGGATGTGGAGGGAGGCACAGAACTCCACAGAGTCTGGCAGGGGAGCTGTGAATAAAGAGAATTTCTACAAATGGAAGGAAACTAATTATGAAAGATTTTGGAGGTTTTTCTCCAAGTGTCTCGGGAGGTTTTTATCCACATAGTGCCTTGTTCCCAAGCTCTTACAACTCTAAGGCAAAGCAGGTTGTAGAAAACATTAAGAAATTTACTTTTTAGTACTTTCCCAGTACTTTACTCTGGGAAATTAGTGGCAAAGCAGCCCTGACTCCATCAGAAGTCACAGAGCAGGGCTGTGATTTTGAAGATTTTTCCCCCAGGAGCCCAAAGGAGGTGGAATTCTTCAAAGGGAACTTTGAGGTTGGATTTTTGTGAGGAGCTCCCATCTATTTTCAAACATGAAGTGGTAACAAGGATGAAACTTTGGCTGTCACTCATTTCTGCAGCCACAGTTCCTTTCCTTAATGACTCGCAGACAAATGAAGGAGTTAATTCAAAATCTAACGACATTAAGGGCAGTATAATAATCCTTAGCTTTGCTTTAAAATTTGCTACTTGGAAATGTTTTTACTGTGGAATTGAATGTGTAAAACTCAAATTAAAGGAATAAGTCATCACCCCTCAAAGGAAGCCGACAAACTTTGTGTGTCTTCTTTTTTTTCAACTGTAGGTTTTTTTAACTTAAGTCCTTTTTGCCTTGTGTAGAACTGCAGTGTAGAGTTCCCAAATAAGCTGAGAATAGTCTTATTATTCTGTGATGAGACAGGCAGCTCTTTAGTTTTTACCTGAAAGACTTAAAAAGGGCAGGAAGGCAGCAAAAACTTCAGCTGAGCTCGGAGAACAACTCGAAAGCTTCACATAATGAGCTGCTTAAATAATGTCACACATTTTGCCATTGTCAAATTAGCTATTTTTATTTTTCCATGCCTTATTTCAGTTGCAGGCACCTAAAATATTGAAGGCTTCACTTACTGAGTTATTTTCATTGCCTTTTTTCTTAAAAATGGAGAGAGGATTTGCCTAAAATAGGGTGAAATATCAAAACAAGGTTAAAAGCCTGGAAGTTAAAGGTTACACAAGAGAGTGAAATTTCATTTAAATCAACTACACCTTCCTGACCCTTGAGGTCAATACATTTATAGCTGGTTTATTCCAGCTCACATGTTTTATTAAATAATAATGAATGTTGGGATTTCAGACACCACAATTCCTTCTCCCTGTTTTGGTGGCTGAGGTTTCTGAGAGAAGGATAAGGATAATTCCCTCCTATTTTCAGGATCACTCAAGAGATGGAGGCAAAAAAATAAAATTCCTCTGCTTGGCTCTGAGCATCTTGGTTTAAACCACCTGAAGCCTGACCTTGATTTTGGGCTTCCTGGATTACATCAAGCTGCCCTGGAGATGTGGTGCTGCAAATGTGGGGTTTGTTCTCCCTCTTGTGTTCATTCCCAACCCTTATCCCGCTCAGAGCCAGGAAAACTCATTTTTGAAGCTGTTCCTACTCTAATTCGTCTTGTCACGAGTGAGAAAAATCGAGTCAAATTCTTGGTGAGTTCCTTAAATTAGTTTTCAAAACGGGATGTAGAAAAGTTACAGGAGATTTCAATTTCTCTGCTGAAGGAAAAGAATGGAGAGAAGAAAAGGGAAGTTTCTCTCCTGTCAAGAATCCACACTCTTACAAATTTTCTGGCCATCCTTGTGTTTTTCACTTTGTTGCTGCACCACTAATGGTTTCTGGAAGTGAGAATTTACACAGTAAATGGAGTGCTCCACTGAGCAATGTGCTGGATGTCCAGAATTTGTAATAAATAAGTTTCTCCCACATAGAATTACCTGCAGAATTCCAAGTTATTTCAAGTTTTCATTAATCATTTGGGATCTCTGAGAGTGTTTCACTTTACCTTCATGTATTTTCTTCTTCAAAATCTGGCACTGTCCTGAATAATTATGGAACTGCAGCCTGATTTTCTTAGGACAGTGAACATGGCAGTGACAATAAAAAAAATGTAAAATCAGAGGAAAAAAAGACAGATATGACCATAAAGAATTCTCAGTAAATATTGATCAGGGTGTAGTTCACTGTATTAAAATGGAACACAGCCCAAGCCTTGTTCTGCCAGCACTTTACTGACTCCAGCCTGTAAAATGCTCTAGGGTGGTTCAGGATCTCAGCTGATTCCCCTGTGCTCTTTCCTTGAGTCAGAACATGAATTTCTGCAGATCCTCTCATGTGTGCATTGCTTTTACAAGCCTTGGAACATAATTCCTGCTTTTTTCAGGTGGTGCAAATCCCATCAGGAGTGACAGCTGGTTTTACCCCGTGCCCCACACGTTGGGTGATTTTTCCTGGAGTGATGTTCTTGCTCTCATATCTGCAGCCTGGCAGCTCTCAGTGCTGCGTTTGATGCTGCAGGTACCCAAGGCAGCTGGATTTTCACGAGATAATTGGGTGTTAAGATGCAGAGGTGAACTTGCAGGCAGCTGTGAGAAGTCCCAGCTGGTGCTTACCTGCATTCCTTCTCCCCCTGAAAGAGTTTTGAAACCTCCAGTAAATTGTACTGGAGTGATGGGAGAATGCAGCAGGGAAAGTCACAGAAGGGCAAAGAGGGAGAGTTAAAAAAAAAAAACCCATCATTCATCAAGTTTTTATTAATTACGTTTTTCAGGAAAGACTTGCCCTGCTGAATTAAAGAGAGATTTGAGAAGTGCCGTGTAGTCAGCACGTGTGAGGTTATTCTTGCTCTTGGACACTGAGGGGTGGATAATGAATGGCTCTGCATCACTACTGGGCTCCATCAGGATTGCAGGGCTGAGCTGGCCTGGTTTGGCAGAGGACTGGAGGAGGAGGAGGAGGAGGAGGTGGAGGAGGTGGTGGAGGAGGAGGAAGAGGAGGAAGAGCTTTTCCTGGTGAATCACCACTGCAGCTTGAGGAATTTCTCTGTTTCTTTGTGTTCCACCTCTGCAGGTGTGACACAAACCTGCATTATCCCAGTCACTGATCTTCATAAAATCATGGAATGGTTTGGGTTGGAAAGAACCTTAAATCCCACCCAGTGCCACCCCTGCCATGGCAGGGACACCTCCCAAAGTCCCAAACCCCAATGTCCAGCCTGGCCTTGGGCACTGCCAGGGATCCAGGGGCAGCCACAGCTGCTCTGGGAATTCCATCCCAGCTCCTCCCAGAGAAGAATTTCTTCCCAGTGTCCCATCTAACCCTGCCCTCTGCCAGTTTAAAGGCATTTTAAATGATCTCCTGGTTTCCTGTGTTTCCTCTCCCCCGAGGCTGTCACAAGCTGTTGGCAGAGGCTGGACCAGCAGCATCCTGATGTCAAGGAAAGGCAGATTCCCCATTTCTGTGGATTCCAGCTGCTGTGATCAGGGTTATCC
This sequence comes from Acridotheres tristis, assembly GCA_037013685.1. NCBI lineage: Eukaryota > Metazoa > Chordata > Aves > Passeriformes > Sturnidae > Acridotheres > Acridotheres tristis. The sequence goes on along the minus strand of CM072899.1, from coordinate 2,888,445 downwards.
TCCTCCTCTTTGCTGCCAAAATGAATGTTGGAAAGTTGGAAAAGAAGCCACAAGAGGGAAATTTTAAAATCCATGATTCCTGAAGGTGGGGTTGGCTCCTTGCATAAACTCTGAGGTGCAGTTCAGAGCATCCTTCAAGCAGCACTGGGTCACCAAATCATTCTAAGCACATGTAAATTTTCTAATTCTCTTCCTGATAATTCTCCCTAATTCAAAGCCCACACCAGAAAAAAAAACCATTATTAATTTGGGGTTTTTTCCCTTTTACAAAGTGATGAGGTATTTTCTCGCTTTAATTGACAAAAATAGGTTTGATGGTTTTGAAGCATTTAATTATTTTGCTGCTATCTTTGATCTGTCATTTGCTTGATTAGCTCAAATTTTGAAGGGAAAGGTTGTTTTGAAATGGAAATTCTTCTTATTTTAATTTTGAAAATGTCAAAGGAAGATATTTTGGTAATTTTACCAACTTAGGAAATATTCAGATTTGCAGAACTTTCTGAAACTGTTTTTTTTCCCTGCAGAAGCTTTGGTTTTGAGGATTAAGAATTTTTCATAAAAAAGGGATTTTTAAAAAACTATTTTCCAGACTGATGACTTCTGTTCTCCTGCTGAAGTGACACACTGTGAGGTTATAAAGAAAAATCTCAAAAACTCTCTTTACGTCAAATGGACTTGAGAGTTTTATCAGAGTCCAACTTCCCAACAAATCTGTCTCTTTACAATATTTTCCTACCATTTCCGTGCAGTTATCTTGGTTTGCTTTGTTCCCAAATATTCAATGTACTCTTCAAATTCCCAACGACTCTCATCAGATTGCCTTGCAGGAAGAACTGAGGAGCACACAGAATGGTTTTTGGAAGAGAAACACTTTCTGTAATTGGGGCTGCAGAAGGGCCCAGGTTTATCAGCATACAATTGCATTTGGGAAGGCTGAAGTGCTGCTTTAATTGGAAACTAATTTGACAAAGAGCAGGGCAGACACGTTATCTAAATTAAGAAACAGAGAAATAAATATGCCTGAAAGAAAGTCCTGGTGGTGTTTAAATTGAGTAGGAAATACAGAGATATCCATCTTGGAATATTTCGAAGAGGAGATATTGCTGTGAAGTCCCAGCTGCACCATAGAAATAAAACACTTTGTCATAGCTGCACATCTCAACAAAGAGTGAGCTGTCCAGAATGCAGAGGCTTCATAAATTTGATTTTTAGAAATAAAACGTACTTGATTTAGAAATAAAATGTACCATTGCTATCGAGTATCTGCTTCTCTGGCTGCTTTCCAGGCAGAGCCTGGATCTGAGCTCTGGTGGATGAGGAGATTTATATCAAATACATCCTCCCATCTCTCCATTTACATGTGGAGGGGAGTGTTAAGGGAAACTTCTCAGAGAGTGATTGGATTATTCTGGATTTGTCATTCATCGTGTTGGTAACCAGAGCACACAAAAACTGAGGGTTTCCTTTAATATGTGACTTCACTGGGCTTTGATCACATTGATATTTTATATATTTGTTTTCCAGGCATCCAAGACATCAGACAAAAAGGGTGAGAAGCAAAATTCAGAGTAGTCCATAGGACTGAGGTGAAATGTAGAGCAAGGCTCAGCCTGAGGCTGTGCTTGAATTCAGGAAATCAGGAATTCAATGTCTCTGTAGTGAACAACCACACTCTTCCCTCTGTTTTTAAAACTCCCTGTATTTCTGAGACCTATATTCATAAATCCTCACACAAAGTTTCCTTAGCACTGATCTTCCACCCATTTTCTCAGGAGGATGTTACCTCCTTTTCCTAGCCCTGATCTGGGTACTAGAGGAAGAGTTTTTAATTTTAGTGTATTTAAGGTATTTGATGTGAAAAGTTAACTTGAAAAACTGATTCTGATTCCTCTTCTGTGTCCAAAGAAAATTATCTAAAAGTACAAATAATTGCCTTCTGCTTTTCCAGGTCTGGATTCATTAAAGGAATTGATTGACTTTGAGTGGCTGTAGAGCTGGCAGTGTAGTCTATTAATATATTCACTCTGAAGAGGTCCTGCCCTCTGTTAAATAACCACTGCTGCCACTTGATGGGACCTGTGGCCTTGTCACGAGGAGCAAAAAGAGACCCTGGCAGAACAAATGTCAAGTCAGCTCAGCAGCTGGGATGCAAAATGAGTTATTCCTTATAAATGATGCAGGTTCCACCTGCCCAAATCAGCCTGTTACAGCTTTAGTGGGGCCACTGCTTTTCCTGCAGGGATATGTGGGAACCATTCCAGATTCTCGTGCTGCTGGAGATTTTGTGTGATGTCTCAATCCAGCAAGGAACAAGAAAAGAACATGGAAATGAGCTCCCAAGAGGGATTGGCAGAGATAGGAAGGAAGAGCTTGGTCACCTTGGAAATGCTCATGCTGCCATGAGGTTGGGTTGACCTTCAAGCTGCCATAAAGGCTTTCTCCACCCTAAGAGCTGCAAAAAGGACTAAAAAAGGGGCTCACAAACCTTTCTTTTCCTCCAAAGCAAATGGTTGAGGTGGGGTTCGGTCTCTTCTGCTGTGGCACAGATTATGAGAGGAAATAGCCTCGAGTTGTGCCAGGGGAAGCTCATATTGAGTTTTAGAAAAGGGTTTTTCACTGAAAGGCTGGTCAGATATTGGAATCAGTTAGCAGAGGAGGCAGTGGAGTCACCATCTCTGGAAGTGCTCAAGAAGTTTCTGAATGTGGCTCTTGGGACAAGGTTTAGGGGTGATCATGGTGATGCTGATGGGCTTGATGCTCTTGAAGGTCTCTTCCAGTCTTGGTCATGGTTATTTTGGAAGCTCAGTCATGGAAAATATCCTTCAATAATTCTGCATCAGTGCTGTGATTGCAGAGCATGACTGGTCAGAGCTCCAAGGAGCTGGCACAAGAGACAACAGCATTCCCCATTTTCCTGTTTCTTGTTTTCAAGGAAAGAAAGGTTTCAAATCTTCTGGATCTTGCAAACTTTAGGAAGAATGTAGAGACACAGAATGCTTTGAACTCCCATGGAAAAAGGCTGTTAAAGTCAGCCTCTGTTATAAATTTATTCTGCTGTGGTGGCTGTGAATGTCCAAAGCCAGACTTGGACTAGATTTATAGATTTATATAGAGTCATACATTATGTATCAGCTATTAAAAAAAAAAAAAAAAAAAAAAAAAAAAAAGAAAGAAAAGGCTTTATGATTTAGCACTAAATTTTTAGAAAATAAAAATTCTGCTGAAAAAGGAGCTGTGCAACATTAAAAATGTCAGGCTTGTGATCAACACCTCCTCCTCCTCTCAGCTGTCTTTGATGCATTTCTCTTTGGCCTCATGCTGGTAGGGGTTGTTAAATTTACATTTCATGTTGGAGTCAAAAGTCAACTCCAAAAGCTGTGGAATTAGCATTTAATTATGAAACAGTTAGAAAAACCAAGAGAAGTAGTATTTCAGTTCTAGTAAAATGAAAGACTAAAATCAGTCATTTGTGAAAGGTTGATTGCTTGGACTCTGTTGGAAAGGTGTTCAGCACCTGGAATTTCACACTCCATGGGATAAGCAGAGGATGGAGCAGCCCTGGTGGGAGGAAAGGCTGGGATTGTTCACCTGGAGAGGAGAAGATTTGGGGTGAGCTCAGTGTGGCCTTGCAGGACCTGAAGGAGCTGCAGGAAACATGGAGAGAAACAATTGACCTGGAGGGACAGGACAATGAGAAAGAATTCACACTAAAAGGAAATAGGTCCAGATTGGATATTGGGAAGGAATTCCTGGCTGGCAGGGTGGGCAGGGCTGGCACAGGGTGCCCAGAGCAGCTGTGGCTGCCCCTGGATCCCTGGCAGTGCCCAAGGCCAGGCTGGACACTGGGGTTTGGGACTTTGGGAGGTGTCCCTGCCATGGCAGGGGTGGCACTGGGTGGGATTTAAGGTCCCTCCCAACCCAAACCATTCCATGATTCTTGGATCTTTGACACTTGAGTGTCTTTTCTGATAAAGACGTTTAATTTCAAATAAATATAACATCATCATGTTGATAACATCATAAAAATACTTTCCCAAGCAGCAACAAGTGAAGATTCTCCATACTTGGATCAGATAATTCTCTAAGTACAAACGAAACCAAGACTACTCATTTTGAACTTTAGGGCAGAGCTGGGAGCTGCAATGAGGTTTGGAAAGAGAAAAGTGGCTCTACTGCTGGAGGTTTGACTTGGGCTCAGAGTGCCTAGAAACAAATAGAATTCAATCAGTGCTATATTTCATGTTTGACAGCACTAAAACTTAATTAAATGGTGTAATTTTCCTTTCAAATTACAAAACAGCCCGTAAATTGGGTAATTGGGAAACATTTCCACAGTGCTGATTAGAAAACTGAATACACAAAGGGGTTTATTTTAAGCTGAAGGAATAAAAGTGGAGAAGGGTGAGAGGACAGCAAAAGTGAAATGTTTCGAGTGAGGAGTGGGATGTGTGAGACTGAGCAGGTCGTGGTAGCCCAGGGCTGTGTGGCTGCTCTGCTCTGTCAGCAGCATTTCCACAGGGACTTGCAACTGCTTGGCAAAACTGGGTAAAAATGGTCCTACTGCAAACAGTGAAACCTGCTGTGAAAACATGAAAAAAAATCAGCTTTATTCTGCAAACAGCCATCAGAACTCCAGGTTTTGCTTTGTCTCCACAAACACACCTGGGGTTTTCTGGGCATCATCATGTCACTGTCCTTAAGAAATGGGCCATAGTCCTGTGTGTTTCATGGTTATTCCTGGATGTGTGCTCCTCTGGATGACCAAGAAATACAAGTTTGAGGTGGGTGAACTGTTCCCTTCAGGGACAGAACACAGCCTTGCTCCTGTAGGAATATATGAAAACAAGCCTACCTTTAAAAAGTTTGTTTTCTTTTTTTTTTTTTGGTTGTTGTTGTTGTTGTTTTAGTAGGACTGAACACAAAGATCAGCACTTTATATTATCTTGTTTGGATGATTTAGGTTCAGTACTAAAGCCTAAATCCAATTTTATAGACTCATCAGCCTCAGTCTGAGTCTCTGGTAACTCTGGTGTCTCAAACTGAGCTGCCACAGCTGTTTCAGCCTTAATTCTCCAGGAAGAATGACCTGGGCCCCCCAAAAAAAAAAAGGGTGGAAAGCTGTCTGGGGGAAATAAAAAAAAAAAAAAAAAGAGTGGTGGTACTCATCTGTTCTGCATCTCATTTACTTGAACTACACACAAGATGAGAACTTCAGGGGGTAGAAAACAGTTCAGAGCATCTGCCCTTCAGGCAACCCCTGACATCCAGATTTCTTTTGAAACACTAGATTTTCTCACTCTTACACTAAAAGGACATGATCCTTCCATCTTTTTTTCTGGAATATTTAATATTTATGCTACTTTGGGATGAATTACAACTAAATAAGTCCAGTTTATCTTTGTCTCATATGTGACAAAGTCCTCAACAGTGAGGAGGTTGAAAGTCTTATTTGGATTAATGTCCCACCAGTTTTGTATGAGGGATATTTATTAATAATGTGTGTAAATACTAAGGAGAGTTTAAGCAATTCATTGTGGAAATGAAAAAAAAATAAGAATAACTCAGAATGTTATACTTGGAAGCAGCTTTCGTTGGGAAGGTCTAGGAATTTTCTCTGCTCTTTGTTTAACATAAAGTTATGTTGGATTTGTGACTGTCTAGAAACTTAAACTAATGAAAATAAAGCTGTAAAAAATTATGTTTCTCATATGTAGTTATAAGAAACCTTAACTAATTTCCAGTAGTTGTTGGAAAGTTATGCCACAGAGCAATTCCTACATAGTTTAATGCTTGGTTCTAATTAATTGGTACAAAATATACTTTCTCAGCCTTTTTATTGGTGTGGCAAATTTGCATTGCTTTTTTTTTTTTTTCCTTGCACCCTATATATTGCAGCTCGTGTAATTACTGCTCCTCCTGCTGAGCAATTAGTGTGAAGGAATCCCAAAATTAAACTAAACTGAGCTCTAGAGCTGCCTGGGAATTTCTGCTGGAGGTTTTTTGAGCAGTGCCATACATGAAGACATCAAACCCTTCCTACTAAAACTGTGGGCTTCAGTTTTAGAGTTTCTAATCAATTTAATTGATTTAATAGGCTGTTAATAGGCTACTTATAAGCATTTCCTAAGCAAGACTGGAGAGTCAAATCACTGCATTTTCTTTTAGTGTCCAAAGACTTTGAGCAGCTTGGATGGTTTTTACATCTTGCTCTGTACAAAAAAAAAAAAAAAAAAAAAAATCCACTTATTAGACAGATAAAAATAGAGAGAGAATTTCATTTTAATGTGTGTCTTTTAAAAGCTTGGTTATTCCCCACATGTTTACCTTTCAGTTTTATGGTCCTGTTTTCCCCAGTTTACTGTCTGATACTTCACTGAGCATCTCGTGCAAGGAATTTTATGGAAGCATAAAAGTAAAGCTGAACTGTTTTGTTTGAACTTGTTATCTAAATACGAGCTGGTATCTCCTGGAAGATTTCAAAACCTTACATTTAAAAACACATCTGTGAAAATCCTTGTCAAATTTATTCTCTTCTCGTGTTCCCTGAGTTTGGTGATGTGTGGAGAAGTCCAGGTTTCCTTTTGTTCCATCATGTCATTCCATTTTCCAGCTGAAAGCCCCGTCCCCATTTGTGATCCTGGATTTCCATGATGACATCCCAGATGGGGAAGCATTTTAAGGTGAAGTGTACGTTCTGAAGAAAGATGAACTCCACACTCCAAACTTGATTCTTCAGTGGTTTCAGCATAAAAAGAAATATTAAACCCCCAGAATATTTTAAGGCAGAGCTGCCAAACCTTTCCTGGCTTCCTCTGAGGAATTCTGCATCTGTGTCTCATGAGTCAGCCCAGGCCTGGCTTTATTTATTAAACTAATTTATCAATTTTATTATTTATTTATCAAAAATAAAATAAATAAAATGCAGCTTATATTTTATTAAAACTAAGCTTTTACTTTAAAATATTTGTCAATTGATTCTTAAAGATGTATTAAAAATGCCACCTTTATTTCAGAGCAAGGCCATGTATGAAAGTAAATGTATAGCATTTAATTTTTCAGTGATAGTCACTGACAGTGGATTTTGGTTTTTCTGGGGCTGAGATTCAGGAATATCAGGAATATCAGGAATACCAAGAATATCAGTAAAATCCATCCACGCAGGAAGGGGCTGTTAGAGAAATTTGGGATAAAGAACCTGGGAATATAATGATTAAATCTTGTTGTCCATGTTTATTGCTTCTTGATTTAGCTCCAGTTCTGGAGTTTGCAGCTCAGGGATGTGTTCACACCTATTCCTGTGCCTCAGGAGGGTTTTATTTGTGGAGTTTGGTCTACCTGTACATTAAAAATTCATCATTCTGGCTCAGAGTGCTCGTTAATGATCACTCAAAACTAGCCCAGAGTGTCTCAATCACTGATTAGAAGGAACGTGAATGTTTTCATTTAAAGCCCCTTTGATGCTGGGGAATTTGGGATTTATCCCTTTCCCAGTGAAACGCTGGGGAATACAAAATACAGCAGTCAGTTCAACATGGAGTGAAAATATAAAATATATAACCCGACTGAATATTGTTGTTGCTCTAGAGGAGGAGTGCAGGGGGACACAGACACTGCAGTGAGTGACCCAGAACTGGAGCCAGCTCTGCTGATCCCTGGGCTGAGCAGCCTTGGCATCACCTGGGCAGTGGGTGCTGTTTTAGCAAAAACTGCCCTGGCTTCTCCAGAGACAAATCCTTTGAAATTGCCCTATTAGAACAGGAAATTGTTTTGTTATTGCCCCAATTTTCTCTGACAAGCTGCTTTGTCTAATGAAAAGGATCTGCTTTCTCACTTAGGAGGGAAGTATTAATAACTCTAATTGCCACTTATTAGCAATTTTACAAGATGCTGAGCACATAAGTACACTTTCTAACAGTCTATAAAAAAAAACAGCATTAAAGATAATACCATCACTACTAACTGTTTTCAGGCTGGAGAACAGGATTTTTACAGAAATATTTGAACATTTCACATATGGCTGTACTGGGATGTGGAATGAGATCAGCATTGGTATTTTCAGGACAGCAAGGGAGAGGAGTCATCTGATAAAATTAAAAATTCTCCCTTTAAGTTCATTGCAGCCTCACACGATTCAAAGTCAAGACTTGAGTATTGCCTGGTGCTCTTCTTGATTGTACAGAAAAAACTGCAGGTAAATTAGTTATAATCTTTATAAAAGCAGTTTGGCACAGGCATTTCTGCAGGGTAGTCCCTTCCAGAGTGTTTGTTCTTATCCGGGAATGTTCTGGTTTTATTTTGCACTGCCAGGTCCCATTTTCTTCATGACAATTCTGTAACGAGGCTCTGCATACAAAACCTGATTTTTTAAAATTTTTTAAAATGTGTTTTGGATTGGATAAGGATTGTTCTTTTAAAAGTTCAAATAGCTAGTTTTTACTAAAACTGCATTGGAAAAAGGAGATAGAATAATAGGTGTGTGTATGCACGCAGAGAATCATGGAATCATTAAGGTTGAAAAGGAACTGGTTCTGCTGCCACACTATTCCTGACACTCCCAATTTATTTATTTATCTATTTCATAACAGCAAACTCCACAGAACAACGTCCTCAATGGATGTAGGCTCTGATATTTCTGATACAGATCTTTCCTAAATGGATTTGGAATGGGGAATTCCTCTGGAAAGCACCAAGAAGAAAATGTTGTGATCAACACCAAACTGCTCCTCTCCCACCAGGAAAGGTTTTTTTGTCTCCTGTTTTGATGCAGGGTGCTTCAGAACCCCCCATTTAACCCCCAAAAAAACTCCTGCACACGAAGTTTTGTGTGCCTTTCCCAGCGAGCCTTCCCTGGATCTGCTGCAGCCCTGGGTGGGGACAATTGTTTCGGTGGATTGAGCACAGGAGCACATCCTCGATGGGCCTGGAGAGCTGATAATGGGGCCAAGGACACTCCACATCACAGTGTTGTGGCTGCGTCCTCGTTAGAGAAAAATGGATTTCCCACCACTCATTCAAGCCGAGGAACATTTCAGGAAACACACTTGTGCTCAATCAGATGAATAATTTATTTTGTACTGGCAGTGCTGCATTCACATCGGGCATTTGAAAGGGGCAGAAAGGAGGCAGGAAATCAGAGCTAATGAGTTCAGCCATTCACATGTCCACAAGTATCTAAATGGATTACTTAGGAAAATCAGCACTGCTGCTCGTACAGACTGGTAATAAATTCTGTTTCATTACAGCGACTGGTATTTTAAGATTTAAAATGAAGACTGATTAAATCAAGTGAAATATGCACGTAAATTGTCATTATGTGGATGGATACACCTTACTCTATTAAAATTGGATTTTAGATTTGCTCCACGCTTTATTTTGCAGCTCGTTTTTTGATGACAGTTCAATCGTCCCACATCACATTATAAATTCAGCTGTATTTTAGCTTTGGATGGAACAGGGGTGTGTATGTGAGGGGGAAACTTTTTCTCTTCTCCCCCCTATTTTCCTGTGTCAGTATTTTACACAAGGTCAATAACAAGCTCCAGTGTGTTTACAATTACCAAGAGGATGGGATTTGTTATTGTGCCCTGACAAATGTGCTGATGCTTCCATTATTTATGGAGAGGAGATAAAAATCGTGCAACGTTCTGAGACAGAAGTAAGGTGTGTGTGGTTTATATCTGTATTTTTGATGAGTTCTCTTAATAGGCATTGGGCAATGCACAGACCTGTGACCATGGGATGTAAATTTTTCTTTGCAGTAAAGCTGTCAAAGCTTTGTGGGGTTTTTTTATGACTCACATTTATGCAACTTGAAAAAAAAAAAAAAAATCTGGCTTTCTGTAATATTTAAACCCAGAACTGATTGGTTTGTAATGGCTGGGATCTCAAGAAGTGTAAAAATAAGACAAACATATCCACTTAGTGCTGAGGGTACTTTTAGGAAAATTTTATTGTAAGAATTGAAATTTTTTCTTTTTAAAAAGGGACACAATTCAGTTTTTTAAATCCCCATTAATGTCTATATTCCTGTGGCCCTTGTTCAGCTGGAATTGCTGAATTAAATCAGGAGCCCTTGGGATGAGTCCCATGGAGAGGAACAGAATCCACTGTTGGGCAAAGTTTTAGAGCACCCACCCCAGCAAGGGCTGTGACACAGCTGTGACAGGGACTGTCACCTCCTTTTCCTGCTGGGACAAAGTGGGACCAGTGTCCTGTCCCCAAATTCCTGCCTGGGGCTTCAGGAGCCATCAATGAGCGTGTGCCCTGTGATAAAATGGGGAAAAGCCTCATTTCCACCGCTTGGAAAGGGCTCATTCCAGCCCCTTTGGAGCTGGGGGTATCCATGGAAATCCCTTTTCCTTTGCTCCATCCCTGTGTGCCCCTCGCTGCCCATGGTTTCCCTCAGGTGTGACAGTTCTGTCCCTCATCTGTGCCAGCTGGGAATGCCAGAGCAGCAGGAATGGGAGCAGGAGTCACTCCTGCTGCAGCTGCAGCTCCCCGAGAGCCATTACAGAAAATCATCCTCCCTAAGGCTGGCACGGGAGGGATTTTCCTGCAGGAGAAACTCAGCGCACCTGTCTCAGATTTACATTTTAAATTGGCCTGGGAGAAGGGTTCCCCCTTCTTCCATGAACTCAGGGGAGCACAGAGTGCTTGGGCTCCTCTACATCCCTGTGGCTGGAATTTGGGAGCTGTGGGTCCCTGCTGCTGTGTCTGGCAGGAACAGCTCCTGAAGCAGGTAGGAGCAGATTTCTTCTGCTGCCATTGGCTGAAGTTATTTGAATCTGGATTCTTCCCAGCACCCAGGATTTGTTCCTTTACCTCCCTCCAGCTCCTGCCACAAGTTGCTGACTAGCTCCAAGCAATGCTGCTCTTTCTGTCTTTATTGTGAGCTATAAAATAATTTAATGTATTTCTTTTCCTTTTCTTGAGAGATTTGATTTCGAACTGTATTTTGGCAGCTTGATTTAGATGGAAAAATGCTTGAAAGTGAAATTTGATGGAGTTTTGCTTTATGTTCATCTCACAGCCTCTTTATTCATTCTTTAGCTAACCCGATACTGAAAACCACTTTGAATTCCAGAATTGTATGAAATTCCTACCAGTCTATAAGATATTCCTGAATGTTTTATTCCTTGGTGGAAAGGGAAGCTGGCATCTTTGCTAAGGCTGGGAGAGCACCTCTATAACTGAGCATGGGCCTTTAGTGGGATGTGAAGCGTTTCCTCTTTCTGTGGAGTTATTTTAAAGATGTTGAGAGCAGCAGTTTTTTTATAATTGGGTGCTAAGTGTGCATTTTGTCTAGAACAATGCTGTTTATGTACCTTGTTTATTTTCTCTGCTGCCACTGCTGTGCAGCTCAATAATTATATTTGTTTTGACACTGCCAAACTATTTAAATCTTCAATTTTTTCTCCATCACACGTTTCAGCTCTACCTCAACCACTGAATACATTATGCAGGAGGGCTGGCAAAGTTTCCTGCTCACACACTCAGCATTGTGTTGTGGATATTGAAATGGTTCCTGAAAGTGTTTTTCATGATGAGCTCTGCCTTTCCAGAAAACAATGAACTTTTAAATACCTTATTAATAATTTCTGTGTTGCTCGGATATAGGTTTGGTTATAGTTGACATATGATGGGAATTCTCGAGCTAAGTTTCTCTCAAAATAATGTTAGAAGAAATTCTTGTTAAGGGAATGCAAACCTTTATTTCCAGTGAAATTTCTATGGGAATCTTGGTGAATTTAGGGTAGAGATACAATTGGATAAGGGAGAAAAGTTGTTCCTATTTAAGCTTTGAGTGAGAGGATTCAATTCTGCCTGCTGTGAACCAGAAGAACAGAGTCTTTAATTGTTTTATGGGTGGGTTTGGGCTTTGTTTGTTTTTTCTATTCCTGGTTTATTAATGCTCAAATCCCAGAATGGTTTGGATTGGAAGGGACCATCCCCATCTCATTCTCCAAGACTTTCTCCCTGATGGTGTAACATTTTATTGTGATCAAAATTCTGTTGTTGGTATTTAAAGAAGCTTTGGGCAGCAATAGAGAGGGAAAAGCAGTCGGATAATCAAAATATAGAGGTTTTAAATCATTGTTGCTTTTCCTTTTGGTGCAGTGAGTGTTTGGTTGAAGAGTGAAGGTTAAGCTGAATTAAGCAGCAATTAATGATAGCACAGACCATGTATCAAAAGTAACTAAATTAACCTAAATGAGAGTCAGGTTAATAAACAAGACTCCTTTGACTTGTTAACAGCTCTTAAAGAAAACAAATAAAAGTCAGAAGAAAATCTGTAAATTACTCATCACTACACAACTTTCTATCCAAATTCTTCTTTTGCTGAGCAGGGATGGGAAGGGCTTTTCAAAGACTGACACAATTTCCATACCTTTCACTCTAGGAAATTCTATTTATTATTAAAAGCCTTTTTTTTGGTTGTTGTTGTTGTTAGTGTAGCCACAAAAAGGAAAAGCAAATATTCACTGTAATGAAGTTCATTACAACTCTCTCCTACACGGAAAAGTTAGTGACAAACTGCCAGAGCTTATAAATATCTGCTTATTAATATTAAAAAAAAAAAAAATCAGTCATTCAAGCATCTCCTTGTCATCAGCAAAGCAAACTCTTTAAATTTACAAAAGCAACTCCTCTAATAAAAGGATGGTTCAGAGCTGCCATCAGTTCCTGCTGGTGATTTGTCACTTTATGCTGACTCAGACAGTGCAGTGCTGCTGCTGACATTCCTTGGGATGGAAATCTGGTTTCATTCCAGGGAGAAGGAACATTTGCAATGAATATTCCTCACTCCTGGGCAAGCAGAGGCTGCCTGGGACTGGAAATGAGGAGTTTTATCCTGCTTTGCTCTGTGGTGAATCAGATGCCAGGTGAGCCCTGCAAATCCCAGGAGTAGTGAAGAGTTTGGCACATCAGTGAGTGAAGTGGAATAACAACTTGGCAGAGAAAAATCCTTTTTTTTTTTTTTTTTTACCATAGTGAAGTTTATGTGGTTTCAGGAAAACAAAGAAATTACCATTGATGTAAAAAGTGAATTGAAACAGAGTCAAGAATTCCACTACCTATTTCTCACCCCCAGAAATCCCCTGGCAGCCTCTGCAGGTTCCTCAGATGGAGTTGAAGCAATTTTGCAATTAGAACAACTTTAAAACTTGGGGGCCTAAGAAATAACTCAGATATGCGGGTGTAGAACCAGAAAATATCAGTTCTACAGTGCTGGATTTGTCCAAATTACAGCTTGGGGCTCAATCAAATTAAATCACTTAGTCATCCCTAAAGAAACCTGGGAATTGTAGTGCCAAAACAACGGTGCTGGAATCAGTTGTGTGCAGCTGCCTTAATTCCAGACCTGTGCTCTGTAATTCTGCTCACAGAATATCCCCATCATGGACCTGCACCTCCCATCACCTCTGTAACCAGAAAGTTGCTCCAAAGCTCCTGGTTCCACCTCCTGGGGCTCTTCCCCCAAAAAATGGAAAGTGGAGGCATTATTGTGCTTCTGCAAAAACCATTTAACAAACCCCAGCCTTGCCACGAGATCTGGGATGGTATAAAAATACAAAGTTGCCAAAATAGAATGAAATCGTAGGAATATTCCTCAGTGTTGGAGAAAATTTCTTAACAAAACAAAAATCCCCAGTGTTATTAAGAAGTGATGGTAACTCCAAATATATGGATTAATCCTTCAGTTTAAATATGGAGGGGTTGGCACAACTTTACAAACAATATCCAGTGTGGTGTTGTTTTATAAAATATCCTCATATTTCACATCCTTACCCTGTTTTTGGTGTTATTTTAACTTACCTGCTTTGCTCCTGTTTTCAGTTTACACATAGGTGTGTTGGGGAGTTCCTTTTTTAGTTTTTAATGCAAGGGGACCTCTGGATGCTCTATAAACAATAAGAGAGTAATAGGAAAAAATTAATATCTGTTTGCTGAGCTGGGGAAGGACAGGACTGGGAAAACAAGGAGAATAAAGATAAAATGTAGCATATTTGATTTGCCAAGTCCAAGAAAAGGAGGTGGAAGCTGTGCCTTCCATTCCATTTGGGCTGCCAGAGTGGCTCTAAAGCCTTTTCTAAATAACATAAATGGAAATTCTTGGTGAACACAGGAACTAGGTGCACACAGAAGTCAAGATTTATGAAAAAAATGGGGATTTTATAAAAATTATGTTGGGCAGCTCTTCAGTAGCAGAGCTGTTTCCTCCTGGCATCACGAGAGGGCACTCAGCAATTGCATTTCAGCATTTTTTTGCCATCCACGTCAGACACATTCTGCTTTTCCCTCCTTCAAAATAAAAGACGGCACTCGATTCCACACAAAGGTTTCTCGTGCGTCACCACAGGATTTGTTGCTGGTAAATAATTCTCAGCAGAAATGTAAAATAAATGCTGTGTATAAATAGTGCTGCAATATGGCACTTAGGGGAGTGAAGGAAGTTTTAATTCCAAATAACAGGTATTTATTTATGTCTGAACAGAGACTGGATGCTCTTGAGTCGTGGTGATGCTTTCCAAACATTCCTGCAGCTCATCTGAGCAGGGCAGGGAGCAGAACATCCTCTGAGAGGAAAAATTAAAAAAAAAAAATCTGGTAGAAAAGAGGATTTTCAGGGTTTGGAAATGGAGAATGTGTCGAGGAAAGAGGTGGGAGAGGCCACCTGGCTTTGGTGCTGTGTGCCAGGGAGGGCTGATCCCAAACACCACTGGAGCTCCAGCCCTGCCCCTGCAAATAAAAACAGCTAAATATAAACATTTAAGAATAAATACCAACAGTTAAATGGAAGTATTTAAGAAAAAATGCAAATACAAACAGTTAAATATAAATATTTCGGTATCAATACAAATACAAACAGTTAAATATGAACCAAAGTGCTGGTGGGTACCAGCTGTGTGCTGGTGATCCGTGTTTTCCCTTCTACCCAAGAGCCATGGAATCACAGAACCCCTGATGTTGGAAAAGTTATCCAGGATCCCTGAGACCAGCCAGGAGCAAAGAGAGATGGGAACAAAGTTGTCAGGACAAAGGTTTGGTTCTCCCTGTGTGGCTGGAGCTGTGTGGAAGTTGTTGCAGAATATTTTGTGGTGAGTGTGGAGCTCTCCAGACACCTCCAGCTCTGGAAGCCTCTCGGGGATCCAGGAGAGGTTTTTAAAGGACAGGGCAGAGGATCCTGTAGGACACTGTAGCATCACAGTGCTGAGGCAGCTCCCATAAATACTGTGGCAGGACTTTGCCTGGACTCATCAATAACAGTTTGGATTAACAAATTAATCTCGTTGAGATTGCCTTTACAGGTTTTTTTTGTTTGGTTTTTTTTGGGTTTTTTTTTTTTTTTTCAGGTAAATTATTTATTGGGAGCACAGGCTGAGCCCTGCTGTGCTCTCAGCTCTGAGCAGAGCTCCAAGCCAAGTCCACCTTGAGGTTTTCCATCAGTCCACATCCTTTTGCCAGCTAAGCATTTGGTACTGAAGCATTTGGAGCTTCTCTTATCTCTGGTTCCATGTGCCATAAGCTCTCCTGTGTAAATTAAGCCCCTCTGTTTTCATCAGAGGCTTTCCCAGTGCAAGAACTGCCCTGGCATCCTCTGCCATCCTCCTTCAAAGGGGAGTTCTGGGCAATTCCGTGTGATCCAAGTGGTTCTTCCCTCTGTGCTATCATCAGGAAACACGAGGTTCTTAGCAGATGAAAGGTTGTGAAATCCTTGGCTGTTCAAGCCAAAAGACAGACACAGCAAATCTCTACACCTGCCTCTGAGCCTGGCTTGGGATCCTTATGGTGGTGGCTTTGCTTTAAAGCAAAGCTGGAGTCACAAACCCAGAGTTTTCTTATAGGGATGTTTTCTCCTTTTGTTCAAAGTCCATTATTTGGGTACTACCAGAATGGAATCTAAATTATATCACAAGAAGCCTGTTTTACAGGAATTGCATCCTGCAGAGGAGTGCACTCTAAAAGGACAGATATTCTGTACAATATTCAGAAAGTATTAAAAACCTGGGTCCTGACCCTGGAAATTAGTGTTACTGTTTTCCTTCCTGTGCCTTTCCTATTGCTTTCAAATCAACTGTAGTCATAAAAGGATGTGGTTTCTCTTTTTAGGAAAGAAAGGGGAGCAGGAAGCTTATTTACACGGAATCATGTTAATGACATAAAACACTGAACGTCCTTAAATGATCTCAAGTGTTCTAGACCTGAGTTAGAGCTGCAGTGTTCTTTGAGGTCTCAAGTTTGTGCCATCCTAAAACCCACAAATCTTTGATGCCCTGCACAGCTGCAGCATCACAAATGGATGAATATACAAAAGATGCTGGAACTGTAAGGTCACGAACCACAGAAAACTTGCTCAACAAGAGTGCAGGGAGGGAACAGTGGGTCCTGTTCAGAGCAGAAATCCTGCGGTTACAGCATGGAAATGCCAGAGCTGTGATGGGTTCAGTCACGTGGAGTCACTTCAGTCTGAGAGAGGATGTGTCATTTTCTTCAGGAACAGAGCCAAAGGTCAGACAAATGTTCGGGGAAAAGAACAATTCCCAGTGCTGAGTCATTCTGTGTTAGTTCTGAGAGCAAATGCTCCGTGTGCTGGGCTTGTAGGTTTTGTACAGCAGGACATCAAAGGATGGAACTGGGGAAACACAAAGGTAAAGAAATCGCGTGGGGAGCTGGCAGGGGAAGGCTCTTCCTTCTCAAACCACATTTCTGTGAGTGAGCTCTGCTGTGATTTTTAACTGGAAATAACGAGAAGTAAAAGCCAAACATCTGAATTGGCCGGAGGAATATTGCACAGCAGGGCCTGCTGTAGTTTATTTGGGAGATTTCTCTTTGTGACAGTGGAGAAACCTCAGTTGGTGGGTAAGGGAGAGTGAGTCAGAAAACTGTGATTTTCATGGGAAAAGGTTTAGGAAGAAGATGGTGAGACTGTGAGGAGAAAGAAAAAGTTTAATTTGATGGTTTGCACCCCTTGGCATCTCTCCATATCCCAGGTGTTTGGCATGAAAGGTTTTAAAGCTCGGAGTGACCATTTCACCCATGGTCAGTAACTCTCCAGAAGGAGATTTCCCTTTTTCATGGAATGCAGCAACTCATCGGTCCCTCAACTCTCTCCAAAGCTGATTTTTCCTGCCTGCTCTAGCTAATAATCAATGAAGGAGAGCAAGAATATTGGTTGGGGAAAATGCCTGGTGGAAAAATCACATTTAGGCATCTGTGCCTGTCTCCTCCATGTGGGCTGGAGCTGCTAAAAACAAGCTAGAAATAGAAATAATTATTCCATAACACACTAATGAAATTTCCCTTAGCTTTCCTAGGGATCTTGCCCAGATTTGACTTTTGTTGATCTAATTAGAGGTTGAGGTCTCCCAGCACTTGTTACCCTGCACTTGCCTGATGCTGCAATTTGGCAACTTTGGGCAGAGCTGTGGGAGCTGCTGGAGAAGGTCCCTGCCAGCCTGAGCAAGGGCACCCCAAAAATAGATACCCAAAAGACTTTCCTACTCAAAATACCAGATGAACAGAGTGTTAGATTGATTTAATATCTGCTGGTAACTCGGCCATCCTGCTGTCAAATGCAACCTGGGAATGTTTAATGCCTTCAATAATCAGATAGTTTTTTAATGTATTTGCGCTACTTTCTGAGGTTGTATGAACCTGGCTTCAGGTCTGCAGCCTCCAAGGCTTTGGTGCAGTTTTCAATGAGTAAATGGTGGATAATTTAAAGGAATATTTTCAATGACTGTAATCCTCTCACTATTTTGTGTTTTACATCCCCCAGTAACAAATTCCAGTGATAGCAGCAATGAACAAGCTCACAGTAACACTTCCTAATAAAGATCAGGGAAATGAAGATGACAATTGCTTCCCATTTTTCCTGCATCCTGGCATGATGTGAAAGCTCCCAGTAATTTCACTGCATAGAAATCTAATTAATCAATACATTGGAATTGCAGTCGCAGCAGCTACTCAAGTAGGGCTCAGGATTAATTTTTTCAGCTCTGAGAGTCAAACAGCCTTTCTCTATAATTCTGCTGCATATTTCAGCACACAAAGTGCAGCATTTAAATGGGAACTGGATTATTTAATTAAGTTGATTAAGGTGGGTAATTAAATGCTACCACTAATATATTATGTACTTTACATTTTATTTCCATTAAAAGTGATTTTTAAGTACAAACTGAAAGGATTATTTGAGTTTCCAAATCCACTTTTCTCCTGCTTTTTCTGCATTGCTTGATTGCTCATCTCCCAGTATTTCCAATTTTGAACCAAGAATCAGAACAAGCATTTATGGAAACCAATATGAGTGCCCACATTTGCAGTTACTTATTTTAGTAACTCTTTTACTCTGGCATTTTAGTTCCACCTTTTCCAGTTGCCTAAAACACTTTGAGCAAATTATCCTCAGCAAGTCTCTATCCTCTAATTTTATAATTCATGTAACCATCTTTTTATGCACTGCTCATTTATCTTTGGGTTTGGTTGGGGTATTTTTGTTGTTTGCTTTTGTGGGGTTTTTGTTTGCTTTTGTGGGGTTTTTGTTTGCTTTTGTTTTTTTTTTTTTTGTTTGGTTGCTTTTTGTTTGTTTTGGGGTTTTGTTGGGTTTTTTGTTGTTATTTTTGGGGTTTTTTTTTTTTTGGTTGGTTTGGGGTTTTTTTGGTGTGGGTTTTTTTTTTATTGCTTGCTTGTTTTTTGTTGGTGTTTGGTTTGGCTTTTTTTTCCCTTCAATTTCTGCTTTCAGAGTAGGACAATGGAAGTGTCCAAGGTCAGGTTGGACACTTGGAGCAGCCTGGGATAGTGGAAGGTGTCCCTGCCCATGGCAAGGGTAGAATCAGGTGTAGCTCTGGGTTTTATCTGGTTTTTGATGTCTTTTCTCTTCTTCAGCTGTTTGAGCAAGGCACCAGACATGAGGGATGAATTTTTAGAGAGGTTTCTGTATCTGGCTTCCCTCTGGAAGTTGGGAACAACCAGTTAAAGCTGAGCAACTCCCAGCCAGGGAGTCTCCATGGCTACCAGAGGCTCAGGCTGTTTTCTAGAGACAGTGAAAAATTGGGAGTGAAAATATTGCAAAGATTCTTATCTATAGGGCAGTGAAACCCCTCCATAAAGAAATCAGCATTTATTAGGAAAAAAAATATAAAAAAAACAGTTAGGTTGGGATGGAAGGAGTGTTACACAGGATTAGGAACAATCTCTGGATCTGGTGTGGTAACATCTCCATCCTGATGTTTTCTCCTGGGATTTCCCTGCTCTGTCACAAGCAGTGTGCTTTCCATGCAGGTCATTCTAAAACTGGCAGCCAGCTGCTCTTTGGCACGTGGCACTCAGAATCTGTTTTGGGAAGAACATGGGAAGCTGGGTGCTTTAATAGGAGGATGTGTTATGATGCCTCAGAATTTTATATTTTCCATCTATGTGTAATCCTGTAATTCTTTAGTGTGTAACTCCAAACTCCATATCCAGCGCTGGCTGCTGCTCTCCCATTTTGGGCAGACACAACAATTCCTCTCCAGGCTGGGAATCAAGGACACCTCACTGCCTCAGGCCCCCAGGGATGGAAACAAAAGTGAGTTGGGGGGAGCAAACTTGGGGTAAATGACTTCATTACCTGCAGCTGTAATTGGAAGATTAACCCCCAATATGCAAATGGCCCAAACTTATCAAAGTGTGAAAACCTGTGACCCATCATCCATTTTTGGGTGCAGCCCCTGGGGGGCTTTGTCTGCCCAAAATGTACCTGAAGGCTCTTCAACAGCTTTTTATTCCCTTAATTCTGTCTGCCCTCTGTTTTTAGGTAGTCCCAAAAGGCATGAGCTGTAGGAGAGGATCCAGAGTCCCTCCCCTCACAGAGCATCCCAGCAGAGCTCTCCCTGCTGCCTGCAGGGTGTTTGCTCTGCATTGTGCAGGGATCACCCCGTGGCTGACAGAAGCCCCGGTGACAGAATGAGCCCTATCCAAGTTTTAGGGCTGATCTCTTGTGCATGAATTGGGTTTCTGTTTGAATTTTGGCCCTCTGAAAAGCTGGCTGCTCATTTTGCTAAGGCAAACCCAGAATACTAAACAGGTAATTAATTTCTGTTCTTTGCCAGGAGTCAAAAAGCAGTGTTCCCTAGACATCGAAGACTGTTGAGGATTTTCATGAAGCCGAGTATTTAAAAAATATATAAGTAACTCATTGTTAGAATTTGTATGCAAAAAACATAACCAAGTATCGCTGATATTCACGATTTATTTTATTAGTGCTTGTGTTTTTCTTCTGGCTTATTTAAGAATGCTCTTTGTGGTGCAGTTGTGTTTGTTAAGAGGTTACAAAGCTCTCTAATGAGGTTGGGATGTCTGGCTCACTTCTACAGAGCAGTTTCCTTCTTGCAAGTAGAAAAGAGTGAGCCAGGCAGGATTAGGAGAAGGCACTGCCTCCGGGGATGGGATGAGACCTCAGTAACAGGAAGATGAACCAAGTCATTGCAGATTGCCCCAAAAACACCCTCATGACCTCATCCTGGCTGTTTGGTCCTGGCTGTGTTTCTCTGTGGAAGGAGGGGAGAGAGGGGAGGGGCTGTGGCCAAGCAGCTCTTTGGGAACAGCTCCTGCTCCGTGCTCAGGTCAGGAAAGAAGAAACATCCCCAGCCAGGGAGATCGTGGGGAGCTCCAGGCACGCTGGGCAGTAAAAGAAACCCTTGGAAGCAGAGCAGGAATTCTTGAGCTACGTGATGAGAGAAATCTCAGGCCAAGGCTGTGAGCTGGGAAGTTCTTTGCTATTCTCAGCAAAAGAGTGGAGAGGTGCAAATAAAGATAAATCACCTTGTTACCTGGCCAGAGGGTGTCGTTAAGGACTCCAGCCCTCTGAAATGGGAAATTAAAGACCCCGGGCTGAAAGAGGACTCGTCCAACACACAGCATTGAAA
This sequence comes from Acridotheres tristis, assembly GCA_037013685.1. Classification (NCBI taxonomy): domain Eukaryota; kingdom Metazoa; phylum Chordata; class Aves; order Passeriformes; family Sturnidae; genus Acridotheres; species Acridotheres tristis. The sequence continues at coordinate 2,867,536 of CM072899.1, read as the reverse complement.
ATGTCATTAGGAGATGTCCTGAGAGGAGCTCGGCCACTTGCTCTGGTTCCTCCCTGATCTGATTTTGCCAATAAAGCTTCCTGAACATCTGTCTGCTCCTCGCCATCTGAGCTGTTACAGAGCCACCAGGCCTGTGGGATTTGAAAGGATAACTGAGATTTGGAAGCCCTAGACCTGCATGTGCCCAACTTTTCTGCAATATTTTTCTGAGCTGAGCGAGAGGAGCTGACAAGACAAAGCTTCTTGGAAGCTCAACTCATCCCAGAGGGTCTGTAAAACAAGGAGTTTTTACAGGAAATTCATAACTAAGAGAACTCAGGCTTATTTGGCTTCTCAATTTAGTTTGCAGGCTGCTGTTTCTGAGGATGTGTTTCCACGTGCTTAACACTCAAGATGGTTTTGACATCCTCCAAGTGTATGTGGGTATTTTTAGGACCATATTTTTTATCAAAAAAAAAAAAAATGCTCCTGTAGACATTTGTAGCTGCTCTGGCAAAAACTCCAGCCAAAAAAGTAGCAGAGGCACTGCTGCAAGGCAGCATTGCTCCAAGCCCATGTGTTCAGGAAGCACAGCAGAATTTCAGCCAAACCCAGCTTATCTCTCACCATTTTTAAGCACTAAATGTCAGGAAAGCTTGGCAGCTGTCAATAGAAAGCATTTCCCCCTTCACAGTGGTCGTTATCTGAGCTTTATGCACGCTAAATTATTTATTAATTTGCCTTAATAGAAAGAAAATTGTCTTTTTAAATCCTCACTAAATATCTGATGGAATATAAAAATTGAATTATGTCTGATATTGATCTGATCTTGTATATATATACTGACTTCCAGTCACTTAAAATTAATATAATTGACTATGGAAGTGCCAGGCACGTTCCTGGAAGGCAGATTAATGATCTGGTGGAGTGATCAAGCACTTAGTGGCTTTTGGCTGATAAATCATTTCAGCTCCTTGATACGTAGGGCATTTAATTATGGTCATTTAACCACTGTTGACTGTTGTGCCATTGTATAAACTAAAGCAATCAAAACATTAACTTGAGTGTGGAGTTGGAAATTATTGTGTCCACAGCCTTGCAGTTTCTACATGAGCAATGCTGCCAGTTAAACTGGGATAAAATTGCCTTTTTGAAGAAGTCACAAATATTTCAGAGAATTTTTTTTATTTAGCTGTTAGTTTTAGAAGGTTCCTAACTATTTTTACCAGTTTCTCTGCACACAAAGCAGAGATGCAGGGTTATGTAGCAATACCCAGGGAAGCTGTGCCATCACAGTTCCTGGAAGGATTCAGAAAAGGCACCTGGGACATGGTTTAGTGGTGAATTTGGCTGTGCTGGGTTAATGGTTGGACTTTATGGTCCTAGAGGGCTTCTCAAGCCTTAAAGATTCTGTGTTTATATAAAATCAGGAATGGAATAAATGCATCCTGCCCCACTGGAGCAGCTGGGAAGAAGGGTTTCCCTGGGGACCCCACATCAGATCTCCTGCAGGTGCAACTAAACCAGCTGTTCTCTGGCTGCTCAGGTAGGAATTTGGGAGTGTTCCAATATTTTCCTAATATTCTTCTTTGGCAGGTTCTCTTGCAGTGAGGAACCTTGCAGTGGAACCACAAGCTGATCAGTTTTAGCTCAGAAATAATAATTTAAACCTGAAGCCCCGAACAAGATTCTCTTTTTTCCCACTGAAATTCACTTTTATCTGCAGAGCAGAGCTTGGCAGCAGGTTTAACTCTTCCCCAGGGAAAACCTGCCTGTGCTGGAGAGAGAAAATCCTCCCTCCCTAATTTCTGCATTCATGCTTGCAAAAATTGCCTGCCTGCTTAATTTTACCGTTTTCTTTCTGCTAATCTCCACCTTGGAAGGACTTTTAAGGGGGTTCAGAGGATTGGCAGAGGTTGACACCAACAGGCTGAGCCACACAGGCTCTGATTCTTGGTGTTGTTTTAATAATAAATGAGATGAAATAGGGCTGGTGGCTGCAGTAGCAGCTTGGGGGGTCAGAGGGAGCTTGGGATGCTCCCATTGCTCCAGATCCCACCTGATCACCCTTCCAGGGCTTTCCCTGGCTCCAACAACCTGCCCTGCTCAGTGAATTGGGTGTGCAATTATTGGGTGGGCTTGGAGCAGCCTGGTCCAGTGGGAAGTGTCCCTGCCATGGCAAAGGGTTGGGTTTAGGTGAGCTTTAAAATCTCTTTGAGCCAAAACATTGCAATTCTGCCATATTTTGGGTTTTGGAGGGAAAAATCAGAGGAATTGCTGAGGCCAGGGAAAGCTTGGAGGAGACTTTTCCTCCATAAACCAGAGAGGCACTGCTGGAATTCCTTTTGAGACGAGACAAGGTGATGTAACTCTGCTGGGATTTTGGGGGGGACTGTTTGTTTTTATGGAGTAACCAAGGTGCCAGTGCACCATTGGGAGCCTTTTCCCACTGCCTCAATCCCCTGGGGGAGCCAGGGCTGGCTCTGGCTGCTCAGTCAAGGGTTTCCTGATGGCCCTGGTGTCTCCATGCAGCCCCTGCCAGACTCCTCAGTGTCCCTTTGTGTGCAGTGCTGGCCTCGGGTGACCCTCAGCAGTGGCACTGGGCTGGCCCTGGCTGTCACATCAGGGGGAACAGGGGCTGCTCCTCTCCATGGGAAAGCAAACCCTGAGAGGCTGCACTGGGTTCTCAAAGCACCCACTCATTCAATTAGGTTCATTAATTAATTATTAACCTACCAGACTTATTTTTCTGTTTTTATGGTCTATTCTGAGTGGAGAAATAGAAATATCATATCATCTGTGTCTATATTTGTATAGGTACAGGTGATATAAACCAAGGAGGCAATGCCACCACGAGCTCTCTGGACTTTGTGAGTCCAAAGCTGCTGAGGTTGGCCAGGAGGTTTGGAGAGAGGCTGGAGTTGAGGAGGGGTCTGGCAGTGAGGCCTCCAAATGGGTTTGTTTGGTGATGTCTTACACACTAAATCATGGGTTTCTTTTGCATAACCTTTTGCTGAATAGGAGTTTATACCGTTTATGTTAGAAATGAGCACTTAGCACTTCGGTCCCGGTGACATCAAGGTTATGTCTGACCCTTCTGGGGTCCCCACAGAGATCTCCCTGTTGGAGTTAATGCGCTGAAGTAAGGATGACAAATTACAATTAAACATTTGACGAAAGGGAAAATCATCTGAGATCTTGGGGTGGGCTGAAATCCAGGCGGCCAGACAGGAACGAGGGGCTGTGTCTGCTGCTTTGGGTCAGTCTTTGACGGCTTCTCCTAAATGCACTGGGAATTCCTGCTGTGAGCAGGGGGAGGAGCTGTAAAAAAGAGCGTGACTTTTGCTAAAATGTCACTGCAAGCTGTTAGTGGAGGAGGAATGAGGGGAAACAACGCTGTGGTGTGCGAGGCACTGCGATGCCTTTGTTCTGTGCCAGCACAGCTCCCAGAGCCCGAGCAGGGTTTCAGCCCTGCTGCTGTGACATTTGTAAATGAGAACATGGCAAGGCCTGAGTTTGGCCAGCATAAAATGCTCTTTTTAAGGGTGGGGGATTTAAAAAAAAAAAAAAAAAAAAAAAAAGTCTGGCTTAATGGAAAAGGAGAATCAGTCCAGGGGTAAAAAAATATAAAAAGGTTTAGGAAGCAAAACAGAATTTAGAAAGAAAGAGCAGAGCACAAATGCCAAATCACACAGGAGAAAGGGTCTTGCAGAGGTAGAATGAGGAGGGCTGGGAGGGAAGGGACAGGGAGAGGGGGGAAGCAGCTTCTGGAATGGCACAGAGGCTTAGAAAGCTAAAATGAAAACAAAAGGCCAAGGGGGAACATTCACATGGATATAAGGAAGAATGAATGGCTGTAAGGCATTTGAAGAATGCCTCTTACAGGCTCTGAACTGAGGATCCTTTTAAATTTGTTTGTTATGAATTTTACCCCATGTCCTGTTTTGCTGTTTGGTATGAGGCTGTTGTGTGAAAAATGCAGCCCTCGTTTCAGGGAGTGCCATTATTCCCTGGGATTTTATTCCCTGGGATTTCATGGATCTTAGCACTGCTTAATGTCCCCTTGCATTCTGCTGAGGAAGTGACAGATTGACTGGGGGTATCTTTGACCTCCTGTTTGTGCACCAGGTCCCTCTGTGCTGTAACAAGGGCAAACTCTTAATTTTAAAATTTTAAAAATGCGATTTGGAGACCAAGAGGAGCAGCAGAAACAAACCCTCAGCAGCAGCTGCTCAGGACTGGGGGCAGAGCTGAGCTCTCACCTTTGTTTTTTCCCTTTCCACCTCTTTCTGCCTCCTGCCTAATGAGGCACCAGCTCTTTGTGAGCACAGAACTGCTCAGGCAGAGCTGGAAGTGTGCTCAGAGCTGCCTCCTGTGCAGAAGGATTGTCAGCAGGGCTGCAGAGGAACGCCAGCACAGCCAGCCTGGAGAGCAGGGTAAATCTGACCCCTGAGAAACAACCCTGAGCTCCACCAGCTCCCACCTCGAGGGGGGAAACACCCGAGGTCTCATTTATTGCTGCTCTCAGAGGGGTTTGCAGCCTTTCCCATCAGAGGAGAGGGGCCAGGTGAGCCTCTTGTCCTCAGGCATGGACACAGGGACTGTCCAACAGCCCGTGGGATGATGGAGGCACCTCCTGCAGGTTTGGCTGCTCCAGCCATTCGTGGGCAGCCCTTGGTCCTGCTGTGCTGGAAGGACATGGGACACACCTTCAGGGAGCCCTGCACCACTTCTCCATCCTCCCAGGCACGATATCCCACAGTGGAGAGTGGAAATTTAGGTAGAAATGGAATTCTTGACATTTTTCTGTCTTAATGGGGGTGGGAAGACATCTCTTCCAACACTATACATTAAAAAAACAAAGGCTTTGACTGGCAATATAATTATAGCCTGGATTGATTATTAAGTTATTGCATTTTCTGTCATCATTTGATGTTTACTTGCAGGAGCTGGATGTGCCTGCAGTGGCTGGGAGATTCTGTAACCAGTTCTGGCAGTTTCATTCCAGAGCTTTACACGTTCACCCAACAATAGAGTGATTTCATGAAGAGTGGGGTTTAAGTAAACCTCCAAACTGAAATTCATTTGCTCTGACATTAGAACCGTGCAAAAACGAGACACATGGAAAACAGCAGATGAGATTGGGCTATTAAGAATAATTAATACCGAATTTAATTGACAATTACTTAGCAAGAGTGATATTTGGCTTTCAAAGGCCATCTACGTTTACGGTGCTACACAGAACAATAAAAAGAAGCAATCTGTTTTAGGGAGAGGAACATAAAGCGGGGGAAATGCAAATGCTGGGCTCCTTTATCCTCGGGCAGTGCCTCCTGGAGCAGAGCAGGTACACGGTGGAGGAGCACACACAACTTCACAAGGCATCTCCTGATTGTTTCCTGGATTTTAATCCTTTTGGGAAAGGAGGCAGAGCTTTTAGAGTTGGTGTTATTTACATATAAAATATTCATCTGTTGTGTTAACAGGGCTGTAGAGTGTGAGCGTTTACCCACGGGCAGGTGACTCACAGCCATGGATAAATTCACTTTTATATTCAATCCCTGTTACTTTGTGATACCTGGCAGTATTTTACATGTCTTTTTTTTTTTTCCTGTTCATAGTTTGAACACTGATCTCCTACACTCTCCTTTGTTCCCATGCTCATTTTATTACCACTTTCTCACCCTTTAGGCTTTTCCCCCCCACTTTGTGAAGCCTTTAGATGCGGGCAGAAAGGAAAGGGGCTAGAAATGAACAAATTAGCAAAAGAATCTGTAATGGAATGAATGAAAAAGCAGCACCATAAGGAATCAGTAACTAATGAGTAGGAAGTACTGTACAGTATGTCATTCATTTAGCCCTCCCTGCTCAGGGTAGGAGCAGATGGTGCCCTGAGGGACTTGGATGTTCCCATCCATGCTCCAACACTACTAAAGAGGTGAGATGAGAAAAAGAGACGGGATGGATCACACCAATCAGCCCAGCAGAAAAATGATTATGATTACATAACTAATGACCCAGGGAATTAGACAATATCAAAAATAGGAAGGATGCCAATTTGTGCTGTGACACATCTGAGCAGCCAAAGCTATATGGGGGCTGTGTAGTGAGAGTTGTGTGGTTAAGGAAAAAAGGAGGGTTCCTCATCAAGCCTTCAAAAATATTCTTTTTATTTGACAGCAGTTCCTCTAGATGCTGAGGAAACACCACCATTGGGTATTCCTGCAATAATCCTGACTAGGTTGTGCACTTACAAGATCTCTTTTTGCCATATTTAGCTCAGCTGGAAACTTGTCAGAAGCTGGTTTTGCTCCAGTTTTGTTTTTCCTGTGAACACAGTAGGAATGGCACTGAGACCCCAGCACTGCAGCCGTGCAGGGATTTCAGAGTGGCTCCTGCTCCTGCTGAGGAGTGTGGAGCTGCCACCTCCTCCAGGAACAGCTGGGACCTGGAGTCATGGAAGTGTCCCCTGTAGGACCAGGAAGAGCTCTTGGTCACAGACCTGAAAAGGATGGCATCATGACCCTGCAGAAAACTGAAACATCCCCCACTGAAATATTCCAGGGGAAGGAATATTGGATGAGATTTGAATTTACTCAGGAAAAGCTTTTATTTAGCTGATCTCCCTCCCCCATTTCTGATCTATTTTCTCTTCCAGTTTATTGATTGGTTTATTGAAATGTCTGGATTGAGATTTCAAACTCTTCCTGTGTGTGCTGTAATCCTGATCCCAGGATCCTGATGGTTGGTACATATGTGCCTGCCAGCTACTCAGATTGAAAAAGCTGATTTTGCTGTCCCACAGCTCAGAGGTCTGCCTTCAAAACGTGGAGCAGCCCAAAAATGATAGGAAATGCAGCTTTTTGCCATCTGCTGGAAAATGTTAATGAGCTGATGATCTCATCCTCTGTTTTAGACAGGTGTCCACATCCCCAAAAATGTGATGAGAAATGACATCTTTGTTGACAGTCTCATCAGATTAATTGGACTTCAGGAGTGAGCTAATTCTCACATCAAGAGGCTTGAGAACAAACTGTGGGAGCTGTGTGAAGAACCTTGAACTCCTGCTTCTTGTGCTGTCACCACATCATACCAGCTTTGATGGACTGGATTAGGAAATCAATATCCACACATTGACATGCTAATCCCTCCAGGGACACTCATTAAACACTGTTCAGATCAAGGGCCATAGCAGAGTGTGTGTGCAATCAGGAGCTGCAGCAGTGCCATGTTTCATTTGGGTATTTCCAAACAGGTTAATATAAATGGGTCTAAAACGTTAAAATATATATTAAGCACCCCAAACTATGAATTTGGAACCTAAGGGGTAAAAAGCACGAGGAAGGGTCAGGTTTTGGTGGTACATGCAAATTAATGGGGAAAAACTCAGGAGTGAATGGGATCTGCTGGGTCACAGGTTCAGTCCTCTGCTGCAGGAAATATCCATGGCATGGAAAACCTTCCATGAGGTGCTCAAGTGCCACTTGAAAAGTAATTAGAATTTTTTTCCTCTTGGGACTCTGTTCTGTAACCTTTCCCCAATAATGGGGAAGAGGCTGTCACCTAATTTCAGAATAAATATATTCCTTGCTAATTGATATTAATTTTTTCCCTCCTTTTTTTTTTTAACGAACAAATCCTTTTCTCCTCACTGGGTGCATTTACAAACAGCAATATCTAATCTCTAAATAGATGGAGCCTCCTCTCTGAGGCTGGTTTGCCACATTTGGTGGATGTTGTCTCATTAAAGCATTCCTGGCCTTTGCCCATCTCTGCATTCCTTTTTCTTTGCACCAATTCCTGCAGGATTTCAGGTTTTTGAGCATCAGGGTGATGCAGTGACATCACTTTTCCACATCACCATCATCCACCAGCTTCCATTCCTTGCCTTGCACAAACCTTCCAGTCCTGTTTTGGGACAGCAGATGCTTTTCCAAGGAGCCAGCTGGGGAGGTGGCTGAAATCCTGCCAGGACAAGTGTTCTGGTGCTGTTACATTTGCCTGAGGGAAGGTGGGGAAAAATAATAATTAAAAAAAAAAAAATCACTGAAATATCCTGAGTAAACTCATTTATATTTTACTCTTTGGACTTTCTTTTTCGGATTTTCTGTAAGAAGTTGCTGAGCCTGTAATTAAATAAATAGAATTAATTTTGTTTGATGCCACTCTGGAACTCACAGCAGAGGTTCAAATCACTCTTAATATTTAAATATTTTATAAAGAAGAAATAAAGCAGCAACATTTCAGATTGGATATTTTAACCCCTCAAAACATTTTTGTGGACATGATACTGAATGTGCATGATACTGAAAGTATCAGTTTTACTCCATAAATTCCTTGCTATTCTTTCTTTTTTTATTAATATTTTTCTAGATAAAGACAGAGCTTTCATAGCTCACCTGAAGTAGCCGAGGTCCCCAAATGTGATAATCTGAAATTTTTAAGATTATTGACTTAAAAGACCCAGTGGGGCTGCAGTTGCCTCTGTTTAATGCTTTGTCTGGTGAATCACTTCCTACAGGGTAATGACTATTGCAAGTCTCAGCTGAATGAAAAAAAAAAAAAAATAGGATTTAAATGTTTTGGGATTCCAGCAGAAAAAGGAAGGACAGCAAAAAGATTTGGATGTCTTCATTCTTGTTCTTGATCACATCTCATGCTTATTACCTGAAATATACAATCAGCCAATAGAATGATGACAGAGGTTTTGGATTTGGTGGGATTTTTGTTGGTTTGGGGGTTTCTTTTGGTTGTTTTTTTTTTTGGTTTCGGGGTGGTTTTTGTTGTTTTTTTTTTTTTTTTTTTTTTGTGTGTGTTTTGTTTGGGGGATTTTTTGTGTATGTTGATTGAAATGTTATAATGACCCATTATTCTAACTACTAAAAAAAAATCATCTCATCTAGAAAAAAAGCAGGTTACCCCAACACACAAAACACCTAGCTATTATGTGAACTAAAATAACATTTATTTCCAGGTTTTATGTTCTTTGTAGCTGGCTTCCATCAGATTTTCCTGATGATGAAGTAAGATGATATTCCAGATGAAGTACGATGAGGATACTTTAACTCTTTTCCTCTCAATTGCTCCCATAACCTTGTTTTACCTCATCCTGATTTGCTGCAGTTTTCACAAATCAAAGGGCTGCTGAATTCCGTTTTTTCCCCCATAAAATCTCATTTTTCAGTTTCCCAGATCACTGAACCCAGACCCTGCTCTGGCTGAGGGTCACTCCCAGTCCTGCCCTGGAAGTTTTTCTCCAGCAAGAGAAGCTCATTCTCATCCTTCCAGGACACTGAAGTGGGATTGTGTTATCACTTTGGACTTCAAATAAGCATCTTACCGAGTTTCCCTGACTGTAAATTATAATATTTTTTTCTTCATTTGATCTCCTTGCTCTTTCTTGATCCTCAAAGCAGGCCTTGCAAGGCTCTGTTTAATTGATTATTTGGCTGTTATCTGTTTCATCTTGCATGATTATCAAAGGCATTCTGGGCTGGCTTTGGGAGGTTTGTTAGCAGAGGGATCAGCGGGATCAATAGCACAGAACAGAGATGTTAATTGCTTTGTCTACAGCTCACTTTTAGTCCCCCTCGTCAATCTTGCCCGTCATGGTGGCGTGAACTCTTGAGAGACTCTCCAAATGTGCTGCAAATTCAAATTAATTTTCTTGTTTTGTGTTATATGTGTAAGATTTAGCCTCAACTGACACAACCTTTGGGAGAAAATCTGAGGTTCCTGGGCTCTTTTCTGATGTAACACCAGATTTGGTCAGTCAATGCTGTTGCATTCTGTGTTATTGAAGTGTTGGCAGAATGTTTTATAGAAAATAGTTCCCTGTAATTCTACCCACTCCATTTGTACAGGTCCCACAAAATTGCTTTGTAGGGTCAGCATGGGTCAGGCAGTGTTGATGGGTGTGGAACTCATCTGGCTCTGGGTTTAAAGTGACTTATTTTAATGAACAGGTAGAAATTTACACTTGTTTTCAACCTGATGGAAACCAAAACAGCAGAACCTTTAGAAAAGCTCTCTTGGTTTGTAAACAAGTTAAAACTCAGAGCTTTAAATCAGATATTAGGGAGAAATGATTCCCTGTGAGGGTGGGGATGGCCTGGCAGTGCCCAAGGCCAGGTTGGACATTGGGGTTGGAGCAGCCTGGGACAGGGGAAGGTGTCCCTGCCATGGCAGGGGTGGAATTGGATGATCCTAAAGGTCCCTTCCAATTCAAACCATTCTGTGGTGCCACAACTCTACAACCTCCCTGCGTGGATTATGTTTGAGCCATTTTTAGAAGTATTAATTATATATATTTCATGTGAGATGTGAGAGAAAAATTAAACATAAAGTTTCTAGCAAGCTGGCATGTAAATCATAAAATCTCATTGTTATCACTGGTGAGGAGCATCCATTTATGAAAGAGATGATTTTATTTATTTCATATTTTATAAGGAGATATTTGCCTGGTGAGATAGAGTAACTGGGAGTGAAAACCTGCAGATTATTTTAGGTGCAGGTGACAAGATGACAGAGAATTACATATCATTACATGACACAGAGAAATTTGTGTAAATGTTAATGCAGAAGCAGGGAAAAAATGGAAAAAGTTGAAGGGAGAGTGTGGAGGAAGAGGAACAGACACTGGGTCAGGTCAAAGGCATGGCAGCTTTTAGTGCAGAGCCAGAAATGTTTTAATGTGCTGGGGCGAGAGGAATTGCTGGGATCAGAGGAAGGTGATGCAGCCACGGGACGGGAATGTGCCTGCTTTGCCAGCTCAGGGATTGCAGTCATTCTCTTTCCCTCTGAACCTCTCCCCTTTCCCTCCCATTGCAAACTCGGCAGCAAGGAATTGAATCCTCAGGAGTTCTGTTGCATTAAAAAGGATCGAGTGGTTATGCTGCAAACCTTACAGAGAACAATATTTTAACTGGAAATATTACAATATGCAGTGCATCACAGTAACAATAATGCACAATAATACATTAACTGCAATATGTAATTATATCCCTTGGGATGCTTGGGATGGATTGAGAAGTGCCCATACTTTCATCTTGCCTCTCCTAACAAACATGGATCATTGTGGGAATATCAACGCAGGCAACACTCTCTGCCTTTTTTATTTTGTGTTGTTTAACCAACTTACCTTTGTCTGGATCCACAGTAAGAGGGAGCTTTTAAAGCCACGTTATCTTCCCTCCCTTTCCCCCTTTTCTCAAGCCTTAGGTTTGAATAGAAATGTGTAAATAATGGGTCAATAACAGGAGGAGGCACGCACTGACAATCGTGTGAGGAGTCTTCAAGGTCAGATCTGGACAACAACCAGGGAGATCTCCTGTGAAGTTTGTTTTTTTTTTTTTTTTTCTGTGTTCCAACATTTTCTTCCGCTCATTTTTTAACTGTTGTGGGGAAATGGCAGATTTCATGTGTTTATATCTATTTTGTGTGCTTGTGCAGCACAGGTTGTGCATGGGCACACTGGAGATACATCAAAGGCAATGATTGATTTGGTAGACGATGACCAAACATGTTTAAAACACTTCTTGTTCTTGTAAATGATAATTGTTCCCTTTTTTTTTTTCTATCCAGAATAAATTGCCCAGACACAAAGTGTCATTAAATGCTCCTCTTTTCCAGCTTACCATCTCCCCATGTCCAAATTTCAATATTAACACTGTGTTCCTTTGTGAATTGAGCTTTTATTCATTATATTCCTTTTTAGACTAATAGTTATTATTATGCTGTTCATACTTTAGCTTCAGAGCTAATTATAGTCTTTGGCTCTCTCCTTCTGGAATATAGATACTGATATATATTAATGCCACGTACCTTGCTCTCCAGCCAGCACTTATTTCACAAGGATGCTGTGATTTTCTCCTCTTACACTGACTAAAACATCCCAATTTTTTTTTTCTTTTTTTTTTTTTTTTTGCATTATCATTTTGCCCTGCTGAAAAGCATTATCTGGGAGAAATCTCTGCAAAGAGAGATCACACCCCTCCCTGCCAGGGTTGGAAATCCCTTAATACAGCCATGTACTGTCAACTCACACATAATGAAAATGTCAATAGTGCTCAGATTGGAGCAGTTTAAGGCACTGAAACAGATGTAGCTCCACACAACATAAATCTATTGAGCAGAGAGGGGGGAGAATGCTTGGTCACACAGCCATTAAAAAAAATGAAAATAAACCCCAACCTCTAACTGAAATTAGCCCTGAAAATCCTGCCAGCAAATAATGCAGAGTGGTGAAGTCTGGGACAGCAGGGTTGTGTTTGGGTGGTGGATCCAGGGGGATTACAGGGAATGGGATCCCAGTTCCTGCTCCCTGCTGATGGGATGGCAAACCCTGCAATCCCCACTTCAGTCCTCAGCTCTCCTGCCCATATCACAGAAAAAAAAAAAAAAAATATATATATATAATTTTGTTCAACCTTCACCTTGCTAAATCCTTTGCAGGCAGGGTGGGATGTAGAGAGAGAAGTTCTGCTCCCATCACAGACACAAACAGAGCAGCTATGAAAGGCTTGGATAAAATGATGGAATCTCTGGTGTCTATCCCTGAACCATGCAGGAAAAAAACAACCTGAGCTCTTCCTTTCATTTGGCATTCCTGCTTTTGGATGGGCTGCTTCAGATTTAGGTGCTTCTCAATCAAGAGGCAAGGGCAACATCTGAATCCACTCAGGAAATTTAATATCTTTTAAACACTGCTTTGAATTTTCAGTTTTATTTCCTGTCAGGTCTTTTTAGGTCAGTGTGAGTAATACACAGTTGGTTAAGACTTACAAAACGGTCACAAAATTATGTGAAAACTGCTGTTTAATAATCAGTGGAACAATGGCTCCCATGAAAGTGAGTGACCAAAAGGTCACACACGTCCCAGGATTTATGAGCAGGGTAGTATTCACACAATTTATGCAATTTAGAAATTTCAGGGAGTACAGAGAAGACTCAGAGAATGGTGAAGTGGTTGGAAAATGTGTCTGTCAGTAGGAGCCTGCAGGTGCAAAGAGAATATTACCAATTCACCCAATGAGTCTCTGCCTTTCCCTGTGAGAACCCAAATGTGGATAATCAGCTCCTTCAAAAGTTACTGTGAGATGCTTGTCAGGGGAGAAAAAAAGAGTCATAGTCTCAGCAGGCAATTAACCATTTCAACAGCTCAATGTATTTTGTGGATTTTTCTCTCAACAGCACTTTTCTTAAAGAAAATTATTCCACCTCCCATAAAATCTGCTTTGCTCCAGCAAGGATTTATTCATCAAAAAGCTTCCAGGACCAGTGAGAGGCTGTGAGGTAAAATTAATGACTGAGTGTTGGTATCAGCAAGGTTTCTAAATTACTTGTAGTCCTGGAGAACTTGACAGTGCTCCTGAAAATAGTTCAGGAAAGGCTGCAGAGACATCCTTTAAATTCAAGAGGATCTGAATAATGCTGTGGTGAGAGGCATTGCCTGTACCTGTGTTTGCAGGGTTTTACTGGGCAGGGCAGAGCAGAGATCTCCTACAACAAATGCACCTCAGCCTCACATCCTGACGTGGACTAAAAGGGAAAAGGAGCACTGATCCCATTTTTCCATGCATTCACCATTTCCTCGCTTGCCTTGCCTGCACACACACTCGGAGATTGTGGTTTTCCTCACATTTCCCCCCTGAAGTCTATAAGCTGTTTGTATTTACCTCCTCAATGACGCATTCTGCATTGTTTGTGATATTTATTTACCTTTGAAATCGCTCTCAATGCAAAATGCCATTAATCCCATTGAAGGGCTGACCACTTTGTGTGGCATTGATATCCTGCAAGGACACTGAGGAAGGACACGGGCAATATCTCTATTAATGGGAGATAATCTTATTAATGAGTCGAAAGAAATCAGCCTGCTGTTCAAAAAAGATAACAATTAGAAGGGAAATTGTGCCACAAGGAAATGTAATAGCACTGGGAAGGTTTCCTTGTTGTCTGGAAATTCTCTTTTTGAAGAGTATTTACAGGACTGGGAGACAAAATGCCTACAGCACCCAATATTTCAGTGTTGTGGGTGGGATTTGTCACTTTTAGGGCAACATTGTTGTAAATTAGTCTTTGCCAGATGCTTTGTCTTGTGGCCTAAATTGCTGTAAAACCCATTAGGGTGTATAATGCACATAAAAGGGACGGAGGAGTTGCAGAATCACTGCGATAAGGGATTATGTGTTTCTTGATTGTTATCCATTAAACAAAAGGAATTTCATCATCCCACTTGAATCTTGCCTTAGATGCTTGTGTTTGAATCCTTAATGAAGATTAAAGGCTGGAGCTGCAATCTGCCAATGGAATTTCTCCCCTCTTACGTTATTGTTCATTAAATACCAGTCATTCCTTTGTGCTTCTAAAGAAAAAAAAAAAAAAAAACAAACCTGCCAGGATGTTTTAAATCACAAATGTTGGGGAAGGAATGATGGGCAGGGAGTGTCCCTGGCCTTGCCCTCACCCCATCATCCCCCCTCCAGAATGAGAGGGACACAGTTTATTTATCAGCCCCACAAAATGATGTATTTACTCAGAGATTCAAGGCTCCAGCCTGGCATACACTACATGGCTGTCTCTATATTGCAAATGCTTCATTGCAGGCCGGAGTTATTGGGGAATTACTGGGATTTCAATATTCTCCCAAGAGTCAAGACAATATCACTGCTAACCCTGGGTGTGTGCACCATAAAATTGCAACCAAGCAAAAAACCTGCCTGCAGTATTTTATTTTTAGTGGGTAATTTTTATTATTCACACTCTTGGTTTATTTATCTACTCGGTGTGGATTGCAATAATACAAAAGAAAATTTAAGAATAACTTTCAAAACTATTTCCCAGTACGATTTCTGTGGATATTGCCATTCTTCCATGGAAATCCATGTGAAATACATCCTCTTATGAGTTTTCGTTCAGAGTCAAAAAGCTCAAAGAATTTAATAGAAAAAAAGTGACCTGTGATCCATTTGCTCAGCTTTCCTTCCCTCACTTCATTTTCATTTGAAGATCTGAAATTTCCTTCCTTACAATCTTGGCACTGTGGTCGTTTAGCTCTGAGGATTGTCTCAGGGAATTTTATTTCATGTCAGCAGCTGCTGAAGGTGCCCCCAGCTGATCCTGGGCTGTCCCCACGTCAGCTGAGCTCCTGCAGATGGTGATGAAGAGGGGATGAAGGTCTGGCTCTCCTCAGGCTCTTTTTGAGGTCACTTCTTCTGGGAAAATATTTGCTTCTGAGACTTGACAGGCTTGGATTTAAAACTCTGCTTCTCCTGTGTTCTGGTGATGGTGGAGAGCTGCATTTCCTTGTCTGGGAAGGATAAACCTCGCCTAAACTCAGCCTGGCTGGCTCCACCAGGACTGGGGGAGTTCCTGGGAATTCAGGAGAGAAGGATCCAGCTTGACTAAAGGCACAGGGACAGACACCTGATCACTCCCCCTGGAACAAGTGATCCTTTTTCTGGCCTTTTTTCCTCCTGAAATCCCTGCTGTGGTTGGGCTGAGGTGCAGATACTGAATTTAACATTCTGGCTGGGTGTGCTCCTTCTGGTTCATCTCCTTCATGAAACCTGGTGGAAATCACGGTGGCTCCTGGTTAATCTCCTTCATGAAATCTGCTTTTGCCTTTTCCTGTGGCTCACTTGTCCATGACTACATTTTCCTTCTCTCTCTATTTTATATTAAACAAATTATAACTGTACTCTCTCTGGGTACCTGTAGAGCCAGGTCTGGGGCTCTGGCAGTGTCACCTGTGAGTCTTTGACACTTCTGCCTGTGAGTCCTGTTGTGATGGTCTCGTGTCACTGAAATGGGAAGAAAATGTTGTGAGGAGAATGTAGATTGAGCCACTTTCCCATTCTTTCAGGTAGAAAGCAGATAATACCTCAGGGCTTTGTTGTTATTCTGTTTTTCTGAGAGCAATATTCAGGGGAACAGTCTGCATCTGCTGAACCCACCTCCTTTCCTTTCCCAGCTCAGAGCTCTGTTTCTTTGGGGAGACAACAAGAGTGTGAGGCTTGGTTTTAATATTCATTTGGAATCTCAGTGTGGTTTCTTTTCAAACAGAAAATCGCTCCCCATGCTCAATGATGCTGATGCATGCAGGGCTCAGAAAACAGCCTCGTGTCTTGTTTAGGCTTGGGAATTGGAAAAATGTCAAGATATGATGAGTGTGTAGATTTTCTGATTCTTTTTGTCGTGTAAGACCCTTGGAAGATGAGGTGTCGGAGCGATTTCATGCTGTGTAATATCATGTCATTGGCAGGGTCTCTTTGGTAATGGAATTTGGGTTTTTCAAAGTACAGAGGCTGCTAAATCAGCCTGCATGAAAAGCCAGGGTTTAGGGCTTGTAATTGTGTCACTTCAATGAGAAACTTAAAAACTGGTGTTAAAGGCAGCGCTGCTGCCTAGAAGTGTCTCCCAGAGTACAAAGGTATAGGACAGAATGGACAGAGAAAAAATACCTTGGAAATAAAATCTGGTAGCTTAGTATTTAAACCAGCTCCACCCACAGCAGCAGGATAAGATCTTTCACTCCACCTCAATATCAGGAGGTAAAACTGGCATCTACCCTTTATTTAATTTTGCTGCCTGTTAATTAAAAATCCTCTTTTTAATCCAAATGTAGCCTTCTTCCACAATCTTTAGTTGGCTTTTTACAAAAGGAAACTTTAAGTCAGAGTTTGGGTCCTTTATGATAAAATTCCATTTTGGGGCAAAATAGATTCCACTTCAATTTTCAAAAAGTTTTGGAAGTCTATTGAACATGGAGATAGGTGACTTTTTTTTTTTTCCCTAGGATTTTTCTCCCCAGTAAGACACATGGCACTTTTGTCAAGACAGGAATGCAATTGCTGCAAACTTTCATTATTATTTTTGGTTCTGTGTTGGTTAATCATAGAATCATTGATTGGTTTGGATTGGAAAAGATCTTCTCATCCAAACCCCGTGCCATGGGCAGGCACACCTTCCACTATCCCAGGCTGCTCCAAGCTCTGTCCAACCTGGCCTTGGACATTTCCAGGGATGGAGATGAAAAGCAAACAAGCTGTTATTAAAACAACTGCCAAAAAAAATCACAATTCTTAGGTAATTTTCCTCTAAATAGTGTTGTGCAATGTTTTTGAAAGAAGAGCCAAAGGTTCTTGTGTGTGTGCTCACAATGGACCCATGAGACAGAGACCCTGAGTGTGGCTCCAGTTATAAGAAAAAGCAAATTTGACCAAGAAAATGTTTATTTCTACCATTTTCAGGGCAAGGGAGTTTAGCCACCTTCTGTTAAAGGAAAAAAAACCAACAAAAATACAACAAACAAACTACAGGCTGAATGGGACAGGGTTTGGAGTGTGACAAAGATGAAATAGGTGTGACAGCTTAGTGGCAGATCCACGGGGCCCTTGAAGCCCACTGTGCCTGGCAGAAATGTCCCTTGCTGTCCTCACTGCTCCTGCAGCTGAAGCTTCTAAACTCTGCACGTCCAGATTGCACAAGTGTGGATTCAGGTTGGGGCGTTTGTTCTCAGGGTGAATATTTGTTATGGATCCCCGAGGTCTCAGCCTTCTGTTTCGTGCCTCCATAAACTCTGGCTGCCATCAGCTGAGGACATTGGCACTGTCCCCCTGGTGCTGCTCAGCTCCACATCTCACTGCTGCCATTGCCCCTCCACACCTGAGCTCAGCATCCCTGCCCAAGCCAGGCACACACGGTGTTTGTGCTGCCCCCGGGACCTGCTGCCATCCCCCTGCTCTGACCCCAAAGCAGGAATCCTCACAGGCAAGCAGTGAAGGAAATTGCCATGCCCAGGGACACCAACACTGTTTTATTTTCATGGGGTTTAACCTGAAGCAGGTCTGTGGCTCTTTCTGGTGATGCATGGCTTTTCCCTGGGGGCTGTTTTACTTTTTAATATTTGATCATGCCCTGCAGATGGTCGTGTGGGCTTCCAAGGGGATGGGCCAGGTGTTTTCCTGCACTCATGCAGAGCATCCACTGAGAGAGTTATTGCCTCACACAGCAAATGGATGTGGCTGGAATGATTTTTACACTCTGCAAATGAAACTGTGGGCTTTATTTGGGCTGGTTGTTTAAGCTGAAGTCCTTCATTCATCCTTGAATGGTGGTACTTCAATATTTCTGAAGAGGGCTGCAGCAGAAGTTTTGTAGCCTATAAAATGACACTTGTGGAGTGATGGCACACAATCTGTGCCCGTGTGAGCAGACAAGAGGAAGAGGGAGGCAAAAGTCTGAGATATGGAATATTTCTGTAAAATCCTGTAAAAATACGTTGATCAGAGGAATAATAGTATTCATAGTATAATATAATAGTAAGATAGCATAATATTATTATTATAATAGAGTATATTATTGTATTATCAATAGAGAGCTTGTCAGTCACACAGGAGCCTTCTCCCCTGGCCTGGGCAGGGGACAGAACCTGGGCAGGGGACAGAACCTGGGCAGGTTTCCCTCCAGGAGCTCTGAGAACAGGTGAGAGCAGAGCCATGGCAGCTTTGGGTGACAAAGAAAAAAAAAACCACTAAAACCCTTGAGTTTCCTCTTCCCTCCAGCACTGCCTGTCCTTTCCCCTGATAATTTCTGAAGGTCCCTGTCTTAGGAGAAGATTTTAGCAGCTCGTTGTCCCTTGGAGGCTGTGCTGGGAAGGGGGATGATGAGGAGGGAGCTGTGGTTCATTCGAGGTGCCCTGGTGGGCACTGACAATTAGCACCGAACGCATCAGTGCCCACAAATGGCCTGGCTGCCTCACTCAGGGGCTGACAAAAGCCAGGGCCTCGTTAACATTTGGGGGAGCTCGGATGTTGAACTTTTCTTCAGATTCCGGGGGCTGAGTCGGGAAATCTTTCCCTCTCCCACACACACACATCTGTTTGTGAGCTGGGGATGGATTTTTGGGAGGAGGGACACGAAGTTTGGCTGCTTTAACCACTTTTATTTGCTACTGAATTACCAAAGTGCTTTACCCACTTTTATTTGCCACTGAATTGTCACCGTGACCCGAGCAGAGCAGGGGTAACACCAGTTTTGTCACTGTTGGGGCAGACATGACATACAAAAAGACACATTACATTTCAGAAGGCTAAAATCCTGTTTATTCTTTTATACAGTCGACAAAGTTTACACTTTATTCATTGGTTACAGTAGATCAACATAAAGTTCATGGGTGCAAAGCAATCTCCACCACTGTTTTTCACAAGAAAACTTTTCTAAAAATAGTTTTCCCTGCTCCAGGTTTCTTCTTGCTTATCTTCTTCTCCTTCCTCCCTTCTCAGTCTCCATACCAATGGTCTTGGTAAAATTCCTTTCAGGAGTAAACCTTGTCAATTAACTCTCTCTGGCTCACAGACCAGCTCTAAACCCCTTCCACACAGTTTGAAGGAGCTGGTCCCAATTCCAGCTGCTAAACTCTGGGGCACAGCACTGAGCAAGGTACAGAGAACTGGAATCTCAATTTTAAATGGCTCCACACAAGACAAGTTTAATTTAGTGGAAGAAGGTGGATAACAAACTCGTCCTATTCACTGGCACTGCGATCCGTGGGTGAGATGGATTTCATGTGTGACTAAATATTCATGTATGAATGGCAATGGTCTGAAATCAGAATCCTGCCCAGCATGGAGCTACATCTGAGCCCTCTCTGCAAATCTGAATTAAATAGGAAAAGCAGACATGCACTTGGAGAAAGTGCTTGTTCACAAATCAAGTTAAACATAAAAAGATTAATAAATGCTAAAAATTAGGTTTTGATGAGAAAGCTTTTTTTTAACAAGGCCTGTGAGAAATTTGGGGGATTGTGTTGGTACTTTTCCTGTAATGAAAACGTTCACAAATTGAGGCAATTTTTTGAGCATGACCATTTTTACTTCAAATGAATGGATTAAAAAAGCTTTGGGAAAGCAGAAGGTGTGAGTTAAAATGCAGAATGTCAGAATTGCTGCTGTGAAATCTATAATTCAATCTTGCTTTATCATCCTAAGCAAAAGATGGATTTATAGTAATGGATTGTCAGTTTTAAACTGCACTGTAGCTTTTTGTAATAAGCACAAGTAGAATCTTGTCAACCAGACATGCAATATTTTTCCAGATAAATATTTTCCCTTGTAACAGTCTGTCCTGGTGCCTGCATTTTTAACAAGACACCACTCTTTGTGGGGATATTTTCTCACATCACCCAACACGGGGGGTGAAGGACTGAGAACAAAATGCTTGTGCAATTAAAATTATCCCGTTTCAGTTGAAATCGTCCTTATTGATGCAGGGCAGCCGCTCATCATAATTTATTCAGTGATTTCTCTTTCTTTTGTACCTGAAGACAGGCCTGCTAAGTCAGAGGTTATAACCCTGCAAAAAGGAGCCAGTAATTACACCTGCCAGCATCTCCCCCTGCCCACTGGCACAATCACCCATCAAGGATAATTGACAAGTAGCTAATAGGATAAGCTTTTGTTTCTTTGGGTTGTTTTCTTGTGTTTTCCCCCTGCTCAGCAAGGGGAAATCCATTAAGTGGTGAGGCTGCACCAGGAATGTGCTGGTGGGCACACAAGAACCGAGTCCTTGAAGCCACAGGGAAGGGACAAACATCTTTAAGAGGGAGAAATAGATGTCTTTCATCTTCTCTTTGACATCTAAATTCCCAGCACGTGCTGGAGCTGCCCCAGAGGAGCTGCAGATGCCATATGGGCTCCACCTGAGCTAAGCTGGGCTGGGCAACAGGTTTGCTCTGGGGCCAGCTCAACAAGGCACAGCTCCCAGGTTTTCATTCCAGGAGCCAACAAAGCAGCTGTGTCTGGGCAATGGTGGGGCAGGAGGAGACCCCTGAACCTCGGGGAATTACGGAATCCATGAAGCCCTGGGAGCTGAGGGAGGAAGAGGAGCACCCGGCATCCTTTTATTGCCATAGCAGTATCTGCTCACAGCTTGGTGAGGGCAAGCAGAGCTCACTGCTCGAGGCTGTCACAGCAAAGGTGTGAGTTGTGAGGCCAGGAAAAGGTAAAAGTCAGGGGGAGAGGAAAGCTCACAGCTCGGGACACCCCATGGGATGTGGGGAATGAGGATACCCAGCTCCAGCACCGCCGACCAGTTTGGGTTTACCCCCATCCTGACCCGTGGCGCTGCTCTGATGAGTGCCAGCTGCTTTTCAGGCAAAGGCAATGTGGATCTTTCCCCTCTCCAGGCCAGACCCACAGCAATTTCTCTGCATTTCAGTCAACTTCTAGAGATGAAATTGAACCCAAAATTTCCCAGGAAAGGGAGACCTTTGTAGGTCAGAGAGCAGCGTGAGTTTGGTCGCTGTTTGCTGCTGGCTGCTCTAAACCCACCCCTCCCTCAGTCTGTGGATGTTTTTAACCTTTTTTTTTTTTCCAAATGCCTGATTCCCTTCCTGCATCTCCCCTCCTAGAGCTAGCTCTGGCAGCTGGCAGTGCAGTGCAAGTGTCACATCCCTCATCTCCCCCCAGCTGCATTTACTGGAGTGCAGCGATGCTCCTCGGATCCACTCCAGGGCTCTCCTAAGTGGCGCCTTCCTCCTGTGCCTGTTCCCTGGGGAATTCAGGTTTGCTCCCTCGCAATCCTCCCCACACGCCTGTGCATCAAGGTATGTGCACATTTCTGAAGGCATGGTATTAACTTGTATTATTTGTGTTTCAAATATGCAAACCCGTTAAATCGAATCACCTGCTGAATTTCCTTTCCAGACCGAATCCTGTTACCTTTGAAAGAGCACAAAAAATGGGTTCTAAATAGGTCCCGCTAGAAAAAAAATCGAAATTATGAATAAGGATGTTTCAAACCCTTTAAACCATCTGGATGCTGCCAGCTTACCTATTGTGCCTTTAATTTAAAAGGAATGCTAAAATGAGTGCAAACACTGGAAATTATGGCTCTCCATGGAATACTAATCCGTAATATTTGCATATTTCTGACATTTTGAAATTCCCCAGACTCTCACTGCTCCATGCTCCCGTCAGGGCAGTTTTGAGGATGTTCTGTGGTTATGAGTAAGGAATGAGAGCTGAGAGGATCTCATCAGGGTGCTCTGTGTGACTTGGAGAGCCTCCTGTAATTTTGGGATTTGTCTGACTAAAATCAATACTCCATCCCTTATCATTTAGGGAGGCTGCAAGAACCACGATTCCATCAGGAATGCAGTAGGATTTTCTTTAATCATCCTTTTTTCTGTGTCCTGTTTCACATTGCCAGTGAGAAGGACATTTATCCTGCAGCCACTTCCTAAAACCAAACACGCTCAGGATCAGGCTGCAGGTGTGCTCAGCCCTTTACAAAACACCTGGATAGGATGGCCTGGATACCATAAGGTGAGAAAATTTGGAACAACTTGGAATTTGTATTTAAGGCTGGATTTTCCACAGTTTCTTCTGCCTCAGGTGACTTGACTAAAATGCTCTTCTCTGTGGATCACAGAAAACAGGGATTTTCTAAGAGGAGTCCAGGGTGGATCCTGGGAAGGATCATTCTGCAGCTTGCTGTGAATGTGTTTTTTGAGGTGTTGATGTAATGTGCAGATAATTTTGGTCTGGGAACTGTGTTTTGGGGAGAAACCAGTGCTGCCAGTCATGTTTGCTTCTCAAGTTGGCCCTGCTTGGCTGCACTGAGGAACCTTGCCTAAAGATCAAGGCAAGAATAAATCAAGTACATAGAATAAAAATCTATGTACATCTATTTCAGCTTCCAGGTTGAAATCGATGTACATAGCTGTATACAGATGTAAAATCAAAAGCAAAAAGTGCTATTTTGGAACTTATTCCAACATAAATTCCACACTGCTGCAGGTATTCCTCATTTTACCCATTCATTTCCACTGCAGAATCACCAAGGCCCAGAACTTCTGCTGGGCTGTTTCAGACCTTATCTCCATCACCCTCTCCACTAGTTCAGAAGGATGTGACTGCAAGCAATTAACATTTTGATGCACTTCACCACGCAATTGCCAGCCTTTATTTCCTTCCCATTAAAATCATTGGCTCAGTTTACAGCTGGCTTGGTTTTTAATCTGGTTTTTGCTATTCCTATGGTAATGGAATCCATTCAATTAACACTCTGTTGGCTGCAGGGGAATACCAATCATTAAGCAATGCCTATTTGCCCTGGCCAGGCGTGGAGGAGGGGTTGCTTTTTGCTCTGTCAGGGGTAAAAAATTTGAAATTTGATGCTGTCAGGGCTTCATTTGGTGAGGAATCCAGGTAATTATTTGGGTTTGCTTGGCTGTTGGTGTGGGGAACCTCCACGTTAGGATACTTGAGTGCAAAAGGGACAGTTTGGCTTTGGGCTTGTATTTGGTGGTTTGGTCAGGGTTTGGAGTTTTTTAGAGGGGCAGCATGTAATATTTTGGAGATTTGGGATTTTTCTGGTGGGTGGTGGGGTTTTATTTGTTTCTTTTGGATTTTTGGTGAGGTTTTGTTTGGTTTGGGGGATTTTTTTTTTTTTTTTTAATTGAATCAACCTTGTTTTGTACAGCAAAAGAAGCCTGGAGAAAATGTGTTTGAATTCTGCAGCCCTGCATTGTGAGGAGATGAACAGCATGAGAGAATAGAGCAGAAACCAGTGAACCTGAGGTAGACTTGAACTTTCTGGATTTCTTTGGTTGTAGATTTCTTTTCATTACCATGGGAGGCATCCCACTGTTGGCCAGTGCCCCTGAATCTGAACGAGCTCTGTCACAGCACTTGGGGAAGAAGACTTTTAATGCTGCAAGCAAAATATTCACGGAATTTGACCAGGATAAGGAATCTTCCTGCCCAAGAGGGAAGGAGTCCCAGGAGGGGAGTGCCAGCCTTGGGAGATGCCTGGAATTGGGGCACAATTATTTGGGAATCACTGAGCATCCATCACTGTCACCCAACAGGTTTTCTCTGGCTGCCTCCACATCCTGTTCTTTCCTTCCCTACTACTTCAAAAAGGATGAGGATCATGGCCAATGTCCCTTTTTCATCTTTAATAGCTCTGCTTTGCAGAGAAAGAAGATCCAGGGGCTCAAATGTTCTAGTGTGTATTCATTCAATGGTTGGACTTGATTTTGGTGGTCTTTTCCAACCTTAGTGATTGCATGGTTCCATGAAAATTATTATAGGCTAGATAGGAATAAATCTGCCCTGCCTGAAATCCTATTTCAAATCATGGTATGATCCACTGGTTTAGTAATCATGTGGAAATTATGATTTTTTTTCTGGAGAAGAAAAAAGCAGCAGACAAACTTAAGAACATTGACAGTGTAACATAAAATGTAAAATAAATTTTGTTTTCCCAAGTCCTGTTCTAGCCAACCTCGATGCATAATTCACAGCAGTTTCACACTCAGCCCCATTACACAACTGGTGTGTGTTTCAGGAGGAAAACACACCAAATGTTTCCTATTTGCAAATCTCACAAAATCCAGGGTGATTTTCAGTTTCACCACAAAATAGGAGACCCACACTCCCATGGTCTTGAATTTTGTGGTTGGAGTGTTTCATTGCCAGAGGGGTGGAAAAAAAAAAAAAGCTGAACAGCCTGTTCAATTAAAATCAATGGAAATTTTCCCAGGGACTTCAATGAAACTGAACTTGGGCAGCAGATCTGTGAAGATGGCTGGAAATGGTCCGTGGAGAATTCCAAGGCAGGCAGCTTTGAACTGGATATGAAATAAATGGGAAAGCAAGTGCAAGTGGCTGCCAGTGGGGCTGTGATAAGGCAATGTGCAAACACTTCCTCTGATAGCCCTGGAATTAGCTGCAATTAAGTGTGATTTTGATAAGGAACACATGGAATTTCCAGTTCATCGCCATGAGCAACGCTTGTGCAAAATTCCTGCAGCGAGCTGTGAGTCTCTGCAGGCTCTTCCTGAGGCTGGCTGTGTCTAGAAAGCCCGTGGAAATTCCAAATTTCCAAAAACTGGAAGAAATTGGGGCACACTGGGGTGAAATATTTGCCAAATTGGAGTTTAATGAGAAACTGGAAAGGGAGGAGGCATCAAAACCTGTGTGAGAAACAGAAAGAAGAAATGTGGAGGGCTGCAGACTGGAGCATGGAGTGTCCCAGTCCTTCACCTCTCTCAGGTGGATGCTGTTTGCAGGGCAATCCCTGAGCTCACCGAGGTCTATTTTGTTTTTATTTTCAGGGTTATGCTCTGGTTCACTTGGTGCAGACATCAAGGATAACAATCAGGTAGATGCTGGGGCATTTACACGCACCATAAAGCTGGTATACATCATAAATATGGTTCACACAGTAAATGCGGTGCTAAAAGAAAAAAGGTTTGGGATTTCTTTTTGCTCTCTCTTCATTTTTTCTTTCCTCCTTGCTTTTTTGGGCGTAGGTGAGGTGCTGTTTTTCTTTAAAAACTGCTCTGTTTGCATGTCCCTGCTTAGGCAGTGCCTAACTTAGGGGGTAGTGAAGATCCCTTAAGGAATTCCCTAAAAGGGAACCTTAATTAATTAATTACTGTTTCCAGCTGTATGGAAATGTGCCTGCCCCTGGCAATGCAGGGAAAGATGCTGAATGGTGACAACGTTGTCCTCCACCTCCTGGTCATAATAACTCTTGATCTTTCCTATTTCAGCACGTGGAGGGGGCTCAGCCTGTCTCTGAATGTCCCTACATGTCCCTCATAAATTCCGTCTGTACAGAGCATTTTCTCAGTGATTCTGCTTTAGGAAAAGGCAAGAAGCACACACACACACTTAATAACAGCTCCAGCCCTGACCTGATCATCAAAGCTGTCCTGGTTTTCAGAAAGCCTCACAGAAAGTACCAGAGCCATGGCACATCTAAATTAAACAGTGAAATCTGCAGTGTGAGTGAGCCCAGGGCTGGCTGGGCAGTGCTGCTGGCAGGGCAGGTGAGGGATTCACTCATTTCTGTCACTGATTTCTGCCCTCGAGGAATTTGTCAGGAAACGCTGTCAGCTGCTTGCACTCTGCAGCGACAGGATTTGTCTTTATTCCCCCCAAATAATGTGCCCGAGTGTGTTTTAAAATGGGGTAGAGGGTTGTATTTTAGCCCACAGATAATGAAGATTGGAACAAAAACCATGTTGCCTGAGCCCAGATTGAGCCTCTAGACATCAGGTGATTTGGAGCTGGGCTGTGACCACCCTCCAGCCAAGTTTGGGTTTAATGAACCTGCTGGCACCCCTGCCTGTCCTGTGGGACCCTCAGCTCTTCACTGTCCCTGCTGCTGAGACAAACTTCTTCATGTGTGGTGGAGCTTTTATTCATGGGGGCGGATTTTTATCGAGAATATTTGCTGGTTGATAGCTCTGTTTCTTTTTCCTGTGTCTTTCCTACCCATAGTGGTGCCTTTGCCTCGTTCCTGTCGTGCTGGGGGTGAGCTCTGCTGTTGGTTAAACAGGGATCAATGCAGAATTCCCTCACCATTACCCTCTACATCTTTACATGTGAACAATTTCCGTTTTGATTTTCCATCGGCTCCTGCAGTTCAAACTGCTCCAAAGATGAGAACGCTTATTTTTGCAGTTGTACCATTGAAGGACTTCACCTGACATTTAATTCTGCGAATGGCAGAAGTGCTGAGGAATTTGGAGTTTGGGTGTGCCACACATGGAAATCTGCACGTTTGTACTGGCAAAAGCCTGCATGTAAATGCAGTTATTCTTTACTAGAACTTAATTTGGGCAGCTGAATCTGCCTGAAGTGGAGTTGGGATGAGCCATATCCGTGCTAGGAAGATGTTTTAGCAACGTTTTGTATTTCAGACAGCCCTTACATAAAAATGATGGGTTAATAGCATTACCAGAATTTCATGCCTTCATGCCCACAAATTAATCTACAATTTATAGTGGGATCCAAACCCTGCAGCTGCTACAGGGAGAAAACTTTTGTTCCTACCTTAGGAATTGCTCAGCATTTCCCTTTTGTAACTCAGCAGGGTGAAAACCACTGGGGGAAGATTCCTTTATAGAGAGCTGAGAGCAGCGTGGTCACTTTGGTTCCTCTCTGCAGGAAGGGAAGCAGGACCCCACATCTGCAGGGATTTTGGAGTTTTTGTGAAGCCCCCTCCAACAGAAGGGGGTCATGGAGGGTCCTCAGTGAAGATACTCAGCATTATCACAAAATTCCTTCCAGGGATGTAATGAGGAGCTGGATCCCACTGCTTTGACTCTGAGGTTACTCAAGTGAGTAAGAGCTTTGAGATTTAACTTCCTTGTTTTTCAGTGGCAATGTAATTGTATCTGTGGCAGGAGATCCGTGGAGTGACATTCAAAAGAGGAATATTATTCCTAGGCTGGAAATATCTTGGCAATAATTAGGAAAAAACCCTCCAAATGGAAAAGTAATAAATGGTGATGCAACACATACAAACAACAACACATATCTTCTGGCAAATCTCTTCACCTAAGCAATGCAAGGTAGAGAGATATCCCCTGAAAAATATTCATGCTGGGTTGTTTTGGTGGTTTTTTTTAGGAAAGAGTCTTTTCAAGGTGTCAGAGATGAGGTCACCCACTAAAATTGGCAAGCTGGCCATGTAATTTCAATGCACTCCATGCACACCTTGCATGTCAGAGGTGTATCACTCGCTCTTCCCCAGTGTTTTATTTTCCTTGGTGTAGAGGACATCCCAAGGTAGATGTGAGGGTCATCCCTGTCTCGAGCAGTGTGCAAGTCCATGGGCTGTGCTGGTGTTTCATTTGATGCTTTTTTAGGGCAGGATAAATTACAGGTCTACCTGAAAGGGTTGTGCCAATGGGATGATGCACACTGCTCACTGCTTCAAGATGGATGGTAAATTATAGAATGAGTTAATGGTTTGTGTTGGAAGAGGCCTCAAAGATCACCCATTCCCACTTCCCATGGCAGGGACACCTCCCACTGCCCCAAACCCCAATGTCCAACCTGGCCTTGGGCACTGCCAGGGATCCAGGGGCAGCCACAGCTGCTCTGGGCACCCTGTGCCAGCCCTGCCCACCCTCCCAGGGAACAATTCCTGCCCAAAATCCCATCCAAACCCACTTCTAAACACTTCCACCTTTCCTTTTCCACTGGGGATATTGTAGAGGGCCCTGTTCAGAGCCAGAGTTCCCTGTAAGGAATTTTAGAGAGAAGGAGCTGGGTCTGTCCTGGAGAAGATGCTGAGCCTTCCTCAGAGAGGGAGAACATTGCAGGTGTGTCTTACACTTCCTTTACTCCCTGTGAAAAGTCACAATTTTCTTCAAAGTTGCTGAGAAATTTATGGCCAAAGTCCCCAACCCCAAAAATCTGATGGTGTGGGGATGAGAGCAGGCTGAGTGTGTGCAGTGGGAAATCCCAGCACTGAACCCAGTCACGCTTTACCAATGCAATACTTTGGATTTCTTTAGCATCAGATTAATATAAAATACTTCTAGAGAAGGGAAATCAGCCTCAGCACTTGGCATCCCCACAATCTGTACTGATAGCTCCAGGCTAACTATATTTTTTCTTGACAATTTATGCTGCTCAGCCCGAAGTAGGAGACATAATTTGTCTGTAGATTCATGGACAGAATAAAAAGTTGGTTTCCAACTGGATCTCGGGGCTCCACAGAAGGACTCTAGCTGTGGTCTGGTGCAATGTTGTTCTTTTATCATCAGATTTGAGCTCAAAACTCTTCATTATAGGAGGCATTACTTCAATTCCATTTTCAATGTTATTTATTGTTATTTCTAAAGCTATTATTTGGTGCATAACATTATTCCTTAGACAGTCAGCAGGTCTGAACATGAAAATGTAAAGATGCAAATTGCTGATATCTGGCACTGAATATGTATGTTTGAAACCAAACTCTGCTACTTGTGAATAATCATTACTCTTAGCTCTCAAATCTCCAACTGTTTAAAAGACAAAGTTCATTAAGTTAATTACAATTTCTTGATGGCAAATCATCTTGTTGGCGAAGTCACTCTCCATGGGAAAGCAAAAAAGCTGCAATGTAATCAGATGCTGCTGCAGAAAGTGGTTAAAAAAGGCAAAATGATTGAAATTAGTGCATTTTTAAACTCGGGGCAAAGGCAGTGTGTGCCAATCCCAGGTTCTCTGTGTTTTTCCTTTTGTCAAACAATTGATTTTTGTGTATTGTTTTTAAGTCGGCCACTACAATGGGTAATTCATCATCACTGGGAGATAGAAACTCAAGCAGTCTCCAAAAATAATTGAATTTTTCAGAAATTCTCTAAGGGGGTGAAAAATCCATAACAGCCATTAAATCCTGCTCTTTGTAGAAGGAATATGAAATATTACAATTATGTTCAAGAAGAAAAAAAATCCTCTTTAATTCCAGTTGCTGAATCTAGCAGGAATAATTCTGTGTTTTGTTATGCTGCTCTGCAGTTTCAATGGAATTTGAATGGAAAAATGTGATAACACATATCAAAAGATGTCATTTATAAGGGGAGAGAGGAAGCTGTTTAGGAATTCCAGACTGACAAATGCAGGAGATTGCAGCCTTGATCTGGAGCACTGCTGGGATCTGCACATGAATTGCTGCTCCATAAACGAGGAAAGGTTTGGTGCCTGCCCTATTCTGGCATTTCTATGGGATCTTCATTTTTAGAACAGCTCCAGATCTCCTTTTAACTCTGTGATTCCCAGGATTCACTGTGCAATTTCAGGCTGTGGGGAGGAGAAATATCCACCTTGGAAAAGCCAAAAGCCATCTGCTCTTGGCAGTGTCACAGTGCAGGAATGGCACCAAGAGCACGAGTGGGATCCAGGTTTGAGCTCCTTACCAAGAACATGTTTCAAGGCAAGTGTTATCAAGAAGGTTTCCAAAACACATGAGGGAATTAAGACAGCTTCTCTAAGGTATTTTGTTCCTTTCCTCACAGCTGTAGGATTTGAATTGCCCATCTTCTTCAAAAGTGGATCAAAATTCTTTATAATTCTGGCCTTTATCAGTAAGACTTGAGGTCTGGTGGTCATACACTGAATATTTGCTATCCAGGAGAGAAATCACAAATATTTGTGCTTGTAAAAGGCTCACAAAGATCAGGAGAAGGATCCATGCTTTTGGAAATGGGTCTGGCACTGGCATGGGTTAAATGGGAAAGGAAGCAGATATTGAGGAGTAAATAGAGCTGTGGTAATTTATTACAAGCTGTTTTTTCTCTATACATAATGGCATGCTGTAAAGCAATAGATCATGTGAGATGAAGCCATAGCATGACAAGATGGATCATTTAAGATATTCAATGATGCTTTTCTGTGTATTGTTGTTATCCAAAGTCTATTAAAAAAGTATTGGACAGGATATTTTGTCCCATCACTCTTGTGGGCTTAGACCTGGCTTAGTAAATCCACTGCATCATTAGCTCCTGCCTGAGTTCAGCTTTTAGAACAGTTTACAGTTCTGAGTCCATTTCATTGAAAATTGTCATTTTGTTGGTGTGTATTAGGGAAAAAATCGTTGGGGAGCAAAGGAAAGAAGTGCCCATGCTGTGTTACAGGATCCATACCCAGCTCGAGCAGGAAAATGGCATTGTTTGAGTTCAGGTATGATAAAAGATATGATACAAAGATATGATTTTGTGGCTGCTGTGGGGGTTTGCTTTCTCTCAAAGAGGATGCAAACCCCAGCCTGGGTGTGGGGCAGGGTGGGGACAGGATGCTGGGGGTCCTGCTGAAGGAGGAGCAGTTCCTTTTGAAGGGCTCTGACAATGCTCCAGGCTTAGTTCTCAGTGTGAACACACCTTTAAGGTAATCACAGAATGGTCTGGGTTGGAATCACCCATTCCACCCCCTGCCATGGCAGGGACACCTTCCACTATCCCAGATTGCTCCAAGCCCCGTCCAACCTGGCCTTGGAGACTTCCAGAGATGCAGCCAGAATATGCCAGAATATTTATTTTAATTTAAACTCAGAGTTATTTCTGTTCTCGTCAAGAAAATATTCACTGGGTCTGACATTATCTGTCAGATTTTATCTGAACCTGGCCCTAACAGTGACTCCCAGCTCTGGATTGAGGCACTGTCACAAGGGAAGGGTCACTGAGTTGCCACCCTTGGAGAATGGGGAGAGTGACTGCCAGTAATACCCTTGGCTTTATGAAGTGGAAACATCTTTATTTACAAAGGGCACTGGGATCATAAATTTGAGGCAGGGTTGATGGGGAGCTGGGTTATAACCCGAGGGGGGAAAGCACTGCTCACTTCCAGCCACCCAACACCCAGCTGAGCTTGGCTCTACCACAGCCAATCTGTGCTCTTAATTAAATTATCAGCTCTCCTTTTTGCCTTCTCCCAAATTTTTGAAGGGCTGTCGTGCACTTGGTTTTCTTGCTTCTTGTGTCTTGGGGCTTTTTGTGTTTCTGAGGTGCATTAGGAGAGGCAGGATTGTCTTCCACTGAGGAATTAACTACTAGCCAGTGTTGAAAGGATATAGGATTTCATGGACCAGTGGGCTAATACGATGTGAAATCCTATTTTCCTATCATCCAAGTGTCTACAGAATTCCAAGTTAATGTACATTGTATTATATGGTTGCCACCTGTTTATATTATCAGTAGTTTGAATATTTAAGCATGACACACTCCATTTCCTACCAATTTGTCTGTATTTCCAGAATGGATTCTCCCAGTGTTTCCTTAATTTTTTGTCTCCTTTCCCCCCCTAAATGAGTACTGTGGCCTAGCATGACTACATTTAAATTTTCATTTAAAAATCATATAGTTCACAGCACAGATTTAATTGATCACACCCTTACCTGGTGTAAATCAACCCAAGCAGCATTAATCCTAACAAGATTTCTCACCAGCTGAGGATCTGCTCCTGTGCATTTTTGTGCTCTCAAAGCTGCAGAAGAGCAAATCTTCAAAAAACACCTTTGAAGCCAGCTCCCTTTTAGCTGAAAATCACGTTTTGCCATCATATGCACATTTGGGGGACATCACAAATCTCACGTGGTCTCGGTGCATACATTTAAATATCTGATGATATTTAATGCTCATATCTGACGTGGAGCACAGCCGGGTGGGTGGGTGGGTGTGAACACCCCGGCTCACACGGGGGTCCTTGGATCGTTCCTGCATCTGGACTAATAAATGGCAACTGCAGCTAATGGAGAACAATGAATCTTGGAACAAAGGGGCAAAATCGCGCATCTGCTGGAGGAAAGATGTGCCGAATACTGATTAGGAAAGAGATCTGGGAGTTGTTGGGGAAAATCTCTAAAGCATTCAGCTTAATGTGCAACTGCAGAGAAAAGGGCAAGCAGCGAGCTGGCTTGTAGTGCTGGGGGAAGGCAATATAAATCAAAGCAGCTGCCTTTGTTTCCATCAGGCATTGTTTTGACATCACCCAAAGAACTGAACTTTATTTGCTATTGGCCACTCTGGCTTCAGAAGAATGTGTTTCTTACTGGAGGGGATTTGCTGTGCACTAAAGTAAATTACCATCTTCTGCATTTCAAGATAACGCAGAGGAAGAAACAGAACAAAAATCAGCTCATTAAGAAGTAAAGCGACCACTCTGATCGGGGCAATTGTTGTCAGAGAAGAGCAGTCCACAACTTGACCTGAGGTTCAACTTCAGGAAAAAGACAGGATGTGGAAATATTACCTAAAACATGGTTAATTCAGATTGAGAAATAAGTGTTTTGTTGAAAATCTCATTTTGTGCAACTCTAAAATGATGTGAGTTATCACTACAAAGACAGCAAACGATAGAGGAAAATGTAACTGCTGGGGAATGAAAAGACCAGAATAACGAGCTCACTGCTCTTATCTGCTTACCAGCATTTGGATTTTGTCGTGTTTTAATTTTACAAGATTCCCAGACCAAAGGAGGGGCGATGCTAACCCAAAACTTACAGCAGAACCTGCTGCAGCTTTTGGGGGCCGTTCTCTCAGCGTTTCCATCACAGTCCTTTGCATAGAGAAGTTGTTGGTTCAGCCATAAATAATCCCTGCTGGTTGGAAACCTGGACTGCAAAATTCCAGCTCAAATTCAGCCACAGGGGCTGTAAAATGAGACATTAAGGAGATGTTTTAGACAGTAAGAATTTGTCTTATCTATTCCTATGTTCAACGGGGACATGGGAACCTAACACATTTTGTTATGGCTTCAAGTTCAACCTAGGGAATTTTAGATATTAAGAAAAATTTCTTCACTTAAAGGGTGGCCAGGCATTGAAACAGCCTGCCAGGGAAGTGATGGAATCCCCATCCCTGGAGGGATTTAACAAATGTGTGGGTGTGGCACCTGGGGGCATGGGTCAGTGGTGGCCTTGGCAATGCTGGGGGCATGGAATGGTTGGACTCAATGATCTTAGAGGGCTTTTCCAGCCTTAATGATTCCTTGATTTTTATTAGATTGGAAAAAAGATCTGGAATATTTATCTTCTTTTCTTCTTTGTACACCTTGAGCTTTAAGTCCCTCCCATGAGCTTGTTAAAAAATTACTCTGTTTTCTCCAAAACCTTCTCCATACAAAAAAAACTAAAGGTGTGGCAGGAGCAACAGCTCTGGGCAGCCTGTGTGGCTGTGCTGTGTTTGCAGTGGAGCTGTGACACCTGCCCTGATGTGTTCCCTCATCCCTGGGTAATTTTCCACAGAATCCCAGAATCACTGAGGTTGGAAAATCCCTCCAGGACCATCGAGCCCAAGCTGTGCCTGATCCCCACGTTGAGCTCTCAGTGTCACCTCCAGCCCTTCCTTGGCCACTCCAGGGATGTGGATCCAAACCCCCCTGGGCAGTTCCAATCCCTGCCCACCCTTTCCATGGGGAAATTCCTGCTGATGTCCACCCTGAGCCTCCCCTGCCCAGCCTGAGGCCGTTCCCTCTCCTCCTGTCCCTGTTCCCTGGAGCAGAGCCCAGATCCCTCCCAGCTATCCCCTCCTGTCAGGGTCCCCCCTGAGCCTCATTTTTCCATTTTTCATTTCTACCCAGCCCCAAAACCTCTCAGAACATCTCGGGATCACCAACCAGGCACGTCTCACCTTGCTGTCTATCCATCCCCTGTCTCAATTTCTGACTCTGATGTATTATTTTTCAGAATTATTCCAACTGAAGTCAAACAACAGGAATAAATTAGAGAAGAGTGGTGAGCTGAACAGTTTTCACTTTAACAGTATTTTAATAATCAGCAAAGTCAACCATGTATAGTAATGATAAATTGCTTTGCTACAGGCTAATATAAACTTTACAAGTATAATAAATATTTCTGCTTGGCCAAGAAAACTGAAAAACTGGAAACTACTTAAATATGTGCATCTGAATGAATGAAGATGAAAAACTGGGGAATATTTTTTAAAATAGCTTATGTTTTTTATAAATTAAATTTCAACCTGTCTACAGAAACAGGGATTTGGGTCACTGATGTGTTTATGGTCCAGCTGAAATCAAGCAGATTTTGGTATCACACGCAGGTACAAAGCTTAGATTTATTTCTTTCAGTGTTGCTGTTATCTAGATAGGATTACAAGATTCAGGGTTATTTAAAAGAAATATATCCATTTCAGATTTTTCAGCTTGAGATTTGCTTGTGGCACACTGTGTTGTTGAATCAATAAAACCCACTTCTTTTTCATAGGAGAGCTCTATTTTTGGAGATGTGATCCATATCAAAGACAGTATTTATTAGAGACAGAATGCGATTTTTATAACAGCCCTGCAAAATTATTTGTTAGAAGTTCCCACTTCCCATCAGCAGCCAAGGGGTGGGGGAACTTAATATTGGGTATCAGGAATAGCCTGGTATGAAAATACAGGTAAGAAACCCAGAAAATGATAAGAATTTTGCTGGGTCCTTTAATCCCCATTTATGGTTGGTTGGAAGTTAACAGGGAGAAAAGGAAGGGCTTCACCCCACTTGAAAACTGGGATTCCAATCTGGCTTCCAGCTTTGTTGTCACTCTTGTGACAGCAGCCTCTCACTCATTCCACAGAGGACATTTTCCAGCTTTATTCAGTTTTCTTTCCAAAGTTATTACATTTCTCTCCTGCTAAGAAACATCTAACTTCAGTCAGAGCATCCAGCTGCAACAGCCTGGTGTTCATCTGTCACTTTTCCCCCTGGATATTGTCAGTCACTTCCATCTCAGCAATCCTTTATCTCAGACATGTTTCATCCAGGCTTTCCCAATATTTTAAAGAGATGCAGTTTTTTATATGACTTTAGAATAAATGCCAGGGCGTTCCTGCATCTCCCTGTGTACGTTTCCAACGTGTTTTTCTTTTCATCACCTTCTATTGATTTTTCCTGTGCGTCTTTTGTTTTGCTTTGTTGGTAGAAGTGGTGGATGGGGAAAAAAAGCTTTCCAGTTTCTGCTTCTGTTTTTATTTCTTCATCACCTTTTCCCTTCTTTCTCTTTGCATCCCAGCTCTCTCTCCACAGGAGTGACAAGGCACTGCTGAGGGTTGATGTCACCAGTATTTGCACTTCCTCTGAGAGGCACAAATGTCACAGAAACAGGTGCAGAATAATCTTCTGCCAACACCATAATCCCCATTGTCAAAGGTCTTTGCAAGGTCAAATTATAGCAAAGGATTTGTGTATTTTCCAGGTCTGGCCCTGGAGCAGAGTGGCATCGTTCAGCTTATCCTTAGGACAAGGAGAGCTGGAAATCTGAACTGACCTTTTGATCTCAACTATAAGTTTGCAACAAAATCTTGCTGACTGTCTCCTCCAATTTTGTTTTATATTTCCTTTTGTGTTCTTTGGTACATGGGTATGACTGCTGGAAGTGCAGTTCCTGTCAGGAATAAGCAGCATTCTGTCTTTGCACCCAACAGAGGAAGGATGCTGTGCTGCAGGAGGGTTTTGGGTGCCATTCTGGTTCATTGCCCTCTTCTCCTGACTTTTCAGCTCTGCTGAAGAATTTCACTCATTTCTGATTCGTGTAAATGCTGCGGACAAAACTCATTCTCTGAGACGCAGCAGCTTTCTAATTCCTGCGTGGGTTTACAGCAGATAAGGCAGAGCAGGGAGGGTAAAAATAGGAGCAGGTTTGTGTGCTGGGGTCAGAGCTGGGAGCAGGGGCTCACCCCTTTCCATGGCCCTTTTGGGGACAAGTGCTCCGTGTCTTTTGTAGCTCAAATTGACTCCAGTGCAGGAAGCAGCACATTCAGGAGCCCAATATCCAAATAAAGATGATTAAAGGGAACACTGCAACCCCTTCATTCCCTCATTTTGTAAGAGTACACACAGACTTGAAGCCTGATTGCCAGGGATGCTCGAGAGGTACTTACAGCACTCTAAAATCGTCTGTGCATGTCATTGATGCTCTTGGGATCAAACCAACTCCCTGCTCGTCCCTGGGCGGCCTGGAGGTGCTGCAGAATGAACCAGGAGGTGCTGCCAGGTGTGGGGCAGTGTTGGTGACCTGATCCTGTCCCTCTCACCCAGGGCTCACGGCTCCCTCCTGCTCCACACCTCGGGAAGTGTAGGGAAACCCACTGCTCACCCCTAGGGGAATTGTGGTTTGGTGCCGATTTGTGATGTGATTTCCTAAGAACACAAAATTTAGCCTTTTCTCTCAGGAAGAGGAAATGATTTTATGAAGTTCTCACTTGGCATGAAACTCAGGGAACTCAATTTTTTCTTACTATTTTCTCAGACAAGGATGAATCCACGGATCCATTGCTCAGAACAGAGGTGGGTCATACCCTGCTCTCTCTAGAAAAGCCTCTGATGATTCTTCCAATTGTTTTTCTGCTTGAAGCACTCATCATATTGCTCTTGCTGCCACAAATAGTGCTGGTATACAGCACAAGCTTTTCCTGACAGGGCAGTAAGAGATTCCCAGAAGAAGGAATCCACAATTCCCACCCAGGTTGGGAACACCTCACCTCTGTTTGCACAGGGGAATGGTGCAGGCAGTGGGGATTAATTAGGATTGATTCCTGCTGTCTCAGTGGCACACATGGATTCTCCTATAATTGAGAGAGATTCCAGTGATGGAATTGAGCTGATTAGGCTGAACAAAGTAATGTTGCATCCACATGCATCCTGCCTCCGTGTAATTAGAATTGTTGGTCTTCCAAGAACAACTGGGAGCAGAACACCGGGTGCTAAGGGATTCTGTTCATATTTAGGAGCAGGAGGCTCCTTCTCCAAGGTACTTCTGGTCTAAAAGGAAAATTAAAGGTGAGAACAGCAAGGGAGAGAAGGAGGTGAAGGAATTTCCTGAGATTATATCACAGGATAGCTGCTGTACTGGGTAGAATAGAAATATCCAGGGTTTCTGGTCCTGTGTTTTTCTCACTGTGTTACATTCAAAAGCTTTAAGACACTGGAGTACAGGAACCTTTAATTTTTTTTATTATTTTTATGTCTCTCTGTCTTTAAAATCAAAACTAAATCTACTGGCTTGGAAAGGGGGATTGAAAGGATGTCAAACATCCATGCAGGTGCATCCAGCCCTGCTTGCTTTGAAAATCAGTAAATTGTCAGTGGATCCATAATGGAAACACATAAAAGCTGATATTTTATTTGCAATTTGCTGTCTAGGAAGATTCTAGCAAATACATACTTTTTTTTTTTCTTACCCTGAAGAGTGCCGTCCTCAGTCATGGACAGGTGAAATCTCATGGCAAACCTCCTTAAAAGACAGAATTTATTTTTTTTTCTCTTCATGATTTATTGAGGTATTCGAAAGGTTTATGGCAAAAGGAGCTCTGCCATGCCACATTTACATAAGCTTCTTATGTCAGACAATACCTTTGTTTGTTCCTGAATACACCATGTATTTTTCCTCCATGTTTAAATGTGGATTCACATCAGGGGATGATAAAAGCATTTGAAATTAAACGGTTCCTGAGTTAACCACAGCATCTTCTTTCAATTAGGCCTTCATACATTATAATAATCCCTATTTTGAGATTATTCTGCAATGTAAATGGAAGATTATAAGCAAGAGTGCTGAGAAAACCCTTCTCCCCCACCCAATTAACAATTTATCCTCTGAATCTTTCTGTGTAGCACCTTTCAACCCACTTAGATCCAGTTCTGCCTTTACCTCATTGAGTCTCACAAATGTTTGCCACTGATGAAACATTTCTGGGCCCTGGTTTTATAACAGTTGGGTTTTGGCAAAATTTTTCAGTCCTCATCAACGCCTGGGATTCAAAATTCAGACGGATGAACTGTTAGAGGAAGATGTTTAATGAGAAGCTGAAGGAAGAGGATAGAGTTCCCTGAGGATATTTTATTTTATCGGTATTGTCTGGAAAATGCTCACAGCTGAATTTACCCTAAATACAGGAAGGTGTTTACATGCAATACCAGTCTGTGCATTTGTTTTGGTTCAAGTCTGAGAGATAAAGGCCAAAATATGTATTTGTTAGAGATGCTGTTTAGTAGCCATGGCCTTTCAGAGCCCTGTGGAGGGGAAAAAACACTCTGATGATGTCTATGATACCCTGCATCATCTTGGATTTCTGCTTTGCCAATTTATTTCTTTCACGCATCCAAACAGCTTTTGTTGGAGCAGCTGTAGACTGGAGACTGTCTCTGCATCTCCTGAGTGCTGCACGTGGGGCTGGGTGTGCTGGAGACTGAGGAACTGCCCTGCAGGAGAAAACAGCTCCAGCCCATGCATGAAACTTGATCAAGGTGATGAGAATTCCTCACGGAGTCCGAGGGTGATGGGTGTGAGGAAAACTGGGGGAAGCAGCAGGAGCCATGGGGAGGGGATGAGATTTGGAGAGTGATTGTTTACATGGGCAGGCAGTGGTGGATAACAGGGAATGGTTTTAAACTAAAAGGGGAGGGATTTAGATGAGAGGTTAGGAGGAAATCCTTCCCTGGCAGGGTGGGCAGGGCTGGCACAGGGTGCCCAGAGCAGCTGTGGCTGCCCCTGGATCCCTGGCAGTGCCCAAGGCCAGGCTGGACATTGGGGCTGAGACAGTGGGAGGTGTCCCTGCCACGGCAGGGGTGGGAGGTGGGACTGGATAATCCTTAAAGATTTTTAAAATTTTTCCTTCCAACCCAAACCACTCTGGGATTCTCTGGCTCTGCTCTCTTCCAGGTGTCCTGCTGACCCAAGGACTGGCTGATTGTCCATCGCAGCAGCTGCACAGGGACAGCAGGACATTTATCCCATATCTCACAGGCAGATTCCTAGAAAGGCTCAGGTCACTTTGTGCACCCAGTGACACAAACAGTGATGGGATCACGAAACACTGCACATCATAAAACACCTCCTTCATCATGTGCACAGCTCTGCTTCCCCAGCCCTTGGTACTTTTTCTAAATATCTATTTAATGTCAGCTTCATTTGTTTTAATTCACTCCAATATTCCAAACCAGCAGCAGCTGAAACACCTATTTCTGCAATTAGTGCAATCTTGCTCCTGCATGATAATCTTTTCTCTAAGCTGCTGCCAGCTCTGAGAAGTGCACCTGGAAGAGAACTGGCTCTCAGCTGACTTCGGGGTAACTGGAAGAGATGTAACCTTCAGGAGCAAATACTGGTGGAAAAGTACCATGTAATTTAGTTTTTAGGTGGGGGAACAGACAATAGAATTCCAGATTTCACCTGTTCTGCACTGAAATCCGAGGTCTGATGCAGTATTCAGTAATAAAAAGCTGTCTGTTCTTCACAGGGCTTTGTTCTGTCACTGTGCCACACTGACCCAATGCTTTTCTTGTGAACTCGGGAGTTCTGGTCAAACCACACCAAACCTTTGCATCTTCTCCCAGCTGAGAACACTGCTCGAGGAAAGAGCTTGTGTATCCTGCAGGGAAGGACAATCCCTGCAAAGAAAGGTCTTCTCTGGGCTTTGTTTTGTGCCCCCAGGACAACTCTGACACTGATAGCTATTCTGAAGATCTGATGAATGTGGATTGATTTATTTGGGAAGCTCCCACAGTGACTTTGCCCACGGAGCCAGGTCTGCTGTTCATGAGACTCCTTCCACAAGGCCTCTGTACCAGAAAATTTGGGTTTCATCAACCTCAGGCAGTGCAGAGCAGCACAAAACCAGCCT
This sequence comes from Acridotheres tristis, assembly GCA_037013685.1. Classification (NCBI taxonomy): domain Eukaryota; kingdom Metazoa; phylum Chordata; class Aves; order Passeriformes; family Sturnidae; genus Acridotheres; species Acridotheres tristis. Next base: position 2,827,646 of record CM072899.1, on the reverse strand, counting down.
CGAATAATCCAATTTGACATCATCCAAAGAATTTGTGTCAGCTGAAACCCCGGGATCATTTCACAGACTAAAATGTGTGACTGTGGTGCTTCCAGAAGAAATGGTGTGCCCAGGTCACTGCAGCATCACTCAGTGCCTGGCCAGCCCTGGCGTGGTGACACATGCCCTGGGTTGGTCACATCCCCAGTCTCAGTGTGTGAGCTGTGCTGCTTGGGTTCAGAGTTTTCACAGACACATAAATGAACACCAGTCCCTCGTGTCAGCCCAGCCCCAGCAGCCAGACCACTCTGGTGGTCCCAGAGCCATGGAGGAGTCCTGGCACCAGGAGAGGGCTCCACCAGCCCTGACTCTCCCCCAGGGCTGGAATTTCCTCCAATCCAACCATTTCTCTTCCTTCATTCCCATGTCCAGCCATACCTCACACTCTGACTTGGACATGTTGGGTCTTGCAGCATCCTGAGCGAGATAGATTTTCCTGCAGGTACTACTGAGTGGACAAATACTCCTCTAGAGTATTCCATTCCAGGCTGGCATTCTCCAGGGCATTGATTAGCAGCTGTAGCAGAGAGCTGAAGAGCTCCTTGGGAGGAGTGAGCTGCAGACAATGTCCCTCCTGCACAAAGGTGTGAGCTTCATTAGGGAAAGAGCACCGGGGAATTTGCCTTTCTTCTTTTCTCTGTGTGAATTGGCTTGTGGTGGTTTTGCTCACTGCTGAAATCTTGCAATCTGATTTCCAGCCTTTGAGCGGTCTGAGGCAAACTGTGCAGCTGAATAAAGAGGGAGGGAGCAGTGAGTGAACCGAGGGTGCTGGGGGAGAAGCAGAGAGGAGCTGCTCCATGCACGGACTGCAGAGAAGGTGGGATAGAAAACCCTTGGGGAGATTAATCATCTCTTTTGCCCTTTCTGCAATCAGACACATTTTCCTGGCCTGCTCACACGAGTCCATGTGTCTGCCAGCTGCCTCTTGCAAGCTCTGAAAGAAGTCATTGAGTCTCTCTGAGAGAACTGCCTTGGCTCCCGGGCTCAGAACATCACACTGACTCCACACAGGGCTGGAGCTCCAAAAAACCAGTCTGATCTGCCAAGCAAGGAACTGGAGGCAGAGCTTTGGAGGGTTCATGTTATCCCAGATAACTTGGAATTATTATCTCCAGCCTTAGAGCACTGAGAGTTGTTGAATTTTCTCAGGTGTCCTTCTCCAAATCACCACTGTCACCCTGGCACAGGTTTATATCTTTTTTTAATATCTTCATATCTTTTCCTGCAACTTCAGGAAATGAATGAAATGCAATTTAAGAAAATGAAATGAATTGGAGAAACTTAAGGAATGTCCTAACAAAATGTGCACCAGGTAAAACTGGGTGCAATGAGGCATCCCCTCAGGCAAAACCTCTGGCATTATTCAGCAGGGTGATGCTGCTCCTGCCTACAGGTGGGTGCAGAAATCCACACCAGCAGCTTTCCTATGGATGTGGCCATCCCAGGAACACCTCTGCGATGGTGCTTTTGGCTCTCTGTGCTTATTTAATATCTCCAAAATATCATCCTCATCTTTATTCAGCTTTGAAGCTGCACAGAGGGATTCCCTGTCTACCTGCCCTCCTTGCACATCCAGGATTTAGCTCAGCAGCCCTTGGACAGCCTGTTTCCATAACAACAGAGGAGAAAAACCTGACAAGTACTCGGTAACTGCATGCAGGGATGGTTGGGGTGGCCTCCAGAGGGGTATCAGACATCCTGAACCCCCCCAGGCTGGCAGGAGACCCCAGAGAATCAAAGAATTCCCTTCTCCTCCCACCTCCCTCGAGGGAAATTTAAATTCTGTCGAGGTGGGAACTGGAATGAGCAGCTCAGCTCTGACCCTCCCACAAGAGGCTGATGCCTTTCAGCTCTATCAGGTCATTTTTATCCATTATCCTTCTGCTGTGCATCCTCTTCCCCCTCTTCCCGACAGACTCAATCCCCCTGTGCACTCTCCAGGCACCCCCTGCTCCCTGGGGAGCCTGAGCTGTGTTTAAGGATCACCCAGGAGGTGTCTGGGAGCCCCAAGGACAAACTTCCCTGGCCAGTGAGACCTTCAGAGTGCCACGGGCATCAAGGAATCACAGAACAGAATCCCAGCATGGCGAAAAAAAAACCCTTTTAGTCTATAAAACACACACTTGTATTGCCAACATTCCCCACTCCACTGTCATTGTTTGCACCAGCCCCTGCATGATTTCTGTATTTTTGGATCTTGTCTCAGGAGTGAGCACACAGCCCACATAACGCTGAACTCGTGGTCATTACTGCAACAGAAATAATAATAAATTATTCTGCAAGCAAAACAAATCCTGTGCAAATTGGACAGCAAAGATGCCTCTCCAGCAGCTTTAATTTAAGGCAGTCTGGTGCTTTTCTCCTGGCTCAGAAGTGACTTGTTCACATAATGGGCAGGGGTTTCATTCTGATCACTGTATCCCAGTTTCACTGGGGTATCACTCCCCTGCTCATCAGCATCACTCCTGATTTATCCCAGCACTCCAAACATGCTCCTCTCTTACTCAGCTGTCTTTTTTCATTAATTCCAGCTTGTCTTTGCCCTCTCTGGCATCCATAACTGCAGAGGCACAAGTGAGAGCACTCACTCGGCACAGGTGAAAAGGCAGCTGCCAATTCAATCCCTGTAATTCACTGGCATTCCCAGCCCAGACTGAGCCCTGGAGTGGGAGCAACCCATTTATCCTCTCCTTGGGTCACACTCCAAGCCAATAACCTCATCAGTGTAAACACCCTTAAGCTTCCTTATCCTCTTCATCACACTTAAGCCATATTTTACTTTCTCTTGCCCTTTGCATGCTGAACTTGCAATTTCTCTGTGACCTCGCACAACTTATCCCACTGACTCTGCAATCACCCCACGGAGTGAGTGGAAATCTCTGGCTTCCCACTTTTCCACCTAATTACCTCATTTTCTTTGGTGGACCAAAAATAGATTTTCTGGGAGACACACAAGCAAAGTTTCCCTGGTCATGAAGCAAACTAATGCTTAGGACAAAGATAATAATTTATCTTGAAGGATAAACACTTGCCATAAAACTGTTGGGAAAATACTGTATTTCACCTCTCTGATCAGTTTCTAATGAGCTAATACACAATATATTTTAAAGAGAAAACATAGTTCTTATCTAAGACTACTCCACGTTGAGCTACATTGGTCAATTAATATGGTAGGAACCATCACAGGTGCCCCCAGGGGTTATCTTGGCTTTATTACAGCAGGATTTAAACCCAGCCTTGGCTGAGTGCTCTGTGACAAAGACTGTTTTAAACCAGGCCTAGATGTGGTAACAGACCTCAAAACCCTCTCTGGAGATCCACATCCATAAATCTGCTGCAGCTTGCTCAGTGTTTTATGTTCAAATAGCATCTTTTAATGAGAAAACATGAGTCAAAATACTGAAGTGTAAGTATTTCTCACTGGTTTTCTTTTTTTTTTTCTTCCCCAGTGTATGAATCACTGGCAGCATTCACACCTCCAACCATTGCTCTGAATATTTCAGGGATTTTTATTTTTTAATTTGAAGACATGATTAAAAAATAAATAAATAAATTCTCTCTCAGCTGCTTGTGGTAAACACAACTCCCTATCCCATTTTACATTTCAATGTGGAACATTGGAGTGTTTCAGGTAAGTCAATATTTTCATCTCTTTAAATCCATAACCTGCTTGGAAATTGAAGATTATTTCTAACTATTTCGAGCTTTTGAACCAGCACTGCTAACATTTAATTGAAATTTAAATAACATTAAACAGCAAATCATTCTCTGGTGACTTTCTTGTGCCATCAACACCTTTGTACACGTGGTGACACTTTTTCTGGCCATGCTAAAGCATCACCTAGGGGTGGCAGAGTGGGGAAAAAATCCATCTGGGGTGGATTTACATCTCCAGTCTGGCACCAGAAGGAAATAGCCCCAGATTTTGCCAACTCATTGGTGATTCTTGTTTAGAGAGGGAGCTGTGCCAGAGAGCAGCGGTGACAGGAGAAATTAAATTCCAGTGCGTCCCTCTGCCCATCTGGAAACAGCAATTCAGGCTGTTTCCCATTGACCTCACAAGATTAATTGGCACTTGATAGCCTTTATATTCTAATTTTCCACCTAAGGGCCCTGTTGGGTTTCAGCTGCTGGGTCTGCTGAAAGGCATTTTTGTGTGGAATTAAAACTTGTATGAGTGAAACAATTCTGATCAGAGGGAGCTGCTTATTTTGAGATCTTGTTTTGTCTTTTCATCCCTGATTACTCCAGCTTTGGAGAGACAGGTTAGCTTACAAGGATTTCCTTTCTCAGTGGTTTGTGTCAGGGGTTTTTTGGCTTTATTTTTGCTGCAGCTGCATTATTTAACATCCTTCTCTTTATTTTCAGTCAGTTCAATCTCTTGGCAATAAGGGTAGAGAACAAATTGATTTTCAAGAAATATATAAGATTATATGACTGACTATTGCTAGAAGAGAAAAATACAGTCCCTTAGTCCCTTACAAATTAGGAGATAATTAACAAGTGAATGCTGCAACTATTTAGATTGGAATGAGATGTAATCAGGTAGAAAAATCAGGAAAAAAGTGAAACGTGAAAGAGTTTTTTGGTTTATTTATCATTTGAAAGAAAATGGTAACTTCACCCTTCCAACTCTCCCCACCACGAAAACGTGTGAGGCTTTCAATGTATTTTAGATGACACAGGGAAGGAAACTCATTTTAGCAAAGATAAGAGAAACATCAACAATTTGAGTGTTCAGAGCTTTACAGAGGATTGAATATCTCTGTCTGGAAACAATTCCTTTTGGAAAAGTTCCTTTGGTACAGTGGTGATTATTGTCATCCTGGGAAAATGATGCCTGCCTTGCATTCCTGCCCAGGGGTTGGATGTTGGCATGGGGATTTCTTTCTCTGCTGCCTCTCCAAGGGATGTGTGGGACTCCTCGAGTGTGGATTATCTGCAGGGCTGTGCCATGCCCCTCGGAAAGGCTGGGCTCTGTCAGCAGCCAGGGAAACTTACAGCCAAATGGAGATTATTGGATCTGCCCCTTTTTAACCTTTACCCACCTGTGTTACACGAGCATTTAGCTCCCAAAGGAGGCAGGACACTTTTAAAATGTCCTTTCTGCTGTGCATTTCACTGCTGCAGTGTGTTCTACAGAGCCACTGCCAGAGAAACTCCTGAGAGCCCAGCACAAAAGGCAGGAGGACTGGGAGAGCAGATTCACCAAAGCTGAAATCTGGGAGCTCTTGGAGGTGATAGAGACACTTGGAAAAGGATCCAGGATGAATTTCCAGCTGATGGAAAGGGTCAGAGCCAGATTAACTCCAAGGAGCTGGAAGCCAGCTCAGCTTGGACTTCATGGTAACTAAATCATAAAGTCAGTGTGTCCCTTAGCAGGGATCTCAGCAGGTTTCACAGGGGATTTTCCCTGGTTTTGCCTCCCCTCCCTGCTGGAATTACCCAAACAAGGATGCATTTGTTGGATGACATCTATCTGCTTTTGCTGTTGATGTCTGAGGGAGCAAATCACCTCCTTGAGGAGCTTTTTACAGCCCTCCAGCAGGACGTGGCTGTTGTAACAGGATTTTTCCTGCTCCATCCCCCAGCTGGACAATGCAGCAGGAATCAGATGTGGAGTTTGCTACAGCTGCAGCCACTTCAGAGTTAGAAAAGTCTCAAAAGCAGTTTCCTTTTGCTGGCATTTGGATTAGTGGGTTTCTTTTGAGGTCACCTTTGTGCATCTTTGGCTCATTGCAGGCTCCTCTTGGTCTGGATCTTGTGCTGAGCTGGGCTTTTTGCCACTGCTGGGCATCAACCTTTGTGATCAACTGACAGGAGCTTCTCATATCCTACATCCCCGAGTCAATCTTTTGTTCTTGAGCTAAAAAGTATTTTAAAGAAAAATATCTGGTCTTGGTGTCATAATGGCCAATCACAAACGATTTACCACAAGTAAGAAAATTTTGCTAAAGGGTTAATTAAACTGTGCTTTGAAAAGAAGTCACAAAACACAAAAGCAATAGAGACTTTTTATACCTATTTCATATTCTCTTCTCACTCAGTTACGGATTTTGTAGCCCTCAAACAGATAAGGTTAAACCTGTGGCTTTTAAATCCCTCTCAGATTTGTGTCCCACTCAGATGTAGGATCTCTGTAGGGATCCCAATCCCTTGAATTCCTTGTCCTTGCTCCATCACATTTTCTGGATATTCTGGAAAAATCTCCTGCTTGCTCACAGCCAGCTGACCAAGGGGTTAAAGTCACCTCCCCATTTACTCTTAGGTTTGATCTGAAAGTTTTGGAAGTATTTGTCTTTTTTATTTAAATATTTTTTTAAAAAACTAGCCTGCCCACACAGTCTATTGAAACTATTACTATATATTATCATTCTTTCCAAATATAATTCTGAATATTTGGGTAATCCCCAGCACTTTGAGTCCTTACTTTCATTCTTGGAAGAATATAATTTTTGATCCACACTCATCATTTTGCCTTAATGACAACATTTTCAATATTTACTGAGTGATTCTTATTTTTAATAAAGTTTCTTGACTCCCCTCAGCATGAATTTATATATAGGCATAAAAGGTTGAAGGGTTTTCTTTTCTAGCAGTGTTTTCCCAATTATTTTATTTGATATTCCCATTACTAGTTTACTAGGTTTTTTTCTCATTGAATGTCTTGTCTGAAGGACACTGGAGAGGGATAAATCCTTTATGTGCTCTGGTACGTGAGAATTGCCAATATTTTTAAAGAAGCCTCATGTTTTTAGTCAAGCTATCACTCCTCTGCTTGCATAATAATTTTGTATAACTCCTCATAGCCTGACCGTGCAAAAAAAAAAAAAAAATTGCTTTAATATTGAATTATTTGTATGCTGTTGTTTCCTGAGCCCTTTAGACTTCTATAACTTTGTCTGTCTGGTGGAATATAAAAGCAGCCTGAGTTGTAATTGGAAAATGTGTATCACAGCTTGTAGTATTTAGTGGCAAATTGTCTGGGCTGGAATTGCTGATGCAGGTGACCTATTGAGCACCCTGTGAGCCACCAGTCACGTGAAATTGGTAAAGGAGCACAGGGCTCAGCAAACACCCATCTATTGTTTGGGGGGTTTTGATGTGGGCTTTAATGCAGGGTATTGTAATAAAATCTGCTCCATAAAAATGGGAGAATACAAATGGCAGCATTAGCCAAGCCCACTGCTTGTCCCTGTCTTAGGAGATCAGGGCCATTTCCTCTTCTCTCATGAAAACCAAATGAAGCCCAAGGCAATCATCCTGTCCACGTGTCTGCACAATTTGGGAGGGGGTGCCTGGTAATTCTGATTTAGATGTTTATGTTCAGAACTGTGACTGCTCGCTTTCAAGGGTAGCTACAATAATCCTGGAAATGTTTGTTTTGTTGCAATCCAGACAGGTTTGGTTCTCAGCTAAAAATGTGCACAAACCATTTCTTTACAATCCTTGATTGTATTTTTTTTTGTGTGTGTTATATCACATAGGGGGTTTTGCAATAGAAATTTTGTGGCATTTATGTCAGTTGACCTTGACAGGAAGAAAGAGAAAAAAAAATTAAAAAAGGGGGGACCACAGAGCATTTTATTCAGCATTTGGTGAGCAATAGGTCACTGGAAAAACACGACAGTGCTCAAGGATTGTGCAGGGAAAGGCTCCACTCCCCACATCCCACCTCCACACAGGGCAGGGATCAGAACAACTGCAGGACCTCACTGCTGACGTTTTGTCCAGCGAGCAGCAGCTTTTGTTCAGGAATAGGAAATCTTTATTCCTGGGCCCCTTTAATCTCTTCCACAAATGAACGAGATTGATGCCATTGTCCTGACGTGAGTCACGATTCCATTTCTCTAAATATTGCAGCTTCCTCCTCCTGGGCTTTGTGCCAGTCCTCACAGAGACCAAAGATGCATTTCCACACAGCTGTTTTTGTGAGGTGCACTCACTTTTCCTTGGAAATGTCCTGGTTCCTGGACAGGGGCTGCTCTGCCATCCTTCCCTGGCAGGGTGGGCAGGGCTGGCACAGGGTGCCCAGGGCAGCTGTGGCTGTCCCTGGATCCCTGGCAGTGCCCAAGGCTGGGCTGGAGCTCCCTGGGATAGTGGGAGATGTCCCTGCCCATGGACTGGATGAGCTCTAAGTGCCTTCCAACCCAAACCATCCTGGGATTCTATGGAAAATCAAGAATCCTCTGTTGTGGCATCATTGGAGATCAAACCATCCTTCCACAAATTCTGTAACAAAACTGAGGCCAAATTTTGCTCCACCTTGTGTCCAGGGAATCTTCAGTTATTTTCTGCTGGATGAAATGTTCTCCAGAGCTCAGTCTCTGTCCTGAAGCAGAGTACAAACTTGTGTGGAGCTTTCTGGTCCAGCTGGGAATTAAACCTAAATCCCCATCTCCAGGCTGAGCTCTCTCATCTCCTGCTGTGCCTGTTTTTCAAGGAAAAGAGACCACGACCTCTTTTTTTTGATGGAAACATATGGAAATATGAGGTTGGCCATAGGATACACCAGTCAGCCCACTCTGTGAATTGTTTTTCATCCTGATCTTTGGACCTGAACCTGAGGATGAACCCCCCTTGCCTAAATGATCTTTCAGATGCACTGCTACGTTCATGCTCTTAAGTGCTGTGGGGTTGTTTGGTTTTTTAGGATTTATTTCTTTTCAACCTAGATCTTGCTGCTTTCTTTCAAAAAGACTGTAGGAAACTAACTGGACAATAAGAACCAAATATTTCCCTGAATTTGAGCCTAAATTTCTTCGTGTTTGCACAGCAGACAGGCAGCTCACTGTACTTTGGTGTCAGATTTGTTATTACAGATTAGATCAATTGTCTGGCTGCAGTAGTAAACCCCCCCTTGTAATGCACTTAGTCAGTTGTGAAATCATGGCCTCAGTGGTGGGAAAACCAGAAAATTCTCCATAACCCCTCCAAGCAATCAATTTATGCCCTGAAGCATGAGATTTGATTACCATTGTTATTATCTTAGCTTGCATAGTTACAAATGTTATTAGCAGTCATAAAATTATCCAGCCTTAAAAAAAAAAATCAGATTAGGAAAGGAAAAATCCCAACATTTCACTCCAAGTTCTTCAAAGCCTGAATTCCTGGGATTGCTTCAAACTGCAAAAAGTGGTAGATCCTTTAATACACTTGAATTTTGCTGTCCTTTGATCACGTGGATTTCTCCTGGACTCCCATTAGGAAAGAAGAGATGAGCATTTTCTGGCATGTCTGGAGTTTCTCTCTGGTCAAGACCCATCCAACTTTCAGCATTTCAAAGCAAAGTGTTGATGAGGTGTGTTTATAATCAGATCACTCAGATCTGTGCTTAATAAACCATTAGCATCCGTGTTTTTCTTCTCATCTGTGTTTTTCCTTTTATTATTCAAATCTTTTCCTATGAACTCCAAGCTCCTAAAGCAGCTCAGTGCTTCTCAAGCTGCATCTCAGCTGGCATAACTTAAATACTCTAAAAATTCAAAAGTTAAGGATAATACTGCAAAATGTTGCAGCAATGCCTAATTTCAAAATTTAGATGGCATCATGTCAATTATTTTAGCCAATTTGTCCAGAACCAAAACAGATTCCCAGAAGCCTATCCTATTTTTATTTTTTTTTTTTTTTTAGTCCATATAAAATTGTGGTTCCTGATATTCTAATACATTCCAATTTTTTAATATCTACCTATTCAGAAAATTACAGCATCTTTATTACCAAGCTCTGCTGATGGGATATGTGCTGGCAATTACAAGCAAATTAATTTCCTCCACAGAAAATCTGGCCAATCTGTTCTTTTGTCCTGAGTATTTCATGTGTCTTAAATGGCATTTAGAGTAGGACTGGGAATCTTCTGGGCCTGCCACCAGACTCTGGAGGTGGGTTTAGAATGGTGGGTGTGTCTTGAGGGAGAACATTCAGGGAATCAGGTAACAAGTCACAGTTGGGATTGGCAAACCACACCTGCTGTTCGTTCTCACTCCTTCAGACAATGCCTGAGATAAATATTGAGGGTTTTTTTTTTTTCACACTTGATTTCAGTCAATATTCTGCATTTAACGTGTATTTTAAATATGTGATCAGTACCAGCCTAGAGAGAATTGTTTCCAGTGTTGTTCTCTCATTCTCACATCAAGCAGAGGGTCTGATGAAAAGGCCCCTTGATTTTCAGCAGGAAATCCCAAAATAAAGAGCAGTTTTGTGAGACACAGAGAGGACCACACTGAGCTTCTCTGTCTTTATTTTTGTTTGGTGCAGACTTAAGTGTGATGACATTTGCCCCATTTCGTTGCCCAGTGAAATGTGAAGCATGATTGATTATGTCTATTTACTCTTTACTTAAGGCAAACCTTAAGTAAACCCTATTCTCACATAGACTTAGCTGGTGCCATGTTACTATTATTAACAGGAACACAATTTATTTTTCAAGTGTGTACCGTACTTGGGCTGTGCCATCAGCTGCCTTCCTAGCAGCAGAAAAACTTTGTGCACGATTCTGTGTGAAAAATTAAAACCATTTAATGCTTTCCATATTATGGCCTCAAACCAGGACATGGGAGAAGACTTTGGGAAAAATCAGATTGGCAGAGAGGATTTAAAAGCTGGGCCAGGGAAATGAAGGTCTAAGGGGTGGCTGCTGCATTTTGCAAGGGCAGCTTCCCTCTGTGGCACAGGGATGTAGGGATGGGCAGCCTGGGAGGAGGATTTGGCAGCAGCCCTGCCTCAAGCAGTCTCTGGAGATCATTAAATTGGTGTCTCTCTTCTTTCTGCCACAGCCCTGCAAAAATCAACCTGGAAACTCCTGGTGCTGCTGAGGCATCCCGGGTGGAGCTCAGGGTTGGCTGGGCAGGGTGAGAGCCACTGGCCCCGTTTTTCCTTGCCAGGAGGGCAATGCCAGCTCTCCTTGGCTCTCCCTGGCTTTCCCAGCTCTCTTATCTCTGCTCCCAGACAAGCAGCCTCCCACCCTCATTTCCACCCATTGCCAAGGCTCCAGTGAATCTCCAAACCTCTGGATTGGAGTGAATCTCCCGTGGCTCGTTGGTGCTGGCTCAAATGGCTTTTCAGTCCGTGGGCAGCCCTCAGACATTCCTCTGGAGCTGCCTCCTCGTCCATTTATTCCCCGAGTTTCCGCTCCCAGGGCACAGGTCTGTTGCTTAGCTGTTGGTTGCTTTGGAAAGCAATGTGCTGTAAATATAACATTTTACTGTCTTTGCATGGAACAGTGACTCAATTCAGGATCCAAAGGGAGGATTCCCAGTTCTCTGTGTGTGCTCTGGGCTGGGTGTTTGCCACACAGAAATCTGCCCAATTTCAGAGCTTCCTCAGCAGCTTTCCATGCTTTGCTCCGTGCATTTATATTGCTGCCAGTTCACTTATGCCTAGTTTAGTATAAAAATTCTATCTATTAATAGATAGATATTCCTGTCTGACTCTGCATAACTGCAGACTTACATTGTTTTAACTGTTTTGCATTTACTCAACAAATATATTAAACTATTCCACCCTTTTCTCTTCCAGTTTTCAGATCTTTTTTTGCTTTTACTGCCATCTTTATAACGCCTTTCCTTAAATTTAATTATTTACTTCCCATCCAAAAGGCAAGCTCACCTACTTAAATCTGCTGGAGATATACAACACCAGTTGGCCAGTACATCCACAAATTCCAATTGCCACTGTCCCAAAAATCTTTAACCCAAATGCTAATAATCCCCGGGAGTGCACTGTGATTCGGTAGGGTGGGTTTATGGGTTAATGTCCGTGAATGTTACTTTATGATTATTGTTCACTGCATTTGGCAAAGCTCAGAGAAAAGCAAAGCACCCAAAGGTCAGCAGCGAGACAGAAACGTTGGAGGAGCCCAAGCTCTGATGAAAATGATTATGTGTGACCTTCCCCACCTCTCGGGATGGGGTGCTTAAGACAATGACTGGCAGATTTGTGACGACTGTCTTTACCAATCACTTAAAAATTCAGCTCATTCCACGCAGGGCTCAGAGAATGAAGCACCCAGGCAGAGTCCGGGCGCTCAAACGCACACGTGAACCTGAGCTGGTTTTGTGGGCATGTACAAAGCAGCAAAAATCACATAGGGAGGCATTTGCCAAAAAAAAAACCAAAAAACCCAAAACAACAAAACAAACAAAAAAAAAACCCCACTCAGCCAACATAATAATAATAATAATAACCTAAACAAACAACACAAATAAAAAACGAAAACAAAAACGGAGGAAAAGAGGGCTTTCTGAGGTTTGGTGTTGGGATGATTGGGTACATGGGGGTTTAGTATGGGTGAAGTGGAAGGGCTAAACCCAGTTGCGGGTTTTTTTTAATCTTCATCCTTTCCCCTGTAAAGCAGCGACAATTCTACACCCGAGAGAGGGGTGAGACCTGGCGGGGACCGTCCCTTCCCCGGCAGCGCCTCCCTCCTCCTCGCCCGGATTTTGGCGGAGCCCCTGCCCGCCGAAGCCAGAGCATCCCGGCCATCCCTCCGGCCACCCCTTTCTCCTCCTCCCGGCCCGGTTCTGGGCTGGCCGGCACCGGGGGTCCCTCTCCGGCACCTGCCGGGGCTGGGGGCGGGCAGGGGCTGCCCTCGCTCCCTCCTCTCCTCGCTTCCCGCATCCCTCGGGCTCCCGGCGCATCCCCAGGTGCCGCCCGGAGCAGCGGGGGCGGAGGGGCCGCTGGCAGCGCCTCGGGCCGAGGGGATTCGGCTCGGGCAGGTGGGACCCGGAGCGGGGCCGGGGCCGGGGCCGGGGCCGGGCTGGGGGTGGCCGTGCCCCGGGGGAGGCTGTGGGGAGCGCGGGGCTCGTTGCCATGGCTCCCTGCAAGCTCCGCCGGAGGAGATAGCGATGCCAGTCACGGAGGGACCCTCTCCCTCCTCGTGGGTGTGGAGCGGGGCTGGCTTTGGGGTGGATGCGTTGGGTTTTTCCGCTCCCCCTCCTTCCCTCCCTTCCTAACCCCCTCCTTTTTTTTTTTTTTTTTTTTTTTTCGGGGTGGAGCGATTAATTCGGAGCGCCGGGACGGGGCTGCGGAGCTGCGGCCGCCACCGGGACCCCTCCGCTCGCCGGGGCTCAAGGTACGGGGGAGGCACCGGGGAGGGGGTCCGGGGGTGCCCCGGCTCTCGCTGCCTGGCTCCCAAAGCGCTCTTTAATTAATTATTATCGCTCTGAATTGAAAACTGGTTTGGCTGCTGCCGGCACCGCACCTGGTCCCGCAGCGGCGGCGCCGAGCGATGGGGAAGCGGAGCCGGGCTCAGCCCAGCCCGGGGACAGCTCGGGGGGTCCCGGGGGGTCCCGGGGAGCCGCTCCGGACCCTTCTCCGTGCCCCGGGGCCAGGCAGGATCCCGCACTCGGGTCCCCGGGAGGAGGAGCCGCTGCCCGCGGAAAGTTTCGGGGGAGCGGAGCCGGGGGACAGAGCCAGGGGACAGGGGACGGAGCCAGGGGAGAGACAGAGCCATGGCCAGGGACAGAGCCATGGCCAGGGGCTCCTCTGGGGGCTGGCTGGGCAATCCCGTCCTGCTTTAGGTGGGCTCAAGTTCGCGAGTCCGGATGTCCTGCATCTCTGGCGAGCACTTGTTTCTGCTCCCCGAACGGTTTTGGAGAGGATTTCTGGGTGGTTTAGCTGCAGTACCTAAATAATTACCCAAGTCCCCGGGTTTTTTGGATGTTTTTCTCGCTGGGGAAGCGATGTGCTGGTGTTGCCCTGCAGGAGAGCTGTTGGAATCTCCGCAGCTCGGTGTCTGGGCTGTGTGTTATTGATTTGTGTAGCCCGATCAGAGAGCATCGCTGAGCCTGGCAACGCAATCCGAGGAGATTCTGTTTTGCAGTAGGCAGGCACAGCAAATGTACGTGGGCTTTTCATCTGTCCCTTCCTTCATTAGTGACACTCGGCTCGTTTTGGGCTAGAAAGGGACTAAGCTGTGTTTTGTTGGATTATGTACAGGTATTCAGCACTACCTGGGAATACTTTTGCTAGAAACATGGTTTTGGAAAATTTCAGCAGAGCGGTGACAGGTGGCATTTCTGTGTCATTGCCAAGGGTTTGTTTGGTGTGACCGGGTTGATATGTGCTGTGTAGCTCCCCCAAATCCCATTCCGTGAGCAATAAATAATAAATATTATGATTTTAGATACAGGTCCGATGAAAGGAGATGAAAATGCTGCAATTTAAATAAATATGTATTTTTTTGGCCATTTATGAACATGAAATATTACCTTTTGGAGCTGTGCTTGCCATCCTCTGGCCATTGCTTCCCACGTGCCTCTGCTCATCTTCTAATGTGAATATCAGAGTGCACAACTCCTCTGTTTTAACACTTCTCTCTCGCTTAAAAGTAATACATTTTCTTTGTCTTTCCAAAAAAAAACCCAAGCCAAATAAACCCCTGTCTCAATGGGTCATTAAAAATTAGGAGATTCTGGTTCACCAGTTTCTGGTCCTCACTTAGGCTGAGCTTCTGCTGTCAGTGAGTCTGGCTTGCAGAGGAACTACAAGTCCAGATCATGTGACATTAAAATAAGATGCACAGGATAGGACACCGAGATTTGCAGAAGGTAATTTCTTTAGAAATATTGCCCAGTGTATGTGAAATTATCATTAAATATCTTTAGTAAAAAAAAAAAAACACCTGCCAGCAATCAAGAAGTTGAAATTTTGCCACATGCAGCACACAGCTTGGAAACCAATTTGTTTCTAAACTCTTCCTGTTTATTATTGATTTTTATCAAAATAGGGATGGGATGAATCTTAAATATGAGGCTGAAATAAAGAGACTGCACTTCAGTATACGTTTAACTCAATGTAATTATTGTGGGCATTTAGTATGAGTTACTTCAGTAATTAAACTTCATGAATGAAAACATAACAATCCACTTCTTTACCCCAAGAAAGCCAACAGATAAGCCTTAATTTAAAAGAAAGATTGCATTATTCACAGCTTCGATGTGTACCTCGAGTGGCTTGGACTGGAGCCACCTTGTTTGCCAGTAAAAATTTACTTTATCACTTCTGTTTGGGAGAAAAAAAATGGAACAAAAAGGAATCTGTTCTTTACATAAAACGATGTTAGGGACAGTTGCTTCTGTGATAAGAAAGGATCTGCTCCTTTCCCCAGTGGGAGAGGACAGGGACTACTTTAAATACTACTAATTAGTTCAGTTTATCTTGCACGCACTACAATGCTGTAGTTAGTTAATTATAGCTTTTCCCATTAGCAGCATGTTAAGAATAATGAATTAACATATCACACAGATCAAAAGAACATCTACAAAGTTTATCTTAGAGGAAAGAAAGTGTTATTGTGTGTCAGGAAGTCCCCCTGGCTTTCCCAAGGCACAGATTTTGTTGGAATTCCTGAGCTGGTGCTTCAGAGCCCTATGAATGACTTGAATTGATCACAAACAAGTGACACTGGAGCTCTTGGTTGCTTAGCAACCCACCAAGATGCCACAATTTCTTTTGGTATATTTGTCCAGTAAAGTAGAAATTCAGTTTTGTTACAGATCATGGGTTTTTTACTAGCACAAAGCCCACCCTATTACAACCCTAAATCAAGGAGAATGAAAATTGATGTCCCAGCACAGAGTGTGGGTATGAAGACAGAGCAGGAATCTTGTCACCATATTCTGGTGGTGATGTGCTCAGTGTTTTACAACAAGTTGCAATTGTCCTTTCTTGGTTAGACTCCTAACAACCCCAATTCACTAGTGGGACAAGTTCTATCAAACAAATTCATCTACCAGGTGCTGTTTGAACAGTTCCCCTTGTGCTGCCATGAGCTGCAAGGTCTGTGGGGTTCCCCCACCCGGCACTTTGAGATGTGGAACGTGGAATGTGTGGTTTGAATTTGTGCTCTGAATTATCCCATGGCCCACAGGGCTGGGCAGCTCTGCTGGGCTCTCCTCACAGCAGGCACTGGGTCCCTACCAGATCTCTTTGTGTAAGCCAAGAACAGCTTTAGTACCCAAGGAGCAGAAGGAAGATAAATGTTATCATGGTTATCTACCTGAAGTACCAGTGTTGGATTCAATTAATTACATTTTGGTCAGTGAACTCTGTTTTGTTCCCCTGGCTCCACGTGTGCTGCACCTTGGGAGGGAATCCTGCATCATCCCATCCTCATCCTCATTCTCTGCACTTTTATTGGGGTTACAGGCACCCAACAGGGTGAGTTTGGGCTGACCCTGAGCCTGGGTATTTCAGGAGCTCCCTCTGTGCCCTTCAGCCGCTCATGGGCTTTCCATCCTGAGCTGGAGCAAAGCTTTGCAGGACCTGTGGGTGCACCTGGGGCTCCCAGCACCTTTTCCTCTACTTATCTCCACCCTTCTGCTCTATGCTCATATAGACACATCCTCACTCTGCTAAAACTGTACCTGGGAAGAGGGCTGGGAGGGCTGCAGGGTGTCATGGCATTCATTCTGCTTAAATAGCAGTGGCTTTCTGGAAGATTTCTTCCATCTGGATGAGAAAAAGGAATCCAGGTACTTCTCTTTACACAACTTGAGTACTGGATAATTTACCATGCATGGGACTAGAGGGGGATGTTGTAGCAGTGCCCACAGGAGCTGCTAAGACCACACTGAACCAAATCCCAGCTCGTTGTCACCGTTCCTAGGCTAAGATTATTGTAGTTCATAATCTGTGTACTTGTCATTAATTGCCTTTCTGGGCTCAGACAGACTTAGGTGAAGAGCTTAGGTGAAGACCTGTGAGCTTGGCTGACTTTGTTGTGGGTTGTTTTTTTTCCCCCGTTGTTTCTGTGTAACAAAGTCAGTGCTCAAAACTCAAGGTTGTTGTATTTAGCTTTTTTTCTTTTCCTAGCAACTCTCTCCTATCTGTTTTATTCATTGATTTCTGAGTGCGTTTGCATTCCCAGATGCTGATTAGTGATTGCCTCTGCACAATAAACAGATGAAGGTGCTTGGTAATATTTGGTGCCTCAGGTTTCTCCTCCCAGCATGTCCAGGCACCCTGCATGAAGCACAGTGTGTGTGATGGCTCTGCTGATGTTATTTGCTGGGGTTTCAGCACTCCCTAGCAGATGTTTCCTTCTTCCTTCATTGCACCTGGACATACAAAAATCAAAAAAATGCAGATTGAGAACAGTTTATCATTAAAAGTAGTGTTTATTGTTACAGCTTAACTAGCTTGTGGTTTTCAGTGAGATTTCCAAATGCAGATCCTGTTCTATGTAAGAAGTACAAAAACTATGTTGCTCTCTGCATTAGGGCTTCTCTTCATATTTTCCTTTGACCTTGCTAGTCCTCTCTTTTCTCCATGAAGAAAATGACCAGCTTTGGGTGTTTTTCTCCTTTTGTTTGTTTTTTCTCTCTTGCAACAGACAGAGTTAAATCAGAGGTGTGATGAGGATGTGATTCAGGTTAAGGGAGGCTGGAGAGGAGGTTGGGGAGGACAGGGATAATGCTTGGATCCATCCCCATCTTTGCTCCTGGTCTCTGGCACAGCAGAATTGGGATGTCTGGATGCTGCCCTGAGCCCGGGCAGGGCTGTTTTTGTCAGAGTGCAGCTTTTGGGGTATTTTCACCAGCTGGTTCCCAGTCTGGCTGTGGGAGCAGCTCCAGACAGGTGACCTCACACAGCCACTGTCCCTGTGCCAAAACACAGAGCTCCCAGTGTCCCTGCTGAATCCTCCCCGTGTCTGCAGTCAGGGAGGTGTGGAAAGGTGACACCTGCCAGGATATTTATCCCCAGTGCAGCACCGAGGGGCCTTTGCATTGCTCTGGGGGTGCTCCTGGTCCCCAGCCTGGCCCTGTGTCACTGTCCCCTGCCTGGTGATGCTGCACTTGCCTCCTCTTCATCCTCCTCCTCAGGACAGCATCAAAGGCAGCACCGGAGCTGCTCATTGCTGCTCCTGAGAGGCTTTAAAGGTGGGATGAGCCCACGTGAAGGGGCTCTGATGGCTGGGGAGTCTCTGTGCCCTCCTGGAGAATACAAAGTGTAACTACAAACAAGCCAAGCAGTGAGAGCACAAGGCTGCAGTGCCAAAGAACTCTAAACATTCCAGTGAGTCAAAGCCCTCTGACCTCTCCATACAGCTTAGTTAGATGATTTTAGTACTTTCAGAAATCTCATTTCAAGCTTCTCTGTTTTTTGGGAGGCCCATGGGATGTCTCTGCTAGGTTTAAGTCACTATTCAGAGCAGCATCATGGCTGAATGAATGGGAAAGGCAGAAATCTACTCAGAGAAATAGGAAAAAAAGAAAAAAAAAAATAAGGCAGAATTGGGCCCATCCACCTTTCAGTGTGTGTCTGCTTTGGTGACTTTTGGAGTGTGACACAAGCAATTCCCTGTCAGCCTTCCCTGCTGGCTGACACAGAAGAGGTGGCTTTGAATGCTGCCTGCTGTGCTTGTGTGGCACTTGAAAGCAGAGAGGGCTGCCTTTAAGGAGTGTATTCCACAGCTTTAAAGGATATTTGAAAAATGCAGCGCTCCGTCCTGTCACGTGCTGTTCCAGCATTAAAACCAATGCAAACCTGGAACAATGTCTCAGTAAAAAATGCCTGGTGCCAGTGTGCATCCCCAGTGCTTCAAATAAAATTAGTCCTGATGAAAGATGGCTCTGCTGATAGAGAAAGTAAAATTATTATTGTCGGGCAGATTTTGTTTTCCGTTAGAAAACCTCCCAACAATGCTTTCAGCTAAAGGAATAATTAACTCAATAATGTGGTTTTTGTTTTTTTTTTAACACATGATCACAGAATGCACTGTTATTTTTTGCAGTTTATTGAAATCAGAGAATGGTTAATAAGAAGAGATTGTCTGTAGGTCTGGAAGCACCCATATGTTTTTCTCAAGGTTGATCTTGTAGGTCTGTCTGCCCATGACTAAAATCTTTCCTTCTGGGGCAGTTTGGGTTGGTTGATCCAGGTCTGTGTGTACAATTGCATCCATGGTTGTTTGTTTGATTTTGTTGATTTTACTTCCTCATCAGCAAAATACTTGAAATCACAATCTGTTTGCTGAGTTCAGTGAACTTATTACCTAAAATTTGGGTTATTGCTCAAGTGTTTTACTGAATTAGGGCCCAGTGCTTCATTTTCACAGGTTATTCTTTCATATCACTCCACCAATGACTTTGTTCCAGTAAAATTGCATTGAGAGAAGAGATTTTAGAGGATTTCTGTTCTAAGTCAGAGGAGATCCTGTCTGATTTTTTTTTTTTATTATTATTACTCAGCTTTACAGAAATAAATTGTATTCAGTGCTTGCTTTGAGATCTGCCAAGGCATTGGTCAAAACTGCATTAATATTGGTCATCACCATCCACATTCCTTTGAGATAAATATTCCTTTTGTTGCATTTGAAGAAGAAAATGGCACAAAATTGAAGCACTGCTATCTGCCACTGGGATGGGTGGAGAGGATTTTATTTACCATATTTTTAGGATCACTATGGTGACTTCCAGGCAAAGCACTGGTGAAGTCATGGCGCCTCTGAAATGGATGCTCAAACTCCCAGTGACCTCAGCAGAGTCAGGTTTTTGTCCCAGGAGCGATGAAAATCTAATTTACAGCCTAACCAGTCTGAGGAGGAGGCGTGATGGCTCAGTCCTTGACTGATACAAATGAGGGGGGTTCAGCTGAGGGTGATTGAGTTACCCTGACTTGGCCATCTGGGATTTTGGGGAGAATCCACGTGGGCTCTGCAGGCAGCAGAGTTGGGAGCTCTGTGCCTCTGCCCCCTCTCCAGTGCCATGTCCCTGCCTGGTGTACTGACTGGGAACAAATAAGCAGGAAACAGCAATGAATATTCCTGTTTTCTGAGGCACACAAATGCCAACTGTGGCGTGTAGGGTGAGGAGGAGCAGTGATGAAAGGGCTGTCCCAGCTGCACAGAGCTAAGCCATACCTGCTCCATTAAACTGACAGGGTTAGCACTGAAATCCCCAGTAATTGCTCAGGGTTTACCACCTGCATGACAAATGCACCTTTCTGTTATTGACTGCGTGAGGCTGGACTTAGGCCTTCACCTAAATCTGGGATTTTTATGATCTCTGCTGAGCCTGTGCAATTGCAGCCTCCCTGCTGTCCGTGCAGGGCTCAGCCTGGCGTGCTGCTCACCCTGATTTTTGGCTAATTCCTGTCCAGACAGTGCCTACCTACTAGGAGAGGCTCAGGCTTGCCTTTTCAGCTGTGCATTATATCCCAGGGAATTGCTGAAAATTGAGCTGTTTGGGCTGTTTTATGTCACAAAGCTTTATTAAAGGTGAAGTGCAGTCGGTGTGGTGGCACCAGAAAGTAATCACAGAGTGACAGAGTGGGAAGGGACATTAAAGATCGTCTCATCCCTCCCCCTGCTATGTCCAGGGACAGCTTCCACTGTCCCAAGGAGCTCCAAGCCCTGTCCAGCATGGCCTTGGGCACTTCCAGGGACCCAGGGGCAGCCACAGCTGTGCCAGGGCCTCCCCACCCTCACAGGAATAGATTCCTTCCCAAGATCCCACCCAAAGCTGCTGCTTCTGTTTGAATCCATTCCCCCTTTTTCTGTCACTACATGCCCTGGTAAATAGTCCCTCTCTATCTCTTTTGTAATAGTTATTAGGTGATGCAGCCCCTAAAGAACAGGGAATTTCTCCCATTTCCTTCCCCGTGAGCAGGATGCTGCCTTTTGGAGCACTGTACCTCATTATCCTGCCAGAGCAGCACATTCTCCCTGTCAGCCATTCCCCCTGTCAGACATCCCCGTGCACTGAAACCTCACAGAATTCCAGCTGCATAGCAAGACGAAAATTTCATCTTTGGTGCATTAAATTATGCCTCAGTGTTTATTAAAAAAAAAAAAAAAACAACAAACAACAAAACAAAAAACAACAAAACAACAACCATGGAAACCACAACAGGCAACAAACCTGGAGGGCTATTCACAATCTTATCATGTGTACCATGAAAAAATTGTAATAATCTTTGCATTCAGCAGATAAGCAATATTCTCTTTACAAACCTATTCCATGTGATCCTGCAAAATGTATGCTGAGCTTGTGTGTGCACAAAGCTCCCTGAAATGAGTGGTTAGACCAAATTTTTTATCCTTGGATAGGATATAGTCAGGAATGTTGTGCATTTTCCCCTTCTAATTACATAATGCAATCACTGAAAAGAATAATGCATGCAAAGTTTGGGTGTTCAGGCAATGACAATCCATTTAACCATTTACAGCTTTATGTATTTTATAATCCCTGAACCCAAACGTCCCCAGAGAGGGAATGCGCCCTTAAAAATTTTAGGCCTTTAAATTAAGTGCATTTAAATTCGCTCATTTGCATATTTCCCCTTTCTTTGTTCTGCCTGGATGAGATATTGCTCCAGTAATTGAACTGTAATTTCAGCACAGGTAAATGATGTAGGACAGGCGAGGTTGCGGGCGCTGCCTGAGCCGCGCGCGCGCCGCTAATCCGGCAATTTGCAGCACACCTTGGAGAGGAGAGGCTGTCCAGTCCACTTAGCATCACCCAGCGTGGGGCTGGCACTTGAAAGTTCAATCAATCCCTGATGCTAAATGTGCTCCTGGAGCAGGGACTCGAAGGGATGTGGCAGGGGGAGGGAATTCCTGGGGAACAAACTTGTCACTGGGCTGATGTCGTACAGAATTCCAAAGGGTTTGGGTTGGAAGGGATCTTGAAGATCATCTTGCTGCAGTCCAGCCTGGCCTTGGACACTTCCAGGGATCCAGAGGCAGCCACAGCTTCTCTGGGCACTCTGTGCCAGAGCTTCCCCACCCTCACAGGGAACAATTTCTTCCTGATATCTCACCTATAATTCCCACTTTCAGTTTGAACCCATTACTCCTTGTCCCTATGGCTCCAGTTGCTGATGAAATACATAGATGGGTCAAAGCTGAATTCTCCTAAAAATAAAATTTTACAGGTAAAGCAGAGCACTGAAGCTTCTGAAAGAGTTTTCATGGGCAGACTGATGATGGCTCTTTGGTGTGTGTTGTTCTCAGCCCGTGGATTTGGCATCTCTGTACCTGTGTGACAGCTGAACTGGGTGGGTGGACACGAGTGGCTGGGAGGGAGAGGCAAGACTCTCAATCAAGATCTGTTGGAAAAAGTCTTGGTTATGATCTTTGGGAAAGATTGGGTGATGTACAGTACAGGGATGGCAAAGTGGTTTTGGCTCCATTATCCTGTGTCTCTCCTGCAGGAATACAGGAGAAACCCAAGTGCAAAGGGGGAAAGCAGAAGAGGTAATAGATGATTTTCTGGAGAGCTTGGCATCAATCCCAGAAAATAATGGAAAAATTGGTAGAGGACAGAATTAAAACAGAGCTAAAGAATAGAGATAATTTAGGCCTCTCTGGAAAGGGAGGAGTTACAGGTTTGATAAATGATGATAACGGAGGTTTGTGTCAGACTTTCCTGGTGTTAGATGTGGTATGATGTGAAATCTCAGTTAAAACCAAATAATCCCAACAAAGCTGGTGTGTGGAGTTAGCAGCAATCTCGTTTCATAGAATTATGGAATGGTTTGGGTTGGAAAGGACCTTAAATCACCCAGTGCCACCCGATCCATGGGCAGGGACACCTCCCACTGTCCCAGGCTGCTCCAAGCCCCATCCAACCTGGCCTTGGACACTTCAGGGATCCAAGGGCAGCCCAGCAAGCTGAAGGACAAATAGATCCTTTCACACAGAGATTTTATCTGAATCCCTGAGAGTGCTGGAAAGCCAGGGTCAGTTTTGGTGTCAACAGCTGAAAGAAAGGGTTTACAAACCTGGAGAGTCAAGGAAATAACCACAATATTGATTTGAAGAGTGGAGGAAATTCCCTGCAGTGAGAGATTTAGAGCTCAATCTGCTTAGCTCATCAAAAAGAGGATTGAGAGGGGACTTGATTACAGGGACAAGTATTTTCATGGGGAAAGCATATCCAGCTTTTTAATCAAGAAGAGAAAAGAAAAATCAGATTCAATAGCTGCAAGCTGGAGCCAGACAATTTTAAATTAGACATTAAAGACTTTTTTTTTTTTTTTATCTGTGATTAACCACTGTAATGAACTGTGATGTTTTCAGATGGAGACTGGATACCTCATGTGACACAATCAAACATGAGTTGGTATGATTTGCAGAGGATAGGAACAAACACAACAGAATGTGCAGTACAGAAAAGTACAAAGGCCTTAAAATCTGTGAGCACTGAAAGGACAGTTGAAGGTAGAGGAAAGAAAAGGGAGGAACTTACATGGAAACACAAAAAGGAGGAATAGAAGCACTGAAAGGACAAAGGAAGGAGTTTCAGAGCTTCTGTTTCAGAGTATTGGAGCATATGTGTGAGCAAAGTGAGTTTGGCATTGGGAGCACCTTGGGTGTTGGCAGAGCTGGAGTCATCTGTTTCCCAGTCAAAACAGCAATTTTGGATTCTGGGCTTTGTTAATGATGATAAAGAAACCTCCTATTTCTGGTCTGGGCTTTTGGCAGTGCTGTGGTGCTGGGGGAGAGGACGGTGCTGCCAAGAGCTGGGATGGACCAGAGGGTGAGATCCCAGCAGGAGAGCTGTGCCACCTTCCCCTGGAGCAAAGGGCATGTCCTGTACCCCTGGGCATTGGTGATATCCTGTGTCCCTGGGCATTGGTGATGTCCTGTGTCCCTGGGCACTGCTGTGATGTCCTGTGTCCCTGGGCATTGGTGATGTCCTGTGTCCCTGGGCACTGCTGTGATGTCCCATTCCAGCACCCAGTTGTCACTGTGGTCTCTTGTGTGCCTCCCACTTTGCTGGCACCACTGTTGCACATACAAGTGTTAAAAGAAACTTCATATTCCTACCATTGAACCAAATTTTCAGGATGATGCCTTGAGAGGCTGAGCTGGAGCAGAGGCTGGACAGAGTTAAAGGAATAAAGCAGGGATTTATTACAAACCCTTCAAAGGATTCACCTTGGGCAGCACGAGAGCCTGGCCATGGCTACACCCAAGATGGACCCTGGGTCAGGAGTTTTCACACTTTTATCAGTTTGGGTCCATTTCCATCTTGGGTTCATTGTCCAATCCCAGCTCCAGGTTCTGCAGTCCCATCCTCCCAGATTCTCTCCTCCATTCGCTGCTGTTTGCACTTTTTGGGGCTGGAGCTGCAGCGTGTCCTTGGCTGTGGGGCTGGAAAAGGATTGTTCTGTGTGCCTGAGCTGGGAGGGGAACTTGGAACACTTTATAGAGTTCAGAGTTATATCCTAATGCAGTGCAGAATCTGGAAAAATAAGGCATCAAGGAAATCCCACAGAGAAATCTCAGTGGTCTCAGGGTTTTTGATGTGTTCTCTCTGTATGTTTGTCCTCTTGAAGTTGTTTCACCAGAGCAGTGACTGAGACTTTTTTTTTTCTGTGAAACAAAACTCTATTACATCTGCTTACAGTGCTAATAGTGAGATAATAATTAACTTAAGCCTAATATTGTGTTTTTTTCTGTAGGGTGGTGCAGTGGTTCAGTCATAACTGTGTTCCAGGTGACTTTATTCCTGTTTTTTTTTCCTGTGGATCTACATGTATAAAGAAACTGAAACAGATGCCTTAAAGACTATCAGTAATTTTGCTATCATGGGAGCTCTTTAGCCAGGACTGGAAATCACTTTTCCAGAAAAATTTCCAAAACTCTTCTTTACCTCCACAGCAGAGAATATTCTGTCATGGTTATGTGGAGGGAAATCACTCACAGATGCTCTTATTTTACAATTGCATCCCAAAGGTGTTACCTTTGTTTAGAACATTTCCTGCATTGTTTTTGGACTGGAAGAGAGTCATTATTTCAGCATCTTTTCGGTGGACATAGGAACATGTTTTCTTTGGCCTGTTTAACAAGCCATAAACTCTTTGTGATCACTTAGAGCTCCAATTACCTGCAGCTCTGTTTCTGCCTTGGATGGCCTTGGCCATTTTGCACTGGCAGCAAACTGAGTGTGGGATTGGGCTGGTTATGGCCATATTCTCCTCAGAGCTAGGAAGGCTGATAAATGGGAACACACTGATTTATTGGGGGAAAAAAAACAAAGCAAAGGATCTATGTGTGTGTTACCTGTAAGAACTGGCAGAGGGGGCAGTAATTATTCCAAAATCCTGTTGGAATATATCGACCTTGGTGATCGTTTTCTTTCTCAGTGGACATCCCAATAATTGTCTTTGCCTCAGGATCCCCTGGAAGCTGCTCTCAAATCAGAGCAGTCCTTCAGCGTTTAACTCCTGACATGGTGACATCCATTAGGAGCACAGAGAGGTAGGAATTACCCTATTCAATCCGATTAAAGATCCAATTAAGTTGGAATCCTCTCTCTGTTAGTAACGAATAGCACACGACTCAACACCCTGGGAAAAGCCCCAAACCTTCCTCCTTCCTTCCTTCCTTGAGCTTTCATCACAATTAAGGAGCAAATTGTCCCTTAAAGATATTTTATTTTAATTTAAATTTAATTTAATTTAATTTTAATTTTTTTAATTGTTTAGTTTAGTTTAGTTTCTCTTTTTCTCAAGCACTTCCAGCTTGGTTTCCATCCTGAAACATGAAATCAATAGCCCTTATCAATTCTTCTCCTGCCTTGGGAAAGTATTATTATTAGCACTTGAAATATCTAATCATTCTCCTAATCGTCCTGCCCTTTGTATCAATAACTTTGTTTTGTCAGACAGGTCGCCAAGTTAATTGTGGTGATTTTCTTTCTTGTTTTAAATGTGCTGTGTCTTGATTCCAGTGTGATCATTGGAGTGGCTGTTTGACCTTGTTTCACCTGTTTTCATAAATACTTGTGTCTGTCGTGTCCATTCCTTGAAACACTTCATCTGTACATGAAATTCTGAGGATTCTTCTCATTCCTTTCTTAAAAAAGGGATTCCTTTCTTAAATATTTTCCTTTTTTTTTCTCATTTAGTCATTTCTACATCTCTAAGTTTTGAATGCAGTTCTGCTTGGTGTCAAAGGCAAAAATAAATCATCAGCACAACTAAATTGCTATTAATTATTATTAATAATTATTTTAGTCCTTTCTGCATTCTGTACAAGAGGCATTCTGTACAGAATCCTCATCTCAGTTGCATCTTGAGCACCTTGGGCTGCTGAGCAGATGCTTCCTATTGAAGTGATTTTTATTCATTTTTGTGGAAAGCAAACAATCCAATTGAAACCCTCTTCTCCTGAGCCTCCTGAAGGCCAGGGGCTATTTGGTGAATTTAACTTCAGTTACATCAAATGAAACAAATCCATTCTGACCCCTGAGGAAGCCTCATGTTTTAGATCATAGGTTGCTTCTAAATATAGGGATGGGAAATTAATGTCTCCCTGGATGGATGATCCTGTAACTGTCTCCTGCAAGGCTTTTCAGTTTCCTTTGAACTCAGTGGCCTGGTCATTTCTGAACAGGCTGAAATTTGAGTAGATAAAAGTGTTTAAAAATATATATTTATATATGTGTGTGTGTGTGTGTGCACAATTAGTTAAATTACTACATTTGTATGTTTTTGCACAGAATTGTTTAACCATCGTGGCAGTACGTGGAAAATTAAATAATATGGAAGATATATCTATATATACATATCTTTATTTGTGTTTCAAAAAACAGTTTGTGCAACAGGCAGTAGCTTTAGCCTTGGGCTTTTGAACCTGATATTACATTTATCTTTCCTGAAAATAATCAGAGTACAGCAGCATCTGATGTGCCTGAAAGAGAAACAAGCATAAGTGAAGCAGCTGAATATGGAGCATATGAAATGTTTCGATTTATTCCTGAGCTATGAACTTTGAAATTTGATATTACACACCTAGAATGTGTTTTCATGAGTGTCTCCATACAAGTGCATTTATGTCTTCTATTTATAAATAAAGATAATTGAGTTTCTGCCTTGTGTGGCCACATGAGGAGTGCTAGAAAACTCATACACTAATGTTTATTTCTTCCAAACAGTTAATAATTAGATGCTACCTGAGAGGTGGTTCAGATTCCTTCTATTTTAGAATATTGTTTTATTTGGGTGCTCTTCTCTGAGGAACAACTTCATCCTGTTTTTGGCACTGGCACCCTCAGTGGCAGATGTTATGACTCAGAGCAGACAAGATTCAGATTTATATTTTCCTCTTTTTTTTTTTTTTTTCCCCTAAGTGACTTGCCCCCCAGGCATCTTTTGACAGGGAGGACATAATTTCAAATTAAATGTGAACGTGGAGGGTTTCCAAAACTCCAAATTTTGCAGAGATTTCTCAGCATGGCTCAAGGAGAAATAAACCTCTCCATGCTGATGGGCTGCTGTGATGGGAAGGGGCAGCTCTGGTACCAAAACTTGAGTTTATTACCTCGGTACAAATTTGGACACAAGAGAGGCCCTGTCCATCACTGAACTGCTTTCACTGCACTCTTTTAACAACCCTTTCCCTTCTGGAAACCTCAGAGCACAGCTGGATTGTCCCTTCTGCCTTTTCCCTCTCCCCTGCAGATGGTGACTGGTGGTTTTTCATCTTTATCAGGCGAGTCTCTGGCATCAGTGAGCACAGGTGGTTTTAAGAGGAAGGATTTGGTGTCAAAGCAGACATTCCAGAGGGCCAGGAAGGGCTTTGTGTCCCTGCCGAGGTGTTTGCTCTCATTTTGGATGGGTGCAATGAGGAGAGGATGTCTCTCTTCATTGTGGTGAGGATTTTTTCAGCTATTTCAGGAAATTGGTGTCTGTGATTTGTCTCTTTTGAAGGAAAAAAAAAACCTTAACACTCCAGATCTAAAACATGTGAAAGGATGTCCCAAGTTTAAGAGCAGAACTTTCTTCCTGATGAAACAGAGCACAGAGGAACCTCCGTGTTCTTGCTTAAATCTCCAGATTTCTGTCCCAGCCTAACAAGGTCAGGTTTGCATAGTCTGGAGCTGCTCCTCTTTGCGTGGGCTCAGCCTGACTGAGGACATGCCTTTCATCTCCTCACCTTTATTCTCTTTTTCACCTTTTGTTCCAGCGTTTGGCCAGTGTCCCATCTCTTGCTCTGCTCCTGTCCCCAGCGCTGCTGGCTCTCAGGGCGGGGGGTGGCTCTGCAGCCCCTGGAACTTGCCCAGCCCAGGAGGTTTTGGGGTCACTGATGCTGCTCGAGGGCTGCTTCCATCAGGCATCTGTTAATTCATACATCTCCTGGAAATTGTGGAATTGCAGAAATGTGTGTGCAGGCAGCATCTGTCCCTCTGCACCAAAATCTCTCCCTCTGCTCCCTCTGGAGCACCTTTTGTGAGACATGGCCATGAATTTCCTTTGTGCCCCCACATTCAGGGGGTTTTTCCTTCAGTGCTGAGGATCCAGTTCGGGAAAGGAGCGAGAGCCAACTCGGAGAGCTTTAACCCATAATAAGTCTGATGTCCTCGGGGAGAAGGGAGATTAAAGAGCCCAAATTCTCCAGGAGATTGTCACTTGGCTAATGATGATCGTAGCCCATGGCAGTCGGGGATGATAGGGCTGATACTTAGCAGGGGTTGTGAACCAATTAGGCTGCTCAACAAAATACCTGGTCCATTGGGTGCAAATGTTAGGAATATTTATAGGGCTGGCTCTGCAGCCAGCTAATCAAAACTGGAGAAAGATACTTAAGAGCCTGTCCCAGGCTCTGCTGAGGCCCTGAGATTACACAGCTGACAGATAAACAAATGTTTGCCCATGTAAATATTGGGACTCAAAGACTGTGTTTGAACTCTTTTTCGGTTTCCTGGTGGTGTGAAATCAATTAGGGGTGATTAAGGCACGCTGGAGTGTCCTTCCCTGTGGAGAGCAGGCTCTGATGGTGGCTGGTGTCCTGTTGGCTTCTCCCAGCCTGGTTTTGGGGTGTCCCATGGTCCAGGTGAAATGGCAGCAGCACCATAAGAATTCAGCCTTGCATTCATTAACTGCCTAAAGCTTCAGCCCTGACTGTTCCTATCAACTCCTTACCCCGTTAACCCCTGAACCTGCTGGTTTTCCAAGGCATGGCACTGTTGGAAATAAACGCTGGTCTCACAGTGGCTGCTGTCCAGCACCTTCTGCTACTGAAGCAGAGACTTGGTCCCTGCCTAAAGTCCAATAGCAGAGTTGGAGAGAAAATAATTCATCTTAATTTACAGGCTGGCTTAAATGTTTCCAAGGGTTTCTCTATTGGCTTATTTGTTTATTTGCACTGCATTTCAAATTGTCAGGGTTTTTTCCTTCTGATCTCAGGCATCAGTTGCAGAAACACTTCTGTAAAACAGGCAAGAGTAAGAAAAATCCACAGGCTTCCCCAGAAAAGCTTTTTGAAAGCTGAGGGTATTGATTGCTCAGATTGAAGGCATAAATGTGGTTATACATGCCTTTACAGAAAATCTGCAAATAGAAGAACAGCTTCTAACCCTACTACTCAGCTCCTCACCAAAATATTCTGCCTTGCTGATTTCCAGCTGTTATTTTACAGCAAGTGATCATTTTGAAATACAACCATTTTGTGTTTGGGGCTCAAGGTGAAAAAATCACATGTTAAACTGGGGCATTTATTGCACTTGGCAAGCTCTACACTAGGTCTTTACTTAAAGAAAAATCAAATTTTAATAAAAGCCAGGTTGCAGATTGTTCTGGTGAGCATGATGTGATTTTATTTTTTTTATGATTATTATGGTTTTTTACACCTCCCTGTGTGTAAAAGCTTTCTTTGTGCTGCTGCTATTCTGGCTGTAAATGGCTTTAAGTGCAGTAGGTTTTAATATACAGATGTTCTTTCTGATGGCTCCTATATGTTGAAAGTGACACAATGTCTTTTTTTTGTGCCTGAAAAGCACCATTCTCATTGGTCCTGGTAATTGTGTTAATAGTGCTCTTTATTTGTAGGTTTTCCTCAGGCTTTTTTTTTTTTTTCTTTCCTTTTTTTTTTTTTCTTTCTTTTTGTTCACGTGTGTATCAGAGATGCAACACACTGGCAGTTAAATGGGGTAAAAATGATCTTTAGGAGAGGACGGTCCAAGTCCATGGAGACTCTCCAGGGATCTCATTAAAGCATTCTTTCCTAATCCAGTGTACTGCAATATCAGCTCCCTGAATCCCCACAGTGTGGCTTCCTGATAGGTTAGTTTACACAGAATTAATTGTCTAATTTTGCAAACAACCAGTACAGAGCACATTGATTTCTATTTATTTATTTATTTATTTATTTATTTAGCTGGTGTGTTGCTCTTGTGGATTCTGCTTTGTATTTCAAGGTAGTTTTTACAACCCATCTCTACTTACACCCGTTTGTCATAGCCCATATCACATAGGAAGCATTATTTATTTTTTGTCATTCTTCTTTTTGTCCTTCCAATATGTAAGAATTGCTGGTAATTTAAGCACTAATCTTCTGCATTAAAAAAACATGTATAAGGAGGTCTCAGAAAAGCAAATTCAGATTGTTTAAGGCTTCAGTGGCTCGGATGCTCCAGAGACAGATCCTGAGTGATGAGCTTGGATTTTCCTTGTCCTCAGAGGTCACCTGGCTGCTTTGGTGGCACTGGAATAGCACAGGGAAAATGAGCCTTGCCCAGAACAAAGGACCAGCAAGAGGAAATAATTTGATACCGAAGCACAGAAAAATACATTTGAATAGAATCTCATGGACTGGGCTGCGAGTTCGGTTTGAGCAGGTTTTTTAATATATTTTCAGGATCTGTTTTAAGGTAAAGTTCTTGACATGTAACTTGCACACAGAGGATTTTTTGCATTAGAACCAGAGGATTATTCAGGCTGACAAAGATCATCAAGTTGAACTTACTACCTTGTGTGGTTTTTAACCACATGAGAAAGATGGATTTACTCACAATATCCCTCAGCTCACTGTGGCCAGGGTGGCTGTTAAAAATCTGCTCCAAACTGGTCCCAGCTTGGCTCCTCATTCTGTTGCCCTCAGGAGACAGATTCCCTTCCCTTCCCTTCCCTTCCCTTCCCTTCCCTTCCCTTCCCTTCCCTTCCCTTCCCTTCCCTTCCCTTCCCTTCCCTTCCCTTCCCTTCCCTTCCCTTCCCTTCCCTTCCCTTCCCTTCCCTTCCCTTCCCTTCCCTTCCTTCCCTTCCCTTCCCTTCCCTTCCCTTCCCTTCCCTTCCCTTCCCTTCCCTTCCCTTCCCTTCCCTTCCCTTCCCTTCCCTTCCCTTCCCTTCCCTTCCCTTCCCTGGAGATTATGGAAGTAGGAGGAGGTGAGAGAAAGGACAAGTCAGGATAGCTTATTTGGAAGGGAAGAAAAAACCCAAACAAAACAGCAAAATTATCCTCAAAGGCTGTTGTGATTCAGAAAATGTGTTAATCAACACTAGGATTTCATCTTCTGTTTCTCATTTACATACACAAAAGATTTTCCAGAGAAAACTACAACTTCCTGCGTAAGAAGTGAGCATGTTGGACAATGTTCTCTATGTTCCCTCCTTTGCCAGCATGTCTAGGATGGTGAATAGAAAAGAAGTCAGGGAAAGTTTGCTTTGCCATCTCATTTATTGTCCTTTTACCCTTGCTTCTATTAAAGAAATTTGGGAGCAGTGTACACTGGGAATTTATATTGCCACAGCTGTTCCGAACTCTTTTTGCAACAGGGATTGTATCTCCCTCTTACACACCGGATCTGAGAAATGGAAAAGGTAAATGGGATTTCTCCATCACCCCCAGAGTTCCCAGGTACTGCAGGCTGGGCCTGAGCAGACCTGAGGCTGTTCCCAGCTGGGAGGGAATGTGGCACGGTCCTGTGTGGCCCTGTGACAGGGATGTGACAGCGAGCACAGCCCCCAGAGCCGTGTCCCATCCTGGCCCCGCTGGCGGCGTGCACGTTCTGCTCCTGTCAGCTGTTATCTCGGGCTGCTGACATCATACACTAAATAACACTTAAGGCAGGTCTCTTCCCGTTAAAAGATGAATTCCCAACACGGTTGAAATCTCTTTGGGGTCTTTGTCACCGACTTCAGCTCCCACCTCATGGAGGAAGAATAAATTGCTGCCGAAAACGCGGCTGTCGGTGCCGTGCAGGGGGGAGGATAATTAGCAGTCAGTCATGGAGCTGCCATCATGTCTGATGAATAATAGAACTGAGTACAAGTGAAACGTTGCCTTCCAAGTGGGTAAAGTGATTTTAGCAGATTAACATGAGTGTAGGCAGCCAAGAAATATGGCATGAAAACCAAGTGTGAGAGGAGTTCTAGACAGAAGACATCAACTTTTCCGTCTGTCTGGTGTCCAAAACATGCTGTGGGTTTTTATGTAAATACTGCACCAGGAACTTGTTGGGGATTAAGAAGACAAAGTCTTGTGTAACTAGGATTTGTTTATTTTTTTGTGGAAGTGAGTTGATGTTCTCAGAGGGGCATGAGGGAGATTTAAATGAACGCTCTTCTCCCTTTTTTCTTTTTCTCAAAAACACCTTTGGAACTTGTTAGAGGAGCTGCTCTGTAAGGTGTTCAAGACCAGCTTGGATGGGGATTGGAGCAACCTGGTCTAGTGGAAGGTGTCCTTGCCCATGGCAGGAGCTTGGAATGAGATGAACTTTAAGATCCCTTCCAAACAAAACCATTCTGTGACGGCACGAGGATGATGGACCTTTTTTATGGTTTTATTGGAAACCCTGGCTTGGAAACGGATTCCTAACAGAAAGATGGTGAGACCAGCTGGTGCAGCAAACTTGTGGGACAAAGACCAGGTGCTGGATTTGCAGATCTCTTACCTCTGAGCAAAGCAAGCAACAATTAAAGCAGAAGAAAGGCAGCCCAGTGTAGTTTTAATCATTAGTCTCAGTTTGTTGTTGGTCTTAACGCTGCGTGAAGCTTTGTGAGAGCATAAAGGCAGCTCTGTAATGCCGAGCCTTTTAACCAGCCCTGTTTGTGCATTGTGATTGGCAAAGCCATTGACTTCATATTCTTTCATGTTCTTTCTGTTCCCTCCTGTTTTGATGTTATCCTGCAGTCATCTTAGCTGGTATTAAACAAGAGACTACTTCAGTATAAAATGATCAAAGGGCTGAGGGAACACAGGGCCATAAAGAATATATGGAGAGCTCGGGGAGAATGGTGAGTTGAATTTAAAGGCTTTTTCAAGCTGCTTAATTCCTGCTTAGATTTCTGGTGTCACCAATAGGCAACAGTCCCTTTCTTTAAATCTTTTACTAAGGATTGACTGGCAGAATCGCTGTTTTACATGGGGTTTAAAGAGTAAAAGGCCACCCTGAAGGTCAGACCCTAGGAGATTTCCTCTGAGAGCTCATTGATTCTCCTAGATTTTTGACTTGGAGAGAGACCACTCCTTCCTAGATCTGCAGCTTGGATACAAGTGCCTCAGTATGTGCCAGCACAGAAGGCAGGAGCCAAAGTGTAAGGGCAGGAAAAAAAAAATCAGAGAGAAAGATGCTGTGGGGCAGACAGACAATGATCTCAGTCTTGTATCATTCAAACTGGTGACATTATTAGCTACTGGTCCATGAAAAAAAGGGCAGTATTATTTTATCTGCCTCAGAAATGGATTATGTTAACAATGAAATTGGGCAGGATAAAGATTTATGGCCCCATCCTCAGCTTGAGTAAACAGGCAGAGGACCTGAGTGTGTGGGGATGGAAAAGCTGGGATATAAATGCTGGGGATCTGGTTTTTTTCACATACAGACACAAATTCAAGGGTGCTGTGACTGCACAGGCAAGTAACTGTCTCTTTTTTTATACCAAAAAATTCAGATGAGCGTGTTTTGCCTCTCTAACCTCATTAAAGTGTTGGCTTTGTGAGCTGCCCAGTGCTGTGGTAGTGATTAGCAAAAATCTACCCCACAAGCAAACTCTGTATTTGTGCTATTACCTGCTCCTGTGATATTTCAATCTGATTCATTAAAGAAATTAGCATTTTTATGGACTAATTAGGGGAAAATGTTGCCTGTACTCTTCCTGATATACAGAGATTTTTCACACAGCAAAGCCACATAGAAGTGAAACATGATTCCACCCTCCAAAAAAAAGGAAGAAAAGAAAAATGATTGTTCTAATTAGAATATTCAAGAGATTTGAACTTAAAACCAGGAATTAAGAGAAAGTTAGATTGCTGCACTACTGGCAATTTGTCCAGTCTTTTTGAATTCAAAATTGCAGCTCTCTTTCAGCTATTTTGGTTCTTGAGGCATAAAAATATTTTAAAAGCTGTCAGTCAGTCACTCTATTTTTTTGTGACAGTTGCAAAATGCAGGGTAATGAGAATGAATAGTAATGACTGCATTATTCAGCAGCTATAAATACCAATTGATTTCCACTGTAAGTTTATATATTTCAGTCAACATGCACTTTTATCCTTATATTTTTTCTTCTCTTTAAAACCAGGCTCAGGTTTTATTAGACTGTAGCTAACAATCATTCAAACATGGCTTGGTTTCCCTAATGAATCACTTGCTTTTGAAGTTTAATTCTAAATCTGCCCGTGTGTCACTTGCTCCTGCTCACGTTTTCTGTTTGCCAGCAGGGTACAAATGGATGTCTGGGACTAAATATCTGAGGTTGACTCTTTGCAGCGGAGTGTTGTTTTTGGTTTTTTTGTTGTTATTTTTTTTTCCTGAGAGGGTGGAATAGCATTATTTTAATCAATGCAGACATCTCCTGTTATGTTTTGATAATGATCCTGCTTTGCAGAGGTTCAGAGCAGTGAGCTCCTCATTCTGGGCTTCTGTGGAGAAGGCAAAAATCTCCATCTTGCACAGAGGGGACAAGTTCAATTAGGCCTTCTGGTGTCAGGGGAGGTTGATCAGCCTTTAATTGGCTCTGGCTGACTGGCTTTTAGGCCATGCTATTCCTCACCTGCAGTTGGATACTTCTCAAATATGTCTGGAATTTTGTATTGCATTGAAAGTGACACACAAAGTCAGAATAATAATTTAAAATCATACTTTGCAGTGAATGCACTCTGATCAGCACAAGTCATGGAGAAACCATTTACACTGTGGAGGAATATAAGTAGGAAGGGACCTTTGGAGGTCCTCCTGTTGAATGTTGGCATGACTTTGTTGGGTTGGAAACAGGAATTAGGCTTCTTTCTCTTTGCTGGACAAACCCAATTTTCCCAGCTCTCCTCCTAAATTATGTGTTGCATCTCCCTCATCATCCTGACCCTTTCTGCTGAATTTTTGCCCCAATCTCCAGTTCTGGTGTCATCTCATTGCTCTCATGCTCTCATTGTCCAAGATGTTAATTGAGAGGTTAAACAAAATGTAGTGAGGAAGATTTGCTCCATGATCTTTGAGATTGGGGTGAGAGTCACCAAGCAGTTGGATGTGTGTGTGTCTGTGTGTGTGTGTGTATGTGTGTGTGTGTCTGTGTGTGTGTGTGTGTTTCCTTCTTGCCCATCTGGAGGATGGCCATGGCAGTTGCCTTTTCCAGAAGGATCCACCAGTTGCCCCAGCATTTCAAGGACACAAAGAGCAGTCTCAGGATGATGCCATTGTGTGTCTCCTGCACACACAGACCTCATCAAACCCACAGCTTGATTGGATGGTTCCCTAACAAAGGCTTCTTCTATTGTATATTGTACAATACATTGTGCATGTTGTATATCAGATTTCCCCACCCCACACAAAGACATCAGGACCCTGCAGCCTGAGATGAAGCCTTGCCAGTGAAGACTGAGGCAAAACCTTCACCGAGTGCCTCATCCCTCCCCTGTACCCTTTGCCAGAAGTTTTGGTGACATTCACGAGTGTCTCACATTCCCCTGGTTGTTTCCTGCACCTTTGTAACCAGCCACAGTGTCCCCTGTCACCTTCAGCTCCACCTGGGACTTGATTTGCCTTTCTTTATTTCAGTTTAGGCCAGGCTTCTGTAGTTCTGTTCTCCTGGACAGTCCCCACTTCCACCTTCTGTTCACCTTCTTTCTGTGTTGGAGCTGGGTCAGGGATTCCATGTCCAGCCAGCTCAGCCTTCTGCCACATCTGCTCCACTTCCCTCTCACTGGGGTGAGCAGTTCTTGTACTCTGAGGAGGTTTTCCATGGAGATCATGGAGATTTCTGTGCCCTTCTGCCCCCAGGGCAGTCAGCCATGGCCTTGCAGCTCCCACCTCCCTGAGCAAGCCAAACTGCTCCCCTGAATTTCAGTACAGTCAGGAAATCTCCGTGGCTGGTGCATCACCAGTTGCCACATTTTGTGAAGGGTGACTCAACCTTTATCCACTTCCAGTTCTTAACTGGGTGATGGGCAGCAAAGCCCCAGCAGTATCCTCCTTGATGGCCTCTCATTCTGACCTCCAAGAATTAACTCTCAACAAACCTGATCCACAGCATAAAATTCCTGAGAAATAATTCTGACTCATTGCTCTCTTCTGAGGAAAGTTCTGTTGTCTTGGCATTGTTTTAAACTCCTTTTAATCCTATAGAATTCCTTTTCCAGTGGAAACATGTATTTTTTTTCTGATTAAAAAAAAAAAAATCCTATTAGACTTCAAATACTTGGAGTACCACAATAAATTAAGCATCTTCTCGATGACCTTTCTTGCAGAGGGATTGTTGGTGTGAAGTCTTTGTGCATGCCTGTGGGCAGGAGTTAATAGCACACTTCAAGCCTCGAGTGCCAGTGTAAAGCACTCATTGAATTGATGACTTTTTTTCAGTTGCATTTTCCTCCTTGTGCTTTCAGCAGTTCAGAAGTTGGGATGCTCAAATTGCCCATCTTGACCTCAGTTGTCTCCTGTGTTAATAAAATGCCCTGTGCTGCTACTTAGGCCATTAGTTGGGACTCGGAAGTTTTATTTCTGGCTCTGCAATTATCCCACTGCTGTAATTTCCTTATCTGGATTGGGGATAAATAACAAAGCTCTCCTTCTTTGCAGATTTGATGATGAAAAATGCTATATAAGGGTTCAATGTTGTTATGGGAACAAATATCACTTTGTTTGCATGGCTTGACCATCTTAACAAGCAAGCAGAGAGTTGATGACCAAATCAAGATAAGAATTGAACAAATGAGGGATAATGAGCAACTTCAGACTATAGACTTCATCTTTTCCTTCTGCATGACAGTAATTCACTTTTATGTCTGTCTGTAGAGGATTTTTTAGTCTGTGAATCATTTGCCAGTTGGGTGTAGAAATCTTTTAGTTTGCTTGCTTCGTGATTTGCTTATCATTTTAGATGCCAAATAAGTTACTTATTAGTTTGTATGATCATTAGCAATCTCAGCATAGAATCACATATTATAAGGTTGACTTTCCAATTTTAATGTTGGACGGTTTTCAAGTGCATTTAAAGGGCATTTCCTTGGGGAAAAAAAGTGAAAATTATACTTTAACAGTGAACTATCTTTATAACAGGAAAAAAATCGTCCTTCATTAAAACTTCGCTCTAAATCTGTTATGAAAAGGGCAGCGGAAAACCGATCATTTAAAAAATATTTTCAAACTTCTTTGCCTGTTATTTCACTCAGTGCCATGGGTTAGGTCATTCTGGTCTTTCAGAGTTCATGCTCATGACAGCTTGTATGGGATTGACTTCTGGGTTGTAGAGTGGAAAAAAAAAAACACCCTCAGTTCAATTTGCATAACATTTTTAACCAGGAAACATGAGGGAATGGTTTGTCAGGTGGAGTATAATAATTGTAACTTCAAAAACCTACTCTGATTTATTTGAGTTGAAGACTATTTACCTTCAAACAGAGAAGGTTTTTATGGGATATTGGGAAGGAATTCCTCCCTGGCAGGGTGGGCAGGGCTGGCACAGGGTGCCCAGAGCAGCTGTGGCTGCCCCTGGATCCCTGGCAGTGCCCAAGGCCAGGCTGGACATTGGGATTTGGGACAGTGGGAGGTGTCCCTGCCATGGCAGGGTGGGATGGATGGGCTTTAAGGTCCCTTCAAACCCAAATCTTTTGGGGATTCTATTTCTGTATGCTGAGAGTTGCTCCAGATTTCCTGAGAATGACCATGGGTTTGGGTGTGAACAGCTGAAAAATATTTTTTTTGAAGATTTTATATCTTCAAAACCACAGAGCGAAATTTTCTGGCTGCTTTAATTCCTGAAACCCCAACATTGTGATAAGATTCCACAGGTTTCCCGGAAAACAGTGGGTATTTCTCACTGGTGTGCAGACACTCAGGATTCTGCCTTCCCCCTTGGAGAAATCCTTTTGTCAGCCCACGTGCTGTTGGGTTTGCACATCCCTCGTGGTGAGTGGGGCTGTAACACAGGTTTAAAACCAGTGGGAGTGCTGCCTGTACCTCGGGGACATTAAATGCAGAATCATTCTAATAGGCAGGTGCTAAATGTGCCAAATTTCACCCCAAAGTGCTCACAGACTGCTGGTGCTGTCGGTTCTGCTCACTGACTTTTATGGACTATCAGGATTTATTGACCCAGCAGGGGAACAGTGACAGAGGTGATTGTGCCCTGCTCCCAGGTTCCCTTTAGGGGCAATAAGAACACCTGGTGTGCACTGTAAATCTGAACTCAACTCGTGTGTGTCTGGCACGGGCTTTAACTGCTGAGCACTCACTGATGGTGTGAACGTGAAACTTGGGTGATTCTGCACAGACCTTGACGTTTTCTGTAGGGAAAAATTGGCTCTGCTGTCCCTGGGTAATGACAAGGTTGAGAGAGAGAGACTGTGCAGCAATGAGCCCTTGCATGGGTGCTGGAGCCAAGGTGATTTTCTCCTGGTAACTATTCTAACAGCTTTTAATGCCCTACATCCACACTATTAAGTTCACCACCTGAATGATGTACTGGCAAAGAAATAACATTTCTTATGCCTGAGTAATTGAGGATCCAAGTCTGGCCCAATAGACTTGATTTACAAAAATGTGTTCACGGCTCCTTTCTTTTACTGGTGCAGTAAATCACAGGAACTGTCAGCCAGCATCATGGGATGGCCCAGACAGCTGTGATTAGCATTGCAAGGCTCTCTTCATATTCAGTAATAAATAAATAAACAGGTATTTCAGCAACTTGTAGCACTCTGCTTGGAGTAATTACGAGCCACCTTATTCTATATGTGCCACAGAGTAGAAACATATTTTTATTAATTTCTTTTTCCTGGTGGGAAAAGTTGAAATATGGGCAGAGCATGTCTACTAAACTAGATATCTTCATTTTATTCCTGTAAAATTAATATCTCCTACTGTCGCCGAAAAGAAAATAATCATATAATTTAAGGAACAGAAAAATGCTTGTGCTGACTCTTCTCAGCACATTGCATCTTTGCTGACTTGTGTTCAAAATGCACATGGGTAAAATTAAGTAGAGAATGTTTGTTTCTTTATCAAAGAGTTTCTTTTCTCTCTTGCTGTTCTTTTTCTCAACCCATATTAATTTTATGTACTTGGTGTTAGTCAGAAGACATCACTGTAAAAACTCCCCTTAGCACATTTGCATTGATGTGGGATCCCTAAGCTGTAAAGACCTTGACCTTTTGCTGGGAAAGTTTATCCACTTCATCCCGTGCTATTTTCCAAGCTAGTTAAAAAAAAAAAAAAAAAAAGGCATTTTTTTATTGCTTGACAGAACCTCCTCCTTGAAAACCCTCCAGCTGTTGACTTGCACAAGTGCAGCTGAGGCCTCACTGGTGTGCTGGAGCTGGAGCTGATGGGGACAATGCCCAGCCCTGGTGCTGGGATTTAGGTCCTTTCATCCCTTTGCCACCCACACGTCCCTGAAATAGGATCAACCTTTGTGGAGTGCACTGAGAGCAGAGGCAAGGCAGGTTTGATGTACAGAGCACGCTGCTGTGGGAGCAGGTTGGCTCCAGGAGCAGCCACAGCAGTGCCAGAGCTCCATCCTGGCCAGAATTCCCTCCTTTGGTGCCATTCTTCTCTTCTCAAAGTCCTCCGGGACAAATCTGTGAATTACCTTCCTCTATTTTGCAGGGATCTGCAGCAGGCACAATTCGAGCAGCATTTAAATATTTATTTGTCATTTCCAGAGCACTATCTGAGCCTGACTGGCAGGTTTTTTACTTTGTCATTTGTGTATCTGTTCGGGAGCAATGCATGGATGGAATGTGAAGGTGACATTGCAGCAGGGACTGCTCATCCCTCTTTGTTTGTTCCTCCTCTGCCACCCGGGGATGCAGGAGCCTGGGAAGCTGCTGGTGCCATCTGTGGCATGGCCAGAGGCAGTGGGTGATGCCAGCCCAGCTCCTGGCTCTGCTCAGACACTGGGCAGCCTCACATGGACACTGGGATGTCTCACAGCATCTCTGTGCCCTGCTCCTGGCTCTGCTCAGACACCAGGCAGCCTCACATGGACACTGGGGTGTCTCACAGCATCTCTGTGCCCTGCTCCTGGCTCTGCTCAGACACCGGGCAGCCTCACATGGACACTGGGGTGTCTCACAGCATCTCTGTGCCCTGCTCCTGGCTCTGCTCAGACACCGGGCAGCCTCACATGGACACTGGGGTGTCTCACAGCATCTCTGTGCCCTGCTGCCTCTCCCCTTGCTGTGCCACACCGAGCTCACTGCGAGGCAGGGCAGGGCAGGAGTGACCAGCTGTTGGAAATGTGAATTGCATTCCCCCATTCACCCAGGAGTCTGTCAGCTCCCTCTGACCTTCGGGGAAACTGAAAGACAGAGTGACTGTACTTGTGGAACATCAGAACAATAAAATGCCTTTGTAGCCCAGACATGCAGACACTGTGCCCATACCCACAGAGGAAGAGATTAGATTTTAATTTCTCAGCTTTAAAAATCCCAACAGATTTACCATATCAGGGCACCTAACTCTGATTCGGGCCACAAGGTTTCTAGGACAGTCATAAATCCCATTTAGGAAGGGTGCAGGTTTTTCCTTTGTAGTACTCAAGGCATGCAAAACCAGCAGCAGGCTGAGTCTTCAGTGCAGACTGGACACAGGTTTTCTCATTATAATTATTAACTGGTTTCAGTTATTCCTCTGTGAAATAAGCCCGTGGTCGATTTTTAAAGTTTAGGAACTTGCTGCAACCAGACAGCCCCCAGCAAGGGAGGCCACAGCTGTCTGTGCCTGGTTGTTCCACAGGGGGAATGATCCTCCCTTTTCCCTTTTCCCTTTTCCCTTTTCCCTTTTCCCTTTTCCCTTTTCCCTTTTCCTTCCCCGGGTGGGAACACCTAGAATGGAGCCCTCTGATAATTTTCCCTTCATGTTACAGAAGAGTCTTGGCCAAAATCCTGGAGAAGCTTCCCTGGGGAGCTGCAGCATCACTGCAGGGAGTGCTGGATGTGAGGAGGAGGAGGATTCTGGGGATTCATGGAGTTCTTTAAGGAAGGCAGTGGGAGGTGTCCCTGCCCATGGAAGGAGGGTTGGAATGAGATGGTTTGAAGGTTTATTTCCATTCTGTGATTCCATGAGTCTGTGACAGCCCCAAAAGTGTGGAGTGAGCCCCTGGGCAGGCTCTGAGCTGAGGCTGCAGTGGGTGCACTTGAGCACAGAAATCAGCTCTGCCTTTGTCATGGGAAGTATTTCCAGAGATTTTGGGGAGCAGTGAATTCTTGCTGTTTAAACTCACCGTGAAACCACAAGAACTGCTATAAATTGTCTGGTTCTAATAAAGCCAGTGCTGTAAATCAGCTGATGGATACTTGTATAAATCTTGTATTTTTTTCCCCAAGTTTTCCTACACTTTTCACTGAAAAAGTTTTTGATATAAACCCTTTCCTTCAATCTGACAGCTTTTTTTCTTGCCTGTCCTCTGTCCATACAATCCACTAATAACTTCAGCCCCACGGATCTCCTCTCCAGGAAATGCCATTAAGATTTTCTTTCAGCAAAAGTGAGCAGCCCTTCAGAAATCCTTTATCAGGTCTGGTTTTTCCTGTTGTGGTTTGCCTCTTGCTTTCCTTTTTATTTTTTTTCCCATGGATAGCTGTAATTTAAAGCTTACAAGATCGATAAGTCCAAGATGCACAGCATAAATGGGAGAAGCAGACAAACAACTGGTAAAGATAGGAGACAGCTGATGAAAATGAATTCAGCTATAAAGCATTTGAGTTACTGTTCTCTGCTGTGATTTCTGAGAGAGATTATAAAATAGGAGGAGGGGGGAGGTACAAATCATCATTCCCTCCTCCTTCAGAATCCCAGGTTGAAATAGTGTTGAATTTCTTTTTTTTTAAACTATGTCACTAAATAAACAGGAGATTTTTTTTTTTTTTTAATTTGGAGGAGAGCTTTTAATCAATTGCAGGAGAATTGGCTTAATACAGAGCTAACTGGGGGAAGTGTAATAATGGCAGGAAGTCTGGACCTGATGCAATAACAGCATCTTGCCTTGAACTCCTTGAATGCAGCCCAGTGATAAACTGAAATCCTGAAAATGGCCTCTGTTCGTGGCAGAAGGATTTTTCCACTCTGCTTTGCAGCCCTGGTGATTCTGCATGGGGCTGGCTTGGGGTTGGCTCTGTTTTCCAGCCCAGGCATGTCTTGCAAAGCTTGGCCCAGGCTGGCACAGCTCGGCTGGGCTGTGCCCAGCTGGCACAGGCTGTGGCTCAGGCAGTTTGCATTTGGCATTCCAAATTGCAGTCACATTGCTTAGGGGAGGTGCAGGCTCGCTGAAAGGCCGAGTGCAGTGCCAGCAGGAGAGCAAACATTGCTGGGCTAAAGCCTCAATAGAAGTCAAGAAGGATTAAGGTGCAGCTGAAAGTAGAATTAGGGTTCCTAAATCACCGCCGAGCTTTTCTGTTCACATCAAAACCAGAATTTATCGACAGAGGGGTCAAACTGTAAAATATACGTGCTAGTGAGTTGTGTTTCAGTGAAACTGCAAACTTCTGTTGATGGGGAGATTCTTATAAGTGTCCCCCGTGTGCCCATGGCCACAGAAACTCCCTGAAAGGCTAAAGATGTGTGTGGCAATAAGCACTGACATTTTATACCTTTACATCTGTGTGTGCTGAAATTGTCTCTGTTTACCCCAAAAAGATCAGGGGCACTTTGCAATATGAATTTGAAACGCTCTGGGAAAGGAGGTCCAGGTGCACCTGGGCACTTTGGAAGAGGGATTGGCCCTGTCCATGGGGAAATATGTCTGTCTGCACCTGGTGAGATGAGAGCAGATAAAGAGATTATCAGGTAGTGACAAGAAAGAAAATAGGTTAGCTGAATTCCTCCTTATCACTTCTTCTCCCTCAAGACGTCTCGCTGAATATCTTGTCATTCATACTGAGAGGCTGGAAGGAAAATCACCTTTAAAGGTGACCCACAGAGGTAAAACCAGCCCAAAATGGTGCTCGTGTGCTTCTTTTGCTCCTGGGTGACACAGGGATCAGTCTGGTGTTTACAGTGTGTGGGCTGTAACACTGGGGAGAGCAGGAAAAGTGGGATTAGAGCTCCAA
Organism: Acridotheres tristis; assembly: GCA_037013685.1. NCBI lineage: Eukaryota > Metazoa > Chordata > Aves > Passeriformes > Sturnidae > Acridotheres > Acridotheres tristis. The sequence goes on along the minus strand of CM072899.1, from coordinate 2,784,391 downwards.
AGTCTTTTCCATCCTGTGACCCAGCTGGAGGTGGGAATGTCGAGGTCAAGAGCAGAGGTGTGTCCTGTCTTGTAATAAAGATACAGAAATGCAGCTCTTGGTCAATGTGTTTAAAACAGGTGGAATGTATTGGAGGAAAAAAAACCCAAAAAAACAAACAAACAAAAAACCAGAAAACAGTTAAGGGATCTGTTTCCCCTTGGATGTGCTTTTCTTCCACGAGCCTTTTTTTGTTTATTTTTCTTTAAAGGAAAGTAACTATTGAAAATCACTTTGAAACGTGTTTCATGTTAGTAGAGCAATAATGTAGGTGGTGATTGATAAGATTTATTGTTTCTGGGTTTGTGTTATCTTGTGATTCTGAGGAAAGCTGAATCTTATCTGTTTGGTGCTGTATAAACACTTAACAACTTCAGAGAGCTTGTAATGTAAGCAGACAAGAAAGGCAAAGGAAGAGAGGAGAAATGTGCAGAGAAGTGCCTCGTTCTAAGGCCACAAACCAGATTTAGAATAAAAATCAGATCTTCTCACTTCAGCCCGTTTTTTTCTATTCCATGGAGTATGTTGCTTTTGTTATTCAAATATGGAGAACCCTCTCCTTTTCCAGGTGAATGAAGGGCAAGGAGAATGAGATCAGACAGAAACTCAGCACACAAGGGGGAAAAAAAATAAAGCAAAGGAATTGTACTGATAAAGGTACTGGTTTTAGATAAATTCAACGTGTGACATGCCATTACTCAAATCACAATTCTGTCTTTATTTCTAGATGCAGTAAAATGGGGAGAAGGATTCAGATGTAAAACTACAACCTGACCATGCATTGAGGAGGAAACAGCCACATGTACTGGTTAGAAATGCATATTTCTGTTTTGGATGTTGATTTTATTTGCCTCTTTTTCTGAACCATCACAGTTCATTGTAACCATTCTGGACCCGTTTGATGCCATTTCTGTCTGGAAGCAGCTCTCTATAAAAGCACAAACACGTGTGTGTGTGTGTGTTTGTGCATTTAGGTGTGTTCTGGAATGATTCCCTGTGATTTTAATTCCCTGGAGGGTGTGGATGTGCTTTCAGAGCCTGACAGCTCCGAGGTCAGATGGAGCTTGTTTGTCTTCTCTTTTTGCAGCTCAAGCAAACATTGGTTATTGTGTGTGGAGCCGAGCCCTAAGCCTGGCTTTATCCTGTTGTAACAACTAATTGGTGAGGAAATTGTGATTTTACATTTTAAAAAGCCCCTCAGTTCTGGAGAAAAAGGTGCTGTGACCATTCTACCCTGATTATTTCAAGGTCAGTGTCCCCTTCTGCTCTGCAGCAGCTGCTGGTGGCCATCAGGGCAGGGATGGATTTCCTTGGATTTCCTAAAAGTTGCAGAGAAATAGCGGAAGAGCAGGGCCTTTGTGGTGGCACTGCCAAGCACTGTTCAGCAGGGAAAAAAGCCTTTGGAGCCCTGCAGTTATTTATGGCTTGGACCTCTCCAGGACAGTTTGTTTCCATGGGATTTTAGTGCCCAGGGACCCTTCCTGTAGGGAGATGTGCCTGGAGGAAATAATCACACTGGCAAAGGGGTTCTGTCTGTTTGTTTAACTATTTTAAAATCCTATTCAGAAAAAAAAAACAAAAAAAAACCCAACAAAACACCTCCTGTAATTCTGTTTTCTTTCTGTTTGTGGCTGCTGAAAAGGGAGTCTTGGTTACCAATATATTCATTTCCCATGAACTTTTATTAACAGGAGCTTCAAGGTAAAAGCTTTGTCTATAATGGGAATTATTTACTCCAGAATTTCCTTTGGAGCTGCTATTTTTTAGGATTTTGTGCTCTTCTCGCTGGCCTTGACTACTGTAGAGGGCAGACTTCTTATGTATCTGCTGCTGAATTTCATTTTGGGAACTTTTGTGGTCTGTAAAAGTCAGACTGATAAAGTTATTGACAAAGTGAAGTGTCTCTGGATAGTGTTTAAAATGTTTTAGATTTTTTTAAAAATTCTTTTCTTATACCCACTGATAAATGGATTTTTTCCATTACAGACAGTGATTGTTCCAAGTAGAAAATAATTTACTAATTTCTGATTAACCCCAGCTAATCAGGCAGGCAGCAGGATCCAGCTGCTGTGTAAGTCCAGATCTCCATAAAATCTGGTTATATTTCCATTTATCTCATTGTGGGAGAAGCTCTGAATGAAAAACTGACTTCCTGGTGTGTTTGGGAGTTAGCTGATAAACTTTCCCTCTTTCCTGACCATGCAGCTGGAAAGGCCAGCATGGAAGTCTGGCTGGTTTTGGGGTATGAATGAAAAAGAAGAAAGATACACACTGCTTTTCTTGGGGGACAATCTGTGTTATTTCTTCTTGCACACCTCCAGAACCTTCTCCCACCTTTTGTCTTTTCTTCTTGCATGTCTCCAGAACCTTCTCCCACCTTTTGTCTTTTCTTCTTGCACACCTCCAGAACCTTCTCCCACCTTTTGTCTTTTCTTCTTGCACATCTCCAGAACCTTCTCCCACCTTTTGTCTTTTCTTCTTGCACGTCTCCAGAACCTTCTCCCACCTTTTGTCTTTTCTTCTTGCACGTCTCCAGAACCTTCTCCCACCTTTTGTCTTTTCTTCTTGCACACCTCCAGAACCTTCTCCCACCTTTTGTCTTTTCTTCTTGCACACCTCCAGAACCTTCTCCCACCTTTTGTCTTTTCTTCTTGCACATCTCCAGAACCTTCTCCCACCTTTTGTCTTTTCTTCTTGCACACCTCCAGAACCTTCTCCCACCTTTTATCCCCAGCCCTTCTCTCTGGGAGGGTGTCCCATGGGCTGAGCTGTTCCATTTCCAGGGAGGAGCACGGGAAATGCAGGTGCAGCATTCCAAGTGCACACCTGAGCAGTTTCCTGTATGGAATCACAGAATCATTTAGGCTGGAAAAGACCTTTAGGGCCATCAAATCCAACCGACTGCTGAGGCCACCACTAGCCATGTCCCCATGTCCCCAGGTGCCACATCCACGTGGTTTTTGAATATTAAGGAAGTGCTAAAGTGCTGCAGAGCTGGAGCTCGGCTGTGCCTGCAGTGTGGATGTTTGGAACTGGAATCTTTCTTGCCTTTGGATCCCAGCTCCAGCCACCCACTTTAATGTTTTTGTGCTGTTTCCTCTGTGTCTGAGCTGTTTCTCGGGGCAGGGATCAGCCTCGTGACCTCCCTGCCCTGCATGACCAGAGAATGAACCCAGAGCCATTCAGATGGGGCTCCAGACTGGAGTTAATCTGTGCTGCCCCACAAATAACTGCATTTACTCACACAGGGGCTTTTATTTATGCATTTCTCCTCTTTGTCAGAGAGAGAGGAATTGTAATTAAGATTTCCTTGTGAGATGAACTCCCTATATTTAGAGCATTATTGGTGAATATATTACCTTTTAAAAGATATTTGGCAGTGGGAAAGTTGATAATCGTTCATTTTCATTGAAAATTCAGGGCATGATATGTGAGGCTGTGTTTATGAGGAGGGTATGTGGTCCTGTCATTTTCTACTTGCTTAAAAGCCACATAAGTGGTTGAGGAAGCTCCCATCCTGAGGAGAAGAAAGGGCTCATTAAAAAGATTAGCTCATAGAGAACAAATTAAACTTCAGTGCCCTGCATAAAGATTATAATAACTGTAATAATAAATGAATTAATAATGCATTAAAGGAGAATTCCTCCAGTCAGCTTGTCACACGCTTATCCTTGAAAATTGACTTCAGCGACGAGTGTCACATGAGCTAATGACCTTAACTGATGGATTTGGGATTTTTCCACACTCCAAAATCCACTCAAACCCATATTTCTGTATTTTTGACAGTTATTTTTCTGGATAGAGATGAAATCAGTTGGGCCATTTGGTGCTGCAGGCTGGGTAGGGAAAGCTCTAGTTTTAACCTCAGGTAATCAGAATTGGTAAATCCTGAACCCTTGGAAGGGGAAAAATTGGCAATCCAGGGCTGGAGGCTGCACAGCTGCACCAGAGGTGAACACCTTGGGCTGATGTGGGATGCAGAATTTATGTAAAACTGCCAGAGAGTAGGTTTAGATCAAATATTTGGAAGAAATAATCCCCTGGGAGGGTGGGCAGCCCTGGCACAGGGTGCCCAGAGCAGCTGTGGCTGCCCCTGGATCCCTGGATGGGGCTAATAAAAATAGCTAATCAAAATAAATTTGAAGGTTTTGTTCTCACTGTTATAAATATGAAATTATCAGGATTTAGGAATTAATTACCAAGTTCAGCACTGAAATAGGAGGCATCCGTAGGGTTTTAATTGAGGAATTGATGCTGAGGCATCTCTAGACAGCAGAAAAGTGAGAATTTGGGGATTTCTGCTGTCTCCCCTGGGTAAGGGCTGAATTTCTAATGGTTATTGCACTGGGGAAAAATTGAATTAAGAGAATTGATTCAGACATGGTAAGCCAAAGCTGGTTGTAAAATGCATCTTTAGGCACCTGGGTACCTTTAAAATTAATCCATTATTCACTCCTGAAACTCCAACCTGCTCCTCTAAACCCAGGCACTGCTGAGGATGGAGTTTATATGAGCTGTGAGGTGGTTAATTTTTAGAATCATGCAAGAATTGAGGCTGGAAGGGACCTGGGGAGGTTCAAAAAGGAATCTGTGGGTTCCAGAGATTACAGGGAACACTTGCCCTATTCCTGCAGGATCATGGAATGGTTTGGGTTTGAAGGGACCTCAGAGATATCTCAATCCATGGGCAGGGACATTTTCCAGTTGCTCAGTTTATAATGATGATGTCACACTGGTGCTTCTGTGTGTCCCCAGTTACACCTGCAAACAGGTATTTGGAGGTGTTGATTTAACACTGAGCTTTGCCTGTGAAAGCCATGAAAGCAAATTCCTTCTGGGATGCTTTTTTTTTTTTTTTTTTAATTTGAAAATAACTGAAAATTAATCTCCAGTGTTTTGTTGCTTTTATTGGAAGGGTATTTTTAATAAAAATCTCATTCAGTATAAAAAGGACAACATCAATGAGGTTCTTATCAGTGCTCTGCATCATGTTAATACCAGAGCCAACAATGAGTTGTGCAGGTATTATACCAGAACAAAGGAAATTATTCCAGGGATTTTATCAGAGAATATTTTGAGTTTGCTTGTCAAGCCATGCAATATGTGCTCTGCTTTATTTGCTGGCTGGTGTCAGAGCAGCTGAACAGTTGCTGGAGTTTACACAGGGATTCTTTTCTCTCCCTGCACTGGTTTGCTTTGGCACAATATTTGATTCACGCCAGGAAAATAGTGAGATATCAAATAAAAGTGCTGCATTAATACCTGGAATTGTTGCAGCTCATGCCTCTGCCTCATTTGAAGTAGTCACTCGGGGTGCTGGAAATACAATCCTCTTTTCCAGCAGTGAATTCTGCTGGATTTTGGAGCAGAGCAGGGAAAGCCCAGGCTGGCAGTGGTAATGAGAGAAGCACAGCCCTGCTCCTCCAAACCTCCCTGACTCGTGCCCAGGGCAGCAGAGTGCTGAGGTGTTCTTAAATTTCCAGTAACGAGCCCGGGCTCATTAGCACTCTCATCAAATGGCTTTCAGTTGCTATCAGTCTGACTTGGATTTGAATTGATGACCTTGAGATAAAAGGCTTTTTATTCTATTACCCATCTCCTGAGCCATCAAGTCTTTAATATGCCGTGTAAAATCAGTTTTCAGATGGTATTTCTTTTATATAATGTCATCATTTGTTACTAATGATGTCTGATTTTGGGTGCTACAAGCTATAATTGTGCACAATAGTACTTTTGTTATTCCTATTATTTCAGATTTATCTGCTGTATTACCAGATACTTGTAGACACAGAGAAGATAGATTGGTAATAGAGTGTAAACCAGTTTTATATAAACGAGTTAATAAAATCACATAAACATACAAAGTTAAATTCATCATCAGCAAAGCTCATCAGTTACTTTAGTAAATTGAAGTATAAAATTCTGCTTTGATGCTGAAATAAGCTTAACTGCAAAATGCTATATGGGACCACCAAATGCATGGAAAATTAAGGAAAACTGAGTAAGAATAGGTAATACAAACATCACAGTGAAGGAAGTTTTTTACATGCCACCCTTTTCCTCCTGAAGGCTTTTCCCTGAGGATAATATGGAGAAGATCATGTTAAAAACCCAATGTACACAGGAGTGTTAGAAATGTAACAAGGGAGCTTTTCCTATTCTGGTTTTATGTCACTGTGTTTGTTTGGAAAAGATCAAACTGGGAGCATTGGGATCAAGAGGTGCCTTTAGGGAGGGATGCTTTGGGAATTCTCAGGTATGGACAACTTATTGTCCATAATTGATCTGGCTTGAAGGTTTCCAACATGAATTTGAAAAGGAAGACATTACAAGGCTGGTGCTGCAGCAGTTAGTTGTGCCAAATTAAATGGTTTTGTTCCAGAGGACATAATAACGTTTCTGTAAGATGTTATTTATTGGGTTTTGATGCTAAAAATAAGGGGTAGAATGCAAATCTGGCCCAAATTTGAAGGACTGAACTAGCTGAGCCCTCTGGCCCCAGTGCATCCCCTGCCTCCAGCAGAGCTGGGTGTGCCAAGGTCATTCTGGAAGCTCCCAGCAATGGGTCACAGCAGCTTTCTTGGAGATAAAGTATGAGAACGATAAAGTGTACAGCTCAGACAGCTTTCCATACTATCTGTCCTTAATTTCCCTCGCAGTGAATTAAGGCAGCCACTCCTGGTGTTCCCAAAGTACAACTGATTGGAGCCTCCTTAATTAAACCCTGTGGTGTGTTGGAATATTGCTGCCATGCCCCTTTTCCAGCTCTCTCTTTATGGGGTGAGCAAACATCCTCCTTTCTAGGTCATGTTTTCTGAATCTCACATGGATAATTACCTCCTGTGTCCTGTGCTTAACATCTGGTAATATTTCCCCAAACACCACTTGTGGCTGGCAGCAGCCTCTCCTTGCTGACTCACACTTGGGTTTTATCCTTTCCAACCTCTCTTCCCACTGCCTGTCTGAAAAAAAAAATCATCTTTTTAAAGCTTGCTCTTGGTTATTTCCAAATTAAGTAGGACTTTGAATATATTTTTATTAAATTATCTTCATTATTTCGGATTGTTTTTCACCAGAAGTGTTGTCCTTTAGGGTCCTGGTGGATCTCTCTCACTGTGTATGACTCATGGAAATGTGGGGTCAAGTCAAAAACTTGTGCTGGTGTGGGCCCTCAATTTGGAAATGGAAAGACAAAAAATAATCTTTGAGTGTGTTTATTGTCAGTGTAAACTCACAAGTTGCTGAATGGACCTTGCTGTGACAAACATATTCTGTTTGTCTATTCAAAATGCATCACATCTAATTCCCTCCTGTGATAGGGTAATTATCCTGAATTTAAAAAAAAAGAAAAAGGAAAGATCTGGTTGACATGATTAGAACTTCACATCTTGGCAGTTTCTTCTCACTTTATATTCCTGGAGGCCCTTAAAATTTAATTGTTTATTCATTTGTTCCTGGGTCTTCCAGTGATCTGAATTTAGGCTTATGGAGCCCTCCTTTTTCCCATTTGTAAAAATAACTGCTCTGTTTGACCATCTCTTGCCCTCAGCCATTCCCAGGGAGTGCTAAAAACTAATTCCTGCTAATTGAAAGAGAACTGCAGCAGATGCAGAAGTATTTCAAAAGGAATTTAATCCTTAGTGACTTTTCCAGCTGTGTCTTACCCACACAGGCCTCAGCTCTCTGCTCAGGTCCAATTCCAAGTTAAAATGAATTCTCTTTAGGGTCTGGTCACTGTAAAACATTTTTTTTGTGAAAAAAAAGAGGTTAAAAAAGATGTAGAAAATGGCAACCTTTTGTGATTTGCAGTTCTTTCTCAGGTAGGTAAGGAACTAACGTTGCCCTTTACCTTTACAATCCCTTTTTTGCAGGCAAGGTAGGAAGAAGGGAACTTGTCACCAAAAGTAAAAGGTTCTTTTGTAAGTGACCATCTTTATTTTTATCTTTTGATTAATCATGGTTAATTCAGCTATTGAAGGATTAGAAAAACTCATTAGCATTTATATGAACGACTTCTTATTGCTTAATTAGTCTCCATTAGTTGGATTGGAAGACTTGAAGATCCACATTTCTGCATTACTCACCCAACCACCATAACCAGGCAGCTTTTTTTTTTTTTTTTTTTTTTTTTTTTTTTTAATAAGTGCACTGCAGGTGTGGTTATGTTCTCCTGTTGCATTTCCCTTTTTTGGTGTCTTTATGTGTGATCCTCACTCAGGTCCAGGTCTGAGTGAAGCAAATCCAGTTTAACAGCAGCAGCAGGAGGAGGAGGAAGAGTTGGTTTTGGGCAGCCCAAGCATCCAACACAGAGGACTTAGAGGGGTGGGAAGGGTTAAACTGGAAATCTTGCCCATCTTGGTGTGCACTGGGATTTTTGGAGCTTGGTGACACTGCACTGTTTCTCTTGACAATGGCAAAAGGTATATTGGAATAATAAATACATGGTAAATATGGTAAATGTATTTAAAAAGAATTGTGAGCCACACATTCTGAGATCCTGTCAAAAAATTGCAGCCTGTTTTTTTTTTGTTATGCTTCAATAGTTTATTCCAAGTCTTGCCCCTGCAGATTTGGAACGTTAATGTATTTCATTCTGCTATGAAGAATATTCCTCTTTTCTGCAATGCCACCTTCCACTTAGGGATTTCTGAGACAGATGTGATATTAAACTACCTTCAGTCTTGTGCTTTGGAATAAAAGAAATCATTTAAAAGCAAAAAACAACACAGTACCCTTCAGAAAATGGAAATACAAATTCATTTTCTGAAAGTGACTGAGCTACTATTGAATTATTTTCTAGATTCATTATGTGACAGAATAGAATAAGAAAATGTCAGAGAATGGAAAGCGATTAAAAATGAAAGAATTATTAGCAAAAAGTAGATAAGCAAATGCTGTATATGCAGATTTGCATCCTGTGACGTAAGGAGGATTACAGAATTAATTTACCAATGGCATTTATTTTGGAAGCCAGTTCAGATAAATACCAAAGTCAGTGGGGCAAACCCAGAAATGTCGGTTAAGAATAGTAAAAAAAAAAATGTATTCATTTTTTCCTTATCAGGTAAAACACTAAGCTAATAAAAAATAGGAAGATGATCAGTCTAGCAATTAGAATTGCATTTTTCTCTGAAGTTGTGGTGCCTTGGAAGGCCTCAAAGAGCGACGGCGTGCAGATGGGATTTGTGAGGCAGACTTGGCACTGCCAGGGTTCCATCTGGAGGCAGCAGTGGCTGCTGTGAGTTGGTGAGGAGCTGCCTTGTTCCCTGAATGCCAGTCTGAGTCCCAGTCTGAGTCCCAGTCTGAGTCCCAGTCTGAGTCCCAGTTCTGACACTGATCCCTCCTGGGTGGGATTCCTGATCTGGGTGGGATTCCCTGAGCTGAGGTTTCTCCAGGAGAGAACAACCCCACAGTGCCTCTCCAGCCAGGGCAGAGGTGGCAGAGGTGGCATTGGCCATTCCCTTGATGCTCTCAGTTTAGCTTTCATATTTTTATAAATTCTGCACTGCATTAGGATATAACTCTGAACTCCATAAAGTGTTCCAGGTTCCCCTCCCAGCTCAGGCACACAGAACAATCCTTTTCCAGCCCCACAGCCAAGGACACGCTGCAGCTCCAGCCCCAAAAAGTGCAAACAGCAGCGAATGGAGGAGAGAATCTGGGAGGATGGGACTGCAGAACCTGGAGCTGGGATTGGACAATGAACCCAAGATGGAAATGGACCCAAACTGATAAAAGTGTGAAAACTCCTGACCCAGGGTCCATCTTGGGTGTAGCCATGGCCAGGCTCTCGTGCTGCCCAAGGTGAATCCTTTGAAGGGCTTTTAATAAATCCCTGCTTTATTCCTTTAACTCTGTTCCAGGGAGCCTCTCCAGGCATCCCCCTCCCTGTCCTGGGGCTGTGCCAGCTCTGGCAGCACCAGCCCTGCCCTCCTGTCCCCAGCCAGGTGCTCGCTGCTGTGCCCTCCTGTCCTGCCTGTGACAGTGCTCGGGTGGTGACAAGGAGCTGCTCACACAAGTTGCTGTTTGCTGGGAGCTCTTCTCCCCTCCCTGGCATTTCACTCCCTAGGGGTGCCCAGGATGATCCCAGGATTACACCCTGCCTAAATCAACCTCCTGGCAGCCACAGGAGGCTTGGGAGTCATTGCAGCTCCCATTTCTAAAATTTTTCTTTCAGCTTTCTGCTGTCTCCTTTCATATCACCTGACAGAGATGTGAGAAATGTCTTGGGGATTTTACTTTAAATGCTGCTGAGCTATTGACATGTTCCCTCCAAACCCTTCCTGTCAGGCCCCATCATAAATTGCTGCACTAGAAGTTATTCCTGAGCAGCTGTAAGATGGATCGTTGTTCAGTTGTACCGACAGCCCTTGGGTTTTAATCTGTTTATTTGGCTGTACCATCTCCTGTGGCTGCCTGGAAATAGGATTTCCAAGCAGGCAGATACCTTCTGGAGAGTTCTCACTTTGCATATTTCCTCATGTGTCCATGTGAAAAAAAAAAAAAAAAAAAAAAAAAAATCAATTTCTTCTTAACATTTCCATGCCGAGCTTAGCATTTTTTATCCTGCCAGAAACAAAATCATTGGTTGTGTCTGAGTCTGGCAAAGCAGGGCAATGAGTTATTGCTCAGTGGCCTGATGCACCTTTTCCCCTCAGTGTCATTGTTCCTCTGTCCCTGCCCAGGGCTAAGGGTAAGTACAGGACAGGAGCTATTCAGTGCCTGGCATGATTTGGATGGAATTTATTATCATTAGCAGGAAGAGTAAAGCCAGTTGCCACACGAGCTCATTCCAAGGGAATTATTTCCATACATACATTTAGGAAGAGTCAGCCACAAGTGCTGCTGCCTCATTAAATTCAAGGACTTGGGTACTGTTTTATGGCTCTCCCAGATTTTAACAGCCACAGCTTTTCCAAAGGCTGCTGGAATGTGAGGGATGATTGTGAGAGGGATCCTGGCTGGATCCCTGCCTGGCTGAGGGCTGGCAGTGGGAGAGGGGCTGCTGCAGGTGTCAGGGCACTGGGATGGATGGAAAATCCACGGTGGGTTTTCCCTGGGGAGAAGCTGCTGAGGGATGCCCAGGATTCTGCCTGGAGGTCACTTGGCCTTGGCTGGAGCTGCCCAGCAGGTCTCTGCTGTCACAGCACGAGCTGTGTCTTGGGGACAGGGGTGAGGGGACACCCACTAACGAGGGACTCAGCCAGGACACAAAGGGACACTGTCTGTGCTCATCATCCCTCATTTGGGAGTTAATGAACGAGACACGAGGGCTATGAAACCTCTGCCACTGGGCAAGGAGAGCTCTCCACAGAGTTCTTGCTGCTTAATGATTTCATTTCGGCTTTGAGGGGCTCCTTGTTGCTGTGCAGTGGTTCTGGGCAAACTGGTTTTGGGGGAGGGATTGAGATTTTCAAGGAGGCTTCATGCCTGTGTTAGAGAAATGCTTATTTTTCTTAATTCTTCCACGAAATCCTGCAGATTAATGATGCAAAAAAGGCTTTTTGATCACCTGTTGAGCTGCTGTGTCCCTACAGGGTGGTTGTTTTCATTAACCAACTCGGGTTTACAATTCTACAATGCAGATTTATGTTAAAAAGTTAATAATAACCCTAGAGCACAAAATAACAGGGAAAGCAATTCTCTCCAGGTAATTAAAAATCGAGCCTTTCTGACAAAACAAGCTATTCTGTAACCTGTGAACCTAAAAGGCTCTCTTGGTTTCCTACTGCCTGACATCCCCAGTCCCTGCATGGGGCAGAGCTGGTGCCTGTTCTGCCTTCCCCAGCAGCAGGAGATCCTCCAGGGTTACTCACAGCCCGTGCTCTGCACAGCCTGAGCTGCCAGCAAACGGGCTGAGATTTGCCAGTCAGCTGCTCTCAAACAGAATTTGCAATGTCTTTTTTTCTCAGTGGCTGGAGTTTCTTTCTTTTGCAGCTCTCCTGCTTGCCAGAGGTGGAGGATAGCTGGGACAGGCTGTACAAGTGTAAGGAGCCTCATTTCCTCAACAAGCTGCCCCAGAAAAGAGCATTTCTTTTTCTTTTCTTTTTTTTTCCCTCTGCCAAGGGAAAAAAGAAAAAACAAAAAACACCTGTTCTCATTAATCCAGTTCATTTCAACATTATAACCTTTATCCCCCAGTCAAGATGTGCAGTTTTTGCCAAACCCCTGCTCATCACACAGGATTTTCATCTCTCTCTGAAGGGTTTGTATTTGAGTTTTTATCTTCAAGAGTGTTGGAGACTTCTGGGAAAGGGGTGTTTTTGGGGTCTCCCAACACCTCTGGGTGCTGGTGGGGTGAGGATGGGTCAGTCCCCAGAGATTGGATAATTCAGCATTTCTCAGTAAAACTCTGAAAGCCCAGCCTGGCATTGAACAAATGATCATTTCACCCTGAAGATTCTAACAGAGACATTTTTACATTTAAAACCAGCATTTTGGGAAGGAGTGGCTTTACCAAATCTTTCTGTATTTTAGCCTTGCCAAGGCACTCGTGGATCACCAAAAGAGCCACATTCAGAAAGCACAGGCAAAACTTTCTGCTTGTTATTTCTTTGTAATGAAGAGCAGTTCTTGATGCCACTCATTAAAGGATTTCTTCAGCCAAGGGGCTGGACCACGGACATTTGTCTCCCTCAGGGCTGCTGATGCTTTTGACAGATTTTTTTTTTTTTTAAGTTCCCATCATGAGCTGTAGCCTTTGGGCTCCCTGAGGGTTGCTGGCAGTGGCCAGCCCTGAAACTTTATTTTCCCTTCTTGCAGGAGGTGTTAAAGGTCAGTGAGAGAAGGTTGCCTGGTGTTAGGATTCACCTGAGCTTGGGTTTCTCGTGGCACTGGTTCTGCTCAAAGCCCTTCTCCCACCTGCAGGACAGGTGAGCTGGAATTCAGAGCTGTGTCTGGGGGAAAAGTGGATCCCACAGGAGGCAAGGACCGAGGGCTGGATGCTGGATGCTTGTGCCACAAGGCAGAAAAGGAGTGTTGTGCCACCGGTTTGGGGACAAATACATCAGGAAAGGATCATGTGTTAAAGGAATTGGGATTTTTCTGTGTGTGTGTGTTTTGCTGTAGAGTGATAGAACTGCAAAGAACAGAGATTTCCATAAAAAAATATCAAATAAACATCACTGATTCTTTGCCTTGCTGTGAGTTAAGTGTCCTTTACAGATCCCAGATGTGTATTTATGTGTAGAAAGAATAAATATTGTATTCCATGTGCTCAGGTAGGAGCTCTGCCATCCAGAGCACAGCACCTGATCCTTAGGGACTGAGCATCCCTGATCCATTACTGGGTGAACATTTAGGAATATTATTTTGATATTAATCTCTCCAGACTCCCATCACTTCATTGAGAAGTGTAACATAAGGAATTAGCTTAATTAGTGATTAGGGACTGTTAATTTGTAACTGTGTCTTGTCCAGTTCCCTGCTGAGTTGTCCAAATTAGTGGCCTGGATGCCCTGGATATTATTTACTTGTGTTCCAGCAAGATACGGCACCAGATCTCCTTCATTCCTCTTCCCTTGGGTTTGGATGAATCATCAGATTTCTCTGACTCAGTTGGGTTGGGTTTTTTTTGTTTTCTTTTGTCTCCAAGTCTGCCACTTTCACCCATCTGCAATCACTGAAAAGATGGATAAAAGTACTTGCAGGCTTTTATCTCACCAGGACGTTGCAGAGAAGCAGCAGCAAAGTGACGTAGCAAAGGCAGGTGCACACTGACTTCTGCTAGAAAATTCAGAATCATCAAAAATCATTTACTGTTTGGAAATGTAATTAATAAAAAAAGCTGCCATACATCAGAAATTGGTGCAAGGTCTTCTGGTGAATCCTGAGATCCTCCTGGAAGGAACCTGGTCCTCTCTGGAATTTGAAGGTTCAGGGTTGAAAAATGAAGATGTAGAAATATTTCATTATGATCTAAGAGCAATTGTGTGAGAGGCCTTCACAGCCTAGGATGGACTTGTTGGAAGTGATCTTACTTGGGTGTTAATTATTTACACACTAATTACTCAGTTTCACGGTACTTTCAGTAATTTGGCTGCATAAAATTTATTGATAAGCTAATTTTAACAGAACCTCCCCCCAGAAAATTAAGGCAGATGTAGGAGATAGGATGATGATAATTGTAAAAAAAAAACAAAAAAACAAACCAAACCAAACAAACAATCTTTGGAAAAGTTTCGGATAGATCTGAGAGTCAGAGACAGAAGTGAGCAGAACTGAGGAATTAATTAAAAAAAAATATTTAGAATATCATTTGCTCAGCTGTAACAGATGATGGAATTTATGTCTTTCTTGGCCAAGTTCAGCTGACTCCCTTTAAGAGGAGCTAATTGAGATAGGGCAGAAGGACAAACTCAGATATTTTAGGATCACCCTTTGCAAGTGCCACATACAGGAAAATCTGGTGCTCGACGCTTTTCCCCTGATAAATGTAATTCTGCTGCCATCTGATCCGTATTTCCAGCACCAGGATGTATCACCCTGCAAATTGCAAAACTCGGGATTAAGAAATGCAGCTTGAAAATGTGCCAGCCCAGCTCCTTAAAAGGCTCCCGGAGAAAGATGAGTCAGTGCTTAAATGGCCACTGAGAGCATCTGCAGAGCATTTCAGGTTAAATCCCCTGGGACTGTCAGCATTCCCTGGGGAAGCTGCTCTGGGGGGCAGAGGCAGCAGAAATCCTGGAGGGAAGGAGGTGGCACCAACCCAGGAGGAGCATGAGGGGACAGGAGAGGTGCCAGAGCCATCCAGAGCAGTGAGGAGGAGGAGGAGGAGAAGCACAGAGGCTGCCCCAGGAAGGTCTGGAATTTCTGAACTGTTTTTGGGGGGTCTCGTGGCTGGTTGGTGTCACCAGAAAGGGGCAGATGTTGGTATTGCCTGGCTCATGGTGTGCAGGGCAGGGTTTGGGGGCTGTGGTGGTGTCACTGCACTTTTTGGGGATGTTTGTGCTGTGTCCCCACAAGACTGAGTTGTTATTTTTTTGGTTTTGTCTGTTTTCCCACCTTCTCTTGGTCTCTTTGCAGTTGTGTAGCTCAGAGCCTTGGTTATTGCACATCTCGGTGTAAGGTCAGAATTTTTGTCTACAAAGGCAGGGTTTCTGATATTCCACTCTTAGCCCAGATGTTTTGTGGATTTTATTGTTGCTGTTACTATTTTTTTTCTTTTTCTTTTTCTTTTCTTCTACCTCTTAACAAACCCTGCTTGCTCAATCTCTCAGCTGTGCCTGATGCCCCCTCAGAGCTGAGACATGTTTATTCTCAAGTGCCTGGTGCTTTCTGCTTCTTAAAACACATCTGAAACAACCTTTACTGGAACAATTCCTTTTACTTTTCCTGCCTTCTGGGTCAGAGAGGAATGAGATTTTTAAACCAGATGTTTGCTGCCCACATGCACTGGGGTTCCTTTGCTGAGTGTGTTTGTGATACAGTTGAGCTTTGAAAAACTCAGATTCAGGTGCTTTGTGGGGACCTTTCAGGAAAGTCTTGACTTCCTCCGCTGAAAATCAGAGATTCTCTTCAGCACTGCTTGGATTTTCAGGGTGTCCCATCCCAGCCCTTTGGGAGGTTGGACATTCCCAGCTGGCAGGAGGAGGTGCAGTCCCAGGGCTGTGCAGGAGCTCCTGGCTAACGAGCTCCACATTTGGCTGCTCTGGGATGTGCCAGCCTTTGCCTGGCTGCTTGGTTTGTTTTGTTTTGTTATTAATTTTTGGCTCCTTCTGAGGGAAAGCAGCTTCTTTTTGTCTGTGTAATAAACGGGGACAGCTGCACATCGAGGCAGTGCCCTTCCAGGTTCTGAAGATTTATCCAAACCGTGCTGGAGTTTCTTGCAGTTCCTTCTGGAGGTGGGAGTGAAACTGCTGGAATCTCTTGCCAACTTTGATGTTACCTTAGTGGTGATTCTACCTTTGGCTCTGTATGGACAGGAAGGAAATGGCAATTATTTTTTCAGACAGATCTCCTTGTAGAGATAAAAATTTCTGATTTTTAATTTTTTTTTTTTTTTAAATTTTCAATTCATTTACTTTTCTCCTTTGACAACTGCACTTTTTGCCACTCTGTGTTTTTACCAAGTTTTGTTTTTCCTCCTCTCTCCAAGCTTTGCTCCACCAGAACTTCCCAGCCCATGCAGAGCATCTCTAATTTATAATTACTTTACATTTCTTTATGGCTTCTCTTTAGGCAGGGGAATTGCATAAGTTAATGTGAATAATACTAATTATTTTGAATCTGTCAATGCATGACTGATGATGAATTATGCAGACACTGCTCTGCTGCTGGATGCAGTTGTTGGAGATTTTTGCCTTTTTCTCCTCATCACCTGCCTTGAAGTATTGTGACATTGGATGACACAGATAAAACTGGGTTCTGTAATTAAGGTTTATTTTAATGATCCTGGAAAATGCGCCATTTTCTGTGTTCTCATGGTTTAAATGTGCTTTAATTAGTCCTCCAGTTTTCCTTTCTGCTCAGTCCTCTGCTGACATTTCTCCAAAGGAATAACAGGATAAATATTCTCCACAGGAATATCAGTAGGATAAAGATTCTGAATGCCCCACACTAGCATGTTTAGGTTTTCATATTAATGATGATAATTTTGTGCATTCGATCAATGAATTTTTCCCATCTATCTGTGGAAGGCCTGGCAAATACCACTGAGGAGGGAAGTTTAGTGCCTGTGGATTTGACTTTTCTAATAGAATTCACTTTATTTTCCATAAGCATTGGGGTGATTGGGATTTTTTCCACTCCTACTTCCATAAAACAAGCTTTAATTCTCCTTGTATAGGCTTTTGCAGCTGCAAAAAAAAAAAAAAAAAAAAAAAAATTTGATGAAAGCAGTGACTGAAACCATGGGTTCCTCATCCCCTCACTGCACACTCTGCCCAGAATCCATGGAATATGTCCAGGAAAAGCTCTGCTTAGGTGGGATCTTCTTTTCCCCCACAGTTTGCCAGCAGAGCTGCTGGCTGTCAGGCTAAAGAAAAGTCATTTACGAGTGGTGGGTGAGGAATTTATGAATATTCAGCTCATCTGTGTGAGCTGACACCGAGCTCAGAGAGCCCTGTGCACAACTGTCCAAACAGATATCAGCAGACTGGATCCCCTTCAGGCAGCAAAACTTAAGAATTTAATAGTTGGGTTTTTTTGATTTTTGTTTTGTTTTGGTTTGTTTTTTTTTTAGTTGTTTATTTTGTTTTGTTTTCCCTCCTATCCCCTCCCTCTTTTTTCCCCCCTGTGGCTGTTTAATATTAAAGTGCTGCATCTTGTGGTAGGGAAGTCAGCAGGGATGCTCCAGCTCAGAGGGGCTGTTAATTATCAGCAGAGCAGGTTCCCAAAACCCTCTCTTGGATGGGCTGAGGCTGCCCAGGTTTTTTCCAGGGTGGAAAACTCAGCCTCATATTCAGAGCTGGTTCCTGGAAAAGGAGGGCATGGGAATCCAGCTCTTCCCCAGAAGGAAAGGTTGGGAGGATGCTCTTGCAGCTCCAGAAAGGTGATTTTATTCTGTCTTCGATTTAGAAATAAATCTGGATATATCTGTGGTTTAGGCAGCTTTCTCAGTGTTTGGGTGTAGCAATGGTGCATTTCCAGCTTTGGTTTTCTTCCTCACATGCAGGTGAAAAGGCTGTGGAAAAGGACTAGGGGAAAAAAAAAATAAAAAGCTGTTTGTTGATTCTTCCTACAGGAGAATCCTTTGAAATTTAGCAACTCAACTTCCCAAAGTCACAATTCCCATTCAGGGATGATGTCTGTTGCAATAAAAACCACCTTGGTGTTTTCAGAACATAACAAACTCAAAATGTATTTATTGACTGTATGGCTTGAATTCAAAGACCTTTAAATGAGAGAAAAAGAAAGAAAGAAAGTGGCCAATTTTCCCAGCAGAAACATTTACAGTGGGAAGAAATAGTTTGAAAAATTTAATTTTTTAGCTTGAGGCCAAACAGAGCAATCACATATAGGATGAATCAGATGGATTCCATGTACAGAATGCTGGGAAATCTGCTTTGAAGCATTAATCAACACTTTCATGTTCTGATTTTTAGCTTTGTAATTACAATCATGCAGTATTTACCAAGTGTGAATACTTACATTGCAGGGATTTGGTATCAAATTGGATGTGGGGCTTAATTTAGATTAAATTCAGGAGCACTGTGTCTGGAAATCACTCAGTACTTTGTGCCTTGGAGGCAAAAAAGTGCAGAGGAAGAACGTGAGAAGGAGGAGAGGAAATAAACACCCCAACTGCAGAGACAACAATACACTGATTTTTTCTCTTTTAATTAAAAAGAAAGGTTCAGGTATGAGAATAGAAAAAAAAAATCAGCTTGATGTAAATTCATTGCACATCAGGGGTGCACTAAATACTCCAAGCAGAGTCCTGTGGAAGCTGGGTTTAGGAACTGATAATTGTGAGGCTGAGCCTAAGTAATAAGCATGAAATATTAATTAGGCTCCTGGTATCTTGTGAAATAAAGGTGCTTAAGAAATGAAATGGAGCCAGATTTAGATGAAACATTTCAAACTATTTTGTGCAATATGCTAACACAAATATTGACTCTCTGGTCCATTAGTGCAAATAAATGAAATTATTTGGGATTAGTGACTGGTTTAAACTGGAGAGAACCCAAAGCAGGAAGGTTGAACCTTTTCCCTGCTCACCCCTGGCACTTGGGATAAGCAGCAGTTGTGTCTCCTGCACTGGAGCACTGCTGCTCTCCAGGGAAGTCTTTGGTCAAATGAATCCCTAATCTTTGGTAATGTGCTCTCCAGAGGCTCCTGTGGCTAAATGCTCTGATCAGTAACAGGATGTGCAAAGCAGATCTGCTCTGCCAGGGCCTGGGCATAATAAATGAGTGAGTGGCAGCAGGGAAGCTGAAACCTCGACTGGTAAAAGTGTTCTCTGAAATTCAGACGTGAAACTCAAATGTTCCCTGAAATTCAGAACTGAAACTCAGATGTTCCCTGAGACGTGAAACTCAGATATGCTCTGAAATTCAGACGTGAAACTCAGATGTTCCCTGGAACTCAGACATGTCACAAAGCTTGGGTGTCCCCACTGGTGAGTCCTGCATTCTCCAGGGATAGAGGAGCTTTTGTTTTTATTTGGTTTTGTTTTGTTTTGTCTGCGATGAGAGAGGGAAAAGCACCCAAGGAGTGAGGAACAGGGAGGGTTTGACTGCCTGGGGGAGGAATTGGAGGGGAGTTTTTCATCCTCACACGGGATCATCACCTTATTAGTGGCACTACGTATTAATGGCTTGTTTCTTTTCTCTTTTGCTTTTACTTAGAGTTGATGAGAGATGGATTTTTGTGTTCAGACTTAGTTCTTTATTCATTTTTATTTATAGTGCAGAGAGTTCTGTAGTACTTCTAGCTAACAAACTAAAAGCAAGAAAATGTTGGGAT
Source organism: Acridotheres tristis (assembly GCA_037013685.1). NCBI lineage: Eukaryota > Metazoa > Chordata > Aves > Passeriformes > Sturnidae > Acridotheres > Acridotheres tristis. The sequence continues at coordinate 2,764,945 of CM072899.1, read as the reverse complement.
ATTTTGCTAGTTACAAGGTCTTTTAAAGCTCAACTAACTTAAAGTTAACATTTATATTATTTATACTTTTGACTTAATAACTAAACACTTGTGACTTGCACTGTAGTGCTTTTTATTTAACTAAAAACTACTATTGAAATTATGAAGAAGAAGGAACAAAGAGGAAGAAGTTACTGCCCAAGAACTTTCATTTTGTTTTATATCTATTACTACATCTTAAAACCCTAAATTCCAAACTTTTCACTGTGTGATACTACACACTTTTATTCCAACTACACACTAGCAACTTTATCACTCAAATTTGGAAGCCTTCTCTAAAGCCTTCAGTCAAAAACATTGTTCTTTTAGAAATCAGTGCCACAAAGCACAAAAAGTTCAAAACTTCTAAGCTTGGAAGTTTCAGCAAGTGAGTGGTGCCGGGGAGGGGACCGTGCCCGGAGAGGAGGATCAGGGGGGCTCTATCCTGCCTGTCAGGTCTCTTCCAGAGGCAGCAATCACTGGGACAGCTCTGCCTTGTGTCCCTGTCCCTGTCCCTGACTGCTCCAGCAAGGACAATCCTGGATTTGATCCCTGTTTGATTGCAGGAGCTTTGTGGCTCCTGTCAGTCCCCCCAGACTGGAGCTGTGGCTGCAGCTCCTCTGTGTGTCCTCCCCAGGGCCCTGGAAGCAGCAGAGTGGCACTGGCTGTCACTGGTGTCCCCTGGTGTCCCCTCAGCTGCCCTGGGGAGCCCAGGGAGGCTGGCAGTGCCCACGGAGGAGCAGATGGTGTGCCCTGCTCAGGTCTTCCAAAATGTGGAGTTCCACCCATCTCACTTTGCTGAATACCCTGAGCACTTACTCTTATTGCCTGGGGTTTGCCCAGTTAAATTTGGGATTTTTACAGGATCACAGGTGCTGTCAAGTCTCTTAAACCTCCCTGTCACACTTCTGAGCTGGTACAAGGCTGAATCAAGCATCCTTTTGTTTGTAATTAAAAGCCTGAATTCCCTGGGAATTTTGGAACACATAAGGCTTAAATAGCACCTTAAGGCTATGATTTGATGTATTGTTATTAGAACAGACCTGTGCATCCCTGGGAATTCCAGGATTACATTAATTGCACACAGGTCCCATCCTGAGAACGGTGTGAACACGAGCAGGTGTCCCAAGGAAGGAGGAGAAGGTGCATCATGACACAGAAAACTTCAGTAAGGTCATAGGTAAAGTCTATCAAAGCTGGAATTTGAATTTCTGCCTCCTGTCCCAGACCATGTCCTTAATTAAAGACACCACAGTGATTTGGGAAAGGGAAGGGCTGCAGTGACAGGGTCAGATTTGATGTTTGTAATCCACATTATCCTGCCCTGAGCTCCTGTTCTGCCTTCACAAACTTCTCACAGAGTTCAGAGAGGTTCTGCTTTGTGCCAGAGTCCAAGTCCAGTCCTGCCTGGGTCCTCTGCTGCCCACTCCTGCCTTGGTTTTGGTCCAGCAATTTTCCTTGTGCACCACAGATATCATTAAGAACCACTGGCCCAATTTCTTGTTTCATTATGGATGACAAAATAAAACATTAATAGGTTTTTTAATATGAACTAGGAGTTAAATATTCATTATTTCTTATTACTTCAGTGTCACTAAGCCTTTGATGTGCTGGAACTCAAAATCCCTTCTCCCTGCTCTCCCCTTGTCCCCTTTCAGCTGCTGGGGGTGAAGGGCTTTGCTTGTGGCTCATTCCAGGGCCCAGAGCTGTCCCTGCTGATGGATGGGATGTGGGATGCATCCTGAGCACAGCCTGGCTCCTGGGGGAGCTTCAGGGCTCCTTTGTCCCTAAAGCCAGGCCACTTGTCTGTCACTGTGTCAGTGTCACAGAACCCTGGAATGGTTTGGGTTGGGAGGGACCTCAAATCCCACCCAGTGCCACCCCTGCCATGGCAGGGACACCTTCCCCTGTCCCAGGCTGCTCCAAGCCCCATCCAACCTGGGCTGTGTTTAAAATTCATGGAATATTGAGGAATGGCTGTGTTAGGAGGGAAGAGAGAGGCACTGAGAGTGCCAGGGGGGTTTGGCATGGCAGGAGGGAGCAGGGAGGGGATGTCATGTCCATGATAAAACAGCAGCCAAGGCCAGAGGGAGGGCTTTGAATTTTGTTTCTTCGAGCTGTTTATATCCTCTCTTTCACCTTCAGAGCCCCATTGTGAGTCTGGATTGTTGACTTACTCCTCTATAATCCCAAATCAGTTTTCATGCAACTTTCTATCCTGAATTTTCCCCTTCAGATTTAATATTTTTTGAGCTGTGATGTGCTCATACAATCACCGAATTATTTGGGTTGTGGGGGATCTAAAGAGAATCTGTTTCCACCCCCATCCATGGGCAGGGACACCTCCCACTGTCCCAGGCTGTTCCAAGCCCCAATGTCCAACCTGGCCTTGGACATTTCCAGAGATCCAGGGACAGCCACAGCTGCTCTGGGCAAGCTCAGAGCCCCCCCACCCTCTGAGTAAAGAATATTTTTCTTCATATTTAATCTAGCCCTGCTGTTTCTCAGTTTGAATCCATCCTCCTTGTGCTTGTCCCCACATGCTCTTGCAAATAATCCCATTTGTTCCTAAGTGAATGTCTTCAAATGTTGACTGCCTGCTGTCCTTTAATATCAAATATTTTCCAGAAAAATGGCATTTGAATTCCATAGGAATTTCTGTGGCACTTTCCCCAGAATAGCAGCAGAATCTCTGCAACTCTGTGTGTGAAATATTTGTGTCTTACCCTTACTCAGAGTTTAGTTCACACCAAGATACCACCATTATCAGTTGTGTAACTCCCTGAGGGTGTGGTCTTAGTTCTGCTGAGGGAAATAAGCAGCAGTTTGAAAATTAGTATTGAAAAGGGTTTTTTTAAGATGGGGAGAAGTTGTAAAAGTTGATTTTCTTTAAGTATAACCATTAATTATGAGAATTGTGTATGGTGGCCTGTTCTTATGGATTCTTGTCATGGAAGTTGCATCCTATGGGTCTGGGCATTTTCGTGTCCAAAGTTCCTCATGAGCAGGTGAAAGAGAATTCTTTATCAGAGACATGATCTCCCCTGAAAGAAACTGCACGTTCTGCTTTCTGTGTGATTAAATATTTTGCAAAATGATTTAATTTAAAGGTTAATTTGAAAGCAAACTGCTAGGTTTGTTGTGCAAAGGCAGGTGTGCAGTGCAGCAGGCACCTGGGGAGGTGATTGCTGTTCTCTGCTGGACTGGAGAAGTTGAACAGGTGATAGAATGAAAGATATTTTCATTTCATACAAAAAAAAAAAACCCAAAAAACCTTCCACAAAAGTCCAGATTTCTGACACAAATGCTGATTTCTCACTCCTGGGTGTTGTGTTTACAACCAGGAGCAGGGCAGGGGTGAATTCAGGGTTTAGGGAGGAGCTGGAGTAGCACCAATCCCAGGGACAAACTCCAGCACTTGATGAAAAAATAATACAATCAATTAATAGATAATCAAGTGTTAATAATTGAAATGAACTTGGCAATGAATGTTTTTAATATTTAAACATTTTTCTGCTAGATGGAAGTGAATCAGAGTATTGCCTGTCTGTCTGGAGGGATGCTGGGATCTGAAACCCACTCGAACATCAGCTGATGTTTTGTGCTTCAGAAGAGGTTCAAAATGTATTTCCAGTGTGTCATCTCCATTTTTACAAGCATTCAGGGAAAAGAGCATCGATATCTGCAATGAAATACATTTGAAAGGAGTTGGGATTTGCTTTTGGTGCTTTTTTGGGGGTTTTTTGTTTGTTGGTTTGGTAAGGTTTTTTGTTTGGTTTGGTTTTTTGTTCTTTTTTTTTGGTGGAATTGTTTTTGTTTTTTGTTTTGCTTTTGGGGGTTTTTTTTGGCTTTTTGGTCTTTTTTTTGTTTGTTTTTGGGGGTTTTTGTTGTCGTTGATGTTATTGTTATTTGTTTGGGGTTTTTTTAGGGTTTTTTTTTGTTTGTTTGTTTTGGGTTTTGAGTATTCAGAGGATGTTGCTCTATATTTCTGCTTCAGGTGACAGGGCAGCAGCAGAGCCTGTCCTTGGCTGTGACCCCAGGAGATTTTGGGGTGCCCTGGCCATGCTCCAGCTCTGCTGGGCCAGTCTCAGGTGCTGATCCATGGCATGGATCATGGAATATTTTTCCAGCTGCTCTGGCTGTTTGTGTCAGGATGAGCCAGGCTGGCTGTGACACTGAAATCTGAAAGGAAAGAAAAGCAAACCTGCATGGAGTTGCTGCTTCAGGTGTAGGAACAGAATAGTTGAAAGATGAATTTCCAAAGTGATGAGTCCTGATTATTCCAGCCATTTCTCCAAAGGCTCTTCAGCACATGTTCATTGGAAATTAGTTTTCTTGCAGTATTTCAGTTCTATAAATTGCTTCAACTAACACTGCAAAAAAAAAAAAAAACTGGATTGGAATTTTGTTATGTATTTTATTCATCAAACCTGAATGCAGGTGTTAGAATTCCTCAGTGGTCTGGATTTTTTGCTAAGGGCAATGAAACTTTGGAAAATTCAATAGGTACCAAAATTCAATAGGTCACCAAAGGAAGCAGAGCATAAACTACACGAGATTTTATCTTAGATTCTGGATTTATGCATGCATGACTTTTCCAGATAATTTCAACCTCATAAATTCATAGCCATTAATATATTTCAGTCTTGAAACTCAAAGATTTTCCAGCTCCTTAGGAAAACCTGTTTCTGTTGTCCTTGTTCCCTTTTCCCAGTTCACCTTTCAACTCTAAATGCAATAATTTATTGGCAGCACTTTTGCAGTAGTTGCTGCTTTATTCAGTGGCTCTGCAAAAAGGGCTGGGATAAAAATTTGGACTCAGGAGAGAATCCAGAGGTTTTTGTCCACCTCATGGAGAGGAGCTCTACACTCCTTCTTGGAGAGTTGCTCTTGAAGACATTTATAGGAAGAGGTGGTTGAAATGGCTTGGAAATGAGGAGTGTGGCAAATGGGGAAGGGGTCTGAATCTCTGGAAAATTATGAAATGGTATCCAGTTTTGTGTTCCTTGCTTTCCCTCCTGACCTGTTTTAATCTTGTTTTAATTTTGTTTTAATTTTTTTTTTTTTGGTTGGGGGGATGTGTGGTAGTGAAAGCGAGCGTTTGACAGAACAATAAACCGTGTAATGACAGTGATTAACATTCACAAAAGGTAATTCAGGGGGGAAAAGCTCAGCAAGTCTAATAAAGGCTTCCACAGGAGGATCTGCCTCTCAGGTTCTTGAGGGGAAATACACAAACCACAAAAATAAAACCCAAAACTCACTCTGGGGTTTTCAAATTACCCCCGCAGATTGGGCTCACGGATTATTGGGGGTATGAGTGTGAGCAGAGCATCCAAACCCCTGGAAATGTCGGTGCCCATCACGGCAGATAACCCGGAGGGCTCCGGGCTCTGCAGGGACTGGGGACTGTGTGCCCTGCTCTGGGCTCCAGCTGCTCAGTCCCAAGGTTTTAAATGAGCTGTGCTGAGTGGAAGCCCTGAAATTGGGAGTGAAAGAGAAATTAGGGGATGTTTCCCTGCACTGGGGAGCTGGATGGGGTCTGATGCTCAGACAGTTTTAGCAGGACTGGTGCTGGGCTGGCTTGTACAAAGTCACCTCTGACTGTGTGCTCTGGGCATGGCATCTGTCACAGCTGCTCTGTCTGCTGGCCATCAATGGCCTTGGGACAGATTTATGTCACACCCCATCCCTGCACCGTGGCCAATATCACAGGAAACAATGAAGGAAGCAGATGCATATTATCTCTTAATTCTTATTACTTTATTGCCAGCTATAAATAATTTCTCTTTTCAGCCCCTCCAAAACCAGGTTCCTATTTGTTTTCTTTTTTCCTTTTCTTGTTGTTCCTCTAATGGGCTGTCTCAGCTCCACAGCCATCAGAAATCTTGGCTTGATGAGGCTGCTATGAAACATTTAAAGATTTAAATTATAAACTCAGAGGGAGAAAACCAGTGATGCATGATTAGTTGAAAGTTTTAAACATAATAGTCGTATTTTTCATATGCATGTACAGAAATGGCTTATGTCAACTGTAATGTGATTTTTAATACATATTAATAGAGTCTGTTGCAATGTGGATGGTTTGAACACCTTTTGGCAGATGGCTGTGGTATTGGAGAATGCACAGTATAAATTAGTCATTTAGGGAAGGAAAACAATGCTGGGGTGCTAACATTGACTCTGCTCAGAGATGCAGTTCCAGCACATCACTCCTGCAACCAGAAAGATTAGAAGCAGGATTAAATTTGCCAGGGAAATGAAATAAATGAACAGGTAAATTCGTGAGTCAGAAAGGAGCTCGCTGTTGTTACAGCTTGTTCACATCCTCGCTGTGTCTCCATCTTTTAGTTCCTGTCCCTGCAGAGGTCAGAAGGTGCAAAGCCACCAAAGGCTGGGGCTGATTTCATCCCTGGGAGGGTTGGGGTGGAGCAGCATCCCCCACCCAGAGCCCCAAGGCTGTGAGGGATGGAGCAGCTCTGCTGTGAGGGAAGGTTGGGAGAATTGGGATTGCTCAGCCTGGAGAAGGCTTTGGGATGCCCTAACTGTGCCTTTCAGTGCCTAAATGGGCTCCAAGAGAGATGGAGAGGGGCTTTTGCAAGGACCTGAAGCAGCAGGAATTACTTCAGACTGAAAGAGAGAGTAGGTTTATATGGGACATTAGGAAAAAATTCTTCCTGGGCAGGCCCTGGCACAGGTGCCCAGGGCAGCTGTGGCTGCCCCTGGATCCCTGGAGTGTCCAAGGCCAGGCTGGACATTGGGGCTGGACCCTGGGACAGTGGGAGGTGTCCCTGCCATGGCAGGGGGTCAAACAAGATGGATTTTAAGGTCCCTCCCAGCCCAAACCCTTCTGTGATTCTCTGTGGAAGGACAGTAAACACTGTCTTAAAACTGATGTAAGACATGAAAGAAGTTGATGGCTGAGCATTGTCTCCTCTTTGTTTTGTGCTGTTCAGAAAACAGAATTAGCCAGTGATGAATCCCCGAGTGCTGTAAGTGTATTCCACTTTCCAGGTAGTGGCCTGACAAATGGCAGGGATTTTGTAGGAAATCACTTTAGCAAATGCTAAAGGGCGCTCATCTCTGAGCCAGAGTGCAGCAGCTGCTTGGGCAATTTATTGCAGTGCTCAAATTCTAAATCGAGGAGCTTGTTTTGTAATCACTGTGCCTGGTAACCCTGGCATGGCTGGGGGAGCCTGGAAAGAGATCTTTAAAAGCAATCTGCATTTTCTCCCTTGGAAATCTTGGGAGCCATTCTCATTCCTTGAGTTTCCAACAGGAGAGGCAGTAGCTTTTGGCTCCTGCTGGATCAGGATGATTGTCAGGGCGCTTAATGAGCTTTGTGCAGGGCGAGCGCTGCCGGAACACATGTGTGCAGTGAGAGCCTCGCTGTGCGGGCTGGGCACGCTGCTGCACAGGCAGCCTGCCCCTCCTGAGCCTTGCAGCATCTCAGGCTTCCCAGACACCCATCTGCAGTTAGGGCTGATCACGGAGCTCATCCCTTTGAACGCTGCTCCGTGGCCAAGCCAAAGTGGAAACGAATTCTAGCGCGGATCACAAAGTGTGAGCAAACTGCCCGTGTTTACTGCACAGGGCTGTGTTTTCTCTGGGAACAGAACTGTGCTGCAGACCTTTGAAAAGGAGCTTTGTGAGGTGAGCTGGTGGCTGATGTGAGTGCACAATAACAGGCTGACAGGTTTGCACTGTGCTCTGACACGTCGTGTCAGGGCTGCTGGAGATGGAGCCCAGCTCTTTGCTGGAGGTGCAGCAATTGCAGATGGAGTGATTTGTAATTTACTGAGCTGCTTGTTAATTCTGAGAGGTGATGAAATCTCCTGGGCATATAATTACTACAAATGTTTGCTTGACTCTACCACATAGCTTGACATTACACTCCACAAGTTTGTACCTCGCTGAAATTACGGCCTGGCTATAAAACGCCACTATTAGGCAGCAAAATATTAAAGAAGTATAGATGAGACTAAAGGCATTTTAAAAACGCTTTCTACGCCTTGGAGTTACAACCATTCATCCCATCTCCTGCTGATTACACACTTTGTAATAGCTATTGTTTCCACGGCTGGGGTTTAATTTTCCTCAGCACGTTGGCAGTGCTGGTGATCTCAATAACAATCCTCCCAGCAAGGCCAGCGGGGAGCAGCCTGACTGACAGATATTTGAAGCCCTTTTGTGGTTCAGGATTAGTGAAACGTTCCCAGACAAACCTGTTGGAGTGGGTGAGACGTGGGATCCTGGCTCTGTCACCTGTAGGGGACCTGGGGTGGCTTTGGGGTCAGGTTGGTGTCGTTCCTCCCTGCAGGTGACACTGCAGCCCGTGATCCCTGTGGAGCCTGGGGCAGAGGAAGTGCCAGGTTTCCAATGAAATCAAAGCCACCCTCTCACTGCTCATGGCTGGATTGCTGCTCAGGGGCTTTTCAATGACTCAGGTCAGCCCCAGAGTGCAGGTATGTGTTTGATTTTGGGGTGTAGGGGTCACCAGCAGTTGCTGGATGAGGCTCTGGGATGTTCTGCAGCATCATTTCCATCTACACAGCAGTCTCGGAATCACTGAGCTTGGAAAAGCCCTCCAGGATCATCGAGTCCAGGCTGTGCCATCCCCATCCCCACCTTGTCCCCAGCCCAGAGCTCTGAATGCCACCTCCAGGTGACACCTGCAGGGATGGGGACTCCAAACCTCCCTGGGCAACCCCTGCCAGTGCTTCTCCAGCAGGTCTAACAACAGATGAGCCACACTTTGCACCAGTCTGGATGTTTTCTGGAGTCCTGGATTGTCCCTTTGGACAGGGAGAAGTGGTGCTAGAGACAACATCCAGCTCCTGGGATGGTTCCTCCTCACCTGCAGATTCCTTTCAGCAGCCCTGGAGCTGATTTTGCAGTGAGAGCCACTCCCAGACGCTTGGGATGCCCAGACTTGTCCTGGATTATAGAAGCTTTTAAAGTATTTGTTGAAAACCCTGATTTCTCTGAGTGGGAAAGTGGTAGCCCTTGTGCCCAACAAGCACGTGTGAACCCATTTAAACATCAGCCAAGCTGAGAATGAAAACAGCTTTCACTCTAATAAAGCCAAAGTTGCAAAATTAGAAATGTTGTTATTACAAAAGAAAAGCAGACAAAATTAGCAAACAGAAACTTCGTGTGCACCTGGATTAGGAGCTGCTGAAGGCGTCACCTCCAAAGGAGGAATCTTGTTTGTCTTTGCTTTGGTGAGTTCAGCCTGACAGTGCTCGGATTTTGGAGAGGTCTCTTGGGGGTGGAAGCTCGCCTGGAAATTTCACTCTTTATTTTTGTCATTTTCTGGCTGCTCCATAATGTAAGAGGCATTTTAGAGCAGCTCGCAGGCTTCCCTGATTCCTGCACTGATTTGAGGGTTCTGTTTATGTTTTTATTTACCTGCCTAGTGGCCAGGAGAGTGCCAGTGACCTTGGTTTGTGGTGTATGGATCTGAGGGAGGCAGGGGGAATGGGGACACTGCTGATTTTTGTTTCTCTCAGGAAACACACAGCATTGCAGTTCTTTGGTGATGTTTATAAGCATGTAAGTCGTGTTAATAAATCCCCCCAAGAAAGATTTTCCTGAGATAGGTAGCAGAGAGTGGTCCCAGCCCTGTTTCTCTTCACCAGTTGCTTCTGTTACTGGAAAGGCAGTGGATGTGGTGCATGAGTGGAATTTGACAGGTTTCCCATGGAAACAGAAGATCAGATTTTTATTTCTTCTTTGCCAGTGAAGCTGATGTCAGTCAGGAGCATCTGTGCTGTCCTCAGAGGATACAGCCCAGTGCAGATTGGAGTGAGGAAGGGCTGAATCCTCCTGTGCCCGTGTACTGAATAGTTTGTAGTCTTTTCTGCCTTAATGTATCTCATTTATATATATTTTAAAAGATTGCTCGGTGATATGATACTAGTATTTCTTTTTTAAATAAATCCCCGCTGTGTCTCCAGCCTGGGGAGTTCAGGCAGGTTTGAAATACTCTCAAATGCAGATTTTGCTGCTTTGCTCTCTGATCCCCCCAGACTGCCATTGCCACTGCAGGTCCCCAGTTCCCTGCTCAGGGCTTTGAGACCCAGACTCCTTCATTTCTTCCCCGGTGCTGTTCCAGCCTCACAAATTCTCCTGAGTCCCTGTGCTGCCTGTGTCTGCACAGCACTGATTCCCAGCTCAGCTGCATTCCCAGATTTTGCCAGAACCATCTTTCTCCCAGGATCTGTTCCCTCACTCAGGGATGTGGAGCAGCAGCTGCTGTGAGGTCCCAGCCTCGTTTGGTGCCTGCTCTCATTTCTTTCTGTGCTCCTCTTGCTGCCTCCTTTTTCCTGAAACCTCCCTCTCTCCATCTCCATTTCACACTCCAGATCCTGTGCTCTCTGTGCTGCTCCTCCTCAGCACTTTTATCCCTTCAGCCTCATGGAATCGTGGAGGGGTTTTGGGTTGGAAGGGATTTAAAATCTCACCCACCCCTGCCATGGCAGGGACACCTCCCACTGTCCCAGGCTGCTCCAGCCCCAATGTCCAACCTGGCCTGGGACATTCCGGGGATCCAGGGGCAGCCACAGCTGCTCTGGACACCCTGTGCCAGCCCTGCCCACCCTCACATCCCTTTCTGCTTCCTCATTTCTGCATGGAGGGGGACCCTGAGTGTCTGTACCAGCTGTTGAAACAGCTCAAAATGCATTACATTTTTTGTTCCACTTTTCTACCTCCAGTGCCAAACTGGCTCTAATGAAGAGTTGTGTTGGGTTTTTTTTTCACACTAACTTGGCTCTGCTGTTTGCAGTGTGGAAATGGGTGAGAATCTCGGTCACACCTGGACCAGGTAACAATGAGTCAAGGCACATCTGCTTTATGAAACATCAGCTGGAGCTTTTCCCCAAGCTAGTCAAGCCTTCACTGGCATTGGGTCAAGGCAGTTGCCTTTAATGCTGTTCCTAGGGTTACCTGCTGGGAGGAACAGAGGCAACAATTCTGTGCACACCAGTGGCAGAGTAAACCCAATTCTTCCCTGATCCTGGCTGGGAAATAGCATAAAGCATCCCAGGGGCATTGCTGGACCTGGCTGCTGACTGGGAAGAAATTCTGAGAGCAACAATGTGTAAGAAACCTGTTTGAAATCTGTATTTCTCAAGAATTCTCTCATTCACGTCATGAAACTCAGCTCCATTTCCTGCCTCTGTGTGAACCTGCTTAGTATGGGTTGTGGTATCATTTACCTGATCTACTCCTCTGTAATTGGTAGGAGAGAAGGGGGAAAAAACCCCAAAAATCTCTTTATGAAGTGCTCTGCCAATTTACCATGCCATAGAAGAGATATGCCATAGTTAGTACTAACACCTAATTATGTAAATGACATAATTTAATAATCATTATTAAATCCCAGCCAGCTTTATTTCTTTTCCTTATTGTTGATGGTTGTCCTTGATAGGAAAATGTCGTGATGCCTATCATAAAAATTAATTTTTGTGGGGATTTCACACCATTGCAGGGGCTTGGAGTGCAGGAGGCTGATTCCCCTTATCTTTGCAAGAACAAGTGTTGTCCACAAGGAGAGCAGGGAGGGGAGAGAAAACTCTCACAGCAGCAAATATTTAATTAAAAAAAAGCTGCTTGGGCCAACTAGTTGTGGCAGCAGCTGCTTAAACAGAGATCTGTCCTCTAAATAACTTCAGCTAAATAAAGGGAGGAAAATGAGAGTGGAGGGGGAATCTCCAAGGGCTTGTGCTGTAATTGCAGGAGTGGGTTTCATTTTTGCATTTTGGTGTCTTTAGTAGCCATGAGCTCCTTCTCTGCCTGTCTGGAAAAGCAGGATGATTCAAACCCTGGGAGTTCTACAGAGAGGAGAGGGTCAAGAAAGGCAATGCATGACCTGCTGCCTGAATCTGAGGTGTACAGGGTCTCATGGGGAAGGGTTTTCTGGCACATAGAATAAAACAGAGTTTGCTAGGTACAGAATTAGCTCTTTTCTAGCTTCAGGGAGCCTTTCAGGTTCCCAGAAAGGGAACCTCGTGCCAGGGAGCTGCCCCAGCCCTGGGGAGTTTTCTGCATTTAATATCGGACTCCTGAGAGCTCCCTTTGCACCTTCTGGATCTGCCACGTTGTGACCTGCACTTCTAAAGGGCTCATGCCATTCATTTAGCATGAAATGTTCTTTATAATAGCACAGTCCCATTTTTTAGGGAGTACCTCAGAGCATCCCAGGCTCCCAGCAGCAGTTCCATAGTAAATGTTGTTTATTTGGGTTGGGATAAAGGAATGTGAGGTGTCCATGCATGGGCTGTGTCAGGAGAGCTCTTTGGAATGCTCAGATCCATAAGGAGTAAATCCATGAGTCTCTTCCATGCTCTGGGGACAATTCCAGGCTCAGGGCTGCAGGGAAGCATCAAGGAGCAGAAGTTAAGTCAGAGGTATTTGAGACACAAGTGTATGAAGGCCTTGTGCATAACTGACTCCTCTCTGTGATATTTTTAGGTTTTTTTAGCCACTTTCTGGTTTGTCTTTATAAGGAACATTATTAGTTTTTTTATGAGATAATGATTAGAGGTCATTAGGTTTATCCGTGATGTGACACAAATGAGATATGAACAATTTGACCAACGATATTGACAATTTCTTCTTTGATTTTTTTTTTTTTTTTAAGAAGCAAGCAGAGCAATATCTGTGATGCTGTAGAAGTTTCCATGCATGTGGCATGGGAAGCATTTCTCCCACTGTGCAAATCATTGATGAGAGCAACACTTCTGCAGGGGGGCTGGGGAGCAAAAGCCACCCTTGTTCTGAAGAACTTGGACAGAATGGGTGGTGAAATCCTGGTTCTGCCTGCTTGATATTCAACGTGAAAATCCCCCTTGCAGCTGTACATAACTTTAGCAGATTTTAATTCTTCAGGCAGAACTTTCCACTCCTGATATTTGCTTGCTGTACTTCTAATTTGATTTTATTTACTTTAATTTCCACCAAGGTGGAGAGGAGGTTTTTTTTTTCCAAAATTGGGGGATGGTGGGTTTGTGCTCAGTGTTCAGAAAGTCACATCATGGGGAGCCAGCAGCAGCTCTTTTGAAACAAAGAGTTCATATTTGGTGGTGGGGTTTAGGTGATTTTGCTGTTACCATGGAAAGCAAAAACCAAAACTAAAGGGAAAGCAGGCACCTAAATTGCCCTCTAGTTATTGGGCACTTCCTCTGGGTTGTTTCTAAACCTTCTTGTGTAGCCTTGGGAGATACTTTACCAACCAATGGGCTGAGGGAATTGATTTAGTTTTGCCCAATTTCCTTCAAAACCTTTTCCCCTGGGTACTGAGTAAGCAGGTAAATCATATTTTCCCAAGCAATCATATTTTCCCAAGGCTTTTAGGCTGTTTGAACAGCGTGTTTTTACTTCTTGTGTTGCTTCCTCATTGTTTTCTGCTCAGGCACCTAGCTGGAGTCAAATTGTATCTCTAAAGATCAGCTGTGCCTTAAAATACACCCCAGGCTTGTGATGTGGCTGATGAAACATCTCCTGTGATCACCTGAAGGCTCTGCAGCCCCTGGCAGTGCTTCTCTGCATCCTGCCACTGCTGGAAGGGATGGATGATGGATGTGGATCCCGAGGAGAGAGAAGCAGAATTACAGAGTCTCTTTCCTTTCTTTCACAGCTGCAGTAGATAGATTCAATGTATTGTCAGCCAGCTGTCTTCAGTGTGGTTGATGGATGTTTTGATTTAGTGCCTTGGAAAAAAAAAAAAAAAGGTATTAATAGAGAAAAGCAACTGTTGCAGCTAGAAAATCATTGGGATTTAAAGTGTTTTGAATGATGCTTTTTCCTTACAATGGTAAAACTACCAGAGCAAGTGCAGAAAATTGCTGCTGTGCTCAGAAATAATCCTCACCTTATCAACAACTTGATTTCCCTGAAAGCTTTGCCAAAAAACATTTCCATTAACAGAAGCTATAGGAACAAAATGATGACCAGATAAATTGCAGCGTTAGTTACTCAGGAGAATGTCTCAGGCACTCCTGGTATGATTCTGAGCTCTTTCCTCCCTGGAGATCCTGACAAAAATTTGTCCCATCTTCCTCATGAGTCTCTAAGAAATGAACTCCTAAAAAATGCAGGTGAAACAAGAGTGTCTCTCCCGGGAGGGCTGGGCTGCTGAATGTGTGCTTTTATTTAGGCTTACTGGGGGTTTTGTTGAGCTGTGAAGTTCCTAATGGAGAAAGGAAATTGTTGTAGATTCCAGGTGAAAACAGGGAAAGTCGGAAATGCAGAATCAGGATGAATTATCCACTCATCTCTGATACCATCCTCTTTGCTCAGGTCCTCAGATTCCTAATGCACAAACTGGACCAAATCCTACAATTATTGCCATAAACCAATTCCTGTGGTGGCACTGCCTTGACAGACTGCAAGTCCCACTGGATCCTCCTGTAGAATCAGACCAAGATTCCCAAACTGAGAGAGGCTGCTCCCTGTCCAGACAGGCACATCAGGATTTCAGAGTGCTGTGGGTGCTGTTTCACTTGGACCCTGAAACACTTCCATGCAGTGTCTGTGTGAAATCACTGCGTTTCACTTGTTTTTCCTTTTTTTCTTTTTTTTTTCCCTCTAAGTAATCCCTTGTATCTCTGGCAAAATAGAAAATGTTGGAAGTTTAGTGGCCCTGACTTATTGGGAAAAGGAACCGTGGGGAGATTCTCCAGGAAGCTGGAAGAGCTGATCTCAGTTTTACACAGGAGGAGGAGAATCAGAGGCAGGCAGAGTACAGAGGCTGCTCGCTGTGAACTCCCCGTGGCCACGAGTCACTGGCTGCAATTTAAATTAGGAACACGCAGTGTCCCAGTGACTTTCACTGCTGTGGTGCTGAGATGCAGGGTAAAACTGAGAGAGGAGATTTGCTGCAGTTTTGGGGTCAGTTTTTCTTGGGGTTTAAGATTTTGTGTGTGAAGCCTGCCTGGATTTTTTTGTCTCGAGGTCTTGGGAATACACTGAACATCTCCTGAGTCCTTGAGGCAGACAAGCTCTGTGAGTGTGCATTTTTCCTGGCCCAGATGAAGCAGGGAGCTCAGATTTAGGGGTTTGGATATCTGACAGTATTGCCAGTGTTGTACATCGTGACTGAGCTCACCTGCCTGGGATGCAGCAGGAAAAGTTGCTCCTCTGTGGATGGAGTGGGAATAATAGCTGTTTTCTGCTGTTTATAGAGGTGATTCATCTGCAGTTAAATCCCCTTTTCCACCTGTTCCTGTTGTCATCTCCTTACCAGCACAGGGAGCTCTCAGCAAACACAAACCCACGCTGTGATTCCACCAACCCCCAGTGGAGCCCTCAGTGCCCTGCAGTGGTTTCTGCCACTGCCAGGTGATTTACCTGGCACCGGGATGGTTCCTGTGCCTGGCATGGAGCCCATCAGGGGCTGGGTGTGTAAATTCTCCCCCTCCTTCAGTGCCTGAGAGAGTGCAGGGTTCCTCCCGTGGCAGGATCCCCTTTGGGGTGCCTTTGGGGTGCTCTGTGCTGCTCTCCCCGAGCTTTCTGCTGACTGAGCAATCCCATTAGCCCCGAGCTGTGCCTGGCACATCCCTGCCCACGCTCCCCAGTCTGTAGAGCTCTCGTGGCTTTGTGTGTGCCAAGGATGTGCTCCAAGCAGGAGCTGGGATGGCTCAGAATGGCTGTGCCGTGTTCCAGGAGAGCCTTTCAAGGTGAGGCAGGGCTGCTTTATTATAACTCCTGTTTGTTTGCATTAACAGGAGAAAGCTCGTGATTTTCCCCATTATTATGTGTTTGGAAAGAGGCAGGGTGAGTGTACAAGAGCAGCAAGCACCTTTGCAAATTCGTGTTGAAATTTTGGAGAATTTGCATCACCTCTGTTGGCAGAGGCTGTCATTGGCAGTCTCATCTGAGCACAAAGTGCAGCCTGCTTTCCTTTCTTTCCCTTCCCTTCCCTTTGTGCCTGGCTGCCTCATCCCCATCACCCACCCCACCTGCTGCTGTCCTCTGCTTTCTGCTTCATGCTTGACCTATGAGCTGAAATGCTAATGGCTGTTGAAAATTTCAATTAATATAAAACTAGTTTCGGCCAGAAATGTGCTAAACTCGTTTAGGAGATGTAGCATCTCAAGGAAACACAGGATGGCAAAAGCCTCAGACAACAGTTGAATTTTTAGCAGGCTGTGCTTTCAAGTGTGTCTGCAAAGCTCAGATCTGGGCTGGTTTGAGACCAGCAAGGAGGACAATGGTCACTGTGTGTTTTTAGAGCATGACATTCATCTACTACAGCGTTGTCTCCTCATGCTGGAATAATTTCTGTGTTTTCATTGGTTAAAAAAGGAATTATGTGTGGCCAAAGCTTCAGGTGAAGGGGATAAACCAGACACATGTGGGGGGATTAGGCTGCTCTTACATCTGTAAATGTGCATTAGTAAAGCCAGACCCTTATTTTATGGTGACTTGTACAGGAATTATGCAAAGTACACTTCATAGTGCAGTGAAGAAACACAGTCTAAAATTTCAGTATGGTATTTTTAATTCCACTCTAAATACCTTAGAAACTTGCTAATTAAATACTTGTGGGTTTCTCAGAAGTCTGCACAACATCTCTGCAAGCAATTTGTGCTGCAGGATGTGGTACACACACCTCAAGTACACTACATTAAATCCAGATTTTCCCCTGAAAGAGAGGTTGGTGCCACAGTAGACCTGGAAGAAGGCTTAAAGGAAATGAATGTAAAAATATGGATTAATTCTCACTCAAGATTGTGTCTGGAGACCTAAACTTGTCTGTCACAGGAGCTGCTGTAGTGGCCCAGTGCTCAGCAGAGCTGCTGCCCAGTTAACCCAGTCCAAAAATGAACTGGAGAAGAAGTTTTGTGTGCAGTGAGGATGGGCAGGGAAGCAATTAATTAAGATTAAAAGATATTTAAATTTCTGGAGGAGAAGCTGTTGCTGTTAAGGAGCAGATCTGGCCCAGAAACTCCCCAGGCAGCTGCAGGAGAACAGAGGATTTTTGTTCTCCCTCGGAGCCAGAGCCACTGTGGGGTCACCTGGTGTCCCATTTCCCTGCTGTTCTCCTCAGATCAATGCAGATGTTGGAGTTTTCTCCCAGATTTCAGAACTTCCATAAGGGAGGAGGTTGGCTGCAGGTTTGTGTGCTCCTGCTGGAAGGAGTGAGCACGTGGTTATCTCAATTTACTGGGAAGTGCCATGTCAGTAATGCCATCAGTGAAGTTTAATGAGGTGTCCATCATCAGCAATGCCCCAGCCACCCTTCAGTTTATTCCTTTGGCCACAAAGACGCTGCTAAAGCAGGTATTGATTTCCACCCTGAATTTCCTTGGGAGTTTTTATTATAAATGCTGCTCAGAGGCATTTTGAGGTTCCAGCAGAGCAGGTCTGGTGGGGCTGGCAAACCTGGGCTCCTGAGCATCTTTGCAGGTTACAAATCACATTTCTTCAGCTTTCCATCGCTGTGTGTGTGCAAAAGCCACGCAAAGCTTTGAGAAATGTGGTCCTTGTACTCAGTGCTTCAGCTGCCAGATGGACAAAACCAATTAAATCAGCTCTCCCAGGTGCTGGGCCATTATGTGGGCAGAGGGATGACCAGGAGAAATCATTTATTGCTGGCTTTTAAACCATTTCAGAGCACAGGGTGTGATGTCATGAGACTTGAGGGGGTTGCACTCCAGGATTTTGTTGGGAGCAGATAAGGGAGTATTTGCTATATATTTGATGTATCTATTTGATAAGGCAGTATTTGTGAGAACAGAGAGCTGGTGCTGGCTGCCTTTTCCTGGGCTCACAGCCTTGGGTTCCAAGATGCTCGTGCATCTCTTGGTTCCCCTCAGCTCAGGGTAAATCTCCAACAGAAACACCAAAAGCTGAGTTTCCACAAGCATCAAACTGAGCTATTGGTCACAGCCAGGGGACAGGGGACAGCTCCATTTGTCACCTGCCCAGTCCATGGTGACCTGCTCCCCCAGACAGCCAGGACATGGCAAGCTGGCCTCCCAAATCCCTTCTTTATTCCTTACAACTTTGGCCCAGGGAAATGAATTCTATTGCACTCTTTATTTAATTGAATGTTTTACTGCTACACTGAGCTACAGCCTTGTGTATACATTTCTTTTTTAATTATGTTCATTCCATTTTTGGAGTGGTTTTTCGGTTTGGGAACTAAAAGAGTGATGGATTACAAGATTGGGAAGGCACAATAGTTGCAATCATAGTTGAAACACATAAATTTTGTGAAATAAGGCTGAAGTTGTGTAACTACTCTGAAAACTTTTCCTTTAGATGTGCTGTCCGATAATGTTTATGAAGTCTTTGGCAAGATAAATAATGCATGGACTTTTCTCACTAAACCTCCTGAGAGTGGAATTGCATCTAAAATAGAAATATCTCTGTGCCTGTTGTGTGCTGCAGTGTGTTCCATTTGCCACGGAAGGAAGAGCAGCTTTCTGATTTGGGTGATTATTTTAATCACCTCCAGCATATGCATCATGGGCTGCTTTTTTAAGATCTGACAACATCCCAAAATAGGTGACTGGAGAAGAGTCAAGTGAAGGTTATCCTCTCCCTGGTACTGACACTGGATGTCAAAAAGCTTTTAGGGGAAAGCAATGGGAAACATTGACACCTGAACTAAAATGGGGTCTTTATGAACATTTCCTCTCTTTTCCAAACTCTTGAGTGACTCTGCACATTGGGGGTTTTTCAGGGGAAAAAAATGATCCATAGCTGCATAAAAACTGCTGCTGGAGCAGTTCATTTATAGCAGGAAAGCAGCAGAAATCTCCACCTTCCCCAGCTAATGGGTGAGGTCGGGAGCTCCTTGAGGTGTGTTGAAGCTCAGAGGTGATGGATTCATTCTGTGAGCTCCTGGATCCCAGGGCTGCCATCCCTCTTCTGGCAGCACATTTCCTCACCTGCTGAATTTTCCACACCCCACTTGCTGGAAGGCTTTGCAGTGGAGCCCCTGTGCTCTGTAGCACTGAACTCATCTCTTCCTTCCATGTAAAATCATTAAACAACCAAACTTTTTACTACCAGAAAACAAATTTTTTTTCCCCCCAGAGTTTATTTTTCCTGTTGTTCCATAACTGGGGCCACACAGGAGGCTGTAATTTCTAATTACAAATATTTACCAGTCGTGTAACATCCATGTCACTGAGAAAAGAAACCTGGTTCTAGCTAATGAAAAGCTTAGCCAAGGGATGCACCAGTGTTAAGCTGTGGGGATCTGTTACTTTCCTCAAGATTTGTGCTGTACAGGACTTAAACAAGGAATATTTGAAGAGGGAACCAAAGAGCTGAGGTTGATGCCATATTTAGTGGTGCATTATAATTTCTCTTGGAAGTGGTAGACCAGTAATCTGGGAATTTTGGCTGTCATCCTGCTACTATTTGTGAGCAATTTTAATGCAGTAATTACATGTAGGGAAAATTGTTCACTAGGTTGATGAGATAAATGGAAATTTAATCTTTTTTTCTTGTTTGGTTGTCCAATATTTTTATGACATCCTTCTGGAAGCAAGGGGATATAATAAAAGAATCTGGAACTCCATTGCTCCTTGGAAATACTGATAGTTTGAAAGATTTGCTCAGTGTAAGTTAAAGGCAGCTCATTAAACAAACAAATGAGCTGTCCTTAGAGCAATCAGTATTTACTATTAACTGAACAGCACAGTAAATAATGAATTGCAGGTAAGGAACTACAGATAAGTATTTGCAGTGAATTCAAATTACTTGACTTAAGCCTGAGGCAGAGAAAAGCAAATAGAAAGAGAGGAAGAGAAGGAGGAGGGAGAAAGAAGGAGGGAGAGGAGGGGTTGCAAATTTAACATTTGTTATGGCAATCCGTGTTCATTTGCTGTGCAGAAAAAAGGTTTTCTTGGGTGCCCCCATCCCTGGTGCAAGTGCTGATGCAGTGAGAACAAAGGAGGATGTAGAATTCCTGGGAAAAAAGAGAAGAGAAGAGAAGGCTTGGGGGAGACCTTATAATTTTTTTCCAATACCTGAAGGGGAGCTGCAAGAAGGCTGGAGAGGGATTTTGGGCAAGGGATGGAGGGACAGGACACAGGGAATGGCTTCCCACTGCCAGAGGGCAGGGATGGATGGGATTTTGGGCAGGAATTGTTCCCTGGCAGGGTGGGCAGGGCTGGCACAGGGTGCCCAGAGCAGCTGTGGCTGCCCCTGGATCCCTGGCAGTGCCCAAGGCCAGGCTGGACATTGGGGTTTGGGACAGTGGGAGGTGTCCCTGCCATGGCAGGGGTGGCAGAAGATGATTTTTAAGGCTCCTCCCAGCCCAACCCATCCTGTAATTCTGTGGAAAGCAGGACTCAGGGTCTGACCCAGCTCAGAGAGCAGGGCTGATGCTTTTCCCAATATCAGGATTTTGCCAGTGGTCCCTGGCACTTTCCTACCTCAAGGACAGAGCTGTGCTTTGGCACCAGCGAGACCCAAACCTGCCCAGGGCTGCCAAGAGCCTGCACAGCTCCCTCAGTCATCTCTCCAAATCACTTAGGCAGAGAAATTGTTCATTTGCTAGGAGCTGGAACACGCTGGGAAGTTTGGGTTTGGAGTTTAATCATCACTGGAGTGAGAAATTGTGCTGCCTGAAGTTTGGGTGCGTGGCTGTGTCTGAAGCCAGGATGGATGGGCTGCTGGAGGAGATTGCTCATTAAGGAAGGGGCTGGGGGTGCTTTGGGTGCTCAAAGTGAGAGGGGATTTAATCAGGATCTCTGCAGTTTCACCTCGGCCTGATGGGACAGCCAAAGGCACGACAGGCATCCTAAACACCTAAAGCTTGGCAGCCCCGCCTAAAAGTCACCTTAAAAAAGTGAAGAGCTTGGCTCAGGTCCGTGCAGGAGGATGTGCCTCACCTGGCTGCCAGCTGAGCACCAGCACTGCCCAGAGCAGGGCACAGGAGGGACAGTGAGTGGGACACATCAGGGGAGAGGGGTATGAGGTGTTGGCATTCCCTAGCCACTGTCACAGCCAGGAAATTGCCCCTGTTGCTCCAGCAGGGATAGCTGACATAGGAGCAGGAGGCTTCTCTTGCTGGGAGGGTGTCACAAGGTAAATATCTCTGCAAAGAGCCTCTGGCTTGGTTCACATCACGCCAGGACTGCACCTCGTGGAAACCCCTCGGGATAAACCAGCTGAGGTCCCAGGCAGCTGCAGGGAGATTTCCAGGTGGAATTATCTGCTGGATGTGCACAAGTCCATCACTGCTGGTCCCCCTGTGCTGGCTGCTTCCAAATGCTGGTGCTGTCAGCCCCCAGCATTAGTATTCAAGCCAGGGAACAGGAGTGAGGTGCTAGACAGGCCAGCTAATTACAGCAGCCTGCAGAGGCAAGTCAGGCTGTACCACATGATGAAGGATACTCTGCTTACTTGGAATGTTGCTGCTTTGCTCTGGCACTTCATTAAAAAAATAAGGTGTGAGCTAATTGGTTTGGTTAAGGAATCAAGCTCTTGTTTTTTTCTTGGATTTAATCTGAATTTGTACAATGCTTTGTGACACTCATCTAAGACAAAACTTGCTGTGACCTTAGCAGGCTGCAGAGCTGCTGTAATCCCAGCTCCCCTGCCTCTGGCTGCCATCCTGACCTGCCTGCTCCTGTCCCCAGAGCTGTCAGCAGATGGGGGAGAGGATGCTCTCGCTGCCACCAGCACACCATCTGCAGGCAGGTTTTTATGAGCCTAAATTGCAATTCTGCATCCAGGGGGTTTTCTGTCAGAGCATCTGTTTTACTGCCAGTGACACAGATCTGGGCTGAGCGTGTGCCAGGAGCAGGTGAGCAGGGGGACAGCCCCATCCTGCAGTGACAGCAGCCATCAGGTGGCTGCTGGCTGGGGCTGCTGCGTGTGCTGTGTGTCCCCTGTGCTGTCACACAGCCCGGGTTTGGGCAGGCTGAGCTTTGGAAAGCTCCACTGCTCACGAGTCAGAGCCAGGAGAACTCAGACTGAGGGAATATCGACTGCCACTAACAGAACTGCTGGTGTTGTCTGATTCTGGCTGATTTATACCCAGCATAGCTGAGTTTGTCCCTGTCCCCTCCAGTGCCCTTCTGCAGAGTGGGGCACTAAGCAGATTAGTCATCTTCTTCCATCAGCAAATACTCCAGGCCTAAGATACTTAAAAGACATCTGGTTTTTAGCCTCATTTCTAAACAAACGAGGCTTATGTGATTATGGTGTCTGTCGCTTGCCCCTCGTTGGCCAATTTCAATCCTCAGCTGCGGATTTTGGTCTCCCAGATGTGAACTTGCAGGAAGTTTCTGTGGGCTGGTGGCTGTGTGAGCAGAACTCATCCTGGAGGGAGGGTGAGCAGCACAGGCTGTGCTCATCTTGGAGTGGATGTGAGAGGGAATGTGCTGGGGAGAAAGGGAGATGTCAGTTTGTAAGGAAAAGCAGCCGTGAGGAGAAAAGCCCCATGGGCTGGAGGGTGTGGGCTGTGTGGCTGAGCCCTGCCTCTGCTCCAGCTGTGCTGGCAAGCAGGACCATCCCCAGTGCCACCTCCTGCTGTCCCCACATCCAACTGCTCCTGTGATCCCAGGATTGCTTTTCTGATCCCTGGATTAACGGGGTGGGATGTGCAAAGATACAAGAGCTGTGTGAGAGGCAGGCTCAGCATGGAGGGGGTTGCCCTGGAGCAGCTCTGCCTGTGGGCTCGCTGCTGGGGAGCACAACTGGCCAGGCCGTGCCAGGCTGGGCTGCCTGCTCAGCCCGTGGCTCCTGCACGGTGCACTTGTGTTCAAAAGTGTTATTTCAAGGTTATCCTGACAACTGAGGGTTGAATTGTCCTGAGACTGGTGTCCCTTAGCAGTGCTGGAGGGTGCCCAGGTAAGCACAGCTTGTTGATAATTCACTCAGGTAACTGTGGATGAAGTTGGCAGCTGGAATCCTCTGTGCACCCACTTTTGCAGAATCACAGAACCCAGAGTGCTTTGGGCTGGAAGGGGCCGTAAAAATTATCTTCTACCACCCCTGCCATGGCAGGGACACCTCCCACTGTCCCAGCCCCAATGTCCAGCCTGGCCTTGGGCACTGCCAGGGATCCAGGGGC
Source organism: Acridotheres tristis (assembly GCA_037013685.1). Taxonomy (NCBI): domain Eukaryota; kingdom Metazoa; phylum Chordata; class Aves; order Passeriformes; family Sturnidae; genus Acridotheres; species Acridotheres tristis. The sequence continues at coordinate 2,741,877 of CM072899.1, read as the reverse complement.
AGCCACAGCTGCTCTGGGCACCCTGTGCCAGCGCTGCCCACCCTCACAGGGAGGAATTTCTTCCTGATTTTTGATCTAAATCTGAATTATCTTCTTTATTTCCCTCTGAATTTCACTTAAACGCTCATTAGAGCTGTATCTGTCTCCTTTCTGCAGCTGCACAACATTTTCGCCTTGTAATTCAGAAGCTAAGGATGTCTAATGGAATGTGTAAAACTCACGTAGAGTAGTTCTGGAACTGTGGGGGAAAAGCAAAGGTTTCATGTTCTGGTTCCTAATAATGAACTAAATGAGATTGTGGTGTCCTTCTTTGAGCATAAATGAAAGATAAAAGACAGATGAGATTTATGAACAAGGTCATTAGTGTACCAAATTTCTCTCATTAGATCTGTTACATTACTTTCCAACTTACACAAGTCTCATTAGAAAAATTTATGAACTGGAATGATTACAAATACACCATATTCTAAACCATCCCTACTTTTAATTGCCAAACAGCAAAAAAATAATTATACTTCTGTGCTGCAATAGAGCCGTACTTTTTTGCGTGTGTTTTTTTGTTAGGATTTAAGTAGAGGTTGTTCTTGAAGCCAGGGGACAGGGTGAGAGGAAAATGGACCATTTAGTGCAATTTAGCAGCAAATCTGAAATATTGCTATAATTTAATAACCTTGTCAGAGCCGGGTTGATATTCAGGCTAATATTGCTGTTTGTTCTCCTCACCAGACTCCCACTTTCACATCCCTGTGCCTGATTTGAAGTGGCAGTGAGCAGAAGCATAAGGTATCTCTCATTCTGTTTGGACTCCTTGTTTACAGAAGAGTGATGGAGATGCTATTAAGCACAAAAGGCATCACCATATGCCTGTTTTTCTTTGTATTGAGTTTGGCAGCAGCTATTGAAATACCATTATCAGGTGAGTTGTAGCTATTTGCTGTGCACTTTGCTGTTTTGTTTGGTATTCCTTTGCAGCTACCCCCGAAGGAAAAATATTAAATCCTCCTTTCCAGTTGTGTTCCATTTGGAGTTTAATCTCGCCACAATGTGGCCTTTGGGAAATTCAGGTCTGATCAAAAACTAAGCTGTCCTGTTTGGGCCTGCTTAAATGGAGCAGTAAAGTTGTCTAACAACATCTCACTGGTGTTTGCCATCCAGCACAAGGCTTAGCTCGCAGGGTTTGGGTTTGTCCTTCCCTTCAATTCCTCATTTTCGGCTCTGAATCCCCCTGAAGCCTGTTTGATGTGCATCTATCCCTCCTTCCTTATGGTGCAAGCTGCCATTCCAGCCTGGGAAAGGAGCAGGTGGATGTCTCAGGGCAAGTGTTGGTCCCCAGAGAAGGATTTCACACTCTGTGTCCTGCCCTGGGGAGCAGCTCCTGCATCCCGCGCCGGCTGGGATGAATTCAAACTGCTTGTTTTACACGGATCATGAGCTTCCAGGACATGTGTAAAATATGGGATGAGGCTCACAGGGAACAATCCAAGGGAAGCCAGAGGACCCCTCTGCCTGGAGCACAGCCCAGACCTCCTGAGCTTTGCATTTTTCAGACAGAAATGGGCCAGGAGGGTTGAAAACTGCATTTTGCATTGTTGTTTTGGTTGCAAAAAGGAAAAAAAAAAATAAAGTAAAACTCAACGATATTGCTTTATGAATTATGGTGGGGGAAAAAAAAAATAAGTAAACCTAAGGAGTAATAAATGTAGGCTCTTTTCAGGGTCCCAGAGTAGGACATGGGCCAGTTTCAGGGCATCCTGTGGATCTGCCATGAGCTCTTAGCACTCTGGAGCCTGCCAATAGCTCTGGCTGCAAAGAGGAAGCCTACCAAGCAGGTTTATAGGATATTTTTGTGAAAGTACCCAAATTTGCATTGGGAAATAGAGGGTTTTGGGGTTTTTTTTTTTCAGGAAGGAACTGCAGTGGCTCCTTGTGTTTCAATAAAGCCAAAGTGGAGCTGTGACTGTAAAGCACAGGGCAAACTCTCTGGGCATCCACTGCTTTTATGAACCTACCCCAGGGAACCACCTAACCCTTAATTAGCTGTAATGAAGCATTTTATATCATAATAAAAAGTTATTTCTGATCGGTGGAGCTGGTGGGCTTGGAAGTGTTCAGCTTTGAGACCATGTGATATGACAAGACACTGCATTTCACTCCAGCTTTGAGCTCCCTGGACTTAAAGCAGCACCCAAAGATCATTTTAATTCTCTTCCTGCCTGTTTATAACAATGGGGTGATCCTATTATCCCGGCTCCACTGCAGGGAACATTCTCCTTCCTCTGTTACACAGGCTTTTGTAACGTTTAATTCCCTCAGAAAAAAGGAGAAGTTAGTGCAGCCTCTGTGTGTGACCACGCAGCTGCACCCTGGGGCAGGCATTAAACCAGCCTTGCAGTCCATGGATTTTCCTGGCAGTTTTATCCAGGATGGAGGCAGCAGTTTGCTACTTCATATGTGTTCATCTGTGTCTGGGTTAAATCCAGTTACTGACCTCACCTAGCAATAAATTTGCCAGGGCACAGCCCCGTGCTTTGGCTCTGGCGTGGTCCCAGCTCTGCCCTGGCTGGGTTTGGAGGGGATGAGGGTGGGCACTGTCCCTCTGCCAGCCTTTCTTGGGTCCCCGAGGCAGTGACAGGGAGCAGAGGGTATTGTCCCTGCCAGGGAGGTGATGATCCTCTTCTTCCCAAGCCTCACTTTCTGCAGGAATAACGCAATCCTGCCATTGTCTGGTTTGGCTGGAACGGAGTTTTAACCCAATTCCTGTTCGTGTTCAGTTTCCCAGCTTCCAACAATCACGGAGCAATCCCACACCCAGGTTGCCTACCCCTTTGATGAGGACTTCACCATTAAATGTGAGGCCAGAGGAAACCCCCAGCCCACGTGAGTACTGCTTGGAGAAGCAAACAGCAGCTGAGTCTGCTTTTAACCTTTGCCAAACGTTGTTGTGTCTGTCAGGAGCTGCTGCACAAAAACCTGCTCATCATCCTCAGTGGGGTTAAGGTTTGGTTTTCTATTCAGGCCATTCAGCTTTTGTTGCTCCATCACTTCCCCTCACCCTGTGAATAGGTTTCAACGTGGTTTTCCTTGCTGGGGGATGTTTCATTTCTCTGGCACGTGCCAAATTCACCCCATGGTTTAAAAAAAAATAAATAAATTCTTGTCTGGGTTGTGCTACAAAAGATGGGCTGTGTCATGGTAATCAAAGGGGCCCAGCTGTTCCTCTGCCTCTTCCACAGCAGCCCTAGAAATCCCAAACACATTAAACTGTGTGTTCAAACACCACATGTGCGTTTTATCAGATACTTTGTCTGCACCCAGCATCAGCAGGGCTGTGGTGATGGTACAGATAGACACAAAGGGAGTTATTCAGGTAAATATCCAAAGATAAGCTGAGTGCATTTAACACCAGTGTGAAAGAGAGAAAGGTTTTCAATGAAAATATGATTAACAAGAGTGCAATAATAACCCAGTAAAAACTCCTCCTGAGGCTTTCACTACTGAATGGTGTTTGGGCCCAATTAATAGCTGGCTTGAAAGCCATTTTTTCTCTTTAATCCTTCCCTTCTCCTTTCTTTGCAATACAATTTAAACTTTAAAAGGCATTCTTTTATTTATATCAATACGATTTGGTAATTTTTAATTAAGCTCTGAATGGGGATTTGTAGCATGATAACAAATTCCCTTTGTTCCACTGTTTGTCAGTGCATCAATGAAAAGTTTTCTGGTGTATTTAAATGATGTGGTGGTGCCTGTTTGGTGGGGGGATCCCATAGTCCTTCCATCCTGGAGCAAGAATTCCATATTCCCTCCATCCTGGAGCAAGGCAGTTTTGCCAAGAGCAGTGAAATGCCCAAACAACAGTTTTGTTGGCATTATTTATCCTCTTGAAACAAAAAAAGAACGGTACATCTGTTGGCATTATTTATCCTCTTGAAACAAAAAAAGAACGGTACATCTGCTACTAAATTGATGTTACACTTTAATTTCCAGCTGTGTGGAAAATCAGTTTAAGCAAATTTCAATCCATCTGAGAATTGCAGGTACAGGAACTGTGACAATTCCTTCAGCATTCATCAAAATCACCCCCCAGCAGCACCAAACTACAAATGGTTCTATGGCAAGGAGAACCTCAGTGAAATCATCTCAGTTTCTTCTGGTTCAGCCATGGCAGAGGGTGGGAAAAGCTCTTGTGGATCTTTGCCATTCCCAAGCAGCAATTCCAGGACTCCAGGTCCTGTCAGGGCTGCCTTTCCCAGATGCTCTGTCTGTCACTGTCCTTGCTCCCAGCCCTGTGCTCTTGTCTGTGCCACAGCCAGTCCAAAAGCAGAGTGTGTGGAAGGAGGGATGTGCCCACGGGGCAGGGGAGCACAGTGGGCATTCCATTCAGCTCTCTCCTCTCTTGATCTCTTTGATAAAACACTCTTGATTTTTCCCACATTTACCCCTGATTTATACCAAAATGCTCTCCTTGGTGCCTGCCCACTCTACCATTTCTTTTATTTTTCAGCTTTAACTGGACTAAAGATGGGAAACCATTTGATTTATCATCTGACCCGAGGATAGTTACATCTAACAGCTCTGGAACTTTTGTGATCCAAAACCGGGGAATCATCAACAATTTCCAAGGGAAATATCGCTGCTTTGCATCCAACCTGCTGGGAACTGCCATGTCAGAGGAAATTGAGCTGATTGTTCCAAGTAAGGGCTTCACTTTTGGTTTGAACTTATAATTATTACTTTTATTATTAAGATGAGAACTGTCTTGCCCCAAAATAAATGGGAAAGAACCATTCACTGAGGTGGTGCATGGCAAAACATGAGTTGTTTGTTGTCCAGTGAACATTGGAAGAAAAAAGTCATGTTTTCTCCTTGGAATGATTTAATTTAATTCTTGGTTTTGAGGACAGAAACCAAATCTGGATGCAGGATTTCAGACCACTGAACTATCAACTCCCACAGGTTATTACTGCAAAATAGCAATGGATGCAAATGTTTGAAAGCTCCAGGGGAAGTGATTTGATCAGCTATGAGTTCATTAATCTGATGTCAGCAGCATTCAGAGTTTGGGATAAATACTGATGGGGAGAAGAATAAAGCCCTGGAACTGAATGGAAAACAGGCTTAAAAATAAAGCAGGGAAAATTACTGATCCTAGAAATTTGTGCTTCCACTATTAGCACAGAGGAAGGGCAGAGGGAGAAATGAGGGATTAAGGACCAGGTTTGTAGAAGTGGGATGAAATTTATGGATAGAATCAAAGAATCATCAAGGTTGGCAAAGAACTCTTAAAATCCTGGAGTCCAACCCTTAACCCAGCCCAGCCAGGTTCAACATCCAACCATGTCCCAAAGCTGAATCTACTGGTTTGTACCAATCCATTGAATCACCTGTAGCTTGGAATATGAGCACACATTTTGGTTCTAAATTCAGGATTGAAACATACGAAATAAAAAGAAGAAAATCAGAAGCAGAACCTTTCCTGTGGGAGTAGAAAGGACAAGAAACTTCTCCAGCTCCATGGTGGAGCAGGGTGAGAACCTGAAGCAGGTTTTGTGATGCAGTTCAGTGGCAGAGATGGAGAAAAGCAGCAGTGCAGTGGATTTTTCCAGGTTAGATCCTGCATTTCCAAGCTCCTACAGTTCTTTGTTATCAGATATCTGACAGCTCCATGCTCAGGTGGAATCCATGTGGCAGGGGATACATCCACAGCCTTCCAGAGTGACAGGAGGTGGCTGCTTTTGTACATAGAACACTTCAGGGCAGATGAAATGGGCTGTGAGAAACGTGAATAAACATTTTTGTCCTGTCTTCAGCGCAGGAAAGGATCCTGAGAAGCATCCAAGGCATAGGCAGGGCTGGGAGAGTCGTGGTGCTGTGGGCACATTGAAAACAAGACATTAAAAGGGCTGGGAGGGTTCCTGGCAGGGACCTGCTGAGGATGCCACGTAAATTTATTTTATGAGTGCTCCTCATGACAGACATGCTTTATTTTCCTTTTGACAAGATTTATGGATTCCTTTTTCCCTTGGGAAATCTGTTTCATGTTGCAATGTGCTGCACAGTAATCCCTGATGCCAGAGCTTGGTGTTTGAGGAGGAATTAACAGGATTCCAGGTGTTGCTCTGTGGTTTTAGTCTCCAGCAGCTTGCAGCTGTTTTAAGGGAAGAGCTTTCCAGAGCAGAGGAGAATTGCAGAAAGCTTTAGGACAGTGAGCTGAGGTTTATTGAACTGTTGGCTCCACAGGTAGGACAGGGCAGCTGATGGCAGCTGGAGTTTCAGGCAGGAACAGGAGAGTGATGCAGTTAAACTTCAAACAGGACATCGTTTTTCACTTTGGAGTCTGGCCAGGGCAGTGGGGTTAATACAACTTCTCTTTCAATATCTCAGACTCATCACATTTGAGAGGAGTTAAAGTGCTCAGTGTCATGTTTGCACCTCCAGCTGCAGAACATTCTGATACTCCATTGCTACTGAACTAAAAAAGATGCTTAAGATGGAAAACAAGGAGTTGATGTCTCTATCTGGAATTATTGAATCTATATTCAGAGAAGAGATTTTTTGCTTTTAATGAAAAACAGTCTAGAGTAGCTTAAGTAGATATTAAATATATTGGGAGTGGATGGCAACAAATTTTATAGAGAGGTTACAAACATGGTTGCTATCAAAATCAAGAGGAATTTAGTGCTAATATATGCAAAGTCCTAAACCTAGCAAAAAAAAAAAACAAACCATGGTACAGATAAGTATTAGAGAGATTTATCCAACTCACACATCTTTTAAAGCACATCTGCTGTTATTAGACCTCTTCTGCCATCAGTTCTTTCATTTACGGGTGCAGTGTAGAAGCTGCAAATTAAATCAGGATTCAGAGAGGAGTAGAAGGCACCTTTGATTTTTCTAAAGTGCTGGATGCTCTACAACCGTGCTCCAGTGAAAGAGCTGCTGGTGCACAGATCTGCTGTAAATCAGAGCCTGCCACAGAGGGGCTGGGGATAAATTCCCTCCATTCACCCCCAGGTTTTGGAGCAGGGACTGGTACATGTGAGCTCACCCTGAGCCTTGATGATCGTGGTGCAGAGGTGGCAGAGCTGTGCCAGCTGCATTCAAGTCAGATGTAAAAGCTCCTTGGCAAAGTCACCGTGCCAGGGAAGGGAAGAAAACCCCAGCGAGGCAGAGCAGGGCAGCTTCTTTCATAAATTACATTTCCCCTGCAGAAGCAGAATACTGGTCTGTAAGGCTGCTGCTGAAAAGGAGAACAAAAGACTGTTTACTCACAGTAGTCATTCCAGGGAAGCAATAGAAATGTCAGCAGAAATGATCATTAAATCTCACCTACATAATGAAAATACCCCACCTCCCCTATGTAGGATGACATTAAGGAGAGGGGGAAGAATGGGCTCTGAGGATCTCGATGTGTTTGCAGCACTAACAAAGGCCAGATTGTTACAAGATACACTCAGCATGAAAATGAATTTAAATGGTGAGAACACAGACTTCAGCTCCCCTCCTCCAGCATTTCGGGAATCTGCTGCTTGAATTAGTGAGCAGGCCCAATGCCAGAGGAAGGAGAAGAAGTACAGTTTAAACTTCTTTAATTAACTGTGCTGTAAAAGACTCTTCATGGCAGACTGAGTTAAGATTTATGCTCGGTATTTCTAAAGCTGCTGCTCCAAAAGATCAGAGACCTGAGGATGGAAATATTGGCTGAATGTAAAATCTTCCCGTGGCAGGCTGTGCTCTGCCAGTGATGGTAATGCAAGAATTCCCAAAGAAAGCCAGGCCTGAGTTAATATTCAAACGCTCAGGTGTGAATATCCTGAAATCAGTAAAAATACTGAGCTGATAGTGAACTAGGAGGTCTCAGTTTTGTGAAGGCTTTGGTGTAGCCTTTATGGAAGAGAAAACAGAAGAGAACAATTCACTGAGACTTTGCAGGTGATGGGAATGAAATTTAACCCTCTTACCTCCTGAGCCAGGGACCTGCACCTGTGGCAGCTTTTCTGGCCACCTGAATCATTGAGCTCACTCTGATTCTTGCCTGTGGCCATCACTTTGAAAATGATAACAGAGATTTAAAAATCTCTGAGAAAAAAAGCTGCCACTGATTCCATTCCACATCCTCGGGAGAGATTGGAGTCCCAGCCACGCTCTTCTGACAGCCAGGCTTTGCTAACTTTTTCAATTTAAGGCAGCAATTAAAAAATCCATAAACAAGCAGGGTCATATCTCATAAACAGTTCAAAGGCTGCAATGGAAATTACAGATTTAACTACTGTTGCTGCTCTATGGATTAGAATATCAATTGAGGCATGGAGATGAGCCCTGGAAACTTCCCAAGCCTCACTCAGTGCAGCTCAACATCAGGGACTGCAAGTTATGGTTGAGATTCCTTAAAATGTTGGGCTGTTTGCTGTACAAGATACAGATCTGCATGAAAACTCATAATTACAAACTAATTTAAGTGTCTAAGGAGCTGGAAATTTCGAGGTTATAGAAATTTCTTGCTTATTTTTGCTTTGCCTCACTTTTACACCCTTTAAGGGTTTATTTGCAAGGAAAAATATGAGACTGTCCAGGATGGATCAGGCTAAGCTCTCCTTTATCCCAGGATATCTTCAGTAGAATCCACAGGGAAGGTTATAAAACCAGATCTGGGTTTCAGTGATGCTTTTCTACAATAATTTCCCAATGTATTTGCTTATTGCTGATTTACCATCCTGAATTCACTCCCATTTTACACCTGATATTGGTAGAAACAAGACACTGGGATCTCAAGGACAAGTTACCTGGAGAAATGCTTTTCCTTTGTTCCATTCTCTCATCATTTGACCCCAAGACATGTAAAATATCTGATGGAATGGGCTCCATTCTCACATAAACTGGAATTAATTGCCATAATTGATACAGTCTTGGTGTGAAGTCACTGTAATCAGCAATAGGACAAAAACTGAGCTGTAGGACAAAAACTGAGCTGTAGGACAAGGTGTCTTAAATGGATTTCTGAGTAAATCTGGAGCAATGTCGGGGACTGGAGTTCCCAGCACTGCTTGCTGCATTTCTGAATCTCTATTTCTGCCAAACTCAAATTAAGCCTTTCTATTGCACTCTATTGGTCTCCCTCCTGTTTGCTTAAGTTGAGAAATTGCATTTTCTGAAGGGATAAGGAGGAGAGACTCAGGCTCCTTTCTGGATTTTCTCCCAGCCCCCTAAATTTACCAGGGGTGCTTCAGCCTGGTCTCAAGCACAGCTCAGTCATTAAACTTTGAGTCACCCCAGGGATTAAGCAGATCCTGGCTCCTTGCACAGATGACCCTGGCCACTGATAATCTTCCATTTCCATGGTTCACAGACTGTCAGAGCAATTCAATTCTGGTTTTTGAGTGCAGCCTTGTCAGGAAAAAAACCCCTTGGTCAGCGAAGCCTTTCCCAGGAGTATTTGAAGAGGTGTCACGGTGGGATTTTAGGGGATTCTCCATAGCTGGAGTTGGGAATTGTTGGGAATTGGTTTCCACCTTCCCCTGGGCTGTTCCACTCTCACCCCATGATCTGAGTGTGCTGAGAGCCCTCCTGGCCTTTCTCAGAGCCACTAAATCCCTCTGCTGTCCCCTGTGCTGTGGGTGTGTGGGGAGCAGCACCCAGAGCTGAGCTGGATCCTCTGTGCCCCCTCATCCCATCCCTGGCTGAGGAATTCCGTGGAATATTGACCTCACAGTTCAGGGCTGTCACTGCACAGACATCAGCTGGATTTTTCAGGGCTGTGTGCTGCACTGAGACCTCTGTACAACAGGAAACACTTCCATGGCACAATTTATTTTGTGTGATGCTGTGGAGTTTAGCTCAGATGGTTTCTGTGATCGGCCACAAATCAGTGGTGATTGATTCTGCAATATCCTCTAATTTTTGCAGAAGCCCTGCAAAAAAATTCAAAATATTGCCTGCATAGACATCCAGAAGATTGATGTGCAAAAGGCAAAGTCTAATGTGAAAGAAGCTTTTTATTTTTAATAAATCTGAATTCAGAAGCAGGTATTTTTCTAGTCTTTGAGACCAGTGGGACCTAAGCAAAAAAAATTATGCTTGTCAGAAGGTTTGGCTCAGGAATTTATCATGAGTTTCCATCTCTTGTAAAGCTTCAAGGATTAAACCATTCAAATTTATCCTTTATGAGGGTGAAAATCAAAGTTTTTCTATGCCTTTCATGGTGAACTAAGCCAAAAAAAAAAAAAAACCAAAAAACAAAAAAAACAGCATGGAAAGACCCAAATGCCCTGATCACATGTGGTGCAAGTACTTGTTGGAGGTGGAGGACATTTGGGGTCAAATTGCTGCTTCCCCCAGTGAAGTCCAGCTGCCAACATCTGGGCCCCATGTTGGAGATGAATGTCTGTGCTGCCAGCTAATGACACCAGGACTGTGACTTGTCACTGTCTCCTGGTGGGACTCAGTAAATTTCTGTATAATTCTGTAATTACTGGCCACAGAAATTCACTGAGAAGCCCAGTGGTTATGGCACCCAGCTGGGATATCAGAAACCCAGATTTAGTTCTGCTAAATGAGGCAAAAAATGGGTTTGAACAAGGGGTTCCAGTGTCCTACATAAGTGATCCCATATTAGTCCATTTGCTGATCTCATTGGTTTGCTCAGAAATCCCTTATCCTTCACCTGATCCAGCTAATTTAAAGTTTTGTCCTGAGTGATGTGCTTTGGGGAATAAATAAGCTTTAGATCAAGAAATTGGCTTTTTCTTGCTGGAAAATATTCCAGCTCTGCAGTCAGCAGATGTATTTCCCAGGGCTGGAAGAGTGCAGGTTACTGAAGGTGCTGGATATGAATATGCAGCTCTTTTTTCACCTGAAATTTCACCTACAGGGTGGGTGATGCTCATTAGCTACATTTTGCCTCTCCTAAGAATTCCTAACCTATTAATAACCCTCCTGGAGATAAAATCTCTGCAGAGTCTGCATTCAGGCAGTCAGCACTGGAGTGATTGCTTCTTTTCATGTTTATTAATCCTGAGATGTGTGAGGTGTCCTCAGAGTCCTGTCCCTGCATTTCTGCCCCTCTCCTTTCCTTTGCATCCTGTGATGTTGCAGATTCCCTGCTGGAGCACTGATGTCTCAAGGTGTGGAGCTGCTCTCAGAGCTCCCTGTCCTGGGCACCAGGGAGGGGATGTTTGCTGTGCCAGCTTGACTCTGCACAGCCAGGACCTTCTCCATCCTTTGCTGTTTAATTGCTGCTCGTTTTGCTGCTGGATGCTGGTCTGAAGTGAAACTTTGGCCAGTTTGGGCTTGCCCGAAATGAAAGCAGGAGGCGACGTCAGCCCTGAAACTGCCTGAGCTCAGTTCCTTCAAGGAGTGGTTCCATTTTCCAGGCTGCTTTCTCTGTGATCATCTCCCAGCTGAGCCTCCCTTGGTCTGGGGTGGGCTCCAGCCCAGCTCTGCTCCCCATTTTCCCACATGAGCTCCAGTGGCATTTTGGGCATCCAGATTTGCCCAGGTGTGCCAAGCACGGGTCAGGCTTTGAACAAAACGCTGGCATCAGGTGCTGTGGGTGATGAAACCTTGATCCATTCACAATTTAACTTGTGTTTAATCCCAGCTAGAGCAGCCCTGGAGCTTTGTGCCAAGCCTGTCCCTGCACCCTGAGCCTGCAGGGATCCACAGCTGGGCTTCCCTGCCTGAGGAGGCAACAGAGGCTTCACATCATCCTCCCCCTGCTCCTGGAGATGGAGAAGAGCTGGGACAGCTCCAGACACGAGCCTGGTGTCTGTCCTCACCTGCAGAACCTTGAGAACCGTGTTTTATTAAGGATTCCCAGAACATTCCACACTCCCAGGCTGGTTTCTGATCTCCTGGGAGCAGCTGGAGCTCTGTCAGTGCTCAGCTCTCTGTGCCAGGCTTGTCCTTGGGGACCCTGTGGCCTTGAGCGGTTCCAGACAGCACAAAGGAGCTAAAGAAAGTGTTTGAAAAGAACTGTGTTAAAATAAAGCAAAAGCAAAGCACAGGACATCACAAACAAGTGTTAAACATCCCCATTCAGGGCCTGGATTTGGATAGGATGCTCCAAGAACTTTGTGAATGAAGGGATTCCTGTTCTGAGTGTCCCAGAATGCAGGAGTTTCCTACTCTGAGTAAAACTCATCATTACTCTGTGCCTCTGTGTAAATTAAAATCGGTATTAAAGGCAGAGAATTTAAAGGATGATGTAAAATTAAATATTTTATTAAAACTGTATCCAGAGGAAAGCAAAAGGCAAAATTTCAAAAGGTACCAATAAATTCTTTGCTTTTTTGTGCAGGTGTACCAAAATTTCCCAAAGAGAAAATCGAGCCCCTAGATGTGGAGCATGGAGATTCTGTGATCCTGCACTGCAACCCCCCAAAAGGCATTCCCCCTTTGCACATCTACTGGATGAATATTGGTGAGTAAATGGTTTTTGCACCGTTTATATAAGGGAGGCTCAAAGTATTTGTCTTTCAGAGCAGTTTCATTGCAGTCATCATGGATAAGAATTGTAATTGTGCAAGTGCTCAGGAGAAATATCTGGATATTGAAAAAAAAACATTTAAAAAGGGAGATGGAAATCTGGTTTTACATGACCCAAAGTTGAATTGTTGAGTGCATTGACACAGCATCTCATTAAATATGAGATATCAAATAATTTATATATTGGTGAGTCTGCCAGTGATGAGGAGTCCTGCATTTAGAGGAGAGAGGATATCACGTGTCAGTATTATTTCTATCAGTGTGTCAGTATTTCTATCACGTGTCAATGTTATTTCTATCATCACTCTTTCCATAAATTGATAATTGATTTATGATACTAAGGGAAAAATAATCCAGCAGGTTTATATAATTTACCTGTATTATATATACATATATATATAAATTATATATAATGTAATTTAATTGTGGGTTTCTGTCCCATTATTCTGCAGCATTTCTGTTCTGCAGGAATTTTTGGCTTTTGGGAAGCAAAATAACTCTGTTTCTTAATTATCGATTTTCCCTTATCAGTAACATAGGTACATATTATTATATTAAAAAATATTTTTTTACCACTTGCATACTGAATATTAGTAAATAACCCATTGGTTCTGCTGGATTTTCCACCTCTTTCACTTCAGAGTTTCATTCTGTGTATCTGGAAGCAAGCACAGGCGGGGAGCCTCCCACCTCACAATTCCTTTCCCTTGCCAGATTTGCAGCACATCCCGCAGGACGAGAGGGTGTCCATGAGCCTGAAGGGAGATCTCTACTTTGCCAACGTGGAGGAGAGTGACAGCAGGAGCGACTATTGCTGCTTTGCAGCCTTCCCCAGGCTCAGGACCATCGTGCAGAAAATGCCCATGACGCTGAAGGTTTCGCGCTGTGAGTGTGGGGCTGAGCTCTGAGCTCTGAGCTCTGAGCTCTGGCTTTGCTCTTGGGTTCTGAGCTCCCCAGGGCATGCACGTGTGTGCCCTGGCTCTCTCTGAAGTCTTGCTGAGTTTATTCCCTGCGTTATTAACCTCGTTCTTGGCGCTGGATTTCAAGGAGAAAAGCTTCTTGCTCTAGCCTCTGCTCTAGGTGGCCGTGCCAAGGCACCAGCGTGTCCTGTCCCATCTTGGGGCAAAATCAGCCAGAAACTGATGCCTTGGAGTGGATGCCTAGGTCAGAGGATAGACAAGATTAAGAGAATAAAATGGATATTTATTAAAGGCCTTCAATAGATACACCTTGGGCAGTCAGAAGCCTCCAAGGATGGACACCCAGGATGGACAATGGTCACGAGTTTTTCAGACAATTATAAGTTTAATCCACTTACATATCAGGGGTTAATCCTCCAATTACAGCTTCAGGTAATTAATTTATCCCAAGTTTGTCCCCCCAATTCACTTTTGTTTCCATCTCTCAGGATGAGGCAGTGAGGTGTCCTGGATTCCCAGGCCCAGAGAAGAATTGTTGTGTCTGACCAAAATGAGATCCAGTAGAACTGTATATGGAGTTTAGAATTATACACTAAAGTAACACAGGATCTAAAAAATATAAAAGCTAAAATCCTAAGGCATCACAATCAGACCCCAAAAGTCCCCTGTCCCTCCTCCTGCTGTCCCCACAGTGAAAGCCAAGGATGTTTTAGGGAAATCTGCTGCTCTTGGGTCCAGCAGGTCCCCAAGGATGGGACTTCACTGGGTTTTGGGGATTTTTGTGGCCACCTCCCTGCTGGGCAAGGCCTGGTTTGGTCCAGCTGCAGCAGTGGGGTTGCAAGGATGATGTTTTCCAGGTTTTTCCAGGCAGCCTGGAGCATCAGAAACACAAGAGGTGTTTCCAGTTCCGTGATGAAATGATGTGTAGGGAATGTAAGATTTCAGTTTTTCATTAAAACTTCAGATCTTCCAGGCCTACACAGCCCAGAAAGCCAAGGAGAATTTTGTCTTAGTGAATGAAATCCTCATGTTTAATATGTGATTTTTGAGAGTTTTCTTGTTGGGAGAAAAAGATAAAGGATTAATAGTGGCTGTGTGTGTTTAATGCTTGCTTAGACCGTATCTCGGGATAATAATTGTGAGAAAAACATCCAAATTAAATATTGCTCTCCATGGCTTTTCAAATAGGTTCAGTCCCCCACACATGCATAGAGAGATTAGAGAAAAACAAGATGGGTTTTGGCTGCTGGTAGCCCTGGAAGTGGCCCAAAAACCCACTTCAGTGTGTCCACCTTCTCATCAAAGCCACAGGACTTGGGCCAGGCAAAGATGAGAGGCATGAACTGAAAGGGTTCTGTAAACTCAGCTTGACATTGCCCCCTGCACTGTGTGCCAAGGGCCTGGGGAGGGACTGCATCGAAAACAAACAGAACAAAAAGAAGCAATAGGAAACGAGAGAATTTTATACATTTTTACATTTTGTAGCGTTTCTCTTTGTGGGTGCTTAGTGGTGTTTATTACTGTAGATAGCAAGGATGAAATGCTGATTATATCACCCTTTAAGTATTTCTCAGAATATCACAAATCTTTAAAGCATTTCCATTGTATTTTCATGACTCTGTTTCTCATCTGTTGCTTTCCTTTATATTTTTCATCCTTTCTTTCTTTTGGGGCAGAAACTGGGGGGGGTGGGGAGGAGCATGGGGTTTTTTTGGTTGAATTTATGGTTTCTTTTGATTCTGTCTCAACCCTGCATGTTTGTTTGGTTGTCATTTTTATTTATTTCAGTAAAGCATGCTAATGACTCAGGCTCACCTAACGCTGCTGTTACTAAGGGTGAGTTGAATGCATCTGTTTTTAGCCTTTGAACTGAGACTCCACCAGCTGAGGTGAAATGGGAGCTGCTCAAAAACACATCACAAAAGCCTCTTGATTGTGATGGGATGGATTTAAGCGGTCCAGGGAGCACAATCAGCTCATCTTGTGGTTTCTGAGAGCAATCTGCAGGGTTTTTAATAAAAAAGGCAGTTTTTTTTTTTTTTTTTAACTTGAGAAAGGGTCATTCATGCTTTGTCAGGAGGTGGAGGTGATGACATTGATGTCCTGGGTTTCTCATGTTATCAGTTCAGAGCTGGATGCTCCAGATCTTTTCCTGGCAGTTAAGAGGACTCTGGGATTAGACAGCCAAGGTTTGTCACCACCAATTCGTGTCCCAGGGGTCACCCTGGGGCTGCATTGCTCCAGGATGAGCTCAGAGTGTGGATTTAGGGAGTTTGGGTGCCCTGTGTGGGCTGTGCCCATCACCTCGGTGCTGATGGAGGTGCCCTGTGTGTCACCAGCACAGGTGACACTGCAGCAAAGCATTTCTCATCCTGAGGATTCCCGTCTCCCTCTGCTCTGCCCGCCCTTCTCTGTGGAGCAGATCCTGGAAATATCCTGCTCTCCATGCAGGCAGCACGGTGGCTGCAATTCTCCACCTGCTTCCTTTTGTTTCATATATATATGAAATTTAGAGTCTGTAGCTCTTGGCTCATCATTTCTTTGGTTAAATGGCTTTTAAGAGTTATTTTTTTTACTTTTTTCCTTATTTTTTTTACCTCCTCTAGGGAGTTTTGGGGTTTTTTTTGCCAGCCAAGCACTGAGGTTTTTGAACAGGGGGTTATCCTGGAGTGTTTTGGGATGGATAACTCAGAGCACTCATCACTGCTCTGACTTTGCCCGTGGAGCTGAGCCCTGGGAGCAGGACAGGCAGGGCTTGTGCACCGTGCCTGCCCCTCCAGGAGGAGTTTTTCCCTGGAAGGGATGTCTGAACTCGTGCTGGGAAGGGGGCCTGGCTGCCTTTGGCAGCAGGAGGTGGAGGGCAGATGGGAAATGTGTGAGTGTGACCAGAGGCACCAACGTGTTCAGCTCAGAGCACTTGTGACACAGATCTGTACAGATACAAAGCAAGGGGAAATTAAAATTAAAAATGAGAAAATGGTTCAGGGAGATCTATGTGGTCTTTTACCAAATCATCCATAACTGGCTATTTTTTAAGAACGAGCTCCATTTGGGGACTGATTCATTAGTGTGCTAATTGTTATGATAGTGACTGGGCAGCCACTGAACCCTGCATTTTTCATCCTAAACCCCTTGTTTGGCAAGCTGGAACAAA
This sequence comes from Acridotheres tristis, assembly GCA_037013685.1. Classification (NCBI taxonomy): domain Eukaryota; kingdom Metazoa; phylum Chordata; class Aves; order Passeriformes; family Sturnidae; genus Acridotheres; species Acridotheres tristis. The sequence continues at coordinate 2,725,320 of CM072899.1, read as the reverse complement.
TGAGCTGCTGGAATCAAATGCAAGTCAATCTTGTTTTATTGTTTTTACAGTCTTCCTTACAAATTGTATCTCCATTACTGTAGATTTAATAATTGGAAGCAGGAGGGACAATTCTGTGGGATGCTCAAGTCAGGAAAGGTGGGTTTTCACCTGAGGTTTAAAAGATGATGGAGCCAGTGCAGAGAAAGGTGCTGTGGACCTAAAGATCAGGAATTGAGAGGATCAGACTGCCTGAGGGGTGATAGGAGGGGCCAGTGCTTGGACAACTGGATATAAAACTGTAGGAAAAGGAGTTTCCCAGCACTGCTGCCTGTTGGTACCACTGTAGCTCCCTTCTGAGTGTTACCAGGGGAAATAAAGGTTCCTGCATTAGCCTCAGAGTGGATAAATAAAAAAAAAAACCCCACAAATCAATGTCAGAAACCTGACAGCAGTGATGTTTGTGACATTATTGAAGCATATCCAAGATTTCCCACCTAACTTCTGTTTTACTTTATCTTTCAGCAAATTTTATCAAGGAAAGGAAACCCAAACTGCTGATCCCTCCTGAATCTGCTGGCAGTAGCTCATCAGTCACTGTCATCAAGGGAGGTGTCCTGCTCCTCGAGTGTATTGCTGAAGGGCTGTGAGTAATGAAAATGCTGAGCAAACTTAATCACCTTTGGAGGTAGAAATGAGCAAAGGGAAAGGGATATTACAAATGATGCAAGTTTTAAATGGAACTCCTGTGCAGAGCTTTTTGTAGCTGTAAAGCAGCACAGAGTGCATACAACAGTGGTGTATTGGTTATTGCTGTAGCTTGTAAACAAGTCATTAAAACCATAGTGTGGTAAGTATGGCATATTTTTTATTGTTCTATTAAGAAAAAATTGAATTTTTTTAAGTAGTGCTACTTTTGAGATGTTGAGAAATTAAATAACATCAACAGCAGCTTCAATGCTTTTATTCATAACTTGTAACTTTTTTTTTTCTGGTTTTGCCAATTCAGTTTTTCTTCAATGCTCAAAATGTAATAATAATTTCCCATCCTCACAGGGAAGAGTTTTTTCCCTAAAAAAACCTTCAATATCCCTTCTAAACATCTCAGTTTGAAGCCATTCCCCCTTGTCCTGCCACTCTAAGCTGTTTTAAATAATCTTTCTCCACCTTGCTGGCTCCCTTCTGGGAGTGAAAGGATTAATATGGGGAAAGGTTAAAATAGCTGCTTTATGGTGGGAAATCAGGACAATTTTGTCCTTGTCAATAACACAGGACAAAATAAGGGTAAGTAAGGAAAGGGCTTGTGAAATAAACGTTGAGTGTCACCCTCACAGGGAGCTGTGATTCCCTTCCCAGGCTGTGGCTGCTGCTCCAGCTCTCTCAGCCACGAGCCCTGCTTTGCTCTGCCAGTTTCCCAGTTTGTCCCACGTGCCTGTCAGTGCAAAAATCAAGCTGCCACCAGAGAAACAGAGAATTTGTCACCCACTAAACCCCCAGTGAAAGCAGAGTCCTTTCTGGTTTGGCTGGGCCAGAGCTTTGTGTAGAGCAGAGCTTTAAATCACCATCCCCTGGTGCTGGACGTGGAGCTGCAGACTCTGCTTCACACGGAGATAATTCCTATTAAAGGCTCTGCAATTACATTCCCTCCATAAAATTCCAAAGTCAGGATATTTATCTGCCTGCACATGTTCAGGGCATTTTGTTTTTCCATATGGGCTTGAAAGGGCATTGCTGGTGGAAGCTGGCAAGGAGTGGAGTTGGCATTCCCAAAAGGAGGTGAATTACTCGTCTCTGTTGGATTCACTCCAGGTATCTGCAGTGAGTTTTGCTTCCCTGTTGCAACAGTTCCTTGTCTAATTCACTCCCCATCAAGTGAATCTGCCAGCCCACAAGTCCCCCCAAAGCCACAACTCTTGATTTTAGAGGGTTTTCAAGGGGTTCTAATAGGGAAATCACCTTGGGAATACTCAAATGTGAATTTTGATGTGCAAGCGTGAATATCAGATATAAGAAGAGAAAGCCAGAAAAGTTTTTCTGTCCCTTTGGGAAAAGGTAAAAAGAAAGAAATATTTTTGTTTCACTCAACATTTTCCAGGAAACTGTTTAGAAAATTATTTTTTTGAACAAAAATGTTTGGTTTTTTTAAGCAGTCACTTTTGAAAGTACTTCTTTGGCTTATCACCAAGCACAACTTTTCGTCAAAATCCTTCAAAAATGCAGCTTTTAGGATAAAACATTACTTTGCTAAAATTCCCATTTTCAGCAGAAAAATGATCAGCCATGCCTACATCTCTGCCAATCCATCCTGCCAAATATCCACAGACCATGGAAGTGGATTTCAAGGAACTCAGATCAGGGGCAGCCGACTGCAAAGCAGGGAATTAAGGACATTTCCAATCTGCCATTTATTAAAGATTTACACCCTGAGCAGTGGCAGTGTCAGGAGGGCACAGCCTCAGAGCTGGCTTTGGGACAAGAGTGGGATGAAGGCTCCTGGAGGGAATAATGGGATCTTTGCAGGGCTGTGCTCAGAGCTGGTGGAACAGCAGGATTTCTGGGTTCCTGGGCCTTTGTGCCTCCTGCCTGGGCATGTGGCCACGGGGACAGATGGGCACAGGAGGCAGCAGCTCTGGGGTCGGGGTGGCTGACAATGTCTGTCCCCAGTTCTGTGTCAATTCTGGCTCTTTCTGAGGATGGGAAGAGCATTTCAGGCACCTCCAAGGAGGGATGCACTGCAGTGGAGTCGGGCCCTCCTTGGCTGTCCTCAGGTGCCCTTTTGGAGCAGGATGGAATGAGCCTCAGCCCCTTTCCTGCTGTCCATGCCAAAACACATCCAAGGAATGCAGCTTTGCCCTGGTGAAAATCTCACTCACAGGGGTTGTGCAGAACAAGGAGCAGCAGAGTTAGCTGTACAGTGTAACCCTTTGGTAACCCCAGAGTTTTCAGTTTTAAAAGCTCAAAATCCTCTAAGCACAAACCTCCCAAACCCCGGGTGTGAACTCCAGCAGCTCTGCCACGTGAAGCATCACAGCAGCTTTTTGCATTCAACTCAAAAATCTCCTTTTTTTTTTTCCCTTTTTCTCAGCCCAACTCCTCATCTCAGCTGGGTCAAAGTCACGGGAAACATGCCCAAGGATGAGCCAGAGACAGAGAATTTTGGGAAGACCCTGAAGATCGACCAAGTGACAGCAGCTGATGAGGGGACGTACCAGTGCACAGCCAGCAACCCCATGGGCAGGGCCAGGCACGAGTTCCACGTGCATGTGGAAGGTGCTCAGAACTCTTTACTAAAATTATTGGTTTGGGACAAAAAGGTGGGAAAAGGGAAGTGGAGGAGGCTCTTTGTTAATATGGCTCAAGCAGCTCCACCAATTTATTCCAGCCTCTTGGATCTTGGGAAGGTTTGCACAAAGTAGCACCTCTAAAACAACAACAACACAAATATTAATAATGCTTTTTGTTTTTTCCTCTGAACCATGACGGCCTGGGAACAAAATAAATGTGTGAGCAGGTTCAGTACTCTAAAGGTGGGAGGGAGTCAAGCAGAGATATTGATAAAATGTCTCGTACTGAGCTGAACGTCAGACAAAAAGATCTCATTATTCTTTTTGCTCTTTAAAAACTGAAAATGGCTATACTGGGCTGGATCAGAGGGACATTTAGCTCAAATCCTTTTCTTTGGCTTCCACCAAAAGTGGGCTCTTAGGGAGGGCTGTGAAAATTCAGTGAGCAGACAAAGTGCCACCCTTGCCTCCTTCACCTGTTCCTCTGCTGTGATTTTTGTACAGGCACAACCTGAGCTGGGAGTGTTCTCTGTAATCCCTGAAAAGGATCATAAAACCTGTGAAACAAAGGGAAAAGATGCTTTCTGCTGTTTTTAGCAGTTAAATAATGGAAATATGACCCTTTTTGTCACCTTTTTCCCTTCTCCTCCTCCCCAAACCCTAAGGTGTGCATCAGGCTCAGCAGAGCTCTGAGGACTCATTGCAGAGCCAAGAACTCTCCTTGCCACTTTATCTGCCTATAAATAACTACAAACTGAGAATACTGAGGCCCAGCTCAAAAACTTGCTGAAAACATTTGCCTGATGGAAAATGCTCCAACCTCAGCTCTGCACTTAAAAAAATAAAATAAATCCTTGGTAGTTTTACCCTATTAGAACCTTCCAAGTGCCTCATTTTCCTCAGGGCTCCCCATCCCTCTGTGGTCACTGGATTTGTGATGGGAGAAAAGCACTTTGAGCTCCCTGCTCTGTATTTGCTCAGCAGCTGAGGAAAAGATTTTCCTCTGATGAATCCTTTCCATCCACTCAACCCAACCTTGTCTCCTCTTTCCCTTGCTGGAAGGGTGGCAGAGGAGGATTCCAGGGCATGGCAAGTTCTCAGCTGTGGTGGAGGGGAAGTGCTGACTCCTAGAAATCCTTCCAGATGGTTTGGAGCATCTCTGCTGTAGCAGAATATTTTAACAATCTGACTATGATTTTCTCGGCTGCAAAAATCGATTTCCTTCAAAGAAATTGCAGGAGCTGCAAAAACTGAAATACCAGAGAAACAACATTAATTTAGCAGTTTAGAATATTGACCTTGTTCTCCCACAGTTTCCAGAGGAAGGAGAACTTCCTGCCAAAGTTATTCTTGCTTATTAACAAACAAATGCTTAGAAAAAGAGAAAAGAAGGAAACAATCCCACTGCAGTGTAAAAAAATCCTTTCCCGATTGCTATTAAATCCATTTTCCATGCGTGTAACTAATGGTGGCTGCTGGGAGCAGCAGGGATTCTTGCTTTTAGGAGTCACCTCACATCCAAGGTGTCCAGGTAAAGCTGAGCCCAAACACTGCAGTCTCCTCCAGTTTCTGGGCAGCAGATGTGACTGTGGTTCATCAGGGAGGGCCACGCTCATCACTGCTGCAGCAGCTCCTGGGAGCTCCCTCCAGGCCACATCCTGAGCATTCATTTCAGGAGGCTTCAGGCAGGGCTCCTCACACCTGGCAGGTGCCTCTCACAGGATGCATGCAGGGAGAAGAAAATTAAATCTGGAAGGAGGAGTATCTGCTGTTAACCTTCAGCCATCCTCAGCGGAGTGCTGGCGTGTAAATCAGGATTTTTCTGTCGCTGTGCCACGCTTTCTGCTCTTCTTTCTGGTATCTGAGGACCTCAAACCTACACCCCACCCTTCTAAATATCGATTTTAATGATATTTGCATGCAGCCCACTTGCTAATCCTACCGAGTCTGAGGGCAAAGATTCAGGTATTCATTACCAAGCATATGAAAATATTCAGCAAGCAAATTGCTTGACTGTTTGAGCATTTTAATCTCTCTTTGCAAGGGAAGATGTAGACTGGAATACCTGAGCAGGCACAAAAACCCCACTGTTGTTATTAAAATGAGAGAGAATTATTAAAAAAAAAAAAAAAAAACAAAAAAAACAGCAAAGCAAGCCCACAAATTGTTTTGACTTCAAGTATTTATTTGGTTATTAGTTGTAGTTCACCAAACCTGAGAGAAAATGAATGTATAACCCCCAAATCTTGCTGGATTATAATGATCTAATGTTACTTTGATCTGGATTGAGGCTCCTAGGTGGGGTTTAATAGAAATAATTGTTACAATATAGTGATTAATTATAGTAATAATGTAATAGCTAAGGGCCTTTGCAGTTATGTCTCGTAATACTTTTATTGCTCAGCCAGAGTAAAAGAAAAGAGATTAAATTAATGGGAAGCTGAACTGAATGTTTTAATCAGGCTCAAACTTTCTGTTTCACTGGAAAATTGCTCCAACAGGGATGCAGAGCCCAAGGTGACAACAGCAGCTGCTGCTGGTCCTGGAGTGGGATGGATTCCCTGCCTTTGGGAGGAGAATTTGAAGCAAACTTGACAAATTGGGAAAGTGGTGTGGGATGAAAAAGATGGGCTTCAGTAAGCACAAGTGCAGAGCAATTCTCACCAGGCAGCACTAATTGGCTTCATCAGCACAGCCTGGGAAATGCCTGGTTGGGTTTATTGGGAGAATCCAGTGGATGGCAAGAGGAACGTGGCTGGGAAGTGTTAGTCTGGCAGAAAAGGCAAAAATCAGCCTGGGAAATAGAAAGAAAAGTGTTGTTGTAAGAGACTGCTGAGAAATGAGAAGCCTCACCTAAAGCAAGCAGATTTACAACTTCAGCTTCTTCAGGAAAGGTCAGGAGAAGGCAGCAGGGGTGCTCACAGAGCTCAAAGTCATGACATTTGGGGAAAAAATATAGATATTTATTCAGTTTATGAGAAATTGCACAGCAGCCTTCAGAGGAATGGAATTTTCTCCACAAAGTTCCCTGGGGGTGATGGTGGAAGACAGGGCAGAGTTAAAGTGCAGCCAGGCAGAAGCTGGTTACATGTCCCAAATTTGTTCTGCTCATGGGGGAAACACAGTGGGAGAGGCTGGGGGAGCTTTGGATCCTTTGTGGGTGTTTCAGATGCAGATGATCCTGCTCTGCAAATGCTCATGTTAGATCACTTTTCATTTCTGGATCTGTCAGTATTTCCTATAGGGATATAAGTCAATCAGGAGAAGCAAATTGATAACTCTTGATAAGAATGAATGATGCAGTGAAATATTTGCCATTCCAGATTAACTATTTGATTATCCAACCCCTGGATTTTGTAGTTGCTAAAAAAAGATGTGTCGATTTTGTTATATTTTGTACACTTTAAGCAGTATAGCACATCTGCCATGTGGAAAAGAGGCTCTTCAGCCTTTCTGTGAAACTGCATTTCACACCTGGCAAAATCTCATTGCCTCTGACTTCACAGCCTCTTCACTTCCTTGGAGCAGCCACAGCAATTGCAGTGCTGAGAAAGGAAAGCAGTGACATCAAATTTCAGCTCACACTTCCAGAGTGTGGAGACAGGAAAGGATCCTTCAGGTGGTTTGTGTTCAGCCTGTGCCTGGTGTCTCCAAATCCTGTCTCAGTTCGTGGCAGATTTAGAGGAAAAATTCCAAACCAGCAATTTAATCAAGACTATTACAAACCTTTTCACCTCCCTGCCTTTGATTAATCTTTTCCTGATGAAACCATGATGTATATGAGAGAGAAGGAAAAAAAGATCTGCAAAACCAAAATATTCTGGTGTTTGCAGAGTTTTTTTTCCCTGGAGCCAAATACCAGGAAGCTTAACAGATGTGGTCATGTCACTGTGGGATGGGAAGCAGCACTGAGTGAGGATGTTGGTAGAAGAATCCCTGCTGTGTGAAGGGAAAGGGATGATTTTATCATTTTAAATAAGCTTTAGTGGTTGAATTTGACTTCAGTTCTGTATATGTTAATTAAACCATTCCTGAGTGCTCTTCTGTGGGAATGCTGGTCTGGGTGTGGAAATGCATCACACTTCAGGGGTGTTTTTTTAAAAAATATCTTTGTGAATGTGAGCAGTGATGTTTTGCTTCAGCATATCTCACTGATAACATCTGTTGCTGTATTACCAGGCAGCAGCTCTGTTAATCTTCAAAGCATTTTATGAGCATTAACTAATGAATCCTCACATTTTCCCTACATTAGCTCACCTTTTTAATAGGGAAAGAGACCCTGTGATCTTCCCAGCACTTGCAGAAGAGGCAGTGTCAGGTCTGGTGCTGAAATCTCTAAGTTTGGTGCCGTTCAAGGGGAAATGATGAACTCAAGGCTGTGTTTTGGGTTGAGGCTGCCCACTGAGGCTCAGAGAGCTGTTCAATCAATGAATTAAGCATTTAGGAGATAAATTCTCTTTTTCTGCCCTTCATTCCCTTCCCTCATTATGGATGTCTGTTTCCAGGGAGGTTTGGGTACCTGATGCTCAGCGATGCTCTGCAGAGGAGAGTTTTTCCCAGATCTTCCCTGGAATAGCTGGGGAAGGAGAGCAGAGGGAGCACATGGCTGCTCCTCTACCACCACCCTGTGGGCACCCAAACCTCTCATCCCCAGAGCTGAGAGAATGTTTTACCATTCCCAAACGTGTTATGGATTAGCCTCTGGTCTGAATACACGATGGGAAAGCAGGAAATCAGGGTGATGGTGCATTTCCACAGCACAGGGAGAGGGGCAGCTGGATCAGTCCTGGCCTGGAGCTCTGTCAGCTCCCAGGAAAGGTGGTGGGAGCCATTGCAGATGCCTAGGGAGGGGGATTCGAGCTGGATGGATATTCACACCTTGTCTGTCTTGCTGAAATAGCCTCACCTTAACTCATAAATCGCACTCACATCTGAGGGTCCTTGTGGAAATGCTGACCCATTCCCTCCTTCCCAGCCTCTCCCCTCCCGTGTGCATTCGTGTCCATTCCTGCACTCTGACATTCACTAAGCCTGCAGTACAGGGTTGGCAGATGCTGGTGCATATTTTATTCAATATTAATTTTTTATAAAGAAATTTTACCTTTCATTTACATGGGAAGTACAAGGAATCCAGCTCAGCCTCTGGATGGGCTGTGAGCAGCAGATGGGAAGTGTTGGTGGCGTTTGCCATCTCCTGGAGAATCCCAGCAACAGCAGAGGCACACGATGGGCTGTGACTGTGATGCCTTGGGATTTCAGCTTTTATATTTTCCATCTATTTGTAATCCTGTAATTCTTTAGTGTGTAACTCCAAACTCCATATCCAGCGCTGGCTGCTGCTCTCCCATTTGGGGCAGACACAACAATTCCTCTCCAGGCTGGGAATCAAGGACACCTCACTGCCTCAGGCCCTGAGAAATGTAAATAAAAGTGAGTTGGGGGGAGCAAACTTGGGGTAAATGACTTCATTACCTGGAGCTGTAATTGGAAGATTAACCCCCAATATGCAAATGGAGCAAACTTATAAAAGTGTGAAAACCTGTGACCCATCATCCATTTTTGGGTGCAGCCCCTGGGGACCTTAATCTGCCTTCAATAAATATAACTGCTTTTTATTCCCTTAATTTTCTCTGGCCTCTCTTTTTATGCCCCAAAAGGCATCGACTGATCCCTGTTGTGTCTCTTTTCCCAGAGCCCCCGCAGTGGCTGAAGAAGCCCCAGGGTGGGGTCTACAGCGTGGGGACAAACCTGGTGCTGCTGTGCGAGGCCATCGGGAACCCCGAGCCCAGCATCCAGTGGAAGCTCAATGGGATGCCCATCGATGGTAGGTGCAGGGGCCAGGGAGCTGCTCCAGGGCCTGTCCAGGTGGGATGTGCCTGAACCACCCAGCTTGAGGGGACCCACGAGTCCCAACACGCTGAGTGATGGTGTGGTTTGGCACTTACTTAGATATGAATTGTTTGTTTAATTAAATAAACTAATATTTACATAGGATTATCGAAGAGGGTGGTGGTGAACACTGCACATATGGAGCAGTGGTACCTTTGAGGTGCTGCCTCTGCCTCACCTCTTTCTCCCATCTTTTGGGGCTCTGGGACAGCTCGAGGGCCCCTTTGTGCTTCTGAGCAAGCCCAAGTGGCTGGGGAGCACTTGTGTAGCAGTATTATTAGTATTACCATTATTAGTATTATCATTATTATTATTATTATTATTATTATTATTATTATTATTGTTGTTGTTGTTGTTATTATTATTGTTATTATTGTTATTATTGTTATTATTATTATTTTAAAAGGTCTCTGTGGGGAATTTGGTGCTCTGAAGCACTTTCCCAGGCCATGGGACTGCTGGCAAAGGCAGAGCCCTGGAACTCACCAGCTGTAGGGCAAGGTCTTGGTTGGACCTTCCAGATGTTTCCTTTGGCTTCCAAGCAGCGAGGAGAGCCTGGGAGCTCCCCAGTCACGGTGCTCCTCCAGCTCCTGACACAACGTGCTGTTTTCCAGGCAGGACCTTCCGAGGGAGAATCTCCACCAGGGAGATCAGCCTGACCAACCTGCAGCTGCAGGACAGCGCCGTGTTCCAGTGCGAGGCCACCAACAAGCACGGCACCATCCTGGCCAGCGCCAACATCAACGTGCTCAGTGAGTGCCCCGGGCTGTCCCCTCCCTGAGATGACAGCCAGGAACCCCAGGCTGAGTCCTCACAGCACCTGGGGCTTGTCACCATCTCCTGGTTCCTCCGGACTGGCCCCAGAGTTACAGAAATACCGTCTGAATTTGTGCTGCAGGTTTTATCGTGGGCAGCGTTATGTGCTTAGCACACACGCTCCTGAGCTTTGATATATTTTAAGAACATGGTTGTGGTTGGGCTTGAAAACGTGAATTCAAACACAGTGAAACCGCTGGGGACTGAATTGTGACCACAACGTTGGTTTTGAATTATTAAGTGTATTTTTAATCTTTTGATTTCAGTTGTGATGCTCAGTCTGTTCTTTGAAGAAAGGGAGTGAGGGGAGTTTAATAAAAAACATCTCCAGAGGCAGCAGAGCTGGGTCTGTTTTCTCTCCTGGATATTTCAATTTCTGACATGTCCAGCAGTAAACCCCTGTTATCTCTGAGAGCTCAGCTGCTCAGTGCAACTCTTCCAAACAACTGTGAAATTCCCATTAAACACCTCAGCCTCTCACCCTGGCTGGGAAAGGGGAGGATGCAGCGCCAATATTTTATATTCCTAGCTCTGAAATGCAGTGCTGCTCACTTTGCATTCTCTCCTGCAGATATTGCCCCCCTGATACTGACCCCAGATGGGGAAAACTACGCCACAGTTGTGGGTTACAGTGCCTTCCTGCACTGTGACATCTTTGCCTCACCTGCAGCAGATGTCAGATGGTAAGATACTGGGAATTGGTTTTTCTTTTTTCATGTGAAACAAGTTCCTGCAGGCTTCCCCAAGTTTGAAAAGTCTTCTAATTTTTATTTCTCTGGAGTTAAGAATAGAAATCTGCAGCTAAGCTGTAGATAATGTAAGTCTTCTGTGTTTAAATGCACTTTTAAGAATTTTGAAGAACTGGTTTGGAGAAAAAGAGTTCCTAGAAGTCCCCAATACCTGTTTGAGATAAATGCCAGGCTACACATTAAGGAAAACCGTGCTGTTTATAGCCAAATGCTGCTGCAGCTTCATCAGTTTAATGTTGACAACTCTTCCAGCTTGGACACATTATTGAGATGGAAACGCAGTGACTTACAGAACACATTTACCTGGACATGCTCCCATAGGGTTGGAAATCACAGGACTGTCACAGCAGGTGACAGATGCAATAAAATTGCAGGTGGCAGCTGTAAATTAAAGATAGAGTATTTTAGGGGGCTTTTTAGACTCTTATCCCTGTAGGTTTGGTGTGCAGGACTCTGAAGTCCTTTCATGATTTGCTGCACGTGGATAAAGTGTCTCACTAATCCAAATTTTAACTGCTCATCGGCAAAACCGAGTCCCCAAACTCCCCTGCAACAACCCCTAACCATGAGCTAACACTTCCTGCAGTAACCCAGGCCTGCTTTGACCATCTTTAGGACTAAGGATGACAGCATCGAGCCCCTTTCAACCTTTCGCTACGAGTTAAACAAGAACGGCACCCTGGAGATCAGGGACACCAAGAAGGAGGATTCGGGATCCTACGCCTGCTGGGCTGCCAATTCTGTGGGGAAAAGAGCAATCACTGCTAATCTGGATATAAGGGGTGAGAACAGGAAAAAAAAAACCTCACGGCTGCTATGACTTTGTGTCTGTAGTTTTTCAGGAAGTAGCAAATATTCATTCCAGGGTACAGGTTTATTCTGGGTCTTTAGGAATTCTCTGGATGTTACCACCTGAAATTGTCACAGGTCTCTTTTCAGCTGCATTTCTCCATGCTCACACATGGTGCTCGTTTTCTTCTGGATGCTTGCAGAAGCTGCACAAGCCACCAAAATTTTGCATTTACACATTTTCTTTATAAATTTCCCTCCTTTTTGTCGCTGCCCTATTACACTCAGGGCAGGCTCGTGGCTGACCCTTTGGGAGCCTTCCCTCTGCTCCTGGGCTTGGTGGGGTCCTTGTTGATCCAGATGTGTTCCAGGGATTTAGGAATTCCCTTCCCTAAAATTCCTTCCCATCTCTTGATCAGGAGGCACATCCCAAACTGGATTAACTCCTACAGTGGACACTAAACATGTTGCACTGGGCTTTTGCCTGTCTGTTTGTTGATGAATATTTTTAAACAGAGCAAAAAAAAAAAAAAATCCTCAGATGTGTTTACTTATAAATTTTAGATCCATCCCTTGCACTGCAGCTCTGTTTTAAAGGATTTGAGTGGTTGGTTGGCAGGAGAGGTTTTCCCACAGGTGGCATTTAGTGGGTTTTATACAAGTTTACTTAGGATTTAGGGCTTGCCAATTAAAAAAAAAACAAAAAAAAGCTTAAATACTCAATTAGCAAAGCTCTCTGATGTAGGTTTGCTGTGACAACCTTGAGGAAAAAGCCCACTCTTTGTTTTCCATTTCCACCCACTCCCTGGCTTTGGGAATTTTACAGTGATTATAAACATGAAAATGTACAATGAAATTCTCACAGAGCAACATTTCACTGCAGAAATAAATTCAGCTAAGAGCTTTCTTCTTACTTATTCATCTGTTTCTGCATTCAGATTACAGTCAATTAAAAGAACAAATTTGATTGCAATAATTTTTTCTCACTTGACTTTAATAAGCTTCTAATTTTTCTTGGATCATCGCCAAAACTTATTTCAAATGGCAATTAGACATAAAAATCATATTCAAACCTTTTCTTTTTTTTTACCATCCATTTCATGACAAGCTGCTAACAAGGATTTTCACCTGTAACTTTTTTTTTTTGGGTGGATTTTTTTTTTCTGAAGCTCTTTGGTTTGGAGCGAACTAAAAAACGTTTTCAAGATAAAAAATGTTTGAAGATGAAAAAAATGTTTCAAGATAAAAAAAAAATCCTGGCAAATATCTATTTCAAATCTCACCATCCTTCACTTGAAATGTTTGTACATATAACAACAACAAAAAAAAAAGACATGATTGCTGCTCCTGAGGTTGATTTGTGTAGATGAAGTGCTTGGTGAAAATTTGATGTAATAGCCCCTCTCTCACCTAATCAAAGTGTTTTTCTGTGATCAATCAGATGCTACAAAACTTGTTGTTACTCCGAAGAACCCCCGAGTGCTGAAATCACATTCAATTTTATTGAAATGCCAGGCTGAGTATGATTCCCACTTGAAACACAGTTTTAAATTATCCTGGAGGAAGGATGGGGATGAGCTGCCAGTCAACAGCACAGAAGGTGGCAGGTGAGTGGGGAAGGAACAAGGGCTGTTCCTGATCTCAGCTGGATCATCTGCTGTGGTGCTGGTGCTGGAGGCTCATTAAACATGAGCCTTAATAGCTTGAAATGCAAATTTTTGTCTGCAAAGAATTCTTCATGTGACACGTGAATGGATCTGCATTTTATACACATCTCCATAAATGCAGCAATGTGAATTTTGAGCCAAATGGGTTTGGGTTTATTAACTCTGTTACCATCATAGCAGAATATGAAGTTATATATTAATATATACGTAATTTATATATATTTTTATGTATCATATAAATATTGGCCCAACCCAAAACCACAACCCTGACCCCAGTGCAGGTTGTTTCTCCACTTCAGTGGAAGCAGTATTTTCTTATAGTTTGCACTTATTTGGCCAAAACAAAGTCTTTGCAATGTTGAAGTGACGGTAAACAGGTTTCAGGGATTCTGCCATGAATTTTTCCTACATATGAGGTCAGGATTTGCAGGTCCAGGCTGAATTTTGCCCTCTTTTTGGGTTTACATTGACTTCAAGGGGCTGGAGCTGAGCTTTTATTCCACAGAGGGGTGCCACGGGGGGCAATCAGATGTCTTTATTAATTACCACAGGAGAGAGGTGGTTTCCCAAATACTGAGAGGCTGAAGATCCTGCTGAGCCCTTGTAGGATGGTGAGGAGTGCCATGGAAATTCCATGTCTGCCATAGAGCCCATGGCCCTGGATTCTTGGCAGCTTTTCCCTGGTGCTTTGGACATGACACAAGTGCCTTGGGAATGCTCAGTTTCCCTCAGTCTTTCAAAAACTCCATCATAAACCCCATATATTTGTCTCATTAATGACGTGCCAAAATCCTGTGTCCCAGAGGCTCATCCCGTGCATCTCAATGTGGTTCTTTTCAGAGCAGGATTGACAGGCCAACCTCCAGCCTGTTTAGGAGACTAAATTGCCACAAAATGCAAATAATAATCCTCAGCACAGTGTAGAGCAGAGCCACAATGACATTTTCATGTCACAGGCCCAGTGTGCAGCTATTTAATGAAAATGTCCAGTGCCAAGTTCTTTTATGAACAATTTTTCAGAGAACAATATCTGTGTGTCGTGCTCATCTTATGTATTTTTCTCATCCTTATTGCCTCTTGTTTTGTGGGGTTTTTCTTATTATTTTTTTTTAATTTTGCCCTGCAGGATAATTCTGGACAGGGATACCCTGTTCATATCCAGTGTGCTCCTGGAGGATCAGGGAGTTTACACGTGTGTGGCCAGCACTGCCCTGGATGCTGCTGAGGCTGAGGCACAGCTGATTGTTCTGGGTAAGGTCGATTTTCCTGGTGTGGAAACAGCTCCTTGCAGCAGGAATCACCACTGCAGCACTTCTGCTTCTTTTCTTCTTTTCACAGAGCCTCAATAACCCAATTTCACACAGCCTCTCACTCCTTAAGCTCAGCTGTGCCGTCCCTTATCTCCAGGAGTGGCAATGCTGGCACAAACTCGATTTATTTTCATCTTTGGTGTAGTAAGATGAGGCAGAATTTGAACCTCAGTTCAGTGGCTGCAGGAGGTGCCCAGGCTGGAAGGTGTGAGAACACACTGAGAATGGTTCTGCTGCTGCTTTGAAGTCCTTGGCTCGTCCTTCATTTACTGAAGGTTTGCACAAGCACTGGACTGTTTTTTGAAGGCCATCAGGCCAATTTTTGGATGTGCAGCTCCTCAGGAGATCAGTGTGAGCTAAGCACCTAAAATGAATTCATTCTATCTGTGAAAATGAGCATCAGTGATTGTCCAGGAGCAAAGAGCAGAGAGGAGCCTTGACCCCCTGGGTCTGAAGCTTGGCCTTGTGAGAGCATCCTCACATCCTGCATCCCTGTCTGAAGGAGCACTTGGAATTTCCAGGATGAGCTTGTGCACCCCTTAAGGGCAGCAGCCAAAATTCTGCTTTGTGGTCACGATTTTGGCCAGCCTGGTCCAGGTGGAGGTGTCCCTGCCCACGGGAAAGGGGCTGGAATGAGATATTCCTTAAGGTTCCTTCCCAACCCAAAGCAGTCTGTGATTTTATGATTCTCTGACAGCTTTGCATCGTTTTAATTACATCTACTTTTGCTTCATTTTGCATTTTTATTTATTGCTGGCAATGATTGCAGCAAGAAATAAGTCAATCTGCCCTTCAAGATGTTTTTCCACTTTAAAGGGATGATATTTTTCAGTAAATAGTAAATTAGGAAGATGCTGAGCACATTATTTATGGTGCTGTGTCCTTCAGTGCTATATAATTCAAAATGTTTGTAGACTATTCGTTACTTCACTTATGAAAATTTCATAAAGCACTTTATTCCTTTTTAAAAAGGTGCTTTGCAGAAGAAGAAAAACAGTTTTGTGCTCTTTTCCCTTATCTATTGTATATGAAAAAGGTCTTGGTGAATTAACAGCATCTCTTATTTTCCAAGTGAAAAAATTCAGGTTTTTGCAATCAAGGACTTGTGGGCTGACTGAAGAATGAAATGGAGACATCAGATTAGGGGCAACTAAGAGTAAAAGAAATATTCAGTTAGAATAATTCTAAGTATTTGTTGTGTGTCTAATGAACAGGTAGAGGGGTGAGAATATTTAAGATGCATCATCACCATCTTTAAATTAATATAATAAATAATGAATTTTAACCAGCTGTGCTCCAAGGATAGAGCAGCAACATGCCTGTAGATTAAACTGTGCTTTCCTGATTTTTTTCTCAGGTACAAGAGAAATAGGGAAAGAAATTCAAAAAGAGAAAAAAAATTCCAAATAGAAACTTTTTAACTTCTTGATGTACCCTGAGACGAAAACTCAATATTGTAATTTTTTAAAAATCAGTACAAACACAGTGGATTTTTTTCACAATGACAGAGAGAGTCGTGGTGGTAGAAGTCACTGGTTTTTCTCTGTAAGAAATGACTTTGTCAGTCAAAAGTTTAGTTGGGACAACACTAGTTGAGCAGGCAGGCAGTGAATTTCCCAGTTCCCCATTAATGTAGATCACTATGTTTGGGATAATGAATGTTCTCCTTGCACTCAACACCCTCAAAGGCCAAGTTCAATAACTCCTGAGAACCTTTTCCCACTCTGATTTTTCCCAGGATAAATCCAAGTGATGCTGACACAACATCTTGCCCACAGCAGTGTCAATATCCATTAATGATCAAGCAGATCTGGGGGTTGATTTGGAAAGAAAAATCTGTTGCTGCAAGCACAGTGATGCAGGTAGAGGGAGATGAATTTGAGAAGGATTTTGTGTTTATAAAGGAAAAATCAGCACCAGAAGATTTGGGATCATTCAAAGCAATTCCCACTTCCCACAATCTGTCCATCTGGAAATCAGGAGGTGTTTCACCACCATCTTCACTGGCTGTGCTGTTCCAACCCTCTGGAAAAAGCCAGGACAGAAACAGGAACACCTTGCTGTGCCCCTGACACTTCTCCTTTATTTCTCAGATGTTCCTGACCCACCAGAAGACCTCCAGCTCTCAGAAAACCAAAACCGGAGCGTTCGCCTCTCCTGGAAGGCTGGGGCCAGCCATAACAGCCCTGTTAATGGTAGGAAGGGCTTTCAGCATCATTTTTTAGGGCTGTTCAGAATTCTGGCACATCCTGCTTGTCACAGGACACAAACCCTGCTGACAGATTTAATGACTTTATTAATTATTTTTAATTTTACCACAGTTCATCTGCTGTAAGTTCATTTCCACCCGCGCTGCTCGCGCTTAAGTTGTTCTCTTCTTTTTTTTAACTTTTTCTCCTTTGTTTTCTGTCTCTTTTCCTGCCCAGAGTCAATAATAGAGTTTGAAGAGAACCACTGGGAGCCGGGGAAGTGGCAGGAGCTGAGCAGAGTGCCAGGGAATGCCAGCACAGCCCTGCTGTCCCTGGCCCCCTATGTCAATTACCAGTTCCGCGTGGTGTCCGTCAACGCCGTGGGCAGGAGCCAGCCCAGCAAACCCTCCCTGCGCTATGCCACCCCTCCAGCTGGTAAACCTGCCTCTGCTTTCATAAATATCACTATTTGCTGGGCTTGTTTTGGAATATCTGCGCCCTCCCCCTGCTCCAGAGGGCGTGAAGATATCAGGGTGCCTCGCACTGTTCAGTGGTAGCATCAAGGATTATTAAAAGTAGGTAGTTCAGTGGACTGGAATAACCCTCGGCAATTTTGGTGGGGCAGGTGACCATTGAAATGGAGTGTATTAACTAAAGCAGTGCATTTTCAGAGAGGTAAAATCAGCTGGAGGATGACAAGCTGTATTTTGATATTTCAGTTATTGAGATGGGTGCCCTGCTGGGATGAATTCTTCAGTGATTGGTAAAAAAGAGCAGCCCAGCAGTTGCACATCAAATCTCCAGGCATTGTTTTGAGCATTTGATGTGCAGTTAGAGCAAATCTAAATTTTAATGACCCAACTTGCTGTGCTGCATAAAATTCCCAGGGATGCCAAAGGAAGGAGTCCATGCTGCTGGGTTTTCCTACACCTCCAGCACCTCACTCTGCTGATTTCCCACCACTGCAGACCTTCATGGACAGTTCCTGGAGAAGAGATGGGTTTACAGGAAGCCTTTCAGGAGCACTAAGCTTGTCAAAAATCTTCATTTACCGAGCATTCACTGGGGCAGAAAATGTTGTCTCCCTGGAAGTCATTTTAGAGGCCACCTGTTCAGCACAGCATTTGCATTCCTTGGCATTTTCTCTCTTTTTTTTCCCCCCGTTTACACCAATTTCAGGTCCTTCTTCACT
The DNA here is from genome assembly GCA_037013685.1 of Acridotheres tristis. NCBI lineage: Eukaryota > Metazoa > Chordata > Aves > Passeriformes > Sturnidae > Acridotheres > Acridotheres tristis. The sequence goes on along the minus strand of CM072899.1, from coordinate 2,707,456 downwards.
TTGCAGCTGTGTGTGTACCTCTAATAGTGCACCTTCTGTTTGCTATCCCCACAGGAGAAAAATCTTCCTTGTAATTCCCCCACACCTGGTGCTTTCAAATCCAAAAGTCATAGTTCCCTGTTAGCTGGTGGCTCCAACCAGCAGGGGCACTTAGGAATCCAAACTGCATAAATGACATGTTTGGGTCCCATCAGCTTTGCTGATCCAAGTAATTCATCTCGTCTTTTGTTTAAATGTCTGTCACTAACAGGGGAATTTCCCATCCTTTTTGGCATTTAAATGCTAAATGCAAATAAATGGGATGTGCAAACTAACCTTGTCACCTGTGTGGTTTCAGCTCCAGATAAAAACCCAGAGAACATTCGAGTTGAAGCTTCTGAACCCAATGAAATGGTGATGAAATGGGAGGTAAGGCAAGATTAGCAAATCCTATAGGAACAATCCTTTATTCTTCTGAAAGGTGAATTTGACTTAAATGTGTTCCGGATTTTCTGCCCCAGTATAATTTTTGTTTCAAAAGACTGTTTTTATGTCTGCCTTTACAGGATATTAGAAAAAAAAAAAAAAAGAAAACTGAATTTCTGTAAAGCGTAGTGAGAATTTGCCAAAAATGTGCTCTTCTCTGCTTCTTGTTTGCAAGAAACTGCTTCAAATAATTGTGGTCTTACCCTGCTCTGCAATTAAAATTACCAGCCAAGCCCAGGGAGAGGATGGGTGGCTCATGGCTTCTGCCCTTCCAGCCTGGAAGTTTAAAAACGCCACAGATCCCTTGCCCAAGAGAATGTGAGCTTGAATTTTTACACCAAGAACAAAAGGCATGTGGATAAACCTCCAAAGCCTGTGATGTGCATCAAAGGAATTATGTAAAAGTCTTGAGGATGGTTTCCAGACTTCAAATTTCCTGGGTTTTAAGCCTCGAGCTTCTTTGCCAGCAGTTGAGTTATGTATTCCTTCATTTAGCACAAATATCCACAACTGTGGAAGGAAGCAGGTTTTTGTTGAGGCTGGAATTACACACAATTTGCATGAGATTTACTCCTCAATCTGCTGCTCCCAGCAAAGAACAACAAATGTTTCTGCAGTGGGAAGTCGTAGTTTGGGGTATAATTGCATCCAAAAGGAGATGGCCCTCAAGATCCATGGGCTTGGATTTGAATGGGATTTTTAGCCCATGGTCAGGGGAGACAATTCTGCCTCTCAGAAAAAGGTTGGATTTGATCTTGGAGGTCTTTTCCAACTTCAATGAATCAATGAAATGCAGAGTTTTAGTGCCCAGTGTGTTTACTGGGAAATACTGGGATACCCAACACATCTTTGAGCACCAGGAACTTCATAATCACTGCTCAGACAGGGCAAAAGTGGAAGTGAAAGCTGAGCCTGAAAGGAGAGAATGGGATGGAAAGGTTTGGTTAAATCTTGTTGAATCATTAAAATGTTGTTAAACAGGATATTCATTTATTTATGGCATTTCCTGTGTGCTTTTCAGGGGAACTGCTGGGCACCGCACATGCTATTTCTGACAGACAAAGGCTGCAGAATGATGTTAATCTGCCTAGTTTGGATTAAGAGGCCAGCTGAGCTCTAGTGACTGGGATTTTCAGCCAAGGATTTGCAGCTTTAAGGGGGATCAAAATAAGAGCCAAGCAGTGCTGCAATTTAACTCTATACAAGAAATCATTTTTTTGGGAGGAATTTTTTCAGCTTCTTTTGCAAATCCCATTCCCTGGGATCTTTGCTGTGGAGGTGGTGCCTGTGAGGAAGCTGCTCAGTCTCCCAGTTCCTTTGCCACAGACATCCCAAAGGTTCTCACAGCAGAGCAGATCAGTGGGAATTTTTGCAGATCCCCCAAATTTAGGTCTCCCCATGCACGAGGAGCATCAAAGAGGAATCACTTTCTACTGGCATTTGATGCAATTTCCTGTCAGACCACTTGGATACAAAACAGCTGTTATATATTTCATATTTGCCTATATTTAAATACTATTAAAAGAAGCCTATGGGAAACACCCACAGCTGTTTCAGTGTGTAGCTTTTTTGGTAGGATAGGTGATTATTTGACTTTCTTAATTAAAGTAGTGCATTTTCAGGGAAATAAACTCAACTCGAAGATGTCTCATGACAAATTATTGCTATACATCTCCTAATATTTTATAAATTCGTGTTAATTGTCTGGAAATCCTGCTGGGATGAATTCTCCAGCTGGTTGGTAAAAGCAGAGTGGCTCAGCAGTTGCACGTTAAATGTCCAGGCATAATTTCAAGCATTTGGTGTATAGTTAGAACAAATCTAAATTTTAATGACCCAACTCGCTGTGCTACATAAAATTCTAGGATAAAATGCAAATTTTATCTCTGCTAAAAGGCACACACAGCCTTATGCCAAACTGCAACTCAGTTGTGCTGAAGGCATGTGGTTTTACCTCACACAGGAAAACCTGTGACAAAACAAAGCCTGATGGGTGTAGGAGGCAGAAATACAGCTCCTAGCAATTAATCTGGATTTTAATCCAAGCTTTTCACTCTTCTTTCACTTGAAGTCATGATGTTGTTGTTCCAACCGCCCTCAAATTAAAATGACAGCAAAAAGCCAAAGCTTGGGGGTATATATATATGTATGTATGTACAAACAACAAGTCTGCTGGAGCAGCTGTCTCAAAGCTTTTATTCCATTACAGCCATCAGCCTCATTTTACAGAACTAAGCAAGGGAGATGGAAGCAGCTTTAGCTGCTTACAACAGTAGACGAGTTGTTCTTGGTTACATGGTCTTTTAGAAGTTTTTTTTAGTCAATAAGATAATATTAAATGCTGGCAAGCATTTGTTCTAGACAATTAGTATTCTTACACCTACTCTTGCTTCTAACAATGCTTACTTGTAATGGTTTAAAACAATGGATAAAATTTCATTATTAAGCTTACATAATTCTTGCTTAGCACATTTTCTAAGGCCTGACTCTACACAGATCTATTATTTCCTGACCTTGCACCCCCGACTTTTTTGCATTTCTTCACTCTGAGATTTGCTTCCCCACAGCTTTTTGAGAGCCTTGTACTTTCTCTATTTCCTGCATCGCCCCCCTCCCCTCGGCTGCTGTTTTGTGGTTTTAACACAGGCAGACAAGATCTCTTTTGACTTTTCCCCAGCCTCTGAAGCCCGTGGAGAGGAACGGGCCAGGGCTGGAGTACAAAGTCAGCTGGAGGCAGCGGGGTGTGGAGGCTGACTGGAACGAGGAGCTGGTGAAGAAGCACTCCCTGAGCGTGAGGAACGTGCCCACCTTCGTGCCCTATGAGATCAAGGTCCAGGCTGTCAATAATTTAGGATCTGGCCCCGAACCAAACATCACCATTGGATATTCAGGAGAGGATGGTGAGTAAGAATGGGTGTGGAGTGATGGATGAGGCAGCCCAGAGCTGCTGGAATGGCAGTGCTCAGCCTGATGGGCTCCATGAGGCATGACCCGTGCTGGCTGCCTGGATGCCAGCCTGCTGGAGTGTGAGGGTTTTTTTTTGGAAAGGTCACTTGTGCTCTCGTTAATCTCAGTTGTTGGTTTAGTCTGGGTACTTGTTTGAAGGCCACGCTCCATGAGGAGTCTCTGAAGTGTAGTAGTTGTGTTGTACGTGGTAGGAAAAAAAAAAAATCTTTGGGTTCTCTGATGCTTGACCCAACAGTTTAACGCTGTCAGAAGTTAAATACTCTGACAATTAGGGACAAACTCGCAGGCATTGGGTGTTTGAGTGAATTTACAGACAAAGCCACGTTCCCACGTGTGCTGGTGTTACCTTGTCCATGAGTCCCTGAAGAATTTGTCACCTTCTCCAGCCTGGGTTTCTGGCCCATGGCTTTCCATGGATCCCAGGTGGAGTTTCAGTGCTGGAAATGGACTCAGGAGAATCCCACTGCCCACCCAGAGGTGAGAAAAGGAGGGTCTGGTGGTGGAGAAGAGGTGGTGAATAGAGAGAGCAAGAAAAAAAAAAAAAACTCCACAGCATGTTAATTTTCTTTGTCTCTCTGTGATGAGTCTAATTTTGCATCTACCAGTGGAAAATCTTCCTCACAATTCAGTTGTCAATGGATCAAGGCCCCCTTTTTCAGGCACTGTAATAGCTCTCTGTGTTATGCAGTGATTAAAATCCTACTGTTTAATGAGCTTAGTTGTAAAATGACATTGATTATAAAAAAACCCTTTATGATTGCCTTCTTGAGTGCCATATTAATCATTTCTTTTATTCTTCTCACTGCTGTAAGCATTGCTTGAAACAGGAAATCATAAATACTGGTGGAGAAATTCATATGTCCCAGTGCACATGTATCCCAACTCTCAGCAGAAAAATACACAAAAATAATGTTTATTGGCCCATTCCACCCACTGGATGCAGGTGGAATGGCTTTTTGCTTGCCTGCAGTGAGATTGCATGAAGTGGTACAGCTGGAGCTGGAAAGCCAAGCCCTGGAGCTGTGAACAATGTGAATCTGGGCTCTTGGAAGTGTTTTTAACACCTGGGACTTTTGTTTTTACAGTTCCAGATGCTGCTCCTTCGGGCGTGTCGGTGGAGGTTGTGAACAGCACCCTGGTCAGAGTTTTCTGGTTTGGGATACCAAGGGACAGAGTTCGTGGGCACTTAAGAGGCTACAAGGTTACAAACTTCTCTATAAATATTTGTATATTGTTGAATAGATTATTAAATGAGTCCTAGATTGCCATCTCTCACTTTTGGGAAGGTGAGAGAGATCATGATCGTGCTCATCCTCGTACAACAAGATTTGTTACAGAAATCCCAATCTCCTCGCAGGTCAGCTGGTGGAAAACAAAAAGCATGCTGGATGGAAAGAGGCATCACCCAGAGAAACACTTCCTGACGTTTGTGGGAGACAGGAACTCTGGGATGATTCCTGGCCTGGACCCCTTCAGTGAATTCCGCCTGACAGTTTTGGCTTTCAACTCCAGAGGAGATGGCCCCGAGAGCTCCCCTGTGGTGTTTGAAACTCCAGAAGGAGGTAAGGGAAAAGAAAAGTATGGGATGGAGGGACATAAATTGAAACTGTCCTTGGGACAAGGTGAGTTGATTCCCTTATTTAAGGCAATAATAAAAACTCTGCTATTCGTAGAACCCTTCACTTGAATGAGGAGCTGTGGGTGTTGAGCTAAATGATATCCTCATTTAATAATAATTTGTAGGGACAGACCTGTTCACTCCCCTCTGAAAACTCATCCCTGTGTCTTCCAGTCCCTGAACAGCCACGTTTTCTCAGGATCCTGAACTTTGACAAGGACTCAGTCACTCTGTCCTGGGGACTCCCCAAGAAAGCCAATGGCCACCTCACTGGCTACATTCTGCAGTACCAGATAAGTACGTGCCTCGATTGCTTTGAGTTCAGAATTGAAGCAGGATTAGTTAAGAAAGCTCCAGGTGTGATGTGCACCAGAGGGCAGGCTGCAGTCAGCTCCCAGAGCTGAAAGTTTTCCATGCACTTCTTCCCATGGGAGCTCCCATTGCTGCCATTCCCCATCCCACACTTACAGGCTGATTCAATTATTTCATATTGGAAATTACACCTAATGTAATGGAGGTTTTAGGGCGGAGGTTTTGTCCTTCTTCCCCTTCTTCATGATTCTGGTTTAATTGATAGAAAATTGATCGAAAAATTGATAGAAATTGATAGAAAAATCTGCATTGTGGGCCACGGGTGGTTGGTTATTGGGTTAAAAGTAAAAATAATTCAGGTGGCTTTTCTTAATTGGACAGTTGGTCCTTAAAAGGCCTTGTAGAGAAAGATATTTTTAGCTTGTTAGCTTGAGGTGCTGTAAAACTCACAGTTTATAAGAACTAATAACGAAAACAATAACTGAGTCCGACCAAGAAACGCCATCTTGAGCTTTTAATGCCGGCTCTGGCAGGAAAGGAAGACAAAACTCCACAGTGACAGGGGTGCCCTTGCCTTGCAGTCAACGAGACGCGCGAGGTGGGCGCCCTGAGCGACGTGAGCGTCACCAACCGCTCGGCGCTGAGCTGGCACCTGGCCGGGCTCAGCCCCAGCACCAAGTACAAGTTCTACATCAGGGCCTGCACGGCCAAGGGCTGCGGCAAGGCGGCCACCGAGGAGGGGCTGACGCTGGCCCAAGGCGGTAAGCTCGCCGAATCCCGCGGGGTGGGGGGGAGCCCTGACAACGGCGGGGGGAATGGTGTATAAAACCTGGCAAAGTAAGGGCCTTGGGACCCTTTTACAAAATATCAAGGTGTTTATAATCATGGCTCAGGCCTGCTACTTTGGCTGGGTAGAAAAGGACCCTGGGAAAGTGACTCAGCTGAAAAATGTTGTGTAAAGTAAAACCTTACGAATAAGGGCCTTGATAGCCTTGTGAAAGCATGGTTCAGGCCTGCTACTTCAGCTAAGTAGAAAAGGACTCTGGGCAAGTGACTCAGCTAAAAAATGTTGTGTATAGGTAAAACGTTACAAAATAAAGGCATTGATATCCTTGTGAAACCATGGCTCAGGCCTGCTACTTCGGCTGGGTAGAAAAGGACCCTGGGAAAGTGATTCAGCTGAAAAATGTTGTGTAAAGGTAAAACCTTACAAATAAGGGCATTGATACCTTTTTGAAATTATGGTTCAGACCTGCTACTTCAGCTAAGTAGAAAAGGACCCTGGGAAAATGATTCAGCTGAAAAATGTTGTGTAAAGGTAAAACCTTTAGGAAATAAAGGCATTGATATCCTTGTGAAACCATGGCTCAGGCCTGCTACTTTGGCTAGGTAGAAAAGGACCCTGGGAAAGTGATTCAGCTGAAAAATGTTGTGCAAAGTAAAACCTTTAGCAAATAAAGGCATTGATATTTTTGTGAAACCATGGCTCAGGCCTGCTACTTCAGCTAAGTAGAAAAGGACTCTGGGAAAGTGACTCAGCTGAAAAATGTTATGTAAAGGTAAAACCTTACAAATAAGGGTATTGATACCTTTGTAAAACCATGGCTCAGACCTGCTACTTTGGCTAAGTAGAAAAAGACTCTGGGAAAGTGACTCAGCTGAAAAATGTTTTGTAAAGATCAAATCTTTAGGAAATAAAGGTATTGATGTCCTTGTGAAACCATGGCTCAGGCCTGTTACTTCGGCTAAGTAGAAAAGCACTATGGGAAAGTGATTCAGCTGAAAAATGTTGTGTAAAGGTAAAACCTTACAAAATAAGTGCCTTGATGTCTTTGTTAAACCATGGTTCAGGCCTGCTGCTTTGGCTAAGTAGAAAAGGACTCTGGGCAAGTGATTCAGCTGAAAAATGTTGTGTAAAGGTAAAACCTTTAGGAAATAAAGGCATTGATATCTTTGTAAAACCATGGCTCACACCTGCTACTTTTGCTAAGTAGAAAAGGACTGTGAAAGTGACTCAGCTGAATTGGAGGTAGGAAACCAAGTTTTATCACTGTGACATGCTCACGTTGTGGTTCATGGTGGTTGATTGAAGTACATTTGTTGTGCTTTTTGGAATGCAGCTGATAATGGCCTGACTGCTTAGAAAGGGCTGGTTTTTGCAATAAAGAGATCTCCTTTGTACCTGCCTGGGAACTCTCTGTTGCTCTGCTTCTAACTGAAAAATCTATCAGAAATAATCCAGGCTTGAGTTTTCTTTGTAATTAGGGGAAGTAAGTTTGTTTTCCTTGGCATGAGAGCAGTCAATGGACTTTTTCATGTGGTTCTCTTCAGGGAAGCAGAGCTCATCTGTTTCATTTTGCTGTGCTGTCCTGTTTCTGTTCCCACCCATCAACTCCTTAAGCCATGATGGAATAAGTGAATTTCATTCTGGCCTGAACAGAAAATTGAAGATGCAGATAATCTGTTCTCAGTAATATTCTAAAAAGAAATTCTGCCCATGCATGAAGATGGGGGACTGCCAGCAACATTAGGGTCAGCTGTTTGACATGGAAAATCCAGATAAACATCAAGTTGACTGCATTTGCTCCATTATTTATGATTATTTTATCAGAGACCAGAAGTGAACATTTGTGTGCCACTTACACCCTGTGCTGAAACACTGATGTTCAATGATTTAGAGGAAAATCCCAAGCACTCTATGATAGCTCATCTTTCACTTTCAGCTGAAATGAAATAAAACATACTGTGCTCAGCAAGTCTGAGAACTGCACAGTACTGAGGAGCAGCTCCTTGCTATTAATCAGAAACCATTGCTGTGCACTTACCCTGGGGAAGGAAAGGGAATGTGATAAGCAAAAGAGTCCTGGCTGCATCATTTTTAGCAAAGATAACAGTCTGCAGCAATGTTGATGTAAAATAGAAAAATGGCCCATGTGCTGTTGGACTTCTAAGTTGAAGAATTCTTTTCAGGTACTGGTAAAAGAGGTAAAAAGTGCTTTAAACCTTCATGTCCCAGTTCCAGATCCAGTCAGGAACTGCCATTTGTATTCCCAAGTAGTAAAACTCCTTCTCAACTCTCTTGCCTCCAGTCTCACTGTAGGACACAGGTTCTCACCTGGTAGCAGCTATTAATCACCATTTAAAATTTATTCCGCATTAAGAAAAGAAAAAACTTTTTTTTTTCCCCCCAAGATAAAAATACCCATTTTCCCCTCATTAGTTGCCTTTTCTGGCCTTTAGTGGGAAACCAGAATAATGTGTTTTGACTCCTTGAAATAACCTTGTCATGGTTTAGAGATGTTGACATTGATTTTGTTCTCTACTTTCATAAACTCTGTTTCAGTGGTGGCAACACCTGGTTCTTGTGAAATACTCCTAGACTAGAGTAGTATAATTAATGAAAGCTGCAAGGGTTCAGTTCTGTGATTTATGTGTGCTCCTTCCTGCTTCTCAAGCCACTCTAAATTAGGGCACTGCATCTGTCACTGAGATGCCATTAGAGTTCTGTGTCATTATTTCCTGGTTAAATTACTCAGATATTTTTCACCTAAACATGATAGGCAAAAAAAAAAAAAAAAAAGAAATATCACTCTTTTCAGTGACCTCCTTGGGATTTTAAGCTGTGGTTTGGGGAGCGAGGCAATTGCTCAAAATTAAAACAATCTCTCTTTTTGAAGGAGGGAAGTGATTTCAGAAGTCAAAGTTTATCATTTGAAATGACCCACGTAAATGACAGATATAAAACGTGGTGTCCTCTGAAATGAAACTCTCTGATGGAGCACTCCATGTTTCTTTGGGGGTTGATTCAGTGATTCTATAACCACTATGTTCCAGTTTAATAATAAACCCATAAAGCTCTCATTGTTCATTTTAAGGCTTTGGAAACTTCCTCTGCTGCAATTCAGCCTTTGCCATGGGTATTTCAGAATTTCACAATGCAATCTGCCAGGAAAGTGGAGATGTTGAGGTGGCAGCTCTGGATTCATTCACATTTCATTTTTTTACTTGATCTCCATCACTGCTGTGGTTTTAATTTGTTTGCAGTTGTCCCTGCTACTGTTGTCTGGAATTACAAAGAAAAGGGAATTTCCTTATTTAATATGTGTGAGGATTCATGTAGCATCACTGAAAACAAATTTGTACAGGGAAAATTACTCAGATATGAAACCCTGATAGGCAAACTAAGATCTTTATCATTTCTTGATAAAGTAATTCTTGAACCTGACCAAAAGGGAATTTGGATTGTACTGCAAAATAAATAATAGCTTAATTTCTGTGGTTTCATCTTGGTTTCATTCCACAGAAGAATGCATGTTGTCCTTAGAAAATTATTATAATTTCTGTCTTATATTTTCAGACAGTATGTCTTAAATGACCTCCAAACTAATTAATTTTCCCCTTGAAAATGTCAATTTCCCCAAGATCATTAGCCCTCAGAAACATAACATGAAATAACGTTTTACCAGAAGTGAAAAGATTAATTTAATGTAGCAGCCCTTCTTTAACACAAAGCTCCTTTTCATCTTGTCACCAGTGTTGCTTGGGGATTACCAAACACATATTGCATGTTGAGAATTATCATTGTGTGTCCAGAAATCCAAGCATTAATGAGAAATTCATCCACATGAAGCCAAACAGTTGTAGGTTTATTCTCCAGAGAAGCCAGGAAATAAAAGGTCACCAATTTTCATCATATTCCAGTGGCCATTGGCACGAAATTCCCAAAGGCTTTTGGGAAATCTTAGGGAGAAGGTCCTGTCCTTCAGGACCAGGGTAACATTTGGAACGAGACATGGGTTTTTGCCATGGGCACAGTGGAAAAGGAATAATAAAATTCCTTTCCTATATGTAACCACTGGTGCTGTTAGCAGCAAACCCTATTTGCTCACAGTCCAGAAAATCTAATGAAATCGGTGAAAATTTCTTGATCATCACCTCACCTATAAATTTTTCTGAATACATTTTGCATACAACAGGTTTGCTAATCTCTGTAGTCTAAAACAATCCCAATTTAACGTGAATTACCTTCTGCACTGAAAAGCCCTGAAAATGAAGGATACTTGTGCTGCATATTTATACATTTTTAATAGCCAGGCAGCAGGGGAAAATTAATGGAAGTTCAACTTTGCAGTTATTGCAGCAGATGTATTTAGATAGGTATGGTTATAAATTAAGATGCTGCCCACAATTAGTATTTAGCTCTCAGACTGCCGGGTTTTTTTATATGAGTATATTTTATAACAGATGTGCTAACTTTTGGAGAACACTCTGGAAAATCTTTGGGGGTGGTTTCTATTGTTTTTTCCCTTTATACCATAAGCTTCTGTAAAAAAATGTGTGTTCTGTTCTCCTCATAAATCTTGGAGCCCGGTAGGAATATTGTAAAATTGCAGTTCAGTGTTTAATGTTCATGCAAGTCCCATGGTGTGGCTGATAAATAGTGGGGGAAGATGAGAAGTGCTGGTGATATGCCTTTATTACTAATGCTCCTTCTCCCTTATTGGAGATTAAAAACCCGACCCAACTGCTTTCAATTTTCTGCAGCTAATTCCTGCAGCTTTCAGGATGTTCCTGGCCTTCCAGAATGTGCAGCTTTGCCTTATCTGTGTATCTTTGGTTTTATTTTTCAGGAGGCCACACTGCTTTTTCTATTCCAGCCACCAAACCTTCCCCTATTACCAAAGCTGTCTCCTCTGTTGTTGGCTGTGCCACACAGACCAGCAAGAGATGGCACAGAAAGAAACCTCATAATCACCCAGCACTGCACTCCTGAGTTTTAAAGGGAAAAAAAAAAAAAAAGTGTTTTGGGATAGGAGATGATAAATGGAGAGCTGCTGGTAAATCCTCAGTGCCAGGTTAGGCTGGGCTCATCCTCATCCCAAGATGTCCATCCCAGCCCTGAGCTGCTCCATGTGCCAGGCCAGTGGCAGCTGCAGCATCAGACAGAGCTGAGCAAGAAGGGGACAGAAAAAGGGATTTTTTTCAGCCATCTCAGTTCCCTCTTTCTGCTTCTCTAAAGAGCTGATGGTTCAGAAACAGGCTGCCACAAGCTGGGAATAAATAGGGGGCAGAGAGGGACTGGTAAGGGTGGTTTAAGAATATGCACCACAAACCACCTGCCAGGAGCTCAAGGTTTAGGATTTGCTTCCCAGGAATTCAGGAGAAATTCCTCTTTAGAAGTCTGGTGGTGTGAACACTTCGGATCATGTGGTTATCATGTCATGCACGAGTGTTACATGGTATTGCACAGACATTGGGTTGAAGGCTCTTGTTCATTTCTGTTCCTTTATGGATAATATTCCCATTTTTTCTGATGCTTTGATTTTAGAGCACGTAATTAAAATGTACCTGTGGTGTCCTGTTGCTTAATTTGCGGTTTGATTAAAAACTATAGCTGGGTTTCACATACTTCATTTAGGAAAAATCACTGATAGATGGATTAATTTATGCTAATGAGCTGTGCTTCAGTATCAGCAGTGTTTCAGCTGGATGTTTCTCTCTGGGTCCCAGTGGTCTGCTCATTTAACTGCTTATTGTAATACATGGAGAGTTGCCTTGAAAAACTTATCCTGAACTGCTGCTTTGACTGTGCTTGGATTTATCTTAATCTTTTTTTTTTCTTTTTTTTCCCTTCAGCTGTCAACTCAGCCTTAATCTCCAGCAGCTTCTTGCTTTGCTTATTTACTAGTTGAAGTATTAATGAGCATTGTTCCCCTGTCAGTGCTAATTGACAGAGTAGTTTGCAGATTATACTTTGTGCTCAAGCCTTAGTTTAGATGGCTTTGGACAAAACAGGCAAATCAGGCAATTGAGAACAATTCAAGAATTATTTTTATTAAGTGTTGCCCCCACAGATTTCTCACCAGCCATCGAGGACAGGGATACTCCCATGTTTTAAGAGATCCCTCCATGTCACACACAGTTCTGAATTTGCTCAGCAGGCTGTTCATGTCCAGGCAGTGATTGCCAACTGCTGTAATGTCCTTTTTCGTGCTTTCCACAAAAGCTGTGCTGAAAAAATCTTATTTAATGCCCACAATCTGAATGCAGACAGTGTTACAGGAGGTGTTTTGCAACTAACAAGGTTCCATAACCAAACTGGAATTTGCCTTCTCCTGATCAAATATTAAACTCATCAGCAACACTTAAATGCCTAAAAATCCATTTACAGGCAAATTGGTGAGTTGTTTGTAAACCAGTGCTTTGTGCAGGCGTTGTGGAATTTAAAAGGACACAGAAAATCACTGTCAGGAGAGAAGCAAGCACAAGTCCTGCTGTTAATTTTTTTCTGGGAGACATATAAGGATCCATATCCAGCTAACAAGCTGTCTGTGCCTCCCTGCTGGGTTCAGTTCAATGGGAGAAGCATCAAACCCCAGATTATCCATACAAAGCAAGCTCGTTTGCAAGTTGTAATTTTTAAAGCACGCATTAGTTAAAGCAGATCCATAATCCCCCATCAATATTAACTTTCATCCTGGGAGATGAACAAACCCCTTCCTAAACATCAGGATTACTCCAGTCTGCTGTTGATTTCATCCGACAGAACATTAAAAATCAAACAGAGGGAATGTTTGGGGGTAGTTTTTTTGCTTTGGAAAATCAGATTGCCTGATGCCAAATGTTTAAAATTACACGTTGTACTTGTCTGTTATTTGTAACTGTGCATTTCCTAGGCTTTTTGTCCATGAATGCCATTAATCCCTGTGCCTTGAATGTGTGCATTCCGTAGGTAAAGGGAGCAGCAGGATTTCAGACGCAGTAAAGCCCACCCCAAAGTTTCAGCCCAGCGAGGCCCTTGAGCCTGGCACTGAGTACACAATCCGCCTAGTGACTAAGAACTGGGTGGATAACAATAGCATTTTTGAAGATGTAATTGAGACCAGGGGCAGAGGTGAGACACGAAGCCCTTGGAGGCGCTGAACGTTTGTTTTTCCATGTGCATCGATGCTGAGGTTCCATCCTGTGCAGTGCCAGTGTCCCAAACTCATCACTCCGTGCTCTGGGCTTGAGGTTGGCCCTTGCAGTTGAATCCCATGGCAGCACAAACACATCCCAGGTTCTTACAACAGCCTGGAACAATCCCAGACTTTTACAAACCAGTGCAATGTGAGAGGGCAGCTGTGATCGAACCCATCCGTGGCCAGTTTGGTGATTTGCATCTCCTGGGGGCACTTCTACCTCTCTCTCTTCTGCAAAAAACTGCTTTTGCATGAGAGGCTTAACAACTCTCTGCTCAGCTTTCCTGTGTGGTGCTAATCCTGTGAGTCAACTGCTCTCTCAGAGCCACCTTGCCAAGTGTCTGTGTTGTCCCTTGTCACCTGCATGCTCCCCTCCATCCCAGATGTCCCACTCTGGACACATTCCTGCCTCGCACTGAAGCTGAACACCATCAGTAGTGATAGACTGATTCCATTAAGCTCTGGAGAGGAACGTGATGTGTTCCTGTTACCTTGTGGGGTGCTGCCCTTTGCCTCTGATTAATTTTCTGCCTTTTTCCTCCTCTCCCCTCTCCCCAAGCCTACGCTGGCATTTACGAGGGGATTTCCACCCAGGGCTGGTTCATCGGGCTGATGTGTGCCATCGCCTTGCTCACCCTGCTGCTGCTAACCATTTGCTTTGTCAGAAGAAATAAAGGAGGCAAATATTCAGGTAAATGGATTTATATTGTCCTTTCCCTATGTTCACATGTTAATAACTACCATCCTTCAGAGGTTTCTCTCTGGGGGCCGCAAGGCCGCGAGCACAAACATCCAATTAGGGTTTGTAGCTTTTGATAAATATCCACGGAAGGGATTTTAATGAATGGGAGTGGAGCTGTGCTCTGTGCTGGTCACAGAGCCTGCAAAGCCCTTTCCCAGCACTCCTGGAATATTCCAGCATTTCATCCAGCAAGGTCCTTGCTGTCAGAACTCCCTGCCCACTTCCCACCTGGGAATGCTGCTGGACACACGGGCAGAACTTCCACAGGCAAATGAACAGTGGGATATTTTGCTAAAAATTACCTCGGTCGTTTTCCAAGCAGTGAGTAAGGATTTAGGTAAATTCATCGAAGTAGAAATCTGGTTGCCAAAGAGATGGGGGATGCTCCATCTCTGGGAACATTCAGTGCCAGGCTGGACTGGGTTTGGAGCAGCCTGGGACAGTGGGAGGTGTCCCTGCCGTGGCAGGGGTGGCACTGGGTGGGATTTAAGGTCCCTCCCAACCCAAACCATTCCAGGATTCTATAAATACTTACTTATAATAAATTAGGGAATGGTCCCAAACTCTTGGAAGCTCACAGGTTGTGTCCAGCCAGCTCCAGGCCAGGTGATTGCAGATGGTTTTCCCATTTCCCCTGGGAAAAGAAAAATCCATGGCAGAACACAACACAGAGATCTGTCCTTTATTTTATTTGCACAGTGAAAGAAAAAGAAGATTTGCATCCAGATCCCGAAGCTCAATCAATAAAAGATGAAATCTTTGGGGAATATAGGTAAATAGGACCTGCTTTCACAAGCCTTTGTGTTTCTTGGGGTTTTGTTTGTTTCCAAATGCCATCATTATTCGGGACATTTTAATGGCATGCAATTAATGCTGTTTTTCATTTTCAAGGCAAACCACATAGGAGTGGATAAGAGTAGGAATATAAAGGTATCTCCAGTATATTTCAATCCATCCAAGCTGGGATATAAGGAAATGTTGATGTATTGGTGGTTATTTTTCACTTTTTTGTTTGTTTTTTTTTTTTTTTTCTTTAGCATTGTATGAATAATGTAAATATATATGATAATTTGGGGTGCTGCTGAAAAGCCCACTGAAGTCAATGGATTGAATTCTATGTCTTCAGTGGGTTTTTGAAACTCAGACCCAAATGGTGTAATAAAGGGAATGGTCATTTTGGGGAAGAAAACAAAGAAAAGTTTGGAATATGGTAAAAAATATTTTAAAAACAAAAACCTCTCTATAGAAATCCCTGTAGGAGAATCGAAATAACCTCTTTGGCTGCTTTAAAATAACTAAAACTTCTAGCAATATGTAATTGTGATATATAGGAAAATCCATAATTATAAGAACCATGCTGGAAAACTGGTGTTGCTGCCCTTAAGGGCATAAAATTGCTGTTGAAATGCCACTTATATATACTACATTATTTGTACTGGAGTAGGGCTTTTTTTTTTTTTTTTTTTTCTGCATAATTTCATCTTTATTTAATTTTTAATGCTTTCTAATGGGACAAATATTTAGAAAGGTAAGAAAGCCCTGAGGTTAATAACTTTGACCCCCTCCTTTCCCCATGAAATCCAAGCTTGTCTTTTTTTCTGAGGAGAAATGCCCCGTGCAGAAAAGCAGTGATTTTTTCTGTGTTGTTTATGAGTCCATATTGAGTCCATCCTGAAGAAATGAAGTTCAGGTTCATTTCTCTGTCCTCCCTTAGATAAAATTGCCAAAGATCTGACACTGAGTTGGCATTAGCAGCAAGGGCTGTACTTGAATAATTATGTCCCTAATGCAGAGGCCTAATTCAGGATTTTTTATAGAATATTTTAATGTTTTCCCAGTCCCCCCCAAATGTCCTGTTCAGGCTGTTCTTGTTTCCTCTTCTATGGTGCCATTAGGAGGGATGGCCAGAGAAATTCCCCTTTTTCCCCAGAATTTTGGAGGTGGGCTGTCTTTTTTCATGGAATTTTTGCTGAACAGAGACTGCAGATGCAAATGTTGATTCTGCTTTGGTTCTTCCCAGTGTTTCCCCTTTTTCCTGGAATTTTCACTGAACAGAGATTGCAGATGCAGACATGGAATCTGCTTTTGTTTTTCCTGGTTCCTCCCCTTTAGTAGAGGCAAACTCCGGTGAGATAAACACCGGTAAAATAAAATAACAGCAGGGAAAAAGGGGAAAAGCACCTTTATTGGCCATTTAAACTCAAAGAGATGCTCCTAAAGCAGTGAGATGTGAGTCACTGATGTGATGTCACTTCATTCACCCACCTCCAAAGGAAAATGAAGTAAATAGGCCCTGAGTGTTTTGTAAAATGAAAAGTGTCTCTCTGTGGGGTTCCAAGGACTGGACATCAGCCCTGGTGGCTGGGACAGACCCTTCCAGTCCTCTCCAGCATTCCCTTTCCCTTCCCCTTCCTTTTCTCTCCATTCTGTCTGCCCAAGGCCAAAAGGGAAAACGACCCAAGCAGATGGGTATTGATAATTCCCATTAAATTCGTGGGAATAACGACAAAATCCAGTGTGGGGGAAGCTCAGGTGTGAGGAGACCAGGGCAGGGCTCAGATCACCCACGTGTCCCTCCCTCCTCCCTCCCCAAGCCGAGAGCAGTTTCCCTCCTTGCCCGATGAGAGAGAGGCGGATTTTTGGAAAGGCATCTCTTTATTTTGTAGTGACAGCGATGAAAAGCCGCTGAAAGGCAGCCTGCAGTCACTTAACGGGGACATTAAAGCCACGGGAAGTGCTGATAGTCTGGTAGATTATGGAGAAGGGGAGCATGGTATGTTCAATGAAGATGGTTCATTTATTGGAGCTTATTCTGGATCTAAGGAGAAAGGATCAGTGGAAAGCACTGGGAGCTCTACGGCGACTTTTCCTCTCCACGCCTAAAATGATTGAATTGTGATATTTATCCTGGGTAGCTCTCCACAGTTCCCACGGGAGCAGGGTGCTGGTTGAACCAGTCAGGAAAATCCTGACATCCAGGTAATACAAAAACGAGTCACTGCCACTAAAAGGTGATTTTTTCCCATCCGAATTTCTATGTGTTTTCTTCTCAATAAAACAGAATAATTCTTTATTCTACACGATGTGTTAGTCTGAGCAAACCAGAGTTTCTCAGCGTCCTTACCTGCTGCTCCAGGTGTTTTCTTAGGCTTGGAATATGTTTCTCTGTGTAGTATTTTTGCCCTGTATGGCTGCTGTCACAGGTCTGTGTATAAAACTCCCTCATGGCCTTGGTTATTACCTCGAGGTTATGGCACCAACAAAAAAAAACATTTACTCTGCAAAGTGACACAACGAGGAAAATTAGAATTTTAAAATACCAGAGAAATATATTCTATATATTGTATAATTTTTCCTAAAGATATAAACCCCTTTGTGTATGATATTCAAAAAACTGTTTTAGTGGTTACAGCTGACTTCAGTTTCCAATACTTAGAAATGCAGCTTTACCCACAGGAGAGTGTGGGTGAAGCTGCTGCCCAGTAGCTGGCACTATTTCCTTAAATAAGTTAAGCTGCAGCTCTTCCTGTGGCAAGGCAAAACAGGGTTCCCCATCCACCATCACTCGAGATATTTTTCATTTTTTCCCAGCTGCAAGCTGCATTTCTAAGCAAACTCCTTGGTGTCTGTCTCATATCTGTATATTTGTGAGCTAGCCAACATTTCATGGAGACGTTGTACATATGATATTAATATTGACACAAGTCCAGAGCAGCCTGGTTTTATTTTGAACTGAGACATGTTGCTAGCATGGGTCTGTATAGCTGTGTAGGAATGAGTAGAATTGCTTCTCAGTATGGATTTGGACCAGCAAAATTAGTTTTCAGAAGGAGTTGTGTGTATAGGAATCATCCAAACCTCACACCATTCAAGCATCACCTAAACTAGACCTACCTGACTTTCAAGAGTTCATTTCTTTTCAGCCTGTTAAATAAACAAAAACAAAAGTAAAAGAGAAAATACTATGGTAGAGTTTGTTTTCCTATTTTGTTGACTGAATGCTGGTTTAAATCGGGTTTTTGCCTCTCCAACACTAACTCAGCCGAGCTGTACAGCACATTTTTTTGGTCTTTTTGTATTGGAATCTCCTGAATCTCTTTTTAATAGCATTGGTATTTTTGAATCTGCTTGTTTCAGTAGAGCATCAAGGTGGCTTCATTTCTTCTGTCACTCCCATTATAAAAGTTTTTCAGTAGTTCCTGTGGGAGGAATAGATCCTGAAAGCTGTTTGGCATCCTGATAGCAATTCGGCAAATATCCCCAAATGGCTCCTCCATGATTTCAATGGAAGAAAGAGAGGAAGCAAGAATTGCTCACGTGCTTCTGAGTTTCCAGCAAGGGCTACAGTTAAGCCCAGGGAAATGCAGATTTTTCCCAGTGGAAAGGCTGTGGATCCCCCACAGCTCCCCCCAGGCTGGGGCTGCTCCTCAGAGCTTGGCAGTTTCTGGAAGCCTTTGGTGCTCAAGCTTCTGCTTCTCTGTGCCTCTTTTTGGGTTTTTAATTGGAGCTTTTAAGGGCTTTTTATGGAACCTCTATTTGGGAAAAGCAAACCCCAAACAGCCACCCCAAAAGCCCCATTCAGGCTGTGCCTGTGAGTATAAAATGGTGAGTGGAAATCTGCCCCTAATCAAAAATTATCCCATCCCATATCAGTGACCCACATTATTCCCTTTTGATTATTTATAAAGTGCTATTTTCTGCATTTCGCTCATTCCAAACACTGAAAAAGTCCAAAAGCCTTTTAATTTTGTGGGGGGGGGGGAAAGTAATTTTCCAAAGAAGGGAGTGCACAATTAGAGACATGTGAAAATTGGCATTTCCTCAACAGAGACATTTCCCAGCAGCATCTTTATCTGCTGACTCGTGTCTGCTGCAGCCCCAGCCAGATACAATCTAAGAACTGATTAGGCTTGTGACAACCTGCTGCTTGCTCTGGGCTGGTTTTAATGTATTTCCTTTGGTAATCATCTGCAGTGACCAAATGTCTTTGAAAATTCAGGAATAAAATTGGAGTGGGCTCCCCCAAATCCTCCCTTTGGGCTGGGGGGGCTGCACACACCCATCGCATTTTCCTGTGGGTCACTGCAGATAAACCAGAAAATGCATCTTAAACAATGTTAAATTTCTCTGTCGAGTTTCAGACCATATTAGTGAGTGTCAAATGATCCAATAATAGATTTAAAACCCCCGTGCAGCTCTTGCCCTCGTGCTGCTGAGAGATGTTTGTGATGTGCTGCTCAGCCGTGCTGGTGGCACTGCTTTTCTCCACCCAGATTTTAATTCACAGCCTTAAATCTTAATATTGGTGTTCCACGATGCCTCAGGACCTAAAAATCAAACAGGGAGGAAAAGGATGTGCAATGGAACCTGGATTTTGAACACGGGTTTTGAGGAATGTGCCCACTGAATATTAAACAAGTGGCTCAAACTCCCAGGAAATCTCACTCACCTGAGCTATTTTTTCTTCCCCACTCATTTATTTTCCTTTTTCTCCTGTACTGAGATTTTTTTCTGTAAAGTAACCCTGGAAAGTACAGGATAGTGATTTTTTTTAAAGAGGTTTTTATTCAGATTTAAATTACCAGAGCAAGCTGAGGTTTTTCTGAGGAGTTTTTTTGTCATTGCAGGGAGCTGGGCTCCTTTTTTGTCTTTTTTGTCTTGGTCTGTGACAGGTGAGAGGAAATGTGACCATAGCCCAATAAAATTGTCACCAACTGCACTGCAGTTTATAGAACTTCCTGAGCTGGAAGGGATCTACAAGGTCATCAAAGTCCAACTTCTGTCCCTGCACAGGACAGCCCCAAAATTCACACCTTATTCTGAAATAGTGCATCGAGTAGTAAATCTTTGTGTCAGCTTGTTTGGGACTTTTTTGGATTTTTTTTTTTTTTTTTCCTTTCTCTGGCAGGAGCATTTATTAAAATTAGCTGCTGGAAATCTGTGGTGATTTCATTAATTAACACCTAGCAGGGAATTCCAGCCTGCCTGCTGGGAGGAGGGAGTGCAGCCATGGGAGCAGAACAGGGAATTTATGAATTATGAATTATTTATCCCATGCCACGGCTGTGCTTGGGCTCCGTTTGGGTCTGACACGTTTTGTCTCAGTACAGGTGTGAGAGGGGAAATGGCACTTTCAGATTTGACATCCCAGTTAAAGCAGGATGTAATCCCAGCCAGGGAGGAGGCATTTCCCTGGCCCCACAGATCCAGGTTTGGGGATTTAAGCAGCCTCTGGAAGAAGAGAGGGACGGGTCTTGTTGAAAAAGTTGTGCATAAGATTAAACAAATAAAATCAGCTCTTCTAAAGCATGGGGGAAAAAAACCCCAACCCTCTGTCCCTTCTCCCAAGGGAGCTGTTTGGATTCCCAAAGCAGCATAATATTGATTTGGTGTGGATTAATTTTTCTCTAATTTATATAATATATATATACATATATAAAAAATGTAATTAAATTATCAAGAACTTGCAGGAACAGCCCCAGCTTCCCTCACTGGCAAAATTAGGGGATCCAACCTTCAGAAACTCTCGTGGTTCTGCACTCCAGCAGGATAAAAATACAGCACTGGGCATCAGAGCCCTGCTGGGGTTGGATCTTTAAGAAGAACAGAATTAGGAATCAAATCAGAAAATTACTTTCCCCCTCTGGATAAAATAATGTGTTCATGTATAAAAAAAAAAAAAATTTAAAACCTTCGTTGTAACTCGCATCTTAAATGGATCTAATTAGCAAATCATGTAGTGATTGGTATTTGTTCTGCTGTGCCATGTCACACAGATTGCAGTGGGCAGCTCTTCTCCTGGTAACTGCTTCCATTGACTGAATGGCTCCAATCCAGTGCACCAGAGGTTTTCATCAAAGCTTTCAGGCCAATGTTGGTTTTGACACGAAAACAAATAGTAGCACAATCTTTCTATATTTAAAAAATTAACAAGGGTGGGGTTTTTAAACAGTGATTCCACGTTTTGTAAAGAAAAGTTAGAATAAAATTCACTGCTCCTTGAGCTTTTGAGAGGAAACCTCAGCGTCATTTTTCACAGCCGTTGTTTTGCAGGTGAGAAGTGTATTTAGGTTATTTTGCTTACCTGTAAGAACAGATAGAAAGAAAGGAAATTCTTCATGGAGAATTCCCTTTGTTTGCCAATGGATCACACCCTCAGCTGCATCTCTGTCAGTGTGTGTGACAAAAAAATAAAGGCACAAACCACGCTGGGGTAGCAGGACATGTTTACATTGCAGCTCTGGATCTCTCATGTCAAATCTCAAGTGATCTGCACTGATTTGTTCTGTTTTCAGGCAGGAGCCCCTCGGGGGGTTTGAGCCAAAGCATTCTGTCTGTTCATTTTTTTTTTTTTTTATTATTATTATGGTTTTCTGACTTTAAACAAGAGACTTTGTAATTTCATGAGAAAAAGATCAAAGCAAATGTGGTGTCACCATCACAATGTTACTTTTTTGGGAGCTAAATGTTAGTGTGCATTGATTAAAGTTTAGAGAAACGTGTTGTACTGTAGTTGCTGTTTGTACCATGCAGATGTGCATGTATGGTTTGAAAAGATATTTTCATTTTACATGGAATACAACTTTGCTAATAAAAGTTTGACTTGATGTAATCTTCAAAAGCCTTGGTTGCAATCAGCAAGTTTCTTTTGTTTGATTTGGGATTTTTTTTTTAAATTCTTTTTTTTTCACTTGGCACTGTTTATTTGCTGGGAATCCGATTTAATTGTGACTCACAGCCCCTTCTAGGCTGTGACTTGTGAGGATTTTTTTGGTTTCACACCAAGGTTAAGCTGCCTGTGGCTTCCACTTGAGATTTTTGGATACCATGGACCATCAGCCCTGTAGATATGACACCAAAGCAGGACGAAGCTGACCTGCAAACAGCCTGAATTCAAATTCCTCATTGATTCCATGTGATGCTCTCCTGGACCAAACTATCACCCTATTTATTAATATTATTATTATTTATTATTATATTATTTATCTCTCACAGGCTTTATTCACCCTGCTACCAGCACAAAACCTCCCAGCACACAGAGTTCCTACTAATTTTCATTAAAGATCACCAGAATATTGGTAATCTTATACATATCCAGGCACACAAAAACCAAATAATACCATTTTTTGTTGGTTTTTTTTTTTTAAGGAAAACTACACTTGTGCTTAAAGTCTGGGATCTAGATGTATTCATTTTATAGGAATTTAGCAAATGGGCTTGGTTTGCCAAGGAAAATACTTTGATTTTTTTTGTTACTCCTTCCCCTCTCCCCATCTCCAATACTCTGTTCTGGGATTAATTCTGCTCTGTCTGTCCATGGGGAAGGTTCTGCAGGTGAGCACAAATTCACCCTCCTGATACCTGGAACAGCCAAACTGAGGACTCATTAAAAGACAGCAGAAAAATCCAGGTGACAAAAATGGGAGCTGATATTGCTGAAAAATCCATTTTTAAATGTACTTAACAGGAATCTGAAAGATCTGGTCGATGCTCAAGTGTGTTGAGCATCACCCTGGATGCTGATGTGGCTTCTGTGCTGTTCTGAGTGCATTTCATTGAAATATTCTGTGCTATTCTGAGTGTGTTTCACTGTATTTCAGTGAAAGAAATTCTTCTTTTTTTTTTTTTTGACGCATGTTTTTAGGCTTCAGGACTTTTTGAATGCATTCTTCACTTGCAGGAAGTGAATACCCTCAGTGGCAATGCAGGCCTGTGCTAACAGGCATTCACCTTTCAGGAAGGCATCAAGGGCACCCCAAGAAGGTTTTATTATAATTCATATCCTGGAATAATGAGATTTACACTTTTCTCAATAGCATAATGGAGACGAGAAAGTCCAACAATCATGTGCTTCACTAGAGTGAGAATAAAGGTGCTGCTGCCACCAGCAGGTGTGTGGGAGCAGATCTCACAGAAGTTTAAGGATAAAATATGGGCTTTATTTTCCTCTAAGAGGCAATTTCTATGAAACATGCATTTAAAAAATATTATTTAAAATGAGAATGAAGTAACAACTTCCACTGGTGCAGGAGCTCTGGTTAATTATGTGGAATTTTGAAAATATTTGATACTTTTTTTTTGGGAAAAGTTGTCATTATTAAACCTGTTTTGGGGGCGCAGAGCATTCCTTAAAATGCTCAAAGATTTCAGTGTGTTCTTCAGTCTCACAAGGAAATGTCACTTTTCCACTGCAGCATGTGTTCATCAGCTGGGAGCACAGAGGAGTCCCTCAGTGACCCCCAGGGAAGCACCAGCAGCCTCAGTCTGCTCAAAGGCCCGAGCTCTGCACATTTCTCAGCCTCATTTAACAAGACTTGGGGCTTGTTTTTACCGTGCTTGAAGCCCACATGATGTGGCTAAACCCACCCAGAAGAGCTGCCCCACCCCATGGCCTGGATGTAGAAATGGGCATTTCTGTAAAAAACAAAACAAAACAAAACAAAAAAAAAAAAACAAAAAACAAAACCAAAAAAAAAAAAAACAGCACTCTTTGCACTTCAATTTTTTTTTTTTTTCTGCAGAAAAATATTGTGTTGTTCTATACTTCATATCCCTCCCAGCCCAGGGGTTGCATCCTGCCATCATGTTCTTCCCCATTTGTTTGGAACATTGGGGCAGGAATATCTCAGAAAATAGAAGCAGTTCCCTCAGTCCAGGTGTTGTGGTTTTTTTGTTGTGTTGGGTTTTTTTTGTTTGTTTGGGGTTTTTTGGGGTTTTTTTTGTTTGTTTGTTTTTTTGGTTGTTTTGGTTTTTTTTTTTTTTTTGCTTTCAGCACCTGGTTTTGTTTGAGAGTCCCAAAACTTGTTTGCAGTACTTTTATTAACTTAAAACTCTAAAGATCCACGTTTTTGGCAGCTGTGCTTCACCTGGGATGGGGGTGAGAAGCAGGGATGTGAGGAGGAGTGGGAGGGTGGGAAGGAAGGGGCAGCTGTGGCTGGCACAGGACCAGAACTGGGTCATTCCCAGGACAGGAACCACCTCTCTGCTAATTATCTCAATTAGCTTTGCCTTCCAGTTTGGGATGGAATTACCCTCGTGGCTGAAAGGTGAGTTTCCCTCTGCAGTGGGGAAGCTGCTCTGGTGTTCCAGCTCCAGATGTGGCAACGGGAGCACAGGGGAATGGGGATGGAGCTGCTGCAGCCATGGAAAGGTGGGCCAGGTGAGAAGAACCAGAAGAAGGGTTTGTGCTGCTTTACCTGGCAGGGAATGTCAGAAGACCTTGCTGAGGAGATTTGGGGGGGCTGTGATCCCTCCCAAGCTGTACCAGGACTGGCTTTTCCCATTTTTCCCTTGGCTGGATGATGGGGCTGCTCTTGTCTTTATTCTGCAATATTTTTTTTTTTTTTGTCTGTGCAAAAGCTGTGCAAACTTTTTTGTTTTCTTCCCCCCTCCTGGCTCTATCAGGATTTATCTTTGTTGATCCCTCAACTCCTCAGTTCCTGGCCCTGGAAAAGTTGCAGCCTGTTTTGTATCTGTGCTGAGGCTGCTGCTTCTCCATGAATATTTCCACATTTCTCATCACCTGCAACCTCCCTCGTCCCTTCAGGGAAGTTGTATTTCATTGCCAGCTGCACTTGGGATTTTGAATTTAGCATGGATCGAGGTGTCCGAGCTTCCAGCCTTTTTGGTACCTAATTTTTTATTTATTTTTTTTTAAAGAACACAACAGTTTGTCCAAAGAAGTTCCCCTTTGCTCCTCTGGGTGATGAAGAGAAGATCTGGGCAGGAGCTCAGGCCCCTCCCAGTGTGTTACTGGTGTGGGGACCTGCCTGAGCCTGGTCCTGGGTGGGATTTAAGCTGGGAATTGCTGGTGTTGCTCCCTCCTGTGCGTCCCTGCAGGTGGTTGGGCACATGAAGCTGCTGCTCTTTTGAAATGAGTTCTTTTTATGATTATTTATTAAATAATGAAAAGCATAAATGCAGTTTCTAATAAAAATCACCTCGCTATGTGTAAGCCTTTATGACTTCAGGCAGTCACTTTTCCGAGCATTTATTTTCCTCTAAGTGGCAATTTATATGAAACATGCATTAAAAAAATATTCCTGGACTATTTAAAATGAGCATGGAGTAACAACTTCCAGTGGTGCAGGAGCTCTGGTTAATTATTTATAATTTTGAAAAGTACATTTTCCAAGCTCAGCATGGAGCCCAGAGGCCCCTAAATAAATAAATTTACATAAAATGCAGTGAAATCAGATCATTTGACACAGTAATTCACCTAATTTAAAAAAAAAAAAAAAAGTTATTGAGGAAAAATCGTTGCTGCAGAGAGGAGTGTCAGCAGAGGGATGTGGAAGTGGCAGTGACAGGGGGAGTGGGAACAGCTCTGGAATATTTAATGGAGAGATGGGGGAACACCGTGGGAGCTGCTAAAGCCACTCGTCATCGATGTCTCATCAGGATGAAGAGGAAATTGTCTCCTGGAATTGTCTCCTTTGTTTCATTTCCCAAACCATCAGCTGCTGAGAACTTTTCGTTTATTCATTTGTTTCTTGGAAAATATTTCCTGAAAACCCAAAAACTCTTCACATTTTAGGGCATTTTTAATGACTCCAAGGCTGCAGATTATTTCCTGTCCCAGGTTTTATCCATTTTTCTGGATGTTTTCCTCTGCTGGGCTCAGCCACTCTCCTGCCCAGGTTTTCACTCTCCCAGAGCAGCAGCATCTCCTTGGCTTTACCTTTTCTGAATTTCTCAGCTCCTGGAGTCCCAGAATGACAGAATTAAGAAGTGGAAGAATTCAAGTGTTGTGCTTTTAGATTATTTCAATAGGGAAAAAATAAAAGTATAGCTTACCTCAAGGAATAAAGGTCATCAGGTTTAGTCTGATTCATCGAGAGTTTTACATTGCAGATCACACTTTTTAAAGAGAAATAATTACAAAACCTCTTCCTTTTGACTGCATAATGTCATGGGGGAATGGAAGAAGAAGATGCTAATTTAAATATTCAAGATTGTTACTCTCTCGTTGACTCTGCCTTTTAAAACTGAGAATTTAAGTATTTGAAAAGCCCATATTTGGATTCATTTTGGCAAACCTCATGAAAATACGGGTTTCTCAGTCCTATTCTATCAGTGTTTAAATTTTTCCATGTCTCTCCTTGCCAAACATTCCTTTTTTTTCTCACATCTGAAGTTTGCAGTTAAGGAAATTTCCAACTCCATGGGCTCGTTTCATCAGCCACTTCTCAGCTCCCATTGTACCTGGAGCTTTGTGTCAGCCTGAGACTGAGCTGAACCCATTTCTTCTTCTGATCAAGATAATAACTGCAAAGGATGGATGGATTTAGCTGCTGTTGAAAATGCAGACTAATTCTTGCCATAATTATCAAGTCTTTAACTGGTAATTGCACACTGTTCCCATCTATCTGCTGTCAGATTTATTTCTGTAATTGACCTCCTGGTCTAGGAATTAGAGACAGCCTTTGATTATTGGTTCAATTAGTCTTAAATCAGCATGAGTTTTTCTTTCTTCTTTTTTTTTTTTTTTTTTAAGGTATTTTAGCTCTCCAGCCCATCAAAAGAAGTATAAAATACATCACTAAATATTTCTTACCTTTATCCCAATTAGTACCTGCTGAGTCTCAATTTATTCAGTTTGTACACTGAGGAGGGTTATAATGAGAAAGGATTGACTTTGTGCTTTCTTTTTACTTTTAACCTTTAGGGACACCTTTTTGGGGACAAGGGAATGGCTTTTCTGTGGTGGTGCTGAGCTGCTACATCCTCGGTGCTCCCCACCTGATGTGTTTGTGTGGAGTTTAAGAATTTCACCTAAGCTTGAGGCAAGTGGTGGAAGCAGCCCAAGTCATCTCTGAGAGCTGGCCTTCAGTCAATCCATTCCTTAGATTATTAAAATATCATAAGGAATCAGGGAATTCACAATTCCCCCTCTCTAACTTCACCACTGCATCAGAGTTGCCAAATATATGGATTTTTTTTTTCTTTTCCCCTGTTCAAAACAACAAGCTTAGCTGCTTCCCTGAGACTATTCATTTTCACCACATCAGGAACTTATTAATTCTTGATGAGAATTCAAGCATTAATCAATTCTTGATTGAATTCTCCCCAGAGGGAAAGAGGAGAAACTGGGCCAGATTTGCCTTTTGGCTGCTTGGAGTTGTGTCTCTGACTGAGCACACATGGT
This sequence comes from Acridotheres tristis, assembly GCA_037013685.1. Taxonomy (NCBI): domain Eukaryota; kingdom Metazoa; phylum Chordata; class Aves; order Passeriformes; family Sturnidae; genus Acridotheres; species Acridotheres tristis. The sequence goes on along the minus strand of CM072899.1, from coordinate 2,680,244 downwards.
GCAGTGGGATAATCAGTCTGCTCCATATCAAACACGTCTCCTGAGCTGATGGGGCACTCTGAGGACAAACTCCCTGTCCAGGTGAGGAAAAAGGGGGGTCAGAGACCCTTTCCTTTGTAAAAATGCTTTAAAACCTTAAGACAAAAGTGATTTATAAGTGTTGCTGATATTTTCTCCTTCATGCCAGGAAAAAATGAAACCCAAACATATCATCTTGTGAAAAATATGTCAAAACAGCCCAAGAAAATGTTGTTGCTGTTAATTGCAAGAGAGAAGGAGCCAGGGAGGTCTTAGGTGGTGGCAGTGCAGTCCCAGACTGGTTCGGGTTGGAAAGGACCTTAAAGATCATCCCATTCCCATGGCAGGGACACCTTCCCCCATCCCAGGCTGCTCCAAGCCCCATCCAGCCTGGCCTTGGATATTTCCAGGGATCCAGGGACAGCCTCCACAGTGCAAGGAGCCTCTCCAGCGTGTGGAACCTTCAAGGTCAATCTCCACTTCCAGCCCAGCCACTCCCTCTTTGCCCAACTCTGGAGCCTTTGGCAGCAGAACAACTCAGCTGCTCCCTGGGCTCAGGCTTTGAGCATGGGCTTGTGCTGCTCAGCTTCGTCCTTTCTCCCTCCTTCAGGCTGCTGCAGCTGAAAAATTATTTCATTTGTATTCCTTCCAGCCTTGAAAGGCAGCCTGCTGTGCTTTGAAGGGCTGGTGCTGGGAGCAGAGCCCTGCCTGTGCTGCTGTGACCCCGCTCCCAGGCTGGCTGCAGGCTGGGAGGGAAGCAGGAACTCCCCAGATCCAGGTTCAAGAGGGATGGGAGGGATAAGGACTGAGAGGTTGGGCTCTACCTCAGGGTTTGAGCAGAGAACTGAGCTCACACGAGGTCCAGGTGCTGAGCAGGCACAGATCTGGAGCAGCTTTTAAGCTCCTTCACTCTGACTTTCAGGTTTCTGAGTTGTAGGATTGTGTTCCCGGCTGCCCTGGGAAAAGCAGAGGGATGGGATCAGCTGGAAGCTCGGTGCTGAGTGTGGGTGCAGGATCAGAGCTGCAGGAGGGGAACCAGAGGTGACCCAGGGAGGCACAGCTGCCCATGGCTCCATCCAGCAGAATTCTCTGCTGTTATTTGAGTTTTTGCCATGCTGGGCCATCACCAGCAGTGCCAGGCTTTGGTGACACCACAGTGACAATGCTGATGGGTTCTGTAGAGGGTAATGGCAACACAGGCTCTGGTTTCAGCTGTGAATGGCTCCAGGGGATTTAAATGGGCAAAAAAAGGGAAGTATTCACATTTTCTCTTTGAAGACACTTCGTGCTCAAAGTGTTAAGGAAAATCCCCTGGCAGTGATGGCATACAACGGGATTGGGGCTTTATGGATTGCTGTCCTGCCTCTTAGGGAAAGAGAGAACTTCTATTTCATCTCAGCTAGGCAAGACGGGTAGAAAACAGCTTTAAAAGGTCAAGAGGGGAATAAGGGAGCACTTAAAAGATGTCAGCAATGAAATGGAGATTTCTCAATTCTAGTGACCTGTATAAACAGATGAGAGGAGTTGTAGCTGGTCACTTAAAACCATGTAAATTTAATTAAATTGGTATTGCTTGCAGGAAAGAGTGAGTACTGAATATAACAATGAGTGGCTCTTTGTGCCCTTTTGGGAACAGCAAGCAGGGAGCAGGCCCAGGGAAATGGCACTTGGAGCAGCCTGCAGTGCCCCTGTCAGTCCCAGGCAATTAATACAAATGAGCCATCAGCATTCCAGGTCAGCTTTCTGATAGCTGAAATACAGGGTGGGGCACTTGGCTATGGCCGCTAGGAAATAAACCCCACGGGATGTTCTTACTTCGGTTTTGCAGGGTGGAAGGACCATGGAATTTTTGGGAATCCAACACAGAAGGTCTGGAGCAGCTGATGGGAGATTGCCCTGAGTGTTTCCTAAAAACTGTGGCTGATATTTTCCTAATTCAAGGTGCATCACATGCAGCAGGATGGAGCTCTAGATTAGATCCCATCTCACCAGCAAGAGAGTAATTGATCAATGCATGGAAAATTAGTGGCTGCCTGCTTTGCTTGTGTCAGGTTTATTCTAATGGGAAAAAAAAAAAAAAGAAAACCAAAACAAAACAACCTCTGTTTATTTACTGTTCTCCAAAAGATCCAATTTCACAACGAGGAAAACAATCCAACCCCCCTAATTCTTCCACTCCTCTGCTGTCCCTGGCAAAATACTCTGTAAATGGCAAGTGGGGTGATGAGGAGCCCATGGCAGGGGATGGGAGTGAGGAGTTGGGAAAGACTGAAACAATGTATTGACCAGCGAGTTTAAATTTATTTCATAATGTTCTTTAAGTGCGATAGGAGTGAACAGAAGTGCACCAGCCCATTTTCAGGTGGGTCCAGGGCTGCTGGTGCCTCTGTCCTCTCCCTGGGAAGGAGGAGGGTGATGCTGCTGTCTCACAGGAGGAAATAATTTATCTCCCAGCAGTGATTAAGAGGCAGTTAAGCAGCAGCTCCTCTCATCAGACTCTGTTAAATCACTAAGTCTGCCTAACTGGCACCTAAAATTTTTAAGAGCCATCTGAGCTACTCTTTGGATCGTTAATGTTTATTTTTAATAAGTCCTGGCTCACAGGAGAAGTTTCAATAGGCTGGAAGAAATCTCTTGCTCTGCCATTATTTAAAGAAGGTAAATGGGCTGAGCTGGGTAATTCCAGGGCTGTCAGATGAGCGTTCAGTCAATGAGTGTCTGATAGCACCAAATGTGAGGTCACCCATCCAGGACGAAGGGAGGGAGCTGGTGCAGGGGAGATCTTATCTCGAGGAGCAGAACAGAGGCACAGGAGGATGCCGGGCAGGGCTGGGGGCAATCCCTCCTCTGGCACAGGGGAACTCCACGAGGGGATGCTGCTGGCCCGGTTTTGTGCCTGCAGCTCTCGAGGGCACTCGGGAATTCAGGGAAAATTCACCGGAATGATGAAAAGGTTTTGTAGCCCACCATACAAAACTGTGGTCTGCTTAAGCCAAAGAGGAAAGGTTTTATTAATTTTATTTTCCTTTCAAAAACCATGAGCTTCGTGGTTTTAAAGCAACCATCAAGAACTCGTGCTGTCTCTATATTTTTCCAGATTAATTTCTTATTTAATTGACAAAATTAGAGACAACAACCTCTGCCCTGTTTTTCTCCTTTAATTGGCTGTTGGATCTTCTGAATGAAATTGCTGTTGGATTTTAGGGACTTGGATTGTGCATTACCAATCCAATTTGCACCTTAATGTTGGGTTTGTAAATTGTTTGTGTTTCAAAAGAAACTGCCAATTCCTTTATTAAAAAAAAAAAAAAAAAAGGACATTCAAATCCTGTAGAGCAGAAAGAACTGAATATGGAAGAGCTGGATCTTCTTGGGTACTCCCACCCTGATTTCCCATCAGGAGTTAAGGAAATGTGGGAAAAAATGGTGTGGTGGGAATAAAGCTGCTTTTGACAAATTTCCCTGTTTCAACCTTATATTTTTAAGATGTAGTTTGACTTTGTATTTAAGTTAAGGTCTGCTTTTCAGGGTTTAAACGACAACTTCTGTTTGGAATTGAGATCCATCTTGTGGAAGATGAAACATAAATGAAGTCCATCAAATCATTCACTAGGGGAAAATTCCAGGCTGCAATGTTTACAGTACAACTTTCCCACTCCATTTTCCCGTTCTCCCCCAGGTTAAGTTTTTAACCTTTCATTTCACTTCTCAGCAGGTGAAATTTGACATTGATATTTCTCACAAACCAGGCCAATATTTATTTGCTAGACCTGGCTAGGAGTAAAAACCACTTTGTGAGGTGGAGGTCCCTGGGAGCAGCAGAGAACCAGGTTGGAATGTGGATTTCTGAATGAGGGAATGGCTCCTCAGGGCTTTGCAAACCCTTTCCTCTCCCCTCTGCTGTGCTGGGCTTGCATCTGCTGCAGCCTCTAGAATATATTGGTTTCCAAAAATTCACTTTGTCAGACTCTCCTTTGACTATTTCTTTCCTTTCCTTCCAAATTCCAGTTTTCCCCCTCTCCGGGGAAAGAATCCTTTGAAGTGTCCTCACTTGATTCATAGCAAGGTTATTAAAATATTTATTGGGTTCCTTCACGTGTAAAAATTCTCGGAGGGTTCCAAGGACTGGGAGTCTGCTTTGGCTCCTCCTCCTTCCTGGTCAATCAATTTCTGCTCATTTCAAGTGAATGAGCCTGATTATCAATATTCTACCAGCAAGTAAATGGAATTCTATTGATTGAGGTGGAACCAAGTCAGGTTTCTAAGTTAACTTTTAATCCACAGGATCCAACTCAATGGGATACAACTGGCAGGATAACATCACTTTCGAATCCAAATCCATTAGCAAACACCTTTTTTCTTTTTTTTCTGAGTACTCACCGCTCTACAAATCTTATTTTAATGTTTTTCTTAGTGTGCTTTGTAGCTCTTTAGTGTTAAAATTAAGAAAACAAGCATTCTTTTAATTATCTAACAGTGGTTGGTTTGTTGGCTTGGTTTTTTTAATGAGTGTTTCTTTGTTCTTATCATTAAAGAGACCTCTGCCAAAAGTCAGTGCCTTTGCAACTGCAGCATTTCCCAACGAGACCAGCAACGTTCAGGGTTATTTTTGGAGAGAATTTTGTCAAATAATGGTCACTTCGGGTAACTGTGGACAAAAAAAAAAAAAAAGATCGCTGATCAGCTGACAGATTGTCCTCAGTTTCCAAGTTCTAAAAAAGAGAAAATATAATCTTTAACTCTTCACATTTCCAAATGTGATTTCCACAACTGGGCAAATGCAGGATCAGCGAGCACACATCCCACTTTTTTTGTGAGACGTATGGAAAACAATTCTTACAGGGTTTCTAGTGAAGTCTTTGTTCTTGTAATATGTCCATATTTTGAATTTTCAGGTTGTCTTTCGTTTGTGTTTTTGCTATAATGCATTAGCTGGCAAATGGCTGTGAATTCCAAGGAGCTGTCATTTTATCTAAGAATTCTGGTTTCCATTTGAGAGGAAATTATCAGGAGCTTCATAGGGAGCTTGGATCATGCAACCTGATTTAGTTTTGCTTACTTGGGGTTCTGTTTATCCTTATGGAGAATTACAACCCGGAGAAATGAATAAAATATAATTATTTCCCAGGGTGTATTGATCATCAGGAAGGGATTTCCAAGGAATGTCAATCCTGCAGCTCTCTGTGTCATTGCCTGTGGAACTGTGACATTTTGGAGCTATAAATTGGAGAGCAGGAGTGGAGGATTGTCTGTCCTGGCCATCAGCAGTGTCCCACCACGGGTCCTCTGCTGGCTGGGATGGGTTGGGGGTCTCTGCTGTGCTACAATGATCAAACTCATGATCTGCTTCAGTGAGGAAAAAGCTGAGAAAGAAATGTAGCATTAAAAAGAGACAGAGCAAAGACTCCCAGGGCTGGGATGCTGCAGATCAAAGCACACCCAGGGACGTGAGCTCTCACTTATCCATGATTATATTCCTTCTATTTCCTTCTCTGCTGGGTGTTCTTTCTGTCATCCCTGTGTTCTCTAGGAGGTTGGTGGTCATTACATTCCTGGTGGTCATCATTATTTCATGGTCCTGCCCCACTCGTTATCAATTGGTGGCATTATTTAATGTTCTTCACAGAAGAATTCCAGTCAGGATCTCTGTCCTGAAATTCCTGTTTGTGGCCAACACAACAGCAGTGAGGGGGAAAGTGTGAAGGCAGCTTTAGTTTGTTGGGTTTCAGTCCAGTCACTTCCCCAAGGTGTGCTCTCCAGCATCCCATGGAGGCTGTAGGACAGATAAAATAAAGACACCACCTGAATTCTGGGGGTGTTTCACCTCTGTGTTCAGAGAGGATTTGCAGCCCAGGACACAGATTCCCAATCCATGCTCCCATGAAAATTAGGGGTATTTCTGGAGAGCCTTTTCCTGCTTGCTCTGGAGGCTGAAGATTTTGTTTTGGTTGGGTTTTTTGTTTGTTTTTGTTTGTTTGTGGGGTTTTTTTTTCTGCCTGTGTGTGTGTTTGGACTGATCCTGCTGTCTCCTGGGTCATGAGACACTGGAAGCTGATCAAAAACCATTTGGGGTCACCTCAGTCTTCTAAAATGCCTCATGCAGAGAAAATATCTTTCCAGTAATATCTTCAGGACAACTTTTAGGTTTTTGCATGCTGCAGAGGTGTCACCACGAGGCTCAGAAATAATCTTTATACGGATTTAGAACCCCCAAATGTCAGACAGGGAGGAAGTACCAGTTATGTGTTGCCAGCCCCTTGTTTCCAAGAGTTAACTGAGGCCTGCAAAAGGAAATATTATTGATTAGCTTTCAGGGTAAAAAATTAGCTATGTTTGCCCAGATATGTTCAGCATCATTGTATATTGATTAAATGTATGAAAGATAGATAAGATACAACCATGATAGGCACATCTTGTCTGAGGCAATGGCCTTCATTAACTTGATTATTAAAGTGAACATATTAACACTGAGTCCTGCAGCCCCTCTGCCTCCCTGTGTGAGCAGCAGCATTTCAATCTTGTATTCACTGAGCTCTAATTCCAGTTTTCCAGTGATACATCCTTTGGGATGACATTTTCCATGCTCTTCTGAGAGACAGGGAAACGGAAAAGGAATGAAAACACCACCCCCAGTAATTTGGGCTAACCTGTTTCCCTCACATTAATAATTAAGTTCATTTTCACCACTGGTTCAGAAAATGGGAAAATCACTTCATTTTCCAGATAACCTGATTCTTCTGCTATTTGCAAGGCACTGCCTGAGATCCAAAAATGAACATTTAAGCAGCAGGGATGTTGTCACTGAAAGAAAAAAACAAGAATGTGCTCACCCTGTGGCTGGATTTGCTGTGCTGCACTCAGGCTGCCTGGGCCAGCTCCATTCATTCCAGACTTCGTGTGGAACTTGGCCAGTTGCTGTGATGAATGAAGGGGCCAAGAAGATGAAGTGCTTTAATCATAATTGCCTGTTCAAGAGCCAAACTTCAAGGCAAGGATTTAATATCTTTAAGTGCAAGAGATAATAATAATAATGGTAAAAGTTACATTGTAAGGAGTAATTTCAGTTTCTAAAATAAGTCTCTGGAATAATACTCAACCAAGTAATTTGTGTAGCTACATAAATATTCCCTGTGTTCCTTAAAGCAGCTCCTTTTTTTTTCTTCAAGTCTGCAAATTACCCTTTTATGAGATGCTGTACAAACTAACTACTATATCTATTCAGAGTATGATAATATCTCCTTGCCTTTGAATGAAATATTTGGCCCTTGAGGATATGCCAGTAGCTCTCCTCACAAAACACCTGGAAATTGAATAAGATCTGCAGCTTTATTATGTACATATAATACTGGAACCTGTGGGATTATGTGTAGTAACCTTATTTACAGAACCAGGAGATGTATTTGCAGAATATATTTTAGGCTGGGACAGCTCAGTAACAAGTTTATAACATCCTTTGCTTCTGTGGATTGATCTCAGAGAAATGCCAAAGAAAAAGGACAGAAAAAGGACAAGGGGTCCCCAGTACAATCTGAGTATTTCTAGTGCAGCATTTCAGAGTGGCAGGAAGATTATCTTTACCTGACACAATAATAATAAATCAGTTTCTAAATCCTTTTGGCTCAAAATGCAAAGATCCCATAAGAAAATGCAGCTTTACTCTTATAAGAAAAGCTCATGGGTGCTGTGTCCACAGATATTCTTCTTTTTTGAAACTGGAATAAGGCCATGAATTCTCAGGTATCAGAGAAATAGCATTAGTGACCTCATGCAGGTGAAAATACTTTAATTTCTTCCCAAAGTGGATTCTCTCCCCCCTGGAAGCAGGACTTGCTGTGGTGAAGAAGCTTTTCCCCCAAATATGTGCAATTTCCCAACATGAACTCCACTTTCCTTAGGAAGAAAGGAGTGGAAAAAAAAATCATACCTCTCCAAATAAGAAAAGAGCCCATGGTTTGAAATTGTGAGTTCCAAACTCTTATTTTTTTGGGAAGAAGCTGAGAAAATGTAGAAACATTCCCTTTTCTGAAATGTGCACCTCTGCTACTCTGTGAGCACAAAATTCCTCTTGACCAAAAGTTTGGGCTTTTCAAAGCATTATTGTGGTTTTAGCCATGATGCCAAAGGCCTTTACAGAAACCTCTGAGAAGTCAAAATGCAGGACAAACCAGCTTTATCTGAGTTGAAGGAAAACAGAGGTTTCCAAACTCTTTTTTTCCCCCGATCCTCTTAGCAGCTCCTTCACAGATAAATAATGCCATTACATTGCTGTTTGAAACATGCAAGCAGGATCACTTTGGTGGCTTTAGTCATTCTGTTTTTCTTTCCTAAGCTGTTCTTTACAGGCCTTTTGAGGCACTGGAACCGAATCCATGTCCAATCAAACTGATCAGCATTTTTGGGCATGACTTTTCAATCACAGCGTGATGTTCAGTCATTTAATGTAACTTTATACAGCAGAGCTGCTTGGATTATTCCCTAAAGATTATCTGCAGGATGTTCAGGAGCACTTTGGATAGCTCACAACTTTCAGCACTATATATACACTATAGATATTCTTCATGACTTTCCTGCTGTTTCTGTAATGTTTCTAAAGTGTCAGTGTTGGGTTCAGTAACAGAAGAGTTTGCAGTTTCCTTCACTGAGACAGCAATGCTGTCTAAGGTGAAATTAAAATAGACCTCACTTATTTGTGGAATTAATTATTAAAATGTGCTCAGCAATCACTCACATCAACTCTCTGTGCTTACAGGGCTGTTTCTCCCCTCGTGCAAATACCACCAAAACAATGAGAGGTGGTGCTGGGTTGCTTTGCATTAGTGATGGCCAAACCTCCTCCTGCCTCTTGTATTATTTAAATTGTGCCTTTCATCAGTTATTCAGCGCAGTGCATTTAGGGGGGACAAAGTAAATCCTGATTCATTGGTATCAGCATCTAAACCTGCATATATCAGTCTAAAAAATAATTGGGTTTGGACTATGATTTTCATTTGGCTCTTTCTAGTTGTCAGTTTCTGCATTAGGCTCAACTAATTTGATTGGATTTTGGGTTTCTGGCTCTCCATCTGTATGGCTGGGGTGATTTAGGAGCCCTCTAGAGTCATCAGGGGGTGCCTCCATGAGTCATGGAATGGTTTGGGATGGAAGGGACCTTAAAGATCACCCAGGGACACCTTCCACCGTCCCAGGCTGCTCCAGCCCCCATGTCCAACCTGGCCCTGGGCACTGCCAGGGATCCAGGGGCAGCCACAGCTGCTCTGGGCACCCTGTGCCAGCCCTGCCCACCCTCACAGGGAACAATTCCTGCCCAAAATCCCACCCATCCCTGCCTTCTGGCACTTTGAAGCCATTCCCTGTGTCCTGTCCCTCCATCCCTTGTCAATTGTCTCTCTCCATCTTTCCTGTTTCCCTTTCAAGGTCACACTGAGCTCACCCCAAATCTTCTCCTGTCCAGGTGAACAATCCCAGCTGTGCCAGCCTTTCCTCCCAGCAGAGCTGCTCCATCCTCTGCTCATCCTGGAGCCTCCTCTGGGCTCTCTGCAGCAGCTCCAGGTCCCTCCTGTGCTGGGCCAGGGCTGGGGCAGCTCTGCAGGTGGGGTCTCACCTGAGAGGGGCACAATCCCCCCTTTCCTGCTGGGACCAGCCCAGGGCTCGGGGGGTTCTGGGTCCATCACCCACAGCTGGGGCAGGAAGATTTAAAAAAAACCAACAACAACAAAAACCTCACCAGAGTTTCCTGAGATTCAGCTCTTAATTCATTAAGAATCCCTGGAATGAATTTTGCCAGTGTCTCTCAGAAATCACATCTCCATCACTCTGTGGCTTCGTTTGAGAGCAAATGTCTGTGTGTGAGCACAGCCTAAAATTGAGGAATTTGGGAGTGGATGTGAAGCAGGACATTCAGGAGGCTCTCTACTGAGAAAGAGCAAGGTTAAAGGTCTGAAGTTGTGGTTTGTTGTTTTTGTTTGTTTTTTTTTTTTCTTCCAAAAGAGATGATCTTTGAAATCTTTTCCATCAGTTCTCTGCACATTCCAATTTCAGGTTTATAACACCCCTCACTGTGCACGTCTTGGCAGGAAACTTGCCCATCTTGCAGAGCCTTGCGTGAATAATTCATGGCAGTGTCATGCTGATTCTCAAAAGGCTGGAATATTTCTTTGGAGAAAGTGTTTAATAAGATTCTCCCAAACAACACAAACTATAGCTTTGGATGAATTTTATAGAGTAGTAGCTCTCAAAAGGTTTTGCATGATCAAAGATTTAATGAGCTGAAACCCCAAACATATGGTAGCCCCTTCTACCTATTTGTTTCCTGGGTTGAAGCATGGAGATGAAGCTGCTTAATTGGAGTCAGAAACTTGAATTTACCACATCTGAAGGCACAGAGAGAAGTTTTAATAAATAGGATACAGCTCTTATTTGGCTCCTATTTACATCTTCATTTGGGTGATATTATGTGACAATGATGGGGAATGAAACAGCTTTTACACTTATTTTTTTCCAAGCCGACAACAAATATCACAGAGCTCCTGCAAAAATACTGAAATTCTCCCAGCTGCACTGTGTCCCAGAAATTGTGTTCAACCAGGTGTAATTTAACCCAGCAGAGAGAGGAATTGAGCCATTTGCAGTCTTTGTAAAGAAGGGTGAGTTCCACAACAAATTATGGATGTCTGGACCTTCCTGAAGCTGAGGGTGTTTTGGCTTTGTTGGTTTTTCCTTTTGAAGACAACTTTTAAGCAGGCCTCAGTGATCTAAGAGGCTCATCTGAAATGGGAAATCCCTTGAAATATTTCAAAATAATTGTTTTTTCCCTTTTTTTCTGGACTATTTTAAAATTATTCCAGTTTTTAATATGTGCTACTTTCCCAGGAAAATAAAAAATAACAGCAAAGCCCAAGAATCAGTCAGTGTAGTTAAAATACAACATCACATCGGTCTTGGTGTTTGCAGGAACATATTTCAGGGTGTATTTGGCAGCCAAAAAATTGGGATAAATATTTGGTGTTTCCTGAGGATGGGAGGCCATGGGAATGTTTGAGAAGGAAAACTCACAAGGGGAATATTAGTGGTATAGAATTGGTTCTCATTATTGAGCTCTCCAGTTTAGGAAAGGATGGGGAACCCTTTCTTCAAATTTTCTCCAGCAGTTCTGGAGCCAAGGGAGCTGCAGAACCTCCATCCTTGGAAGTTTTCAGAATTTAATTAGAAAATAGCTGCACTTTTTTAACCCAGCAGGAAGAGCTTTACTTTGAATGGGGAAATTGTGATCTCCTGAAGTCCCTTCCAGCCATGAGTTCTGTGAGTCTATGGGATTTTAATGGCAAGAGTCATTTAGGATTTCAGTGACACTTTGCATGGAAGGGATCACAGAGCCAGGAGCAGGCTCTAAATTAAATCTCCATGGATTTCAGTGCCAAGATTGCAGCAGAACTCCCTGGGCCACCAGCCTGACTGTGCTCATGTGCCTGGTCCCCACCTCCAGGATCCAGCCTATTTTCTGCTCAAACCCTGTGACTCAGACTCCAAAACCTGCCCTTTCATCCCTGCTGAAATGTATTCCTACATGGATCTTGCTCCTTGTAGTGCCTTCCAGGGAGCTAATTTAAAGATTATTCTGGGGATTGGTGGTTTTTAGTGTTCAAGTAGTTTTCTTAATCAGGATCTTAGAGAATCCTTAAACCAGCTGATTCTTCTTTTCTTTCTCCAAGTTGTCATTTAGTTGAAATTAATATTGTAATTGCTTCCTCTGGAGACTCTGTAACTTTGTGCACCCTCATTTAGGGAGAGAAATATGGATGATGGGTGACTAATGATGCTTAGTTAGGCATTTTTAAAATATAAATACAGAATCTGTCAATCCACTCTCTGTCAGAGAGAGAAGCAGCTCCTGTTTTCACACAGTATCTTCCTTGAGGGGATTCTGTCTTGGGAAACACTGTAATAGGCAGGAGTGGATGGGATTTGACTTTTTTGGCAGTTTTCACCCTTTCCTTTGCAAACACCCTTCCAGTTTTCCCATAACATTTATGGGGGCTGAGAGTGCAAAAGAGAGAACGTCCTGCAGTGACATTGACCACTGCAAGCCAAGTCCTTGTCCTTCAGTTTTCTCAACAAGGATGATAAAAGTTGGACAAACAATATCTTTAGGCTGAGGAATTCGGTTTAGCTGTATTGAGCAGGATGTTGCTATGTGGATTTAAATTAGCTGGATGTGTCCTGGGTGGTTTAGACAAGCTGGGCTGGTGTGTCTTGCTCTCCCTCTGCCTCCTTTGCCACCTGCTTACTGATCAGTGGGTTTTTTTGAACCTATCAGTAGTCTGGTGATTGACTAACTCAGTGCAGATTCCTCAGCCTGCAAGATTCAAAAGGACACATTCTCATTTTACTCATAAATATACAATATTTTATTTCCTTCCTATTGACTCCTCACTCTTCAGATGTTCATTCCTTACTTTTTTTCTTCTTGTGAACAGTCTTATTTCCTGCTGCTCGAAAAAGAAAAGGAAACACTTTACTTTCCAAGCCTTTCTAGGGTCAACCTCCCCTCTTTTTAAAATTTGTTGTGTACTGCAAGGTGCAGGGGAGCAGAGGGTGGAGTATGGCAGGATGAGCAATCGGCCTGGATCCAAACAGAAAAATTCATTACCTAAATGATGCATCTCCCTCCAGATGTCAGAGCAGCAAATAAATGTTTCATAAACTTTGCTTTCCAGGTCAGCTCCAAGCCATGATTGTATGTTGGTGGTTTAACCCTTCATGTTTAGAGGAAGCAGCACAAGGAGAATGGGCAAGGAGCAGGGAATGTTCCTGGACATCTCTGCTCCTGGGACTAGTTGTGGCATTAATGCCTCCAGCCAGGAAAAGCAATGTGCAAGAGTGATGCCACAATCTCGAGGATGAGGAATGTCATCACACGGATTTATTGTGTAGAAAAATCTGAGGAAATTGTCTCCCAGCTCTGTAGGTTCAGCACCCTGGGGCAAGAGCAGAGCTGGCTGGTCCTGCAGGAGCCACACCAGCCTCCTGTGGGGTCCAGGACACCTCCGTGCACCCAGGGGAGCTTCTGTTTGTACAGTGGGGTGGAGGAAAGGAGGTGGTGATGACTGCATGGAAAAAGTGAGGGCACAAAGCCAGAATTGTGTAATTATGTTCGTAGGATGGGCGCTTTTCCATCCACTCGATCCTCACAGCTGCAGAAGCACTGGGGGCTTTATCTGCAGGTGAAGGAGCAGCTGTTAGGGCTGCTGCATCCTCAGAGCTCTGATCCATGTGCCAGCCCTGTCCTGCTGAGCAGAGCTGCCTGGCACCAAGGCCCTGCTCTCTGGAAGATTTATCTGTGTGCTCCAAACCAGCCCCTGTGATTTTCCACGGGGCAAGAACCCTCTGTTGGCAACCTGAGCCTGCCAGCCCAGCCTGGGCTGGCTGTGCCCGTCCTCGGGCAGCCAAATGGGGCTGCACACCCTGCACTTCTCACAGGGCACACAGACTGTCGGCAAACCCTGCTAACAAGGGGCAGAATTGATGTGCTCGTGGGCTACTCCGACACTGGAGATTTATGGCGTTCTCCCTTCCCGCTGTGCTGCTGCTGCTGCTGCTCTACGATTAGAGGGAAGCTGGCATTAAAAACATCTGCTGCCCACGTTGGCCTGGAGTTGCCAAACTTCTGCCTCTCTTTGTGCCAGGGAGGGCCTTGCCAGCAGCACGGTTGTGTTTAAATGTTAGCTCCCGAAAGCGCCGCGGAATCGGCGCTAATCCTGACATTTCACTCGGGGAAGGGCAAGGATCGGGGAGGAAGAGGCACAGCCAGGAGCTTAATTAGCATGGAAGTGCAGGGAAAAAAGCGGCGTGTTGTACAAAAGAGCACGGTGAGAGGTTGTTTCCTGTGTTTTCCTGAGATTTCCCAGCAGCTGCTGTGGATGTGTTATCTGGGAGCCGCTGGCTCGGATCCAGGTGTGGCTCTGCACTGAGCTTCCTGCCTGCTGGTGACATCCAGGACACTCAGAGCCCACTGTGGGTGTCCCATTCATTCCCAGAAATGTAGGATCTGTTCCCTTTGTCCCTCCAGCTGTGTTTTGGTGAGTTTTCCCTCTAGTGCTGACGCTGGGATGCTCCAGGTGGGTCAGTGATGCTCTTTGGGATGCTCAGCCAGGCGCTGAGACTTGTCCCCACATCCCAGTGTCCTTGCCACGTGTGTTCACTCCATTTAAAAGGATTCCTGACAGGTAAAGAAGCTGTCAGCTCCTCATTTCCACCCCTCACTCTAACGCTCAGTGATTTTTCTCCTGATTGCTCCCGAGCAATATCAACACCCCACTGGAATAAGCACAAGCCACAGAAGGGAAAACAGACAGAGTGCTCAGGATCCTGCACAGGAGGAGGTGAGAAGCAGCAAAGTTGGGAAATGAAGGCCCTCTCTATTTTCTAGATATGTTTTGGGAGGGAATTACAGAATTGTTTAGGTTCAAAAAGCTCTCTCAAGGTCATTGAGTCCAACGATTCCTTCCCCACTGCCAACCCCACCACTAATCCATGTCCCCATGTGCCACATGTGCACATCTTTTAAAACCCTCCAAAGCCTCTGGAGTTGTAGGGAGCTCATAAGCTGAAAATTCAATCGAAAGAGAAGGAATGAAATATAAAGTTTATTAACACACTCCAGTAATTCCTGTGTGCATTTGTACTCTTTATGGAGTAGTGTTCCCAGTCAGTGTTTAAACTCAGGGTGCTGTCAAACCTCCCAATTAACTTTTTTTGGGGGGGGTTTGGGGGGTTTTTGGTTGTTTTGTTTTTTTTTGTTTATTTGTTTATTTGGTTGTTTGAGGTTTTTTGGTTTTGCTTTTTTTTTTTTTTTTGTTTGGTTGGTTTTTTGGGGGTTTTTTGTTGTTGTTGGTTGGTTGGTTGGTTGGTTGGTTGGTTGGGGTTTTTTTTGTTTTGGTTTGGTGGGTTTTTTTGTTGTTGTTTTTTTGTTGTTGTTTTTGTTTTCCCCCCTCTTAGTTTTGGTGTATTTTTAAGTTAATAGAATCTTCAGCATTTTCTGTAACTTTTTCCAGTTGTGACACCACTCAGTTGCAGGTAAGATCCTGACAGTGGGTAAAAAGTGCTGAAAGCAAGTTAGGGACCATTTCTTTATGAATCCATGGGCTGCTTTTACTCTCCTGACAAATTTCCTCACTCTGGGAGCAGCCAAGTCTCATGGCAGGAGCTGTTTGCAAAGTGGGAGAGTTTATCTCAACGTACAGCTGCAATATGAACATGCAAATCACTTTTTCATAGTGCATTAAAAAACATTTCACTTGATCAAAAAGGAGAAAAAGGTGAAGCTTAGCAGCAACCAGAGGGGGTTTGATTTCTGATATGAAACAATGAAATTGTTTTCTGATGTGGAGAGATGTTTATATTTCCAGGCAATGCTGTCAGGAGAGGTTGTAGCTAGATATCCCTGCTGTCTGTATTTCCTTGGAAAGACGGTGTTGAGGGCACAAATCCCTGCAAGGCTCCTCCCTGAGTGTAAATGCCAGCCTGTGGCTGCATTTCAGTGGGACTGAGCTGGGTGCTGCAGTGGAGCTGCCAGAGCCAGGCACTGAGCAGCAGAGGGCACTGATCTAACAGGAGTGGGAGAAAAAAAATCATCATTTCACTTCAGCGCAGGCTAAATGGCCCCAAGATTAATCTGTTAATATCCTCTCATTCCTTTCCCTCCTATATCAGTGTTAATTGCCAAACAAGTGACAACTTTCCCCAGTATATTATACTGGTCCATTATACACTGCTGCTGCAGATATGGTTATTTGCAAATTTGCTACAGACTCCTCCACGAACTCCAGAGGGTTTTATGTTGCTCTTGTATGTATGAATACAAATAAATAGAGGCTGCAGTTCCATCTATATCAAATTTAATCTGCATGCTGTTTAAAGCAGTCTAAATATTAAAACCAGATTATTGGAGTTTTCCACGGGAATAATTTTATTTTTCGGAGTTTGCTTTCAAATCAACTTGTCTCTTTCCTTTGTTTGCCTCCAAAAAGATGCATTCTTCTCAGGATTACACTATTTTTATTGGCTCTGCACTCACAAGTGTATTTAAGGGATGGTTTATACCTGTTGTCAGCTGAGCTGATAAATGCACCCACCACGGAGACTTGGCATAAATAGCCACCATAAACCTGGCTGCACAAAATGCATGGGGTGCAATCCGAGGGAGAAGGGCAGTGTGGATGTGCTGGGGTGGAGGAGAAGGCAGAGAGGGGCAGAAGCTCCTGCTGGTGATGCCCAGCCCGGGGCAGAGCAGAGCCCAGGGACAGCAGCCAGGGCTGGGGGCAGCCAGCAGCACTGATGGAGCCTGGCATGTCTGCAAATTGCTCTGACAGCCAGGGCCCTATAACATTTTAATTGGAGGGACGAACCTGCTCTAAACTCCACCAGTCAAGCCCTGCAGCTCGTGACTTGGGCGAGATTTTTTTTTTTTGCGAAGATAAATGAAAATAGACTTAAGGACTGTGACAGCAGCCGGTGGGCAAGGCCCTGCCTCGTGTCTGACAAAGAGCCCTGGCCTGTGTCACAAAATTGGGGTCAGTAAATAAATATCAGCTGCTGTAAGCACGTCTGCAGTGTCACAGCATTATTAAAAGGTGAGCAAAGGACACGTGTGTAGAGGCAGCCTCGAGGGCTGGCTGCCTACAAATGGTGGTTTATTGTCTGTGCTGTGTTAGTCTAACTGAGAGCATTATGTCACACATAACTGCACCCTGCAGAGCTTTCTGAGACTGGCCTGCTTCCTTGGTTTGGGAAGAGTTTTCAGTGGAAAAAAAACCCTGAAGGTTTTACTGAAGGTGCACTTTGGTTGTTAGTGAATATCAAGGCTCAAGCCAGGAAAGACATCTCACTCTATTTGGGATGAAAATCCAAAACTAAATCCAAATGAAGGCACTTAAGTGGGACCACTAAGGATAGCCCTTCTTGCTGTTTCCTAATCACAATTAAAATGAGAAAATGTCTTGGACAGCTGGGAAGGGCTTACCCCACCTCCCAAAACATGCTAAAAGGAACATGTTTACTGCTTGTGTTGGGAGATTCCTGTCTGAATGCAGGTCACACTGTTAGCAGGCAGCAAAAAACTAAATAATACCAAATTAGTGCTCCCCAGCTGGACTCATGCACACTTGATATGTTCAAACATATTGTTTTCAAATATGGATGTAGCACCTTCCCAGCTGAAGCTTTGTGAGCACTAACTTCTTTTCAAAATAGAGTATTCACATTACATGGCCATTTATTTAAATAACTTTTTAATGTAAACTGCTTTAAATGTAAGTTTTGGGCCCAATTTTTCCATCTTTTCCTGAACTGGGTGTTGTTTTATCCCCTCTGTATGAAGGCAGCTGGATTTTGTGCTTAATTACATTTAAAATGTGGCTTAGCTTGTGCCCATTTGACAGAGACCTTGTTCATGACTCTGGATGTGAAGCAGAATCTGGCTTTGGTTCAGTCTGAGAGGCAGCAGGTCAGACTTTAGTACGTGGTGGCTTTCTGGTTTGTTTGTTTGATTTAGTCTTGTTCAGCAAATACCAAAAAAGAATTTCCTCCACTGTTAGGTCATCTCAAGAGAGGTCAGCCAGAGTGGGCTGCCCAGAAAATCCCTGATTTTAAGCAGTGTCTTGGTTTATTCCTGGCAAAGGGAGGCAGCCCAGGATTTTCTGCTGCTCTTGGGCACTGGTCCTGTCCTAAGCTGCTTCCCAGCTTAGTTAGGTCCCACTGCAGGATTTGGGCTGGGCTTGCCCAAAGTGTGTGTGAGACTCCTCCTGAGATGGATTTCCATAATTTATTAGTGTGAGTGAAGCAGGGAGCCCAGCTTTAGAGTGCCTGAGCAGAAAAATTAATGCAGACGCTGCATGAAACCCTGAAGAACAGATGCATGGGAGGGGTTTATCAGACACCACAGAATCCTGGGATGGTTTGGGCTGGGAAGGAACCTTAAAGCCCATCTCATTCACCCCTGCCATGGGCAGGGACACCTTCCACTAGCCCCATCCAACCTTGAAATAACAGCTGCTGCAGAAAGAGAAACAGCATTCTGTGTGTCAGAATCCAAAAGCAAGAAAAATTCCTTATTTTGATCCAAAAAGCAGAGAACTTGGTGTTCCAGGTATGGGAGCCCATCCTGGTGGAAGTGCCAGATGGGTTGAAATACAATCACAGCATCTGAAAGGAAACTGGAGAAGGAGAAAAAAGGAGGTAAAAGGCATTTTACAGCAAGACTAAGTTAGCAGTGTGAGGGAGGTGTCCAGAGGGGTCACATTTCTGAGAGCTCAATGGGCTCCCAAAACCCTCAATGGGAGGTTTGGGGTCCCCATCCCTGGAGTGTCCAAGGAATCCCTGGAGGTGGCACTCAGAGCTCTGGGCTGGGGACAGGGTGGGGATTGGGCACAGCTGGGACTCTCTGGATGATCTTTGAGATCTTTTCCAACCTCACTGATTCCATGATTGAAGGGGAGAATTGTGGCATCTCCATCATTTTCAATGGTCAGTGCAGAAAATTCACCAATTCTTACTGTACGTGATTTCCTAAAAAATAACTTAGTTTTCCTTGCCAGCCCTACTGTCATTTTCCAGAAAACAAAGATACAGCCAGGAATAATTGCTTTAGCCTTTAGTTTTGAGTGGAATTTTTTCTTTCCCTCTGCCAAACGAATAGAAAAAGCAGTTGGACTGGTTTAACATATACTCCTATCTAAGAAAAAAAATCCAATAGAGATGAAGATAACTTTATTTCTGTCAGCAAAGAAAAATATATATTTGATCCAATCTATGCTAAACTTTTCTCTGCAGTTCTTGAGAAATAAAAATGAAAAAAAAAAAAAAAAGTCTATATATCACATTCTTGGCCAGTATTTGATGACATTCCCCTTCAGTTTTTCCTTCTGTTTTCTTACTAACTACAACAGAAAAGGGGAAGTGTAAGTTTATGTAGCAGTAAAGGTAGAGCAGCAGAGTTCCCAGGCACCTCATTTCACATTTTGCTTTGACATGAAGTGAGAAATAACTGAGCACAACCTTTACTACAATAATTGGATTTTTGCCATCAGGAAAAGCTTGTTACATTTGTGTCCTCTGAGAAATAATACACTTTTTAGGTTGAGTTTTATAGACTCCACTCTCTGTAACCTTCGAGGGATGTGATGTGCAGGGTTGGATCCTTCCCTGCCCGAGCTGATCCTCTCTCATTGTTCTGTCAATAGTGGGGCTTGGTTTACCCCACCACAGCCTCAGAATCATTTTGTGAGACATGGCTTAGAACACAGGCTCATTTTAGTGCAGGCTCCTCTGTCTTCCTCTTTTTTTTTTTTTATTTTGCTCTTTTTTGCTTCTGTTGTTTCGGGTTTTGCCAGTGATTTTTCGCCCTTTGTGCAATTTCCTTGAAGAATCGTAGGAAAATAGAATTAATTATAAAATCTGCATGGATATTGCATCCAAAATGTCGGGTCAGAGCCCAAGGATGAGTGAGCTTTGTCAGCTGGAAATAGGAAATTCCTTGAATTTTAGCATCTCAGGTGGTTTGAATTTGCCTGTGGTGATTCTCTCCATCACATCTGGGCTCCCCCAACCCAAAAAACTTCTTCATTTCATGCATCTCAATAAACATGTGAGTAATTTCCTAGATTTCATTAGTACTACCTAGAACTTCACCATAAACATTGATGATGATGTACAGGTTTGTCAGGGATTGTTTTTGTTAATTCTCCAACCTATACTTGAAGCTGAAATGAAACAAATATTGAAAAGAATAAAAGAAATTACTACCTTAGAATTTTTTATGATACCAAATTCCAAAATATTTGTACCTATTGTGATATTGCTTTGGTATTGCGAGTACATGAGCAGTGAAAAGATAAAATAGGAATTAAAAAATATTAATTATGTTTTTTTTGTCGTGTAAAAGAAGCAATAGGAACATTGCACGTGAGTATCACCTCTGGTGACCAATTCATGACCCCAAGAGATTGGCATTTCAGCATCACCAGGATTATTTATCCTATGAAAAAATATTAGATTTGAGAAAAGGATTAGATATTAAGAAGAAATTGCTGTTGTGAGGGTTGGGATGCCCTGGCCCAGGGTGCCCAGAGCAGCTGTGGCTGCCCCTGGATCCCTGGAGTGTCCCAGGCCAGGTTGGACATTGGGATTTGGGACAGTGGGAGGTGTCCCTGCCATGGCAGGATTGGGACTGGATGAGCTTTAAAACCCCTTCCAACCAAATCCACTCTATAATATGATCTGAACCTGTTTTATTTAAGCATAACCAATGTGAGATGGGAAGTGTGGAGTGGTAAAACACCATTTTAGGAGAGGGAGATGGATATTTAGTTAAAGTGCCTTGTACTCAAAATCAATTTGGATTTACTTCAAACTTTGCATAACCTTCTCCTCAGAGTTATACAAATGTCTTGATAGACTCATTAAAATCTGGAAAATGGGAGAGAAAAATCTCAAGATATGAGACTCCTGAACGAGTGGAAATAAAAATCTCTAACTGAAGTGTGAAATGAGAGTGGATCAGTGAGAATTTTAAGTTTCAATTTCTCTCACTTGTTGCCTTTATCACACACTGTTACTTCACCACTTTTATGGAGCAGAACGTACACGTTACAACCTATTTATTCCTATAAATATTCCTATTTCTTCATTTCTGCAGGGTCTTCTCTTTGGGTGTGTTCTCATTCTGCTTGTGGAGCTCAAGGTGAAGACCCCTCTGGTGTCTTCGAGAGAAGAGAAGAACCAGTGTTGGTGAATCTATGAGAAATAGCAATTTTTGAGCTCTCCTTTCATTTCCTTGGTGGCCAAAAGAGGAGAGGTTCTGATTAGGGAACCTTTACAAGCTCAAAGTTCCTCTCCTCCTCCTAGAAACAGATCTCAAATGCAATGTACCTCATCAGGGGATGTGCCTGGATTCTCTGCAGAATGTTCTGACTGAACACCAGATCTTGTATTTCAGGTTCCTGTCTCCCTCCATTCAGCACAACTGGCAGCATTTTATTTACTCTCACAAACCACAATTGTTTTCTCATATCTGCTGTTCCACTGAGCTTATGGCTCTTGTCCTTAAGGATACCTTGAAATGTGACTTTTATTCTGACAGTAGTTTGCTGGTTTTTTTTTTGTTTGAGACTCCCATTTACACCCCAAATTGATGGAGAAAAATAGAGATTTTCTTTATCATGATGGTACAGTATAAAACAAATTGCTTCAGATTATGATTCCCTCCAGTTTAAATTGTTCCATTGTTTAGACTGGAGCTGCCTGACAGTTTCTTCATTTATCTTTCTTGGCTAAAGCAGCCCTGGACATATTTGAGGCATTAGGCTGGGGCTGGTTTGTCAACCTTGACCTTGTGCCACATTATCTCCTTGCAAAGCTGACACTCTTCATTTCTCAGCCCTACATTTTGTTCTAAGCTCTCTGAGCCAGGATTAGGCACAGCTGCTTGTGAAATTTGTATGGGCAGGTATCAAAAGCCATCACACAGGGTTTTCTTTTTCACACTCCCTGTTTTCACCAGCTTGTATTCTAGATCAGAAACAAAAATGTCATCATTCACACCTCATAACAAAATGCATTTGCTATTTGTCTTAACTCTGATTTATTTTATAGAGTTGGTCTGGCTCAAAACCAACATTTTACTCTTAAAATCTGGGCCATCAAAATTAGCAGTGAGTTCTTGCTACTCAGTGATTAGAAGTTATCTGTGCAGGACATCCTGGTGGTCTCTTCTAAAAATTGGCTTTGGTCAACTTAACCTGTAGGCTTCATTTTAGGAAAGGAAGCAGCTTTGGAGTTGAAAACTGAGGAAGTTGTGTGACTTTAAGCTGATAGAATTCTGGAAATACTTCCATGAGTGCTTGGAGTTTATTCCACGTTCATTTTAAATTGGATAAAAGTAATCCCTGTTCCAAAGCCTCCTGGAGAGGCAGCCAGCATGGTCTCATCTGTTTTTTGGGTTTGGGTTTTGTTTTTTCTGGGTTTTTTTGGTTTTTTTGTTTATTTTTTCACCAGGAGGGTGGCTTCCCTTCACAGTGATTTCTTGCAAACTTTGCATGTTCAAAGGCTGAGCCTCATCTTTGTTCCTAATGGGAATTAATAGCAGCAGGAAATTCTAACAGCAGTTAGAATATTTGCAGAATGATGGTGTGACTCACTAAAAGTTGCCTGTTTGGTTTTCCTGCAGGTAGGAACCCATGGGGGGGAAAAAAAAAGCCACATTATTCAAGAACCAAACAAATAAACCAAATTCACAATGACCCCACTCACAGGTAATCCCAGACCAGCTCATCTTTTTTAACTCACAAACCTTAAAAAAAAATCCTCTTGGCCTGAAAAGGTCTCGGGTAAATTGTGCAAACCCAAAGCATTTGGGAATCAGCTGCTGAGGGAACACAAAAACAAAAATGTTGATTGCAGGTCCTGGGAGAGAGCAGGGGAAGCTCAGCCCAGCAGGGAGGTTTTTCCACGGCTCGTGGAGGAGAGGGAGGTCTGTGGCACCCTGAGCCCACATGCAGATGTTTGGCTGCCAGATGTTGTGGTTTTAATGGGTGGATCACAGCTGCAGCCCTGAAAACGCAGCACTTCACTCTCCAGTCTCTGCTGTCACTCCTGATGTCTCATTTTCACCCTGCAGATTATTTTCAGATCTTTATAATTTTTATTTTTTTTTTAAGATGGTTCTTTCTTTTTGTTTTGTCCTGTGTTGTTCGAGATCTTTGTGAGTCATGCAATTCTGTGTGGTTATTCAAGTAAAGCTTAAAATACTTGAAGCCAAAGATATTTTAATGTATTTAAATATTACAGAATATAGCCCCAAATCAATCAAATTGAAAACTGTAAGAAACTTAAATCTGCCATGTAGGAGGCCCTGGAGGGCTTTTTCTCTCCCCAGGATAAATGTTGTGTTTCATGTGGTGACAGACACCCAAAATGCAAATAAGGCTCCTCTCC
Source organism: Acridotheres tristis (assembly GCA_037013685.1). Lineage (NCBI taxonomy): Eukaryota > Metazoa > Chordata > Aves > Passeriformes > Sturnidae > Acridotheres > Acridotheres tristis. The sequence continues at coordinate 2,657,240 of CM072899.1, read as the reverse complement.
TAAATTTGGACTGTTGTTCCACAGATTATTTACCTGTGTGGTTCTTCCTCACTAAATGGGTAAAGAAACAAAAATATCTGCCTTTGGTGACCCCCAAACAATGGAGGAAGGCCAGTGAGCTGACAGGAGAGCTATCAGGGAACAGCTGGTGGCTTGCAGGAGCCTCAAATCAGAGTGACTGTCAGAGGGCACCAGGGCTGGGCATGTCCAGAAGTGGAGTTTCTCATGACTGTGCCCTTCCTGTGGGGATCAAATGTTAAATGTTGATCTTTATCTTGTCTGAGCTATCTGCATAATCCCTGGCTGCTGAGCTTTCTCAACAAATCCTGCAGCACAGGTGCAATAAATTCTATTTTCTAACTCGTTTTGGGAAGGATCCATCTCACCCAGCACTGCAGGCTGTGGAGAATGAAAACCCACCAACTTTTTGTCTTCAGTGGAGCCTGGACTTCATCCTTCAGGCTGGAGCCAGAGGAAGCTGTGAATATCTGATAGAATCATGGAAAGGTAAAGGGCTGGAATGGGCTTTAGAGATTATTTAGCCCCAACACCAATGGGCAGGGACCACAGTCACTTGTTTACTTGTGAGAAGTGAGAATGATAATTCCTCTCAAGGGCACTTCACATCTTTTTCCTGAATCAAAACTATATAATATATTTTTTTATTGCCTTTTTATATCAAGTAAGACACAGATGAGGCTATACAACACTTATTGTTGTATTTCACTTATTTCTCATCTTACACTAATGGTAATTTATGTCAAGAGCTGTAAATTGCCAAACCACAGGAAACAGCATGAAATAAATATTTCCTAAAATGCTTTAATATGAGAGCTGATACTTCTAATGTGTGTGTCTTGTAACTTGGTTTAGTCTAAACTGAGAGTTAATTGGATTGTCATATTTACATGGGTAAGTATCCAAACATGTCTAAACTTCCTAAAATCTTCTGAAAAGAGAGACAGGCAGTGTCAGAGCAAAATCAAACCCCAACTTTTAAGCCTGTTTGCACAGCAAGCTCAATAAACATTTTGCTGATCTGTCTGAAACCTGGACAATTTAAATGCCATTATTCTCTTTGTCAATGCTCAGGCAAGTTCTGGTGCTAGTGGAAAACCTAAAAATAAGAAGTTTTTTTTAATAAAGCATATTAAAATGGGTGGCATGAAACGGAATTATTTCAACTGGAATGTATACACTGGGGAAAAGCAAGATCTTGAATATTCACATTACAGCTCATTGAAAAGGCAATGGGCTATGCAACAAGATTGACAACAAAAGGAAAAATGATGAGGAAAATTGCCTTACTTATCTGCTAGAGTGCTCTTGACTGCCAACTGTAATTTTATGGTTCATTATATAAAAAAATACCATTAATGTTAGTACTTGTGTATCATAATCATGAGAAGAAGGGAAAAAGTTCATTGAAATGTGCTCCATTTTTAATCAAGACACTATAATTGTGTGTTTTTCAGGCATCATCAATTTCCATCAATTTTACTGCTGCACAAATAATGTGCTGCTATAGTTCTTCCACAGGTCAATTCCTGCATGAGGTACATTGACTGCAGGGATGTAAACTGTAAATAAACAGTGTCATCATTTATCTTCTCTGATATTACTTGATACACCACCAGCTTTACATTGATAAGGGGAGCAAATGGAAGGGCTGGGTTTGAATTGTGTGGTGCATCACAGGCTTCAGAAATGGTTATATAAACGTTGTTAGATAAAATGTCAGGCAAGAGCCAATATTAGCATCGCAGAGCCACTGTCACACAGCAAATGTGTCTGTCAACTTAGCTGGGTGCTTTTGGGAGTTCTGAAAATCAGATTGGGTGGAATTGTCTGAAACCACAGCAGGGGCTGCCCCGGGTCTGTCACCAGCTCAGAACAGCTCTGGCCATGGGACAATCCAGGTTCCTCACACCCAAAGGGAAGGGAAGGTGTCACTAATCCATCTCTTTTTGGAAAGGGAGCTCAGTGCCAGCTCTGAGTGCACAGAAAGGTTTGGGCTGAGCACATTTTCTGAATTAACGTTGGTGTTATTCCACAGGATGTCAGGGGACAAATCTGCAGCTGAGCCTCAGTCTCAGAGCAGAGGAGAGTTCCCAAGGAATTTCCTTCTTGATACAAGAGAGATGATTCCCAGATGATGCTTTCCTAGATGGAGGACGCTCAGACTTTCTTTATTCCATGAGTTTATGGTTGAGAGTGACCTTTGGTAAAGGCTGCTCTTTTCTCTTGGGACTGTGCTGAGTTTTGAGGCCTGGGTAAGTTAAATTTTGTTTACAAAATTGAAGTTTAAACCGAGTCACAGCTGGCCAACCAAGTGCAAAAGGTTCATTTAGGTGTGCTATCAATGTTTTTTGAGAGCTTTTTTGTCTACTGATGCAGAATATTGATAAAAATTGATGATCTTTATGGGCAACCTTTGTGGTGTCTGATCCTTAATCCCACTGAGCACATCCTTATCTTGAAGAATTAATCATGGAACACAGAATGGGTTGGATTGGAAGACACCTTAAAAATCATCTCATTCCAACCCCCTGCCTTGGGCAAGGACACCTTCCACCAGCCCAGGGCCAGAACTGCCACCAGGGTTTGTCCTCCTCACTCTATTAATCCCAGTCTGAGATTGGGATTTTAATCCCAGTCTGAGATTTCTTGCAGAGAAATCTCCATATAGATGCCTGAGAATGGAGCAGGTTGTTGCACCCCATAAAAGCAGCCCACAGACAGGAATAAACACATTTTCTCTCCACTCTCCCTCTTTTGAAAGCTGCCTGTCCTTAAATAAAGGAAGAAAAGCTCAGTACACAGGACAGGGCTGGTGCTGAGTAGATCATGGTAGGGCAAACAGCTCATAAAAGTGGCGTGGTTTGGATGATATATTCATGTAGTATTTCAGCTCTGTTAGTGTCAGACACTATTGGATTTGTGGAGCTTTAATTATAAATTACTTGATGAAATAAGGTCAGCTGTCAAAAGCCCATTCCAGTGCCTGAGGCACTCCAAGTTTTGGTTTTTTTGGGGGGGGGGGGTTTGAAAAAAGCAGTTTATTTTATTCCTGAAGAGTCTGGGGAAGTGGAGGATGGTGAGACTGAAGCTGAGGGGCTTTCCTGAGGCTGACAAACCCTCCAGAAATCCCAGCACTTTGCCAAGGCAGCACCATCCAGGGCCCTGGGAACGAACTGCTGCCAGCTGAAGCTCTCCTGAGCTGAGCAATAGGCCTGAAATAGCCGAAATAATACAGATATTTCTGCCTATTTTCAGCTAAATGTCACTGCACACCTCACTTGGGAGTGGGATCCTCCTGCAGAGGATGCTGAGCAGTGCTGGAGCAGCCTCTGCTTCCTCCTGCCCCCAGCAGAAGGGAATGTCTGGGACAACACTTTGCAAATCTGCCTGGAAAAACATGGCATTATTCATAGTGTATGATTAGTCTTGCACGCTTTCCTTGTTATAAATATGTAACACATGCTCCAGTGCAGAATGTGATAATGTATTCCAACATGATCTTTATTGCTGATATTTAAAAACCTGTTCCTGAGTATGCACAGTTTAAATTTCACATGAATGTACATCTCCCATTTTTTCCTGGTTTAAAGCATAAAGTCTCTCAGGCAAAATGTAGGTTTTATGTCAATCCATTTTTACCCCTTTCCTCAGCTCGTTTGTCTGCAGTTAAATATTTTCTTCATCTTCCACAGGAAAACATGAATTATTCTAAAGCACCAAGTGCTGCAGTGTGTGTGCATCTGTGTTTGTTGGGAAGTCAAAATACAAACAGTGCAGAAGATATCCTCATTTGTTTTCCATTCCGGTTTTTAAGTGATATGTTAGGAAGTAATCATAATAAAAAGGAGCTGAAGGAGCCAAAGAAATGATTTCTCAGTGAGACAGCAGCCTGCTGTTATCTCTAATCTAAGAGGCACTGGATAGAGGTCATCTTCTGATCAATGAAGAGAATTTCACTTTATGATGCTGCAAACAGACAGGGAATGGTACCATCAAGTGCTTCCTAAGAGAAAACACAAGCAGCCAGAGAGCGAGGGGAGCTCCATAACAAAAATAAACTGATTTATTGCTATACAGAGCCTGTTTTAGAGGGGCCCTGTGGTGTAGGAAGAGGGTTCTGCCCTCCTTCAGCACCTTGGATATTGCCAAGAGCTGAAATCACTTTACCTGCCCAGGACAGTCCTCTGGAAATGCAAAGGTAGGTTTCAAGCAACTTAAACACGGGATGTAATGTGACTTTCAGGAATTCTGCACAAGGAATGCTGACAGCTTTTGTTCCACAGTCTCCAACACTTCAGGGCCTGGCTCTCTGCTTTGCCCATATTTTGCTTTTCAAGAGGAATTTGACTCAATCAGGTCTTACAGCACTGGCTGATATGATTTTGGATCTCTAAATGATAGAGATTTCAAGGCCTGATCAAAATGTTTGCTGCTGAAGTTTCGTAGTTTGGAGTATTAAGCATGAGCATGTCGTTGTAACTGAGCAAGAGTTGGATGTGTGATGCAGCCTGAAGCCACAGGAAAGCCTTAAAACAGTGTCTGCTGCTTTTTTTTTTTTTGTCTCTTTTTTTTTTTTTTCCCCCCAGAGCTTGCAAAATCAATGGAAAGGTAACGAGGGCCCTTTCTGTCAGCATGGATTAATCTGGAATTTCCTGGCATCTTCAGATCCTTGTGCATCAAGACACAAGTTTATATCAAAAGTTTGAACAGTGGCTCAAAGTGCTCAGGAGTTCAAAAAAACGACAAGAGCCAGCGAACTAAAACGCCTCCAATTTCTGTGGTTTGCAAACTTCAAAAAGTGTGATTGTGCTGGGAGCCTTTGATCTCAATATTACTTTTTTATTGCCTTTGAAGTCCAAAGCAAAGGGCCACTGCAGCAGGATCTGGAGGTGCTGAGTGTTAATTCCCTATAGCCACGTTTAGGGTACAGCTTATTAGTTATTGACCACTGGATGCTAAAGAATGTAACCATAATAGAGAGGATTTTCTCATTAAAGGAGGTCTCACACTCAGCACTGTTGATGCAGTTTGAGTTTTCCCAACACAAAGGTCGCTGAGGCTCAGGACCTCAGGAGGGCATTTTCTAGAATATCCCACATTTTAATAATCAGCTGTTACAGCTAAGTAGGAGTTGGAATTCTGTCCAAATTATCCAGCAAGCAGCAGCATGTGTTCATTTTGGAGCTGGTGAGGGGAAACTCCAAGGGTGAGGGGCTGGAAACTCTGCCTGCTCCTGAGATGGGAACTTAACTCTGTAAATTGGCACCAGCCTTTGAGCAGCAGAACTGGAAAGGAAAAATGGAAAAATGGAAAGGGCTGCATTTATATGGCTTGTAAAATATTCATTTATGTGCTGTGCTTGAGGAGAATCGATCTCTGGAGAGCAGGAGGTTTCTTCATCTCAGTCACATTGCATTAGAGGGAAGAGCTGAGTGGGGTGAGATGTCATGGGGACAGGGATGGGGCCAAAGAGAGCAGCACGTGCTGGCCCTGAGCTCTGGATGGGGCAGGGGGACATCAGGGCAACAGGGGAGGGACGTGGGCTCATCCCTGTGCCTCGGGGTTTTGATTCCTCTCAGTGGCAAATCAGAATTTTTTTGCAGATTTGGTGTTCAGCGATTCGGTTTTTTCTGCTGAATTACAGCAAGGTTAAAGAGGGAGGCAGTGCTTTATTGCTTTTGTGTCCAGGTACGTGCTGGGATTCCTGTGCAGGGCCAGGAGTTGGATTTTGATGCTCCCTGTGGGTCTCTTCCAATTCAGAACATTTAATGAATCTATGATTGTGAAAATGAATCTCTTCAGGTTTTGTTTTCCCCCTCCACAGTTCCCTGTTGCTCCCATTGGCTGCAATGTTCCAAGTGATGGGATCTGTGCAGCTGGATTGACTTTCTCGCTGTGGCCTCTTGAAATCTTGAGCTGAGGAAATTTCCATCCATTGGCTTCTCTAAACCTGCCAGAGCCCCAGGCAGGGCTGTGCAGACAATGTGGGATGTGCTGTGGGCAGGCACAGCTGGGCTTTGCCACTGACCAGCGCCACCAATCCAGTGGTTTTTCCAGTTAAAAATACCCTTTCAAGATTTTAAGTGAGGCATTCTGTCGTGAACGGGATTCTTTCGCAATTTTTCTGACGTTAAGGACCCATAAAGATTTTTAACAGCAGACTTTTACATAGTTAAACTGAGAAATAGCTTCTCTAATGTTTTCAGCTACTCCTGACAATAATGTCTTTACCTCAGGAGCAAAGTATTCATGCTGATGTCAATAAAGGCAGTGGTTTTGACAGCAGTTTTATACATCAGCATAGATGTGGAGTGCTGAATATTACCTGTGTTATCAATTGGCTAACACTTTCCACGAGAGACATGTCTCTTTAGAAAGCTGCTCCTTTTATGAGTGTCATCAACTCCTGTCAGCCTGACACCGCTGGGTTTGACTGGGTTTGAAGTTTTTGTTGTTGTTTAAATTTGTGATAACATAAGTGAGTGCTTTTTGAGGAATGGATGTTGAAAAATGTGTTCTGTTCACATATAAACGGCTTCATTCAGCTGCTGCTTTGTGAAAGCTCTGAGATGTGTGGAGGAAAATACTTAAGTAATGGAGTGATTTGCTGTGCTTTTGGTGCCAAAACAGCACAGGTGTAGCTCTCTCAGAGGCAGTGACTTATTGCAGCTCTGAGTATCTCTCAGTTTAAAAGCTTTGTGCACAATCTCCTTTGGATTTTGGGTGACCCAAGGGCAGGCAGGCCCTGGGAGAACAGGGAATGTACAAGTGCAGAATCTTATCCCAACAAGGAACACTTTATTAGCAAGTATCAGGAATATTTATTTTTCCATGTTAAGAAAAAAGAAAACCAAACTGACTTTTATATTTCTAACAGTGCAAATTGGTGTGGATTCACAATTTATGGATGCAGAAAGAGCACAGGCTTGCTGATAAACTTCAGTTTTTCACTGTTGGTGAAAGGAACACCAACAAAAACAGATGTAACATGTGGCACAGCTCAGCATCAGCTCCTGCCTGAGGCTGCTGGTCCAGCCAGTCCTGAAGAAGACCAAGGAGCTTCAGCCATGATTCCAACAGGTGAGACTAAATCTTCCCAAAATGTTCATAAGGGCATGGCATCAACATAGAATCCCAGAATCCCAAGAGGGATTGTTGGGAAGGACCTTAAATCCCATCCATCCCACCCCTGCCATGGCAGGGACACCTCCCACTGTCCCAAATCCCAATGTCCAGCCTGGCCTTGGGCACTGCCAGGGATCCAGGGGCAGCCACAGCTGCTCTGGGCACCCTGTGCCAGCCCTGCCCACCCTCACAGGGAACAATTCCTGCCCAATATTTAATCTATTGTACCCACACACTGCAGTTGAACATGGATGGAGAGCAGGGAGCAGCTGCTTTCATTATGGGAGGCCCCTTTCTGAATATTTACATCTGAGATATAAATCAGCCCTAACGCATCACTCAGTGTAATAGGTTCCTGTAATTAAATGAGAGCTTTATTGAATAAATTGCACACTGTTAATTATACGTGTAAGACTCTCTGGCAATTCCTTTGACTTTATTGCAGATAAAACAATGACCTTGTCTGTTTTCATAGTGCTTGATAATTTAAGAAGATTGAAGAAGTGTTAATTGTGAGTTGGCCAAGAAGTCTTTAAAATGCTTTAATAGCTTTAATAGTATTAACTCAATATTGAGATAAGATTATTCCTTGTACTTCCTGTGTACTCAGTGCCAGGAACTGCTCCTCTCACCTCTGCAACTCACCTGTGAGAGAAGTGGAGCTTGGGGTGGGGAAAAAAAAAACAGGAAAGTCTCGATTTGGTCTATAATATCCACAAATCGATTTTTCTTGATGGAGTGGAGAGTCAGGAATTATCTGCATCAAATCATCAAGGATTTTATGCAAATGAATGCAGAATTAGAATAGCAGAGTGCAACTCGATGACATTGGCCTTATTTTTTTTGTATATTAGTCAATAGTTGCTAAGTTTACAATTTTCCCTTTCCTTTGGCATCTTTATTTGAAATTAAGTTATTTATACATGCACACAAGTACAAACTCACCCATTGGACACTGAAATTAAATCCCAGTGAGGCTTTATTTTTATTTACTGCTTCCTCCAAGAAATGCACATCTTTCAAATCTCTGCAGAGCTGCATCGATTCCTGAAGTATCATCTCCCACTTTATTGAGTACAAGTGGTGACTGATTGTCCCCTGACACTTCAGCAAGAACTTAAATGTACAAGAAACAAGTTTTAAATAGGCTATGACTTAAGTAAGATGCCACCACATCTGGGAAGTTATTTGGGATGGTTGGGAATTTCTTGATAACTTTTTTGGTCACCCCTCACTGGAAAAAAAAAAAAACCTGCTGATTTGCCCAAATCCAAGCTGTTTGCTAAGCAGAATTGGATTCACCAGATCCAATTAAGAAGAAAAAGCAGCCAGAGCAGTAGCAGGTTGACACTGTTAACAGGAGATTGTGCTTTTCCTTGTGATGGCAATTTTTCAACATTTTAATGAACTTTTCCACTTGAAAAAAAAAAAAAAAAAAAAAAAAGAAAGTTGAAACCAATTAATTTGAGTGACCTGACAAAAGGAAAAAAAGAACAAAAAAAAAAAAACCCCAGGGGGAGTGTTGGTGGGTGGCAATGTGAGATCACAGCTTTACACCCTGTCTCGTACAGAACTTCCTGCAAAGTGCTGAAAACCTGGGGGAAAAGCAAGCTCAGTCCCCCCTCAGTGGGGAACTTCCTTGCTTTCCTCCAAACTTAGAGAAAACTTGAGGGTTTAAAGGGAAAATCAGCATTCACAGCCTGGTTTTTATGTTTTTGGTGAATTCTGCTCTCCTGAGAGCAGCTTGTCTCCATCACAGAGTCGAGCTTGGGGTCCTGCTTGTCTCTCCTCTCTTCTTAGCAAATTCCAGCCCATCCCAATCCTGTTTAGCTTTGCTGGGATCTTCCTGAGATTCTCCTTTTTGCCTCAATCCTATCGAGCACCAAATTTTTGTGCTAAACAATACTGATCCATTTCTAATCGTGAATTTGCTCGAAATTAGCATTACTGCAACACCAGGATCCTGATAAGTCAGTTTGAAATCACTCTGGTTCACAGAAAACACTTGAATTTAAAATTTGAAACCATCTTCCATTTAAAATAACATTTAAAACAAATAATTTGCACCTGTGCTCAATAGGGGCACGGGAAGAATATCAAAGCTTTTCACCAGGGTTTGAAAACTACAGGAAATAACTTCTTCAGTCAGAGAAAAATAACCTGATAGCAACTTTCTCTGGGAACTCACAGGATTTCTCTGTTCAACAGAGCAGGAAAATACATCTGCTTTGTATGAATAGAGAAATGAGGAAATAATTTATCAAGCAAAAATACAGGTATTTCTTCAAGAATTTCCATTGCTGTGGAAATATATATATTTTTTTTTACATGGTTTTGCTGCTCTGCTGTCTGATGGATTGATCTAAGACGGGAGAGGAAATGCTTTCCTACCTTTGATGATAAAGAAAAGGGAAGAAAGGAAAACTGAGCATTAGGATGCCAAGATTTGTTTCATCTACTTCAGTTCTGCCTCAGAGAGCTGCTCAGTTTCCCCCTTTGCAGAAATGATTGCTTTATTTTTTTCTGCCTCTTTTCACAAGTTTTCCTATTTCTTCCTTAGTTTCCTATTTTTCCTTTGTATTTTACCATTCCCAAGAGAGTAAAGCACCTGCTCCCTAAGGTTTTCCAGAAATATCCCACCTTGGCAGGTGAGTGAAGACAAAACTTCTGCTTTGCTATTGAGAGTCTAAATTCCAGAATTTTTAATTTAATTAGTACATTTTGCCAGTTCACTTTGAGAGGAATATTGATCAGTTCTCTGTCCTCGATATTATTCTTATTTCTCTGAGACCTTTTAATAGAAAAGGTTTCTATAAGTGCAGAACTTTATATACTTGAATCTCCCTCCCCAATTACTTAAATTAATATAAAAATATCAGCTGGAGAGAAAGTGGAGGAGCAGGGGTGTTTTTCCTTGGTTGAGTTTTTACTTGTACATCTCCCAAAGCAAATAAATCCAAATAAATTGAATTAAAGGGGTTCACACCCACATTTTGTATTGGTTCATTCAATAGTTATAAAATCCACCTAATTTAGTGAATTCCATGCAAGGTATGTCAGTTTGAGATTTGTTTATGGATTCATCCAGGCATGGATCTCTGTTATGGGAGTTGTGGTTTCCTGAAAGATGATTTTTTAAATTGTAAGCAATAATCTCTGTGGTTTTTTTAAGCAAAATCTTCTTTATCCACAGGGGTTTTTTAAGAGGAAAAGGTTTTGGATGACTTGATAGACATCTGTCAATGGAGACATCCCAAATCACTGAAAATATTGAATATTTTTGTCTAAATTCACAGCTGGACTCTTCAGGCATCTCCAGAAATCAGGTTACCAGCTCTGCTGGACTTCAGTTTGAGGAGGTTCTCTAAAGCCTACAGGAACCTCAGATTGCCAGTAGAATTAGGAAAATAATAAGATTTCATTAATTGTAGGATTAAGAAGCATGAGAAATGGTTTAGTGAATTCTGATAGTCTCACTGTGATCAAGCATAATTTTCCTGTTGCAGTTCTGGCCTTTGGAAGAAAGAAACACTAAACACAATCAGATTGAAAAAAAAAAAAAAAAATAAAGCCCTGGGGGTAACAAAGTGTGATGTGAAATACTTCCAGAAAACCAGGATGGGTTTTGCTCCAGTGGAATTCCTCAGGTAAGGAAAATCATCTCTTTTTCTCCCCGTTTTTATTCCAAGCTCTCCATTTTTGGGTGGAATTCTCCTGTTGTACAACACACCAAGAAATCTCAGCGAGCCCCCAGCTCCACCAGCATTTCCCCCAGTTCAAATGCAAACCCATTGCCCCTTGAAATATTTCAATATTTCAATATTTCAATATTTCACTTCAGCACAGGCAGCAAGGCCCGGTGGATTTTCTCTGCAATCACGAACAGGACGGTGACAAATCCCAGCAATGCCTCAAAGGAAGGTCAGCACTCCCAAAATGACACTCAGCCTTCAGCTGGGGCCTTGCCCTGCAAAGCAGGAATTATTGGAGGGTCCCAAATTTCAGGATGTGAAGTTATTTAGTTTGACTCAATGACAGGCAGTGGCACTGAACTTGTGAGCCTGCAGCTTGATTACAGACCATAAATTGTGCCAAATCAAATCCACCACCTAATTCCACACGGATTGAGAGTACAGCAGCAATGGGAAATACAGGAAGCTCAGCAATTTTTTTTTCCCCCCTTTTATTTATTTGTTGGAGAAGGGAGAGGATGTCGTTGAAATAAAACCACCTCATTTTGTGCAAATTTCTCAGCTTTGCTGGAAGTTTCAAAGCCCAGCTCTCTGATCCACGATTTCATGGGTTCTGCTTATAAACAACATCTTCCAAATGAGATTATTTTCCTGGATAAGGCAGGGAAGGATCCATTTTCAAACTCCTGCTGTGAACCAAGCCAAAGAAAGACTCAAAGCCACCAAGTGCAGGCTGTACTCAGAGCTGACAGCACCACCAGGCTGGGAATGCTGCAAGGAAAATCACAGGCAGGTAACTTTTTTTTTTTTTTAAATTTATTTTTTTTACCAATATTGATTGTCTGACTCTGCAAAAAACGCTGCAAACGTGGCAGGAGAAAGCCTTGCTGATGTTCATGGACTGCAGGGTGCTGGGGTCAGGGAGCACCACGAGCCAAGGGTGCCCAGTGCACACTTTAATGAGCTCTGACATCGAAATTCAGCCTGACCTTGTGTTCTACAAGAGCAGGGATGTCGTGAGCTACATCAATAAAACCCCAACAAAGTCCCTTTCTTCAGCTGAAAGGAGTCTCTGACACCTGAGCTCCTATAAATATTCATTGGCAAAACACACCAAATGGTGTTGAGGGTTATTTTTGGTAGGACTGGTGGCTGCAATTGGGTTTATGCCACAAAAAAAACCGAAACAACTGGAGATTTTATTTATGAAAATGTAATATTAGAAGGAGTAGATTAACTTAGAGTTTCAAATGGGGGTATAGGAATCTTTCTACATGCATTTGTTGATGATATTTAAAGAAGCTGGGCACAGACTGGGGCTCACTAGTGATCAAAAAGTCCTGAACTGTTTTACAGTGCATGGGTGCAGGTCTTGATGAGATTATTTCACAAGGCCTCTTCTCTATTTAAATTCTCATTTTCCTTTGACCTATCCCAGGATATTATCTGAAATAGGAGAAGTACTTTATCCTTTCTTATGAAGAGTTTTCTGATCAGGGCAGAGCAGTTTTTGTTGCTTCAAATAACATCTGCATAATCAAAGTGTGGTAACACAACTTTTGAATATGCTTGTATTTGGCTTTTGGTAGTTAGTATCTTGTTTTTTCTCTGGAATCAGAGAAAATCCTGGAAATCAGAAATCCTGGAAGATCGGGATCAGAGTTTATTAACTTCAGTTTTGCTCCATCTCAGCTGTGGGAAACTTCTCCAAGGTGAGCAGAGGATGGAGCAGCTCTGCTGGGAGGAAAGGCTGGCACAGCTGGGATTGTTCACCTGGACAGGAGAAGCTTTGGGGTGATTTCCAGAGCCTGAAGGGGCTGCAGGAAAGATGGAGAGAGACAATTGAAAAGGGATGGAGGGACAGGACACAGGGAATGGCTTCAAACGGATAGAGTTATGTGAAATATTTGGAATAATTTCTTCCCTGTGAGGGTGGGCAGGGCTGGCACAGGGTGCCCAGAGCAGCTGTGGCTGCCCCTGGATCCCTGGCAGTGCCCAAGGCCAGGCTGGACATTGGGGTTTGGGACAGTGGGAGGTGTCCCTGCCATGGCAGGGGTGGCACTGGGTGGGATTTAAGGTCCCTTCTCACCCAGCTATTCCATCAGTTACACATTTGAATAAACCTGCACATGTGGATAATTCCATCTAGCTAATTCCAGCAGCCAGCTGTCCTGCCCAGAGCCCACACACAGACCCTGCTCAAGGCCCCTCCTGCAGGAATTCAGCCCAGCTGCTCCACGACTGGGGCCATGGAAGTGGCACATCCCAATCCCAGCAGAGGAGCCACTCCAGCCAAATGTAGGGCAAGCTCTGCTCTGCTGCTTATTAAACACCATTCATCACAGCACACTTCATGTGCCACAGCTGCATGTGGAAATGCTGGCATTTGTGCACAGAAAAAAAAAAAAAAAGAAAAAAAATCTCCTTAAACTACTTTTTCAACATTATTTTTAGCCTTTAGCTATTGCTCAAACTTAAGATGCAGGCATTGTTGTTTTAGGACCTTTTTAACATGTTCTGGCCACACTGAAATCAAGAATTTTAAAAATATCTGCTTATTTTAAATGACATTTATAACTATGCTTCCTTAGCTCAGGAACAGCCACAATCTGTCTTTCCTTTTAATTTTGCTGCTTTCCCACCTTACAGCTGCAGTTTCCATGCAGGCAGATTTGATGGGAGCTTTGTGCATGTGAATATTGTTGGCAGGAGCTTTTTGTTCCACCTTTATTAAAAAAAGGAATACCTGTATTTGTGATGCACTTAACGATGGATAAATACATAAATATAGTTGCATAATGTATTACAAATGCACATATTTATGTATAAATACATAAATCAATAAATGCATAAATTTGTGAGTTATCAGAATTTTGTTTTTGTGATTGTATTTTTCCTAACTCTTTACTCAGGGGCATTTCTGGTCCATCATGTGCTGATTTATTTTTCCAGAAGGCCATGCAGTGGTTTTATGTTGCTCAGCTGCCTGGGTTGGTGCTGGGAGGGCACAGAAAGGTTGGAATGAGTAGATGTGGGAGGAATTATATCACATTTTGCATTCAGACAACCCACAGTTGGGATTCTGCCATCACTGCCCGTGTGTTTTTAAGTCATTGTATAAATATGAAAAATCCCAGGTAAAATTAACGTGACCTCCAGGTTTTCCCAAGCTTATAAAGTTATTTTAAAAGGAACAGGGTTTTCCCTAAATTTACTGGAACTACAGATTGGTATTTTATTAATACACCCCCCAAACCCTGATGTGGCAGAGTGGCAAATCCACAGCACAGGATGGTGAAGGATTTGAGGAGAAGCAGTCCTGTCCCTCTTGCAGGTATCTTCATGCTGGGGAGATTTATGGAAGATCTCAGGAAAAATTTCCCTCTGTAAAAGCTGTCAAGGATTGGAACAAACCACCCAGGGTAGTGGTGGAGTCCCCATCCCTGGAAATGTTAAAAAACCATGTGGATGTGGCACTTGAGGACAGGGATTGGGGTTGATGGTTGGGCTTGATGAGCTTAGAGGTCTTTTCCACCCTTAATGATTCTCTGATTCTGTTCAAGGCTAAAGGATTAAGAATTTAAAAGACTCCAATCCTTGATGATGTTCTTATGTGCCTGTAGAATAGTCCCTAATTTACTGCTCAGACACAATGAAGAACAGACTCTCCAGAGAGAGAAAAAGAGGGAATTTAGCCCTGAAAAAAGGATGGAGAATAGAAAGGAAAATTAGTAAAGACACAGGAGTTTCAATCTAAGTTCAAATAAAATATCTCTGCCTGGCTCAGGGCTGGTTCTTCTCTTATTTGACAGGCTGTGCTGATCCCATGGAGTCCTCACCAAAAAAAAGTTCCCAGTGATGCTCTAGAAGGTGAGTAAATGCATGCCAGGAGGAAAAATAACACTCCCATGCAAGGATGATTTAAGATTATTTTTCCCCACTTCTGCCTGAGATTGGATCTATTGTAACCTTCCTAAACCTTTGTTACCTTTGTAATTTAAACTGACACGTTAAATGCTAATGCAATTGATGGGGGTGAACAAGTGGTCAAGGAACAGCCTGATCTGACTGCATAATGCATCAGAGAATTGCAAAAATATGCAGGTCAGATATAATTTTGACAGAAAATGGCTCGCTGCAAGGGTTTATGTTTCCCTGGATGGTCTTAAAAAGAGTTGGGCTATGGTAAGTACCAGAGTGCTCGAAAAAAATACCAAGTTAAACTTGATGGAAGAAATCCAAGTTCTCAATATCCTCAGATTTCATTATCAGTTTTTATTGGAGCTGGGATAATAAGATTATAGAATTAAGAGAAAAGTTATACCCATTTTCTTCAGCTCAGCAGCCCTAATGTGCAGAAAGGAAGTGACACTCATTTCTCACCATAAATACAGCAAAAATTGTATTTATGCCTGGAAAATGAAGTCTCTGACCATGTACAGGTCCTTACTGAAAATTCTGTTACCTCAACAGGCACTGGGCCATGCAATAACCCTTAGGGGTGGGTAAAAAAGGAGTTTGTCAGCAATTCATCCTGAAGTTGAAGACTTTTTATTTGGCACAGCATGGCTGTGGAGTGGGACCAGGGTGTGAATCCTGGAGCAGCTGCCCACAGGAGGAAACCTCCCTGTTCCAGGGGTAAAATGTGTAAATGAAGTGAAACAGCAGAGAAAGTCAAAGGCACTTCAACCCAGACCTCTTTATTTTCGTTTTAGGGACATCCTGAAAAATAAGACACACATTAAAAACCCCTCTGCTGCCTGGTTGAGATGATGTGAAGCCGAGGGAAATGGGAAGTTGGGCAATGTTCATGTCCACCAACACTCTGTGGATCCCACCTTTATTTCCTGATATTAATATATGTGCTTTGAAAAGCCCTGGTTTAGAGCACAGATTATTTTCCATTTTGGGGGCGTGATAACAAACTGTTCACTCCAGCCTGAGCATTTCCAGATATTGGAAGTATCAGTTTGTCCCTGGACCTTTTCTGAGCAAGAAGAGAGTGACTTCCAAAATTTTCAGCGCTGACATTATGCCATTATGGATTTTGGTACCGTATTCCTTAAAAGAGTGTCAGGTTTTTTAACTCTAAAAACTCAGGAATCCCTCAGACTTTTTCCACTCTCAAGCACTCCCCACTCCAAGAAGCCACCAGCAGGTGCTAAATAAACCAGAACAAAGACAGCAATTAAAGATATAACCATTCCCTTCAAGAATCTGACTTATTTTCAATATTTTCCTGATTTTTTTTATTACTTCAGTGGGTTTTTTTTTTTTGTCCTCAGAGAAAATTTCAGGTTTGAATTTGTCCTCCTGCCCGCACAAGCGCTCTCTGCATTCTTCATCTATGTAAGTGTTTAGAAAGGAAAATTGAAATGTAAATTGACTCAGTGCCTTTAAAAACCTTAAAAAATAATAATTCAGTGCTACTCTATGAAATGGAACTCTCCTGGCTGCTTTAACCTGCCGAGCAGGTTAGCATAACATGAAATCAATTATTGCACTCGCCATATAAAAGCTGTCAGGTTTAATACTTAACTGCAGTATCTCCCCTGAATGTTTGATTTCCAATCATCATCCCTGGGAAGCTCCAGAAATGCAGAGACATAAGAAAGATTCTGGGGTAAGAAATTTATTAGACTACGCTGAGTTATAAAAGTGAAATCAGGAAAGAATAATACACCCTGCAAACACGGCTCCCTTTTTAATCAAACATTTCCCAGCCCCATAAAACAAAGCAGAGAACAAACTGCAGAACAAATATTGAATTTCTAGTCTGCGTTGTAATAATTGTGACACCATTTCACTTATTTTTCAGCTGGTCTGGAAGCAGCTTTTCATGGAATATTATTCCTGTTCTTTTCTGTCCTTTTTCTTGAATTTCTTCTTGGGTTGTTTTGGGGTTTGATTTTGGTTTTTGTGGGTTTTTTTAATGTGTTTTTTTGTTTGTTTGTGTTGTTCTTTATTGTTTGGTTGGGTTTTAATGGTTTGTTTGGTTTTATTTTAAATTTTGTTTGTTTGCTGTTTTGTTTTTGTTTGGTTTTGTTTGTTTTGGGGGGTTTTTCAGTTTTTGTTTTTGTTTTGTTTTCTTTTTTTTTTCTTTATTTTTTGTGGTTCTTGGGTTTTCAGGGGATTTTTTGGGTTGTTTGTTGTCAAGGATTTTTTGGGGGTGGGACTTTTTCTACAGAGGGAGAATCAAATAGAAAAATACTTTAACTTTCCCAGCTCTTCTACTGCTAAACTTTATCCTGCACTTAGAACACACAATGCAAATAATTATTGATCACTTTTCTGAGCTGAGCTTTACTGTGTGACCTTGCTGTGGCTAAAATTGCAATCTTAGATGTTCCACCTGTCGTGGTGACCATAGGCAGCAATTTTGTCAGTTGAGAACCCTAAAAATGATGAGTTAAGGGTTGTGAAGTGCTGGTGCTGTGACAAGAGTGGGAATTGTTTGTAACAGAGCTGGGACAAAGACCGGGGGTGGTGGGAAAGGAGTGAAAATTGTGACTCTGACTCCTCCCTGCTGTATTCCTGAAGGGATGGGGAAGGTTTGGAGTTCTGGGAAGGCTGAGAATGCAGGAAATGGAGTGGCAGGACACAGGGAATGGCTTCAAAATGACAGAGGGCAGGGTTAGGTGGGATATAAAGAAGGAATTCCTGGCACAGGGTGCCCAGAGCAGCTGTGGCTGCCCCTGGATCCCTGGCAGTGCCCAAGGCCAGGCTGGACATTGGGGTTTGGGACAGTGGGAGGTGTCCCTGCCATGGCAGGGGTGGCACTGGGTGGATTTAAGGTCCCTCCCAACCCAAACCACTCTGGGTTTCTTTCCCTCTGACAAAGTCACCTTGGAGCCTGTGTCCTTCCCTGTGACCCCAGCCAAGCCCAAACACCAGCACAGGTTTCTGAGAGCTGCTCCTTGTCTGGTTCAAGGATTCCAAAAGCAAAGCCCAAACCATCTGTAGGGTCTGGTTTGAAGCTGTGCCCCCTGACAGCTTTGGGGGATTGCCTCTAGCAGCAGAAATATTGCCTGCCCATGGTCCATAACAGCTTGGAACAAAGAGCTATAAAAGCAGGGGGCAGGAGACAGATTTATCTCGGTGTGTTTCAAGAAATGATGATCCTGAATTGATTCCTTCTCTGAAATACAAACTCCATGTTTAGCTCTTCTGAAAAAAAGGGGGGTTAAAAAAAGGAAAACCATAAAATAAAGCAGGATTTATCCTCAAGATCAACTCTCATTCTCTTTCAGAAATTACATTCTAGACAGTAAGTGATCATTATGTGCCAACAGGGCTGAGAATCTGATTTTAACTTTCAGGTAACATATTAGGGCCATAACCAAATCTGAGAACTATTATCATAGCCAAATGACTGTAATGCTTCAAGGCTGTAACAGTCATCACCTTTTTATCATTCAGATTACCAGCCAACCCTGAAACAATGAATTTCTTTAACATTATTCTCCCATAACCTTTAACTGTATGCATTATTTCAAACATCTGAAATAATCCTTTATATGACACAGTAGAATAATACTTTTGCCACTCACTGCACACTGGAATTTGTTAAGCCCAGAGTAGTGCAAAAACTCCAGTCTGTTCTGTCTGCCATGGAAATACATTTATTTCAATTGTGCTGGAATGATGTTTAAGTGATAAATAATTTGAAGGAACACTGATAGGAAGCATAAGGTTCATAAAAGTCCAGAAATGCTGCTGCAGTTTTATCACCATTATAAAAGTGTCCTGCTTGCCTTGTTTTGGGAGGGCTTTACTTGGGCAGCTCTCCCATATTTCACGTGGAATGTGCAGCATAAATATTCCATGGGTTCATTACAGAGCTGTGTTTGTGATAAACCTTCCCAGAGTCCTTTCAGGAAATGTTTATTCCTGTTCTGTCAAGTGGGTGCTAATGCCCCACGCCAGGTCTCTCCATAGGCCATGCTGATAAATAATCCTGTGTGAGGTCTGGTGATTCTGTGCATAAACTCTCCTATATGTGAGTTACTGCAGAATCACATTTATGAACACAACACTGTGTTTCTTACCTGTGTGGAGGTGTATTATGATGGCAGAACTGGCATTTATCTGGACTCTTGGTGTGAAAAGGTTTCCAGCCACACGAGCAATGCATGAAAATACCAAAGCAACTGCTTGAAATATTGCCAGGGAGAGGGGGCTTGAAAAACACCCCAGGAGCCTCGAGGCTACTGAGTCCAGAACACTTTGGATCAGGTCCTTGGAGAGCACAACCTCTAAAATAATAAGTTTGAAGGATTAAATTGTGTCTTCTTCAGTGTCCTCACAGAAACCAGGATGCCTCAGAAAGGTCTCAGCAATACAGAGCAGCAGCTTTTTAATGAAGTTCAGCTACTTCCAAGAACTTGAAAATGTAGGCTTAGAAAATCTGAATGCATTGAAATATTTCTCAACTGCTTTAAGGAAAAGAGATTCAGACACAAAGGATTCAGGCTCTGGGTAAGGGACAATTATTCTTGTGCTGAACAAGCAAAAAGGTGTTGGACTTCAAGTCCAATTTTTCTGTGATTGCTTGTGTGACCTTTCACAAGCCACACACGGTCTGCCCAGGGAAACCAGAAAGTGATTTCCACTGGCTTCAGTGGAGGGGAGAATAAGCTCCTAATTTCTCTTTGAATCAGTTTTCTCATTAGTAAATTACTGATCTCAGAGCTTAACGATTCCAATGCTCTTCAGTATCCTTGAAGGGGAACTGATATTGGAATGTTAACTGTCCTTACTGCCAGCAGCCAGGGAGCAGAAAATCCAGATTAATAGGGGCACTTTGGTGGCCATGGCCACCACGTGGACTCGTGTTCCCCCCCAGCCCAGAAGAACAAGGCAAGAGTCAAAAAGTTTAAACATTTCAGCTGAAGAGAACGCTGCTTTCTCAGCAGCTCCCTGGAATTTCCTGCAGGTTTTGTTGTATTTTAGGACAGATTTTCATGTGCTGTCATCTCAGCACTCCACTAAAGCATTTATTTCATTCACAGAGTTAATCAGCAAGTTCACATCACCTGGAATGGAAATTTCTGGAGCTGAATTTTCCCCTTGATCCAGGACTGCGGGGCTGGCAATGTTACTCCGAGCTCAAGGAGAGGTAAAAGTTGTTCATGCTGGCAGAGCTCAGCCTCCCACAGCAACCCCTGGCAGGAAAAGGTGACCATTCCAGGGGAGAAGAAACCAAAGACTGACAGCAAGTTTGCTGTAAGTATTTAAAAAAAAAAAGGTCAGTCCTGAACCTTAAAAAGGGCCAGCAGGAAATCATTAAATCTAAGTGATAACCTGGGTTTATTTTAATTTGCTCACACGGATTTTCATTGACAATGAATGGATTGTGGAAAATAAAATAAACTCCATCAAAATGTGGAGTTGTCTATAGCTCACTGCAGGACTTAGAAAATAACTGTAATAACCCAGCCAGATTTCCTACCCCTTTCTCCTGGATTAATCTGTATTACCTGCATCACCAAAAGAGAGACTTTTATATAGTTTAAGTGCCACCTGCTAATCCCACTGGAGGATTTCAATAATTTTAACTGTGGGTTTTGATGCCAATATTTTAATTAAAGCCCTCAAAGCCTTGGCTCAAATGTCACCAATCCCTGAAGTCACAGGGTGCTACATGGCCATGCAGATGAGCAAAATGCCCCAACTGTGATTCCTGAAGGATCCAACCCAGCAGCCCATGGACTTTATGGGAAGGTGGAATTCCTTCCTCTGGATGTCCTCCATGGACCAGGTCACCATCAGGGACAGCTTCTCAGGGATCTTTCAAAATTATTCATAAATTCATATATTTATGAATTCCATAAATTCAACTGCTAAAGTCTTCATAAACTCATTGGAGTGGGGGCAAAAAAAGATTTTGTCCCTTCCCAAGGTGGCTGCTTGAACCTGTAGTCCCTGTGAGAATCAGAAAAGTTGAGGTTGAAAAGACCTTCAAGAGCCTCGAGTCCAAGCCAGGGGATTGTGCCTTTTCACTTAAATTAAAAAAGAAACATCCATCTCTGCTGCAGAGGATCACCTGGCACGCCTGCTGATTTATTTAACTAATTTTTCATCCCATAATTCTTCCAATCTGTGTTCAAACGATCTCATCCTGCATTTCTTTGCTGAAGGTTACCAAGCTGGCAGAGCTGTGTCCTTCTGATGACAGATCTCTCTGATGCTCTGTTTACCTGCCTTTCATCTGCTCCAAGGCTGTCAGAGTTTTGGGGTTTTTTTTGTTTTGTTTTCTTTTTTTTTGTTCTCATCCACAAGGAATTCAGGAATACCCTTCCTGCTATGCCCCACCCAAGCAGGAGGAATTTTGCACGGTAATAAATCCTTCCCCATATGTTATTTTAACTCCTGAGCTGGTGGTGTTGTCAGAACAGCTCTAATTGAGTAATTAAATAATTGGTCATGGGAATCAGCTCAAACTGGTACCAGTGGTCACCAGCAGCTGCTCAGCTTCACTCTTTGTAGTGCCAACAATGGGATTTGTTCCATTCATTCCAGTGCTGGATTCATTCCCAGTCCCAGGGGCCAGCAGGCGCCGTCAGGAGGGCAGGAATGTTCTCAGGTTATTTGAAAAGCCATCCATTTTCCAAAGTGTGCTGTGCTGAATTAAAGCTTGTCCAAACTCCTCACCCTGGCCATATTTCCTGCCCATCACGTTGGAGATGTCAGCTGTTGTTTCACCACCTGTGAATCCGTCTGTGCTCGGGCTCCACGTGTGATTTATGAAGGTTCCTCTGTCCTGTTGCCTACATGTGACCAATGCAGCATTTTATTCATCATTCTTTTTTTTTTTTTTTTTTTCTTGCATGCTACATCCACCTATTAGTCACAATTTTAAGACAGGGAAATATGGAAATTTTTATTTCCATAACATTCACTGAAGTTTTTTCTACCTTTTTTTATCATGAGTTATTGAAGTTGTATTGACACAACAGCTGGGGTAGATATTTTAATTTACAATTTTCGCCACCCACACCCACATTCACTGCTATGAAAAGTGAATTTTAACCACGAGTGATACATAAATGAACCTGATGATTTGTAATCATCAACAGCTCAGGTTATAAGGAATCTCCTGCTGAGGTTACACATCAACACAGACAGGAGCAAAATTGCTTTGCTCATAACCTATGATAGATTTAATAATTTTATTTCTATTTCTTTCAGAATACTGGGAAACATTAGCCAGATAATGATGCCTTTTCATTACCAAGCTTGTTCCCTCTTTCAGAAAACAACTTTGGACTGCAAGAATCACCTCAAAAGGGATTTATTTTGTGGGCTGGTTTTGCTTTTCTTTTCCTCTATGTTATCTTTGTGCCTGAGCATTCCTGTTTTTCAGTCCTACTGCTCTGCTCCAATATGCTCCCAATATTTTTGTTTTTACTGGCTCATTTACCCTATGCAATAAAGATGCTTGTCATGTCATAAGGTAAGTATTTTCCCTAGAAATTGCTGTAAAACTTTGTATCAAACTGGACATTTCTATTGATTTTTGAATTGATATTTGCAGGTCTCTTTCTGCTTTCTTTTTAACAATTGACTTTTAGACCCCCACATTTCTTGAAAGAAATATGGCTGTAAATTGCAGTGATCTTGACCTGCTCTTTTTCTCCTTTTATCCCTCAGAGCTTTGCTATTCTAATAGCTTTTCTTATGCTCCTTGCAATTAGTTCACAGAAAATTAGAAGAGATAATGGTTAATGAACAACTGCCACTCACTGTCAGTGAAGTGCTGTGAAGGAAAAGGCACTTTCAGAAGTCAGAGAAATGAGAAAATAATACAGAAACAATGAGCATCCAGAGTTGGGGAGAAAACTGTGAGAAAGTGAAATTTTCCTTGATCAAGACCCTTTTTGAGAATATTCATCTCCCATCAAGCCCTGAGGAACTTTCCTAACCCAGACATGCAGTGAAATGATTCCACGTCAGTTTAGGCCAGTGATAATTTTAAAATATCTTTCATAGGCTTGTCCTGGACCCTTTCAAAGATATATGAAAAAAAACCCCAATTATGATTAAATGTGTGAAACATAAAGTATCAATATTGACACCCTTCTCACCAAGTGCCTGCATTGAAGTTGTGGTGAGTGTGCTGATAATACCAATTTATTCTTTCTCCTGCAGAGGAACCCACAGTGTCCACCTCATTAGGAGAATGATTTTCCTTGTAGGAATTTTACTTTCATTTCTCCAGGGTGAGAGCAAAAATCCCAGAGTGGTTTGGGTTGGAAGGGACCTTAAAGCTCATTTAGTCATGGGCCTAAATCTCTACAGTACCCAGTGAAACAGGGGGAATCTTTTATTCTGCTTTTCTCTTGGATCTAAACCAAGTCACATCAAATTTAACGTGATTACCTTCAGAATTAGATCTCACCCAGGATAAAGCACTCCAGCAGGATATTCCTGTTCCTATTTCCCTAACCAAGCTTAGTCACAAACATCCCAGATGTGGTTCTGAATGTTGTTTGTCCTCCTCCAGGAGAAAGATCAATTCTGTTGTGGAAACAGTGCTCAGCATGGGATCACTCTAATCAATTTGAGCAGGCTTGGTAAAACTATCTGGTAGTCTGCAATCCAGCAGCATCAAAGCTAATTAATACTTTAGTCAGCTTAATGAATGTATTAGTGGTTAATATTTGTGTATAAGCTCCTCATAACTCAATAATCCTATCCCATTTGCATTATTAATAGGACAGGTATGAGCTGATTGATCATAAAACCCATTAACTCAGATTTGTGCTGCCTTCAGTTCCCTCCAAGGAAGAGCAGGAGTCACTGAGGATTGCAGGGAGCAGATTCTATAAAGGCCTTTTCAGATTCCAGGTGAGTGGGGCTGTAGAATTGCAATGGAAAGTTGCATTTTAAACCAGACCTGAACTGATCTAGAAGGTGATGGGTGTCTAAACCCAAGGGCTGAATGCTCTGGTTTATGAGATGCCCAAATTCTTTCGGGTCAAGGCAAGAGAAACAGCCAGGAAGAAGGAGGAGAAAGAGGGAGAGAGGTATAATCCACTCCACAAAATAATTTCCCTTCATTTCCCCTCCTCTCTTTGCCCCACTCCTCACATAAAATCCACGGAGTGGGAGCTGATTTATTGAAATGAAGCTGGAGGTTCGTTCAGGTGGGAGACGAGTAAATAAACCAAGTGCTTCCAACGCCTGCTAGAGAAGAACAATATTTTTGCAATTTCCCTCCTACAGGCTTTGTGTTCTACAAAGAGAAATAAAAACGTGCTTCAACCTCTTCAGCAGCCTCGGAAAAGCTTTTGCTTATTCACAGCCCCTCACAACAGAGGCCAGCTAATCCTCGGGAAGGGGAGAGCACCGTTCCAGCACTGCAGAGAGTGTGCAGGCAGATGAATTCCATTGGAACAACAATAAAAAAAAAGAGATGAGGAAAAAGCAGCTCCTTCCTTTGGAGACTCATCTTTTTAATGCACCATTTCCACAGGATCTTCTAATTGCTTCTTGTGGGATTGGAGTGTTTTCTCTTGCAGCCTCTCTTTGGAGATGTGTTACATTTCCTGGTACGATGTTCTGCTTTTTTATTCCTAGGTTTGAAGAACTGGTTTTTTATCGTTTTTTTTTTTTGTTTTGTTTGTTTGTTTGTTTTCCTTCCCTGAGATATTTTCCCCATCTCTCCCATTTCCATGTTCATGTTGTTATTATCAGTGAAATTTAAGCTTCTGTGGTGCTGTGAGGCTGAATCCTCTTTTATTGCCACACTTTCTTATGTGGTGGGACAGCAGCCAGAGCTGCTGGTTAATCACTTCTGAAGTCCTCCATGTGGCAGGGACATGTGCTATGAATTATCCAGCGAGCTGTACCTGCATGATTAACGAGAATCCATTCTCCACTCTGCACTCCAGTGCTCCTCCAGTTGCAATTTCTTTGTTAGAACCGTGTACAAAGGCAGTGAAAGAGGAAAGGAGGCAGGAAAACATCAAGGAAAGGAGTTTGTGACTAAAAAAAAAAAAAAAAGGGATAAGAGCAAGCAGCAACGCTTGCTCCCAGGGCTGGCCAGATGTTTGCTCATCTGTTCAGGCACAGCTCTTTATTGTCAGCTGCCACACACAAGTGGCAAAGTTAGAGCTTAATTAGTAATTAGAAGAGTCTGCCATGAAAATGAGAAGAAAGAGGGAAACAATCTTTCACCTCTTCTCGTATGATTTAACTGGTTAAAAATGTTCCTCTGTTTTGCACAGAGCTGAGCAAATCACTCATTATAAATAATGTATTAACCTAATTTCATCACTTTTACTCTGTGAGATGTTCCTGACTAGATTTATAACTATTGCTTCTTGAAAAGTACTGGTACCTGGAAGCAAATCAACAGATATGTTATCTGCTCATGGTAATTCCATACAAACAGGTTGTGCTGTAAATTGAGAAAGTCTAATATTACCTCTCCAGGTAGTATTTGAGAAATATTTAGGAAATAGCTTCAGAGAAAATATTTATAGCTAAAATCAGTGTGTTGGGAACATTTTGTGCACCTGAAGCTCACTGATGTGTGTGAGGAGAGTCATTGTGAAGGACTCAGGGCCAACTAAAAATTAAATATTTCCTAATACGCCAGTAAAATGATTGCTATCACTAGATTTGCTTAAATTAAGAGAGTCATAGCTTTGTGAGATAGAGAATATCACCTCAGGTGTGCAAAACATCCAGATATTGCACTGCTCCAACACAAACTGTCAATCTTTAGCTAAATTTGTCTCTGGGTTACAGCAAATCTTTTATTTCCCTTGATGCAATTCCATTTTTTCCTTTGCAGATCTCTGTGCAGGGAGTTCAAATAGGAGGGGAAACACCTCCTGAGGTAATGCAGGAAGACAAAATATGCAAAGTGTGTCCAGATCTCTGGTTTGGAGAAGGGATTGCATTTCTGGGGAGCAGCAGAGACCAAACCAGGCAGTGAGAGCCTGGCTGCCCCCAGTCTGTGATGGGCAGTGAGAGTCAAGGCAGGGCAATACATTTTGGGGAAGGCCTTGAAACTGGGATTCTGCTTTTAGCATCTGGAAGGTGCCACCAAGAGGAACTTTGCTTTGCAGTTAATGTTCACCATGTTGGTTTAAGAAGTGTGGCTAAAGCTCCATTAATTCCGTGCAAAAATCAGATTTACAAAAGGATCTGGTGGTCTATTTGTTATACTCTGGGTGTTAGTTCATAACTCTCAGGAATTCAAATTAAAGCAAGATGCAGGGACAGATTACAAATATTTGTAGATGTGGCTGCAGCCACTCCAAAAACACCAATACAAAAAGCGGATCTTGTTCACCCATTGAAAAATTATCATTTACTTTGCAATTAATAATCCACAAACAGATTTATTCTCTGCCTACTTAGCAATCCTCAAACCAGCAATTTTTTCCTGGTTTAATGACTGAAGGAACTAAACAATATGAATAGATTTCCTTCTTTTTACTCTCCTGTGACATTGGACTGGCATTTGAGAATTATCATTGGAACTCTCTGGTGCTTCTAGAGCCGAACCCCAGGAAACTGAAAGATACAAAATCTATTTTCAGGATGGGATTGTGCATATCCTCTGCCATAATGTATGTAACATAACACAGTGCCTCTGCCTGCACTGACTGCTACAGGATACACTCAGACTCTCAGTCTATTTATTAAAGATCCATTTTTGTGATATCATTGATCCCCTGCACACTGGGATTGTCATCCTCGCTCAGGAGTAGCTGCAGGAGCAGCTGAAATTCAATCCTTTCTTCTCCATCCCTCTGTGGATTAAACCCTGGGACACATAATAGACACTCTCTGGGAAGATAATGTGCCACTGGTATTAGACAAAAAAATGACAATAATGAAGGAATATGTTGTTAAAAATGGTGAAGAATAAGAGCCCAATCATTTCCTGCTCTGTGCCCAGGAAGATACCAGGATAAACAGACAGCCAATCTATTTAAGCACTCAGAAGATAAAGGATGATAAGAAAAGAACCAGCATGGATGTTCTGAGAACAAATCATATCAAGCTACCTTGTGCAGATAAGGTGAGAGGGAAGAAGGGAAGATGTGTGCAGGAACTGTGGTGATGGGTTAGTAACAAAGAGAAACAGAGAGAAAATCAGGATAAATGAGCAGGAGCAGCACATTTTCCATGTGGAGCAATTCTTCAAGGCTACTCCTCAAATATCTTCACATGTGGGAAGTTCCTTTGGAACCTCCTCAGCATCAGCTCCAGCTCTGTCCTCCGTGGGAGGAGGGCTGGGAAGTGTCCTGGGAATGGGAGAATTTCCATGATGAAATTGCAAGGGCAATTTAGGTTGAACACCAGGGAAATGTCCAGCCTAAAGGCCAGAGAGGTACTGGAGTCAATAATGCAGGATCTGTGGAAGGACAGGTTAAGCAAACACCCAAACACCTGCCAGACACAATTTAAGTCTGGTTTATGTCATCTGGAGATAAAAATAATGTGGGTGACTACACTAAAAAATCCTTTCCCATTATCCCTGCTTTCTACGTTTCTATTTTCATTTTTGTCCTGACAGCCAGCTTAAACTTGGAGTAATTAAAATATTTGAAGCCAAATAATGAATCTAAACTTTTTAGTGTTTTGTATTTTGTTAGGGAAACTCGAGAGACTGTGTTTCTTGTTAGTTGCAAGGATCCCCTCAAACTCAACCTCAATTAAAGATATTGATCTTAATTTTCTTATTTTTAGAGCAATGAAGGCTCAGGTAAGATCTTGCACTGTTAATTCCATGGACTTAACTCATTCTGCAGAGGCAGAGCCAAAGGTTTCTTTAAATTAGATGCCCAGCAGCCAACAAATATTTGTTGCTGTTGTTTATGAAGTCCTGTTCTCATGAGATCAGAGGCAACTTCTATATTTTCCTTTGTTGAATTAATTTTATAAGCTCTTCAGGCTTGGTGTTGTTTCCTTGCTTATTGTGTGTTTTGCTTTTCAAGATTGTTTTCATCCAATTGTACTTCCTTAGATTTACAGTGAAAACAACTGAGGACACTTTGTACATAACCCTTTCATCCAAAGTGATTGAAAAGTTCAGCTGAATATGCTCAGTGCTTTTTTTTTTTTTTTTCACTTGTCATCCTTCACAGCTTCCCTTCTTTACATTCCACCTCCAAATATTGTTTTGTTTAAGGAGGGAAAAAAAAAAAACCTCATCCTGGTGACAATTTGCATAATATGCTAATGCTGATATGCATCCAGACATCTGGATGGCATTTTAATATCTCATTCTCATTCAGACAAGTAGGAACCACACAGATGGGAGAGGCAATTTTAAGAGCATTGTTGTAAACAAATAAGGCAGCCAGGAAATCAAACACACTCCACGATGGGCTTTGTGTGTGAGGATGTGCCCATGGCATGTTGTGGCTGCAGGAGAGAGCTGCCTGCTCCACTCCCAGCTACACCAAGCACTGGAAATGGAGATTTGGGATCTTTTTGTGGGAAGTTCCTTTCCCAACCCAACAAAACTGGCAGCTCAGATCATCAGATCGTCAGATTGGGGCTCTGCTGTGGGCAGACAGACAAACTGTCTGTGTGGGGTCTGGTTTCATCTTATTTCCAATTAGCAACAGAAATATCACCAATCCTGATTGCTTCAGAAGGGAGACCTGGAAATTGTGTTCTCCTGCTCCACACAGCCATGGCATGTGAAACCCTGGCAGTGATTTGCTCCTGCTGTTAAAAATTCACCTCCACAGAGGTCTCAGAAATTCCCTGCAGTCCCCTTTCATCTGCTGCTCGTTTGGAGCTCTTTACAGGACTGGAATGGTTTTGAACTCGAGCATCCACAGCCGATGCTGAATTTTGGGAGGCTGCTCCAGGTGTTTGTGCAAGAGCCTTGAGCAGCCTTTGCTGTAGGTGGAGCTGACAGCCCGGCAGATGCTGCACATGGGTGCCTCTCTCAGGATTGCACTGAAGTCACAAAATCACAGATATTCCCAGTAATCTGAGCCCCACAGGGATCATCCCAGTCCAGCTCCTGGCCCTGCACAGGGCAGCCCCAAGAATTGCTCCTATCTTTTCCAAATAACACCATAAACTCATTTATTTTCCCCTTCATCTCTTAGCAGCTATGGCTACAGATCCCACACAACTAAATTCCCAGAAGTTTTCAGGAGTTCAGCTGTGCTCGGTGAAATGCATGATAAAAGAGTCCAGGACTCTTCCTTCATCTCTTGGAGCACAGGTAAAAAAATTATAATTTAAATTCTACCCCTTCACTATGGAATTGGACAGGGCTCTGAGCAGCCTGCTCTAGTGGAAGGTGTCCCTGCTCATGGCCTTTAAAGGTCCCTTCCAACCCAAACTATTCTATCATTTTAATTATAAAGACATGAAAATATGAGAAAAAAACCAATTAATTTTACATTACCAAAATAGATATCTAAGCCTTTACTGGAATATTTCAGGTAGTGAAACATCATTGAGCTATTTAGGAAACCAGTTAAAAATTTGTGCCTGGTTCAGTCTGGTGGACTGAAGACCAGGGGACTCTCTTGAATAATAGAAAATGGAATTAGAAGCTCAAAGACATGGGTGGGTAATGACCTCAGAAAGCAGTTTAGCAGGGGAACTTGTGAAAACAGCAGTTCCTAAAATAATTCTGTTTTTCCTCTCACCTCAAAGCTGCAGATTCGCATGTGGCAAATGCTAAGGAGGGGTGGAAGACAAGTCCCAGGAATGAGAGGCAGAGGTAATGGAAGCACAGAGAAAAGCCTGAATTCGTGGGTCAAATTTAGGAATAAAAACATGACTGCAGCATAAAATAACCTGACAGGAGCCTTTCAGAGAGAATGGTGAATAAACCATTTTTCCTTCACAATTACAACCTGCTCCCTGTGTTGCAGTAATGATTCCAGGGGACCATTCCCATCAGCCTGGGGACGATTTCCACCACTGCATCGTCTTCTTTCCATGACAGAAGTTTCTCTCATGCTCCATCTCTCTCACTTTTCCTTTTTTTTTTTTTTTGAGCCCAAATTTGGGTGCTGTGTCCAAGCTGTGAGCCAGGTAGCAGCAGATTGAAACTGTCACCAGGATTGGGAGCAGAACTGGAAGTTGGAATCTGGGCCAGGAAGTCTTCTAGTGCAGCTATGAAAACTTGATGTGCCATATCTTAAGTTTGCCTTAAAACAATTAAAAAAAAAAAAAAGAGTCAATAAAACTTTAATCTTAAGCGTGCTAGCGTTGACAAATTTAGTTAATGTCTGGCAGAAAAGGGAGGATAAAAATAGTAATTTGATTTTTAGTGTGCAAATTGTGAAATGGCAAACAGTGTCTGCTCTCCAAGAGAATTCTACTTTGTTCACACAGCTGGATTTTTGTGATGGCTGAGACAGGCTTAAAGAAAACCTAAAAAATATCTAATTTTTCCTCCTTCAAGCCTGGTGATGATGGAGCTGCTGTGGCAATCAGAATATCTGGGAAAAAACATTAATAACCAATGATTCTCTAATCACATAGCACTGGAAAGCAGGAAAACTATTAAATGATGATGGGAATAGTCAGAAAACAGGGGGATAGAGGCTTTTAAAGCAGAGATTTGTTTGTTGAAGGCAGATGGGGCTGATGTGCTCCTTCACCAGGCTGAGCAGGTCGTGCTCATTCCATGATCATTCCTCCACCTTCCCTTCCTTGGAATTTCCCCCCTCCCTGAATTAAGGAAGCAGCTCAGAGAACCCAAAGTTATTTTTGAAGTCAATCATTTTCCCAAATATCAATCTTCCTGCACCTCAGCATCCAGCAGGAGCTGGCGGTTTTATGGGATTGCAGGAGCTTTTGGTGAAAGGTTTCCATAAAATATGTATGAATTCATTGTATACACACAGCAAAAGGAGAACAGATATATCACAGCAGATCATATTTTTGTGTCATCTTTGGTGAGAAAATATAGATCAATCGATTCTAAACTGTTTTCTGGGACTGGAACAGCACAGAAAGCACTGGGTACCTGATGCTGACACCACAGGAAGAGTTATTGCATAATGAGTTTTCTCCATTTGGATCTGTAACAGACACTTCCACCTTGAATGAAATGAAATTTGTTGTCTCCTATTCTTTATCAACATGTGAAAACCAGTTCCAGCTGAATAGTTTAAACCACAGCCACATTAAAGCCCTTCAGCTGAAAATTTACAAGAACTTTTATGTGACTAATGTCTTGTTCCTCAAGCCTGTTTCCAAAGCGAATGTCTTTTCAAAAACATTGCAATTTCTCCAAAACAATGAAGCTGCTCATTCAGGCTGCATGATTAAATTTGAGGATTTGAAAGCAAGTGAACACAGAGTATTAAAGCAGCCAGTATTGATCTGCATTATGAGCATAATCCCCACTGCTGGAAGAGGTGCAGAGGAGCAATCACAGTGCCTGGAGACGACTTAAAGCTGCTCTTAATTTGTGCAGCCCTGGTTTGGTAGCAGAAGATCAGTCAGTAAATTGAGGGATCATGAGGGCTAATCTTTTAAAGGATTTTTTAAAAATATTCTCAGGAACTTGGATACCTTGATTTCTGGAAAGCAGCTGTCAGTGCAGGTGTGCTCCACAGCAGCATCAGGTGGACACAGTAAACTTTCTAGCAGTGATTTCAAAACCTACTTTGTTCAAAAGAGGTTTAATTAAAAGGGAAAGGGCTCCTTTCAAGTCCTTCAAGCTGCTTACCTTAATCAATTAAAAAGAACAAAAAGGTGGGATTGTCTCCTCCAAGAGATCTTTTGGAACTGCTCTGTGTAATTTTAGACTTGGGACAGCTCCTCGTTCTAACCAAGAGAATAAAACTTCACAGGAAAAGATGCATCCCGTTGTGTGCAGAGCTGGATGAAGGCAAAGAAGCATCAAATGCTTCATTTCTCTCCCTGCCTTGAGCAAAGCTTCCCCTGCTCTCAGCACCAGTGCTTCAGAGGGTCCCTTCTGATGGGGCTGAACCTCTCTGGGGCTCTCTCAAAATTGTTTAGTTTGTTTTTTTCCAAAGACAGGGGTTCCAACACTTCCCCACCGATCTGCTTTCCATGTGCTCTTGGATTTCAGAGTGGAAAATCCTCGCTTTTTACAGAGAAGTTGACCAGTGAAGGCAGAACAGAGAGACAAAGCAAAGCCCTGGAACTCCAGGGAAAGGGGATCTGATCCTGCTAATCCTCTGTAATTCCTTTATTTTGTTTTGTGGACCATGCTGCTCCTTTCTCCTCTATCATCTTGTGTTATCAAAATTCCCTTCCATCCTTGAGTTTCCCTGCAAAATAGATTGTGTCCTAAAATGGTATCAACTCCCAAAGTCAGCCTGAAAGAACAGGGAGCACTCCTCAGCAATTTGCATCAAAATTGTAGATAAAAATTGTGGATTCATCCTCTGTCCCTCCAGCTGGCAGGAGAGACGAAAGGCTTTGTTTTTATCTGTGTGTTATGTACAGTATTCATAATTGAAATGGTAATTTTTAATGTTCTTGGCTGGTTTTTGTTCAGCGAGATCCATTTCACCCTCCTGCCTTGGGAGGGGGATATCTTAATCATATTTATAGCACTTATAAAAGTCATTCAGACCTTATATTTTATGAGATCTGAGGCATGTAGTGAATTTCTACTGAGATTCCTCTTTCCCCCCCCTCCCACCCTACCAGGAGATAGGACTGCATTAAATTATCTGAAATTTAAATGCATTAGCTGTTAGCCAGGGCGAATTTTCATATAAATTAATACTGTTATTGTATTTTAATAAAGCCACAGCATTTATGGAATTATGCAGACATCAATTACTTGGAGGTATCTTGGAACAATTATTGACTTCATGCATCAGCTATTCCCTCCCTTCCAAACCAGTTGCACTCTTCAGGAACACCATCCATCAACAAGCCATAAAACCACATTTTCAAAGCCTTTCCAGCCCATCACTGTTCGAAAAAGCCCCCTGAGCCCACGACATCCTAATGCGTGGCTGTGTAATTAAAATTTTGACATATGCAAGGAGTTGTAAGATAGATAAAAGAGCCTGGGCTGCAAACAGAAGTTGAAAGGCTCCCAGCAGATGGCTGGTTTGTGGGAGAGGCACGGGCAGAGCCAAGAGATGACAAACAGATGGTTTAGGTGTGAAGGACAGGCTGGGAGAGCTGGCCATGGGGTGGGTGACAGCTCCGTGCAGTTTTGCTTGGAGAGGAGGTCAAACATGTTACATGTTTCTATTTGCACTCACAGAAATGTGCCGGTGGAAAACGGCCAGCGGGACAGGATAAGAATAATAAAAATAATAATAAAAATAATAATAATCAGCATCAAGGCATTCCAGACTGGCTTTAGGGAGGAAAAGCTGTTTGTTGGAGCTGCAGCTCTCACTCGAGGGAGAACACAGCCACCTCCACCCCAAGTCCTGGCTGTGGGCTGAGCTGTCGAAATTCCAACAGAAATATTCCAAATTGTGGCAAAATCAGACTGCCAGCATCTCCAGGTGCCTGAAAAGCAGATTTAGTCACTTTGTAAATGAACTGGAGCTTGCAGGCTCCTTGCTTGTCTCTAAGTGTTGTGTTAATTGTGTGATGAGTTCAAATTTAGGTGATTCTGCACCAAAACCATGACCAAAGGAATCTCCTCTGGGCAGAATGGATCAAATCAAATATTACTTTTTTTTTTTTTTTTTAAACAATGGCAAGACTGAAATCATAATCACATTAAAATTACAATGCTGTTAATCCTGTTCTTGAGTTTAGTTCCCTGTTACATTTTGATTCTCTCCTATTTGTCAGACAAGCTCAAAAATTGCATCAGCAGCTACAAAATGGAAGAATTTCTGCACAATAATGGGCAAAAGATTCATTTTAATAATCAAATCAAATTTCCTAAGAACAATAACGGGGCTGGGATTTTGAGGGTGCTCTTTGACTTTGTGGGAAATTTTGGTCCATGTAGTAAAAGGGAGAAATTTATGAAAATATTCAACCAATATTATTCTTTCCTCTTACTACAAAAAGCTATTTATATTTGAAACAACATTTCTGTTTATGAGAAGTGAATTTCTGCAAAGCAGCTGTTACATGGGAAGCATTTTTTTAGGCCTAAGTAAGTTTTAACTTGCAAAAACCCAATATAATTGTGAGTTTTGTGTAGGTTTTTGCTCAATATTAATAAGAAATTATAGTTTTACTAGTAGGGGAACACTGGAGTGCTGATAAAACTGGTGCATTCTATAAAAGCTTGGAGTTTTTTCTCACAACTCTTTGAAAGATTGGCACAATCTGTTGCTCCAAAAATCATACCAAGGTAGTCAATATTCCTGAAAGCAGCACCTGCTTGTCTTTGAGGACAATTCATAAAGATAATTCGTGTTTTCCTGCCTTACCCAGCCCAGGAGTTGTTCTAAGCCTGGCCTGGGCAGGAGGTGCCTTGGGAGGTGCAGGTTTAGATTTTATCTCTGGCCACAAGCTGGTGAAAGATAATTCATTAAAATAATTTATGTTTTCCTGCCTTAGGGAAGTTATTCCAAGCCTGACCTGGGTAGGAGGTGCCTTGGGAAGTGCAGGCTTAGATTTTCTCTGTGGTTTAACTCCATCTGCATCCATTTTTGCTGGCTGAATAATCTCTTCAATCCCTGCCAAACTCCCTTTCCTTGCTCTTTTGTGGCTGTCTGTGCCTGGAGGATCCTGGCTCAGCATTTCTCAGGCACTCCCAGCTGTCACCACTCCTCAGGGTGACAATCCCTGCTCCTGCCAGCTTCTCCTGCTTTTCCCACTCCATCCCTGCTCTCCATCCCTCTGGCACTGCAGTCATGCACCATCATCCCCATCACTGATCCACGCTTTTTTCCCACCACGTTGGCACATTTATCTCCTTTTTCTGCCTGGAGAGGAGCTGGGTATTGGAGCTATAAATTATTCTCAGGATTAACTTATTTGACCTCCCCTCTTTTTTTTTTTTTTTTTTTTTTTTTTCTTCTTCTTTTATTTTGGCTAAGAGACTGTCACTTGTGGTGGTTTTTTAAAAATATCACCCTTGTATCCCTGGTTATTCTCCTTTTTTCTTTTTTTTTTTATTTTTTTCTCTCTTCCAGATATCATTGTCCAAAGGAAGTGAATTTTAGCAGCACTGTCTGTGCTCTGACAGCTGAGCCTGTGTCATAAAAATATTACAAACTACACCTTGCACAAGTTTCCAGTAGCCATAAACATTTGTTCTAAAAATCCGTGTAGGATTTTGTTGAGGATATTATTTCTATAAATCTGGATGATATTTCTATAAATACTTATTAATAATGTGCAAATAAAATATATTGATATATTCTCAAGGCCTAATGGAAACCACAGAAGCACAAATGTCTAACAGAAATAAGAGAAGCACATAATAAATGTGAGTGCAGACTGGGGGGATTGTTCTCATGTAAAAATGATATTTGAATATCAAACAGCCAGACCTATTTGGGAATATGTATTTTTTTTCAATGTATTTAAAGCATTAACATTATATTTAGAGATTTATATGTATGTATATATATATATATATATGCAGTGTGTAAAATACAGGAAATACAGAGTGTGTAAAATGTAAGGTGTAAAGTACAGGGAGGGTAAAACACAAAGGGTGTAAAATACTGGGGGTATGCAATATAGGGTGTAAAATACAAGGTGTGTAAAATTGTGGTGTATAAAATACAGAGTGTGTAAAATGTAGGGTGTGCAAAGTGTAGGGTGTGTAAAATACAGGATGTAAAATACAGAGTGTGTAAAGCACAGTGTGTAAAATGTAGGGTGTAAAATACTGGATGTGTAAAATGTAGGGTGTAAAATCCAGGGTGTGTAAAATCCAGGGTGTGTAAAATCCAGGGTGTGCACAGTGTAAGAGAAATTGTGTATCAAGACACAGAAAGAGCTGAAAAGTTTGGGATTTGGGAAATTATCCCACTTCATTTGGGAGAGAAAGCCACAAAATCAGAGGGTGAGCCCCACTCACCCCCCTGCAGCACCTCAGCCCTTCCTGAGCCTTCTCCAGACCCATCCCCTCATCCCAAATTCCAATCCCAGATGGATTTGGCAGAGCTGCCTCCAAGAATCCCATTTTCTGACCCAGCCCAGCTTTGCTGCTCTGTTCTTGGCCTTTCCCAAAACTCTGCTGGGAAATTGTACACAAACATTTATATATGAACATATGTATAGGTCATTGTATATATATTTATGTAAAAAAAAAAAAAATATATATATATATGTGCAGGTTGAGATTGCAAATACAGATTGAACCCAACTCAGTATATATAAAAAGAGAACAGAAGCTTTTAGCAAATGAAGGTTAAAGAGATCAGGTTGTCAATGAAAAACTCCTGTTAGAAAGCAAATAAAGCAGTGCTAAGTACAAACATTGTGACCTGGTTTCTGATACATCATTAAAAATATTAAAAAATATTTTAAAACTATTAAAAATAAGGAGGAAGCAGAACAACTTGTAGTGCTGACACTGAAACAAATGGAATCAGCAAACCCCACACAGCACAGCTCTCCTCAGAGCAGAAACACATCATGGACAGAGGGGGTTTGACCATTCCATTTGTTGACAAAATTATCAAGATCAAGATCATTAGGCTGAGTAAGGAGATGACAGTTACAAGAAAAAGAACAGTAACATGGAGAGATAGAGGTGAAGGGTTTCATTGGAACTGAGAAATTGCATTTATTATTTAAACATGATCATTATCATTTGTCTGGACACCAGACACAGCCTGGAAAGATGAGATTTAAAAAGAATTTAAACATGAAGCTGGAGAGAAGATTGGCACAAGAGCAACGAAAACCAGCCCAGAGTGCTGTAAATTGGAAGAGTAGGCTTGGATATTGAGAAAAGTCCTTCCCTGTGAGGGTGGGGAGGAGCTGGGATGGAATTCCCAGAGCAGCTGTGGCTGTCCCTGGATCCCTGGGATGCCCAAGGCCAGGTTGGACATGGGGCTTGGAGCACCTGGGGGAGTGGGAGGTCACCCTGCCATGGATGGGGTGGGCTGAGATGAATTTTAAGGTCCCTCCCAACCCCAATGTGCCTGTGCCATAAACATTCTCCCTGTGCCATGGGACCAGCAGCAGCAACATCCTCAAAATACCCAGACACTGCATAATTTATAAATTAAATAATATATAATGCTGAGAAATGCAGACTCAGAAAATGTCCTTTCATCCTTACTCAGAGTTTTGAGTACACACACACACACAGATGCTCACACATGGGGATAGAAATGCATTTTTTCTGTCTCCTCTGATAGCATGAAAAGCCAAAATAATTCAGTATCAGGTTGGAATAGATCTGTTGTGAGCAGCAATGCATCTGGGGCTCTGATAACCTAAACAATCCCAAGCAAAATTTTATTTCTCCAGAGAGTCTCCCTGTTGAAGCTGCCTTCCCTTATCCTTCAAGGCTGTGGCCTGTATTCATCTGGAGAGAACTTCTCCAACTCTAAAGCACATTTCTGAACTTCACTCAAAAGCCAGGGCTCCTCTGAGCTATTAAACCATTAAAGGCCTCTGTCACTCCCAATATCGAGGTTACTCATCAAGTGATTAAAGCAATTAAAGTTCCAGCAGCAGCAGGAAAAACACAGCACCCATTTTGTGAGACCCAGAACAATCCCAGGAGGGTTTCACATGTCAGAGCTGTGTTGAGGTGTTGCTGATGGAAAAGGAACTTAAAATATTGCTCCTAATGCTATGAAAAGAATGTTGGTTGGTTCCTCTCTGCACTAAAGAAATTTATATTTCATTTAAATGTATTAAAAAATCCTCCCTCGGTTTGATTTGCCTGAGTTCCTTTAGGTTTGGAGGCTGAAGGTGCTTCCAGATGGGAAGTGCCAAATCAAGAACCTTTGCTGTGCCTTTGCTCTGAGCAATCAGCAGCTGCTTTGATCCTGAAAAAAACTCTGAAACCAGGGAATACAAAGTCCCCAAACATCCCACACACATCCCACGACTTTTTGACTTGGAAGAACAATCCTCATACAAGCTGAGCCTTGAGGTGAGTTTAACTCCTGTGTTAGACCCACCTTGAGTGAGACCCTTGGTCTGGTGGAACATTTCACCTGCCACAAAAGATAATTCCAGCATGGAGCACCCCAACATCATGGGAAAAAAAAGAAATTTGGCTTTCCTCTAAATTCTGTGGAGCTGCAACTTCAGTGTTAGTTTATTTGTTTGGTTTTTTTTTTCAGCTGCTCAAGGCTTCGAGTGCACCTATGAGCTCAGATTTACCAGGAGCAATCTAGGAAAAAAAATCCCTCGTTTTGGGCTAATTTTCTCTTGGATTTTTTTGTCTCCCTTCATGTTTTGTGGAGGGTGACCACTCAGTTATTTGTAGCCCCATCAAGCAATGCTAATTTAATAATGATCCCTCCTGCTCCAGCTTGTTACATTCTGGATTTGGGCATCCTTAATTAGTTTCCTTATTGCAACCACCAGAATTATTCATGTGTTTATCTGTGTGTCTGAGCATTTGGCTTTTCAGAAACTTCTTCTTTAAATGCTAACCAACAGCTGGAGTTAATGTTACGTGAAAAAATATTAATTCAACTGATATTTTCAGTAACTCTTCACCTCCTGAATTTCTGCATTTCATCCAGACTTGGCTTTTTAAGTGCAAGCTACTCTAACAAAAAGACAAAAAATGAATTGCTCAACAATTACATGTAAATGTAGGAGTGTGTATATACATAAATATTTGCAAGCTGTTTTTAATAAGCAGTGGCAAGATGGAATTTGCTGCAGAAACCTTTGCTGTAGAAACCTTTCCCTGGAGGAGAGATGTGTTAAAATTCATTCAAGAAATCTTGCTGACAACTTCAGAGAATTCTGTGGCAGCTTCTATTTCGGGCTGGTTTGTGAAGGATTTATCAGGTTTGTGAAAAGCTAAAAGATGGTGCTGTGCATTGTGTGGAGTTACAATGAATTCAGCTTTCCTGGTGCCATTCAGATTTCTGCAGAATGGTGCAGAATATTTCAGTTTCATGATGGGATGCTGCTTAACAGGCAGCACCTGAGTTTTGCTTAGAGAATGAAAAAAAAACTCATGTCCTTGAATGAAAATGAGGTGTTGGGGCACACCAAAGTAAAATTATAATTAAGGTTATTAACATCTCTAATATATCCAGGCAAAAAAAAAAAGCCTGTTTGAATAAACTACATCACTCATGCTTCTGGATTAAATAATAATCTCAGAAATCAGGAAAGAAATACAGTATTAGAATCCCAAAATTATTTGGGTTGGAAGGGATATTAAAACCCATCCTATTCCAACTCCCTGCCATGGGCAGGGACACCTTCCACTATCCCAGGTGGCTCCAAACCCCGTCCAGCCTGGCCTGGGACATTTCCAGGGATGCAGGGGCAGCCACAGGGAAGAATTTTTCCCTAAGAAACTCAGTTTTTTCCTGGGACAGAGCTGGGCTGGAGCTCAGGGTGGAGTCCCACACCCCCAGCCTGCCCTGCACCAAGGGCCAGCCTGGCTGTGGGCGAGGCTGTGCAAGAGAAAATGATCCAAATTATTGCAGTTTCTGCAACAAAGCCCTCCCAGAGAAAGAAATAACCCCAAACAGCATAAAACCAACTCTTCCTCCCCAAAGGCCAAAATAAAACAAGCACAGGGCTAAAATCTCGTTCTCTTTTATAACTCACTATAATTACATTTATAACATTTATGATTGGCTTGTTTTAATCTTCTTTAGACACACTAGGAAAACATTTTCTTTTCAAGCTGAACCAAACGTAGAGTTTTAGATTACTTGTATTTATGGCAGGAATTATGTGATGTGATGTGCCAGTAAGAGACAGGATATGCCAACCCAGGAGATCTTTTCCCTCTTCTATTTCCCTTTCAGTGTTCCTGTGTTCCTACTTAGGAGCCTGCTATAATGAAAGGAGTGCTCATAATATGCAATATACTTTTCATGATTACTTTAATAGTGCCAAAAAGATAACCAATGAATAATCATAATAAAATATATGTAAAGGGGATCACAAATCTCACTGATGCAGAACAGGAAGAATTTATTATCAAAGTGTTGCTAATGACTTTCTCTCTGCCCCTTTGAATATGGCTCTGAGCTTAGCACTATCCCTTGGAAATCCAATTCATAAATCCACAAGCAGCATGAAATTCCAGAAGGAAATAAAGCCTTTTATTCCAATGTATTCCAGCACGTTAATGCTGTTTGTTAGAACATGAACTGCCAGAAACACCAAAATTCAAACAAGGAGTGACCTCAGCGTGGGTGTTGAGAAAGTTCTGGGGTTAAAAGCCAAAGCTCAGCTCACAGACAACTCAGAAAATGGAAAAAACCAGATCCAGAAGAAATTCCTAATGCAGTCAAAGAGCTGCTGGGAGCAGAGCATCCCTTCCCTGCGCTGGGAATCGCTGCAGGAGCTGCAGGGACAGAGTGACAGTGCAGAGCCCTGTGACAGCAGGAAGGAGAAGGATGATTTTTCCTGGGAGCTCTCTCCAAAGCTTTTCTCCAAGTGCCTGCTCCTCGTGGCTGCCTCTGCTCCCATTTCCCTCTGAGTGCTCCTCTCCAGCACACTCAAGTGATCTGCTCTGCCTGGAGGAGGACACAAAGCTGCTGAATTCCTAAATATTGCCATGAAAACACCCTGGCTGGTAACAGGGCTCTGGAAATAACTGGAAGTCTCCTTGTTTCATATTTCCCATAGCTCTGCTGAACGCTTCTGCTCACTGCAGCTGGAAAAGGTTTCCTGTGCTGCCCTGCATGGCCAGGACAGATTTGGCAAGAGCTGCTCATTCCCTTTTCCTCTTCTCTGCTTTTAAAGGAAAACAACCAATATCAATAGAGAGCCAGCAGAGGAAACGATGGAGGTTTATGAGTGAGAAAAAATGGGGAGCTCAAAACTCCAGAGAATCCCAGAATGGTTTGGGGTGGAAGGGATCTAAAAATTAATCTACAAATTCCCCCCCTGCCATGGCAGGGACATTTCCCACTGTCCCAGGCTGTTCCAGTCCCAATGTCCAACCTGGCCTTGGGCACTGCCAGGGATCCAGGGGCAGCTCTGGGCAATCTCAGGGCCTCCCCACCCTCACAGGGAGAAATTTTTTTCCCAATATCTCAGGCAGACCTGCCCTGTGTCACATGGAAGCCATGCCCCTTGTCCTTCCTGTGCTGGGGATCCCAGAATCAAATGGTGCCTCTTTGGAAAAAAGAAAAAAATAAAAAAATCTTTAATTACAAATCAGAGTAATTACCTCTGAAAAAGAAGATTAATTAACTGCAGCTCCTATAGGTCCTGGGGAAGGGGAGGTTGTCAAGCCCAGCCCAGTTCTTGAGACAAGAAGTGAAGGATCAGGCACTTGGAACAGCCCCACAGGGATGTGGCTCCCATGGGAAACCTCACATCTCTCTCAGCTGCAGTTCCCTCAAAATACGAAAAGGCAAATGAAAGTGACCTCTGCTGAACACAAACTTCTTCAATAACCACGGAGTCCCTCTCCCCATAGTTCACTCTTAATTGTAATTTCATTTTTTTTTAATAATTGTTTTTAGTGCCTGATAAAGAAGAAACGGCAGCTCCACCATCCAGGATGACTGGACTGCTGGAATGACAGAAAGAGGAAAAGAAGGGAGGAAATACCAAGAATTGGCTGATTTGGGATCAATGCTCCATAATCAATATGGATCCATAAATGCTGTGTTGATATCTCCATAGCTGTATGATTGACCTCCACTATCAGTGTGGTGATTTATCAGAAGGCAGGTTAAAACTGCCTGTGTTCCTAAACAAACATTTTCATCCCATCTTTAGCCCTGGACTTCTTCCCCCTTTTCTTTTTGAGCTCCAAGATCCCAGACTTGGTAAAATGCCATTGTGACTTGAGAGATAAAGAAGCAAAATCTGCAACAGGACGTGCCCAGAGCAGCTGTGGCTGCCCCTGGATCCCTGGCAGTGCCAGGCTGGACATTGGGGTTGGATCACCCTGGGACAGTGGAAGGTGTCCTGTCCATGGAAGGAACTGGATGATTTTTCAAGACCTTTCAACCCAAACCATTCTGTGATTTCAAGTTCATGAGTATGGAAAGAATCTTATTCCAGTTTGATGGCAAAAGAGCAACTTTTGTGTTTTCCACTTTGCTCTTTCTTCCATCTCCAGGAATCCAGTGATGAGGATGAAGAACAAGCTCTGCTGCAGTGACTGATGGCCTCTCCTGCTGACTCTGCTGTAGTTGGTATTCCTGCTCCATAGCTGGGAAGAGTTTAGTCCAGTATTAAACATAATTCCAGCTCTGTCTTGTCAGGCTTAACTCAGCTGATGCTGTCTTTGAACGTCAGGGCCCGAGACAAGCACCTGAATGTCTCTTTGCTTAAAATGTGACATTTAAATCCACCTTACACATCCAAACAAGCCAGAGGAGTTCTCACAATGCTGAGAATCTCTAACATGCCCAGCCTCAGTGAGACCAGGTGATGCTCAGCATCTTCAGCCACAGACAACTCTGATCAGCACAAACCAGCTGTGAAATGCCTGGATGCCTGGTACCCACACTTGAGTATCTTGTGCAGAGAACTCTGTATTTCATCCCCTGAAATGTTTTCATTTCCTGGAATAGCTGTGTTTATTACTTTAATAAACTGAATTAGGAAATATGGTTATTGGTTTCCTAACTAGGCTGAATTAAGTTTCATTAAGAAATGAAATCCAGGATTCTAGTTTATACTTGGTATAAATGAACTTAAAATGTTAGAACAACCATACTCCTTTTCCTTTTAATATGCATATTAAAAAAAAAAAAACCCTTCCTGTATTAAACCCAGAGCTAGTCTCAACATTTCAAATCGACTAAAATGTCATAAATAAAAATTGTAATTAAAACACCTAGTATATAATATTTCTGGACTTATTATGTGTATTTTTTTTTTCTGCTTGCTGCAGACCACAGAAAAAGATCTGTAAAACACCTTTATTAAACCAGCAGGGTGATGCTCCAAAGATGTCACCTGGTCTGGTGGTGGTGGCCACAGTCCCTTCTCTGGAGTTGGGGCAGTGACAGGGATGTGGCTGCAATGTCCCAGCAAAGTAAAAAGCAGGGAGGAGCAGGATCGGGGCAGTGCCCTGGGCAGGGATAACCCATCCTGCCACATCCCCACCCCGCCCTGGGATCATCCCTCCCCACCTGGAGAGCAGCAAAGCTGCTGGAGCAAAGGTTTTTTTGGTGGAAATCTCACAATGAGAGAATTTGTCCATTCCCTGCTGCCCTCCTGTGATGTGGCTTTGCTGCCTCTAACCCAGAAAGGCAAAGTTCCTGCTCTTGAAGAGCTCTCACCTCCCTCACAGCCCAATTCCAGCTGCATTTATTAAAGGAGAATCACTGAAGCACCACTAAGTCTTTTAGCCACACTTTTGTCCCAGCAAACTAATTGTCTGAATGAAAAAAAAAAAAAAATAACGTGGGTGGACACCTTGTCCCAAAGACAAAACCCCATCAATTCCCATCACAGAAAGAGTTAAAATGCTGATTATTTCCATACAGGAGCCTGTTCAGAGTATTTTAAAAAGCCACGGAGCTGCTTTGGACCGCGGGTGGGTTATTGTGGACTCATTTCCACTTGCAAGGTTTTCAAATTACAGATTATCTCCCACAAAAACGATTGTGGAGCTGAGATGAGAAGATTCCCTGAGCTGAAAAGGTTTGGTTATCTCTAAATATAACAGCAGATTTGCTAGTGTTGGACTCATGTCATGAAAATGACTGTGAGTGTCTCAGGGAGCTCCTGCAAACTCCTTTTCCACACTCATAATTAAATCACTGCTCTTTCCACTCGCCTAATTTGAATATTGCGGGGCTATAATAGGGGAAAAAGAGAGAAAAGCATTAAAAACACATTGGGCGACAGAAGTTAGCAAAAGAAGAAATCCTGAAAAAGCTTTGGGGGCTTTGATAAGTCACTAAATGACCAAAACCAGAGAAGCGCTTAGCACTGGGAAGTCAAGCTGTGCCAAAGCCCTGTCTGCAAGTGCTGAAGGCTTAATGACACAACCGTTTAATTCTTTGTTTAATTCTTTGTCTCCTCTTTTATTCAGCCTTTTCTCTTTCCAGCTCTGTGAAGGGGACACACAGTGCAGCTTTAGCTAAGCCAGGCTGCTGAAATCAGGCTCGGGAGTTCTGCCAGAATGCACTTCCACACTGCAGGCTGGAGGAAAATTGTTGGTGCTTCTATTTTATAGCAAATTTCACGACC
Source organism: Acridotheres tristis (assembly GCA_037013685.1). Taxonomy (NCBI): domain Eukaryota; kingdom Metazoa; phylum Chordata; class Aves; order Passeriformes; family Sturnidae; genus Acridotheres; species Acridotheres tristis. The sequence goes on along the minus strand of CM072899.1, from coordinate 2,613,195 downwards.
TTCCTGCACCCCAATCCAGCCCGAAGCACATTCTTTATCAATAGTTTGAAAAGATAATTTATATATCCGAAGTGAATGCATCTGTCAGAGAGTGTAGGTTCAGAAATCAGTGTCTTAAAATGCAGATTTTCCTGAGTGTTTGAGCCTCTCCAAGGTGCACTTGTGCAGGCAACAGCTCAATCCACATTCCCCAGGTGATGTGTGGCACAGACAGAATGCAGCAAACGCCAAGGAAATGAGAAGACACTCGAGAACAAAATGCTTTTTCGAGGGATGCTTCACATGTGGGGCTGCTCCTTCTCCTGGAGGAGGGCAGGACAAAAGCCTGGATTGTCCTGGATTGGGAACAGGCATTTCTGCCTCTTCCCTGCTGCTGCTCTGAGCCTTTCCAGGTCTCATTCCTGGAAGAGCATTAATTGAAATGATCAATAATGCTGAGAGGAGCAGCAGCGAAGACTCAAATTCCAATCTCAGGTTTTGGTTTCACATCTGCTTTTCGTGGAAGCAACAAGAGAACAGAGCAGGCAGCACCAGGCAAGAAAGGAAGAGTAAATTCTGAATTAAACCAGAAATAAACCATTATTGCACTCTTGCCTCAAACCACCATTAATCTTCACAAAGGCAGTAATTCAATGGTACATGGAATATTGGCCATTGTGGCTCTGTCTTAGAAACAACTCAGCCACACTCTCCCCACGTGCTCACTGCAGAGAGTGTATTCTCATCTCATCTACGGGAAAATCTGCTAAAATCAACAGCAGTTTGGCCAAAGGAAATATTACAGCACCTCACATCATCATGTTTAGGTTGGATATTAAGAAGAAACTCTTCCCTGTGAGGGTGGGCAGGGCTGGCACAGGGTGCCCAGAGCAGCTGTGGCTGCCCCTGGATCCCTGGCAGTGCCCAAGGCCAGGCTGGACATTGGGGCTGGAGCAGCCTGGGGCAGGGGAAGGTGTCCCTGCCATGGCAGAGGTGGCACTGGGTGGGATTTGAGGTCTCTTTCCACCCAAACCATTCTGGGATCCTGCACAGAACTGGGGAAAATGGTCTGAGTAAAGCTGATTATCAGCTCCATACAAACAGAAGAGTAATTAAATGGGCCGAGATGCAGCTCACAGAAGCAAAGTCAAGATCCCAGGTGTTAGAAAGCAAACTGAGCAAGAATTGCCAGGTTTTGGATTTTCCATGGCTTGGAGAAGCAGAACTCCTGATGATCTGATGTGTTTCACAGGACTCGCTGTGAGCAGCACGGCACAGAGTCAGGCTGACGTTGTAATGAGGAGATGTAGGATGTAAAAATAATTAGTCAGGGTTTATGGAGCCTACCAGCGAAACACAGGGAGCTGTGAAGTTATCAAAGGCTCTGTGCAGGGTATGATAATAGGAAAATGTGGCGTGGCAGATTCAGAGAGAGAAGTGCAAGCCCTTGTAGCACAACTAATACAACTTCATTGCATTGCTCTTGGGATTAGTCATTGTAAGCACAGCAAAACGTGGATAAAACAGCCCACTGGCACTGTATCAGCACCTGCTTTATTGATCCTATAAACTGCTCCTCCAGTCCTGTTCTTAACACATTTTGAAGCAAAGAATCCTTGAAAGGCATGGATGGCACTCAGCCCCTGGTTCCCCTTCAAACAAGTGGGCTCTGAACACCAAACCCACAGGAGCAGCTTTGCCCACCTTCATCTTTCCCTTCCCTCATCATTAAAAATATTCCTCCACATTGCCAGTGATTTTCATCAGCCAAGATCAGAGAACTGTGCACGCTGGGGAGGATTTTGGAGTCACCTAAAACACAAGCACCTCCTGTATTGTATCACCTGCAGGTAATGCAGTCACAAAGCACAGAAAGGCACCTGCAGAAAGCTTTGGAGCAAACAACCGTCCCTGGGGAAGGTGCAGACTAATTAAAACCAGTTCTACAAAAAGATGCTGCTGTTCTAACATGTGTTACTGTGAGCTGGTGAACGGGAGAGCAATAAAGGAAATGTCAAAGGAAGTGAGGAATCATGGAGGAGCCTGAACTGAGGGAGGCACAGAGAAGAGTCTGGGGAGGCAGGGCACAGACTGTGGGAAACAGAGCTCTCTAAAAATGCAAATATGGGGAAGGAAGGTGCAAATGAGTCTCTGCCATGGGGCCAAGGTCTGATCAGTGCTCTTGGAGACAGCTGCTCCTATCAGAAGGGTGACAATGCCAAATGTGACATTTGATCATCATAGTATAGGACATGCACTCACCTGGGTGCATCCACAGGGCAAGATAACCATTTCTCCAAGATCCTTGTAGCTGTGCTGGAAAAGAAAAGAGGACACAGATTTCCAGCTACTCTGCAATCCCCAGATCCCTCCCCAGTGCTGCCAGAGGTGCCCTGGAATGCACAGTGGGCCCCCCAGTCAGCTTGGGAGAAAGGATTTGTGTGCTTGTGTCTGTCCCCTTGGCTCTGGGATCACCAAGGATCACCTGATATGACTTCATTCCCTGTTCCCATCCATGCCTGATTTCATTCTCATTCATTCCCAGTTCCCATCCATGGCCTGATTTCAATCCCAGCCATTCCCATTTCCCATCCATGGTGACAGAGAACAGATCTGGATCTTTGCTGACACGAAGTCACCTGGGTTCCATCAGTGTCCTGCAAACTGAAGCCTAAGGAGAACCCAACCCTTCTCAAAAAGGAACAAAGGATTGAGAGTGCAATTTCCTTTCCTGTGTTCAGCCTCCTGCAAAAATGGAAAAAAAAAAAAAAAAAGATTAAAATACCAAGTGCTCAAAACTGGGCAACAAGAAGTGCCTCTGAAAGCTCTGTGAGAAATCCTTCCCCATCTGGTCTGTCTTCAGCTAATTAACTGACATGGTTGCAAATGAGCAGCAGCTAATTGGAGCTCTCTGTTCTGCCTTTCCCTGGCAGGAATGGAATGGATTCCAGATGACCAATGGTTCAACACTTTCCAAGTAATCTCCATTCTGTGCTGGGCCAGCCTCCCAACAACTTGTCCACATCCTCACCTTGGACTGCAAATCCAAAAAGCATCACAGGAACTGGAAACTTGTAATGGGGGAAGCATCAGGCAGATGTGTGCAGGCTCCAAATCCAAGGATATTTTGGAAAACAAGGCACCTGCAGGCAGTGAGAGGCCAGCTGAGTCCCAGCCATGACTTCTCCCTGCAGCCAAGGGAACTCTCTGAGCCAGCCCACGGAAGCTGCAGGCACACAGGCCACGCTTGGGGCACTTTGCAGGAGAACTGCAATGTGGGAAAGGTGGTTCTGTGGGTCTCCAGCAGCTCATGGGTCAGATCTCCAGCCAGATCTCCAAATCTGAGGTCCAAAAAAAACAAAAGCACCAGGTTTTCCTGCTCCAGCCTGTGCCAGCATTCCTTCCCTGAGCTCCCAGCCTCTTTTCCAGTGATGTGATTTGACATTATTCACCCCCAAACACCAAGAACAGCTTTACAACAGCAAGAAATCCCTTATCTCCATGTCAGAGAATTGCAGAATGCCTTGGGTTGGAAGGGAGCTTTAAGATCACCTAATTCCATCCCCCTGCTAGGGACAGGAACACCTTCCACTATTGCAGGTCCAATCTTGAGTACTTCTCCTATTGAATAGAACCAGTGCAGCAGGTTAAACTGGGACCAGTGATGTCCCTGCCCTGTTGGGGTCATTGCCCACAGGTGATTTAAACACCTCAAACACAAACAAGCAAACAGAAATCCCCTCCCCAAATACCCAGGTGAGCAAAATTAATTCCAAAAATGCTTGGAGTAACTCGAGCACCACAGTTCTCCAAAGATCAGGATGTTGTGGTTAGGCTGGAGTGGGAATAATATTGCCCTGAAAACCAGGGATGAACATCATGTCCACGTGAACATATTCTAGACAGAGATGTCCTTTAAAACAAGAGCACACCCAGTGATGGATGCCAGCCACAGTTATTGCCATGTGTTTTGCTCTTAGCTGCAAAATGGTAAAACAGGGTTAAGCCCACTGAGATTTTTTGTTGGGCTGTAATGAACCCAAATTCTGTGAGGAGACTCATTTCTAATGAAGGTTTTCCCCATTTCTCCTCAATATGAATTTTTAAAATTCTCCTGCCCTTTCCAGTTGTCTGGTCTTCAGAGGATGCTAAAAAACCCCACAGACTTCCAGTCCCAAGCCATGGCAAGTTCAAGGAGTTGGGAATTTTTTTTTTCTATTTTTATCTCAAACTATTAAATTCTAGAAAAGTAATATTAAAAGCTGGATTAACTTAGAGGAGTTCTATGTTTCTGAGTTTGGAGTCTGTGTTTATCAAGTTTGGAAATAAGAAAGCATAAATAAAACATCTCCATGGGATACAAATTCACTTCTCTGTCTCGAAGAGAAGAAATGCAGCTGTGGAATACAAATCATCTTCTACCCAGAAACATCATTTAATATTTATTACTGCACACTTGGCTCTGTGGATTTAGGGAAGGTGCCCCCCCACTTATCTATGACCTTTTGGGGTCCTCACCTCACAATGTGCCACCACTAAACGGTGCTGGAGCAAAACTTATTTTACCCCATTTAAAATCACGTTTGGATGTTTCCCACTCTCAGAGTTTTAGAAACACCAACAAAAGGTTCTCTTTTTTTCATTGTAAGACATTTGGGAAACCAGTTGAAGGATATTCTTTCACTGTGAAAATGGGAGAACAATCCAACTGGAAGAAATCTCATGAGTGAGGGCAGAGTGGTGCTGGAATTGCCTCTGCACAGTTTCCCAAAGGGCTGCAGCCATCAGGAGCTTTCCATGAGCTTCCAGGAAATGCAAATGACTCATTTTGATCCAAAAGTAAACTCAAGTTTTGAGGAAAATGTGAATAGATAACAAACCTAATTGAGTGTGAGGTAGCTGGAGGAGGAGGCTGATCACAGGCAGTGGTTTTTAAGTGCTGCTCACCTCTGTCCTTATTCTGTGCACCTCAAAAATGACAGAATGTCAAAAAATGACAAAAAATGTTACAGAAGAGGTAACAACAAATCTGCTGGCAGAACTCGCCCTGGAATTCCTGTGCTCCCAGTCTCTGGGTGGGAATGATGGTGCTTGGATGAAGGTTAATGATCTTGGAGAGCTTTTCCAACTTAATGATTCTGTGATTTTAATGCATTTTGAGTCCTAGTAATAAAATTAACACCATTAAGGGGTCCATCTCCCCAGTGGGTATGACACAGGGTTATCTAAGGAAAAAACACTGTGGATTTCAACAGCTTTTCAAAAAAGTGTTTTAAAAACAGGGAGAGCTCTTGGGAAGATTTTTGACTATCAGGACCCTTTGAACAGGAGGCAGAACCATTTTTTAGCTGTGTCTTTACACTCCCTCTCAGCTGGCACCACTTTTCCTTCCAGCATGAGAAATGGGTGCCAAAAGGAGGATGGTTTTTGGGGAAAAAAAAATAGCATTGAAAGAACAAGAGTATCTCTATGATAAAAGGGTTAAAAAGGTCTAATTCTGAATTTCTATCTCTGTACCCCAAGATGCTTCTTTTCTGAAAGTCAAAAACTGATTTACGTGCCACACTGTCATTTACAGACTGAGGCAACAGAAGCATGCTCTACCTGCTTCCCAGAATAAAAAGTAAATCCAAAAAATTAACTTTTCCTTCATTATTATGAACTGGCAAAGCAGAAATCAGCCAATTATCCTATGAGGAATATCAGCACCTTCCCCCAAAAGGGGACAGCCCTCCACTGGCAGGTGACAGAAACACTGAGCCCACTGTGACAATGTTCTCTACACCCCACAGGGCTCCTCTGCCCAGCATCCAGCATCCCACTGCACTCCTCTCCCTGGATTTTTACATCCTCGTGGAGATTTTGTCAGAAGCAGCAGCAAGAATGGGAGGTTTGGGATCTGCAAGCAGCTGGAATAACCAGGAGTGCAGCAAAATGTCCTGAAGCTGCTGAAATGCAGGTTAATTCAGGGTCTGCCTTCAAGCAGTGCTGACCCCGAGCCTGCTGAGGGTCCTGCTGGCACCATTTATCAGCTGCTAAAACAGACTGCCCAGAGCTCTAAACATGCTTAAAATACACACAGCCACTGCCAGGGCAGAGCTGGGGACCATAAAACACTGGGAGCTGCACTGCACAAAATTTAGGGAGTGAATGCTGGAGGTGAGGACACTGCAGTGACCCTGAACACCACAGGACATTGACAGCCAGCACTGGTATGAGGTTTTTTTTTCTGTCAGTGTTAACAAAATTCCAGGTGTTTTCCATTTCCAGAGGTGGAGCCACCCTTCTGTTACCTGTACCAAGAGCCAGCTCCTGTTTTCTGATCACCTTTGGCTCTTGCTTATCGAGGTTACACACATGAAAGTGATTTTTTTACTATTTTAATGTGAGTTATTTCATAGCAGCTCTTGGAGCACTGATTCTGTAGCTGCTGAGGTGAATCCCAGAAGGTTTGGGTTGGAAGGGACCTTAAAGCCACCCAGTGCCACCCCTGCCATGGCAGGGACACCTCCCACTGTCCCAGAGTGCTCCAAACCCTGCCCAGCCTGGCCTTGGGCACTGCCAGGGATGTACTTTAGATTATTTTCCTGCACACATAAAGGCTTCTGTATTTTTCTCTGTGCTATCACTTTTTGTAGGGTCCTTGTCCAACTGTTTTCATGCTCAAATTCAGCACAGAAAAAGAAATTCTGGGACAGGGCCACGCACATCTCCAAATTCTCCAATCCATTTTCCTGTGAAATGTTCCCTCACAGGTGCTCCTTGCTCCCAAGCAGATCAGGATCACTGGAAAATGCTCAAATCCTTTAGGAGCTCTCACATTCCCACTGTTACATAATTAACTCTCCTGGCCACCTGCATTTGTCTAATTCCAGCAAAAAAAAAAAAACCAAAACAAAACAACTCCTGTGCCAGAGCCCTCACTTTTGGAAGAGTAAAGAGCACAGTGGCTCAGCCTGGTGAGAACAGCCACCAAACTGCTCAGCTTTGGGATATTTATTAGGAATTGCATTGTCTCAGAAATTACCACAGCAGTTCATAATCTAGTGGAAAAAAAACCCAAAAACCTGGATATTGCTGGCTTGCTCCTTTCCAGCAAATGGAGGGAATTATTCCAGGTGCCAAATGCCTCGTCCCCACCTCGTGCACATTTTGGTTTTTATTGTGGTTGCTTGGAGAAGGAGCATCCTTTGGGAAGATGTGGTCATCTCCCACAGATGGTTTAAACACCTAAAATACAAACAAACAAACAGAAATCTCCTCCCCAAACACGCAGGTGAGCAAAACTATTTGCAAAAACTAAATTTCAGTAACTCAAGCATCACAGTGTTCCAAAGATCAGGCCAGATGTTGTGATCTGCATAGGAGGCATGGAACAAACCCTTACCTCACTCACCTTCAAAAAAACCTCACTGGTTTTAATTAAGCAGAGCAGAGGGTGGCAATCTGGGGGAAAAAAAATACAGGGAAAAGGTAAAATAAGTGATCAGATTCCCTGTTTTCCATCAGCACAGCCCCTACACAAACCAAAGGTCAGGGATCCAGTTGGGCAGGGGATGGAATAAGCTTCAAATGTTAAATTTGCCCCAGAATTCACTGAAAAAGTCCCTGCTTTGTGTTCCTATTTTTATTTTTATATTTCTCTTTTGGCAGAGGTGCCAGGGTACTTGTGGCACAGCTGAGGAGATTTTCTGGAAGGACATTTGAAGCTCCCAGGTATGGAAGTTGCTCCAAGTCTGCCATTATTGTTGCCCTTCAGGAAAAACATCTGTGAGAACTCAGATTGTGCTCACTTTCAGCCTTGCTGTTACATTGATAAACAGAACTGTTGCTGAGTTGGGCTTCTCAAAAGCCAATTTTGCCATTTTATCTGTAGGAAAAAAATACCCAGAAAAGTGCATTCCACAGGGATGTCTTGAACAGCACAACTTGGAAAAGTTTCCATCTGCTCCAAGTCCATTAAATGCAGAAATGTGGAATTTTCCAGCCTGTGATTTGGGTGCTGAAGGTTTAAGTTCTGTTCACAGCCACATTTGCAGCCAGTTGGGCAGATGGGAATTGTTTAGAGATGCCTGCAAAAAGCCCCAATTTGTACCCACGGACAAGATAATTTTTATTAATGAATTATTTTGACACATCAACCTCCACTTGTGTGTCACAGACTTGGAGTACACAAACACCTTCTGAGAGGGGAATGTGTCACTATTAACCAGAAATTAATTCCAAAATATATTTTAAAAAATAGACACTGTGTGTGTCACTGCTCTAAATCCCAGTATTTTCAGCCTTTCCTGTCTTTCATAATAATGTTCAATTAATACATTTCTCCATTAATTAGCTCAGTATAAAAATTGAAAAAAAAATAAAAGAAATATGGTCTTTTTTGGTTCCAGTTACATAATGGAATAATCTGGGATGATTTTTTTGCTTAATGAATAATGTGTTTTAGGCTCACTCCCACTTAGCACATTTCCACCCTTCTTCTTTGTGGTACTAATTACACAACATGAACTGTGTATTGGATAGTTCTGCTCAAATTTCAAGCCAATAATTACTTTCAGCACAAAATTTAGATATTTTACACCCTCTCTGTTCAAAGAGATGAACTCAGGGATGTAATGGATATAGTAGATACAACTGAAATATTAAATTTTAAGTGCAACTTGCATCTGGCCATGAGTTTTTGTTAATCTCAGCTTTGCTTCATGTGAGTTTTAAATGACAAATAAAATGCTATATTCTGTATAAAAGGGGGGAAATCCCCACTCAATCCTGCCTCAGGTTCTGAAGGACAGTCAAAGTTTAGTGATGATAATGATAAAAACAACTCCATGAACTTCTGATGATCAACTCACAAAATGAGTTTTAATCAGAATATAAATCCCTCCTGCTAATCAAACATAAAAATGAAATTACCACCTTAATCCCCTCCTCCTCCTTTGTTTTTTTTAATATACTTAAATTTCTAGTAGTTTCTTTTCCTGAGTTTTTGAGTCTAAATAAAAATTTCTTCACCTTCTTTAGCATCCAGCTTTAGTCTTGCTTTGCCTTATGAAAAATCTTAATTGTATTAATTACCTCGTGAGTTATTTATTTAGGGTAGTGTTTGCAACAATGGGGAGTTTTGTGATTTTACTGCTGCATAAAATCTGTGAAATCTGAGACACACGTGGCAGAATGGATACAAAATAAAAATCCTTTCAGCAAGACACTTTAGCTTTTAAAACCCCATAAACCTTGTGATGTTCCTCCATTGAATAGAAATATTTCAATTACAAACAGCATTATTTTAGGGAATATCAGTGTTCAGTGCCACAACCACCACTGGAAGATGTTTTTCCCTGCTCCCAGTTTTTGTGGAAAATAGCACTGCACACTCTGCTGTCCATCAGATATGTTGGAGGATGTGCTGGAAAGCTGAGATACCCACGTATGGATTCACTAAGCCTTTAAGAAGAAGAAGGTCTCACTGTTATCCACTTATCTCAAATTAGAATCCAATCCCAGCAAAGGGAAAGGGGAGATAGAGGTATTTATAATATCAAAACCAGACCACATGGTAACAAATGACATTGGGGAATAAAGAAGAGAAAAATGACTTTATCTCTGCTGAGGCCACCTTGGAAAGGCAAATCCTGCATTTAACTGTAAAGTGGAAATCTCCTCCTCCTCCTTTGGGTAGCAACTCTTCCTTCTTCTGTAAAACAGACAAGGTATCAACACCTGATCCCAAAATCCCAGTAACACCAAAATTTGCCTCCTGTTGGTTCCTGAGGGAAAGCAGCACCTGCAGCACGAACAGGTTTGGGGCAAGGGCTGTTCCCTCTCCTCCAGCACACACTGGATCACATCCAAACAGCCTTTTAAAGTTATAATTGAAGTTTTATATATGCAATAACCTGAGTACTGAAATGCAAATTAAAAATCATTGCTATTGCTGCCACACAGATCTGTCTTCTCCAGGCACCACTTGTCCTACAGCATTAAAAACCGGGGGCCTGGGGGATCATTTCAGCTTTGATGCCTTGTTTCTACAGGAGAGGGGAGCAGAAGGAAAGCAGCTGGAGGAAAATTTACCCCCTCCCTATTTGCATTTAACCATTCAGGTTTAAAATCCCCTTCCTGGCTTTGCAGGAGCCCTCAAAGACTTAAGCACAGATTCTGCCAGGACAGAGTGGAGCAGTGTTCTTGTTTCCTCTCAAACTGCAGTGCAACCAACTCTGTGACACTGTTTGTGCTTCCTGTCCCGTTTATCACTCTGTTGTTGCTCCAGTGTGCCCAAGGAGGGATTCCCAAACTGTGTCACATGGAATTGCCTGAGAGCTTTGTGGAAAACCTGATTGAAAAGCTCAATTTCTCCTCAGGCAGCTGGGTGTGTCCTGTGTGTGGAGCTGGGGCTGCAGAAACCAGGAGCAAATTTCACCCGGTGGCCAAAAGTGTTGGGTGAAGGCTGAAGATGACGAATTTACGGGTGGTTGTGCAGAGATCCCACCTGAAAGAAGAGGAGAAACTTTCCCTTTTATCCAACCTGGTGCCGCCCAATTCTCCAGAATCCTTCAGAGCACCCGAGGAGCAGAGCCTGGGTGCTGCTGTTTGGCTGAGTACCCAAAACACTTTTCCTCCCTCAGCATCCCCACTCCCGTCTTCCCAAATCCAGATGTTCCTAATCCAGCAGCTCCTCTCCTCCAGGCTCCATAAACCTGAGGGAAGAGGGTGAGAAGTTTGCAGAGTTGTCCCATAAACTCTGTGTCCCCAAGGAAATGCCAGCTGGGCTATGTGCTAAGATTAGCCAAGGTTGCCACACACGGAGCAGGATCTGCTCTGCTCCATGAGGAACACGAGGATTAGTGGATTTTAGCTGTCCCATTATTCTCCTTTAGGGAAAATGTGCTCCCTCTGTTAAAGCATGGGATCAGAGGTGCCACAACAGGAAATCAGGAGCCTGCTGCCACATCCTGGATCAGGAGACCCAGCCCAGCCCCGAGAATCCCAGCCCAGAATGAAGCAGGAGGAAATGAACCTGTTGGAAACACAAATCCTGCCCTTCCACATCTCTTGGAAGTTATCTCCAAATAGAGCTTCACCTCTCCAAGTCTCCCTCTCCTTGGTTTGTGTTTCCAATGACATTCCCATTTTCCCTCAAATCCCTTTTGTAGAATGACCCCAGTTCACCAGCAGAGCTGGAGAATAAGGACTCTGCAATCCCTTTTATTTTTTTTTTTTTTTTTTTTTTTTTAATAAAACAGGTAGCAAAGGAGAGAAAATGCAAAGACCAGTTCACCCCTCTGCATCCACACAGGAAACTGCCAACACAAGAATTGGAGCTGCTGGATCATCCATAATTCCTCCAGCAGCCTATGAAGTAATCAAAGCAAACATCTGCTTTTCCTAAAAAACCTCTTTCTCACAAGAACCACAGCACCTTTGGTGTAAAATAAGAGCTGAGATGTGCATCTGTTACAGTAAAAACCAAAAATACAGCAGAACTTTTTGATATATTAAAATAGGCTATATTGGCTAAAATTCCATTTTAATTTGAAACTCGTTGGATATTAAAGGCAAGTTTAAAAAGTTATTATCTAGGGTTTAATTGCATACATTATGTTTGTAGCCTTAGGTGCTGCAGGCAGATCTTTAATATTCCCTGCAATATATTGAGAGCATGGAGCAACCATTTAATTCTGCTCCAAGAAACTTCCAGAGGTAACTATGGGAAAGCAGATTAGAAAACTCCAAACTTTTGGCTTTTGAGTGAAACTCCAGTGGATTTGGGCCTGTTGACAGGGAACTTCCAAAAGTTTAGCTGTAGGAAGAACATTGAAAGCATATGGGCTGTCATGAAAACATTACTGAGTCCACCCTTGACAGTCAGACACCAGATTAAAAATAGAAGGATTTTCAAGTTGCAGTATGGGTGCTTGGAAAATAATCTGATCTTTTCCTTCAAAAATATTAAAGAAAAAAAAAAGGAAAAAGCAAATGTGTTCAAACATTTAAATGGGACAGCACTTCCTCTCTATCTCACATGGTGGAGGAGGTTGGTTGTGTGAGCACTTCCATCCTTCGGCAGGATTGAGCAGAAAAATTGTAAAATTAGGCAAAAAAATGATCAGAATTCCAGTCCTGCGCCAAAAGAGCTGGAAAATTGGTGGGGAGTAATGATTCTCCTTAGTTTCCTGTGTGCCTGCCTTTCTGCAAACAGCAAGGTATTCAAAATCAGGGTTTCAAGAAGCAAGTGTGTAAAGCCAGAACCACGTTCCCTATAACCAGAAATCGTGTCAGGTTCCTCAGTTTCAGTCTGGGCACTCTGCTTGCCTTGGCTCCCCCTGTAAATTCATTTTTGGGTCTCTCTCAAGCAGGGAAACACCTTTGTACCCATCCCAACCCGGGGCACAAGGGGGATCAGAGAGCTGAGCTGGGAAAATGAGCAGCCAAGGAAACTGCAGGAAAATCCAAAGCTCCTCCCTGCACTGGCACACCCGGAGGTTTTGTGCACACAGACAAGCTGCTGGCATTTCTCCAGCCCCAATTTGGTGGCATTTCTCCAGCCCCAATTTGGTGGCATTTCTCCAGCCCCAATTCTTCTCACACCGATTGCTGCTGAAGTGCCACATCCACGACCTGGGCTTTGCCACAAAGAATTTCACCTTTCCCTCCTCAGCACATCACTCAGTACCAGGAGTACTTGACTTCTAGTGAGAATTATCCTCCTAAAACCAATTCCTGAACTTAGTGCTTAATGACACAATTAATTTGCTAAATTGCTTAGGTACTTTTGAAAATGCCCATTTTTTTTTAACGTATACATGAATCCCTTTAAAGAAATAACAATAATCATCATCATCATCATTCAACCCAACTTAACTCCGAGGTATTTTTTAAATTATCCAGAATATCTGCCTTGATTGGAACGTTACTTCCTGTGCTTTTCCTTCATCTTTGAAGAGGCAAATCTAGAGAGAAGCACTCCAAGCATCTTCCCCAGCTCATTTTGACCCTCTGTAGGACAGGACTTGTCCAAACCCTGCCCTGTTCAACACTGAAGAAGAATAAAACCCCAAGCGGTGCACAAACAATTCCAAGTCGTGCAAACATCTTCCAGAAAAGGATTAGATACAGCATCAGGACATACAGATCTTTATTTCCTTCCAGACACGTGGAAGGGCTTCTGACCCACGACTTGTGATGTTGCTGGAGAAGCCGAGCCCACGATGGCAGCTGGAATTCCAGCTGTGGAGGATGAGCAAAGTGGCTTTGCCTCCTTATTTTCAATTGCTCTGATTATCCCAGAGTGCTGCGTTCACCAAATGTTTGTTTAACTCGGAGTGTTTGCTTATTTCAGATAAATCTCTGCAGTGGGAGTGTGCAGCCTGGTGTCTGGGTGGGTTCTGCTGAATGGAGAGCAGGGGATGGCAGGAATCTGAGCTCAGCTATTCCAGACACACTCCACTCTCAGCAAACAAAGAGATACAGAGTTTTCATCTTTTGTTCAATCATTTCCAATGAATGCAAACTTCTTTTCTTTTTTTTTTTTTTCCTTCCTTGCCATTTAATTTTAAATTAGTCTAATCAGACATCTGCTAGGATGTGTCTGAATTAACAGAACTGAACACAAATCTTCTGTGAGCTCTCAAGTGCTGCTTCCCTCAAATGGCATTAACTCACACGGACACTCTGGAACTAATTGAACATCCCCAGCACAATATTCCAGATTCTCTGATTTAACTTTATTACAGTCAGAAGAAATCACAGGATAGAAGGAAACATGTTGTTAAGGACTCTGTTCTGAAGCAGTTCAATAAAAGCAGGCTGCTTATCCTGCTTTATTATCTTTATTATTGCTGCTCGAAGATGAAAAGAGAATTTCCTCTCAAGACAGAAAAGCAGAGTTTGTCTCAAAGCTCTTTGTTTTCTTTTCAACAGCAAGGTACAGTTTACTCCTTAGAATTTTACAGGATTGCCTGAACAGGGAATTTTGATATTGTGGGGCTCTCTTGTTCCTGTGACAAATTATGGTGGCATTTGTCAGCATTTACGAAAGGTTTTGACATTACTCAACACTGAGGTGGATTCTGCTGACTCTGGACATGTTCTGAACTAAACATCTTTTGTCAAGCTCCTGAAATTATCCAGGAGCTGCACACGGGTCTGTTCAGCTCTGTGGCTTTTCCAGGGGGTAGGAATTTCAAAATCAGATTAGAATTAGAATTGAGGGACTTTTTTTAGCCTGTGTTTGTGGGGCTGACACTGACACCAACACAAGAACCATCTGAAAGTCCCACTAATTTCAGGAGCCCTCTTAGATCTGCTTCAAGTGATACTTCAGTATTGATTAAAATAAAAATTCTGAATAAAAACACAGGACTCCTCCCATATTTTTAACCAAAAGGTTGTTTTATTAAGCAATACTTTTAAGGGCATCTAAGAATTCAACCCACAAATTTTACAAGTAGAATAACTGCAACACTCTGCACAAGAAGCATTTCCCGAAGAGTTTTAAGCTCTTGCCACATTTATTTGTGTTCCTGGGCTTTAGAGGATGACCTAGGAGAGAAATTTTCATTCTTGGGGCAGTCCTGTCCCTCGAGGTTGCTGCCAAAGCTCTACACGAAACACCAGGGAAGTTTCCATGAATGTTTCAGCTACCTGTGTCTCTGTCATCTCTTAAATACAAATAAAATCGAGCCCAAATGTCCCTTTTTTTATGAGTAATGGGAAATGAGACAGAATCAATCGTTGGCAAAGTAAAAGATGGTTAATATTGATTGTTCTTCTGAAGGATGGGGAAGCTTTCCTAAAGCTCGTTGGGGGACGTGGGGAGGGGACAGCTTATGGATTTGTTTTCCTTCCTGCATTCCCAAGGGAGAAGGGAAAAGATGAGGCCATGATAGATGATAATTCTGCAAAGAATGACTAATGAGGCTCTGAGCTGCTCTGTGGCACTGGTGAAGGCAGTAATAACCAGAGTAATTGGGTTTATTGGGTTTCTGCTTAGCACACACCCAGTCCTCTCCAACATCCTGTCCCTCCAAAGCATTTTATGCTCTGTCTTTTCTTTTTATTATGCCTGACTTGAGTTATTTCATGAAATTTGACCTTGTACTCTTAATCTCATCTGCTTGTTCTGCATAGTTCATCTTCTTTATTTTCCTCAGTAGCTGTTCTGTCAAACACTCCACGTAACCACGACATCCCAGGCTGCAGTGCCAGCCCTGACTCTGGCTGGATTTACATTTCTGTAGCCCCAGCAGCTCCATTTCATTTCTCAGGGAATCTGGCTCAAGAAATAATACAGGATAAATCTGCTAGAAGTGCATGACCCTCTTTTACAAATCACAATGCTAACTCTGTCTTAGAATTAATTACAACTTTTACATTTTCAACTAAACACAGTTTTTTTAAGAGGCTGGAAACAGCAAGAGTTATATGCAAGTCAGAAAAAAAATATTATTTGCTATGTATTTTTTTCTAAAAGGTTTTTACACTCCTGCTGGGAAAACATCTCTGCAGAAATCCATTCTTGCCAGGAAGCCTCTGAGGGGTTTCATCCTCATGGATTTCCCCCTTACAGACTCCTCAGATGGAACATGGATCTACACTGGTTCTGCAGGGTTTCCAATGGCTTGTGCTCCATTTCAGCAAGTTACATGCACGTCATTGGGCATGGAGCAGGAAGAGAAAGTGTTACTAACAGAGGAGAATGATATGTACTAAAAGAGATAATTAAGCCTCAGATAACACAGAGATTATTCAGGTTTTTGAAGTTGCCCAATGAGTGCAGCCTTTGAGTGGCCTTCCTCCTCTATTTACTACATCTTGAGTTGATATCTTTGTTTTGTGCACTAACATCCTCCAGCTCTGTTAACAAGGAGCTCCTGGCACTTCTCAAATCCCTGGAACGTGGCTGCAGCACAAAAAAATAAACACAAGAGCTCGTGCCTTCAATGGCAGAGACTCACCAGCACAGGCAGGAAAGGGACTGATGGCAATAATAAGTATAATAGTAACTGCATTAGGCCAGCAGGGTCAACAGCTCATCTTGCTGCAGTCTGAAAGGGGTTATTTTAATTCCAGTAATTGGCCCCAACCAGCAGCAGGAATTGATGTGCTGCCACTTTTATCTGTTTGCTGCTCGCCGTGCTCAGATGCAGCAGCACTGCCCAGTGAACACAAATTACCTGCAGGAGTCAATGAAAGCCATTGCTTTGCTCCCATTATTGATCAGCTGTGGTGCTCAGACAAAGCCTGAGCCATTGTCCCATCCCCAGCTTATTGAAGATGAGTGGTCTGTAGGTACCACAGCATCCAGGGAGCCAGGGAACAGCTAATTGTTATTTTACTGCTGATCATTATGATGATTCTTTTGCTTAATGACCAGCATTTATATGATGCTGATCATGCAGTTACCCCACAGCACTCTGCAAGCTTCACAAAAGGTTTTACAGATTATGTTTCTGAGCCTAAAAGCATTATTATGACTCGGCCACTCCGTGTAATGGGCAAAAGAAAGATCAAGATTATCTTTAATAAGTGTTGTAACAAAACATTTTGTCTGTCTAAATACCCAGAATATGCAGTGGGACCTGCAGGGATGCAGGAACTCATCACAGAACTCAGATTTACCAGCACAACGACTGAAAATCTACAAAGTCACTCAAAAAAAGGGCTGGTGCAGGTCACAGGAGCTCACAGGTGTGGGTCACAGGCACCCAAAAAATGACATGGTCACCATCTCAAGAGGCTCCTTCTCACTCCCAGCTCTTTAGGGAGCATAAAGCTCCTGACACACACTCAGTAACTTTGTTAAATGGGGTGGACATAACCCAGAATTATGCTTTTGTGTGAGTGCTGGAGCTCCATGTCAGAGAGATTGTTGTAATTAATATTTTAGATCATATCCCACTTCCTCTGCAGAAAGGATTGGACAAAGAGGGTTTGGACCCTGAGCTCACAGCCCCAGCCCTGCCATCACAGGTGTGTTCTCAGGTACCTGCATCTCCCACTGGGATCAGATTTTACCTCGTGGTCCAGGCCCACACTGGCCCTTACCTCACTTTTCTACTGTTCAGCACTGAAGGGAAAAAAAAAAAAAAAAAACACCCAACCAAAAAACCAAAACAAGCCACACATGAATTTAAGAGTTTTTAAATTTAAGGCATTACTTCATGAAACGCAGAGCAGTAAATAGGGCCAGGAATTGGGGGTCACTTCCAACTCAGGAGATTCTGTGACTTTCTAAATAACCACATTCAGCTCTATCTTATTTTGACAAAATTCCCAGTTCTGTAATACCCAAGGGACAAAAACCTGGTGCATAATCCCATGTCATAAGAGAATAAGGAAACAGGATGCCTTAAAATTTGGGAATCTTCACTGGGCAGGGGTTTGGCTGCTTTAATAGAGAGAGTCTCCAATTCAGTCATGGCTTAGGCAGTGTCATAAATATTTGGAAAATGTGTTTATTTGGCCATGTTTGTCCCTCAAACGGGGCACAGGGAGGCAGTAGCAGCCTGGTGGAGAATCCTGCCTTCCCCACAAGATCAGGACACCTCTAAATGTCTTTTCTTCCTGCTCCTTGAACTTCCCACCCGTGTGCTAAGGTGGAAGGAATTAATTACAGAGATTTCAGCAGAGCTGAGAGCTCTTCACAGGAAAGCACCTTAAGATCAGGTGTAAATAAAACAATCCAGGAGCCTTGGACCCACTCCAGGAGCAAGACTTGTCTCTTTTCTTTATGGATACTCAGAGAGCTGCCTCCAATCCCCAAAAATTTGAGGAAATTAGTTTTTTCCACCTGATTCTTTGGCCAATTTCCCATAGCAGAGATAAGACGTGCAGCCTGTGCATTTACAGATTACTGTTCTCTGTTCTCCTTTGTCCTTGGAAAAAGGGACTTGTTTCCTCCAGGAGCATTTCACCCTAAACAGCTGGAGTACTTTTTTAACAACAATAAAGATAAATTAAATTAGAAAGTTGTGCTCAGCAAGGAGAAATGCAACTGTCTAGATCCAAGGCACACACGAGATGATAAAACTTTTTAATTTTACTTGTTAAACTCCTTCTCGTTGACTTTGCTAGGAAAAAAAAATAATAAACCAACAAGTGTGGTTTTGATAATTTTGTTGGATTTAAAAAACCAAGAAAATAAAAGTAGCAAATGGCAGAGAATTCTGCCCTGAACCCTGAAACTTAATGGAAGCAAGATATTTATAATTTGGAGGGGAAATAGTAGGTTTGTTGTTTTCCATGCCATTTTCTAAGGTGTTTTGTTTAAAATGCTGAAGAAAGAGAGAAGAATTTTCCCCAAATTTAGAAGTATTGATCTCTATGCTTAGAAGATGGCTCTGATCTGGAAGAAAACCTGACTAATTCCTCCAGTGATTCTGTATAAACCCCATGACCTGAGACTATTCAAACATAGCAAAGAGAGTTATTTCCAAGTCTGCTATTTATCCAGCCCCTGGTGTTACAGAATCTCTTGCCTGGTCCAAAAAATTACATTTTTTTTGTTACTCCGCAGTGGCAGCAGCTTTAGTTGTGGCTGCCCCTGAATCCCTGGCAGTGTCCCAGGCCAGGTTGGACATTGGGGTTGGACCCTGGGACAGTGGGAGGTGTCCCTGCCATGGCAGGGGTGGCACTGGATGGGCTTTAACATCCCTTCCACCCCAAATCCTTCTATGATTCTATAACTTCAACTTTGCAATGAATTTCAGAAAGGTTTGGATGAATCTGGCACATACAAGTCCAAAAAGCAGGGCAAAATCCCAAATTCTTACACATTCTGCAGGAGAGATGGGAGATTGAGGAGGAAAAGAAAATTTAAAACCTTTCTTTCATGTTTAGCTGTGGTTTATACGTTGTTCTCCATCTAATTGGATCCAGATTAAAAAGCAAAATATGTTAGAAGCACTCATACCAATCAGTTGGGTAAATAAAGGTAACTAAATTACATGTATTTTTGCTAATTACTACCCTAACTACATGGGGATTTGTCAGCAATCCTGTTCTTTATTTAGATAAAGGTAAGTACATTCCAAACAGCAGTGCCTGTATTTCTATATTTCAGTCACATAAAATGTGGTTTGAACACGGTTGTTTTATAGATCAAAAGCTTAATTCATAAATAAAATTAAATGGTTTATATGTTAAAGGGTGTGCTCAGTCTGGCAGTTCTTTATAAACGAGCTGTGACTGCAGTGGTTGTTACAGGTTGTACACTGAAATGTTCCAGGCCTGTTTTGCTGTCCTTTTCCAGAGGTATCACAGTGGTTTGGGTTGGAAGGAACCTTAAAGATCATCGAGTTTCAATCCTCTTGCCATGGGCAGGGACATCTTCCACTAGAAAGGAAGATATTTTAAAATTGCCTTCAGTTTCCCAATTTTCATTCTTTATGTACCACATCCTCATCTCACATAAACTGCAATAGCTCTGATTTTACAAGCTGAACTTGAATAATTTTTGTTACCAGGAGCTCTGGCTGATCTCTTTGTTCTGGGGGAAAAACCAAACTCCTCATTGCTGCCCACACATTCTCCATAGAATCAGAGAATTTTGGGGGTTGGAAGGGTCCTTACAGACCCAAATCCCTGTCATGGGACACTTTCCACCATCCAAATCCCATCCAACCTGGCCTTGGACACTTCCAGGGATGGGGCAGCCACAGCTTCCTGGGAAATGATGCATTTGGGGATTAATTCTTTGTTTTTGTGTTGATTATTTGCAGTGGGAGCCCCCCCAGCAGCAGACAGGGAGTGTCACAGCAGCTGGCACCACAGGGAAGGGTTCTCCAAGGACTGGATTCCTTGTGGAATTTGTCCCTCATGGAATTGAAGTCTTATGAAAAACTAGACATGAAGCAGTCGTTGTCAATCCAAAGGGTAACTTGTCTGATAGATTGGGAAGATGATGGACAGTTATCAGCTCAGAAAAATCTGATGGCTGACAAAGTGATGGACACGGTGAGAGCTGACATGAGGATTATGGCAGGTTAATGAAGGACAGCCAGCTCACCACGGCAGAAAAATTCATTATCACCTTTTAGGCAGATGAATCACAGCTCTCCTCACATGCTGCATTTACAGGGTTTATTTTTGCAAGTGAAAACAGCCTTAAAAATGATTACAAGTTTCATCTGGCTAATCTTTCAATATTCCTGCAAATCATCCCCAAAACTTTCCCCTTGGTCTTTAACTGAACTGATCATGCTTGCACTTTTGCTCATCAATCACACCTTTAAGTGTCTCCTCAAAACAACCCCCAACACCGAGGCATGTTTTGTCATGCCCATCTCACTGCTGCTCCAACAAAAGCCTGATTTGCCCTGATTGCTGGAAAAACTTCCATCACAAAGCAGGGGAAGCAACCCAAAGTGCTGGCAGAGAGTTGGGAACCAGCTCAGGACAGGAAAGCTTGGGATGTGGGGTTATGGCCCATCTCGGTTTGCTTGGATAAAAGAATGTCATACTTGCTAAGCTGAACGTTGCTGAAAAGAATTAATAAATGAAAGATCTGCTTCTGCCCTTCAGGCTGCTCAGTTTAACCTTGGCTAGAAGCTTTTATACACAAAATTTCTTAGAATCTTAGAATCAAAGTGATCTAAACTGGGGTTCTGTGCTCTTCCAAGACTCCATTCAGGAAGAAGTGTGATAAATGTCCAAACAGAACAGAACTCCCAGGATTTATTAATTGAAATTAGGATGAAGCAGCTTATGACACTCCAAAACAACAATTTCAGGAAGCACCCTCAATAAAGTGAGGCAATTACAGCCATATAAAGCAGTCAGTGATTAAAGATTTAACATGTTGTCCTGGACTCACAATACAGCCATTCTGGAAACCAGGAATGTGCCTGTGGGATTTATAATTCCTTCCAGAAAGTATTCTCGTTACTCAGAAGAAATAAAGCCCATTTGATGGTGATATCATTTCAAAGAATGTACTGAAGCTTATTAAGAGCAGCAGAATTTATTTTTTTCAATTGAATCAATGGTAAATCTAATGAGAAATAATGAAAAGATTTGGGGTTTGTTTTTTTTCAAAAAAACCTAACAAGACCCACTATGAATTTAATTGGAATTTGCCAAAGTATCACTGGAGTGTTCTTTATCAATCAATGTGCTGCTAAAACAATGATGGTTGTAGGAGGTGGCCTCAAGGCCAGGTTGGACAGGATGAACTTTAAGTTTTGGGATTTTGTAGAATCCCAAACCATTCCAAGATTCTACAATTCCATGAGATAAACAACAAATAACCCTTTAATCCACAGTGTAGAAACATTCCTGGTAACATCACAGAGGCTTTCTGTTTTCTATGAGCTATTTCCTTTTGTCTGAAACGATTCAGAAATTTTGGAGGGAAAAAAATCTGAGCCTTAATTTTTAGCATAAAGCACATCAAACATTCAAATGCAGCTCTGCATGGGACTTGAATTCCTTCCACGTATTCCAACAAGCTGGACTCTGTCACCTCTATTCAAAGTAATCATCTGAGCCTAATCTTCCAAGGAATCCTGGCACTAGAAATGCAAAAAGGACTTTCAAAGGAGCTCCCTGAGCAACTCATTTTAGCATCAGTGCTTTTATTTAAGTAATAAAGCTTAAATAATTGAAGATACACAGGCAACCACATATGCAAATAAATGTCATTGCAGGGCTTTAGACAGGTGTCATGCACCAGAGCTCCTTTGAAATTTCCAGCTGACAGCTCTTTATGTTCAGGTCGATGATTATTTTGAAAATGTCACTCTTAGATGTTTTCATGGACTTCTCTGTGAAAGAAAGATAATCCCTGACTGTTGTAAAAATTAATACTTTTAAAGACTGAGCCATGCTCAGACAGCAGAGTAAAAGGTGTGTTCTGAAAAGATCAGAAACAAGACACCAGAAATGAAAACTTTACCATGCTAGGATTTATGTATTTCTAGGAAATTAAGACTTGATCATCAGACTTCAGAAAACTGGGAAGAACTGGAAGGTTTTTATCTGAATGGGAAGAGAATAGTTTCATTTCAAATCTGCCATATTGCAATGTAAAATATTTAAATCTAAATAAGAATTTATGTTTTTAATAGAATGGATTTCAGGCAGGCTCTTTCTTCTCTAATATCAGTAAAATCATTATTTTGACCACTTGTGTCCTTCCTCCACTACACTGCTGACACAGCTCCAGCTTTGCAGCTTTGCTCCCTTGTATTCTCCAAATGAGCCAGTAAAGGCTTTTCCAAGTTGTCCTGTTGGCCACAAGAGCATGAACTGAAGATGTCAAAGCCTTTGGAACGAGGGCAAACCAGTCCCACACCTTGGGTCCCCCCAGATCTCCCCCAGACCTTGCTCTGAGACAGCAAGTGAGAGATCAGGGATAACAGAAGTGAGGGTTATGAAGGATTAATCCCTCTGGACATTTGCCTTCCCAAAGCTTAAATCCCCCCTGCCTCCCCCTGCAGCCTCAGTTCACCGAGGGCTGGTTCCTGTAAATAAATGTTGCAGGGTGGAAGAGGCAAATCCTTCATTTACCTTTCGGGAAGGGCTCATTTGGTGACCTTGCAGTGGTTACACAACCTGGTTTTGCAATCCAGGGTGAAGCCAGGAGCAGCTCAGAGCCTGCAATCCACCTCAGCCTTGCCTGCCACAAGGATTGCAAACAGATTACTTTGCCTGGGAGCAATCTATTTTTGGGTCCCAAGTTGTAATCCCAAATCACAAACCCTCTGTTGGTCAGGTGTAGCTGTGGAAAGGGGTTTTAACCCTTTAAGTGAGGCAGAAATAAGATGCACAGCTCCATGGGCGTCTGTCATGACAGGAAGAAAGAGACAAGTTTATTTAGAAACACATTTGGTTTTATAGTATGATTTGTAATTTTAAGAGTAGAGAAAAGGTGATTGGTTTAGAGAGAAGATATTTTATTCTTAGGGCTTGGTTACATATTACAACAGGTGTTTTATTTTTGTTATTAATTTTTTTTTAAATTTTGACCAAATTATCACTCTGGGAGAAATTCTCCCTGGCCTTGAGCTGGACCAGCTCATCGTCTGGGAACAGAGCTGAGAAGCTCCAGCCTGGAATACTTTTCAGGCTGTAATTTTCTTACTTTCTCAATATGTGTCCCACAGTCAGGGGGAGGGGAAATGTCGGGTGTGACATTAACATCACCCTGGTCCCAGATTTTTACACAGGGAGGGATCTCCCAGGCTTCTGAGAAATGATCCATGGGATGGAGTGAAGGGCAAACTCAAGTGCTTTGGGAGTGATTCCACTTTTGCTGCAGAGCAGGAGTGGTGGAGAGGAATTTATCAGGTCTCTCCAGAGCTTCTGCATCTCTAAAAATCTCTTGTGGACAGCCTGGGATTCCCTTCCTGCCAAAATCCAGCTGCCATCAAACCCCAGGAGGATCTCAAAGTCTCAAAAGCCTGACCACCCTTTCAGTGAGGAATATTTTTTTTCCTAGATCAGATATTAGGAAGGATTTTCTCACTGAAAGGCTGGCCAGGCACTGGAACAGGCGGATCAGGGAAGTGGTGGAGTCACCATCCCTGAGTGTGGCACTTGGGGACAGGGTTTAGGGGTGACCACGGTGGTTCATGGTTGGACTCAATGACCTTTGAGGTCTTTTCCAACTCTGATGGTTCTGTGATTCTGTGGAAATGCTTGGGAACTAAAGCATCTTGTCCTAAGCAGAGTGCAGTGATGTGTGAATGTGATCACTGCCAAAATAAAACACCCGAACATTTTGAATAGGGGAAATTCAATCCAATCACAGGTTGTGTCTGTTACCGGAATTTTCATTTATTCTGGCATTCTCAAGCACTGAGAATAGTCAAATCTGAGCTATTATCTCCATTTTGCTGCTATTTTAATTTGGGGTGTTTTGTGCTGCAGTGAATACTGAGACATCACAATATTTTTAGACTCTGCAAAATAACATCACTCTGAGGCAATGGCATGAACATTTGCATTTGGAAAATAGGACAGGTGCAGCTAAAGCATCAGCTGCAGGCAGAAAAAATTGTGGCATCAATACCTGGAGAATTACTTTAAAGTATTTTGCTAAACCTGGCTCATTGCAACTTTTCCTTGTCGAGTAGTCTCGTAAAAGTCCTTTTCCAAGGTACTGTGCTTCATCCAAACCTTTCTGAGGGTAAATCCTGTGGTTTGAACTAAATTCACAAAATCTCCTATGATCATTTTGCCAAAATATCAAATACCTGAGCATTCATGGTACGAAGGCCCCCTTGCCTTGCCAGGAACTGCCAGTCCAGTCCCACTACTCACTTTTCTCTACAACTCTGCTTAAAACCCAAAAAGAATGACACAACCAACAGCTGGAGCTTTGGAGCTTTTCAGATTTTTTTTTTTTTTTCCTTTGATTTGCTTGACCTTTTCATAGCTGGCTGAACATCACGAGGAAACCCCACACGGGATCAGGCATGAGGATACAACTGATGAAAGATCCATGGCCTGCAGCCTCTCCCCACTGGATGCATTCTTTGCTGTCAATACACTTTACTCTACCCTATTCATTATAAACACTTCCCTGAAGTCCCCAGGTTTTAAATACCATGTGTTTTCACTTCAAAACCCAGAATAAATCTCAATTTATTCTGAGTATGGAGCTTTTAGGCTCCAATTTTTTGCCCTAAGTGAATAAATCAATTTCCATTTAAGTAGTAGTGTCTTTCTCTCGCTGTTTGAAGCTGCAAGAATAGTTACACTTACTCTACACAGGAAAAAAATCACCTCATTGGGTGCTTTATAGACTTTGGTGCCAACTGAGTCACTAATTTACTCTGTCAAATCAAATTAATCTTGTCTCAAAATTCACTCTGTTATGGCCAACGGATCAGAGATGAACTGCAAGGAATTCATTGGAAGGCCATGCTCAGATTAAACAGCTTATTACAGAAAAACACTTGAAGAAATTAATGGAATTACGACAGGGTAAGATTCCCACTCAGAATTCACATCCAGAGAAAGGCCTGGAGTTTTTCAGCTTTGCTACACAAACACCCCAAGTTGAGAAACCTTCAATCATCCAGTTTAGTTTTAATTATAAAGTGGAACTGAGAGACATCATAATACAAATGATTCAAAAGTTATCCTGCCTTAATTGTACAATAATCAAGATACTGTTTGGAAATGCCAGCATTAGCTAAGCCAAAGCTAAATCCTTTGTACAAATCCTCTCCTCCAAACACTCGACTGGGCCACTTTGGATGCAGCACAGCTATTTCCATTCCAAACAGCTCTGGTGCTCAATGATTGTTTTCTCTTTAGCTCAGGAAAAGGTACCAGAACAAACAGAGGAGGTAAAGGAGTGCTGAATCATCCACTGATCCAAAGAACATCTTGGCATTGTTTTAACCTCTTCAAATTCTAGCAAGAACTTAAAAAAAAAAACCCCAAAAAAACCCCAAAGCCAAAAACCAAACCAAAACAAACACACACACAAAAAAAAAAACCCACAAAAAACCAAGAATACACTAGAAACCCCCCCAAAAAACAAAAAAAACCCAAAAATAAAATTTAAAAAAAAAAAACCAACCAAACCAAAGCAAACAAAAAACCCCAAACAAACAAACAAAAAACAAACAAACAAACAAAAAAACCCACCCACAACTAAACAGTTTCTAGGTCCTGAGTTCCCAAATAAAAAAAAAAAAATTTGCTCCTTCCTTTTTGAGGGACGAGGCACAAACCCATCAGGCACGATTAGAGCTTGATCCAGCCCGGTGAGCCCCGGCTGTCACACTGCAGGGCTGGCAGGATGCAGATAAATGCAGAGCAATGCCGGGCACAGCACCCTCCGTGTTCCTTTTATTAGCAACATTTAATGGCCTTGCCACTTTTTTTTTGCCATGAATTAGAGGCGCTCGCGTCTGACACTTAAGAAATTAGCGCGACACAAATCATCTGTAAAACGGACTTTTTAACACGGTGACAACTGATTTCAGCTTGCGAGGGAGAAAATTAGTCTTTTGTGAGCAGCCCTGAGAGCACTGAGCAAGAACCATCCTTTTACAAGGGAGCTGGGAATTTAGCAGGAGCACTCAACCCTCCGCAGAATCCGAGCTTTAATTTTTTATTCTGCAAAAGGAACTGGGAAGAATTTGCTTGAGGAGAATTTATAGAGATGTACTTTATACACCCAGTCCATAATACAGATGAATAGCTCTGGATGTTTACGGTATATTTAAGTACACTCATGGGACCCATCCCAACTTGATTCTGTAATATCAATTTTGTTATATATTTGCTGTGGGGAAGATGTTAATAGGCTGTTAAAACAGTCACTAGGAAAAAAAAAAAATGAATCAGCCTCATAAATCCTAAAGCATCTGATTTCGGTTTTATGTTTATTTCTTTCACTAGGATATCGAAAAGAAGAGTTAGATTCCCAGTAAATCTTTTATAGGTTACACTGGTTTATAGTCTTAAAATGATGGCACTCGGTAGTTAATTTTGCTGCTTGAAAAAAATAAAAAGGCAACGTTATCCCTATATCACATCTTCAGCTTAACTGCACGTTCTGCACCCACTGCTCTTTAAGGAATCATAACTTAAAGCCAGGATTTTCATTTCCCTCCCTCTTTCAGGTTTCCTTGAGGAAAACATTTGATGATTATGAAGCAGGTTATTTATATTTATATTTATATTTATATTTATATTTATATTTATATTTATATTTATATTTATATTTATATTTATATTTATATTTATATTTATATTTATGTTTAGAGGAGGAGATCAGGCCTGAGGGTGGATTACCCTGCCCAGGTGAGCAGCAGCATCACTTTCACCACAGTGACAGGGACAGCCCTGGTACAGCAAAGCCACAGGAAACCAAACCTGACACGAACCAGGCTACAAAAACCTGCTCCATCCATCCTTGCCCTCTGAAGTCCACAAATCTCCCAAAACCTTCCCAAAACCCCTCCAAAATTCCCTCAAACCCCTTCAGGACACCCCAAAACCTCTCAAATTGTGGGCTTGTCCCAAATTCAAGATGTTTTCCCCAAATTCAGGGGGTTTCTCCCAAATTCAAGATGTTTTCCCCAAATTCAGGGGGTTTCTCCCAAATTCAAGGTGTTTCCCCAAAATTCAGGATGTTTCTCCCAAATTCAGGGTGTTTTTCCCCAAATTCAGGGGGTTTCTCCCAAATTCAAGGTGTTTCCCCAAAATTCAGGATGTTTCTCCCAAATTCAGGGTGTTTTCCCCAAATTCAGGATGTTTCTCCCAAATTCAGGGTGTTTTCCCCAAATTCAGGATGTTTCTCCCAAATTCAGGGTGTTTTCCCCAAATTCAGGATGTTTCTCCCAAATTCAGGGTGTTTTCCCCCAAAATTCAGGGTGTTTTTCCCTCCTCCACAATCCCCCTGTAAACCTGCCTGTGCAAGGCAAACACAACAGAAGCAGCAGCACCAGGTTTGCTGTCACAAGGCTTGTGGCACATGCTGCAGCCAGGGCTGACTGGAAGAAAAGCCCACCCAATTCCCAAATTCAGCAGCCACCTCAGGAAAAGTGAGTTTTGTCCATTTGCATGAGGTTGAAAGGTTGGATTTGAGCTCAGGGGTTTGGGGAAATAATAGAAATGCACATTGCAGGTTAACATGCTCACAAAATAAATGACAGAGAAGGTTTTTGGCCATGCTATGTTTCTTTTTTAAAATTATTTCAGGGTTTTTTTTTTTCCACAGCAATACTTACAGATAACACCTGACACCACATACATGGCACATTTTACAACAGGTTTAGCAATGGAAGGATCCCTTGAGGTGAGACCTCCACTCCCCCAAATTTAATGTGCCATTCTCCCCTTTCTCTGCACACTCCTCCAGGAAGTCTGATGGATTTAATTTCTTAGTTTTTCAATCATGCAAAAAAAAAAAAGAATCTCAAGTGTTTTGAATCATGCAATGCAAACTCGAGGGAATTTTGCAAAGCCTTCAAGCCCAGGGATGGCCTCACCCCCCTCTGCTCCCTATGGCAGCCACATGACAATGAAAGGAAGAAACCAAAACAATTCCACAGCCAAATGCCAATAAAACTGACTGGATCTGGAGACACTATTGAATAAGAGATAAGTGCTGCTGAAGAAGAAGGAAATTTGCAGACACATTCCTTGTGGCCCAGTCTCTCCTGGTGGAGAGGAGCTGCTACTTTGCAAGGAAAAAAAAAAAAATCTCTCCAGAAGCTTCCTTCGCTGTTCCAAAAGCACATCAGAGCATATTTAAGAAGATTTTTTTGGTTCCTGAGTTAATTGAAGGAATTGGTCTGCAAGAAGGTAACTGCAGGTGAAAGGGGTAAATAGCTAAAGGTGAAACTGTCTTGCCTTTATTTCCTTCTAACACAGAGCTTTGCAAAACTGAATTTTCTCCATTTCTCTGCACAGGCTCTTCCTCTTCTGCCTCATCCCAAAGCAGCAGCTCCAGTTCTTTGGCCAAAAGGATGCTGAGGGCACTGCTGCATTTTCTGCATATCTGAGTTCATTCTGCCTTGCACTGAGCTCTGGCTGTAGCTGTCAAGGGATAACAAATTCCAATTGTGATGCAGGCTCACTCCCGTTTTGAGACACAATTTATCTGGCTGGTTTGGGGGTTTTTCTTTAGCAGCCTTTCAGCAGCCCTGTTTCCTTTGCCAGTCCCACAGGAAGGTTGCAGCAGCACCCTCAGTGCCTCCAGCAATGCCTGGCTGCTCTGTGTGCAACATCCTGGGCTGGGCACTTGTGTTTTGCAAGTTCTTGCTCTCCTGGGAGGCTCCACTCTAAAGGAATTATTGGTGCTTTGGGATAACCTTCTCTCCTGGCCACCAAACTGCTTGGCTACCACTCTAAAGAGAGATATAAATATTTTTTGTACCAGTTCGTTCCTGGAACAGATATTCTATTCCTTCTTCTCTCCTTATGCATCAGGGGGAATAATGAATTAATTCTGAGACAAAGAAGCACAGTCTCCCCAAATTCAGGCTGATCCCTGTCTCCTATCATAGGAAAACACCCAATTTGGCTGAAATCAATGTTTATTTCTAAGGAAAGCAACAACAACTTCAGAACCATCAAGGCCCTCATGCACTATTCATTATTAATAAGTATTCAGGTCAGCAGTGACAGCAGAAAACACCTCCTCCTTTGAAGCTCCAAACTCCAGTCCCCCAAGCCAATATAAAAATCTCATTTAGCAGTGTTTGGCTGTGTGACGAGTTGGAGGGACTTGTCTAAACATGATTTATGAATTCCATTGTGCTTTTATGAACTACCTGTACTCTTATATCTTGTGACTCTCTCTACTGTCTTATGACTCCCTTTTATTGTATTGGGCCTCACTGTTCTTATGCTAAGGACACCAGAGAATGGTTTTGGTACATCAGCTCTTAAATAATTGATAGTTAAGGACTACAAGATGCTGAATAGACCTGTCTGGGGAGAACAAACGACCTGTGGCACTCAAGAAAAAACTGTTTTCTCCAATTTCCTTGCAGAGCCCTGGGATTTGAAAGGTTGTGTTTTAGCCAGAAGCAAAACAAACACGAGATATTAGAGGGTTCTAAAAGCACGGAGTGTGAGTCACTCACTGAAGGGACTGGGAAGCAAGTCCACTCAGCAAAGGGAGTTTTTAGTGCTCAGCTCTGATTGCTAACTCAGAGCAAAGCTGGGCTTCATCCCTACCAGCTCCAGCTGAACTGTCCCACATCAGTTCCATCAGCAAAGTGAAAAAGTGTTTTTAGACAAAGCCACAGCAGCAAAACCCCCACCATAATCAGAAACTGAATGTGACCACCTGCAATCGGGAACAGGTTTCTGTTCATCTTTCATTTCCAAACTTGCCAGAGATGCAGTCAAAGCGAGGCCAGAAAGGTCCAACACTACAACTGACAGAGGGTAAAAGGGCTTTAAAACCTGCTGCAGTGTGCTTCTGCTGGTCTGTCTGTCTGGGAGGACTTTCGTGCTTAAATAAACAAGTAATATTTCCTTGCTGACAATTTATACAGGATTTTATGTTCCTAACAAGATTTCCAAGCCCTCCAGTCAGCTCCTGGAAGAGGCTGAGCTGACAGTACAAAGGCAGAGCAGCAGCAGCAGAAAGCAGAGCATAAATGATAAAACAGAGCTTGAAGCACTGGATGGGTTTGGCACAAGCAGCTCCTCCATGAGGGAACATTCTTCTGTGTAAACTTAGCCAAGAGCCTTTCATTTCAGCAAAATGGGCCCATCTCTAACATCTCTATTTTCTCCTCTTTAATGCCATCGTTTTGCCCCTCAAAACAACAACAGAAAATATCTTCTTACAGTTTAACTGGTTCCACAAACATAATTTTGTTTTGTAAACGGGAGGATTTGTCTGCTACATGAAAATTAGGAATCTTGAGGTTTAGGAGACATCCACACCAGGGTTTTGTGGAAGCTTTGCAGACACAAGAGAGACCCAAAGACGTGATCCCAAGAAAAATGTTCAGAGTGGAGGAACTCAGTCTGGTCTCAACTCCACACAGAGAAGATAAAGAGTTTTTCTCAGACTCCCAAAACCTAAAATTGTGCTTGGTTAGAGAACAGAACAGTCAAACTCTTCAAATGGATTCTTCTGTCCACCAGGGAACATGTTCCCACTGTAGAGAAGTTGGATTCCTCACTGCCACGTTGGAGAATCTTGGAATCCCAGAATCCCAGAATGGTTTGGGTTGCAAGAAACCTTGAAGTTCCACCCCTGCCATGGCAGGGACACCTTCCACTGTCCCAGGGTTCTCCAAGCCCCAATGTCCAACCTGGTTCTGGATATTTCCAGGGATCCAGGGGCAGCCACAGCTGCTCTGCTGGAAGTGTTGTACTAGGACAAAAGTTTTTCCACTTTCACAGACTTCTTACCCTGCTCTGTCTGAACATTGCAAATATTCCAAGAAAAAGCCAAAGCAAACAGGGCTGGGCTTTGTTATCTCAGCTGATAACCTGAGCTAAATAAAACATTTGAAATCCATAATTCTGGGAGGGTTTCTTAGATGTGCTGCAGCATTCCCATGGAAAGGCTGTAGGCATGACAGAATTCCATTTGGATTTATAATGGTGTTTTGTGTAACAGATAAACAAGAAAGGTCCACCCAAAAAATAAACTCTGTTTTCTTCTAAGAGCATGTTAACAATTAAATCAATCTGCATTTGTGAAGAAAACAGCTAAGAGCTGTTATTTAAATAACCTCAAAAGTAGAAGCTTTGGAGTGGGTTAAAGCCCACAAGATTATAAAAAAATAAGTTCTCTCAAGGCAAGAATTTGAAACGAGTCCTGCAAACACCTTTTAGATCATTTTACGAGTTCCACAAACAGGATTAATTTAGGATGTTTATTTTTAACAGTTCCTTTGTGTAGCAAAACTCAGATGATGAAGTGGTGGAAAACTAAACATGAATAGCAAATAATGATTGGGAAAGGACATAAAGACGCATTTAATAGTGAGGGAACATTTAAAAATAGTAAGTTAAAACAGACATCTGCACAAAACTCTGTGCAGGGTGACATCAGCTGCCACTAGAAAGGATGAGATAATCTGAAGTTATTTATACTCCATAAAATGATTGCTATTTTGAGACAATTTTAGGAGAAATATATGCCAGTGTTAGTTTACAGTGACTTTGTTTTGGCTGTGTCAGATAATTCCTGCAGGTTTAACAACGTCTGCTAGGAACATTCCTGTTCCTGTGCTAATGCTGAATACCCAAGCTGTGACTTAGGGGACAAATGGGATCTGTCAGAACTAAAAAAAAAATAGTTCTTCCTAAGAGAAGCAGGAATAGCTGAATATAATGATGAACTAGTGAAGGATTTGATCATCCTGCTTCAGTGTCATTGGGATATGACTGACTCATGGACTCCTGCAGAATTTACAACAGAGAACTCACATCCCAGGCAGAGCTGTGGGTGAGTTTAGCACTTATTTACCCCAAGGGGTGATTTTACTACCAAGTTCCAACAGCAGTTAGCCCAGCAGAGTAAGTTTCCTCTTTTAACTAAGATCCCACGGCAGCAATTAGTAAATAACCCATCCTTTCACAGCCAAACGTGACAGGCACACCGAGGTCATGGCAAAGATCTCTCTCAAATTGAGCAATTATTAAAGCAAGCACGGGCAGGGATGTTCTGGCGTCTGGAAAGTGAATGGAGTTTTGATCCTGACTTCCAGCACGCTGCAGATCTGAGCCTGTGTGTACAGAGCTCTTTGCCTGGCAGCACAAAGGGGAGCAAACAGAGCCCGGCTCGGAGCTGCAAATGAGCACAATCCTGGCTGCCCAGCTGAGCTTTTCTTCAGCCTGGCAATGCAGACTCTGCCCTAATGAGAGCAGCTATGGCCACACACAGAATATCTCCTGTTCATCACACCCCATCTGGGTCTGGCTGTGGTTTTTGTGGCTGTAACTCATGCCCAGCCAGGCAGTTCTGTTCAGGAGTCACGGAGCTGCAATCAGCTTCCTGCTGTGATTTGGGTTAGAGCTGAGTCTAAAAGGAAAGCACTGATATATTACAGGTGTGTCCTAAATCTGTTCAGAAGGGCTGATGTGATCTCACATTAAAGCATGTGGCCTCAAGCTCTGGGTGACATGGCAAGTGACTTGTGATACACGATACCACTACTGACCTTTGAATTGGACAATTCATAGGAAAAAAAAAAAAAAAAACAGGCTTTTTTTTTTTTTTTTTCCTGGCACATAAGCTGAACCAAAAGGGGAAAAGCTCCAAGCTGACATCATAAGGGAAGTGGTCTGTAAAGCTAAAAGTTCCAATTAGTAGCAGGGAAGTCACATGCAGTAAATTCTATCATTCTTTTGTTGTTTGAGATTTTAATTTCTGTGTATCCCATACACATGAGCTGCAGTGAGTGATCCTGGTGCTGGAACAATTTCCACACGTGAACACACATTCAGCTCTCATTGAGTTTCCAGGACTCACAGAACAGACTTGTCAGTGCCACAGGATTTTTCTCAGGGAATGGTCAATGCTGGGTTTAAGGAAGTCTCCAAAAGAAAACACTATCTGTGACATATGAATTTGGTTCACTACAATTAAGATTTAGTGTTAATTAAATAAAGAAGAGTCAGGAATGAACTCCTGGAAAGTTCTTATCCTGCAGGTGAACTTCTTCCTGGTGAATTTTTTAGTGCTGAATTTGATGACCCTAAAGTCCTTTTCCAATCATATCAATTCCATGATTCCAGTCTCTCACAGCACTTTTGGGGGAATACTGCACAGAAAAAGCAAACACAATATTTACCAAAATGAGCAGCTTTATGGATCTCCTCATTATTTCCATTTATAATGCACCAAGGGCTGTGTTTTAATTCACATTTCTTCACTAATTGAGGCAAACCATCTGCCTGGAAGTCTGCCTTGGATGAGGGCACAGCTCTGTGGCCACAGGAAGAACCTGGTGGCCTGACCACCTCCTCCAGGGCCCAACTGGCCATCAGCAGCCCTGCTCATTATCTGCCTCTTCCTGGAGAAGAGAGGAGCCAGAGCAGAGGACAGACAGATGGCACATTCACCACGGCCCAGAGCTGGAATTCCAGCACCAGGAGCAGGTCCAGAGACATTCCAAGAGGCATCAGCAGGACCAGCAGCGTCAGCTGACACGTGGCCTTTGGATTAATCACTTTCCAAAACATAATTGGGGTCTTGTTTTGAGTCCAAGCAAACAGAGAGGCGTTTATTGAGAAATGCTTTAGGACAAAGAGTTCCATTTTCGCTTATTTTGAACCTCAGAAACCAAACACTGGGCAATTATCTCTGATCACATTGCAGCCCTATGCCCAAAACCAGAATCTGAGTGATTAGTGATGCTGGACTTGCTGCTGTCTCAGTTCTCATTGATGTAAAGTGGGAACAGCAGCACTGAGTTTCATCACTGAAAGACTATTAAGGCATTAATCAGAATCAAGTGGCTGATTCAGGGTGTGTTTTGGAGGCTGTGCACACTGATCCTGCTCTGCTCCATTTTCAGCAGCAGTAAACTGGGGCATATCCACTGAAATCAGGGAAAACACAATAATTCTGCCCAGCTGAGCCCATGGCCTTTTTTCTCAGAAAACACTGATTAGAGACCAGAGTCTGAGAAGTTAATCACAATTTGTTCTAGGGAGTAGCTCTGCTCCTGTCCAATTCCCTGTCTGCAATGTTTCTACAGATCATTTTGAATTTTCTGTCTCAGTTTTCCTGTTTTTTAAAACACAGTTTTTGAGCCTCTTGCAGATTTTTCCTGCCTGCAGAGCCAGAAAAAGAAAAGGATTGCAGTGAGACTTCTCTCAGATTGGTCTTTCCTGGATTTAAAAGCCTTCAGGAAACATTTGAGGTAATCCAGAAAGATTGAAGAGTACAGATGTACCTCCCAGGATGCGAGGACTAATGCATGTAATAACTGTATTTCTTTAAAATGACTTTCTCAGGCAGAGTTAAAGGCATAGATGTAACTAAGGGATTGGACTCAGGCCAACTTGTAATGGCTCTGCTGTTTATCTTTTTTTTTTTCTTTATCCCCCTCAGCAGAAAGAGCAGAACAAGCATTTTACTAAGAGATTTAAGGTTTGCTTTCACTCCCTCTCTTACTCAGCCCTCCTGCCCCAAATATTGCTGGGTCACACAAATCAAAGCCTGAATTGCCTGAACCACAGCAGAACCAGAAAACCCTCTGCTCCAGCTATTTTTACTTTCTCTGTCTGCTAGAAGAAAGGGAAGATAGATTAGACAAAGTATTAATCAATATTTTAGTATTAATATATCAGAGTAGAAAAAGTTGTAGGTTATGCAGAGTGCAATTTAGCAGCAGCCACTGTCACCAAGGTGACTGAGATTTGTCTTATATAGAAGTGATTTTCTTAACATTTTTATCAGGAGACAGTGGAGCAGACCATGAAAAGAGTGGGGATTTGGGGTTTTTTTCACTGCTTTTCATATAAACACAGTTTTTGCTGCTTATCCACCTCTGCTGTGCTTACCTATACTCATAACTAGGGATTAAAGGCTGCCTTAAAATCCCTTTTCAGTCCTTATTAAACCCATAAGGAGTAAAATTTCTCCTGAGGTGGCTCATCCAAACAATGAAGCACCTACACAGAGCTCAGAAGAAAGTTTGGAACTCTGTTATGGATATTTTAAATCGTTCAAGGATAACACCACCTGCTTCTGCCCCTCTCCTGGAAAAGAGAAACAAACCCAATACAAAGCACAACTTCCATCCTGTGCAAAACAGGGAAAATCTCTCACTTAGCACATGGAGTGGCTCTCATGCTTCTGGATTTTTATCCATTTCAAGTTTTCAGGGCTTCTCCAGCCAGCAGCCTGCCACAGTAACCTTTAGAACACTAATTTCCATGGTATTTTAGAGATATATTTATATATTAACATAAATAAATTTATTATTTATTTATATTCATATATATTGAGATAGATATTTCAGATGCATGGTTAAAAAGCCTCAAATGCCAAGCACAGAAGGGATTCAATGCTGCTTTTCCTACCATTCCCATTCCAGTCTAGGGCAGTACAGCAGCAGCCCCTGAGCCCTGCCTAAGAGGACAGACTTTTTTTCTCCTACTCTCTTTATCCATGTGATTCCAGCTTATTTCCCAGTGCCTGCTCCTGAGTTAAATTCTGCTTTTAGAAATCCAGCCTCTTCCCATCATCTCCCAAAGTAATTTTCAAGGTTAACCACAGGAAAGGCAGGTGAATTATGTGGAAACCATCACCTGCAAACCCTTTTTTCAGGTGCTCTGCCCCACCCTGGCCATTTGCTCAGCATGTGCTGTGGCACTGGACACTCACAGCACACTCCTGACCACAAAATTGCACAAAGAATTCAGATTTATGCAGTGCAACAATAACCAGCTTCACAGCAAGGCTTGCGCGGAGCAAATAAAGATGAAAACTCTCCTGTGTTCCTGCCAAAATCTCTGGCAAACAAAACAACCCCGTAATAGAATCCTGCTTGTAAAAATGCTTCAGGGTGCCCGTGTTCCAGAGCTGGGAGCATAATAAATGAAGGAGTGGATGCCTAGGACAAAACCCTGTGGGATACCTGAGCCAACCCAACAGGTGGAGAAATTGAAAACAAATTGATAGCCTTGGGAGAGGAAATATTAGAACCAAGCAATTATAGTGCCAGACTGTCTGGGATGAAAGGCAGGCAGAGCCAGCAGTGATTTGCATGGGAGCAGCACCAGGAGTGGAGTGTGTCAGGTGATGTCCCAGGGCTTTTCACAGCACTGGAACAGCAGAGCACGCAGCAGCTGAAGGGAAAGAGGGAAAAAAGCAACCAGCATCAAAATTCACACCCCAAACCAAAAGCTGGAGTGTGTTTGAAAGCAGGACAGAGTGGGTTTGTCATGTGGGGCAAACAGGAGGTGGCTGGTTTGGGTGTCAGCCCCACGGTGCCTGTGCTCTGAGGAACTCAGCAAACCCAGTTGTTTCCACAGCACCCAGGAAACCCAGCCTTGCCCAATGGTTCTGCTCTCCAGCACAAGGTGAGGAAGCAAAGGAAGGAGATCCCTGTTTACACAGGCTGCTCCTTCTCCCTGTTCTCGTTATTTTACCTCTGCACCCTCCCAGCCTGCACGGCTGTCCCAGCTCTCAGAGCAGCAGGAAGGGATATAAACCATTCATTTTCATTTTCAGTCCATATCTCCTGATGCAAACAGGCACTTGAGCCACTCTCTTCCTCTCTGCCTGATGGACAGATTCTGCAGAATCAACCAATGATAGCTTTAAATTGTGACCTTTGGTTGAATACACCTTTTCTGGGACAAATCTATAATTAACTGCAGCTCCAGCCCCACTGCCAGCTCTGTGCTGGTCTGTCTCAGTGCTTTGTGCACCACTAAGGTGCAGAAAATGCCACACTCCATAACTGGCTGCTCAAGGGTCTATTATATCAGAGAAAAGTGAGCCCATGGACACTTCTCCACAAGTTTTCCATTTTCCCCTGTGCCTGGGTGTGGAGTACAGGGGGTGTCACCTGAGCTCTGAGCTCCTTTCTTGAAGGGAAGGGTGGTCCTGTGGTAGGAATGGGAGGAAATGGGGTAAGAGTGCTCCAGATCAAGGCACACAGAATCACTGAGACTGGAAAAGAACTCCAAGATCACCAAGTCCAACTCCCAACCATCCCTCCTAAGGAGTCAGGAGCTTGGCACAGGAAACACGAACACAAAGTTTCCCCAGGAAAATCTTCCTCACAGATGTATTCTGAGGACTTCACATTTTGCAAGCAGCTACCCAATGGAAAATGCCAGAGAAGCACTCTCTGTAATTACTATTTTACCACTTGAAAAGCTTGGCTGTGTCAGAGCAGTGCCTCAATTAAGTTGAAATGCAGGACTGCTCCTGATGGTGCAACGGTTCTGAATAATACCATAAACCATTTGCCAGGCTGCTGGAAACGTGCTGATTATGAGCACAAATACACTCTGATTTCCTCCTGAGCACTGAGGCTCAACACATTCACTGCATGGGGAACCAGGACAGCTCCTGCCTTTTTGAATATAACTTGATGTCATTTATGCTTCACATCAATGTAGCTCCACTCCGAGCAGCAGGAAGAGGTGCTTTGGAAATTTCTGCCTATTTCCCAAAAAAAAAAACCATCTCATGTGGAACTGCCAGAGCTCCCCCTGACTGCTGGGGAAGTCAAGGAACTTTGTGGGACAACAGAGGATTGAAATGAAGGAGCCAGGAAGCTCCTGGAGTCCTGCTGACTAGGCTGCACTAATTAGAAAGGCTTGGGATTCAAATAATGCTGCAGGAGACTTGACTGCAGACAAGATGTGATGGAACAGGCAACTTCTGCAAGGATTTCAAGAGATTCTCCTGTGCAGCTGCATGCAGGAGAGCAGGCCAAGAGCAGAAATGCAGGAGCAGTCACCTCCTCTGCTGAGATGGGTGAAGCAGGGCAAGGGGATGATTTAGGGATCACCCCTCACGTTACAGAGCTCCTGTGGAAGGATCAGATTCATCCTTTGCTGCTCGAGAAGCACAAGGCACAGACAACAGAAAGAAGGAAGATTTCATCTACTTGTTTGCCCGTGGAAGTAGAGATTGCTTCCCTGTCTTCTGAGCAAAAGAGAAAGCATCAGTCAGCTGCTTTTGTCAAACATCAGATCCAGAAAAAGAAATCTAAAATATTTTTAGTGGTTCCTTTTCCAGGATGAAGTAGCTACATAACCATAAAAAATTAAAAGCTTTGACTGGAGAATGTTTCCATCGTAATTAAGGATGATTCCCTCATTTTAAAGAGTGTAAAAATAAGCAAATACAGAGAGTTTCAGAGTAGGGCTTGAAGAAAATGTTGTATCTGGCTGATTTCTTGAAGCACACTCATTTTAGCTGCATTATTTGCCATGCTATGTAGCTGTGATGTCCAGCTATTACCTCTGGACTTAGACTTAAAATATTGTGAATTTATACTTAGCATAAAAAAACAATAGTTACATGTCCTGTACACCCAATGCCAACATTATTCTTCACCTCAGATGCTCAGGGCTCTGAATCTGGGCTCCACACAAGGACACCTGAAGGTTTTCTGTTAAATATTTCCTAACCCTAAATGAGAACAGCGAGCACTGCCCCAAAGCCAAAGTTTGACAGAGATCTGCTTCATTTTGTGCCCAAGTGTTAACCCGGTGTCAGACAAAGCTGTGCACAGCAGAGCCACCAGCTCTGACAGCTCAGGGCAGCCCCTGCAAGCAGAGTTTGTGGCAGCCAGGACCCTGCACAGGATTTGCTGGTGCAGCTCAGTTTGGCATTGGCGTTACCCTTGACAAGATAAATCAGATTAAAATGTGCAAGTAGCCACTGGGTCCGGAGTTTGCTGAGAGTAAGAGAGTTCTGAACATGTTCATTTTGGCCACTCAGCTGGACAAGGGACCCTGGGGGAGCATAAGTCCACATTAAGCTGTTGTAAGGAGATATAAATCTCCTCTGACTGGATGGCCACTGGCTATTAAGTGGCTCCATAATAAATGTTAATCATTCTGGACCTGATGGAGGATTAAAAGAGTCAGCCTTACTTTTGTGTTTGAAGCTGGGGAAGGCTGAGGGTGCCCTGACATTGATCAGTGCAGGAGCCAGGTGGCTGCTGGGGTTTGAGGCAGGATTCACTCAGCCCGGAATAGCTGAGATTCCAAGGATTCCTAAACCCTTCCCAAAACACATTCCTCAGCTTTCCACATTCCAGCATCATGGCTGATACTTCAGCTCCATTTGCAGATTTATTTCTTGGATCATTCAGCACTGGAAAGCTCCCTTTAAGGCATGTTATGAGATTTTTCAGGGACAGTAGTGTGGGAGAAATATGAGGTGGGGGTGATTTAATGCCCTTTGAGCATTAGATTCCATTCATACTGCTTCATTTTCCTGCCATAATTATCCCAAAGTTTTAGGAAGCAGCAAATGGCTGAGCACAAAAAAAAATAATAAAATAATAATTTAATTTTTTTTTCATTAAAAATCCTCCTGGTCTGTTCTATTTATAAAAATATGCAGTTAAGATGATGTTTTCATTCATTTCATTATTTGCCTTGTTTATGGAGTAATCTCTCACCCCATTCTTTGTATTTCTGCAGTGAGTTCCTGGTTGTTTGGTTTCTCCATTTCAATTCTTTCCAAGCCTTCATGCAGTACCCAAAAGGAAGGGGGATGTTAATGTGAGCCATGTATTTATAACCACTTTGCTTCAGCTTGTAAGTGACAAATACTCCTTGTTTCTAACATTCCCTCGAGCCTTCTGTAGAGTGTGATTTCTTATTTTATATGTAAAAACCTCAATCTCTGTTCTTCTACAGCTCCCAATGAATCTCTCTAAGTAATACATGGACATGAACACAAGTAAAATTGCCAGTCCAGAGCTGGAGGCAAAAAAAATTAAATTTATTGATAAATGATGCTAACTAGACCTGGCATTTGACCAAACTTGTTAAAACAATCAGAATATCTGATATCATTAAACCTAATAAAGATGAAATATCCAGGATTCTAAATTATACCATGCACCCCAAGATTTATCTTCAACATAATGGTGCTGAACTAAGCTGCCTTGATCAACTCTGAGCATGGTCTTGTGTCCAAACTAACAGCTACTGCAAACACAATTAAAGGTTAAAAATTAATTAAAATTGCGAGAATTCATATTTTTACTAATTCTGGAATTCTGCAGCATTGAAAAACAAAATAGATTGGAATCATTCAAGAATCAGAGTCTTACTTTTTTTCACTAAGATCCTGTGTCTCAACAAACCCTGAAAAAAATCCATGAAGAAACATTTCTGCTGTATAGCAACACCTGGGTATGACAAAAATTCCCCCTTCCTGCTAAAATTCATGGGCAGTTTGTTTGTTTTATTAGTGGAACAAGGTTTGTCCCAGCTGAACCAGGCAAAACCTCAAGGAAAGGGAAACCAACCCCTTAATTCTGGTTCAACATTCCTGGAGATGTCTGCAAGGAATCCAGGAAAATATGAAAAGTCTTGCTGGTAACACTCCTGAGGCAGCAGGCAAAGATCCCTCAAAACTCAACCATGTGAAGACAAACTTCCCTGTGTGACCTCACAGAACATTCCATACATCAATTCCTCCAAAACAGAGCTGAAAATCCAGACCCGGAATAACAGGAATGGGACTGCACCATGAAATCTACCCAGAGCTGGATGGGAAGCAGAAGGGCTGAGCTGGACATTGGGAAGGAGCCACTGGAAGGGACTGGGAGAGCCCACAGCCCTGGGGAATGTTGGAGTCAGT
This sequence comes from Acridotheres tristis, assembly GCA_037013685.1. Classification (NCBI taxonomy): domain Eukaryota; kingdom Metazoa; phylum Chordata; class Aves; order Passeriformes; family Sturnidae; genus Acridotheres; species Acridotheres tristis. The sequence goes on along the minus strand of CM072899.1, from coordinate 2,572,469 downwards.
AAAGTCAGGAGTTTCTCTGAATCTTTTAGAGAGAGAGATCAGAGTGCAGGGATTGAGTTAAAGCCTTTAGATGGATTGGAGTATGTTAAGCCTCTCACACAGAAAGCAGAGGTAAAGGTTTAGGTTGTAGTATAAGTGAGTTAGTAATTGAAATAAGTTTTAAGTACTTTTAGTAAGTAAAAAGTCTTAAATGCCTGAGAAGTAGTACATGATCTAGTGAAAGTTAAAAAACATACTGGTGTTTCTTTAGAAGCTCCAAGAACCTGGCTTCAGACATAATAGAGTTAAGAATATTGCTTCCATTTTTCAGATAGAACAAGACAGACCATGTATGCAGCCTATACATAGCCTGGCGTGCTAAGAAACCAGAATTCTAATGGGTTAAGGAGTAGTGGTCTGAGTGTCTTAACTAGTTGGAAAGTTTCTGTAAAAGAACATAAATTAGGGAGAGCTGGGGCTCTATGCCATGGCTTCATGCCACGTGCATTTTGCCACTTGCTGTTTGCCATTGCTTTTGTCACTTGCTTTTATGCCACTGCTTTGATGCCATTGCTTTTGCTTTGCTTTTGTTCCTGCTCTCACCGCTGACATCAACACCCAAAAAAAAAAAAAAAAAAAAAAAAAAAAGGAGCTGCCCTGCTCCTCTGTCCTCTGGCCCTGCTGGAACCACTGGGAGCTTCTGCTTCTGTTTAACACTCTGAGCTAGAACTTAGCATAGACTCTGTTGTCAGAAACTTTTGCTTTTTGAAACTGATGTGCTTCTACAATAAATAATTTTATAATAACTATTAACTGCTTCGCTTTTTATAAAAAATATATAACCCAACAGTGTGGGTACCCCAAAGGCACCCAGAGGTTTACCCAAACCCCACAGGGACAAACTTCCCAGAGCGGGATGAGGTTGGAATGAGGAAGTCTGGAAGAGCTGAGTGGGTGGCAAGGACCCATCAAGCAGCAGAGAGGTTTCTGCAGCTCAGCTCTGCCCTGTTCTCTCTACACAAACTCTTAGTTCTGGTTTCCTTTCTCTCACTCACTATGCAAAATTTCCTACCAGAGAGCGAATTTGCAGGGAATCAAGGCCATTGTTTTATTGGGCTCTCTCAGTGGCTGCTGCTTATCCCTTGCACAAGTGATAATCCTGTCTTTGTCATTTGCCACAACCCAATGCGATGTCACAAATGAAATTATGACAAACATCTGGATCCAATGAATCCCCACGGAACAAAGGCCCTGTTCTCATGCAGATCAGTTCAGTAATAAAAATTAAGAAAAAAAGCCATAAATCCTCTGGAAATACACTGTAATGGATGAGCAGAATTCCCTCTGGATAAAGGGAATTGTCATTGTACATTCCCATGCCACATCAGCCAGGAGATTTCAAAAGAACAGATCTGTTTTCACTGAAAGGTATCCATTTGAAATGAATGTAAGCCTTTTATTTGTGACTGCTGCCAAAAGCTTTGTGTCCTATGACAGCCATTTCCACTGAGCTTGACCCATTTGCATATAAAGCTAATTGAAAAGAAGACATTTGGGGGGTTTTGTTAAAAAACAGTAATCATAATCTTTAAAAAATTACCATGGAATAGAAACGTTCTGATGAAAAAACAATATGTGAATCTTAAGATTTTTTTTGTTATTTCTGCTAAAGAGATATTCTTAAAATAAACCATTCAAAAATTATTTTTAAAAAGGATTAAGAAATGTTTCCTTGATATTTTCAGGCTGATTATTATGAAAGGGAATGGAAAGAGTTCCAGGGCCTCACCACCTTCACACGGAAGAATTTCTTCCTAATAAACTAAATCTCCCATCATGTTCATCATTAAGGAATGCACATCTCCATAGATTGGATTTAACCTGTGCAGTTTTCCAAAATTTCCACCAGATCAGAGACAAATACAGTACACAGGCCATAAAAAAACATGGTTTTTGGGGGGAGAGGTTTGCACTAAACTCCTTGTGATCCAACAAACCTGAATTTTCCCCGTATTGGAACACTCCCAATGTTTTCTGTCACACAGCTGGAGCTCAGGTGCCTTCCCAGGAGCAGTGGGGATGGGAAATGGTCTCAAAGAGGGATCAGCCCAGGTAAAAACCCCTCACCATCCCCTCTGAGATGTGCCAGTTCCCAGCCTGAACATGCACATGGGATTACAGAACCATTTAGGGTGGAAAAGACCTTAAAGATCATCAAGTCCAACCACTGCCAAGCCCCCATTAAACCACATCCCCAAATCCACATCCCCACATTTCTGAACGCTCAGCTTGGGGTGGTGGAACGATCCAAACCCACAGTTTGTCCGATTTATCCCCAGTAAAAAAAGGCTGCCTGTAAAGCAATAATCTGCAGCGAGTTTCCAAGCTCGCATTCAGCATTTCCCAGCCTGCAGGAACATCTCGGGCAGCAGAGCCCTCCCTAATCAGCTCGCCCTGGAATTTGCTCACAACAACGTTCTCCTTTCTCACTTTGACAATTCTCATTAAGGGCTGCCTTCCCTGCACCTCCGTGTGGAAAGGCTGATGTGAGCTGCATGCTGATCCACTGCAGGCTGCAGCTCTCGAATTCAGCCCAAACCTTCGTGGGAAGAGAGGGAAAAGCATTTCAAGAACCTTTAAGGGGCGAGGGAAGGAGAAGGGGGACACACGAGCTGCAGAGGGCATTGGGATGGACACAGGAACACGGGAACAGCACCCTGAAGTTCCCACTTCTATCTTAAAATTTCCCTTTTCCAGGCCAAACTTTCAGCATGAAAAAGGAAGTTTGGATATCCAAATATCCACTGTTACTAATCTCACTAATACTCAATATATTAATATCTAATTACCTAGCAGCTATTTTCAAAAAATTCCACAAATCCCAAAGGTCCAAATGTGGCTTCAGAGGTTAAGGCAGGAAAATCAGGCACACAGCAGCTCAGACTTTATGCTGACTGGGAATTTGGCCACAATTTTAAAGTTTTGAGTAAGCAAATCTGAGTTGTGGGTATTTCTCTACAGAGAACAGTTATTTGTCAGAACAGAGTCCTGATGGATGAAACCATAAAGGAAGAATAGTAGCTCTGGAAGATAAGGAGATACTTCAATCAAACATTTCCATCGACTAAACATCTTTTTAATGAATAAGAGCAATTAAGTGTAACTCTGACCTGCTCTGCCTTTTTTTTTTTTTTCAAGTGACTAATATATTTTGTTAATAATTTCCTTTTCTTTTTAAATGCACGTGAAATCTGCATTTTTCATGTCAGTGATGAGCAAGGCAACACACAGATCTGACAATTCTTGATTTGACAGAAAATACTGTTTTCTCAAGACCAACATACCCACAAACATAGATTATGTTTGGGAAATCCCTCATCAAAACGGTTCCAAGCAACAACACATCTGCTCTTATTTACAGACATAAAAAGATGCAGCTCCCCATCAACAGGCAGAGTCATTAATTCTGATTTATTCTTTGCAGGCTCTAGAAGTATTTCAGAGGCCACCCCCTCCCCATTCACACAACTCTCCCCTCCTCATTGTTTCAAAAAACCTTCAACTCTGGGTGGAGAAACACCTTGGTCAAAATCTTCTTGCTGATTATTTTCACCTCAATAAGTAAAGATATCGTTTATGCCTTCAAATTCAGTCTGGTTTGCATTTTAAAGTGGTTTTTTTGTTTGGTTTTGGGGTTTTTTGGCTTTTTTTGGCTTTTTTTTTGCTTGATTTGTTTTTTTTTGGGTTTTTTTTGTTTGTTTGTTTTGTTTTGCTTTTTTTGTTTTGTTCTGTGTTTTGGTTTGGGTTTTTTTTGTTGTTTCTGTTTTTGGTTTTTTGTTTGTTTGGGTTTTTTTTGTGTACACAATTAATTGAGGGGGTTCAAACCACACATTAATGGCTCCTGCAGTTACGTTACAGCTTGGTGCAACTTGAAAGTGTTCACAGAAGAGCAAAGCAGATTTCAGTGCCCAGAGCATTTGCACAGGTTCATCTCCAGCCTTGAATCCAAATGCCAAGTGCCAGAAACTCCCTCTGGGGATGAAACATGTGAATACTTTGTCTTTTTAAACAGCTGAGGGAATTTATTTTCATGCTTGGGAGATAATCAGGATATCCCTGGCTCAGAATTTGGATGAGCCATTGCTTGTGAAGAGCTTTCTGGTATTTTTAATGATCAGCACTGATCAATGACTGCTCTGCTTCAAGGCACAGCTCCAAGGAACAGCCACAAGCCCCTGCTGCCCATCCCTGACCCAGCAGAACCCTGCACAGGTTCTGTGGGGGAGGAAAAGGTGAAAATGGATGATCAAAAATCATCAAAAGACCCCTAAGATTATAGAGGCCAGCTGGCAACCCAGCAGCACCAGGATGTTCACCACTAAACTTTGTCCTCAAGTGGCATAACCAGACATTGCTTGAACACTTCCAGGGGTGGGGACTCCACCACTTCCCTGGGCAGCCTCTTCCAGAGCTTGACAACATTTTCCATGAAGATTTTTTTTCCTAGTATCCAATCTGAACCTCCCTTGGTACAAAATGACTCAGTTTTCTCCTGTCCTGTCAGCTGGGAGAAGGCACTGACTGCCCCTCACTCCAGCCTCCTGTCAGGGGTCACACACTTGTGACCTTTTTTCCCCACCAGTGACACAAAGAACCCATGGCTAGGCAGTTAAAAGTGTTTTAGAGATGCAGACATTGAAAAATCCAAACAAACACAACTCGTGACGGTGACAGAGAAGGTGTCACTGGCATTGATGTTCCACATGTTGGGAAAGGCAGGACACGGTGGCTGCCCCATTAATTGGGCACCATTAACCCTGAGTGCCAGCTTTAACCCCCAAACCCCTGCAAGGCTCCACATCAAGAGGAAGCAAAGAGCTTTACAATCCCAGGGGGAAGAGAAGCTGGGGATTTTCAGAGCCAGGAGCCTGCAGAGCAGCTGAAGGAGTGCTTGGATTCAGGAGACAAATGCAGCCTCCCCAGAGCCAGCCCAGCAGGGGAGGGCATCAGGTCACAGCTCCACGGCACTGACGAGGGAATGACTCAAATGCACTTCAAAGTATGTCAGTATTTGGGAGGCTGGCAGGTATGGGAAAAATATTTACCATAAACAGGAGGAGGAATTAAACAGCCTGCCCTGAACTGTACCACAGCTGGCTGAGCTGGAGAGAAGGTGTTTGATAGTGGTGAGACACCTCTGTGGCATTGCTTTGCTCATCTCCTTACAGTTCTACTGATGCCTTAGGATTTCAGCTTTTATATTTTTCATCTATGTGTAATCCTGTAATTCTTTATTGTATAACTCCAAACTCCATATCCAGCGCTGGCTGCTGCTCTCCCATTTGGGGCAGACACAACAATTCCTCTCCAGGCTGGGAATCAAGGACACCTCACTGCCTCAGGCCCCCAGGGATGGAAACAAAAGTGAGTTGGGGGCAGCAAACTTGGGGTAAATGACTTCATTACCTGCAGCTGTAATTGGAAGATTAACCCCCAATATGCAAATGGACCAAACTTATAAAAGTGTGAAAACCTGTGACCCATCATCCAGGGCTTTGTCTACCCTAAATGTACCTGAAGCCCCTTCAATAAACAGAACAGCTTTTAATTCCCTTAATTCTGTCTGGCCTCTGTTTTTAGGTAGCCCCAAAAGGCATCACTACAGAACCCACGGGTTTTACCATCAGGTCACTCCTCCCTGGCATCCCTTTATCCCAGTTCAAGGTCAGGGCATTCCCAGCAAACTCCTCGCTCTGTTTTGCCAAGTGTGACATTTCTGGCTGGGAACACATCAAGGATTTTTTGACAGCCCATCCCTTCCTCCCCCCTCTCCCAGGAACTGCCCTCCAGAACAAGAACCTGACACAGCTCACGTTGGCTCTGGAGCTGCTGGGAAGGCACCTGGGCATTGTGAGGATTCCGTGCCTCCCTGTAATTTGTGGGAATGTGCTCCCCATCTCCCCTGCGTACTAACGATGTGCTATATGCAGAAGAGATGGATGGCATTGAGTAAAATCTTTTTGGATGATCAAGAGGAAAAATGAGGAGCAGAAATGTAAGGAAAGATCCTTTCACCTGCCTGTGATCACAAAAATGTTGGTGAATGGTAACAGCAGTTTCTGCACCAATATAGACCCCATGTAACTCTGCAGGGATGGCTCTAATTTCAAGGCTTTCTCATTTGTATGATAGTGACAATGATGGACAATGTCCCCAGCATATAAAATACAAGAAATAGAACTTAAAGACCAGATTTACCTGATTTCTTACCTCTTACATTCCACTTAACCTTTCTACCTGTATTTTTTGGTCGAATCTAATATGACAAACAAATAGTATTGAAAGAGATTTACCATTTTTGTCTTTTTTTGAGGGGAAATATTAAGCTGTAAAGCACTGCTGTTGGCCTTTAATAAAAGGTGAAAATGCTGTAAATGACATTCAATCCACTGCAAGACAGAGGAGAATTTAACTACCTGGCTCAGAAGAGTGAGTTATCTAACCTGGCATATTGAATTATTTTATATATATATATATATATTTAATACTGAGGTATTAGACACATAGATATGAAGAAGAAATCCTTCCCTGTGAGGGTGGTGAGGCCCTGGCAAGGTTGGACAGGGTTTGGAGCAGCCTGGGATAGTGGAAGGTGTTCCTGCCCACGGCAGGGGTGGAATGGGATGGGATTTAAGGTTCTTCCAGCCCAAACCACTCTGTGATTCTGTGATGATTTTATGAGACTGACATTGCATCCAAAGCTGCTTCTTTTGTCCTGCTGGGAAGCTGGAATGCTGTAGGTAGTGAACACTGTAAGCTTTTATGAGAGGATAACTAGGAAACAGCTTTTATTATTCCAATAAATACCATTTGCATTCAGACAGCACTAAATAATGTCCACAAACACAGGAAAATAGAGTCACTGGCTGAGAGAGCTTGCAGTGGAAAAGACAAGTTTTATTTACTTTTTAGAAACCTTTTAGTTCCTTAAAGCAGCAAAATATGATTTCATAATTATTACCTTATGCTGTCCTGACATTTACATTACCATACAGTGCTGAAAGCCAGAAAATACCAACTGTTCTGCAGAGGATTTTGTTCTCTGCAGGGTAAAAAATCTATTAACTGCATTCAGACCTGTATATATATATTATTAAAAAAAAAAAAAATACACTGGTGGATTGCAGGATTGGGAGAGCTTGGAGGCTGAACTCTATGTGGAGTTGCAGAGTGTGGATCAATGAAGGAAGGTGGATTTGGAAGGGTCAAAGGGGTTTTATGAAATCCCCTGTTCCAGGGATAGGTGACCTGTACTCAGGAACTGGGCTGAGAGGGGGATGGAAAAATGTAACAAAATTTAAGATGCATTCCTGTTTTTCTCTATTTCTTGGTGCAAAGGTCTGAGCACTCCTGGGAAAGTGTGTAGATCTGTATAATGATCAGAAATATTGCACTGCTCCATATTGCCATCACTTCCAGGATTCTATACACTGTGCCCATGGAAGGGGATGATAAGGTGGGAATTAGAGCCTGGGACTTACTCCAAACCCTTTTATATCCCAAGCAAGGTCTCACCTCCAAGGGTCACCCAGAGCCCTGGTTCTGCACAGAGATTTAATCAATCCCCTCCCAAACTCTGCATCACTGCTCACACCAGTGACATTTAGCAGGGATTGGGAAGGGCTTAGAGCAGCACTCCTTTTCTAATGCTCCCTGGACTGAGGAATTTAACCTGGAAAAGGTGAAATCCTCACTTCTGCTGCCCCTCAGAGCCACAGCATTTCCCACTCCGAGCACTGAGCACTCAGGGCAGAGGGGCATGAGCAGCAACAGCTGCTCCCCCATGGCAAAGGGACATTCCCCAAATCCAACCACCGTGAATTCCCTCTGCCTTGAGCCTGGTGCTCTCTGCTGACCCCTCATCCTCAGGAGTGAGGATGGAATGGGGATGGAATGGGGATGGAACGGAGATGGAATAGGGGTGGAACAGGGATGGAACAGGGATGGAACAGGGATGGAATAGGGATAGAACAGGGATAGAACAGGGATGGAACGGAGATGGAATAGGGGTGGAACAGGGATAGAACAGGGATGGAACAGGGATGGAACAGGGATGGAACAGGGATAGAACAGGGATGGAACAGGGATAGAACAGGGATGGAACAGGGATGGAATAGGGATGGAATAGGGATAGAACAGGGATAGAACAGGGATGGAACAGGGATGGAACAGGGATAGAACAGGGATAGAACAGGGATGGAATAGGGATGGAACAGGGATAGAACAGGGATAGAACAGGGGTGGAACAGGGATGGAACAGGGATAGAACAGGGATAGAACAGGGATGGAATAGGGGTGGAACAGGGATAGAACAGGGATAGAACAGGGGTGGAACAGGGATGGAACAGGGATGGAACAGGGGTGGAACAGGGGTGGAACAGGGATAGAACAGGGGTGGAACAGGGGTGGAACAGGGATAGAACAGGGATAGAACAGTCCCACGCTGTCTCAGCTTTGCCCAGACCTTCACTCCTGGCACTGGATGGGTGCCATCACCAATTAATTCATTTCTCAACTGATGATGGGGGCCCAGATATCTATTCCTCATGGCCAGAAGTTGGGAAGAGCTGGCACAGGGTGCCCAGAGCAGCTGTGGCTGCCCCTGGATCCCTGGCAGTGCCCAAGGCCAGGCTGGCCATTGGGGCTGGAGCAGCCTGGGACAGTGGGAGATGTCCCTGCCATGGCAGGGGTGGCACTGGGTGGGATTTAAGGTCCCTTCCAACCCCAAACCATTCTGATAAAAATCACAGCAGCAGCTCTGGATGAGGGATGCATTTCTTTATTCCACACAACACCTGGCTGGGCCAGGAGCTTGTTCCCCACTGCCCTGGCAGGCTAAAGCTCCATCCTTGTCCTCCTGACACGAGGAGGTGCAAGGTTGTACCTCTGTGTCCTCGACTCCAAACGTGGCCAGGCAATGTGTGGCAGTTATCTTTAAATTAGAAAATAATTTAAAGCTGCAGTCCTGACACTCCATCATGCAATGGAGAGGCCAGCACAGCCTCATTATAGATAAAAATCACAAATTAAGGTGTCTCCTCTCATTGACTGAAGAGTTTCCTTCAGAGATAATTCAGAACAGAAATCTAATTTTTGTGCTCTGAATTTTCCCTGTCCCCCTTCCCATCACTGTCTACTCTGGCAATAATGGGAAATTATCCATGTCATCCACATCAAGCATCTCAGGACATCAGATTTGCTTGTCCTCTTTGTTTCTGGATTAATTATTAGCTGGATGGTCAGAACAGTAAATTTTGATGCTCCACAGTTTCCACAGCACTTCAGTGTGAGAGAAATGGCTTTGTTTCTAATTTAGAAGCAATATAAAACTTTTTGAAAACAAGGATAAGTGTCAATTTTCCTAAAATTAAAATCCTTGAGTTTACAGTGAAAATACCACAGCACAGGTAAGATGATTTATGTAATTAAAAATACTCATGTACTATTAATAATCTTAATTTGCATGAGTATTAGGTCATTTTTATGTAATTAGCTGAAGCAGAAGGTTTTTTTGTCAATTAAACTAATTGTTTTTCACACTAGGTGTAGACTGAATATTGATCTTTTTTATTCAGCTCACTTACATAAGCAAATGAGATCTAATTGCATCCTTACCACATCATTACTCAGTTATTGTAAATTACAGAACATAGATTCTCTCACACAATAACACTTTCTTTGTGCTATTGCTGTTGAAGGGATGCTGCTTAATTTGGGAACTTCAAACTCTGTTTTCCATCTGTCGATTTAGGACAAATTTGCATTGTAGAGTTTGTCTCCTTAGTAGTTAAGAAAACGTTCAAGCAGAGTTTTAGAAGGATTAAGGAAATGCCCAAAACAACACCTTTGTCTTTCAAAAACCAGTCAGAAGAGAGATCAGTCAGGCAGTGACAGCTCCCACACACAAATCATGACAGGACTTTTAGATTTAATCATTAATCTCATCTTTGTAAAGAATTTGTGCTTTTGGCTTTAATGAAGGTTCAAAAAAACCGAGGATATTCACAGGTTGAGAGATTTTTTATTTTGTTGATGCTTTTTTTGTTGTTGGTTGGGTGTTTTATGTTTTTGTTTGTTTGTTTGTTTTTAATGCCTCGACGTTGGGGCAGGGGAGCAAAAATCACTTGTTGTGTTTTACCTGTAACAAATTCCAGACTCTCAACAGCTTTACTGGGTGTTCCACTTCACGCTGGCTGATTTTATTATGGTAGAGGTAAAGAAATGAAAACCTGTGCCTGATCCTCACCTTGTCCCCAGCCCGGTGCCACCCCCAGCCCTTCCTTGGACACCTCCAGGGATGGGAGCTCCAAACCTCCCTGGCCAGTCCCTTCCAGTGCTATCCATGAAGAAATTCCTCCTGATATCCAGCCTGAGCCTTCCCTGGCACAGCCTGAGCCCCTTGCCAGGACATTTTGCCTTTTGAGCTGCTGTGCTGGAGCTGCAACAGCCCCAGTCAGCCCCCACTGCTCACTCAGCCGTGGGGTTAATTTGTGCATTCTGTCCAAAATGAAGAAGCCTTCAAGAGTTTCTTGTTCCAGCAGAACTCTGAATGTTTTGCAAAGGAAATCATAGCAGTGTTTCTGCTGCAAGTCAGGCTGGAAGAAACGCTCCTGAAGAGAAGTCACTGGGAACAACAATGTGTCTTGATGCTGTACAAATTGCTTCCCTTAAAAAATAAGAAATGAACAGTACTTAGGCTTGATGGATTGTTTGTTCTCCTCACTTGTTAAAATTCTCTGGTGCTGAAGCTGAGCCATATGGAGCAGAGCTGTTGGTGTCAGAGCTCAGATGCCAGCTGCCTACATTCTTCTAGCAACTGCATCTGGATTTCTCAGTGCTCCAGATTCAGAATTAAAAGCAAAAATGTTAATTTACAAAAAGAAAACACTCTTTCCCCCACCAAAAAAAAAAAAAAAAAAAAAAAAAAAATTAAAAAAGCTTCAGTCCATGAAAGTGGAGGCAAAAGGATTCCACACAGTTGGCTGAGCTGCCTTTACTCATCCCATGGCCAGGACTCGCCCAGCAGTGCAACTGGGAAGTGAAATCCATTCATTGTGGCATGGCCAGAGAGGGTTTAGGGGAGTGCATTTATTGCTCAGTGAAGTGGAGCTCCCAGCACTTGCAGAGTCAGGGAGAGGAGCTCAGCTGGCGAGCAGGAACTTGTTAAACCACTATAAAACAGTCGTGTTCAATCTTGTACCACGAGCCTACACAACAAGGTGGGTGGAAAGAAAAAAAAAAAGTCCTTAAGAACAAACAGTCTACCATCAGCTAAATTTAACCACTTCAGCAGGATCAGAGCTGTGGAAAACACCCTTCCCATGAGCACAGGGCATCTGGTGCAGGGAGTGAAGATGACACTGGGTTTTTAAACATGTTCCCTAAGAAATGGGAGCATCTGAATTTAGGGTCTTGGTCTGGATCTGCTGATTCTTAAAACTGCAATGAAAGCCTTCCAAAGCCCCAAGTAAAACATCCCACTCAATAAGGAATGGAACAAGAGGGAATAGTCTAAAGTTGAGCCAAGGGAAGTTTAGATTGGATATTAAGGAAATTTCTCACTGTAGGGGTGGTCAGGCATTGGAACTGCCCAGGGCAGTGCTGGAGTCACATCCCTGGAAATGTTCAAACAAAGTGTGGATGTGGCTCTTAGGGCCAGGGTTTAATGGTGGTTTAATGGCTGAACTCGGTCTTAAAGGTCTTTTCCAACCTTAGTGATTCCATGATCTAAAAATTCGTTCAGGTATTTAAGCCTATCCTGGAGAAATGTAACATTTCTTTAGAACAGTGAGAACCACCTTCAAAGCCAGCTTGGACAAACCTGATGAAACAGAGTGTCAACAAGCAGCAAATACCTGGCTCCAAAACATCTCAGACTTACCAGTTGTGCAATTTTATTTCTGTTTAATCAGAACAGAAATCAAGGTGATAACACAGTCCCTCATATACAGGGAATTTTTCAGCATTAGGGCCCTGCCTTCTTAGGGCACAAAAGCCACAATGCAAAGGGCATGGCCCCATATTAATTTAAAAATACCCATTTATCCAGCAGCTTCAGGTGCACAATAACACATTCAGTTTTCACTGAGGGCTGCAGTGCCCAGGTTAGATACAATTCCCATCACCAGAATACCTGCTCTATTGCACAGCAGAAGGAGGAAGAGCCCTTTGTTAGCAGCACACAAAAGCACTGCAAGTCACACCCAGCCCCACAGGGCAAAGTTTGGGATCTCCTCTCAAATACTGCACCGAGATAGACTTGGAGACACAAAATACCTGCTTGGAGAGATCAATGGATACTGGGAAAAATAGAATTAATTCTCATCTGGTGGGCTATAAGTAGGATTTACTTCTTGATCTACCCCTCAGATGTCCAAGTTGTAACATATTCTTAATTTACACTCTGCACTGGAGTTTCTGGTTACATCCCTGCTTTGAATTTTATTTTTTAAGACTCAAATATTGCCATCCTGTAAGTATGGAAACCAACAGCAGCCATTTCACTACAGGCAGCTTAGCCAGCTACAAGATTTTAATTTCCAGCACATTAATTTCTGTTTATTCATCATTATTTTGCTCCACGTGGTGGTGATTTTGCATATTTGACAGTCCAGGATGAAAACACTTCTCAAGCCCAGCCTGGCACTCAGAAGGGATTGAGAGCAGACTGAAATCCTGCTCCTCCTTGCCTTGAGCTATAGTTTCAAATACCTTTCTATATATTCCCAGATTGTAAAATAGAGAAGTTTCCTGTGAAATCTGCAGCCCTTTGCCTTTTTCTTTATGCAGAAAGAACAAACTTTCGGGTACTGTTTGCTGCTTTGGTTTCAGGCACACTGGAGTAATGAACAGAGAGAGGAAGGAGGATTCTGAGTAGAAAAAGCAATATCCAAAAAATAGGTGTAACATACATTTGAGCAGCTCATATTGGTTGCAGAGAGTCAACCTTCATGAATATTTCTAGAAAATCATGTGATATCACTCTGTACCACTAGTAAATAAAAAGATAAAATCATTACCACTATTCAGTTATTGATGTAAATTAGAAATTAAGCAATAATGATTTAAAGCACTCTATCTGTTTATTTCTCATACATTTTAATGCTGAGCATTATGATCTGGAAGCCCCTAAAGCAGATGAAAACCTCAATCCATACTCCCCCAACATCTTTATATTTACCCCCACTAGAATTAACACACTGAAAGGGTATCAATTTAAAATATTTATTCCTAAAGTATTTTTTAACCAGCTGTTGACAAAGTACTGCAACACAACACATAGGCAAATATGTCAAGAGGAACTTTCTCCTTGAACAATTTCCTTTGCACACACAAATTCTTCTCTGGCACCAAGAGGAATCCCAGTGCAGTCAATTAACACACAGCTGCTCATGGGTAGAAAACCCAGCCCTTTATAAATCAGCTTGCAATTTTCTTTTTGTTCTGTGAACAAAAGCAGAAATGTGAAGGAATGGGGAATGGCAGCGTCTGGAAAACAGCAGGAGTGTTCTTGTTTATGCAACAGGTTGAAGTTTAGGCAGGATAGCCTTTCCTGAAGTGCCTTATTTTAATGATCAGCAAGTAAAACATCAAAGGAATTTCCAATTATCCCTTGCTTTTATTCATATAAAAACAGTACCCTGGTTTCCAGAAAGTTTTGTTAATATCTGACAATACTTAGAAGTTTTTACTGACTTAATACTCAAGTTGATACTTCCCTTGAGGAACCAACACTCTCTCTGTTTTGGCTTTTCTGAGCAACCTGGTCTGGTGGGATGTGTCCCTTCCCACGGTGAGGGACTGGAATGAGATGTTCTTTAAGGTCCTTTCCAACCCAAACCATTCCAGGATTCCATGATGATACCATGAATAAGAATATTTCCATGTTTGCCCTGTGCTAAATCATTTTCTAACATTTATTTACACTGGGTGAGGTATTTATACAAAATCCTTGCCAGCACATCTCACAGCACAAAGCTCACCATCCCCAAATCTCTCCATTTCCAGCCACTCTGAGCAGAGCCAACTAAAAACGCCCCAAGCCCAAGAACTTTGATTAAAGTTGACTTCAAGCCTTGCTGGATTTTGAAAGGCTCTGGTTAATTGAATCCCAATCTTCACAACTCCTTCACATTACAGCAGAATGCTTGGAAAAGAAGCAATTCCTGGCTGACTTTAGAGAATAAATTCACTCTATAATACCCAACACTCCGAGGATGCTGCTGGGCATAATTTCATTGCAGACCCCACACCCTGCACTTCCCCCAGGCCCATGGATGGAACAGGAGGATGCTGCATGATCAAGAACAATCTCTTTGCTGCTTTTGGGGAGTTGTGTTATTCAGGGCTGGCATGAAGGTGTTCAAACATGCACACACCACTGTGTCACACATTAAATCCCAGCTCCTTTAATGACATTTCCAAGGGAAAGGCTCTTTGCAGCTCACCTCATGCTCTCAGCCTGAGCCAAAGCCTTTTCAAAGCTGGCTGCTCACCTCAAATGATGCTCAGCAGCTTCAGAAATCCTCCCAAGTGCCTCCAGCTGCCGCTGGAATCACCAGGAGCTGCAGGCACTCAGACCTCAATCCCTTCCTGCAGGGATGTTTGTGTCCCCTTGTGACCCCCTTGCCTTCTGCAGCTGCTCCTCCAACCTTCCTGCTCCAAGAAATCCCTCCCAGGACGGGATCCCTCCCATCCTGGCTCTGGGAATCAGCTGCCTGCCTCTTTTCCCAGCGGTTGTTCCATTTAGGATCATTCTCTGTTCCTGGAAGAGGAAAAATTCCTCTGCTCCTCTTTCTTTCTATAACATTATTGTGATGTTATTATATATAAAAAATATATAATTGTGTTGTTACAACACCTTCCCTATATCATTGCTTTATTTTATATCTATTATAAAATCTGCCATCAAATTTAATCCAAAGGTTTAGAAACTCTTTTGGTTTATGGACAAATTCTCACTCCAGATGAGGGGGAAAAAAATCCACTAAGTGGCTTTTTTTTTTTTTCCACGGACATATCTTCCATGATTCCCCTCCTTTCCACTTGCTATTACATTTAGGCTTGAATATAGATTAAGAATTAAAAGTGAAATGAACCCAGTAAAAAATTTACCTGCAGATAACAAGCTCAGACAAAAAAAAAGAGTTTCATTGGCTTTTTTTTTTGTTCCTTGCTTCTTTTTCAATTTTAAAAAGTTAAATCTCCTGGAATGGTTTTTACAGTCTTTATGACTTCTTTAATGAGTCTTCTGAGTGATAAAAAGTACAATTAAAAACTATAGCTCCCTCAGTTAATTCAGATTTTCTCCTTGTGCCACTAGCACGATCAGCTTTATAATCCAGTTGATACACCTTTTCTAGGGCCCATAATTAGGTCCCTAAAAATTCCCTAAGTTCTTAATTTCAGGTCCACCTTCTACAAAAGATTATTTGCAAGAGAGATGTCAGCTTTTCAAGGCAGAAATACTGTCAGAGACAACAGGGTGATTTCAGTGATTAAATTAGCAAAGGTGTTTATGTTGTGGGGTGACATTCATGGGTGGCTGGAGCTGTGCCAGGGCAGACTTAGGTTGGATTTTTGGGAAAGGTTCTTCCCCCAGAGGGTGCTGGGCACTGCCCAGGCTCCCCAGGGAATGGGAACATCCCCAAGGCTGCCAGAGCTCCAGGAATGTTTGGAAAACCCTCCCAGGGATGGCCAGGGTGGGATTTGGGGTGTCTGTGCAGGGACAGGGGTTGGACTCTGATCCTTGTGGGTCCCTTCCAGGTCTGGATATTCTGGATTCCCACTTTTATCCCAGTCTGGAGGTTACATGTGTTTCACACCTCACATGGGTCAGCCACCTCTGCACTGCTGGACTGTGCAGTGGAAAGTTATTGCAAAGTTATTCTGTTATTGAGATGTTAAATCTCCAAAGATACCAAAGCTACTTTGGGACATCATTTGAAGGAAGCATCCGTGGAGCAGAGCAGCACAGGTCACCTCAGGGAAGGAATTCAGGGGAAAAACAACTGCTCCCCTAATAATGGAACTGCCTCTGTTAAGGGAGGGATGTAAGACAAGGGAAGTAAAACTGCTTGGCTTTGTTAAGAGTAACCAGAGAGCTGGAGAGTCAGAGTGCAGGGCCAGGTTTGGAGCACCCTGGGATGGTGGAAGGTGTCCCTGCCCATGGCAGGGGGTGGAATGGGGTGCTTTTGAAGGTCCCTTCCACCCAAACCCCTTTGTGATTCCATGAAGAGACCAAGGGAACTCCAAGGAGCCTGGAGTGAGTGCCCATCATCCCAGAGCAGAGCCCGCTGAGGACCAGAGCTGTGGCCAGCTTTGGATGCAGAGTTTGAAGCTCAGATCATGGTGGGACACGTTTACACTTCCACAGCTTTGCTCAAGCCTGAGAAATCATTGCCTTCCTTAAGGAGATGAGAAGGAATTGAAATCCTGGGGGTGGGCCTTGGAGGGCTCCAGGACCACAGCTTGCCATTAGACACGGAGCTCCTTAGAATAACAAACACTTTGTTATTTCAGCTCTGCAGAGCCTTTCATCTTCCCTCAATGCCAGCACTGCACCTTCACCGTCTTTCTCATTAGAGCCCCTTTCTTCTGTCTCCACTCCTGACTTTCCTTACACTGTTTGCACTTCTTTATTCTTGTTCCCTATCCATGTATCAAAACTGTTCTGTTGAAGAGCAAATGTCTGAGAGTGAAGGGTTTTGAGCATCAAAAAGCACATTCGATACCCAGAAAGTGCAGCACAAAGGATTAAAAGAATTGAGTGATGCAGTGGAGATTAGAGAGAGCAGAGAATGCTAAAAGACACACAAAGAGTTCAGGAAAGCTAAAATCACTTCAAACATTAATATCCTTCTTTGTCCCATATTCTACAAAAAGTGTTCTGTATCTCAGGCTTGAATCTTTTATTCTTTTTTATTTCAAGCACTTCTCTGATAAGATGAACATCCAAACTTTTTAAAATTTAATGTTGTTATATGGATATGGGTTAAAATATATATTTCAGAAATAGAATACCCTATGAGGACTTCTGTTAAACCAATAGTTAGTGCATGAAAAACACAATCATGGAAGTTTTAGTGCTCAAGACCATTAGAGAAGAAAAAAGAAATGGGGCAGATGTAATCTTGGAAATGTGATGAGAGTACAAAGAAAAATGGTTTGCATTTTCCTTCTCATTTCTCTGTCAAATAGCAGAGAAAAGAGATTTTACAGGCTACAACCACCAGTGGATGCTGTGACACAGAAGGATATCCATGAGATGTGTCCTTAAGGAAAGGAAGAAGGAAATGTTTAGGAAGCGGCTGTGAGGGTTTGGTTGTTGTTAATTTGGGTTTCCTTGTTGTGTTTTTATTTGTTTGTTTGTAATTTTTGGTTTTATTTCCTTGATGCAGCTGAAGATTTTTGTCACTTCCTGACAAGTTTCACTTAGACATTGTCCAGCTCTTCCTGGTTGTGATCTATCCATGACATCTACTGTGACCAGCAAGAACCTGATGGAAAGTTCTTCAACCTCAAAAAAAAAAAACAAAAAAACCCCACAGAAACCAGAAACCAAAGCAAAACCAAGTGATGGGATAAGAAGAAAACTGAGTTTGCACAGAATTTTAAGGAACAACTCGAAATTTAAGAACTGCAAATTCTCCATTCACCAGAGTTTAAAGCAAAGAACATGAAATGAGGTGCTGGAGCAGACAGGGTCTTTGCAGTGGATCCAGCTCAGTGCACAACATGAATGTTTTCCTTGGAAACTTCCAAAGATATTTCAGCTGGGATGAAGGACGAACAATAACTCCCAAGAATGTCATGTAAATACAGAAAGAATTCTTTTTGTTGTTGCTTACCTCGAATTTATCTTCTCTGCTTCTAAAAACACGGTGAGGCCATTCCCATTATTTCCTGCCATGGAGCACGGCAAGGAAAATGTGATATTCCAAGCAGAACATGGGCTTCGATTGATTCATCACATCCCTTGGCTCGGAATGAAAAGGACACATTTGTTCACCCCAGGGGGATGGGAAGGTTCCCCTGGCAACAATAAGGACTTTTCCCTCCTAAATCATGCAAATTTTGGGCAATTTGGGACAACTGCAGTAGGAAGGTTCTGCGCTGAGCTTGATGGCTTGAAGAACAATTTCCACAGTCACACGAACTCAGAATTTGTTGCCCTTTACCCAGCAAGGGTTAATTAAGAGCCCAGTCCTGCATCTTGACTCCCTTTTATTTTCACAGAATCATTAAGGTTCGAAAAGAGCTCCAAGATCACCAAGTCCAGCCTTCCATGAATGACACCAATTGCCACTAAACAGCGTCGTTTTCCTTTTAAATAGCCTAGAAATAGCTTTTAAATAGCCTTTAAATAGCTCTTAAATAACAAAAACCACATTCTGGTCAATGTGAGTTTGAGTCTATAGGACAGTAAAGTTCTGAGCTATTTTAAATTCCTAACCCGTGCCAGCACTTGTCTAATTGTCCCTTATTTCTCCTCTAAATCGAAATAATCTGCTTTGGCAATGGAGTTGGGGATTGTTTAAAAGGGGTAAAACCCTGCTGAGTTGCTTCTGTGTTTTATTAAATAGTAAAACCCAGAGGTACAAAATGTCAGTCCTACACCCAGAATTCAGAAGTTTCAATATAGATATGCTAGCCTGGAAATGTAGTTTGTAATTAGAACAAGCAAAGACTCTTTCATCCCATTAAACATCACCTCCATCCCATTTTTCCAATATCATGTGATTATGTACTTCATTAAGGCAATTAGAGCATATTTATGAGCAGTCCCCTGTCTCCCCAAGCACGGCTGCTGACTGGGGGTAGGGGGAAATCTTATTTCCAGCTCTTCCAAAGCTTTTTTCCCCCTCTTTCTGTATTTCAAAATATTTTAATTAAATCCCTGGGCACAAGTGGATATGATTTAGAAGGCAATTCAGGTCTTTAGGCCTACACAGATGTCACTTAAAATCATCTTTGAAGGATGACTTCAGCAACAACTAAAGCACCATTAGAGAGTAAATTGGAGGTGCAGGAGTAACAACCTCGATTATTTTGACAGCATTCAAGTCAAACAGCAGCTACAAGGAATGTCTGCCCATTAATGCTGATCAGCATTCAGCAGAAGAACTCATTAGAATATCAGTCAAGCTTTTTGAACTTTTTTTCAATGAAAAAGCCTCGATACAATGAAGAATTTGCGAGATGCAGATAAAAACATGAATTTTCATAAAGCACTAAACATGTAGGAAATGAAACTGATTCACAAGGTTAAATATGTCTGCTGAGATCTTTTCGCATGTGGCTCTGCTCTATTGAATTATTTGCAAGAGGTGTTTGATGGTTCTTTCTAAACTGAATGGTGCAGCAAGCAGAATCTTGAAGTTAAGATGAAATCAAATATAAAACAAGATAAAATTCAGCTGCTGTCAGGTCTCTTTGCAAATTGAAACTTGATTTAGTGGCACGAAGAAGACGGAGTTTTTTCCCTGAGTTTTGAACAAATCTGGATCCAGTTTAGAGCAGGCGACTGTGGCAGGCAGCAGGGCTGGGTCCCTCCTACAAACCCCAGGCTGGGGCAGCTCCCGGGAGCTCAGAGGTGATTTAGGATTTATCCCAGTGACCCATCACGACAGGAACCCTCTAACCCAGTGCTGTGGGTGAGCTGCTCCAGCCCTCTCACCCAGCAGAGGCTCCACAAGGAGCTCACCACTTCACAGCAACAGGGACCTGTCTTCTCACATCATCATCATCTCCTCCCAGCACCAGAGAGCCCCTGAGCTCTCCTACACAGCAGGGAGAAATAAAATCCCCTCCTGATCATTCCTGCTTCACAGGCACCACGGGGAAGGGAGCAACACCTCAGCAGAAAGCAAAAAAATTCAAGTTCTCATGGAAAAATAGAAAGCCCTGAAGCAGCACAGCTGCCTTGGCTGCACCACAGCTCTGAGCACAAACCCATCCCCAGGATCTGCAGTGCTCTGAGAGAAACACACACACACAATTCTTTCAAACTCTCTTCAGCAAACACCCCATTTTTTTTTTTTTTTCAGTAGATGCTTCCCATAGTCCTTTATGCTTGTGCCAGCTGGGTCAAGTGTCATTATCTCTGATTTCTGCGACTGCTTAAACAACTTACTGCATTTTCCTTAAACATGCAAAGGGTAAAGGCAGTGCAGAATCTGCATAATTGTGGCATTTTGTGGTTGTGAACGTGCTGCTGACAAAACTTGGAGTAGATAATGAAATTTTTAGAGATTATATAGAAGGAGGCCGTTCCAGGGAAGGCAGGAATTCAGAGGTAAAGGTAACCTAAGGTTTCATTGCTTCTACAATTCTAATTCCTGCGTGCTGTGACTTTCCAGATATTGTCACTGGGGTCATTAATCCCAAAGGAAAATAACCGGGATACTGCTTCCTGTGGCTACATTTTCTCTCATTATCCTGTAAAAGAGAATTGGCAGAGTTTTTAACCTCGGGGGAATTAGAATTGCTACCCAATGCGGAGGAAAAGCACACGGGAATACAAAGCCCCCAGTTTAACAGTGACCAGGTCTGTGAGTCCAAAACTGAAATTTAGTTGTTACAACGAGCCCCCAAAAGCCAAGCAGAACCCCAGTTCCTTGAGGAACCCAACCCCACCACCCACCCTCTTTCTCAACCCCTCGTGGTGCTGAAATTCCCACCGAGGCTGTGGGGTGGAGCAGGGGTTGGTTAATCCTGCCCAGTGAGAGGAATGGTGAATTTGTCTTTACAAATGAGCTGTGGATCTGCCTGTAGATAAGGCTAGCACTGAGAGATAAAAGAAACAATGGGATGGATTCCACCGATTGATGAATGGAAAGAGATATTTGCCTTTACAAACAAACTGTAGGGCTGCTGATAAATGAAATTGGATGCCGAAAGATGAAAGAAGCAACGGGGAGAAAACTATGAATTCTGTAAGAATTAAAAATTAAAAGGGAGGGTTATACATTAGAGGGGAATTTCAGGTATCAGGGGTTTGGGGAAGTCTGTGCCGCTCAAGTACCTCAGCCAATGGGGAAAGAGAGAGGGAAATGCGGCCGGGAAAATAGGATAAAAAGGAGGCTGCGTCCTCCAAAAATTTGAGAGATCCCAGGGGAATGTCCCATGGCCTCTCCCTTTATTCGAATAAAGCAAAAAGGACTCCTCTGTCTCCTTTTTGGACATAAACCTCTGGTGTTTGTGGATTAATTTTCCTGACACCAGGGAATTGGTTCATCCTGCTTTTCCCCACAGAAATCCCAACCTGCACATGGTCACAATGCCCAGGTGCAGTTACAGCAGCAGGGGCTTTCCTGGCACCACCATTATCTGCTGGAGCCAAAGGAAAAGCACAGGGTCAAAGATTTTCCTCTCTGCTTTCACATCACTTGGGGAGGTTTTGTCTGAGAGAGAGCAAGCTGTGCAAGGGTTTGGATGTGTCTTTCCTGCTTGGAACTAAAATAAAATGCTCTCATTTCTCATTTGTTAATGAAGTCTTGGGGCCATCTGAGGCAGATTCCTTGAGCTGCAGGGAAGGGAGGTGGTAACACAAAGGGCTGAGCTGCAGGGAATTGCTAGAAATGCTCAGAACTGGTTCCTCCGGCAGAGAGATGGGATTGTGGAGTGGCACAGGGTGCCCAGAGCAGCTGTGGCTGCCCCTGGATCCCTGGCAGTGCCCAAGGCCAGGCTGGACAGGACTTGGAGCAGCCTGGGGCAGTGGGAGGTGTCCCTGCCCATGGTATAGAGTGGCACTGGGTGAGCTTTAAAGTCCCTCCCGACCCAAACCATTCCATGATTCTATGATTCTATGATTCTAATAAACAATTTAACACCTTTATGGAGGTGCTGTTAGTTGTCTTTTTACTCCTCTGTTGTTGAAATCCTTTGTGGAAAAGAGCAGAAATGTGAGAAGACCAGGAGAGGAAAATGCCCATTGCCCATAGCCAGGATGCTTCACCTCTCTGTGGATTATTTCTGAACCCCAGCCTGCTAACACTGCTCTAGAGTTTCTCAGGGAACCAGAGGAGGCAAACCTTTCCCATTCCTTGCTTTTCCTTCAGCAGGAGCAGAGCAGGTGTGTGCTTTTATCAGTCCCCTCCACGGAGACCCAGCAGGTCCAGGTGACACCTTTGGGGCAGGCTGGCACCAGCCTTGCCCCTCCCTTAATAACCTACATTTATTTTCCTACTGAGCTCTTCACTTCCAGCATCTTCTCCTTCATCTGAGCTGCCTTCTTAAGCTTTTATACTCCAACTGTTGTGACAGAGAAAAAAAAAAAAAAAAAAGGAAAAAGTTAAAAAAAAGTAAAATCAGGTTTTGGGGCTCATCTATGTGCACGTTTGAGTGTCAGCCTGTTTGCTGAGTGCTCTAACTTGTGTTATTGAATCTCTGAATTGATTTTGGTCTGCAGCAGAGTTAAACTTCCAGGGAGTCAGCTGAGACAGGCAAGAAAACTTCTGTGGAAGGGAAAAATAGAAGAATTCCCAGAGAGAAGCCTCGGGGGTGGATTGTTGAGGCAGGGTCGGGCTCATCTCTGCAGCTGGAGCCTCCTGAGAAGGACAGGAGCACCCTCGGTCCCAGCATCACCTCGGGTCACCATGGAAGTGACATGTCTAGTGCAACCCAAAAAGAGAGAGAAAAAAACCCAACCAAACAAACATAAAACATAAAACAAACATAAAACTACTTTTCCGTCTAGATCTTCACAAAATCTATCAAGAAATAAGAATTTTCTCCGCTAGGAAAATCTAGAGCAGCTTAACTCTCACTTAAGCAGTAAATTTCCTAAATACCTTAAAACAGAGAATGGCCCCAAGATTGCCTGCAAATCAGCTGGCACTTTGTAGAATATCTGTTTTCCCAAGAGCTCAGGCTGTTAATCTGCTGGGTAGTTAGCAGCTTATCTCACTCTTATCTCCACAACACTCTCCAAACCTGCCTGTAACATTGAACTTCTCTAATCACCGGGGCTTTTAAGGGTGAAATCCAGGCGGAGATAACAGCTGCCAGTGCCACATCACACCACAATTCAAGGTGAAAACGGCTTCGTCTGGCAAAGCAGAGATGGAACAGGGACGAAAAAAAAGGGAAGGGGATGGATGATGAGGAGGTGGTGAGGCTGTTCCTGGATCCCTGGAAATGTCCAAGGCCAGGTTGGATATTGGGGCTTGTCCAGGGACAGTGGAAGGTGGCAGGGATGGAACTGGATGATCCTCTACCCAAACAATTCTTTTGTTTGGTAAAACAAAAAAATTTAAAACTTTTTTTTTTTTTTTAACAAAAATTAAAACAAAAAATTTACGGCCAAGGTTAATAACTCACACCTCCTGTGGCTTAGGCCAGTCAAGACCTCAATTAAGTTTTTTAATTGCTACAAGTCCATAGAAATCATTCTTAATTTGCATTAAAATGGGGGCTTTTGGGTACCTGCGCTGAGGGGACACCTTGGCTGAGGCTTCCCAGCCCTGTCTGGCCCAAATTGCTCAGCAGTGACTGATCAACACTAAACACGAGAACCACAGAACATCCCCTAAGGACACCACACTTGTGAGACTTTTCAGACTCAAAAAAAAGCATTTTTTACCCAGAGTTTCTCAAACCAGATGTTTCAAGGTCAGCAGGAGTTATTGATTGTGGTTGTAAAGAGTTGGGAGCTTTGAAGTGCACCCTTTTTCCAACAAAATGAGAAATTATTTTGCACATGTTCTAAAACTACGGGGCAAAGATGGAGAAGGGGAATAGGGAGGTTTATATCAGCAAGGCCCGTGGTTGAGTTGTTTGCTTTTTTCTCTCTGGATACCCGGAGGATCCTGAAAACCTCATGTTTCTCTTCCCTGAGATGGAGAATATTCAAAGTCAAGTCTCTTCCACCACTAACAAAGCCCAGATTTGAACCTGGTTCCCCTGTAACCTTTTGTTCCTCAGGATTTGGGGAGGGCTCTCTCTCTTTTTGACCACAGGTTCTCCTACAGGAGATAAATGCCCAGAAAAGTAGATGCAGGAAGAAAAAAATAAATGCATTCAGAAAGGGCTCTCACACGAGAGAATCTGTGCCTTTCTTTTTATTTCTTGCTGCCTCTAACAAGGTGAATAAGGGATAACAAAAGTTTAAGTACCTGGAGATCAGCCTCTGATGTTCTCATTTTATTTTCACAATATTATTTGACTTCTAAAAAGAAGCAAAAAGGTGAATAAAAAGCTGGAAAACTTCAGTTCTTCATTTTCTGCGTATTAATGGGAGCACCACAGAAGATTTTTCATTTTCAAAAAGTACAAATTAATGTTCAAATCTTTCATTTCCTTTGTTGGGACAGATGATATGACATTTTGTCAGTTACATATGCAAATAGGTGCCGTGTATTGTTTGAATTCTCAATCATCTGGAGACTAAGTGCTGCTGACATTGAACTTTCAATACTGTGTTATTAAAAACTCACACTTTGGGGTAGCAAAAAAGATTTTTTTTTTTTCACTTTGTATACAAGCTGTGCTTTTGTTCCCAGCAGCCAAGCTAAGAGTGTGTGGGGGGGGGGGGGAAAGAAAAAAATAAAATCTTGAGATTTTTCTTTCAGACCAAGGCAGAAAGAATAGGGCTGGCTTAGAAACTTGTATATTAAATTCTGAGGTCTAAAGGCAAACATGCCTTTAACTTCACACTGAGCAGAACGTGCTCATGCTGCTTTGGCATTTATCACACGTTTGACAGTGAAGGAGCTGCTGAATCCCAATTAGGGATGGGAAGATTTCCCAGGGTCCAGGCTTTTTGAAGATTTTTTTTGCAAACTCGCTGCTTATTCAAACTTTATTAAGAATTTGAGGTAGGACTTCTCCTCTAAAACTGGTCATAGAATACCTGAAGGTCTAAAAAACTCTTGGTACCAGAGCACCAAAGGTTAGAGCCAGCACTTCTATCTCCCTGAACATTTCTGTTGTCCTCTAATCATAAACCTGTAATTCAACACAGAGATAAGAGAAACTGGAAAAACTGAAGCTAAAGGTCAGATTGAGCAGATCAAGGTCTGCTACAAAGGTGGGGTTGGATTCCTTCTGGTGGGTCTGGATTTAGGCAAGGGGTAAAGCCCTGACATCAAGGGAGCAACAGCAGCATCCTACTGGGAGTGCCCATCCCTGGAGTGTCCAAGGAATTCCTGATGTGGCACTGAGAGCTCTGGGCTGGGGACAGGGTGGGGATGGGCACAGCTGGGACTCCATGGTTTGGGAGGCCTTTTCCAGCCTCAATCATTCCATGATCCTTTAAAACTCCAAATTTGATGGTCACAGCTGGGACTGGATGGTCCTGGAGCTCTTCTCCAGCCTCAATCACTGTATGACCCTTTGAAATTCCAAAGGGGGTGGTCACAGCTTGGACTGAATAATCCTGGAGCTCTTCTCCAGCCTCAATCACTGTATGACCCTTTGAAATTCCAAAGGGGGTGGTCACAGCTTGGACTGAATAATCCTGGAGCTCTTCTCCAGCCTCAATCACTGTATGACCCTTTGAAATTCCAAAGGGGGTAGTCACAGCTTGGACTGGATGGTCCTGGAGCTCTTCTCCAGCCTCAATCATTCTGTGATCCTTTGAAACTTCAAAGGAGAGGGTCACAGCTTGGATTCAATGATCCTGGAACTCTTTTCTACCCTCAATCACTCTGTGACCCTTTGAGACTCCAAAGGGGATGGGCACAGCTTGGACTGGATGGTCCTGGAGCTCTTCTCCAGCCTCAGTGATCATGTGATGCTTTGAAATTCCAAAAGGGGTGGTCACAACTTGGACTGAATAATCCTGGAGCTCTTTTCCAGCCTCAGTCACTGTATGACTTTTGAAATTCCAAAGGGGATGGTCACAACTTGGACTGAATAATCCTGGAGTTCTTTTCCAGCCTCAGTCACTGTATGACTTTTGAAATTCCAAAGGGGATGGTCACAACTTGGACTGAATAATCCTGGACTTCTTTTCCAGCCTCAGTCACTGTATGACCCTTTGAAACTCCAAAGGGGATGGTCACAGCTTGGACTGGATGATCCTGGAACTCTTTTCCAACCTCAGGGATCCTGTGATCCTTTGAAACTCCAAAGGGGATGGTCACAGCTTGGATTCAATGATCCTGGAGCTCGTTTCTAGTCTCAGTTATTCTGTGATCCTTTGAAACTCCAAGAGTCTATTGCTGAAACAAGGCAATAGCAGATTTTGGGTTAAAGATGATGACTTGGATTCATTTCTCCTGACTTCACTCAATTACATGTTTGGAGCTTAAACTGCTCATGTGTTTCCTGCACAGTGTGAAAGTCTTTTGTTCTGGGTGAAGACATGAATAAACCCTCCAGAGGGATTTGTTCCACCCTAAGATGATCTGTTCTCTTCAATGCTTCACTCTCTGCTCAGCAGGGCAGGGTGATTCTCCTGGTTGTTCTTTCACCTTCATTGGCATAAATCTCGATTAAACCCCTTTAAATCCTTGATATAAAACCAATTTTTAAAATTGAGTACATTTTTGTAGTGAATAGACTTTTTTTTTATTTTATTCCAAAAGGAATATACCTCAAAAGGCACCAAATCCAACACAAGAAAGCTGAAAATTTTATATCTTGAATATTTAACCATTTTACCTGGGAAAGAAATCCCTCCACAACTCTTTCAGATAAATTTAAGAAGGATTTTGAAAACATGCAAATATTGATTAGAGCTAAAAAATCAGAATTTCTGTTCAGTAGGGAATTATGAAATGCTAATTTTTTTTACCATTCCAGTACAAATTGCTGAAGCATCAGCATATTTCCACATATGCCACATTTGTTATTAAGAATTTAATTAACAGTTTTAATTAAAAATACCAGTGTCTGGCTGGATAAATGTGAAATAACTGGGATGATGAAAAATGATATCAATAAATAATTTTAAAACTTAGTAAACCCCTCTCCAAAGCTGCACCGAGGAATGTTTTGATGATCTCTGTAATCAGGACACTCTTTTCAGATGCTTTATAGGGATTGCTTTGTTACAGGGTTTATACATTATATATTTTTATGTACTTTTATATACTTTTATAATATTTTTATGTTTTCCATATAATCCCAGAATGATTTGGGTTTTATGGGACCTCAAAGCCCACCCAGTTCCACCCCTGTCAGAGACACCTTCCACTCCAAGCCCAGCCAGCCTGGGATTGAACACTTCCAGCAAAATGAATAGCACAAAGGATTGACAAAATTCCAAGAAAACCTTTTATGGTACAAATTCACAGAGAAATAATAAATAGAATTTAAAGGCATTTAGACAATGTTAATAGAGAGAATCTATAAGTGAGTCTGTGCCTAAGTCTATAAAACTGGACACAGTGATGACACACAGGATTAACCTGCAAATTTCCCTGTACCATTACATCATCTAGTGTATTTCTAGAAGCGCTTTTCCCAGGAAAATTCTTCCTGCACCAATTTCTCCAGGCTTAAAATTCCACATAATTCCTGCTAACGCATTCATTAGCCTTGCAGCGAACGGGGAAAGAGCTGTTGTTGCTGCTCTCAGCATCACACTTCCATCTCACTTCCTTAGGCTTCAGCTCCTGGCCTGACCTGACTGCTAAGATATTTTCACACTGTTCAGAGTTGCACTTTTCTCAATGAAACGTGACCTACTCGCTTCCCCCTGTGTGTCCCAGCTCACCCCTGCAAGGCTGGCTGTGCTTCAGAGCTGCCACTCACGCCTGGGGTGGGAGAGGGAATTTTGGAGCAAAGCCTCCACCTGCAGTTAGTGGTGGGACTTAAAGTGCTTATGGAGACATGAGAAGGGTTTGATCACAGCCTTTCCTCTGGGCCCGATTCCAGCACCTGGATTCAAAGATAATTCCTCTGCAGGGAGCTCCTGGGAGCTCAGACTGGATCTTTTATCGTCAATATTCCGAGGTTGGAGGTAAGTGGATCTTTGAGGTGATGCAGGAGGGTAAAAGACAGGAACTCTCCCATGGCATGTACCTTCCAGGATGGGAAGAAAAGGGTTGTTTGACCTTTACTTCCACTGGATGGAGACCAGAGGGAGGAGGGCTGAAAGAAAGTTAATGGACCTCCAGTGCTGCCAACTCCTTGAATGCTGGATTCTCTGAAATTGGCTTAAAACTGAAGGAGAGTAGGTTTAGATGAGCTATTAGGGAAAAAATAACTTCCCTGGGAGGGTGGGCAGGGCTGGCACAGGGTGCCCAGAGCAGCTGTGGCTGCCCCTGGATCCCTGGCAGTGCCCAAGGCCAGGTTGGACATTGGGACAGTGGGAGGTGTCCCTGCCCATGGATGGGATGGATCTGGATCAGCTTTAAAGTCCCTCCCAACTTAAATGATTCTGGGATTCTATAAAATCATGAGACGCCTTTCAGAGCAGCCCATGCTGATTTCGGCATTTCAGCTCTGTGCAGTTCAAGCTCGTTGGCTTTACACACTGAAGTTGCTGTTGGTGAGCTAAGATTAAAAACTTGCTGGTTTTACACGGCCCCAAGTTGTTCTCTGGGTTATGTCCAGCACATGGAGCAGGAGCTGTCCAGCCACACACAAAGAGGGAGGAACAGAGACGGGCACTGTGAGGCAGTGACTGACAATTAGTGCATCCCGCTGGGTCATTCTCTCCAGTTAATATCTTTTATTTTTTCAGGAGAGCGATTGGAGCCGGGTGATCCCCATGGCACACTGCAGTGCTGGGCTGCTTCCACTGGAAAACAAAACCCTGGCTCTCTCCAAAAGGAGCTGCACCAGTGGCTCCCTGGCTGCATCTTTGGAAGCTCTGGCTGTGCTGGTCCTGAGACCACAAAAGATAAGAATTCCAACTGCAGAGGAGCCAGAAACCTGCGGGGCTTTAATATCGTTTAGAAGAGCTTTAATAAAAAATGTGTCCGGATAAAACATTTGAATTTTGATGAACAAAAAGATCTTTAACTCGCTCTAATTGGCACTGATCTCTACTCTCCGGTAGAGAATAAGTACCTTAAATGTCCTGTAAATGTCCTGTAAAAACCCTCTCCTCCACAGTGACAAACAAAAGCAGGATGCAATTAACTCTGCTTTGAATAGATCTTGAAGACCCTTCAGGATAAAATGAAATTCCTGGCTTTGAAGGTTCCAGAAACTTGAAAGTCTTCAGAACTAAATTTATCAGCATTGCTTTGAGAAAATTAGGGAAAGTTACTCTTACTTCTCTTTCAAAAGTAGATTTGTTTTGCTCATGTAAATGAATCCCTCGTGCCCAGTTTCTTGGAAAACTACCTGCTTCCCAAAATAGTTGTTTGCTTTCTTTTCTACAGTGAATAAATAACATGCATCATCAAAGAAAATTGCCTTTTCAATTGAATTAGAAACAGCAAAATGAGGCACCGTAATGATGAATTCCATTAAAACAAAGGCTGCTGACGTACAAGGTCAAGGAAAAGTTTCCATAGTAAAAGTCAGCTCCTTTATGGGATATGAGCATTTCCTCTTCTCCTGTCACTCTCATGGTCACTTTGTACCTTCCTAGAAGAACGAATTTGGCTCCAATAATAATCCCTATGGTTTGAAACTTTAAGTTAGTCTGGAATTAAAACCTAATGTGTCAATTGAGTGTTCAATTTCCAGTTAATATTTCAGAGAAACGCTGTTAATACATTACTGTGGTAACAAAATAATGCAGGTTCTGGGAAGAAGATTTGTTTCTTATTAACTGGACTAGAAATTAATAAAATAAGGAATAATTTCCTGTTCTTTTCACTACTGCTCAATTTGAATGGATTTTATCAAAGCCAAGTGCAATATTCTCTGGCTTCTGCTTATGTTTATCCACAAGAAAGACACAAGGCTGCAGCACAACGGGGGAAACAGAAACTCTCTCCAAAGGCAATCTGTAACTTTGGAAGTTTGTGAAGTCTGAAAATGATGTTTGCCATAAATCTCCAGGATCTCTCAGGAGCCAGCAGCACACAAGATATGTTATGGGAAGTCATTTTGGAAATGTATCTTCATTGATTAGGAGTTTTAAAGAACATGGGAATTCATTATACAAGTAACTCTGAACCTTTAGTAGATAAATCTTCTCAGGAGTGAAAATTTATATCGAGACGTCCAGGAAACCTAAAGGTGGTGATTAAAGACTGACTAGAAACAATGTGGGGAGCCTTTCTTGAAAATAATTTTGTTCTGCTACAAATCATTTGTAGCAGAATGGAGAAGGTGGATTACGAGAAATCCTGAAAAGTCGCCCTGCTCTGCACGCTGCTCTGTTCAGAGAGAATACAGATCAAGCTGCACAATTAGTTCTCTTGTGAGTGCCTGAACTCCTTTGATTCAGCTGATGGTGGAATCCTCCTTGGATTCCTGCTGGATCAATAGTTGCAGGCATGCCCAGGATGATTCTGCATCAAACAGCTCCATGCCCTGGGTGCCAGAGAAGTGTTCAAAAAGGCTCAGCACACACGGCTGGGGTCGGTATTTGTAAATATGTAAAGCAACAACAAAGCAAGTTGCAGTTCTGAAGCTTCAATATAAAGTTATTTATGTTTACTGAGTCACTGGCAGGGATTGGTTGCAAAGCTTTGCTGGTAAAGAAGAGAGGAGGTTGTACTTCACCAATTTCACATCGAGATTTTTTAAACAGAGTAGACAACTGAAAGTTCCAGTGAGAACACATCATGTCCATTGCCCCTTCAGGAGCCAAACTCTGCCTCCACCATGAAGACATTTGCTGTCAGTCAAGGTTTTCAGTGCTACAACCCACAAAAGCTCAGGACAAAAAGTTTAACCCTAGTTTTCTATCATTTATTATTAGAAATGTTCAGAGTCATTGATACAGGTGGCTCAGCATCCCAACTCCCTTCAGAAAATCACAGAGTCATTAAGGCTGGAAAAGACCCCCAAAATCATCAAGCCCAGCCTTTGACAAAACCCTCCCATGGCCACCAAACCATATCATGAAATACCACATTTACTTGGGCTATTTTAACATTTCCAGGAGTGGGGATTCCACCACTTCCCTGTTCCAGGGAATGTTTAACCACACTTCCAGTGATGATTATTTCCTGATATCCAACCTGAACTTCCCGTGGTGCAGCCTGAGGTTGTTTCCCCTTGTCCTGTCTCCTGTCACCTGGGAGAAGAGCCCAGTCCCCACCTGTCCACAGCCTCCTCTCAGGGATAAGATGCTCTCTTTTCTCCACAGTCTCATGTGAAAAATCTTTTGTACAAATACCCTTGGGCTGATGAGGACTTAATTCATTCCATTTCCATTATTATGGGTTTTCATGGAACTCTCAGAGTTTAACCAGCTTGGAATGAAGAGCTGAGGTTTGCCTGCACCCACCTGTGTATATACAAATATATCTGAATTTTTGCATCATAAGTCATTTTATAGATGTTATTAGGTTTAGCTTCATTTTATTGGGAGAAAAATGACATAAACAAGTGGCTTGTATTGTCTTTACCTGATCAGACAGCTCTCAACAGCAAGTACCCAACTTTGCAAAAGCCATTTCATCTGTGGTATTTATTTTTATTGTTTGCATTCAATTAATGGAAGCTTAAGATTCCCTTACTGTTTGGATAGAACTGAGTAAATCCTGGTCCTGAAAGCCCATTTCAGACAAGCCTCAACAAGACATAAATCAGGAGTCAATAGCATCATGCTGCACTTTTTCAAATCCCTCTGAATTCTCAGTCAGAGCACTCAGGTTTCTGTCTCAAGTGCCATATTTTTAACTCTCCCTCCTCTTACCTCACATATTGACACCATTCATTTCACCACTTGCTAATTAAATCAAATTAGATGAAGGCTTGATATTTGATCTACTTGTGGATTAGCAAGAAAATAAGGCTCCAGCTATGACAAGAAGTTGTAAGACAATTTTCATCCTCCAGGTAAGCCCACTTGAGTCAATCATGTTACTCATATGCTTAAAATCAGGTGCAGATCCTGTCTCTGCAGAGTTATGACTTGGATTTGCTCACAGGTTCCATGACAATGCTCAGTAAATTAAGAGTAGAACATGCCAATATAAATATAGACATAAATATATTTCTTTTTGCAGAAATATGTATCATTTTGCCTCCTGTGCTTTGTTATGATAAGCGAAAGGAATGTTTTAATAATTTACTGTTTGATTAGTGAACTTAGGGCTTTTTTTCTCACTTGAAATACTGCATCAATTTATAGTCACTGTTATTCTCTCTCCTTTTGCTGAGAAGTTTGCATCACATGCTGAGAAATAAATACTGTGTGTTGTTAATCCATCCAGCAGCAGATGCCCGATCGAGACTCGCTCCGTAAATCAAAACATGAACAAAAGCAACTTTGAGCACTGCCAAAGACACAGTGAGGTAAATATCTCATTTTTCTTTTAGAGACTGAAGACTTTGGGCCAAATCTCAAACTTGCTTGAGTCTCCTGAGCCCGCAGGGAATTCTTATCTGGCTCCTGTGTTTTTGCACTCTTTGTAAAATTCCCATTCATCGTTTTCCAGCTGAGAGAACCCCAGGAAGGTGGAATGGTTTGGGTTGGAACTGACCTTGAGGTTCCTCCAGCTCCTCTCTGCCATGGGCAGGGGCACCTTTTACTAGAGCAGAGCTCCACTTGACCTGCTCTTAAAAATTACCAGTTCTTGAGAATTATGATATAAATCCCAGTCCCTTTATAATTTTCCTTCCTGCTAAAGCATTCATGCTCAGGGTGAGATATCCAAGGATGTTTTTTTAAGCCTTTCCACATTCCAAGGTTCTTCCCCCAGAGGGTGCTGGGCACTGCCCAGGCTCCCCAGGGAATGGGAACATCCCCAAGGCTGCCAGAGCTCCAGGAGAGTTTGGAAAACCCTCCCAGGGATGCTCAGGGTGGGATTTGGGGTGTCTGTGCAGGGATAGGGTTTGGATTTGATGATCCCTGTGGGTCCCTTCCCACTCAGGAGATTGTATGATTCTATTTGAACAGGACAGCACACTCAGCCCCTGAGGCACTGATAGCCCAGAACACTCAGATTTCACCATTTTTTTACAGCTCCAGTTATATGGGAAACAATTACCCTTCACCACCATTTATTTCCTAATAAAATGAAACTTTATCTATTTATCATCTCTTCCTCTGGTCAGTCTTTACTCAGATTGTGCTGATTCCCATTTATTAGCAGCACCTTCTTTCTCTTGCCACCCCAAAGAGAGACGAGGATTTATGGCACATTCATCACATTAAATAAAAGTGGTACCCAAGCTTATCTCTGCTTACTCATTAAAAACACAGATTTGCTGCTGCTATGAGAGTGACAGCAAAAAAGAAAAGAGACAAGAAAAGGATTTGCAGCACGTGCCAGAGATATCACCCATGTGAATCAGGGCTGGCTGTGACTGCACCTGAGGAAATTGTGTAGCACAGCCTTTGATCCTTTGATTTGGGAGCTTTCCTCTCCTTCAAGGATTCCCACAGAAAGCAAAACAAAACTCTAAAACTCGCCAAAAGCCATTTTCTTTTATTATTCATAAGTGGTGGATATTACCAACGGTGGTTCCATAAACTGGGAGAAGGAAAAAAAAAAAAAAACAACTTTTCTCAGTCCCATCTGTGTAGTAACATTTTATGAGAGATATATTACACACATTTATCCGGGAGTGAAAAAACGGCGACATAACTTTAAAATCCACTTATCAGGGGGGGAAAAAACCAGGCATAATAAGCTGCATTTGGGAGGGAGGGAAAAGGGGAGGTTGGGAGGAAATGTGTATAAACATCCCTGTCCGGGGGATACTCGTTCTGCACACGCTCCATCTTAATTCAAATCATCTCACACGGCTCCATCACGTCAGTCCACGAGGGCCCAGGAATGTGTATCCTGCTCTCCCCATTTTATATCCAGAACAAATCTATTTCACAGAGCTAAATGTTGCTGCTGGTCTGGGAATATTTGTTAAATGGCTATAATGTGATACAGTTAAGTTATTTACTACTTGTGACTGGGGAGAAAATTGAGGTTTGTGAAATGCTACATTCCGAGAGGAGGAAAAGTGCATTTATGAAAATAAATAGTTCGGGTCTCCTTTGACATTCTCTGGTTTTCACAGATTAAAAACAATGCATTAATATGCTTTTAATGTCATCTAGACGGATAGGAATGCAAAGTTATTCACGTGGGAGGGGCTACACAAGCAAACAACTACACTTAGTAAAACCCATCATTATTGTACACTGATTTTTTTCCCAGAAGGGCCAGAAAATTTGTGTTGGTGCAGCTTAAACCAAAATGCTGTGCTGATCCAATTTTTATCAGTCAAAAAAAAAAAAAAATCTCTCTCTGACATCACCACTTGTTGGGCTCAGAATCTCACCAGAATATAAGAATATAAAGAAAAGGCAGAGTCAAAATCCCTCAAGCCCTGAGGGTGCTCCACTGCCTGGTATTGATTCATGAGATACCATAGAATCCTAGAATGGTTTGGGGTGGAGGGACCTTAAATCCCACCCAGTGTCACCCCATCCATGGCAGGGACACCTCCCACCGTCCCAGGCTGCTCCAATCCCAATGTCCAGCCTGGCCCTGGGCACTGCCAGGGATCCAGGGGCAGCCACAGCTGCTCTGGGCACCCTGTGCCAGCCCTGCCCACCCTCCCAGGGAACAATTCCTGCCCAAAATCCCACCCAGCCCTGCCCTCTGTCAGTTTGAAGCCATTCCCTGTGTCCTGTCCCTCCATCCCTTGTCAATTGTCTCTCTCCATCTTTCCTGTTTCCCTTCCAAGGTCACACTGAGCTCACCCCAAATCTTCTCCTGTCCAGGTGAACAATCCCAGCTGTGCCAGCCTTTCCTCCCAGCAGAGCTGCTCCATCCTCTGCTCATCCTGGAGCCTCCTCTGGGCTCTCTGCAGCAGCTCCAGGTCCCTCCTGTGCTGGCCCAGGGCTGGGGCAGCTCTGCAGGTGGGGTCTCACCTGAGAGGGGCACAATCCCCCCTTTCCTGCTGGGACCAGCCCAGGGCTCGGGGGGTTCTGGGTCCCAGCAGTTTCTGGCTCAGTAATGAACATTTAGCACCATTTTAGCACATGCACTTCCCAGTTTAGCAGTATTTGTTAGGCCTGATCTATAGTCGGTGCTTTAGTGACATTATCATGCCAGCAGCAGCAGGGATCAATGCAGCACCATCACCTGAGGCCTCCCCAGACTTATTTATTCATTTCCTAATGACTCCTCATAAAGTCTGTTTCAATTCACCAATTCAGAATGGGCTGTAGCAGGTTAAACACTCATCTAACAAAATGGTTTAATCTCCATAGTGATTATTGTTGTCTCCAGCAATACTGCCACAGTTACATGGCTTAACCCAGCCAACTGTTCAGCTCGTTTTATGCAAATATTAAAAAAAAAATAAAAAATCACACTTAATCCTAGGGCCCTCATGCCACATTGGAAAACAGTGATCTTTTTTCTCCTTTTTAAAATGAAAGCTTTAATAATAATGAATATTTTATCTTCTTTATTTACTAATTCATGCTTCATCCCGATATTTTAAGCTGCTGAGGTGGGAGCAGGGATGTATCATCAAATGCAATGACATTTTCCTCATTTGTTCCATTTAGAACAGCATTTCTCCTGCTCCCAGCAGCAGCAATGCTCACAGGAGTGATGCAAGACCTCAGCGAAACCTCAAAGGCCACTTTGATCTGGATCTTTGGAGGTTTCCCAGGGTGTGAAACCTGGAGTTATTTATTGTGCCTGGCTAAGCAAGCAGAAAAGTTTATTAAAAGTCTCAGCTGACTTTTAGTGCTGCCACTCTGTGGGGTCAGACACGAGTCTGTCAAAGACAGGTGGGCAAGGAGAAATCACATTTTGAGGCAAAAATCAATACAGAACAGCAGCAGGCTTGGACCGTGATGCTGCTGAGGAGAAAGAGAGCTAAGCAAGCTTTTAAGGGATTTTGGATAAAGATCTCCCAGGCTGGCTTGCTCTTGTAAAGCCTCTCGTGGTGGCCTCACACCAGCTCACCAAAGCAAGAGGGAATAAAGCAGCTCAAGTGTAAAACCAGCCCTTTAATGAGACACAACCTCACCAAAGCTTGTTTTCTCCATCTGACCCTGCAAACAGCAGCCTGGAAGTGTGCAAAGGCTCTGAGAAAAAAGCTGAAGGGTCATTTTGAGCCTTCTCTGTGGGAAGTGCCACAGGGGTGATTGACTCGAGTCACTGGCTGAGCTGGGATGAAAACCAGAGCTTTTGATGAGGAATGTTTGCTGTTGGTTCCCTGAAAAAAACCTGTGCATCCCTCGTTGTCCACTGGAAGTCACTGACCGAAAAATCCAATATTCACAATCAAACTTTTTTTTTTTTTCCCCATAATTTGATGAGAATTTTAAGGAATATTGCAACATAAAGAGCAACTTGCTGTGTTTTTTTTTCTCAACATTATATATGTTGAGTATATATATATATAATATTTTCTCAATACTATAAATGATCCATTTCTTATTTTTGGGGAATCTACAAGCGAGCTAATCTTGAAGGCTTCTTACAGCAAGAATCTGTTTGCAAAATGAAGGATAGAGAACCTTTGCCTTCAGCTTCACCAGTTCACCACATCACCATGGTCCTAGAGCTCAGACACCTGAGAGTTCATAGGGTGCAGAGATAAAAGCTCTTTTCCCCTACAGCTGTGGATACAGAGCTGGTCTGGTTTAAATCAGTGTCAAAACCAGGGAGTTGTGTTTAACCAAAGTCAATCATAGAAAGGCACGAGCTTGGCCATGAGGCTTAAGAGCAAAACTCCCAAAAGCAGAGGATTTTTGGAGGAGGAAGGTTGGCTCTGTGAAGGAACTCAGATTAACTGTGTGATGTAAAGTTTTGGAAGATGGCCTCTGAGCACGTGTCCTGTATTTTACATGTTCCAGCTTCATGCCTGAGGTTGTGTTTCAGAAGAACAAAGCAATTGAAGCACACTAAAATTATTCCCACAGCCCTGGGAAATGCTAAATACTCTGAAAAAAAAAAAAAAAATTCCACTGACTTTCCACACTGGCATGAGAGCATGTTTTTGGCATCATGTCAAAACCCTGTGCCTCAGTTTCTGACTCCACACCCACTGCACCTTTCCCCAACAAGGTCAGCACTTGTGCTGCCCCAAAGCAGCCAGAAAAGTGATGAAAACCAAACAATTTCTCACTTGGGCTTCGACTGCAACCTGCACCGGGTCTGGAGGCAGAGATTAGAGTAAGTAGCTGTTAATTTTATGGGCTCTGTCCCTCACTTTCATGGAGGGGAGCAGAGCCCAGTGTGAAATACAGCACAGGCACAGGGTGCTGTGTAATAGTGCTGACAGTAATGCTGACAGGAACGAGTCCTGCAACTTTGCAGGCTCCCAGGGCTTCTCTGAAGCATTAAATTATTTTAATTTCAGTAATATATAATTCAGCACCGCAAGTTTATCGTTGTAAGAACACTGGTGACTCCACATTTTTGTTTCAGCAAGGATGGTGGTTTAAGTCAAATATAACCAGTAATTTGTTCAGGGTTTTTTTAATGTGAGAGAAGGTTGTTAAACCTTGCTTAATACTGACTGACTGAAGAGTATTAGCAGCTGACAGCTGAGGTGCAGGGCTATTAGAATTTGGGTATTTCTAGACTGCAACAGCTCAGGGGTTTATTATAAAACACTGAGAAAAGTTAGAAATGAGGTAGAAGATTGATAGGTTTGTTTTGTTGTTTTTTTTTTTTAAATTGGGCATTGTATTAAGAAAAGAATAAAATAAAAAAAAAAAAGAAAGCCAAGGTTCTGGAAAGGTATGGCTCTCACCTGATTTATTCCCGAATTTACTGCAGGTTTTAGCCTGCTGATGGTGTTTCTGCAGGTTAATTTCTCAGCTGTCAGACTCTGCTCAGCCCCAGGTGCTGGTGGCACTGGGCAGCTCTTGGAGGGTGGGCAGAGGGCTGGGCAGGGGCACAGACCCAAATATCCCCCATTGTTGGGTTTTTTTGGGATATATATATATATATTTTTTAGCTTATATTTACCTCTATCTATGCACACAAACAATGGATGGGAATGCTGGAGCAGCTGTCTCCAAGCTTTATTCCATCACAACCATCAGTCTCATTTTACAGAGCCCAGCAAGGGAGATGGAGCAGCTTCAGCTGCCAGCACAGCACACGAAATTCTCTTTGTTACAAAATCTTTTAACAACTTTCCAGCCAATAGCGCAATGTTAAAAGCTGACAAGTGTTTGTTTAAGCCAATTAATAAAGCTACAGGTACATCTTGCTCTGAACCATGCTTGCTTGTAATAGATTAAAACAATGGATATTATTTATTATAAACTTACATATTTCTACTGTCTTGCTTAACATATTTTCCTGAGGCCTCTCTCTACACAGCTCACAGCCCTGTTGATTCTTGTATCCTCAGCGTTCTTGCATTTCTCCATCCTGAGATTTGCTTTCACACAGCTTTCGAGAGTTCTGTAACTTTTCTATTTCGCAAACCCCACCCCGTGTCCCAGCAGCTGCTGGCACAGAGTGACAAACCCCTGAATCACAGACTCTGTGTCACTAGAGGGTGTCACAGCCATGGGAAGCAGCGCAAGGTTCTTACAAACGACAAACCAAGCTCAATGAATAGCTGAAATGGTTTTTTTTCTTGCCAAGCACACACCCTTCAGACCCAGCCGAGGTGATTTTCCCAGTTCTGGGATCCTCTGCTGAGGCTCCAGTCAGGCTTTGCACCTTTCCCTGTCCCACCAGGCACTGAAAGCTGCTGTTGATAATCCTATTAAGGGCTTCTGTGTTTATTACCTGTAATTAAACGCTGCCATTTGCAGTGCAAAGTATACAAGACAATAAAAGAGTTAGAAAGTGCTTAAATCCTCTCTTAAACCTCCAGCCTCTGACAAAAGGGAAAGCATTCGGGTTTTCCTCCAGCCTCACGAACATAAGACTCTTAAATGGATTTAACAAAGCCTAACATAAAACCAGGTAGCAAAGCCCTGAGCTCCTGGCCAGACAGCGATTGAAGATGATTTTCTTTCTTCCTTCCTTTGACTTCACAGGGGACACCAGGATGGATCCAAACAACACAGGCAGGCACCACATCTATCACAGAGCTCTCAATATTCATGAGCATTTGCTTCCCCCGTTCCAGTTTGTGGATTGCCTATTAGCTGTGCTGACATAAACACAGTGGTGGAGGGGGCTGTTTTTGCTGTTTTGTTAAGTGAGTAGCCTGGGTGGAAAAACAACACTATAATTAAAACAAAACAGGACATGTATGTGTTGTAAACAAAAGGACTGGTGATCTTCTTCACACCAATCTTCACTGAGCTGCCATCTGTTCATTATAACGAGCTGATATTTCTTGAGTGCTCGCCGTCGTTTTAATTTCTGGTGAAGTCTGAACAAAATGAAGAGAAAATAATTTCTGCTCACTCATGAAATTGTTTCCCCGTGAAACAAATGGTCTTCTAACCTCGTCCTGCCTGTCACAGCCACCCTGAGGTTCATAAAACCATAAAAAGTTTGGGTTGGAGGGGCATTAAATCATCCCAGCCATGGCAGGGACACCTGCCACTGTCCCAGGCTGCTCCAGCCCCAATGTCCAACCTGGCCTTGGACACTTCCAAGGATCCAGAGACATCCACAGCTTCTCTGGGAACCTCACCTCCCAACAATTTTCTCCTAATATCCCTTCTAAACCTACTCTTTTTCAATAGACTTGTTCCATTTAATTAGGAACGGTTACTGCCAAAGGTATCTTTAAAGTGATCTTCAAGGAATTCTCCTTTTAATTATGCTGTTATTAGTAAATTCCTGATTTGCAGCCAAGCCTACTGTGCTCTGCTCGTAGTGATGAGTGGCAGTGGCAGAGTGAGGAAGATGATGAGCAATGTCTTGGTCTCTGCTTTGGTGAAGGGCAAAGCCCCGATTTCAAATCTCCTGTAGAGCTGAAAATCCTGGAGGAAAGTGAAGCTGGCATTGGTGCTCCTGCTTGAGCATCACCAAAAGAGTGACAGCCACGAAGAAAGAATGAACGTTGTACAGCAAAAGCATCAACAGCAAAAATCACTCTGCAAGTGCTGTTTGTCTCGTCACACCGAATTTAATTACAGTAAGGATTTAATTAGAATGTTTCTGTTATTCTACTATCTGTTTTTTCCACCTTTTTTTTTTTTTTTTTTCTTTTTCCACTTGACTGATCGTTTTGTTGTGGCGCTGATGTTCTCTTTATACTCTGAACCTCAAACAGCTCCGTGCCCTGGGGATGACAAATACTTTTAGGCTTGATTACTTGTAATGATGGATGCCTGCGTTGCAGGCAGGGATGGGAGCATCTCTCCCGTGCCCTGTTCCGTGTTCTCCTGCTCTGCTCAGGTTTCTTGGAGGCAGCTGCCCGGCACCCTCACCTGCCTGACCCTTGGGCACGGAGATGGGATTAATTAATGGCTCGTTTCCTGGTGCTGACTTACACCATGTATTCTGCACACCAGATCTGGCAGGAGAGGAATAAGGATCATTTCAGGAGAGACCCCCAGTGCCATCTGTTTTTCCTGGCTCCAGCGTTCCTTGGGAAGTTACAAAGGTGGAGGACCAAGTATTTTCTCCTCCACTTTTCTCTACATCATTGTCAAAGAAAAGATGATAAGTTTGGAAACACTCTGCCGCCTCCTTTCCCTCCGAGGTGACACACACAGAGGTTACACCTACTTTTCCACAACACGATCTTATGGATTTTTTTTCCTGTTGTCTGACAAAATCCATATGTTCCCGGCTCAGACCATCTGTCACTCGCAGTTCTTTTGCACAAAAGTTTTTGATGCATTTCTCCCCTGATGGATTTCTTTCTATAATTGCACAGGGGGGCATTTGACAGAAGGAATTTTCATCCCTCACCACCCCAAAGCAATCTAAAGGCTCAGGTGTCCTCTGTGACCAAAGGCTCCAGGAATAAAGAGCTCTCAGCTCCCAAGCAGAGCAGAGTTGGGTTTTTCGAAGTTGTCTCTCTTTTTTGTTTTTTTGGTTTTTTTTTTCCTCCAAGAAATCCCTGGAAAACCAGCACAGCAGAAAAAGAATTGTTTATTTTTCCAGGATTAAGAGTTCCCTACCAAAGCCAAGTCCCAGAGAATTCAGCAACTCCAGTTATTACCATAATCATCAGGGTTTGAAAGGACAACATTCCTTAGTGAACTAATAATGTATAGAATTCTTAATTATTTTCTCATTATTGCCTGTAGGAATGGAAGATCAGAGTGTGTTTCAAACAGAAATTAAATCAGACAGGTTTATTTTGCTTTGTACTATGGCTGTTTGCAAATAACTTTTCCATATTCCCTGTGTTTTCCAGTTTTCCTTTGAAGCAGCCACTCATGGAATTGAAAAGAACATAATTTATATTTTTTTAATTTTCCAAATACTTTTTTGTCATTCGACATCAATAATCACATTATTGTGGTTTTTTTTTTTAAATAAAACAAATTGTAATATATTTGTTCTTACTTTTCTTAGCTTCAGTCCCTGTGGAAGTAAGAGAAATTCTTGCCTTTGAAAGATGATCTCCACAAAAGAATTAATTCTGTCCTTAAATCTTGGAGTTCGACCTTCTAGCTCTGATTTATGGCAATAAAGAGTCTGTAACACAAACACAGCAGCCAAAAAAGAAACAACACGTGACTAATTAAGAACCACTAAAGATGATGTTAGCAACCTGTCAAAATTTACAGTCCATTAATTTCAGTTATACAGTAGAA
Organism: Acridotheres tristis; assembly: GCA_037013685.1. Taxonomy (NCBI): domain Eukaryota; kingdom Metazoa; phylum Chordata; class Aves; order Passeriformes; family Sturnidae; genus Acridotheres; species Acridotheres tristis. The sequence continues at coordinate 2,530,735 of CM072899.1, read as the reverse complement.
CTACGTATTGCCATGCTAATAATAAATGAAATCCTCATAATTAACATTATTTCAGTACAGGGGAACTTTAATATATCATACATGCTCCTATGTCTGATTAGTTCTGTGTGACATTAACAGTCCAGGGGATAATTTATGATTTCCCCTACCAAAAGCAAAGCTGGGAATTGTTGAAAGTAAACTCATGACCTGAATTTGAAACAATCTGAATTATTTATTTGGAATAATGAAAGCAGAGTTGATTTGTTCTGTGCCATCAGGTGAATTTTCTTTAGTTTGTCTCTGTGTTCTCAAACTAAAACTGGCTCAGTCTCTCTGAATCTGTTTTACTCCTCTTGCTCCTAAATTACTCCAATTCCTGTTCATTTTAATGCAGGAGAATGGTGAATCCTCTCAGATTTTTAAGGATGTTCTTGTACTGCTCTCACCCACAAAATATCCAAATTCTCTGGTATTTTTAAGAGATGCTCACCCCTGTGAGAGCTGTGCTGTCCCCTCGGATACTCCACACCCTCAGCTCTCTCCTTTCAGCCTCTAACACCAATTTCTGTTGTGGACAGACCCTCTCTGAGTTTCCAACTCTGCTTTATTTTCTATTATGTTCATGTCCATTAAAATGAGGGGGGGGGAAGGAATTAACATTATCACTTTCACTTTAGATGGGACCTTTAGCCTTGCAGCTCTTGTTAGAGTTAATGGGATTTTAGTTCCTCTACTGGAGGGTCAAACAACACCATTTACCCAGGCATTTAAACAATTAATTAGCAGAGACAGAGATATTTCTTTTGGAAAAAAAATAAAGCTTTTTTCCCTTACCATTTGCCACATCTCAACATCTGCAGGTGTTGAGGGAAGGTGGGAGGAGGAGAATTAAGGGTAAATTTTTGGGGCCCCACAAAAATATTGACTGTCCTAAACCAGGCAAACCACACCTGTCCTTTCCAAAGGGCAAAGCAGCTTTAGCTGAAAAGTTCCTAAACTGCATCCACCAAAGATGTCTGTGGAAAGCAGGGCTTGAGCTCCTGTCCGATCTGCATTCCCTTATCAGCAACGGGCCCAAGAGATGACATTGATTTTGTTGCAGACAAAATAAGGAGTTTTGACTTGTTAGTAAACGGCAAATTCTGCTGTTTTGTTTCACTCTGCCCGACACAAAGGGAAGGAGACAATGCCTCCACTTGATGGTTGTCCCGAAGATGGGAGTGATATCCTTGCTGTTGCATGAGAATAAAGATACTGAGATAAAGAGAAGCCGATTTGTGTTTCAGACACCACCCAGGACTCAGCAGACCCTCCAGAAAGGTGACCTGCACTGGGTCTGAGAGATGGGAGGTTGAACTTTTGGGATTTTCCAGTTGATGAGAAAATGGTTTGAAAGGGGAGAATCACCACGGCGGGAGACTGAAAGGAAAGGGACAGCGGCAGATTTTGCTCTCAGACAGTTCTGTTATTTCAAATTTTCCAATTCCTGGTGCAATTAACTTGGCAATTACAGAATCAGGGGATGCTTCAGGTTGGAAAAGCCCCCCAGGATCCTCAAGTCTTGCTCTTAGCCCAGAGTTCCCAGGCCCAGCAGTGACACAAGGTCTGACCCAGTGTCAGAAAGGCAATGAACACACCGTGCCCCTGGTCACTCTGATGTTGCCCAGTGTTGAGATAATGAAAATAAATAAATAAAGCTCAGTGCTGCAGTGCCACCCTTGTCATTTAATGGCACAGCTACTGGATATTCAGGTCATGCTCTGCGTGGTTCAATAGGGTTTGGGGACAAAGATCTTCCTAAAACAGGAAAAAGAAGACTAAGCTGAAGCACGAACAGATTTTAGTGATTTTAAACGAACACGAATTACCAGAGAACCACGTTTTAAGTACATTGCTCAAACCAGAAGAAAATCAGATTTTTCTGACAGAATTTTCTAGCACTTTAGACAGAAGGATGGCCTGGAGCATCCCACAGATCCTGTGTGGGCAGAGGCAAGGCCCTGGAGTGAAGAATTGGAGCCAGGACATTATGTACTGTAATAGTCACACCAGTTCTTGCTAAATTCCTAAGGGACAGTGAAAGACTTTCTGCTGCTTTCTCCTACTGGGACGTGTTGGGCAGTTTTTGACATGAAGCCTGAGCATTTTATTTTAATATCTCTAGGAGCCCCTGTGCAATAAAGCAATGAGTCAGAAGCTTTTTCAGAACCCTCTTAAAGTCCCTAAAAAGACCTGATTCGAAAATTGGCTTTAAAACCAGAACCAAAAGAAGACCACATCTTTTAAGACTCTGAATAAAAAGCAGCAGCAAAGAGAAAAACATCTGGAGGCTGCTAATAGATACCTTACAGATATGGAATGAAAATATGGTCCCCAGCCTGAGCCCCCAGATCTCTCCAAGTCCAGAAACAGAAACAAGCAGCACAGGACAGCAGAGCATTAATTTGTTTTTCAGCAGTGAACAGAGAATTCGGTGGATTGCAGCTGCTGCCCCCCTCATTCTCATTTTACTTGTGCATTAGGAAGGGTGGAAAGAGGATCTGTTTTCTTCCCTTTTAAAGAACAAAATGGAAAACTGCCCTTGCAGCTCTTTAAAGTCATTGTCTTTTGTTCAACCATGTTTTTACAGTCTTTTTTATGTTGGGAATAACAATTATTGCTAAACTCCACATTTAAAGAAGCCCTTAAACTTCAGACAGACATCATCATCAAAATTCAGAGTGAGTGGTCTTCTGAACCTCCAGTAAAAGTATTTTCTATTAAACTAAATTGTGCTGTTGGTCCCTTTGAAGTGCCTTTTCTGTGTGTTCACCACATGCAGAGGCACTCAGGGCACATCAGGGGAAATGTTTCAAACTGCCCAGAGATGGTGTCTGATTTTCCCATTATTTTTATTCACTAACATTTCACACGTTGCTCCTGTGTGTTGCAGGCTGAGGGGTTTAAACACCTTGCAGAGGGTTTTGTGGTGTTTTATGAAAGCAGCAGTTACATATTTGAGCTCTTTTAACTCCCCTTTCTGTAACTGGGACTGTGCAAATGAAAGGAATTGCACTTCAGTATAAAATCCCTGAATATGCCTGGGATGCTGTTCCTTCCTTCCTTCCTTCCAGGCATTGAGGCTCAGATTTCCCTCTGCTCCCATCAAGCTCCAGCCCGAACTCTAATCAGACCATCCAGTAGATATTAAATGAGATCATTCAGCTTTACAGCTTAGACCTAATTAGACTACTGGCTCCTCAGAACATCCACATCATGTTCTTTTCCTCTCTCAGAGCTCCACAGAGGCTGAAGACCTACAAGACTCCAAAGCTTTATTCACTTCCTATAAAAATTGCATGGAGAAACTGTACACTTGGTGGTTTTGCTCACTGCTGTCCTAAAGAAAGAAGGTCACTCCTTATGAAGAAAATATATCAGAAATTGTTGTTAAGGACACCCTGAAATGTCGTCCCCGAGGAAGGAGATAGAAGGACAAGAAGAATTTTGCCACAAGATGACATTTTGGGAACATGGAGAATGATGGAATATAGCAAAAGCTTAAGAAAAAAATCAATTTATACACAGAGAGTCTGTGCCTCAAGTAACATTCCAGTAATAATCATTACATAATGGTTCAATCAGACCAGCAAAACATCTACAAGGTTTGAAACTGCAAGCTCAGGAGAAAAAGATTTCAACCTCAAAGCGTTCACATTTCTCCCTTTCCAAGTCAGCAGGAAGAACAAGAACTAATTTATGTTTACAATCACTCAGTTTGATTAGAAAGTCATACTTCAACAGCTCTGAAGATGCATTTTCTGAACATCCTCTTTTCCATTCAATTAATTCCAAATGATATTTGCCCAGAAAATGTAGAGCATGTTTAACAGCAATGGAGATAATGCTAAAGCAAGCAATCCCTGCTTAAAACTCGGGCTCCCTCCTGTCAGCATCCTTGCAAGAACATTACACCTTGATTCCCTCATTAATATTGTTCTGCATTAGCCTAATGGAAAGCTGAGGGATGTGTGAGGCAGCAGAACCCGGCACACAAACTGCATTTTCCATATGGCAAATTTCCAGTGACCTTCTCCATTTTCCTCACCATAAAATCCCTGTTTTTCAGGGCTGCAGTTGAGATTTTGCCATGTCCTTAAATGCTGAGCATCCCTGTCCCCGAGTGTGAATCTTTTGGGAGAGGGACAAGGATGGGATTTAGGACGCTGATTCTATTTTTAGTTGGTTTTTTTTTCTTGGGTAAATCACATCAAATGGGACATGACTGACACAAATTGAGGAGTCACAGCTAATGCTGAGAGAACAGGTATGGATCTCTGTTTGCATCTGCTCCCCAGGCTGCTAAAATAGAGCAAATTAAACTTTATTAGCTTAAAAAAAAATTCAGGAAGAAATGATGAAGCTCTATATGAAGTTACTGAGGTTTTGGCAATCACAGCAAATACAGGAGTCAGCATTTGACTGTGTCAGATGGGTCACACACTAAAAATATTTATTCTCTGTCTCTCTGACACAGTGTCAAAAACCAATGAGGCTGGGAGGGACCTCACCAGGTGATTTTGGGCTATGTTTTCCCGTGGATATTCAGTTGATCATGAGCCAAAATCTTAAGATTGTGCTCTGGAGAAGTGCTCGGGCTGGGCAGCAGCTCCCAGGAGCACAAAGCAGCTCAGCTTTCCCTGCTGGGGAGCTCTCAGGGACAGCCCTGGGAGAGGGAGAAGCTGAGAAAACACTTCAGGAGGAGAACACGGAGAGCAAGAGGTTCCTGAAGCTGCTGAGAATGGCTGTGGCACCTCTCAGGAGTCAGAAGCCAAGCAGACAGCTCAGTTCCTGGAGTGGCTCTTGACACCTCTTCATTCCAGTGCTTCCCCTTGGAAAGGATTCCTCGACACCCAGCAGAGCATCGGTGCCAACACTCCCAGAGTTTAGCTAAAAATAGACCACTGTAAAAAAAAAAAAAAAACAACAAAAATACCCCCCAAAACAAAAAACAAAAACAAACAAACAAAAAACAAAACAAAAAACCAACAAACAAACAAACAAAACCAAACAAAAAAACAAAAAAAAAATTTAAAAATTACAAAAAACCCACAAACAAACAAAAGTGATTTAAACCAGAATATTTCCCCCTTTTTCCTGTAAAAGGGCTTTTTACTACCCACATGTGCAACTTCCAAGTGTCCTGCAAGGCTGGGGGGGAAAAAAAAAAAAATCCCGGGAATAATTGAGCAGCACAATTGAGCGGTGAACACCACACCTGCCAGGTTGGCAAACCATGGAAATTTATGGTTTCATAATAGAATGTGGCTTTGGTTTAATGGGTAAAATACAGCACTGCAAGGCAAACAACTGTAAATTGTCATGGCTAACAACCTTTGCAGGTGTGGTGTTTCATGCTCTGCTGCCCCATTTAATTATTTCCAGGTTCGTGGAGATCTCAGCAGAAGATCGTGAAACCAACCATCCTTTAAAATCAGATTCTTTGCTTTGAAACTGCAAATATGGCCAGCTGAAGTGGCCCTGGTGCAGGTACAGTTGTGCTTCAGGTGTGTGAAAGAGAAATCCCAGTAAAATTAAAATCTTTTGCTTTGAGATTTTGGTGTGAAGAGAACATATGAATTCGTGAGATTGAGGCAGAGGGGAAAAGGACACTCAGATTTGATGTTCAGTCTGTTTTATGATTACAGAGTATAAATCACTCTATCTACCTGCCTCATCTTGTTAAGCATTGCTGCCACTTTAATGGTGCTGAAATCTCTCCTTTTGATGTAGATCGTGGGGTTTTAGCTCTGGATAAACCTCAAACACAAACCCAATATGCCATAAAATGGGATATATGTCAAAAGAGTGATTGATTCAACAGCCACCAGAATTAACAGAAACGTTTCCATTGGTCTGAATCCTTTTTGGACCAGATCTTCTTATTTTCAGGAGCAGAACCTTTTATCCTCCCGCAGTGCAAACGTTTATCAGAGCAATTTTTCATCTCTGTGCTCCAGCAGGGACTGGTCTGGAGCCTGAACTTTGTCCCTGCTCTGCCAGCAGCACAAGCTGTGCCAACACCTTCGGTTTACAGATCCCTGTCAAGCTGTCAAAGCAATCAGGAAATTCAAAGCACCCCAGACCTTTTAAATGCTGCCAGTGTTCTGTCAGGAAATAAATTCAAGTATGAGGAAGCTTTCAGAGTCAATGTCGTTTCTTACAGTGATGGGCCACAAGGAATTGTTAATTAGTGTGTTCTATTATTTTTCATTTACTGAAATTATTAACCCAGCATGGTTTAAACCAAATTATGGATTCAGATTTTGGTCAGACAGGAAAACTTTTATCATGGTGAGCTTCCAGACCTTCAGATAACACTTGATAACGGGGTTGTTCCTTGTAGATTAAAAGGTTCACCAGCATTCTCCAGTGGGTCTTTAAAGTAGTGGAGGGAATATTGATATGTTTAAAAAAAAAAATGTATCTGAGGGTAAATAGAGTTGAGAGATTTCAGCCTGAGTCTTCAGCAGCTTTTGAAATTATCACAAATAAGGGCAATACCTGATATTACAAAAAGGGATTATGGAAGTCTCAAAATATGGAATCTCTTTCCATGGAAATTTCTCTACTGTAGCAATAGATCTCGTTTAAGTAGGAAAAGTGGCCCCTTCCCGCTGTTCCAGGCATCTCTGCAAGTCCACAAAACCCAAAGAACCCGTGGGATTGCTGCTCTGCAATCCCTGCTGATGCCATTCCTTTAGGATGTGTTGGATGCTGGCACCTCACAGGCTCAGCCACAGTCACCAAAGACATTCCTCAGGGTTGAATTTATTATTTTTTTTTTTAATAAAATAAGCAATTTCTCAGCTGTTCTCATTCCTTCTCCTCACCCCGAGCTCTGGAAGTTTTAGGAATTAGAAGTTTTGTGTCACTGTTATCACATCAGTGCTGATTCTGGAAAAGTTCCCAAGAGCCAAGAGCAAAGCCCTGAGCCAGGGGTTCCCAGCACTGTTCTCCTGTCATTTTACAGGGATTCAGGTCTGTCCGTGCTTCCACTACTCTGTCCTGAGAAATAAAAGCAAATATCACCGTAAAAACTCCTTTATTCAGTGCTAGGACTGCACAGAAAGACTTTCTTTCCCTGGTTAAAACCTTCTCTTACTTTCCTGAAGAACAATTCCTCAGGGCCACGGTTCAGGAAAGGAATTATTCTGTATTAGCATAAGGACAGACATTGCTTTAAATCTGTCAAAACACTCAATTCTCCACAACTGTGTGAGATAAAATAAAGCCTCCTATTTATTTTTATTCCTTGAATCACAGGCTGGAAGTTTTCTTTCAGTTAAAGAATCCATTACCTCCTCCCTGCCTGTCCCTCCTGCTGGGTTGTGTTGCTTCTCTCTTAATGGGGGTTTTCTCCAGCATAAAAATAATGGCCTTATTTACAAAAATGTAAACTTTTTGTGAGAAATGCATTATTTGTAAAGCAGATTTTGCCTGAGCCATCAAAGTAGCAGCAGGAAGAGCTTACTTGGGCTAGACACAATCGTGTTTTCTTACTTGACAGAAACATTGTTTGAAAACATGTTTGAATTTTTTTGCTTGGTTTTGTGTTTATTTGTTTGCTTGTTGTTTTGCCACAGATTAGTGGGAGTACTTTTATTTAAATACAAAAGCCAATAAGGGGCAGCTCTTACTTTCTGGAAATAGTTTTTTCTTTCCAAGTTTGCACTTCTCAGCTGTACTGCAATGAAAGATCTGGGCACAATAATTTGAAAAAAGAAGCAGTAAACACCCAATGCAGTAATTAGAGAAGCAATTCTGTCCAAAATCTTTCCATTAGATTATTCCCTCTTTGTTGCTCAGCTTTATCCCATCCCTTCCTGCAAACACAGGCTGCTCATCTTCCTTTTCCACAGAACTTCAGAAATTTCAAGCTGCTTCATTTTAATAAATGCTTAATAAATAAAGCAGCCCATCAGAGCTTTCCCAGGATCTCAGTGTGTGGGACAAAGGAAGGCAGGATAAAAACTGAACACAGCTGCCAAGAGCTAAACTGGATTTTGCAATCATTAGATTATTCACTTAGCTCCAAAAATATCTATTTCTGAACAGCTTTTCAGGATCCCTAAAATGTTGCTCAAGAAAAGCTCCAACTACTGCACTAGGAGGGTTTTCCCCTCTTTTAATGAATTAATTGTTTTCCACGAGAATTATCAAAAGAAGACGAATTTGAGCTAAAAGCCAGTGACTGATTTTATCAGCTGTGCCTGAAGCTGGGAGCTGACCCCAGTGATTTTATTAGAGGGGAATAATGTTTTAATATGATGTGATCAGCTACAGCCTCCCTGAGTTATTCCAGTATCAAACACATCCTAAGAAACAAGGCCCTGGAGAGCCTAATTATGAATTAATTCAGTTCCCACCCAAGTTCCTACATGGAAGTTGCCTTTCTGCAGGCACAGAAATCCCAATTCCCAAGAATTCCCAACCTGAGGAGCTGGTGCTGTTGGATGGAGCCTCCACCTCTCTTCCCCAAGGATGAGGCACAAGGAATCAATCCTGGACTCCTTTGGGATGTGCCTCCAGCCAGGCTGGGGAGTGTATCCTAAATAAAAGTGGCCCGTGGGATCCCCTGTTCCCATTTTGGGGGGGTGCCTTTTGTGCCCCTTATGCTCTGCAAACAAAATCCCCAACTGCACTGAGGCCACAGAGAGCTGGGCTTGATTGGGCTCGAGATTAAAAGGGCAAATTCTGCTCCTGTTCTTATATTTGCAAATATATTTCAGAGCAGCTGAGTAGAAGAATGTGCAAGTGAGATATAATTTTAATTATTTCCTGTAATTATGAGGAGAGAGCACAAAGGAAGCTATTCAACATCTTTTATTTAATGCCTGTGAAGACAAAGATTGTACTTCTGGTCCCTTTCTATTCCTACAGCATCTGTGCTTCAGAGGAGAAACCCTTAAAATAACATATTGTCTAATGTTTTGTTTGTTTGTTTTTAATTTGGAGTGATCAAAGTCGTGATTTTTCTGTGTCCTTGCTGCGAAAATATGTGTTTAAATATATATATATGTATATATTCTTTTAAATCAGTAGGACAGGAATGTCCCTGGGGTTCAGCCCCTTTGCCACCACCACCAGCACAACGTTTTGGGCTGCTGGAATTTGTTCTTTCCTTGGATACTTTTCCAAATGAAGGAATGAAATGTTAATTAAAATACTGCAACATTCCCTCTGTTGTAAGATCTACTGTAATACCTCATGTTACAAAAGAATCACACAGTTGTCTGCAGTAAAACTTGTTCCATCTCAATGAATTCCAATCAAAACACTTCACTGGGAATGCAAAAAATTCCAAGTTAAAAACGAGAGTGATGAATTGTCCCCAAACCTCTCAGCTTCTACAAGGTTTTGGCAAAAGCATCTTTGCTTTAGGACCCCAGCAGTGACATCAGAGCTGGGGAGAAGGTGCAGATCCCCTTTTAGTGCGATTAAAACAGGGTTATTTACTTGAGATTAATGCTGTGACTCATTGTCCTTCTTAACGATTCAGGTTTGACTCGCCCGAGGTGAACCCGGCCCAGCCCCTGTTTATGCAATAATTAATCTCACAAGTGACAGCCCAGCCTAACAGGCTTACACAGAGATGACGTTTTAATTTGCTAAAATATTTTAAAGCAGGATTTATGCAGCCAGCACTTCAGCATACAGCTAAAAATAACGAGAGAGGCGGCGGAAGGGGGTTTTGCATTTTTGCACGGCCAAGTTTGAGCCATCCCAGGAGGTGTGGGGGAGAATTTGGGATGTCCAAGAGGCCAGGGAAGCTCTGTCCTGCTCCCTCCAGGGCAGGAAAAACAAGGAACCTGCAGCAGGTGAACCTGTCAGAGCCATTCACCCTGAAAACTGATGGGAACTGAAGTTTGAATTGGGAATTAAGGGCTGAATTAAGCAGGGCTTTGCTGCCTCACCTGTATGTGCTGGGGATGGGAGGGAATTTGGGGGATTTTTGATACAGGACATCATGCCAGACTTGTCCCTGATCCAGCCCCTCTCCAGGAGTGCTTTTAGGGACAACAACAACGATTTTCATCTATTAAAAGCCTTTAGAGCATCCCTCTGGCAACAATCTCTGCACACGCTGCAGTCACGGCCAACGTCACGAAACTTCAGTAATCAAAACACACTTAAAAAAAAATACAGATAAAAATATACACGATGCTATCTAGTCTCACCTTTTCTAATTAAACCCCTCAATTTTCAAAATATTGAACGGTTCTACAGAACACACTCAAACCCAGGTTTCCAACTCCTTTCCCCCAGCGTCTAACTCTGTTATAATGTAAATTCTCGTGGTTCTGGCTGTAAAGCACCTTCCATCCCCAAAAGATTCGCGCTTAATCAGCCACCTAAACGTCCCCCATGGCAGGTGAAATGGAGCCAGAAAAGCAACCCAAAAATCCACATCCCAGGTTTACACACAAATAATAAACCCAGGGGGATCGGCACGAATGGAACCGAGCTCCTCCAGGTGATTTAGGAGCCTCGCCGTGTCTTTAAGTACATTTTAATATAAAACCCGTGTGAAACAAAACGCTGACTGTTTTTAACCTGGATAGGTTAGAGGGGGCAGATGCATTATTGATTTAATCACAGCCACGAGAATAAAAGCGCCTCGTATCTCGCTCCATTAGGATTTTATATTGCAATATTCACTTCGCCATCTCGGGATAAAAACACATTTGGCACAAACAAAGGTCGGTTCCATCGAACCTGGCGGGGTAATTACAGCCTGTGGAACACCAAATGTTCCTCGGGGATGGTTCGCTTAAGGAAAAACTGGATTAGCTGGGAAATCCCAGCAGCAGCGACTGGGTTTTACTCTTGGGGGCGATGCCTTTGAGCATCAAGGGTCCAGGATAGGAAATGAGACAGCACCGGCTGGACACTTTGCTTTAAATCAAATTAAAAGTGCAGATCCCAAAGGGCTTTGATGGATTTTTGAGCGTGCATTATCTTTTTTTTCCACGCCCGGCTGCTCACGAGTTCCCACGCTGATCTTCCTTGGGTCATTTTTCTTTAAACAAAGTTTTACAGCATCCACCGCCTGATAACAGCACTGCAACTTTCCGAGGGAAAGGAAAGGAAAGGAAAGGAAAGGAAAGGAAAGGAAAGGAAAGGAAAGGAAAGGAAAGGAAAGGAAAGGAAAGGAAAGGAAAGGAAAGGAAAGGAAAGGAAAGGAAAGGAAAGGAAAGGAAAGGAAAGGAAAGGAAAGGAAAGGAAAGGAAAGGAAAGGAAAGGAAAGGAAAGGAAAGGAAAGGAAAGGAAAGGAAAGGAAAGGAAAGGAAAGGAAAGGAAAGGAAAGGAAAGGAAAGGAACCAACAAAAAAAAAAAAAAAACCAAAACAAAAAAACCCCAAAACTAAACAAAAAAAAAAGAAACAAAACCAAAAAAACCCCCCAAAAACCCCCAAAACTTAGAACATTTAAACTCATCAATGGGAAAGGAACTGGAAGAGGAGCTCACCCATCACCACATCCTCAGGATGGGCATCCCCAGAGCGAAATAAGGGATGAGAGAAAGGGAAATTAAAAAAAAACCCTTTTAAAGATCTCTGGGCACCTTTAGGGCAATCCTCTCACTTAATTATGGGAGTATCAACCTAATGGTGCTAATTAATGTTCCCCCTTTTTAATCGATATGTGAACAAAAACTGATAACGAAGGGAAAGTTTTCCTTGAGGGATTTTATGATTACTGACCATTACAATCGGGGATGGATGGGCATCCAGGACTCCTGTAACCGAGCAGTTCATTGGGAACTCCTTTGTTCCCACCAGGATGTGAACAATTAATGAGAATTAAAGCTCTTTTTTGTGATTATTGACAAAATCACCCCCAGACGGAGGAATTCAGCCTCCTGTCCCCACCCTGAGTGCTGATTCCTCATTAAACCTCGCCAAGGATGGTTTGCAGGCAGTGTTTGTTAAACAAACACCTCTGAAGTGCTGCCCTTCAGAAACGAGTCCAGCACACTCAGTTCAGGCTCTAATCCCTGGGCTGGGCTGGGGGACACAAACACAAACCTCTCCAGCTGGTAGCAGAGATGGATTTATCCATAATCTCTGCTGGACTTGTTGCCCACGGTAAAATCGGTATTGTGGAGTGTAGATAATTTCTCTGTGCAAAATATCTATTTATTTTCTATTACGAGTTTCTATAATAGCCGTGAATTCTATTAACAGATATGCTTTTTAATTCTCTGAGCCCCTCAGAAACTGTTCAGTCACTGAGTTTCAGTTCTGACTCCTCTCAAAGCTCACACTTCATTTTTTATAGAATCACAGAATGGTTTGGATTGGAGGGACATTAAAGATTATCCAGTCCCACCTTGCCATGGCAGGGACACCTTCCACTGTCCCAGATTTCTCCCAGCCCCAGTGTCCAGCCTGGCCTTGGACACTTCCAGGGGCACCCCCAGCTTCTCTGGGCACTCTGTGCCAGGTCCTGCCCACCCTCTGAGTAAAGATTTCCTTCCCAAAATCTGATTTAAATCTTCCCTCTATCACTTTAAAACCATTGTCCTTGTCCTTTCTGTCTGCCCACATAAAAAGTCTCTCTCCCTCCTTTTTACTTCTTGTCACTTTATTCTTTACTTTTGCAGTTTAGATATAAAATATTTTAATTGTTGGGGGTTTTTAACTTAGTTTAGTACAAATAGTGTAAAGTTTAAGGGTCCTTCCACCTGCAAACAGAGCCTGATGCTAACCTGGAACACGAGGATAAATAAACCAGGCAAAACTGTGGCTGCTCGTCCCCACCAAGTCCCCAGAGGCCAGACTGTCACCTCCCAAAGCCAAGTGGCTCTGCAGGTGGGGACATCAGCTCTGCAAGGCCACCCTGCAGGAGCACAGCTCACCTGGAGGGCACAAACCCTGCCCCCGGGTGGGACTTATCTCTGGGAACAGCTGCTCCTCTTTATCTCTGTTTGTGCAGCATCCAGCAGCCATTCCTGGGCAGGACCTTGAAATGCAGCAGGGATGGCCCAGCTGGAGGGCAGGGTGGGAAGAAGGAGAACACTCACCCAAACAGTGATTTTTGGGGGTTTTAAGTGAAGGGATATGTGTGAAAACCATCTGATGTAAAGGAAAATTTGATGTGCAGCCTAGAAGTGCTTTGTATACATAAAAATAATGAATTTTAACAACAAAAACTACGAGTATAAAAACCAATAAAAGTACAAAACTATGAAAATTTTGAGCTATGACTGTATTAAAAACTCATTTTTGTAGCACCAACGACATCAGGGCTCAAATGATTCCCACAAAGGAAGGTTTAGTGATGCAGCATCTCACTGGGAGCCTGCAAACTGCTAAATAGCCTTGACCTTGCTGCCACCAGCACCTCTGGAAAGGAAGAGCCTGAATTTCCCTTCCAGAAGCTCCCTGCTCTTCACCTGGTGCTCCATTAAGTGATTAGGTTCAGATAATATCCTAAAGTGCTTCGTTTAGCACTCAGCTCATGGCATATTAATTAAGACTTGTGGTGAGGTTTTTTTTCCCCTTTGAAGAGCCTGAATTGTGAGACAGGCGAATTAAATCTGTGAAAGTCAGATTTCCCTGACCTTTTCCTTCCAGCTCCCAGCCTCGTGTGCCACTGGGACCTTGGTGACAGCTCCTGAGCCTCGGACTGAACATCTTGGGGTGCTGAGACTGCAGTGACAGCTCTTGGAGGGCTGAGGGGTTTTCTGAGCAGTGGGAACGGCAGCTTCCAGCTTTGGAAAAAGGGCTGCAGAGGAGTGGGGAGTGAGTGCCCATGGCAGGGTAATCACAGCCTTGGACAGAGCTCTTGCACCCACAGCCAGAAATTCAGATTATCCAACTGCTCCCCAGCACTGCAGTGACACTGGGGATGTGCAGGAGGCACAAATGGACCCAGAGCTGGCTCAGGACCCAGGACCCAGATGGCTCCTGCTGCTCTGCTCAGCAAATCCCTGCTTTGTCCAATTCACAGCTTGGCAAATCCAGGTCTATGTGTGCTCTCCAAGCACCACAGCACCAGAGGATGGGAGCTGGAAAAAACAACCAACAGCATCACAGAGCTCATTTTGGTGTTAATTTGGGTTTGGGGTTTGTTTGTTGTGGTTTTCTTTCTTGTAAAAGCTCTCTCGTTTAGTTGTACTACATGAATCATTGATGAGCACCACAAAGCAGTCAGGTAATATTCAAATCTCTGAGCCTGCTGCAAATTTGGGCACCAGTGGAAGGTTGGGAATGGCTTGGCCAGGGCCACTGGCTCCTGGAAACCCTCACAGCCACGGCTCAGTTTGGACCTGAGTGTCCTCTAATACTTCACTGGAGGAGGCAAAGCAGGGATGCATAAAACAAATGGAGATTTTCCAAATATATTTCAGTCTGTGATTAAATTTTTGAGTTTCTCAGTCCCTGGAGCAGAGGGTAAGAGGGCAGGAGAAGCAAATCCACTTGGATGTGCTCTGCTGTCTGGAGCTGCTTTTCCAGGAAGGGATGAGCAGATCAGGGAGCCCTGGATCTCAGGCAGAGACTGCCTTGGCAGATCAGGAGTTAAAAACATCCCAAAGTGAGAATCTGCAATTCAAGAATTCAATGAATGGGAACTCCGAATTCCATAGGTTAAATGTGGATTTTTGCACAGGATGTCAGAACTCCAAGCCAAGCTGATCCCTTGGAAAAACTGCTGACAGGATTCTTTGTACAAAAATCCCAGCTCCTGTAAGAGGAATCGTGCCAGTGATTTTTCCAAAGCAATTTTAACAATTCCTGTTACAGGAGCTGAGATTTTTGTACAAAGAATTCTGTCAGCATTTTTTCCAAGGGATCAGAGTTTGTCCCTGCTGTGTTTTTACCTGTGTGTGCAAATCCTGCACTCGTGGTCAGGGGATCCCAGGGTCCCCATCCAGGCTGATTAATTACCTGATTAATTACCCCACACTGGGAGAAGGCAGTGATGAACTTTTGGGGAGCTGACAGCTCATCCATTTCCTTGGTCCCAAGAACTCTTACTCAGTTTGGGACACCAAATTAATCTGCACAAAACCTTCCCCCTTATGGCCACAATTTCATCACCCATCCGGAGAAAGAGAATCCTGATAGAAAGCAGTTAATCCTCCAGCCTGTCCCTTCCCAAGGCCTCTCTCAGACAATTCCATCCTTGTTAATCCTGTGTCCCTCTGCTGGGAAATGTCTTCATTTCCCTATCAGCACTGCCACGAGGAGTGATATCATGTCAGGATTTTCCTGTTCCCCTCCATGGGA
Source organism: Acridotheres tristis (assembly GCA_037013685.1). Classification (NCBI taxonomy): domain Eukaryota; kingdom Metazoa; phylum Chordata; class Aves; order Passeriformes; family Sturnidae; genus Acridotheres; species Acridotheres tristis. The sequence continues at coordinate 2,515,476 of CM072899.1, read as the reverse complement.
GGAAGCTCTAAATAAGTGTGGCAAAGAATTCCCTTCTCTTGTTTTCTTCTCGTCCACTTTATGGCTTCCATGAGAATTGCTGCTTGCTACATGGAAAAATGAGATATTTTACAAAAAAAAAAATAGGGCAGGATCCTCACTCTATGGGTTTGTAGTCATTCTTTGGAATGTGTTTCTCTGGAGTATCTGGCTGTAAAATGAGGTTTTGAGTTCAGAGTAATAGCAAGAGCATCTCTCTGTGGTGGGCTGAGTTGCTGGATGCTGTTGTGGAAAAAAAAAAAAAAAGGACAAAAAGGATCAGGTAAAATGAGACATTTGGGGTTAGTTACAACCTCCCTTTTGGCCACCAAAGCTGCAAATTAAAAATATTTTAATTTTAGAGTGGTGCAGTGCCCACACTCTGGGGATGTGGCTGAGCCTCTCCTGCCTCACAGTTACAGCATTAATTGAGTTCCCTAAATTGTCCCAATGGGTTGAAAGCAGAGCTGGGTTTTGTCTCTGCCTTCTGCTCCTCAGCACTGTCTTTATGTCACCCACACTGTCCCCAGGACAGATTTTTAGGGACACACACCCGTGGACAAGGTGGGGGATTGAATACACTTGTCCCTGCAGTGGGATTTTTAAATAAAACTACTAAAAATCCAAATTCATTAAATAAAAAAAAAAAAAACCAAACAAACAAACAAAAAAAAAAAACAAACAAAAAAACCTAAAAAAAACCCCAACAACAAAAAACAACAACAACAACAACAAAACAACAACAACAACAAACCCCCCCCGATTCATTCCTTAGACAGGAATACTTAATGGAAAAGAAACAATAAGTCAAACATGATGTTTTTATATAATTTTGTGGGAATTGGGAGATGTAAAAGGGAGGGAATATATAAAATGAGTTGCAGACTCCTTGCAGAATATCCAGCAGCTGCCTTGTAGTGTCCCCTTGCTTTCACTGAAGGGTTGAAATGAAATCCAGTGTTTTTCTGATCCCTGGGTATGTGGTGATTGATCAGAACAATTCCTCATGTATGAACAGAATCCTCTGGATAAACTCACTTCACACACTGAGGGCTATGAATGTGCTGCAGACCAAACATCCATGTTTCACTTGGATTATTTAAACTCATATTCACCAGGGTCTAAAACCACTTGTCTGAAAACAAGGAAAAGTGGTTAAAAATTGAATGCATTTCTGAGAGACTCCTGTCTTTAGTGACAGGAGACCATTCCAGTACACAATATATTACAAATCTAGTCAAATCAGACTGGAAGAAAGTGATAAAGCACAAAAAGTGCCAGTGCACATCTACAAGTGCAGGAATGTCTGGGTCATGCAAAAATCCAGGTGTTGCTCTGTGTTAATCGTGTTCTCTTCCCCAAAAGAGCAGTACCTGGAATTTCACCCGTGGGCCATTCTCCCTCTGTGCATTTCATGGGATCAGTTCAGGCCAGACCTGCCATCCCCCAACAATCATGGTGCCAGTTGTACATCTATTTATGCCTTTATTTGAAATGTGTGCTCTGACCCTTCACTGTTTTGCAATTCTCAGCAGCTCCAGGCAGGAGCAGGGACTGCTCAGGGCTGGGGTTTGGTCACGAGCAGGAGGATGGAGATGAAACCTGCCCCAGGTAAGGAACTCTCGTGTCTTCAATCCGAATTGGGATCTGGACTCTCCTGGAGTTGCTCAGCTCTTTATCCACATTGAAACTCACATTTATTTGATTTTGTTATGATGATTTCCCTTTCCAAGGAGGTTGGTCCAGACTAGGAATGGGAGGGGTGGCAGGAAAGCTGTGTCAGCTTTGAGGGCATCTCAATTCCGAGATTCTGCTTTTAGCCAGAGGTTTCCCATCTTCCTTTCCTTCCCCAAATCCCCAATTTGCATATTCATTAACCGTGAGGTGCTGGCTGTGGTGCTCCCATGCTGGGCAGGAAATCGTGGAGCTGCAGCTCAGCTGAGCTTGGATTAGATTGAAAATTAAAACCTCGGGCCACTCTTTGAAAAATTCAGGGAGGTTCAACTCTCTCTGTGCTAATTTGCTGTTATTTTGTGTTGTGGGTGTGTCAGAGATCCCATTGCCCCAGTGTTGATGTGCAGAACGAGGGACTCCTCTTTTTCCAATAAACCTGCAGCCTAAATTCCAGCCAGGGACATCCCACTGGCAGATCAGGGAAGGGAAGGTGATTTCGGGAGGATCAGGCTGTAAAATGGGATTCAGGAGTGGAAGGTGATTTCGGGAGGGTCAGGTTGGAAAATGGGATTCAGGAGTGGAAGGTGATTTTGGAGGGATCAGGTTGGAAAATGGGATTCAGGAGTGGAAGGTGATTTTGGAGGGATCAGGTTGGAAAATGGGATTCAGGAGTGGAAGGTGATTTTGGAGGGATCAGGTTGGAAAATGGGATTCCCAAGTCACAGAGAGCCAGAGCTGCTGAGCTCCAGGCAGTGCTGAGTGCCCAGATCCCAGCAGAATTCCTTCTGCTGGCTCTTCTGTCTGTTTGCTCATTCTTTGGGTGCATGAAGAGCTCCTGAAACACTGGAGAACAAACCAGAATAATGGAGCAGAATAGGCACAGCCTCCCAGATCTCACAGATTCCCTTTGGTCTGGGATGGCACGAGGGGAAAGGGAATAAAGTGAGTGGCCACTCTGAGCATGGTGACCTCTGGGATTATTATTCCCTCTCAAACATGGGACAAGGGAGATGTTGAGCTGTCTCAGAGCTGGGATAACTTTTCCCAGGGATATAAAAGGAGGTGTAGCACAGCAGCAAACCCAGCCCTGCTCCAAGGTGTTATCCCAGCTGGAGACCACCACATCCCTCTGGAAGAGCTCCTGGCTCAGCCTTGTCCTTGAAATGAAGGGTTCAGCCTCCCTGCAGGACATGGCCTGGCAGAATTAATTGATGTGTTTGATGAGATGATTCATTTGCTGGTTTGTCCACAAACGAGCTCGGCCAAACGCGGTGGCTTTGTGAAGAGTCATAACCTAATTAATCCCCTTTAAAAATAGAACAGAGCAATCTGAAATCACACTCATTACCTCTGTAAACACTGCCCACGATTAACAGGGCATTCTTCACAGTTATGGATAAATGGGGAGAGATCCAGGCAATGGTGGTGCTCGGTAACTTCCATCTTTCCAGTGATCCTGAATTAGTGCCCTTTGGAGAACCGCCGGAGAAATTCAAATTAGAAAATAATCAAGAGCCTGGCTAATGTGTACATATGGTAATATAGAATGTGTTACACAATTAAGTCAATGTTAGCTCAAGGAAAACCTTTGGAAATCATTCACTGCTCGTGCAGTGCCAGACTGGGGGACCTCACAGCCCCACATCCAACCCTGGACCTTCATGGCACAAAATTCATTTGGATTTACACAAGTTCCTGCTTGATATGAAGGGGGAAACTTCATTTTTCTTCATCTCATTTTTTAAAATATTCTTTTAAACCCAAATCAGGTATAAATCCTCAGCTCCCAGCTGAACAAGAAAATAAATAAAATAAAAGCTGGATATAACCCTGGTAGCACGTGGAGGAGAAGCCAGGACCCTGAGTGCAGGTTCTCAGTGTCCCCAGGATGGGGAGAGGTGGCAGAGGGACAGCAGGGAGGGGCTGTGCATTCCTCAGGTTTTCATCAGCCTTGCTGACAGCCTGAGAGGGGAAAACACAGATTTTGGGGCAGAAAAAGCCATTTTGCAGTTTGAGAACAAACTCTGAGTGAGACAATGCCATAGTACAGTGATCTTCCCCTGGGCCACAGGCAAATGTTCTGTCTAATCTTCAAATTTTTCTGACTGATTTGAAAAATAAGTTTCATTCCAGAGCTGTGCTTTTTTTTTTTTTTTTTCCCTCTCTTTCAGCTGCAGAGATTTTGTGATTTGTACTAACCTTGAAGATACAAAACAAAATATGTGCTAATGATATTCCTCTCTCCCAGCTGGTGTTGGCAACTCTTTTACTGCTCCACAGGACAAGTGCAAGTACAAATGCAAATACCAGAACCTTGTTGAGAGCAGAGTGTCCCACATTTCAGTGGAACCATTGGAACTACAAGACATGTAATAAAACAGTTTCTGCTCTGAATGAATAATTGAGCTGCTTCTGTGGGGAGGCCTCTAAAGAACCATGTGGCAGAATGTTTTTTAAGGCACTTATGAAAGCCATCCCACCTGGAAACCATCCCACACACAGAGCCCACGTTGCTCTTCCTCTCAGCTTGCTTTAATTGCTCCTTCCATGGCTGTACCTCGGCTGAATGGGGAGGAAATTCAGCAGGAAACTGAAAAGCTGTAATTATTTTTAAGGTAGAGCAAGATTCCAAAATCAGAAAACTCCATGGAAGTCACCAGGCAGGTTTTTTGTTTTTTGTTTTTTTTTTTTTTTTGTGTGTGTGTGAGAATTCTGTCCATATAGCAAAATTCCTTCTGAGGAGGTCAAAAAGAATCTCAGAACACTTTCATGCTTGGACCTTGAATGAAATGATGGAGCTCTTTAAAAGCTCGCTGCCACACCCTTCACCTCACAGGTGCTGTGGGTGACACCCATCCCAAAATATTCCTCCTTAGGCAGCAAATATCCCTCAACCATCTGCTCCAAGCAACAGAAACCACAGCAGAGAAGACATCCAGGAGACATTTTAAAAATAAAATAAAAATAAAATGTAAAAAAAAAATAAAAATCAGTCCTTCTCATTGGGATGTCATACAGAACAAACCCACCAGCAGCAAGCACAATTAATATTACTGATGTTAATAATAATAATGATGGTAATTTTGAGGGTATTTGTGACATATCAACATTTCCCAGTGTGAGAATTTTGTCAGGCAAATCCAACCTGCTGGAAGTTCACCAGCAGTCTCCTGGCAGGGGCTGGACACCCCTCAGAGGTGCATTAGGCAGCCTGGCTAACACAGAGTGAAATTCCCACTCCAGGGTGTAAACTGGGAGTAAGGAGCAGGCTCCCTAATTCTGAGTAATATTTATGCCAAAGTTAGAGTTAGAGGGAAGATGTAAAAGCCTCCAAAGGTTTTCCTTCCTGAAATGAAGGCATTTAGGTGGAGAGGGATATTTCACTGTATCCTTGGAGGATCTGTTCCAAGGACTACCAGGGAACCTGGAGCAATCAAGTCAAGAGGACAAATTCCACATTTTTTCTGGATAATATTCCCTAGAATAAGTCCTACCCACAGCATGCAGTGCTACGTTTTTATTCCAGCAATGCAGAATAAAAAGGGACAAAATGATGTCACTGCCAGATTCCTGCTCTCAGGGAGCTCCAGATGAGTGTACACAACATTCCCACACTTCCTTCAGTTCATTCATTACTTTATTACTCGATGCCTGATTAGCAATCCTCATGCTTAATTGCCCTCTAGCTTGTATGACTTGTAAACTCTCTGGTTAACACCACATTTCCCTGCTCAGAGTAACACAATGACATGATCTGACATCTGTGATTTACTTCATCATTATCTCTTTTTTATAGGTGGAGAAAAGGCTGCAGAAACCAGACCTGAAATTTTCTCTTTTTTTTTTTTTTTTTTTTTTTTTTTTTGCTAAGGCAAGCAGTGCAGAACAGAGCATAAAGAAGATCCAGGATATATAAAGATTCAGGATATAACATTGATGTGTTGCAGGGAATTTTCTTCTATAGCACACACAAAGTTTCAAGAGATTTCAGCACTGGAAAATGAAAAAAAAATCAGTTTTAGGAAGTGAACAATTTCATTCTGGGTAACAAAAGTTTTGCAGCAGCTATTTGAAACAAAAAGAGATTCTATTAATGCACAGGAATTCAGCCCATCCATTAGAGGTTTTCTGAAAGTTTACTGCTGAATTTTGGTGTTTTCTTTTTGGTTTGCTCTTTTGGAATAAGGAAAGCTTGAGGTCATTTGCAGCCAAGTGCACCTGAATTTTTTTCCATCCACCCAGACCTGTTTTACCCCGTTGGAATTTCTGCAGCCTGTGCTGTGATTCCATTTATTAGGGAGCACCAAGGTAATCCCCAGCAGCAGCAGATTTGCAGGCAGATCCTTCAGTGGGGCCTCATGCTCAGTATGGGGCTGCTCCATGTGAGTAATGACACCAGGTACAAAAATCAGCCATTCTGCTGACCCTGGAGCAGCTTAATAATTCAATTACACAAGAGAAAAGGAGATCTGTAGCTGCAGAAACATGTTCTGCAAAGTCTACATTAAAAATAAACAACAAACAGCTCAATAAAAATGAAACAACAAAATAATATAAAAACAACAGCACAAGAACAGCCTCCCACTTAACAAGCATTTTGTGCAGGATCTTTTCCTCCAGCCCTGACACAAAAACAAAGATCTCATGGTTGGTTAATAGTTCTGCCTTCAGGGGAATGGAAATAAAATTATCCAGACAAGAACAAGCCTTATGGCAAGTTCCTCTCAGGCTAATGGACTCTGCAGATGAAAGTGGCTTTTGCCCTGAAATATTTTCTAAAGTATTTCCATAAGGGTTGTCAGATCAGCTCTGTGCCCCTCTTTTAGAGGCAAACAGAGTCTAGCAAACAGTGCCCCCAGCAATAAAGCTGTGCCAGGATGCTCAGGGCCCCTCTGCTCCTGCATCCTTTTTTTTTTTATTATTTCCCCACCTCCCCAGCACTTGGAGTGGCACCAGTGTAACACCTCTGTTCACTGCCACTGCTCCTCTCTGTGCCTGAGGCTGGGTGCAGGGCTCTGGGGTCTCATCAGAGCACAATAAATATGTTAGGTGGTTAAATATCTCCCAAGCTGGCTGGAGAAAACCCAGCTTTTCCTAAGCTCCCACCCAGTGATGCTCTCAGGTTTATTCCGTGAGCTGGATTTTGAGATTCTCCATTTCAGAGTGACCAACACGGATTTCCTCGGAGTTGAAGAGCCAAATCCACTCCCTTTTTATCTCCACAACCAATGCCTCAGTTAAAGAACTGATATGCAAAACCTTAGATTTTATTTTGGAGATAATGAAGGCCATAAAATCATGGAATCACTGAAGGGTTTGGGTTGGCAGCAAGGCTGGAGTGGAGGGAGAGCTTTGAGCAACACTGGATATTTATCACACTTGTGGAAATGATTCCTTTGTTTCACTAATGAACTCACTGGTGAAACAAATCTGTCCCAGGGCTGGCTGGAGAGCTTTGTCCAAAGCCTTCTGACACTTTCCCAGGGCAGCAGGGAAAAACTGTCCCCCACTATTTCCTCACACAAAGAACATCATAAAGATCCTGGCTTCTGAGGAGAAAGGTCAATCCCCACACCACACCCCCTGCAGCACCAAATTGAGGACACTCATATGTGGTGTAAAGGTTGTTTATTCCCCAGGTACGTTGTCACTTGGGGTCTGCAAATTCCCCCCCCAAAAAAATGTGGGAATTTACCTTTTCCCAGGTTTCCCTTCCACTGATGTATTTCTGGTAACAATGTGATGAATTCATGGCAAAGCAGAATGCTTTGTTTTCGTGTCACAAGGTGCATAAACAAAGAAGCTTTTCATCTTGCCCCCTCTGGAGCAAATAAACTTCAAATTTGTGAAGCTCATGGATAAAATTTGAAGTTTTCAGAGAGAACAGCAGAAAGAAATGGAAGCATTTGTGCTTTTGCAGAAGTTGGTCTGATCTTGGGCAAAGGATGAAAACACAGAGGAAAGTGGTTTTGGATGGTGAGGAAATGAAGAAAATGAAGGACCAATTCCCTGCTCCGTGGACTCCAGACCCCCTGTGCAGGTTTGTTTGTGCTGCTCAGTCCCTTGGTACATGCACAGTCCATAATATCCATTTCATGTGGTACTGTGAAGGAAATGACAGATTTAGGAGGTGCTGAGCTGTTTAGGTAACAGGACCACAGGAGCATCTATCTTACATAAAAGAGAAATATGTCCCTGCTGGCATTTTGCTTCTGTGTGGGTGGATATGAGGAGCAAAACCATATCTTGAAAATACAAAAAAATCTCTGTCCTCACTCCTTGGAGCTGTTCCTTAGCTGTGCACAGCTCCTTGTTCTACCCAATGGTGGGGTGAGTCCAGCACCAGTCCCAAAATCTGCTGTCCCAAATCATCCAGGGAGGTGTCTTCCTCACTCCAGCCCTAGTTCTGGAGTTTTGGAAAGTATTTTCTCCAGCCTGGAGCCTGATTTCAGCAAGGAAATGTTTTCTCAGGAGCCCATGAAGGTTTAGCAATGGTGAGAAGAATTTTGGGTCTGTTACAGACACCCTTGGGGTTGCAGGAGCCCTGGGAATGGCTTCCCCTATCCCAGGTGCTCCAAACCTGTTCATCCTGAATTTGGATAATCCCAGGGATCCAGGGGGCAGCCACAGATGCTCTGGGCACCCTGTGCCAGGGCCTGCCCACCCTCATGGTCACTTATCCCTGATAGCTGATCGAAATCTTCCCTCTTTTAGTTTCAAACCAATAACCCTTGGCCTACAAGGTCCTGCTAAAAGGTTTGTCCTCCCTCCTTAAACTGGTGCTTAAAGAATTCCCAAAGTTTCCAAACAGGTGCTTCCAGAGCATCACTTGGGATGGAAAAGACCTTTAAGGCACCTTGAAGCAGCTCTTTGCTGCAGCCCTGAAGGAGCTGTCTCAGAGCCTGGAGCTCGAACTTTGCTTGTGCTCTCAGATTTCTCTGTGCATCTGCTGAGCCGGGGTTTTTTGGGAATTTTCCTGCTCAGCAGTCAGGTGCAGGATCCTCTGAGCTACAAGCACATGCACTGGTGTCATTCCTGCACTGAATTCCCGACCTTCAGGTGCTCTTTTCCTCTGGCACAGTCAGAATTCTGTGGAGGTGTTGTGCTGTGACCCTCGGGGACGTGGCTTAGGTGCTGGCCTTGGCAGTGCTGGGTTAATGGTTGGACTTGATGATCTTACAGGGCTTTTCCAACCTTAAACATCCCTTGATTCCAGGGAGAACAGTGGTTCTGTGTTGGCTTTTTTTGGGATATTTTTTTCTCTTATATTTACCTCTATCTATGCACACAAATAATGGATGGGAATGCTGGAGCAGCTGTCTCCAAGCTTTATTCCATCACAACCATCAGTCTCATTTTACAGAGCCCAGCAAGGGAGATGGAGCAGCTTCAGCTGCCAGCACAGCACACGAAATTCTCTTTGTTACAAAATCTTTTAACAACTTTCTAGCCAATAGCACAATGCTAAAAGCTGACAAGTGGTTGTTTAAGGCAATTAATAAAGCTACAGGTACATCTTGCTTTGAACAATGCTTGCTTGTAATAGATTAAAACAATGGATATTATTTATTATAAACTTACATATTTCTACTGTCTTGCTTAACATATTTTCCTGAGGCCTCTCTCTACACAGCTCACAGCCCTGTTGTTTCTTGTCCTTGATCTTCAGCATTCTTGCAGTTCTGCAGTGTCTCCTCCAAGGCAGAGAAGGGAGCAATAACACAATCTGCCATTTAGCTCCTGCATTTTGTACCTGGTCTTGTTCTTTCTGAGTCACCTGCCTCCCACCAGGTGTAATCCAAGTCCTTTCCTTTCCCCCAGCTGATTTCCTTGCTCAAAACACCCACACTTCTGCCTGTCCACTGCTAAAAAGCTCTTATTAGGATCACTCATAAAAAAAGGAAAAATCGATATACAACCTACAAATAATTGAAATCCTATTTCCAGCTTTCCGGATGCATAAATCACTGTCCTGCTGAGCAACCCAAACCACAGCCAGGAAAACTCCTGATCCTGAAGGACAACAAAGAAGGGACCACATGTTCTCACATCTTTCCTTTGTCCAGTGGCAAATATCAGGAGATGACAGCAGAGGCCTTTGCAGTGTCAAGTAAATGGGAATAAAGCACTTTAACTCATGGAAAGAGTGGGAATGAAATTGAAATTGTTGGAGAGGAGCTCTCTGGGCTCTTGAGATGTTCTTCAGTGAGATTTTTCCTTAAGAATCCAACATAAGGTGGAAGTATTAGAAGATTTTAAAAGATATTTGTGGTTTCAGGTAAGGAGTTATTCATCTGAACTCTAACTGGGTCACAGTTCTTGCAAGGTAATGGAAGTTGCATCTTGGAAAATTATGTTTTCATTCTTTCTGGGTTTTTTGTTCCATGAAGTGAATTGAGAATGAATTCCAAACCTGGATTTAAATGGTCCCTGAGACTGAGTACAATGTCTGTTTGCCAACCAGTGTGTCCCTGCTGAAAATCAGCCTTCCCAATTAATATGTATTTATTCATTGTCTTATTTATTTATTTATTGCCAGGATAACTTTCTGGAAGCTCCAGGAAAACGTTGCAGCAAATATTGCTTTACTCCCTAGCTGGGCTGGTGCAAAAAGAGAGACTGAGATGTAAATGCCATGCATGATTTATTATCCAAGGGTTACCTTAACAAAGAAAGAGATAAAGATATTTACATTTGCTAATTTGATACTGAAGCTGAGCTGATCACTGGGGTTCTGAAATTGCCAAGCTCTTATTTTTGTGTTTCTGTGGGGTTGTCACTGACATTCCCTGATTTCTCTGCCCTCTGCAGAGATCCCTCAGGAAGATTTGTCAGAGCTGGATTCGATCCTGAGAGCAGGGAGCTCTTCCAGCAATGCCTGAAGGACAGTTAGTGATTGTAGACACAAATTATTGATACAATTTGGGCTGGAGAATTTCCTCGTCCAGAATAAATGTTAGGGGGTCTCTGGACTACCAAGGTCTCTCTGTGGGCTAAGAAGGGTGTGAAACCACTGGCCAGCATTATTCAGAAGATTTAATATTGAATAATAAAAGTGTTTGAAGATATTTCTCTAGACTGAGGAAAGAACAGCACATCTTCTGTGCTGCCTGAACTATTTTGGTGTCAATAAATTATCTGCAATATTAGGATGGTTCTTTGCTGTTCAGCACTCATTTCTACACTCACTGCTTTCTCTGGGCAGGGATTGCTTTTTGCATATTTCCACCTACAAATTTCTCTCAAATTTCTCTCAAATTCTTCATCTCCTAACCTTTTATTTTTCACCTGGCTGTAGCTCAGTCGAATTATGATGATTTGCTTTCTTAACTGACATTTTCCATCCAACTCTCTGCAGAGAATTTCTGCATCTTCTTCCTGAAAATGTTAAATATTTCTACTCATGCAGAGCCTTGATCTGGCCCAGATTCTGATGTGGATTTGTCTAAACCATCTACAATGATGACTTCAGGAAAGAGGAACACAGGAGATCTGGGTTTTCCCAAATAAAGTTGGGGTGATGCTGCTCCAACCTTTATGAGATGTTCCACACTGTGGGGAAAGGAAAGAGTGGTGAGGAGAGGCCTCTGTTCTGCCACAAAAATCCCTCTGTTTTTACCTGAAAGACCTGGAAAACAACTTTTCCCTGTCTTCTCCCAAACTGCAGGAATTCCCCCTGCCCTGCATAGTCTCTGGTGAGTATTAGAACTTTTGGGCATTTATTTAAGTTCCTGCAGTAACTTTAATCTTTTCTTGCTTGTCACAGTAAATTAAAATTAAAAGAGGGAGATAGTGCTATGGAGAAATGATGATCTTAAAAAATTATGTTTGATAATGTGCCCTGAATTGTCCCTTGGTCACCTCCACAAGTCTGGGTGAAACCTCCACCCACAGGGGATGCTGCTGGACTCACCTTTAAATTCCAATCAGATCCATTTTTCCAATCACCTGGGAACTCTGTCAGACTCCCTGGCTACATCAAAGGCAAGGCAAGGTTTTTATCAAGGTTTTTATCTCCAGTGCTGCTGAGCATCATCTGAAAAAACTGCAGTGAGCAAATGTACTAAATGATCCCTTTGTGCTCTCGGGGTGTTTCAAAAGAGTTTCAATTTCTCCTTGCATCAGTGCATTTGTTTTCTGGTGTGGGTTAACTTTTCCCCAGTTAATTCACACGAGGAGCCCCGGGCAGTGGAGCTCTCCCTGTCACTTGGTTTTGCCAACAGGTTCTGCTCAGATCAGTTCTCAGCCTGTGACCCCACATGAGGATGAGAAAGGGATGAGCATTAACCCCTCTTACACTGCATCTCATTTCCAACCAAAAAGAAAAATTGGAGGCACAGCCTGAGAAAAAAAATTTGTAGCTTATTTTCAATTTATTAAAAAAAACCCACAACCAAACTCCGTCAACATGACATGAAAATTTGAGCTTTTGGCAGACTGAAAAATAATAATTAAGCTTTCTCTTGGAGTTGAACAGAGTGTTCCTTTCAAACCCAAAATTAAATGTCCTTTTCTACTTGAAAGCTTGCTTAAACATCTACAACTGAGATGAAAATACATTTAGGAAGTAAACATTGAATTAAAATTATGTTGATTTATGGCAGGAAGTTTGGACATACCTGGGGTCTCGGGTTTATTCTTTGGGGGATTCTTTCCCCAGGGTTTCTTTTGACTGAATAAACCTGGCAAAAAGGAGTAGTTCAAATAAAGTTTCAGGTTCTAAGATTTTCTGCAATGGCCCATAAGAAAGGTTACACTGATCTTTGATGCTCAGGGTAAAGAAGTTAACACAAAAAACCTGATTTTTGAGAATGCTGTTAAAATATAAATTGGTCAATAAAAAAAATTGCAATTGTGGAAGACCTGCACTGAGTCCTTCATCAGTGGTATCCCAAATTTCCAGTGAAATGGGGTCCTGTTCTACCTCCTGGGGCCAGAAATCCTAAAGCACCTGATCCCTCAATATCCCCAAGAGCTGCTGGTCATTATGGAGTGTTGGGAGCAAGGAAACTCCTGGCAGAAGAGGAAGCCACGTGAATTTCTGCATGTGGCCCAGGAGTGGAAGGGCAGATTACAGCTCTTGTGTTTTTCATCAGAATTGAGGAGTTCTGAAAAGATCCTGAAGCCAGGGAAATCCCCAGCTGTGGGTGGCAGGTTTAGTGGCATTAGGAGCAGGCAGTGCATCACACAGGGATTACAAAGGAGAGTGCAAACTGCACCAGAAAAATCGTTCTGAAATTAAAAATAAGTTAAAAATCCAACCCAAACCTTTCCCAGGAGTGGAAAAGCCACTTCTGCCTGCAAGAAAATACCTGCCAAGTGCCAGCACTGCTCGTGTGGATGCTGAGCTGCCTGATGCAGCTAAGCCCTGGGAATTTGAACAGTTTAACAGCTGGACTAATTAGGGAGCCCAGTATTATTGGGATAACTGATAACCAGGGCTAAGCAAGGTTATTTTCGGAGTAATAGATTTGACTTTGCAAAGAACAGTGGATATTTGCAGAGCTAATGAAAACTGCGCTTCCCAAATGAAAGTGCGAGCAAGCAGGGAAGGAACTGGAGTGCACCTAATTAAAAATGCATGCCCAGGCAGGGAGGCAGAGTCCAAGGGTAAACAAATGGCACAATCCAGATTTATCTGCAATAAATGCAGAGGGAGGGATGAGGTGACTCGGGGTGCCCAGTCCCAGGCATGCAGTGGTGGAATTGCCATCCCTGGTGATGCCTTAGGATTTTAACTTTTATATTTTTCATCTCTTTGTAATCCTGTAATTCTTTAGTGTGTAACTCCAAACTCCATATCCAGCGCTGGCTGCTGCTCTCCCATTTTGGGCAGACACAACAATTCCTCTCCAGGCTGGGAATCGAGGACACCTCACTGCCTCAGGCCCCCAGGGATGGAAACAAAAGTGAGTTGGGGGCAGCAAACTTGGGGTAAATGACTTCATTACCTGCAGCTGGAATTGGAAGATTAACCCCCAATGTGCAAATGCCCCAAACTTATAAAAGTGTGAAGACCTGTGACCCATCATCCAATTTTGGGTGCAGCCTCTGAGGGGCTTTGTCTGCCCAAAATGTACCTGAAGGTCCTTCAATAAATAGAACAGCTTTTTATTCCCTTAATTCTGTCTGCCCTCTGATTTTAGGTAGTCCCAACATCAGTGGGAGAGCTCAAAGCAGGAGCAGATGAGTCCCTGCACAGCCTGGGGCAGTGGGAATGGGGGGGGATGTGGTGGAAATTTAGGTTTGGTGATCTTGGAGGACTTTTCCATCCTCAGTGATTCCATGATTTGAGCACACAGCCTTGGATCCCCAGGGCTGGCTGACCCCAAACACAGCACAGGGCACTGTGCACCTTACAGAGCTGCTCCCTAAAGACTCTGCCTTTTCCCATGCAAATGAGCTTTGGTTTACTCAGTAGCATTTCCCTAGGCTGAGTCATTCTGAGACTCCTTTCTCTTGGAGGAATTCTGATTTATTTACCTGACAGAGTGACGACCATCTCCCACCTCATCTTTGTAATCCAACATAACCTTCACAGTTCTGCTCAGCTCTGTTGGACCAGGAATGTGCCACAGGCAGAGCTGTGTGGCTTCTGCCTTTCCCAGCCTGGAGTTTGGATAAACATCACTTTGCTTTGCTGCTCTGGGTTGATGCAGCAGGATCCCAGCTCTGGAAAAAACTCTCAAGGATTTGGCAGCTCCAGCTGCTCACACTCAGGGTTGGGATGGTGTTTCTGGTCCCCTCATGTCAGAGTTCAAAGCAAAATTTTCTTTTAATCTTTAATAATTTATTATTATTATTATTATTATTATTATTATTATTATTATTATTATTATTATTGTCTTATCCCTCCCCATCTCTCCAACAGGATATTTATTGGGAATCATATATGAGAAGGATATGTAGGATAAGGCACGCCATGAATTTTCAAGATACCATAAATTGGTTGGAAAACTAAGCCAGCAACTGTGTGGAATAAAGGTTTGCTGAGCACTTGCTGGTATTTCTGGTTTAGTTATGGAAACAACTTTGGTGTGATGATAGAGATTAGGAATTTTCAAAAGCAAAGCTGTTCACTTTGGATACAGAAAAAGTAGGGGCATTATATCAAATAATGAATGGCTGAGAGAGGTTCTCACCACCTCAGATTGTGCAAATGAGGGATCATTGAACATTATCCACTTTAACCCAAGTGGATAAAAAGGAGCTGTTTTCATGGAGTGCCTGATTAGTTAGAGAAGTTAATTGATGCAAAAAACGGAGATGGATTCTAAAAGTTGGTCATTGCTAGGGATGGCAGAAGCAGCCAGTCTCTAATGATACCATTTTATCTTTTTGTGCTTTAATAGAAAGCCATGCAGATATTTAGAGCATATTTAGCTCGAAATTTTAAAAGAAACACGAAGCTTCGTGCATCTGGGTTTAGAGCCACCTCGTTAATGATTATGAATGAAGATGGAATGCCTAACAGCCCAAATTGGCATGTTCCAGACATCTACTTCTTTCCAAAGCCTCCTGTGCCAGCTCCTTGTCAAAGAGCAAATGTGGAAGTGAAAGCCTGGATGTGAAGGGAATGAATTCCTGCATCTACACAGGGAAAAAGTTGGTGATGTCCCCACAGCAAACCCATGGCCCATAACACAGGACATTTGTCAGGTGTGGAAAGCAGCAGAAACTGCCTCTGAATAACCTGACATGATTGCACTGGCTCCCAGCTGTAAAAAGTTTCCACATTGCAAGGAAAACTCAGATCTGTTCTGTTCAATTTCTCTTTTGAAGGGATTCATCCCAGCTGGCAGGGGAAGTTGAGCTGAAGGTCAAGGGCTGTCCAGAGAGGGGCTCCCAGCTCTGAGTGTCACCTTCCCATCCTCCTCCTCCTCCTGGCACTGGATCAGCTCCCACCCTGCTCCTTACCTGAGCACGTCACTTTTTATTGGGTTTGGGCTGCAACCCTCAATGCTGCTGCACTGTAAAATCATTAAGCATCTCTTGTTTTCCTTAACCTAAAGTCATTTAAATCACAAAGCTCCTGGAGAGTGTCACTGGGACTGGAATTCCCAGATGTGCTCGTGATTTAATGCAAAATGAAGCCTTATCATATTAAGCATAATTTTTATCGTATCAGTGACTTACTTAACAGATTAGTAAATGTTGTTTTTCTAAAATCACCAGACAGCTCCTGAGATGTAATTGGATTATGGCAGTTCATTTTCTCCATCAGCTTTGCAACCCTGCAAAAAGCAAGGATTTGCCATTAGGGTATGGAAATCACTCAAATTTCTCTTGTAATTAGACTAAGCCTGCCTTTGCTGTTGGCACATAAATATTGGGTTGTGTCTTTGTGCAGAAATCCCTGTTCCCTTTTAGATATACACTGAATAAAACCCATGTGAACTAAAGCTAAAAAAGGATGAATTTCTAAACTCTATAACAGAAGAGTTCACAGTTCATTAAATATTTTCAGGAGCATTTCAAAATGGTTTCAGGGATTGTCTTTATAGAGGGTGGAATTAGAAATGTTAAAATCTTTGAGATTGTTACTTCTTCAGTATATTTATTATGTTTTTTTTTATTAAACTCAGTTAAATCTCACCGAGTTTTGATGTTTGGTGACTTCAATTTCTGCTGCTTTCCCTTTTCAAAGCCACTGGGCCATGAATTTGTTGGCCAGTGGAAAGGTGGCTGTGGTTCAGAGAGTGAAAATAAGGGCTGAAGATTATGTACACTCTGAAGGTCAAGTCTGAAATAGTATAAATCCATCTCTATAGAGCTGCTTTAAAGTTACATTAAAGTTGCAGCTGCTCCTCGTAGTGAAAATGCTTTTTCCATACCCTGATCTGAAGTTTTTAGGGTCACCCTTGCAAGGAGCTTTGCTGCTACTTAAATACTGATCCAGTCCCATAAAATCAGGATGAAGACTTTTTCCCTCTCTCCTCACTCCGGCAGAACTCATAAAATCCACCCTTTATTGACCAAGTGGATGTTATGTGTCAAATCTGAGCACCTGGAATATGTGGGGTTTATTACTGCTCTGCTATCAGCAAGAGGAACATTATTCCTGCAAAATCTCCTGGATGGAATTACAGTTTATCCAGCAATATCAACTCCTGTGAATTCATGTGCATGGAAATCTCTGAGAGCTCCACTTGTACAGCACAAAATTTAGACATCTGAGCCACATTTTCATTTTCATATCATTTACTCTCGCCTACTAATAGCAATATTTGGAATAATTAGTTACAATTCAGCCTGAAGGTCTCAATTTCCATTTGACTGGCAAACTTTTACAAGCAGCACACATTAGCAGTTTGAAATGTCACAGCAAAGTTTAATCAAGCAAGACAATGCGTGAAAATGCTTTAAAAAAAATTATTTCTAATTGGCAATGCAATTATTTAACTTATTGTCTAAACTGAGGTGCCTTTGGACACTTTGTCCAAGGCTTTCAGGTGAGACTTTCCAAAATGAAAAATGTAAATCTAAGAAAATTGTAAATCCAAGGCCGGGTTGGACAGGGTTTGGAGCAACCTGGGATGGTGGAAGGTGTCCCTGCCTGAGGGTGGAATGAGAGGGGCTTGAAGGTCCCCTAAAATCCAGATCATTCTGGGATTCTGTAATCAGCCAGGCAATATCCTCAAGGCAACTCCTTAGCTATGGAGCAAACCCTTAAGCCAGAACTAACCCCACTAGTGCAGATAATGAGTGAAGGGCTGAAAATGGGAGTGCTGCATCTTTTGGGACAGAGTTGAAAGCCAGGGGTCCTGCCCTGGCTAAGGATGCAGGAGCAGGACTCATCCCTCTCCTTGGTGGATTGCTTGAGCCTTGCCAATTCCCACATCGGCCAGACCACAGCACACCTTTCCCAAAGGCACCAGCCTTGCAGTGACAACTTCCCAAAGACGTTTTCTCCAGACCTGCCCCCCGCTCTGCAGGGAATGCCCGGCACTCTGCAGCACCACCGTTCCCTGCCCGGCTGGGCAGCCCCATCCTGTGCTCCCCGGGGATGTCCCGTGTGTCCAGGCAGCCATCTGGATGCAGAGATAAACGAGGAAGCTGGGAATTCTCACAGGCCCTCAGATGAGCTGTGTCTGCAGGTTTTTTAAAGGCACATCCCCGGGGAGCAGCAGCTGCTGCGTGTGTGTCCCTCTCCCTGCACTCCCCATCAGTGCAGGGAGCCAGGCCTGGCACTGAGGAGAATAATTAAGTGAAATAATCTTTCTTTACTGTGTCTTTCAATTCCCCACTCCCTGCTCTGGCTTTACTCTTCCCCAGAGAGCTGCTTTTTACTGCTAACACTACTTTGGCCAGAAGGCTCCATAAATCACCTGCTGAAGAGCCCAGGTCTCACCTGTAGCTCTTCCCTTCCCAGCCATACCCCGTGCAACAGGTCCTTGACACATCATTCCACAGGGATGGCTCAGCTACCAATTAGAGAGCAAAATTCAAACAATTAAAGCAGTTTATAAGCTCATCCCACGGCCTCTGGGGTTAAAAATTCACCAGGGTTTAAGCAGAAGGGAAATATCTTGGTTTTGATGCTGCCACTCCCAAGGAATATAAAAAGAACATAAGAACAGACAGCTGCCCGGGCTAAGGATGTGTTTAACACGATCCTGCTCTGTGGCAGTGATGATTATGGAAGGATTTAATAACCTGACAGGTAAAGAATAATTCTTTCTCCTCTTGGAAATCATCCCTGGCAAATTTTGTCCATTTGGAGCTGTCACAAGGAAAGAATCCAGACTCTGACCCGGGAGAGTGGAGTTGATCTGTGCTGCTCCCACCTTTTCTCCCTGCACTCATTTCTGTGGCTCTTCCTGGAGAAAGGTGACAACAATTCCTATATTCCATGTAGGTTTTTTTTTTTTTTTTTTTTTAACTTCCAAATCCTATTCTCAGGATACAGAAGTTGCATGTGAATGGAGACACCTCACTCAGCTACTTGAGCATCATGGCAGGATGCTGCTCTTGTAACAACACAGTAAAATAATAGCAATAATAATAATAACAACAACAAAGTAATGAGAATACCTCTTTAAAAATAAAAAATAATCAGTGCAGTTTTGAAAAACCTGCATTTCCTCCCTTTTCATCACTGTTCCCTTTCCCTGCTCCCTCATTTTTCCCCTCCCTGCCAGCCCTGCAGAACGTGAAATGGATTTCCCCCCCAGCTGGGGGCCTCTGCCAGTGGATATTGCTGCTGTGGAATGCTCTTATTTCAAGGTGCTGGCAGGGATTGTAAGACAGAGTTGAGCAAGTGAGTGAATTCCAAACTCACAAAATTACATGCCTACAGCACATCATATGGTTAATAAAATGGAAAAATCGAAGCTGTGGTCCCACAAGTTCTCTCTTTTAAAGCTCAGACACCTTTAGTTTATGAATTAGTAAGCCTTTTTCATTTCATAGTCCAGAGGGAATTGCTGTTTGCTGCCCTGCTCCTCCCAGTCCTGCTGTGCTGTGCTCTCTTATAACTTTTATTTTAACCTTCTACTACTTTTAATTGCATTTCAGGAAGAATTCTGCCCGGGAAAATGCTCCCTTCCTCCCTGCCTGACAGCAGTTGGCTTTTGAATAGTCAGAACCATCATTAAAAATTGGAATTATTTTCAGTTCCCCCATTGATCATTTATAATGTTTCAACTTTACTTTGTATAAATAGGGTGAAGGCAAATGCAGTGCTTCTCCTGTGTTTCCACAGAGAAATTCAGGAGGAATTTCTTTGTGGAGAGGGTGCTCAGGCCTTGGCAGGAGCTGCCCAGGCAGGTTTGGAGTCCCCATCCCTGGAGGTGTCACCTGGAGGTGGCACTCAGTGCTCTGGGCTGGGGACAAGGTAGGGACAGCTTGGACTTGATGGTCTTGGAGATCTTCTCCAAGCTCAGTGATCCTGGGATTGCTGAATGTCCCAAATGCCAAACGTGGGGTTACTCTGCATGCATTAAACACTTTGGGAATACATTACATCGAAAGCTGCCTGCAGACACATTTTGTGGAACGTTAATGCTTTCCTGAGCAGAGCAGCACGAGTGCTCCATCCCTCAATCCCCTGGGTAAGCAATGCCTGGATAAGGAATATCTCTAATCATTGTGATAAGAGGCTTTATCAACACTTCCAAAATGACTAATGGCATTTAACTCCCCCATTCTATTTATAAATGGACTCCACTTAACTCCTTGGGTAGCTGACTTTAGTGAGTGCTGGTGGAAGGCTCCTGGAGCACAAACACTGCCGAGGCTGGGATGAAATGGTTCTCCGAGGAATACTCAGCAATACTTGCAACAACGAGTGGTTTGGCTAATGACAGCAGACATACTTTGGTGGAGGCTTTATTTACACAGCCCTCTGATTTATTCTGGAGTTGGGGAAAGACTTCTTCCCAAACCCTGGGGAAAAGGGTATCGAACCCGCCTTGTTCCGGGGCATTATTGAAGCGTTCCTGGCCGGGAGTGTTTTACAAACAAACCGTAGCCACAGCTCTAAGCAAATGAGGATTAATCTGTGTGCTGGGATCTCGCTGAGCTCGGGCAGGTAAAGGTGTTTAACATGTTCTGAGTGTCAGAGCTCGGATTCACCTCCCTGCCCGACATTTGCCGCTTATCTCTGACAATTAGTTGTGCAGAAATCACCTTGTTTGTTCCTTTATCAGGGAAAGGAGACAGCTCTGCACTCACAGCTCTGCCCTCACAGCTCTGCCCTCACAGCTCTGCCTGCAATCTTGTTTTCTGGAATTTATTAACCCTTCACTCCTGCAGGTCTTTTACTTTCGGAAATTTCTGCTTTAAGGCTTTTCAATGGAAAGGCAGGGATTTATTTTTTTTTTCTAGGATGTGATCGGTGATACCCCAGGGATGTGTAATTTGTATAGGATTCATTTCTATATGCCTTGTAAAGCTGATGAATCTCTTGAGAATCTTTACAGAGACTACATAGATGGAAGATATATAATGTCTGTTATTACTGCAGACTGGGGTATCCTGAAAATTGAGATTACTTAAGAGGGAATAAGACGAACCCACCTAAAAATGTGCATAAAAAAATCTAATATTTTGATTATATTAGTGATAACAATTTTCCTAACAAACCCTGGTCATTTTTCATTTTGATTATAGTTTTTTCTCTCCCTTTCACACCTGCTTTTCATGATGAATTGTGGCTGTTGCTCTGCCTGCTCAAGCTCTGCTGGAGCCACGTGTATTTGGGATTTGCAGTGGTTCATTTTTAAAAGAGTTGTGTGGAAATGTTCTTTATGTGTTTGGAGTCAAAATTAACCTTGAAAGAAAAGTCAAAGCAACACAATCTAAATAGCTCTGATAAGTCATAAATCATAGGATCATGGAATGGGTTGGAAGGACCCTAAAGTTTAACCCATTCCACCCCTGCCATGGCAGGGACACCTCCCACTGTCCCAAACCCCAATGTCCAGCCTGGCCTTGGGCACTGCCAGGGATCCAGGGGCAGCCACAGCTGCTCTGGGAATTCCATCCCAGGGCATCCCCACCCTGCCAGGGAGCAATTCCTTCCCAAAATCCCCCCCTGCCCAGTAGGAGCCATTCCCCCTTGTCCTGGCACTCCTGTCTCTCCTCCAGATCCCGTTCCGAGTTTCCCTCATGAAAAGTCAATGACTCAGTTCATTAATAAATTCAGCAGAATTGTGACACCCAGCTCTCCTCATCCCTCCTGCTTCCTGCATTGTTTAAATCTGTCCAGCTTTCTGTACGGGGTTTATTCTTCCCCACACAGGCTGCAGTTCCACATAAAGTCAAAATTTAAGGTTTTTTTACTCTGTATAGGTGGAAAGACTTTATTTCTGAAGCAGTTCTAGAGAGAACAGATCAGGCTTTAGCTGTTGCTCATTAGCACCTGCCATTAAAGTGTAAATTTCAGACAGTAACACGGAGCTCACTCTGCATATTTCCTCTAAGAAGTTTTTTCGCGGGTGAATTTCAAGGTTTGCTTCCAGTTTTATGCTTTCAGCTCCATTCTGCTGTCCTGTAATAAATGCAGCCCTGGAGGAGTCCTCTGAAGAGTAACTTCATTCCTTCCCTCTTGACCAGAATATGATGAGTCCAGCACTGAGCCATAGTGATTTTTAGCCATAATGTTATTTAAAAATACGTATTCATTTACATTATTCAGAACTGCTAAACTTGATGGTCCCCATCCTGATGACCTTTACTTATAGTTTTATAAAACTTGGCTGAAGGAGAGATGAAGATTCTCCTGATAAACTCAATGCATCACAGGCAGCAGTGGTGGAAATCCTGCTCTTCCTTCCACCCTTTCAGCTCCACAGATTCCATCCCCATTGATTTGAAATGAGAATATTATCAATATTATTAGTACAAAGGCTACAACATCTTTCCTTTTTGCTAATTAAACCTCTCCCAATGAACACATCTCTCTTTATAAGCCCCTTCTAGGGGGTAGAAGGGTTTCTTAAGAAGAAGAAAATTCAGAGGAGGGAGGATAATTCCCTGTGGGTCAGCCTGGCAGGTTGATGGGACAGGAAACCAGCACCAGCATTTCCAGGGATGGCTCTGACTCCTTTCCCTTCACACACAGAGAAATTCCTCTGAAATCAACACAAATTTTTCTACCTGACACTTTTTTTTTTTTTTTTTCTACTGCTGACATAAGATTTGGATCAGTCCTGGAGCAAAAAAGGAGAAATCCAAAGGTAAATAATGTGTTCAAACAATGACATCTCTGATCTGAGCCTTCCCAGAGCTCTTCAAACACCAGCTCCTGCATTTGCATGAAAGTTGCATCTCAGGGAAGCTTCTCAGACAACACCACGCAGCAACAAAGTGATTGCCACAGCCCTGACATCACTTTGAAAACACTCAGCCTAATTCTCTCAAAATTTGACAATTAATTGAAATTTGGTTGTTTGCAATCACTGGAATGAAAGCGAAAAGGGGAAAGTGTAACAAGGCAAAGCTGGTGATAAATTGCAAATCCTTTCTTTTAATTGCTTCAGAGTTGATGAGCCTTTTGGTGGCAGCTGGGAGTCAAATGTCCATGGAAATGCAGAAATCCCCAACTGAGTGAAATCCCCAGGAATGGTGATTCCAGCTGGCTGAGGCAGTGAGGGCCATTCCCAGAAGCTGGATAAAGCTGGAAAAATCCCTCCCAAGCACCACGTGCTGAATTTCCATACACTGATCTCTGCTCAGCCACTGCAAAGGGAGAAAAAGGTGATTTCCATCAAGGAGAGCCTGGATGGATCAATCCCAGGAGCAGGGAGAGGGACGGGGCTTTGCTGAGCACCTGGGGGTACAGAAGAGAGCTGAAGTTTTTGAAATGTAGAGAAGAAATAAATGTCTAGGAGGTGAAAGGGCTTTAAATGACTTCTAAGGCTCAAGTTTTGCTCTCGGGGTCAAAAGGCACTTGCCTTGCAGAAGGATGGCAGAAATTTTAATTGCTGGCTAGGAGAAAGAAAAAAAAAACATTGTGGGAAAATAATTCCTTGGCTCCTTTAGATGAATCAGGGCAAATTCTGGAGAGCTGTGTGTGAATGCAGCCAGGGGAATTTAAATGAGAAACAAAAAGGGAGGTTAAAGCTCCAAAACAAATCTCCAAGTGGGAGGAAATGGTGCTGTCACTCACTCTGAGGCAAACTGCAGTGCATGGGACAGCAAAGAATTCGAGGTTTGTCTCTCTAGGCTCAGCTCATTCCCAGCTTAGGACCAGCTTACAGATAGACCTGATGTGAAATCCTCAGGGAGCACCTGACAATGGAATATCAGGTTAAAAACCTGCTGGGCCGGGGGAGCTGGAGCAGCTCAGTTCAGGCTCCTCATCAGGCTCTAATGAGAGAAACAGCATTTGCAAAATTCCGGGCTTTTTCTTAATAAATCGGGCCATTAGCTGCTGAAATAAAACACAACACGTGGAAAAGAAAACATTGCTCCCTGAACAAAGCAAACACACTCTGATTAATTTACTTTCTTTCTGAGTTGACAGCAGAGGTCAGCAAGGAAGACAACAGAAAATCCCATTTTCTCAGCTTGGTTTCAGGTTGTTTAGGGAGGTCACTGCGAGCAATCACCCACCTGAGCACTGAAACGTTACCTGAAATTCCCTGCAAGTCCTGGCCACTTTTTATCCACCTGGTTTGATGTCACATCGTGGAAACCATCGACACGTTTTCACCTCTGGAAATCTCTCCCTTCATACACTGGATTTTCTCTATTTCTTTTTCCTCTATAAGCTTTTGTTGTATTATAATTATAAGAAATTATGTTGTGAAGTTGTGGTTTCCCCATTTCTGGAAGTGCCCAAGGTCAGCTTGGAAGGTGTCCCTGCCCTTGGAAGAAGTTTGGGACTGGATGAACTTTTAGGTTCCTTCCAACCCAAACCATTCATTCCATGATGTGGGGGGGAAAAAAAGCCACAAAAATAAAATGCCATTTGTTTGAAACAGCTTCTCTAATGCATTTTTTTTTCTTTACACTCATTATTACATTTTTGTTTAAATATTATGTCTTTTGAGGAACTCATCCCTACAACACTCCTACAACAACAATTAAAATGAAGCACTTTAAAAGTTTGCTCTTTGACCCTTATCTCCCACCTCTTCCTTCAAAGCTTCCTGTTCTCCACACTCCATAAACCCTGAGCACTACAAATAGCATTCAGATCACAATTAGCTTTTTCCAGAGAAAATAACTTTAAATGTAATATAGAGATGGGATCCTATCATCATGGTTTTAATAGAGGCAATGAAATTAACAAAAAAAAAAAAAGGAATGAACACAAGAAATTACCATTAATTGTATAATATCTTTTGTATTTGCATAGAAAAACTTATAAAGAATGAAGATGTTGCTGGTTAGATTTTCTCCAGTGAAGAATTGCTAGAATTGCTTAATTTAGACATATTTAGCATGGGTTTTTTGTTTGTTTTGTGGTTTTGTTTTGTGGTTTTGTTTTGTGGTTTTGTTTTGTGGGGTTTTTTTGGGTTTTTTTGGGTTTTTTTTGTTTGGTTGGTTGGTTGGGTTTTTTTGGGTTTTTTTGGTTTTTTGGTTTTTTTTTTTTTGTTTTGTTGTTGTTGTTGTTGTTGTTGTTTTCTTTTGGTAAGCCAATAAAAAATACCAGGAAAAAAAATATTGATTTCATCATTATGAACTATAGAACTGGGTGGCTTATTTTTGTCACTTCTGCAGTGCAGCAGAGAGGTCTATTTGCAGAGAACCAGAGCCCTCCTTTGATGTGGGTGCTCTTAAACAGCTTAATTGCAAGGCAGATGGTAAGAAACAACACGGAAAAAAAATCAACCCTGATGAAACAAAACCCTGCATAAAGGTGGAAAATTGCTCGAGGAATGCTGTGGTCTCACAGGGAGAAATCTTTCTGTTTGTAGCTGGTAACTGCAAACTGCAAGGCTGTGATTAGGCTTTAATGCAGAAGAGGTAACACGATGTAGCTGATGAAAACATGTCAACACAGCATGAGGGAGAGAGCACGAGGGAAAGACTTTTGCCTCAAAAGAAAAGCTCCAGATCTTCAAACACCCTCCAGCTTCAGTGGCAACAACTGGGGGGAAGAAAAGGCTTTGGTGTTCCTACAAAAACATCCAAAGTATTTTATCAAATTTCTCCAGGCTTGTTAACAGAAAATCTTGGGTTCTTCCTTAGGTTTGCCAGCTGTAGGTGCAATATGACATCATGGGGGAATTTGGCACAGGAGCAAACACAACCTGAACTCCAGGGGGATTGAGGCACCTCCCCTGTGGAGAAAGGGTGAGATCCTGGGGATGTTCAGCCTGGGGAAGGGGAGGTTCTCATGGAAACATCATGGAAAGCTCACAGTGTCTGAAGGGACCACAAGGAAGCCAAAGAGGGATTCTGCACCAGGAGCTGGAGTGGCAGGACAAGGGGGAATGAGTTCAAACAAAAGAGGTTTGATCTATGCAAGGAATTCTCTCCTGTGAGGGTGGGGAGGGTCTGGAATGGAATTCCCAGAGCAGCTGTGGCTGCCCCTGCACCCCTGGAAGTGTCCAAAGCCAGACTGGACAGAATTTGGAGCAATCTGGGATAGTGGGAAGTGTCCCTGCCCATGGCAGGGGGTTGGATTAGATGATCTTTAATATCCTTTCCAACCCAAACCCTTCTGGGATTTGGGATACTGGGGATGATGGTGGTGGATCCCTCAAGGTGGAGCATGGCCCCAGGGGTGGAATATTTGGTGGCCTTGTGGGGAACACTGAAAGTTGCCAAAAAGGGCCTCAACTCCAGCTGCATTCTCTGCTTTAACCACATTAATGACAATTATATTGCACATATGGATAGAGAGAGGCTTCAAATAATGCAGTAGAGAAGACACCAAAACATGAAGGAAGCAGTGCCATCCATTACTAATTCCAAGGCTAGGACTGAAATTCCAGCTGAAATAACAACTCCTTACGGGCAACACAAATGTTTAGAGGGGAAAAAATACAAATTATCCTCCATTGCAGTAGAGAACCACAAGCTTAATAGTCCCCAGGGGATTTCACCTCAGCCCAGGCAGGGCATTAGGAGTGAATTACCCATGGACTGAATTGATAATCAATGGAAAAGACAAGGTATTTAGAGAATAAATCAGAATAATCATACTAAGAAAAGCAGTGGAGTCTTGTTTCTGCAGAATAATTGTAAGAGCAAAATAGAAAAAAGAAAATCTGGTCTGAAAGTGAAAATTCAAATACAGGCTCACAAATCCTTCTGGTGACTTCAAAGTTTGGAAAATTTCTAAAGTGTAGGTGTGGGGAGGGAGGAGATCCTGTTTCTGAGGAGTCACATTTATCATTTTAAGGACTTTTTTCTACCTTTGCTGTTTCATAGACTCATATGAAAGGCTGGAAGGAATTTAAAGCTCATCCCGACTCCCTGCCATGGGCAAAGACATCTTCCATTACAACACCAGACAATGGCTAAATCTATGGAAATGGTAAAAAAATTAAAATAAAAATAATATAGTTATAACTCCAGATAGGGGCTCTGTGATTAAAATGTTGCTGCTTCAGAAAAGGGAAATAATTTCACATTTTGGGGGGAAGGAATAAAGGTAAAACCTGGACTTGGATGCAAAAATGCTTGAAGATCCTCAAATAAATATATTTACAACATTATTGAGATTATTATATGACAGATTTTGACCACTGGCAGTGGAATTAAGATCTCTTGGTAGGGTTCTCCATCTAAATTTCACGACTGCCAGATCCTAATCTCAGTCCCATGTCATGCCCCGTTTGTTCCATGGAAAACACAACCGTGATGCTCCCTGTATATCCATTACCCACTCTTTATTTTCTTTCCCCCCCTCCCTCTCCTGAGATTCTCCCGGATACATTGCCCTTCTGAGATTAAAATCTAGACCTAGATCTTCAAAGCAATTACACAGACCAAAAAAAAAAAAAAAATAATAAAAAAAAAAGTACAAATCTGCCCCTGCAGGATCGGAAAGCAAGGGGGGAGAGGCTCCACATCCTGCAGGAGTGCTGATCAATACCTGGACAAATATTCCTGCCTTCACCTGCCTGCTCCATAAAGCTGTAGGAGTTTGCTGCAGATTTTAATGGAAAGACAATTGGACAATATGGATTTTTCTTTCCCCGTGGGGAAGGGTGCGTTTAAAGAGCCAAAGCAAAACAAACGAGGGGTGGAAACAGCAGCCTGGGTTTGTTTTCTGCCTTTGTTTGAAATAAAATGCTACTGATTTTTTTTTTTTTTTGTGTCTTTGAATATCTGTTTTGGAGCCTTAATACTTTTTTGGTGTCTTTGTGTGAATACTTTTTTTGATGTCTTTGAATGCTTGTTTTGGTCTCTCTCGATTTTTTTTTTTTTGGCAGGTTTTCTGAATAAAAATGAATAAACAGAGAGAAAGAAGCTGCTTTTGAGGTCCTCAAGAAATGGATTTTTTTGGAATTTATTATGCCTGTTTATGTTCTAATGACTGTGAATGACATAAAACTGAATTTTATTTTTTTTTTTTTACAAATTAAGTGTTTTAGTGAATCAATCCTAAATCGCTTTATACTGGCTTTGGTCCCACATGTACTTCAACAAGGCATGGTGCCTGGGATCCTTACACTGGCATTTATTATTTATTTTAAAGGGCAGGAGGCAAGATTTTTAAAACATTTCATGTCATTATGATCCCACAACCATTAATAAGCGAGGAGGTTTTTTTTCTTCCACCACAAAGAGACAATTTCAACTTAAATATGCATAGCAAGAGATTTTTGGCTGCACCAGAGCTGGGATTTCACTGAGAGCACTCAATGAACTCTTCATTTTCCAAGGTGTAAGGGCAGAAATCAGCTTCTCTCAGGCCTAATTCATGCCTAAAGTGAATTTGGATATTTTTAAATCATAACTGCACATGGGAAGTGATGGGTAAACTGTGATCAACAGAAAGTCTTGCCTGCAATCCAATACAAACCAGGCTGGATCTTCCAACATTCCAATATTTCCAACATGACCAGAATCAGAAACAGGAGTACCTGGGAGATTATGGATCAAAATCACTGTAATTTGCAGATTTTACTGCATTACAGAAGAAGAAACGGAGGAAACTTTTTCTTTTGGGTGCAGTTACCAAAGATTACAGAAGACAAGAAGGTCAGAAAAGGATTAAAATAGAAGAATTTAAGAGTCTTATCATTAGCCACACTTCTTTTATGCTATTAAAAGCAAATCCACTGAGGTTAACATTAAAAAATGTTGTCTATGAAGTTTGCTTGATTTTAAACAGAAATAATTAAATACTGCTATATTTGTCTCAAGAAACAAATCCTTCTCAAGATCAAATATCTCCTTTAAGGTATAGAGGGGATTAAGTGCTATTGCAAAAATGTTCATGTAATTCTATTTAGAGCCATGAATTATGCAGGTAGAAAAAAAGACTTATAGCAGAAATAAAATAATAGTAAAAAAAAAAGAAACAAATATAGGTGGCATTTATCTGTCAAATACAGAAGAATTCAGCCTGTGGTGCATCCCACAGCTCTCAGCTGCAAGTGACAAGGTTATACAATTCTGAAACACTAAAAAGGGAAATTTAGATTTTCAATAAAAGAATTTAAATGGGTTTTTTGCCTACCAGGACCCTCCAAATCAGCACTGTGCACCATTTGCACTAACAAATGGTTATTCCATGAGGCAACAGACATTTCGATGTGCTGATACCTTATTTGATATTATTGAGAGGGAAGTGATGCTTTGCTAGAGTAAAAAACTGGATTTACCTAAATCAAATAATAGGATTTTGTTCACTGGTAACCTCCTTTAACTTTCACTCTGTGTTCTGGTCAATATTTTGGGGCATTTCAAACATCTCCTGGTTTTTAGAGGAGGAAATAATCAGTGGGCTCAGAATTCCACGCTGTGGTTGTGGCTCTGCCAAACCACCATGGGAAAACTTTCCATGGGGGGTTGAATTTTGGTGCTTCATTGCCTGGTTATGTTTTACCCTGGTTATTTTTTGGGGAAAAAAACCTCCTAGAGATCCAGATCCTGAGTCTTTCACTTGGAAGGGCCAGGTTTTCCCTATAAAATTGGAAGATTCCTATTTCATGGGTGTGTTGTGGGGATAAATAACACTTACAAGGTGTTTTGATGTACTCGTGGATAAAGTCTGTGGATTGCTCTCCGTAATTTCATTGGGATTCAAACTGGAGCTTGATTTCCTTTCCTAAAATTTATATTTCTTGCAGTTCTTTTTAAAGCTTCCAGAGGGGAAAAAAAGAATTGAAGATTGTAAACCAAGAAGAAAGAGTCTTAAATCCTTTGATTCTACTTTTGTTCTAATGGTGAGGACTCTAACCTGAAAGGAAGGTTTTATGGCTAAAATATCATTAGCTGCTATGACTGAGGTGCTTAGGACGTGCTATAAATTTCTCTTAACTGCTGCTGATCCTTAAATATAATCCACATCTAAACCTCACCTCTAATCAGCCAACTAATCAACTTTTTAATCAACATTTCACAAGTAGTCTTGACGTCCCTAAGACCACAGCTCTGCCAGTGATCCCAAAAGGCACTGCACCGAGATTGGAAAATCCTGGGCAGTGTGTGAGGCTCAGAGCTTGGATTTTTATTCAGTGTTTTGACCTTGAAACCTCTGAATTCATCAGATTTGTCAGTGACAGAAGGAAGATCAGGTGCTGGGCACAGGGGATCCTGTGGCAGTCTTGTTTCACTGTCAAAACGAGTCACCAAGGGGCAGAGCTGGCAGCTCACCAAGGGATGATCCCAAGGGATGATCCCAACACGTCTTCTCTGGCTGCCTCCACATCCTTTTCTTTTCTTCCCATACTCCAGAAAGGATGAGGATCATGGCCAGTGTCCCTTTTTCATCTTCAATAGTTCTGTCTTGCAGAGAAAGCAGACCTAGGGGCTCAAATATTCTGGTGTGTATTCATTCAATGGTCGGGCTTGATGATCTCAGAGGTTTTTTCCAGCCTTAGTGATTCCATGATCCCTGAGGGCCAAGGGCTTTTCCAGGGCTGGCACCTCCACCCAGCACCCCTGGCAGGACACACATCTGGATTAGTGCACACAGCTGCACCCAGAGGAAGCTGCTGCAGGGTGGGGGGTTCTACCCAGTGAGAACTGGGGACGTGGAGCCCAGGAAAAGGGAAAAGCCTCCCTGTGAGTCCATGGCAGCCATCCCTCAGCTGCTTGGAGCTCCAGCCAGAACAACTGCATGTCAAACAGCTTTTCAGCAGACACATTTGGCTTTTTTTTCTTTTTTTTTTTTTTCCCCCTGTGGGATTGAGAGTGATAAAACCTATTCATGGCAAGCACTTGAGGAACAATGTGGCTCCATATGGGAACAGCCTTTTTGTGCAGCTGCAGCTGCAGGGCTGGCACACACAGCACTCACAGAAGGCTCCATCTCCTGTCCTTACTGGGATATTTCCCAGGATTTAGTCCTGCCTGGTGTTGATGGCTGACCTGGGCACAGGTTTGATGTCTAAACAGATTTATTCCTCAGAAAACGGTGGTGGATAATGAATTGAATTCCATGAACACGGCAATAACAGAGCCACACATTTCCTGCCTCCTGTCCCTTCGTGCTCCAGGTTGGGCTGAATAACCCAAAATCTTCCATACCAGTGTCACCAGTCTTAATTGGTGATTCTTCCCTTCCCACACCCTATCCCAAACCACACTATTGGGCTCTATGTTTAATGAGTGTTTTGCTGCTGAAAAATCACAATAAAAACTCTATTTCCTGAGATAATTCTAATCTTATATTACTTTATTTCACTCTAAGACATCACAAAGTGCAAATAAAGGGTTTAAGTAAGGGGTTGTACCCAATGATAGCCAGAGTGATCATTTCCCCTGAGCTAATTACAGTTCTCTGGGGTGTTCTTAATGAGGGATTTTATCACAAGGGATGTAAAATGACTCCTCTTGTTCTAGCTCCACTTGGGACCCCCATCCCTGGAAGTGTCCAAGGCTGGACAGGGTTTGGAGCACCCTGGGATAGTGGAAGGTGTGGGACAAGATGGATTTTAAAGTCTTTTCCATCCCAAACCATTCCTGTAGTTTCAACAAGGGTGATATGAATAAATTCATAATTAGATGAATACACAGATCCTAAGGATTGAGCACCAGCTATTACCAGAGATACACAGAGGATAAAATATGCTGTTTACCAGCTGAAATAACAATCAGGCTGATTTAGGTTATCAGCTCTCTCATAGCACAAGACAAAATTAAAATGAGCTACTGTGAAGTTAATTTGAGATGTTTGTTTTTTTCACTACACTTTATGCACCAAGAGGAGAAAAATTGGTAGAACACTTTTCATAAGCAAGTTGAAATAACTGGTGTTCAGGAGATAACAGGGAGATCTCTGTGGGGAAAAGGATCTGGGAAATCATTCCAGTCTTCTCTTTCAGAAGGAGGCTGAAGAGCTGGGAGATTCCATCCATGATTCATGCACTGATAGCAGTTAAATCAATGTTTTTGGGATTTGAGCGTGGGTAATAACTCCTTGTGCCTTTTCACAGTGGTGGAATGGTTTGGGTTGGAAGGGACCTTAAAGACCCCCCCAGTTCCAACCCTCCACATGGGCAGGGACATCTTCCACTATCCCAGGGTGCTCCAAACCACAGCAAGGGGCTCTTCGACATTTCAGATTGAAGTTGCAAATTTTTTTTAATAGACCGGGTGCAGGGCTGGCTTCCCCAAAATGTAAAATTTCATTAAATCAGGCAGAAATGTGGGGACCAACTTGTCAGAATAGCAGTGGCTTAGGCTGAAGGCAGATTATTTGAGGACATGGATTCCTTTGGATTTCAGTGCTCAATGCTGGAACCAAAAGGAAAGGTCTAGACTTAGGCATAAAAAATATCCTCTAAAATGTCCATCATTTAAGAGAATTATTAAGGTCTGAAAAGACCAAGATCATCGAGCCCAACCTCTCCTCACACACTTTTCCTAATTTTTCCCAATTTATGAAAGAAGCACCACAATTTCCAAGGGAATGTTTCACGTAATTGTTTTATCCAGTACATTTCTGTAGAGGAAAACGCACATCAGCCAAGCTTTTCTTTTATGCAGGAAACACAACCAAGCTCTGACCTCGCTGACATTTAGGGAGTTTGATCACTGGCACTAAATGCTTAACAAGCAGAGATTTGATTGTGTGGCACAAAGCCTGCATAATTTATTTTTAACAGTCTGATAAAATCCCTTGCATGGGTGAAAGATGCACAAAGATTTGGACAGTGGAGAGGACTCTCCCTAGAAAGATTTATAGGATGGCTGTGTTATGGGAAGAGAGATGGGGTGTTAAACTGCTGGGAACTGTTTGAGTAAGAGCTAAATAGAATGGGCTAAATACTCTCATTTTAAGGAGGACGTGAAAACCAGATTGTGGAGTATTCACTCTAAACTGGGTTCTAAAGCTGTGTAAAAGTACATTCTAAAAATACTCTTGGTGATTTGGTTTAGTGGGGACGGTGGTGTTTGGGCAAAGGTTGGACTTGGTGATCTCAGAGGTCTTTTCCAGCCTCAGTGGTCCTGTGATTCTGTGAAAAATGTGGAAGGATTTGAATCCAGTAAAGCTGTTCTTTGTCAGGTTTGTTCTCTATTGATATCAGCCCCATAAACGTCTCCAAACAGGACAAGGAGCATCCAGAGCAAACCTCCTGGAGGTTTTCCCAGCATTTTGGGAAGATTCTGAGCAAATAAAACCCTTCTTGAGCTGAGCTTTGCTTTTCACTGAGCTGCCTCCTTTGCAAGGTTTCTCCTTGGAGGTTTTTATACCCCCCTGAAATATACTGGGCATTAAAACACAAAGCCAGGCTGATCCTTGGGTACAGCCCCTCTTATTACAGCTCTGCAAGGCAGCAGCAACACGAAATCATCCCGTGAGATACAAAAACCTGACCTGCATTAGTTAATTTTCATTAGTTTTCATGCAACTTCATTATAATCATAAGCAATGGTCTGTTTTAAGAGAGTGGAGTTTTAATTAAGCTGATCTTAGAGGAGGAAGTTGATGGGATTACATAAAGAGAGCTCTTTTTCAGCATAATCAAAGTTGGTATAACTTTACCAAATTCAATTATTTCTTCCAAACGCAGCATGAAAAATATTTGGGAAACGACTGAAACAATTCTAAGAGCAAATTACAGCCCTGTCAGAGAACAAGAAATCAGTGTGTCAAAACACGAGGATATTTCTGTACAAAGCATCCACCAAGTGACTTCATACAGACGATCCCTGTCTGAATATTATATTCCTCATTAAATCTATCCACAGCTGGAAAGAGGAATATTTTCTGTTTGCTATTGGAAATTTAAAAAATATATATATAATAACCTGGATGAAAAACGTCCTCAAACATAATCCAAAGAAGGATGCAGCAAAATGTTGTGTTTTAATTCATCTGAGCTCACTCGGTGCTGTAAAAACCTAGGTACAACTTTACAGCTTTTGTGAGCCCCAAATAACTGCATTTTCTGCAGTAAAACCAGATCTATAAAATTCCACTCACTCTTCCCATGTATACATTTTTAATAAGTGGATTTTATGGACTGGTTCCCTAAAAGAAGAGCTGATGTTACAGCCACTGTTAGACCACGGACCCTGCACTGTTCATGTCTTCAGTTCAAATGGGGATGAAGGCAGAGATGCTCCAAGATCATCCTGGTGAGCCCTGGGGAGACTGGCTGGAAAAAGAACTGGTGACATTCCCTCTCCCGTGGATCTGATGTCACTGACACCAACACCTGGCTGGAAATGGAGGAACCAGAGGAAGCAGGAGGCAGCAATGGCACTTGAAGGGTTTTTGTATAATGTTCTAAAGCCATTATCACAAAATCCCAGACTAGTGTGGGTTGGAAGGACCTTAAATCCCACCCAGTGCCACCCCTGCCATGGCAGGGACACCTCCCACTGTCCCAGGTGCTCCAACCCCAGTGTCCAACCTGGCCTTGGACAATTCCAGGGATCCAGGGGCAGCCACATCTTCTCTCTCTCAGCCACAAAATCCATTCCAGGGCTCTTCACCCTCATGGGGAACAATTTCCTCCCAAATATCCCAATATCTAAAACTACTCTCTCTGTTTGAAGCCATTCTCCTTGTCCTGTCCCTAAAGTTCCTGATGAAATATCCACATTTTTTCTTTCCTTCTTTTAGATCAAGATGGATTTTTTTTTTTTTAAGTTTACACCCAGCATTTTCTTACAGGGCTGAAATGTACTGAGCAGTGAGACATAATTCTTTAAAGGATGCAAAAATCATAGAGAAAAATGAACACATTTGCTGGTTTCAACCCACTTTTTTTTCTGTCTCCATGAGAACTGTGCCTATGATGCACAAATTGCAGATTTTAATTCCTAATACCTAAACATTAATTCTGAGATATTTACCTGGTCAAGTGCAGCTACAGAATCCCAGAATCACTGAGTTTGGAAAAGCCCTCTGGGATCATCGAGTCCCAGCTGTGCCCAATCCTCACCTTGTCCCCAGCCCAGAGCTCTGAGTGCCACCTCCAGGTGACACCTGCAGGGATGGGGATCCAAACCTCCCTGGGCAGTTCCAATCCCTGGCCACCCATTCCATGATTAAATTCCTCCTGGTGTCCACCCTGAGCCTGTCCCCTGGCCCAGCCTGAAGCCATCCCCTCTCCTCCTGTCCCCTCTGGAGAGCCTGCCAAGTGTCAGACAAAAGAAAGGAGCTGCCTTGGTTTGTAGCTACTCCAGTTTCTGGATCAGAGAGGCTTTGTGCATTTTTCTGTTGCAGTCTGGGTTTCTGAGCCCTCCCTCTCACAGCTGATGGCTCCTGGCAGCTCCTGACACCCATTAGGTGACATCTGGTGCCCTGCACTTGCAGGCAGTGATGCCTTTGTGGTCTCCTCCTCCACGGGGCACAGGTGGTGGACATCGATCCAGTGACCATTTAGCACAACTGGGAGGGGAAGGAATGAAAGGATGCTGCGATTCTCAGGCTCCCTGATCCAAGTTGTCTCTCCCTTGAGGAAAATCAATGCAAAATGTGAGCCACTTATCAGATATTTCACATCCAGGAAGGTACAAGCACGAGCACAACCCTGGAAATCTGGAAAGGCACAGCTGGTGTTTTCTCA
This sequence comes from Acridotheres tristis, assembly GCA_037013685.1. NCBI lineage: Eukaryota > Metazoa > Chordata > Aves > Passeriformes > Sturnidae > Acridotheres > Acridotheres tristis. The sequence continues at coordinate 2,480,182 of CM072899.1, read as the reverse complement.
GATGGCTTTTTTCTTTGAAAAATACATTTAAAAAATAGCAAAAGAAACACAGGCGTAAAAATAAAAGCAAAAAAACCACTTCTCACACAAAAACCCTGAAGAAACAAAGAGGTAAGCAAGCTCCCCACATTTTATGTGTGAAAGATCATGGCAGGATTAGCCACAAAGCCATTAGAAAGTCTCACTGAGGTCACTGTGATTGTCTGGAGAGCAAAGGTTGTTCAACAGCGATTGCACTTCAAAACACAAACCACGTCCAATAACCCCACCAGCTGTAGCACAAATAACTCCAGGGAAAGCCTTCATGCTTCTTTTTGCTTACACTTTTTACATTTCCTTGTCCAATCTTTTCCAGTCGGGGCTGTCCTGGTGTTAGAGAGTTTCCAGTTCCATTACAGATAAACCTCAGCTATTGATCAGAGCACTGCCCACCCCAAGAACCAGCTCTCAGATTTGGAACCTGTGTTTCTGCTGGGAGGCTCCTCTCAGAGCAGCTCCCGAGGTCACCTTTGCTGGGGGGATCATTAATAAGCTGCACATTTTGCAAGGATTAACACCCACTAAACCTTGGCATTTATTCCAGAGACGGAGATCAATGGGGCACTTTAGCACAGGACTAACAACATCCCTGAGCTGCTTCTTTCCCTCTTTAATCATCTTTGGTGGGGGGGACAGAGGCAGCGGTTCAGAGGGTTTGTTTTCTGGTTTATTTGTGGAGCTGGGAACTAATTAATCCCCTTATTATCAAAGCAGAGCCCTGATTGGGGTTGTCTGTAACTCTAAAATGGAGCCCTGAACAAACCACGTGGAGACAAAGGCTGAAGTCGAGGCAGAGGAAAGAGCTTTGTGGAATACAAACAAGGGATGGAGTAGCCTAATTCTGGTTCTTTGATGGATCTAGTGTGAAAAAGAAGAGCAATAAGCTTCATACTTTGAACTGTATCTTTTTACACTCAGCAGAAAATCTGTTTGAACATTTATCTGTCAAACTTGCAGATCTCTTTTTTCCAGAGTCACATCTCCATCATGTGTGTGTCCCAAGTCAAATAAAATTGACAAAAGCTACAGAAGAAACAGCTATTCTATATGAAAGTGTATTTCCTATAATTGATATTATTTTTTCTGTATGAATATTCTTTGCTATAACTCACAGTGCTAAAACAGGGAGAAGGCACTTAGTGCTCTCTCCAGCTGCAGGGTAACAGCAAAATAAGGATTTAAAAATAATGATAACAATAAAAAATATTTACACAAAAAGGTAAAAATTGTGAACATTGCTTCCAGAGCAAATTCCTTGCCTTTTTCTGGAAGGCTGCATTTTGGAAAAGGATCCAAAAGGAAGGATTCTTTTTTTGGAGCTTCATTTCTGGAATGTTCATGGCCAGAAGTCATCAAGAATTCAGGTTGCTTTGGTTTGGTCGGGTTTTCTTGGTTTCTCTGCTCCAGCAGCAAACTTTTTTGGGGAATTCAGAGTGCAATAATCCATTTTTGTGGGATTTCAAGACCTCTTTTATGTAAGAGCAGATCATTCCCCAATGCCTGCTCAACTACCCAGCCTGTCCAGCAGCTCAATGTTATTCACAGTACATTTTAATTCTTACAATGCAAGTGAATTATGATGGATTTTTTGCTCTCGAGTTTCCAATATCTGTCTCTGACAAGACTTCAAGGAATATTCACAAGACAAAGGTGGAGCAGCTCCATGAATCTGAAATTACATCACCTCTATATTGAAAAACAATTGCAAGGTTGCATTCATGAAAATTCTGTTAGAAATGTACTTTAGAAAATGTCTAACAGGACTGAGGGGAAACAAAGCCAATAATTTGGGAAATGTTTGGTGATTAACACTGTAAAATTAATTAATTCAATCTTAATTGAGCAGTGCCCTGGATTCACAAAGAGGAGCAGCCTGGGATAGGTGAAGATGTCCGTGCCCGTGGCAGGGGGTTGGAATGAGATGATCTTTGAGGTCCCTTCCAACCCAAACCATTCTGCAATTCTGTGGTTTCGAATTTTAGAGTCACCAAAACCCTCTGCATGGAGTCAAGAGCAAACAGCAGCTTAGGTGGGTTAATGGATGAATGTCAGAGCAGAAGGTGGCACTGATTCAGTAAAGCACCTCATGGGATGAGATCATATTCCTTTGGTAAAAAAAAAAAACAAAAAACAAAAAACAAAAAAAACAAAAAAAAGTCCTCTCAGGCCTTAAATTTTGCCTTTGTGGTCACAAGGATTTGCCCTTGAACAAGTTGATGCTTGCTCTGCACAAGTGGAGAGTTTAGATCGTGTTAGCCCTTGATCTAATTCAGTTAAAAAGTTGATAAAGACATCCTGGGTTTATCTCCTCTGTCTAAAGGAGACACAGAGAAGCTGACAGAGGCCCGGGGAGCTGGAAAGCTCCAGCTCCTGAAGGCACAGTGACAAAACCCCACGTGTATCAGCCCCTGGCATCTCCAATTTCCACCGAGCAAACACAGCACAAAGTGACTTCCAGGCTGAGTTTTTGCAAGAGACACCTTGGCTCAACTTCTGATTCCCTCCTGTCTCACAGCCTGTGCTCCTGATGCTGCCCTGTCTGCTTTATAGACCAGATCCTATCTCCCGGGTATTTTTAGCCTACACAAGGACATCGTGCACTTCATCCTGAGACAGGGAAACTTTTGTCACTCCAGAGCCAACTTTTGAGGTGCCTGGGGGCCCATCCCAGGCTGCTGAGGTTGGCCCAGTTTGCAGGAGTTGTCTGTGCTCTGACATTGTCAAGACTCCAAGAGGAGCAGCCCTTCCTTAACGGTGGAAAAGTTTTTTTTTAAGGGGTTTGTGACAGCTGGAAATACAACAGAAGTTCTTTTTTTTTTCCTTGTTTTTTTTTGTTTTTTTTTTTTTTTTTAATCATCAATGTTTGCTTCGGTTTTGTTTCTTAGTATTTTTAAATTTTTTTTAAACATGAGTTGTTTGGGTTTTTTATTCTGATAGAATATCGCAATTCTCCGAAAGCAAAATATTTGACAAATAAATGTTGATCTCAATGAAGTTTTGTTTTGACAGGGTATCGGGCAAAGCCACAACATTTGGGTAACATGCAAATGTTTTATCCTGACCTCTAGGAAAAGACTCGTTTAATATTCAAATTTATCATCACTTTCTGTGTCACTTCTCAAAGATATGGGTGGAATCTTTAATGGAGTATAAGATAGTTCAGAAAAATCTAAATCAGACCTTTACAAGTTCTAATAAAAAGAAAATTCAGATGTTCAGAGGTTCAAAATTCAGCCACTGAAGTGTTACAGTCTTTGTTGAATGAAAAAAAAAGAAGAACCATAGAAAGGTTTGGTTGGAAGTGACCTTAAATCTCATCCAGTGCCACCCCTGCCATGGGCAGAGACACCTTGAAGTGAATAATTAACCTTTTGAAGAGACAGTTCTAAAATAGTTTTTTGCATTCTTAGTTGGAAATTGAAGAGCTTTAAAAGCATTTATTTCTTCAGCAAGTGAAAAATTCTGTTCCCAGGCTTGTTCAACAAGAAATGCATAAGGAAATTCTTTTATTTTGACAGAGAAAAGGCTAAATTTTTAATAAACTTTTGAAATTGGCTACAAGAAGCCTGTGTTAATCTGTTGCAAGCAACTTGCAGTCTATTTACTCTTAATACCACTTAGAAAAAGCCCCGTAATTATTTAAAAGAAAATTTTAATGAGGACATACCTAAAATTCCATTTTAAATTTTATTCCTAATTAAAAATGGAGCTGCTAATTATAATGCCTATCTCCTTTAGAAGGTGCTGCAAGGCTTAATTAATTGTCGGTAAAGCTCATTTGAGAAGCTCACAGGATGGAAGTGCAAAATTGTTTGTGGTAATCAGGAGGAGGCTCCGAGAGCTCTGGGTGGGGCTGGCAGGGGCTGCTGGGCACCGGTGGGCACATGCCAGGGGTTGCCACGTCCTGCTGTCCCCAATTTCACAGCCAAGAGCAGACCAGGACAGCTGAGGTGATTCCAACATCATCAGAGAATTCCCCAGGAGAGCTGGAGAGGGACTGGGGATGGAGGGACAGGACACAGGGGGTGGCTTCCACTGCCAAGGGGCAGGGCTGGGTGGGATTGTGGGGTGGAATTCCTGGCTGGGAGGGTGGGGAGGAGCTGGGATGGAATTCCCAGAGAAGTTCTGGCTGCCTCTGGGTCCCTGGCAGTGCCCAAGGCCAGGTTGGATCACCCTGGGACAGAGGAAGGTGTCCCTGCCCATGGCAGGGGTGGCACTGGATGGGTTTTAAGGTCCTTCCAACCCAAACCCCTCTGGAATTCTGTGATGAATTCAAGCAACTTTTCCCACTGAGAAAAGGACACTCCCCTGCCTGACTCTGCCTTTTCTCTGCTGAAGCAATCCCAAGAGGGAAAGTGGAAATCCACGAAGGTTTGAAGTTCAATCAGAATTTATGTCTGTGCTACTCTAGACAAGCAAGTCTCCCCTCCCTTTTTTTAAAAAAATGTGTTCAATATGTAAGATAGGAAGGGGCAGTTGAGTGTTGAAGAGGTCGCTCAGGGCTGGGATGTGATTCCAGTGACAGCTCCCACCCCACGAGCTGAACCCTACAGACGTGATTGTGGGGACCAGGACTAAACAAAACTATTCCCACTCCTGTTCTAAGCCTAATCCCGTGCAGTGACCCAGTTTTTGAGGAGAGAGGTTTGTGATTACCTGACAGGAGCTCATATTTGTACGAGAGGAGCAGCAAGAGCACATTTAATCTTTCATGCTCCGCTCTGACAGCTGCGCTTTCGCTCGCTCAGCTTTCTTGAAGGATGAGCGAGGCAGAGCTAATTTTTCTACATCCCAAATTTCCAGACAGGGATATGCACAAACTGTAGGAGCTGTTTATCTGATTGAGGCACTAATTGTGTGGGTCCTAGCCGGAGCAGCGTGGGGAAGGCAGCGCATTTCACGCTCAACACCAGGCAGGAGACACGCAATGCTCAGCGGATAAAAGGCTCGTGGTCCCAGCTGGGAAAACAGTTCCATTATCTCCCAGCTGCATAGACCTTCCATACGGCTCCGTTCTGCCTGGCTGAACACTCTGCCTTGCCGAGAGCTCCAAACAGTCCTGCAGAAAATTGTAGAGATCCTGAGACATCTCGGTGCTCGGAGCTGTAAGTACAGAATCCTGCTGGCTGCTGCAGTGTGGATGGTGCTGGGGAGCCGCGCTTGCCGGGCTGGGTTTTTATCCTTCCTCGCTCGTTTTCATTTGCATAAGGGGGAGAGAAGGGGGAAAAAGAAAAAAAAAAAAAAAAAATCGCTGCTTTATTTCTCCTGCGTGCCTGGAAATGGCTGATGCTCGGAACGTGTGCGTTCTGGGCAGAAAAGGAGCTGTAGGGTGGATTTGTATGCGTGTGAGGCAAACAGAGCCCAGGCTGGGCTGGCCACAGGCAGACAGGTCCATGGCTGAGGCTCTCACAGCTCCGTGCTGCAGTGGAACGGGCAGCACAGAGCATGACAGTGCTAATTCTGGCACTTTCAGATGACTTTCTACAGCATATTAAAAGCTGAAGTGGGTAATGAGAGCATAACCTCATTTCTGCCAGCTGAAGGGAAAAGCAATAAACATAAATCTGCAGGAAAATGTAGGTAAGTCCTAAAAAGAAAGTTTTTTCCCCTGTTGCTCATTTGAATCATGGGAGGAGAATATAAAGCAAGTTCCCAGCCTGTACTGAACTTTGGGGCTGCACCCAGAGACCTGCAGGAGCGTTAGTTTGGATATTGTTATTGATTTACACTGCATGACACAGCTTTAAAGGATATGATACTTTATCAGAAGTTTGGGAAGTCTGTGCTTCCAGAAGCAAGTGCCTGACTAGAACTTTCTGGTAAATCAGATATTCCCATGGTGCTTTTGGGGTGAATCTTTGGGCTCAGGCAGTTGCTGCATGTGGAAGGGGCTCCTCCAGCAGCTTTTGTAGGAGCAGGATGCTCCAAGCTGACGATTTTCTGCAGCACTTATGGAGCTGAATGATCAAGCAAGATGCAAACCCTCTGTAAATAACAGTTACTTGTCCTTTTATCAGCACGGCAACCCTTTGCAGATAAATACTGTGAGTTGAAATCCAAATATTTACTCCTCTGTAAGAAGCGTTTCCACCTCCCCTTTTATTTTTGTCCCCCAAAGAGGGGAGACTTGTGACATCCACACAAAGTTCTGAAAGTTCAGAGAATGTTTCTGTGTGTGCCACTGAACCCTGCAGTGTTTGTAATTCCAGGCACCACATCCCCACAAATAACCCATCTCCATCAGCCAGCTTTGCCTGTGGTGCTCCAGAGGCACTGTGTCAGTGTTTCACATTCCAGAAGTCTCTGCTTCACAGGTTTTATGACACTAAAAAGTCCCAAATCAGTAGCTCTATGAAGTTAGCAACAACCATAGATCACATTTTATTGTGTAAAAAAAGAAAAAAAAAAAACCCCAATGTTGGCAGCTGTGGGTTTCAGATGCTGGTGAGGTACTGCTGGCCATGGATTACAAGTTTTACCTTCCATGCTGAGGATAAAATTATAAATAATCCATAACACCTTAAGTGCTTTAAATCAAGCAGGAGCCATGTCTCTTTTCCTTTGCTTCCAGCTTTATGACCACTATTAAAAAGGTTTGTGGTGCATAATAAGCAACCCTAAAATTAATTTCTTGCCATTGAAGCAAGTATTTCCCTCAGAGAACAAGGTGCCAGTGTGCCCAAGGGGCCTTAAAACACAAAGTTGGGTGGCTCAAAGCACTATTTGTGTTTGAACTGAGAATTTTCATGGGAAGATATTTTGTGAGCATGTGGGAATAGATCAGCTCTACGAAACGGCATCAAATTTGTATTTCCCCCCCAAAAAAACCATGTTAGCTGCACGTTACTACAATATTCCTTCTGTTAAAAGCTGAGTTTCCTGCAGAAGATTGCCACAGATTGGCCTCTGCTCACCTTCCTCAGGGACAAAGAGACACAAAAAAAATTCTTAATGGTGCCCTGCTTGTCCTCAGCCTCTTACCCTGTCTCTGGGCAGGGGAGGAAAACCACAAAGTCTGGCCCAAAAAGTCATTTATTCCTTCTTCCCAAAGGCTGCAATCAGAACTGGTCATAACTCCGTGCTTGGGCGAGTTTGTAGCCTGGTGTGTGCAGGAGGGAATCTCTCCAGGGGAAATGGAGACACAAAGAAATTCAGGCACAGTTTTACAGCTACAACTCCCTGCGTGGTAAAAACCATCCCTGGGACACACAAACAAACCCCAGACACAGCAGAATGTGGGTGATTAGGTGACTTTATTTACATCCAAAAACGATCAGGCTCCACAAATCTTCCGTTTACACAAAGGCCTTCCACAAGTGTGGAGTGTGCAAGGGGAAAATGAACACCTTAAAAAGAGAACAAAGCATCTTCAAGTGCCCTAATCACAGTGAACAACCCCAACCACAACAGATCAGGGGTTTAACATTTAACAGTTCTCCATCTTTAGGGGGAAAAGCCACACAAAAATGTGAGACAGAGCATGAGAGGTATGGAAACCTTACCTGGAGCTGGGAAAGTGCTAAACACACCAGGTCAGCACAGAGTAAAGAGCCAGCAAGATATTTTTGCACTAAAAACCCTCCTGGGGACTTGAATTCACCAGTTTCAGAGGCTGGAGGAGAAGCAGTGAGGAAAAGCTGGAATTGTTCCATACCTCTCTGCTCTGTCTCCTCTCCTCCCAGAACCTCCAGCTGTGGCTTTTCCTGGAGGATGAGGAGCAGCAGGTCAGCACTTCCTGCTGCTTTTGTTCTTGAGGGCACAGGGGCTTCTTCCCAAGTTTTTGGGGACCACAAAAATGATTGATCTGTCTTATTGCAGCCTTCCAGTGCCTGAAGGGGCTCCAGGAGAGCTGGAGAGGGATTTTGGACAAGGGATGGAGGAAGAGGAATGGCTTCAAACTGTTCCAGGGCAGGGCTGGGTGGGATATTGGGAAGGAATTGTTCCCTGGAGGGTAGGGAAGGGCTGGGATGGAATTCCCAGAGCAACTGTGGCTGCCCCTGGATCCCTGGAATGTCCCAGGCCAGGTTGGACACTGGCACAGTGGAAGGTGTCCTTGCCCAGGGGATGAGACAATCTTTAAGGTCCCTTCCAACCCAAGAGATTTCATTATTCTACAATCTCATCTGTTTATTCATTTTGGGAGTCTTTGTGTTCTGGGTTTCCTGCAGGAGTTGAAACCCCAGAGCTCACAGTGCTCAGGGGAACCTGTGAGAGGGAGGGACAGGCTGGAAGGAGCTGGGGACAAGAGCGATTTCCCTCACTCAGACCCTGGATGCATTTTTAGCCTATAAAGACCAGAAGGAATGGACCAAGTGAGTCAGAAAAGCAGTTTGTTTGATTAAAATTCCTGACAGCATCTGCTGTAATGCTCTTGTTAAAGGAGATGGAAAACATCAGAAAGATGAGAGAAGCCTTGTTCTGTCCTTGCTCTTTACACAACTTAATAATATGGAAAGGAGTGGAATTGGTTTCCCAGTAACTCTTTTATTGGCCATATCCAAACACAAGTGACTCAGGTACACAAAAACCCTCCCCAGGGCTCTGATCCCAGCTCCCACCAGAGGCAGCTCAAACAAATAAAAACATTCTGCCTCCTTTTCCTACAATAAATCCTTACTTCTCTTCAGGACACCCTGATGTGATCACCAATAAGATCAATTTATTTTTTTTTAAAAAAAGATTCTTCAGAAAAAAACCCACAATTGTTTTATATTTGGTAATGAATTCAGCTCTCTCATGGCTGCAACCAAGGCATGAGGATCTCAAATCCCTCTTTGTGGTGATGCCTGCAAGGAATATTTTATTAAAATTCTCTTATTAAACTTATCTCTTATTAAATGAGGGAAGACTGGCTGGAAAACAAGGATCCTCTGCTGTACAAAGCAGTGTAAATATCAAGTGTGTACCTTTGAGCAGCACCTGATTTTAATTCCCATCCCTGTGATTCACACTGGGAATGTAGAACCTGGCTGGGATGAAGCTCTGTACCAAGTTTCTCACTGAAGTGAACAAATTTTCAGACATTTAGTGATTATTTCTGCTTTTCCTTTTCCTTGTGTGTGTATTTGAGGTTTCACCACATCCCCCTGCCTGGCCCAGTGTAGGGTTGGGACATCAGGAATGGACCTGCCTGGATCCCAAAATTCTCGGTGCTGTTTCTGGAACCCTGGTGCACTTGAGCAATTCAAATCCATTTCTCCCAGACATTCCCTCAGCGAGTTTGGTGTGTGCAGAACACGAGTGGTGCCCCTTTGGTGAGAGAAATGGGGATTAAAAGCACAGAAGTTTCTGCAACTTCATCTCTTGGAGCAGTTTCTGATAATCCTACCATGAAATTACAAAACCAGCGGGACCAGAGCAAACCTCCCTGGAAATTGTACTCCCTCCATTTGTAAAGGAAGCCAGATAAGGTGCAGATTTTTATCAGCTAAATGAGAGAGCTGTGTCACATGGACTACCCAGCATGCCACCCCTCAGCTGAAAACCCTCAGTCAGGACAGAATTTGGGCTGGTGTGCCCTGGATCTGTGGATTCCTGCCTTTCCTAGGGTGTTGCAGCTTCCAAGGAGTTTGTCCTTGAGCTAAGAGGAAAAAAAAAAAAGTAAAAAAATTCTCCACAGAACCAGCACAGAGCTGACACCCACACCATGACCTCCAGCAGAGCTCCTCCCTCGTGCCTCAGTTTCCCTTTCTGATCTCTCAGCTTGCAGGCACTCACTATTCCAGCTGTTCCAGAGTGGGATAACCCTGCCTGGAGACAGCTGGCAGATGTTTTCCCCATGGCACTGCCACTTGTCCCTGGTTCTGCAGCATCCAGACTTTCCTCACACTGTTGCCATTCTGCTAATTTCCTTAATTTGCCCACTTAGCCCTGGATGGGTTTGTTTTTCTTCAGTTGAGAAAAGCAGGGAAGCTCTGCAGTCCCCAGTGAGGGAATTTCTCTCCCAGAAATTGTTTTGTCTGCTGGTTTAGCAGGAGCACTTGGGCTGCACAGCAGGTTAGAGGTTTTACCCCTGTTAAAGTCACTTAAACTGTCACCTTTCCCTCAGCACTGATATCATTAGTGGTGACACATTGCTGCAGCCTCTCCACAGAGGTCACCCAGCCCTTTCTGGAGCTATCACACAAAGTTAAAAGCCATAAATATTATATTTAACCCTCTCCTTTCCTGTGTTACTCCAAAACCACTGGAGATGCAAGTCTAATTTCTTCCCTGTACACACTCTGGGACCTCCATTCCAACAAATCCATGAGTTAGGTTTGTATTTTCAGTCCTGGCTCAATTTTTCCCACCCCAAAATCCAAAGAAATACCAATATTTGGTATAAAACTGTAATGCTTGGGCAGCTGCATTCCCATCTGTCTGTGAGGACAGAGCCACAGGGGAAAGACTTGTCAGAGGGATCTTCTGTTTACATGGAAAATCTTTGTTTCCTACATCATTGGGAACAGTTATCCATGAATTCCTTTGCAAAACCCTGGGCTGGTGGAAGGTGTCCCTGCCCATGGCAGGGGGGTGGGACAAGATTATCTTTATGATCTTTTCCAATCCAAAGCATTCTGTGATTCTTTGAAAAAAAAACTTTACGTAAAAATAAACAAACAGACTCCTTTTTTAAGGAGAGAATTTTGCAGAGCTGAATGTCCACAAAATATTTGTTGTTGCTGTTTGAGTATCAAGCAGCTTTTGAGCAGGATAAAGTCAGGCTGGTACCTGTGCTGACATTCCCAGGAAAAAACCACCAGTCCCAGGCTGGAGGTGAGGAAGGGTGAGGAGGTGGAGTCCCCATCCCTGGAGTGTCCAAGGAAGGGCTGGAGGTGGCACTCAGAGCTCTGGGCTGGGGACAGGGTGAGGATTGGGTGTGGTCACTGCCCTGCAAAGAGAGGGAAAGGACAGCAACACCCACGGAGCTCTTTGGGGGAAAAAAAGACAATTTATTGTACAGCCAGCCCGGATTTAAAGTGTGTTAGTGCAGCCAGGACAGGACAGGAGCTCATGGGACAATTGGGACAAACATCCTTGGGACAGCACCTCAGGATGTGTCCCACGGCAAAGACACCAGGGGTTAATGTTGGTGATGAATTCCACTCTGTTTGTCACCGTGTTGTCACCCTGGGAGACTCCTCCCTAACTGAAGCTGCAGTCAGCTTGGCAGCCTGGGAATGGAGCTGAGAGTCAGGAGAAACCCTGGCCTGGAAAGGATTTCCAAGCTGTGATTCCCCAGCTCTGTGAATGTGTGTGTCCACAACTGGGCACAGACTGGACTGGATGGACTCAGAGCTTTTCCAAGCTCAGTGATCCTGGGATTCTCTGGAATGTCCCTTGCTCAGGTGGGGCTCCCTGACACTGAGTCCTCAGCACCTGAGCTCAGGTGTCACACAGCCCTTTCTGTTCCCTGTGTGCTGAGCACAGAGCTGGAGGTTCCATGCACCATTTGGCCATTTCTCCCTATTTTTCCTGCCTGTTAATAGGATTATCCAGCCCCTGTGCTGCTGCCATGTCCCAAACAGGACTCAGTGCTGCAGGTCTGTCCCAGCCATGGTGCCAGTGCTGCTCCATCCCCCTCTGCTGCCCCTCTCCAGCTCTGATTCCATCTGAGACATCACCTCAGCTTTCCCTCTACTGCCCGAAGCAAAGGACAATCCTGGCTTATGAACCTGCTCACAATTGCTGCAGTTCCAACCAGGAATAAACTGTTCTTAACCTAAATACTCCTCTGAGGACACTGAGCTTGGGGGAAGAAGCATAACTGTGCTGAATCCAGTGCAAGCAGGGATAAGTGAGCCTGGACACGCTGGATAACTTGGGAAAGCAGCTGGAAAGAGAGGGGAGGGAAAGGAGAACAGTGGTGAACGCAGCTGAACAATAATGACCGCTTTTAGATTGCAGTAAATGCAATGTTTCCAAATAAAACACAGATTGGTGAAGCTGCAAAGAGTGAAAAGGCTGCCAAAGTGAAAGATTTGTCCAAAGGCAACCCCAAAAAAATGCCTCAAGCAGAAGGGAAACTCCAGTGTGTTAAAAGTCCTTCCACAGTGAGGGTGAGGTGAGGCTGTGGTTGGTGCTGGGAGCAGCACCCATGCAATAATTGATACGGCAAATTAAAGGGTGATAAAAATGATAGAGCAAAGTGGGCAAAGCTCAGTGGAAGATGAGATGGTTTGGAGTTAAATTTGCAGGAAAAAGATGTTTTCACTTTAATGCAAAATGCCCGCTAAGGTGAGCCAGGATCTACCACTGAATCTTAGAGAAATCCTGATAACAAGAGACTTCAGAGGTATTTTGGGATGCTCTGAGGAAAGCTGTGGGGCGTGCTATTTGGAATTATTCTGTACTTGAGGTGTTTCAGCATTAATTGCACAGCTTTACTCAGAGATTACTCATTTTCAACTTAGTCTTACCAAAGGTGTTGAATAATGGATGATATTAAAGTTTGGGTTAGAGATTCAGGGATTGATTTGGAAGACATAGGTGAGACAACCCCGAAATCAAACTTCTGTCAAAAATTAGCAGAATAAAAGTTCCATTTGAAGTGCAAGAACTGAGGGGAAAAAGCACCTTTCTCACTGATTCAGGCAAAATAAAAATGACTAAGCCTGTCACGATTTTACCTCTTTGTCTGGCTGACTTTCTCAGCAAGATTGATTCCAAATCCAGCTAAGCCCTGAAAGGAATTAGCAGGAAACTGCTTTGCTGGAGGATGCTGAGGGGGTGGCTTGAGCAGCCAGGGAAGCAGCAGAATACCCAAAAATAAAGCCCCAGCCCTGACTAACCAGGGGGCCCTGTTGGGTTCACTGAAGTAAGTCATCAAACCTCTCACTTGAATCCACAGAGGCACAAGAAATACTTTGAGAGAATAAAAATCAGGTGAGGCAGTGTTTGTGAGATCATAACAGCAGAGAGCACAGAGTGGGAGAGACTTTGGGGATCATCCAGTGCCACCCCTGCCATGGCAGGGACACCTCCCACTGTCCCAGGTGCTCCTGTCCCAATGTCCAACCTGGCCTTGGGCACTGCCAGGGATCCAGGGGCAGCCACAGCTGCTCTGGGCACCCTGTACCAGCCTCACAGGGAAGAATTTCTCCCCAATATCTCATCTATCCCTGCCCTCCTTCAGTTTAAGCCATTCCCCCTTGCCCTGAGTTTCCATGCCCTTGCACAAAGTCCCACTGACCCTTCTTGTACCCAGGAGCAGGAAGGCTCCATCCAGAGAAAGTCCCTGGATTGGATTCACAGGTAGATTCAGTTTTATATTTGACTGAATTAATACAAATGTATGTACATTTATAATGAAAGCAGAAGAACTTTATGAAGTAGAAGTTCTGCAGTCGTGCCTATTCTGTACAGAGACCTGCCATAAAAACTCCTGACCCTTAAAGCAAGGAGGTGAGGCACAAACAATCTGTTATTAGTGGTGTTAATTAACATTATTCCATCCAGAAGTGCCCAAGGCCAGGTTGGGCAGGGCTGGGAGCACCCTGGGACAGTGGAAGGTGTCCCTGCCCATGGCAGGGGTGCAATTAAAGTCCCTTTCCACTGAAACCATCCCAGGATCCTGTGGCTGCAGGGCAATTTGGAGCAGCATCATTTGCTCAGGTGTTGGCAGGTGAGGCTGAGGCAGCAATATTTAACCCTCTGTGCCCTGGTGATGGATGGAGCACGGCAGAAACCTTCCCTGCAGCCCCATTCCTTGTGTTTGATCCCAGCCCAGCCCAGGCCTTGCCCCCTGTGCAATTACCCACTTCAATAATCAGTGTCTGGCTCTGATGAATTACAGCCCAGGCTGGGGATGGTTCAGAATAAATGAGCTGGGATGAAGGGTGTGACAGGTAACAAAGCATTTGTAATGGGATATACAGCTATTAAATGCAAAATAAAAAGAGGCACTAAAATATGTGTAAAAGTAATCAGAAATAAAGCTGAAATCTATTTAGGTCATGGTTGTTGACCTGGCATGAAAGACTGAAAATTGACCTCGCTCTGCATAAAAGCAGGAGGGTGTCAGGGAGGTGCTCAGGTCACTTGTAGTGCTGCCACACTCAAGTTTTGGGCCATTTGAGGGAATTGTCACTGTGCAAATTTGGGTTCGTCCTCAGCTGCTGTACCCAAGCCTGCCTGGGCTGACCAGGACAGTCAACAAAAGGTGCAGGAGATGCCTCCAGGAAGGTCTCAGAAGATGCTACTGCACCAATCAGCCCCAGAGCTCTGGGTTAAACTCTGCTTTCCTCTCAAGCCCTGCCTAACTCTGCACTGACACCCAGACTGGGCAGGGCTTGGGACAATCTGGGGTGATGCCTCAAGTTTTGGCTTTGATTTTTTCCAGATTCTGCACTGCATTAGTGTGTGACTCTGAACTCTGTATAAAATGTTCCAAGTTCCCCTCCCAGCTCAGGCACACAGAACAATCCTTTTCCAGCCCCACAGCCAAGGACACGCTGCAGCTCCAGCCCCAAAAAGTGCAAACAGCAGCGAATGGAGGAGAGAATCTGGGAGGATGGGACTGCAGAACCTGGAGCTGGGATTGGACAATGAACCCAAGATGGAAATGGACCCAAACTGATAAAAGTGTGAAAACTCTTGACCCAGGGTCCATCTTGGGTGTAGCCATGGCCAGGCTCTTGTGCTGCCCAAGGTGAATCCTTTGAAGGGTTTGTAATAAATCCCTGCTTTATTCCTTTAACTCTGTCCAGCCTCTGCTCCAGCTCAGCCTCTCAAGGCATCAGAGAGTGGAAGGAAGAGCTGATCTCTCTGAGTCACACACAGGGAAGGGACAAGGGGATCTCCAGGCCATTCCCAGGAATTTACATTCTTCAGAGATGTTCCTTGTGGCTATACTGTTGAAAAACTCCATAATGGATGTTTCTGTTTTGCTTTTATCTCAGTGTTTTGGAGGAGCAGTAATGCTTTGGGTAAAATTCAAATCAATGCAAACCTCATAAGCCAATAAAATTTTATAGATGGTTATCCAATATGTAATTTGTTACACGATTTCTCTGTGGCTTCTGTTTATTGAGACATAAAGACTTTGCTTTTTTTTTAAGGCGGATTTTATGTGAGGAGGGCATAAGAAGGAATAACCTTTCATACCTATTGTGCCATAAACTAAATTACTCTTAACCCAAACCATTTATCTTGTGGTGGCAGCCTAATGAGACCAAAGGAAACAGAAACAAACTGCCTGGAATTTTCTTGAAGGGACAACTTTTATTTCCATCAAGCCTGTAGCTTCCCAGATTGGCCACAAGGATGTCACAGTTGATAATATCAGATAACATAATAAAAAACAATCCAAGAAAATGGTGAGGTTATAAAGCTTGGGACAGGGAATGAGTGTGGAAGAGATGTTCAGGCATAGTTGCACACTGTTTATTTCCTGGCAGGAATTTCCTGCTGGATGTGAGGGATGGAGGGAAGGGAAGGAAGTCTGAGCAGCAGCCTGGGGGCTGCTCAAATAAAGACCAGCATGGCTTTGGTGATTTGGCTCAGGAGGGCTGGAAAAGCTCTCAGGATGAAGGATCCCCACCCTCGTGAGGAAATTCACTGCAGTGCCTGGTGCTTATGACTAAGATGTTCTTTCTCTAATACAACTTTTCTCTTTGCAATATCCTTTGGCCTGTACACAACATCATTTTTCCCAGTGTAATTTCACAGCAAAGGAACAAAACTTCGGAGCAAATGCAACCTTTCTTTTTTATGTTTTATTTTTTTTTGAGCCAGACACACAAACATAAAAGGAGCTTTTACTCAGTATTTCCTGCTTGAGGCATGAGTGACTGACCTGGAGATACACACAGAGTAAAAGCCTGTTTGAGGCTGTCTCATGAGTTAAGTCTTTGGAAAGCTGGTCTAAATCTTGCTGAAATCAGTGGGATGTGTTTCCCTTTCCCAGGACTGGCTCAGCCCTTGCATGCTGCTTGTTAGCCCCGTTAATTCCTGGGTGGTTTCCCCTCCACACAATGCACTTGTGGCTGAGATTCAGGGATTGAAGGATGTGGTGATGAACCTGCACTCTGATGAGGACTGATTTGCCTATTACAGAGAGAAAAGCTAAAGGCAATAGATCCCTTCAGACCTCAAACTTGCCATTTCCCTTTGATGTCAGATTTTTGTGAGAGGAGCAGACCAAGAGAGGAATAGAAACAATTTGTGTGTTGCTCTTAGCATAGAACTGGTGGAAAAAAAAATGGATTTGTGTCACTGTGAGGTAACAACATTGTTTTATGTGTCAAGCAAAAAAGAGAAATAGTCCATTATTTAGATCAGCCCCAGTAAATGGATGTTTTTCAGACAGAAAAGCGAGGCCATCTCCTTCTTATCATCTCCTTTCAATCTCCTAAACTCTTGCTGAACCTGTAACAGAGCCTGGGCTGCGAGAGAGGGAGTGAGCCAAGGCTCAGAGCGACACAGAGTGACACCAGCAGGAGTTATTAGAGGAATTTATGAGCACAATCAGACATGGGCATGACAAGAAGTTGGGGAAGAGCTGCAGTATCCCAGGAAACAATCTGCATTATTAAGAGCAGAACTCCAGGGAAGGTGTGATGAGCTTGACAAAGTGCAGACACTTCACTTTGGTATCCTGCTCAAAATCTCTGCCTCAAAACCAGAAGCACTTTTAAGCCCATTAGAGAAACTCTATTTTTGGGGTTTTACCAGTGCAGTTCCAAGGAAATGTGTAGAAACTCGTTGATGGAGCAGCTTTGCAGGGATGTGAGGCTGAAAATGAGGCTCTTACAATGATTTTTCTGCAGTTGCTGGGATGGATTTGATAGTCCTGGGGAAGCAGCAGGTTGGGGCTGGCCAAGGCTCCAAAGGGGGCTCCGAACTGGTGTCAAACTGGTGTCAAACTGGTCTGGACCTTCCTGAAATGGGAACAACCAGCACAGCTTCCTGAGTGGTTAAAGAAAGACTTGAGCAGGAAATTTCAACATTAGATATTTCAGATCCATGGAAACACTCACCAGAGGGGAAGGAAAGATGAAACCATGGGGATTTTACTGTTCAGGTTGACCAATCAAACTATTTCGAAGGATTTCTTTTTTTTCCTTTTAATATGTAGCCAAAATTCAGCAAAACACCTCAATCCATCTTTTGCACTTGATATGAAAGTGATCCTGTAGCAAAGAATGCACCAGAAAATATATAAATTATCCATTTCTGCTATGGAGCTGCCATTCCACAAATCTGGCATCAGACAGACCCTGGAGCAGGGAGCTTAAATTCCAAAGACCCCTTGGAATTCAATGTTTTCCTTGAACAAATCCTTATTTTTCTCTGGAATATTAGCAGTGTTAAATTGCCAACCTCCAGTTCCGAAGACAATTTATCTTGGGCATCTTTAAAAATGAAGGGGAAATTTGGGATATTGACTTGTTTTGTTTGTATTGATGTGGAAGATGAAAGTGTGATTCCTTGATAATGAATGCACTCATGGATTTCTTGGAACAAAAGTTGTTTTTTTTTTTCTTTTTTTTTTCATGTTCTAAATGTAGTGGTTTTGGCTTAAAACAAAAGACAACCTTTGTAAGAGGTTTGGTGAAAACATGTGCTTTAGTAGAGACTCCAAAAGGCAAAAGTTGCATTTGATAAGGAATAAAAGAATGGTAAGAGGATGGGGAAAGATCCTCTTTGCTATGGAAAGACAGATTTTGATATTCTTAAATTCTGCTGATCCAACAACTGTAAGAGTTTACAACAAACAGTTTGATGCAGGGATGAAACCAGATAAATTTCATTTTTTGTGGCACCACAAAAACACAGCCAGGGCTGGATTAAGGATGCAGGAACTGCTTGGGAAGTGCACAGAAATAGGATAAAAATGTGGAATGGAAAATACAGAGTGGGGGGATGAAAAGGGAAGGAGAAGCAGCCAAAAATGGAGGTGAATTTTCACCAGCTCCCTTTAATTGGCACAATAACAATATTCAAACCCTCAGGATTTTTCACTCTGGAGGTTTCTCTGGTTAATTATGATTTTTCCCTGCACTTTTCCTGGGTGCTCAGGACCACGGTGGTGAGGGATGGGAATAATTCCCCATCATCCTGTTCAAATTTGGGCACTTAATCAACAAAACCATTTTCATCAGGACTTGGCCAAGTGAGTGCTCCTCAGAATGGCCTTGGTGAGACAGCAGTGCTTAATTCACTTCTTCTTTTTTCTGTATTTTAACAGATTGTTTGGCATTGTCACCTCTCAATTATTCTCTGTGATTCCAACAACACATTTTGGTGCATAAAGAGAGTGGAAATGAAAGCACTGAGTAGAAGGGATAAAAGAGGCTCCTTGGGGAGCTGATGTTAAAAGGCAACAGGTGAAAGTCCTGTTAGATTTCCATGTCCAGTTTAATGGATGAGGAAACAAAGCAGAAATGAAAAGGAAGTTTTACCTCTGGAAAAAAAAATAATGCACTGCCAGGAAAAATCTCTTGCTAAATATTTATATCCAGTCCTGGCCTTTCACTGCCCTTCACGTTTTTGAATTTTAGAATTGATGTCTTTTAAATAACTGCATACATAAATAAGTGCATCCTAAATATATCTCTCTGTGTATTAGGAGAATTTGAGTAAAATTATTATTCTTATCATAAACCAGATAAATTTAAAGAGTTCTTCTCCCAAATATATTTGGTCCTGGTTCCCAGCTGGTGCAAATTTGCATTTTTCCATGAAGGTCAAAGTTCTCCTACTCTCACCCTGGAGCAGCCAACCCTGTTTACCTCCAGAATGGCAAGTTCAAGTTCTTTAGTGTACCCAGGAAGGGAAAACATTCCTAAATCATTATTACTATTCCAGCTAACATTTTGCTTTTCTAACCTGTTCTGAGTTTGTAGGAATTGTCTGCTGCATATCCAGCAGATGCAAATGCATCAATCCCTGCATGTGTGACTTGTTTGGAGTGCAGGGCAATTATCCAGGAATAAAATCAATTTCTAACAAATCATCTGCCATGTGCAAAGCAGGACTCTAATAGTAATTAAAGTCATAAAATGGATTAATGTTTCTCTCTATCTCTTTCCTTTACCCACTGGTAAAAACAGCTCATAAATGAGATCTAGGAAAGAGCATGAACTGCAAAAGAAATTAATTAATAAACAACAAATAATCACACATCAATTCATTTAGGCCTAGGATTACGTCATGATTTTCAAGCAACTTGATAACAATTATCTGTGTCATGTGAACTGACTTTGAAGTGACTTTCAGGGAATTTAGATGTTCATATGGAACTTGGAGCAAAAATACAAACATATTCAATGTGTAAAAAGGGAAAAATAGATAAGTCTTGTTTTAAATGCACCAAAATATTCTCTCTAATAAAATGAATCTCTAAAGTTGTACTTTCATTTAGCTCACATTGAAATATTCTTTCTTCTCCAATATACTCAAATACATAGCCCATAATCGAGTTTTCTTCTCAAATTGACAATTTAAATGCAAAAAAATAAGTCTGTAAGTTGTTCCCTGGCTTGAAGCACAACCATCTTCTCAAAATCAAAGCAGTGGTTAATGTTAAAGATGTTAAATAAAGACATGGCTACTTATATTTGTTAAACCCAAATAACTCAATATTTTAACGGGGAGCAGTGGAGCTTGTGTTCACTCTGGGCAGGGAAGTTTTCCCAATTCCCAATCCTTGTCCTTCCTCCTCCCTGGCTTGGCTGGTGTGGAGCAGCACCCCAGAGATCCCTTTACCTGCCCAGGGATCTTCTTTACCTGCCCAGGGATCCCCTTTACCTGCCCAGGGATCCCTTTTACCTGCCCAGGGATCCCCTTTACCTGCCCAGGGATCCCCTTTACCTGCCCAGGGATCCCCTTTACCTGCCCAGGGATCCCCTTTACCTGCCCAGGGATCCCCTTTACCTGCCCAGAGATCCCCTTTACCTGCCCAGGGATCCCCTTTACCTGCCCAGGGATCCTCTTTACCTGCCCAGGGATTCCCTTTACCTGCCCAGGGATCTCCATTACCTGCCCAGGGATCCCCTTTATCTGCCCAGGGATGCCCTTTATCTGCCCAGAGATCTCCTTTACCTGCCCAGAGATCTCCTTTACCTGTCCAAGGATCCCTTTTACCTGCCCAGGGATCCCCTTTACCTGCCCAGGGATCCCCTTTACCTGCTCAGTGATCCCTCTGCTCCTCCCTCTTGTATCACCCAAACCCTTCTGGGTTTTCCATGGGGGATCCTTTAGGAACTCCAGCTTTTCTCCTTGCCTGTTTTTTAAAGGACTCCTTCCTCTTCCTCCTCCCCTGCATTCCACCAGCATGCAGCCCTTGAGCTCCAGCAGAAATAAATCATTTGTATTCATCTTCCCATCTCCAGATCATCTTGAAACCTGTCTAGACATTAAAGTAATCTGTTTACTGCACTGATTATTCCACTTGGCTGTATCCTCTATCTTAAAATACATAGATTATGCTGAATTAAGCCCAATTTCATCCAGAAACCAACTGATTATTTTCTTCCTCTTCCTCATTATCCACGAGATTTTAAATGATAGCAACAGCATCACCAAGGAGGAAGGGAATGGGAAGGATCCTCATTTCACACTGAATCATTTCCTTGTTAAACAATAAGCCTTGAAATTAACTTTCCCTCCTGACACCCCTGCATGCACAAATGCAAATAAAATGATTACAGGCTTCATCTTGGGCAAAAATAATGGTCATGGATGGTTCAGCTAATCTAAAAGTCACCCTGGAACTGCAGCCTTGCTTGTTCCTATTTATATTGGTTAGAATTCCACCTAATCATGGTTTAAATCTGTGGCCACTCAGGTCAGCCCAGAACTAGTCCAGGCCACTTCATTTAGTGCTGCACTGCAGTATAGGGCTATTAAAAAATCCAAATATTTCCTGACAGCTCTCGGGGGAAATCTACAGTTCATAATTTCCTTTCATGGTACTATTAATACTTCCTGACAGGCTGAAAGCCAGTTGTTAATAATCTGGCAGATTTCCAGGTTCTTGTCTAAAATTAGCTTCGGTTTCTCTTCTATAATTTTTGGCTTTTTTTTTTTAAATCTTAGTCCTTGATCCAGAAATTTCTGAGGCAGGAGTGGCAGGTGGATGCCTTGAACCTCCTGGTTCAAAAGAGCATTGCTCCAACTCCAAAACTCCAGGGATGTTTTGCTCAACTCCACATTCCCTTTGGGAAGAAAGTTTGGTGGATTGGTGGGTTCTCTGTGTCCAGTGGGTAAAGAATTTAAAAATTTATTTTTAAAAGTGTTGTGAAGGCCACCAGCTGGAGCACCAGATGTGTAAGGAATGCAGCAGCAAAAATAATAAATACTAAAGATATTGTTTTATTGGAAAGGAGAGCACCATAAAGATATCACAATGCCTTTAATATGGATTTTAATAAAAAGATCTGGGATATTGAATGTGAAGAAGCAAAAGATTAAACTGCAAACACCCAATAAGAGACTTTAGGGTGGCACAAATGAAAGCATTGCTGGATATCAGGCTCAAAGAGAAACAACTGCTGCCTGAGATCTTGAAAGAGATGAAGTCTTCAAGATATCATTGTAAAAGTTTATCAACAATTCCTTTATTAACCTCCGTATCTTTGAAGAAACACACACACTGTCTTTTGATGATATTCTAATTTTGATCCTCTTTTTACTGAAGAAAAGGGAACTTTGCTGCTGACTTCAGTTGAAGCAGCATCAATTCTTTTATCGTTATTACACTGATAATATTTGGAAGGAGGTTTTCTTCAGCTTTTACTCATAGTTATGAAGTAGATATTAAACTTTTCACCTGGGAAGAACAATGTGTGCTCATCATTCCCAGTGTTTGGGTGCCACCAAGATCTGCAGCTTTAGTGTTTGTGAATGTGTTAAAAGAAATGTGATAATTGGTTTAAAAGTGACATTGTCAGATTTGGCAAATTTAACACCTTCAGATTTCTTCAAAAACTGTATTTCATAATGTATTGAACTGAAAATTGATCCACACTTACATTTCAGCCAGGCCTTGGAAGCCTTTTATCAGATTTTTCCATCTCAATGTTTGCTCAATAATTGGGCAGACTGCATTAAATGTTTAGGAGAGAATCTTCTTGTTGTTGGAAATTACGATGAAAACTTGTAAACCATAATTCACACGGAAAACATTTTCTCTGTAGTTCCCACAAATCTCTGAGGACTGAACTGTTTTCATCCCACCAACTCTTCCAGGACAGATTTCACACAGGTGCTGGGGCTCCATTCTCACATATTTAGGGATTAAAATGAGAGCAGCACAGTTTTAGCCAAAGAATGAGCAATCAGCCCCTTCAGGCTGATTAGTGGCATTGCACAGTGTATAAATTTTAAAAAAGGTGTCAAAATACAGCTCCAAATGTGGCTGTATGAGATAACTGCACCTGGGTTCAGCACCACGACTGGGATTGGCTTTTACTCTGTTATATTTATTATCACTTAAGCACTTTGCTGTTGAAAGACATTTTAATGTTGGTTTGTCAACAGCACAACCCACTGGGGTTTCTATGTTTCACTCTTTGTATTTGGGATAAATACAGCAAATTCTCTGATTGGCTCTTGCCTGTACAGACAGGGTTTTTACAGTTTTACAGCTGTTAAAAAAAAAAATAAATAAAAATTTACAGCTGGGAATGCCCACACAAAGTTTGGCTGCTGCACTGAACCAGTTCACATATTCAGGGAAGAGTGAATGGAAGAGTGACACTCCCTGAGACCTTCCCAGCAATTCCAGTGGGATCCTGAAGCACATGGACAGTGTTCTGCAGTGCACTGATGGCAGAGGAGGGTTTTTCTCTCAGCATCCTGCTTTAAGCTCCCTAATTGTTGCTGTGAAAATAAAAACATGGGAAAAATCAAAATAATTTTAAAATTATTTTAATTTTTTTTTTTTTTTAATCCTACTGTGTCTTGTACTTGACTGTTAAAGAAGGTGTGAATCCTTATAAGGATGCTTAGAGTCATGGAATGATTTGAGGTTGGAAGGGACCTTAAAAATCCCCCAGTGCCACCCCTGCCATGGCAGGGACAGGTTCCACTGTCCCAGGCTGCTCCAACCTGGCCTTGGGCACTGCCAGGGCTGGGCATCCACAAATTCCCTGTGCCAGGGCCATTCCAATGCTGGCAATTCCATCTGGGATGGTGAGAGAGGCCTCATCAGACACCAGAGCACAGTCCATCCCATTTCTCCAAAAATGTCTTAATTTGGGGAGTTTGAGACAACAAAAGCCTCTGTAGGGTCCCACCATGTAGGATCTCAATGTCACCTGAAACACAACGAGTTGTTTGCTCAGATTTAGGAAAATGTTTTGAAAACACAAGATTTAAACCCTCCCTGAAGGCTTTATGCACTGAATTTAAATTGCAAATGAGCCACAATATTTTTCTTTTCCCTAAGAAAAGTAAGCAATAGCAGTCAGGAGTGAAAACCAAATGAAAAGCCAAGTCCTTTTGTGAAAGAGGAAAAATAGGAGTGATCAGTATCGGAAACCTTTGTTAAATAGCACGGGGTGCTTTTCTCCCTCAAAATATGGTTCAATAATTCTAAATAAGCAGTAAGTACTGCACCAGCATACGTAAATCTTGCTGGAGCCTGGAAAACTGGTTGCTCCTGCTCCTGTTCTGGTAGTTGCAAGTGTTTGCTATTCACTCTGTTATGGATATGTGGAAAATAGTTTGAGTGCAGAAAGCGCCTCAGGGGTAAAAAGTTTGAAAAGGAAAATGTAGCTGCGTATCATTGGCATTCATGAGAAAATTCACATTAGATGCCTTGGAATCAGGTGCTCAGGAGACAATAGAGAGATCAGGAGCAATGGTGTGCCAGGAATGCAAGCCTGGCTCCGCTTATTTCCTGGCACATGAGGGATGAAAAATAAAAAAATAAAAAAAAAAAAGGGTGGAAGGCCAAATTCTAAAGATAATATAGATGTGTGGAAGCTGGTGGGAGGGAAAGCTGAGGCTGCAGAATGAAAAGGCTGGGCATGCTCTGCCTGGGTTAGAGCCTTTCCCTCCACATTTCCATTCCTTTCTTCTCGTGCAGATCTCATTCCATGGGTGGTTACACCTATAAACCAGTCCTGGGGAGAAGCTCCCCCACCAGCACCACTGTGGAATTTGACCCCAATTCCCTGTTCCTGAACATTTTTTTTTTTTTTCTTCCACCAGGTCAGAAAGTTGCTCTTTCTGCAAGCACAGCTACATTTTGCCATGGGTAAAAATGTCAATTTGCTGGAATTTAGCTGAGAGCAAAATCTCATCATTCCCAGGGCCTGACAGGTTTTACCCCAGTTCAGTGTCACATCACCACCTGAACCAACTTTTGCTTTCAGAAAACTCAACAGGAAATCGTGGCAGAAGTGGGAAATGGGGCCTATTTTCATGAGAATTCAGATGACACCAGAAGAGTGTTTTGTCCTTTGTCACGGATTTGTTCTTGTAAATGTTTTGTTACTCAAAAAATAAGTGGTTGTAGAAATTAAGGGTCTTGAAAACCAAAGCCTTGGCACCAGGTTGGGCTCGGTAAAGAACAAGACATTGGCCCTTACGTTGATGTGTTAAATATATGTCAGATTATTTTAATTAATAAATGAATCCACAGCCTATTCCCTTGTAAATTCCAAGGAAAACAGCTGTACCACTGCAACCTTCAGCCACACAACAAGACAGCCTCTCCCTCCGTGTGCTAAATGCCAAGTCAACACTCAAATCCCGCTTTTACTCTGAATTTTTCAATCTCCCAGATGTCCAGGAGGGAATGTTTGATGGCAGCACTAGTTTTGTGGACTTTCTTTCCAGTGATATTTCCCTGAGTGTGTGCAAGGAGAAGGAGGTGCTGCACAACTCATGCACATTGCTGACCTGGGTATTTTATCCCCCTTTTTCCATTTATTCACCTCCTGTATATCCATAGGTGTCCCACACATTTGGATGTCTCAGGAGCAGATCTCTCTCCTTCCCCCACACATAAGAAGTGAAAATGACACATATAAAGTATTTGAGGACTGAGTTCTTTCCTATGGACTTGTTTTCTCTAATGGGAAAACAACAAAAAAATGACGTTGCCTACTTCTGTAACAAACATATTTGTATAAATTACATCCTGCTGACAAATGGACACGCAATCAGGATTTTAGGGGCAAATGTAATGTTTCCCCCCTGATCATATTTAACATACTTTGTTTTCCATCCATCTCTCTGCTCAAACTGTGGCATAACAATTAGAATAAGTGATAGCAGCACATCCAGAAAACAAAGGGTATGATGGCAGAATTTATCTTGTTACATTTCTTGATTTAACGCCAGTCTGGGATTTCTGGTCTGAACCAGATTTTTCTTATGCTATAAATATTTCAGCTTTTTCATTTATTCTTGATTTAGTTTGACAGTAAATAATCCCATGGAAGCTGCTGTTGGAAAGATGTTGTAAAAATTATTAAGTGCCTGCTCACCAGTTCAGTCCTTGTGTTTGTCAAAGGGAAGGGAGTAAAACAGCTGGGTAACTTTAAGGAAATATGTGTGTGTGTGTGTGTATTTACAGTAATGCCCCATAATTTGAAGTCCTAGGAGCAGAAGAATTACAGTTCTGAGGATTGATCAATACTTTGTACGAATACAAAAAGTTTGGGTTGTATATTCGGGATATTGGCAGCTGCAGGTTCTTGTTTCAGGGTTCCAAAAGACTCGTCCTTAACCCAACAAGAGGAGAATAGAAAGCAGGGATATTCAAAAGGATATTTCCTTGCATTAAAAAAAAAAAAAAAGGATCTGTCCTCTTGGAAAAGGCAGGGTCTGGCCAGTTATTTGGCCTTTATTGGCTATTTTTTGTTTGGAATAATTTTTTTTTTTAATATCAGGAAGCACTTGAGTAATTCTGGATGGTCTAAGTCCATTCCCTGTTTTCTTTGGCAACTTTTGCACCTTTAGAAGGGATTTCTGCACTAAAAAAGTCACACACCCAATGTGGAAGGAAAAAGATCCAACTGGATCTATTTGAGAGAAATAGAATTGGAACTGGATCTGTTTGAGAGATCTTGAGGAAAAGGAGTTGGGTAGGACCAGCACTGGGAAGTGCTCCCTGTCCAAAAAAAGAAGCACAGAAAAATACCCAGGACAGGAGGTGAATCCAAACAGAAATGCCAAGGAAAACACGTGGGAACGTGCAAAATTCGCAGCACTAACTTCAGCAAAAGGGGATAAATTGCAGACAAACGCTGGTTGGTATCTGCTAACAGCCAGCTTGGCATCCTCAGCAGGATTTGTCAGCAAATGGGCAATTTGAGCCTCCTCACCCTGCTGCACACACAGGTCCTGGGGCCTGGGGAATCTTCTCCCTCCTCCAGGGAAAAAAAAAAAAAAAAGCTAAAAGTGGGACAGGTGAAGTCATAAAATTAGTAGAGGAGTACCATGACATCTAAGTAATTAATTAAAATCCTAACTTACATCTTTTGATCTGAAGGGATGCATTCTGTTCAGGAAGGACAAGGGGAGACAAACTTGAAGCAGTTTTTTTTTGTTGTTTGTTTTTTGGTCTCAGATATCACAGATATGTACATGAGCTTCGAGACAAATATTGACAAGCGGGAGAAGGGGTGTGAAATAAATACGATGTGATTCAATAAGGAAAAGCACCAGGTTTTCCACTGAAGCAGAAATAATCAATGCCTACCTTCAGTATCGACAGGTGGTTTAAAGGAGGGGTTGGAGTGGAACCTGAACTGAAGGCAAGTGCTCTAAAAAAGCACCCAAAAGTATTTAAAAAGAAAGGAAATATTGATGGAGGGTGTTTAGGTGCAGTTACTGCTGCTTGGGGCAGGGTTGATATATAAAGGTACAACCCAGCTCATCCTTCTCTGTTTCTACTTGGGCAGAATTATAATTTAGTGGTTTTAATCCTTTTCCTTTCAAACACTTATAAATTTTGCAAATGTTCTTCAGCAGATCACAGCTGTGTGCGAAGTAGGACATCATGAAAGGCTAAAAGAAACTCTGGGGTTTTTCCATCCTTTTTTTCCAAAACTTAGAAACTTGTCAAGTTTTGATCATTCCTCGGGTTTTTAAGTGTCTCTCCTGAGACCTCCTGCAATTTTTAGGTGCAGTTTATAGAAAATATCAACAAAATTAAGTCTCTTGGAGAAGTGGGATGATTTCCAGAAAATGTGGATTTCTTAATTTTCTAAAAATCATCTCTCTCACTCCTATCAGCAATAAGTTCCAGGGCAACCCTGGATGAGATTTTTTTTCTCACTGCTGTGAAAAATGAGTCGAGTGAGAAGAGAATATGGATCCATAAGTGTGGCTCATAATTGTAATTTCTCAGTGGAAAATTTTCAGCACTTAAAAGGTTTGGAATGATTTTACAATTTTGTAAACTCATTTTATTAAGTGATTTCTGGTTTCAGCTGCTTTATGAACTGATCCCCAGCAGTAAATCACTCGTGTGCCCTTTGGGAGTATAGGCCAAACAGATACTTTTTCCTGGCTTAATTCATCATCTGTTGACTGAAATGTCAAAGGAAATTAGAGGAAATTGTTATGTAAATCCTTACAGGCGGATGGTTCATTTCTGAAGGATAAAACTTCACAGAGAAAAGGTTTTTGTTTTCTTTTTTTTCCTTTTTACGTGGGGTGTGTGTGACATTGTGATCCCTTCTCCTCCCGTGGGGGATCAATCATTTTTCATCAGGACCTGCTGACGTTACAGCACATTCACCAAAGGACCCTGGCAGGGGTCACTATGGAATCATGGAATTCCAGACTGGTTTGGGTTGGGAGGGATTTTAAGCCCATCCAGAGCCACTGCCTGCCATGGCAGGGACACCTGCCACTGTCCCAGGCTGCTCCAACTCCAGTCCAACCTGGCCTGGGACATTCCAGGGATCCAGGGGCAGCCACAGCTGCTCTGGGAATTCCATCCCAGCCAGGAATTCCTTCCCAATATCCCATCCATCCCTGCCCTCTGGCAGTGAAGCCATTCCCTGTGTCCTGTCCCCCCATCCCTTGTCCCCAGTCCCTCCCCAGCTCTCCTGGAGCCCCTTTGGGGTCTCTGAGCTCTCCCTGGATCCCTCTCCTGTCCAGGGGAGCACCCCCAGCTCTCCCAGCCTGGCTCCAGAGGGGCTCCCTATGATGGAACATGAAATATCTGAACATTTGATGAACACTCAGGAGCTGGGAAAAGCCCAGTTTTCCAAACACCTTTTCTTCCATCCCAGCAAAGTCTGGCAAAGGGAACACAGGCAGATTTTTTCTTTCCTGCTTGGAGAAATTCCCTCCCATCCAAGAGATCTCTGTGCCACATGGAGTGGGTGGGAGGAACCCCAACATTAGTGGATTTTCATTCCAACTTTGTGTCATTTTGGAATTATTTTTATGCCAGGATGATCCCATCCAATTGCATTTGTAGTGCCTGAGTCTCCAAATGGTGCAGTAGAACGTGGTTTTACCTGGGGAAATTTGGGGTATTTATTTGGAGTCTGTACTTTAATTGCCCAATTTCTCTTCCTGTTTTTGCAGAATATCCAGGTAGTCACAGGAAGACACACTTTACTTTCTTCCACTGATTGGATGGGAGGAATTTTTGACCTTGGAAAGTGGAGATGGTGTTGCTATGGAAACTAATAAGTCTGCTGCCATTCATGAGCTGCAGCACAGGTAAAATGTTCCACTATTAGTGTTTGTGATTGATAAATCTCTATCAGTGTCATAATTCTTGGAGAAAGGAGAAGCAATTACCAAAATTAACAGCCCTTTTATGTATGAACAAGTGACTAAGGAGCTTTTCATTAGGACACACTTTAATTTTAAACAACTCCAGGTACTGCCTTTGAACCAGGAAAATACTTTTCAAGATCATAAGAAAGCTGGAATCCAGGTAATGGCTTTAAAAAATAGTCTAAGCTGCAACAGTGAGAAAGAAAAACAATTGTTACTTGGGTGACAACACCATGAAAACATTTCTTGGCCACAATATCAGCAAATGAAGCTGGACTGAAAACCAGAGCAGTTTGGGAACACTGATTTAATGGTTTTGATTCCACATTTCATCTCACACCCTTCAAGTGCTTCCATATGATTGAAGTGTCTTTAAATCACAGTGAACTGAAAGGAAAATTAAAGTATTTCTTTATGAAGTCCAAAAATGGGTGAGAATCGTGAGGACTGTCAATATAAACACACAAAAAAAGAAAGAAAATCTTGCTTAAAGCCCAAAGCAAATGCAAACATTCCTTCTTTGCTTCCTGCTGGAGTGATGATGGACCCTCATCCTCCCACCCTGGGCACCCTGACACTCCCCGGGCTGGGATCAGAGCACAGAGTGTGGTTGGAGGAAGCAGGAATTCGTCCCCCCATTCTCCTTCTTGAATATCCCTTGTGCTTAATTAAAATATCAACAGTTTGTAGCATATTGTGAGGTAAAATGTTCTTTTCTGCCTGGCTGGGCATTGCTCACAGCCAGGGTTTGGTATTCTGAGTTCATTCCAACTCTGAACCTTTCTTCTAATTAAAAGCATATAACTTGACAATCCTGCTTCATAAAGCCATAAAAATGGGATTAACTCATGTGGCTCATTACAGCCTCATCTCCAAACAGGCACTGAATGGGAACTGAACTCTTTGAGGTTATAATGAATTTGGGGATGGACTGACCCTTCACACTTGGCTGTGATAGAAACCATGACAACTGACTTTTGTCTCCAATTAATGTATTGAACTCTAAATAGCCAGGATATTACTCATGTACTTACAAGGAAATTGTATTAAAGTAACCTCAAATGATACTTAAATTAATTATGTAGTGCATGAGTCAGCAGCTGTTTGAAGTGAGGAAACAGAGCACAGGGCAGACTTCAGTAGCATTTTAAAATACAATTTAAATGAAACTCAATGCTGTTTTATCTAAATGTGAAATGTAAACCTCAGGATAAAAAAAATGTAAATCTCAGGATCAGACTTTCTGTTAAATCAATACCAAGTTGCTATTTCAGTAACAAACAACCAGCACGTTAAGGACTAAAAATCTTGGAATATGTAAAACATTGTGATATATAAAATATTTCAAGTGAGCAGTTGCTCATTTAAGCCCAGCTTTGCTGAACTAATCTCAACAACCACGTGTTTAGAACCCAATCTTCCCTTTAATTCCCCACTGCCCCCTTGGGTGCCTCTCTCAGATCATTGCCTTCTTTACTGCTCTGAGTAAAGCACTTGCACCAGTTTTCCAGAGCACAGGATTCCCCTGTAATTCCTTGATTTCTTGGGAAATAGTTGGTGGTCCTGGAATCTGAATTGCTGTGTGAGGGACAAGATATTCTTACACCCATTTTTTGTATCTCCAAAAAGAAATTTTTTCCTTCCTTTTTTATTTTTTTTTTTTTCTACCCCAGGCTTTCGTTTTTGAAACTTTTTGTCATCTTCATCATTCTTGCCAGAGGATCATCTTTAACAAGCCCAGTCCCAGGCTTTAAACCTGAGTTAAAAGGTACTGGGAGCTCACTTTTAGATGAACATGCTCACCTTTTAAAGATTAAAAAATAGCTAAAAATGTAAATGTTCCATATTCCCAGGCACCAAGAGTAGCTCACAACAGCCCTTTTGTCCTGCTCTCGATTAAAGGAACAGCAAAAGCGCCCACTGACTTCACTGGGATAAGTTAATTTATACCTGGGTATAAATTAACTCCATTGATTTCAGCAGAGCTTTGCTGATTTTCACTCCAGGACCTTCTGAAATACTCCTGGTGGTGACAGAAAACTGCACTTATGGCAAAACTTCTCTGCTTTATCACATGGAAGGTTCACATCAATTTAGCAATCACAGAAATGAGTGGGAAGATGAGGACCCAGTCCTGGTGCTGAGCAGTTTTGTGGGCTGGGGATGGAAAGTTAATTCAGAGTGTTGGATGGCATTGGTCACTCATTCCCTCCTTGTTTCTACCTCAATTCTACCTGACATGTAGAATGAAAATGATTTTGACCTCTAAATTAATTTTAAATCTCAGGATTAAATGTGCTGTGCAGAAGAGCTGGATATTATTACCCCTCAAAATGGCAATTCAATTACTCAAAAATCAAACTGCCCTCTATATTCTCTTTATAGGCAAAAATCGTGGAAAGAATAATGTTCTCTCCAACTCTTATTTTCCAGCAGAGCTTTTTTATGTGTCTCTACGAGGGTCTTTAGGGTTTTCTTGCAGTGCCTTAGGGGACAAAATAAAATAAAGTAATGCATGCACAGTGACACAGCGAGGGAGCAGATTAGATTTTTTTTTTTTTCCTAGCCCATTGCTATTTAAATGAGATAATCTGATCTAAGCAGAGCACCAGAGGCAAGAAGGGTGATGAAGATAAACTCAGAGATCATTACTTTAAATTCTGTGTACTTGCTATAGGGATGTACAACAACCATCTCCTGACATCGTTGAAATTTAAACATTATTTGATATGAATATGTTAAGAAAGTGCCTTCACTTTCTGGATTAAAGATGTAGACAGGATTTTGGGGAGTTGAAATGAACAGACCTGTCCAAAGTGCTCAATAAAATAAAATAATTGTCTCTTCACCAAAACTCTCTCACGTTTTCCTCCTATGGCTGCTCCTGGATTGTGCTGCTTCCTCTGGAGTTGTTGTGCAAGGCAGGTTGCCAAGAATATCTTAATGAGGGAAAAATTTATTTTCATTTTGAATATCATATTTCTGTCCTAAGTGTCCATTAGAGGCACCTCAGGTTGTTCCTTGGGTGTGGATGCCAGGTCAGGTTCTCCATCAGGCTGGAGGAAATTTCCTCATCTCTCTGTCCCTGCTCCTTCCATTCTCTCCTCTGTCCTCTGATTGTTTCAAGTGTCTGTCTTCCTCCTGGACAGCTGATCCAAATTTTCTGTGTCCCTCCTGTTCCTCAAGGGAAATGGCTCCTCTTTGACCTGATTCCTGGTGGCTTCTTCCCGTCAAATAAATCTCTTTATTTATAAATAAATAAAGGCACGGAGAGGTGGCTTTTGTGACTGTCCCTTGTCCTGCTCATGGTCTTGGCCCCACTTTGGAAGCAAAGGAAAATTTCCAGGATTAAAGGCAAGGAAAAAACAGAATTGCAGTGAATTCCATCAGGCTGTGGACAAGAGAAATATCCCAAGCCAGTCTGACCTGCATGTTGGAAATGAGGCATTGACTGCATTTTTACAGAGCCCTTTGGCTTCTTGCCTCCAAATCAATTGAAGATGCAACCACAACCTCCCGGGCTGGATTTTTGGCCCATCATTTTGAAACTGTTAAATTAGAGAGAGACATTTCCTGATGTAAAGTGTCCTGATCCTCCTCTGGGTCACAGCAGGATGAATATTGAATACATCACATCCCACACTCTGCCTGCAGTGTCTCACAGATTTATTGTTGGCATAACAGCACCTTTAGGGATGGAACAGCAGACCATATATTTTAAGACAAGTGACATCTTTGCTATTTCTAACAGCAAAATGTGGAGATGAACTAGTCCAGCCTGGAAATGTTAAGGCTTCCTTGAACAACCAGAGACATTTGGAGATGTGCTGATGAGTCAGACACTGATAATAATTAGGTGTCACTTAGACAGCACGGGGGTTTTCATGGTTTGGGAAATAAAAAGCTGGATTTGTGTAAATGACTTGCAGGGCTGTGGCAGGACACGGCTGATGCTGCAATGACTTCCCAGGAGAGGCAGCAGTGATGTTTGGAGAACTTTTGTTTCCATGCTGGCAGGAACAACAACAACAACCATTCAACAACCCTCCCCTGGTGCAACAGAGGCAGGAAAAAAGGGAACCTCGTGCCCTGAAGATGCACTATTACATTTAGGGAATGTGAGGGACAGACAGGCATAAACCCAGCTCAAAGCTTGGCCCTGAGTGGACACCAGTGCCACTCTCCTATTCCCCACCCCAAACCTGGGGACAGAGAATTCTTGTTTAATATGTTTAATAGACTCACTCTATAGAAGAATCTCCCTCATTGTGCTTCCTTTCCCAGGAAAAAAAAAAAACTTTTTGGGATTGCCCTGAGTGCACGGATGTGGTGCAGAAGAGGTGAGAGCTCAGGTGCTGCTTTGAGGGTGCACTTGGAGATTGGAGCTGCATTGACTCCCTTGTCAGGGAAATGTCATTTATTGCTCCTGGAGTGAGGTGGAGATGCTGGAATTCATGGGTGTGAATTCACCAGACTTTTTTGTTTTCTGTATGGCTCTAGTGTGTAAATTCTCTAGTCTGAAAGGCCCTGTCTATTTTTATGCTGGTTTAAGTAATTACTGCTTCCCAATCTTTTCAATTGGTTACTTTACATTATTTTTCCTCTTTTATTAAAGTTTTACACGATTTCTTCCTGTTTCGTATCAAACCATTTCATCTCCCAGCACAAAAGGCTCATTAACTTTGTAAAATAACATCCTGGTATTTTAGAAGTGATTTTTTTCTTTTTCACTTTTTTTGTTGCAACAGCTTCAAAGACAATTCAATTTTACTTTATTATCACTGCCAAGAAGTTAAAATTAGCAGGTGATTAAGCACTTCAAATATTTTGAGCATTTTCTATTGTCAACAATGACAAACTTAGGTATAAAGAAATTAAACTTAAGAAGGCACAATAATATTGAAACAGTTTATTGGAGAACAAAATTTTCAAGGAAAATTACTGGTTTAAGTAATTGCTTAAGCAAAGAGTAGGTTTAGATCAGATTTTAGAGATAAATTGTTCCCTAAAAACAGTTGAGGCCCTGGCACAGGTTGCCCATAGAAGCTGAATTTTGAGATTCCCCATTTCAGAGTTACCAACACGGAATTTTTAGAGTTTAAGAGCCAAATCCACTCCCTTTTTATCTCCACAACCAATGCCTCAGTTAAAGAACTGATGCTTGAAACCCTAAATTTTATTATGGAGAGAATGATGGCCATAAAATCATGGAATCACAGAAAGGTTTGGGTTGGAAGGGACCTCAAGGTTCATCTGCATCCTACATGAAACAGAGAAACCCAGCTGAAGTCTAATTTTCCACTAGCAGAAATAAGAAAAATAATAATTTTTCCCCCAGAATTCAGATCTTGGAAATGCAAAAAAATAACCCCCAAAAATTAATTCTCCTTTATTTTGACATGAAAACCTCGACCAAACTTCCCTGCTGTTTAACAAAACTGTGCACACCCTGACACGGGTGAAGACCTTGCTCACAAACTTTTAAGTGCTGCAACAATATCTGTGACTTCCACGTAATCACAGGCTGATCATCCCTCCCATTGTTTGCAGAAGCTGGAAAATAAAACGTCTGGGGTTATTGATTTGCTACTTCTTTTTCATTTAGCGCCTATTGATCGCTGTTTATGTGTGTGTTTTGTGTTGAGCAGGAATTAACATTGAAAACTTCTTGGAATTCACTGCATTCACACCTACTTGGCATTCCTGGGGAAATCTTGCTGCCACAGTCCCACTCCAACTGGGGGTTTCAAAAATCGGTGTTTTCTCCTCTGGCCTCTTGGCAGAAAAAAAAATATATACACAAAAAACTTTTTAATTTTTTTTTTAATTTTTAAAAATTATTTATAATGTAGTATGATTATGGTTGACACTTGCCTGGGACAGAAAATGTGGCTGTCACAGGGTTTGAGCTCCCAGAGTAATTTCCAACCCCTCAGGATGATTTAGGCTGTGGTTCTCGTGCCTACATTACAAAAATACACCTCTTGGGGTTGGGAGGTGTTTTTCATCCCTATCTGCAAGAGGAATTCTTGTGATTGACACAAAAAATTTCTTGTGGAGTGTGAGTGGGAAGGAAGCTCTGGGACAATCAGAGGGAATTAGGGAAGGATTAATCCAGTGGGGCTGAGTGAGGGCTGGATGGATGGATGGATGGATGGATGGATGGATGGATGGATGATGGATGATGGATGATGGATGGATGGATGGATGGATGGATGGATGGATGATGGATGATGGATGGATGATGGTGTCTTTGTTTGAAAAGACAGGTATGGTTTAATTTTTACTTTCCCGGCCAATGCACCAAATTAATGTCTAGGGTTTGAGTTGCCAATTTAAACAAACCCATTTTTTTTTGTTGTGAGACAGAACCAGGAGTTAAAGAGCAAGGCAGGCTCAAAACTTTGAAAGGGTATAGAAGAAAATTTATTAACTACACAAACAAAAACGGGAAAAAGAAGAAAAAATTCAGAATAAGATTTTTCACATCACTCCGTCCCTCCCTCTCCCAGTCTTCACAACAACAAAACAAATATACAACAAATACTTCAGTCAGTGCCTAATTTAGTCCTTTTCTGTGTACTTTTGGAGAAAAGAAGTTTCCTCTTGTTGAAGTTGTAGGAGTTGTGTTCCACAAGAAGGAAAAAAAGTCTTCTTGTAGTTTTACCTTTCACGATTGCATCCGCCCGGGAAATTTGCAACCGTGACCTCCTCCCAATTTCTACAGCTGTCCCAAAGTTGTAGATATGGGTCATGTCTATTTCCTGGGGTATTACTTTTAAGGATTGAAAATGTCCAACAGCAACAATTTTTATTTGTCTCCTTTTCCTCTGCTCAGGCTTCATCTTCAGAAAAAAACTGCAATCCCCTTCGTTTCTCAGGGCAGAAATTCAAATTCCCAACACAGGTGTTCTTTAATCAAATTATCTTCTAAAAAAGAACATTTCCATCCCCCCATGTCTCTTTCCATGGTTTAAAGGAATATTCAGTACATTAGTTCATTCCTACAATTTCCCAAAAAGATTTTCAGCCATTTCAGCATCTTCTCACTCTCCTTCCATCTTAAAATACTTCACTCTTGCATCACTGACTTTAGAACTTTCCTTATTTCCTTTCATATTCAAAGAGAAGGCTGGAGGCTTTGCAAATCTTATCTGAACACTAAAGAGTTAAAGTTTAACTCAACTACAAAAGTTGAACCAGGCTCGGCCGTGCTGGTGGGGGGGGGGGGCGGTAGCGCCACTCAGCCCCTGCGGGGCCGGGCTGCGGCCCGCATGGCTCATGGCCACCCGGGGAGGCCCAGAGCCCGGCCGGCAGCATAAAAAGCCAGCATCCCCCCACGCCAGAGCCACAAGCTGGTGGAGAAAGAATCCGTGAAGCTTTTATCACACAACTTTTCCTCCCCTCAGCCATCGGGCCCCCCTCGTTGGCAAACGGGGCCCAAGCGGCCTCCGAGCCGTTCCCCCCCCTCCCCCGCATGGGGGAGAGGGAGAGCGGCTCGGCTTGGTGTTACCTGTTCAGCCGCCGGAAAGACAAAGAGACTCGTCTTCCGGGATTACCCTTTTTTATAATGTGTGTGCACGGAGCGAACCAACTTTCTCTGATTGGCTGTTACAAGTATCCCAAAACCCCCCCACAAAGGAAACTCTCCCAGGAAGAACTCCTGAGTTTCTTCCTCCCAAGTCAACCTATCACAAATGGCATGGAATGACATCTAATGGAATGGCATTGAATGGAATGGAATGGAATGATAATGAATGGAATGGAATTGATTGACACGGAGTGGGATGGAATGGACGGGAATGAACTCGAACGCAATGAAATGGAATGGAATTTAATGGAATGGAATGGAATGGAATGGAATGGAATGGAATGGAATGGAATGGAATGGAATGGAATGGAAATGAAATGAATGGAATGGAATGGAATGGGATGGAAGGATGGATGGATGATGGATTGGAATGAATGGAATGGAATGGAATGGGATGGAATGGAATGGAATGGAATGGAATGGAATGGAATGGAATGGAATGGAATGGAATGGAATGGAATGGAATGGAATGGAATAGAGTGGAATGGGTATGAACGCCATACATTGATGTGGATTGGAAAGAATTGCAATGGAATGGAATGGAATGGAATGGAATGGAATGGAATGGAATGGAATGGAATGGAATGGAATGGAATGGAATGGAATGGATGGATGGATGGATGGATGGATGATGGATGGATGGATGGATGATGGATGGATGGATGATGGATGATGGATGATGGATGGATGGATGATGGATGGATGATGGATGATGGATGGATGATGGATGGATGGATGATGGATGGATGGATGGATGGATGGATGGATGGATGGATGGATGGATGGATGATGGATGGATGATGGATGGATGGATGATGGATGGATGGATGGATGGATGGATGGATGGATGGATGGATGGATGATGGATGATGGATGGATGATGGATGATGGATGGATGGATGGATGGATGATGGATGATGGATGATGGATGATGGATGATGGATGATGGATGATGGATGGATGGATGATGGATGATGGATGGATGATGGATGATGGATGGATGGATGATGGATGGATGGATGATGGATGATGGATGGATGGATGATGGATGGATGGATGGATGGATGATGGATGATGGATGGATGGATGGATGGATGGATGGATGGATGGAAATACCTGGGATAGCTCAGAGCTCTTCTCTGTCACAGTTGGGCCAGGTGTAAAGCACTCCTTCCATTGCTCTTGTGATATTCAGATCCCAGTTTTCCCAGGTTTAGCTCCAAAAACAATAAAAATCACAGGCCAACCACACATTCCCCAGGAGGCTGAATTATAATCCAGAACCAGCCAACAATAATGTGAATGGATTAGTTTTATTTACTTAACATTTGTTTTTCACCCTCCAGAACACCCCTTTTCTCTATTACTCCATTCATATTTAGGATTAAACTCTTAAAAAGAATTAAAAACTAAAAGCAATATTTAATTGTCATGAAATTACAGTTTCAAGACCTGGAGGAACAACCCCACATGCACCACGTGAGGATTTCTGTCACTAATTGCTGTGGTTGGTGGCACATTTATCACAATTGATCATCCCAAGGCTGATCAGGCTCTCTAAGGCTTCTCTTGCAGGAGGTGAGAGGGGAGCAAGAGGGCAAATTCTGAGTGTGGAGGCAGAGTTCAGGCACAGAGGGGACCTGCAGCCCCCGTTTCCCTGGGTGTCTCCTTCCCCTTGTGTGCCAAGCCCACCCAGAGGTGCCAGTCCTTGTCCTATGGGTCAGACACGGCCTAAATTCCCACCTGGTTTGCAGCGAGAGGAAAATTCATAAACTTCATTTTGATATATTTGATTTTTAGACCTTTGTAGAATTTTAGTAGCAGCACTTTTCCCCTTCTGGGTAGCCTAACCACAGTTTTGTCCTGTGTTCAATATTAATATCTGCTTTATTGTTCTATTCTAATTACAATCTCATTAGCAAAGGGGCCCTATATTTTCCTGTGACAGATATTGCATCTCATTGTTAGTGGATCTCGGTTATTCCATGCTTATTGTTATTAATAATTTGTAGCAATTGGATTGGAATTAGAATATTACTTTGCTAAATCACTTTTGCTGCTAATTAAGGCACTGTGTGTGACATTGTTTAGCTCCAAACATCATCGTCCTGCTTTTCAGCCTGCTCTAATTACCTGTAACTCATTCATTTCAACTTAGAAATCAGGTCTTTTAATCAAACTCCTTTGAGCTTTGCCGTGGTAGGAGCTGCTCTTGGTGGGAATGAAAAGTTCTCGTGGACAAAGATATTTTAATGACAAATGCACCTTTCACTGCAGCCTCGGAGCTCCTTAGAAACAGAATAATTGTCCTCAATGCTTCCAAACACAATAGAAGGAGGAGGGCTCTGAGAGAAAAGTGAAAGATGACTGAAAAATTCCAACTCTTCAAGGTATCAGCAAGGAAATCGCCGTAGCTTTAAATTGTCTTCTCTGCACAAAACATCTGTGAGATCAGATCTGTCACGCTGTTTGCTGGGGTAATATTTCCTCTGGAGAAGCAGCATCACTTCATTATTTGCCTGGGAACTTTACTCACTTTGGCTGCCAAACAAACAGCAGACACACACAGAGGTCATGCTTGAGTCATGAGTGAAAACTCACATTAATGGCCAGGGGCTTCCTGGGGTGTGTCTGGCATTAGCAGAACTCTCTCGCAGTGACAGAACCTCTGACATATCCTGAATATTGCGGCAGTTTGAGGAAAAGCAGAAAAAAAAAAGGGTTTATTTCTGAGCAATTCTTTCTGCAGCCATTTTAGGGCAGTGTAAAAAAAGGTGTAAAAAAGGTGCAGATACTCTTGTGCTGGAGCTGTTGTGCAAACACACCTGCACACACCTGCAGCAGCTTCACCTTTCTTCTGTCATGGAATCACGGAGTGATGGAATGGTTTGGGTTGGGAAGGATTTTAAACCCATCCAGAGCCACTCCCTGCCATGGCAGGGACACCTTCCACTGTCCCAGGGTGATCCAAACCCAATGTCCAGCCTGGCCTTGGGCACTGCCAGGGATCCAGGGGCAGCCACAGCTGCTCTGGGCACCCCCAGCTCCAGCAGCATCCCTGCATCCCAAGGAGGAAAGCTCCGAGGCAGGGAAGGACCCAGGCACCACTCCAGCATCATTCCAAAGCCAATGGAAGGTTATTTAGGAAGATTATTTCCACGGGAGGTTATTTCTGTGCTTTGATCTCCAGTCTGGGTAGGTTGTTTGCCACGGGATTTCCTTAAAAGCAGATGCACAGCTCATTATCATTTGGGAGAATTGCCTGGGAAAACAGCAAATGTGACGAAATCAGAGCACGTTGTCCCTTGGCATTGGCTTTTCCTTGGTGGAATTGCTGGGTGCCCTCACCCACTCTGGGGTTGGTTTTGTTTCACTGCCCAGCACACACCCAGGCTGCCACTCCTCCCTCCCAAACCTTGGACAGTCTCTGTCTCAGTGCCCTGAGCTCACCCTGGAAAATGTAGAGTACTTTCGAGTAAAATCTATCCAAACTTTGGCTCACAGAAAGCCTTTCCCCCCAGCCCCAATGTGATTTATGGAATGCAATTTCTTCATCCTCTAACATTGTCTCACTTCATACACTTATGCCAAATCGTTCCTGATGATTTATTACTTTTCCTACAGCTTATAAAAAAGTGGGTATCAATACAATGTCAACAAAACTACAGGGGTTAATCTCTAGTAACTTATTGAGCATTAATCAGATTCATATTTCAGTCATATCAGTCTAAAGCTACTAAAAATCACTGATGGTATAATGCAACTTAAATCAGAATATAATGTGATACCTCCAATTGCTGTTTCTATTTAGATTTATTCTGATTTACACTGAATATGGTAGAAATAAAAGACATTTCTCTGTGTCTTCTTTGTATATTTGTGAGTTTGCAAAACACAAATAGTTTGCTCTAGGCCAGAGAAAATGTAACCATTAATGCAATAGATACTGAATTCGTATTTGCCTGACAAGTGACCTTATCAGCTATAACTTGTCATCTTCTAATTAGTCTACATTTATTTTATTCACTCAATTAACCCCCAGCCTCTCCAGGAGATAAGTTGCAGATACACGAAATTATATATGGTGCTGCAATTAAAATGATGCTGCACATGTACTCCACAAATTTGCCTTAAAGAAAGGTAAACCTCATTAATATCCCACCAGTCTGACTGCAAATTAAAATGGTTTTATTGCCAGTGAAGCCACTGACTTTCAGTGCTCACTGGCAGGCAACAACAATGTCTCTTCTTCAGAGAATCTAAGAGTAATCACATAAAACTAAGAGTGCTCAGTGAGATTTAGAGAACAGAAATATCTATGTATTATTAAATCTCTCCTTCCCAGAGAAATGCTCAAATTCTTCACTTAAAATAAATATTTACAGATTAAGAGTGACCTGAAAAGTGAACACCAAGAATTTGGATGGAAAAGAACAAAATCCTATTAACAGAATCCAGACTGATTCACATTTTGTGCCTTGAAATAATTTGGGTTGAGAATTTTGGATAAAAATATGAGCCAGATGATCAACAGAAATTCATGCAAACGTTAAGGAAAGCAAACCTGAATCGAGATTTCAGTCCCAGTTTAATATGTGAAAAAATGCTTGTGCATATACAAAACTAATTTATAGGAGAAATGAGACAAGAGAATTGTTGTCAGCCCAAAGGTGGATGTCCACTGCAAGTCTAAATAATCAAACAAACATTCATTGTATTGCACTGACATTTTACCCAAACGTCTGCATAGTTTTCGAGCTATTAGGGATGTGAAAACACAAACAGGCAGAAAATGAATGTGGTGAAATAGGACGTGCTGCAAACTCAGTCGGATGCAATTATTGAGGAGGGGGAACACGGAGCACCCTCCTCTCTTTGCTTTAAAACTCTGCAGTCTAAATCTCCTGAAATTAGAGCTGAATCCATCACTGATTATGTCACTGCCCAGAAATACGGCCTTGAGCAGATTTGTCATAACTCTGCTGCTGCTGCTGCACCGTGGCCACGGCAGCCATCAGTCAGGAGGATACAATTTCCCAAGGAGCACACGTGGAGCCTGGTGGGACAGCTGCTGCTGGAGATGGATGGCACCAGGCTGTGATGGATGGCAGGAGCAGGGCAGCTCCTCACACACCTCTCTGGTGTCATCAGGGTTTAATCCTTAGGGAAGGACTGGTGCTTCAACTCTGAAATCCCAGGGGAAGTGTCCCAGGCCAGGCTGGGCAGGGTTTGGAGCAGCCTGGGATAGGGGAAGGTGTCCCTGCCATGGCAGGGGTGACACTGGGTGGGCTTTAAGGTCCTTCCAACCCAAACCACTCTGTGTTCAATGATTCCAAAATCCAGCCTGAATTCAACACTTCCCCTTTCATCTTCACATCCTGAAATTCTCCAACACCTCTATATCTCTTGATTTATTTTGGTTTATAATCTCATCCATATATTATTTTTACTTTTTTGATTTCATCTTTGCATTTCATTTTATTTTGTCTTTGCATTTATTACATTTCACTGCTCACATTACCCCCACAATTCAAACACTCTGTCCCAGCTCAGGTGGTGAGAAACAGCCCCTACATTGAGTGTCCTCCTTTCTTTGTCACTTCCCTTTTTGTTTTTTGTTTTTTTTTTTCTTTTCCCAATCTGCTTCAGTTTGAACTCCACCACTGGCAGAGATGAGATGACTAATCCAATTTCCCTCTATGCAAAGAGTCCTCTTGCATTTCTCTCTGCACTTCTA
Organism: Acridotheres tristis; assembly: GCA_037013685.1. NCBI lineage: Eukaryota > Metazoa > Chordata > Aves > Passeriformes > Sturnidae > Acridotheres > Acridotheres tristis. The sequence continues at coordinate 2,438,129 of CM072899.1, read as the reverse complement.
CTTTTTCCCTGAATAGCCGTCATTTAATGCCCCGTTATCTTGGATGGCTCTCATTTAGTGGTTTATTAAGCAGTAATTCAGCAGCCTGTTATCAGTTCCTACTAGAGCTGGGGAAAATATGCCAGCCAAGTATGTGAGATTTCCGCAGAATTACAGTGGTTTTGTGATTTTTGGATTAGAGAAAAATTACCCCAAAGTAATAGATATGAAATGTTTTCCCTGCATTTCATTATTGGCCCCGTGCTACAGCTCCCATCAGGCCATTCTGACTGAAGATTGTCTGATTTTTATTTCTGTTTCCAATCCAAGCAGCAAAATTCTACAAAATCACAGAGCAGTCAATGGACTGAGAAGTCCTAAACTTGGACTCACTTTTTCTCCCACACTCATGAATGTTTCCAAGTGGGTAAAAAGACATAAACTAATTTTTTGAGTTTTTTAAAACCCAGGGAGTTGAATTAAAATAAGGGGTGAGGATAGAAACCAAAGTGTAGAGGGATCAATGTAAATCCCAGCTGGAAAAAAAAATGGGTTTGCAAAACAATTTTGGTGGTAGAATATGCAAAGGCTTGATTGGCAATTACAACTTGTAGAAGTTGATGAAAATAATAATTTTTAGTAATAAATCATTCATGTTTCCTAAAATGGGCTGGATTTTAACAGATAATGAAAGTAGAGATAAAAGGGAGGAGGTGAGAGGGTGATGGAGCAGCTGAACTGGCACTGGCCATGGAACAGCTGCCAGAGTTATGGAATTTTTCATATCTGCTTATGAAAAACATTTCAGGCTCTGGGTTCCCTCAGGAGGACAAACGGTGCAAAGTCTCCCCTGGCATTCCATGATCTCCAGGCTCCTCTCTGGGGTGAGAGCCTTGGCAAGGGTTAACAGGGACACCTCAAACCCCAGTTTTTGGATGCTGCTCTTTCTGGTGTCAAACATGGATATTAGGAGAGGAAAGGCAGTGTGCAAGGGGGAGAGTTCCCAGTTTTCCCTGGATCTTCAGCCTGCTGACATGGCCAGCAACATTTCCACGTCCCCTGTCCCTGGCTCCCAGCCCTTCCTGCTGATCCCTTCCCTTGCCATCCCTGCTCCGAGGCAGAATTTCAGTGCAGCCCTATCAACCTGCATTTCCTCCCTCCTTTCAGCGGGGTTTTGTTGTTTATGCTGTCATTTTTTTTTTTTTTTTTAATGTCTTTTTTCGTTTTTGGAGAACACATCAGGTAAAGGTCATTTTTCCTTGAATGGAAAAGCACAGTCATTTTGACAGACATTCCCAGCTTGCTCTACATCAGAAATGTTGATATTAGCTCCTTTAAAATAGAGAGTGGAGACAAAAATTGCCTGAGCAGCTCAATGGCTGGCAGTCATTTCCCAAAAAAAAAAGAGCATTTGCAAAGTTATGCTTATGGCTTCTGCTAAATTCCAGGGTGCCATTACTGGAAGGATTTTAACTTCATTTGCTTTTGCTCAGGAAAAAAAAAAATAAAAAAATATCATCATGAAGGTATTAAACAGCCACAAAAGATGATGGCTTCAAATAGTGTCTTTTGGCTGATCCATAATCATTTGCTTTGGCAATTTTATTGGGGAACATTAAGGCTGATCACTAACTCTGTGTTCCTAATTATTTCTGAAATATTGTGCTGTTTTGTGTGCTGAAATGTGGAACGAGCAGAGCAGTGGGCTGGTTGGGATTGCAATGTTCTAACTGGGTTTTAATCAATGAGTGATAATGAGAGCTTGTGTTTTGACTTTCCCTTCTTAATTGCCAGTAATAAAGCAGATCCTCATTGATGATATTTAGCAGAGTTCAGTTTCATTCATCTCTGTTTATTTTATTTCTTTTGAAAGTGCCTGGGAGCTTTCAGCACGCTAGACACAATAACAGAATATACAATGCTAATTATATTTTCCTTGCCTGATATTTTCCACAGCAGAGGATGATGCTGCCTTTTCCTGGGGAGTGATTGCACCCCCCGTTTTCAGCAGGATTCTGGAACGCAGGGTGAATCAAAGAATAAAACCATGTCTTGTGAAATCCCAACCACATTTTGCTGTTTAAATCTCTATTTCCCTTCTGTTGCTCATGATAGTTGTGATTTTTTAATTTTTTTTTTAAATTTTTAAAATTTTTAAAAATTTTTCTGCCACGATGCCAAAATAAGAATTAAACATAAATATTCTCAAGATGAGGCACATCTGCAGGTGCTGCTGGCCAGGAAAATTAAAATTCATCTTACCCAAACAGCCACAGCAAAGCCACACAAGGTCTGATCTATCTCAGGCAGATCTTCACTGGCCAATTGTTAATTTTGCAACCTGATTTTCGGTTAAGAAAGACCATTTTTCCCCTAAAAGTTTAATTTCCAAATTTAGTTTTAGTCCTTCAAATGGATGTCAGTACTGTGATGACAAATTCATGCAAAGCAGTCAGTCAATATAATAAATATTTTGATAATATCCTGCCTGAATAATCTGATTTAAATCAGGACCAGCCTTAGGTTTAAAATGTTTTAAATATCCCTTGCATTCCTCTTCAATTATATGTAAGAAAATAAAGAGTTTTTTAATCTTGCCTGGATCATTGCTTGAGATGATTTATATCCCAAGATTTTCTTCCTGAGCTATCAATCATCTGAAAGTAAGAAGTAGGTGGCAGCCTGAAATTTCTATATCAGATCTTTCTGTGTCCCGAGGAATTTTCGCCGTGGCAGTAATTTGGGCTACAAAAATAAATGGTCTCCACATGGTTTTTTCTATTATCTTCATGATCTCAATTATTTCTAAGTGTTATCCCAGGATATAAACCTTGTTATCTACATATAAAATCATTGCTGATGTCAGGGTCTTACAGCTAATAATTCCTGACTGCTTTAATTCGTGCCTTTTACTTAAGCCCTACTGAGAAAAACAAATGTCTGGGAAGGAGCCATTTTGTTCCAGTTATTCAAAATAAAGAAACCAAATTTAAATAACTTGTACAAGGTGCTTAAACACCCACCTGCATTATAGTGCTGTAGAATGGAGATTGTATTTGGATTTCTACAAGGTCTGGGACTCTCAATGTTGCAGAACCAAAACACAACTTCACTTTACAACAATTTTCCTGTCGAGCATAAGTGGGAATTACCAAGTGTGGCCTCTGGAAACCAAGATGAATCACTGCTTGCTTTAGTAAATTCAAACTATTTGTAAACTTTTCCATGATTTCTCTCCATTCCAGTGTGGCTGGATCTTTGAGTGCAGCAATTCTCCTTTGTCCCCCTCTGTCTCCAGAGTCCCTGGGTGGGAGCAAAGGGTTGCAAAGGGTTTCAAATGGGTCTGAAATTTCCCCAAATTCCTTTTTATCCCCCCTTGTTTTCTGTATAAAGCAGAACTGCAGTTTCTCATGTTGTTTTGTGCTTATTCAAGGCAATGTTTCACTCTCTCACAATAATAAGGCATTGACAGGGCATCTCTCAATGGAATTTGGGAGTCATCACACAAAATTCCAATGACAAAAATCGTCTGAGCTTAATTATTCCCCATCCTCTAAGAGAGCAAAGCACAGTTACATTTTAAACAGAGAAAAGTTTGAGAGAAACAAAGTGCTGGCTTCATTTAAGTGGCAGGATATTAAATGATATAGCTGTTATCTTTTCCTGTAGTATAAATTATTGAATTAAGCCTTCAGTCAGTTTGGCAGCAGTGCCAAATGAATATTACAGGAGTACAATGCAGCAAACAGAATCTGTCATTGGATCTGGGGCTCCCTTCGAACTGAAATTACAGTGAACAAAATGCCCATGCACTAGATTGGAAAAGGTTCATTATTATTTATTCATCTTGCCTGGTAACAAAAAAAAAAAAAAAAAAGAAATTTCATCGAGAAGGGGGCACGTCAGGATTAGGATCCATCAGAAAGGCACATCCCTCCAACTTCATCAGGGATATTTGTCTCCATAATTAATGTCTGTTCCACGAGAGTTCTCCATCTGAAGGACATGCCCAAGTTCATGACATGAAACAAATCACCCACACTAATGAAAAGGTGATTTTTACCTCTTATTTCACTTGTCTGCATCTCCCACCATAGCACAAAGTCTTTGGGAAATCTTTTCATAAAGCCAAAAAAGTCAGGCCCGGGTAGGAATTTCAGCACTGTTGCTCATGTTTGTTTATTTTTCAGTAAAATATTCCATTATTAATACAGGTGACACGTTGTGTATTTATAGCCCCTCTCCTGGAGCATCTTTCCACACATCCCCACAATGAATTGTTCATAAATCTGTGCTCATCTCCAGTTGAAAGCTTAAATCAGTGCAGCTCCACTGAATGCTCTCCACAACCCATCCATTAGGAGCAATTTTCCTTCTCTGCAACTTGAACTCCTGGTCTGGAATCTTTAGGGAATATTTGGGGGTTTGGATGGAGCACGGTATCCTGAAAATCTGAGGTTTGATTGCTGTGCTCAGCGCGATATCAGGAGAAAATGTCATATTTTGACATTTAGGGATCCGTCCTAAATTATTTTGAGATTAGAATGTGTGTATCTGTTAGATAGGTAATAGATTTTCTGCTACCTAAATATATTCCTAGAAAGTGTTGAAGCAATACTGGTTATTATAGAACTTTTAAAAAATGTTGGGAGTATCACATTTTGACAAAATCTTTTGTCACTATATATATTTAATTGAAAAAGGCTCATCATTCTCATGACTATGACAGTTTTTGCATAATACTTCCTTAATTATCACCTGTGATATATTACACCCTAATTTTCTGTGCTAGGTTCTGACAATAACAGTTGTATTAGGAATTAAATTTGTATTTTATAGCTTGATTGTTTGTTTTGTCAAGGAAAATTGCAGTCAGTCCATAACTTGTGTTTGTCACATGGGCCTCACCTCACCCTACCTGCCCCACCATAGACATCCTGTTTAAATAACAGAAAAAATATTGAAATATTTGAATATTTGACTCATTTCTCAAGGAATAAAATTGACAGGATTTTTGTGCCATTTAGGCACAAAATAAATAAATAAAAGTTCTATCTCCAAACTCAAATCAAGAGTGGGGTTCTCCAAGTGAGCTACAGGCAGCACCCGTCCATCACACATGGGATGAGGGGACAAAGGAAGGGACACTTGGAATTCCAGCTCCTGGGAAATGCCAGATTCCACCTGAGCCTCCTTTCATCTGCTTGCCTTGATTGTTTTTCAAATCTCAAGGAAGGGACACAATTTCCTCACTGTCACTCAGATGGAACTGCCTCAAGTTGAGCCAGGGGAGGTTTAGATTGGCTATTAGAGGGAATTTCTTTATGGAAAGGGTTCTAAAGGATTGGAAAAGGCTGCCCAGGACAGTGGGGGCATCACCAGCACTGGAAGAGTTCAAAAAAAGTGTGGATGTAGCACTTCAGGGCATGGTTGAGTGGTGAACATGGTGGTGGTGCTGGGATGGATGGATGATGGATGGATGGATGGATGGATGGATGGATGGATGGATGGATGGATGGATGATGGATGATGGATGGATGGATGGATGGATGATGGATGGATGGATGGATGGATGATGGATGGATGGATGGATGGATGATGGATGGATGGATGGATGATGGATGATGGATGGATGGATGGATGGATGTGGATGATGGATGGATGGATGATGGATGATGGATGATGGATGGATGGATGGATGGATGGATGGATGATGGATGATGGATGGATGGATGGATGATGGATGGATGGATGGATGGATGGATGGATGGATGATGGATGGATGATGGATGATGGATGATGGATGATGGATGGATGGATGATGGATGGATGGATGGATGGATGGATGGATGATGGATGGATGATGGATGATGGATGGATGGATGGATGGATGGATGGATGGATGGATGGATGATGGATGGATGATGGATGATGGATGATGGATGATGGATGGATGATGGATGGATGATGGATGGATGGATGGATGGATGGATGGATGGATGGATGATGGATGGATGATGGATGATGGATGATGGATGGATGATGGATGGATGATGGATGATGGATGATGGATGGATGGATGGATGATGGATGGATGATGGATGGATGGATGGATGATGGATGGATGGATGGATGGATGGATGGATGGATGATGGATGGATGATGGATGGATGATGGATGGATGATGGATGGATGGATGATGGATGGATGATGGATGATGGATGGATGATGGATGGATGGATGATGGATGGATGATGGATGGATGGATGATGGATGATGGATGATGGATGATGGATGATGGATGATGGATGGATGGATGGATGATGGATGATGGATGGTTTGTTGTTTTAGAAGTCTTTTCCTGCTGCAATGAATCCATGATTCTGTGAAAGGGACACTTTGCACTCTTGGCTGTCATTTTAAAGAGTTTCATTTATGAACCCTGGGCTTGAGTGCTGAATTTCCCATCATTACTGAGAGTTTTTCTGACTTCAGCAGTGCCAGGACTTCCCCCCGTGTGCCTCATCACTGCCTCCCCTTCTCCCAACATCACAGGGAGAGAAATGTCTCCCTGCTTTGGTGCCTGCTAACAGGGACACTGTGGAATTCCACCAGTACTCCCAATTTGACTCTTTCAATAGAAGCTGAGGCTTGAAAGGAGCCCTGTGTCCCTGGAGCTCTGCACATCAACATGTGAAGGGAGAAAACACATGAAAGTTGAAGGGCTGTGGGGAAAATCCTACAGGTCTCAGGTTGCTTCTTCCTGCTCAAACCTGTAAGATCTAATCTGCCTTTCTCTGTGTGGCTGCTTCAGTCTCAGGGAGCTGGGTGGCACTGGGAGAGACAGAGGGAATCCTGCCTGTGCTCCTGACAAGTCTTTTTCCTTTCCATAGAAATGGAAATTTTCATGGCTATTTTTCTGCCTCATCTTTTCCCATCTTCTCTTCCAGTGTAAAAACCCGACTTCTTGAAGGGATGTGTGTCACTTTAGGTGGTACCAGCCAGTTTGTCATCCCTTACCTCTCATTCTGCATCTGTCAGGCTCCTTTTGAAGTCCTTGAGCTCCCTGGTCCAGACCTTTGAGAAGGGAAATAATAATTTCATTCTGCTTCTGACATGATTCCATCAAAAACCCCAGTGCTCTTTGCAGGGAAACACTCCATGGCATTTAAAAATCTGTGGGCCCCATAAACTCCCCTTCTTCCAATTAAAAATTACCCATATCTTCAGCTGAAAAATTAAACAGATTTTGATTAAGTTGGATTTTTCATATTTTTTCTGCTGTCATTAGAAGGGGGAAGGGTCTAATTCACCTGTCCCATCCCTTTTGCTGGAGCTGACAGGTGTTTTACTATCACACTGATTTAAAAGACGCCTCTTAATCAGGTGTCAGCTTTGGCCCATAAAGTCATATTAATGTTTTGGATCAGATATGAAGCTCTATCTAAGGCACATTAAGAAAGATTCATTAGAAACTCACTACCCCTGGAATTTACAGCCTTCCTGGAACTTAATAGCCTGGATAAATTCCTCCTTATCTGGTTTGCTTATGTGAATTATGGCAGTTTTGCATTTAGAAGCTTCTCCTTATGATCTTTCCTAAGGATCTATTCCAGGTTGCTCCAAATCTTTCCTAAGGATCTATTCCAGGTTGCTCCAAATCTTGTCCAAATCTTGGGCACCTCCAGGGGTTTTGGGGTTAGCCACAGCTCCTCTGAGCTCCCAGCCCACCAGAATTCCCCATTCCTGGTCCTGGAGCAGTGAATCCTCTGCAGTTTCACTCCTTGGAGCTGATTCTCCCAGGCAAACCTAAACCCTTGCCCTGCAAAGAGATCACAATATTTCTGAGTCTCACCAAACAGATTTTATCTGCTATCACCAAGCAGCTTGGAGTAATGGTAATTCCAATTCCACTGTGCAAAAAATCCTAATGGGAAGGAAGATCCGTGTAGCAAAGGGATAAAAGTCAGCTAATTTACAATATTGGCCCACTGATTTATCCACATTTACATTATAGCCTGGGCCTGGGCCAGCCTGAACTGCTCTTGGAACGTTCTCCTTTGCAGAGACCTCACAAAGAGCTGAATATGAAGCCAACCAGAGTCAGAAACAGGAAAGAACAGGGAGCAGGATTTGTCTGGAAATTAAGTTCATTAAGGGGAAATTCCAGATTTGGGCTTCTTTATCCCTGGATGAGACAGAGCATAAATATTTGAATATTTATTATGGCTGAGTAAAACCCCTTTAATTCCATTTGACAGGAATATCAGGGTGTGACATATCCATAAAGCAGTGACTGGGAAGCACTGGGACACCCCTCACTTCTTCCATAATTATGGAAAAAAACAGGGCTCCTCCTCTTCCATCAGCACAGTTAATCCCTGGATTGGCTGAAGACAATATCATGTAATGAATGAAGGAATGATGATTCATTTTCCTGCTTTAGCTTTGAATGCAGGCTGGCATAATTATGGTCTTTATGGAGATCAAACTGATTTGCCATCATAAAGAAGTACATTTTAACTTCTTATCAAACATTCCACAACAAGAATTTATATTTACTTTCAAGCACCAAACTGAGGATTCACACACAATTTTTATGTATAGAAACGATACATTTAATCAAAAAGTCATATTCCAATCAATTTAAAAAAAAAAATCGAAACTATTTAAATCTTAACAAAAGCAAACAGCCCCACGAAAATGCATTTGTCATGTGTATCTCTGGAGAAATCATGGTGATTGTATTGAACCTGGAGGATGGAGAAGAAATATATGGTCGTTCTCTATAGGAAACACAAAAGGATGCATGAGGAAATTAGAAATGACCAGCCTGACCTTTTCTATAAATAAGAGATGGACTCCTAGGACACCATTGGCTCTGAGAGTGCACATCATTTCTCACAAATTTGATGTTATTCTCTGCTGCAGATCAGCCAGCGAGGAAAGGATATTAAAGAGAAAACAAAACAACAGCAAGAAGGTGCCTTTACTAAAATTCATGGGCAGTGTTGTTGTGACAGGGACTGTGACATGTCCACTGGAAAGGAGTTGTAAAATATTGTGTCCTTGTTTTACACATTAAGGGCCTCCTGCATTAAGGACATGGGAAGGGGATATAAAATTAAGATATTCAATAGTCTGCAAATGACAAATGAGTCTAAATTCCATTTAGGAAGAAACATGGGAAATTAATCGCAGGTTTACCAAAATATTTACATTTTTATGAGGTGAAATAAGGGTTTTTATGTACATCAGGTAGTTCACCACTGGCCCAGGCAGGTACAGGATTTAAAATGCAGAACGATGATCCCTGGGTCATTCTGTGGCTTTGGAAAAAAACTTGTCCCTGGCAGTTCTGGGAAAGTAACAAGAAGGACTGAGGAAATGAACCCAGAAGGGGAGAAAATTCCTCCCACAGAAAAGACAAGTCAAAGGGTCAATTGTGGAAACAGTGAAAAAGAAGTCTTCAAATTTGTCAAGGGACTAAACCCAGAAGAGTGGCAGGACAAGAAACAAAGATTATTGAAGCAGACCCAGGCACCATCCCAGGGAGCTGCTCTGCCTTGCCCTCGTGGTTTGCTGAACAAATTTTCTTCTCCCCTGCTCCCCAGAACAAGGGGGAAATACACCATGAAATATAGAAACATTTCTGGTTTGCCTTGCACACAATCATTTCATTTTGGATAGGAAATAAAGGTTGATTATGTAATGCTATTCCTGCTTTAATAGGATTGAAAAAGGAGAGGGGGAGGAAAAACCCAAAACACCAATAAACAAGCAACCAAAAACCCCATCAACAACCCTAAACCCAGGCCAGTATAAAAAACATAAATGAAGTATAAAAAATAATATCTAAGGGATGGGAAGAGTTAGAGGAGGAGGTGAGTGACTCCCTTGGACGGTGCTGTGACCAGGGAACACCAAACACAACTCCACAATTCCACAATTCCACAATTTCACAATTCCACAACTCCACAGTTCCACAATTCCACAACTCCACAATTCCACAACTCCACAGTTCCACAATTCCACAACTCCACAATTCCACAACTCCACAGTTCCACAAATTCACAACTCCACAATTACACAACTCCACAATTTCACAATTTCACAATTCCACAACTCCACAATTTCACAATTCCACAACTCCACAATTCCACAACTCCACAGTTCCACAACTCCACAGTTCCACAAATTCACAACTCCACAATTACACAACTCCACAATTTCACAATTTCACAATTCCACAACTCCACAATTTCACAATTCCACAACTCCACAATTCCACAACTCCACAGTTCCACAACTCCACAGTTCCACAAATTCACAACTCCACAATTACACAACTCCACAATTTCACAATTTCACAATTCCACAATTTCACAATTTCACAATTCCACAACTCCACAATTCCACAACTCCACAGTTCCACAAATTCACAACTCCACAATTACACAACTCCACAATTCCACAACTCCACAATTCCACAACTCCACAATTCCACAATTCCACAACTCCACAATTCCACAAATTCACAACTCCACAATTCCATAACTCCACAATTCCACAATTTCACAACTCCACAATTCCTCCATTCCATCCATTCCTGCTGCCAGTCCTGACCCACAGCACAAGGATGAGGGGCATGGGCACATTTCAGAGTTGGCCAGAGTTTCCATGGGAAATATGCAAAGAGGCTTCACTGTCACCTGCAAAATAAATCAGCAGCACCTGAGCTCTGCGATTTTATTATCAATCAGCCTTGAAATATTTCCTCCTTAATAGTCCAATGTCTGGAGGTGGATTCTCTGCTGAATATAATAGCAGATCTTAACTTGCAGCTGAAAGCAAAGGACTCCAAAGGACAATTTTATGTGGAAGGACATGCTAAAGACATCTAATCTTAAATTATTGTTTTTCTTTCACAGGGGAAGAAACCCTTCATGGGCCTATTTTTATCCAAGAGCCATATGATATCACTTATTCCATGGGCTCAGCAAATCCAGAGATCCTCCTGAACTGCACAGCTAAAGGATATCCACTGCCATACTACAGGTGAAATACTGTCTCACTGGGACTCTTTGAATTGTGTTTTAGTCACTGCACCACCAGAAATAAACACCCCAAAATCTGTAGAGTGCTCAGAGAAAGAATATACAGAGTTTAGAGTAAATCTGAGCAATGAAGGAAAAATATTTTTGCTGCTTTGCTGTAAAGAAAATCAACATAGGAAAAGAAAATAATTGAAAATCATTCCCGAAGTATTTGAAAATATACAGAATTCATTCTGAATCCACAGAACAGCTGTGAAAAATGGGGAAATGGGAGCACTGAGCATCTGTACTTAATAGAACTTCCCATACATTAATAAATGCTTGGAAAGCAGAAGAGCAACATCCTTCCCCTTTTCTAATCCCAGCGTTTCATGTGCATATTTATGGAGTTTGTTTAGAGAAACAGCTCCAGTACCTGACAGGAGTCACTTAATAAAACCTTGGTACAGAAGGTTTTTGGTTTATTCAGTAACTGTGGGCTCATCATTTCCAATAGAAATTGTTGCCTCAGGGATCTGGAAACCCAAGTTGGATAAGAGGAAAAGCTGGGAATCTAGGAAAAAAAAAAAAATACACTGTGCCTTCTTCAGGGAATAACAGGGAAAGTAATGGTTGAGGTGAAGGTAAATTATATATAAAAAATAAAGCATTCATGCAAGACATGAAATAAAATCATGTCCTATCAAATTCCTAGAGAATATTTATTGAAGAAATTTTAACTGCTCCCACCACAGCCTTCCCTGGAAAGTGCCAGCACTGGGTATCAGCTTGGCTTTTGGATTTCAGGGCTTGCTTTGTCCCCAGACATTGTGTGATGAAAGGAACCCTTAATTTCCTTAATTTCCTTTATGAAAGGAACCCTCAATTTCCTTTTCACAGTGCAACTTCTCCCCCTCTGAGTAGAAACCCTCGTGCATTTCCCATTTGTTCTCCCTGTTCTCAACATGAACATCAGCTGGTTCAGGCCATGAATTTCATGAATTTCTTTCCATGTCACCCACACCCTTCTGTTTCATATCTAAGCAGCTTCCTAGAAAATTCCTGGACTTTTGTGTCCCTCCATGGATTCCTCACACCCACAAAGAGCAGAGACAGCAGCTTCTACCATGCAGGAGAGCTCTCCCATCCCATATTCCACATCCATATTTTACCTTTCATTTTTTCTACTCACCCATTAATCAAATTCCCTGTTTTGTTTTGTTTTTTTTCATCATTCTTTTTTTTTTTGTTTTTTTTTCCAAAGCCTCAGTGGTTCCAGAGACATGAGATCAACATCTGGGGATGGATCCTGGAGCCCTGAGGTCAATTAAAAGTTATCAGACAATCACTGCTGCAATTACACCACGATTTGGAGGGAACAGGGAGTTTTCACTTTGATTTCACTACAGCTAATGCTGGCTTTGTCAGATAAGGATTGAGCCCATATATTTAAAGTTCCAATAATTTTAGATAAATCAAGCCCAATATGAAATTTTAATAATCTCTTTTTCTGAGTGATGGCAAAGAACAGCAAGGACTGCTGGAGGTTTCTCTTTGATTCAGAAATACAGAGCCACTCCAACAGGAAGAAAGTTAGATATGAGTTAATGTGCTATTTAGCATTTTTTTACATCAAGAAATATGCTGATAAATGCCTTTTCTTGAAATAAAAAAATGCTTAGCATTTCCTAAAAGTTTTATTTTGCTAGGTACTCTTTTATTCTTATTTCTTGTCGAATATAGTGATAATTTTTTTTGCAACTCCTCCTCAAAATATTTTGTCTGAGAAGCACAGTGCAAGAAATGTGTAGAACTGTAGGTGGAAGGGCTGAGTAGTAAAAATGAGACACAATTTTCCCTTTGGAAGTACCAGAGAACACAGATTACACTGGAAACAAAAATATGGATGGAAGCATCTCTGAAACCATTAAGAAATCTATATAAATGTTCTGATAAATATAATTTTATCTCTTATGTCTTTCTTATAAAGTCAAAATTGTCTATAACATCAGGTGCATTATTCCAGGTGTTTCCTGGTGTGAAATTGGTGGCAAATAAATATTTTTTTTTTTAATTAGAGTTATAATTTCTGGCACTTCAGGTTTTTTTGGTTATAATCACTTGAGAGTTTATCACCAACTAACTCAATTAATTTTTTTTTTTTTTTTTTTTTTATTTCCAGCCTATCCATGAACACCCTGCCTTGTTTCCAGCAGTATTTTGACATTTTTTGTTTCATTTCAGGTGCTCTCTTTTCCTGCACTTCCATGCAATACCCAGAGCAATCCCACAATCCTGCATTTTCATGCAAGTTGGAAATTGAGGGTGTTTCCCCCTCAATAATCTCCTCAGAGAGGAGCCAATGGAACCAATAAATAAATAAATCCAAGGGCACCATAAGCAGCATTCTTTAGAACAACAATTTAATATTTCAGCCCAACGCAGAGTGCTGCACTAAAAGGAGATAAAGAGATTCAAATCCAACCCAAATCCAAGCAGCACGAGGATAACTGGAGCACACAAATGAAAGGGAGGGGACAGAGCACAAAGTCTACAAGGATTGCAAATGACAGGGAATATGTTCCTAATCATTGCATCAAGCTCGAAAACAATTCCCAGTAATCCCAAAAATCCACCCTTGACAGGGAAATTGCAGCCCTGCTCTCGTGTCCTTGTTCCCTGGGATGTCCCTTGGATTCTGCCTCAAAAGTGGGGTGGCATTAAAGGCTCCTTCACCCTCTGCTGCCTTGTTCACTGGCCAGAGCTTTTAAACTTCCTTTTTTCTCCCTCACTGGAAATGCTCTGCTCGAAGGGTGGTTTTGCAAACCCTTTTCCCAATTACAAGAAAGCCTCAGGTGGCTTGGCAGGACGTTTCCATTTGAATGCAAATCATCTAAGAAATATAGAGCACAATGAAGTCATAAAAATATTGATATTTTTATTGTAGCAGCAGGCTGAAAAGATAATTTATTAAACCATGTGAGCATATACCCACTCACAGTCCTTGGGCTCCTAGGGAACTGATCAATTCAGCATCAGAATACAGCAAATTTTTTAAAGTTTAAGTTCTGAAACAATTGGTGAAAGAAAAACAATCCAGGCTGTACTTCCCATAATTGAAGAAAAATATTTTGCAATGGTTGCATGAAAAAAAAAAAAAAAAAAATACATAGATGATCTCTGCCTTAACGGGCTTATGTTAAAAACTCCCTAAAATAATTATCCAGATTTCTGTGTATTAATACACTGCAGAACACACAAAGTCATTAAATCATTGTCTACCACATGAATTCATTAATTTGCTTCCTCCAGTGATGTAAACATTTTAATTAGGGAAAAAGCCCACACCAGGAGCTGAACCCCTGATCTATATGCAAAGTTTAATAATCATTGTACCATGGTGATTAGAATGATTATGGGGATACTGTGAAGAATTCATTTGCAGCAACTAAGCCAATGTCTTCACATTTGTTTGGAAAAACAATTATAGATCCTAATTGGGAGCCATGCAATGATGACAGCAGTTATTTCAGTGATTGATTCTGAAATTAAAGAGAACGGGCAAATTAAATACCAGAATATCTTAGGTTAGAAAATGGAAGGCTTTACACAACTTGGAGCATATGTAAATCCTGAAATATGACAAAATGCTAATGCTAATACCCGAAAATAACAGCAAAACCTAGACCAGCTAAAGCAAATATTACAAAGGAATTGAGGAGAGGTACAGAAACACCAAAAAAATCAGCTGGAATTTGTAGGGAGAATTCCTGAGAGCTGAGTGTGGCACCCAAATTTTTCAGTGTGGATGCATCCATGAAAGGGGAGAAAGCAACCCAAAGAAATTATTCTGTATTATTAGAATTTGCTCACAGAATTCCATTGATTTCATATTTTATCAGTCATTATCTTCCAAAACCACAAGAGCTCACTTGAAGGTCAGGGCAGTCCCTGACCTTGTGGAGCTTTCCCTTGGAGCACAGAATTGCATTTCAGAGCCCAGGGTGGAAATCCTCCCTGACAAAAACAAATTCCTGAGCTGTGTGAGTGAGAGGAGAGAGCTCTGGGAGGGGAATGACAAAATCCTGTGTGTCCAGGTCACATTTCCAGGGATAAAGTCTGGGTTTGCTTCCATTTGTTACCTGGAGAAGCTGCCCTGACTGCAGGAACTCTGCAAACAAGCAGAAACGGATAATTGTTATGCTGGGATCCTTCAGGTAATTAACAAGGAATTGTTAATTACAAGGAACCCAGAATGAGCCAAGGGCAATTTTTGTATGAACCTTCCATCCATGGAGGGCTTGGAATCACACCCAGAAATGATAAAGGCTGAGGAGGTGGCTCTGATATAAAATCAGGAGAAGAACACACCTGGCTGTGCAGTTTTAGGATGGCCACCACCTAAAAAGTGGCATTACCAAACCCCAACATTAACAAACCCCCAGTCATGGCTGAGTCCTTTATCCTTCCTTTGGCCCTCATGTGAGCAAGGAAAATTCAACCCTAGCGTGGCTAATGGCAAAGCCACCAAAATTCCCTTCCTGAAACACATAATATTTATTTTCTTTGAAAGAGAAATTGTATTTTGACATCTGTAAACAGCTGGGTAATGTTGCAGACACAATCCATTTTCTGCTTAGTGGACTAACAGGGACAAATGATGATTTAAACCTGCAGTGTTCTCATCATGAAATGATCAGTCTCAGACTTGCTGTAGAAAAACTTCCCTCTCAGCTTTTGTTCTGCCCTCCGAAGTGCAATCCTTCCTGATCTACATCTCCAAAGCATTTTTTTGTTGCTAAATTCATGATTAATCATTTGCAAGGACCCTAAAGCACATTCAGGTACCATTCATATTACAAAATATAATGTAGTTGTAGACAAGCTATAAACCCCCCTCCTGAGTGAATGGATAATTCTGTGTGAATAAGTTATAATTACTTTTTGTGGACATTTGGGTGAACACTGGTGACTCAAGTAAAGATTTTCCAAGATTATTGCTATCATTAAGATTGATGTAAGAAGCAGTCATGTGTGAAAAATGATCTAATTTTGTGATATTTAACTACATTTTTATCATTACAGGTATGCTACAGCACACTATTTAAGATAAATATGAATAGGCTCTGTAAATTATAAGCATAATTTGATTTTTTTCCCCTCAAAGGTGGAAGCAAAATGGCACAGATATTGATCTTACCATGAGTTATCACTACAGGTTGGTTGGAGGCAGCTTGGCAATCAATAACCCACATAAAAATCAGGATATTGGAACATACCAGTGTTTGGCCACAAATTCATTTGGAACAATTCTGAGCAGGAAGGCAAAGCTTCAATTTGCATGTAAGTTGGGAAGATCATATTTATTAGAGCATTATTTTCCTATTAATTCTGCACATGGACTGTAGTTTATTGGGTAATTAAAGGATCATTGGGGATTCTGTCCAAAAGGTTTGACTTCCTTCAGCACTGCTTATTCCTAAAAAAAAAAAAACAAAAAAACCCCAAAATGTTCCTAGTAAATATTAATAACCAAACCAGACATCTGATGTCTGCTGCCCTTGGGAGCCAGAATAAAAATCAGGAAATTGAAAGGTCAAGGAAGAGAAGCACAATTATCTTGACTTAATAAAGGTGTTTTCACTTTTTAGGACAGTGGTTTTGTTGTTATCCCACAGGTAGCTACAGCTGGGGGGGAAATTGCTGGAAAAAAGTTGGGCTTTGAGTTTTCTGCAGCTAATGAGGTCCAATTGAGACACAAAAATATTGTTCCCCTAATTGGCACACTGATTTTTTTTTTTTTTTTTTTACATTACCAAAGAAACACTCCTTTTCCTCACACAACGTGTAAAAGTGTGAGCTACTCTCTGAAATATTTCATATTTCAGCTCCCTCAGGTCGAGCACGTTGTCTGTCTTGAGATGATTTAAAATTTATTTCATCTTTGCTCCCCGTTTCACTTCTTCACAACTTCACAACCTTTTTCACAAGGTTTGGACACGGTGACCGAGTTCTGTGAATGCCCTGGGGAGGGGGGGAGCAACAGTGACAACCAAAAAACTCCACACATTCCCTCCAGCCCCTTTTTTTTTTATTATTTTTATTTTTTTTTTTTCAGTCTAAAGCTCAGAGCAGTCTGTTGCTGGGGGAAAGCAATTGTTTTCAAAGCTCATTAATAAAACATGTGACTAAAGCCAACCTTGTGTCACTATTTCAGACACCAGCAAAGGGATTAATTATTAATCCTGTTCCATTTCTCATAGCAAACCTCGTGTCACAGGGGTTACACAAAGGAGACATCAGAGGTCAGGCTGGTTCACAGAGTCTCTTTCAGCAGAGCTGATCAAAAGGTGTATCACTGGTACCTCATTTAATAATGTTTTACCCTGAATTTCTCAAAAAGCTTTGATTTCCAGGAGCTGGTCAAATGTAAAAAGGATAAAAATTTGATTCATTATTTTACCACTTTTTCTGCTGAAACATTTTTTCAAGCCAGACTTCCTGTGTGGGAATTTTTTTTTTTTTTTTTTTTGAGATTTGGAGGTGAAACATTTTTAGTGACAGAACAAATTCCACTTTAGAAAGGAGGAAGAATAGACAGCCACCTCAAAATTGTCCATGGAGCCTGAAATCCCCAAGGAACCAAGGCAGGCCAGGGAGGGAGCTGGGAAAAGTCCTAAGGAAAAGGAATATCTTTAAACAAAGGCACAAATGAGGTGAAAAAAAAATTTAAAAAAAGAAAAAAAAAGCTGGGGGAAAGGAAAAACAGGAATATCTGTGAAAGAAAAAAGGCTCTGGCAATTATTCAGCATTTTATATCAAGCAGTTTTTTATTTAAGCTTTCTACTCCCACCAAACTCTTGCCAAAGTTCCTGCAGGGAGCAGATCCCAGAGCTGGGTCTGGTTTGCCCCCAGCTCTCAGCCTGCTCCAGTCCTCCACTCTACCAGCACCACAGAACGCTGAATTTATCCCATAATCAAGCACTACACCACTTTTCCAGTAGTGGTGACACATATTTACATCCTTCCCCATGGAGAAGAGAGAGAGGACAGACAAATCAAAGGCTGTTATTTACACTGACAAGCACAAATTTACAGGAAAATGCTTCAATTTAGTGGCATCACTGCAGAACTGGGAGTTTTAACTTGTCTTACAATAGGGGGAAAAAAAATAAAAATCCCACAGTACATGGAAAACGTCACAAGGACCTGATGAGAATAGTGGAACAAATTACCTTGAAACACTTATTTCACAGTCAACATTTCCTTGTTTCTTATTTTCATGTTGCCATCCAATTTAATTCTTTGTTTCAAGCAATACTTCAGGCTATATCTTAACATCCAGGCAGGCAGGCACGTTGCTATTATGACACTTCCATTCAGCACCTCACAAAATGGGATTTTTTCCTGGACTGGAATACCTGGCATGTTATTGCAATCTCCCTGATAAAGAATTGAATCAAACCTATTATCCAGGTACCAGGGTTTATGTGTATTTGTCTCTTTACTACAAGGTAACTAACTCTGAGTTGGAGTTTGAATTAATGGTACCTCCAGAAACCTATTCAACATGTCAACTTAATATGTGAAAAATACTTTTTTCCTCGGTTCAAGATAGAAAGTTCTCCGAGAAGCAAAATAAATGCGGGACGAGATTAGAAATATGTCTTCAGATTCAGCTGGAGTTTGGTGCTTATCCTCTATTAAAACCAGAGCTGTCAAAGGAAAGCTGCAGGAGGAATATTGCACAGAAGGCAGTGGCATAGATTATTAAAGGTACAAGCTGGAAATGAGAGACAGCGTCAGGGAGAGGAGAATGTAAATGCATTAATGGCATGCAAGGATGGCAGGCCCTTGGCATCCTGCACAAGGGTTGTTTTGTCATAAATAAACTTGAAAGCTCCCTGTAAATCCTGCACTCCTCCTGCCCCGCTGCCAGCAGAGGGTTTGGAGCAGCCCACGTGTGCTTTGCAGGAGCTGGAGCTGTTGAGGTGGAAGTTGTTGTGAAGTTTTGGTGTCAGGCCTTGGATTGTGCAGCCAGAGCCAAACACAGGAGCAGGGTTCTTGTCCAGGCTGGAGTCAGGGTGATGCCTCAAGTTTTAGCTTTTATATTTTCTAGATTCTGCACTGCATTAGGATATAACTCTGAACTCCATATCAAGTGTTCCAAGTTCTCCTCCCAGCTCAGGCACACAGAACAATCCTTTTCCAGCCCCACAGCCAAGGACACGCTGCAGCTCCAGCCCCAAAAAGTGCAAACAGCAGCGACTGGAGGAGAGAATCTGGGAGGATGGGACTGCAGAACCTGGAGCTGGGATTGGACAATGAACCCAAGATGGAAATGGACCCAAACTGATCAAAGTGTGAAAACTCCTGACCCAGGGTCCACCTTGGGTGTAGCCATGGCCAGGCTCTTGTGCTGCCCAAGGTGAATCCTTTGAAGGGCTTTTAATAAATCCCTGCTTTATTCCTTTATTTCTCTCTATTCCAGATCAGCCTCTCAAGGCATCAATGGTTTGCCACCCACAGGGCTCTTCCCCTGCCAGGGCAGTGGTGACATCCAGCATAAGGTCCCCTGGAACACTTGAGCTCAGACTAAGGGGAAGTCAAAGGCTTGGGAAGTTTGTCTTGGAATTAGCCCCAAGTCAGCTTGAAGGAAGAGATGAGGATGGGAGAGCTTTTCCTTCAGCTTTTACACAATTTAGACTCACAGAATCAGCAGAGGACACAGTTTTAGGCTGCACCAGGGGAAGTTTAGGCAGGACATTGGGAAAAAGTTGTTCACAGCAGAGTGGCTGGGGACAGGAATGGGCTGCCCAGGAGGTGGTGGAGTCCCTGGAGGAATTTAAAAAAGACTGGATGAGGCACTCAGTCCATGCTGTAGCTCATAAGGTGGTGTTAGGTCACAGGGTGGAATCACAAAATCACAGAATTAACAGGGTTGGAAAAGACCCTTGAGATCATCAAGTCCAGCCTCTGCCCAATCTCTCCCTGCTCGTAAAATCACAAAATGCCACATCTACTCATTTTTTAAACACTTCCAAGGATGGGGACTCCATCACTTCCACGAGCAGCCAATTCCAAAGCTTGGCCACTCTTTCAGTGATGAATTTTTTCCTAAGGCGTTTTTATTTAAGGCATTTCATGCCTTAAAGAAAAGACAAACAAAAAACCTGTTAGGGAAAACTGCTTCAGTATGGCTTCAACCAGAAGTTTCTCCTAAGGCACACAGGGGATTTGCTTTAATTATTTCCTCAGTTTTAAGCAAAAATAACTGTGTGCAAACAACTGGTCTTGAGGGAAATCCTCATAACAGGCTGCATGAAACAGCCTGTCCAGGCCTGTTACTTGTTCTTTTAGCTCTCAAATACATCTATAGCAGAGGCATTAAGGGATATGCAGGAGAAATAAGAAGTGAAATTAAACAAACCAGAATAAAAAAGGACTTCACAATGAAAAAGAATCAAATGTGAGCCTAATTCATAATTATTCAGGGCATAAACCCAGAAAATGCAGTATAAATTGAAAGCATCTTGTTTCTTAGGGATCTTAAATTAGATTCTCAGTCAAATTATTCTACCCTTGATGATAAAAGTCATGACGATTGCAGCTTTCTCAGACCTGAAACAATGACAACAATTTAATTTCATGCCTAGAATTGGTCACTTTGCCCTGACCCACACAGGAGGGCACACAGTGGAGCCATCAGACCCCATGTTTTAAAATTCCCCACAATGCTACAGAGCCGGGAAGGATTTCTCCTTGGAGTTTTTGGGTTCCAGCCGCATCCTCCTGGTTTTCAAAGTGGTGCTCGGGGGCTTTGCTGGGTGCTCATTCTCAACAGCACTTCCCCAGCACTGCCACCCTCCCTGCCTTTGGCCAGTGCTGATGTGCCCACAGCAGCATGGCTGAGTGACAGTGCTGCAGCACTTGGGACGAAATCTGCAGCTCCCAAGAGCTTCCATGTGCTTTTTGTCAGAGACACGAGACACAGGTTTGCTGAAATAACAAATTACAGGCAATAATTCCTGCTGGACTGAGGTCTTGCCATGCTGAAACACAGAAATAACAGTCCATCATTGGCATTTAACCATTTCAGGGAGGAATATACTAAACCAAATTCAACCCATTTAATGTTTGCTGGATGGTGACAGGCTGTGCTTTAGCAGAGCCCTGTTGGAGGGGCTGGCTGGGAGATGCTCAGCCAGCATGAAAGCCCACTTTTCATCTGATTACTTCATCGTGTTATTTACTTTCGAGTGCACACAAATTACAGAAACATCACCAAGCAATCCAGCAACCTCAGGATGTCATAACCCTTTTCACTGGCAGTGTATGCTTTCAAACAGAAAATGGAAAAATCAATAGGCTTGGATCAGATAGGCTGAATTTGCAAAGTCTGGACATGCATGAATTTAAGGCTAAATGGCACCTACACTTCTGGCTGGGTTGTGTTGTGGTGCTGTGTGTGTCCAGAAATCCCTCTGTAACAATTGTATTTGATTAAAAGGTGTGCTAGCTGTTGTAACTACCACCTGGAGTAAAGCTCTCTGGGTCTTTAAGCTGATTGTTAATTCATCACAGCACATGAGGGCTGGAATACTGATCAGGCTCCCTGGCAGCTGGAGTGCAGGAAGGAACTCTGGCAGTGCCTTTCTTCCTCAAAAGGAGCCATAAACTGCTCAGTCCAGTGCTCAACAGGCACTCGGGGCTGAGCAGCTGATAACTGAGGAGCAGGAAGGAGGAAGAGCTCAGCCTGCCCGTGCCAGGGAAAGGTCATCATCAAAAACACATCTCTAAAAGTTTCAGTTGGTTTTCTAAATTCTCTTTTCCTCTTTAGGGACATAGCAGGTAAAGCCACAGACTTGACAATATCCACATAGAATAATGAAGTGGTTTGGTTGGAAGGGACATTAAAGATCACCCAGTTCCACTCTCTGCCACCTTCCACTGTCCCAGGCTGCTCCAAGCCCCGATGTCCAACCTGGTCTTGGGCACTGCCAGGGATCCACAGCTGCTCTGGGCACCTGTGCCAGCCCTGCCCACCCTCACAGGGAGGAATTCCTTCTTAATATCCCACCTAACCCTGCTCTCTGTCAGTTTGAAGCCATTCCCCCTTGTCTTGTCCCTCCAGGACCTTTCCAAAGTCTCTCTCCATCTTTCCTGTAGCTCCTTCAGGTCCTGGAAGGCCACAGTGAAGTCACCCCGAAGCTTCTCCTCTCCAGGCTGAACAATCCCACTTCTCTCAGTCTCTATCCTCATCCTAGCTCCACTCTCTACCCTGCACATGCTGAGTAATGCACTGACCCCACCTCTCTGTTTTAAAAGGGTGGCCTTCTGTATAATCCTAGAATGGTTTGGGAGCTCATCTCATTCCAACCCCACTTCCACAGGCAGGGACAACTTCCTCTGATGCAGAAACACATCTCACAGCAGATATGGGGAGAATCAGCCATAAAATTCTCCTCTGCACGCTCTGCACAGCCCTGCTGGTGACCCTGGTAAAACCTCCCAGGCAGCAGGTGAGGAACAAACACAACCTGCAGTGGGAGCACTTGCTGTGGCTCAGTCCTGTCTGGAGGATGGAATCGCTGCTGTCATCTCTTCCATATGGCACTGAACAGGCTCACAGCTCAAAATTGCCTTTTGGACTTCTAAGCACGGGTAGAATCCAATGTCACTGCAGCAGCAGCAGCAGCCACCCTCCCTGCTGGGGGGAGCTGAGGGCCAGGTGCTCAGTGGAACGAGTTACAGGAAATAAACCCTGTGTTTTGTCAAAATGCTGCTTGGAGTGAGAAGAAAGAGAACTTTCATTTATCACTTCTGATTGTTATGGACACTCTGTGCCAATGCTCCAGCTCTCTCTGCAGCAGTTTCCTGGCAGGAGACCACACCAAGGTCTTTGCTTAATGGATGCTCTCCATGCAGCAGACCCAGCAGCCTCGGGCATGTTTTATTTTTTGCCCCTTTACTTCACAGAGTTTCCTCAGAAAATCAGGAAAAACCCGGTGAGAACCATTGTTGTAAGGAATATGACATTTCCAGGAATAACAGCCCCGACTCTCCCAGCTGTTTTCACAGGAGAAGTGCTCCAGCCCTCTGATCAACTTGGTGACGTCCTCAGGGCTGGTTCCAACAGGGACGGGTCTCTAAGGAGTCACTATCCTGCTGTACCCACCCCAAACTGGGACACTGGTCATCCTTCAAGGCCACTTTGAGCAGAACACACGCAGAGAACCTTTTAAAGTGATGCAATTTAATCACTCCGAGACCAAAACTGCTGCAAGACCTCACCAGGCTCAGCTCATCCTCCTGTATTCCCACTGAGCTTCCCAGTGTTTATTTCTTTGCAGAATTCTGTGCACACAGAGCCTCTCACAGGCTCCAGGAAAAGCAGGAACCACCACTCAGCAGTGCTGAAGCAGGAAGCCTGGAAGGGTTTCACCTGCCTGCTGACAGGACAAGGCAGGGTGAGAACACAACTTCTATTTTAAAGCTCTGATATCACAAGAATAGGATTATGCAAATCTCCTGACGTTGCTGAAGACACAAAGAACAGCCTGGAATGTCAAAACCAGAAGACATGGGTGTATCTCCATAAGGAAGGGGGTTTGCTTTCTCCATCATTCTCTGTTTCAGCCTCTGCATTCTCAGAGCCTGTGTGATGTCCATTGGCACCAAGTGCTGTCACAGCCTCCTCTCTCCTGTAAAACACAACCTGAAGCTGATGGGAGCAACATTCCCTGTTTATTTTATGCTGTAACAGACCAGGCACATCAGAAATTCCACTTTTCTACCCCTCCACTGGTTTAAGCATCTCTCTCAGAGTGCTCAACCACTGTGTTCAAGGCTCTGCTCTGTCAGCACTTGGTTAAAGGTGCTTTATTCCAGGTAGTTCCTTAGACTTTTATTATAAAAGGAGATTTTTTTATCTGTGAAACAGAGATCTACATTGCAGAGAGGTTGTAAGGAGCATTACAGGCAGTGAATCAGGCAGATAAAGTAGTAATAGGGAACATAGAAGTATTTGAAGATTATCTTTTAGTTCTCTATTACTTACTCTTCTTTAGGTCCTTTAAAAGTGTTTATCCTAAATCAACCCATTGCCAGTTGTATTGGAAAAGCAATATATGTGATTGAGATATGGTGAGGAACAAAGCACCCACAGGTCCTGGAGCTGATAGATTCTGATTGATAAAATTTAATACTTGGGGAGGATAAAACCAGTCTATGTTTGCAGTCTGGGTGATTTGCTATTTTGTCTCCTCTCCTTTCATTACAGACAAGATGATGTAGATTCCAATAAATTATTGAGTGAAACATCCATGATGTTCACATGAGATTCTTCATTTTTTGGCGTGACAAAAGAAGTTATGGTGGAAGGGAAGTTTGCAAGGGGAAAAAAAACCCCACTTATTTGGAATGAATGATTGGCTTTTTTTCTAATAAAAATAACGAAATTAATTGATGAGTTATTTTGCAGTAAGGGTTGATCCTGTGTAATGTTTTAAGGTAGCAGATAAACCTGTCTGTTCTGTAGGTGATACTGGGGAAGGAGGAATAACATGTAACATTTGGACTTTTCATGGAGTGAAGGAATGAGGTCACAGGCGTTGCTTTTCTCAACAGGAAAAGCACATCTGGCACAGAGAATGCACTGAGCTGTAAATATCCATTTCTAAATGCTACAGCAAGAACAAATAATGAAACCTACACCTGAAATCCCACTGACAAGATTCACATCCCAAAATCCCCTACCTCAATTCCTCAGGAAAATCTCGAAATTCCCATTGGATGCAATTCTTTGAGGGCTTTGCAGCTGGAATGAGGGAGGTAAAGAGGGGGCTGGGGGGAACTCAGGGTAATTCTACAAGAAGTAATTCTGTGCTGGATCAAGATCTCTAAAGGGCTGGGTAGGAATTTGGGAAGGGCTGAAATAGGCATGGACATTGTCAGTAGTGTGTGAGAACTATTTCTCCCTCGCCACTTTCCCTCTCTCCATTCCATTTTTTATTGCATGTATTACGAGTCTTGATCATTATTTTGTTGGTAGAAACATTATGAGAAGAATTAGTGGTTCTGCATCCATCAGAACCCAGGACAGGGATGCCCGAGGTCCTTCCTGCAGGACCAGGGCACAGCTACCTGTCCCCAAGAAGCAGGTCAAGGGCTGAGGGAGGGGAGAAGTTCCTGAACCACCTCCATGTAGTTAAAAGTTGCTGTGGAGCAGTGGGAAAACTGAAGGAGAAGAGGGTTTGGATAAGAATTAACCCCCCTGCCAAAAGGACATTGGCCCCAGCAGCCAGGGCCATCTCCCATGGAAATCCAGTGTAGTTGTGGCAGGGATAACTCCGACCCTTGGGGTTCAGCCCAGCAAGAGAAATCTGAATTTAAGAGCTCTCCAATCTGGAGAAAACTCCTGCAGACGGCAAAGTGACTGTGGTGATGACAGGTGACAAATGAACTGTGCCGTGACAAGTGAGAAAACTGTTGGGGAATATGAAATATTAAACAAATATTCCCTGTGTGCCCCTCCCTGGGAGAGGGGCAGCTCCTCAGCTGTGCCCCTGGCCTGCAGATGGGCTCTGGGGCAGGAGCCCTAAGGCTGTGTCAACACTTACTGCTCAGAGCAAGTCCTGTGCTCAGCTCCGAAGAGAAATTTAATATTTTATGCTGCTCACTCTGTAAAAATAGGGGAAAAAAATAACAAAGGCCAGATGTAGACCAGCTCTACAGCTTCCCTGCATATGTTTCTGTGCTCTGGGTTTGTTGGTGCATGAACAAAAATCAAGCCAGCTCAGGGCTTTTCCCCCTCCCTCACCTCACCCTCCCTCTTTAATTTAATTGTGACCTTCCACTTTTTTCCTCTAGAGAAGCTTGATATTACTTTGTAAAGGGCATTTTCACTCTTTAATTGAATAAGACAATCAGGCTGTGGCAGAAATTATTGCTCCCCACCTTGAAAATTAGTGCCTGGATTGGCCATTCAGATCGTTTAAACTGAATTGAGGACCCGGGGTCTGTGCTCATCCTGAAGTGTAAATTACAGGTCCTTTCCCTTGGAAGCTCCAAAGTAATTTAATTAAATAAGGAAGCACTGATGAAGGTCTTTGGATGATTACACAGCTTTGGAGAAGGACAGGACCCAGTGATTGTGGTTTTCCCTCTATTTTTGACAAGCAATTCCATCAGGGAGTTTTGGGGGACAGGGCAGCTTTCCTTTTACCCACTCTAGGATGCAGAGCTCCCCTAAGGTGGAAATGAGAACCAAAGTGGGAATTCCAGTGGAGTTTTAACCTGTCCTGGTGAAAGGAGACACTCAGGCATTGCCCAGGCTGCTCATGACTGACTCAGCTCCAAATTTTCCAGACTTGAGGTGTTAAAGGCTCACGAGTGCTTCAAATGGAGCAGGAGAACTCAGCAGGTGTTGAGGAGAAAATCCAAGTATTTAAAAGGCAGGAAATGGGAAATACTAAGCAGCTTTCAGACACCTTAATTAGAGATAACACCGCTCTTAATCTCAGAATTGAATTCATAGAAAATCAATTAGAACATTTAAAAAATTGAGATGAGATGCTAACGGGAAAAGATTAATGTATTGACAGTATTATCAAGACAAAGGAACTGTCAGAGGGTTTGTTCAGCAAGTTTAGTGCAGTTTGGAAAGCTGAAAAAGAGAGTTTACTTTGCAGTGGAAGTTGTAGGGAAGGAGATTAGCCATTCCTGTGGGAGACATTTGGAGAAAGAAGGATATTTCCATAACACACCCTGCAGTATCCAGGCTGCAGGAGATTGGAGATCTCCTGCCAGGCAATTCAGTCCAAAAATACTGAGGAGAAGCAAAAAACAGGGATTGATGTCCAGGAGGGGTCTGGGGTGGTCTGGATAGGCACAGTCTGTAGCTAAAAGGGCTTTAACCCCAAATTTTTTGGGACTTCCTTTATGTGAGAGAATCAAAAACAAACCCAAAATCTGGAAGTATGGGGCCTTCCAGAATTTGAGAGAATTTAAAAGATTCAATAGGCTTCATTTGTATTACCTGTGGTTATAACAGACCTAAATTCTCTGATTCAGGCACCAAATTCAGACCTAAATGGGGTCCCTAATTCATTAGAGCCAGAGCAAAGGAAGGTAACTAATTATCAGCTGATAACACAGGCAATACTGGAAATACTCACAGCAGATCATAGGCAGGAGATGCCTTGCAAAAGTGCTGAGCTTGTCCTTTGCACCCCAATTTCCCTGTGAGGAAATTCCTGCTGTGCTGCATCACTGCAGGACCAGCTCTGCTATTGCAACCTATCACAGGCAGTAAGAGACACAGGGAAAAAAAGGCAACAGAAGTGATCTATCACAATTTGACACAGGCACATGGAAATGTGAGGAATTGTATTGATTTGTCCTCGGGAGCGTGGCTAATTTGTAAGGAGCTCTTAACTCCTCGTGCCTTAACATTCATTGCACATTTCAATACCGAGTAATTACAATCATTATATTTGGGATTATGTAATGACAAAACATTTATGAGGGGGGGAAAAAAAATCAAAAGTTCAAGAAAGCATGAAATCACATTAATTCAGATGAGCTGTGGTAATTATGCAAGGTGATAAATTGGAGTTTCTCTAATTGTCTGTAACAATTTCATATATTAAAACACCCAAGTTTCCTTGGTTTCCTTGGAGAAGTTTTATTCTCCTTCTTCAGATGGGCTGGTTTGGAATGGATGAGTTTGGATGGAGTGGCCCTGAGGAGGTTCAGGAATTTCAAACACATGATTGGGAGGTTGAAATGAATGAGTTGCAGCTTGTGATTCAGTTTTTGTTCCTATCCAACATTTTTAAGAAGCAGTTCCCTAACCCCAGGAAAACTGACCTTTCACTTTGTTGTGTAGTTAAATCTGCTACTCTGCCACCTCTAAGGCAGTTTTATATTGAAAAAAACCAAACCAACCAAACAAACAAAAAACCCAGATGTGTGGACAATAAGAGGTAGGGAAATTAGAATAAATATATTAATGAGCAGTAGGAATCTGGGTGTTGCCCTGATCTAGTGGAAGGTGTCCCTGCCCATGGCAAGGGTTGGAACAGGATGAGCTTTAAGGCCCCTTCCAACCCAAAGCACTCTGGGATTTATGATTATGTCTATTATTATGAGCTTTAAAACATAAAGGAAAAAAATAATGTGTGGCTGAACCTATTAATTAACCTATTAATTAACACAAGTGCTTCAGCAGGAAAGATTTCTGTCACTTCCATTTGGTTTCTGCCTCCAGAGGCTATTTTTTTTTCAGGCAAACACCTCACCCAGCCTGGGTTTGCTTCTCTCACTGGCAGGTTTGTGCTCAGCAAAGTCACACCAATGGTCACCTTCATCCAACATTGATATTCTTCTCAACCTTTGGTGTTGTTCTGTTTAAAATCTGCCCAGAAGAGTTTCAGGCCATAAATCAGGGTAAAGGCAGGTTGGATGAGGCTTGGAGCACCCTGGGATAGTGGGAGGTGTCCCTGCCCATGGCAGGGCTGGAATGGGATGGGCTTTAAGATCCTTCCAACCCAAACCTTCTGTAATTCCATGATGACATCCTTGACCCCAGTGGGTAAAGTTGGGCTACACCAGGTGAAAAATACTCTGACCCTTTCCTTCTCCCCATCCCTCCCTTCATTGCCAGTGAGGAGCTGACAGCCTCCTCCACCTCAAGAATTCCTGCTCCCATGGTGGAACAGTGGTGGGGGGTTTTTTGTCTGGAGTCTCTTCTGCCTTCACTCAGAGCCAGGATTAACAAACACATGATGGAAATGGGTTTCTCGTGTTTGGGCTTGGTTGTTTATTAAATCTTATCAGAAGAACAGAAAGTTCAGTAGCAGTTCTAGGCACCTGCTAGAAGTGAAGAAAATGGAGACAGATCCAGCTGCTAAGGTCTCTTAAAGCTGAGCAGTCCAATAGAGAATTAACACCTCTATTATTTATACTTTTAACCCAAAAGCTAACTTCCCATGACCCTCAGTGTGACAGTAATTATCCAACCAGAAACTACTGCCTGAAACCATGAAGGAGAAGGAAGATGAAAACCAAAAGAGACACCACCCAAAATCCTCCACCTTGTCCCATACCTATCACTGTATTATAAAACCCTCAAATTTAAAACCTTTCACCATGTGAAATCACACACTTCTATTTCACTACACACCCGTGATTTTAACTCCATCACTCAGATTTGGAGCCTTCTCCAAGGGCTCAGGTCCAAAGCAGTGTTCTCTGGGGGGTCAGTGCCAGACGGCACAGAAAGCTCAAAAACCCCAGGTTTGTGGGATCCAACAGCATGGCAGAAAGCAGTGCCATTCCCTAACTCCACCCCACACAATGCCATATGTTTGGGGTGCTGTGAGCTCAGCCCCTCCTCGCTCAGCTCTGCCACATTCCCAGCCAGAGACGAGGCTGTGGCACAGGCAGCTGAGTCCATGCCTTCCCTCTCTTCCCTGGGAAGGATCACTTGTGCATCTGAGCGTCTTGCCTGGCCTCTGTGACCTCATTATCACATCCAACTGATTAATCGTGCTCTACCAAGAGCAGTCTGTCAACATGCACAGATCCGGGGGAAAAAAAAGTGACTTTTTTGTTAGAACTCGCAGCTGAGAGAGCAATGGAGTGTGAGGGAACTCGTTGTTCTTCAAGTGAGATAAATACAGACAAAGAATGAAAGGAATTATGTAGGAACTAGGTGATAATTTATTTATAGATCTCTGCAGAAACACTGAAGTTAGCAAATATACCATCTGTTAAATAGTCATCTTATTCCTAAGTGCATATTAGCAGTCTAAATGTGTGCCAAACACCTGATCTTAGCCTTCTTAGTTGATACTCTTTTTGACAAGCAACATTCTGCTTTATTAGGTTATGTCATGTTACGTTATAGAGCTGTGCTAGGGAACAGGAGCTGCAAGAACACAGTGCTTGTGCTCTCTCGGTGTAAATGAACACCCAGGGCAAGCACAAGGGGTTTTGACAGCAGCCAGAATTTCAGAATAATAAGAACAAAGTGGAATATCTGTATTTGTATCCTCAGGTAACTTTTTTCTTCTTTATATATATATATATATATATATATATATCTATACACTTAACACATTTCAAATTGTGATAAATCATTGAAGATACAACCCCATAGATTGGGAAATAGGTGGAGAAATCTTGGTGGCAAAGACAAACATTGTTTCTGAGGGTCCACCTCCTCCCTCCGTCATCCACCTGGACTGCAAAGCAGAAGTAAATTATTTTATAGCTTATTATTGAACCTATTTGAATGAAGTGTCACAATATTCCATGGGAGATGCTGCCTGCCTGGAGGAAGAGTCCAATAAAGATGAAAACAGAAGCAACATCAACTCTATTAATGAATTCTCTTTATCTATTTTGCCTTGCTTTGCTTTTTCAGATGTTTGGGGTTCTTTTGTTCTTCAATGATTCTTTTACAGAGAGAGGCACAAAATAAATTCACTTTGTACAGTTATCTATCAAAATCAATCACAGCAAAAGATCATTTCTGGTTTGGCCTGTGAAATTCTGGGGAGCTGGGGGTTTCTAAAGGATGCAGAGTGATGAAGATCTCAGAGTTAAGCAGTGGACTGGATTCTTTAAAGAAAATGTCTTTTCCTAAAGGTCTTTAAAAATTGGGTTAAATAAGGACATTGCATATTTGTCCCTGTCATGGGTGAGATGAAGAGATTAAATGATGATTTATGTGCTTCCACAGCTGTTTTGGTTTTTGGTTTTTTTTTTTTTTTTTTTAATATCTATGATTAATAAGCATAAAGGGATGGAAGTCTCCTCTCCCACATTGGAAAAATCTGAGTTGCTTTGTATAACAAAACTACAAACACCATGAAAGAGCCCAAGGTTGAAAAGTGGAGATTGAAAAGGCACAGCCAACTTCTTCCCCAATGGATTCAACTGAAAAGGAATGGGTTTAGATGGGATATTGGGAAAAAAAAATAAAAATTGTTCCCTGGATCCCTGGAAGTGCCCAAGGTTGGACAGGGCTTGGAGCAGCCAGGGACAGTGGGAGGTGTCTCAGGGGTGGGGCTGGATGAGTTTCAAGGTCCCTCCCAACCCAAACCATTCCATAATTCCATTATACAATCAAAAATGGTCCTGCCCCCTATACAACAGTGCATCCCTAAGAGATCTCATCCTCCTGCTTTTAATTATTCAAGTCAGGGACACTCGTCAGGGTTTTAATGGAGGGACACGGACAGGTGACACAGCACCTAAAATGAGAGTAAAACTGATAACATGACATATTGTGTCATTAAACTAAAAATTGCTACTAGCAGCTCATTACTTCCCAAAATCCATTCCCATTTCAGAGCGAGGTATTACACAGTTAATTCTCAATTGTCTCCTGCTTCCTTTAGTTTTTCTCCGTCCTTTTCTCGGATGTCTCATAACAACTGAAATTTTGTTCTCAGCAAAAAAAATTAAAATAAAATAAAATAAAATAAAATAGGGCTGATTTCCCACAGTGAAAATATTGGGAGGAATTACTTAGACTGCACAGATTTTCCATACTGGCCCACAGATTTTGGGAGGGTTGAAGTATTTAAGTTATTTTTAAGTAGAAGAAATTGCAATTTGTTTTGTATTAGCAGCAGGGAAAGAGATAGGAAAGGGATCTGTGATAATTTATGTTGTTAGTGCCTGAATCCTAAAAAAATCTGCATTTTTACACCTTTCTATTTTTTTTAAAATTAATATTATAAATATGAGAATTTGAGGGTCTTTTTTCCCCTTGTCCCAGGGCACAAAGCCTCAGTCCAGGTGCCCCAAGCAAATCTTGACAGGAATTCCAGGGACCACTTTTCCACACAAATATTCGTTGCTGGCCTTTTTCTTCTCAGAAAATTTCTCAGAAAGAAAGAAAATGTGGTAAATTTTCTCAGACAGAATTTTCAAAATGACTAAATAGATCCACAAATTCAGAGACTGGACTAAGTATGAAGCCAAACTCTAATTAATAATATTACACCCATCCATTATTTTGTCTTTTATTTACAATTACAGCATGGAATACAACTAATTTTTTTTTTTCTATTTTTCTTGGCCTTTCTTGTATTTTTTTCCCCCCCTTGGACTACCCATAATCCAAGGCAGAGCTGTAGCCAGCAGGCAATTAAAAGAACATCAGAGTTTAAAACCCTTTCCCCGTGTATTGACAGGCCCCATCTATTGTGCTATGACAGCACGAGGAGGTGCTACAGGTGCTTAATTCAATCCAGCCCCCTCTGAGCAGACAATATCTTCATAGGAGACCAATATCCAGGAGATGAAGAGGAGGAAAAGAAAAATTAACTGTGTAAAGTTCAGCTAAGGGGGAGAAAATTGATATATTGACATAAATAGCTGAGGCTGTACAGGTAGTAATCGTTATTGCTCTGACCAACGAGGGCTGTTTCTCTCTATTGAACTCTGGCTCAGGTTGGTGTTCAGCTGATGAAAAATGGAACAATTGTTTGAAACAAGAATCTGCAGCAAGGTAAATAAAATGAGCTTAGGGCAGGCAGTTTACAGCTCTGTGGTATAAAGAGGTTTAAGAGGAAGCTGATATTTATCGAATTAAAGCATATTTTGAATGTGCTTTGAGCAATCATTTCCCAAATGGCTCTTAGAAAGTGGGAAGGCTTCTCATTAGGATGAGAGCTAGATCAAAAAGTAAATAATGGTTTTTTTAAAGCACATCTATTGTGTCATGTTTTGTAATTGAATTAACAGGAATCAGGCTGATAATTCTTCAACATCTCAGTGAAACATGAGGAAGCAGCAGATTGAGTGTCTAAAAAATAGACATTAAGGGCCATAAAAATCACTTGTGGGAGATGGGCATGGGCAGGAGATTTCCCACTGAAAGTCCCCTCTTCCTCCCCTTTAAAACCAGTACTAAAGCTCACAGCAAGTGAAACATATCCAAGCACTGCAGCCAGTTTAGGCCAGACCAGAATCTTAAAGAAAACAACATATTTTTATCATCATTTAAACCTACACTCTGTGGGAGTCCTGCTGATCTTTAATTATCACTTGTATATATAGAACACAGCTGTTCTCTATTTCTATAGAAAAGGAAACACTACAAAATGCATTTTTAATTTTTTTTTCCCCCCAACTCATGTAGATTAAGCCTTGCAAGTTCCAAAAATATGATGCTGGAAAAAGTTGTGGAATAATAGACTGGCTTTGCAAATAGAAACTGTAAACACAAATTCCCAGAGTTGCAGTAGAACTACTGTAGGAATAAATATTTTGTGAATGCCAAAGGTCTCAGTAATGGTTGGACTGGATGATCTGGGAGATCTTTTCCAACCTTAATGATCCTGTAATTCCATGATATCAGCTTGGACCTGCTATTTTTT
The DNA here is from genome assembly GCA_037013685.1 of Acridotheres tristis. Taxonomy (NCBI): domain Eukaryota; kingdom Metazoa; phylum Chordata; class Aves; order Passeriformes; family Sturnidae; genus Acridotheres; species Acridotheres tristis. Next base: position 2,404,714 of record CM072899.1, on the reverse strand, counting down.
GCACACAGTTTCTCAATAAAATTAAACTCTGCCGCCCAATGCGTGACTGCTCTTGAGTTAACAAGCTGGATAAATCGGGATGCAGTTAGGAATCAATCTGATAATAATAATATGGATAATAACCCGCCCTTGTTTTCTCCTTCTCCCTCAAGACCTGGAAAACTTCGAGACGAGACCGAGGAGCCCGGTGTCAGTGAGAGAGGGACAGGGAGTGGTCCTGCTCTGTGGAGCTCCCCCCCACCACGGAGGTACGATGGGGGACAGCCTGGGCAGCCTCAGGAGAAGCAGAATTCCCTGGAATTTGCTCCTGCATCCATTACCTGGGTTTGCAACAAATTTGGATTTTGTTTCTCCAAAAAGACGCAGAGGTCATGCTTTTTTAGGGCGGTTTTTTTATTATTGTTTTGTTAGGGAGTAGAAGCTGCCATTCCAAGGGCAGCATGGAGGTCTCCAAGACTCTCTGCTGGCATTCCTGGTTCTCCCAGGGCCTTGGTCCTCATGGAATGGCAGAAGAGAAGCCCTCAGCAATTCTTCCCACACCAAAACTACTCCAGGTCTGCATGGAATGGCTCCTTTCCCTTTCAGTGCTTGCTGCTGCAGTGTCCTCATTTGAATCCTGCATCAGACACCTTGGATTTGTCATGGAGGTTCAGCTTCTGCTCCTGAATCCCCGATTTTATTCCTTCCTGATAATCAGAGAATAATTTAGATTGGAAGGGGCTTCTGGGGAGGTGACGTGCCTGATTAAAGGAGGGCCTAGATCAGCTTTCATAGTAATTGTCAGAGCTTCAGATGTGGAATGAAAAGGAGTTTTCTGATTAATTATTTGGGGATGCTCACCATAACACCTTGGAGATCTTCCTTTCTGTGGGGGAGTAAATCCAGGTGAAAATTTCACCCAAGTAAAGCAAGTATTTATTAATAGAGGGGAAATATCAATGACATAGTTTCCAAATTTCTTGTTCTGGACTTAAAGAATGAGCAGTTCTTGGATGACTCACATCCTGCTTTTGGCAGCAGTGACCACACATCCACAGGAGCTGCAGTTTTCCTGCTCCCAGCAATCCTCAATCCTTCTTAAAGAAACAGAGTTATAAGCCAAACCCCCAGGAGAAGGCAAATAGTGCTGTAGAAAGAGGATGCAGTGTTTCAGAGAGGGAGGAAAACCCATCAATCAACAGGAGCCCCTCCAGTCCTTTAGAGAGGAAGTGTCAGTTCACTGGGTGTTTACAGCCATATGAAAGGAGGATATAATCAAGGAGACAAAGTGAAACCTGGTCCTTAAGGGCACAAAAGGCTTCAAAGAGTTCCTCAAATGTATCAGTGGGACAGGCAGAAAGACAACACATCCATCCTGGAGCCAGTGAACTATCTATTTCCCTCCTGCTGCAGGGTAAAATTATGATTTGACAAATAGGAAGGAGGAGAAGAAAACATTCAGAACAAATAAATAGTTACCAGGTGAGTTCCCCCCAGATTAATTGAAGTGACAAAATGGAATCCACGAGCAAAAGCCTTTCCCAGAGTGTCCCTGCAGCTGGGGCTGGGAACAGGCCTGGGAAATCCATTCCCTGCAATAACAAGTCCCCAGAGAACAGAGCCCGAGTCCTTTTGTCATCCCTAAGCACCCTGTTTAGGATCCAAAATTATGTACCACGGGTATGAAGCACATGGTGTGAGCCCTGATAAGTCAGAGGCTATTTCAAAATGCTTGGGAAGTTGTTTTTGTTGGAAAGGATTGTATATTTAGGTCTCTTTTTTTAATTGAAACCCTTGCCTCCACCTCACAATACCTACAGGAGGAAGGATTACAAACTGTGCTTCCAGCTCACATTACAGGAGTTCTGTGCAGCACTTTAAATGTGTCAGGAATTAGAGAGATGTCAAGGAATTTGGAAGATAAGCCCTACCAGCAGGGAAAGGGTTGCCTTTCCTGTGATGTAATGACTTGAAGGAGGACAGGAACCCTCTGTACAGCAGCTGTTTGAAGCAGCTGCTATTAATATAGGAAATTTGAAATAGGAAGCACTGGGTAAAACCTCCTGCCAACCTCTAAAAGTCAGGATAACAATAGAAGAAGAGGACTAGAAATAATAGAATGGAAAACAAGGAGGGTTCATTAATTCAATTCCTCCCATGTAACATCAAGAAGATGGAACGAGAGCTGCAGAAGAGTTTCTACCACCCATGGTCTCTAGGGAATGTCTCACTTCTCTTTCTACCCCTCACATTGCCAAGTTTATCTGGTCCTGCACCACAGCACTGGAGTTAAAACTGCTCACAGAAAACTCTGTAGAGCTCATCAGGATATTCACCTGCTTATCAGACAGCAAAAGTGTTGGTCCATAGTCAAAAATATTTAAAATGTTTAAAGCTCAATTGGAATAAAACTTAATTTTCCACTACAGTTGACAGGGAAAGATGTGCTGCTTCTTTTTTTCGTGTGCTGGTTTCTTAACTGAGAGCACTGCTAACCTATTTTTGTACAAGAGGAAGGAGTGATCCACTTAAATAGAGGACAAAAATATATTAGTCAGCTATAAACCAAAAACAAACAAACAACCCCACCAAGCAAACAAACAAATGCACAAAAAGGCTGCTCCAGCACTTTTCACATAAGCTTTAAACCATCTCAGAAAACAAAAAGAGAATTCCCTATTGCTGTGAACTAATATTAGGACTTTCAGGACTGATCAAACACAACCATGAAAGGAAAAAATACCCACACAAGTTTATATCTTGGATCAATTAGGACATTAAAAAATTACAGTTAACAGACAAAAAATATAAATCACAGCCTGTAATCAGTTTTTAAAGCAAGATCAGGGCTCCCAGGGTTACCTGAGCCACCCCAAACCCTTTATTCCCTCAGCCCGCCCCTGCTCGCTAATTTCTGCCCGGGTGTCTCTGTTGTTATTTATGAGGCTCATTAGCACACCTTGCAAAGTTCAGCTCTGCCATCCCTCTGCTTGTCAGCGAGGCTCGGCAGGGCAGGGGGGACCAGGTGAGCTGCATTTTCTCCTCATCCCATCTCTGCTTCCAGCTCTTCAGGTCAGCCTTTTCCCCCTGTGTAATCAACGTACAGTAATATTTTACTGGTGGAAAAAAAAGCAGTTTATTGAGAGCTCTGAGGTAGGGAAAGGCATGGAGGGAGGAAGTTGGAAGAAGCTTTAATTTCTGTAGCTACACATGAGCTTGACCTGCCTGTGCTTAAGAAGCTGCTGCCTAAATGGTAATACTTGACACAAGACTATGGGTGGACTGTTGCTCATTTATTTCCTTAGAAGTGAAGCCTGATCTAAAGCCTGTTTCCTCCGAGCTGGCTCCCTGCAGAGCTTTAAGGAAGTTGCTAATCTTGTTAAGAGCAGCAGGATCACTGTGCATTTGCATTTATTTATGTGCAAGAGCTGCCAGGGCTGGGGGAGGCTCTGGGCTTTCCTCTGTGCTGACATTGCTGTAGGGAGGCTGACTAAAACCCCAAAACACTCCTAAGGATGTAGGAGCCCTGTGGACCTGCTTTAGGGGGGTAAAAATTCCTAATTCCCAGCCTGCAGAAGGCTGGGGAAGGAGGTGAACAGTGAAACTGGGTGTGTGCAGAGGATGGGATGAGATGATCTTTGATTTCTGCATTTTCTATTAAACGCTGCACTTGGGAAAGTGCACGATCAGAAAGGGAGGGTTTGAAGTGTCTGTCCCTTTATAGAACCCAGTCATGGGCTGGGAGTCCCTTTCTCTCTGCTCCTGTGAATCTTTAATCCAGAGGGAGGGAGAGTCCCCTCGCTGAGCCCAGCAGCATTGCTTCGGATTTGCTTGAACTGAAATATTGAATTCCCCAGATCAGGATACCAGCAATGATTATCAGCTGCTCCTCTTGCCCAGCCAAGTTCTGAAGGAAAACTCTCAGGACTGGCAGAGGTGGGAGATGCTCTCCAGCCTGGCCAAGCTCAGGAATTGCCCACCTGGGAGGTGAGGTGGATTAACCAGCTTTTGGGGTCTCTGGGCTGAGGAGGGACACTCACACCACAATCACTTCCCTTGGATTAAAAAAAAAAACCCAAACAAACACACCCTAATATGGCAGCACTGTAAAATAACTCTGCTCTGCCAGAAAAAATGAGAGCAAAGGGCTTTTTTCTCCTTTTTTTGGCTCATTCAGTGGATCTGCTCATCTGATTTATTCCAAATGACCCAAAACAGAAGATTTTATAGCATAGTTCTGGATTTTCTACTCTATTACCTGTTGCTGCAGCAACTTTCCAATAAAAGATACTGAGTAATGGAATAGGTATTATGCCTTAAAAGCATGAAAAAAAAGTTCAATCTCCAAAGTTTGGCTCCTTCCTCTTGAGATTTCATCCAACTCCCACTGAAGTTAATTAAAATTAGGGTTTTCTACAGAGTTTAGTGGAGCTGAATTAGGCTCTAGGCAAGGATGGCCTGCAGATGGGTGATGATGAACCTGCAGTTAGGGGAGGAGGAGTTTTTATATCCCTCATACTGGGGGAAAAAGGGATTTAAATATGACTAAGAGAGGCCTGTGCTTGTTCCCAGTTAATGGGAAAATTCATCAATAGTCCCTGAAGCAATGGTGGGGAGCAGACAGGGGGAAACTTCAGAAAATGAAGTCAGCTGGAGCCCCCTGAGAACAGAAATCAGGACAGAAAAGGTCTGGTTCTCTTTTAGTGATTAATTAATTCATAGATTGACCTCCTGAAGAATGCCTGTGCAGCACAAAATTGGCTTTAATAGAGTTTTATTTTATTCTGTCTTATTTCTGAGAAGAACTCTGTCTTTATTCTGAGAATTCAGCTGCATCACCTGCTCCCACGGCTGGAGCCTGGGTTTTGGTTCTATGCCATAAAATATTTTAAAGATCTTTCCTGGGAATCCTTTTGGAGTCTTGGCAGGTACAGGGATGCCTTTAGAGGGGGTCAGGGCTTTCTTCAGCTCTGTAATTGCCACCACCAGAATTTTGGCATAGAAATTCCAAACAGGCTTTTCCCTGTTACTAGTTCTTAAAACTATTTCCAGATTATTTTAGATACACTGTCCAGGCATGGAAATCTGAGCATCCAAATGTCAGCTTCAAGCACTCAGAGAGGTTTTATTATCCAGAGGTGCCTTTGTGCAGGTCTGAGTAAGGAGGGAGGCAAGAATTCCAGCTGGCAGGAAAAGCACATTGGGGTACCAGCCCTCAGGGTTTTTGGAAATTGAGGAGAGGGGAGATCCAAGGTATTTCTTCCACAGAAATGTGGACGACATTTAATTGAACATAGATTAAAATACTTGCCTTGCAAATCTTCAGCGTTTTCTGTAGAGTCCCCATCTTGCAGCTCAGAGACCTTCAAAAAATGAGTTGAAATCAGGATTTTGCACACTTTGGTCTGCTTGCTCAGACAGTCTGCAGTCAGCAAAACGTGTGCCTGAGACAGGGAAACAGTCTGCAAGACAGATCACGTCATGGCTGCATCCCTTATTTCTGATCCTTCCCGTAGGAAAACCCCTCCATGCCCAGATTTTCCTCAGGAAATAGATCCTTTAAGGCACCTCAAAGTCCATGGGCAGGTGAATGTGCCAACGTGGGGTTTAACCTCGTGGGTGAGCACATGGACCTGCACACACCTCGTGGAACACTGAGAATTAATTGCTGCATGTCCCAGGTTTACTGCAGAGCACGGGAAAGTTTCTCTTTCTCTGCAGGAAAACGGAGCCTGTTGCAGGATTTAGCCAAGTATAGAAAGTGTCATTGATTGCTCCCTGGAGATGCATCATTTCTAATGAGAGTCCTAAAATGCTGGAAGCTGATAACATAAAACTCCACAAAACTACTGGAGTTTGCAGACTTATTACCATACTGCTCCCAAGCTGGAGCTGAGGGGGGAAAGCAACGTAAATAATCTTTTTGGAATGGGGTTGTTGATGGGGGAAATGTGTAAAAATGAAGCTGTTGGCAGAACACTGTTAGCTTATGAATTATGCATTTAATTAAGAGGAGCTAAACTGGTAGATTTGGGAAGTTTCTGATTTACTGTGGCTTGTAAAAGACGGGGTTTGAGTCCTGCTCCTGCTGTTGGGTGTGGAGCAGCTGCAGAGAGGGGCTGGCAGGACACCCTGGGTGACCCCACACTGGGGGATCAGCTCTGAACCTGCTCCTCAGTGACCAAGGCTTGGTCCAAAAGCCTTTCCCAAAACCAGGGAATGGTAAACTCACAAGGATATCTGCTTTTCCAGGGTGGGCTGGTCAAATCAATCAGTTTTAAGTTGCCTGGTCTTACAGATGTACATTATGAAGATTTGCATTGTGGAGCATCCATGTGGGAAAAGGGGGCAGAAAAGGGGCAGGAAGTGAGAATGGGGCAAGAAATATGGAAGATAAGGAGATGTTCATTATCAAATGTGCAACAGGATCTAATTTTAAGTTGTCTCCAAAATGCTTTTGTGCAGCTCAGCTCACCCCTCCATGAAAATCCAGTGATCAAGCTGCATGGGACCAGTTTAATTTTCCCATATTGAGAGTGAAGAAAGGATCTGTAGCTCTGAGCAGCGATTTGCCCTCTGGATTTTCAGAGGGAAAGTGCCACGAACAGAAATTATTTCCTAAAGCAGTTTTCCCACAGCATTGCAGCACTGCCATTCCTGCCTGGGAGCAGGGAAATGAGAAGTAGCAGGGGACAGAAACTGCTGAGACCTCCTGAAGTGGCTTGAAATGAGTTGAAAACTTGAGCAATGCTTGTCCTGTGTTAATTTGTGCCTCCCCAGTGGTTTTCCCTGCAGTGGTTTGGTTCTCCCTCGTTGTTCCAGCCGGGGAGCTGGTGTTGCTGTAGAGGTGGACACAACATATGAATAGACACACTACATTTCACAAGGCTCAAATCTGTTTATTACAACAGCTAGCTGCCTTTTATTGTAACCAATGAATGAAGTGTATGGAGGGAATAAATCAACAGAACGTTCATTGGTGTAAGGGCATCTCCACCCCTGTTTTACCCAAGATTTTTCTAAAAATACTTTTCCCAGCTGCAGGTTTTCCTTCCTGCTTATCTCCTTCTCCTCTTCTTGCTCTCCAGGCCAACGGCCTCGATAAGATTCCTTTCAGAAATAACCCCTGTTCATTAACCCTTTCTGGCCCACAGCCCAGCTGTGAGTGCTCTGCCCAGGCGGGTTCCTCTGGCAGGGATGTGTGACGCGTGTCTGGTGTTTTCCAGGCTTGTCCTACACGTGGATCTTCAACAATACCACCTTGGATCTGCAGGAGGACAGGAGGCGCTTCGTCTCCCAGGCGACAGGGAACCTGTACCTGGCCAAGGTGGAGCCGTGGGATGTTGGGAATTACACGTGTGCCGTGAGCAGCGCCCAGGCACGGCGCCACGTCTGGGGGCCTCCCACTGCCCTCACCCTCCGAGGGGATGGTGAGTCCAGAGCAGGGCTGGGCTGCCTCTAAACACCCGACTGCTCCTGCTCCAGAGCTTGGGGATTCAGCCCCATGGAGGGAAAAGTCCCCCCGTGAAGGTTGTGCAGCAGGACACGGCCCCACAGTGATGATGCTTTTTGGGGCTACCTAAAACCAGACAGAATTAAGGGAATAAAAAGCTGTTATATTTATTGAAGAAACAAGGTACATTTTGGGTAGACAAAGCCCCCCAGGGGCTGCACCCAAAATGGATCATGTGTTTTCACACTTTGATAAGTTTGGTCCATTTGCATATTGGGGGTTAATCTTCCAATTACAGCTCCAGGTAATGAAGTCATTTACCCCAAGTTTGCTCCCCCCAACTCACTTTTGTTTCCATCCCTGGGGGCCTGAGGCAGTGAGGTGTCCTTGATTCCCAGCCTGGAGAGGAATTGTTGTGTCTGCCCCAAATGGGAGAGCAGCAGCCAGCGCTGGATATGGAGTTTGGAGTTACACACTAAAGAACTGCAGGATTACACATAGATGGAAAATATAAAAGCTGAAACCCTAAGGCATCAGTGACGTTTGAGCTGTCAGGGACAGGGGTGAGGAGATGAACGTGCAAAGAAAGTTCTCAATGTCACTGAAAAACAAGAGAACGTGGCACGTTAATATTTCCCACCTCGTGCCCGTGTTGAGGTTTAAATCCAACAAATCTCTCTAAATTTGTCATCTAAGTATAGCTCAAATATCAAATCCAGAGAGCTGCTTCAAATCGAGTTGCCGAGGTGAGAAACTCCCCTGCTCATGTACAAACGCCTTCCTGGCAACATTTGTAATTAAATGTTCATAGAGAAAAGTACAGACCTGGAAATGTGTACACAAAGTTTGTTTTGTGAGTTTGCCCACCTAAATTTCAATATTCTCGTGCTGTTTGCAAAGCAGTGGCGACAGTCAGTGACAAAAGTCTGTGCAGAGTTGGATTTGGAGGATAAACAGAACTCAGCTGTGCATTATGGAATGATACTGTCACTGCGAGCCTGTGCTGCTCAATCACATCAGCAGATCACGCAGGGCAAAGCTGCACTTCCTCAGCTCCAAAGTTAATAATTTGGCACCAACTCCTATTGCAAATGCTTAAGATCTTTTCTGATTCCTTTTTTTTTTTCCCTTCTCATCGTGCTATTCCTGTTCTCAGACTCCTTCTATCAGTGCATTTCTCTTCTCCCATTTACTCTGGTGGCCTCTGGATTGGCTCCAGTGCTGGCAGCTTCTGAGGCAACAGTGGAAGCTGCATGTGCAATATTATCCAGATGCCTGCTAAATATAAAACAAGAATTGGTTCATTTTCTGTGTGGGATCTGGGCAAATCAGGAAAATACCTGATTTATGTTCATTCCTATGGTTGGAATTGGTTTCACTGTCAGGCACATGAAAGATATTTAAGAAGTTCAGCTAAAAGTTTCGTTTCCTAAATCCATCCCAAACCTGCTGCAAAATTAAATGCCCTAAATTAATACTGGATTATCTGTGACTTATCAGATGTTCAGCCAGATTTTCAAATATGATAATTCCATCTAATTACATCGGCCTTCCTCAAGTCTGCAACTCACATTTGGATGTTTTAAAGACATTTTAAGAGTTTTGCAAGCAGTTTGGACTTGGGATTTTCTAATTTTTTTTTTTTTTTTTGTACATAGGATCAACGCAGTGTCCTGAGAGTGACTAGTGGCAAAAACATTGCTTGATAAGAGGTGTGAACCCAAAATTATCTCAAAAAAAGCTTGGTGCACAGCAGACTTGTAATGTAAAACTTGTATAAAGTCACGCTCTTCATCTCCTGAATGCAGGGAATGGAGAGATTTCACAGAATTTTCAGCACAGGGCTGAACTCCACCCAGGAGGTCAAACCTGCTCCACCGTGTGCCGCTCACTGGGTGGAACATGAGGCTCTGAAATGATTCATGCCACCCTTCCTTCCACCCTGAAGTTGTGTTGGAGGAGGAGGTCTGGGGCTCAGCTGGACTGAGCTGTTTTGATGTTCCACAGGTGTGATGGGGGAGTATGAGCCCAAGATCGAGGTGCGTTTTCCAGAAACAACCTACGCAGCGAGGGGCTCCTCTGTCAGACTGGAATGCTTTGCCCTGGGAAAGTAAGAGCTTTGTTTGTGTTAAATGTGGGGGTTTGACACTGCTCCTTTCAGTGTTAGAATAATAATAATAATAATTCCTGTTAGAATTATTCTGGTCAGCACAGGATTTGTGAATCTTATGGCTTTTTCTGACCTTGCTGGGATTGTTTCTGTGCCATGTGTTGCCAAGGAAATGAGACAGAACACTGTGCTCTAACTGAAGCTCACTTGGGTGCAGCTCGAAGCAGGGGGAGGGAATGTGGGAAGAGGAGGGAAAACTGGAACAAAGATTTTCTTTCTTGAGAGTAGTTTTGACTCCGAGATGGGACCTGACTCCAGGTGACAGTGCTCAGTGTAACTGCACACTCACACCTGACAGATACCACAACAGGAATGAGGGTTTTTTTGCTTGTGTGACATCATGGAATCACAGACTGGGTTGGGTTGGAAGGGACCCTAAAGCTCAACCAGTTCATCAAGTTTCAACCCCCTGCCCTCAGCAAGAACACCTTCCACTGTCCCAGGTGTCTCCAAGCCCTGTCCAAGCTGGCCCTGGGCACTGCCAGGGATCCAGGGGCAACCACAGCCACTCTGGGCACCCTGTGCCAGCCCTGCCCACCCTCCCAGGGAACAATTCCAGCCCAAAATCCCATCTAACCCTGCTCTCTGTCAGTTTGAAGCCATTCCCCGTGTCCTGTCCCTCCATCCCTTTGGAATTGTCTCTCTCCATCTTTCCTGCAGCTCCTTCAGGCTCTGCAACACTGAGCTCACCCCAAATCTTCTCCTCTCCAGCCTGAACAATCCCAGCCTTTCCTCCCAGCAGAGCTGCTCCATCCTCTGCTCATCCTGGAGCCTCCCCTGGGCTCTCTCATGGCTAAAAATCAAACACAGGGAGTCAGGTTATGTTTGAAGAGCAATGAGGGATGGATCTCCTCCTGTCACCAAAGCGATGCTGAGGAGCCCTGGGAAGATCCAGCAGCATCCCTTCCTTCCAAAAATCCATTTCCTGCATTTTTCTGTGTTTTCTTGCACTGCTGTGCCTGTCCCCAGCTGCAGTGGTGGCTCAGGCAGCTGCTCTGCATTCAGGGAGCAGCCGAGGGACTGAATCACTGTAACCAGCCCACAAACCCCAGTCCTTCCAATGAGCATCATTTTCCCTGGAAAAGCCCAAATAACCCTTAGATTGTTGACCTCTATTTAGTTGAAGTTCACTTTGACAATCCATTTTAAGGCTGTAAGCTTTTAAAGTGTTTAGAGCTTTCCCAGAGGTTAAAAGCCTGACTTGCAGACAGCACAAATTAATCAAATGTTCCACTGGAACCTATGCTGGCAAGTAGAAAAATAAAGCAAATAAAAAGTTAATAAGATTGAAATGGCCTTGCCTTTCAGATGAGATTTCTATACAAACTAATACTAGAGCTAATTTTTATTAAAGGTATATGCACTTTTTTTGGCCCAAAAGCAGTACCAGACTACAGCAGTCTTGGTAAAGCTGATTTTTTTTCCCAAATACTGTCAAGCCACTTCTCTTTAAATACCTCTTTAATTGTGTGCTAGTTCGTGCAGGCTTTACATTTCAAGTTGTCATTTCTCATTCCATCTGTTGCATGGGAAGCATGGAACAATGATAGAGAAAAATCAGGAAATTAGCTGTACAAAGCACTGACATCTTAGTGAAGGGGTAGAGATGGGTCATGTAGATGTGATGAACAGATTTTGCCATTTTAAGAACATTTTAAGGAGAAAAGAGGGGACTGAAAGGACATATGGATAATGATATCCCTCGGGGAGACCCTTCTATGCAGTGCTCAGGAATGCCTGAGAGGGTTAATGCAGCTTTAATGTAAATTTTCTCCTTCACGTGCAGGCCTGCAGCTGAAAGCAGTGCTGCCAGATTGCCCTGGAGTTATCCTGCCTAAATACCAGGGATCCACGGGCCAAAATCCATTTTCCACAAACTCTCAGATATCACAATGTGCACCCTGTGTTGGAGGTGATGGTTGGGAGCGGAGGCTCTTGCAGAGTGATACTGGAGAATTTCTCAGAATTTCTCCTCTTAAATGTTATTTTCACATGCTCAATGTCTCGTACAGAACTGCACAGGTTTCAGTCTGTGTTTTTGGGTTTTTTGGGTTTTTTTCACCCTAAACAGAACTCTAAACCACCTTTTCACCAACATGTCCATCAGCGACAAAAACTTTATTTCAGAGCTGGCACTTAGATGTGAATAAAGCAAGCAAAACAGATTGCAGGTGAAACACTCTTAACTTATTAGATAAGGCCAGATTTCTGGAGGCACGCAGGTGATTAGTGGCATTGTGAGAAGCTGGAAGTTTCCTGCCTCCAACTGTTTACAATTGCAGGCAGAACCATCTAAATGCGGCAGCGTGGCCGCCTGCACCTCCAGATTCCCAAATTCCACTAAAACCCTGGCCCCTGCTATTGTCTGTTTATGTTAAAATCAATTCAGCCCAGCGTTTGTTGAGCTGTACCTCTGATCTGCCACAAGCACCGGTGGTGATTATCTCGCTCGGATTTCAGAACTGCTTTCCCATTATCCATAATTTTCTATATTCACACTGTTAGGCCGCTGGTACCTGGGCACTGTGAATAACAGAAATCTTTCACGCTGGAGGCAGATCATAGGCAACCCGCTGGGGTTTTGGTCTGCAAAAGTCTTAAATGAAAGTAGTTTTGTGGTATTTAGAGAAATGGCATCTCTTTTTTTCTGCGTGGAACAGCAAATCACACCAATTGGGCCTCGATCAAAAGGCACTTCCACAGTTCAAACAGCTACTCATGGCTGAGTTTAAAACTCGGTTTAAAACATCTTAAAGACGCCTTTTTTTACCAAGGGGAGCTCAAAGTCACCCAAAATGTGCTCCTGTGGGGCACCCTGGGGTAGGGACATTCCACATAGATCTGTTCCAAAGCTGTTTTTGCATGCTACATTAAAATATCACTAACGATTTTTACAAATCATCTACCAGTCCGAGAAATTCTCCTTGCTTTAAGGAAAATAAGGGGTTAAATAAGAATTTCTCCCTGCAAAGAGAGCTTGGAGGGATGGATCCCGAATGGACAAAGGATCTTGAGCCAGTCCTTGACTTTGAACCTTATTTTATGGAGCAGACATCACAAATGGAAGATTTTGAAAAGCAAATTTGTGCTAACTGTGATGGAAATATAAGGTAAAGTGCAGCTCTCTGATGAATATAAACAGGCAAAAAGCTGCACCTTTTACTCAATCCTTTGAAAGAGGGAAAACTGAAATATGAAATAGTGGCTCCACTATTTCAAATCCTGCAGCTTGTGGCAGTTTAATAGAAGAGATGAGACTTTGTGTTCTGCACCAATATTCATTATGATGACAGTATTTAATATTATGCCAGGATTAAAAGTCCTGGTTTGGATCAAGCTCTATTAATCATGCCATATATCCAAATTATTGTTCCCTGTCTTTCAGGGGATTGAGCACCATGGAAAGAATTATGTTCAGTTGAGTTACACTGTGCTGCTTTCTGTAGATTTCTCTCAAAATAACTTTTTTTTTTCTTTTTTTTTCCTTTTTCTGTTGCACAAATAAGAATAATCCCTGGAATGAAAACAAGCAAAGTAGTTTCCATGTCTGCTGCACATATTTATTAAATTCTATCTGTGGTTTATATTTTTCTTCATTCCCTTCTCAAAGAAAGGGAAATAATCAGTTCACAATCCCTGCAGATGGGCTGTTGCCAGCTGAGGTTGTAAAAAGCATATGTGAATAACATAAAACAGGATTTCTTTCACCCCAGAATATTCATTTTTCATGGGAAGATCCCACCTATTGCCCTAAATGTATTCATGGAAGGGTTTTTTCTAGCAGCTCTTGGAATAAGTAGATAATCCCACAGCTCCAAAATAACCATTTTTACTGCATTTACATAAAAATCCCAGGCTTCACCTCTGCTGCATTCTCAAGTTGTTTATGTAGGAGGCTTTCAAAGGGTCAGTTACAGAAATCCCAGATATGGGGATGACTTTTGGCACCACAAGTGAAATTCCCAGCCCCCATCCCTGACCAAAGCAAGGATTTGTCCTTTCAGGGACGGGCAGATCTCCTCTCCCACCGTTCAGGAGAGTGAGACTCAACACCTTGCAGAGAACTGCTGCTTTCAGGTAATCCATCAGGAGGATCCAAAATTAAATGCTTTAATTATGGTGCTCCTCAGATCCTAATTCTTCCTGGTGTGTCAGCAGCGATGCAGCTTTCAAAGCTCAGCTCGGGCTCATTTGTCTAACGAACCAGGGGCTTCATTATCCCAAATGCAGATTGGATTCCCCTGGGAAGGGCCCCCAGATGCACAGGACAAAAGATGAGGCAAGGTCCCAGTGCATCATCTTTGCTGAAATAGGTGAAGCCTCCCTCGTGGTGGGGGTTCTAATTCTGCAGACAAATTAATTTCGTGCTCGCTGTGACAAGGACTTGTCACCCACCACAAAATATTTTCCATCCCCTTTTCTTTCCCAGTTAGTAACTTATGGTTTTGTGATTCTGCTGCCTGTATGGTGGAATATAAATTAAATTAGTGCTCCTGGATGCTCTGAAGGTTTCAAATAAACTACAGATTTATGTACTAAGACACTCTCATATTTATGCACTGTTTTCTTATTTACTCAGGAGAAAGCCAGACTTTGTCCATGAAGTGTAATAAATTTGGGAAGTGCACTCATTGTTTCTTTATGTATTCCAAAACTTTTTAGGCCCACGCAGTTATTGTTTTTAATCTGGTTATTGGAAAGGACTGAGTGACAGGAGGACCCATGGAGGGGTTAGGCCACCCCAAACCTGCATGGGCAGGAATATTCCAAGGAATATGAACATGCCAAATAATCCCCCCAAAATTCACAAGGCTTATTTATTGGACTAGGGTTTATATACAATTACCTACATCTGAAGGAAAGTTTCATTCCTTAAAACATCAATTTCTAAATAGATGATTTGTTCCAAAACCCAATTTAATCAAACTGGTTTTGGGCTTTTTTTTTTTAACCTTGAAAGGTTTCACATGGCCTGAGTAAGAGTTGCTATTAAGAGATTTGGTTGTAAAGATGGAAACTAGCAGCAGAAAAAAGTGAAAGCAGCCAAAAAAACCTGTTTTCTGGAAAACAGTGACTGGAGATGCTGGGAATTCTGTGGCAATGAGGTATCAAGGAAGAAAAGCAGATATTCCCTAGGAAGGTCCATCCCATGGAACTGGTTGAGTTATTGATTCTCCCAGATTCTGCTCCTGTACCTGCAGCTCAGGTGGAGCTGCTGTCCTGACACAGGAATTCCTTCTCCTGATAAAATCCAGGCTCCTGGCAGGAGAACAGAGGGCTGTTAACTCTTTGTTGTCTTTGACCACAGCAAAGCTGATAACTCCGAGGTTTCTCTGTCCTCCTGCTCAGCTGACATCAGCAGTGAGTTTCAAACACCCTCATGTTTGGCCAAAAATGAGCCAAGCTTGCCTTGAAACATCCCCAAGGATGTGATTACGAGAGAAGAATGAGAACAGGGGAGAACTTCTGCTCAGACCTTGGCCACGTTTTCCCACCAAGCCAAACGCTGCCTCTGGCCTTGGTGTCAGCACAGAATTCCCTGGCCCATGAACAGCCAGTGCTGAGAGAAAACAAATGGCTGAGAGAATAGGAAATATGGAGATGAAGCTCTTTCAGGTGGCAGAATGCATCTAATTATTGTTTCCTTCTCCCGTATGGCCATTGGTTTCCTTTAATCTCTTTGTTATTAAATTAAAAAAAAAAAAAAAAATCCAGAAGAAATGCCTTTAAAGCAAGCAGTTAAACGCTCCTGGCATTCTGCTGTTGCTGCTCGCCCAGTGTTGAATATGCAGGAGGATTTGAGGAGCCAGCCCTGCTCTCCTTCCTGTGGATCCATCCCAAAGCAGGCTGGGAATCTCCCCTGGCTGTTTTCCTGCCTGGAGCACGGCAGTCGTGAGCCAGACTCGGTCTGCACTGGAGCTGTGCTCCTTTTAAACAGCTGAAAGTACCTTGCTTTATAATAACTGAATAAATAACCGAATAAATAACTGAATAAATAACTGAATAAACAACTGAATAAACAACTGAATAAACAACTGAATAAATAACTGAATAAACAACTGAATAAATAACTGAATAAAGAACTGAAACTAACTTGCTGTGGAGAAGTCCTGCAGGATGCTGGCGTGCAGGATGAGTCTGGAGAAAAGAATTTGGGAGCCTCGTTGCTGTCTCCAAACAGCTGAAGGGAGCTTGAGCCAGGTGGGGATGGGCTCTGCTGACAGGAAAATGGCCTCAAGCTGCACCAGGAGGGGTTTGAACGGGATTTTAAGAACAACTGGTTGAAAAAAAGCGGAGAAATGTTGGGAAGGGCTGCCCAGGGAAGTGGTGGAGCCCCCAGCCCTGGAAGGCTTCAAACCACGAGTGGATGTGGCACCTGCTGCTATGGTTTAGTGAAAGGTTGGACTTGGTGGTCTTGGAGCTCTTTCCCAGCCTGAATAATCCTGTGATTCTGTGCCGAGGTCTCTGGAGGAGGCAGCACCTTTTAACACTCAGAAAAAACCAAACTCTTATACATTCCTTAGGAAGGAATGGTGTTAAACAATATCTGAAATTGCTTTTGGGCTTGTTGGAAAAGACAGTTAATAAAGGTGATGCCGACAGTGGCTGTTGTCCAGAAAGATTTGAAATTTTTTACAACTTGAACCAAAATAGGGAAAAATAGAATAAAATCTCAGTTTTGCTTTGCAGCCCTTTCACTGGTTAACAATATCTGACATGTCCCTGTTTATAGGAAATTGTCCAGAGAAATCACATTTCTCCCAAATCCTGGTTCTTCTCAATTGTGAACGTCACAGACACATGAACTCAAAATGCAGAAATCAGGTCCAAACTTCCTGAATTATTAAGAAATTAATCCAGTCTGTATTTGTGACTTGATTTTTTTTTTGTTCAATAAACAAGGACTTGAACTTAAATAATTTAATTTACAGTCTCTCTACAAAGGAATAAATCCTTCCTAAGTCAGCACTGCAGGCAGAGGCCTTGGAGACTGGAAACAAGGACTTGTAATTTCCATGAAAGTTGTTTTCTCAGTTGCTGTGGATGTTACTTCCAGTGGAAAAGAAGTCAGCACTTAGCAAAAGCCTCTGTAAAAGCTCAAAACTGAACTTGCTAGAAAAAGCAACTTACTTCAGTTTGCAGAAACAACAAACGACTGTGAAATCCATGACTATTAATATTTCAAAGTGTTTTGGTGACATAATAGATCATGAAAGTGAGGCTCCTATGGTTTGTGATATTACCAGAAATCCAAGATGTATTTATAGGTGCCTTCACACTTCACTGTTTTGTGTTGTATGGGGTACATTGATCCAAATATAAATGAAAATGATAGAAAGCTTCAAAAACATGAAGAAAGAAATATTCCTTTTTTTGTCCCTATCTCCTTCCAGCCTCAGTGTTTTGTTCTTTCCTCACTCAATTCTCTGTCTGCTCTCTTCTACCTTGGCTCCTGTTTTTTATATTCAGATTTATTGGTATTTTTAGATCTTTTGAAATCTTGGCCAATGTTTCCTATTTTGGGGTATGAAAATACTTTTAGTGCTACAGGGAATTTGTTTGCTGGGAGAACCAATCAATAATTCAGTACTTTTCTGGTGTTTATGTGGACTTGCAAAGTCATTGCTTCAGTGTCACAGGGTTTAAAAAGAGATTTGAGCCCCAAGCAAGAGTTACTAAGGGGAAAATATAAATTGGTCTAAGGAAAAATCATAGAATTGACTGAGGATTTCATCCCACTTTGGATCTAAGTAAATTGGACATGCTATAAAATCTCAGTCTTGTATGAACCTCTCTATGCCATACTTAGAAATTATTTATTTTAAAAAATATTGCTACTCTCAAGAAAGTATTTTACATTCTTTTTCCTCTACTGTAACCAATGCTCTCTTTTTCTCCACTAAATGCAATTCTTTAGTCCTGTCCCAAGTATTAGCTGGAAGAGGTCTGATGGAAATTCCTTGGCAAAGAAAATCCAACACAACAGGACCCCAGGAGTTCTTGAAATCCCCAACGTTGAGCAGGAAGATGAAGGTTCCTACGAGTGCATTGCAGGAAACACTCGAGGAACAAACATTGCAAGAGGGCAATTATTCGTCTATGGTAAGCAGATTAATTGGATTTTGATGTTTCATGAAGAGCAGAATGGGGTTCAGCTGTATGGTGCACATGAAGTCTCTCAGCCCCTTCCTGGAGGCAGAAAGTTCAGGTCAGATTAAAAACTGATTGGGGGCTCTCAGTGACCTTCACTGAGTTACAGCCCCAGCAAATAAAGATCTTTTAGATCAAAGATTGGGAGCGTGGGGAGTTGGAAATGCTAAGGAAAGGCAGAGGAATCCCTGGACACGTGTGAGAAGCACTAAAGGCAGGGAGGGATCCAGTGAAGGTGATTTTCATAAAGAGATGAGGACAAAACAGGGGGAACTCATCCCATTCCTCCCTCTCCTTCCAGCTTGGCTAAAAGTGGAGAATAATCTGGGAATGTTCTCCTTTTGCTCATCCCTTCCCTGCAGTCTCAGCACAGGATGGTCCCTCATAGCCAGGGTGAATTATGGCTCCTTAGTGGAATTGTTAACACCCAGGGAAAGCAACACATTTTGACAGGAATAAGAGGAGAGATCTTTTCTTTGCCTCATAAATCTTTCAAAGGAGAAAGCAAAAAAAAAAAAAAAGAAAGAAACATAACGGTGAGGAGAAAAAAAATCACAGCAAGCGAGACTGAGCCTCCAGTTAACATCTGTTGAGAAGACTCTGGCAAGTATTTTCCTTTTTTTTTTAAGTAAATCTCTTCTAATGAAGAGATGCAGGCTTTGCTGATAAGCTACCAGACTCCTGCAGCCATGGCTGATATCAAGATATATGCCAGGAATAGAACAGTCTGCTGCTGGTTTAAATATTTCATTATTTCCTTGCTTTCAGGTGATAGTTTTTGCTCTCATTGCTCGCTAATTTTTTTTTTTCTTCACCATGTCAATCAAGCAGTTCCATTAAAATTAAGTTCAGTAGATTACCTGGCTGTGATTGATAACAGCACAGGCAATTATAAAATTATGATCTGTTAATTCAATCTAAAACAATGTGCTTATTAACCGTGCTTTGTACATTAATTAATAGCTGTTCACAGTACAATGTATAAACAGCACTCACGAAGCCTTGGCATGAGGATTTTTTGTCACATTAGGAGTGTGCTGGTGAATTATCTCTGTAATTGATTTCCTCTTGCTCCTTTTCTCTTCTCTGGGGATTTTCTTCTGGAGGAAGGTTGTCTCCAAAAAAAACAGGGATTCACTGCTGGACACTGCTTTGTGTGTGATCCCTCCAGCCCGTGGTGCAGGCTCTGAGAGCAGTAAAAATTAAATGTAATTAGAAATGCTTTTAAGCAGGGTGAACTCTGTCCTATAGGAGCTTTGAGCACCTGAAAGGGCTCAAAAGGAATTTTGGATAAAGGATGGAGGGACAGGACACAAGGAGTGGTTCCCACTGCCAGAGGGCAGGGATGGATGGGATTTTGGGAGAAATCATTCCCTGTGAAGGTGGGGAGGCCCTGGGATGGAATTCCCAGGCTGGACTTTGGGACAGTGGGAGGTGTCCCTGCCATGGGATGAGGTGGGATTTATTCTCCCCAGGTCTCACCTCCATCCTGACAACTGCTCTAAATGTCCTTCCCCAAGGGAATTCCTGCTCAGCTCAGTCCTTGAGGCTCAGTTATTTACAGAGCTCCTGGGTGATTCCTGCAAATTCTGCTTTTACACCTCAGTGAATTTCTTTAGAGGAAGACTTTGCAGAAATTCGGTGTCTTGCTGTTTTCCTGAATTTCAGGCATCTAAAATCACCATTTCTTCACATTCTGGCCACAAAAAATGGATAAAATCTCAACCAAACTGCCTACCCATGAACCACTTGATTTCGAACATTTTCCCAAGCTTGCCCCAAAGTTTCAAGACAGGGAATTGTTGTACAGAATTCACTTGCAGTACAATAAAAATGTGTTGAACAGATATTAATTAGCCCTGCTCAGTTCATTAATTAATGGCAGCATACCTCAAGCAAAAGCACTTTTCTCCTGCTTAAAATGCTTTGCATATTCTTTTCAGCACCCCCTGAATGGGATAAAAAAATCCAAAATGCCTTTCTGTCTCTCTATGATAGTTTATTTTGGGAATGTAAGGCAAGAGGAAAACCAAGCCCTTCCTACAGCTGGTTAAAAAATGGCCAGCCCCTCATGTCAGAGGTAAGATTCCTTTCTCCTTTGATTTATTCCTCATGTTTTTGCTGATTTTTTTTTCATTATTTAGTCATTATATTAACTTCGCAATATATTAATTAAGTTTCAAAAAAATAAGTAAAGATGAATATATCCAAATAAATATTGTAATAAGAGGACGACTCTTTGCAACACAGAGTCTCAATTCTTAGACTTCATCTTGATTGGAAATGTATGAAATTGGAGTTTAGAGAGAGAGAAAAACACCAATTTCTTCAAGTGAATTATCTAATTGTTACAAGATAAGGCTGTAGGTATAGAAGGGCATAAAAATATCAATTATAATTGGTGAAAGAAACACTAAATACATTTGTAGACATAATCTGCAGTTTGGGGAGCTGGAAGAGGATTCCAGAGCTGGAATTGCAAAATGCTCAGCGTTCAATTGCACTTTTCTTCTGTTTCTGTTCCAAATCAGTGCCTGGGTGGGGCTTTGGTCTTGTGCAGAGTGGCTGCTCTCCTGCTGAATTAATCCTTTACCTTAATTAATCAGCTCTGAAAATCAGCTGATTTTGAGGGTAATATCTTCTGTGCTTTTGTAGAAGGATAATCCAAAGAAAGCCGTGTAAAGGTAAAAGGAATAGCTGGGTAAGTGCAAAATGTCACTTTAAAGGACAGAGTGGAAAGGAAAAGGGGAAAAAGGGAGGAAGTTTGGAGCTGAAACACTTGAGAGCCACAATCAGACCCTTCACCAGCCAAGCTTTTGAGAGCTCAGCTTGCAGGCACAAGCCCTGCACTCCTGAGGTGCCCAGCTCTGGCACATCCAGCCTCCAGCCTCCAGTGGTGGCACCCTCGTGGAGAAAGGACTCCTGAAAGGACTCCTGTGAAAAGAAGTTCTTTGCATTCTGCTAAGGCCAAGTTTCCCTAATTTTTTTTTTTTTTTTTTTTTTTTAATAATGGAGCATCCATCCAGCAGGTCAGGGGCACACGGAGGCTCATCTGCGAGGCGTTTTCACTTGGATAGAAAAAAAAAAAATTCTGTGATTAATTCCTGCCTAGCAAGAGCACATACAGGAGAATTTCCAAAACATATGGGCTATATTAGCACCTGCTGGGCTGCAGAACCAGCATTTATTTGATTTAGTTGTACTTATTTAAAGTAGTTGGAGTGGGCTCCAATCTTCCATATAATTTTCTGCTGGATCAGTCCTAAACAGACCCAACCTACATCTGGGGAAAATAGCCAGAATTTACCAGGACTGCAATTTTTCTGAACCTGCTCATTGTAGTCATTGTCACCTTTTTCTGAGCAAGATTATCTTGTTTCTCTCTCTTGGAAGGCAGCAATATTTAGAGTCTGTCACTCTTGGATTGCACTCTTTCAATAAAGAGGAATGAAACACTTGACAGACACATTTTCAACCAGCACTTTCACAGTACTTACAGTGTGCTGTAAATGCAATTCTTCAGGCAACAAAGTGCTGGATCTTATTGCTCAATGGACAGAATGGACACTTTGGAGGGGAAAGTACAAGGGAGATGGAATAAAATATTCAGTTTGTCGCAGCGCCCTGCGTGTCGGAATTCTCCCAGGAAGAAAAACATCCAGATGCTTTTCACCCTGGGGCTGATTCTGATTTGTCTCCTCTTTGTCAAACCTCTCTGCCTGACCACCTGGCTGGCCACGCCAGCATTCTCCCTGCTCCTGTACACCGTGTGCTTTATTCTTCCCTTTGTCTGCACAGCTCAAAAGGGCCGGCAGAGAACGGTGGGGAATTTGGGATAAGGATGGAACACGAGCCTTGCTTCAGACAGGAGGTTTTGTATTCAAAGGATGTTTGTAAAAATAGAATGCATTGAGAGGGTAGCAAACAGCCTGGAGGTAAAACTAAGTATGCAAAAGATATCTGTAGTGAGAGCCTTGAAAAAAATTATCAGTGGCTAAGTAATGTAATGTTGTTAATTAGTTTGCCACACACCAGCCTTGCAGCCCCAGGCTGTGCTCTCATCACATTTCCAAGCTAAACAAGCTTGGGCTGGGTCAGTTCGTGGTTGGGAGACCTCCAAGGAAAAGCTGGGGTGTTGGAAAACATGCCCAGGATGTGGGTGCTGACCCCAGAACCCCCCGAGCCCTGGGCTGGTCCCAGCAGGAAAGGAGGGATTGTGCCCCTCTCAGGTGAGACCCCACCTGCAGAGCTGCCCCAGCCCTGGCCCAGCACAGGAGGGACCTGGAGCTGCTGCAGAGAGCCCAGAGGAGGCTCCAGGATGAGCAGAGGATGGAGCAGCTCTGCTGGGAGGAAAGGCTGGCACAGCTGGGATTGTTCACCTGGACAGGAGAAGATTTGGGGTGAGCTCAGTGTGACCTTGAAAGGGAAACAGGAAAGATGGAGAGAGACAATTGACAAGGGATGGAGGGACAGGACACAGGGAATGGCTTCAAACTGACAGAGAGCAGGGTTAGATGGGATATTGGGCAGGAATTGTTCCCTGGCAGGGTGGGCAGGGCTGGCACAGGGTGCCCAGAGCAGCTGTGGCTGCCCCTGGATCCCTGGCAGTGCCCAGGGCCAGGTTGGACATTGGGGGCTGGAGCAGCCTGGGGCAGTGGGAGGTGTCCCTGCCATGGCAGGGGTCGAAGGGGATGAGCTTTAAGATCCCTCCAACCCAACCCATTCTGGGATTCTATGACAGATGTTCAGCACTTCACAAATACATTTGAGACGCTTGTGGCTGTTCTTCAAACACTGGAGTGCATCCCCTGACTGTGTACTCCAAACTCTTCAATTCCTGCTCCAGAGGCAGGAGAGGCAGGCTAAATGAGCAGCAGCATCCTCTCAGTGATATCTGTTGTTCAAGCTTGCACTGGTGACAGTATTTATATTCCCCGTGGGTATCTTCCAAACTCATCTGTTTGGGGGAATGTTTTTTTTTCTCCTCCTCAGTGCTCCACTTTGCAGTGTAGCTATTATTGTCTCCAGAGGGTAGTAATTGTAAAATCGCAAGATATTTAGCTTTAAGTTATGATTGCAGCATGAAACAGGCTTTTTTCTGCTTTCCAAAGCAGAGCAAGTAAAACTTCTTTTAATACACCAAATTCCAAGCTCTGGTCCAAATATACCCACTGTGCAGCTCCCTCTATTTCAGCAGAATTGCTGAAGAAAGTCGGTGTGTGTAGAAACCCAGGCCTGGAGGAGAGCACTCTGCCCCAGCTGCCTGGGGCTTTCCAAGTGGAATTTAAATGTTGGCTTTCAGTGGAGCTTTTCTAGTGGCTCGTTTTTCTGGGACTCAGGGTGTGATGATGTTCAAAATGTTCCCGTTATTGGAGCATCTCTGCCTCCTGTGGAGCTCTTCTGATCACCTGGGGTTATCACCTCCAGATTTATCTGATGGGATGCTGGAGTGATGTTACAGCAGCCAGGGATGGGGTGCTGCCTGTCAGGATGCAGGTGAAAGATGTTCCAGGCTCCCAGTGTGGAGCATCCCTACAGGTAACTCCTTCTGTTCCACCTTTGTGGAGGAGGAAAACCACACATTCCCAGCTCAGCAGTGCAGGGAAACACATGGAAAACCTGGACAAACCTGCCCAAAGTCACTACTGCAACGTGTGCCTGGATTTCCTGAAAAGCTGGAAGAGCTCAGAGGGCTAGAAATAACACCAGCACCATCACCCAGCAAGGTGCACATCCCATTTCTGATATATCCATCCTCCCATTGCTCCCAAGAAAACAACATTTCTGCTTCTGAATCCCGATCAGGTGCATTGTGTGATACTAAAAAACCTTTTATTTGTTCACTCATTGGCTCTGTCAATGTTTTTCCTTGTTTTTCTCTTATCAGGAAAGAATTCGAATAGAAAATGGGACTCTCCACATCCCCATGCTGAATCTGTCAGACTCAGGCCTCTATCAGTGTGTGGCAGAAAATAAATATGACACCATTTATGCCAATGCTGAGCTGAGGGTGATCGGTGAGTAAATGTCACTAAAATGTGCAGGTACCAGTAAAAAGGACATTCATGTGAAAAAAAAAATTGAATTTAAGAAAAGAGAAGATGAAACCTGGCAACTCAAACCTGCTATTTCTTTGCTTTTCACCCACATGGAAATGTGGTTTTTTTAGTTTAATTTCATGGCTTGTTTGGGGAAAGAATGTAATCCATGTGTGGTCTTTTTTTATTATCACATATACACCTGTTTAATGAATGCTGTTTCTCGCTTAGTCTGAGTTATTAATAGTTATTCTGCAGGTTTTTAAAGTTATTTCAGAAAGCAGGGGAGAGAGTTTGAGCTATAAACAAAGAGCATATGGCAAATATGGACATAAACAAATAACATGGAATAGGAATCTCATTAATGATAACCAGAGATGAACAGGAATGGGATTTGCTCATATATTATAAAAGTATTCTGTTCTAGACTTCAAAATTTAAAGTTGGCTCAACAGCCAACTACAAGTGAAACCAGTAAAACACAGACTTCAGGAGCACCCAATGTCTTGTGTTTTCTCCTTCTCCAACAGTGAATTTTCACATAAGCTGCTGGAAAAATAAACATATTTTCAGAAAACAGAGTAGATCTATGAAAAGAAAGCCAGAGTAGGACTGTGCTTGTGACAGAATACTCTCTGCAGATGAATATTTGTGGCTGGACCAGGAGTGTGACATTTATCCTGCTTGGGAATCTTGTCTTCCAGCATGGATAGACCAGTTATCCCAATCTCCAGATTTCCTCAGGAAAATTTGCCAGAGCATACAGTTCTAGGTAAATAGCTTTAGAAACAGAATTAGAATCCCTTGGCACTTAGATACATTTTTAATGTTCGATTTAGATTTACTTTTGCAGAAATCTATACACCAAAGCAATTATTGGATTCTCCGTCTGAACTCTAAGACAAGAATTTGGCAAGTTCATTTAGTAACATCTCTTCTTCCTTCTCTCTTCTCAGCTGCAGCCCCGGATTTTTCCAGGAATCCCGTGAAGAAGCTGTCTGTTGTTCAGGTTGGAGGGGAAGTTACAATTGCTTGTAAACCCAGTGCTTCTCCCAGAGCTGCTGTTTCCTGGAGAAAGGGCTCGGAGGTTCTGCGCCAGAACAAAAGGTACGGGCAGCAACCAGCGCCTGGGCCACTGCAGTGTTCTGTCTTAACATCACTTAAAGCTCAGCTGGCTCAGGACTGCTCCTGGCAGCTCAGTGAAGGAAATGCCAGAGGTGTCTTTGTGTTTAGAGTGGCTGTGGGGTTCTGTGGGTACACAGCAGGGTGAGCGTGGGTCCGCGCGGGCCATCGTGTGCTCCATCCCTGTGTGCCCAGCATCACTTAATTCCTCCAGCCACGGAGCTGCAGGGAAGCAGCTCCAGGAGGGGACAGCCCTGGAGGCCCAGGCAGGCAGGATGTGCCCCAGGATGAGGTGTCATTGTTGTACAATAACCCCTGGCACCATCAGCCTCCTGGCCTGTCGCTCCTGTTGGGGCAGGACTGAGCCCAGCAGTGGCACCAAGTCACCAACTGCTTTGGGTCAGGTGGGGTTTGGAGAGGAGGAATTTCTCCTTTCTGGGCTGCCAGGAAACATCTCCATTATCACAGTTCAACGTCCTCAGGCACGGGGTGGGATTGTAGGGGTGGACAATCCCCTTGGAGTTGGACTCCATGATTCCTCTGGGTCCCTTCCAGCTCAGGCTTTTCCATCATTCTGTAATTCCACATTAATGGCAATTCAGTGGTGGGATATTAAAGTCAAAGGGTCTTACTGAGGAAAAATGAGGGGTGTTGTATACAACACACAGCCCTGAGGATATTTCCATACAGAAATGCAGACAGATGGATGAAATGGGCAGCAGTGCCTTCAGAAATGCTGAGAATGTCTGAGAGTCCTTCTCAGCATCCCTCTGAGTTCACAAATATAACAGCAACCCTCTTTTGTCACATTCTGTTGTCAGCCTTTGAAATCTATGATCAGTAATTCATAAAGTTCTGGCAACTGAACACCAGATTTTCACACAGGGCCACTTGCTCAAGGAAGTTACTTTGGGTCACATCAGACTTAAAATGATGATAATTCTCTAGAACATTATCCCAAACTGTGACAGAGTTTCCCTATGCCACACTGCAGGGATGCACAATAGAGATAAATCACACGAGTATTCATGAAAGAAACTGCAAATCTGAGAATTTTACATAAGTGCTGGCAATGGAAGAGAGAAATTTGGGTGAGCAATCCATCCCATGGTCATAGAGAACTTCCCAATGACTTTTCGCCCTTTTAGGAGTGATAATTTTATTTTCATTTTAACTGCTCACAATGAAAAACACTTTTCTAACCAGTGTTTAATCAAAGCTTTATTTGTCTTCTGATTGTATTTTGATTGTATTGCTTATTCCAGAGGCTGAACTAAGCCTGGATCTTGAGGTTCCACTGCTCTGATATTCCCCACCTGATTTACTGATAAAAGAAATATTTACACACTCCGTACAGTATTTACTTGTACTCCTGTATTAATTTACTAACAATAATTCCGAGCACACTGTAATTTCTGAGGATCCCAGAAGGCTCCTGCTGCTGGGCAGGAGCAAATAACAGGAGCAGGATTTACAAAGACAGAGTTTAAACTCTCTGCATGCACATTATTGCCAGTGTGGCCACTGGTGCCAAGTGGAATTTATGAGGCTGTTTGATTATTAAATGACAAACTGGCTAATGCCGTGCTTTGAAAGGATGGGAAGTAAATCATCAGTCCAGTGTTAGTCCAGAGATCTCCCTGACAGAAAACAAAATGAAATAAGGGTTTGTGTGGCTGTAAAGTACATGGCTAATTAAAGTGCTGGGATTACACATAAAAAGAGAGGGAACACGGTCTGCCTTTCTCCACAGATATGATTAAACCTTGACAAAGCCTTATTTCTGCTCCCATTTTATCGTGCTGCAATTATAACCTTTATGGGCTCTTTTATTGGCCTTTTAAAAAATATTTGGTAGGGTTATAGTTGCTTAAAAAAGGAAATACCAATCCCATCCAGTTCTGGCAGCCGAACTGTGATGGGCTCATTCCTAAATAAGTCAGATCACACAGCTGCTGTTAAATTCTTTAAATAAATTTAATCTTTTGTTAAAGAAATAGTGAAACCAGACCTATTCTGCCCAAAGGGGGAAGAATATTCCTTCTTTTTCACTTTTTCCTTTCACTCCTGATAATAGTTCATTCCTGATATCCTGAATATGTGGTAACCACTCCCCCAGACCAGCTGAACTCTTGATATCACAAGAGAATTTTCCTTTATATTAGATTCAGTTTGTAAGTGTGTAAAGAGAAGTGTGCTAAGTAGGAACACTGATTATTTGATTTTCCATTTTAATAGATGCGCAATTAAATATCTATAATTAGACTTCCTCTGAGTTCCTGAGGTCATGTTAAAGTTTACAAAGCTGCAGTATTTGGGCCCCTGATATCAGTAAAATATCTTAGAATTTTTTGAAGGGTAATTTTCTGCATCTCTTGCCAGGGTTCAGCAGTGAGGGTCCTCAGCCCTCAGTCTCCTTTTCAGGGCAGAGTTTTCTCCAGCCCCTCTTGTCTCTCCCATCCACTCTGTGGCTCACACCCAACATTGCTCAGCTCTCCAGCAGCTTGTCTGCTCTCATTTCTGTAAAATACTTTGTTGTACTTGAAGCACACATGTAAATCCTGCAGAAAATGCCAAAATAATCATTTTTTTTACATTAGATGGTGAAATAAAGCCTGAACAGACCGGTACCAGGTCTGTGTATTGTTCCCAGCCCTCTCCATGGAGTGTTTCCCTTCCAGATTTTCAGAAATCATTCCATCCCACCCTTGTTGGCAGGGTGAGTAATGGGATTTATCCATGGTCCATGCTGCTGCTGGCACCTGAGACAGGGAGTTCAGGGTTCTCAGCTGCAGGAATCCAAAGGGAATCCCACAGCTGGCTCATCCTGGCTGGTTTTCCCTGCTCCCTCCTCATGTCATATCCACCAGTTCAGCTTCAGGTCCTTCTTGGGCAATTTTCCTTCTTCTTTGGGTCAAGATGGGGTTTGGGGAGCAGTGCCACTTCTCCAAGGAACAGCTGTTTGGCTTTTGTGGAATAAAGAACTTTGCTGGGTGTGTGCTGTGGGTTTGAGCTCAGTGCAGCAGTGAAACACAACAAAACCCAAGCTTTGTGCTCCCAACTCCCTCCCCGTGGAGTCTGACACAGATTTCAGCTATTTTCACGTGTGTCACATCCTCAGTGCATGCAACAGGAGTTTTCTTCATCTCACTTCTCACTTCTATCCTCTCGTATCCAACTGAGGAAAGAAACGAAAGAGAAGAAAGGAGCAATTCATATATTAAATAAAACAAATTTTCAAGTCTAGACACCGATCTCATCGCAAACGCCTTCGTGCCTATGGTGAATTCAGATTTGGGACTTATTTGACAAAAATTCCTTTTGATGGAAGCATTTGAATGAAAGGGAAATTGGGCCTCGTTTTGCTTTGCCAGAGAGAGGTGCTATTCCCCCAGCCTGGGCTGAGGATCCCCAAGCACTGCAGTGAATGCATGGAAACATATGGGACTCACTTCACTCGGAATTTCAATGAGGAGAGCTGAGGGGAAACTGAGAAATGAGGTAGGCTGGAAGAATGCATTAGTCATATACAGCATTTTCCATGCATTAATAATCAGTAATAAGCAAATATTCATAATTTAAATTGTTTTTTGGGGGCCCAGGCAAGAAGTACATTTAGAGATCATAAAATATGCTCAATACTTGTTGGCTCCAAGTCTTGCTTGTAGGATACAGCTTAGTCCCAGTTCTGTGAAGGATGGGAGTGGATCCTCTGCCATAAATAAAGCTGGTGAATGCTGTGTCCTGGGGCACACCTGGTTTTGGTGGTTTGCACTCAGGTTATGGCCATTCCTCAGAGGAAAACTGGGAAAGCAATGATGTGGGAAGCTGCATCTTATCAACACTGGGGAGAGAGAACAGAGCAGATGTTGTGACTGGTGGGGGAATTATCTGGGAAGTGCTGAGCTCTTGGAGCTGCCCCTTGGAGCCCAGGGGTTCTCCTGCTCCCAGGGGAACAGCCAGGACCCAGCAGGATTCCTTTAGGATCTGTTCTCCCACCACCCTCTGAGCACTCTGGGCCACCCCCTGCTTGTCTTTCCTTCTGCTCCTCCTCTGTTCACAGCCAGATTCCAAAACCGTGAGCATTTTAACACATTGAAAGTCTTTTGTTATTTGGGAAAAGGATTGTTTTGTGTCTGAGCATGGAACTAGACAAACAGGGAGTTAAAAGTCGGCACCCCCAGTTTCTGTTCCCTGGGACAGGGAATGGCTGGAGCTGTTCCAGGGCAGGTTTAGGTTGGATTTTAGGGAAAGGTTCTTTCCCCAGAGGGTGCTGGGCACTGCCCAGGCTCCCCAGGGAATGAATGGGCACAGCCCCGAGGCTGCCAGAGCTCCAGGAATTTTTGGATGCCCAGGGTGGAATTGTTGGGGTTGGACTCAGATC
The DNA here is from genome assembly GCA_037013685.1 of Acridotheres tristis. NCBI lineage: Eukaryota > Metazoa > Chordata > Aves > Passeriformes > Sturnidae > Acridotheres > Acridotheres tristis. The sequence goes on along the minus strand of CM072899.1, from coordinate 2,375,417 downwards.
CTTGTGGGTCCCTCCCAGCTCAGCTTCTGCTGTGATTATTTGGTAAACAGGAGAAGTCCTCACTCAATCCCCTGATCAAATACAACACACAAAATGCATTGTCTGTGAAACAATGCGTTGCAGCTCCAAGCAATTTGAGCAGAAATGTGTCAGGACAGTTCAGCAAACTTCAGGGAAACATTTCAATTACCAGAATGTCAACGCTGTTGGTTTAGCTTCAGAATATCCGTTATCCTTAAAAATAAATAAAAAATCTGCTTGGGAAGGAATCAAGACCAAATGGATAGAAAATTCCAAAATTTGCACTAGTCTGCTAACAAAGGAGGAGATTGATGGCACTTGGCTATTCTTTAGCTGAAGTCAATATGCAGCCTGAGGGAGTTATTTACTTGTTCTTGGCAGGTGCCTCCCTCTCAAATGAGACACCAAAGTTAGATGAGCAAAGCTGAGGGAATGCAATCCATCCACAGTGTCTGAAAAACCCCTCAGCTGCCTTGAAGACAAAGCAGATGAGTAGCACAGGCAAAGAGGAGTTTTGCTTGTCAGGCTGCTTAGTGCCACAAACCACCCTGCTTTCCTCACCCACTGCTTGCACATAAAATACCCCAATATTTGCATGCAGGTACCAAGTTCTATATAAAATCTATTTTTCTTATGATATTCCAGAACTTGCTATTCTATTCCCAGCTTTCTACAGCAATGCAGTTGGGTGAATAGCACTGGGATATTAATTTTACTATTATTTTATTTTTTAAGGCTGGTTTTTGAAGCCTGGATTAAGTGTGTGTCTGTTTTTATCCTCCTTGCTTCTCTACAACGAGGAGCTTTGCATAACTTTGATGAGATGCCTTAACCCTTCTATCTTATCAGTGTCTGTGTGCTTGTAAAGAAGTTCATTTCCTATTTTAGTATTTAAATAGAGCACTTGAAGTGTGGGCATCAGCAATCAGAGCAATTCCAGCTATCTCAGACACCACTGCTGAAAGTCAACACGAATACAAATTAAGCTTATCTGTTGATGAAATCCCACTTTTGCCCGGAGAACCAATGGGATTGATTCCACCTCTGCTAAATTTGATTAATCACTTCAGCTCCGTTCCTTGCTTACAAACAGATTGACAGGAACCAAAAGCACAGATTTACCTTCCTGCTTTCAGTGTTTGGTCTGAAGTTCCTCTCTAAGGCATGAAAACTCCCACAAAACCTGGGGTTGCTGTTTAGAAGTGTTTTTTTCTCTCCGGAGCCCCAGTGTCACAGCACATTTGGTGCTAACCAGACAAACCTCACCATCACACCACTCCTCAGGGAATGCTGAGAGCTGCAGGAAGTATTTTCCAGCTAAAAATATCCAATGCTGGCACCACAGTGGTCCTGGTTCAGAGAGAAAAGTGAAGGGAATTGCAGAGAACTGGGAGAGGCAGCTCCAATGTATTTACTGAGGATTTATGTTCTCTCAGCAGGGAGGTCTGTCTGGTTTTGGGGTTTGTGTGGTTTTGCTGTTGGTTGTAGGTATTTTCCAGTGCTGCCCCCTGAACAATGCACTGGATCTGAGAGGAATGTCACACATGGCAGCCCCCACAGGAATCACCAAAATTGTGACATTGGCACAAGAGGAGTTTTACAGCCAAAGGGTTGTCAGAAAACACCCCAAACTCTCCTGCAGTGCCTTCAGTCTTTCCTTCTTCTCCATCTTTCTGGTTATTTTGTTCTTGTTCCCCACGCTGAGGGTGAAGGCAGGGGAATTGAAAACTTGACTGAAAGATGAGGAGGGAGATAAGGAGAAGGAAGAATGAGCATAGATGATGGGAAGAAAAAAAGAAATACCTTATTTTTCCTTCTTTATCTGATTTTCCTTTGTTTTCCCCCTTTCTTGTCTCTCTGTTTTGCTTCCATTTGAAGTCAAGGCACTGCAGAGAAACGAGGAGGCAGGAGGGGACCCCCATTGCTACCTGACCCAGGCAGCAGCCAGAGGATATTGGTGCAGGGGAAGACAGGAGAAAAGGGCTTTTCCTTTCTTTTCTCTCTTCTTGGGGAGCTTCACAAGCCAATAAACCGAATTTCCCCCTGTACTGCCGAGTGCTCAGTGCCACACCAGATAATTTGGACATGGAGGAAGTGAATGAAGCAGATGTCCTCACGTGAAAAAGAGAAGGATTTATTACAACTCCCCTCTGCAGGACACCTCTCTAATGCAATTTGAAATCGTTCCCTCTCAAATCAGAGCAGCCTTGTTCAGGGGAACCTTTCCAAGGGGCTGTCCTGCATGCTGAGATGGCCCAGGAAACCTGTCACTCCTCCCTGTCACGAGGAATTGCAATAATCCAAACCCCAGTGAGTGTCGGTGCTGTGCCCTCTCCCCCTTCCAGCTCGTCCTGTCCCTGCTCCATGCACATTTCCTGATGGATGGTCAGGGCTCCATCCAAAGCCAGATCATCTCATTGGAATTTTTCCACTGGGTAGGCTGGGAATCAAAGTTCCTAATTAGGAGTTTGTAGGGAAAAAAAAAATAAAGAGAGGATGCAACCTTCTGTGCTTCTCTTCCTGTCCAGGTTGTGCTGCCATGCACATCGTTGCTGCTGGAGGTGTTGCTGCAGCATCAAAAATGCCAGTGTGGGGTGGAAAACCTGCCCCAAATTTGGAAAACCTGCAACAAATTTGGAAAACCTGCACCAAATTTGGAAGACATGGTCCAGATTTGGAAAACCTGCACCAAATTTGCTGCACAGGCACCAAATCAAAGATTCTGATCCCCAGAGTGTTCTGAAAGCAGCTGTAACATAAGAGGGAACAGATCAAGGTGTGCTGGGGAGGTGATATAAAGTGAGATTGATTAAAAAAGAATCCCAGAGTGTCCCAGGTTGGAGAGGATCCAGGAGGAACATCAAGGTCCAACTGCTGGCCCTGCACAGGACAAACATGGTGGGACTGTGCCAGGCAATTCCCAGGCATGATGAACAAAAAATCTTCCAGGGAGGGATTTGTGGGATCATTTGGAGTGGGAAGGGTCATGTGAGTGAGAGCACCTTGCAAAAGTGATGCTTGGCCATGAAAAATCTTTAGGAGGTCACAAACAGCAGTGGTTTAGCCATGGGATTTTTGGGAGAAAGGAATGTTGCTCCTTTTCCATGAGAGCAAAAAATCTTCTTAGATTTTCAGTGAAAGGGAAATTGGAAAAGGAAAGGAAAAGCTGAAGGGATACACACGAGTGACAGAATGGGACTGACACATAAAAAAGGCAGAAAGTTCCTATGCTCTGTGCTATTTGGAGCAAGGATGTGGGGCTGGGGCTTCAGTGAAGCACACGCAGTCCCCATCATTGTCACTCAAACTGGGTTTAAATTCACCAGCCCGGAGAGGATTGTCCCAGCTTTCCTGCAGATCCACGAGGAGCCCAACCAACAGGCACAAGAAATTGGAGGTGATGAAGCCTGGCTGGATGGGGTTTGGAACAACCTGGGATAGTGGAAGGTGTCCCTGCCCATGGCAGGGGGTGGAAAGGGAGGAACTTTGAGGTTCCTTCCACTCCAAACCATCCTGGCATTCTCTGCTTCTGTTTTGGGCGTTTTTGGTCTCTGATTCCATTCCAGGGTTTCTGAAATCCAACCAGGGTCATGCTGGTGTCAGCTGCTTGTTGTCTGGACAGAATTCTTCAAGGTTACCAGCAGTTTTTATTGCTCCTGTGCTTCTGAAATGTCTTCTGACAGGCAGGGAGGGAAGCAGCTTCCTGCAAGTGAATGAAACTCCCACGCAGAGGGCAACTCAGGGCCTTCTGTACTGCTTAAATTCTACTTAAATCCCATATTAAGGGCTTAGTTTTACATCTGGAGTGAATTTAGTTGTGTGAAGGGCTGAGTCAGAGCCCCTGATAGTGTCTGGATCATAAAAATGATGATTAATGGTGGGATTAGAATGGTGGCAGTGTGGCCATCCCATCCTGCACTGGAAGAGCTTTTCTCTGATGTAGTGGAGTTACAAAGATTTCATAAAACCAGCAGAACTTGGAGGATAAAGAAATTGGCAGCTGTTTTATTTGGCAATTCTGCTCCTTTTCTGCTTTTCTTTCCCATGCACACAGAGGTGCTGTTGCCCAGTATTCCCTGGCTGCCAGTTCTGGGATGTATCTCTACAAGACGTTTGGGCACAGGGTGTTTTTGTCACTTTTTTCTTTGGCCATCACAGAGGAACATCTGCCTCACATTTAATCCTTGAGTGAGTTACAGACAGGGCAAAACAAATTTTTGCTATTTTGTATAAAAGGCAGTAGAAGCTCCTGGAAATCCTGTGTTTTCTCTGGAATGTGTATGATGGAGTATAGCTCAGTTTGGATGGCTGTATATATTTACATAAATAAATATTTGTGGTCCCAATTGCAGAGATTTGACGCAAAAATAATTCTATTTTTAAGAAAAGGGGAGAATTCTAAGAAATAGGATGGAAGGGTTCCAGCATCACGTTTTACAATTTCCAATAATATTCTTTTCTGCAATATTTTAATAAGACTATTCAGCCGGATTGTGTAATTTTGTTTTGATCCAAATAGTTAAAATATTATAATGGCATTTATTTGATTTCCACTTAATTGTCAGTCAACCCTGAAGCTCATTTATATCAGCATGCAGATAAGGAAAATCTTTTAAGCACAGTTTATTAAATGGCAACAGCATTAGCATACAAATTATGCTCAGAATAGAATAAACAGGTACAAAGATCATTAACATATGATACAGACAGTCAGATCTCAGATGGGATTCAGTGGGACCTTTTCAAAAATACCAGGGCTGTCAGCAGCAGGGACAAGTCATTCACTCAGCCAAACTTTGCTCACATTTCCATCTGCATAAATCACTGCTAATTCCCAGTCACTTGAGAGTTGTGCTCATCTTTCTGCCCCTCACTCACTTCCCTTTGTAGTTTTTAATGCATCCTCTCCTGCTCCTCAATCTTGGTAAAATTAGAGGAGTCAGATATTGTCTCAGTGTCTGGCAGCATGTCTGGAGAAATTTATAAACAATATATCTTTGCACAGCCTGGAAATAAAGAGGGAGTTTGCTCCTGAGCAGCAAAGGGAGGCTGAGCAGACATGGTTTCAAATCGGATTTCTCAGATAATAAAAATTACTTTGCCTCTGATTTCATCAGATCCAGATTCCTCCCTTTTTATCAGCACAGTGCCGTGATGAGGCTTCAATAACGCTGGGAGGTGTCAGATGTTAGAGGCAGACAGGAGACAAGAAGAGGGAATCTCTACAAAGTATCAGGGTTATTTGGAAAAGGTTTATTTGGAAAAGAATTACACCCTTGAAGGGAGAGCTGCCCTTCTGGCAGTGCTGAAACCTGCAGAATCCACCCAGTTTTACACCCATCCAGCTCAAGATTTTGATGGGGATTTCAAAGCCCTTTGCCGTTTGAATCCGTGCATTTCATATCCATGAATTAACATCCCTCCTCTCCCAAAAACAGATTGGCTGAACAATGCAGCAGTGCACAAAGCTACCCCTGCTGCACTTTTAAATCTAATGACTTGACACCTCTTTCTTTTCTCAGATTTTATTTCTTCTATCAGCCTTGTTAAATACATATTATTCTTTCATGCTCTTAAGATCAAAGTAAATAGCCATCAACAATCTTTTGTTCACATGAGACAACACGCTCGGAGATGGTTTGTTTGGCCTGGTTAATTAAAAGCTGTACCTATCATCCCTGCTTGATTTCTCAAGTTCTTTACTTAAAAAGTATGTGTGACAATTTTAATGAGCTCTCACCTCTTCCCCGCAGCCTCGTGGCTTCTGCACAAACTTTGCAAACTCTCCTTTTTGAACATCACAAAGAGCTCTGGCTCCAGCAGATCCCAGGGAAGATGTTTGTTTTCCCCTCCTGCACGTGGTGCTCCTCTCATCTCCTGATGGAGTCACTGGCAGGGGAACCTCAATATTTATATCTGATGGGTTTAAAGTTAAAGAGGATCAGGTTAGATTAGGAACGAGGAAGAAATATTTTATATTGCTGGTGACAAAACACTGGCACGGGTGCCCAGAGCAGCTGTGGCTGCCCCTGGATCCCTGGAAATGTCCAAATCCAGGTTGGACACTGGGGCTTGGAGCAGCCTGGGACAGTGGAAGGTGTCCCTGCCCATGGAAATGGATGATCTTTAAAGTCCCTTTTGACCCGACCCATTCCATGATTCTGTATGCAGTAATATTTCTGTGTATTCCCAACTCGCCCTGGTGTGCAGGAACTTTGCACGAATAGGGACAGGATTTTCATCTCTTCTTGGTTTAATTGAGCTGTTCACCCAGAGGTAGCACCAGGCAGGAGCCCAGGAGGCAGCAGGACTCTGATCAGGATTTAAGCGTTTTGTTATTTGGAGATGCCAGCCTAAAGTTAAGCCTGTGCCTAAGCAATCCCGGGCTGCCTGAGGGTTTTATGAGCAGCTGGGTCCTGAGTTCTTCCTCCTCCTTTCACAGCACTGCATTTATCAGATCTGCTTCAGATCTTGTGCTCTTGGTCCTTTGACAGGCACTTATTTACGTATGGAGAGAAGTCCAGTTTTCCTGGCAGACAAAATATTCTCCTTGCCTTGTGTTGGACAAGTTAAACTTTTCTGTCTCATCACAGCACTTGGAATTACCTTGTCTTGTGATGCAGCTGCTGAGAACTATTATGTCTAGCCTTCACACAGCCTCGAATGTTGTGAAAAGGAATGGTTTCCAGCGAGCCTTTCAGCAGGTGAGACGTGCCTTTCACAGCTTCTTTTTAAACCGTTTGTCAGAGCTTGATCCAAAGCCCATTAAAGGCAATATTCGCATCGCCTTCTGCATCACAGCTCCCTGATTTGAGAGAGAAATGGGAGAGGACAAAGTGCAGCCCCTCTGAACCCACCCGGGCCACAGAGTCCTGCCTCTGAGGGACTTTAGGGCACTTTTGCTGCTCTTGGCACCTGGGAGAGAGTTTCATAGGGCATTGTTGTTTTTCTTCTTGCATTTGAAATGAGTCGTCTTGATTTCCTGCTGTGCTCTGTCTTCCCATCCCTCTCCTGACAACGACCTCAGGACAGCTGAAAATTTCTCCTTTTTTCAAACGTTTAATTCCCTTCCCCACTAAACTACTCTGGAGCCTTTTGTGCTCTTACACAAATTCTGCCTGAGTGTCTTATTTACTGCTCGCTCTAATTGTTGTTAGGTAGCGTGACCTGTTTCAAACAACTCAGGAGCTTTTATTTAGCAGATTTTCTCTCTGCTAAGCTCTGTTTTGATCCATTGAAAAAGCCATTCCATCCTCAGCCTGCCCAGCCATTGAAATATTGTTTCAGAACAGCATTTCTTCAGATCAAACGTGACACTGTCAGCTCCTGAGTGGGTACAAACCCCTCTTAGTTGCTAAATGAGAGAGATGGGAATTATCAAGGTCTCAATTCATCATGAAGAATACAGGGATGAAAAATCTGAGGCATGACCAAACTTCAGTGAAAAATCTGTAACCAGAATTCACAGAGGCTAAGATAGAGCTTTCAAAGCTTTCCCCTTTGCTATTCTGTGTTTTACAGATTGTTTTTTCCTTGTGTATTTACCTACATTGAAGCTTTTAGGGATGGAAATTTTCTTTTTTTTATTTTTTTTTTCCTTTATGCCTCTTCTGGATTTTAATTTGCACCTAAGAGCTCTTAGGTGCAACTGCAGTAAAAGTAACAGATCATCAATATTTGATGGACAGAAAGACACTGAGGTGGCTTGTTATGAATTATTTTTCAGGTACCAAATTTATGAATGTTTGCTGATTCACACTGGAATCTCTTTGGATACTGTTTGATGAACACCATATGTTACCCAGCCACTCGATTGCATCCCCTATTTTATCACCAGCAGTTTTTTCTGGTGGTTGGTGCAAGCTGATGGGAAGAAACGCATCATTAATGCCAAAAATATTGCAGAGGCAGAAGGGGAATACTTGGAAATGTTTCTTCATGTTCAAAGCTGCCTTTGGAACAGTCACAGGAGTGTCCCCACACAGAGGGAGAGGACCCAGGGCTCCTGTGCTGATGCACAGGGGTGACAGCAGCTCAGTTCCTGGCATCACAGAATCATGGAACATCCTGAGCTGGATCAGAAATGCTGCCCCAGGTGCCAAGATCCAGCTCCTGTCCCTGCACAGACACCCCAAATCCCACCCTGGGCATCCCTGGCAGCACTGTCCAAACTCTCCTGGAGCTCTGGCAGCCTCTGTGCCCATTCATTCCCTGGGGACCTTGGCAGTGCCCAGCACCCTCTGGGGGAAGAACCTTTCCCTAAAAGTCAACCTAAACCTGCCCTGGCACAGCCTCATTAGTCCTTCCTTATCCAAAAAATATCATTCAGCTGGTACATCAGTGTATTGAGGGGGGGACTTTGCTTCTTCCCATTTTGCTCTGCTCCAGTTCAGAACGGTGGATTATTAAACCTGAACTTATTTCCTCACTGTACCACGAGTGGCAAACCCAGAGCTGCTGCAGTACCTGCTGATTATTGCCAAGGAAACAAAGATTTTTCAGTCAAGCCTGAATCCCTGCCCCTCTCAGCTGCACACCCCAGCGAACCATTCCCAGCACATCCCAGCCCTAAATCCACCTTGCCCTGCTCAGGAGCAGATCTTTGTGCAGGGAAAGGTCAGAGGAGTGTGGGACACATGAAATTAGGGGGGTGTCCAAGTTTAGTGCCTCTCCTTCCCAGCTGAGCTGTTGGGAGGGTGTAACAAGGTCTGATGTGTGTTCCACTTGCAGTTACAAATGTACAAATGCCAGAATGGGAAACAGAAACACACTGTGATGGGGGTTTTTTTGTGTGTGTTTAATGGTTCTGATGCTACTGCCAGCTCCAGCTTCTGCTCTTGTGATTGTTCATTTCCTTTAATAATTCAGTACATCACCCAATCTTATGTTGTTAGTAATAAATATTAAATACCCAAGCTGTGATGCATGAATTAGATATTTTCTATTTTATGAAAGGAGCCTTGTATTAGAGTAAAATGTCAATTAAATGAGGGATATAAAAAATGATGCAGTGCTGCTGTGAATGAATGGAGCCTGGTTTCCTGTGGAGTTGTGGCTTACACTGAATTTTTTTGAGTGTAAGGAAATGTGGCATTTGGGTGCAGATTCTCTGATGCTTATTGAGGACTGAGTTTAGTGTGAGATGCACATAGAGACCCTGAACCCATTTTTATGAAACTTCCAGGACCTTCATGCCCTAAATTTCTTCTAAACTCAGAAAAAAATTTACTCAAGTTCCATATTTACCAGATACAGGAGATGGATGTTGAAGAACTGTGGGAAAAAAACCCCAAATATTACAGAATAATATTTTCTGTGTATTATCCAAGGAAATCATATCCAATCCTTGTCCTGACTTACATCACAAAGTATCTGATTAACATGAAAACAAACAAAAAAAAAGTACAAGCTTAAAAGTTAATTTTGTCCTTAAAACCCAGAAGTGGTCCTGAAATTATCATTAAATGCAATTTCCCCAGTACTCTGCAAACTGATATAAACAAGTCAGGGACTCCAGGGTGGTTTGAGGGCCCTGTGAGACAGTGATGGATTTGATTTGGCTCCTTGGCTTGTGAGGTGGCATTTGAGCATCTCAGCCAGTCTGATAATATCTTTTAATAATCCTGACAGAGCTCCACAGGCAGCTGGGCTCACACACAACCTTAGCTTAGCTTGGAAGCACTGGGATATGTAAAAAAAAAAAAAATTAAAAAAATATATATATATATACCAAGCAGTGGTAAAATAGAACACACGTAGCAAGTTGAGTCTTTCGACTTTTTCTTGAGATTCCAGATTTTGCTGTAAGAAAGTCACCTGGAAATGTGAGGGATCAACCCCAGTTTGCCAATAAAACATTCCTAATATAGAAATTAATAAGCAGCAGAGGTGAAAATTGGTTAGCACATATTCAGCTTGCTGTAGAAGAGAAAAATCATAATGGAAATGTTTAAATATTAAAAGTGGCACTGCATTTCTGTTACTGTCCCTCTGCCAGAAGTCTTTTTTTTTTATTTCTATTTTTCTATTGCTGCCCAGGAAAGCTGTGGATTCCCCATCTCTGGAAGTTTCCAAGGCCAGGCTGGATGGGGTTTGGTGAAAGGTGTCCCTGTCCGTGGCAGGGTGTGGGATGAGCTTTAAGATCCCGTCCAACCCCAGCCACTCTGGGGTTCTGGGATCCCATTTTGTTTGTTTTCCCCCAGGGTGCTGTTCCTGGAGGATGGCAGCCTCAGGATCTCCAACATCTCCAAGGTGGATGCTGGGGTTTACACCTGTGTAGCCACAAACCAGTTTGGAACTGCCAGAAACTCGGGGAACCTGATTGTGAAAGGTATTTCAGAATTTCCTTCTTTTGTGGAGTGAGATGAGCTCTAAAGACCCTTCCTACCCAAGATTCTCTGATTTTGTAACTCTTTTTTTTTTTTTTTTTAATATCCTTGTTTTCAGTAGTATCAGAATGGTTGCTGTAGCCTGCAGCGTGACCTCCTCCTTAACTTTGCATCTGGCAAAAATCTTTTTAATATTCACTTTCTGACAGAGCAATTAGCAGTTAGCACTGATAGAGCTCCAAGTGTGACCTGAGATGGTGCTGCAGCACAGCCAGCCATGAAAACACCAACAACTGCAGGGTTCCAGCAGCTCTGACTTCATGAAGCTCCTTCCCTTTCACGTGTCCCATACATTGTGGCAATATGGGAAAATCCCATTAAAACATGAAAAAAAAAATAAATTATTGTGTTTGGCATTTATGAAGTTTATTAAAACCCCGAATAACAACACGGTATAAAAATGATCTTGTTTGCAGGGAACATTTGTTTTTTGTTTCCCCTCTGGAGAAGTTTGGGCTGTTCAATTATAGGCCTCATTGCTTCAGCATTATTTTCAACTGAAATGTCAGAACTTGGGAAAGCATAGCTAATGTGCAAATTAAGTTTATTGCTGCTCATTGAGTTGTTTATTCTTTGTGGGAGAAGTCTTTATTACACCTCCAGCACTCACATCTCTCCTCTTTTCTCCTCTGGAATGGGGTTTGCCATATAATGCATATTTGCTGTCGCTAAGCAAGATAAATGGATAAAGCAGAACCAAGAGCTTTTAAGAAGCTTTTAAAAGTATTTGAGGTGGAAGTTTTGAGCACAAGCCTATAAAAGAAGTAAAAAATATAACCCAAGTGAACATTCTGCATTAGTGGGGATGAGGAGGATTCAACAAGAGGTGCAAGAGGATGGGAATACCATAATAAATTAATTTATTTTTTGTTACCACTACTAAAAAACACACCTCATGCCCAGACCCGGTGTAATTCCCAAAAGGACAGTTTTCAATATTTATTTGGTGGAGATAAACAGGTTCAGGCCAATAATAAAGGAGAATTCTTATGATAACAGCAGTGCCCAAGGCCAGGCTGGATGTGGCTTGGAGCAGCTGGGACAGTGGCAGGTGTCCCCATGGCAGGGGTGGCACTGGGTGGGATTTAAGGTCCTTTCCAACCCCAAACCTTTCCAGAATTCTGTGATTTAAGAATCAATTCTGGAGTTAAGCTGTGAGAAGCATTGAGCTTACCCAGCTCATGCACATTTCCTTCTCCTCCTCTCACATTATTTTTAGATCATATTAATATTGTTGAGAAGACTCTGCTCTCATTTTCCACGTGTGTCTAAGTTCTCACCACTTTGTAACACTTCCATGCACAAAAGCTTCATTCAAGGGAATTGCTTACAACAAAGTGCTTGTTATCTCTAATCTGTCTGCCAGTCATAGCAACAAAAATGAAGCCAAATAAACCCATTTTTTTCCCCTCCAGCGAGCTGATACTTCCCTTCATAAGAGCTGCAAGTTTGGGTCTCCATCTAATGGGTTAAAAATGATCAAATAAATCATTTTCCTGCCTGGGATTTTCTTTGGAGCTGTAACTTGAGTGGTGTTGTGGAGTAAAGTAACACTGATGTTAATTTAGATTAAGGATGTTGACGTTTAAAGTAAGTGGAGATGAGCAGCAATTTTGCTTTTGCTGCAGTTTTTGGTCAGAAGAATTCTTCAAGTTTCACCATGGGCACGTTTTTAAGAGGAATCTGTACCTTTTTGACTGAAATCATACCTATTGATTATGGGCTTTATGAAGTAATAAAATTTAGGAGTTCCAAATAAAAATAAAAATAAAAATAGAAAAATAAAAATAAAAATAAAAATAAAAATAAAAAGGAAAATAGAAAAATAAAAATAAAATAAAAATAAAATAAATATAATTATAAATATAAATATAAATATAAATATAAATATAAATATATAAAATATATATAAATATATAGATATGTAAATATATATATAAGTATATATATAAGTATATATATAAATATATATATATAAATATATATAAAAATATATATAAATATATATATAAAATATATGAAAATATATAGATATAAATATATATATAAATATATATATAAATATAAACTAATTGAGGGTGTTCCTCTCACATCTGCTCACTCTCAGGCACACAGTGTGGTCGTGGGGCTGCTGCTGCCATAGGAGTGGTGTAAAATCACCACTAGATTACAGAAATTTCCTTTATTACAGAACATTTGGGCCAATTTGAAATCATTTCCTGCATGGTACAAACCTCCCTCAATAACTGCTATTTATACAAGCATTTTAATTTAAAAATATCTAATTTTTTTGTCTCCTCAGAGAGGACTGTCATCACCATTGCACCCTCGGACACAGATGCAACAGTTGGGGAGAGCATTGTGCTGCCGTGCCAGGTGTCCCACGACCCCTCCCTGGCCGTGCTGTTCTCGTGGTCATTCAATGGCCAGAGAATTGATCTGAGCAGGGGAATCCATCACTTCGAAAGGATTGGAAGGGTGAGTTTCTCCCAAATCCCTTCATGAAACTCTTTGCCACAGCCTCTTTGCCACGGATGTTGATCATAATTCTGTTTATATGCCTGGCAAATCACTGTTTCTTTACAAGGGCTGCAACCATTTATTTTTCTTCCCTAAATTTCATAAAGGCGTTTGAGTTATTTGTGAAGCCATAATAAAAATGTCCCCATGAAAGAAACTGATGATAGCTATGAATATTTTAATTTAAAAGCTGAATTTTTTATTAATATTGAGCAATTTATAAATATGCCCAGTACGGAAAGCATGTTGTGAGTGATTAGTTTTGTGTTGTTTGTTTTTTTGGTTTTGTTATTTTTTTTTTTTTTAATCTCTCCAGGAATCTGCTGGGGATTTGATGATAAGAAATATTCAGCTGCATCATTCTGGGAAATATGTGTGCACGGTGCAAACTTCTTTAGACAGTCAATCTGCAACAGCAGATATAATTGTGAGAGGTATGTCTGCAAGGGAGACACACAAATCTTCCAGGAATTCTTAACATCAGTTGTTGTTTAAATTATTCCTAGGATGTCAAATCCACATCTCAATAGTGAAATTTTTTCTTTCTTTCACTCTTGGCCCCAAAATTGTGCCCAGCATGATCCTGGTGTTCAGCCAACCCAAGGGAACCTCTGCAGTTCTCCCTGGTCTCTTTGGCAAAAATTTTGGGCCACACAGATCAGAGGGAAATTCTCTAATCTCAGCAGTGTTGTTATTTCCTTCAGGAATCTCTGGGTCACTGTGCAGGCTGGGAAAATCAAAAGGCCTCATTCCTTTCCTCTGTTTGGAGATAACATGAAATCATATTTTCTAACTCATCTTTTACTGCCAGCAGTGAGGAAATGATGTAATGGGAGCAGATCTGTAAACCCTAAGAGAAATCAGAAATCTGTGTAGTGCACTATCCTGCATTCTTTCTGAACCTCAGTTTTGATTGAATTCAGTAGGAATTCTCAGAATGTTCAACGGTTCAACAAAAGACAACATTGGGTGCCTTTCTCTGTCAGACACAAAAAAAGAAATCATTCCTTTGTTTGTAGTTTTCATGTTAGCGACATCAAGACATTAATTTTCCTGACTCATAAAAATGTAATCCAGGCATGAAGCCATCATTTAGGGATGGTGCATCTTTTATGACACCGCAGCTTCATGAATAATTCCTCTGACTTGAGAAAGTGAGAGCTGCCCGACCCATTCCAGCGGTGAATCTTCTCTTCCCAATACCTTCCTCTTAAAATGCTGATCGTGTCAGGCCCCCCAGGTCCACCAGAAGATGTTAAAGTTGAACATGTTTCTAGCACGACTGCTGGGCTGTCCTGGAAGCCTGGAGTGGATAACAACAGCCCAGTGCAGATCTACAGTGTCCAGACCAGGACTCCCTTCTCGGTGGGATGGCAGGCAGTGGCCACAGGTGAGCAATTCGAGACTCGCCCTTGGATTGTTTTTCTTATTTTGTAGTGCCATCAATTGCCTTAAAAAATCCATTGTTGGTGTCATGTTTGCCTTCAGCTCCCGAGGTGATTAATGGCAGGACTCACAAGGCCACCGTGGTGGATTTGAGCCCCTGGGTTGAGTACGAGTTCCGGGTGGTCGCCAGCAACAGCGTTGGGATGGGGGAGCCGAGCAGCCCCTCGGCTCTGCTGAGAACCAGAGCAGCAGGTAAGGCTCTGCTTCCTGACTGCCTTTCCCTGCTCTCTCTGTGGGAATTTCACTGCAGCAGAGCCACTCATTGCTACAGTTCCACAAGAAGGTGTGACTGGATGGGGCTTGGAGCACCCCAGGACACTGCAAGGTGTCCCTGCCCATGGGCTTTAAGGTCCCTTCCTGTGGGACACATATTGAGAAAGGAAGAAAATTACAGCCTGGAAAATATTCCAGGCTGGAGTTTCTCAGCTCTGTTCCCAGCCCATGAGCTGGTCGAGCTCAAGGCCAGGGAGAATTTCTCCCAGGGTGATAATTTGGTCAAAATAAAAAGGAATCAATAACAAGATAGAAGCCCTGTTGTGGTGTGTGCCCAGGCCCTGGCCATGGGGTGTCTTCTCTCTGAACCAATCACCTTTTCTCTGCTCTGGGAGTTGCAGTCCTGCTATAAAACCAAGTGTGTTTCTGAATAAACTTGGCTCTTTCTTCCTGTCATGACAGACGACCATGGAGCTGTGCATCTTATTTCTGCTGCACTTAAAGAGTTAAAACCCCTTTCCACAGCTACACCTTCCAACCCAAACCATTCTGGCATTCCATGATAAAAGCTGGAGTTTTACCTATGTTCCTCCCTTTGGTGTGTCCCAACTAACCTTTCACTCAAGCAGCTGGAGAGAATAATTGTTCTCCCAGTTAAATCCAAGTTTTTACCCTGCTCATGAAATGATAACTCCTCTCTCTGAACACCCCTTGGCTGCAGAGGTGTTTGATATCTGAGCATCAGGAGGAACAGGATAATTTTACCTTTGGATATTGGAGGAAATAAATGGCAGCATCCAAAGCCAAGTGAAACCAGCAGCTTCTACTGACTCCAGAGTGGAATCCTTTCTGTCTGTCTGTCTGAGCTTTGCTCATTTATCTTCTGGGACTTGGGACCTCACGGGAAGCTGCTCCATTCTTGGGTGACCAACACTGTCAGTCCTTTGACCTGCTCAGTTTGGTACAATTTATTTGCAGCCCAGACCTTTGGTTTGTTTTATGTTCCTCCCAGCCCCCTGCTTATCAACTCTCTCCCACCTATAAAATCAGTGTTTATAGGATGGAAAGCAGTAAAATGGAAGCAGCTTTTACAGTCCACTTTGTCTTCTCTGTTTATCTCATTTGCCAAGCTCTGAAGTTTGGCAAGCTGCATTTCAGGACAGAATTCAAAATACAGTATTGCACATTATACAGAAAAAAACCACACTTCTTTTAGAATGTGGAATCCATTTGTTTCTGGGAATAAAATTCCAGAATGGTTTGGATTGGTAGGGACCTTAAAGACCATCTAGTTCCAATCTCCAGCACCTTCCAGAGGAGGACAGATTTTTAAAATTTCCCAGCAGAGTATCTCAAAAAAATATTCTCCATTACATGATTGATCACAAAGACTGAATTAATCTTGAGAAGGTTTTTGTTGCTGTTACCACCGTGGGGCTTTGCAAAGTGGGATATTCAAAACCAGACAGGCAGTGAAAGCTTTCATCTTTTAAAACTTTTATTTATTTATTTATTAGAGGGATTCACAAGACTGGGGCGACGAGGAGAAAGAAACAATAAAATTATTGTTATTTATCATGGCAATAACACAAGGAAGATTATTTCCTTACAGTGTAGCTCTGTCTGAAGTTTAACAAAAGAGGCAGAAAGACTCACTTCAGGTTTTAGCTGCTTAACTCCTTCACTGCTGTAAATTCTTTTCTCAAAACATTACAGTGCAGTGGGAAAATAACAACTTATCCTAATTTTTAAACCATAATAAGAAACTGTAATCAGCAGGGCAGTGTGGACAGCAAACACCTGGCCAGGAAAGGATGAATTTGAGCTCTGCAGTTGTAATAACTATTTTGCCAGCTGAAATCTGAGCATTAGTAGATTTGTGGATGCAAATGAGCCACTGTTCATTTCATTAAAATGGAGCTGAGAATTAATTGAGCCTCTGTTGGTGCACTCAGCTGTAAATTTTCATCTGTTTCTCAACTCTGACCCGGTTGAGGCTCTGCTGAGCCACAGCACAAAATTTTCCCCATGCAAATGTAGTGAGTACCAAACACATTTAACACATGAGCTAATTGAGCATCACTTGGTTCATGAAACACTGAAACACCAGGCTTGAAAGTTTGTTTTGTGGTTTCCATGCAGTTCCTGTCAGTCTGAGATCATTTGCCTCTGATGTGCCCAAAGACATTGATTGTGGGTGACAAAAATGTGAAAAAACCTCCAGAAGAGCCCAGGCTGTTTGCCTCTTAAGGCTGCACAGCAAAATTATCCTGAAATTCCTCCCATTTCTAGAGGATGAAATCAGATAAATATTTATATGTGAACTAGAATCTGGAAATGATAATGGGGTGACATCACTTTCTGGGAACTTTAAGCACTGCTGCTTTTATTGGCACCCCTGGAGCTGGGTTAATGCATTTGTCAAGAGGGAGGACAAGCAGATAGGGCCAAACTTGCCCAAAATCTCTGAAAAAAAAAAGCTTCTGAGATGTAAATATCCCACCCATTTCTCACCCTACATATCAGCTTTTCAGACAGTGAGATCTGAATTAAGACAATGACAAAAAAAATCTTGACATTTCTGAAGATAGAGTTTGGAGATGGCACCACCAAATGTCCTGTAGAGGGTTCCTGTCTCTGCCCATTCCAGGGATATCCTTTTCTCTTATACTTCTCCAGCAGCTGAAAAAGAACATGATATCATAGAACCATACAATGGTTTGGGTTGGAAGGGACCTTAAAGAAGAAATATAAAGCAAGAGGAAGGAAACGCTGGTATTTTCTTTGCCTCTCTATCATGAGCCCCTTCAGCCTGAACAAAGTTCCCTGATCTCAATCCTCTACCTCTGGTGCCACACACCTGTGGAATGCTGGAGAAATCCAAACTCTAATCAACCAACTTTTGGACACTTACAGTCTTGGGAGAAGGAGAAAAGCAAATTGTGAGTTTTGAATTTGCTAAGAAAATCATACAACCAATTAAAAAAATTAATATATTGCTCCAACAACACGTTTACTGAACAAATGCATAATTAGTAAATCAGTAGTGTTGCAGCTACAGTCTGAATGGAACATCATTTTGCCAATTAGTTGATGAGGCATAATAATGTCAGATACTTGATGCTTCTAGTTCTTTAATTAATTTTTTGAACCAGGGTACTCACGTATCAAATGCATCTATGGCTTCAGCCTTAGAAAACGTGTAAACATCATTTGAGCTCGTTTCAAATAGGCTGCTGTGCAATGGAATCCCTGTTCCACCTGCTGAGAGGTGGGATGGCTGCAGGTGAGGTAGGAAATGCTCTGCTCACCCACTTGGAAAGGCCTCCAGGACCTTTGAGTCCAACCTTTGGCTGATCACAGCTTTGTCCAGAGCTGGACACAGCACACGAGCTGTGGCCTCACCAGTGCCCAGTGCAGAGGGACAGTCCCTGCCCTGGTCCTGTGGCTATTGCTGATCCAGGCCAGGTGACCTTGTCCTTCTTGCCCACCTGGGCACACCTGGCCTCGTCTTCAGCTGCTGTCACCAGCACCCCCAGGTCCTTCTGTGCTGGGCCACCTCCCAGCCACTCTTCCCCCATCCTGGAGTGCTCCATGGGGCTGTTGTGACCCAAGAGCAGGACCTTGCACTTCACCTTGTTGATTCTCACCCCACTGCCCCCAGCCTGCCCAGATCCCTCTGCAGAGCCCTCCAGCAGATGCACACTCCCACCCCAGTGGGTGCCATCTGTCAACTCCTGAGGGTGCCCTCAATCCCAGATCAGCCCCACAGACATTAAAGAGGCTCCAGAACTGAGCCTTGGGGAAGCAGCTGCGAGCACCAACACCTTTTCTTCTGCAGTTCCTGTGGTGGCACCCACGAACATCAGCGGAGGAGGAGGGAGCCGCTCCGAGCTCGTCATCACCTGGGAGGTAATTCTCAGCTCAATTAACCTCTAATTGAGGTCTAACAGGGATGAACCCCTGGCTGAAATCACAGCCCTGCTGATATCCAAAGGCTTTTGGTCACCAGCTTTGGTGGAGCCTGGATTTCAGCCTGGATGTGGAGAGCAAAGAGCCTGTAAGATATACAGCAAGTTTTCTGTGTTATAGGGAACAATTTATAAAAATAAACAGTTGAAGAGGCGTGTTGTAAAGACGTTTAGAAGTCTGCATAACCCTCTTATCTCCATTGTACAGGAGGTGCTTAACACACTAATCTGCTTGGCCATTTTCTGCATTTACATTTTTCCTACTTTTGTTTACATGTTTTCCATTCTGGAACACTGTGCTGACAAGACATATCCTATTATGCGTTAAAGGAGATGAGCCCTTTAATTCTCCAGCACTCCAGCAAGAGCAGAGAATACACATTTTCAGAGCAGTTAATGCCAAGACAAGTTGCAAAGGGTGAGTGCAGGTCATTTCAGAGAGTGAAAAGTGAGTGCTGTGGGAAGGAGCCTCATTTCCAGCCTCCCAGCAGCTTCCCACAGACACTGGGATGGAGGCAGGCAGCCTCTGGGAAGTGATGGGGCAACTGCTTGGTCAAAAAGTGAAAAATCAGATCCAAATAAATTTTTAAAAAATCTCTCCACTAGATAAATAACCCCGTTGATGTTTTCTCCTCCCCGTGCTGCAAACAGAGTGAAATTCCACTTTTCCTGAACTAAGTTCTCCTCCGTCTGCACCTTTCACTCTTTTGTTTCATTGGGAGCAGAAGAACATGAAAATCGAAAACAACCTGAGAGATCTCAATCAAATTATCCTGTTGGACTCCATAGTGCATCCCAAAAAACAATCAGAAGAAATCCTAATTATGGCCAGCTAACAACACTGAACACGACTCTGTGGCTTTCTGTGATGATCTCACTAAATGTCTTGATTAAATCTGAGGTCACAGAAGCCTCAAAAACAAATTAAATGCTCTAGAAAGTAGCTTGAACTCCTATAAATCCCCAGTGAGCCATCATCTCTTACATTTAACTCTCTCAGGACTGGAAAAGAGATGGAAAGGGGAATATTGGGTGTTTATAAAGCACTGAAGGAAAGACAAGTGTTCTAAATGGCAGGCTTATTATCTTAATGATTAGAATTAGAAGGATTTTATGATAAAAATAACATGAGTGCCCTGAAATCTTCTGAAGTGCTTCCAGATTTTCCCCTATTATCTCACACTGTGTTCCCAAGAGTTTGCAGGAGAAGAGGTTGAAGCCAGGACTCAGGTCCTGACCCTTTTTCCGTCCTTTTTCCATTTCCATGTCTGCTTTTCCATGCTCCTTCCTTTGATGCAAGCCTCTGAATAAATGCAGTTTTACTGAAAAATACACTTTCTTTCTCCATTTAATCCTGTTTTTGTTTCATAAACGTCCTCTTGCTTTGAGAATGTGGAAGTATTTTTATCCCATGAAAAACTAAACTTCATGCTGGACACGGTGTTGCTGTAATTGCCTTTTCAGTTTGAGCCTTTCATACGTATCTTGACATGAGATTTTATTAATAGAAACATTAATTTTGCCATGTTGACTTGCAGGAACATTTCTGTTCTGAGAACTTAAATAAGAATATGTTCATGCACTTGAGGCTTTCTCCTTGCTGAAAAAAATACATCAGTACTGTACTCAGAGGCAGGCAATTATACAACTGACACACATTTCTTTGTGTACATTTATTCCTTCCCAACTCATTTTTTTCCCTTAAAAATCATTTATTTAAAATTAGCATTCCTATGCCCCTTTGGGGGAGAAAAAAAAAATCTACAAGCTACAACTTGTACTGAGTGAAATGCTTTTAATTTTGCAGACTTCATGCCTGAAAGAGACAAGTTTAATGGAGCTGATCAGATCTTTTGTTTCCAAATTGATTGCCCCGATAGATTTATTATTTTGATTTTTATTTCAATATTACATTGACGGATGGGGCAAACATTATTATCTTCTCCAAGGCACAGCCAACTAAATCAATACCACTAAAATACAGTCAGGGAATGAAGATTCAATTAAAACTGTGGATACATGCAAACTTTTATTGACTGCCTTGTCACCACAGCCCGTGTCAGAAGAACTCCAGAACGGGGAAGGTTTTGGCTACGTCGTCATGTTCCGTCCCCTTGGCTCTACAACCTGGACCAAAGCTGTGGTGGCCTCGGTGGAATCCAGCAAATATGTTTATAGGAATGAGAGCATCACACCCCTCTCTCCTTTCGAGGTCAAAGTTGGTGTCTACAACAACGAAGGGGAAGGGACCCTGAGCTCCATTTCCATCGTCTACTCAGGAGAGGATGGTAACACAAGTTACTCCTAGTAGTAATGGGTGTGTAGCAGCAAGAGGTGACTGATATGATCAGGCAGAGCTCTCAGGGCTTTTAAGGACCCTGCTCAAACCTGCTCGTTGGATATTTACAACAGGCATGAGGCAGGAGATGGGAAACTGAAGTAAAAATAGCAAGGGGCAAGCTTCCAGAGTGATTTTCAGTAGAGGGCTGGTTTCAACTCCTTTGTCCCCAAGGTGCTCCTGCTGAGTGTGCTGGGAAAACTGGGAGACACTCAAAGGTGTTGCTCTCAGAGGGTTTGGCTCCTCAGACCACTCAGTGCAGCCAGTTTCCAAAAATCTGCTCCAGCAGATGGGGAGTGACCGATTTTGCAAAGAAGGTTTTGCTGACATTCCACCACAGGTGGAGAGTAAAGCTCATGGTTGCACCAGGGGCTCCTCCTGCTGCTCCCCCAGCATCTCCTCCCCTTGCACTGTCCCTGTGCCCACACCATGTCCCAGCACTGTGTTTGTTTCCCTGTCCCAGAGCCACAGATGGCCCCGGCGGGAGCCTCGGCGCTCAGCGTGTCGGCCGCCGCCGTGGAAGTGTCCTGGCTGCCCATCCCCTGGAACCGGCACACGGGCAGGGTGCTGGGCTACGAGGTGAGGGGCTGGGCTACGAGGTGAGCGACTGGGCTACAGGGTGAGGGACTGGGCTACAGGGTGAGGGACTGGGCTACGAGGTGAGGGGATGGGCTACAGGGTGAGGGATTGGGCTACAGGGAGAGGGACTGGGCTACAAGGAGAGGGACTGGGCTACGAGGTGAGGGACTGGGCTACAAGGAGAGGGACTGGGCTACGAGGTGAGGGACTGGGCTACGAGGTGAGCGACTGGGCTACAGGGTGAGGGACTGGGCTACAGGGAGAGGGACTGGGCTACAGGGTGAGGGACTGGGCTACAGGGAGAGGGACTGGGCTACGAGGTGAGGGACTGGGCTACGAGGTGAGGGACTGGGCTACAGGGAGAGGGACTGGGCTACAGGGTGAGGGACTGGGCTACAGGGAGAGGGACTGGGCTACGAGGTGAAGGGCTCTGACACCTTGAAGATGTCCCTTTCCCATCCAGAATCCTTTTGGCCACCTGGTTCCTCCTCCCAATCAACCAACTGCTGCTTCCAAGGCAGCGGAGCCTGGAGCTCTTCCCCTGGCTCTCATTAGCAGCAACCCACCCGAGATAACCTGGAGGATTTACAGCCCAGAACTGCAGTTCTCTCCCAGAATTTTTGTGCTCAGATTTTTGGACAAGGCACACATGGCACTGCTGACAGAACAGGGCAGGATAAATGTCCTCCAGCACTAGCCCGAGCTTGTGATGCATTGAAAGGCTTTTGGCTTCTCCCTCCCCTTAAAATCATAAAATCATTTAGGCTGGAAAAGACCTTTAAGACCATCAGGTCTAACCATGAACTCAAACATTTGAAGAGGGCAGTGGTGGAGTCCCCATCCGTGCAGGGATTTAAAAGCTGTGTGGATGTGGCACTTGGGGACGTGGTTTAGTGCTGGCCTTGGCATTGCTGAGTTAATGGTTGGACTTAAAGAGATTTTCCAACCCTAAATGATTCTGTGATTTTAGGATTAAGTAATGTCAGATATGATTCCTGATCATTTTACTTGCACAGTGAAGCGATTTCTTATTTCTTCTTTTTTTATATTTTTTTTAACTTGTAGATAAGAGGAAAACAAGTCAAAAGCATTTTAAATTCTGTCCTATCATTGCACTGTACAAATGGAGGTAATGTACATGTACATGTACAGTCCACAAACCTTCCTAAATCAATTACTCACTGAAAAAAAATAGCAGGTCTAAATAGGTGTCACTGAATCAAAACTAGAGCCAGGATACAAAATAATTAAAAATCTTTTAGATGGTTGAAATAAATGTATCTCTTAAGGTTTTCTTTCATTGTGTTCAACCATAAAACTGACAAAGCTTTTATCATTCCTTACCTTATCAAAGATTTCCTTCTGGACATCTGTAAATTCAAGGATTTCATTTTGTTCCTTAATTGGGATTCAGTCTCTGAAATGTTATTGCTTCTCTATAAATATTCATGCCTGGGTTTACATCCTGCTAGATGGGAGTACAAAAAAAAAAAAATCCTGTATTCCTCGAAATCTTCCTTGTCAGCATGCCTGCTCCCCAGCCAAGCCTCCAATTCCTGGGACACAATGAATTGCCTGTTCTTTGTTCTGGTTTTTTAGGTTTTATATTGGATCGACGATCCCAAGGAAAGCCCAGCTGGGAAGGTCAGAGTCAGTGGGAATGTGACAGCCAAGAACATCACGGGGCTCAGAGCCAACACGGTGTATTTTGCAGCAGTCCGAGCCTACAACACTGCGGGGACAGGGCCCTCCAGCGCCCCAGTGAATGTCACCACCAAAAAATCCCGTGAGTATTGGCTTTGGTACAGCAAGTGTCCCAAATTCCCAGCTGGGACAGGCCCATTCCAGCTCACCGTGACCCCTCGCTGCCAAACGCTTCAATAGAAAAAAAAAAACAAAAAACCCAAAAACAAACAAACAAAAAAAACACCAACCAACCAACCAAACAAACAAACAAACAAAAAAAAACAAACAACAAAACAAAACAAAAAAAACCCAACAAAAAAATACAAAAACAAAAACACACAAAAAACCAAAAAAACACAAAAAAAAAAACCAAACACAAAAAAAGCCACAAAAAACCACCAAACAAACAAACAAAAAACCAAAAAAAACCAACAAAAACAAACAAACAAAAAAAAACAAACAAAAAACCCCCAAACCCTACATCTCAAATTCCTTCATAAATCGGACAACTAAAATCTGTGACTGAGAAACCTCCTCTTGTCCTAAATCAGAGCCCACGAGGAAGGATTTCTGTTTTCCTTGGAATAGCAGCCCCCTTGCTTGCAGGGGATTTCAGAGTCAATAAAGGAAGGATGTCCCACAGGTCAAACAAGAGGTTCTGGGGTGAGGCTGTGTTGGTTTGGGGGTTTTAAAGGAAACTCTGAATGCACCAAATACAGAGGGGTTTTGAGACCTCTGAACTTTGCACTGCACAGGGCAGCATAAGGGATACATAAATATAAATGCTATTTAGTCTTTTTTATTATTATTATTTAATACTAAAAGTGAAGCACTCTGCTGTTTTGTTTGCCTCAGACTCTATTTTCCCAGTAAATTATTGATCTGCCCTTTAGCATGAAGGGGAAATATTTCTGATTTTCACCTGTTTCTCTCTTTTCTATATGGTCTTCCATGCAATTACTCCAAGTGCAAGATAGGAACAACTTGTAGAATGAGTTAATTGATTTTTAATTGCCACAAACCCAATATTTATTGTAAATAAAACAATCAAAACTAAAGCTAGAGAAGATATTTCTGAAGGGCTCAAACAGGACCCATCCCTGGAAGTGTCCAAGACCAGGTTGGACAAGGCTTGGAGAAACCTGGGATGGTGGAAAGTGTCTGTAACCATGGCAGGGGGTTGAATGAAATTAAATTTAATGCTATTCCAACCCAAACCATTCTGTGATTCCACAGATTTCCATTTTTCAATGGAAAATAGATTCATCTCTGGGAATTCTTCCCTCTATTCCTATGTGCATCCGTATGAAAGACAAGTTAAAGACATGGCAGTCAAATGACAAAACACAGAAGGAATAAATTTGCTTTTGTTTTACATCTACTTTATCTTCTGTCAAATTCAGGATTGTGCTAATGGCTCATTTAAAAATTAAAGTCAAAATAACCTTTTTAATATTTAAATATATAGATTAAAATTTCAAGCTCTGTCTGTGGAAGATGCAAGCTCTTGCAATAAGAGAAGAGACAATATGTCAAGAGAATATAAACAATGTGCATCTGGAGCAGGAGATGGAGCTCCAAAGTAATAACTCTGTCTTGCTGCTCAGCATCCAGGATTCCTGCAGCCTTCTGCTCATCCCATTATTGCAGGGACTCAGCAAAGCTGAAATGATCCTGCTGCCAAAGAGGTGCAATTCTGATTGAAGTGTTCCTCTCTGAGATCGATGTAAGGGCTAAGGTGACATCCTGGGTTCAGTTAAAACTACTTAGGGAGGTGAATTGATATCCTCAAACCATGGACATGGCTCCGTGAGGAGATGTTCTCCTCTGGTTCTTTAATGATATGGCATGGATTTCAGAAATTCCTCTTCCTTTTCCCCTTCCTCTTCTTCTTCCCCTTCCTCTTCCCCTTCTCCCTCCTTTTCCTTTTCCTTTTCCTATTCCTTTTCCTTTTCCTTTTCCTTTTCCTTTTCCTATTCCTTTTCCTTTTCCTTTTCCTTTTCCTTTTCCTCTTCCTTTTCCTCTTCCTTTTCCTTTTCCTATTCCTTTTCCTTTTCCTTTTCCTTTTCCTCTTCCTTTTCCTCTTCCTTTTATTTTTCATCTTCCCCTTCTTTTTCCCTTACAAATAGACACACATACACACAAAATATATCAATATTACATATAGGTATTAGAAATACTTGCATGGCTGAACCTCAGCTCAGTACAGCAACAAAGCCAAGTGTTACCTAAACCATGACAATAACATCAGCACCTCAATAAAATTCAGCAGAAATCTGGGATTTCTATTATGCTTGAGTGCATTGATTACAAGAAATTAATTGAGGAAATAATCTGCCAATTTTAGGCCTGGAACTGCTTGGTTTTCCTTGAAGATATTCCTGTGGATTTGGGAAAGTGCTCTTACCACTTATTCTAGTTTCTGGCTGAAAAAAAACCCAGATAATTTTGTTTTGCAAATCCTCCTGTGGTGTTTTTTCAGTCCCAAGATCATGAATTAAGATGGCTTTAAGTTTCTATGTCAAAAAGCTTTGGACAAGGCCATAATTCATCCATTTCTGAGTGATTTCAAACCTCTTCAGAGTGCACAGCCAATGAAGTATTTGACATCCTTTGCCTCTTGTGACTATTTTGTTATCCAATTCCTTATATAAAATGTTTCTTGAAAGCAACAAAGAGCTTTCAAGCCATATTTAAGTAAATCTGCAGTTTGATATATGTGAGAGTAGATAAATGTTTCATAATGAAATGAATCTTTCTCAGCACTGACAGCGTGGCTGATGGAAGGACATCCCTGGATATTCACCTGGGAGCTCCACCCACACCTCATTCCCTACCAGAGGGATGGATTAAACTTCTCCAAAGTCATGAGGCAGGCAGATATGAAACATCAGGGCCCGTCAATTTGTTTTATCTCTGTGGGGAATGAAAGAAATTGTCACCAAATCAACTGTTCCTTCCAAGTGACATCCATCAATCACCAGCACACAGCGGGGAAGAGAAGGATCCCAGAGTTAAACAATTCAAAATCAAGGCTGGAATGTTTTCCTCCAAATCTCTCCTCGTTTTTGCCTCTGCTCCAATCCCTCTTTCCTGGGGGATGTGCCATGGAGCAGGAGAGGATCCCAGCCTGAATCCCAGCTCCAGTTCAGAGGCACAGCTCCACCCTCACATGTTCACACGGGATTTAGCTCCACTCACTTGTAGGCAAATTTTCAAAGTCCTCACACTTAGGCATAAAAAAGCCTTTGAGAAAGCTGCTCTCAGCCTATTGTGCTGAGAATTTCTAAAATCCTGCAATGTTTCATGGTGGATCACATGGAGACTTTCATGTGCAGCTCTTTGTAACCTGTCCTGGCTGATGGAAATCTTGGCTTCTGTAGTTTGCTCTCAGATTTAGCTTTTTCTGAGATCCAGACAGCAAAACATCCTCTGGGACATGGAAATATAGAGAGGAACAACATTTCTCTTCCACAAAATCTCTCAAATATAACTTGAACTGTCAGACAGTGTCAGGCTGTGCCTAATTTTGCAAATGAAGTCTCACAGTAAGAGGTTCTGTGCTATGAATAGATCTTTATTCTGACTAATACCAGAGCAATGATGGACTGGAAAATGTTTGGGTTTTTTTTTTGCTTTTTTGGGTTTGAATCACCCAAGCATTTGCTACTCCCATATCATTCAGCTACACCATGAAAATTAATATTCAGTTTATCTCGTTATTATAGTTTTTTTTTTTTCTTTTTTTAAAGCACCAAGTCAACCTCCAGCGAACATCGCCTGGAAGCTGACAAATTCCAAAATCTGCCTGAACTGGGAGCATGTGAAAACAATGGAGAATGAGTCTGAGGTGCTGGGCTACAAAGTAAGTGATTTCTTTAATTCATTAATCAGAATTTTTGGTTACAATACAGGTACAGAGGTTTGGTGGAAAGTGAGTGTTCATTACCTGGAATTTTCTGGATTTTTCTCTTGTCCCCTTGTAATCTTACTTACCTAAAGTCTCTTGTTTTCACACCTCCAGGGAAGGAGCTTCACAAATATATAAGAAATAGAGAACAATCTTTTAAGCATTAAAGGCAGTCATAAGCCACATTTAAAACATTCTCACTCTCAGGCAGTTCATAAATGTACCTTTAAAAAAGAGGCTGAAGGATACTCACACAAAGGTCTATGTGAATGAACCAAAAACCTCTCCCATAAATCTACTTTTAAAGGAAATAAAAATTTATTTTAAAGCTTGATTGCAGTGCACAATTCTTTGATTTTCCTCGGGTTCTAGGAAACCACCTGCTGTGGTACCCACCCCAAAATCCTGCATCATTTATTCCCCTGTTTTAAATTGCTTTTAACACCCTGCAGGATGCTGACAGTGCTCTGAAAAATTTGGAACTTTTGGAAAAATCTCTCTGTCCCCCCCCCCAAAAAAAATCCATTAAAACTTAAAACGAAATGAAATCCCTGTTGTTTCCCAACCCCTTAGATTCTGTACAGACAGAACAGGCACAGCAAAGCCCATATCCTGGAGACAAACAACACTTCAGCTGAACTTCTGGTCCCGTTTGAAGAAGATTATCTCATCGAGATAAGAACCGTCAGTGATGGTGGCGATGGCAGCAGCAGCGAGGAAATTAGGATTCCAAAAATATCCAGTAAGTGAGAGATTTTTTTTTTTTTCCCTCCCCTCTGAATGCTGTTGCATAAGAAGAAATCTGTGCCTCTAAGCACAACAGATTCCCAGCTTGTCCCTTGCCATAGGTGTCCTCCCTCCCGGTGCTTTTTGGTGCTGGCTCCTATAAATTTTGTCTCTGGTACTCTCACATTCATTAGAGGAGGAAGTTTTTTGCTCCACACTTCATTTTTAGTGCAGGTCTCCACTGCCCTGGCGTGCAGACCTCAGGGAAGGACACAGGAATAAGATTTCTTGGGAAAGTCAAAGTTCTCACATATAATGTGACCCTAAATGTGCCCTGGAGCTGCTGCTGGGACAGAGATCTCAGCCCTGTCCCATGGCTGGGCTGGGGTGGCCCAGGGGGCAGCTCTGCTCTCATAAATAACTTATTATTCATGGAAAAGGGAGCATTTTTATGTTTATATATCATAGTTTGTTTTGCAACAAAATAGTCCAAACCCTCTTAAAGAAGATACTCACAGGAAAGGTGGGATGTTGATCCAAAACCCTACTCCACGAAATGACCACTACAACTTAATAAACAAATAAATAGAAATAACATTTGTGGATATGTTTCACCTTGAAAACAGAACTGAGATTGCTGTTAAGCTAAGATGCAAAGAAAAAACTATTTTTTTTGCACAGATTTACCTCTGTCTGTTTATATTTTCACAGGTTTAAGCTCTGGAGCAA
This sequence comes from Acridotheres tristis, assembly GCA_037013685.1. Lineage (NCBI taxonomy): Eukaryota > Metazoa > Chordata > Aves > Passeriformes > Sturnidae > Acridotheres > Acridotheres tristis. Next base: position 2,346,890 of record CM072899.1, on the reverse strand, counting down.
TGAAATTATCCCAAAGGATAAACCATACATTGACATCTGGGATCCTGTTGTTGAGTTCTGTTCTTCTAAACCCTTTTCCTTGCTGGTTCCAGCAATGCCCTGCCCTGGACTTTTAAAAATAGAAAGTGTAGATTTTATCTTAATTCTTCACCATAACCAACATTCCTGAGAAAATGCAACACTGGGGAGGGGGAGGGAGGCAGAAGTGCTCTGTCATTAAGAAAATGTTAGGTATCGATATTCCATGAATTTTTAAAAATAGGCTTGGAAATGAAGGGATAAATCAACATGCATTAATTAAACAGAGTGGTGCCAAACCTAATTTGGGATTGACACGGGGGTGGTCTCAGTTTTTTTCCAAGCAGTTGTTATTAGAGCAGCATTTAATGGAATGTCAACCTGTGCAAGCTGATGCCAGGGAGGGGAGAAGAGATTTAAAACTCTTGTGATGTGGATATTATTTATCTCATGTTCTTCCATGTATCCTGTTAAAAAAAACCCACTTTCAATGAAATAAAAGCTATTTGTTTACTTTTTGCACTTGTCTGTATTAGAGGAGGTGTCATAAAACACATTCCTGTGCTATTTTCTGCAGAAAAAGGGAACTTAAATAAAAGGAGTCTCCTATGGACCAACACAAAACCCAGTGAATGCCATTAAAAAATAAATTAAAAATAAATTCTGGTGGCATCAGCAAGCCTTGAACCAGAGCTGAAATAGCAGCACCTTTTACACCATCAGATACTTTACATATTCTCAAATCCATTTCAAAGGATTTTTCCATGCAAAGACTGTTCTGATCAACAAGACTTCCACAGATACTGAATTTTTTTTTTTGAGGGAGGATTGAAATCTGTCATTAGGCAGGATCAGTTGGTCTCTCCTGATTTTGTTATTCTTTGCTGTGGCTTGAAAGTGTAGATTCATCTGTGGGTTGGGTGTGAAGGTAAATGAGAAGAACATTGATTTTCATGGTCCTGAAATATAAATAAAAGCAGCTAATTAAGCCCTTCCATCTCCTGAGTCCCCAGAATGACAAATTAAACACCAGAGCTTGGCTTTCAAGTCAAGAGATGCAGCTCAGCACTCGAAGCCACTCTCCTGCCAGCTTGAACTACATCTGATAAAAGGTGTTTTTTGCCTGGTGCCATTACTGGGAAATCTTTTCTTCTTTCTCACTTTGCTCTGAAGTTTATTTTCTTTTCCCCACTGTCAGATCCACGTCGTGCCATCTTTGTAAACATTTATAACTACAAGATAACCAAATACCCCAAATAGTTTTTAAAAAGGGGACTGTTGGAATGAGGGTGAGGATGTGTCAGCACTTGAATGAGTAAAAGAAGTTCAGTTGTGCACAGAAATCCTTCAAAGAACCCATTTTTTAAACCATGTTTGCTATCCATGGGATGGGAGTGGGAATTCACAGAGGAAGATCCAAAACTTTGGTACCTCCCCAAGGTCCCTGCCAAGCCAAACCTTTCTCTGATTCCTCACACGGGCTGGTCTGGCAGAAAATAAACTCAAAAATGATAAAATCATTGCAAAACCACATGGTAGAGGTTGATATCCAAGTAAATAGCTCTTCACAGATTCATGGAATGGTTTGGGCTGAAAGGGACATTAAAGATCTCCTGCAACTGGTGATATGTAACAACCTCACACTCAATTCAATAAAATGTTTTATAGAGGTCACTCCTGTTTGGTTTTGGAAGAGCTTTTTTGCATCATCCCTTGCCAGCAGGTCCAGCAGGACCTCTGCTCACTCCCAGCCCTTCTGTGCCCATTAAACAACAGGTACCTTTTATTTCCCTTCATTAAACCCAATCTGAAATTCTTCTACTTCGTAACAGAAATGTAATTCTTTGCTAACTTCGCCCAAAACATCTTTTTATTCGAGTGAAAAGAGATTTTCTGCAGAGCAGTTACAGCTCCATAGAAGGTCTGAGAGATGCTTAATTACAGGGAGGCTCTGGAAATAAAATGTCACTTTTAGAATTCTGTCCTCTGGGATTTCTACAAAGTTCCTAATCACAGGAATTATTAAGAAGAGGTTTAACAGAGCTTTCAAAAGAGGAGAATGGTTTAGAAATAAATGAATGTGCTATTAAAAATCCTGATAATGCCTTAATGAAGTAAAAACATTTTTCTTTGTGGTGGAAGTAAACAATGAATCACTTCTTCAGATTTCTTCTCGTTTTTGTGCAGCACTGATGTTCTTTTCTTGCTGTAAAGATCCAAATCAGGATCCTTAACCTCAACACTTCTCCATTTTGTCACTGCCATGGGAGCAGCCCTTTTTTAAAAAAGGGACAACTGAGGAATCCCAGGAATATGAGTGAATCTGTTCCCTTGCTGAATTCCCTTGGAGCTGAAGATTCCAGGGTGAATATTCTGCCTCAGGAGCAGAACTGAGCAGCCAAAGGAGAAAAACTTGAACTCCAGCTCCTCCCATCCTCCCCAAATCACTGCAGAACTTGTGCAGGTTCATTTTCTCCTCTTCAGCTCCCCAGTCCTTTTCTTTTTTTGTTTTGGTATTTCACCAGGACAAATTGAGTCTGAGCAGCCCTAAGCACTGAAAGTCCAGCTCTTTTTATGTGAAAATGTTATTAAAGCAGCTGATGTTGAAATGGAAAGAGTTCACATGGCTGGCAGCTTTCATTAAAAAGAAAAGAGAAAGGGTCAAAAAAGAGTTTTGTCACTTAGAGTTGCAGGAAAAACTTTGGAAATGGGAACAGCACAAATCCCCTAAAACCAGAGTTGAAATGAAAACAACAGAAAAACTCTGCAGTGCTCCTGGTTTTTAACAGCCAAGAACCTGAATTGAAAACCCCATTTAAGGGTACTCAGTAAAGGGAATTTTGGGCCCAGACTTAGCAGATTTTAGAGAAAATCACAGACCAGCCAAAGTTTTCAGACAGCTGGAAAAATAATACCTATTTTCTTTTGATAACCTAAGCAAAGTACCACAACATGAAAGAGACTCACAGTCAGGGATTTTCATTTTGAATTTAACACATCAACAAAATATTTCTCCATGAAAAAAGCAATTTTGAGCCTCTCCAAATGTTTCTGTTCACTCCGAGCGCAATGCTTCTTTGTGATTTACGAGCATTTAAACTTTATTTAACATCTTCTCCCTTCTTTATAGGGCCATTTTTGAATAGGAATGCCAAGAAATGAAATAAAATAGCCCATGTGTGTTATTGTACCAGCCCCTAAATCAACATTATCCTGGAGTGCAGAAACTCCTTTTTTTTTTCTGTGGGTCTTTGGAATGCAGCCCTGGTGACGCCTTGACACCGAGCTCTAAATCACAGCCGTGAACAAATGTGTTGTAAATGTGCAAAAAAGCTTTTATTAATATCTGCCTGTGCCTCAGTCGTGCAGAATTCCCCCCAGTGATTAGCAGGGCCCATAGGAGGAGGGGATTAATCTGCTCATGGAGATTTGGGGACCCTCTGGGGTGCTGGGGGTGCTGTCAGGGGATCCTGGCTCCCTCTGTGCCCCACTCCGTGGATTTTTGTCTGCTCAGGGAGCACAAAAGATGTGACAAATTGAATGAACCAATGTTTTTTCTTTCCCTGCTCAAAAGATGCCAGATCTGGAATAAACCAATATGTTTATTCCCCTCCAGCAGTGATATTTCCAAAACACCATCCCCCAAAATTGCCCTGGACATCCCCGAGGGCTGCTGCTTCTCAATGCTCCCAAAAATGATGGTTTTTGGGATGCCTCTGTAGGTGCAGCCACAATGCTCAGAATCCCAGAATGGTTTGGGTTGGGAGAGATCTTAAAGATCACCCAGTGCCACCCCTGGACACTGTCCCAGGGTGCTCCAAGCCCTGTCCAGCCTGGCCTTGGGCACTGCCAGGGGTGTGCTGGCCTCAGGAATGAGTGGACTGAGGTCTGGTGGCAGTCACAGAGTTATTCCAGCAAGGATGATGAGCTCTCCCAGGTACAGGTACAGCAGGACTCCCCCATCACCTGTGCATTATTCCTGCCAAGGCGTGGCCCAGCCTCCCTCATCTCAGTTATTTTCCATGTCCTCCTCCTGCTCCTGACTGAATTTATGGGAGGGACAAGGAGGGACAACACCTCCAGGATTGCTCCGAACTGAAAATACAAAACCATGGCAAATGATGCATTCAGAAATAGCCATCTAAAAATTTAAATAAGGTTCCACAGACTTCACTCTGAATGCCCCTGGCCAAATCCAGAGTCTAGGTAAGGATGTGACATTTCTCTCTCTCTCTGACCATTATCTAATCTAAAAACTGGGAGAGAGGGTGGGGAATCAGCATTATTAAAATAGCCTGTATAAAATCTTCCTTGGAAAATTTACCATGAGGAAAAGGTCAGTTGGACATTTTGACAGCACAGTACAATGAGGGCTCCTAAATAGCTTCAATCATTCAGGCCTTTTTTATTAGGAACTTCTTTTGTCAGTTCCTAGCACTAAATACTTGAAAATAGGTCTGACGTAGCAATTAAAATGTCATATTAATCATACTGGTGTGCACTGTTTCTTTACTTAACCTATTTTATAGACACCAATAGATTTCAGTAGTGAAAAGCAGCTACAAAAATGTTTGTCACCTTTATGGAATGAACTGGAATAACTCTGAAGAGCAGAAGTTTTTGGTAAGGTGTGTTCAATAAGATAAATGGAATCGTTGCATTTGAGTCATCACCTCCTGGTGATGTTTTTTTCCAGATTGCCTTCAGTGAAATGTCCAACACAAACTTTCCTCATTCATGTCCTGGTTGTCTCCTTGTGCTGGTTTTCCAGTCCCATTCCAACCACTCTGCTGCCATGGGTCCCATCCCCTCAGGTATAATCCAATTTTTCCCCTGTAAAGCATCCATAGCTCTGTCAGTAGATTTGCTTTGGGTTAGTGTTATGGTAAGAAGTAAAATAAAAACTGAGGTGCTCAAATGCAGGGTTTTATAAAAAATGGAGAGGCCAAACCTCCTCCAGCTCTTGGGGCTGTCAGGAGCAGCTTTCCCTTCTCTGTGCACCACTTGCTGTTCTTAGAATTACAGAAAATCATGGAATGGTTTGGATTGGGAGGGACCTTAAAGCCCATCCAGTGTCACCCCTGCCATGTCAGGGACACCTCCCACTGTCCCAGCCCCAATGTCCAGCCTGGCCTTGGGCACTGCCAGGGATCCAGGGGCAGCCACAGCAAATCTGGGTACCTGTGCCAGAGAACAGGGACTCCCCACCCTATTCACCCTGAAATCCCCTTTTCCTGGCAAATTTGAGCCAAGGGATCTTTTCTGGAGCTCTCACTGCAGTGGTCTGTGGGAGGCTGCTACCATGATTTAATTACATTATTCTGCAGCCCTGCTGTCCCAGGGATTTTAAAGAGAAAGAGCACAAATCTTCCCAGGGTCCCAGTGCCCTCAGCAGATTCAAAGCCTGTGCAGTTTGAGTGAGTTTAGAATTTATTTGAAAGCCCTCTTACACCAGTACAATTTATCCACAGAGATCAGCAGTTTACATCGTATTGATTAATGCAGTTATTGATTTATTCTGCAATTGTACTGGCCAGGTTTATACAGCACTGGAAAGTGCTATTTTCCAGGAGTGATTGACTTCTTTCTTTATTGACTAAAATGAGCTGATAAAAATCATCCACTGGCTGAGCTGGAAGTACTTTTTTTTTTTTTTTTTTTTTTTTTTTTTGTATTGCTGCTTCCAGCAGAGAAAAGTAGGAGACAAACGCTGCTGCAGAGCAGAGAAAAGAAGTTCCAAGGTTTGACCCCTCTGGAATTACCCTCCCTGGGCTAAGTGCAGCCCCAGGTGAGCCAGGTGAGAAGCTGGAAGGCTGGGATGGTGAAAAGACACGCAGGCATTTGGAGCTGGAGGAGGATGAACCTGTTCTTCCTTCTCTCTTCAATACCTGCCCGTGCTTCTTGGAGCTTTCTGCTGCTCCTAAATGTCACTGTCCCCTTCCCCACCTGTGGGAGCTCCAGGTGGGCTCCTCAGAAAGGCTCCAGGTGTCCCCCAAAGGATGGAATGGTGCTTGTCCTGTTTTAGGGAAGTGCTGGCTGCAGTTGGAGCTTTTTGTAGCATCCCGTGGCTTTGCAGTGCCATAAATTGAATATAACAGCCCCTGATCCTGGCTGCTCCAAGGTTTTCCCAGTTTGAGGGAGGAGCCCTGAAACATTTGGCTGTTAATCACATCAGCTCCGAGCTGCTCTCATGGTGGAACTGCTCCATCAGGCCAAGGAAATTCCACTTTTTAACAAGTACCAGGGTGCAGAGCTCCATCCAGCCCTTCAAACATCCCAGCTCCCTGCCTGGAGGGTGAAACACTTTTCATTTCATGTCATCTGTGCTGCTTGCCGTTTACAAGTCAGTATTGCTATATTCATATTTTTAATATATATATTAACCTATTTTTATGTTTGTATTTTCTAGTGAAATATGTAAAACAAAATTAACACAGATCCATAAAGAGCTCTTGCAGAAAACATCCATGAAAACCACACTGCTGCAGTTCAGAAATACTGTCTAACAGAAAAGTTCTTCCAGGCCATTTAGTTTCACAAGGCTTTTAAAATTTCTCTTAAAGTCTGACTTATAAACTAAACCTTTTATCCATTTAATATGCACACACATCTCTCCCAATATCCAAGCATCACAAGTTAGAAGAGAGAACTGTGCTCTGCTGTTGTAATTTTGGCAAAAGGGTGAAGTTTATTCCATCAAGCAATGGATTTAAGGCAGGGGATAGTCTGGGGTTATGGATTTTCATTCCCACTGCTCTGCTCAGGAGGAATTTCTGTCCCCAGGGAATGAGTGCACAGCTCTGGGGGCACCTGGGCCAAGGTGTGGTGCACAACCACCTCCAACACTGCCCACACAGGGCAGTGAGTGCACTCAGCAAAAAGGAAAATCAGCATAAAAGCATAAAATTCAAAATAAAAGTTGGTAAATAAGTGATCTTTCATATACATATATATGAAATATAGATACATGCAAACTCAGAAATGTGTATGTATAGAAGAGGAGCAGGAAATAGAAATCTGTGTAATGAAAACAGCTCCACATTTCTGATTTTCCCTCGAGTCTGAGAAAGGGAATCACAGGAGGGATCCTGCACTAGCAGGCAGGGTAGAGCACAGGGCCCAGAATAATTTATCTAATTCAGCTCTGGCACCACTTTGCTAAGCAGGAGCTCCCAATCATTCCTCTGCATTAGGAGACGTGTGCTCCTTCCTCCAGCCACTGCAAGATTTCCTCCATAAACCCATCCTGCCATAAATACAGCCCTGCCTCTCTCACTTATTAGTTGTTGGAGGAAATAAAATAACAACATGCCTTGCACTTTAAAACCTTGTTTATAAAACAACTTCATAAACCCACTCAAAGAAACGTCTGAAATAAAATCATGGTCGTTGCTCCCCATCATGCCAGCCTTACAAATTGATTATTTGCTTTAAATTAAAACCAGCAACTACAACAGGGCTGCTTTGTGGCACTTCACAACTTTCAGTACAATAAGCCTGCCAGCATTTATTGATTCATGGGCACTCTGGGCTGTGCTGGTACCTACCTGGGCATTTCAGAAAATTAAAGAGCCTAGCCCAAATTATGCCTTTGGGTTTTAATCACTGTGATATTCACTGGCTGGCAAAGCTTTCAGCATCATTCAAGGTGGGCAGGATGCTGGCTGTGAATCCATTGGTATTCTTTGGATGGATACTAAAACATGAAAGGTTTCTTTCTCCAACAAAAACAATTTCTTCTGATTTTTCCCCTTGTAATACATCTATTTTTGCAGAGAACTGGGGCTGCCAAATCCTTCTAACCAGATTTCCCCAGATCTGTGTTTTCCAGAGCTGTTGAAGCCAAAAGTGGCACCAAAGTGCTCTCGGTGTGATGCTGTGGTTGAGCTTTGTCCCTCAGGATTTTTAGGCTCTGGACTTGTCCCCTCAGGATGGGAAGGATCCAGGAATAACCTTCTCCAAAACACCCCCTGTTCTGGGAGCCAAAATTTGGCTGATTGCCCTGAGCTGTTGTTTCCTCCCTCTACACGACAACTGCGGAGAGGAAATAATTTGAAATTAGAGAATGAAATTAGTTCGCAAAATACCCACAAATATCTGCTACATCATTTTTTAATTCTTTAAAGATTAATGGCTGAGAAGAAGTGATTAATTCACGCTTTGCTTTGCAGATGATCTCTCAGGCCTCACAGCGTACACGCACAGTCAATATTTTGCAAATGTTTTGATTAATAAATCTTTATATAGCCCACTGCAACTTTGTAGATTTAAATTGATGCTTGCTCTCTGCATACTGATTTTCCCTGCATGGTTTCCTGACTCGGGCTCGTTAGTCCAAAGGAAAGAAAACAAAATAAACACTGCTGAGCACAAAATATTTCACTTTCACTCCGTAAGGTATAAAACCCTTTGGAAGCCACTGAGTTCTAGGCACTGCACCAGGCAGCTGTCCCCACCTCCAACCCAGCCTGCCCAGCACCATCCCTGGACTTTGTCTGGCCCATCAGTTGCTCCCACAGCAATAAAAAATGAAAGAAGATGGGGATCAGTCTCTTCTTTCAGGGAAAAAAGGACAGGACAAGGGGAAATGGCCCCAAGCTGCAGCAGGGGAGGCTCAGGTTGGACACCAGGAGGAACTCCCCCATGGAAAGGGGGCTCAGGCACTGGAAGGAGCTGCCCAGGCAGGTTTGGAGTGCCCATCCCTGGAGTGTCCAAGGAATTCCTGGATGTGGCACTCAGAGCTCAAGGATTGGGCACAGTCTGGACTGGGTGACCCTGGAGGAAAAGAAAAGGAAAGAAAAGGAAAGAAAAGAAAAAAGAAAAGAAAAGAAAAGAAAAGAAAAGAAAAGAAAAGAAAAGAAAAGAAAAGAAAAGAAAAGAAAAGAAAAGAAAAGAAAAGAAAAGAAAAGAAAAGAAAAGAAAAGAAAAGAAAAGAAAAGAAAGAAAGAGAAAAGAGAAAAGAGAAAGAAAGGAAAAGAAAAGAGAAAAGAAAAGAAAAGAAAAGAAAAGAAAAGAAAAGAAAAGAAAAGAAAGAAAAGAAAAGAAAAGAAAAGAAAAGAAAAGAAAAGAAAAGAAAAGAAAAGAAAAGAAAAGAAAAGAAAAGAAAAGAAAAGAGAAAAGAGAAAAGAGAAAAAGGAAAGGAAAGGAAAGGAAAGGAAAGAAAGGAAAAGGAAAGAGAAAGAAGAGAAAGAAGGAAAGGAAAAGGAAAGGAAAGAGAAAGGAAAGGAAAGAAAGAAAGAAAAGGAAAGGAAAGGAAAGGAAAGGAAAGGAAAGGAAAGGAAAGGAAAGGAAAGGAAAGGAAAGGAAAGGAAAGGAAAGGAAAGGAAAGGAAAGGAAAGGAAAGGAAAGGAAAGGAAAGGAAAGGAAAGGAAAGGAAAGGAAAGGAAAGGAAAGGAAAGGAAAGGAAAGGAAAGGAAAGGAAAGGAAAGGAAAGGAAAGGAAAGGAAAGGAAAGGAAAGGAAAGGAAAGGAAAGGAAAGGAAAGGAAAGGAAAGGAAAGGAAAGGAAAGGAAAGGAAAGGAAAGGAAAGGAAAGGAGATATAAAAGATTATTATTTGGTTTCTGATGTGCAACAGGATCACTGGCAGCCACTTTTTCTTCCCATGTACTTCCCACAGCCTCTGATTCTCTTCACTTCCTTTCCTGAGCACATTTCCAGTCCCCTCGTTCACTCCTCTGCTTCTCACCTCTTGTCCTGGCCCTTCTGCAAACATTCCTGCAGATCCATATAAACCCTCAGCCTGTAATCCAAGGAATTTGTGGGACAGGGAAGGGGGGTGCTGTCCCTGAGCTGTGTGGGGGCTTTGCTGTGGATCCCTGCTCTGCCCAGTTTTTCTGAGTAAAAGAAATGTTTAGTAACTCCTTTTCTTTCTCCAGACTGAACTTCGGAGTCACATCCAGTGACTTCTCCAAAGTTTTATCTTGTCCTGACATTGGATTATGGAAATGCAACAGGCACATTAATTCTAAATTAAAACATCCCCAAAAGATTGAAGTATGCTTGGGCTATGCTCATCCTGCAAAAGGAACCATTTCTTCTAAAGAAACCCCCATAAAAGCACTCAAGTGCCAGAGAGGATGCTCAGTACCATTTCTTTAATAGTAATGGAGAAGATTAATGAGAAAAAATGTGGACCCCAGCATTATAACTCTTGCAGCAGATATTATCATTAGGTGCATTTCACATTATCACTAATTTTGTATTCAGCATGCCAGGACCATTAATTCAGATCCATTCTGCAGCTGAATGAGGCAGATTGCTTAAGAAAATAAACGTCTCTATTACTTTTTATAGTGTTGAAATTAATTTACAGTTCCAGTTTGTGAGAACTAAAATTGAGAATTAAAACTATATTTGGTACCTGAGATTTCTCAGAGATTAGCATTCACGAGGCAGTAAAAATATTAACTGCTTTAAATAATGCTTGCAATATTTCCAGGGTTATGAAGCATCTTCTCTTAGCTCATTTTAATTTATTTAGCATCCGTCTCTCTAAGCATATTCACACCACTGGAAGATTAGAACGAGATCATTGCATTAAGAGAAATACTATTTACAATGATGTGTAGTATCTATTTCCAGGGGCTTTGGAAAGCATGAAAATAAAGATTTTGATGATGTCTTCAGGGGCTCTCCTGCTGTCTTTGTGCTGCAAGAAAAGTCAAAGTTGAGGAGAATTTCTGAGGCAAAGTGGCATCAAGTCAGAAGTGGAGTAAATAAAACCTTTATGGGAAAAGGGGAGCTCGATAAAACACACAAAGAGATGTTAGTTCTGGATTTGTCTCTGATACTCCAAAGTGATGAAGAGAGAAATGGGGGGACTGGAGTCTTCGAGCTAAGCCACAGATCCTGTAAAATTATGGGATTGTGGCATTGGATGGGTTGGGAAGGGACCTTAAATCCCACCCAGTCCCATGGCAGGGACACCTCCCACTGTCCCAAACCCCAGTGTCCAGCCTGGCCTTGGGCACTGCCAGGGATCCAGGGGCAGCCACAGCTGCTCTGGGCACCCTGTGCCAGCCCTGCCCACCCTGCCAGGGAACAATTCCTGCCCAAAATCCCACCCAGCCCTGCCCTCTGTCAGTTTGAAGCCATTCCCTGTGTCCTGTCCCTCCATCCCTTGTCAATTGTCTCTCTCCATCTTTCCTGTTTCCCTTTCAAGGTCACACTGAGCTCACCCCAAATCTTCTCCTGCCCAGCTGTGCCAGCCTTTCCCCACTGGAGTTTTCCATCATGATTTTCTGGTTGTTGTCTCAGTCTCCTCTAAGAATTAAAATCCATCTTTGTGTGTCAGGGCTGTGCTGCCCCTCCTCAGCAAGCACTGTCACTGAACACACCCTTGGGTGAAAGCATTAAAAAAAATCACAATTACTACCCAAAACAGACAAAAATTTTAATGTTTGGACATGTGGGGCTTTTTAAACCTTCAGTGGGAACCCCAGCCCTCAATCCTGCCTGTCAGAAATCCCCTTGAAATGAATGAAAGGCTGAGCTCCTTAAACAAGTGGTTGATACCAGCAGCTGAAGCTTGAAAAAAAAACAAATTTCATAAGGAAATTGGATGAGTTGGCCACAGTGTCATTGTAGGATTAGGATCTCAGTCAATAACATCTGTTCTAATATGTTCCTTGCAGAAGGAAGAAAATAGGATTTGAATTTAAATCCATAGATTGAACAAGAGGCAGGGTGGCAGATTCAGAGCTAACAAGGTGCAATACTTCCTGTGAGGCTTTGGTGAATTCTGGTTTGATTTGGATATTTCGTGATAAAATGAAATCTCAGCTTGATTGTATCTGTCTGCTCTGAGCCTTTTCCTGGATCCTAAAACCCTGAGTTTTCTCTGAGGGGCGCAGCTGGAATAATTGGAAGGGTATTTTGGGGAAGGAGCTGCTACAAAAATCTCCAAGCACTGTTAGGACCACGTGGGATGGGAAATCGTTTTGCAGATCTCCTGCAGCAACAATTTGAAAAAGGAAATCATTGTTTGACCATTCTTCCATATAAACATCATTTCCTTTGGGTACCATTGCAGAAGAGATGATGTTCCCAAAGACTTTTTTGTTGCTTACATTGATAGTAATTTTTATTATTTCAAATTGGAGAGGTTTCTTTTAGGGATTTTAGGATGAAAGCACCTCAAGCTGAGATTTTAACAGCTGAGTTCAGACTCTGAAGCACAGAAATGGCACTGCCTCAAGTTTTCATTAAAAAAAAATAAAAAGAAAAAAGAAAAGAAAATATGCTGTTCTTAATTCTGAAGGCTAACCCCCAAATGCCTGAGTGTCATTTTATGAAAATCTCCCTTACATCAGGAGTGAGTCTCCAGCGTTCCACGGCAGTGCCTTTGCAATAATGGTTTCAAATGGAAACATTTATTTTTCCCTGGTTTTTAGTAGCTACAGGAGAAGCAGGGGGCTAATTACCAATGCTGAGCTGCAAGGGTCAGATGGAGAGGAAAAAATAAAACTAAATGTTTCTGAAAATAGGTGAAGGATCCTGCTGTGGCAAATTTGGATGATGTAGCCTGGTGCTGTGGGGATTTTACCCTGTAGTCTATAAGTTACAGCAGACTTGGTGTTTTTTGAGTTGGAACTGGCAGCTGCTTGTAAAGTGACACAATCAGACCTGGGAAAAACAAATTATTACAACACTGAAGGGTGATTTCCCCATTAAAAACAAGGCACATTTAAGTTTAAATATACACAATATCAGCAACTGAGAATGCAGAGAATTGCTTCAGCACAGAAATCAGCAATTCAGCAGCAGTGAGACTCCTTCAGTGCTCTTCTTGCAGGTGGGTTGGCTGCTGCAAGAAGAGTATCCAAAACAGGTCATTGAAAGAAGAAAAGACTGAGTTTAAAATTATTTTCTTACTCAGTTATGCATTCATGACAGTGAAAGAAGAAAAGACTGAGTTTAGAATTATTTTCTTATTTAGTTCTGCCTCCTTGTCATCCCAAGGTCCTGGCAGGGAAAACCATGTGAGGCTTCTCCCTGCCTTTTGAAGGTGGCCTTGTTGTCACAACACTGTCATGCAAAAAGGGCAAAATTAAAAGAAAAACCCCCAAATTTATGGGTGAATCAGAGTGAGCTATAGACCTGTAAAAGAGAGGTAGAAAACTGCTGAGAAGGAATGTGGGATGTCCGAGATTTACAAGCCCAAGCCTGGCCTGGTGTGCCTCCCTGAGACCACTGAGATCTGACAGAAAACCCAAAATTGCCTGATTAGGTGAGATCTGACAGAAAATCCAAAATTGCCTGATTAGGTGAGATCTGACAGAAAACCCAAAATTGCCTGATTAGGTGAGATCTGACAGAGCCCAGAGCAGCAGCAGGAGACCAGCACATTTCAGGACATCCAAAATTCTGGATGTCCCCTCCCTGCTCCCTTCAGCACAGCAAGAGCAGCTGGCCTTGGGCTCCAGCTCGCCCTGAGAGCTTTTCCCGTGCCAGGGTGAGCTGCCAGCACTGGCACACACTGCCAGACATTTGTGGATATTTCACTTTAGCATCTTGCAGAAAGAAAGCTTTGGGAGCCTTCCAGACTCCAAAAGGAAAGAGTTAAACCCTTAGAGGATCACCCTCCATCCTCCCAGCTGGGGATCTGCTCTTTTCCATGGGTGTCACAGCCAGATCCATCTCACCAGACACCAGAAAGCCACGGGCATTTACTGAGCAGAGCACTGGGGACATAAATGAGATTAAACACCCACCCACATGGACCAAGCTAAAGCAAATGGAAAAGTGGAGGGAATCAGCCCTCAGGGCAAGCTGGAATACAGATTTTTTTGGTTTTTTTTCCTTCCTTTCTGGGAAGCACTGAGTAAAAGGTCTCCTTCGTTCTGATCAGCTCAGATGCAGCATCTCGCTGCAGCCAGGGAAAGGCAGGCACTAAGAAGTTCTCAGAAGAAATAAAGAAGTTGAGAAAATCATTTTATTGCCTGACAGAAGGGGAGGCTGCCTTAATTTTGTTGTCACTGGGAGTCTAAATGTATAAGGACAGCTGCTGTGCTCAAGCAACAATGCAATCAGTTAATGCTTTCAGCAGGGAGACATTAGCTGCTTCTGCCTCCTGCCAGGCAGGGAGAAACAAAGTTTACCAAAAAAAGGGGGAAAAAAGGAAACTTTTAGACATTTTTTCCTATTTTTTTCCCCTGCTTTTTGGGCAAAGGGAGAGCGAGGCCCACAGAGGAAAAGGGAGTGATTTCCAGGAGGTTCCCTTTACCCCGTTTTGGTGGTTGGTGCCCTGAATGTGCCTTGTCCATCACATTTTCTGCAGCAAAGCCACATAATTACAAATATTAAACAGCACGTGACAGGGAACAGAGAGAGGGTCGCAAAGCTACTCTCGGTATTGACCAAAAAATGATCAAACAGCAGAATGTTGACTGAGGTTTCAAACAAAGCCACAAAACCAGGAAGAATTTGCCCTACACAGAGCCAGAACTGGCATCAACAAAATGGAAACATTTGCTATTTTTACATCCCCAATTTGAAGAGAAGGTAAAGGAGAACAAATGAGGAACTAAAACTGTGTAAACTCAACGAGGTGTTCCTGCCTTGGAGCTGGAATAAGGAAGGCTCCTGCTGGAGGAACAATCCTCTCATCTCACCTGGAAAAATTCCGAGGTGATAAAAAGGAGAAACAAAGGAACCTTAACTTGGAATAATGATGTGTTCAGGCAGCTCATGAAAAACAGGAAAATGGGGGGAAAAAGGAAGAAGGGAGGGAGGGAGGGAGGGAGGGAGGAAGGAAGGAAGGAAGGAAGGAAGGAAGGAAGGAAGGAAGGAAGGAAGGAAGGAAGGAAGGAAGGAAGGAAGGAAGGAAGGAAGGAAGGAAGGAAGGAAGGAAGGAAGGAAGGAAGGAAGGAAGGAAGGAAGGAAGGAAGGAAGGAAGGAAGGAAGGAAGGAAGGAAGGAAGGAAGGAAGGAAGGAAGGAAGGAAGGAAGGAAAGGAAGGAAGGAATCCACTGGGATTTTTAGGACCTCAGTTCCATTTTCTGCAACAGAATTTTCTGTGCCCTTTCACAATCCAGTTAGAACTTGACTCAGAAACTCAAAGACCAGGTTACTCTTAAACCCATATCTCAGAAAAAAAAAAAAATTAAAGAATCAGGTTTTATGGGCAAATTAAGCAGGTGGAATTTGGCTCTTTCAGTCAGCAAGTCTGAAGCATAATGAGAACATTAAAATTAGAGCGGGAGAGAAAATACTGCCTTAAAGGAAACAGGAGAATGTGGATTTTGTAACTTGAATGCTCTCAGGCCATCACTAGCTGAAATGAAAGAATTTACCTAAGGTAGCTCTAAGATCCAATCTTGGTCTTATTAGTAATTATTGCGTGTTGAAAGTTTAAATATTTCATATAGAAGAGATTAAAAGATTGCAAGAGAAACTGAATAATCTCCACAGACTTCAGAAAGCATAAAGGCCAAAACCAACCTGAAAGGAAAAGAACACTAAACTCCATTGTTAATTAAATCCCTTATTTATCACATTTGTCTTAATTTCAAATATTTATTGATAAAGGATTTAAATAAGGAATGACAGATTAATCCTTTCTTTGGGACCAGCGATTATTTGAAGGAGCACTGAAAGCAGCAGAGACAATGTCAGTCAGGCTGGACAGAAAGCACAGCTCAGTTTAGATATTAATCTGCAAAAGTGGATTAATAAAGTCAGGGTTAGACACTTTCACCAGGGTTTTATTCAGTCTGGGGAACAGCATGGACAAAGAATTCACTGATGTTGAATAGCTCAGAGAGACCACCAGGGAGGGAGATGGAAAACAAACCTCAGATCATTTGGAAAGATTAAACACTGCCATAAAGTAATTTAATCACTTGTACTTTTGGTTGTTTTGGGGACATCTTCAGATCTACTTTATCCTCCTCTTGCTTTGCTCCCTGGAAAGGGCTCAGAGCTGTGGCTGTGAGAGCCCCAGGAAAGGCACCACCACATCAAATAAAGCCACACACAGACTCATCTCTAAACTCTCTTGTTAATTAAAAGACAAACATCAGAGCCTGGCCGTGTTTCCAGAAAAAAAAAAAAAAAAAAAAAAAAAAAAAGAAAAAGATAGGGAGAAACTTTGAGAAACTTTTGTCACGGTCTCAATGACAAACAGATCAGGTTTCTCATAATATTGATCAAACATCAAGTACAAGAGGGTGAGATGGCAAATGGAACTCAGGAAAGCAATGAGTGAGGACTCAGCAAAAGCATTCCTTGGACATCGCTCTGCCGATACAATTCAGGAAATTTATCTTTGAAAAATGGAATTATTAAATTGCAATTATGGTCATCATCAAAAATGACACCATTATTTGTCAAAGGTGCTTCATGCCCTCAGTGTCTTTAACAACTGAATCCAAAGAAGGTCTGGTTTGATCCAGGCTGTTGGACAAGAGGTACCTGATGTGCAGGCTGGAGAAGATTGGCTTGGAGAGATCTAAAATGAGCTGTCAAGCCCTGCCTTGAGTGTTCTGGACAGGATTCTGAAGTCACTGAGCCCTAAATATATTGAGGAAAAACATGGAGCTAAATGAAGACACAAATAAATGAAATTGAGAGACTACCTTAGCTTTGCAGATAATAGAATAACAAAGATATTTCTATGGCAATCAAGAAAATATGGCCAAGACTGAAAAAAAAATTCATTGTGATCAAGCAGAAAATACAGCTGTGAACAGCAGATATTAGACCTGATGGAAAAAAAATCATCTCTAGAATTCTTCTTTGTCAGGAATGAAGCTGACACACCATTTTGGCTGATCATCTGCCTTCCCATGATGCCACTGTGCTCTAAATGAGATAATATAATCACTTCCCCCTCTTTGAAATGATTGTGTCATGTTGTGAACAGTTCAGGAGGTGCCACAGATGAGGGAACTGTAAACATGCCAGTGGTAAATGAGAGGCAATCAATTTATTTTAATTAACTTAAGCTTTTTCTTATTTTTGTGAGTACAATGTGATATAAGATGATGTTCTAATCAGAAATTATCAGCGAGGTCTCTTGCAGGCTGTTTATAAAGTCTCTTGCTGTTGCTGCAGGTGAATTAAATAAACATTTTCCAGGAACCTTTGTGCACTATTTGTTTCTAAACAGAGCCCTGAAGAGAAGGAACCTCTCAAACAGGGTCTGCTCCAAAGGTCAAGTGATTCCTGGGGAAAGGGATTGCAGGATTGCAGGATGCTCTTTCCCACTTCTTCTGTTTCAGAAGTGTTATTTGTATGTTTAAAAAGCAAATTACAAGCAGAAATTATCCTCCAGTTCTAGAAAACCTCCCAGATGTTATCAGGCATTCCCATCACAAAAAAAAATAAAAATAAAAAAAAATAGGGAGGAGTGTTTTGAACACAGATGGGGATGTACAGTGAAAAGTGCTGAGAAAATATTAAAAAAAAAAAGAAAAATCACTTTCCCACTGTTTTCCATAAACATTTCAGCCTTGTTTGATGCTTCCCCAAGAGATTCTATTGCAATGCCTCTCCTTGAATTGCATCCTTAACAGAGACTTGATGAGGCTGCAGAGTCTCAACCATTGCATTCTTCCTTTAACCTCTGCTTGCAATTCCATTCGTGGGGGATCTACATCCAGATGAGAGGAAAAAAAAAAAATCTTCCTTTCTTCAGAGCTGATTTATTTTGTTGGCAATTTCAGTTCTTCTGTCTCTACAAAACAACGAGACTTTTCCTTCCTTCAAATCAGAGCTAAGGAATGCACAAATGAGAAGATGTGCCAACTGCAGCTCCTCTCCTCTGAGCTCCTTTGAAATCATTTCCCTTGAACTTCCATCTTTAAAAACAGCAGATGACTTTAAACAACCCTCAGAACTCTCTAGAGGCATCTGTAAAATGTTTTCTCCCAGGAAATCAAAGGCAGGAGACCTTTGTTTCTCGAATCCTATGATAAATAAGGAACTCTGACTTAAAAATATATATATATAAAAACATAGGAGTCATGTTAAGATCTTGTCATGCTGTAGAAAGTCACACTTGACTTGCAGTTTGGAGAGGATTTCAGGGTGTACTTCAAAGCCTGTTTATTTTCCCAGACTTGCCAGAAAAAAGGCTCTGAGGGGAGGTTTTGTGTTCAGGAGAGCAGCATCTCCCAGGGTGGGTTGAGTGGGGATATTGACCCCCCTGTCCCTGATACCTGCTCTGGGTTAATCATCCCAGCAAGGAAAGGGATCCTCCACTGAGAGTGAAGTGCCAGAGTTAAAGCAAAGCTAAATCCTGGTCTTGGATTGCAAATGTCTGGGGAATTCTCATCCTCAGTTAGAGCTCACTGGTGTTGCTGAAGAGCTGACCTCAAAATAAATTAAAATAAAAATTTTAAAAAGGAGTTTTAGCAAAGAATCGGAGTGGGGATGAATCCCAGCATGTTTGGAAAAAACGGTAGAGAAAGAGCAAGAAATTCAGGATTCCCAAAAGAGCATCAGCCAGACCATAAAGGGAACACTCAGCACTCTGCTCCACCTTCACAGATAAATTCAAATTACTCACAAAGTTGATGCTGATTTGTCTCTGCCTCACCCTTGGTAAGAATCCTTGTCCTGCATGAAAAACTAAATGAATGCTACTTAAAGTTTTGCCTTATTGATTTGCATTTTCTATGAGACAGTAAATTAAATTTATGCTAATCTGATACATATATTCTTCCCCGAACCATTAAAGGGGAGGTGGGGCTATACAGTGCAATAGTTTAAATAATTATGGCTGTCACTCACAATTATTCAATCTGTTGTATATTAAGAACCAAGTTGCAACTAGAAATTATCCTCCAGTTCCAGAAAATCTCACAGATGTTGTTGTGCTGATCAAAGTTTTTAAAATGTTGGATATAAGATGTGAGTTCCTCAGGAATGGAATATTAGAAGAAGCTAAAAGGAATCTTTCAGTTTTAAATGGTTGGGTTTGTTTTCATACTTTCCCAATGAGATGCAGCATGGAACTAGAAATGACAGAATATTGTTAGGAATTATTTAAAGCTCCTATAAATAAGATCTCATCGAGTCCTACTATAATTAATATCCAGGAAAACTTTAGGAGCTAATGACAGCCAGGTGACAAAGCTGCTCTGCCACTTCCAGGCTTGGCTGCCCACATTTTATATAAATTCAAATATAAATATCAAATCAAGTGACCTCCAACTGACATATTCTACAGCATATCACTGGACTGGAGAGCATCTTGTTCACCTCTGTTTTCACTCCAATTCACTTAAAAAAATCAATAACTTTTGGTGTGAATAGAATCCTGTTTCTGGTATAGGTGGCATTATCACTAAAAACATGTGGCTCTTCGAGTGATGTGACAGATCCTTTGAAATGCAAAGGTAAGACCAAGTTATTAAAGCTCATTTTTTACTGCTCAAGTATTTTTAGGCTGCTCTTGCCTTTGATTTCCAGCACTGAATTAACAATGTGGGCATCACAATAGAGGTCACAGGCAAGAAGAGACAAAAATCAGGTCTGAAGCTGTACCCAGGCAGATCCTCTGGTTCCCAATCCATCAATCCCAAACAGTGACCCCTGGAAAGTGCCAGCAGAGATCTCTGAAGATCCTCTGATTCCAAATCCGTCAATCCCAAAATGTGCCCTCTGGAAAGTGCCAGCAGAGATCTCTGCATCCCAGTTTCTGCATCCCAATTTCTGCATCCCAATCCCTGAATCCCAATCCCTGCATCCCAATTTCTGCATCCCAATTTCTGCATCCCAATCCCTGAATCCCAATCCCTGCATCCCAATTCCTGAATCCCAATCCCTGCATCCCAATTTCTGCATCCCAATCCCTGAATCCCAATTCCTGAATCCCAATCCCTGAATCCCAATTCCTGAATCCCAATCCCTGCATCCCAATCCCTGAATCCCAATCCCTGCATCCCAATTTCTGCATCCCAATTTCTGCATCCCAATCCCTGCATCCCAATCCCTGCATCCCAATTCCTGAATCCCAATCCCTGCATCCCAATTTCTGCATCCCAATCCCTGAATCCCAATTCCTGAATCCCAATCCCTGAATCCCAATTCCTGAATCCCAATCCCTGCATCCCAATTTCTGCATCCCAATTTCTGCATCCCAATCCCTGAATCCCAATTTCTGCATTCCAGTCCCTGAATCCCAATTCCTGAATCCCAATCCCTGAATCCCAATCCCTGAATCCCAATCCCTGAATCCCAATCCCTACATCCCAATCCCTGCATCCCATTCTCTGCTGGCTCACTCTGATTGTGTAAATTGTTTGTGTAAATAAGGCTCAGCTCAGCCTCAAATTTTTGTGTGCTGAAGGCAAGTCAGAGGATGGATTTCTGCAGTGCTTTGCAGCATTGTGGCAATGCATGAATCTTTAAAAAATAGCAGGAGATGGGGAATGGAAATGGGGCTGATGCCAGCACAGAATTCCCAGGTTTGAGATGCTTCCAGCCAGAGCCTCTGCTCTCTGCTCAAGCTGCTCTAATGCTGGTCTGGGTGGCCAAAAGCAGTTTTGAGCCAAACTTTTAGTCTGAATCCACTGGGAGGAATGGGCTAATGGCAAAGGAGACAATATCCTGGGATGGATGTGAGTGCATGCACTTCCAGCTTGGGGGGGGGGAAGGCTGAACAAGAGCTACAAAAATCCACCGAGCACTGCCCTGGGTGATGCAGAGCTGCAAAGGGATCTCAGTCCTTGGAAGATGGATTGAAGCTCGGGAAGGGAGTGAGGAAACAATGAGGTGTCTGGGTGTAATATTGCAGATTTTGTTGGGATTTAAGCAAGCCCCTGCACTCCACAGTGGCCACGTTCTGCATGTCAGCTCTCAGAATTTGCAGCTAAATCTTTGTTCTGTGACATTTAGCATCACTCTGCTTCAGCAAAGGTTGTTGCTTTTTTGCTTTTTTTTTCCTGGTGCCTTCCTGACCTGTCTTGAAAGTCAGCACTGCCATCAGTCTGGGGTGACACTCAGAAAATAGTGACATATCGACTTTTACAAGGGATGCCACAGCATGAATAGATGAGAACTTGTCTAGCTTGGATTTTCCATATGAAAGGAAGTGCCAACAAAAGAGAGGAAAGTCCCCACACTTCACCCAGTTAATGAATCCCCCTTGTCCATGTACATGCATAATTCAGTGCTCCGTGGAATGCATCTCCTGAGAGAAAAGAGGTGAACTAAATTAAAACTTTTAACCCAAATTTATTTTCTTTTTTTAATCGTGAAAGCTCATTTCTTCAAATTCTGAAGGAATGAAGTTAATTGGTTTGAGCTGTGTGCTGCTCTGGAAGGGGAGGCTTGAGATGAATCACAACAATTTGCATTTTCTTCAAGAGTCAATACAATGTTTCTTCTCCGAGCTTCTTAGAGTTTTAAAAATCATGAATTGTCCTTCTTCTTCTGCCACTTTCTTGGGAGCACAGAATAAGTGAGGCTGGATGAGACCTCAGGTCTCAAATCCAACCTTGGGCTCAAAGAAGTTCAGCCAAGAGCTCTGACAAGTTTATCCTGTTCTTGTCTGCATATAATTTTATTTTTCTTACAAAAAGGAGGAATTTCTTGCCGTTATTACACATTATCTATAATTTTAGAGTCTCTTTGTGATCCCCAGTAATCACTGAACACAAACAATCCTGGTATAACAGATGACCACACAAAAATCAACAAATTGTAGAGACAAAGGTGTGGCACTGGGGTGACCCCACACTCACCTGCTGGGCAATTCCTCATCCAGGAGGTTCCTCAGAAGGAAAACTGCAGGGGACAATTCCTAGGACAAACCAACTGCCCTGTCCTCTTGGCCAGAAGCTTTAGAATTCGAAATAAAATGGCTCACTTGGACTGGTTCAAACTTCAAACTTTTCCAAAAGTTTACAAACTTCAGCCAAAATTTGCAGAAGTGTCCTGAGTTTGTCGTGCAGAACCAAGGAATTTCTAGAAAAATCTCTTTCCCCTTCCTCAGCTGCTTTGTAGTCCCACAGAGCCACTCAGGGCTGTCATACCCTGAACAAATCCATAGTGAGAGCACTAATTGACTCTGGCTGATTAACAACTGACAAGTGCTCAGTGGTGCACTGAGCAGAGCCGGTGCTGGCTCCAAAATTGCAAATGCTCACATCTACCAGAGCTGTCACCAAGTGGAATTTTTTTTTTTCTCTGGCAGCTCCAATGCAGAGGTCAAAAAGGGAACCAGCAGAGCAGCGTGAGGAGCAGCTCAGTTTTGCTGCACAGTTGATTTCTGGCCTCTGGGAACACATTTCCTGCAGTGCCCACTGACACATTTTCCTAACAGCACGTATTAATTCCGTAGCTGATCCCAGCCATACCACATGCAAGTTGTTTCCTTTCAAGAGTTATCATGCATGGAATTATTTATTATTGTATGGGAGTGTTTTAATGGAATAATGGTTGTCTCAATGCCCTAAAGCTGTAGGGTCATTTAAATGCAACTGTCAGATGAAAAGAAAAGCCACACGCTGCTTGTAAAGCTGCAGGACTTACTTGTTAGATTAACATTTCAGCCTTCTAAAGTAAGTAGATTTGAGAAATGAATCCAATATAGAAAATTGGATGTTGAGAACAGCATAGTTGAGTATTTATGAAATGTCACTTCCCCCTCAGAAATACAGACAAGTGGAGCTGAATATTTGCTTTCTTATCCCATTTCTGAGGATGGGTTTGACACCAAGAGGAGCAGAACTGCTGCAGCTCAGTGGGAAAATAAAGCTGGGGGGCATTTCTGTGCTGTACCAGAATCACAGAATCACAGG
Source organism: Acridotheres tristis (assembly GCA_037013685.1). Classification (NCBI taxonomy): domain Eukaryota; kingdom Metazoa; phylum Chordata; class Aves; order Passeriformes; family Sturnidae; genus Acridotheres; species Acridotheres tristis. The sequence goes on along the minus strand of CM072899.1, from coordinate 2,324,122 downwards.
ATCCTTAGGGCTGGGTAAGACTCCAAGATCATTAAATCCAAGATTTGGCCAATACCCCAGTGCCCACCAAACCATATTTTGAATTGCCATGTTTATTGAACACCCCCAGGAATGGTGATGACCTGAGGCCATTAATTCCCATCCTTGTTCCCTGATCCCACCTGGCAGAATCAACCCCATCGTGATCTCAGGGATTGTTCAGAGCCAGAAAGTTCCTCCCGAGCCTCCTTTTCTCCGGGCTGAGCCCCTTCCCAGCTCCTGGGGCTCCAGACCCTTCCCCAGCTCCATTGCTCTTCTCTGCACATCCATTAAGCTACTGGAGATCCACCAGTTTTAATTCAGGAAGAAAAAAAAAAAATTGTTCCTAGGTGTAAGCAGTTGGAAAAACGCTGATAGAGGTCGAAAACAAAATTTCTAACAACCAGCTCCTAAGTCAGGGGCAGTGCTGCAGGTGCCTGAAGGTGGAGGCACTAAACATAGTCCAAAACCCTGGAAATATCACCATGTCCACAGATTTCTTTTCTCTGCTAACCCCAAGCAGTGACTGCTAGGAACAAGCCATGATTTAGTTTGCCATTAAAAAAAAAAAAAAAAGTTTAAAAGGTTTTAATTTTTTTTTTTTCTTTCCATTGCATGAGCGCAAATCCACCTGAAAATTCCTGGTGATCCCTCACCATCCCAGTTCCAGGGGAATCTGGCTGGTAACTACTTGCAAGCTTCATTTCCATACAAAAGCAAACTGGGAACAGCAGTCAGTGGTTTCCTGTTAATAAACAAACACACAAGACAAGATCAATTAGTCAAAATGATGTGACTCATTTGTCATTTACAGACAAGCTCAACCACACGAGGCTTGTGCTCTCATCCAAGGATTTGGCCTTGTTCTGCTCACAGCTCTTGAAAAAAACCGTTTAAAATCAAAAACTCAATGATCTGTGCACCCACGGAGCCCTGATAGAAAGAATCAAGGGTTTGGCTGCTCGCTGTCTATGGGATGTATTTTCCTTCATCAGAAATAGCTGCATTACTCATCTCCACATTGTCCACATCCCTGAGAGAAATTCCAAATCCTCCCTCAGCAATTCTCCCTCTGATCTCTCTGGCACCTCTAGAAGAAGAAAAACAATGAAATGAAAACCTTGAAGTGATGGGTGAAGCACTAAAGTGCATGCCCACCTTCAGGATCCATTACAGTTTGGTCTGATTAAACCATGGCAATCAGCAAAGTCTCTCTTTGGATTGTCTGCCTGATACCTGCAAATCTGGTGCTTCAGCCAGCAGCATCCAAACAGATTTTGCCAAAAAAATAAAATTTAAACTTATATTAATGAAGCAGGAAAAGAGGGGGATCAGGAGCCTGGTCAGGTGGGTGAACAAACTGAAATAAAATAAATTCATTTATTCGGATGTGAGGCAGCACTGGCACAGATTTGACCTTGGAATACCTTGATGTCCTCCACATCCATGGAATAGAAAATAAGAGGAATCCACAGGGTCACAATTACGTTGGTTTGAATATTATTAGTAGTATTTAGTATTAGTATTAGTATTAGTGTTAGTGCTAGTATTAGTATTAGTATTAGTATTAGTATTACTATTACTATTACTATTAATATTAGTATTAGTGTTAGTGTTAGTGTTAGTGTTAGCATTAGTGTTAGCATTAGTATTAGTATTAGTATTAGTATTAGTATTAGTATTAGTGTTAGTATTAGCATTAGCATTAGCATTAGCATTAGTATTAGTATTAGTATTAGTATTAGTATTAGTATTAGTATTAGTATTAGCATGGTATTATTTTCTTTTTCAGTCCTGCCAAGGCATAGATCCCAAACACATATTTTCATTTTCTCCCCTGTCTCCCAGGGTCAGAGGGAGAACACAAATTTAATTTCCCAAAAGCCGGAATTGTACATGCTGGAAAACCTGGCACATTTTCCAGGAAATCTTCGTGAATGCCCTAAATCTTTATGGACCATGAAATGCACAGAGCCCTCCTGCCCGTGGCTTCCTGCTGCCCCGGGCTGTGGTGCTGGGATGTCATTAAAGCACAGAACCCCAGGACAGCTTGCACAGGAGCCTCAGAGTCTGGCAAACGATTCCCTCAGAGCTGGAAGCTTCAGTGGCATCTCCTGCTAATGGAGAGAGCAGAATTGCAAATGCAGGGCGGGTCAGGGGAAGGGGAGTTTGCTCAGAGCCTCCTTGGATTCCTCCTTGGATTCCTCCTTGGATTCCTCCTTGGATTCCTCCTTGGATGATTCCTCCTTGGATGATTCCTCCAAAGTTTGCAGAGCAAGACAAAGGCACAGATGGCAAGGACAAGCTCTAAGATGCATCTTGTGTGTTCCTCAATGTGAATTCCAGCCAGGAAGGGATGGGCAGAGCTGTAGGAACGTGTTTGGAGGAACCTTTAGGGGTGGCATCACTTCTGCTCCCTATTCCTGAGCCACCTGTAGGTACAGCCAGAGATTCCTAAGGAATTCCAAGAACCACGGACAGTCCCACGCTGTCCCAGGAGTGTTTAATCTGCCCAGCTGATCCCCTTTGGAAATCCAATTAAAGTCCTGTTAATGTGGAGGAGTTTAGAGAAAATCTCCTGTTGGTGTTTACACACTAAAGAGCAGAACTTAATTATAGACGACAGCCTGACTAAGGGCATTATATAATGAGGGAAAGACATTTATAGAGCCCATCTTACAACTCCAACAGTAAAAACTTGATGATAGAGAAAATTTAAAAGGCCAGAAAATGCTTTAGAAAGATGGGAAAAACAAGTGAAAAATCAATACACTGAGATGTCCTCTGTCCCACTGCCTTCCTGCTCCCAAACAGGAGCAAGGTTCTCTCACTGTCACATCTAGAGCAGGATGACAGCAAATAAGGCAGAAATTTCACTTCAGGACCCACCTTGAATTATACAACTATTAAAAAAATAAATTATCTCCTTAGCAACACTTGCCAACCACATTGAGCCATTAATGGCATAATTGTTCAACCACCACAAGACATTTTGTTGGCTTTGAGATATCAAAGAAAGAACAGGAATCCCTGCTAGCGTCATCTAAAACAGGAATTCATGGAGAAAAAAAACCAGCTGAAATCACAGAGAAAGCAGTTGGGATATGGTATTTATTGTGATTATTCCCATTCCCCTTTTACTGGGGATTCCAGGTACCCATCAGAGAAATCCCTGACCTTATCCAACCACATTTTCACCTCTTCCCTGATAACACAGAGCTCTTTCCTACGGCCAAATTGTGAATTAAAGAAAAGTGATGAAACAGCAATTAGGACAGGATTATTCATTCTGGCAGTGGGTGACATGAATATGTAAAAGAAAACCCCAAACCAGCTGTGGTATAATGAAGATAATTAGGATATTACCCATGGTATTCCTATCTTTGCATCCCATGAATACAATGAAATGGTTGGATCTAGGTTTGGGAGAGCTCTGCTGGCTGCAGGAAGTGTTGGCTTTGTGATAAGTCCACAGATGTAGAGACAAGTTCAATTCTTGGTTTTGTCAGAGGGTTCATTTGTGAGCCTGGGCTGATCTCTGCAGGCTGGACCCCACCAGCAGCTCCTGCCTCCCTGCTGCCAGCAGGAAAAGCCCAAGGAATTAGCCAAAAGAGCCTCATTTAGAACTATCTTTTGGGATAAACCAACATGAAGATAAACCCCTTGAATTTGCCCAAAAATCTGGGAGCTCCTACTGTCATTGCGGTTTCCCTGTAGGATCTGGGCTCTGATTTTTATTGTGGTGCTGAGGGAGATGCTTTGTTCCACTTCAGCTTCTCACCTCTCTTGGACATTTGGTCCTTTAGGGAGGTGAGTTTTTCCAGGCCAGGTTTTGTTTCCACCTCTCTGTCTCCATCTCTGCTGCACTAGAGCTGCAGACTCTCTTACCCCGTTATCCCAGCCCCTGCATGGCTGTAGTAACAGTGCTGGGAATTCAAGGACCATCTGTCCAAGTGTAACTCATTCCCTGCCCACTCAGCTCCACAGTCTGTCAAAAACACCCAGCTTGGGAAAGGAAACCAGAAACCTCTACTATTAAAAGTGCTCGAATTAACTGGATCTCCTTGACAGAATGGGGTTGAGGAATGACAGCACTGGCAAGATCTGGAGGGCAGAAATTTCTGCTGTGGCAGCAATGATGGACACTCAGGATGGTCTGGGGACAGGGAAGGTTCTTCCCTGGTGTTGGAACACCAGCCCAACATTCCTGGGATCTGGGATGAGAATATTCCTTTGGTGAAGAGCTGGAATGGTGAAAACTCTCTTTGCCCAATCCTTCCACTCTCGTTTCTCTGTGGCATGAAAGAAAAGAACGTTTACCCTTCTGGATGTAGATTGAAAATTGCCCAAGCATTCTTACTTTGAGGTTTCAAGTCAAAAAAAGATAAAACATTAAAAAGTTCCCTCCCTGCAATATTTGAAGGGATAATAACTGTTAAGAGGAAAACAAAGCAAGGAAACAGGCAGATCCATCAACAGGGAGCCCAGATCAGAGCTTTGAGCCAGCTCATTTTTCTATTTTTGAGAACAAATATTCAGGACTTTCAATACTTTCTGTTATAATGGGTATTCTCTTCATGCTTTTTTGCCTTGCTAGGGACATACAGCTTTCTTTCAGCTTTCATTTCCAATTTTATTAAAAAATAATTTATTTTTCCATTTTCTGTTCGACAATGTCAATCAGGTTTTGCAGTTCTGCTCCCTTGCTCTCATAATATACCCAGCAGCAGGAATTCCAGAAGTGCCCAAGCCCCACTGGCAGCTCCCAGTGGTAATGTTTGATCTGTTTCAGGTGGACTGAAAACTCATTTATAATCAAAAAACCAAGAGACACCTGGAATGGAAACTTATTCATTCAGAGCTCTTTGAAACAATCCTCCAGTGGGTTTGAATAGACTGGAAACAGAAGATTCTGAGACATCCAAAGCTGTTTTCCATTTCCTGTGAGCCACATGACAGGATTACCCTGGAAAGTCCTTTTTCCTAGGACAAATTCTGATGCTCAAATCCTTCACTGCTGCAGAGGTGGCAAAGGTCCCCCACCTCACTCATCCCTTGCTCCCCCAAATTCCCAGTGGTTTCTGCTCCCCACAGGGGTGGAATTTTGACCCCAAACCTCATTGTCTGTGGCTGTGCTGAAAGGTTCAGCTGAAAACAAAAAGCCCATATTGCATTTAGGAACAGCAGAAAGCTTTGGCTTGGAAAGGAACTTAAAATTCATTTCTTTCCAACCCCCTACCATGGACAATTTTCACTCTCCCAGATTGCTCAGATCTCCATCCAGCCTGACCTTGAAGAGACAGAGACGGTCTGGAAATTGAGAAGTTTTGCTCTTTGATGTTATCTAAACCCACCCACAGCAAAAAAAAAAAAAAAAAAAAAAAAAAAAGCCAAACACCTCACATCCTTAATATCTATGTCCTAGTGACCGAGTTAAGATGAGTTTTGGGTGAAATCTCACCAGGCAGCACAAAACAGCTGTGGGCAGAAGAGAATTTTCTCAGGCTGAAGCATCAGAATTCCTGGTCCTTCCTCCTCCCCCCTTCCACTCTCACTGTAACTCCAGGGCTGTGCTGTAAATTGGATCAGTGAATGATCCGAGGTAAAAAAATAGAAGCTGAAGGTTTGTTGTGCTCTGAGTTCCTTAATCCGGGTAATTCCATCTGTCCTGCTCACAGCAAACCCCCAAACCCCGGGATCTGCAGCCTGGGGGTGCAGCAGGACGGGAGGCAGGGCAGGAGCAGAGGGGAAAAACTCAGGGCAGCTCTGCTGGTGGCAGAAAGGTGTGCAGAAAGGTGTGTGCAGAAATGTTTGTGCAGAAGGGTTGTGCAGAAAGGTTTGTGTGGAAAGGTTTGTGCAGAAAGGTTTGTGTGGAAAGGTTTGTGCAGAAATGTTTGTGCAGAAATGTTTGTGCAGAAATGTTTGTGCAGAAATGTTTGTGCAGAAAGGTGTGTGCAGAAATGTTTGTGCAGAAGGGTTTGTGCAGAAATGTTTGTGCAGAAAGGTTTGTGCAGAAAGGTTTGTGCAGAAAGGTTTGGGCAGAAAGGTTTGTGTGGAAAGGTTTGTGCAGAAATGTTTGTGCAGAAAGTTTGTGCAGAAATGTTTGTGCAGAAAGGTTTGTGCAGAAAGGTTTGTGCAGAAAGGTTTGGGCAGAAAGGTTTGTGTGGAAAGGTTTGTGCAGAAATGTTTGTGCAGAAAGGTTTGTGCAGAAATGTTTGTGCAGAAAGGTTTGTGCAGAAAGGTTTGTGCAGAAAGGTTTGGGCAGAAAGGTTTGTGTGGAAAGGTTTGTGCAGAAATGTTTGTGCAGAAAGTTTGTGCAGAAATGTTTGTGCAGAAATGTTTGTGCAGAGAGGTTTGTGTGGAAAGGTGTGTGCAGAAAGGTGTGTGCAGAAAGTTTGTGCAGAAATGTTTGTGCAGAAATGTTTGTGCAGAAATGTTTGTGCAGAAAGGTTTGTGCAGAAATGTTTGTGCAGAAATGTTTGTGCAGAAGGGTTTGTGCAGAAAGGTGTGTGCAGAAAGGTTTGTGTGGAAAGGTTTGTGCAAAAATGTTTGTGCAGAAAGGTTTGTGCAGAAAGGTTTGTGCAAAAATGTTTGTGCAGAAAGGTTTGTGCAGAAAGGTTTGTGCAAAAATGTTTGTGCAGAAATGTTTGTGCAGAGAGGTTTGTGCGGAAAGGTGTGTGCAGAAAGGTTTGTGCAGAAAGGTTTGTGTGGAAAGGTTTGTGCAGAAATGTTTGTGCAGAGAGGTTTGTGCGGAAAGGTGTGTGCAGAAAGGTTTGTGCAGAAAGGTTTGTGCAGAAAGGTTTGTGCAGAAATGTTTGTGCAGAAAGGTTTGTGCAGAAAGGTTTGTGCAGAAAGGTTTGTGCAGAAAGGTGTGTGCAGAAAGGTTTGTGCAGAAAGGTTTGTGCAGAGAGGTTTGTGTGGAAAGGTGTGTGCAGCCTCCCCCTGCACTTTGGAAAGCCATTAAAGCCCCGTGATCAATGCAGTTTTTAATTATTTGCACTTCAGTGCTTTATGCAGGTAAACTCATCAGCACTTGAGACACTCCTGTCATCTGCTCACTTGGAAACTGGGGATTTGTGACACTGGAGTTGTTTCTCACACTGAACCCAGTGACTTGTGAACAAGATTAAGTCTCCTCCTAGGGAAATCAGCTGCTGGTGGTTTTTGGGCTGCTTACAGGTGTCAGTTTGGGTACCATGGGGAGCTTTCCTTTATTTTCATCCCTGGAAGTGTCCAAGGCAAGGTTGGGTGGAGCTTGGAGCAGCCTGAGGTAGTGGAAAATGTCCTTGCCGTGGCAGGGGTGGAACAAAATGATCTTTTAGGTCTTTTTCAACCCAAAATTCTCTGAATTTTTCTCTAAAGATTCTCTGACTACATGCCCGAATGAAAAATAATATTCCTTAGAAGTTCATGATGTTTCATCAGTAAAATAAACTCTAATTAAACTTCTGGAAAAGGCAAAAAGCCTCCCATGATGCTGCAGCCCAGTTTTCATCCATACATATGGATATCAGTCATCCTTCCCCACAGAAGATTATCACACAAAACCAGAGGTAATGAAATTATTTCTGTCATCCTGCTCTGCACTGTGGGATCTCAGGTCACGGATGGCATTGCCCCTTTTAAATCAGCCCAAAACCATCACTGAACTGAGCCTGTGCCACTCCTGGGAATTCCCACAGGGCAGTGGAGGGATGGACCTGCTGAGGAAGAGCTCACAGGGTAAAAATTGCTCTAAACCACGTCAAAATGGGGTTTTTTTAATAATATTCATGCTGATAGTAGGGCCTAAAATCTTGCAAGAATTCTGTCTGCCCTGTAAGTTAAATCTGTGACCATCAAGATCACTTTTTATGCCAATCCAGCCAAATCAAACTTTCCTCTTATCACACAGGAGGAGCCTGTTCAGGAATCATCACTTAAATTTTCTTTTCTTCCTAACTGAATTTATCTTCAGGGTGATCCTCCAGTATTGACCTGTTGTAAGACACTTGCTTTGTGTCAGGACAATTATTTGCAATTACAAATAAGAGAAAAATATTAAAAGAAAAAAAGGCCAGAGCCATCCTGTACTGTGCTTGCCTCTCTCATTTAACTTGTAATTGCTTTTATTGACAATTTCTTCTTCCTTCCCTGGAGTGGTGAGGTCATTAAACAAATCTGCCTTTTTTTCTGTACAAAATGATAATTTAACTGATTAAACTCTTGCATGGTCAATACACTTCCATGAGATTCCCATCCCACACACCACACTGGGACTTTGTTTCCATCTGAAGACATTTCAGAGTGTTTAATGACAAACAGGACGCTCTTGGCCTCTTCCCTGTCTCAGGTTTTGTGTCCATCCCTTTAGAAAATTCCACTTGTTGTCATTAAAAACGCAGCACAGCTCTGTCAGTCATTTTTCTAAGCAGGTGTTGTCACTTTTGCACTGTCACTTGCACATTACACAAACCCTGGCTGTCCCAGTGACACGAATAAAGGAAGTGGCCTCAAGTTGGGCCAGGGAAGGTTTGGATTGGATATTAGGGGAAAATCCTTCATGGAAAAAACATTTCATTTCATTATCTTAGAAATGTTTTCTGCTCTGGAACAGGGGACAGGGACAGCTGGGGGCTGCTTGGGGCAGGTACAGAATTCAGTTTCCTCCCATTTTCTGCTTTACAGCAGGCAGGAAAAGAGCAGCAAAGCCTCTGATGGTTTTTTAGCAGGGGCTGGAAAAAGAGAGAGTTTCCAAGAAATCCTGTTGTCACCTTGTTTCAACGAGCCCAGAATATTCTGGAGATGCCTAAAGAGAGGCTGCTTCACACCCAAATTTATCCTGCAGCCTTTCACTCATCCTGTGCTCTACTCACTACTGAGGAATGAGCTCAGGTTGAAGGAATTTGGGGTAAATTGGAGAAAATCCCATGATATTCCATGATAACTCCATTATATCCCTGTCACTCCACCACAGAGCCACCCTGCACCCTATCCCTGTCACTCCACCCCAGCACACTTTTCATTTTTATTTTTATTTTTATGTCCCATTCAATTTGACCTTCAGCACCTGAAGCCTGGAAGAGACATTTTGGAAACATCTACTCAGAAATCTCTTTTATTCCTGCAGCTGAGAAGTTCTCCTCCACTTTGCTACCCTTTTTCTTTAATCCCCAAATCTTTATTTTCTGTAGTTCCTAAAGAATAGATTGTATGAGTCAAGTTTCCTTTTATTTTTTTTTTCACTGCTATTTATAGTCTTTAAAAAAAAAATAATAAAAAAAAAGAAACTACTCTTCCATTTTCACACAAAGTATTTAATGGAAGAGTGAAGTGAGCTCCTGTTCAGCCACTCCAGGAGTTCTCAAACAAGAGGGAGGCTTGTTAGATGCTAAATGAGTTTCATTTCAAATTGAAAACATTTTCTGTCTTGTTGTTTTAATTCGAGTCATTAGCTGTACCTGAGTCTAAATTAGCTACATTTTCCTGAACTTCTGAAGTATTTTTAAACTCTCTTTCAAATTCCTTTATCTGATTGTATCTCTGTCCCATTTGTAGTGGTCTGCTGTATTCATTAGATACTGGGAACCATCTGTTAGAAATTTGCCCAGAACAAATCCAGTTTGAGCAAGATAAGAAGACATAACTCTGACTTTCTCTGAGCTAATAGCTCAGATTTTGGTGAAAGGGTTGAAATCAGCTGCACTTGAGATTTTCACCCTGTTTTGAGAAGATAGCAATGGTGGTTAATTAAAATAAGAAGACATTTCTTTAGTCTCCAAAGAATATTTGTAAATCACAGATGAAATTGGAAGTAATTTATCACTGATGCTCTATGAAATTCAGCTGTAGATCCATCTGGCCATGGTGCTTTAGGAGGCAATATTGCTTGCAGGGCACTTTTTATTGCTTATCTCTCCTGGGGGTTATCTAAGTATTGCCTTGATAATGCTGGCAGCTCTATTTCAGCCACAAAATAATAAATGGCTCCTATTTCTACTGTATGTAATTCAGAACAAGGAAAAAAAAAATCCTTATTAATTTGTCTCCTTAAACTTTTTGCATATAACCTCTTCCAAGCTGGGTTTGTTTTCCTTGAGGAGGCCGTGGGGGATGTGGGCTCTGGCACATTCACCTGCCTTTTGTGCAGAGCCAAAATTAAATAACAGCAGAGTGGAGCTCATTTAAGAAACAAACCAGACAAATTTTTGTTCTGATACAACCTTGAGCCGCATTTCTTAAGCTTGGAGTTGAATGGAAGGATTGATTCTGGATATATTGATTTTAGCACATTGAAATACATTCAGGAATAGAGGTCATGCTTAGTGCTGTCGATGAACACGAGTAAATGACCCAGAAACATTTAGGTTTGTATTTTTCGAACAGGTAGAAGTCTGATCAGATGAGTTTGAAGTCTAATTAGGGGTTGCACAGAGGTGGTAGCTTGGAAAAAACACAACTTTTCAAATTAAATATTGCTTAGATGCCAGACAAGTCTGGATCAGAATCCTAGAATGGTTGGGGTTGGAGGGATTTTAAGAACATCCATGGCAGGGACACCTCCCACTGTCCCAGATTTCTCCAAACCAGTGTCCAGCCTGGCCTTGGGCACTGCCAGGGATCCAGGGGCAGCCACAGCTGCTCTGGGCACCCTGTGCCAGCCCTGCCCACCCTCACAGGGAACAATTCCTGCCCAAAATCCCATCTAGAGCTTCACTCTTCCACTTCAAAGCCATTCCCTGTTGTCCTAAGCTGCATTCCCTTGAAGGAATCCCTCTCCAGCTCTCCTGTACCCAAACCAGTGAAGATTTGAGCAGGAGGGCTCTGCCAGCAGCTGCCAGTGACCCAGTTCCACCCAATATTCTCTCCCTGCCCTTTCCTCCCGTTCTGCCCTGACAAACACTGTAGGAAATGTAAAAAAAAGGAGAATTTCACAGTAAAAGGAGCATTTTGATCCAAGATACCAAGTTTGACAGCAGAGAACCCCTGCTGAGGTGAGTGCTCAGGTAGATTTAAGCTGGGCTTGTCTCAGACCCCACTGAGAGCCTCTGTGACCCTGTGCTGGCACCTGGCTCCAGGTGCCCTCTGCCCTGGGCTCAGTGATCCCAGGATGTGGCCCTGCTGTTCACCTGGACCTGGTTTCCATAGAAAAACTGCTCTGAAACGTAGCTCAGGTAAAGATTTTTCCCCTGCCTGCAGTTCAGGGGAAGGAATTGTTCCCAGAGGTCCTGAGTGCTGTTTACTGTTTTTCCTGCTTTTCCATTAGATGGATCTGACAATTCCTGTTGCCAGGGTTTCATCCCACTCTGAGCCACACACCAGGGTTACTCACTGGGGTAGAAAACACATTTTCCAGGGCCAGCCTCTGACCCATTGCTGTCAATGAGATCTTCCAGTAAAACCCTCAGAAATATCCAAGCCTTCAGTTTCAAGGGAAGTTATGTGATTTTTAATTTATGGCCATTTTCAAATATTACTAAAACAATCACTTATCTGCTTCCCTATACCTCCCCAACAAATCTCAGCCAAATCTGGGGGTTTTTTTTTTTTTGTTTAGTGGGGTTTTTTTGTTGTTGTTTTTGGGGTTTTGGGGTGTTTTTTGTTTTTTTCCAAGTATTAATGCAGTGTAACTGTGTTGGAATCCCAGAGCAAGCCCAGGAGGGAATATCAGGAGACCTGAGGTCAGATTTGCTCCTTCCCAGGCTGTTCCCTTCCAGCCCAATGCCACAGAACCAGACGAAGAACAGAGGTGAGATTTGTGTGTTCAAATAAACACAGGGGTGTGCTGGAATATCGAGCTCCAGGGGCAGTGAGAGGGATCCAGGGAGCTGAGCAGAGCAGAGGAGCTCAGGAATGAGATTTGGGGGAGCACTGGGACTGCTGCTGGGAGTTCCCCTCTCATCCTGGTGTGCTGCCTGCTGATAAAGTGCCATTCCTTAGGAAAAGTCACGGAACAGCAAATCAGAGAATGAGAGGAGCTCACTTGGGACTCAGTCTCTCCTCTGGATGCACATGAGCTCACATATGCAGTAACTAATTTTACAAGGGGTGTTACACACTGGAGAAGCCTCAAGTAGCTCTTGGATTGCTGCAAACCAATTCTGAATATGCTCCTTTGAATTCCAGATTTGGGTTTGGTTATATTCCAGTCCTTTAATCTTTCAATATTCATTAATATTTTCATGAATAATTTTTTGTACATCACTGAGATATGGGTGCACTTCCTTCATCTGTCTCGACTTCCATGCAAGCAAAGATATTTCCTATTTTTTAGTTATTTGTCTATATTGTCTGTCATGAAACAAAAGCTACCCATGTCACTCAGATGACCAATTCCTCACTGTAAATAGCAAATATTCAATAATTTCAGGAGCCTTCTGCAAACAGCCATGTGCAGGGAGAGGTCCTGCCTGGTAATTAACATCTTATTAACAACTATTAATAATAAATATACCTGCAGCAATCCTGAGCAGATCACAGAAATCAGAAGCAGAAAAATTGCTCAGTTACTTCAATAATTTATTTCCAAAGATTCAATCAACAAGTTCAGCTCGCTGTTTATGATTTAGATAAAAGGAGGGGGAAAAAGATATTTGGGGTTTGAATGGATCTTGCAAATGGGTTGAAACACCATTTTATTAAAGGATTTCTGTGAATATGAAAATACTTTAATGTTACCATAGCTTTAAAGGTTTCAAGTGATTTTGCCTTTGCAGTTGGAACCACTGATTTTTAACATTAAGTCTCAGTTTTGAACTGAAGAAAAAGAACTGTTTCCCTATCCCCCCGATATAAAAAAGACAAATTGCAGTGTAAAGCAGGAGAAATCGAATCCGGAAAAGCAGAAAGCAAATCAAAATAATCACAAATGTATTCTTTTTCAAAAATGAGATTTATTAGCCAATCTCTCGGTGTTATTAAGCTGGATGGAGAGCAGCAGCATTATTATGTTTCACAGTACTATTCAGGAGAGCTGGAAATCTACAGCTATGCAGAAATGGAAAAGCACACCCAGGAATAGCCACTTGAAATAATTCAGGGGTAGGGAAGGGCTTGATTGCACCGGGGGTTCATGTTAGCAGCAATTTGGGGAAGGATTGGTTTTCCTGCAGAGGGAGCAGGGAAAGGCTTGGGCTGTGTTTGTTGTGATTTACAGATGTCCCTCCATGTCTGTCCTGGGTGCTTTGGGTGGGAGCAGAGACACCAAAGTGCCCATGGATTCCAGGGGCAGGTGATGGACATGGATTCTGCTCCTCTGGTGGCACCTGTGGAAATCAATCTGCTGCCAGATAACAGGGCTGTAATAAAGATTCAACAAAAAAAATAGTGGAGGGGGAAAGTTTCTCCTTCAACCAGTGGGCGTGGAGAAGTGCTGAGAGATGTTATTAAATTTATTAATGCAGTCTTGCTATGATGGGGGAAAATTAAAAATTCAAGTTCTACTAAGTTCTTCTCTAGAAAATTAAAAATTCAGCTGGATAAGAGCTGATGTGGTTAGTACAGGCTTTAAAAAGAGAACAAGCACCAGGACAAGAGGAAACGGCCTCAAGCTGCACCAAGGGAAGGTTAGGTTGGATATCAGGAAAAAATTCTTCACTGAAAGGATTGGAAAAAGTTTTCCAAGGAAGCTGCTGGAGTCTCCAGCCCTGTGGGTGTGTACAGTGACAGCAAGGCCATCAGAGTGAGAGCAGGACCTCAGGGCAATGGCTGGACTTGATGACCTTAAAGGTCTTTTGGGAGTGAACTCTGTGCTAATGTCACTAATAATGACCCTGTCCATCCCTAACTCCTGGGGTTTCTGTGCCTCCCCCAAAACAACCTCAGTGTCCCCAGAGGTTTGCTGTGGATGCTTCAGGGACAGATTCCCCTGCCTGTAACAGAGGTGAAGATAAAATTGTGTGTCTGGGATCTCCATGGGACAGCTCCCATCCCATTGCCAGATGACAATCCGTGCCATACCAACACTGTTTGATCTCCTGGAGGAGAGTCTGGCTGCTGCAAGCGATGGCCATCAAATCCAACTGCACTGGGGAGCCCCCTGGGAGTGGCCAAAAAAGCCATGGATTGGTATTTAAAGGATGTTGTGTAGGACTCCAAATCCTCAGGGCAGATTTCTGAACGTGGAAATGTGGGATTGCTCCAACACAACCCCACAGAGATCAGAGGAACCAGCAGGACAGAGCCACAGATGGATTAAAAGCGGAATATTTCCTGTGATTCAAGAATTCCAAAAGGCATCCAGGAGTGCAATGGGGCCCAGCTGAAGCAGGGGGATGTGAAGGTGCTGATGGATGGTGGGAGGTGTTGGCCAGAGCAGCAGAGCTGCCAAAGGCAGTTTTCCCTCAGCTCAGCCCTCATTCCCCAGGGTGGAGCACAGGATGGATGGATGGAGGGATTTCTTGGCAGAAACTCATCCAGAAATACCAGCTACTGGAACCTGGTGGGGGGAAAAAAACAATAAATAAAAGGAAAATAATTGTGCTTGGGGTTCCTTGCCAGGGCAGAGAATGTGAGAATGTCCTCCTGTCTTGGAGAAGGGTGGGAATGGGGAGCAAGAATTCACCTCCAATCTCAATTTTCTCCGTGGACTAAATCATTCAGCCCTTGGAGCAAGGTAGAAAATCGCAGACAAACTTCAAGCAGGTGTTTGGGAAGCAGTTTTCTTCCAGCCCTTGGCACGTGTGGCCCTTTCCTGCCCCATTAGGAAAAAATGTGATTTGCACACCTCTCACAGACATCCTTCATCTCATCCCAATGGTTCTTCATGCAAAACCAGAGCATTAAACTGCAAATGGGAGACTTAATTAAAATGTTCACTTTTCTAAGATCAATAATCGAGGTAAAATAGTTTCACTTTCCATTGATATATCTGTTTTTTCCCTCATTTGAAAAAAACTGTGAATTACACTTTCTAGCATATTGCTTGCAAAAATGCTCCAAAAGCAAATTAAACCTTCTGGCAGCCTTTGATTCATTTTATATATGACATAGAATAACTTAACAGATATATTAGAATACAGCACAAAATAACATAATTAGGCACAGTTTCATGTCTAGAGTTTGCAAGTGTGGAAGAAACTTTTCTAAGTGTTTAACTCATTTAGTAAAACTCAAGTACTACAGAGCAAATTGTGAATATTTTGATCTATATAGAGTTTGATTCCAAACTCTCAGCTCTCAGTAGAGCTCACTTTATAAAGTGGCTTCTAATTTATATTCTGTGTTAATGTCAAGAAACTAAATCAGAAATCTAGAAGCAATTATACATAATAAGGTGGAAACAGTGGAATAAAGTCTGTCAGGTAATTTCAATCAAAATCCATAGCACTGGTGTATCTGAGCACTCCTCTCTGCACAGAGAATTACAGCAGTCTTGCATTTTATTTATTTAAATTTTAATAATACTGGATCTCATGAGAGTTTTTTAAATCTATGAATTAGTACAAGACCTTCAATTTAATTTTGTGATTGTGGGTCTTAACGAGGAATGTTTTAATTTCTGTGGGACTGTGCAAGGCCAGAGCTGGACTAGAACCCCTCTGGCATTTCGTTCCTATAAATAAGATCCTGACTTTAGGAGAGTTCATAGTGAAAATTTGTCAATTTATCCATAATACAAAGATTCAATCTACAAGAATTCTACTGAGAATTTTTCGGTATTTGGAGCATTTCATTATGAGAAATAAGTATTGCATGCTTAATGCATGAGAGTATTTCTCATTCTGAGAGCAAAGAAATGAGCTGGGAATAACATTTATGCTACAGGACTCAGTCAGGGCTCCTGCAGTGATTCCTCTCTCTATTTGCCTTTGGGAAGTGTGAAGGGAGAGCCTGGGTGTCTCCAAGATTGGAGAAAGTGTTTCTTCTCTGAATTGTGAACAATCAAGGAGTGTTTGGGCTTCACTGTGTTTGAATTGAGCCTGAATTACCAGGACACAGGGAATGGCTTCCCAGTGCAGGAGATGGGATTTGGGGCAGGAATTGTTCCCTGGCAGGGTGGGCAGGGCTGGCACAGGGTGCCCAGAGCAGCTGTGGCTGCCCCTGGATCCCTGGCAGTGCCCAAGGCCAGGCTGGACATTGGGGTTTGGGACAGTGGGAGGTGTCCCTGCCATGGCAGGGGTGGCACTGGGTGGTTTTTATGTTTCCTTCCAGCCCAAACCTTTTTGTGTTCCCTGATTCCATTCATTCCAAACCTGCAGCTCAGTTTTACCCTTGGCCACAGGATGTCAGCTCAGTTTACACCTTGGGGCTCATCATTTTTCCTGTGCTTTGAGGATCTGTGCTCTTCTCCTGAGTCCTGCACCGACCAAATCACATTTTTCGAAAGGCAAGAGCCATCCTGAGGTGCTGAAGGGATCCAAAAGTCTTTACAAAAATCTATAATCACATTTTCCTTCACTACAGAGTGGATGCAGTTTGCCTCTCTTCTCTACAACTCTGATGCATGAAAAAAAAAAAAAAAAAAAAGAAAAGCAAGGTGAAGAGCACAACAATCAACCATGGCAAGTCTCCACGTTGTTACTTCAATGATGCACAATCTGTTTGCTATCTGAGCACTGTAAACAGACTAATATTTCCCGAAGTATGGGATAAATCAGCCATTTAGAAGCAGCGAAGAGAAAATGATGAAGCTCCGAGTGAGTTGTGAAGCAGTGAATAAGGATGTATTACACCACGGGAAACCATCAATATTTGTTTATTGTGTCAGTGTGAGGAATAAATCTGTGGGCTAATTTGTATTCTCTTCAGTTAATTCCACTGTTCCTGATGCGTTTTTGGGCTTACCTAAAAACAGAGGCCAGACAGAATTTAGGGAATAAAAAGCTGTTTTATTTATAGAAGAAACTTCAGGTACATTTTGAGCAGACAAAGCCCCCCAGGGGCTACAGCCAAAAATGGACACAGGTCACGGTTTGGTTTTCACACTTTGATAAGTTTGGTCCATTTCCATATTGGGGGTTAATCTTCCAATTCCAGCTCCAGGTAATGAAGTCATTTACCCCAAGTTTGCTGCCCCCAACTCACTTTTGTTTCCATCCCTGGGGGCCTGAGGCAGTGAGGTGTCCTCGATTCCCAGCCTGGAGAGGAATTGTTGTGTCTGCCCAAAATGGGAGAGCAGCAGCCAGCGCTGGATATGGAGTTTGGAGTTACACACTAAAGAATTACAGGATTACACATAGATGGAAAACATAAAATGCATCAACACTGACCCAGGCACTACCAAAGGGTCCTTCTCACACTCGGTACCTCTTTGTCTCCCTAAGCAGGGGATTTATTTATCTGATAACATCAAGACTCTGGGGTTTATCACCTTATCCCGAGTGGGTTGGGCTGGACTGAGTTGGGTTGGATTTGGCTAGTTGAGTTGGGTTGGGTTGGGTTGGGTTGGGTTGGGTTGGGTTGGGTTGGGTTGGGTTGGGCTGGAAGGGACCTTGAGGATTATCTCATTCCAACCCCCTGCCATGGGCCAAGCTCCTCACAAATTTAGTTAAGCTGCCATGAACAAATTAGCTCATTAAGTGTCTAATTGCCCTCGTTGCCTCCTTTCACCGAGTTGCTCTTTTGACTCATGATGGATGTTTTTAAAGCTTGATTAGAGCTACATGAGCTTATCTGCAGACAGACCAAATCCCACCAATCCTCGATGGAGATGTTGGAGGAAAATCACTCAGCCCCATTAAAACCGAGCTTTGCAGGGAGATCACTCTGCCACTGAGCTGTTGTTGCTCTTTGGTCCTTTTATTTTTCCCTCTGTGTCATTTTTTCCCTCCTTTGGTGAGATTTTCAGTTCCATTTTTGAGCTAATCTGCAGAAAAGCTGTTGGCTCACATTCCAATGGCTATTGGAAGGGCTGAGGGCTTGTAAAGAGAAAAGGTAGAATGTTGGAATTGAGAAGATTTGCAGCTCTAATGAGCCAAAAAGGAAAAGATCTTACAGGTTTTCATGAGACCAACATGAGAGCAGAATTAATTTTTCTTTGGTTATTTGAGTGAATTGACCATTTTATGAAAAAGGGTGAGGAATCAGAGATAGTTCATTTAGTTTTCTGCTTCACTGAAATTCTCCTGCCAACAAATATTATCTGAATTGTTTGTTCATGAAAGGGTTTTATCAAGGTCTTTTTAAAGCACTCATTTCAATATCCCGTTGTAAAGGGCTGCAAAGGTTAGGAGAGTTTGCTTTGAATCCCACTATTATTTCTTCATTAATCATCCGATTTTTGGCATTTAATAAATGTCTGTTTGCAGGGGAAAAATGAAAAGTTGGATTGGTTCTAATCAAGTTGGACTAAAGATATTTCAGGAAAGCAGAGAAAACAAACATTGGTGTGACATGAAATAAACATGGAAGCAAAATTGATCTACATCAAATATGTCATAGGAATCTTTGGAATAAATGGGGAAAAAAAGAAATAAAATATTTTCACTGTATTAGTCAGTTATTAAATTGCAAAGTTCTTGGTTAGTGACATTCAGCTGTGGCTAAAGGCTTTCAATTCATATCCAAAATCTTTTGAGCTCCAAACTGCAAAATATTCCTCTTTCAATCCAGATGATTAAGTAGAGTGTGGAAAAGTGGAGAACTATGAGTAAATTTAATTAATTAATGGATAGGTGGTTTTATACTTCGAGGAGATAATTCAGAATTAAGCCACTGCCTTCAAACAAACATTGATGGAGACTGAACTTTGGTTTTTAACCATAAAAGATTCCCATTTCTGAGAAGGCAGCAAACAAGAAATGCTTCAAGATGGAGCTGCCTCCAAAGAAGCCTTTCAATATGAAAAGCCAACCCTGAAGAACAATTAGCAATAAATAATGTGTTATTTAGTGCTTCTTTTCTTTGTGACCCACGTGTCAAAGAAGTGGGTTTTTCAATTATTTTGTTAATTGCAACTGTTTAATTAATAGATCTTACAAAAAAAACAACACCCACATAGTCTGTACGTTGTAAATGATTCAGTGCAGATAATTTTTTGTCTAATTTTCACAATTCACCACTTGAACTTACGGATAATACTGTCTTAATTTCATAGTTTTTCTATCTCCCATGAAGAAGAAGGTTTTAAAGCAGTGAGATTTTGTTTCTTGATGAAAAGGGCTGTGGTATTTGTTTTTCATTACTACTTGCACATTGTAAAATCAAACCCATTAGGAGCTCAGTCCTTTCAAATCTAAATTCACCTTCTAAAGAGCTCTTGGTCTCTTTGAAACATCTTGCGACTGCATTCTGCAATAATTTTGTTTTAGTGGCAAATGCCAAATTTAGCCCTTCACACCTCCCACTGTCCCCAGTGTCCAGGCTGGCCTTGGGCACTGCCAGGGATCCAGGGGCAGCCACAGCTGCTCTGGGCACCCTGTGCCAGCCCTGCCCACCCTGCCAGGGAGGAATTTCTTCTCTAAATCTCTCCTGTTTTAGTTTAAAACACTTTGTTTGCCCTTCTCCTATCAGCATCTGCCTGAGTAATAAGTTGCTTTTCCTCTTTTTTAGGCTCTAAAGTCAAGTTTCAGAGCCTGTTTTGTTCAGTGTCCCCCAAAACCACAACCAACGTTCCCAGCTTCTGGTTCCCTTGTTGCTTTTGCACAGAATAACTCAGATTTGAACCAACTCCAAAAATTTCTTTCTGAACTGCTTGGAAATCCTTCATTTCAGAAGAGGGGTCACCCATCTTTCTCCACGTCCAGCAAGGTGTGGAGCATCCCCACAGTGCACAGAAAATGCCAACAGCTCCTCTCCAAACACAGCCAGCCAAGGATGCTTCCCTCCAAATCTCCTGGAGAGCCCGAGGAGCAGCGCAAGAACCACCCCCCGGGATTCTTGGCCAGCAGTTTTTGATTTCCAGCTCGGCAGGGAGGAGCAGCGCTGTCAAAAGGATTGCTCACCCTTGGAGGAGATTTGGATGTGCTGGACTGAGCTGTTCACACCCCAGGGCTGGACAAAGAACAGGAGCAGGCTCCTCCACTCCTCTCATTTCCATATTGCAATGCATTCAATCACAACACTTAAAATGACAAAGACTTCTTTGTTTAAATTGAATTTCTCCATGAAAGAAAAAAAAAAAAAAAAAACACAAAACCCTCCCACGTTCAGCCCTTGAGATCTCAGTATATCCTTGACCTCTAGATACCTTTCCAAATGAAATAATTTCAAATTTCATTACTTGTTTTCAGATAATCAAGTGCATTATGTGTTCATTAGTTCATTTAAAGCTCTGCACATTCCACGGAGTCATTTTAATGTCAGCTGATTTAGCAGCAGTTAAATCTCACATAAAGGGAAGGAGACAAGGACAGCTCTGTTTGCTCCACCTGCACAATAAATGTACAGAACCTATAGAGGAGCTAAAAAATAACTGAGAATTACATCTAAACAGACAAAAGCAAATTCTCAAGGTCTTATCCTCTACCTGTGGAAATCTCTAAAGGACTTACTAAGAAATATAAACGAGAAGATAACAAGGAGTAAACAATGAAACACAAGGCAAATAACGAAGTGGGAAGAGGGAACTGCCAGCATGGCACAGCCTGGGAAGAGGGATTAGAGCACGGACAAGACAGTGGGAGATTTTTATCAAATATCCTTCAGTGACAGACAGGGCTGTTGGGTACAAAACCTTGTGTACAGAATGAGAAAAATAAATCAATTCCAAAGTCAGCCAGTTTGAATAAAAAAATTCAAGTGATGCTGTCTCATAATCTATTAATCAGGTGCCACAGTTAACAAGGGGTGAGGAAAAGTGGCTGCAAATACTCTTTATCCTCTTTCCTTTGGGACATATTAATGTAATCCTTTTAGGGTGGATGGAATACAAAGAACTGAAAAGTGCTCCCTCTTCCCCAGGTGCAGGGAAGTCCATGGTAATGGATCAGAGTTATTTTTATGGACAGTAGATGGACCAGGATATTCCCAGCTGAACACCAAATGGAATTTAACAGAGATCTGCAGACCCCTCAAGCCCCTCAGAGAAGCATTTGGTGCCAAAGGCATTGACTAATGTAAACCTGACTGAAAACCTCTATTTGGGAAAAGAAAAAACTCCATTAAAAGTAATCAGTTATCTTGGGTTTTTCTCAATTCACAGCTTCAGGAAAATTTCACCAGCAATGTTTTGAAGGAAAATTAATATTGTTTGTGAAAGAAACGTGTATGAAACTTTAGTGAAAGAGCATTTCCTCTTCATCTGATTTAATTGATGTCATCAAGACACAGGCTCCATATTTTGAGATTTTTTGGGAAAATGAATGTGATTCGGCACCACAAAATCAAATGTAGATTTCTTTCATATTTGTGATGGACAGCCAGTGCTGAGGAGTCTCATCCAGACATTTATTCATGGGAATAGAGGTCCAGGTTCTCAGCTAGGGACACCCAAGCTGGAAAATGAGGTCATTGGGTTTGTAGGCTCTGGAGCAGAATCGTGCTGAGCCAAAGCTGTGATGGATCTGAGGAGCTGCTCCATGGATTCACTGCCTGAGCCTGAGCTGACTCTGCTGCAAGTAAACCTTGAGTAAAGAGAGAATTGGAAGGAAAGTGAGCAAATATCAGAGAACCGTGTGCAGCACTTCCATAATCTTTCAACATTGATCTTTGAGGGGAGCATGAGACACAGGAGAAGGCTCCGAGGTAAAATTCACTCTTCAAAGGACATTTGAAAAGATCTTATTGATGAGTTAATTAGGCCATTCTCTTGCATCTGGTAGAGAAGGTGTGTGCCTGCAGTCTTCCTCACCAGGCAGACGCTGTTTCTACCTTCAGTCCACTTTAATTAATACCTGCAGATCATTCCTTCCTCTTTGAGTGGGCAGGGAGGCTCATCCTGAGTGTGAGAAACAAACTGTGAACAAAGCACTGGAGTTTTTGGCAGTGAGGGGAGAGTTTAGAAAAATTAAAAGCAATATATTTCTAAGGGAATCACCGGTGAGAGAAGTGGGTTTATGCTTCCCTTCAAGAAGGGGCAGTATTTTTAAAAAAAATTGGAAACCCAAATATTTTTTCCCACATGCTACAACACCATGTGGATCCAAAGCTTTATTGGTAGTGAGCAGGTTTTATCTGATCCCACATGAAAATCACCCTTGAGGAGCAGTGAGCCACAGTATTTCATCAAGAATCCCTGGACCTAAAAATCTGCAAAGCTCTTGTGTGCTCCTATCTATTTTTTATGCATTTTATTAAATATGTCTTCAAGTGCTGCTCAGTAACCACTGGGCCCTTACACTGAGATGCCTTTTTAGCAGCAAAACAGTAGGGAAAAAATAATGTGGGCACGACATATTTGCCTGAATAAATATAATTATGTTTCCTTGTAGTTGCTTGATGTGGTGACTATTACAATTTACCACTTAGCTGGAGAGCTTGCTTTAAATCCCAAGAATAAAGGCTTGTCTGCCTCGAACTGATGCTCAGTTCTGTCTGAATGCATCCATTCTCTTCCCATCTTTGTGCAACAAATGCTTCTCTCCTCTCCATAATAACAGCTACAATTACGTGGGTTTTAGTCTCATGATAAACTTGTACAGAGGTGAAAACAACTGCACTGAGGGAGTGTGGCAGCTTTTTCTAGCACTGGAAGTGTTTCCTCCCGGGGTGGTTTCTCTCCTGGGCTTGGTAGTTGGAGTTTGGTGGCAGCAGATCCCTCAGTGTTCACATTCACACAACGAAGTATTTCTCATCTGTGCACAATTAACCATTTTTTCTAAACATTAACTGTATCTCCAAGCTCTCTGAAAGTCAAATTTTGATGTCATTGAGTTGGGGGAGTTGAGTTTTATTTTGTTTTATACAATTCATCGGGACAGGAAGATGAGGAAACGGACAGAATAATCTTTGGAGCTCCAACTGCAAACTCTTTTTTTATGGTGTTCATATTGAAAACAACTCACAAATACATGTTGGTTTTAATCCGTTTTCATCCATCTTATTTCAACCTCACTGAGTCCTGAACATGTCTCACTTTCTTTTCCTTTCTGTGCTTTGTTCACAGCAGAAACATTGTGAAATCTCACTCGGGGTAGGTCATGTTGCACAGAGACAAATATCTTGTCTTCCCTGCAGTGAAGCTGAGAATATCTTAAGCTTTTTATTTTTCATGAAACAGAAGTTCAAAAGTTCATCTTGCATAGGCTTCAGCCGTGGTGAGGAAGAAAGGGAAAAGTCCTCAAGAGATAAGTGATGTAACAATGAGAAACTCAAAGTCAGCCTTGTCTAGGGGATGGCTCCTTTTAATTGAGCCATGATTAAAGTTTTGCTTCTCTCTCTCATTGGAGGTGTGGCTGTGCCAGCTTTTGGAGTAATTTTTAAAAAATGGCAACAACTCTAATTAACTCCTTTTTTTTCCCCCCTCAAGAACACCAGTTTTCCTTTTTTCCCTGAAAACCCACAATTTTTCCCCCCTCAAGAACACCAGTTTTCCTTTTTTCCCTGAAAACCCACAATTTTCACTCAAGTAGATCAGTAATCAGAAGGGATTGTGAATCCAGTCTCAGTGCTGGGCCACACAATTCCAGTTTTGGACTCTTCTGTAATTATAGTAATTAGCTTCCCTCATTTTCCTCTCAGCAGATATCATTGCTTGGCATTTCCTGTCCTTCATGTATCTCCTGTTGTTCATTACTTTGTCCAAAGTGAGTTGTGCCAAATTTAATCCTCAGTCACATCCTTCTGGTTTTGTTCCATCATGGCTTAAATTGAGTGGTGCTACTGTAGAGGGAAAAGGATCCAGTCCCAAATTATGGCTCTTTTCCTGGCCAAATATGACTATATGTAAATATCTGAGGGCAATGGAACAAGTGAGAATTAAAATTATAAAACCAGTGGATTTAGGAGTGAAATGGAAATCTGTGCAGGAAATAGGAGGGGGAGGAAGGAAAAATCTGTTTGTGGGGAAAGAGGATTCGTTGTTCTTCTCTTGACCTAACTTAAAGGAATCTTTTGTAGACACTGTTTGTGCTGTAGATCTTTCTTATCTCACTCTACTCAGTTTTGTTTGTCTAATATCTGCTCAGCAAGTGCCTGACTTTATTTGTCTTCATTCCCCTCTATAGTCTCTGCAATAATCCTCTGCTATTATACATCTTTGTTTGCCTCACATTTCCTTAGGAGTTTTCCTGTGACGTTGTTCATCTTCATTTCCTGAATATCCAGCAGGCAGCAGCTGCTCAGCCTGGATCTCCTCCCTCGGAACCAGCAGCAGTTCCCTGCACTTGTCCTTCTTCATTTGTCACCTCCAAAAGCCACCTGCACTCAAATCCATTAGAAACCATCACCCAACAAATTCTTTTTCACTGCCCAGGACACCCAGCAGTCATCCCCTGGCACCACTGGCTCCAGGCTTCAGAATTGTTTGGGTTTTTTTTAAATCCTGGATCATCTCACAGGTGTCCACGCATGGCCTTGCCTTGGGCTGTCCCACCACGCTGGGGAAATTCCTGCTCTGAATTTGGGATTCGTCATCACTGAATCCCAGAATGGTTTGGGTTGGAAGGGACCTTAAAGATTGATTGTCTCATCCTGCCCCACAAGAGTAGTTGCAAATTCTTCTGTAATATTTCATGATGGGATTTATCACCACAGTTTTATGAAATAATATAGGAAAAATAGCCTTTAAACCAGGTAGCTCATAATCATAAGCAGGGAAACGTCATCTTCTCTTTCCCACATTCCATGAGGAATCTGAAATATTTAATCTGCAGAAAGGATTTTTTTAAGGTAAGAAACCGAATTGGAAGAATTTCTGAATTCTCAGATTTAAACCCGAAGAATGAAGAGTTATTTTCAAATCAAACTTCCCCTTTAACAAAAGTATTTTGGAGAGGTGTTATAAACAGATGTGTGGTTAACGAGATCCAGCATCATCAATTTTAATTTCCAGTCTGTTGTTTTTTCAAATGTTCATTGCTCTCTTGAACTCAGACTAAGAAAATACATTGGATTAAAAATTTGAATTGCTCTCGAAGTGTAGCTGAGCTCTGTAATTTTAGCAGCCCTGTGTTCATTAGGATAAAGAAACAACATTTTTGAATTCATGGCACTAAAAATGAAATAATATTTTAATGGGGAAGAAGAGCCCTTCCGAAAAGCAGCTGTTATTTTTTTTGTTTTATCCAGCCAGGAGCAATATTTCCTGTCCGAGTCTCTGGTGGCTGTTTGGATGAACATGAACTAAAATGCATCTTTTTCAAAATTTTAAATGTTATATCCTATTGTAGCCGAGAGCCCAATTTCACACATTGGACTTGTCTAAGTCAAAACCTGGTTTCCTTTTTCTTTCTTCTTCTGCTTTCAGCCCAACACATTGCTTCTAAATTAAACACAAGCTGGGGGAAAAGAGCTTTATTGAGAGCTCACCAAAGGTGACTGTGAGCTGGAGAATGTGCAGAGACACCCCGAGGTTTTCTGGGAAATTCCTGGTACTGGTGGAGGTGCCAAACTGGGCAGGGTCAGCCTGGGAAGAGGAGAGGGGCAGAGTTCATGGATCTGTGCCCAGGTTATTCCCTGCTCGAGGATGCAGCTCCCCACATTCAGTTTTGTGTGGAAAAGGAAGAGCTGTCCTCACTAAATCATTGGAAATGTGTTGTAGTGAAAGCCTGCAAATGTCCACATTCATGGCAGGAGGGAACAGGAGAAATTGGCTTTTTTCCCCTTTTTATACTTTTTAAATTCTTCTATTTCATCCTTTTTATAGTAAGAACTATACTCAATACAATCTAAGCTACACTCAGTCTTAAAGACTATTAAATCAATGAGATGATACCCAGGCTTGAAATTATTTTGATATTTAGAGATGGAAATACCACAAACAAATAAATAAAAAAATAATTATTAACAGCTCCACCTGAAAATGCACCCTGAACTGAAAAATTCTGAGAAAATTGGGGTTTGAGGAGGATGTTCAAGTTTAAATCAAACTTTGGATCCAGACTTCATGAATATTCTGCTTTTTAGGTGTCAAAAGTGTATTGGGGTTTCTGTGTTTAATGCCTACCAGACTGCATTTTCCCCACTTCCAAGGTCCTGAATTGTAGATGATTTTAGGATTAGGCATCACTGGGATTGCTCCTGAAGCAATGCCACTTCCATGGATGTTTTATTCTCTGTTTAATTCTCTGTAACGTTCTCTATTCTCATGGTCTTTATTTCCATTGGAAAAAATAACCTCATATGTGTTTATCATTATTTATCCTTAATAAGGGTCAGCCCTTAGCTAGCAGAAACCACAAGAAATATATTGGAGTTTTTTTCCAATTAAGTTTATAAATAGGTAAATAAGTAATAAAGAAGTAAATAAACAATAACTTTGTGTGTGTTTGCAATGGTTTTGTAGTTGAAATTCTGATCAAATGAATGCAGTCCCAGCAGCCCAAATAAATGTTTCACTGGGTTACAATGGCAAAATAAAACTCAGCATTTCAACACTGCCTTGGTTTAGTAAATGCAGGATCTCTGTACCACCATGCTATTATCAAATTTTACTTGATAAGGATATTTGTAAATATCAAACCAGAAGTCCATATGTTTGTATTGGCTGAGCTCTTTGCTTTAGGGTGCTCCAGCACAGTAGGGCTGCATTTATGGCAGCCAAAAAAATTAAAAAAATAAATTTAAAAAACCTTTCTGCAGGAATCTCCCCTGGAGAAAATTTGGAGTTTTACTGTCTTACACTTTGCCACAACCACATGTATTTAAATATATTTTACAAAAGCCAGTGAGAATTCCTGTGCATGAGCAGCAGTCTCCAACCCATCACCTGTTTTTATCTGAGCAAGAAAACAAAGCAGAGAAGCTGTGAGAAATTTGAGAGAGGCTCTGTGGCATGGAGGGCACAGGGTCTGGAGGAACCAGCAATAACCAGGAGACTTCCAGCCCTGCCAGGGAGTCGTGGAGCTAAAAGTAGCTGGTGGCAGATGGAAAACGAGGGTGAATCCATGTCCTGCTCCATCTGCTTCCAGTCACCCAGGACAGGGTGGTGAGGCCACCAGCTGCAGGTGGGGATGGGGAAAGGAACATTTGTGGTGCTGCTCCAGAGATCAAAACTCAGGGTCTGCAGGTAGGTCTGAGGTAGAACTGTGTGGAATTTATTGAATTTGGCTGTGTCCAGCTGGGAACGAGGTCCAGGGGATGCTCCCAGGTGGAGCCGTGCCTTGGTGACCTCCTAGAAATGTGAGTGCCTTCAAGAGCAAACAGCTGCTCACAGCTGTGCTACCCACGTCAAATCCCTCAGGGGTGGGGCTGGAATTCTCCTGGACAAGGAGGAATCCACAGAGATCAGAGCTGTGGCATTCACTGAGCCCCCCGGACTGTGTGAATCCCTTGGGGATGGGATCTGAGATTGGAATTCTCCTGGACAGGGAGGAATCCACAGAGATTAGATGTGTCACTCACTGAGCTCCCCAGACTGTGTGAATCCCTCGGGGATGGGATCTGAGATTGGAATTCTCCTGGGCAAAGAGGAACCCACAAGGATCAGGGTTGTGTCACTCTCTGAGCTCCCCAGACTGTGTGAATTCCTCAGGGATGGGCCATGAGGTTGGAATTCTCCTGGGCAGGGAGGAATCCACAGGAGTCAGGGTTTGTCATTCACTAATCTCCCTGGACTGTGTGAAATCCCTTGGGGATGGGATCTGAGATTGGAATTCTCCTGGGCAAGGAGGAATCCACAGAGATCAGGGCTGTGTCACTCACTGAGCCCCCTGGACTGTGTGAATCCCTTGGGGATGGGGCTGGAATTCTCCTGGACAAGGAAGAATCCACAGAGATCAGAGCTGTGTCACTCACTGAGCCCCCTGGACTGTGTGAATCCCTCGGGGATGGGGCTGGAATTCTCCTGGACAAGGAGGAATCCACAGGGATCAGAGCTGTGTCACTCTCTGAGCCCCCCAGCCCAGCCAGAGCTGATGTTTGGCTTCACTCCCAGCAGGTTTTACACAAAAGCAGCTTTCAGCCACAAAGGAAAGAGCTCCAAGGACCAGAGCCAGAACAAGGGGAAAACAAAAAGGATCTGGATGTAGCCCTAAAGGCCTGGATGTAAAGAGCTGCTCTGGGGCCAATGTCTCCATGAAATCCTGCCCTGGCTGTGCTCTGGGATGAGTCTGGAATAATTTCCCCATGAAATCCTGCCCTGGCTGTGCTCTGGGATGAACCTGGAATAATCTCCCCATGAAATCCTGCCCTGGCTGTGCTCTGGGATGAGTCTGGAATAATCTCACCATGAAATCCTGCCCTGGCTGTGCTCTGGGATGAGTCTGGAATAATCTCACCGGGATGAGTCTGGAATAAT
Organism: Acridotheres tristis; assembly: GCA_037013685.1. Classification (NCBI taxonomy): domain Eukaryota; kingdom Metazoa; phylum Chordata; class Aves; order Passeriformes; family Sturnidae; genus Acridotheres; species Acridotheres tristis. The sequence continues at coordinate 2,295,849 of CM072899.1, read as the reverse complement.
CTCCCCATGAAATCCTGCCCTGGCTGTGCTCTGGGATGAGTCTGGAATAATCTCCCCATGAAATCCTGCCCTGGCTGTGCTCTGGGATGAGTCTGGAATAATTTCCCCATGAAATCCTGCTCTGGGATGAGTCTGGAATAATCTCCCCATGAAATCCTGCCCTGGCTGTGCTCTGGGATGAGCCTGGATAAGCTGCCAGAGCTGCTTTTGCCATGCAGGTTGTTCAGTGGCTGAGGAGCACTCAGACTGGGCACATTCCTCCTCTTCCCATTCCTGAGATTGACCCCCGTGCTGGCCACATGTCCCTGCCATGGATGAGACAAAGGTGCACAGCATCCAGCAGAAAAACCTGCCTCTGTTCATCCAATGATTCCCAATTTCCCTGGAAGTGCACGGGACACGATCACCCATTTACATTATTTAAGTCCCAAAAATAAGTTCCCCTTTATTTGCTGGTGTTCGTGTATCCATCAAAGAGGGAAAGGAGCTCAGGTCAAGAAGGAGGCAGCAATATTCTTGGAATGCTCCATTTCATTTATCCACATGCATTTCTTACCACTTCCTGCTTCCCAAGGACTTTTCTGGGCAAGTTTTATTTTGCAAGCTTGGCTTGATTTTATTTCTCTTAAGAAAAAGCCAGGCTAAGAGGTCACCCACTGGGATCTTTTGAACTGCTGCTTCCCCAACTGTGAGTGCCTTGAAAATGATTCTCCAAATATTTTCTGCAGTTCTTTATTAAAAAAAAAAAAAAAAAAAAAAAAAAAAGCTGGAAACACAAATAAGAATATTTTTTAGATACAGACAAATTTCTGCTTTTTTCAGGGGTCTGCTGTGTTATGATAAATATTCTTTGATCCTTGTTCAAGGAGCACATCATCATCTGAAGTTTTCTCTGTTTCCATCTGTGAATTACAGCATTTAAAGGCACTTTTTAGCATTCAGAAGGCACATTGCTATTCCTTGCATTCTGTTGACCTCGGCTAGGTGTTGATTTAATGCCTTGAAGACCATTTCCTTCTGGATATCCTTCCCTTTCCCACCTGCCCTGTGGACCAGCTGAGCCACATCTGTGCTGGCCCACAGAAGCTTTGAATCCCAGAAAGGTTTGGAAGGGATTTTGTTGCTTTTCCTGGGATATATTTTTTTTCTGATTTTATATTTACCTCTATCTATGCACACAAACAATGGATGGGAATGCTGGAGCAGCTGTCTCCAAGCTTTATTCCATCACAACCATCAGTCTCATTTTACAGAGCCCAGCAAGGGAGATGGAGCAGCTTCAGCTGCCAGCACAGCACACGAAATTCTCTTTGTTACAAAATCTTTTAACAACTTTCCAGCCAATAACAAAATGCTAAAAGCTGACAAGTGGTTGTTTAAGGCAATTAATAAAGCTACAGGTACATCTTGTTTTGAACAATGCTTGCTTGTAATAGATTAAAACAATGGATATTATTTATTATAAACTTACATATTTCTGCTGTCTTGCTTAACATATTTTCCTGAGGCCTCTCTCTACACAGCTCACAGCCCTGTTGTTTCTTGTATCCTCAGCGTTCTTGCATTTCTCCATCCTGAGATTTGTTGTCACACAGCTTTTGAGAGTTCTGTACATTTTCTATTTCCCACAATTCCCCTTCTCAGTTTAACCTTAAAGAAATTTTTGTAATGGCTTTATTGCATATTAATTACTTTGTGTTACATAGCTCCACTATAGTGCTTTTTCACTTATTTAGCAAAGTAGCGTTATTAGCTTTTCAAACAAATTATATTAATAACTTTCTTCTATTTCCCACAGGATTTTAAAACCCATCTCATTCCCACCTCTTGCCATGGGCAGGGACACTTTCCACCAGACCAGGCTGCTCCAAGCCCTGTCCAACCTGGCCTTTGGAGTTTTTTTTATCCCACTGGTCTCCAGCAGTGCCATGAAAAATGATGGAAATCATCATTCCCTGAAATTCCCTGTTCCCATCCTGGAGCCCAGAGCTCACCCCTCTGCTTTGTGCTGTGTTGATTCTTTCTGCAGCTGATCAAATCTTCTCCTCCTCACCAAATATTTCCCCCATATGTCTGGAAATCTCTGCTGAAGGCTGGGATCTAATAATGGATCCCTGACTGCCAGCCACAGTGTGAGGCTTTCAGGATTTTTGGTTTGGAACAGATTGAGAACTCGCCAACACTGTTTAAAAAAAAAAAAAAAAAAAATAGAAGTGCCAATTCATCAAAAATCTCTCTAGGAGACAAAAAAAAATAACCACAGAAAATCTCCCTGTTCCAGGGAAAAAAAAGGGGGTTGAAGTTGTTACATCATCCCACTTCTCTGATTAAAATGCTTCACTTTTAAAATTTAATTTGAATTTTAAATTGCCTTTTCTGTTAAAATTTGAGAAGATCAGATGAGTAAAGAAACCTTCAAATTAAAGATGATCACGTGCTTGACATGATCCAATTTTATTCCAGGCCATGATTTAACTAAAATGTGCTTTTGCCACAATACATGAAAATCATTAAATCACTGCTTTTTCCATGCACCTCTGAGGACATGTAGGACAAATCCTGACCACTGTGCACATTCCACCAGAATCCAGAGTTCTCCCAAATTTATGGCAAATCCCACAGCCTGTCAAACGCAAATAAAAAGGAAATTTTGTGATTTTTTTTTTCAGGTTTGTGACTGTATTTTGGCTTTTGGAGGGTTCCCTTTGCACAGCCCTGCTCTGAGAGCAGCCCCTGGCCCAGCTGGGAGGAGAGTCCTGGCCACGGCAGCAGCTTCAGGTGGTTCTGCCTTGGCTTTCACACCTGCACGGGCTGCCAGGCTCAGCCTTTCCTCACGGCTTCACCACAACCTGAACATTCGGTCCTTGCAGCCCCCAGGGCAATTCATGCTTTTGAAGAATTTGCAAAACCTACTGAAGCCTGACCTTTCTCTTCTGAAATCTTGTTGACTGTATTTAATTCTGTAGACTTTCCCCTGCCTTTTTTTTTTTTTTTTTCCTTCCCAATGTGATCTTCAAATAACTTTTGGTGACTTTGTCTCTAAAATGATGCGAAGTTTTCTGATCTTTTTTTTTAGCACACACCTAAGATGGATTTTTTTTTTTTTTTTTGAATAATGGGGTCAGGCAGCTCTTTTCCAGTCTGCAGGGAGTTATTTATTTTGTGTATTTATATATTTCTCTACCTACATTTTAGTGGGGTTTTTTTCGTTTTCCCTTGTAGGTGATTTGTTTTTACAGAAGTTTTTTGGCCAGAACCTCAGCTTTGAGCATTTCCCCATCCCTAGAGGTGTCCAAGAAAGGACTGAATGTGACACTCAGTGCTCTGGGGATTGGGCACAGGTTAGAATTGATGACCTTGGAAAGCTTTCCCTATCTCAATCATTTTGGGATTCTGTGATTCCATGGCTTTAGACACCCTTATGAGAAACATTGTTCTCTGCTTGTGGTTTTGTATCATTTCATTAAAGCAAAAAAATCCAAAAAAATCACACACACACACAAAAACAAACAAACAAAAAAAAAAAACCAAAAAAAAACCTCCAAAAAAATCCCAACCAAACAAAAAACCAAACCATAATGGGAAACAATTTTTTTTAAAACTCTGGTAAATGAGTGGCAATAATGTGAATCTTCCAGGAGTGGGGGGAAAAGGTGCTTTAAGAGATATTCCATTTCTAATCACAGAAATCTCCAAATCTCCCCATCCACCTGTTCTTCTGCTCATCAACACTTCATGGCTGATACAGGAATAATCCACCCCTTCATTCAGATGGTCTGGGAACTGAGCCTTGGTTCCTTTCAGCATTTTAAAACCCCACCTGTTTCTGGCATTTTTCAGACACTTTGAGTACTGATTTTTTTCCCAGGAACAAACACCTTTTCTGAAATCATTCCATTATGTTTTAAAAGTGTCAAAATCATTGAAATCCTCCCCAGCATTTAAGATTTTTTTTTCCAATCCTGCACCTGCTGCATCCTCAGCCTGTCCCAGAGGTCTGTCAGAGCTCCCACTCCAAAACCAGGAGTTTACATTGATTTGTTTCCCACCATTCCTTCTTTTACCACCATATCCCGAAAATAAAATTGCTTTGCTTCCTTTTAACTATGTCTAAGCTATTTTACTGGATTGGGGGACATTGACATGATGGGCTCTTCATTGCTTCTGAGAAGATATTTTTATTAAGTTCTCATCTCTTCTGCCTCTTGCACATCCTTCTAAATTTGCATTTTGTGTTTGACAAGAGCAGCAATACATCAGAAATTGTGCTGCTGGGCACAGGCATGCCAATAGCATATATTTTACTTTTTATTATTTTTCTGCCTCTATACTTCTACTTTTCCACGGAGTTTCTGGAATGGAGGAAACGAATGCTCAAAGGTGCTGATTAACTGCTGCCCAGGGAGGAAAGAGAAAGAGGAGGGAAATTGGAAAGAATAATTGAAAAATGAATGAAAAATCACAGTACCTCGCTTCCATTCACTGAGTTTTCCCCCTGTCCTTCCTTTTGACTTGCCCAGTTTACACCTGAACCTGCCCAGGCAGGATCTGCTGCTGATTTAGGCTGGAGAAAACTGATTTAGACGAGACTCCACAGCCCCAGTGAAATCCAAGTTAACTCTAATAATGATGTGTTTAATGCGATCAGACAACCTCCGTGTGTCCAGAGATGTTTGTCAGCCTCCCTCAAACATATTCACACCACCAATGGTCTCGTGTGGAAGGAGAAGCAGTGTGAAAGGTGAGAAGAGAGGATGTGCAGCTGAGCTGGAAGGTGACCTTTGCACACCTGCATGCCACGGCTTTTCCCTGCCAGGCTGCTCCAAGAGTGGCACATTCCCAGTTCCCAAGCACGGGAACAAAGAGTGGAGCAGAAGTGCAGGGCAGAGGGCTCAGAGGATGCTGAGAGAGAAGCAGGAGTGTGTTGGTGGGAGGCTGGCACAGCAGCAGGAGCTGCAGGTGGGCAGGAGAGGAGCCAGTCCAGCCCCTGGATTGAGTCCCTGCAGGATGTGGCTGTCCCAGCACCCTGGGCAGTGTGGGAGCACTGCATGCTCAGGAATAAACTGGGATTCCACGAGTGGAGGATGCTGTGATGCTGCAGCTCCCACTGATGCCTTGGGTTTTAGCTCTTGTGTTTCTCAGAATCTCTGCTGCTTAGTGTGTCACCCTGAAACTTCATATTAGGTGTCAGTGAATTCTCTTCACAGGGGAGTTAACACCACGGCGAGATCAGTCCCACTCCACTGAGCAGCCCCTTCGTTAAGGGAGGGTGGGAAAGGCCTGGAAATGCTCTGGGTTTGTGATTTGAATATTTTTCCCCAGAATCAGGGTATTTTTAGTTTGTTCCTCAAAGCACTGTGTATTCCCATGAACAGAACAGAGCTGGCACAGGGTACTGCTGGACAAAACAGGAGGATAAGAGAGCACAGCCACTGGGGACTGTGCCCTTGGACACGTGCAATTCACCTGCTCCTGAAGTTTCAGCCCTCCCTCTTCCACAGGACTGGAATAACGGCACGAAACCGTGCTGTGAAACCTGATATTTGCATTTTACAGCCATTTATATCCAGCCTTTCACAAGGCAAAACCCACCTTAAAACTCAGAACAAGGCATTCACAGCCCCACACTGCTCTGACCACATCAGGCAGCTGCCCCATCCCTTCCCATCTGGATCTGGCATTTTGCACAATTCTTGCAGAGGAATGAATCATTTTGCTGCCATGAGCGATGAGCAGTTTTCCTTTTTCCCTTTCCCACCTGCCAGCTCTTGGGTGGTGCTGTGGGGAGCTCTCCACCTGCACTGGGTGGCCTTTCCCAGAATGGCAGCTGGAATTTCAGAGCCACCCAGGGCAGCCTTGGCCATCCCAGAGGTGATGGTGGCCACCATGCAGGGGATGGGAGCAGCCCCAGTTGCCATCCCAGGCCCTGGGGAGCAGCTCCTGCTCAGCAGCTGCTCCACAGGAGGGAGCAGTTCCCATGAATTTTTCCACAATTTCCATGAATTTCAAAAGCATTGAATCCTTTCAGCCCGGAGCTGCAGCTGTCTGCGTGTGAATGCAGGAAGGGAGAGCCAGGAATTCAAAAGCATGTCATGGAGACTGAATTTGGGGCTGATTTTTATTTTTTTCTTCTTTTTTTTTTTTTTTTCTGTGCTCACCAATATATTTGGGTAATGGAGGAGAAACCTAAAAGGCTCATAAACAGAAAAGATACAAATACTCCTTTTCTCAGTGCTCCAAAAACTTCCCTGTTTTGTGTGATCCCGGAGTTAAAGAGGATGTCTTCCTCAGAAAACAAAAACTCACCAGTTTTCTTTTCTGCTCAATCTTTCCTTTCCCTCTGAGCATCTCTGAATCATCTTTAAGGAACCTCAGTGATCACTGATGTCTTTGCATGGCTATGGGGAAATCAGGATCTTTCAGCTCTCAGACCCCTGCAGAGAGCTCAGATAAAAGCAGCAATATTGACAATTCTCTTACTCTTTTGTTCTCCCCAAATTAAGTCTATTCCACACAAAACCTGAGTTATTCCCAGGTAGATAAGTGGGTGCTGGACTCCAAAGCCAGCCTGAGGTTGGACATGTAAATTTTCGTTATTTAGGTCATTGTAACCAAGACTTCATAAATCAATCTGGAATTCCTGAGCAATGCATGGCCTGATTTCCCAAATTCTCCCATCATGCTGGAGCTCAAATAGAATTTATTGGCTTGATGAAAAAATTGCTGCTGCAGTTCTGCAACTGGTGCTTCTCATAAAGCCCAACCAGATAAACAAACCAGCCCAAAATCCATCAGAGGGGAATCCTGCAGGATTTGAGATGTGCTGATCCCAAACGTCACAAGATCACTATTAGTGTTTTTCACCCTCCTCCTTTTGGCTGGAAGGATGAAAATGAAAATTTCAGTGCCAGCAGAAAAGCCAGAACATGCCAGGATTTCACAGGGGAGGCACGAGGGTTATGTGCCACCTCAGCAGCAATGGCAGGTCCTGTGTCACCTGCACGGTGTGGTCACACCCCATACCTGACAAAACCCTAAATTTTCCTCAGTGATCATCATCTCTCACTCTGTGCCTTTTCCATCTGCTTGGGTGCCAGGAGTGGGACCCAACAACTGCTGAACTTTCATTTCCAACTGGTGGCTACCAGTGGCTGGAAAAGGAGGTTCCTTGGTGAGTCTTTATTAGCTGTGTTAATTGTTTGACAGATCGTTATTGACTCTCGTCCCAGGCATGGCAGATGGCCAATAAAAGGCAAACTGTGGCTCGCTGTCTTTTTGTGGCATCATGATGGCTCTTAGATTTTAAAGGAAAAAAAAAAAAAAAGGCATTTTCATTGTGTCTGTGATCAGTCAGGAGAAAATGAGGTCAATTATTGAATTTTTGTTTTGGTTTTAATTGAACCTTCTAGTAGAATGTGGCCCTGCCCACAGCAGGGGGTTGGAACTAAATAATCTTTAAAGTCCCTTCCAACCCAAATTATTCCATGAGTCTGTGAATTATGCAGGAAGATGGGAGCTGTGGCTACAGGTCTGAATCCTTCAGACACCTGTAGATCTTTTTATCCAGTGAGAAAAGTATCAAGGGATATAAAAAAAAAGCAATGAGGACTGATCCATCCTCTGAGGAATGTATCACCAAAGTTTTCTCTTTTTTTGGCTGAACAGAATCTTTTTTCAATGTGAAATGTGGTTTCTGTGGGAATTTGATTTTCCATGGAGATGTTTGGGATGCCAGCACTCATCCTGCTGCTGCTGAAACCAAACCAGAAGATTGCTTTGTGTGGTCCCAAGCCAAACCATCCCTGTCCCCAGGTGAGGTGGGTGAAGCTCTTCTCCTCCTTCCTTTGGGAAGATCCATGGTGAGGCTGACCTTAAACCAACACAGATTTTCTGTTTCTGCCTCACCTGCACTCCAGAGGTGCCACCAGGGCTGTTTTTTTTTTCAATTTGCTGAAGCACCTGGAGTGCCACTTCACACCCCCACCTTTTCCCCCAGTTTTTGTCACGGTTTAGCTTCTCAGCAGTGAGATTATGACTAAGCCTGATAAATGTGTGGAAACTTCGTAATTCTCCACCCACTTCCTCCAACTCTCCTGCTCTGAGTCATTCTCTGCTGAGCTTTTGACATTTATTTTGAGTTTCTTCATTGTCGTGTGTCTCCCATAACACCACACAGTGCTGAGGCACCAGAATCACCCAGGTATCACACGGGGGTTGGGGCTGGATGAGTTTTAATGTTTCTTCCAACCCAAACCATTTTATGAAATGGAGAAAGGGCATCCCTTGGGAGACAGAAGGCAGGTTTAGATTTCAGCCTGAAAAATAACAATTTGTGTGCACTGTGCATTTTTTTTTAAGGACCAAATGGGCCTGGGAGGTGGTTTTGGTATAGGAACTTCAACAGCTTCTGGGAGTGAGTCTGTCACTTAAAGAATGTCCATAGAAATGACCAGGAGCTGGCCAAAAAAAACAGATTTATTCTCCCAAGTTACCTGGAGGCATAATGGACAGAAGGTAAAGAATGAGAAATCATGGAATGTCCTGAGTTGGAAGGGATCCCTGGGGATCATCAAGTCCAAATTGCAGACATCCCAACAATCCCACCCTGTGCCATTTGCTGTGTGTAAAGCAGGAGAAAACCCCTGCCAGCCCATGGCTCTCATCAGGGAGATGAGGCATGATGTGTCCTGAAGGTGGGATCTTTGTCTGTAGCCTCTTGCTGAGCCCTGTGCCAAAAGCCATGCAGGATTCCCAAAGGATTTGTGGCTGTGAGGATCCATCACTGGGTAGGCAGTGGGAAATCAGGTGTACTCCCAAAGCAGCTTGCCTTTCAGAGATGATGGAATATTCTTGGAAGAGACCTGTGCACATGGAGACCAAGGAGAGCAGCCACTCCATCCATGAAATGACTCCCAGGAGTTGTCAAGCAGCCAAGATAAGCCGTGCTGAGGGAAAACTGCTCAGGGATATCCCCTGGAGAGGATGGAGGGAGGAAAATGCTGAAGCATTCCCAGGATGGCTGCTCAGCAGGCTCAGGGTAGCCACTGAAAGCAGAGATCTTGCTGCTCCATGGCTCTGGTTTGCAGCAGAACCCCGAGGTTGTGTTTGCTTCTCTCAGCACACACCAACTCCTGAATGTCGTGCTCTGTGCCAACGGCACCTTCCAATCTGGCTGCTCCTGTGGCAATTGCCTTGGCTGTGGCCTGTGTTTTCCTTCACTCAGTGCATTTCCCATCATGAATCCAGTGATTTTAGTGTTTTTCCGGGGACCTGGTGCCCTGTATCACAGGATTATGTGCTCTGACTCGGGTTTTTGCTATTGCTATTTTGATTTCTTTTCACCTTCAAAAATGCAAGTACTTAACTCTGCTGTACAAAGACCATTGAAGAGTGAGGGCAATTGTTGAAAATGCAAAAGAAGACAACTTAAAATAGCAGCAGTGCTGTGGGGATCTTACCCACCTTTTTTTTTTTTTCCCCTGAGATTTAAAATTCAAAGGGAGATGATGGTATTAACATATACTGAACTACTGAGGAGGGAAGCTGCATAAGAAGGCTGCTGTAGCACAAATGCATCACATGGAGCACTTTTATTCCTGCATTTTACAGTGATTTTCATGACTGGCAAGGTATTGTTTAAAATGCAGTTTGATTAAATTCAGTCAGAGGAGAAGCACTATATTAAATCTTTCAGAAAGCACTTTGTATCACACAGCTTTGGATCAGTAACACTTCGCTATGACTGCAACAAAAGCCAAGACTAAAATTGCTTAATTTTAGATGGTATATGTTTACTGTCTATAATAAGATATCAAATGTTCTCTCTGCAAACAGTTGTCTTTATCACAAAAAAAAAAAAAATTAAAAAAAATCTTTTCAGACAGTATGTGAATCTCTGTGCTTTTCCATTTCCACCTCGGATCTTGAGAACACAAGGAGTGCACTTAGTCATTAATCAGTGACAGGGACGATTCGACCAATGCAATTAACTGCACTTGTTCTATTAATAATCAAGCACGTCACAAATGCTGCTGCACTCAGGTGTTAATCAGGACAGCGTGTAGCTCTGTGTTACTTCCCTCTGAGTGAGAGAGGAAATGCAGATTAATGGAAAATCAATGTGAGATATGGAAGTGTGACACGCACTTGTCAGTAAAATTCCGCTTTCTGGAAAAGACACGAAGATAATGCAGCTGTACAAAAGGCAACTCAATTTATCAGACACTGTTACAGACCTGACTGGTTAATGAACCCAGAAATCCTTTAATATCAGGAACTGGAGAAATAATCGTGGCTGCTGCCTTGTGTTTCACAGCCACGTGCAGAATTGCATCTGGGTGATGAAGGAGCATCCAACTCCTCCAGTTGGAATTCTCTAGAAGGTTTGGGGCTGGCAAGGATCAGAGGCAGGTTCAGTGGGAGCTGTGGTGTCTCTGGTGCCCAGGGTTATCCCTCCATCCATCCTCTCTCTCCCAGATCTGCTGTGCTGAGCTGGGGAAGGCGTGGGAGCAGGGCACTGAGGGCTCTGCAAATTAATCTCCCCTGCACTAACGAGCCTGTGCTGCTCCACTGAACGGCTTCTCCCGATTTGCCACGAAAGTGGCAGCATGTTACTGTGTGCTGAGGAGCCAGGCCTTGGGCTGCTCTGCTGGCAGATTCCTTGGAAGTGAATTTCCCAGTTGCACACCAACTTTTTTTTCTGTTTTCAGTGAAACAACCCATCCAAACTCTCCCAGTGAGGATGCTGAGACCCAGAATTCTCTCTGTGCTCCTGCACAATGAACAGTGTCATTCCCACCACGGAGGGGACAGAAGGGGACAAGGACTTGGCCTGGTGGCTGCCAGGCTGCCAGGTTGATTTTGGCTTCTCTCAGAAGGAGGAGGGACCTTCAATCCTTTAGGATCAGGCATGATGTACTGGGCCATTTCAGGGTTTCATGGAAGTGTCTAGCAAAGTATAAACCTCAATGCTATCAATCCATTAATCGGAACCCTCCTCTTCTCCCTCCCCAAATTAACCCCACTAATTTCAATGTTAATTAAGCAATCAGCCAAAGCAGATAACAGCTGTCTTCCACAAAGACAGTTCAACATCTACCTCCCTGTTTATTTATTTATTTATTTATTTATCTCACTGCAAGAAACGTGCTGGGACACCACTGGCAGTTCCCCAGGGTCATGGGGAGCCCCAGGGATCTGAGTCCTTATCAGGATCAATTCCTGGTTAATTCCTGGAGATGCTCATCCCCGTCCCTGTGTGCTGTCTTATTGATGAGAATTATTCACGTTTGTAGGCTCAGGCAACACAAAAGTGCTTGTTCAGTTGGCAGAGGGCAGGGTTAGATTAAATATGGGGAAGGAATTGTTCCCTGGGAGGGTGGGGAGGGGCTGGGATGGAATTCCCAGAGCAGCTGTGGCTGCCCCTGGATCCCTGGCAGTGCCCAAGGCCAGGCTGGACATTGGGGCTGGGACAGTGGGAGGTGTCCCTGCCATGGCAGGGTGGGATTAAATCCACTGGGTGGGATTTAAGGTCCCTTCCACCCCAAGGCACTATGTCATTCTGTGATCCTATAAAAAGTCCTGATCCCAAGGCATTGTGCCATTTAAAGTCAACTGAAGCTCCTCTTCAGGCAGCTTTAGGGCTGTGACCCAGCAGCAGAGGGGGGCTCAGCACAGTGTGATATGGGGAAAGCAGAATTATTGTACCTGTAAAATTGCAGAAGAGTCTTGGCCACCCCTGGATGACACAGATTTGGCTCTTGTGGCTCAGCCAGCCCATGGCCCTGGATGGGTTATTCACAGGTTATTCACAACTGAACAGCTGAGCAAGAAGGTCACAAGGTCGGACCTGACCTTTACAGAACCACCTCATTCTTGGGTGCACTTGTCCTGAGCTGAAATGATGAAGTGCCCATTTGTAGCACAGCATCGTCCATTAATTCCTGCCTCTGATGGACTTTGTTCCATCTACTGTATTTTCTCCATTTCCCCCTAACCCTTTTACTATCTTGGAACTATTTATCCAGAGAGAAAAAGATGAATTTGGCCTTTTAGATCAAATTTAACTAACTTTTATTTTGGTAATCTATTTTAGATGTTTGCATTAAAAAGAAAAAAAAAAAAAGAAAAACCACGTTTCCTCCTTTATAGCCCATTATAGTCTAATGATTTCAGGGAAATATCAAATTAAAAAGCTGACAAAAACATATATAGAACCTGGCAATCCCCTCTGGAGTTTTAAAGCTTATGATCACACCGAGCTTGCCAGAGAAGTTTTTATCTCCCCCAAATCACTGAGCCATTACAAAGCATCCTGTGATTATGTAATTAGGTGATACATCATCTGTATTAAAAATGCTTCTGAAAATTTGTGTTACCTGTGAGCTGCATGTGAACAGGGGCCTGTTTTCAGCTGTGGCACCGAGGCAGCTTTAGTGAGAGATGTAATTTCTTTTACTCGTGTATACATATTTATTTCTCTCTTTATTCTCTCACTCTCGCTGTCCATGGTCATAAACACAGAGGGAAAAAAATATGATCTATGTAATAAAATGTAAATTTGCTCTGAGGCCAAACAATGGGGAAATGCTTCACAGTCCTTGAATCTTGAATCAAATAAAATAAAAGGATAGAAGGAAATTGATATTGGGTTTCTCGGTTTCCAGCACATTTCATTCCCCCCGGGAAATCTGTAGGGAAGCAAACCATGACCACGAACTTTGGCACGTGGGTGACCCAGACATGGAACCAGGGATCCTAAAACCTGTTCACAACACCCAGTTACCCCCCAGACCTGGGGACAAGGGGTCTACAGGGGAAAAGGGTGACAGAGAGAGGGATTGAGGGATGTGGGGATCCTTTTATCCCTGATAATTGCCCACCCTGTGATGGCTGAAGAATTCCATGTGTGGGACCGTGGGGTCTCCTCCATGGTCACCCCTTCCCTGCTCCTCCTTCTCCCTCTGATCCAATAAACCATTTCCTACCTGCTGCTTGAGCCAAATCAGCTCAGATTGGCCAAAATTCATTTTGGAGTGCACATGGAAGTATTTTGGCCAGGACATGAAGAGACAATGCCCTCTGGCCAGAATACTCCCATCCATGTCAGAGTTTAGCCTCCATCCTGGAGGAGTTTTGCCAAACAAGCAGCATTTGCAGGCAAAAAGAAGCAAGACAGATGTAGCTATAAATGTTGTTTTGTTTCCTTGGAGGCAACCTTTGGACTGCATTGATTTTCCTCTTATTTAATACTCAGGCAGCTTCCTACTTTTCTGCACAGCAGTATTCCCTGCTTATTCCAGTGCCCCTTCCCCACAGAGGCACAAAACTGGAGATGTGTGGCACACACACACCTGCACTTCAGGCCTAACAGCAAGCTCACTAATTCTGCACATTTCACTTCCATTTTTTACTTGCTCCATAGGAAAGTGGCAAGATTGCTGGATTTATAATATACTGTCATCCAGAATCAGAGGAAAAAAAAGAAAATGTAAAGAAAAAAATCTCTCTGCTGGGCAATCTTGCTCTGAAATAAGGGTGGGGAGAAGGGAAGGAGACAATTAAAAGCAAGTGTCCTCCTTTTATCTGATCCCTGCTGTTCTTTTCAGAGCCAAGCAGCCAGCAAAGTTACCTCTGATGCTTTTAAAGAAGCCAGGAAAAGTAATGTTGGCTCTTAAGGAAATTCAGTTTTTCCTTTGAGTCCTCTTTGTTGCCTGCTCAAAACAAGGCAGTGAAGGGGGCAGAAGTTCCTGGTGGGGTCAGGGGAAGGTGATCCCACTTCAATTCTGTGGCACCAGGATTTGTTTCCTAAACACCAAGGATTTTTTTCTCATATAGGATGCCCTCTTGCAGGGGTATCCATAGAAACTGGGGGTCTTTTTCTGCCCCAGAATAGCTTTGGGTTCACACTCAGAGCAGAATATTCTGACTTGTAGCAGCCTGAGAGCTTCTGCTGACCCCTCGGAGCCACAGCTCAAACTGGGGATGTTTGTCATGCCTGGCATCAAGAAAAGCATCATCTGTGGCTTCTTGAAGCCTCCATTTGACCCAGGTGTCAAATCAACCCCTTGCACTATTGAATGGTAAATAATAAATGCTTAAAGGAATCCTCACAATGGAGAGGAAAAAATACCCCAGCTGAAGCTGGCTTGTATGAAATATTCATTGAAGTACAAGGAGTAGCAAGTGGATTAATAAACCAAGCCAAAAAGAACTTTTAAAAAAATGAATTTGTTTTCTTTTTGGACAGTATTCAGGCAATTAAAAGGGAAAAAAATTTATAAAGCAAATTGGTTGTCTCAGGCTCTCCAGCCAAAGCAGGGAGATCCTGTAGTAATGTTTTTATATTCCTTTTCAAGAAACTTAAAACACTTGTGTGCTCCTCCTGCTGCAGCTCACCACAGTGACTCTCAAGGAGCAAAGAGTAAGATCTCCCTGTTATTGAGCAATGATTCCTCACAGCTGGTGGAAAAAAGCTCCTGCCTCTGTATGGTGCAGCTTACACCTCTCTGCCATTAAATCTACTCAGTGCAATAACTTTAATTAATAGGAAAACATCACCTATCAGGTTGGATAATTCAGCTTCACCTTTTTACCCCTGTGAGTAGGAGCTGGTAACACAAAACCACAGCCTTTCTCTTGAGAGCTTCAGATGATTTTTTTTTTTTTTTTTTTTTTTTTGGTCTGTTGGCACCTTCACAAATGACTCAAAGAAAGTTTGTGGCTCACTTTGCATCTGGCAATTTCCTGCCTGGCACATGTGGGAGGTAAAACCATGTGAGCATCACATCACAGGGAAAGAGAAGGTGAATCTGGCTTTCTAAAGGTGCTATTCCACACCTCCACAGTCATCTGTTGTGCATTTTATTTAATTTTCAGTTATTTTTGCCCACCCACTCAGATCCAGGACCCCTAACTTCTGGAAGTATATTGATGGGAAACAGAAGACCTCTATTTCACATCCAAAGCGAGCTTCCCGTGGGAAATAAAGATCTTGTCTGCTTTTCTTTCAGCTATATCAGCTGATCTAATAAAAAGTAGTGTCTTTGCTGAACTTGCTGTGCTTCTGTCCTCAGAGCATTCCAGCTGCTGATAGCACAGTGATTGCCACAATAAAACATGACACTGATGATTAAGCAGCCAACTCAACCCCTGCTGCAGCTGGAGGCTGTGCAGGGCTTTGTGTGGCCCTACACATCACTGGGGTCAGGGCTGTGGGTCCCAGGCACATCCCGTGGCCACTCCTGACCACAGGATCACAGAATCACCAAGCTTGGAAAAGACCTGCAGGGTCAAGTCCCAGCTGTGCTCAGTCCCCACCTTGTCCCCAGCCCAGAGCTCTCAGTGCCACCTCCAAGAATTCCTTGGTCACTCCAGGGATGTGGATCCAAACCTCACTGGGCAGTTCCAATCCTGGCCAGCTTTTCCATGGGGAAATTCCTGCTGCTCTCCACCCTGAGCCTCCCCTGCCCAGCCTGAGGCCGTTCCCTCTCCTCCTGTCCCTGTTCCCAGATCCCAAATCCCCCCGGCTGTCCCCTCCTGTCAGGGAGCTGTGCAGAGCCACAGGGACCCCATGAGCCTCCTTTTCCCCAGGCTGAGCCCCTTCCCAGCTCCCTCATTGCTCCTCACTGCTCATCCCCAGCTCCAGGCAGGGCTGTCCATGAGGAATGACCCCTCTGGGCAGTGCCAGACTGGCCACTGACCACCAGGAGCTGGTGACAGCCACACAGGAGCTCCCAGCCCATGGGGCCAAACGAGAGCAGGCACAAACCCAAACCTCTAAGGTTTGTGCAGAGCAGACATCACTCTCCCCTTCATGTTTCACCCTGCAGTGGCACCCTGAGAGCCACAGGATCCAACCCAGTGAGAGGCTCTGGGATCCCAGTCCAAACCAGTAGAGCAGCAGTGCCCGTGGTTTATTAAGTGGCCACACATCCCACCATGGCAAGACCCCAACACCTGAGTCAGGGCTGCAGCTGCCACCTCGGCATTCCACCCTGGTGTTCTCAGTGCCTCTGCAGAGCTCTCCAGCATCTCCAGGGGATGTCCCAGCCCCCAGGAGAGCACAGAACCCCACACCAGCAGCATGAGGCTCCCATCGAGCACTGGCCTTTGGGAGTCAGAGAAGGGGAGGGAAAGATAAAGCACTCCCTGAGAAGGATGACGAGCCTCCTGCTCTTGAGGAAAATTGTTTTACTCGAGACTTTATGTTTCAGCAGAGCTCTTTTTGTTCTGATTTTAAAGTTATAGATTAATCTCTCTGATTTAGGCAGAAAATAAGCCATTAGTTTAGCCAGCTTTAACAAACGTCTGTAATGGAAGCATTTTCAAATATGCTCTCATTTCCCACGGATTTCCACTTATCAGAGCTATAAAAGTTCGTTTGTGTATGGCATTGCTGAAGCACATTTAGACAAAAAACATAAAGACAGATTTTATTTTCAGCATAAAGGATTTAGCTATGGTTCAGTTGTCAAAATTGCTTGACTGAAACTACTTTAGAAAGGGAAACTGTATTTTTGATTAATCAGAAATTTCCACAATGAACATCTGCTTTCTGTAGGAAATGTTGACATGGCAAAGAAACAAATTCCAGGAGCACAGTTCAGCCCAAACATAAACATATTTTAAGTCCCTGAATTTCAGAATCTTTCAGCTTTGTGTCTTTTAATTGGAATGAAATTCTCAGACAATTCTGCCTCTGTTCAAGTTCATTAAAGGGAATTAGGAATTACCTGAGCAGTGCTGAGTGTCCTGAAAGAAACCTGTGGAGTTCCTCTCTGGCTGGTGCAGAGGAGGGCAGGATGCCCCCAGCTCCCTCCATGGCACCTGCAGTGGGAAGGGAAGGAAAAATCGAGAAGGAGAAAAGGAGAAGGAGAAGGAGAAGGAGAAGGAGAAGGAGAAGGAGAAGGAGAAGGAGAAGGAGAAGGAGAAGGAGAAGGAGAAGGAGAAGGAGAAGGAGAAGGAGAAGGAGAAGGAGAAGGAGAAGGAGAAGGAGAAGGAGAAGGAGAAGGAGAAGGAGAAGGAGAAGGAGAAGGAGAAGGAGAAGGAGAAGGAGAAGGAGAAGGAGAAGGAGAAGGAGAAGGAGAAGGAGAAGGAGAAGGAGAAGGAGGCTGCTCCAATCTGCAGTTTTCCAGACACACATAAAAGCATGTGGAGCTGTTTGTAGGAGCTGGATCAATAATCTGATTTATTGTTCCCTGGATCTGAGGAGTCCCCACAGAACTGGTGAAATGTAAACCTCACCCTGGGGGAAAAATCAGGTGTTCTTCTGCTTTTGTGTCTGAGACTCTGTTTGCAGTTAAAAAAAGAAAATATCGTTAATAAGGATTTTCTTTGCCTACTTTATCTGATACAAACTGTCCATAAAAGATGGTAGGAGTAACACCACATTCTTTTGTAAGCCACGTGTGAGAGATTCACCATCTGAGCACTCCTCCTGCTTCTATTCTCATCTATTTTGTTCCGAGCTTCCAGTGAACCATGTGGGCTGAGACATTACGGCTTTTCAATAGCTCACTAAATATATTTAGAATGCTTAATTGAAGCTTAACCTTTACTTTGTTCAATAAATGTATTCTCCATCTAACAGCTCCAAACAAGAAAATAACTTTGTTGAGGTTTCACATTTTGTCAGCATTGTTTCCCTCTAAAGATAGAGAAAATGAAGCCTCTACAACAGGGAATCAACAGAAGAAAAAATAATTTTGATGATTTCTTCTTTGCACTACAATTATATCCAGTACACTTGACAATGAAGTAAACAAATAGTACAAATGAAGCCATTAATTTCCTTTCTATCCACACAGTTTTAATTAGAATAATTTAATTAGTCTTGGCTACAGTTTCTCAAGAAGATTGCACAACACACATTTAAGCTACTCTCCTGCCCAAAGATATATTTATCATTGTTTATTAAGTACAACAAATAACTACAACCATTCTAGGTAGGCCATGATAAATGCTGTTGTCAAAAACAATTCTTTATCACCAAATTTATTTGAAAGCAAAGTTCTCTCCGTGTTCATTAGTTATTAAGCTTTTGATATTTTAATTGTTATAATAAATATAATGACATATTTAATATTTTAACTAACTTTTTATGACGTGTCATTTTTTGTATCTGGCAATAAATGTCCCTGGGCCTTGAAAGAATTTTTTCCTTGTTTGGTTTGCCAGGGTTTTTGTTCTAGAAAAACAACCTGAACATGAAATCACAGAAATTTGCTCTGAAAGGGCTTTGGGCTCATTTCAGAGGTCACCTGATTTATCCTCCTGCCCCTCCCCACTGCTGGTGGTGTTTGGTGTAGAATTGGTTCTGAAATTCTCCAGCTCTCAAGGTTTCAAAGGCTCCATGTGCTCCTCCAATGGTTCACTCATTTCACACTGAGAAAAACTTCCCTTGTCATACCCAAATATTCCTTCCAGATGAAGTCAATGATTCCATGTGGCAGATCTGGAGGAGATCCATCCTTCCCTAGCGCTGACCCTGTTTCCTTTTGGTCCTCTCCAAACTCTGCTGAGTGTTTCCTTTCTCAGCTCTTCCTCTCGAGGTGAGATGTGTCAGGTCTTGCAACTTCTTCAAAATGCAATGATTCTCGTGTGGAAAGCTCATTAGGATAGGAAATCATAGGAATAATAAACCACAAAATTATTTCAACATATTGGCAGTGTTGGGTTAATGCTCAATCATCTCAGAACACGTCTCCAGCCTTAATGGTTCTGTGATTCTGTGATTTTATAACTGAGCCATTGTCACAACTGAGGAAATGTGGAAGGAATCAATGGTTTTTTTTTCTGTTGTCACTTACAAGTGGAGCTGGAAGAACAGTCACAACAAAGAGTTTGTCAGCTGAAATCTTGTCTTTCATTCTTCGCATGAACTGCCCAAAAAAACCTGACGGATTTCTCGGCTGGGTTTTCTACTTAATGTTATTGACTGAAAACTTTTAGTTAATATCTCCTGGCTTCTACCTCACTTCCAGGCACTGTTCCCAAGCCCTCATTAGTCAGGTTTCTAACGCCCTCACTGGATATCTGAGCCAGAGAAAGCCAGATCCTACAAATAAGAAGGTGTGAGCATCACCATAACCCACGGAGAGCCACTCAGCCCTGAGGAGATGAGAGCAGAGTTGCACTCAGGGCTTGGAGGTTTAAAAGAATATTTAACTGATTAATTACATCCCAAAATTTGGATTCTTAAAGCAATATTTTACTACAGTCATGGAGTGGCTTGGGTTGGAAGGGACCTTCAAGATTATCCAGTGCCACCCCTGCCATGGGCAGGGACATTTTCCACTGTCCCAGGCTGCTCCAGCCTGGCCTGGGACACTGCCAGGGATCCAGAGCACCTGTGCCAGGGCCTCAGAGGGAGGAATTTCTTCCCAACGTCTAAAGAAATAAAGAATTCTTCTTTTTGAACACATTCTTCAGTATTTTCTTTTTCTGCCCTCTAGGTTTAATGCCATTACTGTAGGATAATCCTGATGGTGTGCAGTGATCGTGTCAAATGGTCCAGACATTTTTTTGAGTGAATCAACACTTGATGATCATAGGCCCCAGAGAGACTGAAAAATTTGCACAGGGAGGTGGGAAGAGAAAAAAATCAGATTGTCCAGTGAAAAACTGAAGTGAGAAGTGGCATTTTTGAAGAAGTTGCTAATTTGATTTGTTAACCAATGGGCCAAAACGTGCCTTTTGTGGAAGGTAAAAAATGAAATCAGATATTAAATGTGAAAAAAACCACAGTATATATACACAAATAAGTGGAGGGACTTTAGAAGTACAGTAAGCTGAAGAGAAAGATTAATTCTCACGAAAAGTCCACCCATAACTGTTGAGGAAAATCAGACACAATTATAAGAGGTTTTTGTACAAAAGAAATCCCAGCAATATTCTGGGTTTATCACTTCACAATAGTGGTGATAAGGTTGTTAATAACAGGGCAGGGAAAGGAGAACTGCTCCATAAATATTCACATCTCCTACTTTCCAAAGAAATACGAGGATGGAGAATTTAGGAGTCAGCTATTAACTACTGAGGATGTTAAACAATGCATATAAATACAAATATTTTCAAACTGACAGCTCTGATACCATCTACAGAGGGTGATCCCTGCAGCCAGGTGAGGCTATCCTAGGAGAATGTTGGTTTTTAATACATGATTGATCCTAGAGAAATTCCAACAGATTGTTGGAGCATTAATGCTGTGGCAGTGCTCCAGATACACAGCCAGAACAACCTTGGCACCTCTAAATGACTTCCTCTGACCTCAGTCCTGAGCAAATAATGGGATTAAAGCTGATGCAAGATGCAAGAAGAAGAAGAAGTGAAGATGGGAATGTGATTGTCGTTCCATGTGATCCCATGAAAGGGTCCTGTCAAACAAAAAAACCCAAAACAAACCAATTTTATTTCCATGATAGCATCACCAGCATGGCTTCTGTGCCACTCTGACTTTTGTAGGGTATCTGACTCAGCCTTGGGAATATTCTGATTAAAAATGAGAATTACTCAATAGCAATAAAACAGAGGTTAAATCTATTAAAAATGGGCAAGCTAATGGATCTGAAATGGAGTCATCAGAGGGGAATCATAATGAAGTGCAGAGCTGGGATTCTGCTGGTATCTGCTTACTGCTATTAATCATTTTCAGTAATGATTGGCTGGTAGAAGTTTCAGATGACACAAAGATTGATGTGCAGGTAAATAATCATGAGAGCAGAGAAATAATAAAGAGCATTCTGGATCCCTCACTCACCTCTGCTCAGAACGAGAACGTTTAATACACTCAGCTTCAAAGATGTTTTTAGAAGGCAAGAATGAGGCCACACCTGCTAAATTTAGGTTGGTACCTGGCAAGTCATCCCAAGGAATAGATCCAGCAGAAAGGACCCACAATTCTGACAGCAGAGGGGATGTAAATCCATGCTGGCTTCTCTGGAGATATGCCAGTGCTGGTGGAAAGAATTTGGGGAAAAAACCCCACAGATTCCTCAGGGGAGGAAAATGATTCTCTGGGGGAAATCAAGGGTTTGGTTTGGTTCCTATTAAAAGGGGGCTCTGTTCAAAGGGCACTGAAGCACCCTCAGAACCCACCAGGAGCTGTTGCCCATTTTCAGGGCAGGCTCTGGCACCAGGACACCTCACAGGGGAGAATTCCACTGGAAACTGGGAAGACCCTCAATGGAAAAGGCACCCAAGTGGAATTTGAAGCAAGATATATTCAAACAAGAGATAAATATTTTTTTAAGAATGGAAGTTCTTTCTTTTTTAGGAAAAACTGGGAGGATTGTCCTTCACCATCTGCTGAGGTTTCAGAGACCTTTTGGAAATGACCAGCAAAATGAACCACAAGGATTATTTTAAGGGAACTTTGGGTTCCCTTAAATATTAAGGGATTAATATATTAATATTTAGGAAGATGCCAAAACTCTCTGAAGTAAATCTTTATGAATCCACATTAATTACTGCAGTTGTGGTATCACTGTAAACAGTTACAGCCAACTATTCCCATCATATTTAAAGGCTCATTGTGTTGACCCACATGCAATCAGATATTAAAAATTGGGACAATGAACAAATTCTGGGTTTAAAAGTCTCAAAAGATGCAGCACTACCAATTGCTGTTCTACTTTGAGGAAGTTTTCCCATGGCTTTTTCTAATTTTCTACTTCTTTTTATTCAATTTAGGACTCTCAAATGATGATGTTTCATTTCTGTTCCCTATTCTGTAACTATCCATGTTTGTCAATATTTCTCTATCTGCAGTTCCACTTTTTGTCATGAATCAGTGCCTTTTAATCATTCTACACTATATATATATATAATATTTACATATACATCCTAAATGAAACCATGCCAAAAAGAAATTCCTCTTATCACTTCTGTGATGTTTCTCTATTTTCAGCCCTAAATTCTGCAGCCATTTTTTACTACAAAAGCACATCTGCATTTCCATGTCATTGATTCTGGAGTTTTTTAAGTTGAAAATATTAGGTAATAAAATCAGATTCAATGAGTTGCTGGTGAAACTCATAAAACTCTTTGCAGCTTAATGAATATTTTTTTTTCATTGTTGCATGTAATCAATCACCTTTTAATCCACGCTAGAGGAGATAATATTTCTATCCAAAACAAGTGGAGTGAATGCTCAAAATGCAATTTTTCACGGGGAAAATCAAGTGTTTTGCTAATATCAAAAAGCTTCTTTCACACACTTATCTTTTATCTGACGTGCAAGCAAATATGAATACTACTAATAAAAAAATTCAGGCTCATCCAACAAGCATCTGTATTCATCTGTTTCCTTCTCATTGTTCAGGTATTGATAATTAATTAGTTACAGCCTCATCTCATGTTCGTGCAGACTTT
Source organism: Acridotheres tristis (assembly GCA_037013685.1). Classification (NCBI taxonomy): domain Eukaryota; kingdom Metazoa; phylum Chordata; class Aves; order Passeriformes; family Sturnidae; genus Acridotheres; species Acridotheres tristis. The sequence goes on along the minus strand of CM072899.1, from coordinate 2,273,478 downwards.
GAAGAACACTTGACATGAAGTTACAACAACAGAGCAGCCTTGGATTCATTTGTGACAACGACAACGAGATCTCAGTCTCTACTCTCATTAATATGAGGAGTGGCTTTTCCTTCACCAAATCCAGCTGAAAAGCTTTGCTGGAACTCCTCACACGTGTGAAATGCACTTGAACAAGAGCCTGCAGCAGCTGCTTGAACTGCTTAAATAAAACCAGTTTTTGTGGAGAGCAGGAGCGATTCAGTGTGAATTATGAATGACAGTGGACTTCAGAATCTGTTCTTTGTCTGAAAATACAAATATCACTTGTAGGACACACTTTTTTTTTTTTTCTTCCCCTTAGCTACTGTAGCATCAAATAAGTGCTGCTATATGTCTTGATTTACCAACTAAAGTTAAGTGTCAGATTTTAGGCAAATAAAAATGATTAAAATATGACAGCTGGCAAATTATGCTAACACCTGGTAACAAATCATTCCTGACAGTTCAATAGTGAACTTCTTAAAGCACAGCTATTAATATTATAAACAGTGCAATGCAAAAAATTGTAGGACTTGACTAACATGCTCAGTTTATCTTAATGTGGAAAAATGTCATGCCTTGTTCCTTGGGATTGAAGAAAATTGGAGCTGAGTAATTGCAAACATGCAAATACTTCTGAGTAACATTGATGTAGTTGTTCAGAACCAGCTGAATATGAAATCTTCAATGTGGGATGATGTTCAGGCTGTTCCTGGTGCCATTAATTCAATTAATATCCCATTTATGGGGGGGAGATTTCCCAGTGTGTGAATATTTAGGTGGCCTTTGATATCGATGTCACCAAATTCTTTATGATCTGGTATAAATCAGGATCATTTAGGTTGGAAAGATCTTTGAGATGACAGAGTCCAACCTTTAAATGATCATCACCTAATCAGCAGCAAGTCTGGACAACTTGGATTATTTGGAATAAGAGTGACCCATCCCACCACACCAGGTTTTGGAAGATCACACTCCTCACTCACATCCCAAGGGAGTCTTTCCAGATGAGCCCATAATTTTTAATTAAATGAATCACTTTTAAACTCATTAATTGTCTCATTTGTTTGTTTGATAATGGCACAGCACTGGACTGTTCAAATGAACCTTCAAAGGATTTCAAACCATGGATTTTGTGATTTTGTGATAATTCCTTACCAAGGCAATAAATGTGTCTGCAGACATCAAGGTCCATCCTGCAGCTCACACAGGACTGGTGAGAGGGAGAGATTTTCTGCTCACCCATCTTTCCCTCTAAAATTATTTCCTGGACTCTTAGACCGAACTTTAGCTCAGCATAAAATTCAGCAGAATCAACTCTGTCCTGAATGTTGGATGGATGAGGTACCATCCATGCATCCACCCCATCCCTTGACATACGAGGAGAATCTTCAGCTGAGTATTAAATGTGAGAATATGTGAGCTAGAACCACATAATCTGTCTGCATGATAGAGGAGAGTGATTAATGTAACATCAATGTGCTTTCAAAGACATCATCAGGCAGAAGTCTCACAATTTCACAAATGAATTTCATATTATTTTTTACTTTTCATGGTGCCTTTTTGATTTTATTTCACCAAGTTGCAGTGGAATAATTATTGCTGTATTATACATGTGGCTGTGCACAGTTTGAGGAACTAAAAATAAATGATGGCTTTACTGATACATTTTTTGACTGATACATTTTTTGACTTTGTCATAGATAATTTATGGAATAATTTTACACTTCTGCAACACCCAGCTCACAATTCACATTCCAATCCATGAGGTGTCATTTGCAATTTGCGATGGATTCTTAATGAAATTCTTTGGATCTTACCTTCTAAATGTTTCATTTTATGCTTGGGCAGAAGAGAGAAAGTGTGTTCATATACATTTATACATTGTAAATGGAAATAAAGCTATGATCTGGCTCCTCTTTCTAATCTATTTATCCTCCCAACTCCCCCAGTGCTATGAGGAATATTATCCTCTGCATTACACGGGCAGGGAAGGGAGAAACGAGGAGCTGGTGGGACTTGTTCAAGGTCACAACATGGGGAGCTGAATCCACATGGAATCATGGAATATCTTCAGCTGGAAAAGACCCACAAGGATCATCCCAGCCCCTGTCCCTGCACAGACACCCCAGCAATCCCACCCTGGACATCCCTGGAGCAGTGTCCAAACACTCCTGGGGCTCTGGCAGCGCCTGGGGAGCCTGGGCAGTGCCCAGTGGGAAGTGGATCTTTCCCAAAATCCAGCCTGAACTGCCCTGGACGCAGCTCATTCCCATCATTCTGGAGGCTACAAGGACAGATCCAGCCCCATCATCCCCAGCATCCCATCCCAGCTCCAGGCATTCCCGGGTTTGAGCCTCACACCCTCTCGGCTGTGCTGGTTCTTCACTTGCTCATCCTCCTTCTCCCTCCAGTTGAACTCATTAACTCACATTAATTAATTAAATTAATGCTGAAGCTTAGGTAAATTCAGTATAAGTCACCTGGAGGAGCAGCCACCAAAAAAAAAAAAAAAAAACAAAACCCAGCATGTTGTGATCACTAGAGATAAGGGCTGAACAGCACAGTCAGAGCAGATTCTGGGTTCCTCAGATAAAGCAAAAGGAGGAATTTTAATTACTGACAGATTATTCTACTATTTCACTGCTCTGTCCCTTTGTGTTGGCTACTGCCCAAGGAAGATGCTGATAAATTGGAATGGGATCAGATATGTACCAGTGAACGATGAAAGGATTGGAAACATGCCCCCGAGGGCAGAGACAGGGAGCTAATTGAGCTGTTGTGGTTTTCTTTCTTGGTAAAGCAAAGATCAAGGGCTAAACTTAGTTTGGGGAAGGGAAATTCTAAATAACACCCTGCTAGTCTAGCCAGAGTGTAACCAGGCAAAATAGCTGGAAGTTCAAGCTAAATATTCAGGATTTACAATTAATTTTTACGAAATTTTTCAAGGGACTGTAGTATGGTCTCCATCTCTAGAAGTTTAGACGTGTCAGATCTCAGTAATAACCTCTGACAAAGAGTTTTCCCTCTTAAAAGTCTTATTTCATTTTGGAACGTGTTGTGTACAGAAGGCAACAAAGAAAATAAATTACAAAATTCGCTATGTGTCAAAATTATGAATGCAAATTAATGGATTGGAATTCGTTCAATGTAATTACAGAACAACTTAATTTTTGTTTTTTAACCCCACCTGGGGATGCAAAAAAAAAAACAAAAAAAAACCCCAATTAATATGGAAGTGAACATATTTTGCAAGTTTCCTGCCATCTGCATTACAGGTGTCTCCTCCAGCACACATCCAGCTCAAACAGCTGTCCCAGCAAATCCAGTGGGATGTTTTCCAGGTTCCCCAGGGATTTACCTGTGCTCAGAGCACGGGGAGCTGTGGGGAGGGCTGGCAGTGAAGGGAACACTTTCCACTTGTCATTGATTTGCAGCTCTCCTTTGATCCACACAAAGCCTCTCTTCCTTCCAGAGTTTGGTTGGTTTTTGAACGATTTGATGGTTTTAAACTCAAATAAAGCAGGGTTAGGTGGGATTTTGGGAAGAAATTCCCCTGGCAGGGTGGGCAGGGCTGGCACAGGGTGCCCAGAGCAGCTGTGGCTGCCCCTGGATCCCTGGCAGTGCCCAAGGCCAGGCTGGACATTGGGGTTTGGGACAGTGGGAGGTGTCCCTGCCATGGCAGGGGTGGCATTGGGTGGGATTTAAGGTCTGATTTTGATGATTCTGTGATCCTGTTTGGGTTTGGGTGATTTAGGTGCTTCTCTCACCACATGCAATGCCTCCCCCAGCACGCAGAGCTCAGCAGCACATTATTCAATAAAGAAGCTTTTACCATGAAATCTCTCTCCATGTTGGGCTGATTAAACTCACATTTGTTGACCTGCAGTGTTGACCTTGGTTCAAAGCTCAAGCAGATTTTAGCTCTGAGTTAGAGAGTCCTTCATTGTAAAGAGCTGTTGAAACTCCCAGCCTCCTCTGGGGGCTGATTTCTGTCAATTAGTTATCTGAAATATGATGATTTATGAATCCCTCATATTGTGTTGCTGGATGGGGATGTTTAGCAAACTGCAAGTGAAAACAGTGCAGCCTCAATGGGAGCAAATGGATGGAGAAAATACTGCTCCTCTCATGATCAAAATGGCAGGGAAAGTTATCCCTGCTTCTAGATCTGTGTTGTGCATATATATAAATATATCTCAATATCTCACAGTGCACATCCTGCCTCCTCAAAAACTAGGGAGAAGATTAAATGTGGGTTTTTAATGGGTGCATATTTACAGTCAAAGCCATTTCTCCCTACCAAAAAGCATCAATGTGAAAATATAATCAAAGCAAGTTGTAGAACTCTATATTTGAGCAGACTTCCATAATATTTTGCATTCCTCAACTTCATGTGTTTTTACTGTAATTCATTTTCTCTCTCAGTTTTGAACATTCCAGCATTCTGTAGTGTTTTGGTTTTTAAATTTATAGTGACAACTTCCAGTAAATTGTCTGAAGAAGACAATAAAATTGGGCCCTTTGGATTGCTGTGTGAGTGGATCAATGCTCTATTTTCCAGCGTTATGATAATGAGTTAATTTTAAAGATGTATTGAGTGATTTGGCGTTAATTCTGCCATTAAAATTTACCTCATGCCTGGACAACAGTGCACTTTGCTACAGTGCTTAAGATAAAAAGTACAGGACTGTAAATGGGCTTTCTGGAGTGGAATTCAGCCTAAAAATTGGAAATTTGCAGCTGTTGACTCAGCTCTAATCAGCTGAAGGCAGTTGGTGCTGCCAGGACTGATGTCCCTGAGACAGGGGGGACACAGGGACAGGGAGGGGGCTCAGGGTGGTCCCTGGGGCTCAGGGGGATCATCCCTCCCAAGCCACCTCTGCCCTGCCCTGCTGGCAGCCCCACTGCTCGAGATCCGTGAAAGGAAAGAGGAATTTTGTCTCTAGATGATGTCAGGAGAGGAAATTCAGGATGGGACAGCGAGGAAATGCTGCTGGAGGACACTGAGGAGCAGCTGCACGTCCTCCCTGCTGTGCCAGGGACTGATCTCCCCGGGGCTGGGGCACCTCCTCTGCTTGCCCTGGAGCCTGCACCCCACAGAGGGGACCTCAAAAACACAAACCTAAAGCATTTCACTGCAGGAACCTTCCTGTGTGCATTTAAACAGGGCAGAAATCCCTGTCTCCTCAAGGAAGAGCAAGGATGATTAAATATAATTGCAGAAAAAGGAAAGGTGAATTTCCTTGAGGTGGTTTTTATATTTCAGATGATTTCTTCCAAGGCACAGGAACTGCTAGGCACAGTGATTTCCAGCAGGTAGAAGGTGAGTGAGCTCTAATTGTTGGCACTGCTGTCACACCACAGTCAGGGGGCCTGGAACTGGGGGAACAGTTTGTCATGAGCTTTCTCACCCTGGCTCTTGCTAATTCCTTTCACACCATTTTGATGTCCTTAAATTGTCTCTTTTCACAGCATTTCAAGGTGCATTTTCCTTTTCCTCTCCTCTTTTTGCAAGAACACTTTGCAGTGCACCTCCATCCAGAGCTGCTGCAGACAATTACCTGTGTTACATATTCAGAAGAGGCCCGTGAATATAGAAATCAGGATATGGGAAATATATGTTACATATCCTGTGTAAACACTGGTGATGGCAAGGAATCAAAAGGAGACATCAGCCAACTCCATCCTACTTCTCCTAAGTGAAAAAATCAGCTGCTTTCACACAGAAGAGGCACACAGGGGGACAAAAAAAAAAAAAAAATCAAAGTTATTCCTATAAAGCTTTGATTTTTGCACAGTCCTTTCCTATCCTTGTGCAGGCAACCCCAAAAATGTGGAGCTATAGCGTGGGAGGGGGTGACAGCAGGGTCTTGCCACCACTGTCATCGTGTTTTCCCCTCCCTGCTCTCCATACAAAGAGCTGCATGGAATTCCCAATCAGTTCTGGGCAGTTGTGGCACTGAGAAAAACATTTGAGTGTGAGATGTGAGAAGGTGTTTTAAAGCAAAGAGCCCAAGAGTTCATCCCAGCACTGCCAGCTCCTTTCCCTGCACGTGCTGGCACCAAAGGTCACACAATAAAAATCTTTAGGTTTCCAAACTCAGCACAGCCAAAGCAGGAAATCAGGTGAATTGTATCCTGAAATATCTATCTGAACCCTCCACCACTCATTTTTCCCTTATTGCCCTGGGGAGGTGGCACTGAAAGCAAATGAAAACACAGATTTGCAGTTTGCAGGGAGAGTCCTGCCTTGGATGGCAGGCAAGGATAATTCCCTCCTCCAGGAGGGGAAGGAAGGCCAGGGGATGGCAGGGAGTGGTGTGGAGAGCACTGGCACTGACAACCCATGGGACAATGCACTATAAACATTCCCAGGCCTCCTCTCCATGAACCAGCACAGAGCCTGGACTGGTTCAGTGCCCCTCTAGGTTTTCCCCATGGCCTTGGATCCCAATTCCTCAGGAAATACCACGCAGAAATATTTCCTTCCTTCCTCTCTTTTTCTATTTTCCCTCCTATTTTTCCGAAATCCCTTTAAAAGAAAGGATTGTATTTGACAGTATGTCTAAATCCCCTTCCTCAGTTAGGGTCAACAGAGGCAACAATTATACCTGAGGATCTATTCCAAGTTTTGGACAAGCTGTTTTAATGATTATATTCCCATGTTAATACCCAGCTCTTTCAAGGTGTGGAGAAAAGAATCATTAGATTCTGTGAAATATCAGACATTAGGAAAAGAATCGTTTGATATAATTGGGCATGATTAATGTGGTTTATGATTTCTGCTGACATTTCCATTCCATAGTGGCACACTCTGGTGTGGGGATTATGGGCACTGGGGAGATTTTTAGTGCTCTGAGATTCTGCAGGATATTTTTACCCCATTTCCATTTGAACTATTTAAAAGCCAAGATACTGCAATGCCTAATTGGATGCTGTGATTAGCCCAGGATGGAGTTTGATTTCCTGTTGATATAAATCTGAGGAAACCCTCCTGATGTCCTCAGGAATAAACCACGGAAGAACAGAGAGCAGAATGAGACCCTTTTAATTCTTACCTGCTGAAATCCAAGAAAACCAGGAGCATCTTGGTTTTCCACTGGCTCCAAGGGCAATGAGGATTCCAGCAGGAAAGGTATTTCAGGGAAAGGTGTCCCTGTGATTCATTCACTGCTCCTCTGCCCAAAGCTCCCCACGGCAGCTCCTGGCTCTGGCTCCTGCCAGCTCCTCCCACCTGAGTCACTCCTCGGTGATGGTTCCAGTTCACACAGGAGGATTTTGTCCTCTGATTAAGTTCTGCAACTGGCTTCCAATGCTAATTGCAAAATGTATTCATTATTAACTAGGTATGAATTTTAAATAACTCTGTTGAACATCCCAATGCATAAAACCTGTATTTTTTTTTCCATTCCTGCACCATCCTGGCTGTTTATATCAATTCATTCAGCATTTTTGCATGATTTTCCCCCACAAGAGAAGAGAATAAGATCACATCTCACTTTACATTTTTAGATGTATATGCAGGGATAATTAAAAAGTAAAAACCTACTCAGTGTATTACTTCTTGAATTATTTATTATGATTATTATGATAATATTTTACTGTAACTATTAAACAACAAAATGTTTTCTTTAACCATAGGGTCTGGACTTGCAGGAGCAGAAGGAAAACTTTTAATTCCATATATAATTCAGGCTTATCTCTGCCCTTCCTATCAGCATTGTTCTAGAGAGTAGATGGGAATTTGGTGCCAGTTTGAGGGATTTGTTGTGATTTAACCCCAGCAATTCCCCAGCCCCTCACTCACTCGTTCCCCACCAGTGGGATCAGGGAGAGGATGGGAAGGGGAAAAGCTGGAAAACTCATGGATTGAGGTAAGGAGAGTTTAACAGGGAAAGCAAAAGTTGTGCACAAAACGAGGAATGAATTCCCTGCTTCCTGCGGGCAGGAGTTCAGCACCTCCAGGAGAGGTGGAATGGTGACTTGGGAAGACAAACACCATCCCTCCAAACGTCCTTCCTCCCTCTTCCCACCACTTCACATCCTGAGCATGATGTCACAAGGTATAAATATCCCCTGGGTCAGGTGGGGTCACCTGTCCTGGCTGTGTCTCCTCCCCAAATCCCAGGCATTCCCAACTCCCTCCCCAGCGAGGAGCAGGAAAGGCTTTGGCTCTGTGCAAGCCCAGCAATGACAAAACATCTCTGAATTATCCACCCTGAGCCCGGCACAAATCCAAGCACAGCCCCTTCCCAGAGAATGATCTGTATCCCAGTTAAATCCAGCACAGTGCCCAACCCCGGGGCACCTGTGGGAACAAAGGTGTGTCCTGGCAGCACCTGTGGGAGCAAAGGTGTGTCCTGGCACCTTGCAGGCAGCTGCCAGCTCGCTGAGGGGTGCCTGGAGCCGGCCAAAATCCACATTTTGGCTGCCCTGGAGAGCCACTGAGGGAACAGCTCCATGGCCAGATGGCTCTGGGTCAGCAGCCCCAGCACAGGCTCCGTGTCCCCAGCAGACCTTTCCAGGGTGGTGGCACTGCCCAAGGACCCTGCTCTGCTGGGTGACACCCGGTGCCAGCAGGGAATGACAAATCTGAGCTGGGAACGAGGATGGGGAGAGCAGAAATGCCAGGTCCGAGCTCTTTGCTGTTTGGAGTGGCACTCGCAGCAGTGTTGGAGCCCATGGAATGTGTGAGCTGAGCAAAACACTGTCTGGGGTGGCTGTGCAAATGGGAATGCTTCCAGGCTTCAAGTGTGACACTGCATTGAGGCTTTTCTTCATTTTTAATTTTTTTTAGGATTTTTTTTCTTTTTTTTTTTTTTTTTTGGTCTCACCAAATAAACTGGAAACATTTAAATGGATCTCAGGGTCTTCTGTGGAGAAGCTGTTTGTTAAAGGTCAGGGTGGAAAGTCCTTACTCAGGTTACAGAATCCCAGAACATCCTGAGCTGGAAGGAATCCACAAGGATCAGCCAGTCCAGCTCCTGGGCCCTGCACAGACACCCCAAATCCCACCCTGGCCATCCCTGGGAGGGTTTTCCAAACTCTCCTGGAGCTCTGGCAGCCTTGGGAATGTTCCCATTCCCTGGGGAGCCTGGGCAGTGCCCAGCACCCTCTGGGGGAAAAACCTTTCCCAAAAATCCAACCTAACCCTGCCCTGGCACAGATGGAGAAGCTGATGGAGTAAATTCAGTGACCTTAAGCAGCAGCACAACAAAACAGCCATAGGTGGAGGGCAGAAGCTGGAGCATCATTTTGATAAATGAGATTAAATGAAATTATCTAAAAAGATCAATATAATCATCCAAGGAGCAGCAGTGACTACTCTGCCCATCTTTACCCACAGAGCAGGAAAATGAAAACCAGGCACCTTCAGCAAGAGTCAGCTGGCAGGTTTGGCTCTGGTCATGGCAAAAATGACCAAAACAGGATTATTATTATTATTATTATTATTATTATTATTATTATTATTATTATTATTATTATTATTATTGCTGTTCTGACCCCCAGCAGTGGATCTCAAAGGGAACCAGCAGATCCCTGCAGGGAATCAGAGCTGCTGTGGCTGGAGAGCAAATCTCTGCAGCCACAACTCAGGGCAGGATTTAAGAGTCAAGAACTCCACGAGAAACAGTCCATGAGGAAATCTGGGAAGTCATGACTAACATCCCTCAAAGTGCTGAAATGGCTTTTTTGGGGTGTTTTTTATAACACTTTTTGGCAGAACTCATGGCAATTAATAATGGTAAAAGCCCACAGTTCACCTCCCTCCCTCCCAGGCAGCAGATGCAGCGTGGCCAATGAGCTAATTAAGCAAATAACAGCAAAAAAAAAAAAAAAGGAAACCTCAACAAAACCCCAACATTCCTTAACAGCTTCAGATCAAGTATTAATCACTGTGTTGTCTTAAAATGATAGGTCATGGAGAATTCCAGGCACTTCTCCTTGATGTGCAGGTTTTTAAAGGCTGCACGTGGAATTGTGGAATTATTTAGGCTGGAAAAACCCTCTCAGATCATCGAGTCCAACACTAACCATGGCCCCAAGCACCAAAGCTTTTTTTGAATATTTCCAGGGATGATGATTCCATGACTTCCCAAGGAGTCTGTTCCAATTCCTGGCCACCCTTTCAGTGAAGAAATTGGTCCTAATCTTCAACCCAAACTTCCCCTGCTGCATTCTGAGGTTGTTTTCTCTTGTCCCATTCCTTATTACCAAGGAGAAGAGTCCAAACTTCACCTGGTCTCAACCTCCTATCAGGGAGTTGAAGAAAAGTCTGGTATTTCTCAGATATACATCTGGCAATAAAGTCATTTTAAATGTAGCTTTTACAAAAAGGTTTGGAGTGCAGTTTAATTTGCTATTGACATTTACTGAGTGCTTTCTCTTTTTTTTTTTTATCAGCAAAACAGGAATGTGTTTCTGTGAGCCCAGAGTCCAGCTGAGTTCAGGTCCTATCTGCAGAGCCACAGAAAGCAGAGTTTGGGCACAGACACTGAGCAATCACAAATGAGATAATTTCAAATATATTTGCATGTGGAGACATTCTGCTTTGTTTTGCTCTATCAAAAATCCTAAAGGTTTGTGACTGCAGGTGGAATTTGGTCTCAGAAATTTTCTGCTGCAGAGTTGCCCCACTTACCTCTGCTTTTATTTAATTCTTCCAGTGGAAGGGGTGGAGTTGTAGATCATGGAATCATCACAGAATCACACAATGGTTTATGTGGGAAGAAAACTTAAAAATTGTCTCATTCCACCCCATCCCTGGGCAGGGACACCTCCCACTGTCCCAGGCTGCTCCAGCCCCAATGTCCAGCCTGGCCTTGGGCACTGCCAGGGATCCAGGGGCAGCCACAGCTGCTCTGGGAATTCCATCCCAGCCCCTCCCCACCCTCCCAGGCAGGAATTCCTTCCCAGGATCTCACCAAACCAAACTTTCCCCCTGTCAGTTCTAAGCCATTCCCTGCTGTCCTGTCTCCACAGATGTCAAATGTCCCTCTCCAATACTGGAGTAGGTTGAAACCACAAAGTTAATTTTGCCCACGATTGTCCCAGGTGAGCCCCAGCAGTGTCAGGTCCCTTTGCTGGCTCCCACACACAACAAATCCAACCCAAATCCAACCCAAATCCAACCCAAATCCAGCCCAAATCCAGCCCAAGGTTATGGAAATAATGGAGCAAGATGTTCTGCAAGGCTGGGTCAGGACATTGAATTTGGCAGGAGCACCTGGTACCAATCTCTGCCTGTGAAATGCTGTTTTATTTCTCACTTCTCATCACTCTGCCTCATTCATCTTCAGCATTTTCTTTAGTGCCAGTCGTTGTTACCTGTGTCGTACCTAATTAGTGCATGTGAATACCTGAAATTATTACCTCATCTTCAGGATCTTTTTGTTTGATCTTTAATGTTTTATTTCTTTTCTCCCCGTGCACACTCTGACAAGTTTTTTTTTTTGTTAGCCCAGGAGAGTTTCCCCAGCACACTTGTGCTTTTTATGCTTTCATCTTTTCTGTTAATCTGGTTTATCTGTATTCCTCTTCCTTTAGCCTTGTTATTTATGTTTCACAGGCTGGATATTTACTTCAGGGATAAGTCATCCCTCTTTTTCTTTTTTTTTTCTTCCTAGAAAATATACTTCTCTTTTATTAAAAAAACCCGTCCTGTCAAAGGTTGCAATACCATAACTCAGAGAAACCAAATTCCTTCCATTTCCTATGAAGCCTACATTTTAATTAGATGATGTTTTCTTTTTATATTGTCAGAGAATAAAGTTTAAGACAATATTCTTCAATACTTTATGCTTTCAATAAATAATTTATACCGAGGTATATCCTAAGCTACACTGGCTGCTTACTTTTCAAGGGCAAGGACTCTGCAGAAGGAGAACAGTATCCATAAATATTCTAAAAAAGAGATATTTAAAGGAAACAAATGCAAAGGAAGCTGCTACAAGCAGAACTTTGGAAACCAGATTGCAAAAACTGTATGATAATTTTGATCACTATCAGACTTGAAGCAGATATCTGGGTCATGTTTACAACAGCATTTTCTCTCTGTAGACTTGAGTGTTTTAGGAAAGAAAAATGTTTAAAAAATGGATTAAAATACTACCCCAAAAAAAAAAAAAAAAAGAAAAAAGGAGTATAAATTTCCTTAGCAGGTTTTCCTTGGAGCTGCAAAGTGCATGGGGTGGCCTTGGTTAAAGAAATAGAGAACCCCAAATTCACCTGCCCTGCTTTGAATATTCTAATTTCCAACTGCTATGAAAAGGCTTTTCCAAAAATAAACAGATATCCTGAACTTCCTAACCTGAATTGTTAGAGCAAAACTCTTTAAACCCAAAGTTTAAGCTTAGGACCAATGGAAATAGTGATAAAACAATTAGGAAACAAATAATCAGCTGTAGCAGAATTATCTTCTGTGTCCATGGATTTACAATTCCCCTTCCTATTTAGAGATGCAACGTTTTTAAACAAACATTTTGACCCAGTTTTTGCATGCTGTTTATGCAACCTCTGATGTTGAATTAAAATCCTCGTGTTCAGTGTTTAGTGAATGAGGTAGCACATCCTCTCCTGCACGAGGTGCATTTAATTTGAGGAAAATTCCCTTTCTTTTCCATGCTGCTGTAAAAATCCAATAAGTAATTACATAGCAGAGCCATTCTTAATGCCAGCTTGTATTTGCATTAATAAGTGATGCATTTTTAGAAATTAATGCCTGGTTCCAGTATCTATAACCCCCAACCTTCCTAGAACACCTTCACCCTGCACTGTGCAGCTCTTTGTGCATCTTTCTTCTATTTTGGGGGTGGGTTTTTTTTTGCCTCCAAGACATTTCTTTAAAGATTGTGCAGATTTTCTGACTTTCTACATTGGGTTTGGAGTGTGCTGGTCCATGGTTTCCATTTCAAATTTCAGTTTGTCATAACCAGCTGCAATTAGAATAAATCCTTCAGCTTGGGGAAGGTGACAGAGTTAAGGAGCTGATTGCAGAGGATGGGTGACATTTGCCTCTGGTTTGTACTACAAATTAAAAGGTGACATTAATAATCAGTCATTCAAGAAACAGCATTAAAATGAGAATTTATCCCAGCCTTTTGCCATCCTGCATCATTAGGAATCTGCATAGTAAAATGATTAGCTCATGTTGCTCACTGATTTTCATCCAGTCAGGAATTCACAGATAAATATAACTCTGCGTAATTTTTGCAAGGGAACGTCCCTTTTTATGGTAAAATATTGCTTTTATTGATGCATATTTGCTCCCTGACTTCTCTGGGCACAGGTTTGAGGCATGACCTTCTAATAATGACAAAAATGAGGTGCTTTGGAAATGCTGTATTCACTTTGATTCCTTGGGTCCAAGGTTCCAAGCTGGAACCTCCCAGCTCCAGAAAGGACCCAGAGGAAATCTGTCCTCCCAGGGAGCAGAATCCTTCTGTCTGCTCCTAGATATCCCTTCCCTAGACATGCATGAGGTGATGAATGGGAATTTTCTTAGCTAAAACCAAATCTTCTCCAGTGAGGGGATGGTTTGAATACTGAAACTGTGATATATACACACACAGACATCCCGTGAGTCTGCAATCCCATCTCCAGTTAAAATCACTCCCATCTAAAGCTCTGCAAGACCAATTCCAGCCTGAGCAAAATTTACACTACCCTGATTTTTTTTTTTTGGCTCATTAAAAAGTAAGCCCAACACAACTTTACATACAGAAAAGTTAGCAGAAATAAATCACTGAAGTTTTGCCCACTGTTAAAAACCATGGATCCATTTTACCAGTTCAATCACATGTTGAAATAGGTTTTCACTGCAGTTTGTAGCATGATGTACAAAGTGATGAAGCCCCATAAAGCAGATGCTTGAGACTCAGGACACAAATATTAGAGAGAAGATGTTACATTTTTATTTAAGTGCAGCTATGTATGGCTAACAGGGGGAAGGCACTGAGTGCAATGTAATGAATGATATGGCAAATGCACTGCAGTGCAAATAAACCATTAGGAGTTACACTTCATTTTCATCAGGCACTCAGCTCATATTGCCCTGCACTTTGGAGAGACCCAACAAATAAAAGCATGGCAGAGTGCTTTGCATGCAGTTCAGGCAGTGCTCAGCACACAGCTCAGCCCCCGTGGATTTTTATGGGAAGTCTATAAGCAGCCTGAAAACCACAGGATATTTATATTGATTGTCACTTGGAAGGGAGAATTTAAAAGTTGTTGCTCACTAGAAAGGGCTGGGGCAATGGGGGTGATGGGTGAAGCAGGGAGCTCAAGAGAAGGAGCCTGTGGATCTGTACCCTCACACACTGTGGCTTTTTGGGGCACAGCTTTGTTGGATGCTGTCCTACCCCACAGCCCTTGAAGCATTTCCTCCTGTCCTTCCTGGTCCAAAGGGCTCTGTCACCTGCAGACTCCTCTGCAAAGTGAATTTATGCTGCTCTTCCAGACACCTTCTCCTTGGAAATGCCCCTGCCCATGGCAGGAGGCTGGAATTGGACAAACTTAACTTAATCCAGCTCAAACCATCCCATCACTCTGTGATTCTTCAGCAATAACACCACATCTCACACCCACCGAGGTGCTGGATGGCTTTAAAAGCCTCATGTGCAGTCAAAACCAGCTTTTTAGTGGGGGTAAAAGAAAAATCCTTGGGGGCAATTACACAGGAGGAAAACAAAAGCAACAGTTTTGGATACAGAGCTTTACTTTGCACAACAGTGAGTCCTGCCTTAAGCAATTGTGCCCCAGTAACTCCCCCCAGTCACACCAGTCCGGAGCCTGGTGTACAGCTCAAGGAATATTTCATTTGTGGCAGTGGCACCTGTCCTCAGGCAGGGGTTGATGTCACAGCTCATTCCACACACTGTATTAATTGTACCTTCAGCAGCCACAGCTTCGGGTCTGACCTGGACTGGAATAAGACTGAGAAGAGCAGGAGATGCAAAATACCACACACCATTACCAGACCATGCATTGCCAGCCAGGTTCATGCAGCTGTAACGTGATATTTCTATTTAACGCTCGGGGATTTTAAATATCCATTGTTAACGCATTGCTTAGGAGCCAAGAGCCAGGAGGAACAGGAGGAGCCTCGGAGGCAGCGTTAATGATGGCCCTCGGTGCAGTGGGTGGGAGGTGTTTGTAAGCAATGAGTTAATCAAGTGATCACAGGGAACAACTGCTCCTTTTGCCTCCATTGAAAGGCTGGGCTGCAGGAAGGAGATCAGATAAATACATTTCCATGGCGTTGTTACCTCTGTGTGTGTGTGCTGCAAAGGTGTGTAATACAATAGACACACACTGTATAGATATATAGATTGATAAATGTAGAGATAATTATATCTGCATCTATTTCGTTCCATTCCTTCAGGCAACAGCTGCCCCTCGCTGTGGCTGTGATTATCCCAATTACCACTTGATAGACTTTGCTTTGGTAGGGATCCAGAGTGATCCAGGTGATTTGGAGTCCCCCCAGTGCTGGCAATGCTGCTGTGAAAGGGCAGGGAAAAGGTCGGACCAGAGAGCTCCACACTTTTCCTCTCTTCTTTCTAAACCCAAACCTGCCAAGAGATAAACTCTGATTAATCAAGTATTTCACCTTTCACTGTGGGCCACAGTTTTAAGCTTCAGTTACAGGAACAGGGAAGATGTGCAGGAATTAGATGTCCAAGGAGAAGTCAAGAATGATTTCTTCTCTCAGGGCACTGAAAAGAACTAATCAGTTGGTCAAAGCAAAGGGCCTCCAGCAAATCAAAGACCCAAGAACTGGAACCAGTGAATTTCGATCAATTCTCAATGGAAAAACAAAGCTGCTCTCTTCTTGGTCAATCAGGTGTCCAGAACTCAAACTACTTAATTCTCTTGATGCTTTCTGTCTCACTTCACTGTCCCCATAAGGTCTTCTGCTTTCTCTACTTGTGATCCCGCCAGTTTTCCATAATTTATTTATTTATAAAAAATCTGATTTTTCCAAACCTGAGGGTCAATAGCACCCTTCGGCAGTGCAAAAAAAAAAAAAATGTTGCTGTTTTAATCAGTGTTGGTTGTTGCCTGCCAATATTGCTGCAGGGATGGGAGTGGTTTCAGACTCTTTATCCTGTTAATAAAACTTGATAAGAAGTAAATCAGAGAAACAAATTTGGTCTTGTAACAGCTTTATGGACATTTATGTTTTATGCTGCTTAACACTTGCAAAAAAGCCGCTTTTGTAATTTAGTCCACGCTGTTGTTTTCAGCTGATAAAACCACAACAGAGCCCTTTTATCACAGTAGGGAACTTCCCTTTCCCCTCAGATTTGGAGCAATAACAGTTCTGGGGGGGTAATAATTATTCCAGATGCACTGTACCATGTAAATGAATCTGTTGCTTTGCTGGTGCTGATGGAGTATGCTCAGAATGAGCAAATTAATTAGGCAAACTGCGAAATCAAATAAATCTCACAGCAGTGACCTCTGTGTCACCGAACAAAGGAAGACATTAGGTTGATGTGTAGTTGCTTTTGTGGAAGTAAAACCAGAACTTAAGAGCTAAATGTTCTCATTACTCTGGCATCAAAGAGGCGTTGGGGCTGGCAGGGGGGAGGGGGATATTTGGTGTCCATTTAGCTTTTTTGGCTGGGTTTGTGCAAACAGCAAATGCCACATCCCAGGATGTTTCCCTGGGAAGCTGCACCAGGTATAAAAATCAAACCTTAGAGATATCATCAGCACTGGGCAATATCTGTGCCCTACACGAGCTCACAGCATCCTGCAGCTCATTTGGCTTTGGGAGCACTTGGATTCTCAGCTGCTGAACCTGGAAATGCCCTTCAGGCTTTATCTCATCCTCTGCAGGGGGGTGAGGGCTTCCAGGAGCTCTGAGGAGCATCCATGACTTCGGATCACAGCAGTTATCCCGTTCTGCTCCCTCCTTCTGTAACCTGGAAAACAAAAGCTGATATTTGCAGCTCCTTTCGTGGCACAGAAAGGAAATTGGAGTGTCAGGCTGTACAGCAGCTCTGCAGGGTTGCAGATGTTATCAGCCTCGGTGTTATCAATATATGCTGATGGGACAGGAATTTAGTGATGTTTTGCAAGGAAATGATTGCAGATAACTCAATCCTGTGAGGGTTTATGCCGTCATCTATCACCGAGGTACTGCAAGGTGAAGAAGTGTTTTCTCACCCAAGGGAAAAGGGAATGCAGTTTTTACTGTGTTTATTTAGGAAAGGTCAGAGTGATGTGTAGGAAAGTTCATGAGGATATTCAAAATGTGATGTTTAGCAGTCAGCAGGTGTGTGATTTACTGCCGGGCGTGTATGGAAGGGGTTAAAGGGCTTTTGAGTGGAGCACTGGGAGGAGAAGTGGGAAATTTGTCTTGGGAAAGGAGATTTGATGGGATTCAGTGCCACTGATCTCCCAGCCAGCAATGCCCATTGAAGCCAATTGCCTTGTAATGCCTCAGTCTGCAAAGTCAGTGAGTTATTGGAGTTTTTTTTCCCCTTTCTTGTGGAAACTTCCCGTGTCCTAATCAAACCATTGGTGCTGGGAGGTTTCTGGGGAATTGGGAGCTGCAAATTCTCCATCCACTAAGCCTTGGCTGGGCTGCAGCAATGATCCCTGATCCCCAATTCAACACGTCTGACTCCCAGCAGCTCCCATGGAGAACGGGATCATGGGCAGGAATTCATCCCCTAAAATCTGGGACGATCAAAACCATCTCAGGAATGTTTCATTCAGCTCTGGATGTGCTGGCTCTGGCGGGTGGCAGGACCAGGAGTCACTGCAGTGTCACCAAGGCACAATGCACGTGTCTGGGTGATGCTGACAGGTACAAGACAGACCTGCACTGTGCAGGAATTGCAGGATCCCTGTCCAGAGCATTCAGGGATAATTCCTTTGATCAGGAACTATCACAAACTCAATTCCCCCTGGGCTGGGATCTGCAGTATTGATGGTGAATGTGTCTGTCAGTTAATTCTGCAAAATACGTGGATTTTTCTGAGGTGGGATGTGAAATCTCTGCATCTGTGTATCCCTAAGCCAGCAGGAAGGTGATTCCTAAAGGCAGACAGTAATAGTTTATATATTTTTTGTCATTAGGAGGGAATGTTTTTTGGATATTTTTCATTTTACAGCAGGTGATTAACACTGGAAATGTCCAAGACCTGGTTGGAGCAGCCTGGGACAGTGGGAGGTGTCCCTGCCATGGCAGGGGTGACACTGGGTGGGATTTAATGTCCCTCCAACCCAAACCATCCTGGGATTAGGAGGAAGATTTTAAAATATCATAAAATTTTGGGATCTTTCCACGGTGAAGCCCCAGGACCAGGCTGAGGGTTCCTGTTGTGTCCCAAACTGGCACCAGGGCGATCCAGGGCAGGATTTGCATGAATAAAGACCAAAAGCGAAGCCAGCAGGGGCTTTGGAAAATGAACTTTACCTCTGACTTTTCTGCAATTAAAGGAACAATATTCCTTTTAAAGGAGCCTGTTGGTGATGATTTTCCATCAGAAACTTCATTTGCACCTAGAAAACAACAAACCAGCTTTGTGGTGGAGCTTTATTCAATCCTCCTGAAGAGGTGCCTTTGCTGTGGCTGCAGAGTGGGGTCACTTATGCTGAGAATGGAACAAATATCCAATATTTGTTTGGTACAGCCAATTTGCAGTTGTTTCCTACAGCTCTTCACTTTCATCCTTGAATTCCTGTTTCAAACCACTTCCCCAATTTTTGGTTTCAAATCTACCCACAAGACTGTTCACAAGAAGACAGCCTTGGGACTTTCCCTTCAGAGAAATCTTGGGAGAGGAATTTATTGTAGCCAATAAATTATATTTCTGTAAAGTACATCTGATCCAGCTCTTTTAATCATGCTGATGTAACTTCGTGGAACAATTCCTGATGTATCAGCATCACTGACAGGAAAACCAGGCTGGAAAGGTTCATCTGAAATGTGTCTGATGGGAGCAGAGTGGAATAAACTGCTTGCAAACTTGCACAGAAAACTGATGTGGCAAATATGTGGGGAAATCCCTCAAAAAAGAATTCAGCCAATTATTTTATTTCAGTTATGCCAAAACTGGCATTATTGGGTGTTATTTTCATGAATCTTAGTATTTCTGGGTTCGATTTATGTAATATTGTACATACTAATACATTTTCCAAACCAATATTTTAATATAAATTAATCACAATAAATCACAACAACAACAAAAAAATCATGGTAAGGATATATTTTGACAATGCTAAACCAAATTAGGAAACTGTGCATTTTTTGCTTGAAAATCTTCTTTAAAATTCTCTTCTGCCACTGCTGCTAAGCTGAGTTTCAGCTAAAAAATTCCTCAAAAACCTGTGGACCAATTGTATTTTTACTATTTCCCATCCAGAATGAAAATATTTTCGAGTACCACTCTCAGATTAGATAAATATACTATTGTTTACAGTTATGATAACCTTAAGATCCTGCAAACGCCTTTAAAAAGAGCTAATTACATGCTTTTATTTGCTGCTAGTAAAAACAAGATAATAACAGCCCAACTCATTTAATCCCTACTGTGATTTCCTCTGGGCTAATTAAAGTGTACTCAACTGGTGTCTCAACTGCACAGCTCCAGGCAAGCAAAATGCTTAAAGGGACCAGGGCTGTGCTCAGCGGGGCTGGGGGTGAAATGATGGACTTTGGGGTGCCAAGGAATTGTCCTGGAGAGGCTGTGCTGGCCCATCCTGTCCCTACTCACATTGGAGATTGTCATTTTGGGGCAGGATGGAGTGAACATCCAGCTGTGGCTGCCCCTGGATCCCTGGAATTGTCCAGGGCCAGGTTGGACATTGGGGCTTGGAGAAGCCTGGGACAGTGGGAGGTGTCCCTGCCGTGGCAAAGGAGTGGAATAAAATCTTTAATTCCCTTTCCAACCCAAACAATTCTGGAATTCTATGAAAACAGATCGAATAGAAAGCCTCGTTCAGCACCAAATCTGAGTGAAAGAGGCCCAAAAGTAAAACACCAACAAATTGTTTTGCTTTGTTTTGTTTTGTTTTGGTACTTAAGAGATCCAAGGATGGGTTTAAGGTCTTTTCCACCCCAAACCATTCTCTGACTCTTTGCTGCACGACTGTCCCTGACAGAACAGTCCTGTGCTGTCTCTAAACGAACCTCAGAGACACCTGAATTCCAACTTCCAAGTACCTTTAACACACAAACACCAGCACACAGAAGAAAATGGGAAAGGAGGTGCCGCTGAGGTCAAAAATAGTTCTTCTATTCAAAAATTTTCAATCTGTGCCGGGGTGCAAACAGATTTTCATGGCCAGATGAAGGGTTTGGAATGCGTGGCTAATGCTCTGTGGTGCTGATAAAAGGATGAGCTCTTAAGAAAAGCGTTTTCTTCCCCAGCAGCTGCCGCTGACTTTTCCGGCGCTGACATTTGCATTTCTAAATGGCGTGAACGGCCCCATTCTTCACCTTTAAATGTTTAAATGTGCACGATGTGCTTGCTCTGGCTACTCCATCCCTGCTGCTCCATCCATCCCTGCCTGCTCCATCCCTGCTCCTCCATCTCTGCCTTCTCAATCCCTGCCTGCTCCATCCATCCCTGCCTGCTCCATCTCTGCCTTCTCCATCCCTGCTCCATCCATCCCTGCTCCATCCCTGCCCCATCCATCCCTGCTCCATCCATCCCTGCCCCATCCCTGCTCCATCCCTGCCTGCTCCATCCCTGCTCCATCCCTGCTTCATCCCTGCTCCATCCATCCCTGCTCCATCCCTGCTCCATCCATCCCTGCTCCATCCATCCCTGCTCCATCCCTGCTCCATCCATCCCTGCTGCTCCATCCCTGCTCCATCCATCCCTGCCCCATCCATCCCTGCTGCCCCATCCCTGCCCCATCCATCCCTGCTCCATCCCTGCTCCATCCATCCCTGCTCCATCCCTGCTCCATCCATCCCTGCTCCATCCATCCCTGCTCCATCCCTGCTCCATCCATCCCTGCTGCTCCATCCCTGTTCCATCCATCCCTGCTCCATCCCTCCCTGATCCATCCCTGCTCCATCCATCCCTGCTCCATCCCTGCTCCATCCATCCCTGCTCCATCCCTGCTCCATCCATCCCTGCTCCATCCCTGCTCCATCCATCCCTGCTCCATCCCTGCTCCATCCATCCCTGCTGCTCCATCCCTGCTCCATCCATCCCTGCTCCATCCCTGCTCCATCCATCCCTGCTCCATCCCTCCCTGATCCATCCCTGCTCCATCCATCCCTGTTCCATCCCTCCCTGATCCATCCCTCCCTGCTCCTCCATCCCTGCCTTCCCCATCCCTGCTCCTCCATCCCTGCCTGCTCCATCCCTGGTGCTCCATCCCTGGCTGATGAGTCTTTAATGCCACCATTGCGCCTGTATTAATTTTTACAGCTGTTAGAGAGACGCTAGAAGGGAAATAGGAGCGTTCAGCCCTTCCCTATCAGATTAAACCACGGAGCTCTGCTGCAATGAATAACAGTGATTCATCCAGACGATCCAAACCTCTCCATTAAAACACGCAGTAGGGTAAGGGGACCATCACTGGTCTCCCGTGGCTTTTGTTTTCTTGAGATGTTAATATTTAGCTCATCCTGTTTTCCATCCACCCTAAGCAGCCGTGATCTCCTGAGGTAGGAATGGGGATGTCTCACTTTTTTGGGCATTCAGCCCACGGGGGATGCCTGGAGCCATTAGCAGGAATGGGTTTGTTTGCTTTTATGACATGAATACTAATTATGGGCTTCACTTCTGCTCTGACTTTTTCTTATTCCTTGGAATTGAATCCTTGTCCTTCAGTGTGGATTTGTTTCCACTGTTTTTCCTCAAGATTTTTCTCCCTTCCACTAATGTTGTAGCATAGAATATGAATTCCCAAGAGAGCTTTTTTTTTTTTAAATCTCTTCCAGTGCCTTGTAATCCTATGTATTAGCTATTTTTCCTTTTATGTCTTTAAAACACATTCTATTATTCTTGTTAGGCCAAACAAGCATTGGAAAGACTTCTTAAAACTCCCCTTGTTTTGTTTCAGGCTATGACCTGAAATTGCTGGGGAAAGCAAATGGTCCCATTTTCAGAGTGCAGCTTTCTGTACTAATGAGATTTAAGTACTGTATATACAAGATGTGATCCAACATTTAAGTGCTTAACCTGAAACAGTTCAATTTCATCATCACCCAAAGCATGTGCAACAGCTTTATTCAAGCATTAAGTGACAATAATTCCTCCAGTTTTTACCAGAAGCCCCACTCAGTGCTCGGAATGTCGCTCAAGGTTTGGCTGTGACGTGACCAAGAAGTCCCAGGGCTGTGGAGTGAAATAAAATCCCTCCTGGAAGGGCACTTCTCTTTTTAAAACCCTAATTGTGAGGGATTGAGGCTGTTATTCTTACACTGAAAATAAGAATTCCTATCCACTGTAGCTGACAGCTGACAGAACTTCATCAAACATCAGGAGCTGGATCAGAATTGGCCTCGGAGCTGACCCGGGTTGTGTTTTACAAGCTTGTACTTGAACAGCTCAGAATTTCTGCAGCTGTTTGCCTCATCCTTGAACCCTCCACGTCCTTGAACTCTCCACGTTTAGGGAGAGAAGGAGAAATGCTGCAAACGGGGGAGATGCTCAGCCCCATCTCCCTTTCTGTGCCGTGATAGGAGTGTCCAAGGTAACCTGGCATTCCCAAGGGAACGCAGCAGGTGTTTCACAGCCAGAAGAACCATGAGATCCATAACAAAAGATGGCTGGGAGGGAAAAAAAAAAACCAAAAAACCCTGTCCTTGGTGTGAGTGTTGTGTGTGCTGTGCTCTCTCCAGCTCTAAACCAGCCTTAGGTGCACGCTGAGTGCTGAGTTGGAGGGATGCGTTTTCAAGGACAATATTCTCACAACAGCAGGCACGGGGCTGACCCAGAAAGAGAATTGAGGATTTCAAATCCTAGAACGTAAAATTTGCCAGGAGACCGGGCAAAATAAGTAGTGACAACGCTGATAAGGGATTATACAGGATGAAAAAAAAATGATCATACTTTTGGCAGAGGAATTTTGATAGAATGTCAGGGCAGCCGAGGCACAAGTGACTTTTGTTTTCCTGTGTTTCGCCTTGGATAAAAATGTTTCACCCAAAGCACTCAAGAAAAACCTGCAAAACCAGCTTTATGATCAATCTCTGTGATTAAATAAATTTCTAGAAAGTAACTTTTTAAGGCTAACCAGGCATTCAGGGACACAAGGTGAAATCCATGCCCTCCTTACTCTGGTGAAGATTTCCTTGACACAGAAAGGACAAATCTTTTCAGCATCCTCCTGAACCTGAGCTGAAATTGTGCTCAACATATTTATGAGCAATTCAGCTCCTCATTTATAAAACTAAAAGCATATTCATGCATGCAACACTCAGTTTCCATAGCAGGACTTGTCTTTTCAAAGCTGATATTAAGACTCTGTTCCGATTCTCCAGGCCAAGTGCAAACACAACAAAAAATAGGAGAACCATTCCCTTAGGTCCATATCCAGCCAACTTCTAAGAATATTTCAGCTATAAACAAGTCACAACAACAAAAATCTCTGCAGAAATGTTGTGGAGAGGGGTTTTTTAATCCCAGAATTGACATTTTTTAATCGCTGTGCAGGTGTTGGATGGGTCAGTGGGTGGGTGTGAGTTGAAGTCCTGGGTTCTCTGAGAAGGCAAAGCAAGAATGATGAAGCTGTCAGCAAACCCATGTAAAATTCCGGGAGTTAATGGAGCTGCACTGGTTTTTACTGGGCTGGAGAAAAGGTCACAAATGCCTCCAGCTCCCGAGTGATCAAGGGCTGTGTTTGCATTTCAACAGCTCCTGCAAACCCGAGGATGCAGGCACAGATTTGCACATTTGAGTGACTGGTAGAGGAGGAAACCCAACCTGAGCCAGAGCAGAGCCAAGCCAACAGCATCTCCTGGCAATTGTCTCCAATTTTTGTGTGAATGCTCTGAAAAAATCCCTTCAGCTCCAGCAAACCCCGAAGGGCTGGGAGTGTCCAGCTGAAGTTTGACAGAAATGGACTAAAAATTAGGAAATAAGTATAAACCCTGGAGATTATTTACATTCTAAAACAGGTTCTGAGGCATTGAAGGCAGTAAAATACACAACCCTTTATAAAACAGAAACTGCTGAAGGTTCTTTGCTGTCCCACAGCCCTGCTGGAGGGGAAAAACCAGATTAATTTGTGTAGCCATCATCAGATCTATTTTTTTGGGGTCTGTTTTCCCTGATAAAGGGCAAAAATAACGTTCCAGAGGTGTGGTCCCAGCACCTGGGATGGCTCTGCCCTTGCAGGTGATGCCTCCAGCAGTTTCCCTCCTGTGCAACGGAATTATTCCCACTTCCTTTTTGCCTTTTGGCTTTTAAACAGATCCATCTTCCCCGAGAACATGATAAACTGAGCCACTCTTAGAAGGTTTTTGAAGGCATCAGGAATTATGCCTTTATTGAAACTAAATATGAGTGATCTGTCCCTGCTGAATCCAGGATACAACCTGCTACAGCATTTCTAGAAGCTTATAATTATTATTATTTCCATTCCATATGGATCTTAATTGTAAATCTGCCAATGAATTTACTTTAGCGTTGCACTCGCCCGCCTGGATGAGTTTGGAATTTATTATTTCAATTTTATTCCCTCCACTTTTTTTTTTTGTCGGAAATATTTGGTGTTCTTTAGTGAAAGAGCTCATGCTGAATTTACAGCCCTTCCTTCATCAATAAATTCGGAAAAAATCAAATTATTGTTAGGCATAAAATCCCCAAATACTATATTATTAAAGTACATTTTGAGACAAGGCATCATCTTGGTTTATGAGGAGTAGTTCAGTGCTAGACTGGTGTTAGAGCCTTGTCTGAGACACTTGGAGTCATTATTTTTATTTAAAAGATTGAGAAGGGACAAAAGTAATGACTGGTGAATATTTTTTGCTACAATAACTTGATGCTGCTTGTGTTCTTTTCATGTTTAAATGTGGGCTCACTCTGAAATTACCAAAATTGAGGCATTTTAGATAAAACCTTATAATCTCTGTATGATAAAATGAACAGCAGGATGGAAATGCAGGGTAGGCTCAACCATCATCCTTTGGTTTAGAATTCGTGGTCTGTCAGATCCATCCTAAAGCTCCCCAAGATAAACCCGTGCCTTAAAATGCAGCTGAATTTTAGGCATGGACTAAAAATAATGCAATGGAAAAGGTTTTCCAGAGGGCATTGGGAGGCTCTGCATTTATTCATTTAATCACGATGAGAACCACAGTGGTGGGGAATCCGTTTCCTAAAAGACTCCCCAAAAGCTCAGTGAACTTAAAATTGTCAATAATCAAGAAGGAAACCAAATTTGAGGTTCAAAAATAATGGAAAAAATTGTTTGGAAAACAAAGGAATGATTTGTTAATTTGATCCTTTCTGAATTTCCATCTATTCAGGAAACTCTGCAAAAGACTCGAGTCCAATATCAATCCTAAGGAGATTAAATACTTAAGCATTATACTGTCCTCTAAATTAAGGAAGTTGTATAAGCTTAATTTCCAGAGGATTCTAAATGTGATTAAACAGGATATGCCATGATTAAATATCTTGCTGCTATCCATTTCTGGGTGGATTAACTCTGTTAAAATGAACTCTTCCACAATATTTGTTTCTGATAACTCCCTGAGTGATTTGTGTGTGTGTGTGTTTTTCAGAAGCTTGCCTATATTTTGCTACTTTTGCATAGAAAAATAAAGAGTCTAAAAGCACAGATATTGCAGGAATTTACTGGCAGCTCAGGATTTCTCCTCAGATTTGTGTTCCAGCCCTCTGGAAGCTGCATTAGGTTAAAGGGGGAACCTGAAGTTCCACCTTTGGAGGTTCCTAACACTGGATTTTCCAAGACTCATCCAATACCTGTTCAGAAAAAAACCTTCCAGAAACCTCCACCTGTTGCTCCCAACTCTCACAAAACTGTTTTCCTTTCTTTCTGTCTGACTCTGATATCTCTAAATGGGCAAAACAATATTTTTGTAAGAATGAAGAGGTAATTTCACCTTGTACCGAGGGCCAAAAGATTTCTTGATGATTTCTTTGAGTGTTTCTCTACACTCTACAAAGGTATTGAACCTTCATTTACCCTGGGAACTGGTAAATATTGGAAATGTTAATTTCATATAATTTATTGTCAGGAGATTGTGAGGATTTAACTGAGGTCTCCAGTTCCTAATATTCCTTAAATAAGTTCATTTCATGGAAGTTTTCATTCTTCATTTCACAATAAAGATTTCAGGAGCATTGCATCCTTTTAAAACTGCAAGAGATTGCAAAGTGGAAAAAATCCTCTTTAAATAAGATTTTAAATATTTTTCGTTTTTAACTGTTGCCCAAAAGAGGCACAAGGAGTCCAGCCCTTGTGGGATTGGTTGTGGAACTTCCCACTCCAGCCCTGCAGGCTGATCTGAGCATTAAATTTTACATCTGTGAACTCTTTCTTCAGCTGCAGGTTTTTTCCCCTGGCAAACCTCTCCCTTTTTCTTCCTCTCACATGAGATCTGGGATTTTCTGGATGTAAGAGGGAGGTGAAAGTTCCTTAACCTGCAGCTGGCAGCAGTTAGGAGGAGAATTTGCAGGAGGATGGAGGGAAACCTGGAACAAACCACACATAGACTTACAGAAACCCCCTCAAATCTGAATTTTGAGAGGGAGCAGCATCCCCCCCCCAAGGATGGAGCATCAAACTCATGTCTAATTTACCACAAAACTTCAGCAGGACTCCTGCTGTACATCAATAAGGGATGGTGTTTGCTTTTTGTCCACCTAGCATGTCCCACTGCTCCAGATCTGAGACTTGCAGGAACCGAGGAATCATTTACCAGTTTCTTTAACCTGCAAATATATTAATGCCTGCCATTTTTATACCCTCATTATCCATTTATTGCGAGGTGAACCACTCTGAGTTCATTAGGATAAGCTGTCTAAACTATTTCTGAGCTTCTGCTGATGCTTTAATGGCTTTTGTTGAGTTCATCCATTATCCTTTGTGCTTTATAAACACGAGTTCCTTCTGTGAAACTCCCTCCTGCTCTCCCTGCCCTGATGTCTGTGTGTGTGTATTTGGCTGATTTGCCAGCTCTGCTTTCAGCTGGCCTAATGGCTAAATCAGACACGGAACAGAGGGGTGGAAGCCACAGTTTTGTTCTTCCATTTAAAGCCAGTTCGATTCGAATAAACATCAAATCTACCTAACTGCATCTGCCTGTCAAGTAGGTGAATGTCTAAAATCCAAAACCTCCACACGTGGGAACTCCTGAGACTCAAAGTCAGCGATTTGGGCAAAACAGCCTTTAAAAAACTCCCTTGCCACGTGCAAAAGAACTGTGGAAAATGCAGGAAAAAAAAAATAAATTGCAAAGCATGAGATGCTATCACACTCTCTAATGCCCTTCAGTGCCCCAGCCCTCCAGCAGGAGCAGATTGCTCACAGAAATGCCATCTCAGCCGAGTGAAAGGAAATCATCGTGCTCTCTTCTCTGAGTTTCTTACCCCAAATGCCAGTGCCCCCAGCCCCTGCTGCCAGTGAATGAAAGCTCTGTCAACAGCCGAGTTAGCACCGCTGCTGATGTGATTTGGGCTGAAGCTGCAGCCCTGGCCCCGAGCAGCAGGACCCAGTTTAATGTCACCACTCCAGCTCAGTCCACTATTACAAGTTTCTCAGTACAGTACCAACCAGGCCCTGCAGAAAGGCAGTGGCAGCAGCAATCTGTCAGCTATTTACTGAGCCTTTCCCTAATTCCCTCCCTCGCTGCTGGCCCCAGCATCTGTCTGTGGAATATGGAGCTGGGCTCTGCTGTAACCACTTCCAGGGCTTCCCTCCTTTTCTATCCTCTAGAAAGAGATTTGCTCAGCTCCCAGGCTTCCTCTGCATGCTGAGCACCCCCTGATCTCTAAAAGAAATATTGAGATCAAGCTGTGGGAAAAAAAAAAAAAAAACCAACACTAAACTGTGTTTATTTCTGTTTCTGTCTACAAAAAAGCCGATTTTCTGAGCTTGGATGTGCAATCTGGCTCACCTGAGCACCTCATTGCTTACACCTTCTATGGCAGGATCAGGAAGCACATCCTCAAAATGGACATTTCATGGTGATTCAATTGAAGTTAGGAGCTGAAAGTGTTGTTTTAATGTGGAATATGCAGAGTCCTAAATAACCAAAAAGGAGATAGGGCTGATCTGAGTAAACATGATTTTTCAGCCCTTACCTGAGACAGCTGTCAAATGGCAAAAGGATCTATTGTCAATATGGCCACTGTTGAGTTAGCTACAATATTCCTCTCTCCCTATAATTTTCCTTTTCACCTGCCAAACCTACCCATTTATATGCTTATATCCTGTTATTATAGAAAATCCGGATGACAAATTGTGTGTCTGCAGCCCTCTTTGTTCCCATTCTCCAGCCCAGTGAACATTCCTGGTGTACATCAGTTTTATGTGAATGTAGGATGTTTGGGGTTTGTGAAAAATGTTGCTCTGCATGATTCATTTTACTGCAGCTAATGCCAGGGAGAAAAAAAAAAAAAATACACACAACACCTCTATTGAAAATAATGGCCTGCTTCTTGGACTTTGCACATATATTTCTTTTGTCTGCTTGTGCTTTTGTTTAAGCCACTATCCAGGTGGAATAATCAGGTCTCTGCGAGCAGGAGCCCATCAGCTCTGGCATGATAGATCATGGTTCCCGAGCATCAGTCACTGTGCCAGCTCAGGGTCTGGTTTCATTCCAGCTTTCCAAAGCTGTGCCCATCCAGGGGCAGCTTTGGGGTGGAGAGGGGGCACAGGGTGGGCTCTGAGGAGGATTCAGGGCAGGTTAATCCAGTTAATTCCAGTTCCTCCCCTCTCAGTGCCAAGGGAGGAGCTGAGCCTGGGCTCCCAGGCAGGAGAAGCTGTAAAAAAGCAGAGATGAAACCTTGGTTCCACTCACGTCAGGCGTAAAACTCTCATTGACTCCAGCGGGGCTGGGATTTTATTCCTGATATGAATTTTCCCTGTCAGACAATTTAAAGATGCTTTTACGAGGAGAGGAATCTCACCATCTAAAATAGCATGTTTGCAATTCTGGAAATGTCTGACATATGTTTTAAGAGTGTGTCATATTTCCTACCAGGAGACTTTATGATCCCATAGCTTTGTTGGGAGATACCTTCACAGGAGCTGTGATAAAGCAGCTGAGATATTCTGTGATGCTGCTGGAGGTCATTTTAAAGTTACAACTTTTTTTTTTTTTTTTTTTTTTTTAACCAAATTCCTATACCTCACTGGGATATTAAAGTAAAAAAAAAAAAAAAAGAGTGTTGTACTTTGGGCCTCTTTCAGTCAGATTTGGTGCTGAGAGAAGCTGTCCTTGGCTTTTTTATTCTCATAGAATTCCAGAATTGTTTGGGTTGGAAAGGGAATTAAAGATTTTGTTCTACCCCTTTACCATGGGCAGGATATTTTCCACTGTCCCAGGCTGCTCCAAGCCCCATCCAGCCTGGCCTTGGACAATTCCAGGGATCCAGGGACAGCCACAACTTCCCTGGGAATCTATGCCAGGACCTCCCCACCCTTCCAGGGAACAATTCCTTCCCAATATCCCAATATCTAAACCTACTTGCATTCACTTTGAAGCCATTTACCATTGTCCTGTCACTACAACACCTGATGATTTTTGTGAATTTCTTTATTTTACTTTATTATTTCAGTAACACACCAAAGACCTGATCCAAAATCCATTCACGGCATTACATGAATTTCCCTTTGCTTTCAGAGGAGCCTGAATCATTGACATGAAGAATAAATGCCTTTTTTTATTTTTGTTTGCAAGTACCACAAATATTCACATGCTTCTACATCTTTGTCTATAATTGAAAAGAACCCACTTTGCTGGGTGGGAAATCAGCTTTGTTTCCTTGCTGAAGTTCCCCTGTTGTATTCCAAGTGTGCAGTTATCAGCAGAATCCCATGCAGGATTTGGTGGGAGCACAGTGCCTATCTCGTGTCACTGCTCTCAGTGAGTTTAGCACAAAATATAACCCTATTAAAATTACAATGCATTTATCACCTCGCTCAGTTCAAAGAACTCACGAGCTGCAAAGAATTTAATTAAAACATGATGATTTAATAGGCAGGCTCCATCTATTGTTTACTCAGGAGGTTGAGATTCTGTTTAAAAATTAGGTCCCAAATTTAATTTAGGTTTCCACCAAGCTTGTGATAGAAATGAGACTCCTGGAGAATGAAGTGAGTGCAGACAGTGAGAGCATTGCACAGAATAGTTTGGAAACTTGAAGATGATGGGGTCTGTATTTCTTTCCTGTGATCATCATGAGTTTAAAAGAAGGCACTGAGGAACAAAGTGCTTTTTTCTAGGATCATGGAATGGTTTGTGTGGGAAGGAACCTGAAATCTCATTTGATTTCACCCCCTGCCACTTTCCACCATCCCAGGTTGCTCCAAGCCCCATCCAACCCATCCCTCTTGCACCCAAGGATCCACAAAGATATTTTCTCACCTGCTCATCATCACCACTGAGGTTTAACCCTGCCCACAACCACATTTTTCTATTTTCATTTATCAGTCATGCAAAGCAGCCAGCACTGGGCTGGCATGGCACAGGGTTTGGGGGCAGCACGTTTCCTTCTCCTCTTTCCAAGGCAAATCTGTCTTGATCCAGATGGATCTTGGTGTGACTCAAGCAAGATCTTGTACAAGACTTCTATAAAGAGGAAAAAAAAAAAAAAAAAGTACAGATCCTGCCACAAAATGTATGATTTAATGTATAGATAAGAAAAGGCACCGTGCCAGATTCTCAGTTTCTGTCACAGTTTTAATGAAAAGTGATTTCAGCATTTGAAAAACCTCAAAAGCTGTCCCAGCCAAATGCCATGTTTCTATATATTCTGAGCTATACATCTGAATTTGAGTAGGATAGTCCTTACATCAATTGATAAAAGACAGCATTTAATAACTCCTTACTATGAAATTAATCCTTATTTATTACAGCCATAGCTATGTAATGAAATATTTCAGGGAAATTTCCTCTCCGTAGCAAAATGATCCATGGGAAAAAGATCTGAATTGAGTTTCTCTGCACAAACCTATCATGTACTCACTGCAATCTCAATTCAGTGGCTCCAGCAATCTGCTTGGAGAGTCAGGCCATGTGTTTCCTCATCAGAGATCCCAGCTTTAGCAGCCATGCCTTGACTCTGAGCAGAAAACCCAAGCTGCAGTGCCTGCATGGCAGCAACCCCAGATTATTCAAATCCCCAGCTCTGCAGGCACCAGTGCCCACCTGGCTTTGGGAAATGGGGGATCCTGCCCCACCTGGCTTTGGGAAATGGGGGATTCTGCCCCACCTGGCTTTGGGAAATGGGGGATTCTGCCCCACCTGGCTTTGGGAAATGGGGGATTCTGCCCCAGCCCTGGGAGCAGGGAGGGTTCTGGTCTGGCACACTCAGGTTCTGTCAGCCCTGGGGGCTCTGCAGAGCTCTTGGCTGCTGGTGTCACACCTCCAGTCTGTGCCCCATCTGGCTGTTGGATCCCAGGAATCTGGAGTTTGGGAGCTTTCTGTGCTTCCTGGCACAGACAACACTGCACTGGACCTGAAACCTTGGAGAAGATTTGTAAATATAAATAAGTTAGAAATCACAGATGTGTGGTGGGTTAGATGTGTGTGTTTTCACTGAGTGATGAGTTTTAAATTTGAGGTTTTTACAGTATAGTGGTAGTTAGGGGACAAGATGGAGAATTTTTGGGTGGTGTCTTTTCTTCTTGTTCATCTTCTTCTCTTCCTTCTCCTTCACGGAATTTAGGTGGTTACCTTTGGATTGGTCAGTCTAAAATCACTCTAAGGGTGATGGGAATCTATTATTGGATTAAAAGTATAAATAGTGTGGGTGTAAAACTTTTATTGGTGTGTTTGGCTTTAAATGGCCTTGAAACAGACTCAGCTTGGAGCCATTTTTGCTATTTCCAGCAAGCAGCTAAAAGTGCTGCTATGCTTTCTGTAATTTTTGATAA
Organism: Acridotheres tristis; assembly: GCA_037013685.1. Taxonomy (NCBI): domain Eukaryota; kingdom Metazoa; phylum Chordata; class Aves; order Passeriformes; family Sturnidae; genus Acridotheres; species Acridotheres tristis. The sequence goes on along the minus strand of CM072899.1, from coordinate 2,241,396 downwards.
GATATAATAAACTTCCATGTCTGAACACGAGCAATTGTCCCAATTGCCTTTCTAATAATCCTGGCTCTGAACAGAAACCGATGAGACTGAGCAATTGGTGCAAAGCTCACTACACTCTTACATCTGGGCATATCTTTGGTGTAAAAGACTCTTTATTTCACGTTCAAAAAGCCCCACTCCCATTTTTTATCCACGAGCTTGGCTGGTGACCCCAAAGCCACCAAGCAGCACCAAATCCTTCCCAGGAACTGACAACACCCACAGGCTCAGATCTAAAATCTCCTGTCACCAGTGGGTTTCTCCCACTGTCTGTAGGGTTTAATTGTGATTTTAGCAGAGCTGGGCCAGGTCCTGCTGCCTCAGCCTTGCTGGGCCCTGCTCTGCTGAGAACTGCAGAGCCATAAATTATTGACGTTGCCTTCATATAGCAACTTATTGACTACAGCATTGTAAAGTACCCTATTAATGTTTTAAGCATTTCGCTTTATTTTAATACAAGTAAATTATTTAGGAAATGTTAAAATGCTTTATGCTTTGACTAATGAGAGCGAAAAGTGTACACAGCATCTTATTTTAATTGGATGTTTACCCTATCCTGTAGAAATCAGGCATTTATTATTTCATCCTTAATTAACTGTGCGTGCAATCCCTGATGGATACACGTTCAGTTTTTTCTTCCCACATGATCGAGAAATTAAGAGGCATAAACGTGCAGATTATTTTTATTGGGGAAATATGAAATAATTCTGGTTTTTGATTTCCTGTAAAGGACCAGTTACTCCACACAGGGATGTGTTGGTTGCCTAAATTAATGCAGTGCAGTACATAAAATTTGGATAATGTAAATTGATTTGAGAGGTGCAAAGCCCAGCCAGCCCGAAATGAGGGATGCCTTTGAGCCTCTCTTTTATCTTTGTTAGCACAGCAATAGTCTGCAAGATCATTTCTGTTATGTCATAGTGCATTAGAGTCACTTCTAGGAATATTGCAGAGTTGTGTGTGGACTTAGGAATGTTTGTGGTATTTCTAAATTCTCCTGATGGCCTTTTGGATGAGGATGTGGAGCATCCACTCTTGTTCTAAACTATGTCCTGGCATGACAAACAGGACATACAGAGATGGGATGAAGGACCTAGCAGTAAACTCAATTTTGTTTTATCCCCCACCTCACCACTGGAGTTTTTCTTTAGAGAAATCAGACTTAAATTTGTGGAAAAAAAAAAAAAAAAGCAGAATTACTATAAAAATTACCCACCACCCTATTCTGAGGATGAGGCAGCCCCTGGCTTGAGGCAAAACTCACTTTTAGCTCGATTTTGTCTTTATTTCTCTTCCTTTATTTTTGGTCATAGCTCTGAAAAGTCCTGATTAACAGAGATTTAAGCTGCTGCCTGATCCTGAGCCAACTTGGGAGTGAGGAGCAGCTGAGTCTGGGAGTGTCTGAGGCCAGGCCTTTGACAGACAAGCCCTGTAATGTGCTGTAATGTTGTACCAGAGCAAAGGAGCCCTGGCTGATGACTCCAGGAAAAAGCAGAGCTCTAAAAGAGCAGGCAGCAGATTCCTCCTTATGTATATTTGATCAGCCAGCTGTTGTGGCTGAGCTTTCTTACAATGGCCACGTTTTCTTCTGAAATAAAGCACTTCAGCCTTCACTTGGAGCAGGGCAGATCAGCAGGAGCACGTTCCCAGCCGAGGAGGAGGCAAAGGAAGAAAGGAAAAGAAATGTGCAGAGGTGATGGGAAGGTGTGAGTGGGGCAGAACTGCTGAGGAAGCATCCATAGATTGGGAGGATGAGGATGGCAGAAAACTTCCACAGCAAAGCAGAGATGGTTCCTGTCATGAGGATGGAGTTGCTGTGGATTTGTGTTTGAATTTTAATGGATTTCCAGGCTGGTTTGGGCTGAAAGGGACTTAAAGCTCATCCCATCCCACCCCTGCCATGGCAGGGACACCTCCCACTGTCCCAAATCCCAATGTCCAGCCTGGCCTTGGGCACTGCCAGGGATCCAGGGGCAGCCACAGCTGCTCTGGGCACCCTGTGCCAGCCCTGCCCACCCTCCCAGGGAGGAATTTCTTCCCAATATTCCATCTAAATCCACCCTCTGTCAATTTGAACCCCTTGTCCCTTGTCCCATCACTCCAGTTCTTGATGAAGACTCTTCTCCAGCTTCCCTCCTCACCCTCCCAGGGAACAATTCCTTCCCCATATCCCATCTAAACCTACTCTTTTCCAGTGGAAGCCATTCCCTGTGTCCTGTCCCTCCATCCCTTGTCCCCAGTCCCTCCCCAGCTCTCTTGGAGCCCCTTTGGGGTCTCTGAGCTCTCCCTGGATCCCTCTCCTGTCCAGGTGAGCACCCCCAGCTCTCCCAGCCTGGCTGCAGAGCAGAGGGGCTCCTGTCTGAACACCAAAACCAGCAGGGATGAAGCAAAGTGCTCAGATTTTCCAGCCATTGAGCACCACCCCATCAGATCACTCCTGATCCTGATCCTGGCCCTGATCAGATGAACTGGAGGTCAAGGCAGTAACAGGAATTCCACAATGGTGGGCAACAAGAAATTAAAACAAATAAGTTTTTTCCCAGCCAGCAATATCACAGCAATCTTCTCACCATCTTTTTGCAAAGTTGTCACACAGTCTGCATCAAACAATTGTAAGAGTGCAAACAAACCCCATCACTGATGAGCTAATTCCCCTCCAGGCTCCTGATCTTCTGATTTGCCTTTGAGGTGCAAAAACTGAGGCTTGGGAGTGATCACTGATGCACCTTTTGCTTGTGTGCACATTGTAAATGCACCACTTCTTGTCTGCAACCAATTCTGTCCCCGTGGTAGCTGAGTTTTAGAAGTTTCCCAGGTATTTCCAAATATTCTACTTTTTCTTTTCTGTGGAAAAACACATTTCTTCTTATGAGTAGTTATGAAATATGCTATTAGCCCAGATAGCATTGTTGGCAATACGGCCTCCTGCTGAGCTTTCAGCAAGAGTTTGATAGGAAGAAATGCATCCCTGTGATAAAGACTAAAATAAAAAGCTACATGGAGCCCTTAGCTCAGAAAGAGACCACGGATATTTCAGTGCTAGCGACCTGTTTATTCCAGAGATAAAGCTGGAAAAATCCTGCACTAAACGCTGGTGCTGTGGGATAAACCTGGCTGCTCATCCCATGCCTTTCAGCAGGAGAAAAGTGTGATTTTGTGAGGCTGTCTTAGAAAGGGTTGAAGTAAGAATGTTTTTAATTAAATACTAAACTGAAAGAGGGGAGATTTAGGTTGGGTGTTAGGAAGGAATTGTTTCCTGTGAGGGTGGGAAGGGGCTGGGATGGAATTCCCAGAGGCTGCCTCTGGATCCTTGGCAGTGCCCAAGGCCAGGTTTGGAGCACCTTGGGGTGGTAGAAGGTGTCCCTGCCCGTGGCAGAGGATGATCTTTAGGATCCAACCCACACCAGTCTGAGATTCTGTAGCATTTCTGCTTATTTCTTTTGCATTTCAGGACTTGTGATCCCTCTCGTGCCTCTGGATTCATTGCTTCCCTGCCTCTGCACATGCCATGGGTAAATTAGCCTGAAAATGCATTAATTGTGCATGAACCCTTCCTGTGACCCTCTCTCATCCCACTGCTCTCCTGTTGTGCAAGAGGCAGGGAGACATCCAGCTTTCAGTATCGTTCCTAACTCATTTTTACATCCTTGTAAAGCTGCTGCAGGATAAAGAATCACAGCTCTGTTCTGCTGTATTAGCCCTTTGCAGGCAGCTCCTCCAAGCAGCATTCCAGGCTATAGATATCATGGAAAAGGTGCCAAGAGGAAAATTGTTCCCTCTTTACACAGAGAAATAAAAGTCATGCTCGGCTAGGATGAGCTCATCTCTCCCGCTCTGTTTTCTTGGGGGTTTTTCCCCCAAAAAAATGTAGGTTTATCGTTTGAACTCTGTTCCAGACCTGAGCTCCTTTCCTCCTAATCCACAAAATAACATCCAGGAGTTCTGCGTGGCCAAAACTTTTCCTGATCTCACCCAGGCAACTTCTCGAGGAGCTTTCCTGTTTGTTTTCAGAAATACTGAAAAATGGAGACATAAAGAAAAGAACATATTAGCTATTTTTATCACTTAAGCCATTTCAGTCCAAACTGACTTTTTGGAGATGAAAAGCCAGCAATCGAGATACAGATGGATAAGGAAGAAAAACTATCCCCCAGCAATTCTTTATGTATTGAGATGTCAACAGGCTTATCATCCCTGCTGGGGATGAAGTGCCCTGAAAGAAGAAGGGAAAAGGGTTCCTCCAAAGAGTCACGGAATTATGGCTGAGATACTTCATCAAGATCACTGCACCTGCAGCAAATGCAGGTAGAGGGGTCTCAAAAAGCCATTTATTTCATATCCCAGAGATTGGATTAACCACACCATCCCTGTCCTTAGAAATTTCCAGTGGTAGAGATACCACAGCTTGAGAATGGAAATATTGTATTGCTTAATGGGTATCCCTGTTAAAATATCTTTTATTTTCTTTTCCTTGTGTTCGTTCTTCATCTTTCTCCCAGATATTTCTGTGGCAGAGTGAGGAAGAAATTATCTTTGAAGTCTGCCAGTGCCTTAAGTCTGTTCTTCCTTATTTACACCACAGCAAGACCAGGTTTCTACTTAGAAATGTCATTTGAGATTGATAAAATTGGTAAAATCCTCCATTGTGGACTGCATTTTTTCCTGTTTTCTTATAGGTGCTTTTATACATAAACCAAAAAAAAAAAAAAGAAAAAAAGAAAAAAAGAAGAAGGGGACATGCACATATATTTATAGCAACATATATACACAAAGGTTTAATTATTTATAATGGTGAAGACACCCAATTCTGTTCATTATAATGTCATTTTCAGGAGCTATTTTTTACATCAGCCATATGGAGCTGTGAGGGATGGCTGAGCTGGCTGCGTTGTTCACAGTTTACCATGGAAGGGCTGCAGATTCTGTATTTTACAGGAAAAAAAAAATCCCTCTGGGGGAGGCAGGGCAGAGCTGCTGGCTGGTGCCCTCCTGGATGGATGGCCCTTGGGGCAGGACACAGAGGGGAGGAAAATCCATGGACGAAACATTGGGAAAAAGCCCAGGGAAGAGCTCTGGGTGTGCTGGCAGGAGGGAGGAGGTTGGTGCAGATGTGACAGAAGGAGGTTGGGCTTTCCAGGGCCTGGGATGGATTCTGGGGGCTGGTTGGAGCCAGAAGCTGTGAAACTGCAGGATGGCAAGGAAGGGATGCAGGGATGAAGGGATGCAGGATGCAGGGATGAAGGGATGAAGGGATGAAGGGATGAAGGGATGCAGGGATGAAGGGATGAAGGGATGCAGGGATGAAGGGATGAAGGGATGAAGGGATGCAGGGATGAAGGGATGAAGGGATGAAGGGATGAAGGGATGAAGGGATGGAGGGATGAAGGGATGAAGGGATGCAGGGATGAAGGGATGAAGGGATGAAGGGATGGAGGGATGAAGGGATGAAGGGATGCAGGGATGCAGGGATGAAGGGATGCAGGGATGCAGGGATGAAGGGATGCAGGGATGAAGGGATGCAGGGATGCAGGGATACAGGGATGCAGGGATGAAGGGATGCAGGGATGAAGGGATGCAGGGATGAAGGGATGGAGGGATGAAGGGATGAAGGGATGAAGGGATGCAGGGATGAAGGGATGCAGGGATGAAGGGATGCAGGGATGCAGGGATGAAGGGATGCAGGGATGAAGGGATGGAGGGATGAAGGGATGAAGGGATGCAGGGATGCAGGGATGCAGGGATGCAGGGATGAAGGGATGCAGGGATGCAGGGATGAAGGGATGAAGGGATGCAGGGATGAAGGGATGAAGGGATGCAGGGATACAGGGATGAAGGGATGAAGGGATGCAGGGATGCAGGGATGCAGGGATGCAGGGATGAAGGGATGCAGGGATGCAGGGATGAAGGGATGAAGGGATGCAGGGATGCAGGGATGAAGGGATGCAGGGATGCAGGGATGAAGGGATGCAGGGATGCAGGGATGCAGGGATGAAGGGATGAAGGGATGCAGGGATGCAGGGATGCAGGGATGCAGGGATGAAGGGATGCAGGGATGCAGGGATGCAGGGATGCAGGGATGCAGTCTCAAGGTGTGCCAAGGGAGATATAGGTTGCATATTAGGAAGGAGTTTTTCACAGAAAGAATAATAAAGTATTGGAATGCTTTGCCTGGGGAGGAGGTGGAGTCACCATCCCTGGCTGTGTTTAAAAAAAGCCTGGATGTGGCACTCAGTGCCATGGTCTAGTTGAGGTGTCAGGGCATGGGTTGGACTCGATGATCTTGGAGGTCTGTTCCAACCTGTGATTTTGTGATTGTGTGAATCAGCAGGACTTCCCTCTTCCCCCAGCTCAAGAATTCCTCGCTGCTCTCTGGAAAATAACTGGTTTTCCGTGCCCCTCAGCACCCTGAGCATTTATCAGGAGTCTCTCAGCTGTTCCCCCCTGGAGCACCTGATAAATGCCACCAGTGTCCCCTCCCTGTGTCCCCCACAAATCACGGTGACACGAGCAAGGCTCTGCTCACCCTGGGGCTCAGCAGCTCGGGGTGAGGGATTTGGGTGATCACATGCAAGGAAAACCCTAATCCAGCATCTCCCAAATTACCAGGGGTGATGGATGGGCGTTTGTGAGGGCTGGGAGGGAAATGCTGCCTGTTGTGTCCTCTGAGCTCTTTGCTGCTCTCCTTCCTGACATGGCCAGTGCCAAAAAGAACACAAAAGGGACAATCCTTTGGCTTTGAAAAATGGAACAGCATTTTTCAGGAATTTCATTTCAAGGAATGCTCTCAGGCAGTGTTTATGGTGTGGGATTTGCAGTATCTCCTTTCCCTCTCAGCTGCACTGCCCAGGAACGTATCAAGACCTCTGTTCATTTGTTGTGATGAAAAAGGGACTTTTTGTCTTTGTCTTTCTTTTCAAACACAGCATTTCACATAAATCTAAAGATTCTGTAACTGTATGATTGATTAACATTTCATGGTTAAATCACAGAATCAACAGAATAACCTGAGTTGGGAGGGACCCACAAGGATCAGAGTCCCTGCACAGACACCCCAAATCCCACCCTGGCCATCCCTGGGAGGGTTTTCCAAACTCTCCTGGAGCTCTGGCAGCCTTGGGGATGTTCCCATTCCCTGGGGAGCCTGGGCAGTGCCCAGCACCCTCTGGGGGAAAAACCTTTCCCAAAAATCCAACCTAACCCTGCCCTGGTGCAGCTCCAGCCATTCCCTGGGTGCTGTCCCTGTCCCCGAGCAGAGATCAGTGTTGGTCCCTCCCGTCCCCATCACGAGAAGCTGTAACAGTGAATGTCCCCTCCAGTCTCCTTTTCTGGACAGACCAAGGGCCCTCAGACCACACCATGGAGCTTTTTCCACCTCCCAAGGTTTTCCCAGGAGCAAAGGTCACTCCCCAGCCTGCCCACCCTGCCCAATCCTTCTGTTTTAATGTGAAAAAGGTGGTTCTGGCTGACCAGGCGAGATGGGACAAATCCCAGCAGGACCCTTACAAACCCCAAGACCTCAGTTCCAGGGTGCAGGTCCCTCCTTCCCAATTTCCTTGCCCTTGGCTCTTGGGGGGTTGCCCCATGGCTGGAGCTGGTGCCCAGGGTGGGATAAACCAGGGCCAAGCCGTGCCTGGGGCTGCCACACCACACCTTCCCCTCAAAGCAGCCTTTGGGAACCTAAAAAACTGATTTTAACGCTGTCTGTGCATCCTCTTTGAAGGAGAAAACGCCTCAGAGCATGTTTTACACAGCGAGCAGAGCCGAGCACAGACACAGCTCCAGACGAAGGAAATGAGTGCTTTGTTTATGACAGATTTCTGTTTTTATTCCCAAGGTTCAGAAGTAAATTACTACAAAAACGCAGACAGAACCTGCAATGCTTGGCTCGGCATTATTCATCCAGCAATCTGGGAGCTGCAGATCAGTGTGTGAGAGACAGCAGCTAAAAAATATGGGGCTGCTCCAGCCTCTTCTGCACTGGTGTAAATCAAGAGTAACTCTCAGCAAAACCAATGGAGCGTAAAATTGGTGTAAGTGAGAATCAGTACTATCTCCTGTACCTATACGTCAGGGAAACTATTTGTTTAAAGTGTTTATAGACCCTGCTAGCATAAATAGCTTATTTTCTTACACATTAAAAAGATCAAAGGTAGCCAGAGTAATTTTCTAGCCCGAGTAAAACAAACATGTATATTTATTGCTGCATAACTTGCAGGAATCACACTCGTGTTGAGTCTGAAGCCAAAAATAGTGATTGATTTTTTTTATTTTTTTTTCCCTGGGTTTAATAAAAGGCATCGCAGCGCTCTATGAAAACATGCATTCATTTGATTTGATTGGCACCTTCAATTTTGGATGTATATCCCGACTAATGGAATGAATATTGCAATGCACGAATCAATTACATTTGTTCACTTGTCAGGTTTGCAGAGTGAGAACTGTTTAAATTATATATCACCCAGCTGTCTATACATTAGGTTTTCTTTACAGACAATACTATCATCAATACATTTGTTTTAATGAGGAGCTTATCAGCATCCCCAGCTCATCTCTCATCCTCTGCTATTTAGGGAAGCAATGGAGTTCTAGCCTCAAAATAAAACATTCCTCACTTCAACACCAGCGGAGTAGAGCTGATGAAGAAAGATTTGCTGCTGTAATTAACATCACTTATCATTATTGAAATCACTGGTTTACAGCCCTTACTATTTATAATATTTTCACAGAGTATTTCACCCTGGATTTTAGGCAATATTCTCAAAATACTCAAGCCTTAGTGCTGGGTAATCTCTAAAATTATTTCAGTATGGACTAAAAGCACCCAAGCAAATGTTTTGAGAGTGTAATTCAGCAAAGGAATGGCCCTTTGAAGGAACAATACTGCAAACCTCTATTTGCTATAATTTTCCCCTTTCTTGACCCTTCCTATAATTTAGTAATCTGATATTTATTAAGTTTTTAGAAATAATTATCTGGGAAAGCAAGAATTGGCTGCAAAACTCATTAGACAAGCAAAGAATCCATGTTTCCTTATAAAAGGGGAAGGGATACATCAAGTGGGATTTTGTAGGAGCAGTACTCAATAGTTTTATTAATTATCTAAATGGTTGAATATAAAACTTCCAAATATTTGAATCTGGAAGAACTGGGAGCACTTGGAAGGATAAAAATTGAATTTCAGATTACCTTGATTTCATTTCCTTTTCTTTTTTTTTTTTTTTTTTTTTTGATTGCAGTAATCGTTTGTATTATGCAAATATTGAACATGGCCAAAACATTACAAATCAGCCCAATAAGTTTTTTCTAGAAACTGGGTAAGTTCTCAGTTTTGTAATTAGAGTAACTTCAGATTTGCAGAGTATTTAAAGAACTGAATTTGGTAGAAAAATGGTGAATTTTTGTTTGCTTGACCAGTAAATCTGGAAAGAGTTTAAAAAATCTGCTGGAAGTTGGAACTAGATTGTCTTTAAGGTCCCTTCCACCTTTATCACATAGCACTTATAATTTACAGATCACAGGGCACTTATTGCTCCTAAAAGATCAGGAAACAAGAAAGGAAATTAATATTCTCTTAGTGCTCAGGCTGGAGCTGTGTGCACTTTTTCAGTCCCTGTCACCATCCCTCTGTCCCTGTCATTAAACCCATCCTCACCAATCATTTGAGGTTCAACAGTGGGGCTGGAATGGGATAATTCCTAGAGACAGATAACAGAAAATTCCTACTTATAGATTGATAAGAGATAATTCCTGGAGTTTTAACTTTCCTGCTTCTGGCTGCTCACCAGGCTCTAATTCCCAGCAGAAAGGAGGGATATTCCCATGGGAGCATGGAATATCTCCATGGAATATCTCCATGGAATAACTCCATGGAATAACTCTATGGAATAACTCCATGGAATATCTCCATGGAGTATCTCCATGGAATAACTCTATGGAATATCTCCATGGAATAACTCCATGGAATATCTCTATGGAATAACTCCATGGAATAACTCCATGGAATAACTCCATGGAATAACTCCATGGAATATCTCTATGGAATATCTCCATGGAATATCTCCATGGAATATCTCCATGGAATGTCTCCATGGAATATCTCCATGGAATATCTCCATGGAATATCTCCATGGAATAACTCTATGGAATATCTCCATGGAATATCTCCATGGAATATCTCCATGGAATAACTCTATGGAATATCTCTATGGAATATCTCCATGGAATAACTCCATGGAATATCTCCATGGAATATCTCCATGGAAAATCTCCATGGAATATCTCCATGCAAAATCTCCATGGAATATCTCCATGGAATATCTCCATGGAAAATCTCCATGGAATAACTCCATGGAATAACTCCATGGAATATCTCCATGGAATATCTCCATGGAATGTCTCCATGGAATATCTCCATGGAAAATCTCCATGGAATAACTCTATGGAATATCTCCATGGAATATCTCCATGGAATATCTCCATGGAATAACTCTATGGAATATCTCCATGGAATAACTCCATGGAATAACTCATCATATGACGGAGCATTCTCCTGGCAGCTGGAGACCCTGGCAGTGCATTTTCCCAGGTTTTATTCTGGTTTCTACCCCGGAGAGGACAGGACATGGGGGAGATCATCCACTGGGCAATCCCTGTGCTCTGAGCTGGGCCCAGAGCCGTTTTCCCAGCTGGAGAAGGGCTGCACGGTGAGCTCAGGGATGCTCACAGGGAAGGGCACAGGATGGGGACCGAGCTCTGCCTCCCTGGCACTGCTGGGGTCATTCAGCCCCTCCTGAGCTCAGCATCAAATGTGCCCTGGTGTCTCCATCCCCTGAGCATCAGCGATTTCCAGAGAGCTCAGGGCAGGGGTGTCCGTGCTGCTGTGCACCAGGCACTCGTTTTAACTCTGCTGGAAGTCTGAGGAAACGTTCTTTTGTGAGGCACGGGCTGGTGTCTGAACTCAGCCTGCTCCGTGGCCGGGAATGTTAATTCACACACGAGAGGGACTTGTGTGACTGATTCAAAGCCTTTCCTAAACCTGCAGGTGCCCAAGAGAACTGAAGTGATGTTTGTGGAGGAGAAAATATGCAGGAATTATGCTGGAAATGCCTTTTTTTTTGTAACACTGACGCTTTCTCACACTGGGAACTCACAAATGGAAGAGGAACATTCATCTGTCTTGAGGTTGAGGGGATTTTTTCACTCTTGTGATGTTCTTGACAGTATTCTCAGGGTACTAATTTGTTACTTTTAATGATAATTCTCTGTCCACGTGAGAACAGGCACAGATCACACCCAGACACACGCATACACTGCACTCGCCTGCATCAAATATTTATGCATCATTATTGGCATTAGGGATATCTGAAACCCAAATTTGTAGGAGGCAATTTTGTAGAAAATGAAATTATGGAATATTTATTCACCCAGTAAGCTGCCCTGAGCCTGTGTCTCCTGCAGAATTAGGGAGTTATTTATTTATGAGCTGCTCTCCTGCTCTCTCCCTCAAAGAGAGCCCAGGTTGAACAGGATGTTTGTTTACAAATTGGCCAGAGAGAGCATTGTTCTCGGCTTGATTTGCAACGACTAATGAGCAACATAATTTTTGATCATAGCTTTTCCAGCCTGCCACGCTGACAGGCACGTCCTGCCTGTGCTCCACTCCTCGTGGCACAACACAGGCAGGCTGGGGATGCTAACAAGGGAACAAAAAGCAGTGGGAGAATGATCAATGTGCCCGCAGAGAAAAGGACTTTTCCAGAGAGAGAGAGAGAGAGCAATGGGAACGTTTTTCATGCCAGGCTTTTCAAGGATGTGTTTTTAGCGTGTGTGCAGCAAATGTGGATCCTCGGGTCGGGCTGAGGAAGGAAATCAGTTTGTCTGTGCTAATGAATCAGAGCCTGGCAGTCACCAGGGGTAAATAGAGCATGAGATCTCAGCATGGGGAGTTCTGCAGGACGGCTCTGGAGACACCCCTGCCTCCCCAGCGGGCAAGGCTGGAAGCAAATTGACGTTGACAAAGCTTTTAAGATTCCTCTCCCCGTGGCCTGGTAGCTCGACACGACAGATGCTCATTGGTTCTGCCACCTTTCTGCACACAGAGCCTGGCCATGACCCCTCCTCCTGCATCCCAGGGGATCCCAGGAGCATCCCTGCCCAAGGCTGGCACTGATTTCACAGCATTCCCAACCCCAGCCGCCTCAAGGAGCTTTGCAACCTCCCCGGAATTTGGAAAGGGCAAAACCGACTTCAGCCCCCAAGCCCAAAAATGGAGTTTTGAAGGTGAAGAATGGTCAGGGCAGAACAAGGGTCCTCAGCAGGCCCCAGTGCCATCCTTGCCCCCTGCCTGTGTGAGTGTCCCCCGTGTCCCCTGCCTGGCTGTGCAGGCTCAGAGATCCCCTCATGTGACCCCCAAAGCATTTTTATCCCCTAATAACAACATCCAGATATATACACATCATTTTTCCACGATAAACCCGTGTTTGAGTGATCCTTAAGGTGGTTTCTCTAACACCCAGATAACAAAGCCCTTCCAAACGAGCTGTTTTGGCTTGAAAGTGCTTTTTATCCACTTTTTCCTAGTAACAAAGAGCCTCTTTAAAGTGGAGATGACTCTGATAGCACCGGAGATATTAACACATGTTGTTGCCACAACCCCTTTAACACTTCCAGGAATTTAATTTTAATTAATTACTTTGTAGTGAGAAGAGAGAAAGTGAGAAACAGATCACCTGCTTTTCTGGGGAAGAAAAGCAAAGTTCGAGACTTCTCGAAAGACTTAGTGAAAGGGAAAACAAGACTGCTACATTTTCTGCTGCTGATTTAAAGGCTGGGAGATGCTTTGCATCACATTATCAGCTCGTTTTTGCATTTTAATCTCCCTGAATCCCAGCGGCATGTGCCAAGTGCTACCAGGAACGTGCTCCTCTGCTGCCACTTCTCTGACCATGGATTACAGGAAAGGCTCCCCGTTATGGCAGCAAAGCAGGAATATGGAATAACGGCACGGGATTTAGCCAGGAACCCTCATAAGACAAAATTAAAGGTGCACCAGCTAAAAAAATGGAGTTTAGAGGGACTGGGTGTCCTGGTTTTGGAAGTGCTTGGGCAGCTTTAATGGAGGAGGATTGTAATGGTTTTTGACACGTGTTAATGGTGTGTGTCACGTTCTTCATCTTTTCATGAGGACATGGCTAATTTCTGATGGCATGTGTCACATTGCATATGTTGGTGAAATATAGGTCACAAGCTAAAAATATGCACAATACTAACAAAATCTCCGTGATAACAATTGCATTTATGTCCCTTATCGCAGCAGCCACGACTGATCACAAATCTGGCTCTGGGAAAATGTCTTTTCAAGCCGTGTCTCAGAAGGTGGTGGTGAAAAGGGGAGGCTTTGGCAGAGCTGCTGCTGAGGAGAAGGAGGGATTCTGTCTCTCTGGAGACACTCCTAGAGATGGTGCCTCCTCCCGTGGAGGAAAGCTGGGAAATGCTGATCTGTTCCTGTGGCAGCCACTGATGGATGTGGTTTGGCAAAGGCTGGGAACAGCTCCTGGGGGAAGGGTGATGGGAGAGCCCTGTTTGAGGCTATCCCTGGGAAAGGCTGCTGGGCATTGCCCTGCCCTCCTGCCAGGGCTCACTGACAGCATTCCCTGCTCTCCAGGGAGGAGCACCAGGGAGAAGGACCCACTCTGCAGGTCCTACAGCTCTGTGACACAGAGCCAGAGCTGCTGCACAGGCAGCAGGTTGTAGGACACATATTGAGAAAGTAAGAAAATTACAGCCTGGAAAATATTCCAGGCTGGAGCTTCTCAGCTCTGTTCCCAGCCCATGAGCTGCTCCAGCTCAAGGCCAGGGAGAATTTCTCCCAGGGTGATAATTTGGTCAAAATAAAAAGGAATTAATAACAAGATAGAAGCCCTGTTGTGGTGTGTGCCCAGGCCCTGGCAATGGGGTGTCTTCTCTCTGAACCAATCACCTTTTCTCTGCTCTGGGAGTTGCAGTCCTGCTATAAAACCAAGTGTGTTTCTGAATAAACTTGGCTCTTTCTTCTGTCATGACCGACGACCATGGAGCTGTGCATCTTATTTCTGCTGCACTTAAAGGGTTAAAACCCCTTCCCACAGCTACAGCAGGTGACTGTCCCTGGCCTTGTTGTCCCCTTACCAATTAATTTTTGCTCTCCTGGCAGTGGCCAAGTACCTTCAAGTGAGTCTTACAGTGCCCAGTCCAACATTCCAGTTTCAACATTCCGGTTTCATGCTTTGCCTCAACAGCCCAGTCTGACAGCACATCTTGATCTTAAGGCTTTTTCCTTTGAAAAAACAAAATGACAGAAGCAATAAATGAATCTTAAATAGTCATCAGACTGAAGTAAATTAAGTTATGGGCAGGATGATGGCCACATATCTTTTAATAACTCAATATCTTATATTCTCCTTAGAGAAAGCTCATGTTTAATTTTCTTTTGCCAGCTAGAAAACAAGATTGTGATGCTTTTCCAGCATTTGAATGCTACTCTGGTCTTCCACAACTGCTTTTATTGTAATCAAATAAAACTTCTCCAGTAGCTGCCAGGTCAAGCTGTGGGACTGGTGTGAGCTGAGTGATGCTGTCAGTGTGTGTGGGATGGAAATGGGAGCACAGCTTGTTTTTCTTGGCTAAGGAGAATTAGATATCCTAATGGACTCACGAGTGTTACCGAGAAATGAATATGAAAAATAGATAAAGTCAGCTCTAAGAGCCAGGTGATTGAGATCTAGAGCTGGAGAGAGACAGAATATATGTGCATGTCCAGCACAGCCAAGCCTCGAGTGAAGGAAATATGAGAAGAGATTGGATGCAAAACCATTTCATCCCAGTCAGAGCCCATCTAATCCCACTTTAATTTGATGGTCAACAATTGGAAATGAAATGGGGGGCCTTGCAAACAGCTGAGCTTTCAAAGGGCTTCTACAATTTCACCTTGATTCCATCAGAAATGAGGCATCAGGGAAGAAAAGAAAGTTCATCTCAGCCAAGACACTTCCTGAACTTGGTTATTTTACTCCAAAAGAATTTTTAAATTATAAATCCCTTAAATTACATCCTTCCTCATGTCTGACCTGCTTCTGCCTGTGCCTGCACCACCTCAGCTCTGGCCAACACCTCCTGGTTTGCTCCTGCTGATCATTTCTCTGGGTATTCCAGGGATTAGGCTTTGCTTTCCCACCCACCAGAGATGCTCCAGCATTCCCTCCCTGCTCCCTCCCCCTCTGCCCATTTTTCCACGGGTGTTTCCCAGCCTTTGAGAGGAGAATTTGCTGGACAGGGTTTGCTGCACCAAAGGAATTAGAATCTGCAACATTTGCATGAAATGGACTCCATAATCCTACCTAAAATGAAGATGTCACTAAGAGCAGCCCATGAGGATGCTGAGCCACAGGAAGCATGAAAATAGATAATTCCAAATCCAGCCAAGCTTGAAGGAGGGGTGTTCTCCACCTTCCATGAAGATCAGAAAAAAGAGCTGTAAAACCTCCTCTCCTGAACAAACAACCCTCACTTCACTCTGTCCTAGCTTAGTTTTACACCACTTATGAGAGAACATTTTGTTCAGCCTGGGAGACAACAATTATTAACCAGCTAATAAAAAAAATATCTGCACTATGGACAAACAAAAAGTGTCCTCTTCAGTCCTATTTCTACAGGAATAATGTCCCAGTGGCACCTATGGGAAGAAAAACAATAAATCACTGCTGAGAAATCGTCACATCTTCTAAATTAATTCACTGATACCATGGAATTCTATTTTAGCTGAAGATATTGACAACTTTTCTCCTTAAAGGCCAGATGATTTCAGGAGGAAAATACTGAAGACACTGAGTTTAAATTTTATTGGCTTTTGTAAGGTTTGGATGAGTGACATGAAGGATGTTTTGTTTTTACTACATAAAGTTATCCATGATCAAGACAAAGATCAAGAATTCAGGAGTTTGTTTCCCATTCCTCTGCGATATTTTGGGCATGATTGATGCACATTTTGCATCAATCCCACAAATCATACTTTGCCTGTAAAGCAGAAGGAAGGAAAGGAGATTGCTGTGTGGATGTTGCTGTGGGGTTCATTCGTGTAAGAAGCTGCTAGAACCTGGATGGGGTCATTGGGGTGATAAAAGAGGGGCACAGGATCATGGCAGGGAGGTGTCAAACCCAGGCAGGAAAAAGCAGGGGCTGGGTTATCCCTGCCTGGTGTCCCTTTGTCACACACCTGGGACATCACTGCTGTCCTGCCTCGTTCCTTCTTCACCTGTGATGAGGCTGAAGGACACTCCAGGCCAGCCCTCCTCATCTTCTGGAACCATGGTGCAGGTTTTATGTCAGATAAGCTCTGCCTTTTGTCAATAATGTAGAAACAGAGAGCATTGCCCTAAGGGGGGAAAAAAATCCAACCCCACAACAACAAATAAGAAATAATGTGATGCAGACTATAAAAAGCCTGGAAAACCTGAGGTTTTATTTTACTATGGAGCCATCAACACAAACAAAAGAAACAAATTATTTGTAAAGTTCAGATATTGAGCTCAGGAAGAAAATCAAAACTGCTTTCCCTGCTGTTCTTCTCAATATTCACTTCATGTTTGATTTGGAAGTTAGATCCATCCCCACTCTAAGACGTGCTCCACTTTTATCTCAAGTATTGCTATTTCCAAAGGAACAAAGACCATTTCTCATCGGCGTCTTCCGGCTGGACTTCCTAATGCATTTGATTTCCAGCTATTAACCTGGGAGCTCTGTATTCACAATCACTTTGTGGTTTCCCAGACCCTACAGCTTTAGAGCAGTGTATGGACATTCTTCTCAAGATGATGGCTTTGTTTTGTACTCAGCAGTGTTTGCCAATATCCTCTTGGCTCGTGGCTGGAGCCCTCCAGGAGATCGGTGTGTCAAACTCCTTCTCGTTCTGCTTGCATCTCTGTTTGTGCTCAGTGGACCCCTCAAAATGCTGAGCTTGGGTTATTTTAAAGCAGAAATGCCACTCTGTTGTCCTCACATCAACAGAGATGTTCACAAGGAGTTATTAAAACATGCTGGTGAGTATAAAATCATAAAATCATTAAGGTGGGAAAAGAGCTGTAGGATCACTGAGTTCAAACCTTAACCCCTAGAATTTCAAATAAATGCCAGAATTCACTCAAATCCTTCTAAAAACTGATTCAGAAGTAAAACCTCTCCTTGAAGATTCTCCTGCCATGTGTAGAAACTGCTGGAATTTGTGGTGTCATGGTGAGGTGGGAGTGGGGTCAGAGCCCAACCAAACACCCTCAGGAAGGAAAACTGGGATGTAAGAAGAGCTGGATTTGGGGACCATAAACCCTGGAGCCAGCCCTGAGCCCCAGCTCCCCCTGCTCTCCACAACTCTCAGTGCTTCTGGAAACTTCAGCTAAGCCCAGAATATTTCAAGTAAAAGTTGGTAAAGGCTGCTTTTCTATCACAGGTTAATTCACATCTCGTTTCAAACCATTTGCAAAGTTTATTGTGAACTTTCAAATCCCATTGCAGGGCTTTCTTTGAACTGGTAAATCACCAGTTTAACAGAATGATGTTCCTTTGCTTTTTTTAACTCCTCAACTCAAATATCCGTGGACTAAAGGAGCTCTGTGTCATAAAAGGTTATTTATCTATTAACACACTTGCAGACCAAACACATTTGTGCTTTGAGGGAATCTCTATTTTTTGGTACATGAGTTTAGATTAAATTTTTGATTGTTTCCCCCTAAAATATCTCTACAATCCTTTAGTAAACCTTGGAGTCCTGGCAAATCATTCAGCAAACTTTAGAATCTTAAAATTGAGTAACAAGTACTCCCAGCCTCACTTTGGAGTGCATCTATTGAAACTGGCACAATTCCCATCAGCTTATTAGTTTTATAGATTTGAAATCTCCAGGTACAATATCAGAAATAACACGAAGTTTCACACCTAACAGCATTTCTGCCTAGATATAGTCAGTCAAATCATCATTTGCATTTAAAACTGGTATAAAATTCCACATTTTCTTCTTCCAAATCCCTGCCTCTGTGCATTAGTGCCTTTATGCATAACTTGCATGAACTCTCTGTGCACAGTCATGTGAAGATTATGTTTAAATCAATGAGGAAAATATGTGAAACATCTGGAAGCATTCACATTCCCACAAAAATCCTTTATCTGCACAGCCCATTATGTTGAAACCACGGGAAAAGTAATTTACCTCTCCAGCTATAAAGTCTGTACAGTTCTAAAATCTTATCAAAAGAAAAAGTCCATTGTTTTATCTACAGAAATTCCGTAAGCAGCCCATAATTATTTACCACAATTTGCTGTTATTACCATTTGCAGTAGGAAAATAAAGAATATTCTGGGTTTATTACATTATGTCTAATTTTCTGTTGCTAAATACAGGCTGGCCTACACTGAATGCTGGACTGTGGGGAGCTGAGATGAAGAAAGGAGAATTCTTTCAGCACATCTGATTTCTGCTGCTCTTGGCACCACGTGGAGGAGCCTGGGTGGCTGCACACACCTTGTCCTCAGGTTTATAGCCTGAAGTGGAAAAAAAAAAAAACTTCCCTCTGCCCATTCCCCTGACACCTCCTGGGTTTCCCTCTCCTGGACTGTGGGATTTGGGGTTTTGTGACTATTGGGAAAAACTTCCTCTTGGAAAGGAGGATCAAGCACTGGTGCAGCTGCCCAGGGCAGTGGGGGATCCCCATCCCTGGAAGTGTCCAGAGGGATCCCCATCCCTGGAAGTGTCCAGAGGGATCCCCATCCCTGGAAGTGTCCAAAGGGGTGTGGGTTTGGCACTGGGATATGGGTTAGGGATGAACATTAAAGGCTGGACTCAATCTCAGAGCTCTTTTCCAGCCTTGATAGTTCCCTGGCTCTGTAACAATTCAGGAGCTCAGCAGGTCCAGCTCTAAAACTTCTCTCAGAGGTTTTGTCCCCCTTCTGCACTCACAGATTTGGGGCAGAACCCCCTGTTTTGCAAAACTGATGAGTCCTTTACTAATAATTGCTTTTCTTTCCCAGAGGCAGTGGCAGATGAAGAATCCTTCTGTGCAAGAAGCACCCAGCTACAGGAAACTGCATCTTTGACCAAAAATCTTCTCTCTAGTCATAAAGCCCCAGCCAAGAGGCAGATCCTGACTGGAAGCACGGGGAAGGGCACAGGGAAGTTGGTCAGCAGCACAGCACACAGGATGCCTCATCTGGAACCTGCTTCCCTCACTTTTTCTGGAATGCAGAAAAAAACAAACTGGAGATCCTCAGCAGCACTAAAAAAACCACCCCAACACACAGCAGAACACTCAGTTAATCCTGCCCTCCCCAGGGGGTTCTGAGAGAGCATTTTTCCCTCTGTTTGGTGCCTTTCTATTATATTTTTATTCTATGTGGGGTTTTTTTTTTCCAGGTGTATGGTTTCTCACTGCAATTCCATTCGCACACAAAATCCCTTTCCTGACACCATAGGAGCGACCTGAAAACTCAAGTTTTGTGTTTGTGCTTTATTCCTGTGAGGAGACACGCTTGAAGCGAGGCCAAAATTTGTTCCCCAGCATTTCCAGGCAGGAAAAAAAAAAAATGTGCTTTCACCTGTTGGTACAGAAAAAATCCCCCCAAATCCCCCCAGCTGGCTCCTGTGCCTGCTTGGGAACGACTTCAGCAGCTGCACTGCTGAAAATGCTCTCAGTGTGCTGCTGGAAGATTAGTGGCCACTTTACCCAGCCTGTGAACTCCAGATAAATCCCAGCACAGCAGCGGGAAGAAAGCAACATAAGCTGCAGCAGAAGGTCTCCGTTTATTGGAAATGCACGTTCTGTGCCTGCTCGAGCAGCTCCAGGGTAACAAACTGCTCTACCTGCCTCTCCAGACATGCAGCACCACCAAAGCAGCTGCTGCCCTCACCTCTCTCCACTGCATTTGTGCTGCTCTGCTGATGTGGGGTTAGCTGTGTCCCCAATTATATTATATATAATAAATTCTTTTATTTTTTTTATTTTATTTATATATTATTTTTATATATTTTTATATGTATAATAAATATATTATATTTGTTATTCCTGCTTAATCCCGTTGCCCCCGTGTGGTTTTGGATGTGTTGTGGAAAGGCTGGATGAGGGGGGATTCTGTCATTTTTCAGCTTTTCAGTGCATATATTCCCATTATAGGAAGCTGAAATTTTTGGTTTTAGCAGCTCTACAATTCCTGTCGCCCAGCTGGGACCTGCTGCTGGTGTCACTCATCTCCACATCCAGCCCCAACACCTCTGGAAATTTTGGCACAGCCTGGGTTGTGTGGCAGAAGCTCTGAAGGTGTGAACTGTGTTGGCAAACCTTTAACCAGCAGGGAATTCCAGGAGCTGGATTTTGGGGGTCCCTGTGGGTCCCTTCCCAGGATTTTGGATGACTCTATGAAAACATGGCCTGGCTGAGGGTGGGGGGGTTTTTTTTGTCAAGTTTTTTAGGGGTAATGGAATTTCTAATTATCCCCAGGGTTTAATGGGATTGTACTGTCAGGAGAAACACCCAGGTTAGAGGGAAAAGTGCTGGATTTTCCCCAGAGCTTCCAGGCCTTGGGGTGCCCCAGCAGCCCCAAATGTCCTCAGTGTCCCTGGGGGGTTTCAGAGCAATGCCATGAAGGCAGTGACAAAAATCTCCTGTTTTGAGGGATTTTCCAACTTTTCTCCTACTACAGGCCTGCACCATGAGTAAGATGGGCTTGCTTTGACAACTTTACTGCTCATCAGATGCTTCTTGCAGGATAAAAAGTGATTTATCCCCCTCCCTGCCTTTGTTGTAGATTGTTTGGAAGTGCAGAGTGGAGCCCAGTGCTTTAGAAATGTTTAATTGTAAAGTAATGAAGAAATTCCTAAAGATGGCGCCACTTTTTAATTGCTCATTTGTAGAGTTTGACTTCCAAAATCTATTTTGAGCCAAGATACAATTTGAGATTTACAGATATTTGTGGGCCATGCCTTAAGGAAAACTCTTTACTAATAGATATAGAAATTAATTAAAGTTTGTGGGTTTTTTTCACTAAAACTCTGATTTTTTTTCCCCTCACTATTTTTAGCTCAAGATGAAATAGCAGACTGGGAGAAGAAATTGAGGTGCATAAGCAAGGATGATTGAGTGGGGAAAAGACCATTCCAGCTGGTGATGGAGGATTTGTCAAAGCTGGGGATCCTGGGAGGAGATTTCAACATATCCATACCCTGAGCAGGCAAAGGAAAAGTCATTAAACGTGGAGCACACATTGAAAATGAGGAATACAAGGAATTCTGCAGAATTCTGCTGAATTTCCAAGAAATTTGGGCTACAAAGGAATGTTTTATCCATGCTTTATCACTTCCTTCTGATCCTGATATAAATACAGCCCTGAAAATACATAATGCCTTAACATTGCCCAATACCTGGAAAAATTTTCCACAAAATCTTTACAGATCAGAACCTGAGCTCTGTCCCTGGCCAGAATTGATTTGATTCTGTGATTTTAAGCCTCTTTCCAGACACACAGCCCATCAAAGGCACCCACTCAGGATATACCTGGGTTACTTTAATTCAAAGCTGTGTTTTCAGGAGAATTTTATGAGGTCCCTGATGTCCTGGCCAAAAATTCCCCAGCTCTGCCCTGCTGCTCTGTGTGAATGCCATGAGGAGTGTGCTCTGTCCATATCCTAAATATTAAATTCCATAGGCTCCTAAATACTAAAATTGCATGATTTAACACAATCCAGTTCCACTATCATGAAAACATGCATTCTTTACACAGAGAGAGGGTTTTATTAAAAATATTTATAGGCACCTCTGCAATTTTCTTCAATAGAAACACAACATATTTTGAATATCTTTTATTTTTCTTAGCTGTTCCTGGTGGCAATTCTACTCCGGTTGTAAAGATTGTTTGTTAGGAAGATGAATGATATCTGTGAAGACACTGACTACTCCATGCATTAGGATTTCTTATTTTAAAGTCATATTGGAAACAAAAATGCTTTAAGCTACCAGTGGCAGAAAACTGCATGATTTTTACTGGGTTAGAGTGACTTCCTTTACTAAAAATTGCTGTTAAAAAGGGTTTCACTCTTTATATAAATGATACAGCTGCTGACATGAGAGACCTGTGCACAGTCTAAAATTAAGTCTGTAAAACTGAAGTAATCAAAATAAGACATCAATCACATTAAGATGTTAATTAGCAGACCTTGATATTTTCAACCTTTCATTTTGATGGCTTACAGAGGGTAAAAGGATCAGCTAACACATATTAAATAATACAGTGCCTGAAATGTGCATTCCAGGTGATTTATATTTTTGTCACATTTAAGAAACTTCAGGAATGATCCATCCATTACAAACACTGCGAGTGTGACTCAATTTAAAGGGAACAAGTTCAGAGACATCTAAAAAGTGGTTCCTTGTTCTCAAAAATCCTTGTTTGGAAAAGATTTGTACCAATCCTTTCCAAAACCACACATGAACGTGGGTCTGTCCTATTTGTCTGTGCTGCCAGGGTTTTTCTTTTTCCCTTTGGCTTATCGGTTTCCACAGGGTTGTTTCAGATTTCTGATTTTACAAGACAGCTGATGTAAGAGATAAACATCTCCTGTGTTTTTATCTAACGTATAATTAGACCAGCAAGGGTCTGAGTCTTACAACAAAGCCTTAAAAATGATAACTTGCTTCCCAGTATGTGAGTGAGAGATTTAAATCTTCTCTTGAGGGAGAGTGGAAAGTACCAGTCCAGATATTTGAAGATGAACAGCATGAAAAGACGTCAAATTCACCAAGGTAAGGTACAGGGATTGTGCTGTTATTAATTTTCAAACCTGCAATGGGACTTCTATAACGATAAATTCAGGACAAAAGAGGCCAGCTATCAAACTTCCACAGGTTAGCAGAGCTCTTTTTGGGAGGCAGTGGGAGGATTAGAAATGTGTCTGGGAAAAAAAAATAAAAAGAGCTGAAGGCTCCGAAGGCTTGGAAACATAATTTTATTTTTATTATTTTCCCTTTGTTATTATTTTTTCCTGTTGCTTTTCCTTATTAATATTTATTGATAAGCTCAGACTCTTGTGCAAAAGAATTGAGAGGCTTTTTTGGGTTTTTTTCTCAGTCCTTCTACAACTTTTTTGTCCACACAGGAGGAAGGTAAATCCTATAGGGAATGTGTGAATTCACAATGAGAGCAGAGGCAAAAGTGAGATGGATCCACCTTGCCTGAGTCCACTCTTGGGACTGCACTGGGAAAGAACTGATTTGTGCCATTGGAAAATTTATTTGTGCCATTGGAAAGCTGGATCCCACATCTGAGATCACATCAGGGATTAAATGATGCAGTTGGGATCCTGCCCTGGCACTCCAGGGCTGGTTCTTGCCCCATTTGTTTGTAGGGTTACAAATTCCACTGGGACTAAGCCAGAAATCTGCACTAACATCCAAACACATCAATAAATATCCCCTGTACCATCCCAGAAGTCAGGGAATTTTCTGAGTGCAGTCAAAAACGATTCCATAAAATTGGCTAATGATGGATTTGCTGCTATTGAACCAGGGCACTCCACAGGAGCCGTGAGCTCGGTCATTTCCACTTCATTTTTGTTACCACTGGGTTTCAGGTGCTGTTGAATGAGCCTGATGATTTTTGGGTCTCAGTTTTAGCAGAGCCAGCCCCATGTGGGTTTCAGAGACAACCTGAGAACCCAGAGCTGACCAGCAGAGTCAGAAATCACACATGAAGGGTCCATTCTGGGCTTTCCTCTGCTTTTTGTTGGCACAGAAAGTTCCTGAATTGTGTGTCGTGCCAAGCTTTTCATCCTGCCCATGACAACTTTTCTTTCCCACGTGACTCAGTCTGTTTGTGCCAACCAATTCACTGTTCAGCCCCAAAATCTGCACACAGCAGGAGGAATTCAGTTTATTGTGACAAAGTCATTTTTGTGTATTACTGGGAAATATCCTAAAGTTAGGATAAATCTAAATCTAAATCTAAATCCAAATCTAAATCTAAATCCAAATCTAAATCCAAATCTAAATCTAAATCTAAATCTAAATCTAAATCTAAATCTAAATCCAAATCTAAATCTAAATCTAAATCTAAATCTAAATCTACATCTACATCTACATCTAAATCTAAAGAAATATATAAATATATAAACAGATATCTGTTTATATATATATATAAACAGATATCAATATATATAAATATAAAAATATATAATATATACACATATGCATATGTATTTGCAATCTCTGAGCTTTAGCAATGCTTTTATGTTGGCAAAAACACCCCAAAATCAAAGCTTCAGTTATGATGGCACAAAGGAGGATATTCCCTCCCTTCATCTTCCCATGCAGGAATTCAGATAGAAAATAAACAGCATCAACATAAATTTACCTCTTTATTTTACATGTTGCTCTGTATGTATAAAGAATCACCTTTTCCAGTTATCATCTTAGTTTGGGCACACTGCAAACAGGAGCTGGAGGCTGAGCTTTTATCTGTTCTTCGGGGATCTCTGCCTTGACTCTTGAACTGCTGCTCCCTTCTGCTCAGACAAGGGCCAAGAATTCTCCTGCCTGCCATGGGAACAGGGCTGGCCAGTGCATGTGTGCTTGGCACAGCAAAGCAGAGTAATTGAAGTCAAAATGGTTCGAGAGGTCTGGTTGGGTTGATTTTAATGAGGATTTTTAAAGCTGTCATCCTTCTCATGTGGTTTTTTGGTTTGTTTTTTTTTTTTCCATTCTAGGAGTTTTTTCCTTAGCAGCAATGCGAGTTATGAAGTATTTAACCAGCCTTTTGTGTTTCCCCAATACCACAGAACCTGTGCAGCTCTCCAATTCTAAAAATAAATACAAACGAAAGGCAAGCCCTTTCTCTTTCCCTTCCTTTAATCACATCCCTCCATGAGCAGGGAGTGCACTTTGCCCAGCTGAATTTCCCTTCCCTCTAAACCCCATGAAAAGCAAACAGTGGTGGAGATGCATCTCCATGGCACAGAGAGCTCACTTTGAAATTCAAGTGACTGCACACGGGATTTTTTTATTTTTTTTTTCAGGTCTCTTTTGCAGCAGCGAGGCAGCTTTTAAATGGCATCGGTGGCAAGTGTTCAATAACCGAAAATTACAGCGGCCAAATTCCATTCTGATAATTGCAAAATTAACTTGTGTCACTGTTTCAAGAGGGTGTTTCCCCCTGGGAAGAGGGCTGAGCCAGGTATGGGCATCTAGACCACCTTTCATTTAGCAGAATATATCACTTTGATTAAAGTTAATAAAGCAAGAAGAGATTTAGCAAATGGAACTAATGTTCGGAGATAATTTCACTCGGAATAAATGAACAAGAGATGGGGAGAAGTAATTACAGGAATTTGCTGAAGACCTCTAGGGTGAAATGCTCATGACCACAGCACACTGTGTGCAGGAACAGAATAAAAACCAAACACGGTAATAGGATCCCTCAGTTATCCAGGAGGAAATTGGGAATAGCCCGTGGTGATGCTGTCACCGTGTTTGGAACAACACAGAGCATTTCAGAGAACCTGTGGGTGAGGGTTTGGGGAAAATCCAGGGGCTGAGCCATTGCCAGAGTGCACACAGCTGGAGCAGCAAATGTGGCTGTCTGAGGGACAGATCACCCAGCAGCAGCACTGACCCAGCCACAGAATGGTGGGAAAGGTGGGAAAACTCCTCCAAGGCCATCGAGTCCCACCTTTGACCCCTCACCACCTTGTCAGCCAGAGCAGAGCACTGAAAACCATGTGCAGTCATGAAGAACTGGCTGCACCTCTTAGAGTTTTATTTCTTTCCCTAGAATATTGAATTAATTTGCTTCTAGAGTCGTTTTTAGAAGGAAAACATAATGATAAACAGCAGGATTTTATGCCATAAAGCAATTTTTTTAAAACTTTTACTCCTCTTTGGCTGCTCTGGGTTACAGCACAGTGGCACTTGTTTACTCTGATGAACTCTGAAAGACTCTGACAGGACTTAGCTGCATTCTTTTAATCTAAGAGCATAACCTGTAATCAATAGGCAAAGCTTTTAAAACCATCAATAATTTATTCAAACTTATTCCGTTTTCCAGCCTTCCAGGAACACTGCTCGTGCACCAACGTCATTTCAGCATAAATAACACGTTAATTTTACCCTTCCCCAACACCAACGTGGCTGCAGCAATATGAATTAATCGTGAAAAGCCACAATTCATTGTGCTGGATGAAATATTCAAAGCCTGCTGAGTGGTGTCGTGGTGCTCGTGGCACTTTTGGCAGATTTTGGGCAGCTCTGACCCAGCAGCTCTCAGCACATCCTCCTGTTTTTTGTTTTTTTGGTTTTTTCTGCAGCTCCTGAGCTCTGGGAAATGCTGTTCCCACCTGGAAGGGGCTGTGGAAAAGTGGTGGGAGCTGAGGTTTGTGTGAGCTCAGTGGTGTTTGGACAGATGTGCTCGATTTGTAATTCAAGGTTGTTCCATCCACAGCCACACACTCAGCAAATTCAGCCTCAAATCAGCTCTGCAGGCTCATCCCTTCTGATGGAGCTCAGAAATTTGGAGTTTTTGAGTTTTCTGTGCTTCTTGGCACGGGCACCCTGGAAAACACTGCACTAGACTTGAAACCTTAGAAAAGATTTGTAAATATAGAAAATAAGTTAAAAATCACAAATGTGTAGTAAGTTAAATGTGTGTGTTTTCACTGGGTGATGAGTTTTAGATTTGAGGTTTTTATGTATAGCAGTAGTTAGGGAACAAAATGAAAAATTTTAAGTGGTGTCTTTCTTCTTGTTCATCTTCTTCTCTTCCTGCTTCTTCACAAAACTTAAGAAGTTATCATTAGATTAGTCAGTCTAAAGTCACTCTAAAGGTCATAGGAATCTATTACTAAGTTAAAAGTCTAAATAATATAAGAGTAAAACTTTTATTAGTCTGTTTAGCTTTAAAAAGCCTTAAAAGAAGCTCAGCTTAGAGCTATTTTTCCTACTTCTAGCAGAGAGCTAGAAGTGCTGTTATGCTTTCTATAAATTTTAATAAAATATAATAAACATTGAAGTCCAAACACAAAAATCTAGCTCAACTGCCTTTCTAATAAACCTAGACCCAAACAAAACCGAATCAGACTAATAACAAACCACTAATTAGTGGTGGAAAAAAAGCCCAGTAAAGCCTTAAACAATCTTACACCCTTCCTCCTTTCCTTCCACCCTCATTTCAATCCTTCATTTCACTGCTTTACCTACAATAATACCCATTCAAAGGTATTTTTATACCTTTAAAAAAAAAAAAAAGAAAAAGTTTTCAACAAGAGTTGCTGTGGTTAATTTACAAAGCAGGATCCAGCTGCAAGGAATCACTGCAAATTTCCTGTGTGCAGGGAATTTCTGTAGATCCAGCATTATTTTAGCGAGGTTCATTTGTCTGGCTGACATTTTAAAATAGATGTATAAGCAGATATCATGGGCTACTCTTGTAACAAGCATAAAAAAAAAAAATCTATTCTGTACTTAGTAGGAACTTGATAAAAAAAAAAATAGAAGGGAATCTAACCAGGTGACTGGAGAACTGCTGTGTGAACACACATGGGAGGTGAAGTCCTCAACAGAGCTGGTGAGCACAAAATTCCTTAATTTTTTGCTGTGGATGTTGATCTGATAAATCTTGGGCACAAGAGCAGGGCCCTGAGTAAGAAGCACAGGTGGCTGCCTCTATTTGCAGCCCTAGGAAACCTTGAGATTGCATTTTCACCCCACTCTCCAGCTGAGGCAAAAAATAAACGGATTTAAAAATAAAAATAAAAAAAATTAATAAAAATAAAAGGCATTTTGGGGCAAACCCAACCTCAGTGACACCAAACCTCAGCTCAGCAGGGACTGAAATCCATCTCCTCTGGGGAGAGCTGATCCTGCTGGATATTTGGGGGTTGAGCCTTGGGGTCGTTCTTGTTTTGCTCTTGGGGGTGGATGGACGTGTGTGAGCCCCCGATGCTCCCTGAGCACCTGCCAGGTAAGCAGCTTAGCCAGGGATCCTCCCTGCACCCACAGCTGCTCCTGTGCCACCAAATCCTTCTCAAGGACAGGGGGCAGGAGCCTTTAGTTCCAAAACAACAGACAAAACTGAGCGGGCAGCAACAATACCAGCGAGTTTTCATTCCCCAGTGGCTGCAGTGAGAACAATGAGCCGTGAAAAAGGGAATTT
This sequence comes from Acridotheres tristis, assembly GCA_037013685.1. NCBI lineage: Eukaryota > Metazoa > Chordata > Aves > Passeriformes > Sturnidae > Acridotheres > Acridotheres tristis. The sequence goes on along the minus strand of CM072899.1, from coordinate 2,213,148 downwards.
TGGGGCGTTTTAGCTCACCATTGTCTTCTTGTTTTGCTCTAACCTGTAAAACTTCTCTCCGTTATTCTTTCTCTTGTGTGGATTACACAATTAAGTGACAAAGGCATGTTTTTGACATCTGTCTGATTTCCATGACAACAGATTATGAAACCAGGTGTAGTGAGCATGCGAGAGGAAACCTGAGAAAAATGATGAAGCTAAATGAAGATTTAATCAATGTGAAGAACAGCAACAAAGGGGGGGAAGGAAAGACACAACAAAGGTATTTCCTTTATGGAAGACATGTATTTTTCTATTTCCTTTATAAAAGAAATGTATTTTTCTATCTCCTTTCTGCCATCTAAACATTATAGGATAAAGGAATAACCTGCATTTATTAGGAAAAGGCAACTGGAGCAGATTTTGAAAGGAAAGGATCAATTTGTGGCCTTTACTGAGCAGGTCTGGGTCTCTCCTGCAGGAAGGGGAGGATGGTGCCCATGTGCCAACCACCAAAAGTTTTCCTTCTTCTTCCTCCTCTTATGAAAAACAGGGCAGATGGAAAGAACTGGGAGCCGTTTTGTCAGGATGCTTTTCAAAAGGCTAAAAGGTCATTTCTGGGAAGAGGTTAGGCTGCTTTCCTTGCCTACTGTGGGTTGCACAAAGCAGTCATGAATCCAATTGCAATGAGAGATATTTATGTTTTTAAGAAAAAAAATTCTCTATATTTTGGAAAGGTGATTTCTGGGGGAAAAAAAAAAAAAAAGGTGCAAAGAGAATCTGTGGACTCTCTGTAACAGCAGATAAGAACAGGTCAGAGAAGCATCCTCCCAGCCTGGTCCAGGGAGAGCTGGTCCTCCCTGGGAATGGGAAGGGTTCCATGGCTTTCCCAAATCTCTCCAAGCCTGATTTTCTGCTGTATTCAGCCCACGAGCTCTGAAAACTCCTCAATTGCTCAGCCCCTGATTTCAGCTCCAGCAGTTTGCTTGTACCACTGGCTTAAGTTCATAAACCATGTCATAACAGGCTAAGCTGGACATCTTGAAGGACTGCCAAAAAAAAAGGGCAAGCAAAGAAAATAACTGTAATCCACAGCCTTTTGAAAAGAAGAGGCATAAATAAGTTTTAAAGCCATGAGCACACAGAGGAAGAAATCATGGGAAGAGCCCTGAATGACTGAGCAAAGAATTGGTATTTAGGCTCTGTGTTGGTATTCCAGAGGCAGGCAGTGAATAATAAGGGAGAGACTGATGTTGCCTGATTTTCAAGGATAACTCACATCCATTTCAGTGGAGCAATTCTGAACACACCTGGATTTCCTGCTGAATTTCTCTTTCTGCAGGTGAGGGGGTGACTTGGCAGGACTGGAAGCAGCTCTGGGAACTGTAATTCACTGCCTTGACTTGCAGTGGGGACTGGGAGAGCGGTCAGGGAGAAATCCATGTGAATTTTGGAGCATTTGTCAACAGTGTTAGGAGTTCAATTTGGCACAGGCAGGGGCATAATAATGCTGGAGTTACTTTGGGGCCCTCGCAGGTTGCAGCATAAATCTTCCAGGAGCTCGATTTGTGTTCATTTTATGTGTGAAACATTAATAGATTTTTAATATACTGGCACAAGATAAAATGAACTCCAGCGACATCAAAAAGAAAAATCGACTTTGCTCAACGCACAGGGAAATACACTGGTGGTGTTTTACACTACACTGGGAAGTTGTGAGAGGGTCAGGGTGGGTGAAACACAGGTTACACAGCCTTGAAGATTTGTTAGCCGTAGTAAAGAGTTCTTTAGAGGAGCAGAGACCAAGAAATGCAGGTTTATGCGCAGCTGAAACACAGCAGGGCTTCCAAAGCACCTTAAAACCAGCCTGCACTGACCACATCCATTCTGTCTCCAGCATTTAATCCTAATTAATTCTAAATCTCCCAGTTTCAATGCTGGGTTATTGTTGTAACTGACTGGGAAGTTAAAACCACCAGCTCGTGTCCCCCAGCTGGATTTCTGAGGGTCTGCAATCCCTCTCAGTGTTGGAGATGAGGAATGACCTCCTGGAACCTGTTGTGAACATTGAGGGGGAATTGACACAGGGCAAGTTTTCCTCCGCAGGGAAAGGTTTGCTCATGGACAGTGAAAATCTAAAGACCTGTGGACAAAATTAAAGGTAAAAACTGGACATTGGAGCACTGGATTTGGGCACTTTCTATTAGCTGAGTTCCAGATTTATCTGGATAAATAAAAGAGGGGTTCCTCCATGTTTCTTCTATTGCCACCATCACTTTGCTTATAAATATTTCACTTTTTTTTTTTTTTGTCTGCAAGCTCCACTCTCTTGGTTTTTACATTGCCCAACCAACTCTCCATCCTGAGGGCTGATGCTGAAATATTAAAATGCTGAAGTTCTCAGCTCTGCCCAGTGCCCAGGAGCTGCTGCCAGCTTTGCCAGGGCAGGAGCAGCAGGGCCATGGCACAGGGCTCACTCCAAACCTCAGCATTATTTTGGGTGGCTGGTGCTTTGCATACAAACTGCATCACAAATGTTATATGGAGTTATAAAGTTAATATAAAAAGCAGATGGAGAGAAATTAAAAGAGATAGTCAGGGGAGAAGAGATGAGATATAAAAATAGATGGAACTGGTGAAGCATGGAAGTTGCAGGAAAGCTGTTCCAGATGCCAGGAGCTCCTCCAGAGAGAAGTCTCATCCCAGCCACGGGGAGTGCTAGGGAAGTGCACGGAGCAGTCTAAGGGATAAAGGGAAGAATTTGCAAAAATCCTTTCATTTTTGCCTGGAAAATCTGCCAAATGCTACTTGGAATTCTCATGTCTTGCGAATTATCTCAGAAACTTGAAAGAAGCAACAACACTCGCCCTCAAAATCAGCAGTGGGACTAAATCTCACACTTTATTTATTAATATTTTATCTGGATTATATAGAAAGATATTGGAACTTAAAGCCAGCAAGCAAAAAGTGTACGTGCTTTCTTCTGCACCCACAGAAACTCTTTAAATTTGCTTAATTTGTTAAAGGTCTTAGCACATACCCGAGTTTTATCTCATAATCCATTTATTTGGTCATCTCTGGGATTAAATAGTCTGGATCCCATTGTACCTGCCCTGCACCTGCTGAGTGAAACACTCTCCCTGCAGCACTTCTGGATGGAAAAATAAGGCTGTGTGCTTTCACACGAATATTAATGACATTCCAGTTTTTATCCGAATTTCCAATGCTCCTCCCTAACCTGTGTGGTTAATAAGGAAGAGGAGAACGTGTCACTGTTCCAGGCTCGTTGATGACACTGATGAACACAGCTTTATTAGGGGAAGCAGATGTTGTCCTACACCCCCGAGGTGTCTCTGAGCAGCAGCGTCGCCTTTCTCAATTTGCTGACAAATATTCTGCAATATTTCAGTCTCACCATCAGCCTCGTGCTCAGACAGTGAGTCCCTGGCCTGAGGTGCTGCCTGGGATCTCAGCACTGTCCTTGTCACAGCACGAGCCACCTCAGCCTCAGCAGCCCCACAAACCCTCTCAGAGCAGGCTGGGCTTGGCACATTTGCACCACGAGGTGATCACAGATGGAAATGGGGAATGGGCTGGGTTGGAGGTTATTTTATTCATTTTATTTCATTTTATTTCATTTTTCCTATTTACCATCCATAAGTGCTCAGTTGTCCACAAGTGTTGCATTTCTACAGAAATATAAATGGCAAAATAGTTTGGGTTGGGAGGGAGCTTAAAGTTCATCCAACCCCATCCATGGGCAGGGACACCTCCCACTGTCCCAGGTGCTCCAGCCCCAATGTCCAGCCTGGCCTTGGGCACTGCCAGGGATCCAGGGGCACCCACAGCTGCTCTGGGCACCCTGGGCCAGTTTATATCTGTATTTATATTTGTTCCCCCAAGGTTTTACACAGTGGCAGAGGTAGAGAAGTGATTCTTCCCAGGAATATTAATTTGGTTTTAATTTCGCAATCTTCAAAATTCTCTGGGCTTTATCTGGGGATTTCAGGTTGGGTATTAATGGCTATAGGAAGAACCAGGGAATCACAGAATCAGAATGGTTTGTGTTGGAAAGGTCCCTAAAGATCATTTATTTCCAACCCCATCCATGGCAGGGACACCTCCCACTGCCCCAGGCTGCTCCAAGTCCTGTCCAACCTGGCCTTGGGCACTGCCAGGGATCCAGGGGCAGCCACAGCTGCTCTGGGCACCCTGTGCCAGCCCTGCCCACCCTGCCAGGGAACAATTCCTGCCCAACATCCCATCCAAATGTGCCCTTTTCCATCTCACAGCCATCCCACCTTCTTCTACTCCACACCCTTGTCCTCTCCATCCTTCTTGTAATCCCCTTTCCCTACTGGAAGGCAGATATCCTGCCTGGAATGTTTAATTTCCAGGCTGAAATGTGTTACATTCCTTGGAGCCAAATTGCTTCCCAGAAGATTTTTTAGGCTGGAGAGGCTCTCTGGAGCAGTCTCCCCATCAATACCACGCTCAGACAAAGTAGGAATGCAGCAATTAGATGACATTTGTGGCCATTACCATCAAAGAACAGTATATTAATGATGTTCTACAGAACCATTTCCCAGTATTTCCTTAGAAACTCTTGTTGGGTCTACCCATAAATGTCTCATAAAAGCTATAAATATTCAAGAAAGGAAGTCAGTTACATATAAAGACCTCTAATAGGCACTATGAATGAATTCTGAACCATATAATAGCCAGGCACCTGTGAAAAATGGCAAGAGGATGTGATCTATACATTATATATGAGGCACTTTGCTACAGCTGCGAAGATTTCAAGTTATTCAGCGAAGCTAGAAAATTAAAACAAGAGAATAGAACAAGAAAGGCATTTGAATTAAGTCTTGTGTGGCACTGCTTCTTACTCAGCCATCATTGCAATAATTTGTTTTGCACAAAATAGATTTATAAAAGCTCATAAATTCGGGTTTAATGCAAATTCACATTGCTGGTATTTATTTAACTTCCTACAAGTTGCTCACAATGGGTTTGTGACCAAGGTAGATGAATCATTCCAATCAAATGCAACAGGAAGAGCTGGACACTGAGATGTCACTGAGCCATGTTTTGGTTATGTTGTGTGTATTTTTACTACATAGCAGATAAAATAATAGTAAAAATGATATTAAAAATTATGTTGAACTTTTAGGGTTTTTCTCTCTCTCCTCCCTTCATTCTTTTCCTTTTAATCAGCAGCAGCAGCCAAACTTGCTGCAGGTCCTGGGCTTCCTCTGACACCAATAAAAATTTGTCATGAGCACTGAGGAAAGCAATTCCTGGCTGCAAAAGGCAGCAGGAAAGGTCTGAGGGGAACTGCAGATTTCCAGAGTATTGGGGCACAGGGCCTGAACCCACAGAGCCTTTTGGGGCTGATGGACCCACAGAAAATTACCTTGACTGAAAACCTGGCAGCTTCATTCCTGAGCAGGGGTGACACAAGATTTGCACATGAGGGACCTCCTGGAGCAGTTCCTTGCTGAAACCAGGAATGATGCTGCACAAACAAAGGGCTGTCCTGGCAGGCTGCTCCAATTTTGGGATGCTGTGACACTCCAGGGATCAGCTGTGCATGGACCTGGAGCAATCCATCACCACCCTGCTGGGCAGCTGCTGAAGCTCTGTGCTACAGCCTGCAAAGTATGCCTGGGAAGTTAAAAATGGGGACTGCAACAACTTCTTTTCTCTCACAGATCTGCCTTGGGTAGGCTGAGAAAATTCCTGGTGGCTGGACAAAGCAGCTGTGAGAAAATCTGTTCTCTACTCCACACAATGTGATCTCTACACTCACAATTCCAGTGCTGAGAGTGAAGTTGCACAAGAAAATCAGAGAAGCAGCTGAAGAGTTCACTTTTCTCTGATCATTTTTCTTAAAGCCTGACATGACACCTCTCGAAGAGGCTCCAGTCCCTCCTGTGACTGGGTAGGTTTGAGGAATTTGAGGTGTCCCTGTTCGGAGCAGTGGCCACACAAGAGAGGCTCCTTGTCCCTGCAGAATTCCCAGTGCGTGGCACAAACCCCTCCTGCTCTCCTGGGGACGGGAGCCTCTCATTCTGGGAGATCCCTGGGATTTCTGCTTGGAGGAATCCTTGTGCAGCTCTTCCTACACTCGAGCATTGATTGAGTGGGAGAAAAGCTCTGAGCACCCTCAGGATTCACTTCAGCATCAGTGAGAATTCCAGCGCTCTCTACAGAGCCTTCCACTTCCTGAAAAGAGCTGGATTGGTTTTACTCACTTGTGTTGTCAGCCTTTCTCACCTGGCAGTGTGTGATTTCTCAGAGACGAGCTGGATATCACATTGAGATGCTCTGGAGGTACAAGGAAACCGTGTAGCAGCACTGGGAAACAAGTGCCACAAGCAGAGGTCACAGTCATCAGGGTGTGTTTGAGTCCTGCCTAATGAGTTACTCTCCTTGCTAAATAAATAATTAATGCATGCATTTATTGAAGACAAACGCTGTCATGATCTTCAGGCACCGAAGCTGAAAAAGCTCCGTAAGGGGATGTGAGCAGAGCATCGTTAAAAACGCTCTTTTAAATTAAACATTTGTGCCACAGAAAGCAACAGCTCCATGCAAACAGTCCTTGGCTTTTTGGTGGTGAACAGACTTCCCAAAACATCAGCTTCCTGTTCACCCTTTGGGAATGGAAGATTTTCTTTTATTAATGCAACAATCTTTGGGTCTGCATGGTCTCAAGTTATCTACAAAAACTGCCTGTGACCAGGAAGAAAGTTTTTGTTTCCAGTGCACCTGAATAATTTCCACAGTTTGGCTTTTCTGGATGCCTCAGTGACTCGGAGCGGCCCCTTGGCTGTTCTTGTTCTCTTCTTTCTTAATAGATTATTCATCTGCCTTCCAATCTAAGCAGAAGCTCCAGCTGCAGTCAAACCTGCTCCACCAGACCCTTCTCCAACCACAGACACACAGAGTTCCCCCGGGGACCATCCCCTCTGGAGAAAGGAATAAAAACCCATCACTAAACATGAATATTTATCCAGGAAGAATTTCCACCTCTCCTTCTACCGCTGAAGTAAAAAGGAGCCAAAAGATTCCCTTCTCATGCCAGAGGGAAGAAAATGCAAGCACTGCAGCCCTCATGGAAGTCCTGGGTTCATCCCAAGGTTCAGCACTGGGGGTTGGCAGTGCTGGGGAAACCCTCTGTGGGTTTTGTGGGGTCACCAGCAGTCCAAGGACCAGGTTAAAGCCTTGGCTGGTGCCCAGATTTGAGTCCCCGTGGCTGAGACCCCAGCTCTGTGTGGCCTTGGGAAGGCTCCTCAGGCTGTGGAGATGCTTTGGAGCGAAGTAATGAGCACTCAGGGAGGAATAGAAAGAGAACTGAGTTCATTTCCAGATTTGTGGGAGTCCTTTATCATCCAAACTCCGATGGAAACGATCTCCTTGAAGAGTATAACCCTCAGACAGAAGCCAGGCACAGCCTGGCTCTCCATCGTTCTCCAAATCGATATAAAATACAGCGCAGGAGCTACAATATTAAAAATAAAAACCTTCATAAGAAGCTCATTCTTAAGCATTTTCAGCTTTGATGTAAGGAAGATATTTTATGTGTCAAAAAAAAAAAAAAAAGATCTCCAGTGCTGGGTCTTGGCACCAAGTCTTGAGGGAAGGGATTATTCCATGGCTGTGGTTGTACATCACTCACTGAAGGGAAGACCAAAGCTATAATTAGGCCTCTCCCAGTGCCATCAGGTTGGGTATCTTTGGATAATTGTTGCAGCCCACATGCTTGTCCATATGTTTTTTCCATGCAGGATGAGTAATTCTCCTCTTCTTCAATACAATACGTGGTTTATGCAGGGAATATATCTTTACGAGCAGGAGAATTGCAATGTAACAGGAAAATAAAGCTCCTAATCCTGCCATTCCCCTGGGGAAAATCCAGCCCAGCAAATGGCATCGAGCTCTTAATTCTCAGCAGTTGTTTATGGTGAGAGGAGCACCCCAGCTAAGGCAGGGCTGCTCCAAATCTGCCACCTGGCCAGGCAGCAGAGCCCGGGGCTTTGGGAAGTTTGAAACGGGGATTGTTTGTAAAGCCTGGACTTTCCCTCGTGCATTAATAGATTTCGGAGAGGGAGAACAGCCCCTCGTTGCTGCGGGCACTGGCAGGGACTGCGCTCAGAGCCCGGCACAACTCTGCCAGAAGCACCTGAGAATCCGGGGTTGGGGATGTGGGGAAAGAATTCCCACTTTCCTTAAAGCAGCTGAGCACAGGAGCAACCTCTAATTTATTTTCTGAAGGCCTCCAGAGCTGTGTTTGCTCCCGAGCCATGCACAAAACGCTTGTTTAAAGCCTCAAAGCTGGTTTGGAGGTGGCAAATCCGTGCACTCCCTGGCCAGCCCACACCCCCACCTGCCCCGATGTTTCACCAGCAGGGAAAACAGCTAAAAATTACAGTTATTAGTCACTATTCTCCCCTTCTTCTGAGTCATTAACATCAATTACTAACCGCTGCATTGTCAATTAAGACTATCACTTGCTGCTATTCACTGCTAATGTGCTAATTGTCATCAATTTACTGCCTCAATTATGTGGTCATACACTTGCCTCGAGGTATAGAGATGTGATATAAGGATCTGGAGGAGAAACAAGCTCTGCCTGGTTTTAATGCAGGAAAAGAAACCTGGAGTGAGTCTGAACATGGATGGAGTTGCAGAATTCTCGTAGAAAAGAATTATTCTAACGCACAGATGCCGGTAGGGGGAAAAAACCCAATTTAAAGTGAGTGTTTTACAAGACCCTTTTTTATTCCTGACCCTTCCGCTGAAAATGTGATGTTATTTCACCTGCAATAGATTTGTGGATCGTGTTCACTCTGTAATCATGTATATATTTTTTTGCCTAATTATATCTGATTGCTTACTGCATGTTGTACTTTCTAATGAGCATTGAATTATTAATCTGCTGCCGAGCCTTCCTCAGCATACAAAAGGGAAAGATGTCTGGTGTCATTGAACACAGCCTATTGTGTTCCCTTCAAGCAGCAGCAACAAACTTTAGGATTCAGCAGTGTGCCAGATTCTCACTACAGACACAGCCGAGTTCTCTATGACAGGTTTTAAATAATATGTTTTTGGTATGCTTTATCTGACACTAAGCTGCCCTGAAAATAGTAGAGGAAGTCTGCTAGTGAGAATAAAATCAGACAAACTCCTAAAAAAAAAAAAAAAAATCCCTCCTGCCTCTATTTTTCAGTCCTTAGGCAAATAACCTTGTAGGCTGTGTGGAAGGGTTTGATTTCTTTCATGCAGTTGCTCAGCAATCCAAGGAAATAAAGCAGAGATGCTTATCCAGAGCAAGGGCCCAGGGAAAATGATGGAGCTTTTTCCCAGCAAAGGAATATGGATTTTTTCACCTAAAATTGTGATGTGTACTTGATTTCCGTGTGCAATATTTATCTGTGATGGGGTACTGGGGGTGAAATCCTAATTCAAATTATCCTGGGCGCTGGCACAGGTGCCCAGAGCAGCTCTGGCTGCCCCTGGCAGTGCCCAAGGCCAGGTTGGACACTGGGGCTTGGAGCACCTGGGACAGTGGAAGGTGTCCCTGCCCATGGATGGGGGGAAAAGATGAACTTTAAGGTCCCTTCCTGCCCAACCCATTCCATAATTCCAGGATAAATCTATAATTTGATGCCAATAAACCCTCTCTTTGTGCTGTGCTGCTGCTGCCTCCCAGCCCACCCAGCCACCCACCTGTGGACAGGTAGGTCCCAAAGGAGGGGTCTGGGACAAGGGGGGACACAGCCAGTGCACACTTGGAGCTGAAACCCTTTTTAAATGTTTTTCCCTGGTGGGCAGTGCTCTCCACTGAGCTCAGAGGGGAGCTTTGGGTAGATCTTGAAGGACAGAGACAAAAGAGAAGGAAAATCAGGGACTGTGGTTAGAAAGTAACTGGGAATTGTTGGTTAATTCAGAAACATGAATAATAAGAAATTGCCAAAAGTCCAAGTTGTTTTTTTGCTTTGGTTTGAGGGTTTTTTTGGAGAGGGAGAATTTTTCTTCCTCAAACCACCTGCTGTAGGCCTAGAAAATATTTCAAGGAGTTGAATAAGTCTCCTTTTCCTTTTGAAAACTTCCATCCAGTTTTATTATTTGGGTAGGTAATACCACAAATACAGATGGCATTTACCCTTGCCTTGTCTCCTCCCAATCTGTTCTCTTTTCTGGGTTAATACCTTCTCCCACTCTGCTCTTCTATTTCAACGCAGTGTTTAAAAATAAAATGGCAGATTTCTCTTTGCTTTTCCTCTCTATCTCTTCACATTTATATTTTGACTTTGTTACCTTTGGCTCACCTCATCTGCCTACATAGAAGGCTTTTTTTGTTTGTTTGTCAGATTCTTCTGCACAACTTTTCCTAGAACTCAGAGAAAGCTCTGCTTAAAGAATGATTTTCATGCCTTTCAACCCAATTCATTTTCTCTTAGTACAGTTTATTCTTTATAATTTCAAGATTTATGATTTACAAACAGAACAGAAGCGAGGAGTTAAGGGAGACAAAAACAGGAGGGTGGGGAAAAATAAAATCCGTATTTTAGTTTGGGTTTCTTCCTAAGAGGATGACACTGGGTCCATTTTTCTCCAGTACAATGGAAAGTATTGAATTTGGAGATTCATGCATGAACTAAAAATTGGCAAGAAAAAAAAATCAGTTTAGTGAAATTCAAAGCAAGTTCCTACATGAAACTGTGTGGGGACTGGGGGTGTCAGATTGAACTTTTATAGAAATTTTTCCCTTAATTTTTTTTTTTTTTTTATGACAGTGTTTTATTAAAAACCCCACAAGCATTTCAAGAAGAGAATATTGTTCACAGTGTAAAACTTTGAACGTAGCACTTTGAAAGCAGGAGTGAAACTCTTCTGTCTCCCTCCACACATCACCCTTCATTTTGGAAGTACTCCAAAAGAAATCATCGAAGCCTTTCAAATCAACTTGTTTTACTTTCTTGTTCTTAAGGCATTCTTTGAGCCAGACTCTATTTTGAACACCTTCACTCTCCCTAATAATCATCTGCTTGATGGCTTTACCCCAACTAGAGCAAAAAAATCCAACTCCCCAGCTGCAATTGCGATGCTTCCCTGTCCCAAGAACAGAAAAAAAAAAAAAAGGTTCCTGCCAGCCTGTGCTGTCATTTGCAAACTCTTTGTCACATTTTGTCACAGCAGGGATCAATATTTGCCACGGTGCCAAGGCGGCAGCTCCATATGCTGCCTCTTTTCGTGGAGGGCATGCCAAAAATAACACTGTGGTGCAGCTCCTGGGGGAGGTGCTGCCGTGGACGTGGACAAATGGATCTTGTCTCCTCTTCAAGCATCCATGGCCACCCTTGTGTCGGTCCAAAAGGCAGCCAGAGCTTTGTGAGACTCGCCGTGGGTCTCGGCGGGAGCTGGGTGGCTGTTTGGGTGTTTAACGCTGCTGCAGCATTTCTGTGGGCTGATTAATCCACAGCAAGCTTGTAATTATCCCAGAGCTTCCCTCTGGGCTCCTCAGCATGTGTTGGTGTCTGGCTGGCTCTTTGCAGCATATGCTGTCCCTGTCCCAAGCCCATCCCAGGGTGGCTGCAGGGTGACCTCTGCCCAGCTGGGGCTGGGTGACCTATGGGGTGACAGTGCCATGGCGACAGGAGCCTGTGGGGACACTGATTAGCAGGCAGCATTTGCTAATTAAAGGCATCTCTCACTCATCTCTCGCTGCTTTGGCAGGTGTGGGTTTGTCACTCGAGGCGTGGCAGGGAATTCTGTGTGATGGACTCGCCCTTCTGGGAGCCCAAAACCAGGCACGAGTGTTCCCCTTGACCTGATCCCTCTCATGTGCTCTATGTCTCTAATAAAGGCACCCTTATGAGCAGAGAGGGATTTTATCCACATTCCAGTTGGCACAAGGTGTTTTCTGGTGGCTGTGGGTGTTGCTTTCATTTCTACCCATTAATTTAAATGAATATTGAATTTCCAACCACAGCTATTTTCTCGTGTTGAGGCCACATTGGAATCTGAGGTGTTCATGTTCTGGTGAAGTTCTTTGGGCTCTTATCTCCTGACAAGAAATGAAGAACCAATGTTTGCTGGATTCTTCTGTTCCTTAGACCACTTCCATGACCTTGTGCTTTTGGAAATTACCCCAGGCACTCCATACCCATAAAATGTCTTTTCTTTCTCTCCTTTCCACACCCTGTGATTCTCAATGAGGTGTGGTCAGGCTTGGCTTCCCAGGCAACCACATCCACCCATACCATGCTCCAGGGAAGGACTTGGCTCCCTCATGGATCAGGATTTTCCTAGGAGCAGAGGATGTGATTGGAGTAGGAATTTCACAGAAATGAGCTGAAAACTGTGGTTGGTGGGTTCTGAACACAACCCATCCCTTCTGCTTGCTGCAGCACCTCTCCTCTGTCACTCACAACTTCCTTTTCCTTCTCACAGAAGATGCCAGGTGTGCACAAATAGAGCCAAGAGCTGAGGACCTCACCCCAAATTCTGCTGGAGCAGGTTGTCCTGGGAGCTGTTCCCCTGAGCAGTGAGGTTTAGCTCTTCCCAGGCAAAGGAAAGAATTGATGGTGACTGTCAGACTGAGAGCAGGATCTCACCAAGTCATCATTTTCCCTCTGATTTTTTGTGGTTCTAACCCTTAGCTTTCTCAATCTTTTTCCTTATTAAATATTTTTCACCTTTTATCGTTTTATATCCGAAATATACTTGATTTTCACCACAATTACTTACCAGCTTCCCACAAAGCAGAGGTCTGAGAACCTCTGAGCTCTGGAAATCTCTTCAGGGAGATTATTCTGCAATAGTAACCTGGCACCCAGAGCCAAACCTCTCTGTGCACTCAGGGACTTGCATCATCTCTGAGGTATTAACGTGATTTGATGCCATCATTTAAGCAACTGGAGATGCAGATGTGGAAGAATACGTGCAGACAGAAAATTAAATTGTATAGATCATGAGCATCTCAGGGTTGATTAAATGAAATGAGAGTGCATTTCCTCTTTCATACGGAAAGAGGCTTAACATTAAAAAAACCCTAATCTTTTCTAAGATAAAGTTCATTAACACAATGATTATTCATTTGGCTTTTATAACGATACTGCTGCTTAATCACCAGAACATTGCTTCCTGTGCTCTAGGAGAACCAGCAGGAAGCATTTGAAGAGACAGAGCTGGTGCTAAAGCAGCAGCAGCCAGGATGGAATCTCAGTGCCTTTCATCTGAAAAGTGAATTCCTGCTCAGGTTTCTAAAACCCCACCCATCAAACAGCAGGAGCTTTAAACCCAACATTAAATTTATACAGCAATGAAGCCTCGGGTTTCCTGTTTCTACACAGTTAACATCTAAGTTTCCTCCTGGGTCCATTTCCATTATTTATTATATTATTTGCCTAGAGTAGCACCCCAGAGGAGCATTGTAATCAGGAACAGAGCTTGTGTTGGGAGAAATACAGTGCAGTCACTGCAGAGCTGGCCTGGCCTCTTGAGTTTATAATCCTAATAAACAAGGCAAACAGTAATAGAGACAGATAAACAAATGCTGGAGGTAGCTGTCTGCTTAATGACTTCCTCTCACTGCACTTTCCATGTTCCAAATGTTCCAAACATTTCTCCCACCCTTGGCTGCCTGGGTCAGTCTGGAGCTCCAGGTCCCTTCCTCCCACTGCTGAAGGGTTTATTTCACCTTTCCCTTCCCCTCTGCTCATCATTCCTGTTCTCTGTGGGTGTTTTCCTTCACTCCCCTCTCCTGGCAGCTCCTCAGGGTGGTGCCCACTCTGGATGGTCCCTCTGGCATCAGGGTCAGGCTGATCTCCTGGTGCCACCTCAGATGGCACCGAGCAGTGGCACTGCCCCTTCTCCTGCCTGGCAGTGTCTGAGGGCAGGAACTGGAATCATTTAACCCTCCTCTCTTTCCTTGGAGTGTTTTTCCTCTAAGAAGCAGGGTCGAGTGTGTGTGGGGAGTGTGGAAGAATGAAGGAAGGAATTGGGAGATGTCTCCAAAGAAAGAGGAAATGCTTGGAAGGCAATCACAGGGGATTTTGGGACCTGATGATGTCATAAATGTAGGGCAGTTTGATTTCTACCCATTAATTTAAATGAATATTGAATTTCCAACTGTAGCTATTTTCTTGTATTGAGGCCACATTGGAATTGAGGTGTTCATGTTCTGGTGAAGTTCTTTGGGTTCTTTTTACCTGACAAGGAAGGAAGGACAGCTGTTTGCTGGATCCTTCTATTCCTTCGACCACTTCCATGACCTTTTCACTTTTGGAAATTACCCCAGGCCCTGCATATCTCTAATTATTTTTTTTTATAATAATGTTTGCAGGCAGCCCTCTTCTCCATAGTGAAAGCAAATGCCCGAGGAGTCAGCACAGGCTTCCCCTCGTCAGCAGAAGGGTTCAGAAAATACTCTGTCCTTCAGGCTGCTGCTCACAGACATTTGTTCCCTTATTTTTACTTCTGCAAGAAAGGGAAGTCCTATAAAGAACATCACTCTTGTGCACAAATATAGGGCAGGGAAACTGGAACAGCCCCGAGCATCTGCACCTTGCTGAAAGGGCTGAAATCCAAGGGGCTCAGCCTGAGGCTGATGGAAAAGGAGCTCTGAGTGTCCCTGAGCATTCCTGGTGTGCTCTGAGCAGCCTCCTCCTGCCTGCTCATCTTCTCTTGTTCAGGCAGGAGCACAAAATCCTTCCCCTGATTAGTGCCCAGTTTGGTCTGGGTGGTTCAGCCCTGCTCTGACCCAGGGTGGGACAGGTCAATCCCCTCCCATCAGACTGGGCTCCTGCTGCTTTCATCGAGAGTCTGTTGGATGTAACATGCACGGCAAGGGGGGATTAGGAAATGCTTTGTTTTGCCTAAAAATTTCTAAAGCAACTCGCATTCCATTTGTGCCATCCACCTTTAATTCCCTGGGGAGAATTTTGTCGTTCTCAGTAGGGATAGTGAGATCTTTTCTTTCTCCTACCTGCTCAGTGCAGCAGAGGGAAAGCTGGATAAAAACAATCAGGGAAAATATAGCAACACTTCTGCTCTAGTAGGAGCTGTTGTAATCCAAATTAGCTGATAAAAGCCCTCTTGAGAGTGATTTGGGATTGAAGTCCACAAAAGAACGGTTAAAAGGTTACATCTGAAAGCAGAACTTTGGAAATTGTTGCTGCACAATCGCATCTGGGAAGATCAGGTTTAACACTCTGCCTTGTTCTTCCCATTTCCTCCTCACATCCTTTAGTATCCATCTTTTAGAAGTGTCAAAGGAACGTGGTAGCATTTTTAAATTAAGCTCAGGTGTGCAAACAGCTCTGATCCTTCTGCCTCCACACCCACGTGCGTAAGGAAATGAAAAACAAAAAATTACTACAGGTCATTGTTTCTGCATTTAATTTGGTATTTGTTTGTTTGATAAGACTCCCCAGCCAGATGCTCTGGGCACTCCTGGCTATTAATTGCAAACTCAGCATGCCATGCAATTAAGGCAAACAAAACAAGACTGCAAAGCTTCAAAATTAGATGGGAAAGCAGGAAAATCACAAAAGCAAATGGGAAAACCGCGATGTGCGTTTACAAGAACCGCAGCCATGACCAAAGTCGTGTGCTGGCACAGGAGCTGAGCTCGGGGCAGGGAGGACTCACTTTGCTCAGGGCAGGAGTGCCCAGCCCTTCCAGGAGAGGGGAGCAGGCAGCACCAAAGCACAAATGTTCTTCCAGTCCAAACAATCCGCTCTCCACTTCAATGAGAATTTTGCTCACAGGCAACTTTCGCTCCCAAGACATCTCTTCCATAGTTCTTACAGCATAAATAGCCCCTCATTGTTCGGTTTTAAAGAAAATAAATGATGCTTTCAGCCCAGTCCTTTTCATTGCCTGTGACTGATATCAGCAAAGCACTGGTGCTGGTTATGTCTATGGAGATACAGCCTTGCAGTGCAGATGTGTTATTTAAATTACAATGCTGGGAATACATTTGTGTCAGTAGCTTTCCATCTCCTGCACCAAGCACTGAAGTTATGAGGGAAGAAAGCCCTGTTTTTTCCTGAGCACCACTGTATTTTCCTCTTTTCACAAGTCAGTTTGTTACATCTGAAGAGCTTACTCATGCATCCCCATCCAGTTCATTTTTATTACAGCTCTGTGTTTGTTATAGATAAGCTCCAAGGATGCAGCTGAAAGCTGGGCTCTTTCCAGTTTCCATGTATTTTTTTTTTTCCCAAGGTTTTAATCGTTATATAACACTGTGTTATGACACAACCTCCCTCTCGCTGAAAGAAAATTGCTAAACTCGGTTTATCGAATGTTTCAAGGGTACAAAGTTCAGATAAGAAAAGTTGAGATAGTAATCAAAAATGTCAGTGAGAATTATAAGTTTCTGGAAGTATAAAAAGGTGTTTCTTATATTTCTTTCCTCTCTTTCCCCTTTTTCCTTACAGAATTCTGTTTGCCCAAACACTCAATATTTGGGGGAATCTCTTTTTCATGGACCGTTCCTTTTTCCCATCCCTTTTAAGAGGAAACCTGGCAGGTGCAGGTTCTGTAGAAGCAGCCAGTGGTCATTTTTGAGTGGCCATTTTTGCATCTGCTCCTGAATGCCCCAATTTGAATTTCTTGCAGAAAACAAGGGCTCCTTGGCCCAGCAGCTGCTGCCTGATGAGTGACACCAGACAGGACAAGGACAGATTTTTTTTCTCGGAGGCACAGACCCAAAAGGGAGCCAAAAAAAAAAAAAAAAAAAAAAAAGCCACAGGGAAATGTTGTTAAATATTAGGGGGAAACCAACTTTTGCAATGAGGATATTGGACACTAAAGCTGCAGTGAGGGGATGTGAGCATTTTGCAGCTGAAAATGATCAGAATTCAGCCCAAAATCAAGCTGGGCCTTCCCTGGGTGCTGGGGATGGACGAGATGACCCCAAGGTCCCTTTCAACCAAAGCTACCCCATGGTTTGAATGCCTGGTGGGCTTCTCTCCACGTGAAGCAATCATTTAGCACCCACAGAACACAATATTGGTAATTTCAATCCCTTTTTTCCCCTTATGAACCTTTTTTTCATCTACACAGTCATTCTTCCAGATCAATCATGTCTTGCTGTCACAGGAGACAATCATTGTAATCATTTACAGAAAGAATCAGCATAATTCTGAATGTTTCACACCCTAAAAAAGGGGAGGATGACAAAGTTGTTCTTCTGTCCTAGAACTGAACTGCCACTCTTGCCAAATCTCACCCACGGGCAATTAAGGATTCATCAAACACTAACACTCACATTCCTCTGGGGTTCGAAGAGAATTAGTAAAATATGGATGTCATGATGTCTGTCAAAGGTGGGAGAAGGGCTTGTGGGATTTATGGGTTACTGGCAGAAATCAAGGACCAGTTCTTCAGCATTTCCCTCCTGCTAATTCACTGGATTATCCCTGATGCCACTCTGGGGCATGGTGGGATTGAGATGAGCTCAGGATATGCTGGAAGAACAGCTCAGGTGTTCAGAGGGGCTGAAGGAAAGAGGGTTTGTGGTGACATTCCCCAACTGATCTCATCCATTGGGTGTTACAGGCAAAAAACACCCAAAAGGCCAGGCAGCAAATGTCCTGTGTGCTGGAAATCATCATTTCTCTGCACGTGCTGCGAGATTCCTGGCAAATCCTCCAGGATCACATACACTGATGGCATTTACTTGGCCTGCAGGGATCCCCCAGGGAACAGGAAAACAGGGAGAAACCTGCAGGTGTTTTTGGGCACCCCTCAGATCCCCTCCCTTTCACTGAGGAGCTGGAATAGAAATGCTGTGATTCCTTGGACAGTTATTTTTTATTTTTTATTTTTTTATCCCAAGTAGCCAAGGAATGGTTCTAATTATCCCGAGAGGTCTGATTTTTACTGGAATCCCACTCTCCAAGCTGGTTGCTCATCCAGCAGGGATGAGTGATGGATAAAATTTTGTGACAGACCTCGAGCCAGAGAAGGAATTCTCTGAATGTGACCCCCTTGACATCTTGGCCCTCCCATGTCTGATTTCTGTGGTGTAGCACGGCCAAGTGAAGGCTGGGAAATGGAGACATCAATATTTTCTTATTGCCATGCTCATTTTTAGCCAGGACAACGCTAATTTTTGGCTTTCTTCCTCTCATCCCAGCTTCTGCTATGTTTTACTCCTTTTCCTGCTCTTTCTTTTCTTTATTCAGTCTAAGAGGAGGAATAATAGATAGGTAAGAGGCAGGAAAAGGAGAATTATCTCAGAATACCAAGATATTTTGAGACTCTGTAATTTTGGTTCCTATTTACACAATTGCAGTCTGCAATCCAGTGGTTGAAACCCAGCTGAAGAACAAAATTCAAGCAGAACCTGAGATTGTTCCTGTTCTTCTTCTATTATTCATGAATTCTCCACTGGTAAATTGACCGAAAAAACGGGTAAAGCTAATTTGATAATTATAAGTTAATAAAACCTCGACACTGCTTACCCAGAAGTTGGTAACCATAGATCTGCTCTGTTTAAGCAGTTTAAATACATAAAACTGTTAATTATGAATGCAAATTCATAGTGGAGGAAATGATAGTGCAGTTACACCAAGAGAATAAATGTTACATTTTTCCTGCAAACAATTTTTAGTTCTGTAATTCTAAGAAAGTTCAATATTGAGCTGTGCAAAATCATTAAGGGGCCTTTTGTATATAGAATTGAGAGTCAAAACCAGTTATGTAAAGATTTTTTTGGACTGGCAAGGAAGATTAATTAGAGCCTTAATAAGGCACAGGGTGAGGATTTTGACAAATCACCAGAAAAACTGTACTGAGCCCTGGGGCAGAGGCTAAAGCAGGCCCAAGACACATATATATATTTTAATATATAGTCAAAATTTTAATATGTATATATCTTTTCATTCTCATTTTTAATATTTTTTTTTGTTTTGTTTAGTCTTTATATATGGTTTTTCCAGGTGACTTGGGGATGGAAACCTGGATTTACAATATCCTGGTAGTTGAGGATCCAAGGCAAGCGCTTGCTCTGACATAAAAAGTGGGGCTGGAATCTCTGCAGACAGAGGAACAAATTCCTGCAGCTCTTAAATTCTCCCCTAAGCTTGCTCAGATTTCAGGGTGATATCACAAATCCACCTCCCAGCTCGCTGTGCCTCACTGCATTTCACTGAGTTTACACACAGCCAAAATTAAAATGTTACCAGAGGATGAAAGAAACAAAGTGAACTTCAAGGCCTGAATATTTGATATCCTAACATTCATTAAGAGGCAGTAATTATCTGATTGCATCCATTAATTCTGGCACATTACATTGCTTCAGTCTTTAAACTCCACATAAATTTTATGCCAATTAATTAAAATACAAAGGAAATGGGTTTTATACACCTTCTTCATTCTGAATCCTTTGTGTTCCTCCCTCCTGAGTGTGTCCCTTTCAGGCAGGGGACTGTGACTTATTGTGAACCAGGCTGGGATGAACTCTTGGGAAGTGAGACCAAGAAAAAAACAAAAAAGAAAATATTTCATGTCTCACTTGCATCTTCAGAGTGCAGATATTAATAAGTGAGCTCCTAAAAAGAAACACCTGCATCCTGAAATTAAGGATTCAAGGCATCTCTGATAATCCAGTTCACCTATGGCAGGAAGTGGAAAGGAAAAAAGAATCTTGGAAATAATATTGGAGAGCCTTGAGGTAGAGGAGGGATTTCTTCAGTTCATGATTAGTTGTCTTTGAACCAGGAGAATCCAAAGAAAAGCAAATAAAAGTCAGGGTTTCCCAGGGAAACCACTGCAAACTGAATTCAGCACTGTGCAAATCCAATATGAAACATTTAAACCAAAATATTTATAATAATTATATATATATATGTGCATGTAGATATCTATAAATCCCTGCACATGATGATTCATTCAGACTAATTAGTTCATATAGAAAGATCTGAGCTTTTTGGTCTGAGTTCCCACATGGATTAAATGGGGATAATCATTCTTTTGTGCTAATTGTAATGAGCATTGGAGGAGAGCCATGGAATTGTGAGATATTATTTATTATTTTTTAGGAATCTTGGCCAGACCTGAAGTGCAGCCACCAAGGGGGTGGAAATGTGGTGGGAAAACATTTTTTGTCTCCAGCCTTACCTGACACAACATTTCAGATAAGGGCATCAAAAACCACCCTCATTTTCCTGTTAAACCTCAGGGGAAAAACAGATAAGAAAATTGTCAGATCTGTATTTATCAAGGGCTAAACATGATTGCTGCCCTTACATATAATTTATTCATTTATGTCACAACCTGCTGGACAAATGTATAATTTCAGTTCACATTATTGTTGTCCCAAATATTAAGTAGGTCTGATAATTTAGCAATTTTGCAAGGTTTCTGGAGAGTTTATTTAGATATTTAAATTTTATTTCTATATTTTATTTATATATTACCAGATCAGAAATTACAGCAATGGCTCAGTGAAAAATCTCTGAACGAGGGATGTAATTTGTGCTCTAATATTTATATCAAATTCAGGAAATCAGCTTCCCTTTCAAAAATACTTTGGATATCTTTTTGAACATAGGTGAAGTGATAATCAGTGAATTTTATATCCAAGATTTGTGAGCTTTAGTGAATTGGATTCCAATCCTATCCATGTGTACAATCCCTGGGTTGGGCTCCAATTTGGATTTCTTGGCAGCAGCCCATTTTTCATTCATTTCCTCTTTGTTCTGACTGAGAATCCTTACAAATATTCCTATTTACGGAGGTATTTAGGACTCACAGTGAAGAAATAATCCCAGGTCTGCTTGGCAGCCAATGGAACCCCATGGAAGGAAATCCTGCCACGTCAGAGCTTTTCTCTTTGCCTTCTTCTTTCAGCTCCCAACTTGCTGTGCAGTCCTTCCAGTGGAAAAGCAGGAAATAATCATTTTGTGGGAAGGTTTTTAGGAGTTGCCCATCAAAAAGATGGAGACAAGAGGGCCTGGGTTGTAACAAACCTTCCCTGGCACTGAAATAAAACAGAGTTGGAGTTAAGTCAGTCAATAACACTTGGAAAAAACGAGAGGAAACCTCCCTGGGAGCAGCATTAATTCCCCTGGCACTGACACTGTTTTGCCATTTATTTTTCGATTTGGAGATTAAACACGAGAGCACCCAAAGAGATAAAATTGAGACAAAGAGAGCAGGGGGGGATATCCAGCAGGAAAGGGGGGCAGGGGTGTGAGGGGAGCATCACGGAGCTCATTCCCTCTTTGTTTGCACAGCTCAATACTTTCCCTTTTCCAACAGCACACAAAAGAAAAGTCTCAGGAGCCTTAAATTACTTTTGCAGTCTTTACAGAGCACCTCTCCAAAAGCAAAATAAATGGGGTCTGCTGGGCAGCCAAAAGGAAAAGCCCATCTCAACACATTTTGTTCTGCTCAAGACAAAATACCCTGAACCCAAGTGAGCCCTGGGGCGTTGCTGCTCTGCCTGCAAGGAGATTTAGAGCTGAGAGAACTGGGGAAACCAGGGCAGGGAGGGGGTTTGGGAAGGAGCAGCTGCTGCAGCCTGTGGGAAATGGGAATTGCAGGAGATCCTCAGCCCAGTGCAGCCCAGGATGGTGAAGATGGATTTGCTCTCAACTCATGTTGGGCAATCACAAAGGAACAAAAAAAAAAAGATCCAAACAGAGAGGAATGAGTTGGGTGTGCAACAGTGGAGGCCTGTAAGCTCTGCCTTTCTCTTTTTGATTAGGAATGATGCTGTCTTGGTCTGGCAGCTCAGTTTAGAGCATTTCATAAACATTAATACAATTTCATTGTATTAACGGTTTTGAGTCTTAAACTGTAACAAAAAATTTTGCT
Source organism: Acridotheres tristis (assembly GCA_037013685.1). Lineage (NCBI taxonomy): Eukaryota > Metazoa > Chordata > Aves > Passeriformes > Sturnidae > Acridotheres > Acridotheres tristis. The sequence continues at coordinate 2,191,323 of CM072899.1, read as the reverse complement.
ACCAACCAAAGAAAAAAACCCCAAAAGCCAACAAAAATCCCCACTCCAAATAACACATTTCTGAATGGATGGACCAGATTCTCAATAATTTTTATAGAGCTTTTAAAAATTTTCGTAAAAGGCCAACTAAACTCAGCTGTAGCACCTGTGGGCTTCGTGTAGGGTAACCAAACAAGAAGTCCAAATAATCACTGGTATAACAACTCAGAAGTCTCCAAAAATCAGGTTTCTGTGACCTCAAATACACCCACATCCAAAAATTCCTCTGAGAGACAGTGACAAAGGCGGCACTTTAAAATTTAAAACCATTCTGTGATTTTCTGATTCTGGAATCAAAAGGCAAGTGACCTCATTGCTGCTGAACTTTTCCCCTAAGGGTGGAACCACCACTAAATGGTTTCTAGAGGTGTGGCTGGAAGGCCAGGGAGGTCAGCTGCCAGGTCAGGAAAGCACCATTTACCTTAGAAAATCAAAATTTTGTTGAGTGCCGCTGTGCAGTGAGAAGGACAAGTCCATACAACTAAAAGTAGTGCAGTGAGACAGTGCAGGGAGGGCTCGATGAAATAAAGATGAGCTGAGCTGCAGTTACTCATTTTTACTGGAGGCTTCAGAAATAGGACCTCATCTATGATCAAATCAACTTTCTGCATGAATTTTAGATTAAATTTAATCAATTAATGGCGTTCCTTTTTTTTTTTTTTCTTATTTTTGCCAAGGACCAGCAGAGCAGAATTTTACAGGAGTCCCCAAGTTACCTTTTTAATCCTGTAGAAACAGAGAAAATCAGGAGACACGGGCTTCTTTTAATTGTTAACTAACACTTTTAAAGGCACGGAATTGGCTGCATGGGAGGTATTTCATCTCTTCCAAAGGCAGCGTGTCATTCCTTATCCTAAGGCTCAATATCCTGGGAGTGGTCAGCTCGGGAGCAGCCAGGGGAGGCAGTGCAGGTCCAATAATTGCTTTGGAGTGAAGCCAGTGCCTGGGACTCTTAACTTTCCATTTAAAGTGAATTTAAACCGTTCCTGCACGGCTCCCACTCTCTAATCTGCTCCACTTCCGAATTCTGTCCCGGGTATTCTGACCCGGGAATTCTGTCATGGAGATTCTGTCCTGAGAATTTTGTCTTGGGAATTCTGTCCTGGGTATTCTGACCCAGGAATTCTGTCCTGGAGATTCTGTCCTGGAGATTCTGTCCCAGGAATTCTGTATTGGAAATTGTGTCCTGGGAATTCTGTCCTGGAGATTCTGTCCTGGGAATTCTGTATTGGGAATTCTGTCCCGGGAATTCTGTCCTGGGTATTCTGACCCGGGAATTCTGTCATGGAGATTCTGTCCTGGAGATTCTGTTCTAGGAATTCTGTCCTGGGAATTTTGTCCTGGAGATTCTGTTCTAGGAATTCTGTCCCAGGAATTCTGTATTGGGAATTCTGTCCCGGAATTCTGACCTGGGAATTCTGTCCCGGGAATTCTGTCTTGAGAATTCTGATCCAGGAGTTCTGACCTGGAGATTCTGTCCTGGAGATTCTGTCCCGGGAGTTCCATCCCGAAAATTCTGTCCCGGGAATTCTGTCCTGGAGATTCTGTCCCAGGAATTCTGTGCTGGCTCCTGGTTTTCCAGCTGAACTGGGGTGTGAGAGGGACACAAGGTGCCCTGTGCCAGGGATGAGGACTGCTGGGGATGCAGGGATCGTCTGCTGGCAGGGAGCAGGGACAGGGTTAATTCCTTTTTCCTTATTTTTTTGGGTGTGGGATGCCCTGTGATCCTCCCTCTGTCTGTGGTTCTGTCCATGGCAGGACAGCCATTCCTGTGGTGTTCCTGATGCCCCCTCAGTTCTTGCCCATCAAATATGGAGCCTCAACAAGAAGAGAGTGTGGTTCCCACATAGGAAAGCATTCCCTGAAAGGCTGGGCTGGGAGCAGCTGCTGGAGCTGAGGTGGAACCAGGGCAGGGCCGGGGCTTTGCTGGGGATGAGCTCCTGGAGCCTCTCCTGCTCCACACCGTGAAGGAGAATTTGGGAACCCGAGAATTTTAGGACCCAAGTGTCTGACTGATAGCAAAGTGACCACTTCCCAACGTGGCTGTGATGCCTCAAGTTTTAGCTTTGATGTTTCCCAGATTCTGCACTGCATTAGGATATAACTCTGAACTCCATAAAATGTTCCAGGTTCCCCTCCCAGCTCAGGCACACAGAACAATCCTTTTCCAGCCCCACAGCCAAGGACACGCTGCAGCTCCAGCCCCAAAAAGTGCAAACAGCAGCGAATGGAGGAGAGAATCTGGGAGGATGGGACTGCAGGACCTGGAGCTGGGATTGGACAATGAACCCAAGATGGAAATGGACCCAAACTGATAAAAGTGTGAAAACTCCTGACCCAGAGTCCATCTTGGGTGTAGCCATGGCCAGGCTCTTGTGCTGCCCAAGGTGAATCCTTTGAAGGGTTTGTAATAAATCCCTGCTTTATTCCTTTAACTCTGTCCAGCCTCTGCTCCAGCTCAGCCTCTCAAGGCATCAGTTGTGACTGTCATTCCTACCTGCAACATTTTTAGAGACTTTCATGAGGGTTTTTTCCCCCTAAATGTAACAATTCCTGTTCCACCTGTCTAGCTCAGGTGTGACATGGCACCAAAATACCCCAGAAGTTCAAGGGAAAAAAATAATCAGTAATATTTCAATCTGCTCTTCAAGTATCTCTGAAATCTTCTTACTTCCCTTGGATTGGATAATTCTGATATTCATACACGACAAATTTGGCCATCACCATGAGGATTAGGGAAAAAGCTCTTCTACAGAGGGGGTTGAGTTTTGGAAGGGAACACAGAGAATTGTGACAACTGTAAAAGGTCCATGCAGAGAGACAGATGCTTTCAATTCAGTGGCTCTGAATTTTTTATATTGTCCTTGCAGTGCTTCAGGTGCCTGGATGGAAGGCACTTTTCCCACTGGAGTTTTGGTGCCAATGTGATAAGAACATGAGGACTGATCATGTACACTCTCCTCATCATTTATTTATAACCACTTAATTAAGTTATTATGGACTCTTCTTTTTTCTTACTGGCAGCGAGGATTAAATTAATTTTCTTAGCTTTTCCTTCATAGCCAGAATCTCTGACTTATCATTTCTCTGCTAAAACTGCTCCTTTTCAAAGGGCATTGTATTGTCCACAAGAAATTCTGGGATGACCAATTCAAAACTCACCCCAGGTAAAGCTGTACCAATAACAAAGCTTCTTTTTTTTATTTATATTCAATTCCTCTGGCAATATCCCTGCTGTATTTCCTTGCTGCTTCTCTTTTATGCATTGCAAGACAGGAAAAAAAAAATAAAACACGAATTTTTTTGGTTTTACTTTTCTTTTTCTTGTGTCTCTTACCTGTTCTAAGCCCCCCTTCAAGACTTTTCCTCCTCAGACCTTTTTTCCTTTAATTATTGCCACTTATGGGTCAAAAAGTACAGGGTGAAGCCTCTGACAGAAGGTTGGCACCTCCTTTGCCAACAAAAACTGTCTTTGGAACAACAGAAACCCTTGGATTTGCTTCTTTGGACTCCTCTACCCATATGGAAAAAACATCATCCAGCTGCTAAAAATGATTTTAAAAAAGAGAAACATCTGAGTTCTTTAGAAAACAAACAGGAGAGTTGACATTCACCACATACTTGAATGCCTCATTTATTCTGAATAGGACTCCTCAGTCCTGCCAAAACTTCCAGGCTTTAGGGCTATTATTTACAGGTTTTCTCCTTCCTTTACACCGTATTTTTCTCTAAAAGCAAGGATTCCCTCTGGGTTTAGCAGATTTCTCCATCCATTTGCTCTCTGTTACATCATTCCCACCCACCCCAGTGGTTTTCTTTTCCTCCCTTGCCCCAGCTGGGCTCAGATTAAGCCATCCATCAGTTTATGTTCTGTTTGGCAAACCACCACACTTCTTAAAATATTTGTTCAATACAACGGCGAGAGGAGGTTCATAATCCTCTGACCTGCCTTGTGAAATATTAATAAGAGAAATCACTTTGTAAGCTTTTTTTTTTTTCCTTTTTTTTCTTTTTTTTTTTTTTCCCTCAGCGAGGTCTCCCAAGAACAGCAGAAAATAGAAAGAAATTTCGTCCCTCTCAACCTGACAAAACCCAGCAACCAGCAGGGACCTTTTTTTCCTGCAAAACATTCAGTATTCATCCACCTACAAGCAAATAAATTAATAACAAGTGTCTTGCAAATAGAGTGTTTAAACCTTTCAAGTACAGAGGGCATAAAGCCAGCTCCTATTTCCTCATTTGCAAATTCTACCTAGGTTGGAAAACCAGGATAAAACACCCCAGATTATCAAAATACCAGGCACTCCTATTATTTAATTTCCTGTAATCTCAGCCTGTGTGTGTTTAGTTTATTTTCCCCACAATTTCTTTTTTTTTTATTTTCTCCTCAATCTCAAGTTCATAAATAGATTTTTATCTCTGCAGGTCTCGTGGATGTTAAATCCCTCAAAGTGATGCCACCATAATTTAACATTTGATTTTAAAAGTAGGATTGTGCTTAAAACTAATCTTGATCATTGTTTTCATTGAAAAGATACAAATATTAATGAAAAACACAATGCAGATATTTAACACCATGAAATACTGGGAATGAGATGCTGATAAGACAGCAAGTGTCTAATTTTTTTTTTTTTTAATTAAAATATGTTTGCTGAGTTTCTACAAAATTTGTTTGTTGGTAATAATTTTCTGAGCAGTTCTGGAGTTTTCAAGAAAGCAGTTTAGAATTAGGAATGTTGAGATAGAATTAGGGACGTTGAGATTTTCAACAGCCCTTTTGGATAAGCTACTTTTGCTTCTCATCCTGGATTTGTGGTGGTTGCCCAAGGGCTGCATCACTTTTGGTATCAGAGAATTATTTAGGTTGGAAAAGAGCTCCAAGGTCAGGTTCAGCCAATTGGCTTTGGTTTGGAGTGACATTGGCTTTGGTTTGGAGTGACATTGGCTTTGCTCTAGAGTGTCCCTGACCCCAAAGCCACCAGCAGGACCCTGGTGTAGGAACAGCAGAGGAATGTTGGAAGGTTCTCCATGGTCTCAATTTCATATCTCTACACAGATCACAATTTTAATCCCACATTTGCCTGCTCTGCTGGCTCCCAGAGCATCCAAACCCTTCCTCCCACATGCTGCCAGCTCACCAGAATCTGGCAGCATCCTGCTGGTTCCCCTGGGTGCTGCTGGGCCATCATCTGGGGAGATTCATCCAAAAAAAAACCCCAGAATTCTCAGCAGAGAATGAAGAAATGGAAAGGTTTCCTTACAGCTCACCGTGTGCTTTGCAGGCTGATTGCCTTAATGGCACTCTCATTAAAAGTTCTTGCTGGGAAATGCTGTTTTCCTTCTCTTTTGGAATTCTCTGCATTAATAATTAGCTTCTTTGGGAAGTTATTTATAGGTTTCTTTATTTTATTTATTTATAGGAAGTGTTGCTCTGGTGTCACTCCATGCCAGACAGGACAGAAAGTGCTCTACAGGTGTGTGCACAGAGAAGAATTTTATTTTCCAGAGCAGCCCCTCCTCCTGCCAGAATTCCAGCAGTGAAACGAGTGACACTGGCAGTACCTGAGTGCAGGAAGGGAAATCTCCTCCCAAGGCTCTCAGGGTTTGCCTGAGCCATGGGAAAAGCTCTCTGATCTCTCCTCATCCTGCAAAAAAAGCTTTGTTTTCCACCACTGTGGGTCTGGCCTCTTTCTTTAGGTGCACATGAACATAGAAATTAAAAATACGAGGTTTAGCTCATTAAGCTAAAACCCATGGAAGCACAGAGCAGTGAAATAAATCCCAGAGGAGGGAAGGAAGGAGTGGGGGAGTGCTGGGATAAGCCTGGATGGGGCTGGCAGGCAGTGGAGAGGGGAAAGTTTAATTTTAAATAGAGGGAACACAACGTGGAATCACTCGGGGAAATAGGGAACTGCCAAAGAAGGAGCAAAACATGGAATCAGTTGGGGAAATGGGGAACTGATAAGAATTAAAGCCTGGAGAAACAGCTGGATCAGGCAGGGCTGGGGGTGATGGGGATTCCAGGGTTCAGCCTCTGCACCTCTCCCTGCATCTTCCCTGGTGAGGTCAGGGGAGAACAGCCTTTAAAAGCCATCAGTTATTCCTGGGAAAGCCAGGCATCAATCCTAATTCCTGTTTTCCAGACAGAGCCTAATATATGTGTGTGTGTGTATATATATATATTTAAATATAGCATGGGATAAGGCTTGTGACCATAAAAACAGCAAAAAAAGCCCCAGTGAAGCTGAGAACTCCAAATCTTTGCTCCCTTTCCCATCCCTCTGCAAACCTGTCCTGGTTATTCCTCTTTCTTTTTTTTTTCCCTTGGACATAAATTCTTTTAATTCCATCCTGGAAGAGGCCAAGATGCTTCCAGGGGAGCAACCTCAGTGCCTCCTCCTAGACACAGTCACACAGAACAAAGAGAAGGGAGAGCTTGATAATAAGAAGTAATTATAATTATAATTAGCACATATTTAGTGCTTTTCATTTCCAAGGCACTGTACAAATATTAGCTAATGAATATTTGGTAAGCAAACATTTTGAGCTTCTGGAAGGATTATTATAAACCATGAAGAAAATACTTTACAATATTTGGCTGACTTTTTCTCCCTGCTACATTTGCAAGGTTATTATTTGCTACACCTGTAACTTAATCATGGCAAGACATTCTGTATTTGTTATTTTTATAGTATTTAAATAGTGGTGTCTTTGATTAGACTTTAAGAATTTGAGGGTGTAGAAATAAGTTCTTTAAAGCATTTTTATAAGAAAATAGTGTGAGCAATGTGGACAAACATTGATTTTTGTGGGGGCAAATATTTTACCCACACTTTTCCTGCTTGTTTTAGTGGGAATTATGACCAGCTTTGGGTCTGGACTGATCCTCCCATGCTGTCTTGTGCTCCCATGTGCAATGACCCAATATCACCAAGATCCTGATGTTCTGCCTCAGGCTGACACAAGGCTCTCCAATCAATTTGGCAATTTTGGGGATGCTGAGCAGCCATTTAGGACAACTGCTCTGGTGAGAGGGCCCATCCCATGGTTGGATTTCTGGGATTCCCACTGGGAGGCTGCAGAAGGTGGAATGGGCACATTCAAAGCAGATATTTATAGAGATATCCCAAACCTTGGGGCAGATATTTCTCTTTTATCATGGGTGGGATTGTTTGTGCTTCATGGCACTGGTGATGAGGAGATGCACAGGCACAGTGACTGAACCCAAACCTCTCAGAAGATCCAAAAACTCTTTGAAGTTCAACCACCAAGTGTTCTCTAAGCCAAACCCCTCAGATTTAAATATTCTGCTGTGCACAGCCAAGCTCTTCTGATGAGCTTTTCTTGATGGCTGGAATTGGTGCTTGTCTTTGTCCTTGACTTTGAAGTTTGGGGTCATTACCTGGTGCAAATTCCCTTTTGCAGCACAATTCCATACCAGTGATTCCTATTTAGATTGTACCCACAGATTCCTGTTCATTTTGTGCCTTTTGGAAGCTCACACACTCTTACCTCTTCATAATCAATTCCCTGCTTCCCAAATCTCCCCACTTTTGGCACTTGCATGGAAAGCTTTCCTCACATGAAGTGATCTGAGCACTCAGCTCTCTCCTTCTTCCCTCACCTTGTCTGCTCCAGTTTGTGCTTTCAGCAGCAGCTGGCCACTGGATGTATCTTGCTCCTTAAATTCTGCAGATTATGTGTGATCTCTGTATTAGTTTCTCTTCCAATTGCTTCTCCTTGCACAATATGCACTCAGCAGCTGCTTCTGCCACTGCCTCTGAAGGCAGAAGTGATTTCTCCTGCCAATTTTCCACTTTCCTCTCCTCTCAAGGCTTGATCTTGTTGTGTGCTTTAAAGTCAGTAATAATATAGTGCGTGTGACATGTTACTGCACTGGGGATGAAACGAGGAACAGGGAGAGAGCAGCCAAAATATTAAATAACAAACTGTAATATGCACTGGGCTTGGCAGCCCAGGGAAATCCACAGGGCTGGGGACAACACCAAGGGGCAACCCAGGCCCCAGGCAGAAAGGGATTGCAGGTGGAACCAAGCACAGACGTGGATCTGCTTTTGTGACTTTTTTCTTTTCATCATTATTTCTGGTTGACCAGAAGTTTAGTTATTGGTAATTATCACTGCACAGAAAAGTAATTTTCCACATAATTTTAATAGGAAACCTGTTCTAATTTGCAGGGATGTTTGATATTTTAGAAAAGTCAATGTCTTGGATCTTTGTTTCCCATCTCGAAGGGGTTTGACACATTTGGAGGGTACAGTCTAAATATTTTATCTCCTTTTTAGAGTGTAAACTTCAGGCTGGGACAGCTTCTACTCCCCATGGGGAAAAATCAAGACTACATTGGAATTTATGTTATTTGATAGCAATATGTAGGTTTAGAGTAGATTTTAAAGAAATTGTTCCCTGGGAGGGTGGGCAGGGCTGGCACAGGGTGCCCAGAGCAGCTGTGGCTGCCCCTGGATCCCTGGCAGTGCCCAAGGCCAGGTTGGAGCACCCTGGGATAGTGGCAGGGATGCAATGGAATGAGGTTTAAGGTCCTTCCCAACCCAAAACATTCTGGAATTTTATATTGTGTAAAGACAAGGCTCACATAGGATGGGAAGTGATTTTCTCTCTGACTTTACAGATAAGGTTTACCTCATATAAAAATTAGTTTATTCAGTGTCTGGAATAGTGAATCCCCAGTTTGATGTAAAAGCTTTCAGGTTCTACATTGCTACAAATAATCTGTCACAAACAACTGAACTCTTTATTTTCTATAGGGATAGAACTGAATGCAAACAGAAAAATGTAGCTAACCAAAAATCCCAGTGAAAAATCAAACCTAAGTGGTGTGTGTGTGTGGGTTTTGTGGCTGTTTTAACACATAGATTAATATTTCCCAATATTGTCATTTCTCTGGATGTCACCAATGTCCATATAATGCTAAATCAACCAGAATTAAGGCAGGGACCATCCTTGCAGTATTTCCATGGGGAATACAAAGCACTGTGAGTGCTTAATCAAGAGCGAATTTTCTGAGTGACTTTTGGAGGTCTTGAGGAGCTTTGCAAGTTCCCAGCTCTGAGAACTCGGTGTCTGCATCTTCACTCCCCACCCACCAGCAGCAGCTCTGGGTGATGACAGCCTGCTGCAGGATCCTGAGACAAGGCAGCCAAAGGGTTTGTGCTCCCAGGTTTGGGAGGGGAAATCCGGGCAGAGTCACACATGGCAAGCAGATTTCATTCCTTCTGCCAGGAGCCAGGGGCAGGTGCAGCCTGTAGCCTTTCAAAACCTGACAAAAAGGCAAACTTGATTCTTGAACCTGCTGAAAAAACTCCTAAACTGTTTAGATGGTGGGGATCATCAGGCTGCTGCTCAGCAGGGAGCTCTGATTCATCAGCATCAGGGTTTCCCCTCAGCTTTCTGCCTACATCTTCTACTCAGCTTGGCAGGGACATTGTCAGAGAATAAAAGGCTTCTTCCTCGTGTCAAAGGGCTGGCATTCATCAAAATGATAATACTTTTTTACCTAGAGCACCTTTTAGATGAGGTTCATGAAGCCTGTAAAGATGATGATAAAGAGAAAAATGTTGCAGGGTTTTTTATTATATTTTTGGCACTAAAACTGTTGCTACATGAAATGGGAGATTTTTCTTTTATAAGTTTCCTTTGGCTTTAACTTTATAAATATTCCTTGGTTAAGTCAGTGGACTGCTTTTCACACAAAGCCTAATCCAAAGCTTGCCAAGGTCAACAGAAAGCTGCTTATTAATTTCAACAGACTTTTGAATCAAGCTCCAAGTGCACAACTTGCTCCCTGAATCAAATAAAAAGTTTTTGGAACACAAAAGAAAAATTCACATCTTCCAGGATCAAGCACTTCATTATGAGGATAGTTTAAATTCCAGTAAATCTTCTAGGAATTTTTCTATTGATTTTGGAAAGGTGGTGTGTCCAGTTTGAAATATTGAGGGTGTTCTCTGAGCAGTGCTGGGCACTAAAAAGGGAAATTCCCAACCCTCCATGCTGGAATGATTAATTACAGGAAGAACAGAGAGTGAAGTTTGGGCAGAGTTTGGGCACAGCTGAACTTGTCCCGCTGTCTGGGAGCAGCCACCAGAGAGGGCAGGAGACATTTTGGAAGGTGGTGGTGGCAACAAGAGCCAGCAGTGCTTAAACCAAGGAGAGTTCTGGAGAGTGATCCTGAATTTCCTACAGGGAGCAGGGAGGGGTTGGTGGAAAGGAAGGTGGCAAGGCCAGGAGATGTAGGGTGGGAGAGGCTGGAGCTGCACGGATTTGGGGTCACCTGTCTGAGAACAGGATATGAGATTTTCGTGCAATGTCCTGGTCAGGTGATTTAGGGAAAACCAGAGAGCTTCAGGTTGGGCTCAGTTATTCATATTTTTGAGTGGCAAGCATGCTCCAGAAAAGTCCAGTCTAAAAAATCATAGATTTATAGGAAAGCTTCGAGAAAGGGGGGAAAGTGACGTGCAGAAAAGATGAATTATCCCAATATTTTTTACTGCCAGAGGTGCTCATTTCTCAGCATCAGGGAGAAAGCTCATGGAATGTCTCTGCCCCTTGGTTAGCACCAAACTGGCCAGGGCTGGTTGAGTTCTCCCATTGGCCAAGAGCAGCAATAGGAAGAGAAATTAGGGCCTTTCAGGGATTTCTCCCCTCCCTGTGCTCCCAGATCAGCTGTTCCTGTGCAATCCAACACATCCCACACTTCCATCCACTCTTCCTCCTTGCATGGCCAAGATAATGAGAACTTGGACCTCCTAAACGAGCTGAGATGTCAGTGAGGGTCTAGAGGGCAGCACAACCTTTCATGGGCAAATGTCCCATTTGCATTTTCTAAGTTCACCTCCAACCTTGGATATTTGCTCTCTGCAGGCCAAAGCCACAGAGGAGAGCAGGGGGTCACTGGATGCCAAAACTCACAGAATTGTCAATTATCCAACTGTGACTCACACTTTTGGTGTCCATACAAGCCCGTGAATCACACTCCCTGGGCTTCCTGTAAATAGAATTCCCTGTATTCTATATATATTCTATATATATTCTGTATATATTCTACATATATTCTATAAATATAAAGCTCATGGTTAAGTTTGTAAGCCCCAGGGAGCTTGGAATGAGATGATCTTTAAGGTCCTTTCCAACCCAAGCCATCCTCTGACCCTACAATCCCCTCTGTAACTGGGATTCAGTCCTGACCCACTCCATTCTAAATGGCACAACCTTGCAGGGATAATATTAGACAACCTGATTTAAACACCCATTAACTTAAACTTCCTTAAATATAGAGCTGTTTGCTTTTAATTAGCTCTCTGTATGCCTGCCCACATTTGCAAAGACACAGAGGGCAGTGTCTGCTGAGGTCTTGGAAATGGCATGAAAATAAAGAATAAAAGACACAATTAGGCCTATTAAAGATGGATGTCTACCCCCAGCTCCTGCCTGTGAGCTCCCCAAGCTCTCCCAGACTCTGAAAGTGAGAATTTCCAGGGAATATTGTCCTTACCAGCAGAAGGAACAAATTCATCCTTCCCAAACATAGAGGAATTGCTTCTCAGTGTATGATGGAGGACTCTAAAGGAACACTAATAAATAACACCAAAGGAACCACAATTGGAGTGTGCAGAGCTCTCTTCCCTTAAAAAACACCTGGGGAATCCAGGGCTGCTGAGCATAAAGCTGGTGTGAAGTTTATCCTGTAGTTTATCCCCCAAACCTTGTCCTCCAGAGGGAGAAACCTGTGACAGAATTACCTGGATGAGCTCCTTGATCTTTCTTGGCTTCCTCCAGCACAGCCTTGCAAACCTTGCCTAGGATTGCCAAGGGAACAGCATGAGAGAGGGCTGAGCTTCTCAAAGGGGATGGATATCTGCATTTCCCTCGCTTCTAAATCACTCAGGCAATCCAAATTATCTGCTCTGTCACAGATCTCCCAGCCTCCATGAGGAGATATTCACACAAAAATATTTTAAAATATAGTTTTTCAGTCACTTTCTTTATTACAGCTTTCAACAACAAATATTTATTGCCTCATCACTCCACTCAGCGTCTGACATTTCTCCTGCAGTTTTGTTTTTCTGACTTTCCTGCTTCTCCCAACCCAGAGTGTCACTGGGCAGCCCGTGAAAATCATGGGATAAAGTGAAATAAAGTGAAATGCAGCGCTGCTATTTGGGGAAGGAAGCCTAAAAGCTTTCCAAACCCAGCAGCCCAGTAGCTCAGTGGATGAACACTGGCATTTGGCACTTTGTAATGGGTTAGGAGCCTCGAAATTTATTGTAAACTTAATGCAGCTTTACAGCCTATCTTCAAAACATTTACACAGCCAGTAAAAGATGATGGATATTTTCAGAGCATTCCTCTTCCCCAGCAGTTCCTGTTGCTGTAACCCTGCCCAAGCAGCAGTGATTTGAAATATATTATTGATGTATCTTTGAAGATTTGTTATCTGATCCCTCATGTTTATTGCTGTTATGCAACTGGCTCCTGAGTGTCCTCTTCTGTGAGGCAGGGTGAGGAGATAGCATCGGGGTGATTGTTATTTGTGTTATTGGTGTTGTGGTGGAAGAGGCAGCAGCCCAGCAGGGCTCCATTGATTTAGATCCCAGACAAAGGCTCTGGATAACAGAGTAGCTGCTCTTTACATTTTACTTTTTAAATAAAACAGGGAAACAAGAGCAGAAAGAAAGTGATACAGGAGATAAACAAGCGGCAGAGAATGAAGTGCAGGAGAGAGGGATGTGTGTCTGCACCTCACAGATAATGAGAGCCATACTTTGCATTTAATGGCAGCCTCTCAATTGACTCCTGGTGATGGAAGGCTGGAGAGGTGAATGAAGAGCAGCATAATGAGACAGCAGTGCAGGAATCCAGCTTGGGAAGGTGAGCACAGTTACAGGAAGGTTGACTCTTTTATGGCTATTGGATCCTGGATGTTTTGCTACTCCACACCTTCAATCTGATTTCACCTAAAATGTGTTTTATGGATTAAGTGGCTCAGGCATGGCTCTCTTTGCCTTATTTATTCCCTCTAAAGCCATGAGCTGGCTCAAGCTTCCAGTGCAAAGCACCAAGGATTTGCTGTTAGTGCTGGTTTTAGCAGAGGCCCAGGATGTTCCCCCAGCTCAGCTGAACGTGAGCAGGCATCACCTCTGCTGGGAACATCCTGCTCCTGAAGGAGAACCGAGTGTAAATGGAGCAGGATCTTCTCATCCCAGAACGAGCTGGCAAGAGCAGGGAGAAGGAAAACCACCTGAAATGTTCAGAGAGAGCAGCCAGAGCAGAGGCTGCTGCCTTTGGGTGGGAGAAAAACTAAATTCTCCCTTAGCAGGGGAGCTCCATGGGAGAGCAGCAGTGGTTTTACACAGCCAGACCCAGCTGATCTGTCCTGATTTTCTTACTCATTCTGGAGAGTTCTTCACACCTCCAAACCCTAACTGGGCTTTCAGCTCTTGACAATTTGCTCAGTAGTTCTCAATTCAGGTTATTTTCAGCACTTAGTGCAGATGCAACAGCAACTTTCAGCACCCTGAACTGTTGGAGACGCTCACTCGAGCAGTTCAGACAGGTCCAACCTATCAACAACCCAGTGCTGGGAATTAGACAAATTCCAGAGATAATAAAAGCAGCTCTGTGCCTTGGCTGCACCTGCAGAGCTGCACACGTGGTGAGCACAGGACGTGCTCAGCTTTCATGGGGAGCTGTGCTCAGCAGGGAAATAAATGTTTTAATCCCTTGGATCCCTGCAAGTGTCCAAGGCCAGGCTGGACAGGGCTTGGAGCAAGCTGGGATAGTGGAAGGTGTCCCTGCCATGGCTGGGGTGGAACAAAATGTTTGTCAATGTTCCTTCTACCCAAACCATTTTATGATTCTAAGATCCTCTTCTATTGGGAATATCTGTTGTATTTATGTGTAGAAATGCACTGTCGTGTTTTCCAGTGTTTTCTGTGCAGTGCAGACCACAGTAAGACTCCTTGGAGCTCTCCCTCAGGCTTTCCACAGAATGCACCCCTTCTCTTTGCTGTAGGTTTCTATTTTTATTAGCATTTCAAAGCATAGGCATGAAAAATCTCAGACATTGCTCAGACAAAACGTTGCTGTAGCCTTTAGGTTCCCAGGCATAGATTAATCATACCTATATATAACCTGAATTATATTTGGGTAGGATATATATATTTTTATATATATATATATAGGTATATCTGACAATGCTCTGTGTTAAAATTAAAAAGCCCTTCATTAGCCTTTCCTCAGAATCACAGAATCTTAGAAGAGTTTAGGTTGGAAAAGACCTTAAATCCCACCCAGTGCCACCCCTGCCATGGCAGGGACACCTCCCACTGTCCCAAACCCCAATGTCCAGCCTGGCCTTGGGCACTGCCAGGGATCCAGGGGCAGCCACAGCTGCTCTGGGCACCCTGTGCCAGCCCTGCCCACCCTCACAGGGAGGAATTTCTTCCCAATATTCCATCTAAATCCACCCTCTGTCAATTTGAACCCCTTGCCCCTTGTCCCATCACTCCAGTTCTTGATGAAGACTCTTCTCCAGCTTCTTTGTAGCTCCCTTCAAGTCCTGGAATGCTGTTATTCCTTCCTTTATTACATTCTGTCCTTCCTTCTTTCATGCATTCACATCTTTAGGACCAATACCAAACATCCCCAACCTCTGGGCATTTTTATTTTATTTACTCCCATTTGAAGTTTGGTTTTAATTGTGGCCTATTCTCCTCTCAGAGCTGCCAGGGTTCATGGCTGAGCTCCACCAGCACCCCAGAGTTGTCAGGACACACTTGGATTTTACACAAAATCACTTTTCAGGCAGAGCAATCACATCCTCAGGCTTTGGGATACTTGGAATTTAATTCAGAAAGGTCCACAACCGCATAACTAATAAATATATTTATGTTGGAGATTACCACAAGGTGATACATTAAAATAATCATCACACAAGGAATTAAAATTCTGTCTGGTTCCATACATTTGCAGGGTGGAATCTATAAGCTTAAATGCAGATCTGTTTGTGCATAAATTCTGTCCCAAATTAGATCTCATTTTCAGTATGTCTTTACCATTCCTGTGCTATTTTTAGCTCTCTGGGTGTTATAGTAATAGGGATGCATTTAAAATATAATGTTCAAAACAGAAATTATGCCTTAGCCACCGTCTAAGTTCATAATTTTTTTCTAATTGCTTTGAATTTTAGAAAAATATTTAATGTTCAGTGGTGGAGCAGATGGAGCTGTGAACACTTTGCTTCACAATAATACACTTTGGTTCTGGCTGATGCTGGTGCTTTGTTTCTTTGTTAGCTCATTAAATAAACCTCAGGCTGGAAAAACAAGAACTTTACGATTTTCCAAGATTTTCAGGCTCTGAGGCAGACTAAGCAGTATTCAGGGACAGGTGTAGAGAAAGTATTGACAATCTGGGATTATTCTGCAGTGCTGCTTTAAGGAATAACACTTGACATGAGCAATGGACTTGAAATTCAAAGTCACCTAAAAAGTAGATTTTCTATTTGGTCCTATTTCTCATGTTGGTGAGTATAGAGAGATTTGCTATTTTTGGATTAAATCTGGAAAATTTTACCAAGAAAAGACAGTTAAGTTCACCTTACTTGATTTTTATTACCTTAATATGAATGACCTGGGAAATTTTTAGCCTCTTTGACGAGTCTGCTAATTCCTGTGGTATCTACATGTTTGAATACATGAAATTAAAATAAAATATATTAATAGGATGCCATAAAATAAACCAGAACACTGCTTATCACAACCCACTGATCTGTGGCAGAGAACTTTGTGTGTTTATTTAAAACTCCTCAACAGTTATGAACTTCTGCCACAAATTCCTGCCAGGAACTCTGTGGAGACACAGAGCTTTTCATCTTCCAACTGGATGAGTTTCTTCATCCCATTGCATGGATTTCAGAAATAAGGGAAACATTTCCAAGTGTGAGGTCCAGTTTTAAGGATAAAAGCATTGATCACCCAGCAGATGGGTGCTGCTTTGGTTTTATATTGGGAAGAAAACCTGTAGATCAATTTGCTTTTGTTTCTCCCAGCAGAAACTTTGGGCTGTTTAATTAAAGGCCTCATTGCCCCATCATTAAATTCAAAGAAGCAGATCTAATGCAAGCACTTTAATGTAATGTCACTTATTAGTCTTTAATGACGAGAAACATCCTTTCTCCAAAGAACAGCTGTAGGAATAGTGCCCATGTCACCCACAAAATTATAGATTATGGAGAGCATTAATGTGCATTTAATGACTGTGAAAATATTCCTTTCTGCAAAGGGCTGTGCTCTTCCTTGTTCAGCTTCACTCGTGAGGGAGGTTAATTAAAGCCAGAACATCACAAATTCTGTAGCACTTCAGGTCATTCATCTGTACCAAAGTGGAACAGAATTCTGCAAAATCTCCCTGACAGGGCTGACATAAAACTGTCTGCTCCACTGCCTGGGAGAGATCCCTGGGCTGGGAGCTGTGCTCAGGATCCAACAGCCACCAAATCTCCCATGAAACACCAGATTTATCAAACCTTTCACAGGTTATTCCTTGTAAATATATCTATATTTGCAGATATAGATAGATATAGATGATATAGATAGATAGATATTAGATATAGATATAGATGATATAGATAGATATTAGATATAGATATAGATCTATAGATATAGATCTATAGATATAGATCTATAGATATATATGATATAGATTTAGATATAGATATATAAATATATATTTAGAAATATAGATATAGATATAGATCTATAGATACAGATGATATAGATATAGATTTAGATATATATAGATATATAAATATAGATTTAGATAGATATAGATATAGATATAGATATAGATATAGATATAGATATAGATATAGATATAGATATAGATATAGATATATAGATTAGATATAGATATAGATATATAAATATAGATTAGATATAGATAGATATAGATGAGATATGGATAGATATATGATATAGAAAGTGTTTCTCTGGTGCTGGGAGGAAAAAGAACCATGAGATGGCCAAGTAACCACAATTTGGATATTTTTGGGACCCTCCAGGTGTGTGGCAAAACACCCCAAATGTCACAGAACCAAGGAAGAGCTGGGCTGGCCAAGGGATGGGGGAAGCCAAGGGAAGTGCAGCAACTTCCATTTCTGGGTTATTTTTTCAATCAAATGTGGCCACAAATACAAAGCAATTTGTCACTCACGGTGCCCTGTGAAGAGCTTTGAGGCTTATGAATGGAAAATATTAAATAAAGCTAAATAATACATATTTTAATATGGATATATACTTAGACAATATGGAAATGAGGCAGGAGAGTAGAAAATGTGACAGCTGAGTAGATAAACACGGACTTGTGTTTTCATTTACAAAGACCTCTGGTATATAAATGCTAATTTTTGCCTGCATTATAAGGCTGTGAATTCCAAAGAGAGTTTTCAGCAGTCTGATGGATTATCCCAGTGTCTGTTGCTGATCTCAGTCCTCAATGGGCTGTGTCAAGTGTTTCCAAAGGCAGCTGCACATCCCAGAGCTGCCCAGCTCACCTGAGATGCCAAAGGGCATCAGTCAGGGCATTCCCAGGCAGCACTGGGCACAGTCCCCAGCACACCACGGCTTGACAAGCCAGGATTCTTTCACTACACGAGAAAATCTGTTTCCTCTACGACACCTCCATCAAAATCCAGGATTGAAACCGTTCTTATTTTATTTACCTCCATAAAAGCTTGCCTGAAGTGGACTTGCAGCCACCCTGTAAAGGCTGAAGTGTTTCCTCCAGCTGTACTCTACTAAAGAAACACATCAAGGTGTTTCCAGCTTCTTGTAGCTCTTTGTTCTTTTCTTACCTGCAACTTCTTCTTAACTCACTGCTGGCACGAAAGACCCTAAGACAAAAGGTTTAGGGATAGAGAGGGGTGTAACATTTCCTCTTCTCCCTGCTCTCCTCATCCTCCCCCTGCTCAGGCACAACCACAAGGCCAGAGTGCAGGACACTCAGAGGAGACATTTATGCCTCACATCAAATGTGACAGAAGCATTGCAGCTCTTTGTCAATGGAAAATCCTCTTTTCCCTTTTTTCCGTCTCGCTAAATTTCCCCCATCTCTTTTATTTAAATTCGGTTTTATTTACATCTTTGTGTGTCTCGTGTCTTAAGTAAAAAAATGAAAGCACAGAGTTGTCGGGCAGAATATGAGGCACTGAAATAAATGGTTTTCTTAGGAAAAAAAACCCACTGTGCAAAGCCAGCCTCCCTGGAATTCCTCCTTCCTTAGGCAGCTGGGAGGGAAGGAGAGGAATGCATGTCGATCATTATTAACCTGTCGAATGCTTCACTAAAGTGAGGCAGGAAGAGCAGGGGTTTGCTCCTGAGTGAAGGAAATCCCCACTTTTCTGGAAGTTTTGTTACAATTTGTGCAGCTGCCCCAGTCCTGCCGGGCTGGTGCTTGGCTTTTCCCAGGGATCCATCCCAGGAATGATGGCATCGTTGATTGGAACAAATCCAGGTGTTCAAAATGGATTTGGCAGCTCCAAAACCCCTCTCAGCGATGCTGTTCAGACCCCAAACTCTCCCTGTGCCCTGCAGACTCAGCCCTCAGGCTCTGGGGAACCTCTGTGGCTGCAGTAATGCCACTCCTCACCTTTCTCTTTCCAGGGCTTTCAGTTTCGTGCTGTAAAATTAAAAGGAGCTTTTCAAGATCTGCACATAAAAAGCCCACTGGGTCTGTTCTGGCTTCTGAAGGAGTGTGACTGAGGGCTTATTTTTCCACTCTCTTCTATCTCTCCCTCTCTAAAACCTCTTCCCCCCAATTTCTCATTTTTGTCTCATCCTTACTCTGCTTTACTCATCTTTAAAATTAATTTTGTATAAGCCTTTCTGCCAGTCCCCACTCTGGATTTTTGCCTTGTGCCTGATCCCTCAATAACTTCTTGGGTTATGAGAGTTTTCTTTGCTCATCTGTTGGCTTTTAATTGTGGATTCAGAGAGAGTAATAATGAGGTGCTGCCTCTGAACTACCCAGTGGTGAGTTCATCAGCTGCTTGCCTGATGTCCTGGAGGGTGTTTGCATTCAGCATTTTCCACGTTGTAAAACTCAACCCTGGTTAATAGGAAAATTGTGTCTTGAGTTGTAGAGATGCTAATGGAAATGGCATCACTTGCCACGAGATATTCTAATTTATGACTCTCTTTAAAGAACATACTTGCCAATTAGTGTCTTTATTAGAATACTTACTTTTATCATTTGAAAATATGGCTCTTAATTGGGACCAGCTTTGCCTAAGGGAGAAACAATTGTTAATAAATAAATGAATAAACCAAGCCTCTCCATCAGTACCCGTGGAGGGAACCAGCTCATCCCATATAGACACCCTTATAGATCATACTACTGATTATTCTTAAACTCCTTCAATTATTGAGAAAGACAATTTCATCTAACTTTATATTGTCTTCCTGGGAAAAATATAGGCAGGATATTGGAATCTGCTTGTTTATTAAAGCAAGTAGCTCATTAGGCATAATTAAGACCGAAGAAACAAGAGCATTAAATTTTTATACTTCACCATCAGCCCAATAGCTCTAGGAAAGGCAAAAGCACCAGAGCTGCTCCATTAGTAAATTGATCAGGTCAGTGTAATTAAGGTGCCAATTTTGTTAGAATCTCAACAGAAGATGAGGACTGTTCAGTTGTTTTTCACTTCAAAAATGTAATAAAGAAACTGTTTAAGGAGAAGAGTTTAATAGGGCTGAAAACCCAGTGAAGGGACAGGTCTGAAGCAGAACGTGGCTCAGGAGGGTAAAGTGGGGACATCACAGTGTCCTGTGCTTGTCACGTCTCTGTCACTGGGATTCCTTCTCTGACAACTCAGAGCAGCAAAATAAAGATAATAAAGATAATAAAGTGAGGGATTGTCCTGATGTGCACTGGGACAGCCTCACCTCGAGTCCTGGGAGCAGCTCTGGGCACCACAATAAAAGATCTAAAGCTGAGCAGAGTGTCCAGAGGAGGGACACGGTGTTTAATCACAAATACCTGCTTGCCTGACACCTAAAGCTTGTCCCTTTTAAAATAAATAAAGAAATAAAAGCAGTCAAAATAGGATAGCAGTCAGAGTCATCAAAGCAGTTTCCCGAGCACAGGGCATTGTGCATCACAAATTATCTCCCAATCCCACCTGCTCTCAGATTTGATTGCCTGGCCAATCCTCTCTCCCACGATTGCTCGATGGAAAAGAAGCAGATGGGGCTGAGAACAATCCAAAGGAATAAATGGGGTAGAAAGTGCCTCCAGCCTTTCTGAGCAGCACCAGGGCAGCGTTTCTCTTTTCAAGGATTTTCCTTTTTCCCCCCGTTTGCAAAACAAACCTGCAGGAACAGGAGAATTCCCGGGTTGAATTCCCAGCTCCACGAAAGCACAGGCACACAAACACACACACACACACACACCCACAAATAAAAATGTGCTTTGGATGTTTTTGGGCAGAGGCTCAGCTCCCTTCCATGGGCTTTGCTGCTGCTTTTAATCTGCTAATTGCCTGATCAATATCTCCATTTGAAACGTGTATGAAAATGTGGGGAACTTTCTCCACGTAGGGAATGTATGGATCCTGTGCTGCAGGACTCCAGCAGCAGTAATTTCAGTAATTAGGCTGCTTTTCAAATAAAGGCCAGTGCCATGGATACAGGACTAAGATAAATTATGCCCAGGATAAGTTTATATTTTGCTGCATGCACTTGCCCTTTCTGTGCTCATGTAAGGAAAGCCTGAATAAACATCTTTTCTCCTCCTCCTCCCAGCCCATGACACATCTGTGTCCCCTCTAAAGCTCTTCCCTTTCCTTAGCACTCCATACCCTCCATCAGAGGTGACCTTATTCTTGTCCTTTGGAAATTATTCTTTTCTTGTCAATGTTCGTTTTTTTTTTTTTTTTCATTTGTGGATTAGTTTATGGAATGAAATTAGGCAAAAAAAGCAAAGGAAAAAAATCATGATTTTCCAGTGAATGTAATCCCCCAAAAACCAAGATGTGAATAAAAGCAAGCAATATCAAGAAAAGGATGCCCTTGGATTTATTTTTTAGCCTTTTCAGTTATTTTAGATCATCTTATTAGAGCTTATTCTAATAATTTCTCGTCAGTGTCAAGAAAGAGAATACAGAAAAATGAAGGATTTATTTATGATATAATTATGTGGCTATCTCAAAAAAGCACCATCACTGCCAGAGATATGCAGCTCATCAGCAGGAATTTGAGCAGAGAAATTGAATATTTTTATATTTTTTGTGGTGCCAGCAGAGCCCCACACCATTGACTTTAGGTTTGCCAACACCAGGGCTGAATTTGGGCTACAAAATCTGGGTCACTCCAAGCATGGAAATTGTCCCAGGATCAGCTGCATGAGGGGCACGAGGAGAGGCAGGCAGGGAGCTGGAGTTTTCCCACTGGAATGTGCCCCTGTCCCGGGGTACAATGCAACATTTGTGTATTCTATCACCATCTGTTCAAATGTGGGAGGGGTGGTGATCCTTATCTCTGTGGGAGATATCCTCTGCTGATGTGCCAGCTGATAAGATCGGGGGATGATCATCGTTATCTATTCACAACCCATCCTTCCTCCAGGAGATATATTCCGTTAATGGGCCATTCAGTCCTATTGTGTGACTGATAAGATTACATCATCCCATTGGGAGACGCCCCAGCCAGGGGCAGGAGCCAAGCCTTTCCTACCTAGATAAAATACTGGGGTTTGGGACACGAGGGCAGACCTTTCTACTGGATCCCGGAGGAAAGTCGGATCATTTCCACATCATCGCTGGATCTTCGGAGGAAAACTGCACCTTCTACAGCAGCACTGCTTCAACTGAATCACATCTGTCATCCAGGAGGACTGCAGCCACCATTTATACGGACTGCTACCAACACCCTGACTGACAGGGTGTCAGCTTGTATTTCTGACTGTGTCGGTGGTTGTTTCTTTTATATTATTGCATGTATTTTTTTTTTCTCTTTTCTTCTATTAAATTGTATTACTGACTTGGAGTCTCGCACTGGTTTTACTTTCAAACCAATACAGCCCCTCACCTGGCTGCTGGTGGGTCAGCCTCTGTGACAGGCAGAAAATCCCAGAGAGATACTGGGGAGGATGAGCCACAAACTCATTGTGTGGGTTCAGGAGTGACAGCAACACAATGTGCCTGTGCTGTGGGCAAAGGGACAGGTGGCACAGGGCAGGGACAGGGCTTGGAGCAGCCTGGGCTAGTGCAAGGTGGCACTGGCTGGTCCTGAAGGTCTTTTCCAGCCCAAGCCATCCCGTGGCTGTGTGGATTTTACTGAGGAGCTGTCACACGACCCTGGGGTGTGGAAGCTGAGCTCACATGGAGATGTTTGGCTCCTCAGCTGAGCCTAAAGCAGCCTCAGTAACCCCAAAACAACACTGCTTTCGACTTGAGGCCTTGGAGAAGCCTCCCAAACCTGAGAGATGGAGTTGAAATCACTGGTGTGGAGTCAAATAGAAGTGTGTAATATCACATGGTGAAGGGTTTGGAATTTGAGCTTTTAAAATACAGTAATAGGTATAGGACAAGATGGAGGTTTTGGGGCAGTGACTTCTTCTTCCTTCTTGCTCCTTCTTCTTCTTCGTTTTAAGTAGTACTTTATAAATGGAATAGAAAGTGCTGCAGTGCAGGTCACAAATTTTTGGTCATTGGGTCAAAAGTATAAATAATACAGATGTTAGTTTTTAATTAAATAGGTAGGCCTAAAAAGACCTTGTAGCAAGCAAGATACAACTCCATTTTTTCCCTTTTAGCTTGTTAACTAGAAGTGCTGTAGGACTCACTGTACTGTAAATAAGAATTTAATGAAACAAGTAAATCCGAACACAAAAATCCATCTCTCGTGCCTTCAATCCTGGCTCTGACTGAAAAGAAAAAGCAAAAACCCCTAAACCCCTCCTGCTTGTCAGGCAAATTGGCCTCACAAACACTCAGCTGAGCTGGGAAAGTTTAACTCAAAAATCAGGGGGATGCTCACCTGGAGGTTCAGCTGGATGTTCAGCAGGAATCAGCACCAGGGACAGAATTCCAGATGCAGATCTGCCCGGGGACAGAATTCCAGATGCAGATCTGCCTGGGGACAGAATTCCAGATGCAGATCTGCCCGGGGCCGGAATTCCAGATGCAGATCTGCCCAGAGAGGCTTTTCCTGGGAGCCCTGTCTCAGTCTCTGCAGCTCCTCGCTGTCCCTGCTGCTGCTGTGCATTTACTGTCACTCATTCCATCCCTTCTGCTGACCCAAACATTCCAGAGCTAAGGCAGCTGAACTTTGCACTTCAATTTGTTTCAATGTTCATGTGCTTTTTTTTTTTTTCTTCCCATGGTTAATATAATTTAGCACACACGACAAAAATCCTTGATAGAGAGACTCATGGGCTTTGTTTTAAAAAAATCTCTTTTCCATACACGTTTATAATCATTGTTCATTAATATTTTCCATAAAATATCAACTTTCAGTGAGAGAAGACAATGGTTATGAAGGTGTCTGACCACTGTGTGTGGCCAGAGATTCAGTACAGGTGAATGCACAAGGTTCTCAGTCTAATGAGCCACAACTCCCAAAGTCCCATTAATTTCAAAATATGCCAAATAGTTCCTTTTATTGGAGATCTTTGTATCTGAATTTTTTTTGTTGTTGTTGTTTTCTATTTTAACCCCATGACTTTATGGAACGAGTCTGTTCGAAATAGACCCCAGGAAAATGAGTAAAAGCTAAAAGTGAC
Organism: Acridotheres tristis; assembly: GCA_037013685.1. Lineage (NCBI taxonomy): Eukaryota > Metazoa > Chordata > Aves > Passeriformes > Sturnidae > Acridotheres > Acridotheres tristis. The sequence goes on along the minus strand of CM072899.1, from coordinate 2,167,461 downwards.
AAATGATGTTGATCCCTTTCAACTTTAAAGCATTTGAATCAGAAGCTGCCACACAGCTCTGTTCAAGGTCCAGCTGTATTTTTGATAGGAAACGTGTTTTGATTCGGGAATTATTTGTAGGCTTCATTAAAATGTAAATTGCTCCATGAAGAAATCTAAAGGAGATTGATTCCAAAGATATGTAAATATTCAAATGTAATTGGGGTTCAAGCCCTACATCTCTATTTCTGCCTGAACAGTTCAAACAGAGAAGAAGGTTTTCCATCCTTCTCCTTGAAATCCAACAAAATTTCTCACAGAATCCTTGTGTGGTTTGGGTTGGAAGGGACCTTAAAGATCACTCAGTTCCAGTCCCCCTGGGTTTGCCTCCAAAACCAGACCTGAGGCATGAAATTCAATAAATAATCATAAATTGGCAGGCCTGGAGGATTGGAAGAGGAGGGATAGGTTCAGTGAAATCAAGATGTACATCAGGATGTACTTTGGATAACCCATCCCCAGTGTCTGCTGCAGCTAAAGGAACATTTGTGAGGTTTATTCTGTTTCTCTGTCACCCTGGGCTGGCCCCAGCTCCCCCTTTCCATCCCCCAGAGCAGCAGGGAAGGGAGGCTTTGGGAGCCAGGATCCCTTCCTGCCTCCCTCCCCCATCTGCCAGCTGAATCTTTACAAATGATTTCAAATACTTACATTCAATTCCCCATCTGTAAACTGGGCAGAAACACTTCTTGTAGGGATGGATAAAAGGAAAAGAGTCTATTCATGACTGGGGTGTGTTTGCACACATTCATGCCAGCAGAAATGGCTCGGTGGAAGATGTAGCTCCCCCTAAATTGTTTTTCTGACTTCTGGACATGAAATCCCAGGCACAGCCCCTGACCCTGTCAGGGACCAGCCCAGCATGGGTGGACACAGAAAAACCCATTGGCATCCTTGGGATCTGCTCCAGATTTCTGTAACAAGGTGGCAAATCCTTTGTTTAGTAGTTTCTGAATTATTTTCAGCTCTTTCTAGTCTTGTCTATCAGTAATTTCCTGTTATTAACATGTGATGAATCCAGTGCTGGAAGCTGAAATCCACACAATCCAAGCATGAGCATCATCCTGCACAGTGCTGCCTCTTTTATAACATCCAAAATATCCGAGTAATTATGAAACATACATTAATATAATGAAAATGTACATTAATATAATGACAGGTCTTGCTTATAGCCAGGGTACTGTTGAAGAACAGACTTTCAATAATCACTTTTTTACACAGTGCTTTCCCCAGAAATATTTTACGAGCTTAATCAGGGCAGGCAGTGAAAAGATCACCTTCAATTCATTGTAGAAATATGAAAGATCAATAGAAGAGGTTGTTGTTTGAACTCCCCCATCACCTGAGCCCTCCAGATGAGCACCACCTCCCTCCCGAGGTGCACGACCACGAATCAACACTTCAGGGGGAGGCTGAGAGAAAGCAGAGCTGTGCTGGGAAAACAGCCTGCCCTCTAAGAGCAGGGAGCTGCTGTTCAAATAAAAAAAAAAAATAAAAAAAGGGCAGCGTTGTAACACTCCTTGCAGTGCCTGGAGAGTGGGGGAATGAGTTGTCCAGGTGAAGTGGTGCCAGGCTGCAGTCAGGTGCCAGGGCTGCTGCTCTGATGGAGCCATTGCAGTGTCTGTGTGATGCTCCAAGCCCTCCCAGCCAGCCAAGGTCACTCCAACCTTTGGTTATTTGCTGAGGAAGTGCTGGTCAAGCAAAGAAAAGGAGTTTGGAGCAGAATCACCAGATGCACCCCATTTATCTTGGAGTTGTGCACCTTCCCTCCCTGAGTGCTGCAGTTCTGGGGACACCTTGGAGCAGGAAGAATTCCCAGCGAGGCAGGTGCATGGGAGGGATGCTGGGGAGGGGGGGGAAGGACCCTGGGAGAGGAAACTCAGAGAGAAAACTGTGTTTGGGTAACTAAAAAAAAGCTGGACACACACACAGGTGAGAGGGGTGGGGCTGCTTTCCCTCAACTCCCCAAAGGGAGGAGGTTCTCGAGCCAGAGAATTTTGTGGGTCTGGATTTGTCAGCAAGGAAATTGGGCTGGGAATTTCCATTATAGAATGGAAAAAAATTACCAAGATTTAAATGGGAAACAAAAAACCAACCCAGAAAAAAACATCCCATTCATAAACGTCTGGAACTTCTGGACGTTTTCAAAGCCACTCACAGATATCTGATGAGGGAGCTACTATGAAGCCCTAGTGCATTAAACACCTTTTTCACCTACCTTTATTCATTAGGGAGTGAAAACCTGCACTAAGAGAACAACGTAAATTTCAACACGGATTAAGAAAAGGAGGTGATACTTTTGGGAAAGTCAAATATTGACTTTTCCGAAGTCAATTGCTCACACAGGCTTTGCAGGAATGAGGTTGTGGGGCAGTCACAGGTTTCCCGGTGGGGTGGGGTGCACTGAGGAAAAGTGAAGGTGGTTCCTGGGGGTGTCAGAGCTGAGGGAGCCACAGCAGGGGCAGGTCCCTTCCCCAGAGCTCAGCAGGAACCACAGAAAGGCACAGCCACGTGGGGAAATTAATGAGAAGATGAGGCAGTGGCTTCCCCAACGAGTCTGAAATAGAATTTGAGTATTTGGTGACAGAAGGGAACAGGATTGTGATGGTCCTGCTGGAGAGGAAAAGGAAAGGATATGTGGACAATGGTAACAGGGAAAATTCAATAGTCCATGTGCCTTCCTGGAGCTGTTGCACAGGTTGCAAAGAGTCTCTGTAGGGTGAAAAAAAAGGCAAAATACCCTCTCTAAGTGCTTTCACAGAGGCTTGGACCATCCAGGCCATTTTAAACTTGTCTCAATTTTTCAGAAAGCTCTCCCTAATTCCATTACTAGTTATTCATAGGGGCATTAAAAATAGATACCACTCCATGAGAAGGAGATTCTTCAAGTGAGATCTGTCTCAGCCTACAGGGGGGTCATTCTTTACCAAAAAACCTGCACCACACCCAGGACAGTGCAGGCAACAATTTCAGCCCTCGGGGGCTGCATGAGGAGAACATCCAAAGGATAAAAAGGATAAAGAAATCTGAAACAAAGTGCTGGCAGTTCCTTGTTAATGGCAGCTAATTTTAGGGGCATTGTTTGCATGATGATCCCAGGCTGTAACTCTGCTGTTGTTAACTGATGTGTCAGCCCTCCAGAGCTGCACATTGCCATCACTTTATTAATCACCACCAATAAACCAAATTTCTGTGGGATTTAATTACTGGAGCCATTTGTTTTCTTTACTCGTGTTTGGGGGACAAGGCTTTTGAGGAGGATGAGAGTTATTTGTTACTCATACCATATGTTTTTCTTTAAAATCTGAATTGGGCAAATTTCATTAGAGTATTGTTGCAGTATCACGTCAATCAAGTTTCCACTTAGACGGAATTAAATTGTCATTGTGTGGGTCTTTGGGTTTTATAAAGAAATCGGGTGAAATTCACTAATTTGATGGAATTTTGTAAGGAGACAGTGGGGACAGGAGCAAGAAATTCTACATAAAATGCAAGGGAGAATCAAAACAAAAGCTCAGCTATGTGTCTTTGATATGTTGACAATTCCCAAAGCTCAAGGTAACCTTTCTCTGCAACACTCCAGGGTTTCCCTTTATTACTGTCTTTTTTAATACAAGACCAGTTTTATGCTTCAAGTGCCTTTTCTGGTGAGCAAAACCACAAAGAGCAAAAGAAACGAAGGAATATAATGAGCTGGGGAAAAGACAAGCAGCAAAAAGCAGATCCCCCCACCACCATGGAGACCCAAGAAAGGTGACAGTGGCACTGAAGTCCTGCCTGGGCTTATTCAGGTTGGGATTCCGAGGTGGGTGATGGATGGGGAGGGATCTGCTCTCTCCCAGCAGTTGTGTTCTCTGGCTGTGTCAAGGTTTCTATGGAGATACTTAGGCTGCCATTTTGATATTTTAGTCTCTGCATTCCCATTGCTTGGCCTGAAAACCAAATCTGTATTTTACACCCAAAAATGCCCATGGTAATCCATTCTTGATGCACCAAACAAATCACTTGGAAGGCCTGGAGGATTATCTCCATATCTCAAAATAAATATCTCAAAATAAATACTGCTCAGGTTTAGTTGGGGAGTGTCCAAGGAGAGGTTGCACAGGGTTTGGAGCAGTCTGGGACAGTGGGAGGTGTCCCTGCCCATGGCAGGGGTGGCACTGGATGGGTTTAATGTCCCTCCCAACCCAAACCATTCCATGATTCTATAGAGAGCAAACAGAACTCCAAGGCTTGGAGCAATACCATGAGCTCTGTTTTCCAGCTTTCTGGGCTCCTTGCACTCCATGGAGTGCTTGATAGTTCTTGATTTTTAGCTGGTTTATTTTTACAGCCCAAACTTCACCCATATTTTTAGGAGGCATTTTGCAGACAGACCCAGGAACTTGAACATGCTCTGAGCACAATAAACTGCTCCCAGCTCCTCTCGACACAATCGACTTCTGACAAAGACAGATTTGGTTTCTTGGATTTTAGGAGGCAGGGGGATTTTTGTTCCAGTGCAGAGCAAAACCAGGTCTTGAAAGGTTTGCCAGGCAGAAGCATTGCCAGCTGAACACCAAAAGAGATTTTGTTTGAACTGCAGTGACTTTGTAAGGCTTGGCCATACAAACACAGCTACAGGTGATGGGCAGGTGAGCAGGAGAACAGTGCCTGCCTGACCTTTGAGTTTTGTTTTTGTGCTATCTCTGGGTTGTTGCCTTTTAATAAAGTAAAAAAAAAGAAAACAAAACAGTAGATGTTACCAATAAAAACAGCAGCAGCAGCTGAAAGGAGAAATATCCTCGCTCAAGTGTTGAGCTTTGACTTTTTCACAATCCCCATGCCAATCCAGGTAAAGTACATTTTGGAAGTGTTGTTCCCAGAGTGTTTTGGTGTGCTGGCACCCTGTGCCACAGGTACAGATAACCCCAAACTCAGCAGCCTCACCTGCAGCAATGGCAGAGTTTGCTGTGCTCACTGACCCTCACCATTTCCTGCTGTGACTCTGGGAAGGGGCTCAGTGAGCTGAAGTAGAGAAGCTGGGAAAGTACTAATTCAGGACCCTAAAAGGTGTCCTAGAAAATGTAAAATAAACAGAAAATCATTCCCAAAGGAATGCAGCCCTCCTGTTTTGCTTATATGTCTTCCCTTTACTGCTGCATGTTCTGCTCAAAGCATAAAGCAGAGCAAACATATGTTGAGAGATGCTGCCTATTTATAAAGTAAACACTGACAACAAGCAGAAAACAAAAGATAAATGAAGAACATGTTTTGCACACTAATCAAGTTGTCTTAGTTGAGAAAGTGGTGGATATACATCAGCACAAAGTTTTTAAAGGTCCAGCCGAGGTGTTGGAAGGGGATTGTGCCCCTCTCAGGTGAGACCCCACCTGCAGAGCTGCCCCAGCCCTGGGCCAGCACAGGAGGGACCTGGAGCTGCTGCAGAGAGCCCAGAGGAGGCTCCAGGATGAGCAGAGGATGGAGCAGCTCTGCTGGGAGGAAAGGCTGGCACAGCTGGGATTGTTCACCTGGACAGGAGAAGATTTGGGGTGAGCTCAGGGTGACCTTGAAAGGGAAACAGGAAAGATGGAGAGAGACAATTGACAAGGGATGGAGGGACGGGACACAGGGAATGGCTTCAAAGTGCCAGAAGGCAGGGCTGGGTGGGATTTTGGGCAGGAATTGTTCCCTGGGAGGGTGGGCAGGGCTGGCACAGGGTGCCCAGAGCAGCTGTGGCTGCCCCTGGATCCCTGGCAGTGCCCAGGGCCAGGCTGGACATTGGGATTGGAGCAGCCTGGGACAGTGGGAGGTGTCCCTGCCATGGCAGGGGTGGGGATGGATGAATCTTTAAGGTCCCTCCCAACCCAAACCATTCTGTGACTCCATGATTCAATTGTTCCCCACATTTCAAATATCTCTGTGTAATTGTCCAGACATTTCTTGGGAGGGGACCTAGCACAGTTTTTAGTGTTGGTACCTGAACTGAAAAACGAGACATCACTAGATAAAAGGCATTAGCACATTTCTAGCTTAAACTTGAAATAAGTCTTTAATAAAACAAAGTGAGCAGTGTCCATGCATATTGCTGGGGACACTTTTAGCCAGCCTAGAGATTCAGACCAGCTCGAGCAAAACACTCATTCCTGGAGGTCACCCCAGGCTCAGCTGACGTGTCAGGAAGGTTAGAGATGAAAAGTTTTCTTCATCTGCTTTCTTCACTCCAATTACAAATATCAGCAATGCTGGAATTCACCTTTGGCTGCACACCTCCTGCTGCCTCGCCAGGGTGGCAGGAGGGTTCACACTCAGTGTCACCACCGTGGATGTGTGTCATCAAAAATGAAAGCCCCTGAAATGCAGCACTGGCTGAGGTGCTTATTTCAGCAAGATATCCTTCTTCAAATACAGCTCTCAATAAAAATATTACAGATAGTAGTTTAAATTCCACTGCTATTTGGAGTGTGTGCTGGGCAAAATGACAGAAGAGATCCAAGCTGTTCTGATCTGATTGTGAATATCAGGCTGTAAAAGTCGGGAGATATGAGGGAGTGACATCGTTTTCTTATTTTATTTTGCCTTCGATGAGACAGCTTCACTTTCACTTGTGGGAGGTTATTGTTGAGGCACAACAGCAGATTCTGACTGGGGGAAATCAGACTTTTCTGAGGATTACTCCTCCCTGTGCTCTCCTAGGGAATCCATGTGGGAAGTGTGGGTGGAGATGACCCAGCCCAGCCCTGCTGACCTTCCCCAGTGAGCAGCTCTTGAGCTCTGTGACCCAGCCCAGCCACCTCTGCCACTGCTGCTGTGTGACAGGGTGGTGTTTGCACCACTTCATCAGTGGTTTGTCTGGGTTTCCTCTGCCTTCACTCAGAGCCAGGATTAACAAACACACGATGGAAATGGGTTTCTCGTGTTTGAGCTCGGCTGTTTATTAAATCTTATCAAAAGTACAGAAAGTTCAGCAGCACCTCTGGCCACCAGCTAGAAGTGAGCAAAATGGAGGAAAATCCAGCTGCTACAAGGTCTCTTAAAGCTAAACAATCCAATGGATAATTAACACCTATGTTATTTATACTTTTAACCCAATAACACATCTCCTGTGACCCACAGTGCAGCACTGACTGTCCAACCAGAAACTACTGCCTGAAACCATGAAGGAGAAGGAAGATGAAAACCAAAAGGGACACCACCCAAAATCCTCCATCTTGTCCCATACCTATCACTACATTATAAACCCCTCAAATTTAAAACCCTTCACCATGTGAAATCACACACTTCTATTTCATTTCACTGTGATTTTAACTCCATCACTCAGATTTGGAGCCTTCTCCAAGGGCTCAGGTCCAAAGCAGAGTTCTCTGGGGGGTCAGTGCCAGACAGCACAGAAAGCTCAAAACCCCAGGTTTGTGGGATCCAACAGGTGCTGGCAGGAACTGCAGAGACAGCAGCTGTGGGGACACGCTCCCCTCCCATGTCCCTGTCCCCTCTGCTGGGACAAGCTGGAGGATGCTCTCCTGCCACCTTCCTCTGTGCCCTTTGAACTCCAAAAGCCAAGCTCTGGCCGTGCCCGTCCTGCTGCAGGCAGGGATTGTGCCCTGCTGGGCCCTGGGAGGTGACACCCCCCTGGCACAGCCTGGGACAGCCCTCCCTGCCCCACTTGGGCAGGAGAATCTCCCAGCGCAAAAAAAAAAAAAAAGGATGATCTTCCAGGGCTGTAAAATCTCTGCAGGCTCGAGATGAGGGGGTGGAAGTGAAGATGTACAATATGTTGTCAGCAAGTGGCATTATTTTTTTTTTTCTCCCAGCTCCTCCTGTCCTGCTCTGTTTTATAAATCCACAATGCTTAAAAATACCAGAGTGAGTGCCTGTGTCTGCACACCCAGAGCTGTCCTGGGTTAAGTGGAGCAGAGCTGAGCTGGGACTGCACTGACTGGCTTCAATTCCATTTAAAAAATAGCTGGTCTGGGTTATTTTATTTCATTTAATTTCTGTTTTTCCTATTATTTACCACCCATAAGGGCTCAGTTGTTCATAAGTGTTGTATTTCTACAGAATCATACATGACAAAATAGTTTGGGTTGGAAGAGACCTTAAATCCCAGCCAGTGCCACCCCTGCCATGGCAGGGACACCTCCCACTGTCCCAAACCCCAATGTTCAACCTGGTCTTGGGCACTGCCAGGGATCCAGGGGCAGCCACAGCTGCTCTGGGCACCCTGTGCCAGGCCTGCCCACCCTGCCAGGGAGGAATTCCTTCCTGATATCCCACCCAACCCTGCCCTCTGGCAGTGGGAAGACATTTCACCGATTCAGCATCACAGCCTAAAGCTCCAAGTAGGGCAAAAATAGGATGTGGCCCTTCGTTGGCTTTTTGACTGGGAATAAATTATTTCCATGGAATGTAATGAATTTTTTTTACTCATTTATGGTCTCTGCCTCTCTCCATGTGAAACAAAGCCTCTGTGATGTGCTTGCAGCAAAGGTACATTATTAAGCAGCCCTTGATAGTGATAGTTGGGGAAGAGTGTAAACAGGTTTTGACAGTGATTTCCACCAGATTAACATGCAGGAATAAAAAGGGAAGGGAGAGGGGAAGGAAGGAAAGCCAGGCTGATGTGACAGCCGTAACTGAGCCATAATTGCCTGTAAAATCAGAAGGGAGTTGAGTTTCAAGACAAATGTCATGAATATTACCAAAGCATTAAAAAAATATCCAGCTGCTCGTGTTGTCTGCAGCCTGACCGTGCTCAGGTGTGCATGGGCTCCATGTGATGGGTGTCAGGTGGATGTTCCATGGAGCAGAACTTGGGGAAAGCTCAGGAGGATGGGATTGTTCAACATGAGATAAAATTATCCCTGTGTCAAATAGCACTGCACTCTTATTCGTGTATAATTTTTATCTCTACGTGATTCTTTTAGTTGATCCATTTTATCCAGGCTGTCCCTGGATCCCTGGAAGTGCCCAAGTCCAGGTTGGACATTGGGGCTGGGAACACCCTGGGATAGTAGAAGGTGTCCCTGTCCATGGCAGGGGTGGCACTGGATGGGATTTAAGGTCCCTCCCAACCCCAAACCAGTCTGTGATTCTATGGCAGCAAATTAATTACCACTGAATTTATCCACATTGACATCACAGAGCAGCAAATAATTATTAAAGAGACCCATAACTGCAGTTAGGGGCAGCACAGTGCCTCTGTGTAAAAATAAAAATGAAGCCTGATCAGGTTACCCAAACAAAAGATTGAGTACCAGATCCACGCTGGGTTTGTGGCACAAGCCAAGCCCTGCTGCAGCCACAGCTCTGCCTCCAGCAAGACAGAAAGACAACCTGAGAATACCTGGCAAAGAACAGCCCCAGTTAGACACAGCTAATTGCTGAGCATTCCTCAGATCCAAAAATAATCCAGAGAAGAAGATGCCAGAGAGGCAAACCACACTGAGCTACACAGAGCACACAGCAAAGGAACCTGCAGCTGGCATCAAACATTCCTACACGGCTGAATCAGCTGGGTGGCTCTGCAGGAGAGGAAAGGCTGGGATCCTTTGTTCTTCCACCCTTCTTTCCCTCTTCTTTCTCTTTGTTTGTCATCTGTAATTTCAAATGAAGGAGCAGGTATCCCAAAAGGAGTAAAGGACACGCATTGTTCACCCTTATTGCCCTCTGGACACAGCACAGGGATCAGCTCTCACTGTCACATCGAGGCACATGTCAGGACAGGGATGTTTCAGAAGGGAAAGCTCCTTTCTGGTGAGGATGGCTTGGATCAGCTCTTTTGTGCCATCTTTTGTCTCCCTGCAGGGGTTCTGCTGAAGGCAGAGAGAACAGGAAACCCTGCTTTGTTCAGGCAGGATTTCACTGGTGTAAAACCCAGCCAGGACCTTTCTCCTGGGACTCTTTGAGCTCTGAGTCCCACCAGCACCACGATTCAGAATCAGAAGGCTCCTGATCAGTCCCTTGACAATGTCCTTTTTGCTGCCTGGGCTGAGCTGACCCTGGGTGGCACAGCCTGAGCCCTGGCACACCCCCAGCCACTGACACAGAGCCCTTGTGGTGTCCCCTGCGCCCTTCCCAAGTGCTTGGTGAGCCCTCTGAGGACAGTTTTGGCAGATAATGACTCAGGAAAAAGCCATGGGGTGACACTCAGGGATGCTGTCCCCCTGGGGAAGAACAAATGTTCAGGGGATGGATGTGCAGATCAACCCCAGCCCCCAATCTACAATTAAACAGCCAGCCTTGGAGGAGATGTTTCCCCAGAGACCCCTGGATTGTCACATCCTTGCACAGCTCCAGTGATGCCAGCCCCTGACAGGGAAAGGGATGCCAGAGGAGTTTCCTTGAGTTCCTCAACACAGTTTGATGATCCTACACTTCCCTCTCTTGGGTGTCTGAGCTTCCACAATTTTGTTTTCCCCCACTGATCATCAGATCCAGGCTTCTTCCCATACCTCAGCAGGAATTGGTATGTTGGGATGACAGATCTCCTGTTTGCTTCAGAAAAACTGGGATTGTGCACAATAATCATCAACAGAACCATTCCCATTTTGAGTTTGCACCCCTGTGTCAAATCCAGCAGGGTGCTGCCACATCTCTGACATCAGAGGCATGGAATTATAGAATGGTTTGGGTTGGAAGGGGCCTTAAGGCTCATCTTCTTCCATCCTGTGTCATCCACATTTCCACTGTCCCAGGTTGCTCTGAGCCCCTTCCAAGCTGCCCTTGGACACTTCCAGGGATGGGGCAGCTGCTCTGGGCAATCCGTGTCAGCTTCTCTGAGCCCTGTAGATCAGAGAAAATCCTGTTCTCTCTGCCAGGAGCATCCTCAAAGCCAGACCCCAGCACAGTTAAAGGATCAGTGCAGGTACCCAAAGGGGCAGCTCCTCTGCTCCTCACTCACTTCCCCTGGTCACTGACTCCCTGCCCTGGGCTACCGTGGAATTTCTGGTGAGCAGAGGCTCCAAATCTGTCGATTTGCAGCACAAAGGAGCCTCCTTAACGGGGCAACTCCCCTGCTTGTCCTGGGCAGTGCTATCAATCTTCCCTTGTGCATTAGCTGGCAATCATTTCCACGGGCTGGAGCTCCCACCTGGGGCTTTAGAGCCTCTCCCTCCGTGCTGCCTCCTCCTCCTCAGTGGCCTCGATGCCCCATACATCACATTTCTATGGCTGCAGTGGCCTCGATGCCCCATACATCACATTTCTGTGGCTGCAGTGGCCTCGATGCCCCATACATCACATTTCTGGGGCTGCAGTGGCCTCGATGCCCCATACATCACATTTCTGGGGCTGCAGTGGCCTCGATGCCCCATACATCACATTTCTGGGGCTGCAGTGGCCTCGATGCCCCATACATCACATTTCTGTGCCTGCAGTGGCCTCGATGCCCCATACATCACATTTCTGGGGCTGCAGGGCTCTCAGGGCTCACTCTCCTTGCTCAGCACCCAGCTGCCAGGTGCCTTTGTGTTTTCCACACTCATGTTGGTGAGCTTGAATTATTCACTCCGTTTCTCAGAAGCAGCATTAAGAATGTAATCTTCTGTTCGTAAATCCATTGGAAGACTCTTAATAATGTAAGGCTGAGTGGAACCTCCCAGCCCTGCAAAGGGAGGAGAGAGCTTTTCCTTAGGGCTTCCAGTGGTTCCTGTGCCTCTCCTGTGGCAGAGCAGAATTCATTCCCGAGAGAGAAAACAGCTCTGAGCTTTTGAAAGAGTTCAAATATTGTCTTCTTCTTCCTAGTAATAAATGATCAGCCTCTCTGTCATTTCAGGAAGGTCCATAAAAACTTGCAGAATGCACAAAAGCCAAATTCAGGACCATTTATGTTTATCAGTTAACACTAATGCATGGCCTGGTCTCCATGGAAAGAGGTTTTGCTTCACCAGAGATATTCAAGAATTCTCTAGGCAGCACAGGGGGTAATTCTGAGGAGATATGTGTTTACATTACTTATTTTTGCAACAAAATAAAAATATAAAGTACTAGGATTCCAGCAAATTGTTAGTTAAATAAATGGCAATGTCTCAGGGGGTATCTCTCCACCATCAGGCAGCACAAGACATTAATACTCCACTCCAATTTGGGTTGATACAGCAGCTCCACCACTCCTCCTTTAAATGCAGTCCCACAAGTGATGGTAATTTCCCACAAGTGATGGTAATTTCCCACAAGTGAAGGAATTGTGGTGTTATTTGTAAGTTTGGGAGGTGTGGAGATGGAGATCAGTAAAACAAACCTCAGGACCCATGGAATGTCTCATGGACTCAGTGGTCCAGCACTTTGAACCCTCTACAAGATATTTACCCTGATCTGAATTTTTCTGGCCTCATCACATATCTAAAACCTCTCCTGTGTTTATATAAAGATATTTATATAAATACATTTGGGGCAGAGCTGTTTGGGTTTGTTTTCTCCCCCAGGATGGATCCAATTCAGGATATTATTCTCAGATAATGACTTAAATGGGAAGATTCGTGTTCCTCCAGTGCTAATACGACTTCCATAATAACATGATCCTTTTAGGAAATTATGTATGCACAATCTGTGCCTTGGTGACTGCTGTGTAAAGCTAAAACTCCAAAAGTGACAGTTAATAACTTATCTGTCGAATGTACCCAACTGTCCTCAGGAAAAAAAATAATTGTTTCAATTAGAAAAAAAAATAAAAAAAAAAGAGTCAGCTTTGTTTTATTCTTCTAACAGCTATAAAAGTATTTGTCTTTATCTTTATTATTGGCAGGCTACTATTCTTCAAATACAGACGTACCCTATCATTATTGGAATAAACTTTATCTGTTATTCATAAGCTGCAGAGAGATGTTTTCCCTCACTCTCTTTTTTTATTTCGCCCCTCTCTGCTGTTTTTAATGGATTTCTATAGAAATCTTTCAAATAAAAATTTGTATGACTTTCTCCTTCCTCGGCACAAATATATTTCCCCCCGTATTTCTGTGCTGAAATTAATACAGTTCTATTTTTGGCCTTCCTTATCTGTACATTAACAATAGGCTGTGTCTTGCTCAGAATTGTCTCCGTGGCTCCCATTCTAGTGGAAATCTTAAAGCCTTTCCTGTTCTCATTACTGGGAAGAGCAGTTCCTATTTTGAAGGGGGTTTTTTTTATTATTTTTTTTTTTTTCATGAGCTGCCAGTGACTTTCATGCAGCCCAAACCCCACGGGTGGTGTGTGCAGGGATCCCATCAAGGCTGTGCTGGGGAAAAGGGGGCAGCTCTGCTTGTGTTTGTGGCTGATGGAAGTACAAAAGTGCCATTGCACCTGCTGAATTTGGGAGTGTTAACAGAACAGGCATTGCCAAAAAAAAGTTGCCTCTGGGTGGTTATTCCCAAAAGTTCTCCCGTCCCTTGGTGTCATCGTGGTGCTCTTGGGCTGACACAAAAGTACCAAATCTCACACTTTTGGTTTTCTACCATCCCCATGACCCAGAGGAAGGAGACATTTCTCACTCCTTTGCCTGGAATAAGTCCTGACAACCATGATTCCAGGCAAGATGTTGGATAAGACAGAGCAGGGTTTGATTTTGATAATTCTTGTCTCGTGACATTAACTCCTGAGTGCCTCAAGTTGATTTTTTCTTTGGACATTCCGAATTTTCTCTGGCTTGGAGAGCCTGTCTCCACAGGCTTCCCTGAGAGGAAGAGCTGTCACTTTTCCCAGATCATTTCTCATGGAGGATCATGCAGAGGTTTCTTGGAATCTGTGGGGCTGATTGAAGCTAGAGGGGCTTCATAATAAAACCACAGAATCCTGGAATGGTTTGGGACCCTAAAGATGGCAGGGACACCTCCCACTGTCCCAAATCCCAATGTCCAGCCTGGCCTTGGGCACTGCCAGGGATCCAGGGGCAGCCCCAGCTGCTCTGGGCACCCTGTGCCAGCCCTGCCCACCCTGCCAGGGAGGAATTCCTGCCCAAAATCCCATCCAAACCTACTCCCACTCTTGATGCTCGAGGTGCAGATTCCTTCCCCAAAACCCAAAGTTTTCAGTGGAATATTTACAACACAAAACACCTGGGAGTGCTTGGGAATCCCGGATACCTTTGGAAGAAGAATCAGCCCCGTGATTGATGAGGCCTGAGGCTCCTTCATCCAAAATCCATCGCGGTCTTTAGGAAGATCCCGCCTGAACACAAAACCAAAATTATCGTTACAAAATCCTGCCTAAGGGATCTGAGGGAATGTTGGAGTTATCAGCACCAAGTGCCACCTTTTGAAGGACTCCAAGAGGGGAACAGAGAGGGCATTTTATTCCATGTTTATCGGGTGATGGATGATTAATAGGTCTGAGCACACAATGAATGTGTTTCTCCCTTCACATGCTAATCACATGGCATTTATAAATGTCACCACCTTATCGTGGAGACACACTCCGAATTCTGGGGGCCTTCAAAGTATTTATTCTTACCATTTTTAATGTGGCCATTATGAAGGTTGTGTCATTGGAAACGTCCCTTTGGCAGTGCTTGAGGAATACGGGGAGATTTTATTTGGATTTCGGAGGTAATTGAATTATTGCATGTTAAATCTACTCTCAAAAAAATATTCACTGCAGATAATGAAGCTTATCTTGTGTTTCTTTAACTACTAAAATGTAGCACTGCCTGTCACCTTGGAATTTTAATAACCAAAAAAAAATAATTTATAATTATTAGACTGAGAAGCTTCAGGGTTTTCCCATTCTGCTTTTTCTTTGCTTTGCAACCTTAGGCCTTAATTTAGAGTTATAAATTACAGTTTTACCATTAGAGAATTGCATAATTTTCATTAAAAAAATTCCGAATTCCACAATTTGGTCATAAAAAATGTGCATTATTATCGGCAGTTATTAGGAAGTTTAAGCCTTAAGGAAATTTTATAAAGGTTCAGGGAGAGTTTGGGTACAGAAAATCCAATGAAAAACGTGGAAAGATTCTGGACTCAGTCACTACTTAAACTGAGCTTTTTAAGCTGTGAAAGATTGTCCCAGCTATAAAGTTTAGGTCCTTTGCTGTGCTCTTTGATTCAGACAGAACTGCTGTTGTCTTCCAGAGACTTTATAGAGCAGAAAAATTTGGAATTAAACTAAAGGAATGAAGATTCCTTTAGGAATCCGTGCCTTGAAAGCTGTTTTTTATGTTTGGACAGTGAAGTTGTTGAAGCTACATCTGAAGGCACGAAGTTTGTAGGTTTAGATCTTTGGTTCTCAACTACTGCTCAGTGCTAAATATCCATATTTTCAAAATATCCCATCGGAATTGGCAATAGCTGACACCTTTGGCCAAAAATTGAGGAGAAAATGTGGAATGTGGATGTGTGAAACAATCACTGAGTTATGCTGGCACAACATCGAGGCTTTGCTCCAGTTTCTTCCCTGCTCCCAAACAGGACATCAGCCTCCAGGGCCATTTATCCACCACCTTTCCACCTCAGCCTTGTGGAAAGGATTTATTTCCCTACAAATCCCCACCTGTGGTGTCACAGAGCTGTGGACTCAAGAATATTTACAGATCCCATCCACGAATAATTCTCAACCAGCTGCTGATTACACTTTTCTTGCTGCATCACATTAAAAATCATCCATTTGATGCATTGTCCTAAAATGAAACTCATCCAGGCAAGGCTGGTGATGATAAAAAAGGGCAGATTTCTCCAAAATTCCGTGTGAGCTGCATTGCTCCCTGAGATATCATTGAGATACAAGCAGGACTTAGACAAAACCCTCAGAGGACTTTACAAATAGCCATCACCATGTAAAGAGAGCCTTGGTATTTTAATTAAAGGTCAGACAAAACCCCAGTGTAAACCTTGGGGATGTTTTGCAGCAGTCATTTAAAGCAGAGTCACTTAAGAAACTCGCACTGTATCAGTAAAACTGTGCCCAAAGCTTCCCTAGGATTCACCCAAACTGAACAGGAGCCTCTGCCAAGTTCAGGCTGTGAGTTGAGCACCCATAAATCACAGCCCACCTCTGCTCCACCTCTACTCCTGGTTGTAGCAGGGCTGTGTTTACTCCTCTGTGCAGGCACACACGGCAGGTCAGCCTGGCTGACACCTAAAAACAGAGGCCAGACAGAATTAAGGGAATAAAAAGCTTTTCTAGTTATTGAAGGGTCTTCAGGTACATTTAGGGCACACAAAGCCCCCCAGGGGCTGCACCCAAAATGGATCGTGGGTTTTCACACTTTTTTAAGTTTGGTCCATTTGCACATTGGGGGTTAATCTTCCAATTACAGCTCCAGGTAATGAAGTCATTTACCCCAAGTTTGCTGCCCCCAACTCACTTTTGTTTCCATCCCTGGGGGCCTGAGGCAGTGAGGTGTCCTTGATTCCCAGCCTGGAGAGGAATTGTTGTGTCTGCCCAAAATGGGAGAGCAGCAGCCAGCGCTGGATATGGAGTTTGGAGTTACACACTAAAGAATTACAGGATTACAAATAGATGGAAAATATAAAAGCTGAAATCCTAAGGCATCATGGGGATGCTGTCCCAGGCAGGACTTGGTGCACACACAGACTTGGCAGCCTCCACAGCAATTCAGAGTGGTTTGTTCGTAGCTAATTAACAGGAGCGTGCTCCATGTCCCGGCGATGCTCTGGCAGGGATCTCCCGCTGTCAGTCACGGGCACGGCGGGCAGGAGTTTCTGAAGGTCGTGCTGTAAGGCTTGATTCAAAGTGTCAGCTCTGCTCTTACAACCCAGCTTCAAAACCCGCCAGGCACTTTCCCTTGCCAGATTTATGAAGTATTTGAGACTATTTGTTCAAGGGAATATGTCTGAATTTTCAAAGGGAGGCGTTGATTGCTGACTCTTCTACCTTTGGCCTTATTTGTGGATTTGTTGGGGATATAAAAAAAAAAAAAAAAAAATCAAAAAAGCAGGTGACCTGGTTTGCTTGTTCATTCAGGGGTGAGTTAAAGGTGTGCAGGGAAGGTGGCACAACCGAAAGGCTTTCCAGGGAAGCCATCTGTCTGCTCCCACCACCGCCCTGCCTTCACCTTTCAGCTCTCATTTGCTGCAGGTTGCCACCCAGCCGAGGGTGGGAGATGTTTCTCCTGCTGCCTGCGAGGATGTTGCACGCTCAGCTGGGTTGTGATGGTGATGATGCATTCAATGCATGCTCCCTTTGAAAAATTCAGCAGCTTTTTCCAGGGTTGATTTCCCTCCAGAGTCATCACACCCCACACAGATTGGCAGCGCCGTGCCACGGTGCCAGGATTTATGAGGTGACCTTGGAGACACAAGGCGCTCCCAAATTGAAAACACTCGGTGCTCAACTTTATTTTAGATTGCTGAGCAGGCTCCCCTCCTGTATAAATCAGGGTGAGATTACACAAATAATACACAACATTTATATAACATTTCATAACACAAGGGGATTCTTCCAGGCATGGCTCGAGTGCAGCACTCCTGCCTCCTCTAGACTTTGATTCACACTTGGGCCCGACTTTAAACTCTCAGTAGGACTCAGCAAAGGCAGCACCAGCCCCTCCTGCTCTCTCCAGGGCCATTTTCCATCATCAGGGTTGGACCTGATGATCTTGGAGGTCCTTTCCAGCCATGATTCCATGGTAAAGGAGTTGAGCATCCCCAGGACACCAGAGGTACTTAAGGACTGCTCAGGATGGTCCATCAGCCTGGAGGTTCAGCCACACTCCCAAGCTGCCCGGGGTGCTTCCCGACCTTTTGGATGGATCCTTTGGGAGCAGGGAGCTGCTGTGAAGAGGCTCTGATGGATGGTGATGAACCACCCGAGTGCAGGCACGTGGAGAGGGAACCTGTGAGCAGCAGCAAACGCCAGCCCAACCTGCACTAACGTTAATTGTCATTCAGTTTCTATCGACGTGCAGTTTATTAAACCATAAAGCAAGGCAGCAAGCACAGAGAGCAACTCCAGAGATAATTAAACATAATAAGGGTTTCACTTAATCCCTCAAAACCCAGGGGAGGCACAGTTAAGACTGAATACCCTCTTTGCACTGCAAGGCTTGTTTTTGCAACAAGCATTTAAGAGCACTTCCCAGAACAGGATTTTGGGACAGGGGGAAAGGTAGGTCCCACATTCACTTATCTTTCCTTTTTTCTTTTCTTTCTGCCTTTCCATTAGGCTGCTTTTTAAGCCCGAACTCACGACTTTCAAAGCAGTTTGTGGCTCATCATTTGCACTGCAGCAGCAAGCAGAGACCCTGATGAGGGACCCCGAGGAAGCTTTGGGAGCATCCCTGGGCACAGGGACGGCCAGCAGAGCAGCCGGGCTGGTACCCAGGTGCGCTGCGCTCTCGGGCTCCTCATCTCCCTGCACAACACTCGCATTTCTTGCACGAGGAGGAACGGGAAGGGGATGAAAGGAGGCGGTGGATGCAAAGGGCTGAGCGAGAGACCGGCAGAGCAGGCGAGTGAGGAGAGGCTCCCTTTAAAGAGAGACATAATTACGGCAAATCTGGGATTAAAACCGGGGGGGGCAACGCGCCGAGGGGAAAATTTTAAACAAAAGAAAAAAAGCGGCGAGCGGTAATTTGGGATTCTGTGATCTCCCATAGAGGGACCGGGGCTGGTCGGGCATGGGGGAAAAGCGAGGGAGCGGGGACGGGCGGAAAGATCCGCACCTGGGCTGCAGCACAGCGAGCCGGGGGCAGGGCAGGGGATGCTGCTGCCCGCGGCGCCGGGCACCGAGCGCTGCCGCACGGCCTCGGGCGGGCACCGGGCGGGCACCGGCGGGGCAGGAAGGGTTAAAGCGGCCCCGGAGCTCCGCCGCCCGCCCCCCGCGCACGGCGGGGCCGGGGGTGGGGTCTGCGCGGAGCCCGCCCGGCTCCCGCCGCTCGCCGCTCAATGCTGGGGCTGCGGGAGCCGCGCTCGCCGCGCACCTCGGGGGCTGCGGGAGCCGCGCGGGAGCGCCCGCACCCGCGGAGCCGCGCCGGGCCGGGCATGTCCCCCCCTTCCCCGCACAGGTAAGCGCGGATCGGATCGGCTCGGCACGGCGAGGAAGGGAGGCAGATTTGAAACGGGGTTTAAAGGAAAATGGGAATAAATGAGGAATTTGTAAGCGAGGCTGCGGCGCGGGGGAAGGAGCTGCGGAGCCGGCGGAGGGGATGCGCGGCCGGAGGGGATGCGGGGCCGGAGGGGTCCCATCGGTGTCCCCGGAGCGCGGAGCTGCCGCGGGGCGCGGAGCTGGCCCGGGTGGGGGTGGCTGCGGGCCCCCGGACACGGAGCGGGAGCATCCCGGTGTGAGTGCGGGATCGTCCCCGGAGTGAGTGCGGGATCGTCCCCGGGGTGAGTGCGGGATCGTCCCCGGGGTGAGTGCGGGATCATCCCCGGGGTGAGTGCGGGATCATCCCCGGGTGAGTGCCGGAGCATCCCCGGGGTGAATGTGGGTGCATCCCGGTGTGAGTGCGGGATCATCCCCGGTGTGAATGCGGGATCATCCCCGGTGTGAGTGCGGGATCATCCCCGGTGTGAATCCCGGAGCATCCCGGAGTGAGTGCGGCCATCCCGGAGTGCGGGCGCGGGGATGCTCCCGCCTGGCTGCTCCAGGCGCACGCAGAACTTTTCGCTGGCTCCAGCCGCGTTCCCGGCTGGAGTTGGAGCTCCTTTCCTTTCGCTTTCCCCACGCTGCTGCTGCTGCTCCCGTGTCGTGAGCAACATACCGCAGCGTGTTGTTTTATTTATCCCAGACAGGAGCGGCTTGCTCTCGAAACTACAAATTAAAGGATGCTGCTTGCATAACAAGTGGCAATAGTTTGTATCTTCCATACTAATTACCCGTCACCGTTTAGGCTAAGCCAAAGAGGGGCTTTTTTATTTCCCGAGGAGGGCTCGTTCGATAGAGCAGTCTGATGTCTTGGAGCCACGTATTCCTCTCCCCTCGCTGGATTAATGTGGGCAGAGGATTAAGAGCCAGCATGTTGATGAGGCACCCTGAGGTGCGGGAAAGCAGGGACAAAAGTCCATTTTTGTGGTTGTGCTTGCCCATCCTGCGGTTTCCATGGCTCGGTTCAGGACCTGCATCCCCGCGGATAAATCACTGAGGTGTGAGCAGGGACTGGTGACAGCTCATCCTGCGATGGTCGCGATACTCCGGCGCTCCTTTCCGACATCCAGCAGCCCCTGTCCCACAGTGGGTGGGTGTCTGGCTGTGCCCCCGCGCTGGCAGGGAGCCCGGGGGTGCCGTGACCCGTCCCCGTGGCTGCCGGAGCCCCTTCCCTGGTGCCTCTGGCTCCTGCAGCAGCTCCAGCCCAGGTGTGCAGGTGATGCTGCAGCCGGGCTCCACCGCCAGCACCGAGCCTGGGGAGCAGGATGCTGGGGGTCTGCACTTAACGGGGTCCCCCAGAAGCTTTTTCTGCTGCTTTCCTGGCCGGGAAACTGAATTTTTCTTCTTTTCTGGACCCGAGGAGCTGCATTTTTACCGTGCGTTTGTAAGTCCCTGAAAACTGCTTAAATGGCTCTTGAATAATCCTTCAAAGTCACCTCCCCTCTTTAATCTAATACCAAAAGGACTTACTTTACATGGCTAATCCCTCTTTCCTTGCTGTACAGCCTCATTTAGAGGTGTGCACACTGCTAATTTCCCTTGGCAGCCTGCTGGAGGCAATGGCTTCCACTGGCCAGCAGCAACCTCTCCCTCCCGTGCTGAACTCTGGGCACGGCTGAACCCACCTGACAAGATTTTGGGGGGTTTCAGGAAGCGTCCCTTTGGCAGGAAACCACCCCAAACTCCGGGTGTGTTTCTAAACATCACCTTTTGGGAGGCTCTGAGGGTCTCCTGCCCCAAACACCCACAGCTTTTGGGTGGTGAGAGTGGAGGGAAGCAGGGTGTGCCTGCAGGTAGTTGGGAGTTGAATGATCCTGGTAAAACTCTGGAATTGGAAGGATTTTGCCATCCTTCTGCAGTGGAGCTGAGCTCTCTCCCAGCCCGTCTGGCGCTCCCAGAATTTTAAGCTTGTTCTGCTCTCCACAATGACAAAACGTGTGTTGGGAATGTGAATGACAGCAGAGGAGCAGCTCACCTGTGCAGGCAGCCTCCAGGAAAATGGGCTGAGATGCTGCAGCCTGCAAAGCCTGGCTTTCCATGGGTGACACGGGATGTGTGGAGCTGCCAGCACCTCACCTGAGCTCAGCAGGGATGCCTGAGGAGGGCAGGTGTGCCTTCAGTGGGGTCTGTGTGGTGGGAGGGGTGAGGGGTGACCTCTCCCAGGGCCACAAGGACACCTCTGGCATGGAGTGGGTGTCTCTGAGACCTCAGCCATCCTTCTGCAGGGTGTCCTGCGTTGATTTTCCAGTGTTAATCCCTCCAGTGCTTGATTCCTTGATTGCTGAGTGCTGATTTTCAGCCCTTGGCTGAGGAGCTTTTATTCCCGAGGGAAGGACAGCAGCAGTGGCAGCCAGAGAGCAGCTGCTGAGAGCCCACCTTGGTTCCCAAACTTGGACCTCTTCATGCATGAAAGTCTTTCCTGTTGCTGTCCAGGTCTTTATTCACTGGAGTTAACATTTCCTTGGTTTCAAACTCACTCCTGTGTTACCCCATCAGGGACAGCTGGAAATCAGGGGTGAGCTCACATAAAATTTCTCCCAGAGATGCAGAACTTGAGAGTAATTTTGTCAATATTCTGGTGCCACGTGATTTATTTACCTTGGCTTCTGTTCCGTGGAGTTAACTTGATTTAAAAAAAAAAAAAAAAAAAAAAAGAATATTTAAAACTCAGAGGTAAAGATGAGGCAGAGTGAAGGAAGGATAATACCCAGGAGATGGATAGATCACTGCCTTTTTATTTGCTCTTGTGGTCTTGTTTAATTCAGTTTGGTGAGCATTCTGGAGGGGCTGGTTCCCATCAGGGCAGGGTGGACACAGCCCTGGCGCCGAGCAGGCAGCTCCCGGGATGCAGACGGAGCAGGAGAAGCTGCTGCTGCTTAAAAATACTCTGCTGCCTTTGAAAGTTCATAAATCATCACAGGTCTATTTTTAGCCCCCGTTAGAATAGAGCAAGTCTGGGGTTTCTTCCCACACGTCCCCTGTGTGGCCTGGAATGACCTGGTGGAGTGTCTGCAGGAGCAGCCCCTGTGTCCTTTGATGTGCTGCTGCCCTGGTGCTCAGCCCCGCTGTCACACACAGCACTCAGCTCTCCTTGAAGAGCCTTCGGTGCAACAGCTGGGCGATCTTCCCTTCCCGTGGGGAGTCTGTGCTGCTGGCTGGGTGAGTGATGTGCAGCCCCTGACAGGAAGGTAATCACAAACGCGGCAAAGTGCCGTGAATCACCCCAAAATCCACAGATGTCAGCTGCGAGCGCTGGGCAGGCGTGCTGCCGAGGCTGACACTCGCACACAGCCTCACCCTGATCTGCCACGCCGCTTACCCCAGTGCAGATATCACTGTCGTGACAGGAGTGATTCATTCTTCTTTGTTATTAGCAAAGCAAATATCTAATGATGACACCCTGCTGATTTAGTGCTTCACGCCAGTGCACAGCTCTTCCCTGCCTCCTGCTCCCGGCAGACACCAAATCTGGGGATACTCGAAGGAAATGTGTCAAATCTGTGTCAAATCTGCTTCTCATCTTAACCCAAACGAGCTCCACATTCCTTATGAACCAAGAGAGCAGTGTTTTGTGCACTAAACAGGGTTCTGAATGTGTGCATGTTGGGAAATAACTCCGTGCTTTGCTGTTCCCTGGCTGCAGTTGTTTGATCTCAATGTGCAGGGTGAAAATCTAACCCAACCCGACCCCAAGAAAAAGAATGAGATATTGGGGTGCTTTTAGTTGCTGGGTCAATGAAAGTCAAGCCCTCAGAACCATCAGGGTCAAAGCATTTTGCAAACAATCTGGTGGCTGTCATGTGCAGAGTTCAGCTCTAGGAAGGTGGAGCAGAAGGGGGGGAAGTTTTGCCTCTGCAACAGAAATTGGGATTTTTGCTTAGGGTCGTAATCACAGCACAGATGTATCAGCATGTGGCCTGCAGTGAGGTAAGTGATGCACTTATTGCAGTTCAGAAGGCCTCAAAAAAAAAAAAATCTGCAACCACTTCATTTTCAAAATGGCAGGGATTTGGCTTAAAAATTGTGTTAAAGGTTTCAAAAATGAGGTTGTGCCACGTTTGTTTCTTCTATTAATTCTTCCTCAAGCTCCCAGTTGCTCAGCTGTTGATTCTGTATTCCTTGAGGGCTTGCTGGAGCTGTGTCAGATCTGGCCAGACATCCTTCTTCATGTTAGGGTCTAGCCAGTACCAAGGTTCTCCTGAGATAAGTTAAAGATGAAAGAAAAGCACCAGGATGGTTCTTCTCCACCTTTTCTCCTCTTTGGTTTTTGTATTCAGTGAGACTCAACCCTCTCCTGTGGACTTTCTCTAATTCTTGTTGAGAGCAAGATGTGCTTGAAAGCCCAACAGTTAATCTTGGTTTTCTGCAGATTTCCAGCAGACCCTGAGCTGAGCTGCTCCTAACTCCAGACTGATTTGCTCTTCCACAAGTTCTGTCAGTGTTGTATCTTTGTTGGCCTCGGGCGAAATCTGTGTTTATCATTTATTTATATAAATGTTTAGCCGAGGAAGAGATGTGGTGTTTAAGTCCAATTTACATAAGGCTTAGCAGGTCATTGCATTTAATTAGAGCCTAGGAAGGGGAAGGAAGGACATCCCGGGTGATTGTGGTGGAAAAACCTCTCTTGTGGAGGGTGATTTAATGTGAATGAAGGTGCTGCACAGCAATAACCTACCTGTGTGATTTTAACCCATCTGTAAGAGCATTGCTCATTCAACTCCTTTTATTCCCATCACGGGGAACACTTCCAGACAACAAAACCCATTTGCATCTCTGTGCTCCCAGTGATGGGGGAACCCAAAAAGCCATCGGGGAGAGCCCCAGGGCTGCTGGGGCTGCTCAGGGCTGAGCTTTCTTTCCCTGCTCCCTGGCTCCTGATAATGATTCCCATCGCTCATTTTTACACCTTTCCAGCTATAGCTGGAAAACCTGGAGCAGAGAGATCTTTGTCCAGTTTGACCCGTGGTTTGGGTGATCTCTGCAGAGCACAGGGGGTTCTGAACCTCACACAAACAGCACGGAGGAACCATCAAATAAGATGGTTTTTATTCGCTGCTACCTTTTGCTCAGTGGTCAAATCTCTCTCCTCTTGTCATGAATGAATGGATGAGTCTTTTTGGGCTTTGTCTTCCAGTCTTAAAAAAAAAATAAAAAAATAAACCCCCCTCTGAACAGCACTCAACTCCCAGCTTTTTAAAAGAGTTACTTAGCATAAGAGCAGAACATTTGCCTAAGAGGGTTTCAGTCCAAGAACAACTTTTCATATTTAATTGATCTGTATTGTTCAATTAGGGAGATGTATCATGCCCTCTGTTGTGCATGTATAGCTGGAAGCAGAAATGAATGAAATATGAAGCTCAGCAGAAGAGTGATTTCAGCCTGAATCTGCTGTTAGTGATGCACAGAGCAGCATTTCCACCCAGGCCTGGATCCGTGTGAGTAAACAGGGATTGTGTAAATTCATCAGTTACCTTTGCCTTACAAATGAGCCTGAATTACAACATTTGTTCTTATTCTGCTCAGAACTCTTTGTTCTAAATCCTGTTTATAAACATCCTCAGCTCCTAAATTAGCTGTCAGGATTATCCCAGCGTGTTGTGCTTGTCTGGGAACAGCTGGATTTGGCTCCTGAGCCCTGCCAGCTTCCCAAGCTCAGGTGTGTGCTGAGCATCCCGGCAGTGCCAGGCACAGGCAGGAGCGACACGGGTCCCACAGGGTGGCAGCACTCAGCCCACAGCTCTGATCCCATGGAGCATCCCGGAGCACTGGGAACTGCTCCATGGCCTGGGAGCCAGGGGAACACCCTGCTCCATGGCCTGGGAGCCAGGGGAACACCCTGCTCCATGCCCTGGGAGCCAGGGAAACACCCTGCTCCATCCCCTGGGAGCCAGGGGAGCACCCTGCTCCATCCCCTGGGATATGGCAGTGCCCTGCTCCATGCCCTGGGATAGGGCAGTGCCCAGGGGAACAACCCTGCTCCATGCCCTGGGATAGGGCAGTGCCCTGCTCCATGCCCTGGGATAGGGCAGTGCCCAGGGGAACACCCTGCTCCATCCCCTGGGATAGGGCAGTGACATGGGGAACACTCTGCTCCATGCCCTGGGATAGGGCAGTGCCCAGGGGAACAACCCTGCTCCATGCCCTGGGATAGGGCAGTGCCCAGGGGAACACCCTGCTCCATGCCCTGGGATAGGGCAGTGCCGTGCTCCATGCCCTGGGATAAGGCAGGACAATTCTTTAGCTGGGTAGGGGATTTAACACCTCTAACCCCAATTGCTGCACTATCATTTTCTCAGCGTCCCTAATTCTGAGGAATTGACACAAGAATGCATCAAAATTCTCCCAGGAATATCTGTCATTGTCAGGATTCCGTGCTCTGTGTCCTCTTTGCTTTCCCTGCTTCTCCACCTGCTGTTTTCCCAGTTTCTTTGCCCAGCCCGGTGCAGCAGCTCCTCCCACGTTTTGGCTGACAGGTACAGGGTTTGTGGCTGGCTCAGCATCACCCTCTGCCTGCTTCTCCCCAGCTCCTTTGGCTTCCTCACAGAATGATCAGGAGAGCCAGAGGATTCCTGTGCTGCATCCAGCACGTTCCAAGTCACTGACAGAAAGCGCTGATTATCCATGAGGAATGATTTTAAACCTCGCAGGGATGTGTCTGGGAGCAGGGCGTGCACAGCCTGTCCAGGGAAGCTCTCCTGGGAGTTCTTGGCACAAGGGATCGTTTCTCTGTGCCACTCTCCTGCCTGGGGACATGCAAAGGCTTCCTGGGGATGTACATGTGTCTGTACAAGGAGAGCTTGGTGTTAATCCAGTCCCTAAATCCACGGGGCTCAGTTCTCATGGGATCAGGCAGGTTTGTTGTGGCAGGCAGGGGTGGAAGGAGCTGAGCATCCTTCCCTCTCTGCTCTGGTGTTCTCAGCACAGAAAAGCCAGGGAGGTGCTGGAGCAAATCCAGAGGAGGTGACAGAGCTGCTCCAAGGGTGGAGCCCCTCTGGAGCCAGGCTGGGGGAGCTGGGGGAGCTCACCTGGAAAGGAGAAGCTCCAGGGAGAGCTCAGAACCTAAAAGGGATCCAGAAGAGCTGAGGAGGGACTGGGGACAAGGGATGGAGGGACAGGACACAGGGAATGGCTTCCCAGTGCCAGAGGGCAGAATTATATGGGATATTGGGAATAAATCCCTTCCTGTGAGGGTGGGGAGAGGCTGGAATTCCCAGAGCAACTGTGGCTGCCCCTGCATCCCTGGAAGTGTCCAAGGCCAGGTTTGGAGCACCCTGGGACAGTGGGAAGTGTCCCTGCCCATGGCAGGGGTGGAATGGGATGAGTTTTAATGCTCCTTTCAAGCCAAACAATTCCATGATTCTATGATGATCTCTGCTGCCACAACAACATTTTCATATTGCTTCCCAACCCTTCCCATGGAATAGGAAATTATCACATCCCACATTGTTCCCCCATTGGAAAAGCAGGTGTGGAGCAACACCAGGAGTGAGGCTGGGGCTGTCCCAGGGAGCACCAGGAATGTGCTGCCTTGAGCCAGAAAACTCCTCATGTTAATTCAGTGTTTAATGGGTCTCTTCTAATTGCAGATTTAGGGGAGAAACACTGGTCAAATACATCTGAGAAGGGAGTGCAGAACATGGCTTGACTCAATATTTTCTCTAGTCAAGTGGAAAAAAGGAAGCCTCATATGAAAAAAGCTGGAAAGGTCAAACTAATTTGTACTTGTGTGATAATGGGTAATACCTCTATTGTTTATGGAGCCTGCAGACTCCTTCCTGTGCTGAGCACTGTCATCTATCTGATGGTGATTTGGAGAAATTAAAAATGAAGTGGCAATTGTTCCACCCTCTGTGTGCCTTAAGCTGCTTTGGGTGAGGATTCCTTTGAACAGTCCCGTGCTCTTTATAAATGAGCTGAGGTGGAATTTGCTCACTTTTCTTGACTGCTGTGGCTGAAGGAAGGAGGAGGTTTTAAAGAAAAAGAAAAGATTAATACTGAGGTTGAGACTGAAACCCTGCCTGTGCCTTACTGCTTAAGCATTCTGCCTGTGTTCCCCGGGTTCTTTATTTTGCTGCAGTCCTTTCTGTTTATTTACTAGGGTAAGTGGGAATTTTATATGCATGTCCAGTTCCTGCCATTAAAACTGGGATTGGGGAGCTCCTAATGCCCCACAGTGCTGCCTCACTTATCCAGGTGGATTTGCAGCTCCCTTCAGCAGCCACTGGAAGCTGTGTGGTGAATTTTCCTGAGATCCTGGTTCCTTTCCAGGGAGCCACACTGCACAATTTTCCATGGAGCAATAGGGAACTGTGTGGGGAGTCCCTCCTGCCTCGTGTTCAGCACCAAGTGGGAGCTCCAGAGGAATTCATTTGCCAGGCTTATCACTGAGACATTTAATATCTGCAATGATTTAGTAGATCAAATTCTGGAGTTCTGGGCTGGCTGTAGCTGCATCTGTCATTGTTGCAGAACCTTGACAGTGAACAAAAGGTGCTGCAGGGAACCATAACTCACCCAGCAGATTAATGGGTTCCCAGCCTTGCTTGCTCAGCTAAATGGAGCCTGGGAGCCGTGTGGTCTCACTGGCCAAGGGTTTTTCACAAAAATTGTGTGGGTTTGGAGTGGGCATTCCCAGAGGGATGGAGAGAGCACAGCCCTCGTGCCAGCTGGCTGGGACTGCTGCTTTCCTGGTGAATGTGGGGATAGAAACCCTCCAGCCTGTGAGCTCTTCTGGGAACATGATCCAATTGTTTTAAGGGATTTTTTTTAGTGGAGATCCACAGGAAAAAAATAAACAAAACAAACAACAGGCTTTGACTGAGAAAGTTTAATCAGTTTTGATGATGTCACTGTGAGCACAGGATGGCCAGGGACACTCACAGGTCACCGACCACCACTGTCATTTTTGTCACTGTGAGGAGATGCTTGATCACCTTCCCATTAGCAGGAGGTGCTGGAACATCCCTGGAGGGATTTAAAAGCTGTGTGGATGTGGCACTTGGGGACATGGCAGAGTGGTGGCCTTGGCAGTGCTGGGAAATGGTTGGACTTCATGGTTTTAGAGGGTTTTTCCAACTGGAATTCCATGGCAGGTCATCTCCCTGGCCATGATTTTGCTCTTACTCTTTTTTTCTGATTCTGCCTCTCTTGCTGATGCATGACCCCAGTTCCTGAGAAGGTTCCAGTCCTGTTTGAGTTGCCCAATTCCTTGGCATGGGGGTGGGCAGGCTGAGATGATGCTCTGACCTCACACTTGGCTGTGTTCTGGGGCTCTGGGAGGGTGACCATGTTTGCAGCCACCAGCAGCTCCTGGAACTTGGATTTTGGGCATCACCAAGCCCTTCGTGGTGGAGGGAACTGCCTGTCCATTTGGCAATTGCAATCACCCTGCAGGAAATTAAACAGGGAGCAGAGATGGAGGAGTGGGTGGGGGGAGTTGGAGCTGTGGGAGTGGCACCAGAAGGGCCCCAGAAATTGTGCAGAACTGGGGAACTGCTCAGCACAACCCCTGCAGGGTTTTGGCCACATCAGCAGCTCTGTGAGCTCTGTCCTCTCACTTCTGGAGTTTCAAATGACCCTGCAGCACTTGGCAGATCCTGGCCTAGAGGAAGTTCAGAGGTTCCTGGTGTCAGTCTGTAGTTTTGTGGCCCAGGCAATGCTCCCAGTCATTCCCAGTTTATCCCTGGAGAGCAGCTCCCATAGCCAGCCTGCCATCAGCACTCACTGCATCTCTGAGCCATTTTATTATTAGGGTTATTATTGTATTTTCAAACCATTACCTAAAATATGGAAACACTGCCCTTAGAAAAGTGGATTATCCTTTCCTCGACAACTAATTTTATTTCACTCAGGAAAATTTGATTCAGATTTGTGAAGCATTGCCACTAAGCAGCTTTCTAAGCAGAGTTGCAGTGCACGACCAAATTAAATCCGTGTAGGGAGAAGGGAAATGTTGCTGTTGCAAGTGTCCAAAGGGGTTGGAATGAAAATAATCTTATAGATCAAACTTAAATTGAGTTCAGATATTATGGAAGGAGCTCAGTTCTGTACCTGGAAAATCCCATCTGTCAAAAATAAACTCTGGGGTCACATTTGAAAATGGCATTTCTAGTCCTGGACCGTGCAGCTGCTCCCTCTGGGATGTCAGCCCTGAGTGTGGCACAGATCTTGCAAAGGAGTTTGAGCTCTGTGAATCTGCTCAATAAAAACAACCAAAAAAAATGAATAAAGGAGGTGGGGGAATGTTCTCTGAGGATTTATAAAACCCCTCCCAAGCTGCAGCAGCCTGAGGTGGCACATCCTGTCTCTGAGTGACTTTTGAGTGAGTTTGGCCTAAATTTTGTCCAAACCCAGCATCTCCAGGAGAAAACACCTTGGGAATTCTGCAGTTCGAGGGAGCAGCAGAACCAGACTGGAGAACTGGTCTGACCCCTCTTGCTGTGGGCTCTGAATGGAATTCAAATCCCAGGTCTGTAATGGTCCTTGTGGAATCCTCCTGAGCTGGTCCTGGGCTGTTCTGCTGGAGATGAACAACTGAGATGCACAAAGTGCTCAGAGATATTGAGATATTTAAATACTGGAATTTCTAGAAAGTTCTACCCAAATACTTTGAGTTTTAAGATACTGGGCAATTGGAAGGAATAAGTTTATGGTAAAGGAGGAATTTCAGCACTTCTTTCTTTCTTTCTCCCCTGTGGATTACATCATAACTCTATCTGATGCTTAAAAGATTTAATTATTTTTGCACCTGTGGCTTTGCTTTAGATCATTCTTTCCCAGCTCTTGGGATTCAGGGTCTCACTGAATTCTTGCTTTCAAATAACAAATACCTGAGAATGATTTTTTTTTTTTTAAATGCAATCAAATATGATTTAGCTGACTAAAACATTATGAATAGACCCAAGCATTCACACAGAAATTCTTGACAATATCTATATGAAGGTAATGTCATCCATTAGCGCTGAGTGAAATATAAAATATCATCCAATATTTAAATCCAACTGCAGTGAATCCTCTGTAACTTTACTGACAGAACCTAAATTTAGGAACTAATTAAATTCCATGGAACAGAAGAATGCATTTTTCCCCTTCCTGTAAGGACAGAGATTTGGAGTGTTAGCTGTACTTCTATTTTTATATCATTGAGTAGATTTTTATATAGATTAAAAAACCTCAGGTATAGAATTCTGGGGTTTTTTTGTTTGTGTTTTGGGGTGGTTTTTTTGGGTTTTCTGTTGTGTTGTTTTTTTTTTTTTTTTTTAATTTCTACATCTGTATTTCAGGATCCCTGCCCAAAGTCCAGCTCAGAGCCCTTTGTGAGGGGGCTGCTGATGGAGGTGGTCGCGCTCAGGGAGTGGAAGGGTTAATTCCCTGCCCAGCCAGGTCTGGATCTACCCCCACCATCTGCTCAGAGCACCCAAAACAACTCATTTCACCCTAAAAGTCAATTCAGGAATTTTCTTTCCCAACCATTTCCCTGCCCCAGCCTCTGGCTGTGGAATATTCCAGCTTCAAGGCTGTGGTGAAATTAAATGTGGACCCAGGATCGGGGCCAAACACTTTAAATAATTGATGGACAGCTTGATTTCTTTAGCCTTGCTAAAGTAAACCGAGTTTCAGATGAACAGGAGCTGAATTAGGTGTTTAGTTGGGGGGAAAAAAGCCCTTTGAATTCCACTGATTTCCCACAGGATTAACTCAGCACTAGGAAAAACAACTGGAGAGGATCACAGAATGGTTTGGGTTGGAAGGGATGGTAAAGATGATCTGATTTCAGGGACAGGGACACCTTCCACTGTCCCAGGCTGCTCCAAGCCCCAGTGTCCAGCCTGGCCTTGGACACTTCCAGGGATCACAGCTTCTCTGGGAGTCCCATCCCAGCCCCTTCCCACCCTCACAGGGAAGGATTCCACCCCATTATCCCATCTCCTGCTCCCCCCTGGCAGTGGGAAACCATTCCCCCTCATCCTGCCAATCCCTCTTAAATGAAACACATTATCTGCAAAGGAGAAAGCAGGAAAGTTGTCGTTGCTATTTGTGAGCTGAAGTTGGCCAAGTACCCCAAGGCTCTTTTGACTTCTGTGTAATTTTTGTGAATTTTTTAGAAAGAAACAACACAACTGGCATAGCTGCACTTCCCATAACACCTGCCAGGGTGTGGGAGTGTGAGACAATGCAAGAGGCAAAGAATTCAAAATTCCTGACCCAAATATTGTGTAAGCTGAGAAGAAAAGGCAAACAGAGAACCAAGCAAGCAAACAGCAGGAGGAGGAGCAGCTAATGAGCATCCATGGCTTGATTGCTTAATGGGGCTGTGGTCTTGAGGCTGCTGTGCAGGAAGGATGTCCTTTGGACAGGCAGGATGTGCAGGGAAGTGGAATTTAGTTCCGTGCAGAAGGAGCAGGAAATGTGTCTGTGTTGGAGGCTGCTCATATTCCACTGCTGCAAATGGCTCCGTCTATGAGCTGGAAATAGCAGCGTGGTAGACAGGGCAGAGTTAGGCTGGGCTTAGCAGGGAGGAGCCTGAGGAGAGGCAGGGATATGCTGGAGTTCAGGGAAACTTTCTGCAAACGTCCTATGGAACAGTTCCTTTTGCTGGAATATCAGTGAAACAGGACACTCCTGAGAATTCTTTTATGGGACTGTTTCTTTTCACTAATGACACGAGATACTGAATTCTTAAAAATTCTCAGAGCTACAAAAGTGGTCAGAGCAGCAAATATGCTTTGATCCCAAATGCCTTTCCCCCCTTCTCTCTATTTTTTTTTAATCCTTTTGCTCTTTGGGTCATATTACAAGTTTAAACACTTCTTATCCTTTTCTGAATCTGAACTTGTTTAGAAATCACAAAACTTGTTTGGAAATCATAAAAACCTGCCTGTGGGGTGGCTCTGATGGCTTTGGGAGTGATGCTGCGGTGGTGCAATGGGTGGGCTGGGTCCAGGGGAGCATTTCCAGCCCCCAGATGTGATGGGAAATTGGCAGAGCCGCTGGGAATCCTCAATCACAGCCGAGTTCATGGAGCCTTCAGACCCCTCCCCGTGGTCACAAGGCTGCTAACACAAACACAAAAGCGCTGCGAGGGGTTTTGTAAGCCAAATATTCCTGGCTGGAAATGAATTCCTGCTGTTGTCACCTCATTCATTATCCTCTTCATGAAGGAATAGGTGATGCAGGAAAGTCCCCCCGACTGTTCATCTCCTCAGCCACTGTCACTCATCCCCTTCATTCCTGAACCTTATCACTCTGTATTCCACGTGTTGGGTTTGATCCATCCATCACCTGTCAGGAACTTGTCAGAGACCCTGGACACTTCCAGATGCATTTTCTGTGCAGGTCCTGCCAGAGGTGAGGAATATTAAGCAGGGAGGGCTGGAAAAATCACACACTCGCTCTGTTTTTGCTGTACTTCATCTTCAGATTAGGCTTTTTCAGCACTTTTCCCTCAAAAGAGAAGCTGAGAAGTTGTAGTAGATAATTTTGGATTTGTGAGGAGTTTGTGGGTTTATCCCTGTGGATTGACAGCCACTCCTGTCTCACACTTTTTAACAAAACACAGAACTCTGCCCCCCATTAACCAAATAAAAGGAAGGTAAAAATTTGCCCACTTTACTTCTTCAGTTGAACTTGATGATCAAGCTCAGAGAGATGTTCCCATGGTGCTCAGTTTCCTTCTTCCAAGGAAAACTGTTTCCCCTTGTGTATTTGCTGCTGTTGTGTTTAATGGTCACTGTTCTGCAGGTTTAACAGTCACTCTACACACCTTGGAGCTTGTGAATAACTTTGCATATTTTAAATCAACATTAGCAGGGAAAAATCCGTTATTTGCCTAGGGCTGCTTGTGATTTGTTTTATTTTTTTAATACTGAAATGCAGGTTATGCTGCAGGATCTGGTTTATTCTAGCAGTCAGCTGTGGTATTTGATAACTCAGGTATTGATTCCTTACATCACCTGCTCCTTACTCACTGATTATATTTCATCTCTGTTCCTTCTTCTTTTGTAGAAGTACAAAATGAAAACCTGGTAGCAGTTTCTGGCTTTATTCATTTTCCTTTTCCCTGGTGGAGCCTCATGGATTACATTCCTTGTCTGTTTACCAAGCGCTTTTTCTCTGCCTTTCTTCTTGAACAGGAAGATTCTGACTCGGAAACACTGAAGTTTTACTAGAGATGACATTAATAATTTAATAATATGGCTCCATACTTGCAGCTAAGCTTTGTCCAGAGGATGCTCCATCCCTGGAAGTGCCCCAGGCCAGGCTGGGACAGTGGGACATGTTCCCTGCCCATGGCAGGAGGTGGAATGGCACAACCTTTAAAGTCCCTTCCGACCTAAACCATCCCATAATTCCATGATCCTTAACCAGCCGGGATGCAAATGAATTTCCAGCATCACTTCCTGCATCTTCCCCTTTCCCTTGGCCCCAGGAGTGGGACACTCATGCACAGCCAGGGAGCCCTGGGACCACATTGCTGATGCCCAGGACCCTTCCCAGGCTCAGGCACTGGGCACGGACCTGCCACGATCCTTCTCCTCCCACTTTGGCATCTGATTTTGCTTTCCATTCCCTGGGAGGGGAAATGTCAGGGCGTCATCCTGGGAGCCTGTTCCCCCTCTGGGACTTCTCCAGGTCATTTTTGGTCAGTGATGGGAGGCTGGAGCCCAGGGATCTGCTTCTCCCTGCCCCTCTCTGCCCCTATTATCTGCCACCAGTTATTGCTTCTTGCATTGTTTCATTTCAGCCTTGTGCTGAAATCCTGCTCTCTTCTTCCATCTGAAGTAATTAATTAG
The DNA here is from genome assembly GCA_037013685.1 of Acridotheres tristis. Lineage (NCBI taxonomy): Eukaryota > Metazoa > Chordata > Aves > Passeriformes > Sturnidae > Acridotheres > Acridotheres tristis. Next base: position 2,133,634 of record CM072899.1, on the reverse strand, counting down.
TCCAATTTCCATTTTTACATCTAACTCGAGCTCGGGAAAAAAGAAAATTGCCAGCCCTGCCGAAGTGCTGACATGTGTTTTACCAGAGATTTGTAAAGGAAGTCTTTAAAAATAATTCCCAGATAAAAGTCAAGTGCAGCAAACGAAATGCTCGAAAAAATCTGAAGTGGCCCTGAATATTTAGTTTGCGTGGCTGAATAATGGAGAACGTGTTCTGGAGGGAAACAGGATGCAAGATTATTATTATTATTATTAATAATAATTTTCCTTAAACCTCTTGGGTTTGGCCTTGCTGCAGGAGATGCTTCGCTTCCCTCAAAGCAGTGAGGTCTGGAGGTGAGATTTTGTAGAATACCATTAAAGAGCTCAGCTCCTGGGTGACCTCACACCTTTGCTGAGGTGGCACCTCGGGGGATGTCACCCCTGCAGTGGGCACAGGTCACTGACCACACCTGTAACTTTTACCCAGTTACATCACGGCTTGCTGTGGCTAAATAAGGGGAAAAATGTGAAAAAGCAGGAAGGAGCTGATATCCCCAACCTCTGTGTTTAATGTCGGGGTGGTTCCATGCAGGGTGTTCCAGCTGTCCCGTTAAATGACTGTCCCCGTGCCCTGACAACACTTACACCATTACCTCGTTAAATATCGCCTGCTTAAAAAACACATCTCGGGGTGATTTGACAAATGGCTTTCTTCACTTTAATGTGGAAGAGCAGCTAAATGAGTTAGTAAATGTTAATGTGGCCATGTTCTCCCCAGATAACCAGCTGCCCTTGGGACAGTATCAATAAGTGGCATTTATATGATATTATGGATGTGTTAATTATGCGTAGACAAAATAACGAGTAAGCAAAGGTCAAGGACGAACGCAGTTCCCCCAGAAACACGCATCAAAGAGCTCCTAATATTTAGGCCATTACCATTATTGAATATTCAGTGTCGTTTAAATTATGTGCATCTTTTTCATTGCTTATTTTTCAGGCCACAAACTGAGCGACTTCAAGGGCTGTGCAAATGTTTTGTGCCAAAACTCAGCACAACTCCAGCAGCAGCTGGGCTGCTTTTCCCCATCCCCTGGTGAACTGCCAGGTGGAATTTGGGATTGATTTCCTCTTGGAGATGTAACCTTGTGATGCTTTTTGCTCGAAATTCGAAATGAAGGCGATGGAAACGTGGCCGTGCTGGCTGTTAAACTGCTGAACCTTGAAACTCGATGCAAATCAAAACAAAATGCTCCAGAGACCGTAAATACCCAACTCTGCCCCAGCTCACTGCTCTGCTCCTTATCAATAATGTGCTTTGAAAAAGAGCAAGCTGGAGAGTTCAGCCTTTGCTTTTTCCATGAGGATAAAGCCCTTTTTTGGCAGGGAATCTTCTGAAATCCAGCGGGTTTTGTGGCGTGAGGCAAGACAGAACTTAGCTGATCAATACGGCCATTAATTAGAATTAAAGGCTCAGCCATGATTTTTACTTTTCCATATTGGCATCTGGCAGAACAGTTAAAAAGTCAATAAGGGTCTAAAAGTTTCTCTCGGGTTTCTCAGTGAGGAGCAGCAGTGAGGCCTCCTCCATCTCCCACAGGTGTCTGGAAAAATCTCCCTCCCAAACAAGATGCTGGTTCACGTATGAAATATTCATGTTATGACATCAAACCATGCTGCACATTATTTCGGTGCAGTAGGCCAAAATTAGATTCACATTTTATTTTGCTTACAAATGCCTGTCAGAGCTGCTAAATCAGTTTGTCTTTGCTGTCTTGAAATGGTGTCAGTTTGAATTTCCTTCACGCTGCATATTGTTTTGGGCAAAGGCACATTCCTTCTCCATCCGAGATATGGAGTGCCTTGTGCTCTTGAAACCAAGCTGGAAAAGCCCAATAATTAAGATTATTTTTAAAAATCCTCTCTGAGGTGGCAGCTTGGCTTTTTTTTGAGGTGATAGAGAAGCTACCAAATGCTGATGCATTGTGATATTTGATTTTCCCCACGTGCAGGTATCACTCTCTGGATTATTTAATGGTTGTAGGGTATGTAACAGGGCATCCTGGACTCTTGTGCTGATGGAAGTAGAGATAAGCTTTGAGCAGCAGATTCTGAGGAAGAATCAGATGATTCAGTGTTTGAAACTCCCCTGGTCCAGGGGGGATCTGCATCCTTCAGGCTGGACCAGTGGGGCTGAAGAGGAATTAGGGCAGGAAGGAGGAATTAGGGGTTTGTCTGAGCTGTCTGAAGGCACAAACCCCAGTGAGCAGCCCTCAGCTGGGACCTCATCCTTTAACTGGGGAGGCAGGGGAATTCATTCACTCTCAGCTTTTTTGGTGCTCTGCTATCTCATTAATGCATAAATAATCTCATTTTAGTTATCCTGATGCTAAAAATCTTTTAAAAAAGCTGCGGGTCCCCAGTCTGCCAGATATTTACATTAGAAATATCCCGTCAGAGGAGCTGTGCATGCTTGAAAACATCCAAGCATCCATGATTCCCTCCCCTGTCCCCCGGGTTCCTGCCTCCAGCCTGAGCCTGCGGCTCCATCCCTGCAGGCATCGCTCCCAGCTGTGCCCCAGCTGCTCCAGCCCCAGGGTCTGCCCTGGAGACAACACAGATCTCCTCACCAGCCACTTGGGTGGGTGTTTACACTTTTTTTATTATTTAAAACCAGCTTTTGAAACTTTACCCTGCTTTTCTGCTCTGCCCTAAGTGTGCTGCTGAAGGTTTCCGTGCAAAACCGCTGCCTTGTGATTTTTTTATTTCCTCGGATTTCCCTTGGTCTTTCAGCAGAATTCTTTTGAGTTAATACCAGCAGATTTTGTCAAGTGGGGGTAAATAGTTCGTGTAAAGTAAAGGTGTATAGTTTGTGTGAAGTAGGTTTGCTGATGTTGCTGTTTTCATCCATTGGGTAACATCAGTGTATCATTCATGCTGTAAGAGTATCATTAATTCCATGGAACATGATCCAAACAAATGCAGCCCCTGGGGTATAAATCCTTGGGGTTACCCTCAGCAGAGGCTGGGGGATGTCCTGCAGGTGCAGCCAGGAGCAGAGGCTGCATGAGCACAGCCCAGCAGCCCTGCCTCCAGCTCGGCTCTCATCCTGTGCCTCCTCCTTTGGGCATCCTCAAGTGCCCCTGTGTGGAGGGAGCAGAAAACACGGAAGAAAGTTTCCCTGCATCCTCAGAACAAGCTCCTTGGAAAACCAGAGCTTAGAGATAAGAAATGGCTTGTGAAATGATGAGTACAAAAGGAATTTAGCTTCCCCCCCTTGGTAGACCCTCTTATCTATCTTCAATATTAGTGGCTCATTCTCTTTTAGTATCCATAGGCCAGCTGTGAATGTAAAATCCCTCAGGGATTGGTTATAAAGTAGAATTCCCTTGGTAATCGGTGCAAACTGTAAAACCCCCAGAAGATACAAAACCCCCTGTAAAACAATAGCCGTGGGTATGTGCAGACAGGATGCCTCCATAGAATAAACCATGGATTTGTGCCTTTCTGCATGGGCTGGTCTCTGTACCCCGCTGCTCTGAGAGCTCCCCACGAGCCACAATTCCATCTGGGCAAGGCTGGGGACCGTGCTCCATCACTGAGGGCTGCAGGAGCAGCCTCAGGGACCCCAAAAACCCCAACCAGTGACACCCCTGTGCCTCCTTTCTGTGCTCCCAGCTGTTTTCCAGGACCTGCTTTTAAGCTCAAATCCCCTCTGCAAAGTTCCCCCAGCCCTGGCCAGCCCCTCGTGTGCCTCTTCCCAAAAAATGAGGTCCCCATGATGAGCTCCTGCATTTTCCATCAGGAGAAACTTTCCAGAAATACTTTTTTTTTTTTTTCTGAATGATTTTTTGATAGCTGGCAATCTCCTGCATCATTTCTCTTACAGAAATTTTTCTTGCAGGTGTTTTGCTCTGGTAACAGCAGCCCTGGAGCAGGTTTGTCACTATTTCCAGCCCGAGGGCTGCTGTTGGATTTCTTGCTCAGGTCACCTCATTTTTTGTGTGCCTCTGTATTTTCCTGCCTGCCTTTGTGGTTTTTTTTTTTTTTTTTGGTCTATTCCTTTGGGGTCCGAGAGTCTTTGAGCTTGAACAATGTGACTGATCTGAGCTGGGTTCTAATTCAATGATAAATAGTTAATTTTGGAGGTTTAAGTTGACAGCAAAGCCACCTTGGAGTGTCAGGCTGTGAGACTTTGGTTTCCTTCTCTGATCAGATAAGGAGCAGATATTTCCTGTAAATCCTCCCCCAGTGTTCCAGTCCTGCCATTACAGCATTTAGTCAGATACATGACACCCAATTTCACAGTAATTCCTGAGGAAAAAAAAAAAAAGCACATTATATTTTTTTAATGGGCTTCCCAGGACTTACTTTGTTTCTTCCTGATGAATATAAATTCCAGCGAGTCCATCTGAATTCTGACCTTCAGCTACACAAAGGTCTGGGGGTTCTGAAACAAGAATATGGGCTCTAAAAATGATGTGTTCTCCACATGAATGCTGTCTTTTGTTCCCACGAAATCCCCATGGAGTGCAGGAATAAAACTGCTTTAAGTGCTCCAAAATTCAGCCGTGTGTTTCTTACGAACCACTTACATCTCCCAGAAATATTTTTTTTTTTTTTGTGTCAACATGACCCGTGCCAACCTTTTCCTCTCCAAATGGCTTTGTTTGGATTGTGTGCTGCCTGTGGGATCATCGCTTCCCTTGATCTCCTTCTCTTCTGATTGCCAAGTAATGCCAGGCAGGTCCCAGAAACTTTTGCTGATGTGCTCTAGCAGCCTTCCCAAGCAACCTGGCTGAATAAATACCCATTGAATTAAGTGGAGAATGCATTCGGATTCTTTGTATTTTGATTTATGTTCTATCTTCCTACCTGTGCATCTCCCAGAGTAATTGCCAGTTTTCACCTCCCACAGAGAGATATAATAGAGCTGAAGAATAAGTGAAATGTGCTCTGTTTCTCTCTCTCTCTCTCCCTTTTGTAAGGGAGCCTTTCTATTCTCACGCTCATAATTTGCAAACTGAAAATCAGCCCCTCGTTCCCAGCTGCCCTTGCTGGAAGGAGCTGTTTGGATGTTTCCTGTGTGCCCTGTCCTTGTGCCACTGCCAGCACGGGGACACCTGTGCCAGCCCTCTCCCCTGTGTGACACTGGGGTGTCCCAAAGGAGCAGGGACCTGGGAGCCAGGTGTCCCCTGTCCCAGATCTCCTGTCCCTTATTCCAGAGCTGGTATCACCTGTCCCAGAGCTGGTGTCCCCATCTCAGGATTCCTGTCCCCTGTCCCAGAGCTCATGTCCACTGTCTCAGAGCTGGTGTCCCTTATCCCAGAGCTTCTGTCACCTGTCCCAGAGCTCGTGTCCCCTATCCCAGAGCTGGTGTCTCCTGTCTCAGGATTCCTGTCCCCTGTCCCAGATCTCCTGTCCCTTAGTCCAGAGCTGGTATTACCTGTCCCAGGGCTCCTGTCCCCTGTCCCAGAGCTCATGTCCTTTATCTCAGAACTAGTGTCCCCTGTCCCAGAGCTGGTGTCTCCTGTCTCAGGACTCTGTCCCCTGTCCCAGATCTCCTGTCCCTTATTCCAGAGCTGGTATTACCTGTCCCAGGGCTCCTGTCCCCTGTCCCAGAGCTCATGTCCTTTATCTCAGAACTGGTGTCCCCTGTCCCAGAGTTCTGTCCCCTGTCCCAGAGCTCGTGTCCTTTATCTCAGAACTGGTATCCCCTGTCCCAGAGCTCGTGTCCCCTGTCTCGGGACTCCTGGCCCCTATCCAAGAGCTCCTGTCCCAGAGCTGGTGTCCCCTATCCCAGAGCTCCTGTCCCTTGTCCCAGAGCTCATGTCCTTTATCTCAGAAATGGTGTCACCTGTCCCAGAGCTCGTGTCCCCTGTCTCAGGACTCCTGTCCCCTATGCAAGAGCTCCTGTCCCCTGTCCCAGAGCTCATATCCCTTATCAGAGCTCCTGTCCCCTGTCCCAGAGCTGTCCCCTATCCCAGAGCTCTTGTCCCTTCTCAGAGTTCTGTCCCCTGTCCCAGAGCTGGCTGCCATGCTCTGCCAGCAGCCACTGTCACTGTCCCTGCCAGCACTCGGCTCTCCCCGATCACCACGCCGCGTCCCCGGGATGGGTGGCAGGGTCCCCTCTGTCACCTGGCAGGGGTGCAGGGCGCTGGCTGCTGTGTGTCACCCCTCAGGGTGCTGGTGAAGCGCCGTGTGAGATCTGGGAGGCTCCCGAGGCGCTGCTGTCGCTGCTCTGCAGGGACCTTCGCTTCATCCCGACCACAGTGATGTCCCCTGGGTGCTCTCCATCAATTAGTGCAGTCACGCCTCTAACGAGCCATGGCTAATCACACGTGTTTAACCCCCAGGTGACACAGCCCAGCCAGCTGTGTGACCTGCAGGTCCCAGACACGGCAGTGCTGTGTTTTGTAAGCAAAAAAATGTAATATTAATGGAGATTTCCACTTGAGTGGCTGTGTCTGCTGCGCTCAGGTTCCAACCCGGATTTAGCAAACTGCACAAGGACAGCGCTGTGGGTGTGCAATGGTCTGGCTTGAGAGGGACCTTAGAACCCACCCAGAGCCACCCCTGCCATGGCAGGGCCACCTCCCACTGTCCCAAGGCTGCTCCAAACGCTGTCCAGCCTGGCTCTCGTCTTCCAGCTGATCCCTCCAGGAAATGAAACTTTTCCCTGTGACCCTTCCCTTGCTGCTCACTGGGGGCTCCTCAGCTCCCTCCTTCCCTGTGCTCATGGACGTGGGGTGGGGACTCTCTCACTGACCCCCCTGTCTCTGCTGGGTTAGGTCGGGGTTAGTTTAGACTTTGAATTTAATCTCAGTTCAGTTCTCTGCAGCATCAAGATCCAGCCTGACCTGTGCACCTTTGATGACCCTTCCAGCTCGGGATATTCTGTGAAAATCCCTTAAGCTCCGGCTGGGAGGAGTGTGGTGGTAAAACTGTGACACAGGGGAAAAACATTCACATGCCTGAAAAGAATTTTAAAACTATTGGAGCGTTTAGTTTGGATTTATAAATTACCGATTAAAAAAACACCAAAAAAACCCCCCCACACAAAAAACAAACAAAAAACCCAAACAAGAGTGACGTTTATAAGTTTGAAATATCAACTTTTCTCCTACCAAAATGGCATGTTATGTGAGCCCGTGATAATCCTGCACCATTGTGGCTCCCAGCAGGAAAAAAAAAATTACAAAATTACCATTCTGCTTGAAATTCACTCTCTGAACACCCTGAAAATCCTAAAGATCTCACGCTGCTTAAGAGAGAAGTTCCTCCAGACTGTCCAGTCTTTGAGCACTTTCCCTTGGATCTTTTCGTGTTTCAAATCTCTGGAGCAATCGTGTGTCATTGTGGGGTGTGAAAACCTCAGGAACAATTAAGACTTCAGTTTCTTCTGGCACCATTTTTACCTTTATCGAGGAAATAATAAAAAATTAGCCATTTAGGCTACGAAATTAGCCTCTTTTTGCACGGTGCAGTTATAGTTTTAATCAGCACATGCCTTAACAACCCTATGAGGAATTCATTATTTCTGCAGCCCCAGCATGGTGTCCTTTCTCCTTCCACTTAGACTACGTTTCTTGCCATTAACAGGATAAAAGTTGGAAAAGTTTAATTATGCAATGAAAAAGAAAGGGTCATAAAGCAGAAAGAAAAAAAAAATCTCAAGTCTTGCAGATTCGTGTTATAAATGGTTGAGGTTGGCCACGATGTTCTGAGGGATTATATGAGAGGACAGGTTGCTGCTCACCTGCATTGTATCACCACATAACTGCCTAATTCGGCATTAATTAAGTATTAAATTATCTGCAGGAGTTTTGGCTTTTAGGTCAGGTGCGTTTAAACCTGACCTGTGCCCCCTCATCGGTGGTGACAGCAGGGCTAAAACCAAGCCTTGAGTCAGGATTAGTGGCCACAAAGCCGAGCCTAGGAGCTGCCGCACGCCACCCCAACTCAACCACAAGTAACAATAAAACCCATCCTCGGCGCGACAAGAAATAAACATCATTACAAGGTCAGCGCTGCTAAATTGCTGTCCTCGCTGCAGAATCAGAAAGTAATGAGAAACACCTTCAGCCTCGGAGAGGAGTCAATGGAAAATGAGCGAGCAGGCACTGCGGACATCCTTTCGCTGCAGCAGCGCCCAGGGCTGAGCTCCGCGGTGGCACAAACACCCCCGGGCACGCACAGCCTTTAAGGGAAGGACAAACACATCCCACTGCTGTTATTTTATGAATAGATGGTAGATTTGCCTTCTGAGCGTTGGCGAAATAATGAAAAAAAAAAAAAAATCGCGGGCTTTGGAAGGCGTGACATTGCAGCGGATTTCTGCTGCTAGCCGGGAAATGGACAGGGCACGGAGCTAAGAGGACACCACACCAAAAAACGCCACAGGACATCAGGCCGTGGAAATTCCTCTCCCCAGAGCTCAGCAGAACTAAGTGTCCCTATTGCGGCCTTCCGGGGTGGGAATTACGGGATAATGATGTGGGAAATCGCAGCGAAAGGGGCGTGAGCTGACTGGGAGCATTGTCACCTCCCCTGTCACCCGGTGCCACCTGTAACGCATCGCTTTACCCATGGATATGGAGGGAAAACTCGGGGATTAACTCTCAGCCAGTACAGCATTCCAAGTGTAATCGCTCTAATTTGCAATTGTAAACCTCCCCTTATCAATTAATTTACATTGTACAAAGAACTATCTGATTATCTTTGTGCGGCGCTGTATTTACGCTGAGATTTGATTGTGAGTAATTAGCACGTAATTGCGGAGCGTTATTTATAGCCAAGAAAGGGGTGCATTTATGTGTAGTTAAAATAATTGCGGTCTTTTGACAGCAAATCTATTGACTTTTCCTCCTTTTTGGATGCCTCTAATAGTTTGTCTGGCCAAAATTATTATGGGCAAAGCCGGGACTGCTCGGGATGGGTTTGGTTAACTTTCCTTTTCCATTTAAAAATATTTCCTCTGCCTCCCAGTCCTAGCCTGCCCTTCCTGGAGAGGGGGAATTGTCGCAGGGTTGGGTGTGTGGAGGATAAATCCCGGCGAGCCGGTGACCTCCGTGCCTGGCATGGATGAACGCTCCCCGTGGAGCATCCCTGGCACAAAATATTACCCCATTACAGTAATTCCTGCTCGGGCTGTGCTTTATGAATGCCATCAAGGGCAATGGGGGCTTTCATGTCCAGCGCTAGTGATGATGATTTTGTTCCCCTTGCTGCCATCCTCAGCCCTCCATCACCCCTCTTAGGCTCAGCTTTACAGCCACAGCCGCTTCTCAGCCTCCAGACCTTGTCTTTTAAAAAAGAAATCCAGTGTTTTCTGAGTGTTAGCATTGCAGAGGAGCTCTGACTTCCAGCTGAGGGGTTCTGTCCTTGCTGGGAAAGGCTGTGATGGAGATGATGCCTTAGGATTTCAGCTTGTATCTTTTCATCTATTTGTAATCCTGCAGTTCTTTAGTGTGTAACTCCAAACTCCATATCCAGCGCTGGCTGCTGCTCTCCCATTTTGGGCAGACACAACAATTCCTCTCCAGGCTGGGAATCAAGGACACCTCACTGCCTCAGGCCCTGAGAAATGTAAATAAAAGTGAGCTGGGGGGAGCAAACTTGGGGTAAATGACTTCATTACCTGGAGCTGGAATTGGAAGATTAACCCCCAAAATGCAAATGGAGCAAACTTATCAAAGTGTGAAAACCCGTGACCTGAAGCCCCTTCAATAACTAGAACAGCTTTTTATTCCCTTAATTCTGTCTGGCCTCTGTTTTTAGGTAGCCCTGGTCAAAGGGCATCAGAGAAGGGAGAGGCCTCATGCTGCTCCTTGCTCAAGGCCACTTCATTGTCGTTTGGGGCTCTCTAATCTGAAGATCTGGGAGAATATTTGGGATTCTGAGTAGCACCAGGGAGCTCTCATGGCACAGTCCCTGTCTCCTGTTGGGTTGGAGCTGCCTGGGCTTGGCTTTGCTTCAGCTGAGACCCCTGAGTTTAAGAGGATTTTCTCTCTGATCTAACAGGAGCATCTTTTCACTGCTGCTTCTGCACTCAGCAGCAGAGCCCCAGGCAGGCACTGTCAGATTTGTGGTGATGCCATGGGATCATCTCCTGTGGACCTGAGGGAGTAGCTCTGGGAGGTTCCTCTCCTGTCCCACCCGAGCCACCAGTGGGAATCAAAGCCACCTTTCCACTCATTTTTCTTCCTCGTGGAGCATTTCCAGGTGCTGTGGCAGGAATGAGGAGTGTTGGTGGTGCAGCTGGGCAGGCTTGGGTGAGCTGAGCCTCACCTGGAGCTGGTTGGGTGAGCTGGACACTCACCTGGAGCTGGTTGGGTGAGCTGGACCCTCACCTGGAGCTGGTTGGGTAAACTGGATCCTCACCTGGAGCAGGGGGAGGAGGTGAGGCTGCAGGAGCTCCTTATAGAGGGTGGAAATGCCCAAACCCTGCTGGGCTGAGCTCTGAGGCAGAGCAGAAGGAGCTGCCAGGATCTGGTCCAGCCTTGGTGAGTCAGGGGGGGCTCTCAGGAGGTCTGGGGGTCTTTGGGGTGTTGAGGGAGGTGGTGGAGTGAGAAATTTGCTTGCAGGGTCTGTGTTTATTTGTGTCTCTGTTTCATACAACTTAATTTCCCTACCCCAATACCTCCTGTGCTTTACCTCCCTTGATAAAACTGATGTTGTTATGTAAATAATACTTTGGTGTCTTGAAAATGAGGCTCCTATGGAACACCTTTGGGTGCTGTTGCTCCCTGAAAGGTATCTCTAATTCTCCTGCTTTTCTTGTGGTTGGAAGTAATAAGGTTTATTTTATATTGAGAACCGTCTTGGAGCTGGGTCTGGCTCAGTAGGAGCTGCTTTAGGATTTATTTGCAAACCATGAGCAGCCCATAGTGGTCAGCTGGGTTTTCAAGCTGGTCAGAACCTTGGAGGATATTTTAGTGAACTCCTGCTCAAACTACACAAGATCACAATGAGGTGTTTTCCATAGCTGGGCTATAGAAGCTGTACAAAAAGGAAATTCACCCCATGCCATGCAGCTTCATGATATTTTTCACTGGAGATTTTGCTTTGTGTGTTATTCCTGTATCTCCCTTCCGTGGCATTTACTGGTTAATTCCTTCCATTCTATTCCATCTATTTCTGTATTTATAACGATATTTTTAAGGTTTTATTTCCATGCATTTTATTAAGTCTATGAAAAGAACAGTGAAAAGAAAAAGGTGGTGTTTCTCTTTCTTAAATAGCAACTTGCTTTACTTTTTATTTTTTTATTTTACTTGGGCTATTTCTCTATGAGTTGCTCCATTGCTCAGAGCTCTGGGGATGAGCAGCCAGGAGCTTTTCCCAAAAAAACTCCCTCACACTCCTGCTTGGAGATGGCCCAGCCTAAATCATGAGCAACAACATCCTTAACGTGGTACAGCAGTGATCAAATTCGAGTTAGCAATGCTTTTATACAGATGTGTAAATAGTGAAAAAACTTGGGGTTTGTTCATCAAAACAGGCACGAAATGGTGAGAAATTGAGGAGAGCCCCAGGCTGGTGGCTCTGATGGAGAGCAGAGCCCGTGTGTGCCCGAATCCCTGAACATTCTCATCCCTGGGATGGAAAATTTGGGGTTTGTTCATCAAAACAGGCACAAAATGGTCAGAAATTGAGGAGAGCCCCAGGCTGGTGGCTCTGGTTCCCGTGTGTGCCCGAATCCCTGAACATTCTCATCCCTGGGATGGAAAATTTGGGGTTTGTTCATCAAAACAGGCACAAAATGGTGAGAAATTGAGGAGAGCCCCAGGCTGGTGGCTCTGGTTCCCGTGTGTGCCCGAATCCCTGAACATTCTCATCCCTGGGATGGAAAATTTGGGGTTTGTTCATCAAAACAGGCACAAAATGGTGAGAAATTGAGGAGAGCCCCAGGCTGGTGGCTCTGGTTCCCTTGTGTGCCTGAATCCCTGAACATTCTCATCCCTGGAATTCTGGCCCAGGCTGAGCTGCCTGTGTGCTGGGGAGTTTATGACCTGTGTGAAACATCAGCAGCTGCCTGCTGAATAATTCAGCATTTTGATGGAACGGTGACCCTTTAGGAGCCCAGGGAGGAGCAGTGGCTCTGCTGGGCTTGGCTGGGTCCTGGCACCATCCCCTGGTGCTCCACCTTTGAGCACGACCTTCAGGTAGAACTAAAAGTGAGACGTAAAATAGGTTTGACACCTGATGGGGATTTTAAATTAAATGCATTTTTTTTTTTTTTTTAGTAAAACTGGCTAAAAGACCCCAAAATAAAATGAAAAAAGTAGTTTACTCGCTGAATCCTCAAACTTTTTAGCTTTGAAAAACAAAAAGCAAAATCAACTTATTTTTTTCAGGAAAAGCAAAAATACTTGCAAAAATTAACACTTTTATAAATCTTCATTCTCCTTAAGATATTTGTAGAAATATATTGAACTGCCCTGGTTTTTTCCTCTTGAACAATTTCTAGCCAGCTTTCTTGCAGTAATAGACTTCAGACCTAAAGCCATTCTAGATTTCTTTTTTAAATACTTATTTAGATGTAACAAAACTATTTGAGTTTCTGCTTTTCCTCTAAGCTTCACTTGACCCCAGGCTTTAGTTAAATATGTTATTTACAAGATAAAAGGTGCAAAGAGGGGAAAAAAAAAACTGAAATTTTTGAAGTTTCCAGAGTCTGAGTGTTTGCCTTGATTAGAGCCGAATGTCTCAGCTGGTTTTGTGTGGGATATTTATAAAGATACACACAATATATTTATACCTGTGAAATGTAAAAAATAGGTTTATACCATCTCACAGAGCCCTCATTGCTTTATGAAACAACAAATTTGCTTAAATGCATTCTTGGATAATTTTCTACTTTCTGTAGTTCCCTTAAACAGCAAAATTCCTATTTCTCAGTAAGAACTAAATTGCAACTTTGTGCTAAAACAGAAGTAGTTTTGAAGTTCGCTTGTTTTAATTTGGAATTTTTTTTATTTATTATTTTTTTTATTTTATTTTGAGGTCCCTGATGCTTGGCCAGTGTTGGCAGCTGTGTGAGGGGATTTCTTGGCTCCCCTGAGGATCAGCTGGGGCTCAGGGAGGTTGTCCTGCCCATGGCAGGGGTTGGGCTGAGCTGATCCTGGAGCTCCCAGCCCCACTGGGTGTTCCTGGGGTTCCTCCTGCAGCAGCTGCTGCCCACACAATGTGCTTGGCTCAGTCTTTTATCCTCATTTTTTTTGGACTCTCAGTTGCCAAGTTCCCGTTCTGACCTTTGTGAGCAGGATTTTTGGCTGCTCCTGGGTTTTTTTTTTTTTTTTTTGTGTGGGATTCCCAGCCCTCCTCCTTCCCTGTGATCTCAGGGAAGCTTCAGAGAGCATCACCCCAGCAAAATGAGAGCCTTGGAAAAGTCTGGCACCTTTATTGTGTTCTTCCTGCTGAAACTGGTTGAGTTTCAGCGTTGGGTACCAAAGGATCAAGGCAGGAGTTCCAGGCACTGGGAAGAGAGCTGAGCAGCTAAAACTCAAAATACCCTGGGCTTTTCAAATGGTTTTAAACCATGTTGGGACTGAAACAGTGTGAGAAGTTGGAATTGTTGAAATGCTGGGGGGGAAGGGACCGTAGGGATCCTCCAGGCCCAGGAATGTCCCAGCCTGGCCCAGCTGCCCCATGGAGGGGCTGATGTGGAAGCCGAGGGTGCCAACACCCCTGGGCTCCTGCAGAACCCAAATTGTCACTGTCCCCACGGCCAAGGCAGAGGGGAAAGTGGTGATCTGATCTCTCTGCTGCTGTGGAACACAATGAAGGCAAAAAAAAAAATAGAGTAATTCATATATATATTAAACAAAAAGGGATTTTGGCAAATCCTATGCTTATTATATTTCCTTCTCTTTTTTTCTAATTTTCCCTGCAAATAATCCTGCTTATTCATGATGCTGCTGCAATAACTGAACTCCTGGAGGGAGAGGAGTGGGGAAAAGTTCCCCATCTCAATTATTGCTGGAGAGCTGTTCTGTTTTGACAGATGTCAGGGCTGGGGAGCTGAGCTTGTGCTGCTTGGTGTGGAAAGGGCTCAGCATCACTGGGATGCAGGCTGCTGCCTTGCTGTGCCTCTGAATGTGGGCACATTACATTACAACCCAGTTCTTCCCTGATTTCTTTTTTTAATTTTCCTCTAGTCATAACCTACTGCATCTGAGGGAATAGAAAAATTAAAAAAAAAAAAAAAAAGAAAAAATCCTCCCTGTTTTTTTTGAAGTGTGTTGTTCCAGGAGTGGGAATTGAAAAGGAGGTAACTTCCTGCAGGACAAAAAATATTGGTGGTATTTCAGTGTTTGTTTGTTTCAGGAGTGGGAATTGAAAAGGAGGTAACTTCTTGCAGGACAAAAAAATATTCGTGGTATTTCAGTGTTTCTGTGGAGATTCAGGAAGACAATATTAGTTAAATTAGGAGAAATCTGAAGGGAGCAACTTGCTGCTGTCTATGAAGCTCCTCTGATTTTATAGTTAATATTTAGAGCATGCTGTTTGTGTGTGATCAATACACATGGCCCTCACTAAAATATCTTGATTTTTAGTGAGTATTTTGAAAGTATTTTAGACCCATTGTTCAGGATTTGTCTGGGTTTTTTCGTAAAATGATTGTGCATTAAGTAGGTGGTGCTAAACTAAATTTTTTTTTTTTTTTTTTTTTTTTTGTCTTGACAAGCTTACACTTGTCACACATGGGGGACAGTCCCATCTTCCACCTTGATGGTTTATTTCAGATGGGCTGGTGGAAATAATAGAGAAAAAAAAAAACTTCCTTTCTGGGCTTGTTCCTCCTCATGGGTTTTGGGCTTGAGCTCACCTTTAGTTGCTGTCTGCTGCTCCTAAATAATGAGATTTTTTTTATGTATTAATGCCTTCATTTATAAGCCATAATTCAGAAGGAATTTACCTTAGAAAAGGTTGTATTTTATTGCTGTTTTTTTGATATTTGGGGGTATTTTATGAATCCCCTGGAAGAAATGTTTGACTGAGACACAATTTCCTACCATGGCTTGCTGATTAGTGCTGGAATTGCTGTGCCCAAGAAATCCTGGGTGCTTTTTGCAGGGAAGGGAAGTTTTATTGTACCTCAGTCACTACTGACATTCTCCTGCTTTTGGGAGGGTTTTTGGGAGGCTTTTGCTGATGCCGTGTCAATTTTATTACACTTACTTGCTTTCCTTTGTGCTCACTGCTTAGAGCAGCTGAATAAGGTAAAAATATTGATTTTTTTTTTTTTTTTTTTTTTTTTTTTTTTTTTTGGTAGTTTCATGTATGATTTTCCAGCTTTCAAAATCCTGGATTTTATCACCTTTTCCAGCTGGCTCTTAAAAAGCCAAGGTGGCTTTTTTCCAGTTTTCCTTAGTGGCAACCACGACTTGCTAAATAATTGTCTTAAAAATTGCTAATGCAACAGTTCTGCTTAGTTACAGTTGAGAATTTTTAAAAATAAGAGTTTTTTGCTCAAGTTGAAGTTTTTTTGAATATCCACTGCTTTTCCAGCGGGATATTTCCTCTCCTGGCTTTATCCAGGGTTCTCTCCAAGAGCAGGAGCAGAGTTGATGTGGCTCTGCTGGTTTTCAGAGCATTAATAAATAGGAATGTAACAGTTCCCCCAGGATGATGGGTTTAAAAAAAAAAAAATTAAAATTTAAAAAGAATGCTGCTTGTGTTGAGGCAAACCCCCAGGTTTTGTTGAGAACCTGCAAATCTTTGGGACTTTCTTTCCAACTTTTTTTTCATTTTTTGGTGTTATCAATGTCACTCTCTGCTCATCCAACTTTGATCCATCAAGTTACATCTCTTACTCAATCCTGTTGCTTTTTTCCACATGAAACAATGGGAGGGCGCACCTGGAAGTGATTTTTTTTTTTTTTTTTTTTTTAAATTTTTAAAATTTTTTTTAATTTTTTGTGGCTGAGTGGCCACAGGAAACTTCAGCCCCCTGTGCATCCTGCCCATGTCTGTGCACTGCCTGACCTACTTGTGCAACTTCTTCAATTCTTCCAAAAAACCAACTTGGAAGGCAGTAGACCTTGTTGGTTTTTTGGTTTTTTTTTTTTTTTTTTTTTTTTTTTTTGGGAGAACGTGGTGCTGAGGGAGGATGTGGGCGATCCGAAATGTCTTCGGGTTTGCAAGGACAAGGAACAAATTAAGAAGAAGCAAAACAAACAATTTAATGGTGATGGAGCTGGAGCTGCAGCGAGGAGAGGCTGTGGGCGTACATCCATTTTATCTCCCTGCACAAGATGATTCCTCACCACAGAAGGTCATAAAAATCTCACTGCTGAGTGCTGGGAGATAATTTTGCTAAAAGTTGGAAATGTTTTATTAGCAGTAAATAGTTGAGGCCCTCGTTTACAGCAATCAGGGGACTGTGAGTGCAAACCTTAGCTTGGCAAATAAGCCCCTAATTGTCACCTCAGCTAAAAACCCAATGGTAAAACCTGGGAAATGAACTGTCAGGGCTGCTAATTATTATGTGTTGTGTAATTAATTACTCAGTGCCTGGTTTGGTTTTTTTTTTTTTTTTATCGGTGACCTTTCCTGATTGATTGCAGGTGATTGGAGAGATTTCTGATCACTCTCAGTTCTTGCTTCTGGCACTGCAATCCCAGTTAGAAAACATTTCCTCCAATGGAGTGGTGGGAACAAGGAATGAAGGGGAGCAGGTTTGAGTTCATAAGTTCCCATGCCATGATGTGACGTTGGACTCTTCTGGGCTGTGCCATCAGCTGAGACGAGTTCCAGCCCAGAAATGCACAAGTTTTAGGAGATCCCATCGTTTTTTGTCGAGCTGTGGTGGGATTGTCTCAGAGCAGGGGCTGGGGAAGCTCCCCCAGCTCAGCTCCCCGAGGACAGGCAGTGAATTCGGGTCTTGTGCAGCTTTCGAGCCGCTACACTGACACCTCAGCAGAATTGAGATTATAAACCTGCACTTTCTGGTGACTAAAATGTGATCGCTTCCTTAAGGGGAGCTGCTACAACCCACCCCCTTCTGCTGCGTGGAGGATGAAATGAAGATGTTTGACGTTGGTAGGGAAAAGCCACAAGCCCAAAGTGTGACTTTGTCCCTTTGTGTCAGCAAAGCCTGACAAGTTCAGCAATAACCTCGGGGAAGTTGATGGCTCTATGCAAATGAGAAGAGGATCTCTTAATCAGCACTTTGGAGAGACAGAGGCATCGCTCACACAATGCAAACCAATTTCATTTGTGTCATTACTTTGCATTTCAAGTAGGAAGGTGATGAACACCTCGTCCTCTCCGAGTGCAGCTCCTGGAGTTATCCCGGGATTTTTCCTCATCTCTGGACTCTCCACCTGAACCTCTGTAAGAAAACACCTTTGGGAGAAGGTCTTTCAAGCAGGTTCTTCTCTGTGCAGTCAGTAAAAATTTTCTTTTTTTTTTTTTTTTGATGGAGCAGGAAAACCCATTTTAAGTAGTAGAGACAATTTTAAGGGTTATGCACCTTACAAGTTCAATTTAGGCATCAGCTGGTGAATCCCTTTGACCTGCATGGCTGCATATTAATAATAAATATAGACACCACAGTTGTTTGGAGAGCTTGTCAGAGAAATCTCAGTGTTCTTTTCATTTGTGAAGCAAATGACAAAGAACAAATGGAATTGTAAAGCCTGAAAATCCAATATAAATTTGTAACGCTCATCCCCACTTGATGAGACCAAATAAGAGTTTGAATTTTTTTTTTTCCTTTTTTTTTTTTGGTTAGAATAAATCACATGAGATCTCTATTCTGACAGCATTTTGCTTGGAAGTTAAAGCCCTCAGTCCCTGGGAGAGCTGTGCTGGGGATTAGGCTGCTGGAGTCTTTCCTTCAGGAGATAGATGACACTTGCAGAATGATTTTGGCTGACTCACTAAACAGTGTTTAAATGCACAGGAAATGCTTCTGCACATGGAATTTATATTTCAGCTCCAGAAAACTCTGCCTGTTCCTTTGAGCTCCCATAATCGATGCACTGCTGAAATTGGTGAGCAGGAGGAACACCAGGGATGCTGGGCAAGGGCTGGGAGGTGAAAATTCAGAGTTGACGTGCTCTGGGTTTGTTTTGAGAAGCAGCAGAGCCGGGATTAGGGCAGAGCTGGGGTGGGCATGGGTTTTGTGTGAGGAATGTCCTCTTGGAGCAGGAATAGGGATGGCAGCAGAGCAGCTTTCCTGCTGAGGGCTGCTGGAAATGAAGATAAGCAAGAGCAGGTTCAGATGCACTTGATGGTTTATTAACATTTATTAATGAGCCCACAGTCCACAGGATTGTGGTTCTCCTGTTCCTTTATCCTAATTGAAGAATATTGTATGGAAGGTTTGGAAGTTCGTATTAGAGAGCAGGAAAAGGTCTGTACAGTGTCCAGAGGGGTTGAGATGAAGACAAATCTGCAGTCTGAGGGCTCCTGGAGTGTCTAATTTGAGACTGGAGTGAAGCAGAGATGCAAAATCTCATCATTTCATCTTGGTAAAAAGCTGAATTTGGAAGATGGGACAAATCTGTGGTTTGGCAGGTGATGCAAACAGTGCCAGAGGAGGCTGATTCCATAAACCCAAACCCACAACAGAGCCAGGGACAGTAAAAAGAGAAGAATAATCAGCAAATGAGTTGTTGTCTGCTTGGAGTGACCGAGGGAGAATTGTGGGTTGAGGAATCCCAGCCTGATGCTCGGTAATGTTCCTGTCCTGGGCCAGGTTTGAGTTCAATCCCCAGGGAAACTCCATCAGCCCTTCCCTGCAGCCTCACCTCCAGGTGCTCCAGGGAAAGCTGCATTAGGGGTGGCAGGGTCTGCAAATTATGCTGAGCAACTTCCAGGTGGGAAACGCACCTCGGGTTTCTCTGGAATGCTGCTTTCAGCCCCGTCTGCATGAGTTTGTGTCAACAGAAACTCGGAGTGTAATGTATGGATTTCTGCTGGCAGCAGATGAGAGATCAGCACTTCTCCAGGCTCTCATCAGTGCTCCCTCTTGCCAGCTCCCAAAGAACTGCCTCCACAAAAAAAGTGGAATTTCTCTGTGCAAATACACAGTATTACTGTGAAATGAATCCTCTCTATTTTTATTTTCTCTCCTTAAGTCGTTTTTTTTTTCCCCCCTCTTGAAGGATGTGCTGTTCCTTTACATGAAATGAGGCTTGCACAAAACCGAGTTTCTTTTTAGGTTTTTTTGGAAGTTACAGCTTCAAGAACGACTGCAGTGGTGACTGGGGAGCTGCACTAAAAGAGTGTTGTTGCCTTTTCCTTTGGAGACAACTTCCTCTCTGTGTTCTCAGGGTTTTTTTTTTCAAAGCCTTCTGTTGACAAGGGATGCAGAAAATACTGAACCTGTTAAATTCAGGTTTTAGTGTGCTGTCTTCCATAGTGGCACCTGAGGGAGGGAGCACAGTCTGTGCCCCTCAACCTGTTCCAGGTTGTTTTTCACTTGGGATGAAGGTGTGGGTTTGAATTCTTGGGAAGCTGTAGCCAAACCCTCCAGGCTAGGGGAGGTTTCTTTTTTTATTTAGCAAAATTGCTTCGGCATTGCTGATGTTTGGGGGGAATATAATTTAAAAGCTTCAGATTTTCCAGCCTGGAGGTTCAGGTTCAGTGCTGCTGGTGAAGATAATGTACAATTAATTTAATCACCGTCTCCAACACAGAATTTTAAAGGTGGGAAAAGCCCTCTGAGAGGAGTCCAAACATTAACCCAGCACTCATCACCTGAGCACTAAATCTGCAGGTTTTTTCAAGAGTATCTTGCCATTCCTGTGGGATGAAATCCTGTGCTGAAAACAGAATATTCTGCATGTGCCTCCTCCCCGGTCTGACTCAATATCTCTCTGCCAAGGCAGAGCGTTTCAAGAAATTGTCCATAAAAGTGTTCCTGTTGTTGGAACCTGCAATTTCTGAAGGCTTGGAGTGGATACACGCCGCTGGCTTGGTGTGCTAAGCAGACAGAATCAGAATTGGAGGTTTCTCACCTGCTCCTTCTACCCCAAAACGCTGAAGTATCCAAAGTGCTGGATGGGCACATGGGAGAGGAGGTTTGTGCTGGAGCGAGTGCCCACCCAACGTGAGCAGCAATGACTTGGTAGTAACTGCATTTGGGGGCCGTGGGGGGGGGGAGAGAAAAACTCAGATTTCATCCAGAGTCTCCCACGTAAGTTCCAAAAAAAGCCACCCACACTCGGTGCTGCACTCAGGCGTGACGGGGATGGGGAAACAAAAGCCGGGAGCGTGGTGAGGTGCAGCTCTGGAGGCTGTGTGTGCCAGCTGCTCTGTGAGACACCTCCTGTGCCTTGGCTCCTGCCCACGGGGGTTCAGGGGTGCTGGGAGCCACGTGGGCTCGAATTCTCGCTGTACTGAGGAGATCAGCCTTGGCTAAGCCCAAACTGCAGGGTTTTGGTTTTTTTTTTTCCTCTTTGTTTTCGGCTTTGTAAGTGCCTAAAAATACGCAGCGACGTTGGTGTTGGAGCTTTGCTTAACTTGTGCAAGTTGTTCTCCCAAACTTTGCCTGAGTGAAGTGATGAGTTGAACAGTTACAGTAAATAGAGTAATATTTTGATTGGTACAAAACCTTTCGTTTCTTCTCGATGTCTAATTAGTGTAGCTCTGAATGTCAAATATTTACCCGCTCTCCCCAGCGCTGTGCTCACTTTGGTGGGCTCCATCTGGCTCTGCCTGCCTCCAGCCTGTTCCTCATGGAAAAGCTTTCCCAGACCTGGGGCCGGTGCTGGATTCCCTCCTGTTCCCCTCCAGGTCTCCTGAACTGGGAGGGAGCTGTTCCCTCCAGCAAATCCAGGTGGAAATAGAGCTGAGCTGGTCCATGAGTGGAGCTCTCAGGCTGGGAGATGTCGGTCCTGGCTGGAAGCTGCTGGTGGATGGGAGTGGTGCATCCACGATAAATGAAGGAAAAATATCCCTTCGGGTACCAGGGGTGCAATTCCCCAGTACAGAATGGGGTGTAGCAGCTTTTGATATCCATAGAATCCCAGAAAGGTTGGAAGGGATTTTAAAATCCCACCCAGTGCCACCCCTGCCATGGCAGGGACACCTCCCACTGTCCCCAATGTCCAGCCTGGCCTTGGACACTGCCAGGGATCCAGGGGCAGCCACAGCTGCTCTGGGAATTCCATCCCAGCCCCCTCCCCACCCTCCCAGGGAGGAATTTCTTCTCAATATCTGATTTTCAGGGGCTCCAGTAGCAACCCCATTACAGGAGCAAGGGTGTCCTCTGCTTGTGACTTCCTCATATCAAACTGGAATTCAAGCTACAACCCAGGAAATGGGTGCTTATCTCCAGGCAAAATGTCAGACTTCTTTTTCTGCCTCTCCTATCTGGGATGTGTTGATAGTACAAAAAAAAAAAAAAAAAACCAACTTATATTTCCTTATATTATATCACTTTTGCTGCATTTCTGGTGAATTCTAGTTTCATAAACATCATCTCCATTTGCCATATGTTCTGTGTGTGACCCATACCCGGCTACCAAACATGTGAAGCTCTAGGTTTAAAGCATGTATTGCATAACTTTCCTGGTTTTTTTTCCCATTTCTTCAAATTTTATTAGCATGGGGTTTGGATGATCTAATGGGAAATGGCTCTGCTTCAGCCTGTTCTGTGAGATTTAGGTTTGTTGTCAGCTGAGAGCTGCACTGAGTTATCAGTGGAAGAATTTCAGCCTTTAGTGAAGTCAGAGGTGGAAAAAAATCAAGGTTTGAGTCATCCCAAGTTGAACCTCATGATAATGTGCAGGGTCTGGGGAATGGAGCAAGGCTGAGGATTTTGGGGAAGAGACCTGATGGATGGGGGGAACTGAATCAAGCAGTGGGAAAGGATCTGAGCAGGTTACTGCTGCTGCCTTGTGATACTTTGAAAATAGCAAATAAAAGTAATCCAAGACAGTCTCTTTCTCTGCAAAACAAATTAACAATAACAAGAATTCATTTAGTGTCTTAAAATATCAGTATAACCAACGTTCCCTTTGAATTTCTTCTTTCAGGTGTTGGAAATTTGACTGAAGGCTACATATCATGCACTGGAGAAGGTAACAATTCTTTAATCCTAATTCTGATGTGTTGCTGTTAATTTCTTTTTATTCTTGACATCGTTGCATTGAATGTCAGAATCTCCTTTGTGTGGTTTGTGCTTTAAAGAATTTGCCCTGGAGTTTCTCTGTGCCCTGACAGGGGCTTTTGATTTCCCTTTTTTAAAGGAATATATAGATCTGCATTTAACTTCTTAGGGGTGTGCATGTTGCATTTATGCAATTCCATATTGGAAGGTTTATGGGAAATGTGGAACAGTTTGCCTTCAGCTATTGTTGTAAATGGAAAATTGTAAGCTATATCTAATTAACAGAATGTATGGAAGTTATAGAATTAATCTTTTTCAGAAGGATATTGATATCTTGTTATCAATAATGTTTCAGGGCTTTTTTTTTTCTGGTTAGGCTCTTACTGTTCTTGTCAAGAGATTTTCAAAATTGGTGTTTAATTAATCATTGAATGTTTGACTCTGCAATTGAATTAGTGAAAAAAAAAAACCTGTGGTGTTCCTGAAACTCAAATTTTCTTAATGGCCTCTCAGTATGAATGTCAAAGGGAATCAATCTTGTTAGTGGAGAGGTAGGTTTTGTTCTATAGAACCTGAAATTATCTTGAGGGGTTTTTTTCCAACATGCTTTTAAGTCTGAATTATGTTGTTTCTAAAGAAGAACAAGATGTTTTCAGAGCTTGCCATTATTTGAAAAATAAATGTTATCTTAGTTTTAGATGTTATTATTGTATCTGTTCTGAGAGACTACAGATGGTTTCTGACAAAAATATTTAATTTCTTAATTCTTGGGAGTTTTTTCCTTGGTCCTGGGTGGTGTTCACAATGAAAACTGAAGACGGAGATCAAGTAAATATTCTCATTTGGCCTGGCTCTTTTGGAGTGTTCTATCTTGGTGTGAGGTTTTCAAAGACAGCCTGATAAATCCTGTGATAGATCACTTTCTAGTCTTTCTAGTGGTCTGAAAGGAAAAGCTTATTTCTTAATATAAAAGATAACTTTGAATAATGGACTCCTCATCCCTTTGGACAGTATTCCTAAATTAGCCTCAGAGCTCCTTCTCAGGTGAAATCTCATTTTCAGGTTCCCCACAGTAAAAAAGGAGAGGCTGATCCCCATTTCACGTGGGAAGTGTTTTCAATCTGCTGATGAAAAGTACTTCTGAAGAGTTAGGCAACCTTGATTAATTGAGCCTGAATAAGAAGTGCAGGATCAAATCTCAGGATATTATTTTTAGGCTGCAGCCTTGTGTTCTGCATTCCAAATCCTTAAATGCCAGTTTGATAGGGAGTGTGGAGGACTGGAGCAGACAGTTCTGGGCACGCTGGTAATGGTTTGCAAATGCTGACACCACCCCAGACAGGAGGATGGAAATTGCTTTCTGTTTACAGAGCCTTGAACTCTTGGGTAAACACTCCTCATTAGTGAGGATGTGACTGGAATTTGGGTTAAATGCTTTCATTCTGGTGATGCTTTAGGATTTCAGCTTTTATATTTTCCATCTATGTGTAATCCTGTAATTCTTTAGTGTGTAACTCCAAACTCCATATCCAGCGCTGGCTGCTGCTCTCCCATTTTGGGCAGACACAACAATTCCTCTCCAGGCTGGGAATCAAGGACACCTCACTGCCTCAGGCCCTGAGAAATGTAAATAAAAGTGAGCTGGGGGCAGCAAACTTGGGGTAAATGACTTCATTACCTGCAGCTGTAATTGGAAAATTAACCCCCAAAATGCAAATGGCCCAAACTTTAAAAAGTGTGAAAACCCACGATCCATTTTGGGTGTAGCCCCTGGGGGGCTTTGTCTGCCATAAATGTACCTGAAGGCCCTTCAATAACTATAACAGCTTTTTATTCCCTCAATTCTGTCTGGTTTTAGGTAGTCCCAAAAGGCATCAGTGGCATTGGGAGTCAAGGGATATTGGAGATAAAAGCTGGTTTGGGGAAGCACTTGGTGAATTGTGAGCCATTAAAAGGTCAGGGGTGCCCTGTGGGGTGTTGACCTCAGGGAATGGCACCACGAGGCAGAATTGGGAACAGCAACGTCACCCAAGCTGCTGAGTTCTCCTAAAAAGTGAACTTTGTGTGCCCAAAGTCTGCCCTGGTGGCAGCGAGCCTTGGGATCCAGCCTGGGGCTCTCCAAGGGCAAGCACTGAGTGGTTTTTAGGGAAAAGTTGGTCACACCCTCTGCTGTACTTGACAAAATGGCACATTTGGGCATGCAGATTCAGCTTTTATACATATTTCATCTCTGGGGGAGGCAGGAGTTTCTCTCTCACGATCCTCAGCAGCATGTGGGACTTTGCTGAGTCAAAGCCAGGCCCTGAGGAAGCCAAGTCTGGGCTTTTGCTTCTGGTCTTGTGGCTCAAAACTGGCTGTGTTTGACCAAAGTGACTCCAGGAGCAGGGATTTGAAAAGAAACATTTGTGTGTTGTAGTGGTATAATTACAAAATTCTGCTTGATTACCTGTCAAGCTAATTAAAACAGTGACAGGCCAGCAGTCCTCTTAGAGTTTGTAGCATCTGTGCTTTGTATTCCACAACCAGGCTCAGAGTGTAGTTTTTAATTAGAATTATTACCAGCAGACAATGCACAGTTGTGCTGGAGAAATGTCCTGAAACTGAATGTGCTGGGCAAGAGCCCTGGAAAAGAAGATTGTGATGAGCAGAGTCTGAAAAGCAGCTGGTTTTAGGGCATGGTTTGACAAGATTGGGACTGGTTTTTGTCCACTGGCATCTTCCCCTTTGCCTGGTGTGGGACTGTTTGTTTCTGGCAGCTCTTGGCTCAGCTGGAAGTGTGGGGTCAGTGTGTGACAGGATTATTTGGATGGACACTGAAGTGCCTCCAACATGCAGCTTTTGGATCCCTCCTTCAAATACAAGAGTTGTCTGTGATCTGCAGGCATCTTCTGCTCCCCAGGATCCCCAATTGTCCTTCCCTGGCTCCTCGTTGTCAGCTGTGTCTGCCACCCTGTCCCCCCACTCTTTGTCTAATCCTCTGGAAATCTGCTCTGTCCTTTCTTTCCCTCTTTATTGTCTGATTCCTTTCTCCTGCTTTTCCCCTTCTGTGCCTCTCTGCCATCCCTTGCCTTGGCTGCTTCCTTCTCCCCCTCCTTATCACCTGGGCTCCTTGTGCCACCCAAAAATCCCCAAAAATTAAAACTCTGTTCTAAAGTAACTTGCTAAACTGAGTCCCCAAAACTGCCACTTTATACTGGATTAAGTTGTGTTTTTTAGAGGACGAGCTGGGAGGGAACATCCTGACTTTGCAGCAGAGTGAAATGGCACCTTTTTGATAGAACCCTGATTGTAATTAATTATTGCAGGGTCTGCATTTTGCTTGAAATTTGGAGTATTTGGGTTTGGTGGTTTTGGTTTTTAAACTTGAGTAATATTTAAGATGGAGTCCTCGTGACTGGACTTTTCAGCCTAAGATCACGATAAATACCTGAACAAAACTTAGGATAAAGTTGTGTTCAGTCACAGGTGCCTGGCCAGATCTTTTCTTTGCAAAGAGATTTTTGGAAGAGCAGGTAATTACCAGCTGATAGCTCAAGGGATGTGCTTCATTCCAGCATTTCAGAGTATTTCCTTTCAGAATATGTGTGAGATGTGTTGTCTGTGCTCCCCGAGTGGGAATATGGGGCTGAAATGACACCAAGGAATGTCTGGGAAGGCAGCAAGGCTGTTCATTCAGAAATGTGACACAAGGCACAAAGCAAGTCTGCCCTTCTGCACTTGTTTGATATTATAAAAGAGATTGTTGTGGCCTTACAAGAAGGTTAAGATGTCGTGAAGTTTAATATACTCTGGAAATAGTCCTGTTAAAGGCACTGCAGCTCGTGATTGATGAGGCAGGTTATGATGGGAGCTCTCAGTCTTGTGTTTGTGTGTGCAAATTGCCATTTCCCAGCCTTCTCAAGGTTGCTAACTTTATCTTGTGGTGCAGCCCATATTTAAGGATTTCATGTTGAATTAGCCTTTGATTAAGGGCAAAGGAGCTTTGATGATAAAATGCCACTACCAGTGGTTCTGTGGACTGGCTTGGAATAACTTATCAATCACTCCATGACTGAGAACACGTTGTGGACATGAGGGTCACCCTTTGAGGATTAATTTTTCTGAGCTAAACAGCTCATGGCTGTTGGATGATTATGGTCAGAAGCAATTACGGTGTTTTTAAACTGTTCATTACTACAATAAAGAGTCACTAGACTGAGTCTTAAGCCTCTGCCTAAATAGCTGGGTCAAGATATGTCAGCCTGGGTTCCAAGGTGTTATTGAATGATAGGAGTTGCTGGGAGCTCTGGCACAGGTGGGTGCTGGCTGTTTGTTTTCCCTATTTTTTTCTTTTTCTTTTTTTTTTTTTTTTTTTGCTCCTGTTAATTGTGTTTCTGCACCTTTTAGGTGAGTAACTCAAACAGCCAGCTGGCAGTTCTGTGGAGTCCCCTGTAAACAGCAAACACCTCTTTTCCACATATTCTGAAGAGCATTTCACAGCTGGTTTAGGTTCCAGCAGTCACTGCCTATTTCTGATCCTCCGGGCTCCATTTTTGTCTCCTTTTTTTTTTTTAATTCCTGCAATGCTGTCATCAGCTGAGCTGAAGGATAGAATGGACCAGTACAGTGTGAGGACTCATGATGCTTCCCATGGCTGGAAAAGTGGTGCAGCCTGAAAGCCAAAGCATGTCTGAGATAAATTCCTATTTAATATAAAAAAAAAAAAAAAAAGAGAACCCCAAACATCAGCACTGTGGGTAGCTGCTGTCATGAGCACTGCTTGAAAGGGATGAGAAGCTGTCTTATGGAGGGATTAGTGCAGTGAGGAATAAACTGCTGAATCACTGGGAGCAAGGAGGAAATAGAAGCTGGAGAGGCTCTGGGAAAAAAAAAAAAAATCAAATGGCTGCTGGAATTGAATTAAAATCACAGTAGGATTTTCAGCTGGAGATGGAACATCCGTCATCCCGGATCTCGTGGTGGCTGCTGCCTCGAGGGGTGCTTAAAGTGAGTGTAGAGCTCCTGAGAAATGCTGGAGAGGCAGGGCTGCAGTGAGGAGAGTCCCCGTTTTCCCCAGCACACCTCGGGTTTGGATTGCTGCTCGCTCCTCAGGCACTGACACTTGTCCACGGATTATCTGAGGCCACAGTTGTGTTTGTGCTGTGGGAATGCTGCTCGGGCTGAGGGGCTGCAGGCCAGTTGAGGATTTTTAAATTTCAATTATTTGGATGATTTCATCATTTTAGTTATTGAAGGATGTGCTCATCAGCCTCCACGCCATCATCATTGGTGTCCATGGTGCAAATCCAAGAAAAGCCCAAAACTGCCCTAAAAGCAGCTCTGTGCTCAGGTGAGGGACACAAAATCAGCTTGGAGATGGTTGGGTTTTAGTCAGGTGAAATTCCCCCGTTTCACTTGGTTTTCAGTGAGTGTTTCTCACTGCAGGTGGGACAGGAGGAATGGCTGTGGCTCTGGCCATTACTGGGATGGCTTCTTTGCTATCAAATCTTGTGTTAATCATTTGAAATGCCTTCAATGTGCCCTCAGCGATTTGAAATAGCATCAATTAACATTTAGGAAATTAATTTCCGACTCCTGGAATATTAAACATTTACTTTACAGATGGGAATGAGGTGTACTGACTGTGCATCTCTCGTGCCCCTTTTAACCCACGTCCTCATAAGGCAAAGAAATGCAAAATTGGCAACCCCAAAGGTGTGGTTTGGTGCTGGAATTGTGGCACATGGAATTATTGCTGCCAGGTTTGATGCTGCACCAGTGACATTAAATTCTTGGCTCAGATTCAAGGCCAGGTTGGAGAACCTGGGATAGTGGAAGGAGTCAGGGATGGAACTGGATGAGCTTTAAGGTCCCTTCCAACCCAAACCAGTCTGGGATTCTGTGATACTGAGAAATGTGGCTAAAAATTAGGAAACCATGAATTAAAGCCATGTCTGGATGAAACACCTTATCCTGCCTCATGGTTCACTGTGGCACACTTTTGATTTTACTCCTCCTTTTAAAAAGATTTGATACCTCAAAATAAACAACTCAAAAGGTTAATGATCCACATTATACATTTCCTGAAGAGCCTTTCTTTGCAGTTTAAATATTCAGTCTAATCTTTGCTACAACTGATTTTGTCACCCTTTTAATTATCAATAAAAATATTATCCATGTGATTCTGCATAAAGGTGTTGGAGTGTGAGTCACTCATGAAAAGTTTCTCTGGTTTTTCTCTTTATGTTGGTCTTGGGTGAGAATTTGCATCCCTCGTCCCCCTGGAAGTGTTTGGCAAATGGATTCATTGAGTCAAAGGATCCATCTGCCAACTGAAGGGAGGAGAAATATTCCTTAGGGTCAGTTTTGAATTTTTTTTCTTTGAATTTTGTGTCTTAGTTTCTCAGGATTACAGTTTTCCTTATTGAAAATGAATGAATGAATGAAACAAATCTTATTTTCTAAGTGATCATTGCTCCTGTTTATACCATTGTAAGAACATCATCTTTATCTCCGTACTTGCAAATACAGATTTTGTTTGATTTCTCTTAATGCTCTTTTTAAAATGATTAATCTGCCTGTAGCATGTTGCAAATTCTGATGGTTCTTACTGAATTTGGAAGAGATCTGTAGAGGTGAAGTAGTGCAAGTACCCTGCTCAAAGTTTTCTAGTAAAATGTTATTTTAGGATTTATTGAGTGGCAGCTGTCCCCAATACACCATGTGGCACAGAGAAGGAATATGACTCACTTTTTGTCTCCAGTCTGTAATTCCTTCTGCTCTTTTCTCATCACTTCAGCTCCCTCGCCACTTCTACATCTTTCAGGAGTTATCACTTCAGTCTCACAGCCACTATTTTCATTCCTCTTCACACCCAGCAACTCCTGGCCATCAGTTCCTCGCTGTGTCCCTGTTCCTATTAGATCTGTGTTTTCCTTTGTGCTGCTGACTCGCTGCCAGCTGTGAGCAGGCAGAGCTGTGGTGCTTGTCCCTGCCTGTAATCCGTGTATTTCCAGACTCTAACTGCCCACTGTTGGAGTTTCCAGACCATGGAGCCATACAGGTACTAAACTGCATTTCATGCGCTGCTGAAGTTAATGGGAATTTGGATCAGCTTTTTGGTGCCCTACTTCAAAGCAGTTCAAAGATCCCTTCTTTCCTCATTTTCCTCTTAATCTTCGTTCCTCTCATTCCACAAGAATTATCACAATTCCACTGTATCACCAGCTTTGATACAGGAGATCTTATCTTCAGCACAGTCCTTGAAGTCTTTTTTTCTTCCACGGGAAGCAGACGGGGAGAAAAAAAAAAAAGTTTTCATGCTGAACAGATGTGTCCTGATTTTCTTTGTTTTTATTTTGGTTTTGCCACAGTCTGTTATCCTAGAATTAAAACACCTTGTCAGAGGATGATGATTAGAGCTACCTCTGTTTTTTTTTTTACCCCCTTTAAAATGTCACTGGAGCATCTCTTTCACTTTTTCTTGGTGATTTCTTTGGAAGCACTGAAGCTGCAGTGGGTTGTGCTTCGTTACACCCCTGCAACTTGAGCCCCCGCTGTTGACAATCTCATATTGGTAATTCCTTTTGATACAGCTACAGGAATATATTGTTCATCGTGTCTTTTTATGCATCAAGATCCTAAACTGTCTGATCTTCAGCTTTGCAGCATTCCAAATGCCTTGGGACTGCCCTGCTCTGATGTCAGTAGGTGGAAGATTGGTCAACTGGGGAGAAATGTTTCTTTGTGAGGATGGCACAGAGGAAATGTGGCTGCCCCTGGATCCCTGGCCAGGTTGGACATTGGGGCTTGTCCCACCTGGGACAGGGGAAGGTGTCCCAATGGCAGGGGTGGCACTGGATGGGATTTGAGGTCCCTTCCAGCCCAAACCTTTGTGCAGGTGCTGTTACCTGGTTACATTCCACCTGCTGGGTTTCGATTAATTGTTTTAGTCTGAACTCTTATTTCAAACCAAGGTGTAAGGGGTTTATTTCAGAGGCTCTCTGCCCATATTTGGGTTCTGAGGTGTGAACCTGGGCTCTCTGAGCCCCCAGCAGCTCAGGGCTGTGAGGCAGCATCACCACCAACCTCAGGCAGGAGCTGAGCTGGTTGTGTCTCACTGAGAGCTCCCAGCTCTGGGCTTGGCTGTGGTTTGGAGCTGAGCTGGGCTCAGCTGGGCTCAGCCTGGCTCTGTGTGCAGTCCCAGCTCGTTGTGGCTCTCAGACCCAACGTGGGGCTCGCTGCCTTTGGGCTTTTCTCAGGAATCTCCCCGGGAGCTTCTCTCAGCTCTGCTGCATTTCCAGCTCTGTCTTCACTGCTTCCTGCAACTTGCTGTAAATCACAGATTGTCTTTGCTGCTTCTGCTGGCTCTGGCCAGGGACCTGCACTTGGAATTTGCTTCTGAGACCTTTCCCCACCTCACACCCTGTGTTTACCATCTGCATTTTAGAGGATGGTAATACATTTCAAGTATTTTTATAACCCTTTATACCATATTTTCAACTTGGTTAATTGCACTAAAGTTGGCCTTCTGCAGTAACACAAAGTGCTTGCAGTCTTTTTCTCTTCTGTTCCAGCCTGCAGCAGGAAAAATCACCACTTTGCAGATGACTTTCATTTTCCTTCCTAGGCCATTTTTGTGTAATTCCGCATTCCGATGCGCTCTCGCCACTAAAGCTCTTTATGCTGTGGTGTATTTTTAACTAATGATGTGTCACTGTACCAGCTTGGATTTTCTTGTATCTATTCTGTAAACAACTAAAGTTCCTTTTGAGGGGGAGGAGGAGGAGAAGAAACAGTGCCAGAGAGTTACAAGTCGTGTTCGTCTTCATGCAAGCAAAAGAGATCAGACTGGCCTAGGACCAAATTAATTAAATGTTCCATTTAGTGGAAGATGTCAGTGAGGAATAGATAATTCTTCCCATCTGAAGTGCTTGGCTGGTGGAGAGGAGCAGCTCTGTGTGAGCAAGAGGCCTCTGAATGTTACACAAATGTCAGAGCAGGAGGAAGAGTTCTAAGGCTGAGCCTTTGCTGTGGAATTTTATCTCCTGGCCGTGTTTTCAGCTCTGACTTTGCCATTAGGAGGGGCAGCAGCAGGAGGATTTGGGGATGGCAGGAGCCAAAAGGACCAGAGCATCAAAGGATGCTCAGAGGAGTTATTCCTGTTAGAGGATTGCCAGGTCCAGGAGGGATGGGAGAACATGTGGATTCAGAGGATAAATGGACAGAGGAGCTGGTCTATTTATATTTCATGAACTGCTAATTTGAGAAGGGTAAACCCTCTGGGATTAGAGGCACTTGGTCAAAGTAAAACAAGGAGGTTTTTTTATTCTTAGCCAAGTGTAGGAGGAGGCTGCAGTGCTCTCCTGTCTATAATTTTCTGTCATAATTGAAGATAGCTGTAGTTTCTGAAACTTTATATATCCATAAAATCAGTTACCTGGAATATGTCTGTTCAATTGCAGTGCTGTAATCTCCCATGCTGTGCAGCAGGTAACTTTAATAACCATTTCCTGATGTAATACTGCCCTCTGCTTAAAGAATGCCAAACTTCATTGCAGAGATGTACACTTAAACCAAAACATACCTGACCAAAAATATGTGTGGTTTTTATCCAGGATTTTGCATCATTTGGGGCTGGAAGGGATTTGTGGGATGTGAAATATGAACGTTCACCGGATCAGCTCTGTTGTAGGTGGATCATTTTACATCATTTCTGGTTGTATAGGGTTCTCATTAGAGCTATAAAAATAATGTGGTTTTTTTTTTTTTTTTTTTTGTCATTTTGCTGTAAAATGTTCATATGAATTTGACTTACTAAGTCTCAAATAGAGGTTGTTCAGTAAAGGAGTTAAACTAATTTAGGTATCCACAGAAATCAGAATGGTTCTTTTTGATTAATCTGCTTGAAATAAATGCCTGAAAGGTGAAAAATGATTTGCTTGTCATGTGAAGTGACTTAGTGCACTTCATCCTGCCACTGTACATCAGCCATGGCTTTGCTCACAGCCCCTGTAAGCATATTTCCTGTGGGACAGCAGTATCTGAAATTACTCTTCTCACAGAGGATGCAGGGAAGCAATTCCCCATTTCACTTGATTTCTTTATCGGTTTATGGTCCACTTCACAGACAAAAGCTGGTTTACACTGATCTTAGTTATCTACACAGCGCTTCTTTATGTCAATATTTTGGTTGAGATTTAACTTTGCAAACCTGGGCACAGTTAAACCTTCCCAGGGTTTGACCACCTTGACGTGGTCCCTGGTGCTTTCTGTGATGCTCTCAGCACCCGAGGCAGCCAAAACTTGACAAAATAAATACATGGGAGATGCCTCAAGGAGGTTATAAATGCAGAGAGAGGGGTTGAAGCAGAATCACCAGAGCATGGAGATGTCTGGCAGGGTTTCTGCTTCCCAACATGAGTGAGAAATATCAAAGGCACAAACGTCAGCAGCACTTTTGGGTTGTTTTTTCTCCCAGCTCACCACGTCACTCTCAGCTTGTGAGCACTCAGGCCTGGCTCAGCCTTAACCAAGGACTGAAACCAGCTGGGCTGGGGGAGATTGAAATATTAACAAGAGAATAATCAAGGTATTGAGTCCTTGAGAGCTGTCTGATACCAGGTTATCACCTCCTGCCCACAGAGGGGAAGGGGCTGCTCTGAGCAGGAGGAGGGTGAGATCTCAGAGCCTCATCACGTGGGAGAGATTTAAATGGGATTTGGGGAAGAAATTGGGTATTGGAAGAATATCCAAATTGGATGTTGGGAAGAAACTCTTCCGTGTGAGAGTGGGGAGGGGCTGGAATGGAATTCCCAGAGAAGCTGTGACTGCCCCTGGATCCCTGGAAGTGCCCAGGGCCAGGTTGGACATCGAGGTTTGGAGCAGCCTGGAATGGTGGAAGGTGTCCCTGCCGATTCAGAATTCCTTTCTCAGAGTCTGGAGTTGGTGACACAAAGTGACAGAGTCACAGCCTGGTATTCTATAGAAACATTAGATGTGATCTGTTCTGCTTTATTAAGGAAATCTGTTTGGCATTCTGGTACAGGGGAACTAATTGGGTCCGTAGTGAGTGCATAAATTAGGGCTGCCTTATGCAGCACCACTAATTTATGCACGTGGAGGTTTGAAAATGTTCTAGACATCTTGAGAAGAGTTGTGTGATTTTGGTAAGTTAAATTGCAAAATAACTCAAGAATGTGCATTTATAGGAATCTTCTTCCCAGAGGATTCCATGCAATTGTTGAGAAATATATGAAGTATTTAAGGTCAAGAGTGTTTCAAGCTCTCATCTATCAGACATGACTGGATAATTCACAGTTTGTAATTATTGGGCTAATTTAGCATGATTTCCTTATAATGGAATGTGTGAGGATTAATACCTTGTATATCCAAAAGGAATTGGTGAACATTTGTCTCCATAAAGATACAAAAGAAAGCAGTGAGATGTGAAAAGGTGCAGGGGCAAGTGTGATGTCCTGTCCTGTGGAATCTGAAAGTACCAAGTGCATGAGGACAGCTGCTAATGGAGCCTGGGACCTAAAGGTTGTTGCTTTCTTTATTTCCATTTAAGTGATACCAGCCAAGTGAGAGGCAAAGACTGCCAGCTTTGCAGTCTCAGTGGGATTTATTTGGGGTGCCCCAACTCCACGTGTTTGAATCATTTTTTTTTCTGTCTGGATGCAGAGTTGTAGATGCATTTGGAGCTTCCACACCCAAGTTTCAGTGGCTGCCTCCAAGGCATGATGCTGTTCTCTAGTCTGATTTCAGCTGGGGAATTCATGCTTCCATCATCTACCAGCACTCTTTTTTCCAAAACGTAGTTTAGGCTTCCGGAGGTGTTCTCAATATATAATAATAGTGTGTCTAGAATACACCCTTTAATTAAAACAAAGGAGCTTGAGAAGAATGAAATAAATCCACCTCTGAAATGAGTAAGTGCTCACAAGGCCTCCATTTAATCAATAGCGGTGATGGCGAAAGCGCGAGCGCGGCGTTTTAATCAGGGATGTTTTTCCTGGCACGGGGGTGGAAAATACACTGATTAATTAATTTCTATTCCTGGAACGAGCCAGCCTCCCAGCAGAGCTAACCTGAGCAGCTTGGTGACAGGGCAGGACGCACTGACAACGTAAAAATGTGGAAATGTAAGAGGTCCCTGAGTTGATGTCGTCAGAACCCGTGGCCGGAGCTGATTAACGAGTCCAAAAGAACAAATGGCAAAATTTGAGTGCTGGGAGAAGCTGGTGCTGCTTTTGATGTCAAGGGTTTATTGAACTTCTCTTTTTTTTTTTTTTTTTTTTTTTTTGCCTGGCTGGGAGCTATTTTATGACTTTTCTGAGGAGTGGTTTTGATGTTGGGGCTGGTTTTAGTCGGAGTTTTGCTGTTTGATTTTTGGCTCTGCAGCCTGTCCTTGCTCAGCACAGGATCCTGGTTTGCTGTGCCCACGGGAGATGGGAAAGGTAACCAGCTTCCTTCTAGGAGCTATTGATGCACTAGTTGCATATAATTAGGGATGTTAACAAGGGCATTATTGTGCTAATTATTATGCCTAATTACAGGGGGAAAAAACTAGAAAATTTCATGGCCACTTTCTGCTAGACAGAACTTAGAGGCTTTCCAGAGACTAAATACTTTAATTAATCTACTGTGCTTGTTTAAATAGAAGAATGTACTAAAATATTTTCTGTTTCTTGGGGGGAAAAAAGGAGAAATAGGAGTAAGCGACCTTT
Organism: Acridotheres tristis; assembly: GCA_037013685.1. Lineage (NCBI taxonomy): Eukaryota > Metazoa > Chordata > Aves > Passeriformes > Sturnidae > Acridotheres > Acridotheres tristis. Next base: position 2,098,870 of record CM072899.1, on the reverse strand, counting down.
CTGGAGAAGGAACCTATTTAAATAAGTAAAACTAAATAAATATAATCAGAGAAATGCTGTTTTTAATGATCCACTTGATGAAACAGCCCAGCAAAAGCTGCCGTAGGAGAAGAGGATATAAATGGGAATGTGGGGCAGAAGAATGAAGAGGGGGAGAGGAGACAGGAGGATTTTGTATTGGCTTTGGTGGCCAAAGTGGCTGATTGTGGAACTCTGGGGTATAAAAGTGTGGGCTGGGAAGGACTCAGAAACTGCTCTGTGCCATCTGGAATGTCCCACGGAGAAATTCCTCTGGCACTTTGTGGCCAATTCCAGAGTGGCAGGGCTGAAACACTCAGCAGGAATTTGGGAGAGGGGGATGATGCCTAAGGAGCATCCCCCAGGGTCTGGGCAGGGTTAAAACCTGTGAGCAGCCTCTGCAGTCCCATCCCAATTTTTCTCACTGCTCAAACTCCACGGGAGTGGATGGACTGACACAAAGTCCCACTGCTGAAGTGTCTGAAAGTTCCCAAAATCTCCCCAAAGCAGCCCAGGGCTTTGTTGGAGCCAGTGAAAGCTGTGCTGATGTTCAGTGCTGAGGGTTTCGGGTGGTGCACGGACATAAATGCTTTTATTGGACAGCTGCAATTTGCCCTTTATTCATTAAAAGCCAGGGATGGATGTTGTGACCCACTGAGAATGACAGGAACTGTGAAGAGCTTCCACTGTGGGATCTGGTTATTGCCAACTGTAACTCCACTTCCCTTTATTGCTGCTCTGGGTGTTGCCAGGTTCATGACTTTGTCATGCTGTGAATCAAGACAGGCTTTAAGAGGACAAGAACTCCTTAATTTTCTTTTTTCTCCGAGTTTATTTGCACAAGAGGGTAAGAATTCCAGCCTGTCTGTATTATTTGAAGGAGTTAGAACAGTTGGATCATTTATTTGATGGGAACTTGGAGCAGTGTCATTGAAGTAAGAACAATTTGTACTTCAGAGAGCTCCTCTGGGTAGAACTTCACCCATTTTCCACCCTTTTCAGCCCTGCCACAATTGCTGTTTTCCAGGAGATCAGTGCAGTGTATTGCAGGGAAATCATCGAGTCAAGAAGATCTTGTGCACCAACCACCTCCAAAGCTGAGCACTCCAATCAGTTCACTCAAATATTCATTAGGAGAGCAAACCCCTGCTGATTGTAATGAGAATTTTGTCTGCAGAAAGCTTTTGTGACTTGGTCTCGAGTAGGTGCTTTAGACTTCTGAAGAGTCTTTCAGAATCTTGGCTTTAAGATAATCTTTCCTACGAATAATGTAAATTGCTCTAAAAACCTCCTTCCAAATTGTTGGTATTTTTCCAGCAGGTCAAATGGACTTTAGACCAAGGCAGGAAATTTTAGTTTCTAAGAGGTTTTTGGGGGTTTTTTTTTAGGATAAATACATTTTTGTGTGCTTGCAGCTGTACTGCATAAATAGTCTTTGAATCATGCAGGATTAATTAGGACAGCAATGTTCTGACTAAATTAATCGGATCATCTAAAAATTTACCCCTTTTTCTTGAAAGCCATTCCAAAAAAGTAGAGTTTGCAGAATATTTAATTCAGTCTGGAGGCAAAACGTGACACAGAGAGAGGGGAGGCTGCAGTGAGCACTTTCTTGTTTGACTGCCTTAGAAAAGCTGTCACTTAAAAGGCTCAGAAGCTGCCAAGAAAAGTTTGTGGAATCTCCAGTCTCACTTTTTTTTTTGTCTCAAAAAGGGCTTTGAATAATAAACCTTAACTTTTTGTGGCTGTGACATTTCCTGGGAGTTCTTTGGGAGTGAATCTCCCCTTCCAGCAGCCCCAAGGGATGGGTGAGCACCCAGGGACAAGAGCAAAGGCTAATGATGCAAATCATAATTAAAGCTAATTAGAGAGCAGGGCTGCAGATGGAGTGAAGAAGGGAAGCTAAAAATTTTTGGGAATTGTGTGTAGCTCAAAATCCCAACAAGGGAAGGGGCAGAAGTGACCCCTGGGGCTCCCACCCCCACTTCTCTGTGGGACAGTGGGGAAACGTTTCTAAAAATAATAATAATTAAAATAATTATTAAAGAATTATGTGCTGGTTGTGATAAGAAGTGTGGGAATGGTGCTCATTGTCCATCCCAGCAATCTCCATTTTAGCTTGGAAAAAAAAGATGTTTGGCACTGCCAGGATGCTTCTGTGTCCTGCAGGGTTTTGAAAGGAAGTTTTCAGTCCTGAACAGAAATAATAAAATTTCTGGAATAATAAAATTCTTACCTATGAGATGTGTTTTGCCTACTGGGAATAGTGTTGGGCTCCCCAGGACTTGATATTTCCCCTGGCTGATAATTTGGGGCTGTGTTCATGGACTGGAGCCTTGCTGAAAGCAGCAAAGTTCCAAGTGGCCTCATTGGAATATTTGGTTTGCAAGTTAAAATGGGATATTTTGAGTTTTATTTTGGCTTTGGAAAAGCTCAGTGCCTGCTAAAACTCCTGGCGTTAAGGACCTGAAATATTTCTTTGCTAATGTCTTTTAAGACTAATGCCTGGACATGTCTGTAATTCCCTGATAAGTTTTGAGGGAAATGAAGGTATTTAAAAATAAAAAAAAAAAAAAAAAAGGAAAGCAGCGTCCTTTACTTGTATAATGCAGAAGTGTCAATTAAAAAATGGCACCTTCTGGAATGAGAAGGACATTGCCAAGAATTTTTCGAACTTACTGTATTAGTGAGGGCTCAGAAAGCATTTGTCTACAAACGATGAGCTGTATGTGAAAGCTTTCTGGGAAACGTGAGGCTTTTCCATTCTATTAAATCCCTTTTAGAAGGGATGAGTGCCTCGAAATGTTTGTCCTCCCGGTGCTTAAAAGGCTCAGCACGTCCCATAAGTTGCTGTGTTTTATGTTATTTGTGTGTTTGCATCCCTCTCTCTGCTTTTCCTGAAATTGTATTTATTTGTGTCCATAAATCTCTGCTGCACTTGTGCTCTAAAGAACAAAAAAACTCCATGCAGTGCTCTGTGAGTTAGAAAATCCCCTTTTCAGTCAATTATCGCAGCAACTGCTTGATGTGGTGGGGTTTTTTTTGTTGTTTTTTTTGTTTCTTTATTAATTACAGAAATGCATTTGAAATGGCTTGAAAATAAAATATTAATCCATTTTCTTTTAAACCTGTAGCCCTCCAGTCTGGTACAGCCCAACGTTCATTACAAATAATTTGGATATAAATGGGATTGTACCAGAATTGAGCTCAGAGCAGTAATTACAAGTAAAAGCTTTGGTTACACTCAGTGCTGGAGCAGTTGTTAAAACCTGAGCGTTGCCAATCACCAGCATTAGCAGGGATATTATTAAAGCACATTAAAGTTGATTTCAAGGAAGTTCTGGCTCAGGGTAAGACCAAGATCTGGAAAAAACAATGAAAAGGCTGAACTTGAATTATTCAGAATGAAGAGCAGGGAGAGAAAAATTAATGTTTGACAGGACTTTTTTTCAAGTGAGTTTGTTAAAAATAGGGCAAAAAGGACAGAACTTTCTTGGTATAAGTATGAGTTTGTAGGTTTTTTTCTATTTATATATTTATATGTGTGCATTTTATATTTTTATATTATTTTCTAATTTTATAGATTTTTAATTTTTTACTATTTGTTTCCTTTCTACACTTAGAATTTTGCTTGGGTAGCAGAGAATGTTTGTCATCCAGCATGTTAGGAGGTGAGGAAAGGAAATAATCCAGGTTTTTTTGTGTCTATGTGCACACAAACCAAACACTGAACCATCCAAAGGAGTTTATTGACACAGCTGGAAAAAGCCAGTAAATAGTTTCAATTTTGTGCCTATTTAGCAAAAATTCCTGAGTCACTCTCTGGAAATACTTCATAAAAATGTGGAAATAGAGAGTGTCACTCCCATCAGTGCTTCCAGGCTTGTTCCAGCGTGCTTTAATCTGTATTTTTCTGATTTAAAGTTATTTTCTTGAACTCAAAGCAGAGCCTCTTTCCCCTATTTATCACCTTTCCAGCCCAGGTGTAAATCTTCATCCTGAATTTCGGTATTTATGCTCTTTGTTTTGGTGAGGAGCAGGGTTGTCTTCCCCGAAGAATCTTTGGAGGAACCTTTTATTCTTTCATTTTGGTGCATGAAAGTTCACAGTGGGGATAACACCGAGCCTCAACTCTGAATTCAGGGCTCTCTTTTCACAGGGAAGGAAAATCCGTGTAAATAAGCACTAATTACCCCTCTGACAGGCAGCAAACCCCAAATCTGTATCCATTTAGGATGCCTGGCTTTCTGTAAGCTGGTTTTTCCCAAATAATCCATTTTACGCATTTATTAACCTATAAATACATTTTTATAAATCTCGATGACATTTGGGTATTTTATTAACCACAATAAATGCCAGGGAAAATTGAATTAAGAAAGCTTGTAATGTGCTTTACTACCAGTTTTCAAATTTTGCTGAGCTGTAAATGGTCCTGCTTTATATCCAGGATAAATCTGTTGGAGGACTACAGGAATAATTCTTTTTTTCTTTGTTGCCAGAGGCCCTGACCTTTGGGTTGATGGGTGGTTTTTAACAGCTTCACCTCGGTCTTATTCTCTCTAATTCTGGAGTAATTTGATTATCTGCCTCGAGCAGTGTCCCAGCAGATGTGAAAGTGATGGTGCAAAATATCTCCTTGTGTTTGTCCCGTTCTTTCAATCACGATCTCAAAACAGGTACTAATTGTCCCTAAAATGGGGGGAGGACACGATATCTGATCCCAAAAGTTGAATTTCTTCCGGGTGAGAACCTTCCCCGGTATTTGCAGAATCAAGTTGGTAATTTGAACAATTTGCGGGGGATGCATGAAATCAAATATTTGTGAAGTTTTTCTGTTTTGTTCTGTGCTTGCTGAAGCTGCTGCTCTAGTTCATCCTTTCCTATTTATCCTCCTTTTTTACATTTCCTGCCCAACTCTGAGCTTGTTCTGTTTATTTACATGACCCCCATGCTCTTGGCTTCCAGGGATGATGTTCCCTTTCTTAAGTGTATTTTTTTTTTCCCAAATATTTGTACATCAGAAAGGCAAAGCTGGAACTTACCACACTGGGGCTTTTCTTGTGAACCCAATTAATTTTTCCTCAGTTAATGAAGTACAATAACCTCATTATTTCAGAAAGCCACTTCATTTTTAGGATAGCAAAACCAGTGCTTGAGTTGTGATTAAAATTGGTGGAGCATCTTTCTCTGTGAAGACACTGATTTAACTAACTCTGGGTTAACTTTTGGCTCCATGATCACTCCTTGGGCTTAATTCCATGGCTGAGACACTTTTTTCCCCTGGGTGAGGCTGGTGGAGCTGAGGAGCTCTGTGCAGCTGAGAGCAGAATCATAACTCTCTTATATAAAAATGTTGCTCAGTGGTTCAGGGGTGGTTTTCTGGTGTCCCTGCTGCTTCCAGGTGCAGCTGGAGGATGCTCAGGCTCTGGGTACCACTCAGAGACCAGATCAGCCTCAAGCAGCAGCTCAACAAGAAGAGAAATAAAGAGTGTTCAGGTGAATTCGTGATGTGGGGCCCAAAGTGTAGAGTGGAAAGCACTTCAAGAGATTATATTAGTGAAAAATCCACTTTTTTTTTTTTTTTTTTTTTTTTTTTCTGCCCAGATCCCAGGGCACAACAGGAGCCTCTGCAGTGGCTGGGGCACCACAAGCAGCAGCTCCAGTAAAACAGAACAACCCCATTGATCTACAAATATTCATAAATACGAACTGCAGGCAGGAGGATGGGAGAGGCAAAGAATAAAAACATCTGTACTCCTTTATTTATATGTTTATCTTTGTGTCTGAAGCACAGAAAGGCCACACCATTTGTTTGTATTGACTTAAAGGTCTCATCTGAGCAGGCACTGACCACCTCATTCATTTATAAATCCTTCCTTATCTGTTATTCCCCATGGATGGGAAAGAAATAATGAATTTAACAGCAAGATCAGTGCACTGAACATCCTGGGAGAGGGGAGTGTTCAGGGCTCCACTGGGTTGTTCTCTTGGTTAGGAATAGTGCAAATGCAGTTTATTTGTATTAAATCCTTTCCCTGCTATTTACTGAGCTGGAAGCTGGGCCAAGGGTTGGAAAAAAAACCTTCTTGTTTTTTCATTACAGCAGAATTTAACTCTTGCAAGGGTGGCCCTGGCAGTTGGGGAAATAGGAGCTGGTGAAGTCAGGCATGATTTGACCCATAAAATTATGTCGTGTGACATTTTGAGATGTGTCTGCACAGAAATGTGCTGGAGAGGGGTTGGGTTTGGAGATCAGGAGGGAATGAAGACCCTCCTTACAGTTCCCAGAGCTCTCAATATCGTTGCCTTCCTCCAGGGAATATTCCCTGCTTATTTAGAGTATTTGCATGGAAAAACTCAAAATGCCAAGTCTCCTCCAGGCCATTTCATAAAATCACTGCATCTCCAGGGCGGTTTTTGGACTCTTGTGCTTCTTTGAAGATCTCCTTAAAGATCTGAACAATGAGGGATGGCAGCAAACAGCCTGGGTGTGTTTGCTGTGTGTTTTATTTCTGCCTGAGGAGGAGGCTGGCTGGAGACAGACACATCTGTCATCTCGGTTCTGGTGAGCACACATGAACTCCTTAGCCTAAAACATGGTTTATCTTGTCTTATTTTATGAGTCTTCTCAGAAGTGTTGTAGGTGTGAGGAGCTTATTTTGGTTTGAGCACTTATGCTGCTCTGCAGAGCAGTTCAGCAAAGAAATCACCTTCGTTCCTGGCAGAACGTGGCACGTCCATCATTCAGCATTGCTGTGAGTAATGTCCTCGATGATTTAAACTGCTTTTATGGGCACATTTCTCTCCAGGAAAGAGCAGCCATTGACCACTTGCATACTGCATTGCCCCAGAAACCAAACAACAGCTGAATGCTCTTGTCAGACTCTGCTTTATTGGGTTTATTTGTTTTTTAGAGAGAAATGACTGGCAGGACCTTCCTAACATTTCCCATTCCTTTTGTCTTTCTCCTGCCTCTGGTGTTGGTAACACTCAGCAGCCTCATTCTGCTGAGCAGCAGCCTCTCTTCTGAGGGTTTTCATGTTCCAGGATTTATTCAGAGGGAGAATAGAGCAGAGGCAGTGTGAGTGAAGCTTCCTTTATGGATGCACGTGCTCGTCTTGAAATGAGATTGCTCTGGGGATGTTCAAAGAGTCCTTTTGGCTCTGAACCAGACACCCCTTGTGGGAGGAATCCCAGCACCTACCTTGGATGGAGCCATGCAGGAGGGAAATCCTCTAAATGCTGCTGCAGGCCAGTCTTCAACACCATGGTATTTTCAACAGAAGATTTAAAGGGCTTAAGGAAAAAAAAAAAAAATCAGCTCCAATTGAAGGTCAGAACAACTGAAATGGAAGTACTTTGAGTGTGATAATCTCCGCTGGTATTTTATGAACTGTAGCTTTGTATCCCCGGGTCACTGTTTTCTAGCATTGATCACTGTAATCCGAAATCATTTCCCTTCTATAAAATGTGCTGCCTGTCTGGAGTGCTGATCCTGGGAGAGAGAGCAGAGGGGGAGGGATGCAGGAGCATCCCCAGCCCTCTCTGAGGGCAGAGATCCCTCCCTACCTGTGCCCAGGTGTGCACCCTGCCCTGTCCCCCTGTGCTCACACCAGCTGAGCTCACGAAATGCTTCAGCTCCCATCAGATACTTGTAAGACTTAAAACCAAAAACGCTTCTGGGTTAATCCAACACACTTTGGTTGGAAATAATTGCTTTCCTGGTAGTTTTTGTAACGTTCATCATGCTCTTATTCTATCTTCCTTACTCCCCCGGCCTATAATTATGTTTTGAAACAGAAAATTTGTACCAAGACGAGTACAAGTGTACAGCTGTTCCTTTAGTCCTTTAAATCTATGCAACACCATTTATTGAGCTGCACCCTCATTAGCAGAGCTGTTGGTGTGAGTGCTGGGCCCAGTGCAGGCTGGTTCAGCTCCATTTCATGGGTTTGTTTGGAGCACTGAAAGCAGCAGGAAGTGGTGACAGATTCCAGCAGCCACTTAAGGTTTGCAGAAATGACTGCCTGAAGCACGGGAGGTCTGTGAATGTTTGCAGCTGACTTTGCCTGACTTCACATACGTGCAGTGCTTCAGTCCCTCGCTGTAAATCGCTTGGGTGGGTGGTGAGTTCTCAGAGAAGCTGTGGCTGCTCTGGAAATGTCCCAGGCCAGGTTGGACAGGTCTTGGAGCAACCTGGGATAAAGGGAAGGTGTCCCTGCCCATGCAGGGGTAGATGAGATGAGCTTTCAGGTCCTTTCCACCCCAAACCATGCTGTGATGATAAAATAACAAGCTAGCAAAAAGGTGGTTGCAGGTTGAGCTGAAAATAGCAACAAAAATGTTGTGTAGTTGTTATCACCACCCAAAGGGCTCCATAAAACTCACCCAGACCATGGGAGGTGCTGAATTACCTCCCTGCCCCTGGTGGCCCTGGGACCATGGCAGGTGGCCACTCCTGGCAGAGGGTGTGCACTGGAGGGGTGCACAACGGAGATGTGGGCAGGACTGGGAATGGGAGAAGAATTTTCAGAGTGAAACCAAAAAGCAGCCTCGCTTCCAAAATTAAAGTCTGACTGGAATTCAGGAAAAACAGGAATTTCTCCTACCTTCCCCTCTGTTCCCTCTTGCAGCTTGCAGGAGCCACAAGCAGAGAAAACTCAGGATTTTGTCAATTATAAATTGTCTGTTTTGATTTGAACCACTCTTGCCTTCTTCATCTAAAATCAGCTGCTTAATATTACTTTGAGTATTCAGTTTGTAATGACCAGGGTGCTCTATCTATTCATAACTGAAGTAGTTGAACATTCTACAGGCTATTCTGCTTCCTCACCTGGCCTTATTTACAGCACAGAAATGAATCTTTTCTTTACAATTAAGAAATCACATTAGTTAGGAAAAAATCTGAAAAATCCAGGCAGAAGAGAGAACCTAGAGTCAGCTGTTGGATGAATATTTGTGTTTCAGTTTGGGATTGGGATCACACTGAGTAGCTTGGGAGGGGAATGGGGAGGGCTTGGATGGCTGAAGTTTGGATGGGTTTCTCCTCTTTCTGCTACCTCCTCAAAGTCAACTAAATGACAAATCCCTGAGGGCTTTGGAGCATCTCTTCACTCAAGAGATGCTGTGGTTTGGCTCTGGCATTTACTCTGCTAATGAAGGACTGGAATCCACTGGGGAATCTGAGTCACCAGGACCTGGGCTCGCTGTGAAGCTGTGGAGATGCAGCTGGTTCATTAAAACCCCCAAATTTCCCTGTGCTTGGAACAGCTCTGCTGCCCAGCCAGGCTCCTGGAATGGCTCTGGAGTTCTTGTCCTCCCCATCTCAGAGGACATCAGAGCTTTCTCCACCTGCCTCTGTCAGAGCTCTCAAAAATCACTGGTTTATTTACTGCTTTTTTATAAAGGGCTGATGAAATCACACTTATTGGCAGATTTCACAGGAATGGAGCCTACAAATGGATTATGACAAGTTTTATCCCAATGACTAAATTATGAGCTGTTGAAAAAAAAAAAACCCTTTTAATGTTATCTTTAGTTTAATGCAGGCTAAAGTTGCAAATCTCGATGGAGAGAGCTGTTTACAAAGGCATGTAGCAACAGGACAAGTGGGGATGGCTTCCCACTGACAGAGAGCAGAGTTAGATGGGATATTGGGATGAAATCCTTCCCTGTGAGGGTGCCCAGAGCAGCTGTGGCTGTCCCTGGATCCCTGGCAGTGCCCAGGGCCAGGCTGGACATTGGAGCACCTGGGACAGTGGGAGGTGTCCCTGCCACGGATGGGGTGCAATGAGATGGTTTTTAAGGTCCTTTGAGATGGTTTTTAAGGTCCTTTGAGATGGTTTTTAAGGTCCTTCCCAACCCAAATCATTCTGGGATTCTGTGCTATCCCATTCTGGGATTCTGGATTCTTGGTGTGGGCTATGACCAGCTATTTGTTTTTCATAAACAAATCATAAAACCCCTTTATCTCTTCATCTCTTGCCTGCCCACCAGAGCACGCGTGGCCCCTGAAGCAGCGGTGGGGCACGTTCTGCTGAGCCTGGAAGAATCCTGTGACGAGTTGAAAACGTTTGAGACATCAATTTGTCCTTTTAATGAAGGCAGAGCAAGATAAATAAGGCATGTATGCAGATGTCACTGGCACTTAGGCATGTGCATGTCAGCGTTGATAAAGCACTGAACTTCCAGGGCTGGGGCTGGATTAGTGCCTGTCTCGTCAGCCGAGCGTGGGGCTCATTTGGAACAGCATCATCCATTTTTGTTAGGGCAGATATGGGTTTGTTGGGGTTTGTTTTTTTTTTTTTTAAATTTATTTTTTTATTTGCCTTCTTGAAGCTGGTTGGACCTGAGAATTCATCAAAATAGAAGCGCCCAGAGAAGTTCAAGGCGTGTGTTTGTTCTGCGTGTGGCACTCGTGCTTTGGGTGAGGAGGCAGGAGGGTTATGTGAGCTGCAGGAATGCTTTGGGCTGAGGGGAGAAATTGCTTTTTTTCTTTTTTTTTCTTCTTTTTTTTTTTTTTTTTAAAGTGTGTTATAATGAAATGGACTCTTGTTGCATTTGATCACAAAAGCACTTCTTAACATGATACTCGGGAACATCATTTTCTTCTCTTGGGCAGCCATAGTTCACAGTTGCTTTGGCAGCTACATTCTATTTAATCTGTCAATTTTTCTCACATGGTGTAGCTGCTGTGAGAGAAATTGGAGCTGTTATAGTCTGTGCTTTGATACAGTCTGGGCAAAGCAAGGTGGGAGACAGCAAACCAAACACAGCACGCCAGTAATTCCTTGAAAATCGCTGCTGTTCCAGCACGGCTGTTTCCCATCCTGGGGAGCTGTCACCATTCCTCCTGCAAAGAGATGCCATTGTTTGGTTTAAATATACTCTGCAGGGCTTGGAGCTTTTCCCCAGTTTATTTTTTTTTGGTTGTTTTCATGATTCTCTTTTCCCCAGTTTTTTTTTTTTTTTTTTTTTTTTTTTTTTTTTTTTGTTTTAATGATTCTCTGCTCTCTGTTTTTAAATGATTCTTCATGATCTCCACGTTCTGGTTTTGAGCATCCTGGTCTGTGGGAGGTGTCCCTGTCCATGGCAGGGGTAGAACTGGGTGGGCTTTAAGGTCTTCTCCATCCCAAACCATTGTGGTTTGGATGAAATCACAAATCAAACTCCTCTGTGTGTACAGCCTCAAATCCAGCTGCTTTCATTGATGATGGAAATATTCCTGATGTCTGGATCGAGCCCTTAAAATATTTCTGAGTAACAGCAAATTCTCTGTGGCAAGGAGCTGCCTCCTTCCATGGTCCTGAAGGGATTTCATCCCACAGATGAGAATATCTCTTAATAGAATATTTATTTCTTGGTCTCTTTCTCCAAAAAACAACTCAGTGAACTAAAAATGATTCCTCTGTGGAAGTGTGAAGTGACTTCAGCAGAGAAGTGTGATGGCCACTCAAGGCCATGTGATTTCAAAGAGAAATAGGATTTTCAGATGGTATTTTGGGGGACTTGCTTATATTTCAAAGAAAATTCAGTGATGGAATAATAGAGGAATAGGTATATATAATATAGACAGTGGTTTATATTTTAGGAACTACTTGGTTGCTTTTAAGAATAACTGATAAACCTGCTTTATTTTAAACACTATTTAGTATTGTAATTTTTCTTGTGCTTCCAAATCCAAATAAAAGTGACTTTTGCAACAACTCGGTAAAAATGCAGTAAAACCAGGGCAGCAGCAAGCAGTAAATTCTGGGCATTTATTCAGTGTACATTTCACAGAACTGGTGCCAAATTCAGCATCTCTGGTGGAGCCTGATGCAATTTCCCTGAAGTTAATGGAATTACCCAGGTCAGGCTCTCACTGCTGCTCTCTCCCTGTGACCCCTTGCTTGTCTTTGCTCCGAAATTTCCCCACTGCTGTTTCCAGGTGACTTCACATGCCTGAAACTGGTGTGGATCCAGGGATTTCTGGGTCTGGCTGCTGACCTTCCCAGTGCACTTCTGTTGGTGTCCCTAAGTTTAGTGGTACGTCAATTTGATGCAAATTCTATTTTTAATTTGCAGTATTAATATCTGCTAGTGTCTTACTCCTCCTGTAGCACCTCCTGGCATAAATCACATCGAGGCAATTATCAGTAGGAATTCAGCTCTGCTCACATCAGTGTTTTCAAATTGTCAATGCAGAAATTGGCCATTAATTTGCCCTTTTGGCAGGACATTCTGGGTGTGTTTTTTATTAAAAAGGCACCAAACATCCCCACTGACTAGATAAGAATATGAATTACTGATTAGTCCTGCATGAATGGGACGTTTTCCCCCATTGAAGTATTACATGGACACAAAGAAGGGTCAGAATAACTTGGAAAACTTTACAAAGCCAGGAAGATCAGAGCTTTTGCCTGTTTAAGGTGTAGTATATTTTTTGCCAGGTAAACTAGTCTTTAATTACATATTTTCTATGGACTTGTCACTTTGGATATTCCTCCTGTGCCAGCTCTGGTTGTGTTCTTGTTTTTGCAAGGGTCACTCCAGCTGGGTTTGGAGACCTGGCACTGCTTTGTTCTGCTGCTGTCACGTTCCACCGTGATTTATTTGTACCTGGGGAGAGCAGAGAGGGGAACAAGTTCACTGGGGAGAGAGAAAAGGTGAGGCTGAAGGCTGAGCAGGAATCAGATCCCCGTGGGTCCCAGCACAGTCCCCTCTGTGGGTCAGCAGTGGTGACACAGCTGCTCCTGGGGCTGAGGAGCAGGGATGGGCTCCAGGGGAGAGGCTGAGGAGCAGGGATGGGCTCCAGGGGAGAGGCTGAGGAGCAGGGATGTGCTCCAGGGGAGAGGCTGAGGAGCAGGGATGTGCTCCAGGGGAGAGGCTGAGGAGCAGGGATGGGCTCCAAGGGGAGGTTGAGGAGCAGGGATGGGCTCCAAGGGGAGGCTGAGGAGCAGGGATGGGCTCCAAGGGGAGGTTGAGGAGCAGGGATGGGCTCCAAGGGGAGGCTGAGGAGCAGGGATGGGCTCCAAGGGGAGGCTGAGGAGCAGGGATGGGCTCCAAGGGGAGGTTGAGGAGCAGGGATGGGCTCCAAGGGGAGGCTGAGGAGCAGGGATGGGCTCCAAGGGGAGGTTGAGGAGCAGGGATGGGCTCCAGGAGGGAGGCTGAGGAGCAGGGATGGGCTCCAGGGGAGAGGCTGAGGAGCAGGGATGGGCTCCAGGGCAGGACAGCTCCTCTGGAAGCTCCAGTGGCTGTCAGGAGAAGCATCCACGTGCAGGGAAAATCAGACTTTCTGAGCTGATGTGACATGAAGCTGAGCTGGTTCCAGCTGAGGTCTGGAGCTGGGAAGGCTGTGCTGGGAGCAGCAGCCCCAGGAGTGTTGGCCCGGCCCCAGGTCCAGGGAGGAAGGGGCAGAGTGAGCACAGAAGCCAGTGCAGTGTGTGAGTGAGGCTGCTGTGCTGGGCTTACCCTGAGCAGTCACTCCGTGTCACCCAGGGCATGCAGAGGGCTCTGCTGCTGGCCTCTGCTCCTTTCAGCACTGCCCTCCACATCCAGGGGGGCTTTTCCATGGGTGGTTGTAGGAGGATGGGATGGCACGAGGCTCTGCTGGGACCAAGCAGCTTCAGCTTTCCAGGGACCTGTGTGGCAAGTGGGGCTCTGGTCCTGGGCTTTGCACAGCCTGGATTAAAGGGATTAAAAGGAACATTGGGATATGAGCTGCAGCTGTTGGGAGGGAAGTTGAAAGGTCCCCATATGGAAATGTAGTGGTCCCAGTGTGACATGTAATCCTCCTACTCTCACATGTATTAAATTGGCGTTGGGCACGGATTGGTCCCAGCTGCTGGGGGTTTAATCTTGGCATTTACATGGAGTTCTTTCTGCTGTCTGTGCCATAATGTCCCCAGACCCTCCCAGATTCCTCCATGGAATGCTGCTCATCGTCTCCTGCCACCATGGGAGCTTTTTGTGCATTCTCACTTCTAACACAATATTAAGGTCTATGTATTTGGGAAATATTGTCTATTCTTCTTCTCTTAAGCCCTTTTTTTCTAAAGGAGATAAGTGATAACACAGGGCTGCAGGATAAAGGGACTGGTGCTGATGAAATGAGTTTTAATTTGTAGTTCCCTGATAATGATCTCATGAAGAGCCCCTGATATACTTCTGGTATAGTATCTCTAATAAAAGCTCCAAGGAAGAACTCATTTGATGCATATCCAGGCAGCCCTGTTACAATGCTCCAAGTCCCAGGATGTTCCAAATAAATAAATAAACTCCAAGATGAATCTATTAAGTGAAATGAATTCAGCACAGAAGGAGTTGCTGCACATCCTGGGCCTGCTCACTGTGTTACAGCTGTGACATGGCTTCCCAGATGGCACAATTATCTTCCTAAAATATTGTGGAAAACTTCCATTTGTCATTTGGATTAGTGCAGTGAGCTTTCTCTAAACACAGGCAGAGAGCTCTGCCTCTCTGTGTTCTTCATGGCAGTAATTAGCAATAATTCACTTGGAATCAGAAAAACACTTTACAGGAACAGGGAACAAGCCAACTTCTTCCATTTCCATTTCTGAAATCGCTGTCCTGTGTGGCTGTATCTCAAATCTTTGACATCAAACCAGACCTTTACACGGTTTTCTTTTTCTGAGGAGTATTTTGTGTTCTCCTAATTGGACTGTCAAGGATTTCAGATGGTGGGCATGTTTTCAACATGCACTAGGCTGCAATATTTACAGTAATGCAGGATGATAAAAATAAGGCTGTTTATTTTTGTAGCAATGAGGAAGCTGTAGTAGAGGATGTACCTTCAGTACAGCCAGCATCAGGCCCCTTTTGGATGTTATTTATGAAATTATAGAAACACCTCGTCATGCCTGAAATATAAATGATGTTTCAGTCCTAAAACATAAAGCTGTTAACATTTTTCAAAGGGAGGGAAAACAAAAGTGCTGAAAGAAAAGGTGTAGGGCTAGAAAAAGATTCCTTTTAGGAAGAGATTAAAAAATCAATTTATTTGTTGTTTTACCGAATCTCTCCTTTTTTTATTTTTAGGACTTAATCTTTGGAAGCCTAAATTTGAGGGAAGAAAAGGAAACTATAATAACAGCATTAAATGATAATCTTACCAATGATCCTTAGAAGAAATTTGGGGTTTACTTAAATTTGCTTGCCACCTGTTGAAAAAAATCAAGCTAGTTCTTTGTTACATGATTATCAAATCCCAAATTAAAACACCTCTTTAATTGTGATGCCTTACCCAGCAGTGATGTGACAAAAAAAGTGTGTGAGAGAATAGGATATGTATTTAAGGGGTCTTATTTAGAGAGATTTTGCTGGTGAATGAAATCTGGTTTTGCTTTTCTTCCGTATTTTTAGGAAAAAAAAAAATTTGTTTCGGTGCAGCTACAGAAGGAGGTGTCTGGATGATGGGTTTACTGTCGGAGGAATTAACACAAATAAAATGAAGCACTTGTAACTCAAATCAAATCCACTTTTAGTCCCAGCAGTGGAGGGAAGGGAAGGATCTCCTCCAGGAGAGCAGGGAGAGGGCAGTGCCCTGCAGGGAATTCCTGCCTGGGCAGCACAGGGAGGCAGGAGCCCAAGTGCTCAGCAGAGGAGATTATGAAGCACAAGCCTCTTGTCCAGATAGACACACTTGACATTTCAGTGAGTGAAATGGAGCTGGTAGGACAAAATAGCACCGACTGTGTCCGAGTTATCCAATCCTTAAATTTGATTTGGAGTCTGGCAAGGAACTGAAGGTACTGAATTAGGTCATTTTCTGTCTGTGGTGAGCCTGGAATCAGGAGAGGGGAAAAAAGGCCTGACTGAACATCTCAAGCTGTACGTGGATGTCTGGGATTGGGAATTCTTGGGAAGTTTTTTTTTTTTTCATTTAGAAAAATAAATGAATCAAAATGAAATTACTTCTTCCCCTCCCTCCCCACACATTTTGTTTTTAATTGGGAAAAAATATCTTTGAAAGGCTGGAGCTGATGAAAACCCCCAGAGACCTTCCAGTCCCCCCTGAGTAGAGCAGGTTGGCCAGGGCTGTGTCCAGCTGGGGTTTGAGCATCTCTAAGGATGGAGAATCACACTCTGTCTGTTCCAGTGCTGTGCCAGCCCTGCTCAGCCCCTTTGCTGGGCTTGATCCACTGTTTCCACCCTCCATGCAGAGGTTTTTGGGTTAATCAAGATCAAAAAGTGCATGAATGTGGTTTGAAGCATCTGAGGGAATGGCCATTGTGGAACAGGTGACCTTCACTCCCTGGCAGGAAGTTTCCTGGAGGAGAAGGTTGTCCCAAGGCAGACTGGGTTTATTTTTGGAGCCCTGGGCTGTGTTGGGAGGAGTTGGGTTCCTTCTGGAACTGAGGCATTGACAGGACAGGAAAACCATTCTGCATCCAGAATTTTATTTATATCCTTATTGTAGGAGGGTCAGGAAATTACACCCTTGCAAAGACTTCTGGGTCAAATACGGTGATAGAATTTATGAGGACTTTATTTTTCCTTATCCAGAATGCCATCCTATATTCCTATCTTTTTTTTTTTTTTTTTTTTCGGATCTGATACAACTTCATTCTCCCTGGAAGTGGTTCCATCTCAATCAATCGGTGGTGCTCATGGGAGGAGGAGGTTAAATGCTGTGCCAGCTCATTTCTCTGTGTCCTGGGTAGTTCTAGCTTAGAGGGGGTCACTTCAGCGTGCAGGTGGTCACCTCAAGAACTCGTGTCATGATCTGAGCCCCTGCAGCTGCCACACGCAGTTCTCAGCTGCCAGTTGCCCATCCAGGAACAATAAAGGCAGGTTTTCATCCCCATAATGAGTTTCCTGCAGCAGAGTGCAAACTCCGGGGTTTCTTGTTATCAGCAGATAATCATATTCTGGCAGTGGCTCTTATCTCACACGATAAATGTCCTGAGGATGTGATTTTTCTCCTGATACCTCTCCAACCTGCTCAGCTTTGTTGTTTCCTCCCAGAGCAGGCAGTTTGCAGTCCCTGAGGTTGATTTTTATCGTGGCAGTGAAGGAATAAAAGTGACCATTTCCTTGTTGGTGTCAGGCAGCTGCATTTAAAGCCCCTAAACACCTTGAACCAGGTATTGAAGAAAAGGGAATGTATTTAAAAGCCTTTTCCTCCAGCTTGGATTTCAGTAGCTCCCAGGGTACAAATACAATGAGACAGAGCTAGCAGGAATTCTGGAAACACAATTTTTTTTTTTTTTAATTGTACCCATATAATTTCTCCTTTCCATTGAAAACTTAGGTTGGTTCTTATAAACGTTTATGGCACCGCTGGATTTCCTGAAGGTGCCTGGAATTTATGGTGGCAATAGAGCTTTAACAACACCAAAAGTTGTGTACTTGAGTAATTAATTGCATTTCCAAATTATCTTTGAGAAAATTTGGGTCTGACTAAGGCTGTGAGTAATGGCAGTGTGTTAATTACCCTATGATGAACATTTTTTTATTTAAGACTGAAGAATTAAGCTCAGTTTAAGTGTGGATGCACGGGCTTGGCAAAGCACAAAAGTGCAGTGGTCAGCAGTGTGGAAATTTGAGGATATGCTGGAGAAAGCCAAAGTTATTTTTTAGAGAAAAAAATAGGAAAAAAGTTGTGAAACTTGTGCAGCGATTGGTGGTGACAGTAAATGAAATGCAGTGTATATTCCAGCATGTACATGTATATAGAAACAGTAGCACTGATGTGTTGATGCAATAAATTATTAATACTTTTGAGTAGCCATAAATATGCTAATACTGCACAGGAGTGCATGGAGGGTTAAATGTTCATTTTTAGTGGGGTCAGAGAGGTTTTAGTGCAGGAAGTTTAGGTTTGGGACACTTATATCTCTGTTTTGTGCTCTATCAATATAAAGTGGACAGGGGCAATGAGAAGTTTAACCTGCAGCTTGTATGAGATGTGCCTGTACAACACAAGCACTGAAGGGATGGAATTTCAGTCACTTAAAGAACTTTCTTTGAAGGAGAAAAGTGCAGCAGTCGTTTCATTTTCCCTCATTGCAATAAACAATTTTTTTATTAATTCCATAAGAAGCATTCTGTGCCTGACTTCATAATTTCCTTCAAAATATCAATTTTTCTTTTTTCTCTCGACAAGAAGTTTGATGTCCACATCTGGGGACATAAAGGTGTCACCACAGTATTGGAAAACGGAGGTTAACTCTTCTCTCCAGTATTTTTCTTTTTTTCTTTCTTTTTTTTTTTTTGGCTTCTCAGACCTTTTTTGCTGAGGCAGCACATTCCCTGCTGAGTTGGGATTTTTGACAAACATCTGGCCCTCGGGGCTTCCTTGAAGGTCAGCCCCCATGTGGAATTTGTTGTGCATGGAACCTGCTTGGTTATGGGCTAGGAAAAGTCACCTGCTCCCTCTGGGACCTTCCCCAGGGATGGGAATTGTTGCTTGGGAGAGCCTGGATCTCAAATAACGTTACTGTGCTGCAGGAGGGGAAGCAGCTTTATGGGATGTAGCAGACAAAGCCATCCGTGTGCTGCTTGGAAAGGAACTCCTGTGCTGCTGGTGGGAGGGGTGGAAGTAAAGCACAACCAGAAAAGGTGAATTTTAGCCTGAAGATCCTCCCCACTGGAACCTTAATGACAAAAATAACGAGTGGCCGTGTGATTGGGACCAGAAGGAGCAGTGTCACCAGGCTTTGTCATCACTGTGCATTAGTTCATGAGCCAGGGGGATCAGGGATGGATGCAGGGATGGATGATCTTTGGACATAACACCTCCCCAGAACCAAAAAACCCCTTTTCCTTTTGATAAAAGACCCAGCTGTGAAAGCGAGGTCAGATTCTGTGCACATACAAAAAACAGGGGGAGAGAGAGCACTGTTAAATCTACACAAAAAAAAAAAAAAAAAAAAAAAACCTAAAAAAGAAATCAATAGTTGGAGATGTCTGTCCTTTGGCAGACAGGGGTTCTTATTAGCACAGATGCCGTGGATCAGACGTCAGCTGGGGCAGGGAGGGGGATGAAGGAGATGCTCTGCTGTCACAGGAGACCTTGTGCTTTTGAGCTTCAATTCTATTATTGATTACAACATCTCTGTAATAAATCAGGTACAAGTTTGCATTTAATTTTCAAAGGCTGCAGATTCCGTTTGTTCTACGACTTCTGAGTGGCAGAAATCTCTTAATGAATGTTGAAAGAATTGTTTCTTGGGTAGTAACCACTCATTCGTAATTGTCCAAGGAATTCATGTGTTGGATTAATGGAAATTTCTCAAATGTTAACATTTTTTTCCCTCCTGGATTTCTTTTTTTTTTTTTTTAAACCAAGGTGTAGAAAAACTGATTCCAAGTTTTATTAAGTGCTTGTGTGTCATAATGGATACCTTATCCTGGTGTTGTTTTATAGACTGGGGGGGATTTACAGAACAGTCAGCCTGCATTTCCAAACTGCCTGGTTGAGAAGACTTCTCCACTTGTATTTGACAGAACGAATGTCTGATTTTCTTCCTACCTCATTGTGCATTTTGAAGGGTTAGGCTTGCATCCATCTCTGCATTTTGTCTGGAGGTACCAAGTGATCAAAAGCAATGTGTCCCCCCTGTCCTCTTCCCATAGAACTCCCTAGGCAGTCAGTTCTGGCAGGATGCCCCCATCCCATGGATGCTGTGGGATGGGTAACCTGCTCTTCAGATCCAGGGAGCTCAGCTGGGATGTGCAGAGGGAGCAGTGGCTGTTCCAGCAGGAGAAGATTTCAGTTCCAGTTGTGTGGGTTGGGAAAGGAGCTCCCAGGCACCCTCACCTGTGCTCGGAGCTGTCGTGTGGTGCCGTGGGAACACGCTGGGAACGAAGCTCAGTGTATGAAATGAGAAGTGCCTAAACATCCCAAGGGAGCTCTAATTGCTCTTCCAATTATTCCTTACTCTGAGAAGGACTTGTTACCTTTCATAACTGAAAAAAAAAAAAAAAAAGAGATATTTTAGTTTTTCACTGCTACTTTTCATCTTCATCAATTTTATCCTCTCTTTGCTAGAGTAGGAGATATCACAAGGGTCTTCCAAAATATCTCATAATGGATAAATGATGGAGCTGGAGATTCAGATGCCCTTTTCTTGTGGAGCTGCTTGGCTCATGTGAAGTTAAATGTCCATCCTCTTTAATTAATGCCATCTTTGCCCAACACTGATTGCTTCAACTGCTCCTTGTTTGTCACTGAGAGAATCTCACTCTTGGGAAGTGCCTGCTGATGTGATAGCAGAGCCTTTTTAATGAATGCCACTTAACGGGGTGAAACAGTTTGGGCTAGGCATGATTAAGTTTGTGATCAAGAGCTTGACGAAGAATTTGATAGTTGATGTTGATTAAGAATATTGGATGGTAATTAATGCAGAACTCCTGTCTTTTACGTGTCTGGAGAATGAAAGCAGCTGAGAGCAGCGCTGGGGATCTGTGGCACTGCCAGCTCACATGGAGCTTTTAGCAATTTATCCCACTCCTAAATTGCCTGTGGACAGCACCAGGAGAGAAGTCCATTGGTTAAGTCCATCTCTGTTAATTATCACAGGGACCAGAAATCCCAGGAGGGTGAGGCAGCTCAAACATCTCCAGGATTCAATTTATTTTTAAAATAAATATCATAATGCAACACTTCAGCAAGCTCTTCTCTCTGTAATTTCTAGTGCTGGCACAGCAAAAGTTTGGGATCACAATGTGTCTCTTGTCACTTCCAGTTGGCTCTTGAGGTCTGCAGTGTAATTAAACTCGAGTTCCTTCAGGGTCTTCATTTAATTTTAGAGAGAAAGGACCTTGCTCCATATCCCTGGGTATAGGTGAAAACAGCCCTTGGAGTTCAGAGGTTTTGGATAAGGCATCTTTTGGGGTTTATTTTTGTCTCATCTTTTTAATTTCCACCACAGAAGAAAAGGAGTAACAGGATGAGACCTACAGCAATACTGAACAGACTTCAAATGACTGTTTCCCCAAAGAGTGTATGTTTAAAATAATATCAATTAAGTATTATTTGAAAAAGAATCAGACTTCCATTGTAAGAGAAATTCTGGCAGTCCAAATTCTTGTTTTTTCAGCTAAATGAATCCAAATCTGAAATTACTCTTAACAGAGTTCTCCACATGGCTGCAGAACCTTCATATTTTTTCCTCCAGATAAATTAAAAATACAAAGCCTTATTACGTGTTGTGCTAAAGAGGAATGAAAACAATATTTTATGCAGATGTAAAGCTGACATAATTGAAGTGAAATAACTACAGACATTAATTTTACTCTGTTTTAATTTCACAGAAATCACACTTAGCAAAACCATACATTTTGAAACAATGAACCTCTTCTATCAAATTAAAAATGAACAGCTTTTACATAGCACTAAGTCACTTGATTTGGCTCCAACACAAGAGTTCATAGCTGAAGGGAGGGAAAAAACAATGTATTTTTAAAATCAGGGATTTTTATGGAGAGGGGAATAAATCCATAGTTGGGTTTTTATGGAGAAGGGAATGAATCTGTAGAGATGTGTTAAAGCACCCTGTGAGCACAGTGCCTGCTGGCTTGCTCCATGCCCAAGTAACAGTTTGGTGAGGTGAGCTGGGGGGCAAATGATCCCAAATCTCCTCTAAAATAACAGTGGAATGATGTAATCATTGAATCATGGAATGGTTTGGGTGGGAAGGGACCTTAAAGACCGTCTTGTTCCACCCCCATGGGTGAGGACACTTTCTCCTAGACCAGGTAGTGGCATCATCTGTGGTGGTTGTTCCACAGCCAAGAAGGATGGTGCTGGTCTGCCAGGTGTGAGGGCAGCTCTGTTCCTGTGCCACACCTGCCATTCCCAGCTGCAGATCAGGAGGATTGGGAGCTCACCCAGATCTGTCACCTCTGTATCCAGCAGGGAAATGATGGAGAGGAGAGCGAGGAGCAGTGAAAGGTGAAAGTGAAGCCATGGCTGCTCTGTGGGGCAGGGACGTGGAGTTACTCCCAGCCCCGTGGATTGGAGTTATTCCCAGCCCCGTGGAGTTGAGTTATTCCCAGCCCCGTGGAGTTGAGTTATTCCCAGTTACTCTGCTCTTCCAAGGCACAGCCCAGCTCTCCTGGCACGCTTCCTCCCTGTGCCCTGCCCTGGCTCTGTGCTGCTGCCTCCTCCCTGCTGCTGTTTGGGGGATGTTAGAGCAGCGTGAGAATTGATGTGGCATTTGAATGTATGAAGAGTTCTTGAGGCACATGCAAAGATAATTTTCCTGAGCCTGCTCTGGGGCTGACTTTGGCTGTTGGTGGAGAGGACATCCCTAGCGTGACTTGTGTCGTGCTGGGCTTAGTGTGACTCATGGGGAAGGGCAGGGAGGGAGGTTTGACAAAGCCTGGAGTGACAGGGAATGGCTTCCCACTGTCAGAGGACAGGGATGGATGGAATTTTGGGATTAATTGCTCCTTGTGAAGGTGATGAGGAGTTGGAATTCCCAGAGCAGCTGTGGCTGCCCCTGGATCCCTGGCAGTGCCCAAGGCCAGGTTGGACATTGGGCTTGGAACATCCTGGAATAGTGGGAGGTGTCCCTGCCCATGGCAGGGGGTGGAATGGGATGGGATTTAAGGTCCTTCCCAAACCAAACCAGTCTGTGAGGAGTCTTTGTTCGGTCTCAGACAAGGTAAAAATCAAAATGCCCTTGAGTTCTCCACTGGTGAGGTTAAGTCCCTCTGGACCTTTGATATTGCAATGGAAATTTCTCATAAATTCTTGAGCCTCTAATTCTATATTTTTTTTCCTCTGGATGGTAAAGACTGTAAAACCACCATATAAAGTACATAAAACGTCAGAGCAGTATTAGCACCTCACAGGGGCAGCCTTGATGCTGATGGACCTTGTGATTCTTGCCCTGATTTTCTCATATTTGTCTACAGCCACTTTACATATGAAGCTTTTGAAAGAAGATGAGGACCAAAAACATTGTGCAAGTTGATTGAGTAGAAGTTCAGCTTTCTGAGGCTTTCATATATTCCTGACTACTCTGAAACATCAAGTGTTGGAAGTACAAGATTGGAGCTTTTGTGGCCTAATCAACAGCTGTGTATTCCCCCTCCCCTTATTTTCCTCTCTCCCTTTAGATTTATGAATTAGTTTTCCCCTTCAGCAGATTGTTTTTTCTTTATCTTTCCTACTTAGATACTGTAAAAAGTAATTAAGATAATCTTATCAAAGGAACATGAAACAGAAATTTAACTGATTAAATTTCAGACCAATTAGTCATACAGAAGCCTTTGTGTAGACCTTCTGTGGATTTTGCATCGCTTGTACTTTCCATTTCCTATTTTACAACTGCATGAAGTTAGGAGATTGCATTCCATGGAGATGGTAATTAACTTTGGTAATTAAAATACCACCTTCGTAGCAGATAACCAGTCAGCCTCAGGTCAATGACAATTTTGATGCGACACATTTAATCTTAGGGAAGATTGAAATGTAAGAAATTACAGGAGCAATTTTTTGGGAGGAGGAGAGGAGGTTGTTGTGTCTCTTCATGATGAAATACTCTACAGCTTCACCACCATGGTGGAACAGGGGAAAGGAAGGGTTGAATTTCTGTCTGGGATTTAATATTAAATCTGGAATATTGTATTTTTGTCTGTCAAAAGGAGGCTCGGGGGGGGCTTGGGACGCTGCACAACTCCCTGACAGGAGGGGACAGCCCCAGGTCGGGCTCTGCTCCCAGGGAACAGGGACAGGAGGAGAGGGGGAGGCTCAGGGTGGACAGCAGCAGGAATTTCCCCATGGAAAGGGTGGCCAGGGATTGGAACTGCCCGGGGAGGTTTGGATCCACATCCCTGGAGTGTCCGAGGAAGGGCTGGAGGTGACACTGAGAGCTCTGGGCTGGGGACAAGGTGGGGACAGCTTGGACTCAGTGGTCTTGGAGATCTTTCCCCACCTAAGAAGTTCCTGTTTCAATACCACAAATATTGCAGGGTGAAAGAAATACTTGTCCCAGTATGGAGAAGTGGTAAAAAAAAAAAAAAAATCGGAGTGAAATAAAGTGGCAAAAAAATCATTCAGCTCCATGATCTAGAGGCTTTTTTTTGTCAGCAAGCACAGAGAAATGGTGAGGAGGGGTGAAGGGTCTGCTGAACATTAATATCAGCATAGATCTGTAGTTATTTGGAAGTCAGACTAAAACTTTTCATATAAAAATTGCAATTAAATATTTTCACAGATGTCATTATTTCCTACAGATGTCTGCTCGCTCTCTAACTTTAGAGCCTCCTTTGAAATAAAAGAGAGATTAGTAATGAGATGAAAGTTGACTTTAAAATAAAAGGAAGATTAGTAATGAGATGAAAGTTGGCTTTAACTAAAAAGAAATTAGGCCCTTAAAAGGAGATTATTAATTACAGCTGTCTTCAAATAAGACAGAAACAAGCCTTGAGGAAGCAGATTATCAGTGTTTGTAATGACTGAGCCCAAGGTATGTGCACAAAGAACTCAAAGCCCTGAAATCCAAGTGTTGGAAGAGCAGGTGGGGGGATGCAGCTGGGGAATAATCCTCTTAACCTCATCAATACTCACCCAGGGCACAAATGAGGGCTGGGGGGAGAAAAGCCAGCGTTGCCAATGGCAATGGAAAAAAAAAAAAAAAAAGAGATCAAAGCCACTGTGGCTGGAAGCTGGAAGTTGGATGTGCCCAGTGCAAGCTGCAATTTACTGTGAGAATCTCTTGATCAGGACAGAATAAGAAATGAGCAGATTATTAAATATTTTAAGGAACAAAATATTTAGACGGTGGTTCAAAGCTTTTTTTTATCAGTGCTAAATCAGCAGAGACTAAAAGTTCAGAGTGTGATTTGTCATCCAGGGAGGGGCTGAGTGGAATTCTATCCCTGCTCAGTGCCTGGGATAGGCACCCAGGGAAAAACATGGCTTGGGAAAAAAAAAAAACAAGTGGATTTAATGTCTGGTGGAGCATTGTGTCATCATCAGAAGGACCCTTTGGGGCAGTGTGGGAAGAGCAGCTGGATGATGCTCAGCATCCTGGGGATGTGGGCTCTCATCCCAGGCTGTGTCCTGGCTGGGTGCACCCCTGGGTCTCTGCAGGCAGCACATCCTCATTCCACTCTGGCTGTGCAGGGCCAGGCCAGCCAAACAAATCGGTTTTTTAAGCTGATGTCCCTAAATATAGAACACTGCTGGGCTTGTGCCAGTTTCTTCCCTCCATGCCCAAATATTTTTTTTTCCTAATCTTTGCTAACAAATTACCTCACCTCAAGAAAGAAATACCATTTTCTGACTCCACTGGAGTAGAGCTGTCAATGACACTTATTCCCATCTGCTTTTCATCTCCCTTCAAAAGCTTACGACCTCTTTAAGGGGGACATTTTAATCGGAGAAACTCTTCACTGGATTTTTTTTTTTTTGAACCTTGGGTTCCTGCTGTGAGGAGCCCTCTCTGGAAGGGGGGTTACCTGCCCCCAGGTGTTTGGGGAAAGAAGCTTCAGTTTGAAGCTCTGCCTGGTCTGGCAAAAGGAGTCAGACTTCAAAGGCAGCTCCTACTTGATTTATATTCAGAGCTGAGCTTTGCCTTGCTGATGCCCCAGAGGAGTTCCTGGCCATCCCTAGAAGGGTAAAATCCTAAACTGGGAAAACCTGGAATGACACACTCCTAGCTCACCTTTCCCACTTTTAAAGATGCTTTCTTTGGGCAAAAGGCATGGGATTGCATGGACTGTGCTTTCATACCATGTCTCTCCCGACCTTCTGCTCTGCAAAAAAGTTATCTGTTATGAAAAATAGGGAAAGAAATTGCAATTAGTGACAAGATGAATGAGGGATTTGACTCGTGCTTATTACCCAGACAAGGTTCAAGGCAAGTGACATAGCCCAAGACAAGGAGAAAAGTTAGGCTGAATACAAGTCATTGTGACAAAATCAAGAGGTTTTAGAAAATTATTAAACCCTTCTGCAAGTGGAAGTTCAGGGCTGTCACGGTGAATATTAATGTCTCCCATAAAAGAGGTTTTTGTTCGTCAAGTCCAAGATCATACAATCAGCAGAAATTCAGAATTAATCTTTATAGTATGATAAAGGACCAAGGGAAGATAAAAGAAATGATGTATCTGAAGGGAAAAGTCAGCCAGGGAAATAATGCTATCATATAAAAATATTCGAATATTTATGGCCCCTCCTGAAATCTGCTCGCTGTGTAATGTTTTACTTACCAGGATTGTGAGGGGGGTTATGATTTTTATTTGATGAGTGGGAAATGCATGGAATCCCTAATAATGGTTTCCCTTTTTTTCTTTGCACGTGGCCTTGACCCACAGCAGAGAGTTTGCAAACCTCAAAAGTCATGCAGTGTGATTTGGGGGTATCATAGAGACAAATTGGACTAAATCATGAAGATACTGGGGACAATTTCAGAGTGAAACTGGAAGGTCCAGAGCCCAAATAAAACACTGAGTAACATCAGGACCCTCACAGTGATGTTCCCCTGGCTTGGTGCTCTCAGCTCTTACCAAGCCACCCTGGCAGTTTTCTGGGTGCTTTTATAGCCCTTTGTGGGGGTCTTTTCCTGTCCTTTCTAGGTCCAAACCCCCCAGCTGATTTCTAATCTTTCTGGCTTTGTGCTTGGAAATGCCCATCCTGGTGCCAGTGTCCTGTTCTGATGGTCCCTGTTGTGGTGTGGAAATTCCCATATCCCAGATGAGTTAACAGCAGCAATGCCTTGATCTCAGTTTTATTTTTCCAAACCTATCCAAGCTCCCCTGATAGGAAGATGCCCAGAACAACTGGCACTAATAAATACCAGCATAGCAGGCTGAGGTAGATCCTGATGATCAGCATCTCCTGCAAGCAGCAAATATATTTGTTCTTAATCTGTATTTGAGCTCTCAAGCTGGGTAACACAACAACAGATTAATTCTTTGCAGTGCTGGGTGATCAATCCCTTCCAGCCTGGCCTGACAAGGAGGGGAGGGAGTTTGAGCAGTGGAGCAGAGCTCCCAGAAACAATCCGTTCTGTACCATTTAATTTGGTAATAACCAGTAATTTACAGCTGGGCTCTATTGCCTTAATAGGAATCCTAATGAAATGGAGGCTCTTCTGGCTGAATTTAGGAAGGTCAGTGGTGAGAATTTTGCTATCAAGTGCCTGCTGTGTGTTTTTGGCAGGGATAAGATGATGCCAATAAACTTAGGATGGACTTTTTATGTCTGGTCTGAAGTTCAAACTAATGTATATTATACTTCATATGTTGTTTCCTAAGCTTCTGGACAAACCCTCCTGTATAGATGTAAAATGTTTTGAATCATGTTGTGATGAAATGAGCCTGGATGAATCCTGGCTGCAGATTTCATGGCAATGAAGAACTGAATCTGGCCTTGTGGTTTTTCTTTTTCTTTTTTTTTTTTATCTACTTGTTTGCACTGGCTGAAAATTCATGTTTTGCTGTAACTGAAGCAGAGATCAGTAGTAACCTCCTATCATGGCATAATGTTTTCATATTTGAGCTTTGGCAATTTTTTTTTTCATACTTTGCAACCTGATCATTTTTCAAATGTAAACAGTTTTGCTTCCCCAACCACTTGAGTTTAGAGCTCTTCCAAAATCTAATGGGGTGTTTTGAGGTTTTTCAGGACCAAATGGAGACACCTTGGAAATACCTACTCACCCCTTGCCTGTGAAGCTGAAAACATTAAAAATACTAAAAGCAAAGTATTTTGCTTGATTTGTAAAAAACTTTTTGTGGGAAAACCCTAGAAAAACTTGGAAAAACTCCAATGCTGTGGCCTCGTAGTTTGTGTTTCCAACCAAAAGCAATGGGATAACTTAGAATAAAATGACTTTGCCCTCCTCCATCTTACTGTAAAACACGAGTAATTCTCTGAGGAGCCCCATCTGGCTCTGAGAGCTCTCTCCGTGTGCTGCCAGAAAATCACTCGTGTGAGCGTTCGGTGGCCGCGGCCTCCGCAGGGGCCGGGAGTGAAGTGTCTGGATGGTTTCCAGCTCCATCCATTCCGCAGCAGGTCCCTGTGGCTGTGCCCGGGGAAGCCTTGGGGGAGAGGCTGTTTGAGGAAGAGGAGCAGTGCCATTATTATCTCTGCCTTTGGGACAGCAAATTGTTCCGAGCCGCGCGCTCACGCGAGGCCTCGGCGCCGAGCAGGACAAGGCCGCGCTTTGTTCCCCTTGGAAAATCTCCCGGATCGCGGCTTTTTGGAGTGAGCAGTAGGTGCAGGGAGGATTATTGACTGGAGCAGTAATAATCCAGCAGGATGTGTGTTTAATGAGGGCTGTTTCTCTGTGGGTTATCCAGCTCGTGCAGCCAGGCCTGCGTGTGGCACCTCGGGATGTTCCGCCGGCCTTCGCCGTCTCCCTGGAAAAGTCTCTGGAGCAAACACATAATTGAGATGTGCACGTCTCTAATGTAGGGTCAGAGCACACACACAGCAGCAAAATCACTTTTAGCACAACTCTGTCTTCCTGGAGGTGAAAATCCCAGCCCTGTACACAAATTTCCATGCTTAGATGAGACCCAAGCGTGCTGGGAGGTGAGGACATCTGCATGGAATTCCTTCTGTGGAGTTTTGTTCAGACCTCTTAAATCTAGCATTATACAGCCAAGCTCTTTTCGTTAAATTCTCGGTGAAAACACAAGGTGCTGGTGTGTCTAAGTGCCAGAGCTGGTCTGGTAATGGGGTTGTGGATCCTTCCTGAAACAATCCCCATGTGAAAATGAGCACTGAGGGGTCAATGAATCAATACAAGAATGATCACATGGATTTCTTTGCAATTCTTTTATAGACCTGGTGGAGATCTCATGCCTCTTATATTCTTGCCAGACTTCCAGAAAAATGGTGTGTTGGTGGTGTAAGGAGGAAAACAACGACAAAAAAAGAGTTTGTAGTGAAAATGCCAGGAAAATCTGGGATGTAAGAACTAAGTGCCCACCATGGCAGGACTGTCACGTAGGGCAGAATAGGTGAAGGTTTAGGATGTAACAAATCCAGCATTGATTTCATTCTGTTTTCCACATGAAAAGCATCCCAGCTGTTTCACTTCAGATTCTGCAGCGATTTCAGCCATAAACTGGGTTGAAATCCTTCTGAAAAATTAAACACAGGAATAGTCAGTGTGCTGGGAGCGAGTGCCTCGTGTGATTGTTGTTTATTAATATGAAACCAGTGCAGTAACACTGCTAACAAGTCGCTCACCTGAGTTAGCTGCAGGGAGGTGTTGGATGAGTGGTGTAGGAGAGGCTTGTGCAGCATCTGGAGTGAAATATGTGACTTTTTATTTAGATTTTTCTGAATTCCTGAGCGTCCCCTTCACTGATGAGAGCTGAGGGCTGTTGTCATCTCTCAGGACTGAGTCCTGTACCCATGAGTGAGCTCTTTTCAAGCAGATTAGTGAAAGTCTTGCAGCCCTGAATATCACGGGTCAGGAGCACAGCAGATGCTGTGATGTTCAGATATATTCCAATAGAGTCACTTTTAATGACATTTGAAAGAGATAAGTGGTCTGAGGACACGATGGGGTGACATATGGCACAGCAGATATGGTTTTACCTCCCACAGCTTGTCTTCTTCTTTGACCTGAGCAGAGGAGCAGGGAACCTGCCTGGGAGGAATATTTGATTCTGGCTTTTTGCATTTTTATTTCATCTGGGGATAGCGTTTTCTTAGAGTGCTGATCCCTGCTGAAAATTAATCATTTTTTTAATGTCATTGGAGCAACAGCGTGGGGAACAAACCTTGGGGTGTGAATAAGTCAGTGTGTGAGGCTCAGCACCAGTCCTTATCTGAAGGTTTGAATCCAAACTCTGGCCAGAACATGAGTGGATCTGAAGGCAAGAAGCACTGCCAGTGTTTCTGTTGATATTTACCCCTTACATAATAAAAAAAATGGAAGTTATGAGGAAATCTTAGCGGGTATCTTTATTCATATATAGAAACCCAGAATGGATTCAGTTGGAAGAATCAGAGAATCTCAGAATGGTTTGAGTTGGAAGGGACCTTAAATCCCATCCTGTTCCTCCCCCTTGCCACGGGCAGGGATAACTTCCACTATCCCAGGCTGCTCCAATCCCTGTCTAGCCTGGCCTTGGACATTTCCAGGGATGCAACCTTCAAATTTCAGCTAGCCCAACCTCCAGTACTAATACCATTGTCTAATTAAGGACTCATTTTAATGAAGTAATGGAAATTGGAAACTGGAGGTGATACCTTAGAGATCCCAATTGCACCTGAGTCTCTGCTGAGGAATGTGTGTTGGTTGCTCTGTGAGTGGAAGGGGGGGATCAGGAGGATTCTGGCTCCTGGCAAAAATATCACGGCTGAAGAATGGAATCCTGAAGAAAACATAAATTCTGGAGGCTTTTAGTTTCTCAGTGATAACCTGTAAACACGTATGAAAACTGTGTCTATGTATACATTTCCAAAATTGGCCTTTCTCCCCCCCACATCTTTTTCCATTATAAAAAGCTGTAAAAAGCTGATGGAAAAGCCGGATGACAGCAAATAACCAATCCTCAATATCACTTTATGTTGCTGTAACACCCAGACGCCAAAGGAGCTGTATAAACACCTCAGAAAGCACAATCTGTCTTGAACAGCTTACAAGTAAAAAGGGATTTTTTTTCCAAAGACATAAAAGTTAAATTGGTGTTCTGCTGTTGCTGAAAATCATCGAGCGCCTGGATTGTTGAAAATCCCACCCAAAGCCCCTCTCAGTTTGTGTGAAACAACTGAAATGTGCACTAAAAGATCTGACAGCTCCTTTTTCCCAACTGTTTTCTTTACAAGTCACTCATCTGCCTTCTTAAAGATTATATGTGATACTGAAAACATATTAGTGGGTGGGTCACAGACCAGAGGACTCGTTAAAAAGAAGGAAAAGGGGAAAAGGCTGCGGCCGGCTGGTTTCCATCTCCTCCCTGGCTGAATGAAGAAAGATGTTTTTCTCCCCACTGCTCCTCTATCTCCCTCCTTTCCATTTTCAGCATTATGTTTCCTCCTCCAGACTGTGGCAGTGGAGCTGAATGCTGATGAGACCATTGGCAGCCTGTCCCCAGACAGAACTTTTTAAGGTCATTTCTCCTGGTTCTCAATTGCTTGACCTGCTCATTTCTCTTACCCAACCATGGGAGGCTGCCCAATTACACACTGTTATTTTTATGATACTTGCTTGTCCTTCCCAGCCTTAATCTTCCTTTATTGCCAGGAACACTCGCAGTCTCTGTAGTCCAGTTAGAGCTAAAGTTGGTAAGAGAGAGGTTTTAAATTGACAGTTTCAAATGAACAGTCAGGAGCTGGAGGAGGTTTTCTGTGGTGAAAGTGAGTGAGGAGCTGCTACCTGTACAGGTGAGCAGAGCTGGCATGGAGGATTCCTTGGGATGAGAGTGACCTTTGGAAGGGAAGGTGGCACATCCCTGCATGTAGCTGTCAGCCTGGGCAGGGTTGTGTTGGGTTTATAATGCTGGAGCTGTGTGTACAAAGAATATTTTTAAGGCTCAGCCTCTTGTTTGCTTGCTCGTCATTGCAGAAAAAGTCTGGTGTTTGTTACTGCATGTTGTTCATTTTATTCCAAATTCTACAGCCCTTCTGGACACAGTCATTTGCTGAAGATCAATTATTTATTGTCTGACTGGTCACAGGGATTGTGCAGTGGTCACTTGGAAGAAGAGGTGGAGGCAGAGATGGCAGCTCTGAGCATTGAAACATGAGCTCTGTTATCCTCTGACGTGGGAGGTCCACACTGTGAAACAGCATCATAAACTGCTGAAATAAATTCCCTTAGATCAAATTCACTTCCCTGTTCCAGCAAGGACAAGCACAGCATCAATAAAAGGAAATTGCTCTGAGAGACAATCTGCAAGTTATCCATGTGGATGTGTTAGTGTTCTGCAGGGTGAGATTGCATGTTAGGATCAAATTCTTCCCTGTGAGGGTGGCAAGGGGCTGGGATGGAATTCCCAGAGCAGCTGTGGCTGCCCCTGGATCCCTGGAAATGTCCCAGACCAGGTTGGACAGGGCTTGAATCAGTCTGGGACAGTGGCAGGTGTCCCTGCCATGGCAGGGGTGGCACTGGGTGGGATTTAAGGTCTTTTCCATCCCAAATTATTTTGTCATTCTCTTCCCCTCTGCTGGTGCAGCGATGTCACTCCATCCCCATCACCCATTTGCTCATCTCCTGATCAGCCCTCGCTGCAGCTCCTGCTGGATTTCACAGCCCTTCCAAAGTGCAGCCAAGCTCCAAATCCCCCCCAAGCCTCTGCAGGCAGAAGGGAGGAAATTCCTCCAAGGGCCTGGCTGGCCTGGTCCCAGCAGAGCTGCAGGACCGCTGGAATTGGCCCCAGTTCTGTGTTTCGAAGCTTTCAGCAAACAGGAATGTGAATGAATCAGACTGAAAGTATTTACAATTCTCAAATGCCTGAGAAGCTTTTTAAAGGTCAATCTAATTAAGACAAAGTTTGTTTGTACCAATATAAAGTAGATACTATTATTGGAAATTCATTCCAAGGCACTATATGGCATTTTACTTACAGTTTAATTTTTAGTTTTCTATTCTTAATTTGGAAAGAGCAGAAATGATCTTTTGGTTCCATAATGTCTTACTTAAAATGACATTTTAATCTATAATGATTTTTTTTTTGCTACAATTAAAAAGAGATTCTTTCTTCCTGATGCAAAATAATTAATCAAAGTTTTTGCATAAGAAGGATTCTTTTGTATTGGCAATAAAATTGCCCAGTCTCATAGCAGCCACATTATTTAGTGGGTCTGGTTTTGATTGCCATCTTAGGGGAACAAAAGCCTTTTTTCTATAATTTAGGGATGCATTTAAATTCAGTTTGAAAGACTGAATTTCATGATGTGTTGCCCTTAAAGGCTATAAAACCCGAGATCTATTTGTGTGTCTCCATAAGAATATCAAAGTGAGAAGTAAATCAGTTTTTCTTTGCATTTCTTTTCATATTTGAGTAGTTCTGCCCTTGTGTCTCCTTCAGACAATCCTGCTGTCCCAAACTTTGTCCAAGTGAGGGAAACTTAGACCTTGCAGTCCTTAGCAGGCTGAACTTCATCATTTTTTTGGAGATAGGAAATGAGGGAAGGGGCCAGGGAGGAGATAATCAGTATTATTCCATGGACTGCTTCCTTTTGAGTGATTACCTTGTAATCCAAAAGCTCAGAGCCAAGTGTTCAAAACATGAGTGGATTTTGTGCTCTGGTTGAGTGGGCGAGGGGGAAATTGGGACAAAGTATTTACACTTAAAAAAACCCCAAACCCAAGCCTCTCCAGTCAAGTGTTGTTGCCAGGATTTTTACATTTCCAGCGTGGAGAAATGCCTCACTCTGCTGTTGTCCTACACAGGAGGAGCTGCTGCCTCCTCATAAATCATAAAAAAATCATGGAACGGCACAGGGTTGGAAGGGGCATCAAAGGTTCTCCAGTTCCCACCCTCAGCTGCCCATTTTTGTTACATGCTCTAAGAACTTCGATGTAGGGACTGTAATAAGTTCATTGCTATCTGCAAGCCCGTATTCAGTGATTCCATAGTTTTAAAAACAATAATCATAATTAAAAATTCTCCTTTAAAGTACCCTAAGACCAGGAGGAGGTGTCAGATATTTTCCTGTCGGTGTTTTTCACCCGTGTGAGCCGAAGTGACTGAAATCGCCAAAGTAGCAGCAAAACTCTCAAATTCCAGCTCTGCCCCGTCCCAGGCATTAGGGAGCAGATAAAGATTACACAGAGCAGATAAAGATCCCCCTGATACCTGCGTTATCTGATAGGCACCAAATGGAGCTGCTGCCCTTATCAGAGCATCGGGGACACCAGCACGTGGTGAGGAGCACAAAGGACATTAATGGGATGCTGGGTCTGGTCAAAGCCTGCCTGCTGTGGCTCCTGCGGTGTTTGCAGAGGTTTGAGGTGAGGGTTTTGCTCAAAATTCCACTCCAGGACCAGCCAGGAATCCCGTGCAGCTTGGAGAAGTGGGAATTAAACCGGGAGCAGTTTGCTGAATGAACACCCAGCGTAAGGAGCCCCGCGTAAATCTGGCTCCTGTGAACGGTGAATAATCAGATACATAAAATAGGTCATAAATAATCACAGGGGAGCTCAGGAGTATTGCCTTTGTTAGTTTCTGTAGCTTCTGAAAGAACATAAGTGCCATTGTGGGCTGTTCAAAGGCTCTTTGTCGTTGGGAACTTGTTTGTTGTTAATTTACTTTTGTTTCGATGTGTGAAGGGGGGGTTTGTGCAAGGAAATCCAATTTCTGTGTGTCTTCTGTCCTGGAGGGCTCCTGGGGAGGGATGGAGTGGGAATTGCCCCAATGTTGGCATTTGCAGCAGCAGTTTTTGTCCACCTGCTGCTACCAAGCTTCCCCTTATTTCTGAGAGGCTGACCACAGCACACAGCCTGAGATCTCCTCCTGACATCCCAAATTCCCATCTCCTGCAGTGGAGGGAGGTCTGGGGAGCAGAACTGTGCTCCCTGCAATGGCTCTGGGGAGGAGGAAGAGGCTTGAGAAGGATCTGGGAAGACTTTCAGAGGATTTTCCAGGGCCTAAAGGGGCTCCAGGAGAGCTGGAGAGGGTCTGGGGACAAGGGATGGAGGGACAGGACACAGGGAATGGCTCCCACTGCCAGAGGGCAGGCATGGATGGGATATTGGGCAGGAATTGTTCCCTGGGAGGGTGGGGAGGGACTGGGATGGAATTCCCAGAGCAGCTGTGGTTGCCTCTGCATCCTTGGAAGTGTCCAAGGCCAGGCTGGAGCACCCTGGGACAGTGGAAGGTGTCCCTGTCATGGCAAGGATGGAGTGAGATGAGCTTTAAGGTCCCTTCCAACATTCTGTGATTGTGGGTCAGATAGACCATTACAGTCTGAAGCATTTCCAGATAATGATGTTAATTACCCAAACAAGGACATGAGTTGAAAACCCTTAATGTTTAAAACAAGCATCAGAAGATCTGTACAAATCTCTGTCAGTATCCTGATTTTCTGATCAAGTGCACAGAAAGGAAGGAATTGTTTTTCTGTAGCAGGGCCCTGGTTTCCAAAACACTCTGCAGCAGGGACGATGACAGGAATTGCTTTTGAGTTGTTCTGGTAATAATGACTGGAGATCAAATTATAATAAGGTCAATCTCTCAACCATTTCGCTTTAAAAAAATCAAAATGAAATCCACTTTTCTCTTTGGACATACGTTTCAGCTCTGTGGCATGGCATTTATGTGGAAAATGATACAAGGTAAGACATGGAGTGCTGTTTAGAGGAAGCACTGGAGATTATAAATAGATTAAAGATTCATCTGACAGAGGAAATTTTCAGTGCGCATTTCAAACTGGACGTGGCTTTTTGCCAGCCCTGCCTAATGCTCTCTGAGCAATAGCAGGGTCAGCTGACGGACAGCTCTACCTGCATTTCTACACTTGCTACTCAAGATGCTACTGGAGGCTTCTTAGACTTGGAGCAAAGAGAAAACTGGAAGGCAGCAGCGACTTTTAACAATTGTTACACACGCTGGAATATCTGGGTTTAGGAAGAGAAGTTGTAACAGTGCAGCTGCACCTCTGCCAGAGCCTGTAGCTGGAAAAGGTGTGCCCCTTGTCATGTCCTTGCTCTAAAAAAACCAAATTTTATGAAAGCTGGAGATTTGAGGGAGTTTTGAGCAGCCTGGCCTCATGGAAGGTGTGTGTAGAAGTTAATGGGCCTTATGGGTTTCCTCCTGTCCTCTTTATTTTTCTGCACAATTCTGTTTTCTTAGGGAAAAGACGAAAACCACATTTAAATGGCTTGAGGAGTGTCAGCTATGTTTTAAGATTTACATCTGTGTTTGTTTTTTGTATTCCCTCTTCTGACTTTACTTTCCCCTTCTTACTGAAAACAAGTATTAGCCCAGGTTTGCTGTGCTGATTTATTTAACCAATACAAAAGACAATTGTGTTAGAGCAGGATTTTTATTAAGCTTAAATAATAATTCATTTGAAAATGATCAGAAATTTGTCACAACAGTTGCAGAAAGTACAAAACTCTATTTCCAGGAGTTTCTGATGGTATTTTAAACTGCAGTTGTAATGGTGTGATTGATGGCAATACTGTAAAGCTACTGGATTTGTTTTAGGGGACTGGTATGTACATACATTGTATTTGTTGTTTAGGATGTGCTTTTTCATGCTGAGAGCCTTGCTCATTTTTAGTGCTGGCTTTTAGGACTCTGGGATAAATTAAAATAACTGGATGACACCAGAAATGTTCAGAGGTGCTTCAGCACAGCGGAGGGTGCTGTCAAGTGAATTTTGGGCTGCTCAGGCACTTCTGGGAGCTCACTGAGGGCCTAAGAGCTTTGGAAGAAGTGCTTTTGCTATTGAAGAGATTCTTTTTGAACACCCAGACCGCGTGTCTGGCCTAGGAAAGCTCAGCTTGAGGAGAGGGTTCTTTTATGTGACTGATGGGTTAAGAAATCCTGCACAGGGTGTTGGTACAGACTGATCAAATTGAAGGCTTAGAGAGGCTCTCCAACCACACACCTGCATCCTTCCAGTGATCTCTTCTGCATTTTCATCCCACTGAGTGGGGCTAAGTGCAGTTGCAAAGCTTCTAATTGGGGCTGTGTGAGACACGGGAGCGCGGCCGCCCGCGTGTGCGCCCTGAAACCTGCAGGAAAAAAACGGGGCACGAAAACAAAACTGTCAGCAAAAAGAAACAGCCTCTGATGCAGTTCTGCACCGAAATTCACCTCGGGTTGCAGTGTTTGAGGCTCAGCTGGCTGGAGCTCGGTGAAGGAGAGGTTTCTGTGATGTCTCAGCGTTAAGGAGCGCGGCCGGTTTGTTCCCCCCCCACCATTCCTCTCCATCAGAGCTCTCTCTCTCTCTCTCCAATTAAACTGCACTCCCAGCCTTTCCAGAGACACCAGCGAGGTCTCTGATTCCTCGGGAATAAACCTAAGCAGGGCAAAATTGCACAATTGTGGCGAATTGCCGCTCAGCCAGCAGCTCTGTGGAGTGGCTCTCTGGTGTGAGCAGAGCAGTCCCTGACTGCCCAAACACAACGTGGGGATTTCGTTCAGCAGCTTGATTTGAGCTCACTGAAGTGCCCCAGGGTGCTGAATATTCCCATGTGCTGAAAGTTGTTGACTCCTCTCCTTTGTGTCAGCAAACAATTTCCATTTGAAATGTACCTTTTAGTGACAAATCAAATGATGTGCTGTCAAAATAATAGCTCTGAGAGAGAGCTCAGGTTCTTTGAATGAACTGCTCACAGAAAGTCTCGCTGGTTTGTTTTTAACACAGAATAGTGTCTGTGTACATCCACTTCTTCTTCTTCTTCTGCTCATTCCCACTTCCAGACTCTAACATTTGGGGTTTTCACGCCTGTTTTGTTGTTAAGATAATAAAATAATGTTGCTGGAGGGAATCTGGAGGTCATCTGCTCCATCTTCTGTTCCAAGCAGGACAGGTTGCTCAGACACTTTTCCCTTTTGAGTTTTGAGCATCTTCAAGGACTCCACAACCTCTATGAACAACCCACTGCAGGAATTTAACATCCACAGTGGACAATTAAAAAATAAAAAAAATAAAAAAAATAAAAAAAAAACACAAAAGTAAAAATATTAATCAGTCTTGTGCAGTAATTAGTCAACCTTGGAAGGATTCAGAGATTGGGATTGTTCAGCCTGGAGAAGAGAAACTTTGGAGTCAATTAATGCAGCTTTCCCAGGACTTTAAGGGAGGTGACAAGAAACATGGAGAGAGACTTTACAAGGGCCTGGAGTGCCAGGACAAGAGGGAATGGCAGGGTTAGATGGGACATTGGGAAGAAATTCTTCCTGTGAGGGTGAGGAGGGGCTGGGATGGAATTCCCAGATTTGCTGTGGCTGCCCCTGGATCCCTGGCAGTGCCCAAGGCCAGGTTGGACATTGGGACACTGGGAGGTGTCCCTGCCATGGCAGGGGTGGCACTGGGTGGGATTTAAAGATCCCATCTCATTCCTTAGTTCTCCCAATAACATTCCCATACTCTCATCTTCAGTGTAAATTAATATCAGGGTTAACACATGGAGCAGTTGCCTCTGGTAGATCCTTAGAGTTGTTTTCCAAAAGATCATTTTGGGGTATTTTGGATCATTTTGTTTTGCAGCAGAACAATCTGCTGTGATACCTTTTAGCTGCTGTTTGCATGGAAGGAAACTTGTGGGTGTAAATATTTCTGTGTAACGTGGCCAACCATGGGCAGCTCCAAAATCCTGTATTATCTGCTGAAATAACTTCCTATCATGAGATGTTGGAGCTCAAGTAAGATATAATTAGATAGTGGTAATGAAAAATTGCTAGATTATTATCATGTGATATGGAATGAACAATTTTCAAAGTAACTTAGGCTTTTAGGAAGCTCAACTTCAATTTAAGACCTAATTATTTCCACAGTTATGAAAATTTTGCCCTTACACATTTCCCTGAAAACCAAAGCAGTAAGTTTCTTTCTTCTTGGCACCATTTAAAAAATATTGTTTTATTCTTAAAAAGATTAAATGGGCTAGCTGCATTAATTAAGATTTTTCTGAGGTTTTTTATTTGGGTTATGCAATAGCCAGGAATTCCACAGCCCCTCTGAGTATGAGCATCTCCTCAGCTGGTGTCTCAGGATGAAATGTTCTAAATAAAAACTCAATTAAAGGCCCCATTGGACTAAAAACTTCTGAAAGCCCCTGGATATTCCTGCATCTGTAGATTATTCCTCTATTTGGGTTTTTTTGGGCTGCATCCTTATCCTGTGGAACGTTTTTTTTCCCTTTTGAAAACTTCAGCTTAGGGTGTGCTTGGTAAATTAAGAAAGAAATAGTTTTCTGAATCATCTTTTTTTTTTTTTTTTTTTTTTTTTTTAACCTGGAAGAAATAAAAGAGCAAAATTGGATTCCTTTACTGATCCTTGTCTTTAGGTGGATCTTGTTCTGTACGTGGATCAATAAAAATGTCTTTAACAATGAGAGGAGAAAGCTACAAGGGGCAGAAAAATGAGTCCATTCATCAAGGACAACATGGGAGGAGGGCTGTTGTAAAGATGTTACAAATATTAATGTGTTGTGTTGCACTCCCAGGGCACTCAACTCCCATTAGTGATAAATATTTCCAGTTTTAAATATCTCCAATTTTAGTAGCTGCAAAAGCTATTTTTATCTCCTAAAATGAATGTATGTTCAGAAATTTTCTCCATGTGCTCATCTCCCAAGAAGCATTTTTATATCCTGCTCCATCCATCCTTTCTGAGTACAGAACAGTTTAATTTGCAACCTGAAGTGTTAAGTTTTAATTTTTTTCCCTTTGCTCTGTCTCCTACTTAGTCATACATAAATCAGAGGAATTTGAAAGAACTGGTAAAAAGGGCTGGATCCTTCTCAAGCTGTAATTTGGCTCCATGAATTATTAATTGGCAGACCAGGATAGCACCAGCTTTTTCAGAAGTCACTTTAAATGTACAAGGCTCACCTTATCAGCCAAGATCTAAGCAGTGGCAGTAATGCAATTCTTCCCATTTAGCACTTTGTGGTACGTTTAGAAGGAATTGGATATTAGATCATTTAAACTCACTGAAATACAACACAAAGCAAGGAAGTGGATTGGTTTTTTCCTCCTTTTTTTTTTTTTTTTTTTTTTTTTTTTTTTTTTTGGCCTCTGTGATGATTTCAAAGCAGTGAATACACGTGGATTTCTCAGGGGCTTGGGCTGCTGGAGATGTTGAAGCTGCATCACTGTGAGGGGGAGCAGAAGCTCAGAGAACTTGAAAGGGAAAGGTTTTAACTGCTCGTGGTAGAAGAACTGAAGGAATCTGTGGTGGCTTGATATTAAACTCAAATGGATGCAAGGTAGCATTGGCCAAATACAGAGGAAGCTGGGATTGTAAGTAAAATTTATTTCCTAAATAACAGAGCTCTCCAGGTAGTTATTGCAGCACCACTTAAACCAGGTTTTAATTTATTTGATGACCCTCGTCTTGTCTCCTAATTTAGCTTCTCTCTCGAAATAAAAAGGGTATTTTGTCTCTTGTTCTTTCTTGTTTGACTTAGTCCTAAAGGTTCTTTTCACAACTTTGCCTTCTCTGATTTAATCTGCCTTTGGCAGTTGCAGAGTCGAGGGCGGCAGCTGATTTAATTGAATCCCATCTTGCAAAATTTAAGGGTATGTAATGGAAAGTTGAAATATTTCAGGACTTTGCTAATTCTGAAATTCCACTGGAACATTTTTAGTATTTCAGCAATGGTGTTCTCCATCTCTAAAGAGAAGTTATTAAAATGAGGAGCCTCTCTTGCAATAGATCATCATCTATTTTTAAAGATATTTTTAGACTTCTAAACAAGCGAGGAGAGGGTGTGAAGGAAGTGATTAGATCTCGTTTTGTATGGAAGTTTTGAGGAACCATTACACTGCAAAATTGATGTAAAGCAATATTTCAGGGAGAAATCCTAACGACATTCTAATGTGAGCTGTACCTGAGATTGTTTCCCAGCACCGAGATAATCTCGCTGCTGTCACTGGGCTCTGATTTACAGAAGTCATTTTGCTCCCATCTGTTGATGTGCCAGACAAGGCAGGGTTAGGAGAGAGCAGTTCAGTGACTCTGCTTGCAGAAAGTAATTAGTCTAAAAAAAAAAAAGTCAGAATAAATGTGGCAATTCCCACCCTGGTTCTTTTTTAGTGCCAAAGGCGAGGAATTTGCTTGGTGATGCTGCAAAGCAAAGTTGGAAACTTTCCCTTAATTTTCTTATTCCTTTTTGCTGTCGTTTAACCTTAATTTTTGGTACAACATGCATGCCAATCACCAATTTCCAGTGGGAAATTATTAATTATCTTACCTCTTTGTGTTTATATGAAGCCATAAATGCACTTGTGTATCAACAGATTTAACAAGTTGGTTTGGGGAAGCACTTGTGAGGCCAGGGCTGGCATGGGGAGCTGTCACAGCTTTCCTATCCCTATTCCCTGTTATTTGGCATAGTTAGTGAATTTTTAGAGTGATTTTTTTTTTTTTTTTTGGACTTGGAGAAAGGTCTAAATGGGGACTGTGGTGGGAATTGTGCTGCTTGTGGTGTCACCTCAGTGCCAGGTGTAAAACATGATGGAGTAGAGCGGGAGAAGAGGCCACCCAGTTTAATTTGGAATGGGAAATAAGTTTTCCTTCGTTGTTAACTGCATGATCATGCTCTGGTGATGCTTAATGTGAAAATAATCATGGCACTTCCTTCACCTCTGCTCTGTGCAGAGAGGGAGTGCATGAATTCCCCAGCCCTTCCCAGGAGCCACGCTTGCACCGAGCTAATGTCACAAAAACCACTAAAAATTCTGTTTCTGATGAACTTAAACTCATTTCCTTACTCCTGTTTTGGCTGTGCTGTGCTAAATGGGATGAGAGCACAGGGAGATGGAGAGGGGCTGGTCCTGCACGGGTTTGGAGTGGTGGGGCTTGGCAAGAGCTGGCCCTGGCAGCATCTGGGCTTGGCCATCACCAGAGCTGGAGCCTCAAAAACCTGGAAAAGCCCTTTCAAGGCAAGGAGGGTACAAAGGAGATTAAAGATCCAGGTCTTTACTGGGAAGCTGTAAAAAATGGGGTGGCAAAACTGGCTCAAAAGGTGTCAAAATGCAATGGAAAGCTGCTCCAGGGGGGTCAGGGGAGCTCCGTGTGTCACTGAGCCTTCTGCAGAGCCAGACCTGCCAATAAATAACTCCAGAGCTGATGGGATCTTACAAGGATGAAAGCAAATTTGGGTGGCTTTTTCTCACCAGTGCTTTTAGGGGTTCAATATTTTTTCTCCTTGAAAAGCTGTGAATTTGAGGGGTGTCACACACTCCTCACATCCCCTGGGAGCTGTGGAGGGAACTGCTGAGGGCTGGGCTTGGAGGTGCTGCTGTTCCAAGGCTTTTCTGGGATGGGCTGGAAAGACTCAGCAAGGGGAAACAGCCTCAAGTTGTGCCAGGGGAGGTTCAGGTTGGATACTGGGAAAAGTTTAATCACAGAAAAAGTGATCAGACATTGGAATGGGCTGACCAGGGAGGTGGTGGCATCACCACCCATGGAAAACAAGTGAATATTGTGGGAGTGTGCAGGGCTTTGCACCACTGGTTAGTGCTTTGTCTCAGTCTCATCCGTTTCTGTTTGGATCCAGGATTATTAGAAAGACAATTGAGATGGTTTCTCGTGTTTGGACTTGGATGTTTGTTATATCTTATCAAAAATTACAGAAAGTACAACAGCACTTCTAGCTGCTTGCTGGAAGTGGGAAAAATGGCTCTAAACTGAGCCTGTTTCAAGGCCATTTAAAGCCAAACACACCAATAA
Organism: Acridotheres tristis; assembly: GCA_037013685.1. Classification (NCBI taxonomy): domain Eukaryota; kingdom Metazoa; phylum Chordata; class Aves; order Passeriformes; family Sturnidae; genus Acridotheres; species Acridotheres tristis. The sequence goes on along the minus strand of CM072899.1, from coordinate 2,056,566 downwards.
AAGTTTTACACCTACACTATTTATACTTTTAATCCAATAATAGATTCCCATCACCCTTAGAGTGATTTTAGACTGACCAATCCAAAGGTAACCACCTAAATTCCGTGAAGGAGAAGGAAGAGAAGAAGATGAACAAGGAGAAAAGACACCACCCAAAAATTCTCCATCTTGTCCCCTAACTACCACTATACTGTAAAAACCTCAAATTTAAAACTCATCACCCAGTGAAAACACACACATCTAACCCACCACACATCTGTGATTTCTAACTTATTATTTATATTTACAAATCTTCTCCAAGGCTTCAGCTCCAGTGCAGTTTTTCAGGCTGTCTGTGCCAGGAAGCACAGAAAGCTCCAAAACTTCAGATTCTTGAGATCCAACAGATGTGGCACTTGCCAGTGTGGTTTGGTGGGCCTGGGGGATTCAGGGATGGATTTAATGATTGTGGAGGTCATTTCCAACCTCATTGAGTCAGATCCTGCACGAGGAGCTCAGCAGTGATGGAGCAAAGCCTCGTTGGATCAGCACGGGTGGGGTAAAAGGTGGCTGGATTTTCATTTTCTATGTGAACTTTATCACAGGCAGTTTTGGCTGAGTAATGGTTGTGAAGCTTTCCTGTAAAATCTGCCCTCTGAGGGGGTTTGTCACCGAGCCTGGGAGCTGGGGAGGGAGGAATGGGTGCCTGGGGGGTCACCAAGTGCACCTGCAAGTGAAAACACGACAAATAATTGTGCTTAGATGGATGGTAAATCCCACCAATCAAACATTTCCAGCAACTCTTGCTGCAGTCTCGGGTTTGCAAAGTCTTATTCTGCATTTGGAGCGAGAAGTTCATATTTCAAGCAGCACAAAACATGACAAAACACTTATTGCTGGGAGTGGAAGTACAACAGGAAATATATGGCCATTATCCAGCTGCAAGTTTCTCCATTTAAATGCAAACAAAACAGGAAAATGAAATGCAATTTTTAGTTTAATCAACTTTCATGAGTCTTCTGGGAAGCCCAGAAGGATCTGAAAGGAGCCGCTGGGACCTGTTGGCTTTAAAAATGAATTTTGAAGGCTGCTTGGTAGTAGGGGGGTTATGCTGGGCTTGATTTAAAAATTCAGCTTTGCCAGTGACAGCTGGGCCTAACTGGGGGCAAAGCCAGTCAAATTAACTTTCATTTCAAAGGGGCACGAAGCCATTATTTTGTTAAAAATGTGTCTGATGTAACAGCTCTGTTCCACAAACAGTGAGTTAAAATAACAAATTTGTCCACTGTAATTGCACTTGTTCTCTTTATTTTAGTACAGGAGAGATAATAAAAATACACAACCGGCTCCAGTATTGGAGAGTTTCCTCACAGGAGACCCTGCAAAAAGTTAAACTCCATGAAAATGAGTCTTGTTATTCTGCCCTTGAAAATAATTAAGGGCGGGAGGGTTTAATAATTATTTCAGTATTTGATATCACCACATCAAACACCTGATAGAGCTGTAAGAAAATACAAAAAGTGTGTGTTACAATAATTAAAAAAAAATAACAAAACTGAGAGGTGCAAAAGGCTGTGAGTGAACTGGATGATTTTTTTTTTTTTTTTCCAGTTACTGGGGCGTTTCTGCATCAGTGTCCTCAGTGTTAGGTTTCTCTGGAGACCAATTACAAAGGTTCACAAGGTTGTTTTTATTTTCCTTGCTCTTGATGTCTTTTTAATGAGGCCTCCTAGTAAACAGCAAGCATTATGCTTTCCTGTTGGATTCCTGTCTGCCGCCTTGAAACATTTATTACTAATACATGTGGGAAATGATGTATAAATTAAATATTAGGAAAATGTACTTTTAAAAAACAGAAGTACTTGGAGGGGGCTATCTTATAATTGTCATTGGAGGAGTGGGAGAGGAAGTGGTGCCAATATTTTGCTAATGGAAGCAGAGTGAAAGGGACTGTTAAAGCATTCCTTGTGGTTTTATGTAATAAATAGAGCTGATAGATGCATGGAGTTCTCAGTGCCCGTCTCTGGGCTTGTGGGTTGGTGTGAGAGAATCTGAAGGATGGAAAAAATAAAAATTTAAAAGACTGCTCTGCTGTGCTCCAGCCCTGCCACATCCTGGTGCCTGCAGCATCCCCTCGGATCATTCCTGCCCTGCACCTCCCTCTGCTGCCTCACCTCTTCAGCCACTCATCTTCCAGATTCAAGTCAGGCTCACCAAATATTCTCTAATCACCAGCACCAGCTAATCAAGTTTAAAAACCAAATTATTGTGAGTGATAGAGCCTGTGTGGAGTCTCCACCATGCTGAACACTCTGTTGGGACACTGCCTGCTGCAATATTGCTGCCTTAGAAACACCCAAATCAAGTACAGATTCCATAATTGCTTAAAGATTGTTTATCCCTGAATTGTAGCTGTGTGCTGGATGCTTAGCTCCTATATTGGCAAAGGCTGCTTGCTTGAAATCCTGGATTAAATCCTTGTGGGAGACCAGGCTGTTGTCACCGGGGTTTGGAGAACCTGTCCTGCTCTGCCATGCTCTGGTGCCAGATTGGCAGCAAGGTTTGTGGTGTGCAGATGCAAATCTGGGTTTGGTTTGAGGTTTTTTTTTTTGGTTTTGATTGGGTTTTTTGGAGGGGTGGGGTGTACCGATGTTTTTTTGGCAGAACTCTTGGCACTTTCTCTTCTCCAGGTGAGCTGCTGTGGGTGATGTCTGATGATACCCAGGGGCATCTCCCCCATCCTCCTTTCACTGTCCTGCTGGCACAGCTTCCACATGTGTGGTAGTTTTTCTGTGGGGGGAAATAGCTGGGTGCATTGGTAAAGCACCTCTGTATCCGTGTGTGTGGGGATTTGTGCATCAATCCAACGTTTGCTGTAGTAACCACTGCATTTCTGGCAGCTTCGTGTCTGGGGCAGGTCTCTCATCATTTCTCTTTGTTGGGGTGGAAATCTGGCTCAGGGCAGTGTTGGAAGGTGAGCAGTTGTTCAAGGAGTCGTTTCAATCTTAGGTTTGGATTTCTCTGGCTCTGGAATTTGCTTGTGGGTGCTCCAAGGACAGGGGTGCAGGAAGTGCTTACTCAGCATGTTTCTCTATGTCTCTGAAACAGATTTTTGCTGCATTTCTTGAATTTGCATCTGTGATCGCAACCACTTTTGTGTGTACTCCTTCCTCCTGCTCCACCCTTGGAGTGTCTGCTGGGTGCTCGTGTGGGTGTGACCCAGCACTGCTCCCTGAGCCCTGGCACACCCCTTGGGGGCACACAGGGAACTCAGCTCTGAATTTGCTGTCTCTCAGCTACATCATCCCTCCAAAAAGCCTTTCCAGGCTTTTTCCTCCGTTGGGGGAGAGGTTCACTCGTCCTTTCCTGCTGCACTGAAAGGTGTTTACTTCCCAGGGCTGTCGGGCTGGTGGCACTTCTCTAAAACCTGCCTGCTCTGAGAACGTGAAACAGAACTTTGGTCGCTTTCATCTTTTATCTTTTAAGTAGCTGATTTCATTCTTGCATGAAAGCAGTTGGCTCGGAGAGCTAATCAAGCTGCATAATGATGAAAAGGTCAAAATGAAACAGGGAACTGCCATGATTCACAGCAAAGGCTGGGTTCAGCTCACAGAGCACAGCACACTCATCTTTATTTTTCCAAAAGAAAGCTGGTTCCTGCTTTTTCCTGTCCTTTTCGCTGTGCACTCGTGTTCTTACCCAGGGATGTTGTCCAGAGGAAAATAAGAAGAGTGAGTAGCTGATATCTCTTGTGATGAAAAATTACCCTGAGAATAGAGATGTCCCTAATGATACTGAAGTAAAGCTGGAAGGGGAATGTGCTCCAGAGCAATTTTCCATTCTCCAGGCAAGGCTGGCAACAGCCTGGCCAAACTGTCTTCAGATTTCATCCTGTGAGGAGAGGGTGGTGTCACATCCATCTGAGATCACCACATCAGGCAGTGAAAATAGAAAAGGAATTAAATTAATCCTTGCTGGATGCTTTATTCTCTTCATAGTGACCCTCTTCAGCCACATTTGGAAGATTTTCTCTTGTATCTCCTGTGATCTCTGATGAGGATGATGGTGGTGATGGATGTGGAGCCCCTGCTTGAAGCAGGGGTTTGGAACCTGATGGTCTTTAAAGTCTCTTCCAAACCCAAACATTCTGAGATTTTACAAACCCCTGTCCAAGGTGCTGAGCTGGTGCTTGGTGGAGTTAAAGCAAGGATTGGGCTGGTAAAGTGGATACCCCTAGAAAAAGTCCAGGGTGTAATGAGAAGCACCTTGGCTGGGCTGGGATCTTCCCCAGCTCCTCAGAGATTTGGGGCTGGCATCTCCTCCACGGTCAGGTGTTCACAGGGACTCGTGCTGGTGTTTATTTGACGAGGCATTTCTCTCTTGCTTCTGCTGTGTGGGATTTATTTTTAGTGTAACTAATCAAATGAGTGCAGAATGAACCTTTTCAGGAGCAGAAGTAGCTTGATTTATTAAGTGGAATTGTAATCCAACATGAAGCATTTGATTACTCCTCGCATGCACTAATCCTTTTTTTATGAGATCAATTTGCCCCAAATATCTGTACATGGTATTTTTTTGGCAGCCTTTTTCCTTAAGACCTCAAAATGGTATAAATGATGAGCTCCAGCTGTTTCTCATTGTGTGGTTTATTTTCTGACACACAAGGTACTGGATTTTAAGCTTCTCAGATTTTTCCCCAGTAAGTATTATTTAATAGCTATTGCTGCATGAACATTGATTTTAATTTTACCAGAATAAGTGCATTAAAATGTTTACAAGTTGTTATTTATTACCAGCTGCTTCATGAACATTGGAGCTGGTGGTTTTATTTATTTCTGGGTACAGCATAATTAACTCCCTGTGCTTATCTGGAGACTTTCTTGTCAGTTATTCATAGCCTGACTACTTTGTCTGCAATCTTCCAACCATTTACTCTGTGATGTGAAATATTTCAGGCTGTTCTTCCTTTAAGGTTTAGAATAATGCCTGGTGATATTTATAGCAGCTGTTGCACCACCTTTTATCTTCACCTAGGGAAGATGGGCTTTATCCACCTTGGGAAATTAGTTTAACTCGGCCCCCTGCCATGGTGGTCTTGTAAATACAACAAAAAGTTGCACATCGTGAATGATGTATCTATTGGAATGAATTAAGAATGGATTTGCCCCTATTTGTGGGTGTATCTGTGTGTGGGTGTCTCCTTGGTGTGAGTGAGAACATGCTCCCTCTCCCTGCTGAGGTTGGGTTATGACAATCCCTTCATATTCAGCTCAAAATTAAATAAAAATCATTAAAAGTCAACCAAAGACTTTCTTCAACTTGGTCCTTACATGTGATTACAGTTTATAGTTGAGCCACGTGGTAATTCCAGATTTTGATCAGTTTCTGCACAGATATCAGCACTTCAGATATTTTGGAGTTTATCAAAAACATTGTAAAGTATTTCCAGCAAGGGGAAAAAAGAAACACCACAGTTCACAGCTGATTATTTTTTCTTATTTCTTTATTGCTGCCAGTATTTGTCATATATCAACCAAATGAAGATATGAAATGAAACCCAAGGAAATCAGTTTTATTTGTTTTAGAGCCCAGGGCTGAAGGGAATCCTGTTCAGTCTGTGTCCATGGCAGGATTCATCCTTTCCTCCCTTGCTGGGAGGGAGCCCCAGCGTGCAGCACAAGGATGGACAGACATTTGTCTGTCTCATGCCTTCCCAAACATCCCCAAGGAGCTCAATCCCCAAGATTCCAGGCCAGAAGGGTTTGAGCAGCCTGACAGGAGCCCCAGCAGAGCCCATGGGGTTTGTCCATCACCAGCCATCACTGTCTGCAGCTGCTGATCAAGGTAATGAGGTGGGAGACGACCAGGGCATCCCAAGCTCAGCTGGCAGGGAAGGCAAGGCCTCCAAGCCCTGCCTCAAAGGAAATCTGATTAATGAAATGGACAGTCAGACTTCAGAAAGGCTGAAAATAACAAATCAAACCTTCCCCTTTCAGCTGTTGCAGAGAGGGGGAGATATTTCCCCCTGCTGTGTCCACAGCACCCCCATGGCAAACCCCACCTGTTAAATTACAGCTGCTTTCCTTCTCAAATTCTGCCTCAAATTCCTTCCCAAATCCCAAACATTGGTCATTTTCTGCATGTTTGTCTCTTTTTTTTTTCCAATTAGAAGATGTTTTGGGATGTCACGGCAGTTTGAGTTGGTTTTTCATGTAGGAGTAGTGAGAGGAAACTTGTTGGTGCTTGTTTTGATCTGCTTTGCTTCCTCCCTAAAATGCAACTTGGCAATGTGATATTTGGAGCTGATGGGAAAGAAATTCCTTTTGGTTCTTCTAATCCATTGTGCAAACTGTGAGGAATTTCCTACCAGGGTTTCCTCATGCTTTTGTTGTCATAGCAGAGAAAAATACTCCCTGAGAAAACCTGTCACCCCAAAATCTACCTCAGTGGTAAATTTTATAAAAATGCATGAAAATGTTCATGTGGTTTATTAGAGGAATTCAGGGCAGGGATCATGCAGAGGAGGAGGTTGTGGGATAGACTGAAATGCATTTGGAGAAACCCTTCCAGAAGGATTTGTCTCTCTCAGACCAATCCTAATGCTTGCATTGATCCTTCTCTTGTGGAGAAGGGCATCATAGCCACACATCTGTAAGAATTCAGGAAATCATATCCTAGAAAGTATATTCTGTCCTGAATGCTGGCATTTCCTGGGATTTGATGGGATGTTAGCAGGGGGTGAGCAGAACCTGTGTTTTCTCTCCTGTTCTAGAACTGGGGCTGTGTCCAGGTGGGTTTCCCCTGGGATGCTCTCCCACCAAAGCAGTGCCTCTCTTCATCTACTTAATCTACTTACTGAAGGAAAGACAGAAATGTGATTTTCTATCATATTTCTGCTGAATCTGTGTGCTTAAGCAGCGTTTCCAGCTCACACAAGCATTCCCACTCAGAAGAATTTCCTTCCTGGCATTTCTTTCATAACTCTATTCTAGACTTGCCTTACTGAGAAGGTTATTCTGGTAATTTTTTTTTTTTTTTTTTTTTTTTTTTTTTTCCTGCAAATAAACTATTTTTGAAAAACAGCTCCTTCCTAAGGGCAGCCAAGTGTCCAAGGCAGAGTTGTGAGTGTGGAAACCCACGCTCCATTTATTCATTTGGGCTGTGCACACACCGAGTGCTGCTCCTGTACCTGTCACTCCAGAGCTCTTAATGAACATTGATCATGTTCAGCCACACGTTGATTTGAATCAAGTGGATGGAAAGTCATTTTTAAAAGCACGGTGTGAAGTTTTTGTTTTGTGGTGGTGTAGAGTGTTTAGGATGAGTCTGAAAAAAAACCTCATCCCAGCTTTGAGAAGTTATTGCAGGATGAGAGAGGATGTGCACATTCAATTTGGTCATCTTGGAAGGTTCATTTATAATTTAAAGTAATTTTTCAGCACACTGTGTATTTATATTTACTTTTACAGAGAGAATTATTAAGGTTGGAAAAGACCTCCAAGATCAAGACCAAGACTTTTAATTAGTTTTAATAAACCCTGTAGTTTAAAACTGTCTTTAAATATTCCCTTTGGGAAAACAGCTCTAGTTATTTATGCAGAACTGGGTTACATAATTTGGGGAAATAACCTTTATCTCTTTGCTTGGCTGCACAGCCTGGCCCACCAGACTCCTTCTGCTGTTGTAGGTGATGGAAAATGTGAAATGTAGGAGTGCTGGGCTGCCAAATTCCTCCTGATTGGGATGGATCTGCAGAGCTGTGCCCTGCAGCACTGGGAGCAGACAGATGGGACCCATTTAATGCCCAGCATGGTTCAACCCCCCGGGAGCTGCTCCCTCCTTTCTAGGGCACAGTTGGCTCCAGGTGTCCCATGGGAAGGACAAAGTGAGCCCAGGGTGTGACACAGCAGAGCTTTTGGGGAACCCAGAGCCAAGAACCGATTTTTGGGAGTCCCAGGGAGAAGAAATCCGTTGTGTGGTGTAAAACTGCCACGGTCGTTTGGAGTCTCGTTTCATTAAATGTCCATTTCTGCCTGGGCTCTCTGGGTGAAAGTACCTAAAATAGAGATGGTTACAGTGGTTGCTTAAAAGCTTTATTTTATTGCAGCCCTAGAGAAGAAAACCCATAAATAAAATCTTTCTAACCGAATTCAGTGCAAGTCTCCTAATTGAAAGAAACAACTTATTGCAGAAGGAGGAAAATACTGAGTATTTTTATGGTAGTAAAAACTTCACAACGTTTACCTTAAAACAAAGACTCCAGTGGAGTCTGCAAGCAAATAAATTGATCTGCAGGCTCTGCATTTGTGGTGAGCAGAGTAAAAAGAAAGAAATCCATAGGTCATTTCTGCAAGAATAAAGCTAATATTAGCCTAGGAGTCACTCTTAAATGCTGTTTACATAATGATCTTGGAAGGTGCTGAGCTTTACAATTTAATTGTGCATTTGAAGGTAGAAACCTGACAGAACAGGTGGTTTCATTCCTTCAGGGACTAAGAATTCAATGTAAGAGAGTCTAAGCTTGTGGGTTTTTTCCCTCTCATTTTCCTTTTTCAATTATTTTAACAATAACCCTTTGACTCTGGAACGTGTAGAAGACAGGGAATATCAAAGAAGAGCAATCAGGTGATCATCCAACTTAACCAACCTTTCCCTTGCAGCATCTGGTGTATTTTTAGTCTGATAGGAGCAGAATTATCATTATCAGTAATTTGATAAGTGTTGTCATTTTCCTTTGAAGAACTTATTTTAATTATTTTTTTTTGTGTGAGCACACCTGCTCCCTTGAGAGTAAACCAGCAAATAATTTATGCAGTGAAAATCCTTGCCAACTTTTAAGTGAGAATAAATATTTCTGAGATGCTCATGGTTATAAGACTTGATGGTTTGCCCACAGATATTCTCCTCTCTTCACTGTCGTGCAGCAGTGTCAGTTTGAGATGTGATAGCCGGATCTTTGGGATTTTTCCAAAGAATCCTTCAAAAAAGTTCATCAAGTGGAATTTCAGCTCTTCCTTAGTTCTGCACTGCTGTTATGTGGTTTTTTTTTGGCTTCTATTGCTGATGGATAAAGCAGGATAAAGCTGTCCTAGTGCTGGGAATGCCAGAGGTCACTGCAGAGGGGAATCTTCCCAGTGGGGCTGGAGATGTTTTCTCATGGAACGTGTGGAAATCAAAAGCTTCAAAAGCTTTGGTTTGCACCTGAGGACTCAGCACAGCAGTTTCTTGTCCTGGTTTCCCTTTGTTTCAATAATAATTCCTGAATGCCTTCAGCACCCCCTCACAGAAAGTGAGGGGCAGAAGTCCCATGAAAATCTCTTCCAGCAGTGATTATCCACATCTGATCCCTGATCTGATCAACCAAATCCACAGCTTTTCAATTCTGACATTAAAAAAACCCCTTTACTTTTGTGCTTGTTTGCTTTGCTGCCATGAGAACAAACTGCCCTTCCCCTATGGGGGCCGATTGATGAAAAGATCTTTTTGATGAACCGATGTTGTAAAGGAGGATTTTATCCCTGGCACGTTGAGTGTTGAGAAATGCACCTTGAGCTGGTTGTGTGCATGAAGGCAGCAGGAGGGGCAGGGTCTGGAATGGTCTCTGAGGAAGGAATGGTTGCTCAGTGAGGCAGAGCTGCAGGTTATTATCAGTGCAGGCTTGGTGCCAGAGTGGCACAGGGGAGCACTGAGAACATCAGGGCTGTGTGTGCAGCAAAATCCCTGCTGCAGGCAGAGAACCGTGCTTGCTCAGGAATGTCAGGTTTCTTACTGTTCTCTCCCTTTTTTATTTTCTGTTCCTTATTCTCTTTACTCCTCTCCCCTGGTCCATGAGATTTGTTAAGGCCATGATGGATTTCTGGGTCTTTGGAAACAAGTTGTGCCCACAACCTCCCTGTGTTCCCCTACAAATCATAACCACAGCATTCACTTCAGCCTCTAACATCCTGGCATTGCCAAATTCAGATGATCTTTCAGAACTGATATGTTGGAGTTAGTTAAGAGTCTCTCTGATTTCTTTAAAGAGAAATCAGAGTGTAGGGATTGAATTAAAGCCTTTGAATGGAATGAGTGAGTGAGCAGATGGAGTGAACAAGTAAGTAAGTAAATGGAATAAGTTTGAAGTGCTTTTAGTGAGTAAAAGGTGTTAAATGCCTGAGAAGTAGTACATGTTCTAGTGAAAGTTTAAAAACACAGTCCTAGATGCTGGTGTTTCCAAGGAAGCTCCAAGAACCTAACTTCAGATATGACAGAGTTAGAGTTAGGAATATTGCTTACATTTTTCAGTTAAAACAAAATAGGCCGTGTACGTAGTTTATTCGTAGCCTGGCATGCTAAGAAACCAGAATTCTAATAAGAAGTGATGGTCTGAGTTTGTGTCTTAGCTGGTTGGAAAGTTTCTATAAAAGAACATTCATTGGGGAGAGCTGGGGCTCTATGCCATGGCTTTATCCATGTGCTTTTGCCATTGCTCTACCATATGATTTTACCTTAGAGACTGATGTGCTTCTGTAACAAATAACTTTATAATAACTATTAACTGCTTTGCTTGTAAAGAACAGAACCCAACAGTGTGGGTGCCCAGGAAGCACCTGGAGGTTTCAAACCTCACCCTGATATTTCACACGGAATTTGGCACTGCTTGAAGCAGGATGTCTGTGAGTGGGCAGCCAGGAGAGGAGAAGGTGGATGGGTTTTGTTTCCTGCAGTGGTGGAGCTGATTAAGGGTTTTGTCATCCCCAAAGACCCCCAGGGCTCAGACTGACAGGGCCTGGGGTTGTTTTTGTGTTCTGCTCCTCTGCACTTGTGTCTTCCTCCCCTGGTTCTAGTCAGTGAGAGAGGAGAATATTAAACATCAACAAAATGAGCTGCATCACATGTGTGCTGTTCAACACACAGAGATTTTGAGAGAAAGCTTTGTTCTTATATAAAATAAAAGTAAATATTCTGCCCAGCTCTCCAGCTTTCCCCAGAAGGTTGGAAGGGAGGCAGAGATCAATCATGGATAAAGATGGCCTGTGGCACTGGGTAGATGAGACTGTCAGAGCAACTGAGAAGCAATAAAGCACACAAAACTGGTAAAATATTGTCATTCTTCGAGGTTTCTGCTTAAAAATCTTTAATTTCTGCACCCTGGGGCTCCCAGTTCTTCTGTAGCCTGGAGAGGTCTCAGACCCTGAGTGCATTTTTTAATTCCTTGTAGTCTTTTGCAGAAAAAACAGGTTGGGAAAAGAGCCTGTGGAGAGGGAGGAACCTCCCTTTCTTCATCCTTCACTTTCTGTGCCTGTTGCCAGAGGGGAAAAAGCTTTTAGGAAGATCCTCTAGCAGCAGGTAAATGAAATTATCAATAAAGTACACAATAAAGCCCACTGAAATATTTAATATGTGATTCATGAGGACTGAAATCACGTTTTCCTTCCAAAATCCTGCTCAGCTGTTGTGGCTGGGGTTTGCAGAATGCAGAGAGCAGCACCACAGCCAGGGTCTTAAAAAAGAGAAATTCCCACATTTTCCTTGCCTTGATGGGAATTTCAGGAGTCTCAGGGAGAGCTGGGGAGCAAATTGCCCAAATGATGTGTCCATGTGTAAGATTTTTCATGTCTCATTTCTTTCCTGACTAGCAGAGGGCTGAGGGAGCCCTGAAATGTAAATAAGATTTTTTGGGTGTCCTCCTAAGGGCCCAGATGTTCGGGGCTGCATCCCTGAAGTTCACAACTCAGGGTTTATTTTCTGTTTGATTTTCTTCCTAAATCCTAAAAGAATTAAAAGCTAACCCTCAGCTAAGCTGAAAGGGGAGTCACAAGTGCAGGCACCACGTAAAATACAATTTTTATTTAAATGTTCTCCAATGAGCTGCCCAAAACAATTTATTTGCCTAACTTACAAAACAGTGGAAATAGAAATGACAAACTAGTGGTACAGCACAGAGAAAATGTTATTTTGGAGTCCTCTCCACTTCCTAGAGTTGATTTATGGGCTCCTTTCTGGCTACTGAGGTGGCCCATCCTAAAGACAGGAGGAAATGGGGCAAGAAATGGTTGAATTTGTGACTGGAGCCTGAGGTTTCTGTTGGCCTCGGTGATCCCCTGCTCCCCATCCATCCTTCTCTCCCCTCCACTGAGTTTTTGAAGTAGGGAAGGAATTTGGAGAGACAAAATTCAGAGCTCAGTGATGATTTTGCAAACTCCCTGTGTGATGCTTAAGTTGTGCTTCACAATGAAATGGTGCAGCTTCAAAAGAAACGATAAATCAAAGTGAATTAAAAAAAAAAAAATAAATTAAGCTTCCTTATGCCTGGCTGTCAAAAGTTTTGAGTGAATAAACCAGTTTTAACGTTGTTAAATGCAGTTCATGGCATCTTTCCTGTGAAGTGCTGCTTAAAACAAACAGTTTTTCACTGACGGCATAAAAATTGTTTCCCTAACATGCCCAGAGGTGAAATGACTGCCTGGAGGAAATAAAGCTGGCAGATTTTTTCTCTCTAAGTGCAGAAAGTCTTGGGGCTGTAAAAGCTGTTGTGTGGTTTAACTAATTTCCTTTAAACTGACAGGAACAGCAAAGCAGAGGATGTATTTTCCCTGGTGAGCTGATATTTGGGGTTGTTTATGAGCTCCTGCAAATTGTCACTAAAGGAAAGCAAAACAGGAGGAGGATATGCAGGGGAGCAGAGATCACTGGGTCTGTAAACTGCATTTTGCACAGGGCCTAAAAATAATTGTAAGCCAGTGTGGGAAGTGGCATTTTGCTAGGGCTGAATGAACTATCTCAGAAAAAAAAAATAAAAAATGAATCTTTGAGCTCTTTCTTTGCCTGCTCTTTGCTCCATCCCTGGAGCTTTTCCCTCCTCTCTGCAGCAGCACAAGGTGAGGTTCTCCTGGTGAACAAGTGAGGGAGGGATTTTTATTTCCCCAGGTGCCAGCAGGGATTAGAATTGGAAATCAGTGAACAGTGAAAGACCAGACTGTCACAAAGTTAATGCTGGGTGAACCCGTTCTCCATCCTCTCAGCAGAACCCAACAAACACCCACATTTCCCAAGAGCTGCCCTGCTCACCCTTACTCTGAATGGAGAGTGTCTGATGTTGAACTTGCACCCTGGAGTGTGAACCTGATTAAAAAAATAAATGAGAATTATTAATTCTTGGCTGCAGCATCTGCCTGGGTAACATCCTGCTCCCTGAGCTGGACTAGGGGCTGAAAATCGGAGCATCCCCATCCCTCTCATTCCTTACCCCGGGCTTGAAGTCTCTTTTGTCACTTCAGGCATAAGATCTGAGAATTTGGAGGTCATTAAGGGAGGTGACACAACCACTGACGCCACCTTGATCTTTTTCTTGAGCTGCTGGTGAATGGTTTGGGACAGGAGAAAAAGGAGTTTAAGGTCTGATGGTCTTTTTAGGGACTTAACCTGAGGATTGTGTATTCCCAAGGAATACTGAGGAGGGGAAGGCTGGAGCTGTTCAACCAAACAGAATTTGGGAGGTTGGTGTGATGTGACAGCCCTGAAATAATCAGTGAGAATGCTGAGAGAATACTCTGGGAGAATGTTTAATATCACTAATGACCACTGAATAATTTATTCACCTCATTCACAAATATTTTTATGGAAAACACTTGAGGTTTTAATCAGGCACTCCATAAACAATTTGTGTGTCTCAGTGATGAGAAGTTTAATGGAAATCTGGGAGTTTTGGAATATTTAATTCACATTTAGGAACTATTTCCACCCTTTGGGCACCTGCACAGCTCTTGGGAAAGGAAAGTGGGGACCCCCCCCTGCCTGATCCCTTTTTATTCATGGAGAGCTTGGATTGGACATTTCACCTCATGCAAAATATTCCTTTTTCCCCTTTTATTTAAATCACTGTTGAGATGCTTTGTATTTGTTCATGGCACAGTCTTAAGGGGGTGTTTTGATGTTACTTTGATCTTTAAAATGCATTTCCAAATTTTAAAGGATTTTAAAAACCTTTCCAGAAGGTTTTAGAAGCAATGCAGATGATCCTGCTTGAGATTGTCCACTCGCTGCTTTTCCAGCAGTTTTCAGTTTTCCCAAAGGATTCAAAGTTTCAGTGAAGTCAGTCCCCAGTTTTCAAAGAACTACTCCAAAATTCTCTTTATTATTTGTTCTGTCCCTCCCAACACACCTTGGTAGGTGTTGTAGAAATGTACAGTGATCTTTGCCAACATAGGAAAACAAATCAGTTTGTTGGAATTTCTGGAGAAAAATATAGAAATAAAACATTATCCTCAGATAATTTTTTCTGATTTTTTTTTTTTTCTCCTTCCACAGCATCCATTTTTTTTCCCTTTTCTGGTCTTCCATGCAAGAGAAGAATTTGATTTGAGTTGTTGTGCCTGTGTTGTTCCATTCTAGATTTTCATTTAGGTACCTAATAAAATCCTTGTAGGTTGTTCCAGTTTCTTGCCCTTTTCTATGCTAATAACAGGAGTTATTGTGGAGAAGGGGAGGGAAAAAAACCAATTAAGACAAATGAATTAATTCCTGCCTCAATACTGTGTATTAGGAAAACAGTTCAGGGGAACAAATGTACATAGATTTGAAATTTTGAATAAATATTAATAATAGTTACAGCAACGATAAAGAAAAAAAACTGGGAGTGAAGGAATTAAAGTGACCTTGAATGCAGGTACGTTATTACTGTATAGACACTGTTTGACTTTAATTTTTATTAATGTAGGTAATGGCTTACATGGGCCTTATGGCTGCATTACCAGTGCTCTAAAATTTAATTAGATTTTTAGAGCAGCTGTTAATGTCTTCTCTAGGATTATATCATTCAGGAGCAGTGTCAGAAAACTTCAGCCATTTCATTAGACTCAGAAGAAGTTGAAATGAGGAATTTTGTCCACAAAACTACCCTGAATTCCTGAGTCTTTCTCATAACAAGCCATTGAAATGACATTTATTTTATCCTTGCACTGCAGGGGATGGATAACACACTAAACCACAGAGAGAAAAAAGCTGGCTGGGAAATATTATAAAAAGACTTTTAGGATTTGGAGGTTTGTTTTTTGTTTTGGTAGACCAGGATTCAGAGTTGGAGATAATAACTTGGAAGAAGCCCATTTCTAAGTGAACACAAGGCAGGAATAAATGTCCCAACCGTGGTAGAATGTCAATGAAAGTGGTTTATTTTAATTGCAAAAGAAAGGAGAAGTTTTTTATTGTCCACCAAGAAATAGAAATAAGATAGCAATGCAGCAGGATCTGTATTTTTGTAGCTAAATCCGAGAGAACTTGAAGGAGCAGCCGTGGTGGTCCTGGAGAAGAGTTTTTAGAGTTGATCCCATTCCAGGCAATGAAATAAATCTGTTAAAAAGCTGAGAGCTGATATTTCAGCAGAGTCACCCAGGAGTGGTGCCAGGGATGCTTGGTGAGCACAGGAGAGGCTGTGAATGGCAATTTGCCATTCTGGCACTAATTCCCAAGCTGTCTGTGTAAACGCTGTGGATTTTGGGATGGCTGGTGTGTGGTTTGCAGTGTGCACAGGAGCAGGGTTTGTGTCCCTGGCTGCACTCACTGATCCTTCTCCCTCCCCCTGGATAATCCATGCATGGAAAAAGCCACGGGAAATCATTTTAAGGTGTTTAGTTCTGTGTTTGTTCCTCACCTGCCCGTGCAGCTTCCCCCGTGCCAGGAATTGTTGGTGTCACCCAGAGAAGAGCTGGGAACCTTGGCTGCCTCCCCACTTCCATCAGCTTGGAATTATCCACCAGAGAACTTCTGAGGTCTTCCCTGAGAGTGGGTTTGGGGCTGTAAATTGTCCTTGTGTATGTGAGGAATTTCAGAGGTGGCTGGTTGGGCTCCTGGCTCAATCCAGGATCCCTTTCACTCTCCTTTGGTTACTTGAGAGCAGCTTTCAGAGCAGCTTTTCTGGAAGTGTTTGAGGGTTTAAGGCAGGAAATGATGCAGAATATCTTAAAATACCTGTTTAGGGGAAAAGTGTGGAGGATAAAATGCTGGGATTATCTGATGGATAGGAAAGAGGTGCCTCATCCAGGGTGAGCTTGTGCAAAGCAAAACTCTCTAAAAGGAGAATTTTTGGAGAGTTTGCTGCTGTTGCCTATTAACATGCACCTGTTAATGAGGACAGTGAAGAAAGTGAATTTTTCTGGCTTGGTAAATGTTGAGTTTTAGTATTTAGCATGTCAGGATAGTGATGAGAGTGAGTGTTAATGGTGCAAGGTGGAGATGTGAGTGGATCAAAGGGTGAGATGTGTTGGGTAAAGAAATTATAATGATGAGTGACAGTGACCTAATTTATGAAACAATCCTCTGGTATCAAGCAACTCACTAATTTGTAATTATAGGATGATCTGGCCAAGAACAAAACCAATCCTGTCAGAATCATCAAAAGCCAGCAGGAATTCCTGTCAGGAATCAAAAGCCAGCAGGAATTGCTGCAGGTTTGCAGCAGCCCTGGTGCTGTGCAGCTTCTCCCAGTGCTCCAGAGAGGAATCCTGAGCTGGAAATGAGGATCCAAATCCAGCTCCATCCCTGAAAGCCAGAGTTAAATAGCAGGGAGGTGAGGGAAGTGTTTGTGGCACGGCAGGAATTCTCTCTAAACCCTGGAGGAGAAAGTTTGCAGGCGTGTTTGCTGGAGGGGTCCCCTATGGAAAGGTGCCTGTGGAGCAGGGATGGGCTCAGGGGGAGCAGACACCTGAGAGCCCCTGGGCCAGGCACTGGTGCTGCCCCTTGCTCTGCCCTCTGTGCCCACAGGCCCATAGAAATGAAAATAAATAAGGAAAATTGGCTGTTTTAATCATTAGAAACTTTATTCTTGGTGAAATAGGGCTCTTAAGGAACTCACAAAAGCTGCAGTGTGTAACTTTGGGCAAATCTGGTGTTGCTGGAATCCTGTAAAGCAGCTGGAGGTGAAATCAGATGGGTTTTGATGGATTTTGTGGGTCCCGAGGAGCGGTGGGAACATCACCCAGGTGATGCAGGGACAGCAGCAGAGCTCCCTGAGGGATGAGCCAAGGACCAGGATCCCAGCCCTGGGCGCCTCACCCCCCCCAGGGCAGGAGCAGCCCCTGCCTTTCACCTGCCGAGTTCTGGGCCGGGATGGTGCCTCAGGAAATGACTCAGGAGATGCTGGATTATCCTGGGATATATTTTTTTCTCTTATTTTATATTTACCTATATATCTATGCACACAAACAATGGATGGGAATGCTGGAGCAGCTGTCTCCAAGCTTTATTCCATCACAACCATCAGTCTCATTTTACAGAGCCCAGCAAGGGAGATGGAGCAGCTTCAGCTGCCAGCACAGCACACGAAATTCTCTTTGTTACAAAACCTTTTAACAACTTTCCAGCCAATAACACAATGCTAAAAGCTGACAAGTGTTTGTTTAAGCCAATTAATAAAGCTACAGGTACATCTTGCTCTGAACAATGCTTGCTTGTAATAGCTTAAAACAATGGATATTATTTATTATAAACTTACATATTTCTACTGTCTTGCTTAACATATTTTCCTGAGGCCTCTCTCTACACAGCTCACAGCCCTGTTGTTTCTTGTATTTGTTTCTTGTATCTTCAGCCTTCTTGCATTTCTCCATCCTGAGATTTGCTTTCACACAGCTTTCTGAGAGTTTTATATCTTTTCTGTTTCCCACAAGGAGAAATGTTCATTAGCCAGGGAAAATCGGCATGCAGCAGCAGCCTCCATTCATTCACCACTATTGAATTATTTTATTCAGGGAAGGCTGTGCCACCTGGTTCAGGTGTAATTCTCACACCATCCCATGGAAAGGCTGACTCTGCCGAGGAATTTATCCTTTAAAAAAAGTTGAATCAACCAGCTGAGATATCCAATTGTTGAGCTTTTTTTTTTTTTTTTTCCCCTCGGGGTCGGGATTAAATGTGTGAGATGATATTTTTTGTTTGGACTCAGATGTTTATTAGTTTTTTATCTATATTACAGTCTTACAAACCATGAGTTTTACAGTACTTTAAGCTAACCAACTAAAAATGGAGCCATATCTTTTTTTCTACAAGACTTTTTAAGGCTAAGCTGTCTAATTAAGAAATGACACTTAAATTATTTTTACTTTTCACCTAATAACCAACCACCCGTGGTTTGCAATGCTGACTTTCCTATCTAATTACAAAATTCTACTGAAACCCATGGAGAAGAAGGTGAAGAAGAAGGACTAGCCTCCATCCTAAAACTTTCATCTTGCTTTTATATGTTATATATATAAATTTGTTATAATATATATAATATATACATATACTATATGTATGTAGTATAATGTATATATTTTCTAAAACTTTAAATTCTGACGGTTTTCACCATGTGATATCACATGCTTCTATTTCAAACTGCACACTCATAATCTTAATTTTATTATTCCATTTTGGAAGCCTTCTCCATGGCCTCAGGTCAAAGGCAGTGTTCTCCTGTCAGCACAGAAAGTCTCAAATTCTCAATTTCCAGGGTTCCAACACCCCAGGCATTGGGAGAGAGGTGGGGAACAGAAATGTTGTTTTTATTTCGAGGTGAATGCAGCAATTTGAGCTGCTCCTCCTCCCTTAGGGCTTGACACATTCATCAGATAATTCTTTAAAATTCCTCTCCAGTGCTTGGAAAATTGGGAATTTCTTGGACACCTCTGGCTTTAGGTGCTCATGGATTTTGTTGTCTGTGACCAGCTGAGCATGAGAAGGTTTGGTGTAAATGGATTAAGGGATTTCTGTTGCTTCAGGGTGAGCCCCATCCATAAATGGATCCAACACCTCTGGAAATGTTCCTCACCCCTGAGGGCCTTTCCTGCATTTCAAATGTAAATAAAAATCATTTTTAAATCAAAGAAATCTTTTCTGTAGTTAGTAGAATTTCCAAAAACATGGTTAATCCTAAAGAGCTTTCCTATTTGATGTTTAATAGAGCTGAGTTAATAATTCATAATTTAATGTATCTGATTAATTTTGCCTCTTTTTCTCAGAATGTCTTCAAAGCACATAACAATTATCTCAAATGTACTTATTCAAAATGACTCGGTGACCTCTCTTTCTAGATCACTTATTCCTGATTCAATTTCTCATTGCAGTGCACAATTTCTATTGGTTATCATTCATTATTTCCCTGCTAATTGAGTAATCACAAATCCAGTTTAAAAAAAATAAATAAGGAACAACCCTCTGGCAAGAAGAAATACTAAAAATGGATTAAAAATTCCTTTTGTCCAAGGCCTTTCTGCCTTAGAAAAGCCTTCCTCCAGCTGAGGAAGAGCCAGGTGTTGATTTAAGAAAAACAACTGATGAAATCCAGTTGTCCTGGGAATTTGCAGTGCTTTTTTTAAATCCAAGTGATGATCTAACTCTATAAATTGTATAAAGATAATTAACCTGTGCCAGCAGATGCAACACTTAATATCAAGAAGATTTGCATAATATATTGCTAAGTGCATGTGTTTATTTGAGTAAAGTGCAGGAATTACACTGGAATTACAGCAGGGCTGAGCTGCCCAGCAGTGCCTGTGTCTCATTAGGGGCACATTTTCCCCTTTTATTTCAGCATGCTCTTTATTTTTAAAATATAAAAAAAACCTCCTTAGTAGTCAAATAGAGGCCTTAATGTGTTGGATTCATTAAAATGAAGGATTTTATTTGGCTGTTATCTCTCTTCCCCTCTCTCTGACAGTCTGTGGTGGTCATTTGAGGTGGCCATGCCAGCCCAGCAAAGCAGTTTGTTAATGAATTTTCCACAAATTAATTTTCTCCATTACCACGGCCTCGATAAACACGAGCAATTATTTCATGTGGATCAGGAATTAAAGAGAGAATAACGACTCACTGGGCTTGAGTTTGTGGAATTAAAAGTACTTCTCTTTTGGCCTTTTTTCATTAGTGGCTCTTCTGAATTTTTGCAAATAAAGGAATGGGGGAAAGCAGGAATTGCTGGATGTAGCAATCATAGGAAATAAAGGAATTAGGAAAAGCAGGAATTGCTGGATGTAGTAATTTTAGAAAATAAAGGAATGGGGAAAAGCAGGAATTTCTGGATACAGCAATTTTAGGAAATAAAGGAATGGGGAAAAGCAGGAATTGCTGGATATAGCAATTATAGGAAATAAAGGAATGGGGAAAGCAGGAATTTCTGGATGTAGCAATTTTAGGAAATAAAGGAATGAGGAAAAGCAGGAATTTCTGGATACAGTAATTTTAGGAAATAATGGAATGGGGAAAGCAGGAATTTCTGGATACAACAATTTTAGGAAATAAAGGAATGGGGAAAAGCAGGAATTGCTGGATACAGTAATTTTAGGAAATAAAGGAATGGGGAAAAGCAGGAATTGCTGGATACAACAATTTCAGGTTTAGGCTGTTGATTTATCCTAATTTTCTTTCCACATATCACTGATTTTTGTTGTATTAGACCTGTTGATACCTTTGGGTGGCTTGTTTTTTTGGTTATTTGTGGTCACATTTTAATATTTTTTTTCCTGAAAGAAGCTTTTTGTCTCCAAGTGAAGCAACTCAAAGGTATCAGCACCAAATCTGATGAATGGATACCCCATGGGAAAGAAAATTACATTGCCTTAATACCTCGGGCAAGTGAGATGCAATCTCAGCAACAGAATCCACAAGGAGCAGGATTATCATTTAAGGAAAAAAAAAGGGGATTAACACTTTCTTTGTAGCTCTGAGGGGAGGGAATTGTCTTCAGTGCCTTTATGGAGGTTCAAAACCTCGTGTCTGGTGATTTTTAGTGTGCATTTCAGGAATATTTTTATTTGTAGGTATTAATGGAGTCAGGCTTTATTAGTTTGTGTAGCTTTAAGGGAAAGTTTGGATCACAGAAGCATGGAATGGGTTGGGTTGGAAGGGAACTTAAGGATCAGGGACACCTCCCACTGTCCCAGGCTGCTCCAAACCCAATGTCCAGCCTGGCCTTGGGCACTGCCAGGGATCCAGGGGCTCCCACAGCTGCTCTGGGCACCCTGGGCCAGTTTATATCTGTATTTCTATTTGTTTCCCCAAGGTTTTACACAGTGGCAGAGGTAGAGAAGTGATTTTTTTCCCAGGAATATTAATTTGGTTTTAATTTCACAATCTCCAGAATTTAATAGTAAAGTTAAAAAAAGACAAACTTAATCTCTGGGCTTTATCTGGGGATTTCAGGTTGGGTATTAATGGCTATGGGAAGAACCAGGGAATCACAGAATCAGAATGGTTTGTGTTGGAAAGGTCCCTAAAGATCATTTATTTCCAACCCCATCCATGGCAGGGACACCTCCCACTGTCCCAAACCCCAATGTCCAGCCTGGCCCTGGGCACTGCCAGGGATCCAGGGGCAGCCACAGCTGCTCTGGGCACCCTGTGCCAGCCCTGCCCACCCTCCCAGGGAACAATTCCTGCCCAAAATCCCACCCAGCCCTATCCTGGAAGTGGAAGAGCAGCCCGGGCTGCATTTACCTGCCTTGTTCAGGTGGTTTGGGTTTGGTGCTGTGTGTTTGGTGTCATCAATCCACAGCATCCCCGATGCTCAGCTGGCATTTGGCAGCACCCTGGGCACCTTGGGCACTGTCCCCACTGCCAGCCCTGTGCAGATTTTTGGGATGGCTTTGCCCAGAGGACAGAGCAGTGCCTTCTGCTGAGCCCCCAGCCCTGCTGTCCTGCCTCTGCTGAGCAGAGAATGCAGGTTCTGAGCACAGAATTTGGAATATTAACCCTAAAATCAAGATATGTGGATATGGAAATAATCCCCCTCCTTCCTCTGTGTGATTTTGAGGAATATAAGAAACCCCATGAGGGATGATAAAGCTATTTTTGCATAAAACCCAACTGCAGTAACTTCAGGTGTGATTGGATCGTCTGCTGAAGGACTTTTTTGGTGTTGTTTTTATTTATTTTAGGCAGCCTTCTTTAGGAAATGCTGTTCACAAAAGGCAGTGTCACGTAATGTTAAACGGAAAATAAATTTTCTGCGTTCACCTTGAGGGATTTTGGAAGTTCCAAATTGTAAAAGCCGTAATAACTCCCATTTAGAAGGCTTTTGACAGGAGGAAAATGAGAAATGAGGAGAGAATGTTTCCACAGAAAGTTATTCCAGCTCATTTTCATAAACAAAACACACCAACTGTGTCAACCAGAAATAGCAACGTTTTCTTTGACTGCTTTTCCTGAATGCCTGGCATTAAATACTCAGTCCTAAAGCTAATGAAGGACTTGTGGAGATTATTTGCTCAAAGAAATTCCAGCAGCCCACACAGCTCCCATCTGCTTGGAACAGCCTGCATCACACATGAATAGCAATGTTTAGCTGGGGGGGAGAAGTGAGGATATTTTGGGCCAGTTTAGGCTGAAATTCTGGCTTAATTTGGCACTGAGTGTGAATCTGGTTATTTGGAAAAGCTAAAAATTCTGGCTGGTGAAAAGTAAATTTTGCTTTGCACTGGAATTTTTTGGTTTGGTTTTGTGGTTTTTTGTTGCTTGTTTGGGGGGTTTTGGAGGGGGGGGTTGGTGCATTTAAAGAAATTATTTGTGATACTTTTCCTCCTTTCCAGTCGAGCCAGAGTGAGTGGAATAGAAGGATTTAAAGCAGCTAGTACAGGTTTAAGAGGCTAATTACAATAATCCTACTGTAAACTTCCTCGTGCTCTTGGAGGGAGGAGCTGCCTGGCTTTTTGCTGCAAAGTTTTCCCATTTGACAGTGACTCAGTCCATCAGCTCCAATATTGTTCTGGGCAAGGTCAGGAGCACAGAGTGTGCAGGTAGTTTGTAACTGGCTGTCTGCAGAACACAGCAGGGAATTCAATCTATTCCCTGCACTTGGATGAACTAAAGCAACACTCCACAGAGCCACTGGAGCATGCAAAGGTTGCTAATGTCTCTCCAGTAATTATTGCAGGTCTGCCCTGCTCCTATCAGAGGGGAAACTCAGCACTCGATGAACTTAAATGTTACTAATGGCTTTTTGCCCCCGTTAATAAATCACATTTTGACATTCTGAGACTTTGAGTGCCACTATGGGAGGGGTAGTTGGGAAAATATCAGAAAGTTCTTCTGATAATCAGTGATGTTCTTGGGATTTGGGGGAGAATTCCAGCAAAACTGCCTGAAGTGTGTCAGGTTTTGTTCAGGCGAGTTGTGCTCTTACCCTGCCGGTGGCAGCAGGGAAATAAAGATGTGGACAGCTGGAAATCCAGAGTTTTTCAAACTCCAACAGCTTGAAGGTGCTTGGAATCCATGTGGTTTGAAATGATTGCTCCTGAGAAACTTAAAATGCCAGAGAATTCAGATTTTGGTGCTTGAGGAAGAGAGGGAAATCAATGCACAGTGTTGTTCTTTGTTTCTGAGATTAATTTTTAATTTGCTGGCCATTATTTCCTGGGTGAAATCTCTTCCCTCAAACCATTGTTTCTGTTTTTCAGAGTACTTTGCATTTGATACTCTGCTAATACCCCTCTTTCCTTCCTATAGATGACACTATCAGTTCCATCAAATTATATTGAATCATTGCAAATTCTCTCCATCCCAGGCATAAATTAATGCTGTATTTTCTTCATGTAATGGA
This sequence comes from Acridotheres tristis, assembly GCA_037013685.1. NCBI lineage: Eukaryota > Metazoa > Chordata > Aves > Passeriformes > Sturnidae > Acridotheres > Acridotheres tristis. The sequence goes on along the minus strand of CM072899.1, from coordinate 2,033,039 downwards.
TCATAAAGAGGAAATCAGCTGTAATCTATTTATGTGATGGAACCTGTTCAGAGGTCTTTGTTTTTTTATTCTTATTTTCAGATAAACCAGTGGTAGCTGATGAACTGGAATGGAAATCTTCATTAACTGTGGCTTTGCATCTTTGAATTCTTCTTTTAGATGTAGAATATCAAATTAAGAGACCTTTGCACACTGCAGCAAGTGGGGACAAGGAGATGTTTTGTGCTTTGTCCTCTGTGCAAGCACAGGGCTGTGTTTGGTGGCATTTGTGTTGGTCCCTCAGCTGAGCCAGGTTTAAATGTGGTTTCCAGATGTTCCAGCAGCTCCCTGCCTTTGTGCTCCTAGTCACAGGGGTGACACAGTTTGACCTGAAATAATCTGGTTTCTCAGTGTTTGACATTCACACGTGTAATAAAACAATTTTAAATGTTTTGCAGTGTAGTATTAGAACATGCTAAGTGTCCTTAATGTAGCAGCAGCTCTGGCTGTGTTTGTAACTAATGGCTGCATTAATAGACTTTATTTGGCTGCATGAATAGACTTTATTTGGCTGCATTAATAGACTTTATTTGGCTGCATTAATAGACTTTATTTTGGGCTGGAGAAACTGTGGACAGGGCAAGACCTAACACAGCTCTTACAAAGCTTTCTCAGCCTCAGGAAAGGGTTAATTCTCTCTGTCCTTTGCACAGCACAGAGCAGTGCTGGTTCTTAGCTACCCACCAATATTTCCAGCTGAACTCCCCTGTTTTCCTTGGCGTCCCTTGCCAGTCTGCAGGGTGAGCTCTGGCAGTGGGTGGTGGCACGGGGTGAGTGGAGCTGGGGAAAAAAGCTGTGAAAATTCGCAGCAGGAGCAGCCTGGAGGTGCCAGAAATCCAAAGCTGCTGATCCTGGCGTGGCTCAGGGGGCTCAAATCCAGGCTCCAGAGGCTTCACCTGGGTCTGAAGCTCAAAGCCAGGCAGGTGAAGCTTGACCTAAGCCTGTGACATGAATCTGCCATCGTTTCAACCCCAAATAATGCTTTTAGCATCTGTTCATAGCCTGGTTTTGTGTTACCAGCTTTAAACCACTGGTGCTTCCACAGGGTATCAGCTTTTCAAGGTGAGAATTTCAGTTTTGCCACAAAGTGACCAAAGCTCAAAATCTTTTCTGAATCATTGGCTGCAAACAAAATACCCGGGTAGGACAAGTGAGAAATCTCTGTATTGTATTTGATGTCAAAAGGCACTTCCAGGGAATGTCTGTGAGTGTGATTTCATGCTTTATTGTCCCTCAATCTGTTCAGTTTCCAGGGGAAAAAAAAGGAACTTTTCATTCTCTTTAGCTTTGCCAGTGCTCTCTGGGCTCTGGGGCTCCATTTCCATCAGCAACAGGGAACCCACAGGGCAAACCCCTCTCCCAGCTCCAGCTGGGAACCCCCTGATGTCCCAGGAATGTGGCAGGACAGGAGGCAGCAGAGAGGAGCTGCAAGCTGGGAAAGGATCCCCCCAGGCTGGGACAAAGAGCAGAACTGAGCAGAAAGATAAATCAGACAAAATGTGGGTTTGGATCATTCCACCACCCCAAGCTGGGCGTTCAGGAATGTGGGGATGTGGATTTGGGGATGTGGTTTAATGGGATGCTTGGCAGTGGCTGGACTTGATGATCTTTAAGGTCTTTTCCTCCCTAAATGGTTCTGTGATTCTGTGATCATTGGCAAAACATGGCAGTGGAGAGAGTTTTTGGAGGATGAGATGTGCAGGACCACAGGATGTTCTCTCGAGGAGGTGAGACAGTGCTTGGATATTTTCAGGGAAAGAGTAAAGAGTTAAATTTGTCATGGCTGGAGATGATTGAGGCATTTGGGGAGCAGTGATTGGAGAAACAGCCAGAGATTTACTGCATTTGAAATTTTACTTTTTTAAAAATAGGATGGATCTTTGTTCCCCTTTCTTTCATGTTCCCAAAGGATATTCCCACATTCCTGCAGCTCATCAGAAGTGCAGCAGGATAAATCCTAAGTTATATCCCTCTCTCCCATCCCAGTAATTCCACACAATTTACCTCATGTCTTCTCCAGCTCTAATTCCTGCAGTTTTGCATCACCCCACTGGGATAAAATCAGAAGAACTGAGCATGAACTTTGTAACATTTTTGTCAGCCCTGAACGTTTTCCTTCGTGACAAATCTCAGAATTACAATGTAAATTAGCACCATAAGTAGTTTTGTTATCTGTGTCTCTGTTTGGCAAACAGAGAAATTAAAAAATAGATCCTGGAAAAAATATTTCTAAATTGAAATTGTCAGCTGTTGTGTTTTTTGAATGCTGACATTTTTCACGAGAGCCTTCAGTGCCCAGTTTGTGGTCTGGGTGATGAAAAGTTATTTTACAGCAAGTCCAGTGATGTATTTCATCAGCAGAATTGTATTTATTTATTTCATTTCCTCTCCCTTTAGCCACTGGAGAGGAAAGCTCAGAAAGGAGAGGGATGTGCCAACCAAGTCTGAGGGATTTCTGCACAGTTCCCTCTCCGTGGGTAAAAGGAGGATTCGTGTTTCACATCTGCCAGTCTGACTTATTTCAGGAGCTTTAAATATCTCTAATAACTTCTGAGGATGGGAGATTTGTGGGTTTTTATGAGTGCTAGGAGAGAGTTGTCTGAATCAATGACAGAAGCAGCTCCAGCTGCTGTCTGGACTTGCTTCAGGAGCCAAACTCTGTAATTTTTACTCAAAACTCGTTGCCGTGTAGGAAAATTTGCAGGTGTGGATGCTCTGCAGGTTGTTGCTTTTCCACACTGCCCTGGCTCCAAGCCAGGCTTTTAGGAACTTTCCTTCCCAGAGGAGGCAAGGCAAGGCCAGAGGAGGTGGCTGAGGCTCAGGGACAGTGTCCCTGCAGGAATTCTCCTCTGCAGAACACAGGAGACAGCTTTGCCAGGAGTTCCTCCCCACCAAAGAGGAGCTCTGGAGACAGGGACAGGTGAGGTCTTTGGGAAATGATGTCTCCTCCTTTTATCCTACTCTGGTTCCCTAAGGAACGACCCCAAAACACAGAGGAGCCACTCCTGGCGTGGAATTTTGGAGACTTCCAAGGCTCAGCAGACCTTCAGGTCCCTCCTGCCCCTCCTCATCCCTTTGGCAATTCAAAGTCCTGAAGCACTGAAGTCTCTGTGATTATCCCCAGTGCCCCATCAGAGCACTCACACCTCAGACATGCAACCAGCAGCTGCCCCGGATACAGAGGCTGAACAATTCCTTATCCAAGGCCTTGTTTGCTTGGAAAAGTGCCAGAAGTGACTCCACAGGATGTCACCATGGAATAGCTCAGAGTCCCTACACAGCCCAGTCCTGACTGGGATCCCAGTGCTTTACCAGCAGCTTCCCTGGGAGAGGCTCCAGGGGATGATGGAAACGTCTGACTGTCACGATATTACAGCAATGGAGTGTGGGCACCATCTCTGGGAATGGATAGTTTGGGATTCCTGGATAAAAAGGCACAATAAATCATAGGAAAGGGCCAAATCATTCATCTTCACATTTTGAGATTTGCTGACCTGCAGGAGCTGCTCCTGGGCGTGCAGCTTTGGCTTTGCACAGATGATTGTTGTGTGCTCTGCAGTGTTTGCACATTGACAAACTGCACTGTTTGCTTTGGTGGAGTGATGAACCAGCTCTCTCGACACTTCAATATTTGTGATCATGTTAGGAATGGGTTTTTTTTTGTTGGGGTTTTAATGGCAGAGAAATACAGGCAGCATTAGGAGGATGAGCTGCACTGAGCATCCCTGCTCCTCCTGTGATGACTGTGATCCATTTGGGAAGTCAACAAAGATGGAAGAGAGAATAAATCTCCCCTTCCATGGCTGTCTTTATACAGCCTAAAATAACACATAGGGTAATTTTCCTTCTTTTTCTGAAGCTAAGTGCTTTTTTTGTGGATCTCCAGCCTGAGTTTTTCACTCTTGCAGTACATACTTGGAGCTGATAGCTCTCATCTTTTATGGCAGAAATTGCTGAAGCTGAGTAATTAAAGTTATTCTTGACTTCTCTTATTTACTGGAAACGACTGAGCTGAATCATAAAAGACTGAGGATTGTCTTTGAATGGTTTCCTGGATACTTTGCTCCTAGCAAGTAATTCCTTAATGGCATATCCACAACAACAACAACAACAACAAATGTTCTGGAAAGGAATCTGACACTTGACTTGTGCTCTTTATTCCCTGGAGTGATCCCTGGTGGATGCACACCAGGGAAGAGCTGCTTTTTCAGGGGCTTGTCCAAACTTTTTCCATGTATTTGGATTTCTAAATACTATTTGAAATCTATTAATGCCATAAAAAGAGAGTTTTGGCTTCTGTACCTCATCCTATTTTTTTTTTTTTTTTTTTGTGCACTCCACATCTTCACCTTCCCATTTTTTGCAGGCTGGAGCAGGTGCAGTGTGAGAGCATCACCTAACAGGGAGCACAGTCACTCCCTGGGGTGGCATTTATGAAATGAAATTCACAAATATGGGTGGCTAAATAAGAAAAATTATTAAAAAAAAAAAATTATTGTCCTGCAGTGAGATCCCACCAAACTGTTCCCCTCATTTTGGCTGAGGTGGTGTCCGAGCTTGTTATTGCAAAAAACATGAAATATAGTTATTTTCTCTTCAAACAGTAAACTTTTGTGAAAAACCAGTTTTCTGTGAGCTCAGACTGGAGGATGTTAAACTATTAAAAAAAGCCCTGAGAAGCAGAACCACAGATTGTGATGTTCTGTGTAGTTTATTAATCACAGAGGTTTTTTGTTTGGTTGGGTTTTTTTTCCCTCACTTTATTCCTTGCTTATTTTTCAGACTCTCAGAAGGGTTTGGTTGGAAGGGACCTTAAAAATCATTGAGTTCCAACTGGATATACACCGAGTTCCAAACTGGTGTCATTTATTAATCACAGGATCAGCTTCCCCTCACCTGGATTCCTTAATTATTTTTGTTTTCATTTTCTCACTCTAACACTCTCTGAGAGTACAGGCTCCTCCAGGCAAGGACAGAAGTGTCACTGCAAAACTCATTTGCTCCCAACAGGAAAAAAAAAAAAATCTACCCTTGATCAGAGAGGCAAAAACTAAAAAAAAACCATGCATTTGGAAAAACATGGCAGTTTTAGCAAAGTTTGCTGGGTGTAAAGTCGCTTTTTGGGGGAGGGTTTTGCTTTGAGGAAAGGAATTATTTTGCTTTATACAGGAGGGGTGTGGGGAGGCAGCACGGCCAGGGTGACGCTGCCCAGAGAAAGCAGCAGCTCCTGGAGAGTTGTCCCCAATTTCGTTGTGTTTGTGTTAACAGAAATGATTTCTGTCTCCCACTCAGCCTCCCCAGGCGTTGCCACCGAGCTCCAATATTGGGAACATCCGTTGCTTTATCCAGCCTTACCAAATAAGAGGTTTCAAATGTTGTTAGATGAGATTGCTGTGGTTTGTTCAGTGGCTTCCACACTTCCTTTTGCATCCCTTAATGCAGGGTTTTTTTCCTGTTTTTTCTCCTCCTCTCACAGTGTTCTCTATCACAGGATCCCTCAGTTCCTGTTTTGGTGATGGTTCTTACACATCTGGAATGATTTAATGATGAATCTCTGCTCCCTTTGCAATAATATCTCTTTTCTTGCACTGAATTCCCCCTTAAAGGAGTCATTGAGACATCACACGATTTCAAGTTCCAAGTTTTCCTGCCTTTGGTGGCTGTTTCCAGGGGGATCCATCCCACCAGGGACACACAGAGCTGGAAGAAATCTGTTTGCTAATTACTGCCACCATTTAGAAACAAATGCGAGTCACAGGGCAGCACAGTGAGTCCAGCCCAGGGAACAGTAAAATCTCACTCTATGGAATTGCTAAGAAATGAAGACTGAATAGAACTTGAAGGCAATTCAAGCCTTTATTTCCATTTTATTATGGAATAAATACTCCAGGATATTTTCATTTGCTTCACTTTTTGTTTGCTCACGGGGTCTGCTTGTTAATGTGACTGGGATGTATGAGAACTCCTTAATTAACCTGTTTTTGTGGGCATCTCATAGTTTCTATGAAATATGTGTGCTGACAGCTCTGGAACAATAGTCCAAATAGAAATGACAGATTTGTAAGCATTGGCCAACTAAAAAACTGTTCAAGAAATGCAGTTTTTGAATTATTGGACCAGGCTTCTCTGCAAATTGGAATTCAATTCAGTTAATTGAATTCACTGGATCTATGGCAATTTGCATAAAGTTATAATAAGAACTTGGTTATCTTTGTAAAAGCTTCAGGTTTGGAATCTCACATTAAAAATGGAATAATATAATTTTTATTTTGTAATAGCCTGATACAGAAATATCTAAATGACGTGGGAACAAAATTGAAATATGTATTTTGCTCTCGATCACAAAGAAGTTCCTCTGCAACAATGCCAGGCAGCCCCTGGGGATGGGGATGTTTGTCCATCACACCCCAGTCCTTTCCTGTACCTTTGCTTTATTCCAGTCCATATTGCATAAAGGAAATACAGCTTTTGCTGCAGGCCTGGAAGCAATTCCTTAAAGCAGGGATGGCTCCCATTTCCTGAGTCTGGGATCTGTGTCCTTGGGCATCCTCTGGATTGGGGATGAATTCTGCAGGTGTCCTGCAGGTATTTCCTTCAGCAAATCCCCCTCCACACCTTTCCTTGCCCATTTCTCCCAGTCTGGTGCAGCTCTTTGGGGACATCCAGGGGTGTAAATTCAGCCCCTGCACTCCCAGTGCTTTGTGTCACTCCTGGGGTTTCAGAAGAATTCACAAGGGAAAGAATCTGTTTGCTTAAAGTGGCAATTAAATATTGTTACATTGACCTTAGGAACTAGTGAATGTGATGCTTAAATAAAATATATGTAAAGCAATAAATCTGCAGGTTGAGGAGGAGGAGGAAACGTCTGTACAGGTGTCCTCACTGCAAGAAAATCCTGAGGAAATGTTTTCTGTTGGGGTCTTTGAAGTGGAGGCTTTGAGAAGAGTCTGCTGCACGAAATTTAAACAGAGATGAAGTAAAGTTTGAGGTGGAAGGAAGCAAAGTGATGCTTCAGTTCCACCCCCTGCTTCCAGCAGGGCTGCAGGGCCTCATCAGCCCTCAGCACAGGCAGCATCCTGCTGAATTACAGGGGTTCTCCATCATCTTTTGTGGAGACAGCATGAGCAGGGCTCATTCTGCACTTTGCCTTCTCCCCTGGGTGTCAGTGGGTTGGGAATGAGAATGGCTCTGATGTTTTAAGTTTTAGCTTTGATATTTCCCAGATTGTGCACTGCATTAGGATATAACTCTGAACTCCATATCAAGTGTTCCAAGTTCCCCTCCCAGCTCAGGCACACAGAACAATCCTTTTCCAGCCCCACAGCCAAGGACACGCTGCAGCTCCAGCCCCAAAAAGTGCAAACAGCAGCGACTGGAGGAGAGAATCTGGGAGGATGGGACTGCAGAACCTGGAGCTGGGATTGGACAATGAACCCAAGATGGAAATGGACCCAAACTGATAAAAGTGTGAAAACTCCTGACCCAGGGTCCATCTTGGGTGTAGCCATGGCCAGGCTCTTGTGCTGCCCAAGGTGAATCCTTGGAAGGGTTTTTAATAAATCCCTGCTTTATTCCTTTAACTCTGTTCCAGGGAGCCTCTCCAGGCATCAGCTCCCCTTGGCTGAGGTGTTGCTCCCTCCCTCCAGCATCACTCAGCTGCTGCTGCTCCCCAGGGATGCAGGGCAGGGAGAAGCTTCTGCACATCCCAGCCGAGGGACAGGGCAGGGACAAGGCAGGGACAAGGCAGGGACAAGGCAGGGACAAGGCAGGGATGTGCAGGCAGCAGCTCCTGCATCCCCAGTGCAGCCAGACAGGATCTGCTGGGTCACAGAGCATCCCTGGACACCCCAGTTCTCCTCCCCTGGCTGCTCCTGGGGTTCTGATCTGCTCTTTGCTGCACTGAGCTGCTGAGACAGAATCGTCTGCTCAGAGCTCAGCAGTTCTGGGCTTTGCTTTTAGAGGCACAGCATTGATTCTTGAAGGAAATTGCTCGGGACCAAACAGTTTGTGCAGGAGCTCAGCATCTCCTCGTGCAGGATGGCACTGCATCACCTCAGAGCCAAGCAGCAATAAAACTTCAGGAGCAGCTCAGCCAGGTACAGCAGGGACAAAAAGAGGAAAAATTGTCTGGCCTCAGTAGAATTTTTCTGGCTGTTGTATTCTCTGGTAGAATATAGAAATTATCTGTGGAGAGAGCAGCTTTCATTGGAGTTTTTAGGATGTGAGGGTGGGGCAGTGCAATGCCTGATGCCTTTCACTGTGCTGTCAAACTTCTGAGCTTTGTGGCTTTTATATTAATTTCTTTCATTTAAATCTGAGGAGTGAGTTAAGAGAAGGATGTGCTTTGCCCAGGAAGGCTTTTCACATTGGTTCCTTGGAGTGTTATGAAAGCAGAAATCAGAGTTGTGGGATAAATGATTGGATTTTAAGTATTTGCTTTTATTCTTGAAAACACTTAAAAAATGGATGCTGAGGGCTGCACCACTCCCTTCTCCCTTGATCCATGTGCTGATCCTCCTGGATCCCTTCTGGCCAGGAGCAGCAGTCAATAGCTCTAAAACCAACCTCGCATTTTGGGTCTTGCCCAAAACTGGTTTTTGCAAGTCCTGGCAGTCCCTGAGTGCTTGGGGTGACATTGAGGACTGATAATGGTGCTTGTTCAGGGGAATGGGATTTGGGGACACTGTGTGGCACTAGGAAATGCCACTCTGCACTTCCCTGTGCCTGGCTCTGATGCTCTGTCCCTGCATTTTGGGTTCTTCTGGCTAAAGCTCAAAACCTTGGAGCTGGAATTGGTTTGATGTGAGGACCAGGGGAGCTGCACAAGCTGCAGGAAATTCTGCAGCTGAATTTTCTGCAGGCAGTTTCTGTCCTGGACAGGCTCTAGGTGAAAAAAGCACAGCATGGAGATGTCCCAGGGTGAGGACAGGGAATGTTCTCCTTGGATTTTGGGGAGAACAACATGGAAATGTCCCAGGGTGAGGACAGGGAATGTTCTCCTTGGATTTTGGGGAGAACAACATGGAAATGTCCCAGGGTGAGGACAGGGAATGTTCTCCTTGGATTTTGGAGAGAACAACATGGAAATGTCCCAGGGTGAGGACAGGGAATGTTCTCCTTGGATTTTGGAGAGAACAACATGGAAATGTCCCAGGGTGAGGACAGGGAATGTTCTCCTTGGATTTTGGGGAGAACATGCCAGGAAAAGAAGAGCAGTGAGTTTTGTGCTGCTGATGTTCCATGGAGTCTGAGGGGTGGAATAAGGGAGAGGTTGAGCAGAGGTGATGGAATATCCATGGAATGTCACCCGGGGGCCTCAGGAAGGGCCATCCTGCCCTGCCCAGGCACGCTGGGGTGGATTGGGAAGCTCTCAGAGTTAAGGGTGAGCCATAAGGGACAGGTTTTTTTGTTCCCAGAATTTTTTTTTCTCTCATGGAAAGCAGGACTTGCCCTCATTTTAGAATAAAAGGCATCCCCAGTGAGCACCAGTGAAAGGGCTGATAGGAGCATTATGGAAATAATTCATTTTCTTAGGAATGTTGTAATTTCAGAGTTTCTGTAATGAGGGGCAGGGCTTCAGCACAAATCATGGTACCAAAACCCAGGGTTCTCAGTAAGGCTTCTGCAAATATACACCTTTTCCTTTCAAATGAGAAATATCTATATACTTAAATATGCATCTGTATTTTCCCTGAAAATAATAAATAAACCCACACTGAGGTCTTGCTTTTACATGAAGAGGTCCAAAGCTTTTAAATTAAGAGGGTTTTTTTCTATTTTTGACCCCACTGCCAAACCTTCCAAGCACAACTAAGCAAAACTTGACCACTAGAATGTGAATTTCCTAAATAATATTTTTATTTATATTATATATTTATATTTTATTTATTTATTTATTTTGCCACAACCCAGTCTGGCCTTAGACCTTTCCAGGGATCCAGGGGCAGCCACAGCTTCTCTGGGCCTCATTAACCCCACAGGGAGGAATTGTTTTCCAATATCTGAAACCTGATTAATAATATTAATAATAAGAAGAATCTGAACCCATTCCCCCTTTTCCTGTCACTCCAGGCCCTTGTAACTTGTCTCTCTCCATCTCTCTTCTTTTCCAATGGAAAAGGGGAGAGGTGGGGACAGGAGCCCCCAGCAGGTGCAATAAAATAGGAGATTATCAGCTTTACACTCACAAAGCTGTGAAAATTATTAAATGGAAGGTTTCTTTACCGATTTCATAAAGAAATTCTGGTATTCTTAAACCCCTGAGGAACGTAGCAGAAAACAGTATTTTCTGTATCCTTTAAATGCTTTATTGCACATGATCTGAAGCCTTTTATTGCTGAGAGCAATAGACACCAACTCAGATATTCCCTGCTTTAGTTTTGGTAATGTCATTTCTGATTAAACTTTGAGGGTGTCGTAGATTGAACCATGAAATAGTTAAATTTTTTATGAGAGTGCTGAAAATCCTATTGCTTTTGGGTTTCAGAGTATCAATAGCCTGAGCTGAACAAGTCAGCTCTCATTCCCAGGAAGCAGCAGGGCAGGATCTTTTCCTTTCCCTTTCCTCTGGTGGTTTTTCCATCTTGGCAATGAGTGTCAGTTCATTTTAAAGGAAAGCACCTTTGCCTCTTTGCAGCCACCCAGGCTCTGGGGCCGTGGTGGGATCTTGGATTTCCTGAAGCTGTTAATTCCTGAGCTGCAGTTTTACCTCTTGGCTCCAGCAACGTTGTGCATTTGGCTTGGGACCAGGGATAAATCAAGAATAAATCAGGAATTTGGACTGTTCAGCTCTGCCAGTGGTGCAGCAGAAGTTCTGTGGTACAGGGGGAGCCCAGCTCTGCATCCCAGGTAAGATTTGCCTGAATTTATTACCCTGGAAAGCTTTGTTGGAGCTCTGTTACCACAATTAAAAGCTCCATATTTCAAGGAACCCATAAAGCAGTTCCCTTACACAGCAAAGAGCTGCACCATTATCAACCTGGATTTGAGCACAGAAAAAAGGTGATTTAAACTCAGGAAGAGACCAAAGGAAAAAAAGTGTCTCATGGCAAGATACAAAATGCAGCAGTGCAGATTTTTTAAGGAGAGGGCAGAATTTAGAGAAGCTGAGTGTCCCAGGCAGTTGGCAAATGGACTAAAAAAGGCAAATTTAGGGCTTGCCAGAAGGAAATCCTATATCAGGGGATGGGAATTCAAGTGCTCTGCAAAGGAAATGTAGATAAGGCACTCTGGGTCCAAGAGGGCTGTGGGCAGATGAAGTGCACTGGAACAGCTTCGTGCTGAGGATGTGGATGTGTCGTGTGTGGGGAGATGCTGAGAGTGTGAGGCCACTGGGAGGAATTTGGGAACAGCTGCCACATGCACTGGTGAGTTGCTGTGGGAAGGATTATGAAACTTCAGTGGTTTAGATGTTTAAGAGGAAATTAATTGCCTTTCGCTGCTTTTTGATGCTTAAATGTGTTTAGAAATATCTGTGTGAGCTAAAAAATAGAATAAAAAGCAGATCCTGCAGCCTGGTGATGAGTGGTACCATTCCAGAGGTGTTTGGGATTTGCCTGTGGAAAAGGCAGGACCGTGGCTATTTTCTGGGCAGGCTTTGGTGGATATCAGTGTGAAAAAAACGATTTACATGAAGTACACAGTGAAATGTCAACGTGAGGGATGTGTAGAGTCCTTTCAGGAGACGAGGGCTCGGTGGTGTGTGGGTGATGCCCTCACAGACTGGGGCAAATGTCTTTGGTGACGAGACCTTGTGCTTCAGCAGAGCCCAAATCATCTTTCTGTGAGCTGCAGGCATTACACGTGTTTAATGCAAGGTTCCTCCTAATGCAGGCGCCTCATTAGCTGTGGTGCTGATGAGCCATCCCCGGGCAGCTCTGCTGGAGATGCAGATGTGCCCAGGTGTTGTTTGTGCCACCTCTGGGGTGTCCCTGGGACAGGGATGCTCAGGGGACGCTGGGCAGGCACCTCCTGCTCCCTCAGGGGAACGCAGCCTGTTGTTGTTCCAAGCTTTTCCCAGTGCAAACACCTGCTGTGCCAAGCTCAGGCAGTGCCAAAGCCCTCAAAACAAACCCACGTTACAGGTGACACGGGGCTAGTGAGGGGAAGAGCAAAGTGCATTAAAGTAATGAGAAACCACATCCCAGCAAACAGCTCTGAGTGCACGTGTCGTGCTGCATTTGTCATAAGAGATGTCGTACAATTACTCTGGCTCCCTGCAGCTTTCTCCTTTAGGGATTACCGTGTGAGATTTGTGACAAAACTCAAGTCCCAGCCGAGGTTTTTCCTCGGGAGCACAGACATTGCTGTGGCAGAGCAGCTCTGGTGTCCTGCTGTTACCGTATGGACTAGAAATCCTGAATATTAGAATATAAAGTGTATAAACCATAATAGCAGTAGTAATGCTAAGGCTTGGAGACTGCAGTTTCCAGAGTAGGCCCTGGGAAACCAACTTAAGAATGTGCTGTGCTGAGAAAACAATTAGCAGAGCATGCAGAACTGCTAGTGATAAGGTTGAAGTATAATCATAAATAAAGTACTGGTGGTGAGTAGTGGCGAGAGAGAGCGATCAAGGGGGAGAACACTATAGTCCTAGGATAAGCAACCTTGAAGGATTTATGACGTAAAATGTTATCTACAAAGTGAATGTATCTATATTATTTAGAAGAATATGTACCTCTGCACGAAAACCGTTTGTAAAAAGGGTATAAAAACCCTCTGAAAAAGGGAACCGGCGGGATCCTGACTTTGGACGCGAGTCCGCAGGTCCCCGGGCCCCGAATAAAGCACCGCATAAACTGACACTCTGTTGGTTTGTGTTTTACTTGGGGTTTCGGGCAGCACTGCTGGATGGAATCTGCAGCTCCCCGAGTTCTCAGCCCGCTAAAAGCAAGCAGCTGCAATGCATAAAGAGCTCTGGGTTGTCCCACAGCTGCCTGGGAGCGTTTGTGGCATTGGAGGGGACAGCAGCTGAGCTGTGCAGGACCAGCAGCACCTCCTGCACTGGAGCTGCACATCCTGCAGGGCTCCCTGCTTTGGGCAGAGAAGGGAATTCAAGCCATAAGCCAGGCTGGATTAGGCTATGCTGATAATTCTTCACGTGTTAAAATCCTCAGTTGAAATTAGTGTGGAATTCAGGAAGTGTGGGAGTTAAAACTGTGTTGTGTGTATATTTAAACACAATTTCATTTATCTTCCTAACTTGACAGGTGCACTGATTTGGGCAGAAAGGTTCTAATTTTAGCTAAAAGGTCAGGGGATGTGGCTTAGTGAATTGTTGTGATGCCTGTTATATGTTACATGCTAATTAATGATGCTTTGGGATGCTGAGTTTATTTGCTGTAGTCCTTAAACTGTGAAGTTCAACAATTTGTCCAGTCTTCCTGAAAGTGAAGCGATGATTTCTAAAAGGATTATTTGACTTTTTTTTTATTAAAGCTGAGCTTTGAAAAAGTTAATCTATTAAAGAGCAAAAGGCTGCACACAGTGCTGGCACTCCCAGGGGTTCAGCACAGCTTGGGCTCAGGTTCAGCTCCTGGGCACCAGTTTAAAATTCAACTTGTTTAGAACTTACTTCACCTCTCAGGGATTTTATAAATGATTCTGGAAGGATCTCTGAAGTTCTGCAAGTGAGGCATGAGAAGCTAATGAGGTCAGGTGGCTGATGAACTTCCCTGCCCATAAATTATGGATTTGAGGAGATTGGATGGAGCTGTGTGTTGTGTGTGTGTGTGTGTGTGTGTGTGTGTGTGTGTGCGCGTGCTCACCATCTGCTCCCAGGAGAGGGAGGGTGCAGGGTCATTAAACCATCCTGGGGTTTAGTGGGGTGGAAGCAGCAGAGACAGCTTGGTGACCACATCCCAGATGGAAGGAACAGGAAACAATTTAAACCCTCTGCAGAGCTGGGAGGGCTGAACACAAGGGATGCAGGGATGTGCTGCAGCCTCAGAGAAAACAGCCCACAGAAATGAGGAATATTGGGGTGGCACTGTAAAAGTTATTCCTCATGTGACTCCTTCCAACTTCCTCTGGATGAGCAAGAAAGGCAGGAAGGGCAGGGAGAAATCCCCAGCTGGTTTATGAAAGTTGGGATTCCAGCCTGTGCTGTTTAACATGCACTGTATGGCTGGTTCTTAGTAGGTTAAAACCTCCTGATTATTCTGAATATCTCCTTCCCAGTATCAAATGGAGGCAGCATTTTCAAGTGAAAGACTGATACAAGGGGGTTAACAAGGTTTTTGCATTTTCCAGACATGCTAACACTGCTGCAGCCTTAAATGTCAATTGATTTAGAATATCTTTTAACCTTATGTCAATACTGGGGTTTAGTGTGATTTTCCCACAAGAAATCTCCAGGGGGATCTCTGTGCTTGCTATTGGAGTTTACTTTGAGCCTGTTGTTGCCTCCAATGCTGGTTTTTGCCACACTGCCTGGCTGTTACACGTGTAAAGTTGTGTAAGCACCATCACTGTCGGTTTTCATTACGAGCTGCTGTGCAGCATCACTCTCAGAGCAGCAGCCAGGATGTCAGGAAACATCTTTGAAGCCTTTTTCCTCTGGCACTACAACCAAAAACTTGTCTTCCCTCCCCTTTTGTAGCAAATTACTTTGATCTGTCCCCAGGCTGAGGCTGGTGATTATAACTGAGTGTTGTGACAGACTTTTCGTGGGCTGCTCTGGGTTCATCCTCTGAAAATCAACATTTTGGGAAGTGCAGCCAGGCAGATTCTCACAATGATTGTATTCAGCTCCTTCCTGTTGGAAAGGTGTGTTTGGGGTCAGGTCTGGGCTGAGCATTGGAGGCACCTCCAGCTCTGGGGTCCCCAAAATATCAAAGCCATGGAACTGCTGGAGAGAGGCCATGGAGATGCTCCAAGGGCTGGAGGCAGGCTGGGAGAGCTGGGGGTGCTCCCCTGGACAGGAGAGGGATCCAGGGAGAGCTCAGAGACCCCAAAGGGGCTCCAGGAGAGCTGGAGAGGGACTGGGGACAAGGGATGGAGGGACAGGACACAGGGAATGGCTTCCCAGAGGACAGGGATGGAGGGGATATTGGAAACGAATGAGGGTGATGATGGACTGGGATGGAATTCCCAGCGAAGCTGTGGCTGCCCTGAGATCCTTGGAAGTGTCCAAGAGCAGGCTGGAGTGACCTGGGACAGTGGGAGGTGTCCCTGCCATGGCTTTGAGGTCTTTTCCAGCCCAACCATTCCATCATTCCGAGGAGATTTCCCAGCACAGGGATGTGCCAGGTGCCCCAGCCCTGTCTCTCCTGGGCTGAGGCCACAGACAGAGACCCTGACAGCAACCCCACAAACAGAGACCATCAGAGCAACCCCACAAACAGAGACCCTGACAGCAACCCCACAAACAGAGACCATGACAGCAACCCCACAAACAGAGACCCTGACAGCAACCCCACAAACAGAGACCCTGACAGCAACCCCACAAACAGAGACCATCCCAGCAACCCCACAAACAGAGACCCTGACAGCAACCCCACAAACAGAGACCCTGACAGCAACCCCACAAACAGAGACCATGACAGCAACCCCACAAACAGAGACCATGACAGCAACCCCACAAACAGAGACCCTGACAGCAACCCCACAAACAGAGACCATCCCAGCAACCCCACAAACAGAGACCCTGACAGCAACCCCACAAACAGAGACCCTGACAGCAACCCCACAAACAGAGACCATCACAGCAACCCCACAAACAGAGACCCTGACAGCAACCCCACAAACAGAGACCCTGACAGCAACCCCACAAACAGAGACCATGACAATAACCCCACAAACAGAGACCCTGACAGCAACCCCACAAACAGAGACCATCCCAGCAACCCCACAAACAGAGACCATGACAATAACCCCACAAACAGAGACCATGACAGCAACCCCACAAACAGAGACCATCCCAGCAACCCCACAGAGACCATGACAGTAACCCCACAAACAGAGACCCTGACAGCAACCCCACAAACAGAGACCATGACAGCAACCCCACAAACAGAGACCATGACAGCAACCCCACAAACAGAGACCATCAGAGCAACCCCACAAACAGAGACCCTGACAGCAACCCCACAAACAGAGACCCTGACAGCAACCCCACAAACAGGGACCATCCCAGCAACCCCATGAGCCACAGAATCCCCTCAGCCCACACCCTGGGCCAGCTCCCTGCTGCTCCCAGGCAAAAGGAAATATTCTCACTGGAGTTTCTGCAAGAAATTTCAAATGTAGGTCAGGATTCATGGAAGTCGCCTGAATTTTTAACTGCATTCAAATTAACCCCTGTGTGGGTTTTTTTTAATAGCTTCTCTGAACTTCTTGGTTAGCTGGATGAACATTTCTCTGAAGGAAAATGTGGAAATAACCAATGGCCACGTCTCCATCAGAATAAAATGGAATCGTTTCACATCTGGGTTTAAAGGCAGACTGAGCTTTCTAAAAGTAATTGATCTTTGTATAAAGTTTAATATCTCTGCAAACCTCGAAGTCTGAGGCTGCTGGGCTTGAGAACTTGTGCAGAAGGGAGCAGACAGAAGGAACAGACAGATAAACTAAGGGACATTTAAAAACCAGCAATTCTGTAGGCTGAAATGAAACATTTTTATATCTCCCAACTTAAAACAATTCAGTTTTCAGTGCCTGCTGTGCCTTTACTGGGATTTTCTCTGTGCAGTGATCTAAGAAGAAAATTAAGAGGAAGAAATAATTCTCTCAATTGAAATACTTATTTTTCCTTTTTTATCTATAACTTCTTGCTTACTTTGGGTATTTTATGGAGTTCGCCTTGATAAAGTGACAGTCATAAAATACAGGGGAATGTTATGATCGTGCTTTAATTAAAATAGAATTAAATAAGGGCTTCTGGGTGAATGTTGGCCAAGGTTTATAATGTGTATAGTTCTTTTTCAATGGGTATCCTATACCTAGAATTGATTTAATGGATAAATTTGATGATGCAAATATTGATCATTTATTTTTTTTTTCCATCTAGTGATATTTCTATTATTTCCAGTATGGTCCAAAGCCCCTTGGAACTAATAGGGGCCATAAACTGGGTGATTGGTGCTCCCAGTCCTTGTTTTAACGGTGTGAACAGGAGATAAATTAACACACTGCTCTTGTAACTTCCATTGTACAACTGGAGTTTTACTGCATGCAGTAAATTCTTATCTAGCCAGCCAAAAATCCCCTTTAATTCCGTGGCAGGGGAGAACTGTGGCAGGATGTGGGGCTGTCCCTCTTGTTCCCAGCTGGAATCTCAATCCCCCTCTGGTGCTTTTGGAGTCTCCTGGCATCTCTAGGGTGGCTTTGCCTCCAGCGTCTGCTCACACTCCTCTCTGCCACCCCAAACTTCAAACCCACTGTGACATTTTTTATTCATCCCTTTCTCAGCCTTAATGTTCTAATTCCATACTCTGTTTCCTGGTTCTGAGCTCTTATTTTATCTTCAATTCAAGATGTTACAATTAAAAAAAAAAATAAAATTGTCCCAGAATCACCCAGACATCACGATGAAATTTTGCCAAATATTGGATGTATTAGATTTGAGCTGACAGCTCCATCTATGCAGAAGGAAAAGTAGAAAATACCAACCACGGCTGGAAATAAGTTGGCACCTAAAGTTAAGATGCAGATAGAGGTGGAAATGTTGGCAATTAGCATTTTAAGAGGTATTAAAATGGGGTTGAGTGGTTGACACAGCGCTGGGATGTGTGGCTTTTATGGGGTCCAGCTGTTGCCTCTGTGGATGGGGATGAATTCCCAAAATCACAGAATGGTTTGGGCTGGAAGGGACCTTAAAGCTCAGCTCCTTCCAGCTTCCCTTGACCTGGTTGCTCCAAGCCCAACCTGGCCTTGGACACTTCCAGGGATCATCCAAATCTTCTCTGGGCATCCTGGCCAGCCTTGGAGTAAAGAATTCCTGCTCACCTTTGGTGAACAGGCTGAATTTGGTGTGATCTCCTCAGACCCAATCTGTGCAAGGTGGGAGAAGAATGAGCTGCTCAGGGAAGGGCTTTAAGCAGGAAAAGGCTTTAAAATCTGCAGGCTTTGGTGCCAGAGCACAGAGTGTGCACCCAGAGCCAGCCTCAGGTCCCTCCTGGCCCCTTTGCTCTCCTCCTGTGCCTTTTGAGGAGCTCTTGGCAGCTCCTGGGCAGGGAGAGCCCCTTGCCAGGGGCAGGCTCTGCTATCCCAGCCCATCCCAACCCAGCTCATCCCAACCCAGCTCATCCCAGCCCATCCCAACCCATCCCATCCCAGCCCAACCCATCCCAGCCCATCCCAGCCCAGCCCATCCCAGCCCATCCCAGGCTCTCCTGCTCGCAGGGTGGAGGGAAGGCAGAGCCCCGAGCGAGGGATAACAGGAACAAACGTTCCTGTTCTCACCTTTTGAAGCTGTTACGCACAAATCAATGTTTGCAAACCTTGTTTCCTTTCATGTGCTGCCCATGACAAGCAAACCAAGGGCTTTAGTGTGATCTCTCAATAAATCCTGCTGCAGCCACCCAGCCATTCTGAAAGCCTTGGAGCTCGGCTCGTTATCCACTGCGGAGATGAACCTTGTTTTGTCTGGCCAGGGGCTTGATTCCTTCAATAATTGATATTCCAGATTGAGAGCAAAGCTGTGTGCAGTGCTCCTTCCTTGGCTACCTCTGCCAGCTGCTCAGCACATTGCAGCTTGAGAGCCTCTGGCAATGAGGGAGCTCACAGGAGTCTTATTTATTTATTTTTCCTACGCTTACTGCAAGGATGTCTTTTAAAAAGTACACTCGTTGTGTGAAAGATGGCAGAGGCAGGGAAAGGCAGTAATTTCATGTAATCTGCATAGGCAGTGGAGGGAAATGCCAGAGTGTTTGCAGCCCCCTGATAGGGATCATAAACACGCAGTTTATGGTGCTCTGCTGGAGAACAGCTCCCATAAATTACACCCAGCGCAATTTCTTTGTTTTCCTTCTGAAGTTTTATTTCCTTTTATGTTTAGTAATTAAATGGGAGCGGGGGGGGGGTGGTGTTGTGGGTAGCAAAGAGCAGCAGGGATTGCAGGGAGGTGGCAGCAGGGTCACTCTGCTCTGCTGCAGTGCTGTCAGCCCATGGGATGGGTCACAGGAGCTCCTGCCCTGCTCTCATCTCAGAGGCTTCAGCCACAGGTTTTAAATCGTTTCTCACCGAGATTTGTTGTCCCAGCATCTCCAAGGAGCTCCCAGGTGGCCAAAATCGGTGGCCACACGAGGCAGGCGCTGCTGTGCCCGTGGCAGTTTCCAGCTGCAGTTCTGAGGGTTTGCAGTTGCTAACAAAGTTCCTGTGTGCTGAGGCACCAGTTTGTTTCCCGTTGGAGCCAATTTATTCCCTGAATCCCAGCCCAGAATAACCCAAAGCACATCCCTGCCTGAGCAGCAGAGCTGCTTCTCTTTGTCACCAAACCCCAAAGAATGTGCTGCTCTGTCTGAGCTGCACTCCAGGGAGCAGATGCCTCCACTGGTCTCCTGTTGGCTGCTTGGCTTCATTTTGGAGGATTTGCTCTCCCAGTGGGAAGGAAAACTTGGTGTTCAGGCCATGCTGAAGACTTGAGCAGTTCAGGGAATTGGTGTCAGGGCTAAATTAATCTGTTCTGGAGGGCCCTGGTCAAGGCTAGACCTCCATAGCATTGATTCCCTATCAGTTTTCTTGGGGTTAAGCTCAATTTTTAGTCAAAATAACAAATTTAAGTGCAAATCCAGACTACTTCGTAGCAAAATATCAGCAACTGGATCTTGACTTAGCTGTGTCTTTAGTTTAGATTTGCAAGGAAACAGTGACCTCACCATTTCTGCAGTCAGAAAAATCCCAGAGGATGCTCAAGAGTGGTGCTGTGCCTTCACTTGATATCCCAGGAGTAATCCTGGCCTCACTGCTGGAAATCATCCACAGATAATGGGAGGAAAAGCAGGCTGGGAGCCTGTAAACTCTGTGTTTGGCCGTGCTGTGTCCCTGTGTGGGTTCTGTAGTTTCCCAGCAGCAGCTGAGCTGTTGGGCTTTGCACCAGGAGCTGCTGCAGCTCCGGATGGAAGTGGTGAGAGATGAGCACCAGGAGCAGGCTGTGGGCAGGAGAACTGCTGAGAGCAGCAGGGCTGCAGGCAGGGACCTTCCAAAACAACAACAACAACAAAAAAAAAGGGATTTAATTGTAAAGAGGGTGGAGGAGTGGCTGGGAGGGAGCCTGTGTGATGTGAGCAGCCAGCAGAGCTGGGAATGTTTTCTGCCCCCTCCCATCCAGCTTTGGGAGCTGGATGCCACCTTGGATGCCACCTTTACTCCAGGGCTCCTTCGTGGCTCAGCATTCAGCTCCTTCGGGTGGTTTGTGTCTCTCACAAACCCCCTGGCAGCTGAGGCAGTTCCAGAGCTCACACAGAAATCTTTGGGACACATCCTTTGGGCTGGGGGTGGCACCAGCTCCTGGCCAGCCTGGAACAACCCCAGCTCCAGCCTGGCCCCTCTGGGAAACACATCCCAGCTCCAAGCCAGCCTGGGAGCTCAGATGTGCAGCATTTTCCTATTTTCATATAAAATGTGCAAAGTGTAGAGGTGGTTTTATTTTTTTCTCTCCCTGCCCTGAGCTCTCAGATCTCCCCAGACCCTTCTCCTCTCCTCACTCAACATCCCCAACTCCCTCCATTCCAGGCAATCTTTAAAATAAACTTGGAAAGGGTGAAAAAAAACACTAAATAATCACGTAACAGGGATATCAGTTGGTGGGGGTTGTTTTTTTTCCCTTCCCTAGATGATTTTTGGATTTAACAAAACAGTTAAAAACATTTGAGGTCCAAGCATCTCAATTATCTGGGTTGGAAGCCTTCTGCCAGTAATAGGTGCTGAGGGAATTGTTGTTTTGATAGCCTCTGTTCCCAGGAATACACAGAGAACTGGCTTCTCACCAGCTTTTCAAAGTTTATTAACTGGCTTGTTGTTTTTCTTCTCCAAGTTCCATTTTATACTCTTAAGAAAGCTGCAGTTTGTACCTCTGAAGGAAGGCAAAGCATTTTCAGCACGAGTGTGTGTGTGTGTGTGTGTCCACTGGACTGGAATCTCCTGAGGAGCTCCTGTGGAGAAAACTCTCTTTTTGTCTTTGAAATCAAAGGGATTTTCCTGTAAGCTCCAGAAGTGAAAAGTAAGATGTCATTAAGATGCTGATTTTGGAGATGATACGGAAATATCTTCCAAATTTCCCCATAATTTTTTTGTCCCCTGGACAAGATGATGCTGTCTGATAATGTGGATTTTGGGAATAGACCTATCCAAAGGGGAATGATAACTCTGAGTGTTGCTTATCTGAATTTGCTCAGAGAGTGGAACTGCCTTGATTCCTTATCTTCAAGCAGTGATTTAGGGATAACAGGAACTTCCTTGGCAGCAGAGTCCTGGGAGCCTTGTTCCTGTGGTGCAGCATTCTGTCCAACTGAGACAGCCCTAAATTAATTAACCCTTGTTTCTGGAGGAAATTCCTGCTCCAAAGTCAGCTGGAGTTTAATATTCCAGTCTGACAACTTATTTTTGCATCCGGGGATTTGCCAGTGTGGTTCTGGTAGGAAAAGGCTGCTTGGAGACCAGGAGGGGCTGGGCTGGCTGAGCTCTGATTCAGCGAGCTTCTCATTCACTGAGAGCTTTGTTGTCAGGGAAAAAAAAAAAAAAAAAGAAGAAAAAAGCAAAACTAAACATGTAGTGATCCTTACAGACCATTACTATTGATGGTGTTACAGTTAGGGGAGAAGAAGTGGATTTAGGGAATAGCAACTCAAATATCTTTTGCTCTTTGGAGTTACTTTATGCTCCCTGCAGCTGGCATCTTTTGAGGTTTATAATTTATTGCTTGGCTATATGATGTAGCCCCTCGCTTTAATCTCCCAAAACACTGCACTGAAAATGTCACTCGGCATGAAGGTGGAAATTGGCTTTAAATTGGGGAGTTTTAAGGTAACTGATCCAGACAATCTTTAGTAAAAGTCTCCATAAAAGAGGATAAATTCTAATTTGTGGGAAATGCCAGGCTAGGAGGTTTCACTGCTTGTAGCTTTTTATTAAGATAATGTTACTCCTTCTTGGAATAAAGCACCTCGGAATTTGTGGGCTGTTTGTGTGTGGATGTTCTCTGAGAGCTGCTGCCTCGGGTGAGCATTTCCCAATTCATCCCTTGATGGAAAAGGTAGAACAATAAACAGTGAGCCCTAATTAACAGCCACAGCCTTAACTCAGACCTGTCCTCAGCCACCCCGCCCTCCTTCCCTGGACAAAATTTATCATTATCCAGGTTTTCCAGGGCAATTCTGAGTTTCCTGAGGGTGAGAGACACAGAGTGAGGAATGTGATGGTGCAGTTAGGGGCTGGTGATTAAAAATCTTTAATTACCCTTTTTTATTTTTTTTCCTGTGGAAAACTGTGCAGTGATTCAATGAGCTGGGAATATCCATGTTTAGGGTGGATTGTTGCATCCCAGGAGCTTTCAGTGATGAGCCAAGAGTGCAGAGAATAAAGGAATAATCCAGTCCCTCTAAATAAGGTTTTAAGCTGTGGCTTTGGGTTCTGCATAAAGATAAACTGGGGATGTTGCTTCTAGACCGAGTCAGGAAGGGATGGTGGTGGTGGGAGTGATTTCCATCTAATCCAGCAGCAGAGAAGCCTCTCCCTGTCTGCCCCACAGCTGGGATGTTGGGAATATGTGAGATGAGCAGAAATTAGGGAGCACTTACACCAGAAAAAACTTCCATGGAACAAAGAGTGTTTAAACTCCAGAGGTTGTAACTCGTGGCAGTGGGAGCTTCCTGAGTGATTCCATCAGCAATCTTGGCTTGTGCTGTTGGAATTCCCTTTGTTGTGTGGATGGGATGGATGCAGGGCACAGCTCACCAAAGACCTGACAAATACAAATGACTGGGCTGAGCTGAGAAATTCCATCCGTGGAGCTGCTGAAACTTCCCTGGCCCGGGGAAATGAAATCTGCATCCAGAAAATGGGAATGAGAGCCCAAAGGGGAAACAGGACGTGAGATCTGACATTGTTTTCTCAGACAATTAAATTTTGGGACAACCCAGACTGGATTTTACCTGGAATTCAGAGTGTGGGAAAGCCCAGAGTGGATTTTTCCATTTGGAAAACACTCGGGGACAGGGGTGAGATTGTTGGGGCCCCCTTCCAGCTGGGGATATTCTGTGATTTCTTTTATCCCATTTATCACAGGCACGTGCTGTGTGTGTGACACTGTTCTGTCAGGCACAGTGTGGGAATTGTGTGCAGGAACAGCTCCAGAAGGGATAATTTCAGCTAAGAAATTATCCTGAGCTAGATCAGGATGTGACAGATGTGCTGAGAGAGTGGGGAGAGCTCAGTGGGAGATGCCACAGGCGTGTGCCCACTGCCCTTCATCTCCCCCAGCCTTCTTTTCAAAATCCCCTTTTATTTTTCCTTGCACAAAAGTGCAAGTTACTGTTTATCTAGGAACTTAACAATAAAAAAAAACCCAACTCATACACCAAAAAAATAACTTTTTTTTTTTTTTCTTTGAGCTGAAAAAAACCCCATCAATGTGTATACGTCAAAAAAGTGTTGCTGAGGAATTTGCACTTTTGGGGACACTTCTTTCAGGCACCTTCTATTTTTGGCCGTTCAGCTTTGTGGGTCACTGATTGCAGCTGCTGGAGGGAGCCTGGGCATCTCCTGACACCCAGGCCTGGATTGAGCAGAGGGCTCAGAGCTGGATCTGGGTTACAAGGCTGAGCTTTTGCTGAATCTGGGCCATGGCTGCTGTGCAGGAGGTGGGAGCTGCCTGTGCCCAGGTGCTGCTCCTCTGGAACAGCTCTGCTCAGTTCCTTTCACAGATAAAGCAATTTTCTGTCGTTTTGGGAAAAGCCTCCTTTGCCTGTTGCATGCAAAGAAACCTCATTGCTTTTGCTCCCTGAGCAGAGCTGAACAATTCCTTTAACTTCATTTCTAGAGTTTGGCTCCGTGCTCCAGTTCAGCCTGAGTGACTTCAGGGTTATCCTTATCCCAGTTCCTGGATCAAATAGGGAATGACCTCTCCTTTAACAGGCACCACTAGGACTGGAGAATCACAGGGTCTGAAATTCTCTCCATCCCCTTCTAAATATTGGTGCTTCTGGAATCAAACACTTTGTGTCTTCAAAATCTGGACTGCAATTTGGCTTACAAAGGGTTTTTTTTACAAAGGATTTTACAAATTTAGATTGCCCGGGAACATCAGGAATGGGTGTTGGGAGAGGTGGAAATGGAGAGAGCAGTGTTTTAGTGTAGTTTTCCAGGCTGTTTTTTAGGAACTTTTCCTGGAGGTCAGCCTTCTTCTCTCAGGCAGCAAGTGACAGGAGAAGGGGAAATGTCCTGGAGGTTCAGGTTGGACATGAAGAAAGATTTCCTCACTAAAAGAGTGGTGGAACATGGGAACAGGCTGCCCAGGGAGGTGGTGGGGTCACCATCCCTGGAAGTGTTCAAGAGCAAGTGGAGGTGGCACTTTGTGATATTTTTTGTGGGTGTGGTGGTGTTTGGTGGAGGATTGGATTTGATGATCTCACATGTCTTTCCAACCTTAATTATCCCATAGTTCTGGTAAGACTGAAGCTCCTACCAAAGCCATCTTTGATGGGTAGAGACCTTTTTGTAGGTGTGCATTAGAAAAAGTGTTAATTCTTTTTTTTTTTCTTTAAGAAAAAGATGGGTTTTTTGGAACCTCAGAAAACTTTTTGTGGCTTATTTTCAACCATTTTTTTTTTTTTGTGAAGACGAGTGGAACTTGATCTTCTCTTAAACCTTTTTTGTTCAAATTTTGCTGGGTCTGGTATTTCTAGATTTGGCCTGCAGCGTCCATCCGGTGTAGGTGTTGTCTACATTTTCTATCTGCTCCCTTCCTTCAAATGTTTAAGGAGTGTCTGGATGTGGCACTCAGTGACAAGGTGGGGATTGCTCACAGGTTGATCTCGGAGGTCTTTTCCCACCCAAACAATTCAGTGATTTCGTGTCCTCAGCCCCAGGTGTAAGCAGAGAGCAGTGGGGTCACCCAAACCTCTGCTCCCCCTTCTGCAGCCCAGCCTGAAGAGGATTTCTGTGATTCCCCGCTGCTGTTTCTAAAGCTGAGTGCCTCGGAGGAGGTTTTGGCAGCACGAATTCATGTCAGGCGAGGAGGGAGGCAGCGAATTCCCCTCCGTGCTGCTCCTCCCGCAGGTCCCACCTGTGGCTGCATCACCTCCCATCCAACGAGTCCCCATTTAGTGCTGAGTGTCCTGTGCTCACCCTGGGCTCTGCCTTGAAAGCTGCCTGTGTGTCTGTGCAGCTTCATTAGCAGTGATTAATTGGGGAGCTGAGCAGGGCTGGCACACTGCAGCACACCACTGAGTGCTCAGGCTGCTCCCTGTGCTGCTGCAGCTCTGCAGGGTCCCGATGCCTTTTTGGGATTATCTAAAAACAGAGGCCAGACAGAATTAAGGGAATAAAAAGCTGTTCTAGTTATTGAAGGGGCTTCAGGTCACGGGTTTTCACACTTTGATAAGTTTGCTCCGTTTGCACATGGGGGGTTAATCTTCCAATTCCAGCTGCAGGTAATGGAGTCATTTACCCCAAGTTTGCTGCCCCCAACTCACTTTTGTTTCCATCCCTGGCGGCCTGAGGCAGTGAGGTGTCCTTGATTCCCAGCCTGGAGAGGAATTGTTGTGTCTGCCCAAAATGGGAGAGCAGCAGCCAGCGCTGGATATGGAGTTTGGAGTTACACACTAAAGAATTACAGGATTACACATAGATGGAAAATATAAAAGCTGAAACAATAAGGCATCAGTCTTAGGTGTGTTCTGCAGGTTTTCCTTCAGAATAGTCACAAAACTGAGAGGTCACATAGTGCAAATTTATCTTAAAAAGAATTTTTCACATTCTGAATGCATCCATACATATATTAGCCTCAGGATTTAAATTTTTATTTTGCTTTTACAGAAGTGCTTATCATGAAACATCCAAACAAAATTACTCACACAGCCCTGCCCACAAACACAGAAAAAATCACCACAAATATTTCTACTCCACACATTTTTTTTTTCCCCCCTCCTACCTGCCTGCAGTCAGAGCTCTTAGAGTCAAGTTTCTTTGGCAGAATCCAATTAGGAGCAAAGGTGCCTTTCAAAAGAATTTGCAATGGCTGCATTGCCAGAAGTAAAGTTAAAAAGACATCTGCACACGTGTGGTGGCACTGGGGTTTCTAATGGGCTGCTCTTCCACACTGAAGCTCAGCAATCTCATTTTCATCTCGAAAAAATAACTTGTGTAGTGCTGAAACTGCCTCTGCTTCCTTCTGGAAATGAAATATTAAACTTTGTGCGTTGTCAGGTCTTCGGCAGCAGCACAAACTCCCCTGGGATTTCATAGTCAGGAAACATTTAGGAACGGGAAGGATCTTTTCAATTATCCACCTTTTGCTTGTGCACAAATGTTGCTTTTCCTGAAGTCGCTGCCATAAAAAGTTGATGTGTTTGAACAGCCCTTGCAGAGCTCTGAACAAAGGCCCTGCTGATGTGAACAGCAGAAATATTTACAGGGAAACATTTTGAGAATTGGACTCATTCATATGTGAAATAGGGAACTATCACGAGAAATGGAATTGCAGCCATGGCTTGAGAACCACCATAATTTAACTGCAGGAAAATATTTTTAGTGGTAATCATCTAATTTACTTTTCAGTGCTGTTGATGCCAAGACAGGCATCGTTTCTCTTTGGGGAAACTTTCTGTCGTGCCTTACCCTGTGAAGACATCAGGGAGCTGGAAACTCTGCTTGGAAGCACTGCACAACCCTCTGGTGTCTGTTTGTTCTCTGCAGCAACTGCTGGCTGGCTGAATAATGGAAAACTTTCAGCTTTTCCGTTGGATTTAAAATTTATTTATTGCCCAGAGCAGCTGTGGCTGCCCCTGGATCCCTGGAGTGTCCCAGGCCAGGTTGGACATTGGGATTTGGGACAGTGGGAGGTGTCCCTGCCATGGCAGGGGTGGCACTGGGTGGGATTTAATTTCCCTTCCAACCCAAACCATTCTACAATTCCGTATTTTTAGCATAACTTTTAGTTTTGGCTGAAATTGAGGTGCAGGGATTGTGTCAAAACTCAATGGGAGGAAGCAGAGCCTGCTACTTTTAATAGCTTTGTAAGCTAAAAACTAATTTACATTAGTAACTTTGAAATGCTCTTGTATTAGTGCTTAAAATGCTGAGAGAAACGTTATTTCCCGAGTAGAAAAAAAAAATAAATAAAATGAGTTTACAAACCCTCACAGTAGCCAGAACTTTCCCCAAATGGATGCTGGGTCAGGGAAGGAGAGGCAATAAATGCAAAACTAGGAATTAAAAAAAATTCCAGGATATTTTTATGGAAAAGTAAGGAATGTTTTTTTGTGAGCCCTTTGCACCTTGGCAGTCTGTGGGTGCTTCCCACGGGCTCCTGTGGGTTAAGTTGATAAGTTCTTATCAAAGTCTTGTGTTTTTAATCAAATGCTGAGAGTGATTGCTCTGCTCATTGCAGGGAGACAGGAGAATAATTGCAAAGCGTCTCCAGGCAGGGGAATGAAGAGAAACTTTGTAGGGGTTTTTTGGTCGGGATAATTTGAGAACAGGGAAGAATTTCAGCAGCTGCTGAAATCCAAGATTTAGCCCAAATTTCACTTAAATTGGTGTAAAACCAAGGGTGACTTTCTGTGGTAGAAATCTCTTGTGTAGGTGCTGTTCAACAGAATTTGTTACTTGGAGGAAAACTAATATTTTTCCACAGGTCAGGTGACCATTTAGGGTAAAAAAAATACATTTCTGGAGTTCACTATAAACAGAGTGTAACTGCTTCACTATGTCAATCAGCATAGACATTTTCCTTCCGAAATTAATAATTAATACTCTGATCGTTGCATTAAATAGTTCTTAGTATTCATTGATTGGTCATTCCTGCTCCCCCCAGCACGCCTCATCAGTCTGTGTGAGAACAGATGAATTTATTCAATTAATCTCTCCCTGCTTCCAAGCTGCATCTTCACATCAGAGGGTGAAGATTCTCAACCTTCCCCGTGCATTGAACCTGACTTTATGAGAAGAATTTGCCCAATTTTAGCTCACAAAAGCAGGCAGAGACCTCTCTTGTTATTACTCATGCAGTTTGTCTTGTAAGCACGAAGGCCCCTGAACTTCCAGACTTCACTGAGATGAATAAATTATAAGAATGTGTGTCTGGCTTGATTTATTTATTTTTAATATTTAAATGCCTGCTCTGGAGTGGTTCCTTTCATAAATGAAGGCGATTTTTCCTCCTTGGGTTGCTTGGAGAGGGGGATGGTGGAAGTTTGCCCTGATCAGCTGAGAAAGTCTCAAATTGCTCTCAAATTCTAAAAATTTACAGGTCATAATAGGCGGGGAGGGGAAGGTGTTTGAAGGTTGATTTTTAAACAGAATTTTAGTGCAGTGAGGATGGAGGTGGAGTGGGAAAAAAGATCCCCTTCCTTGAGCAGTGTGGGAGCCTTTGGTGCAAAGTGCTGCCTTGCAGAGATGGTGTCCTTTGTGTGCTGGATGGTGTTTGCAGAGAAAAGTTACAGAGTTCGAGAATTACTCGAATTTTCATTTCAATCCACAGAGCTCACTAATTACACCAGCTCACCCCAGAGAGGCAGGGAGTGAATCTCCTGAGGGAAAATTAAGAGACAGCAGAAATTTCACAGCTGAAGGTTCCAATTCCTAATCCTCACCTGCCACTGAGAGCACCTGAAACGCTCACAAATCACTGCTGAGCGTCTTCTTAAAAAGTCAACACTTACAAAACTTCCTTTGCTGATCCTCAGCCACGACTTTCCTGCAAAGGGAGAACAAACAGTCAGCAAAGAGGAGCAGCAACCCTAAATCCCCTTGACCAATCTGTTTTGTTTTACAGATTAAAGCTTGCCTGAGGATTCCGAGGAGCCCCGTTGTGCTCTGTAATTCCTGGGCTCGTCTCCTCTGCCCCTGCAGCTGAAGATGAGGTTGCTATGGGAGCTGCTGGTGCTGCACTCGGTCCTGCTGTGCCTGGCAGGTGAGCTGTCCTCTTGCCATTTTTTGGGGATAAAACACCCCTGCTCTTCCCACTGATGCCAGAGAGCCCCGTGGTTCTGTTTGCCTGCAAAGGCTGAGCTGGAACAGAGACCAGGCAGAGTAAAAGGAATAAAAATAGGTATTTATTGAAATGATAAAATAGGGATTTATTGAAAGGATAAAATAGGGATTTATTGAAAGGATAAAATAAGAATTTATTGAAAGGATTCACCTTGGGCAGTGCAAGAGCCTGGCCAGGGCTGCACCCAAATCAAATCCCAGATGGATCCTGGTCACGAGTTTTACACTTTGATAAGTTTTGGTTCCTCTTGGGGTCAATGATCCACCCACAGCCCCAGGCTATGAAGTCTCAGCCCCCTGCCTTGCCCCCTTCCTTTTGCCATCGTTTCTGCTTTTTGGGCCCCAGTTGTCCTTGATTCTCTGCCTAGAAAGGAATTGTTTTGTCACTCCCCTGTGAAGAGAACTCACTAACACCTGACATGAAGTTCCAGAGTTACACACTTTGCTCTGCCCCTTTCCTCTTCCAAGCTGCTGTTGATGGAAGTTGTTTTCCCTCATTCTGTGTTAAGCGTTTCCCTGCTCAATTAAACCTGCGTGGAGTGGAGTTTAAATCCCATTAAAGTGGTGTTGTGTTACAGCTGAGCCCTCGCTCCATTTAACAAATAATTAGAATAACATATTCCAGCCATACAACCATCTCCTGCGAGTGCCCTTCTTTAACCTTTTCAGCCCAAGCTGCAACGCTCAGACCATTTCAGAGAAATTCCCAGAGATTTTGGAGGGGATGTGCTTTTTTCCTGGAGCTGGAACAATTCTTGAGAACATTTTTGGGTTTGCAGAAATCTGGTTCCAAAGCCCTGCTGGCCTTGCCACTGGCTGTGGGATCACACCAGGAGTGCCCAAGGCTGTCCTGAGTCTTTCTGTCTTTGCCACATCCTTGATTAATTCCTCCTTGCACTGCCATTATTATTCTCTCACGTGTGTTTAGTTCTGAGGGAGGGTGTCAGGCTTTAATTAATGTTTATGTCACCCTGGTGTTAACCTGGATTGCTCTAATTTACCTGCTGCTCACTCTGACTGTTTTACTGCTTTATTTATTGACGTTTGATTTCTCCCTTTCCCTTTGTGTTCACTGTCAGGTTACTTTTCCAGCATTTTAGATAATAACAAAGTACTTAGAGCAGTGTTTACTTTTTTTTCTGCTTAGCTCTACTGAACATAAAGTGACTTTTCTTCCGGTACTTAGGGGTACCTATTTTTAAAATTTGGTTCCAAGTCTTTCTAAATGTGCTTTGACAGTTTCTGAGCTGGCAGAAAATTGGATGCAGAGAGATTCTGCAATGCAGAGCCCCCACGTGTTTCGGGAATTGCAACCCCAGGGAAGTTGGGCTGTGGGAATACAGCGAGGATGAGCCTTTATTTCAAGCAAACAAATACAAGAGTGGGAAAACAAAAGCGTGGAAAATATTTTTACTGTAATTTCTCTGCTTGAAATGCCTACTGCAAACTGCTTAAGGTCAGCAAAAATGAAGTTTCAGGGGGATGTGTTTGAGGGGGGGTTGCCTTCATCAAAAGATCTGTGTTTAATGAAAATACATCTCTCCAGCACTGGCTTTCTCCCCATTATTCTGCAGCAGCATTTTCCCTCCTCTTTGCAGTGCACTGAATTTCCTCAGGCCTCAGATTCTCTGTCCTGCTGAGGGAGATTTAACAGATGTATGGGGAGAGGAGTGCTGGAAGTTTTGTGTGAGTTTTAGACCAGGTGCTGGGGGAGGAAATGGTTCATTTTTGCTGCAGGACGTGCTTTGGGCAGGTTTTAAATGTGGAATTTTCTGTGGCTGCCTGCAGCATTGGCTGAGCTGGCTGGAGGCAGGGGGAATTCTGGTGCTGCCACGAGCAGGGCTCCCTCATTTGGGCTCTTTTTTAAGGGATGCCCTTGGATTGATTCCCAGAGCTGTGGGAGTGTTTTGTGCTCTGGTGTTATGAACACACTCATAGGTTGCTGTTAAATATTCTGAAGTTAAGGGGGAAACTTGTGTTTTCATGTTGAGCAAACCATTTTCCACCTTCGTGAAAAAATATTAATAACTGAGCTATAAAATGTAAAAAAAGTAGTCTGCAGAAAGTTGCCTACCAACTCTCCACAGTGCCTTGTGGACAGAGGAAATTAAGCTCAACTCTTAAACCTGAAAATGGAATTATTTGGTTTAGTTCTTGTAAGCAGAGTCAGTCATTTATTAAAAACCCTTCCAAGGATTCACCTTGGGCAGCACAAGAGCCTGGCCATGGCTACACCCAAGATGGACCCTGGGTCAGGAGTTTTCACACTTTTATCAGTTTGGGTCCATTTCCATCTTGGGTTCATTGTCCAATCCCAGCTCCAGGTTCTGCAGTCCCATCCTCCCAGATTCTCTCCTCCAGTCGCTGCTGTTTGCACTTTTTGGGGCTGGAGCTGCAGCGTGTCCTTGGCTGTGGGGCTGGAAAAGGATTGTTCTGTGTGCCTGAGCTGGGAGGAGAACTTGGAACATTTTATGGAGTTCAGAATTGCACATTAATGCAGTGCAGAACCTGGAAAATACGAAAGGCATCAGTGGAAACAAAAGGCTTTGCCTGGGGTGAGCCAGAGATGTGGCATCGTGTGCCTGCAATGCCGGGCCAGTCTGAAAGGAAATTTTCTGAAAGGAAATTTTCTGTGTTTCTGTGACTTCTGTGCCATCCTTTGCCTCATTAACCTCCTGGAGCAGAGGGTTTCTCTGCTGAAGTCGTATTTGCATGTTAATGAGCTGCAGTGGCACAGACACATTAATGTCTGAGTGTGCATATGCATATTTTACAGTGGGATTTAACCATTCACCTTCTGACAGTGCTGTGGGTTAAGCCCAGCTTAGCCCCACCCAGCCTCCCCCTCACCTCCCTCCACCCCAGTGCAAAATCAAATTAAATCAAAATTTAAACTTGTAGGTTGAGATAGGAACAATTGAATAATTGAAAGAAAGTAAAATATAACCATCATAATACTATAATAAATAATAGTATTGTTTACTTTATAATAATTTCTTTAATAGTAAATAATTTCTTTAATAGTAAATAATAATATAAAGTAAAAAACCAGGTGATGCACAATAAAATTGTTCAGCACCCACTGACCCATGGCAGATCCTGCCCTGACTCCTGAGCAGCCCCTTCCATCTTCAAGCACCACATAAATACAGGAGCTTTAAAAAATTAATTTGTCCTGGAGCTCTTGGTTTGGGTGGTTTCTCTTTTTCTTGTTTTGTTTTAGTTTTGTTTGGGGTTTGTTGTTTGGTTGGTTTGGTTTTTTGGGTTTTTTTGTTGGTTTTTTGGGTTTTTTTTTGTTGATTTTTTGGGGGTTTTTTTGGTTGGTTGGTTGGGGTTTTTTTTGGTTTTTTTTGGGGGGGAGTTTGGTTTTTGTTGTTGTTGTATTTAGTGATGGTTTGGGTTTTTTTCCCAAAAATTTTTAACAAGAAAATATTCTGAGAAATGCCTGTCCAGGCATTCTTTGTCCTTTTTTCTCGTGCTGATCCAACATAGCAGCACCCCAGCAGCTTTTCAAACCTGCTCAGAGCACTGGGGGAAAAAATGCAACAGAGAGTCAAATGTGCTCCATTGTGAGGCAAAATCCCATAATTTATATCCATACATTCCAATGAAATGTAAAAATCAAACCTCAGAATTCACAGAGGGATGGGGATTTGAATTCATGCAGCTGCAGGTTCTGGACCAGAGAAATTCAGCTAATTTCGTGTCTGAATATAAATAATTAAAGCTGGGAGCCCTGTTGTACATATTAAATTATGGTCTCTGCTAAACGAGGCCTCAGTTCAATTTGTTCAGTGTTTTTTGGGGTGGTTTTTTTTTTTTTGTTTGTTTGTTTGTGTGGTTTTTTGGTTTTTGTTTTTTTTTTTTTTTCCTGGTTCTGTGTAGCTCCCTGTGCACTTTGATGTGAGTGGGAAATGATTCATCTGCTGCGGCCCCATAATTAATTAATTGATATTTTGGTCAGTTCTGCAGCACTCTGCATTTCTGGAGCATTAATGAATGTTTGCAGAGCAGAGGAGGCAGGGGCTGACTCCTGGTGCTGCTCAAACACCACCCAGCCCTGGGCACTGCTGGACAAGGGTTTGCAAATCACATCTGCCTTGCTTTTAATACTTTGAGTGAGGTTTTTTTCTGATTATTTAGGGTTTTTTTTCATGTTCATTTCCAATTCCTGTGTTTGGAAATCCCTCAGGAAGAGATGTGACCCCCCAGCAGCATCATCTGGCAGGCAGGTCCTGCATCCATGATTAAAACTCAGCTGGAAAAAAAACCAAAAATTCCTTTAAACTGAATCCAGAAGATTTTCAGCTGCCCAATTGGGGTTCTACAGCATCACTCAGCTGTACACAGAGAGCTAAGAAAATGTAATTTCTGCTTATTTAGGGATTTTGTGGTGAGTTTTTCTGTGCTTGCAGGGGGTTTGAGGCAGCCTGTGCCCATTTCTGTTCCTGATCTGCCAGCAGCAGAGCCCTTGCTGGATGTGACCTGATTGATCTGGGCCATCATTGCCCAAATTGTGAAATCAGGGGCCATGTCAATGCCAGCTCCTCATTTTTATATGCACATGATTAGCTGGATGATGGTTTTTTTTCTCTGTTTAACTCTCCAGTCCATCAGGGCAAGTTTAATTGCCTCTTTCTCAAAAGTTAAGAAGATGAGATGGTGCACTTTAAATAAACCAGGGAGCAGACAGACATTTTTCTAAGCAGATGTTCCAACTCTCTGGCTGTGTATTGATCCCCTGTGTGTTTTATATGATGCCCCTTCTCAATTTAGCTCCTTTGCATTTGAATTAGTGTGTAGGTATTGAAATTAAATCTCATTTAGGGACTTATGGAAATACCTACTTTTCTACACCTCTGTCAAATCAGGGAGGATATGGACCCAAAGTGATGATTTATTGCCAGTAAAAATGGGTTTTGAGGTGATTAGTCAGGTGTTTTATAGGTAAAATACTGTGTGATTCTTAGAAAATCTAAATATTATTGGAAAGGGGCTTAATTTTGCAA
Source organism: Acridotheres tristis (assembly GCA_037013685.1). NCBI lineage: Eukaryota > Metazoa > Chordata > Aves > Passeriformes > Sturnidae > Acridotheres > Acridotheres tristis. The sequence goes on along the minus strand of CM072899.1, from coordinate 1,998,840 downwards.
TGCTTGTGTGGTGATGGAGAGGAAGAAGAGCTGAGGGATGTGGTGCACTGGGAATGCTGCTGGCTTGGGGCTGTGTTTGGTGCTGGCAAAGCCTGGCTTAGCTAGTCAGAAACCTGTCAGTGTGGGGGTTCCCTGCCTGCCTGGGTGCAGAATCTCTGCTCCTTTTCTGCACACTTTGCTGGGGATTTCATCATTTAAACACGGGGGGAGCCAGCAGTTCCCACGGAGCCTTTTTGGGGTGAAATCCTTGGGTTTTTGCTGCAGCCTTTGGAGATGGAGGGGCTGGAAATGAGATCATTTTCATTTGGGAAAGGTCCCTCAGTGAGGGGGGATCATCCAGAGGAATAAAACCCAACATCAATCCAGCTTGGGTAATGAGGTGCCAGAAATGTGGGCAGTCCCAGAACCACTGACAGCTCCACAGGCTGGCCATACAGAAAATGAGTTTTTGTAGGGTCTCTCCCAAAAATCCCTGTCCCCTCCTTCAGCCTGGCCTGGTTGTCACAAGGGGTCAGTTTTTCCCAGGGTTGGGGCCATTAAACAGAAGAGATGCTGATGTATTTTTGTAATTCATGCTCAAAGTCAATCCGTGGCAAATCAGTGTCTGCTCCCAGTAAGTTCTTCTTGTAATGAATAGAGCAGAGAATGCTGCAGCTCAGCTGGGCACTGCTTGATGCTGCTTTATTGAAGCATTTGTCAAGTGCTGTGACAGGCTGTGCTCTGAAATTAAGAATATGCTGCTGACAGGCTGCACTGAGTCATTATTGCAAGTTTTGGGAAAGATTTTTCCTGTGTATTACAATGAAAAAGCAAAACTCGCCTGATATCCCTTCAGTGCTTCAGCGTGGTTTTCCTGATGTGTTTGGATTTTTTTTTATTTTGCAGTAAAATACACACATTCAGCTTCATCAAGCTAAGACACAATTGTTAAATAGTCTATATCATATTAATTACTCTGTAAAGCAAGGCAAGCATTACAGCCATTTATAATCAACTACTGGAGAAGTTGCTGATCAATTAGACAGGTAACTAATTAGCCAGCCAGCAGTCAGCATCTCCAGCTGAAGCTGCTGGCTTGAAACTTCATTAAACTTTCCAGGTGTTGAGGAAAGTATGAAAAATACAGCTATCTTAATAGGTTGATGTGTCTTAATTCTCATGAAATGTCTGAAGATTGCATCTGTTTTAAGGGATATTGTCATTTGTAAAGCTTCCCATGGCTGTCTTGCACAGCTGAAAAGAAAATAAGCAGTTTGTGTGGGAAAGTTTGGAGTTTGTCCAGTGCATGTTGGGAACAGCATGAACTTCGATGTGTCTGAAATTCCTCTTATCCCAACTTTTGATTTGTGCCATTTGTATCTTCTGCCTCGTCCTTAATACTTTGGGTGGGATTTTCTGATTATTTAGTTTTGGGTTTGGGGTTTTTTTGTTTGTTTTTGGGTTTTTTTTTTAAAGTTCATTTCCATTTCCTGTGTTTGGAATCTGCAAAATAGATCCCTGACAGAATCCTGATACGATCATTTATTTGTGAAACAGGGATAATGCAGTGGATGATCACTGAGACTTGGAAAAAGTAAATTTTTTGTGTCCTTCCAGCTCAGATGATGCCATGAAATGTTCCCTGAGAGCTCAGGCTTTACTCCCAGAGCATTCCCTCTCCTCCCATGTGTACCTGGACCACAGGAAATGGCATTTTCTCCAGCCTCACGCTGGGTGGGCTTTGCTGGGACACATCTGAAGGGGGGAAAGAAGGCAGAGTGGTGCCTGAGCTGTCTGGGGTGGGAAACAGGGACTGGTGCAGGGAACACCGAGAGGAAAAGGGGCTGGGAACAGCTGGATGCACAGCTGGGATGGAGAGCAGAATTGGAAATGAAATGGGAAACAATGAAAAAATTGCTTCCAAATTCTCTGTGTCCAGTAGCTTAAATTGTCTTTTACAACATCCCTGAAAAGTGGGATTATATGTGGCAAAATATCACAGCATTGGGGTGTTTTTGAGCTTTACAGCTGAAGTCCAGGTTGTGGTGATGTGGCAATAGCTGGAACAGTTGTTTTCTTTTCTCTCTCTCTCTGGATTTTGTGACCCCTTTGAATGCCTAACACAGATCCGATGCCCACCTTGTGCATCCAGGTTTCCAGCCTGCTTTTTTGGGGTTGGTTTGTGCCCAAACTAAAAAAAAAAAAAAAAAAAAATCAATCCAGGCAACTCTGAAACTGTGAATATTGTAATGGATGGTACTTACTGCCAATTCAGGTTAAACGAGCAGGAAGGAAGGGTTAAAGAGAGACAAACTTTGGCCTTGTGCTTTTTTTCCTGCGGGAAGGAGCATCCTTGGGAAGAGGCAGAGGTGTGGGAGCAGAGCTCAGAGTGTTAGATCTGCCAGCTGGGAAATGGTGACTAACATCACAGGGCTGAAGGAATAATGGAAAGACACTCCCAAAAAATCTCTCCTGGACCTGAAAATGGGGAGGGCTGAGGTGGGGAGGGCTGTGAGGGACAGCAGGAGGGGGGAACCCTGCTGGATGAGAGACCTGGAAATGCTTTTGCCATTGGGTGTGTGTTTGCCTGTGTTTGGTTTCTTCTGCCCCTGTGGGTTGGGAACATGGAAGCACTTGAGAGAAAACAAGTTTGAGAGGCAGAGCAGCTCCTAAGCAGAGTGTGAGAGGTGGATTCCTCAGCTGGGATAAAAACTGTCAAACACGGGAATCTCGTGGTGCCTCTTGCCCAGCTGTGGCTCTCAAGTCATTCTGTCAGGGATGGCTGCAGCTCAGTTTGGAAACGGGGAAAACTCTGCTGCCTCTCAGCTTTTTCATACCTGAGAGTGGCTGGAGGCACTGGGTGCATGGGATTCCCCTCTCCCTTCCCAGAGAGGCAGGACAAGCACTGGGTCCTCATTAACCTCCCAAAAGTGACATTTCAAAACACGCTCATGAATTCCCAGCGTGTGTAATGTACATCTGCCTTCTCTCCCCTGCAATACTGAAATAACGGGGTGTGTACCCCAAATCCTGTGTCCTCTTTTTCCTCAATGAGAAGCAGGGCTTTCCTGTTATCCCACTTGTTATAAAATAACACTTTACAAACAACTCATTGGTAAATAATCTACATAGAATTTCCCACTATTTATTCATACTGACTTTGTTTAAATAAGTTTAACAGTAACATCTATTGACCTCTGCTACATTCCTGAGCAAACTTGATTGCTCTCTTTCCTTTTTTTTTTTTTTTTTTTAAATTTGGTATATTAGGATGGAATATGGAATTTATCCCATCATGAAAGGCGAGGGAGAGATGCCATCAGTCAGTGGGAGGAGAGAGAACCCAGTGCTTTCCCATGTAAATTATGTGAGCTCTGGAAGGGAGCCAGGCATTCATTTTGTTAAAATGGGGTTTGATAATTGAAACTAATTTAACATCGACCCCATTAAGTTGCATTTTATTGCTCATTTAATCCGCCTGTCTCACGAGCTCCCAGGACTGGGACGAGGCTTTGGAATGTGAGTTTTGGATTCCTCAAAGCTGCAGCCACTCCTGCAGGTGAGCACTGAACCCTGTGGGGTCACCATTGGTGTGGGGTCAGCCCAGGTATGGGGTCAGCACAGGTGTGGGGTCAGCCCAGGTGTGGGGTCAGCCCAGGTGTGGGGTCAGCACAGGTGTGGGTCAGCACAGGTGTGGGGTCAGCCCAGGTGTGGGGTCAGCCCAGGTGTGGGGTCAGCACAGGTGTGGGGTCAGTACAGGTGTGGGGTCAGCCCAGGTATGGGGTCAGCACTGGTTTGGGGTCAGCCCAGGTGTGGGGTCAGCACTGGTTTGGGGGATTGAGCTGCACATTTTGGGCAGGATTGCTGTGGGAAGATGCTTTGTGTGGGAAGCAGCTCATGGATGATGGTTCCTCCTCCCCCCTGTGCCCCGTCAGAGCCTTTCCCTGCAGGATCCTGCATCCCCTGGGCTGCTTGGGGCAGCTTTGGCACACCTGACAAATCATCCCAGTCCTCCACCAGGGCAGCTCAAAATCACAGAATGGGTTGGAAGGGACCTTAAATCCCACCCAGTGCCACCCCAGCCATGGCAGGGACACCTCCCACTGTCCCAGGTGCTCCAACCCCAGTGTCCAACCTGGCCCTGGGCACTGCCAGGGATCCAGGGGCAGCCACAGCTGCTCTGGGCACCCTTTATTGAATTCTGTCCAAAATCTCCATTTAAATCAGCCAAGAAGCTGGATCCATGAATTTTTAATTACACGGGATCCCCACCTTCTCCTGCCCTGCTTCAGCTTTCCTGTGTCTCACTGTTGTCTCACACAATCTCTCTATTTCACCACTGCTGCTTATGACTCATTAAATAATCTCATAATTGGTTCTCAGCCTCTGGGTGCTAATTGCATCGAGGCACTGGGGGATGGTTGCACACACAGAGCTGCGTTTATCAAAAATCAGGGAGCAGAGGAAGGTGCAAGGACAAGGATGTGATGGATGTTTGTTTACAAACACCTTCTCCTGGGGATGATGAGTTAGTTGCTGGAGCTCTCCCCTTGGGAAGAGGCAGCAGAGGAGCTGTAAGAGAGTGCCTGGCTTGCATCAGGGGCCCTGGGGACAGGGAGCTGCACCCTGCTCCTGGGAATGCTGCTCTCCACTGCTGGGAAGGGACTGCAGGTAAAAAGTGCAGATTAAACCACTGCAGCAATCACAGAATCACACAATCACAGAATCAAACAATCACACAATGACAGCATTACAGAATCGTGCAATCACAGCATCACAAAATCACAGCATCACACAATTACAGCATCACAGAATCATACATCACAAAATCAGAGAATCACAGAATTAAGCAATCATACAACCACAGCATCACACAATCACAGAATCAAACAATCACACAGTCACAGGATCATACAATTACAGAATCAAACAATCACAGCATCACCGAATCACAGAATTAAACAATCACACAATCACAGCATCACACAATCACAGAATCACACAATCACAGAATCACACAATTACAGCATCACAGAATTAAACAATCATACAATCACAGCATCACACAATCACAGAATCAAACAATCACAGCATCACACAATCACACAATCATAGAATCAAACAATCACACAATCACAGAACCACAGAATCACTGGATTGGAAGAGATCTTTAAGATCATCGAGTCCAACTAAACCATGGCACCCAGTGCCACATCCAGTCTTTTTTAAACCAGGGATGATGAATCCATCACCTCCCCAGGCAGACAATTCTGGTATTTTATCAGGAGTGTTGCACAGACCAGGTGGGAATGTGTAGAACCGTTTAAAGTTGAATCCATGGCTGAAAAGTGCTGGGAGAATCCAACAGGAGCTGGAATTCAGTGATCCTTGTGAGTCCCTTCCCATTCTGGATTGATTCTGGACTGATTCAGGATCCAGATCCCATTTAAACACATGGGTCATGTCTCCATTTTTAAATATACACACATGAATACGAAGAGAAAGAGCAGAAAATGTGTTCTTGCAAATCCAGTTCTCACCCATTGACAACGAGCAGCATTTCAGGTATTGCTCAACATAGAAACTACAAATTAAAATTTAAAATTCAAATACTACAAAGTACAGGAAAGGGCAACCCTCGGATTTTATACTGGTGAGGGATTTACAGCTCCTTTGTACAATCAAAAAGCTTTTGGGGCAGGAGCAGACACAGAGAATTGGCAGAATTTTGGTGCTGGATTGCTGAGCCTTCTCACCGTGCAGCTCCCATTCCCCATGGCCAGGCTGCTCAGAGGTTGTTCAGCACTGCTTGGACACTTTGGGAAAGTCAGGAACTGCCCAACCAAGCTGAATAAAAGCACAAGAGATGCAAATCTGACCTGGGATTTGAGCAAGAGAAATCTCCACTTTAACCTTTGGATACTGGGAGTTATTCCTGGAATAAGGATGTTCCTGGAACAACCATGTCACTGCAATAATGGTCTGATTGCTGCATTTCTCCTTTTTCTTTTTGAGTAATATTGAATCAAACTTGAAAAATTTTATACAAATCCAGTTTTTTTCCGACGCAAGCTCAGTGTTTGAAGCTCAGGTGTGGCTGTGCTGGTTTGGAAAGCGCTGCCTGGGTACAAAATGTGTTCACGGCGTGGGATTTTCCGGGGGGGCAGGAGCGAAATGTGCCTGTCAGAGCTTTTGCAGGATTGATTTGTTACCCTGTGAGCTCTTACACCTTGGAGTCAGCACTGCCGTTCACACCTCCTGCAAGGTGCTCGAAGGCTTCTTTATTGTGAATTTCTCTAATGTGACATCCAATTACCGCTGAAACTTCACCGCCCCTTCTTATTTTTAAGTGGAGGCATTCTCTGGCATTTTACTGCTGTCTTTTAAGAGTATTTAAGGGGATGCATGAAAATGCAGCAGTTAGCAAGGGTTTTGGCATTTAAGAGATGTCATAACAGCTTTCTTTTGCTTTTTTTTTTTAATTATTTTTTTTAAAAGCCCATTTTTAATGCTTGTCAGCTGATAAAACGTGTCAGTCTCAATCAGTGAGGTGAGGGTTCGCACAAGGATAAATTCCAGCTAGGAAAAACCCTTTCCCCTGCACTGGTCTGTACAACTGAGAGCTCTCCTGGCAGAGGAAAAGAGGCAGAATTTTGAGAAAATTTAGAGAAAACAACACAGATTTTTCCACCAGTTGTGCTGGAGGACACCAAAAAACCTTCTGATGTTCCCTGCAGGATTTGTCCCTTCCAATCCTTGGGTTTTTTTGGGTTTTTTTTGAGCAAGCAGGAGTTTAAAACCTCTTTAAGTTGTTCCTGAAGACTTCAGATCTCATGTAAATTCATGAGTTACTGCGCAGCTGCCCACAGAGCATTGAAAGCAAAAAGCAAAATGTATCAGTTTGAATGTACAAATGTATTGGCAGCCGGTCTGGGCTTAAAGGAAAAACAGCTTTGTTAAACCATAGAAATGTGTCACAGTGGCTCTGGAGATGTGCAGTTCTCATCCTGAGCTATCCTCCATTATTAATGCAATCTAAAATATACAATAAAGGCTGCAAACAAATCCCATACACAGGGTTGAAGTGACAAAAAAAATAAAAAACCTTCTCCGTGTTCAGCAAATTTCTGCTTTTCTTTTCAGTATGTATTTCAATATCTATAGTGCAAGGGCAATGCCTCCCTTTATTTATTAATATAATCTAAAGTAGACAATAAAGACTGCAGAACTCCTCTATATATGGAGTTTAAGTGACAGAAAACCTGTGTGCAGCAAATTTCTGCATTTCTTTTCAGTGTATATCTCAATGTATAAAGTGCAAGGGCAATGCAGCCCTTTATTAATATGATCTAAAACAGTAAAGGCTGCAAAGCCCCTTTATACACAGAGTTTAAGTGACAAAAAACCTCCTCTGTGTTCACCGAATTTCTGCCTCTGGTGCACATTGAATTTTTTTATCAACTCTTCAATGTTTTGCAGGTTGGTTTTTTTTTCCATGTAGGTCAAATTTAATTTTCTATAATAACACCACCTTGCTTTCCAGAAGGTGACCTCACTGCTGTACAGGTGTAAACATGACATTCCTTCTCTTTGGATCATATTTTTCCTGCTTTTTACTCTGGGTTGTTTTAGATACCCCATGTGAACCAAGGAACCAGATTTAGATGAGGAAATTCAATGTACAGTCAGAGAAAATGAGTGATTGGGATCCTTTATCGGGGCTGGCACTTGGGCACTAATTATGGTCTCAGCTATTCTGTATCTTAATCAATTCCAGTGATCTTGTTTGTAATTTTTATTCTTCCTGACAAGGAGCTGCTCAAAGAACTAAATTTGCCATCAGTGTAATTTGCTTTTTGGGCACAAAAGGCTCCCAAATTAAAAGGTTTTTCCCCTTGGAGAGATCTCCCTCATCCACCCTTGGGCTCTGTTAATGATTCCTTTGTCCCTTTTTGTTTTCTGAAGGGCTCAGGGTGTGCAGGCAGCAGCTCCCAGTGCCCACCAGTGCCAGCCCAGCACATCCATTGGCCCAGCTCCAGAAAGTCAGGATTTGTGACCAGAATCACCTCACATTCCCAATACCCAGCCTGTTCCTGGCATAAAAACAGAGGCAGTGTTTGGGATGTGTTTGAAAAGTCACAATGGGATTTGGGAAATCAGGGAACAGAGCAGGGTGCCCCTGGCAAAGGGATTTTGATGAGATCTTGGAGCACCTCACCTGATGAGTGCAGGAATGAGCACCTTTCAGATACAGCCCTTCCCCTTTGTTGTGCTACAGGTGGTTTTGAAAACAATTTACAAAGAGGCTTTTTTTTGTCTTTTTCACGCTGTTAAAGCAAATTGGTATGTAATTAGATTTATATAGTGAATAATCTTATTTGCATATCCAATTAATTCTTCCTGTTTTAATTTGCTAGGGTTGGATTCACATTGGTAGTAAAAAAATAACACTTAAATTATCAAGCATTCAAATTTTCTTTTGCTACCGTTTGTTCAAGGTCTCCCATTAAAATTTGATCCTGGGCATCTAAAAGCTGTTAAATAGAATGGGAAAAGGCCATTAAAAAACCCCAACCCCCTTGTGTGGGTTGTGTTGTAGAAACATGAAGGGTTTCTTCAAGCTGATCAGGGGGATGCAGTGTGAATTTAGACTTTTCAAGCATTGTTTTATCACAGAATAGTTTGGGTGGGAAGGGACTTTAAAGATGATCCAGTTCCACGGGCAGGGACACCTGCCACTGTCCCAGGCTGCTCCAAGTCCTGTCCAGCCTGGCCTTGGGCATTTCCAGGGATCCAGGGGCAGCCACAGCTGCTCTGGGAATTCCTTCCCAATATCCCCTCCATCCCTGCCCTCTGGCAGTGAAGCCATTCCCTGTGTCCTGTCCCCCCATCCCTTGTCCCCAGTCCCTCCCCAGCTCTCCTGGAGCCCCTTTGGGGTCTCTGAGCTCTCCCTGGATCCCTCTCCTGTCCAGGGGAGCACCCCCAGCTCTCCCAGCCTGGCTGCAGAGCAGAGGGAGCATCTCAAGCCCTGGCAGCAGCTCCGTGGGCGCTTTCCCAGTTTGTCACTTCAGCTGGGACTCAGTGCCATGGTCTGCTTGAGGTGTCAGGGCATGGGTTGGGCTTGATGATCTCGGGGGTCTCGTTATTCAGTGACTGTGTGAGTCTGTGACTCCTCACAGCCCTGCCCAGAAAAGCAGGAGACAGATAAAGGTGTGGAAGGAGGGTCCCGATTCCAGAAGTGTGAAATGTGCTGCTCTAACCCCCCCCACACCTCAGCAGAGCAGGGATGAGCAGCTCTTAGCTCGGGACTGAAGGCTGCAGTTTCAGCAGCTGCCAGGGGATGTCTGCAGCTTTATTCCTGCTCACACGGGCTGTGCTTTGCAGCTCGAATCCAAGCAAAGTTCCCGTTTTTCCCTGAGTCAGGAATAACCTGGCACGGCTTCTAAAAGAATCCTCCTCCATCCCTGGCAGCCAGAACAGCTTCATCAGGGGCTCTGCTGCTGCTGCTGCTGCTTCATCTCTCCACACTTCAGGTTCCACTTGAGAGCTGCTGGGGAGCCCCTGGGCTGGGGGAGTGCTCAGGAGAAATCCTCAGTGCTGAGAAATCAGCAGGATCCCTTTATTTATTTGTTTATCTATTTATCTATCTATCTATCTATCTATCTATCTATCTATCTCTCTGACTATTTATTTATCTAATTTTTATCTATTTTTATTTATCTCTCTGACTATCTATTTATTTATCTAATTTTTATCTATTTCTTTCTATCTATCTAATTTTTATCTATTTTTATTTATCTATCTGTCTATATATTTATTTTTCTAATTTGTATCTATTTTTATTTATCTATCTATATCTATCTATTTATCTAATTTTTATCTATTTTTATTTATCTGTCTATTTATTTATCTAATTTTTATCTATTTTATCTATCTATCTATCTATTTATCTATTTTTTATCTATTTTTGTTTATCTATCTGTCCATCTATGTCTGTCTATCTATTTATCTAATTTTTATCTATTTTTATTTATCTATCTGTCTATTTATTTATCTAATTTTTATCTATTTTATCTATCTATATATCTATTTATCTAATTTTTATCTATTTTTATTTATCTATTTGTCTATCTATGTCTGTCTATCTATCTATTTATTTATCTAATTTTTATCTATTCTTTCTATCTATCTATCTATCTATCCATCTATCCATCTATCTATCTATCTGTCTATCTATCCATCTATCCATCTATCCATCTGTCTCTTTATTTCAATTGTGCTGGAGCCAGTTTGTTCCCAGCAGGTGTGAGGCACACAGGGGCCAGCTCCCCTCGCAGCTCGTTTGGAGTTTGGGAGCAGAGATCTGTTATCCAGGGAGTTAAAAACAAAGGAGGGGGTGAAGAGGAACCAGGAAAGGATGGAGCAGGTACATGGTAACCTGAATTTAAAGTAAGATTTCAGCTTAGGGAAAGTGCAGATTGGTAAAGGAGCCTGGAATGACTCTGAAGGGTGAGATCCTGTTAACTGGGGACTGGAGTGTCAGAATTGTGTCATTTATATCAATAATTTCATTTAATCTCATACCATTTTTAGTAATTTTATTGATAATTTTATTATTTATTATCTATTTATTATTTCTTTATTTTTATATTTCATTTTTATATTTAATTTTTATCCCAAAGTGTTCCTGCTGTTTTGAAGACATTTTTGATGTGTTCCCAAGGGATGGAAAGTTCTTCCTAGTGGCTACAGGAGGATCTGTCCCTTTGTCTAACACATCAGTTGATGTGCAATAAACTCCCTGTTCTTAATTTTTTCCACTGGCAAACTCCCTGCTCACCTCTGAGTGCCCTTCACCCTTGTCATAATGAGATTGCTGATCTCCTAAAATTAATTAAATTGATTTCACTTTAATACCCAACTGCTCCATTACATCTTTGCCAAAAGCATCTCTGCTTTTATTTGAGACCAATAGTTTGAGCAGCTTGTTTTGTAAAATGCTGATTGTTACCAGAAAATACACTGGTTTATTCTTTTTTTTTTTTTTTTTTTTTTTGTGGAAGAAGATGGCCTTGGAGTTACGAACTTTTGTTGCTACTATTGGGTATTTAATGGAGGCAAAATGTGATTACAAGGGTGGGGAAAAGCGATAGTAAGTGGTTGGCACACAAAGCCTAAAAATCCTCGTGGTTTCCTTGTGTCTGGCATCAGGGGATGCACACGCTGCATTCATTGAAATAAAAAAAAAAAAAAACATGTGGGGATGGATTTTACAGGGGCTGAAGGGGTAATTCAGGATTTAGCAAAAAGGGTGTCAGGGAAAGGGAGAGGGACAGAAAATCGCTGTTCTCATATTGGTCCATGGAGCTGCTGCAAAGTGAGCAGAGGGCAGTGCAGAGCGAGAGGGTAAGAATGGAAAATTAAAACAACAATGTCTTCTAAAGATTTAATAAACGAGGCAAATGCATTGCATAATTGTGTTGCAATGATTTGAAACAGGTCCTAAGGAAAATTGCTTTGAATCCTAATTAGCAACTAATGGTTATTAGCGAAATCCAGTGCCAGGGATGAAATAAATAGTTCCGAGTGCTCAGCTATTGCTTCCACCTCCGACCACCGCGGCTGTTGTCCCAATTCTGGGCTATTTTTACCTAAAAGCTGCGGGTCCCAGGTAGGCAGCAGGTCCCAGAGAACACCTGGACTGTGCTGCTGCCAGCCAGGGTGAAATACAAATGAGGTGACACTTGGTGGCAAAACAATTCCTGCGGACGGGTTTTATCTCCTGAGGATCAATCGCTCTCTCGCGTTGAGTCAGGAAAATGAGCTTTGCTGGGTGCTGAGCTCTGCTGAGGCTGTGAGGTGTGAGCGGGGCTCCAGGTGAGGCATTCCCACCCCTTTTCCCTTGGAGGCATCACCTGCCTGCTCTGGGAGCTGTTCTCCACCGAGCTCCACACTGCTCTTAGCTCCCAGGGCAGGAGCAGCCCCTGCACATCCCAGCGTGTCAGGAAACTCAGGGAAAATGACCTCCAGCTCCCAGGCACTTACTGCAAACCTATTCTAAATTGAATACACAAGCCAAGATAATACAGGCTGTTTGATAAGAAACATTAGAGAAATCCATAACACGAGGCTTTTTATTATGGGTTTATTACATCAATCTCTCCAGTGGGTAATGGAACTTGTAAATATACTCTTATGTAGGAGTCTCCTTGCAGGCTTTTTATTCATGCTGAAGTAAGCACAGCAAACTTATTTGCTGTCAGGGTACATTGAATAGAAGATGAGTATTTGTTTTGGTTCTAAAGAGGTTCTGCTTTCGTGGATTGGAAGTCGGAGCAGCTGTAGGGGAGGAGGTGGGAGCTGCAGGGGGGTTTTGGGGGGAAATGGGTTTTTCCAGGCAAACTGCTGGTCCCTGTGTGGGATCCAGGGAACATTGTGGGCTGTGGGTCGTGTGCTCAGAGCTCCTTCAGGAGGGAAAAGTCACTTTGTTTAAGCAGGAGCTGGCTGTGTGCTCATTGACTAAAGCCCAGCAAGATGAAAAATCAACCGTGGGATTAGAGAAATATTTAAGGGATACATTCCCTGCATTAGTGCACAGGGCAAACACGGGCACAGCTCACTCTGCACTGTAAACATTTCTTCTTTTACTGGGAAAATGCTTTTAATTCTCTTCTGGAGGTAAACAAAGCAATGCTGCTGCAGCAGGAACCCAGCAGGCTTTTTCTTACTTGGGAGAAGTCAGGGGGACATTTGTGCTGAGTAAAGAGTGGAGGAAAAGTTTTCAGGAAAGTTCAAAAAGGAGTTCAAATTGTAGCAATGCTAAAAAAAAAACCCCAAGAACAGCTTACAAGTTGAAGCAGATTTGTTGGAGGATGTAGAAGTTAATTGGTAGTTGTCTTAATATAGGGAAAATAGTCCTTAATTAGAGGATGTTAATTGGACAGACAGACCAGAAACGTGCTGAGGTGTCAGTAAACTCAGAATTTTAACAGGTTTTTTAGGGTTCCCCATCCCTGGCAGTGTCCCAGGCCAGCTTGGACAGGGTTTGGAGCAGCCTGGGGCAGTGGGAGGTGGCCCTGCCGTGGCAGGGCTGGCACTGGGTGGGATTTAGGGTCCATTCCCACCCAAACCCACCCCAATAATCCATCCCAAAGCAGGAAGGATGTGCTTTATGCTGCTGCAGAACAACCAGCCAGGTTTGAGTGATGTTTGCATCTCCAACAGTGACAAAATCCTTTTAATTTTTTCTTTTCTCTTTTTTCTGCCGTATGAGACAAATGATGAGTGAATAACGAAGGATGTGTGTGTTTAATTAAGGTCTGAGGGTTACAAATGTGCTCGAGCTACAGAACCACATCTGTGTCAAACCCAGCTGTGCCAAAATGCATCAGCAGAAAGCTCAGCACTCATTTCATCTCTGCTCTCCCATCTATTAATTACATGTTCCACCTCTTGCATCTTTAAAAAGACAGAAATTTTTAAGAAAGATGCTTGTTTTCATGTCTTCATGTATGCTTGTTTTCCTGCCTTTGTGTTTTCATGTTTTTATGGTTGTTTTCACGTATTTGTATGTTTTCATGTCTTTATGATTGTTTTTATATCTTTATTTATCTGTTTGCATGTCTTCATGTATGTTTTCATGTCTCTCTATGTTTCTTTTCATGTCTTTATGTTCGTTTTCCTGTCTTTACATTTGTTTCATATCTTTCTATGTTCGTTTGCATGACTTTAGGTTTGTTTTCCTGTCTTTAAGTTTGTTTTCATGTATTTTTGTTAGTTGTCATGACTTTTTTTTTTAGTTTCCATGGCTTTCTATATGTTTTCATGGTTTTATGTTTGTTTTCAGGGCTTTATGGTTGTTTGTTTTCATTTCTTTATATATGTTTATTTTCATGTTTTCATGTATGTTTTCATGTCTTTCTGTATGGTTGTTTTCATGTTTTTATGGTTGTTTTCATGTATTTATGTTTGTTTTCATGTTTTTATGTTTCTTTTCATGTCTTTACATTTGTTTCCTATCTTTCTATATGTTTGTTTGCATGATTAGGTTTGTTGTCATGTCTTTATGTGTGTTTTCACATTTTTGTTAGTTTTCATGGCTTTCTATATGTTTTCATGGTTTTATATTTGTTTTCATGGCTTTCTGTATGTTTTCATGGTTTTATATTTGTTTTCATGGCTTTCTGTATGTTTTCATGGCTTTATGGTTGTTTCTTTTCATTTCTTTATACATGTTTGTTTTCATGTCTTCATGCATTTCTTCATGTCTTTCTGTATGTTTATTTTCATGTTTTTATGTTTGTTTTCATTTCTTTATGGTTGTTTTCATGTTTTGATGTTTGTTTTCATTTCTTTATGGTTGTTTTCATGCCTTTATGTTTGTTTCCATCTCTTTATGGTTGTTTTCCTGTCTTTGAGCTGCTTTTGGCCACTTCCTCAGTGCTCTTACAAAGTTCCCTGCAGCCACAGTGCCGAGGGTGCTGAACTCTCTCAGAAGTGATGGCTTGAGCAGCAAATGGCTCAAGAGGATTTTTGTGGCTCACAGAACAACTCCCTGCCCAGAGAGCAGAGTGATCCATAACGAGTTTATTCCCTGTTTAATCACCATTTCTCATTATGGACTGTGCTGCTGTGCTTGCTGGAGAAAAGTTAAAGCCCAAGCTCTCTGTCCAAGATAAAAGGCAGCTTACAGGAATTCTTATTTGTCTTTGAGGTTTCTGGGGGAAAAAAAAAAAATAGGTTTTTGGTAGTGCGTTCTCAATCCAGTATAATCCTTAATTTTCAAAACACAGAAAGCCATTATTTTTTTTTTTTGCAATTGTAATGAAAAAATTGCTGAAGCAGTGCCCATTATTTCGACTACCCATTAAGCCTTCTCTGCTCTAGAATGAAATTACATGATTTTCCTTAATTTTCTTGCTTTTAACTTCTGACTTGTAATTTACCAAAAGAGAAAAACAAACCACTACAACTCCCATTACTCCCAAGATGAGTCAGTTCCTCTTTTGGCATCTTTCTGACATTTTGGGCTTCTTATTCTATAACATTTATTTTGCACCATAGTTCTGGTCTATGACTTCTATAAGGCTTTGGCATTATATTGGCTTGGCATAAATGGACTTTGCATAGAGAGTGATTTATTTCACTTTATTTCATGTTGATCACTTCATCACAGTAAACCATAATTTCTTGTTGAGCAGTGAAATAAATGGGGATTTTAATTATAAAGGAATGGGCCTTGATCAGATGAAGAAAACAAATGTGATCCTCCCGAATTTAACTCTTGCCTTGCTCTCCTCATCAATATTGGATTTGCATTTTGCATGATGCATGTCAGTGCTCTCTAGGTGAGGAACCAAAGTCTTCATAAGTAAAGAAAAATTAAATTTTGCCCTTGGGAAAGGCTCTGCTGGGGAATTGAGGCTCTTGGCTGTCACAGAATCGTGGAATTGTTGAGGTTGGAAAATCCCTCCAGGAGCATCGAGTGCAGTCATTCCCAGCACTGCCACACCCACCTCGACCCCGTGTCCCCAAATGTCACATCCACACCTTGGGGGCACTGCCAGGGATGGGTCTCCCTTCCCTCAGAGCCTGTTCCAGTGCCTGGCCACCCTTCCAGTGAAGATATTTTCCCTGATATCCCAGCTAACCCTGCCTGCCTAAAGCCATTTCCTTGTAGTGCCTTAAAGACTCTGTCCCCTGTTACTGACACACCACAAAAAAGGAATTTCTCTTCCAAAGCTGAGCTGGGCAGGGGGGTGTGAAATGAACCACTGCAGGTGAATTCTGTCTCTGGGGCATCCCCATGGTGCTGATCTTCAGAGGTGAGTGAGTGTGGGAAACAGAGAAGGCAGAAAACTCTCAAAAGTTGTGTGAAAGCAAATTTCAGAATGCAAGAATGCTGAAGATGCAAGGACAGGAAACAACAGGAATGTGAATTGTGTAGAGAGAGGCCTCAGGAAAATATGTTAAGCAAGACAGTAGAAATATGTAAGTTTATAATAAATAATATCCATTGTTTTAAGCTATTATAAGCAAGCATTGTTCAAAGCAAGATGTACCTGTAGCTTTATTAATTGCCTTAAACAAACACTTGTCAGCTTTTAACATTGTGCTATTGGCTAGAAAGTTTTTAAAAGATTTTATAACAAAGAGAATTTGTTGTCACAGGGAGAGCTTTCACCATCTCCTGTGTCTCACCCTGTAAAATGAGGCTGATGATGCTGATGGAATTAAAGCTCTAAGACCACCCCATCCCATGATTGCTGGATATATAATGTATATCTATAAATATATATAGCATCACATTAATATACATAGTATCATATATATTAACATATCTAGTACCATATTAAATGATTAATTATATATTAATATGATTAATAATTCCGACAAGCAAGGAGTGTTTGAAAGCTTCACCTGCTCCTGTGACACCAGAGGGAAGAAAGGCTCTCCTCACAAATGCCATCCCTCTGAGCTTGGAGAGTGCTAAATTGCAGTGTAAGAAGTCACAAGTCAGGGTTTTGACAGCTATTAAGGAGATCTTTTCCCTGCTGTGTTGCTTGAAAGTTCATAACATTTTAAAAAATTAAAGGAATACATGTTATCCGTGGGCAGATTGTACAAATTGTACTCCTGGCTGCTCCTTTGATGTTTTGCTGATTGAACTCTTGAGAACTTTATTTAAGCCTCCCTCAGTTTGGCATTTAGTGGCATTAATTTCAAGGCTGGGTTTGTTTGGGGTCTGGTGTTTGTGTGTCTGTGTTTGCATGGAGGGTCTGGGTGCTCTGCAGGGGTAACCCAGCAGAAAAATGGGGATAAATGGTGATTTTTGGGGTTGGGGAGTGCCTGTGGTGGAGTGGCCAGTGCTGGTGTGTCCCAGCTTCCAGAGCCACAGCAGGAATTCTCTGTGTTCCCAAATTTCCCACTGGGTACTGGGATTGGCTTCTGTTCCTGCTCTGCTGAGGGTTGCAGAAACAATTTGGAAAACAAAAATGAAAAAAATTGCAGAGCAACTCCTCAAATGTGCCCGAGTGACAGAGAGAGCAGCTGAGCTGCCAGCCCCACCCCAGACTTCCAATGCCTTAAATCCATTTATGGGACAGATCCACCTGCAGATTACAGCCTTGGGTCCTTTTCACAGGATTTAACACTTTGTGGCTTTAGCAGCAGTGAAAAGTGAGGGAGGTTTTCCTGTCCAGGGTCAGGAGCCTGCCCAGCACTGGGGTGGGCAGTGCCTGGCAAGGAAGGGCTTGGATTTACCTCTCTGTGTAACTCCAAAGCAAAAATCCTTCTCTTTTCCTAAATATCTTGATTATTTTTTACACTTCAGGATGCCATCAGTCTTGCATCAGACTGAAAATTTTACCCCCAAACCATAAATTTATAACGAGATAAACATGAGGTTTCCCTTTCTCACCATTCTTTCAGTTACCTTTTAATTTCTTATATTGAAATATTGTCCTTTCTTCTCAAGGCAAGGGCTGACCAATTTAGAAATTGGAAGAAAATTGCCGAGGGTGTAATTGCAATGGAGGTAGATGTTTAAAGCTTGCCTGTGCCAGTGCTCTGTGATAGAAAGAAATGTGTTTACAGTTTACTTCTTCTGGGTTTTTTTTTCCAAAATGGGGGAAAACAAACCTCCATCAGGTGGAGGTGATGAAATTTAGTCACACATGTCCCGTTGCAGCGTTGTCTCAGGGACATGGAAACGTTCCAGAATTTCCAAAACCAAAGAGCCAAGGAGAAATGTGCCCTCTGAGTTAATAAATAAGTGTTTTATTCTCTGCTTTGAGCATGGTTTGAAAGTTCTGTGCCTGTGGATGATGATGCATGGATGGGTGATGGATTCCAGGTGGAATTCCTGATGGGTTCCAGGGTACCCAGGAGAACTGGGAATTGTTTCCTTGCCCTGATTGAAGCTTGTGTGCTGGTGACCCAGAGCAGGCAGATTCCCAGTGCCCCTTGGGAGGCTGAACCACCCCGTGAGCATTTTCGGTGCCACGTTACAAATCCAGTTGCATGTGTTGGGCTCTGAGTGTGCCAGGCTGATCCCTCCTTCCCCTTCCAAGCCCTGCTAATTCCATCTGCTCATTCACAAATAGCTGAGAAGGGAATCCGTGGCCTAAACCACTCTGTAAACAGCTGGATAAAAAGTTGGCAGGGCTCAGCTTTCCTCCTGACAGTGCCTAAGGTACTTAAAGCTGAAGGGAGCAGAGAGGCTTCACCTTGAAGCCAAGCACCAGAGAGCTCCTTTCACCTTGAAGCTTTCTGCAGGGTTTGGCTCCTCAATCAATTCACAGCCTGGACACATTGCCACCGTTGTCTTTGTTTTTCCAGCAATAGATGAGACAGAGATTATAGGTTATTCCCCCAGGGACTTGGCTTTTCTAAGGCTTCGTGATTTTAAAGGAAAGAGGCTTTTTTTTTTCCAGTCCGAGCGTTTCATACCTTTGCCCGTCTGCTGCTGGGTTGGGAGGATGGCGTTTGTTAGCCTGGCTTTTGCACACCTTCCTGATTACATCAAAGATTTAAATCAATTGAATTTCAGGGAGATATTGTGGGAAGGAAATAAGTGGCTTTAAAATATGCACATGTAACCAACTACTTCTGTTTTTTTCATATATCCACTTTACAGTCCCTGTCCTACTCAAGACAGCTGAAAGTTTTACAGTAATGATGTGTGTTCTTGGCAATTATATCAGCACCTTACATCTTACTAATAAATCAACAGATAATTAGCACAGGCCTTGGAAACACTTCTACTCCCAAACAGCAAGAACACCCAGCACTGGTGGCAGCACCGTTAGCACTGTATTAATCTGATTTTTTACTATTATTTTATACTTACTCACAGCTCTGTCGTGGGCTGATATTGTCCTCAACAGAGGAAGGGAGAGGGAGGAGGAAAGGGGACAGCAGGGGAAAAGGGAATAGCAGGAGGGGAGAGGGGACAGCAGGGGAAAAGGGGATAGCAGGAGAAAAGGGGATAGGAGAAAAGGGGACAGCAGGAGGAGAGGGGGCAGAAGGAGGAAAGGGGATAACAGGGGAAAAGGATATAGGAGAAAAGGGGACAACAGGAGGAGAGGGGACAGGAGGAGAAAAGGGGACAGCAGGAGGAGAGGGGACAGCAGGAGGCTCACAGTACCTGTTGGAGACCTGTAGGTGACACAAAAGAAGCCCAGTCTTGTATCAAGGGGCTGTCCCCAAAGGTGCAGAGCTACGAGGCCCTTCCCTAAAAAACACCACTTCACAATACTTTTAAAACATCTGGGGTTTATGCTTTTGGTTTTGTTTTTTTTTTCTTTTGAACAGGCAGCACCTTTAATGGGTCTTTTTCATTGAGAAGTCTGCAGAGCTAGTCATAGCAGGATGATATGGTGTAAATATTCTCTGTTTTAATTCCAAAGCCAAGTGCAGTCGATGTTGACAGAAGTGATAGGCAAAAATTCAGGAGTGAGCCGTGCAGGGGAGCCCTTTGCAGCTGAGGAGGATGGAGTGCAGCTGCTCACCTTGGAGAGCTGTGCTCATCAGCCGTGCCCTTGAGCTGTCCTATCCATTCCACTCCCCACTTCTCTGAAGAGCTGCTCTTCCCAAGGTGCAGTTTTGTCTCGAAGAAATACTGGCTTGTAGCAGTGTATGAAAACTCCCCAGCACACAGAGCAGGGAGCAATTCCCTCGGCAGCAAACGAGGAAAGGATTTTTCTCATTTATCCTGGATATACTCCAAGAATTCTCTGTTCTGTTCAGTTATTATCTTTCCCTACGGTGTGGAATATTCAATTAAACTTTCTCTCAAATTGGCCATAACTTTCAATGGAAATTAAAGCAGTTCTATTTAGGTACCAGTATCTGTCACCAGGCTTAATGTTCAGAGAGAATAGGAATGGTTCCACCTGTTTGGTGTGAATTAACCTCGGCTGACATTCCTCAGGTTTCAATTCCTCAAAAGCAGGGGAAGGATGCCAGCATTTAGCATCCAACTGCATGTGCTGGCTCTCAGCTTTGGGGTACTGGAGGGACACAGCAAATACACTCTTCATTTGGAATGTATTCCAATTAATCTGGCTTTTTTTTTGTTGTTTTTTTTAATAGGTTTTGTGATTCACTAGGAGGAAAAATATATATCGAGCAGAATGTTCTTCTAAATGATCTTATCACTTTCCATCCAACACCATATGGACACACACCTCCTCCTGTGGTTAAAATGCTTCTTTTATTGTGAAATCGACTGAAATTTCCTAGCTCCTGCCTCTTACTGCAAGAAACACACTTCTGTCAGAGGAGGCAGACCCAGAGCAGGAGTACATTTGTTTTATCTGACAAGGAGGGGGAAAAATGCTTTTTGGAACCCAATCTTGTTTGCAGGTTGTCTTAAGCTGAGCATGTGTTCGTTCTGGGTTAAGTCATTTTGGGCTCTTCAAAAGAAATGTAACTCAGAAAAATAAAATCTGCCCCTGGGAGTGTCTCACCAGTTAGTTTGGCTGGGAAAGTTATTTATTTTATTGTCCTGGGACAATAAAATTGTCCTGGCAGCAGCTGTGAATGGTGTAAAGGGGAAGTGGTGAAATAACTGAGCACTTCCAGGTGTGTGCACACAGATATGCACTGCTTCTTGTTCTTTGGTGATGAAATGACCCAGAAAGAGTCCATTAGACACAATCTGATGAGAAAGGTGAGGGTAAAAGCCTCCAAGCACAGCAAAGAGCTTCCCCCTGGCCTCGGTGGTTTCTGTGCATTGAGCTGCTCGTAGTGTTCACCAGTGATAAGCCAAAAAACGTGTTATCACTCTTGGAGTGCAGGTCCCTGGACATTGCTGTGACAGAAATAAAGTTACCACTTGGAATTTGTAAAGGAAAGTGTAGAATTTGTATTTCAGAGTTATCCAAATAGCAAAACTTTGCTATTGCAATGCCTTTGGCTGTGCTGACAACGAGCATCTGAGTAGCAAAACTTAGGCAAAAATTGGCTTTTTCTGGTGCAGGCACTTGTAGTTTTCCTGTCTGCAAGAATCTAGATGGCAGCTTGTTTTATTTATTAGTGACTCTTTAGTGCTCTGTGAAGCAAATCCTCCTCGTGTGTCAGGGGCTGTGGCTCAGCCCTTATCAGCCCGTGGTGGGATCTGGGCTGCAGTGATTTCAATCACACATTAAGGCTGCAGCAAAGCAGCTCCACAGGCTGAAGATTAAATAGTTTGGACTTGCTTATCTTGGTTATACACAGGCAGCAATAAGAGGAAGAAGAAAGGCACTCAAAATAATTTTATCTAGCCAGTGTCGTGAGGTTTTTTCCTGCTCCTCTGCTCCCCTGATAGGCTGTAGCTGCTCTCTGAGCTTCTCCCTGCCTTGCCCAGCTCCCTCTGCTTGAAAATTCCACCAGGATTTTCCCCTCTTGCTGCCCAAAAGGAAGGGCGAGCATTTTATTGCCCTATAAAAGCTAAATGTTGAACAGTGTCAGCAGCAGGTGGAATATTTAAAAGTGTTTTCATTTGATCTTTCATGAGCTTCTGCTTCAGCTTGGGTAAAACGAGTTGTTTAGTAGATACAGTTATTTAGTATCCAGCATTTTCACCTATTTGTGACTATTTCTACCTTTAGTTCTCTATCCTGAGTCTGTGTTGTTTTAATTGTAACTAGGTGACTAATTAATGACACAGCCAGGATGTTGTGGTTCTTACACATGCAGCTCCCATGCCAGGTGTGGCCCAGTTCCATTAACCCTTGCAGGCCAGGATGCTGCACGTTCACCTGTGCTCCAGGTGATGTCCTGGATGTGTGGGGACACCTTTGGACCCTCAGACTTGTTCCTGTTTCCCACCTCCAGTGCATGAACCGTTTCACTTTTAATGCAAGCTGTGCTTCCCTGTGATCTGACCTTTGCTGTGATGTGATAACAATTGACACTCCCTAATTGAAATAACAGCAGGTGACAGCCCAGGGAGGGGTGACAGGCAATCCAACACCTCCCTGAGTCAGCAGCTCCCTAACTGCATTATCTGGGATGCTCTGGCTCGTGCCACCACCAGGCTCTGTGTTCCTGGCATTTCAGGCAACTCCTGCACAGGACCCGAGCACTTCTGCACTTTGCAATGAGAGAACTGGACACACTCAAATAGATTTTAAACCTCTTGCTGTCAAAGCCACTCATAGAGTTGTCAGGGCTATAATCTTTATGGGCCAGGCTGTAATGTTCTTTCTTAGGGTGAATGAGCCTGCTCAGGGAGTGCAGCAGCCCTGGCTCTCAGGAACAAGTCTGGATCCATAATCCAGTCCCTTATGCTTTATGGCTATTATTATCTTTTCCCACCAGCACCATGAGTTGCACAAAGGTGTAATTTAAAGCTAGAGACGATGTGAAATGTGTTTTGAATAATAGATGAGTTTCAGCCAGGTATGGTTAGCATATAATTAAAAATAAAGATAAATGCAAGGCCTGTGACTGTGAGCTTGGTGCAACCCCTGTTGTGGT
Source organism: Acridotheres tristis (assembly GCA_037013685.1). Classification (NCBI taxonomy): domain Eukaryota; kingdom Metazoa; phylum Chordata; class Aves; order Passeriformes; family Sturnidae; genus Acridotheres; species Acridotheres tristis. The sequence continues at coordinate 1,976,394 of CM072899.1, read as the reverse complement.
GGGGCCTGAGGGAGGAGGCAGGGGAGAGGTGATTCCTTTCTAATCTCCCTGGCAGAGTCTCTGTGAAATATTTCTGTGGAGATGACAGAATTCACTCTCCCTGGAGTGAAGGGCTGTTGTTCTGTCCTTAGTAAATCCAGTGGTTTCCCAGTGTCAGGGAATATGAGGATTATTCCCATTCATTCTCACCTTCCTTCCATCTGGAAGATCCATCATCCTCTGTTTTTTTGGGTTTTTTTTCCCCCATCATCTCTATATTTTATTTGTGCATTTTCCCCCCGACCTCCTAAAGCCACAAATTTCCTGTATCCCCATCCAGGTGGGCTTCCAGCAGCCTGACTAAAGTGAATTCCATGTTCACATCCCTGCAAGTCCCTGCCCACTGAAAGAACAGAGTCTGCTGTAAAGACAGGGCAGCAAAAAGTTGGGAAATTATTTGAAAATCTTAAATCAAGGTTCTTTCCAGCCAGCTGAAAGACTTTCTGACTGTGAGCACTTCCACCGTGTCCTTACTTGCACTGAACTTGGAGGAGCAGGCAGACACTGACACTGATGGGAGGAAAAGTCTGGGTGAAATCAAGATAGCTGATCTTTTCAGGCAGGAAAAGTTGATTTCTTTTGTGTTCTGAACAGTCACTGTGGAGATAAAACGGTCTGATACAAACAGGATGGAGAGCAGGGAATTTAGTCGGAGCTTTCTGTGGGTGTTTAGTGCAGTGTCAGTGAATTGCCTGGAATTCTGTTCTCGCTGCACCTCAGGGATGGGCTTGGGAGCATCTCCCACCCTCAGCTCCAGGTCTGAGAGAGGATCAGTGGAGAAGGTGAGAGCAGAAAGTGGTTGAGGAGAGAGGAAAGGAGATAGGAAGCTCAAAGAAATCAGAGTGTATTTTTAAAATGAAGAAGGAAAGTCAGCAGGAGGGAGGCTCCCATCAGGAATTGCCAACCTCAGAGGGTGCTGGGCTGCTGGGAAATGACTCCTTGAAGGTCGTGTCAGGTTGTTCTGCCAAAATATTGTCCCTCTTCTGCCTATATCTAGAGTGGGTTTTTAATGCTCTGAAGGGCACAAGTGTAGAGTGTCCTGGTCAGGGCTGGTCACACAGAACCCCTGGGACCCTCATTCCTGGGGAGGGGAGGGGATGGTGCCAGGGGGTTCCTGGGGCAGCAGAGCATGGAGAGGGCAGGGGGTGACACAGGGTTTGCATCCCCTCAGAGAGACAGAAAGGTTTCAGTCAGGGATGGCAGAACCAGCTGCACTGGGGCTGGGCGTGCTGGGGAGGGTTAATTTTATTTCTTTGTCATTGTGTTCGACCATGTGGGGCTTTAATTTGCAAGGAAAAGTCTCCATTTTTAAAGGTGAAGCTGAGGATTGTGGTCTGAACGGAGCTTTGCTATGACAACAGTGCCTGTTCCCAGTTTGAGCTTTGGGTGAGGTTTCATTCTGTGCTCTGTGTACTGCAGGACATTTTCATGACTCCATGTGACGTTCAGTGGCTTTTGGAAATAAAAATCTTCTGTTACAAACTAAACAAAGTGCCATCAGATCTTTTCCAAGGTGAATGACACACAGCCTCTCGCTGCTGAGGCTCTGTTTTATATTTTAAGCCTGGAAGGTGGAGGCTCCATGAGTGACCTGTCCCGTTTTCCTGTCTCATGCAGATGACAACACCCTGCACGGGCCGGTTTTCCTCCAGGAGCCCAACAGCCTCATCTTCCCCTTGGACTCGGAGGAGAAGAAAGTGAAGCTGAGCTGTGAAGTGAAAGGAAATCCCAGACCAACCATTGGGTTTGTTCAATGTTCTCCTGCTCTTAGAACCATCACACGTGAGCCTTTTCCTGCGTGGGTCAGTGATGTCCCTGGGGGATACCACAGTGCTGATCCCAAAAAATCCCAAGGGGCAGCTCTGGTCTCTCCTCTGTGACCAGGGACAGGATCCAGGGAGTGGCTGGAGCTGTGCCAGGAAGGGTCAGGTTGGATTTTAGGGAAAGATTCTTCCCCCAGAGGGTGCCCAGGGAATGGGCACAGCCCCAAGGCTGCCAGAGCTCCAGGAGAATTTGGAAAAGCCTCCCAGGGATGCCCAGGGTGGGATTGTTGGGGTGTCCTGGCCAGGAGTTGGACTTTGATGGCCCCTTCCAGCTCAGGATGTTGTGTGATCCTGCAGCATTAGGAACAGAGGGAATGGCCACCAGGAAATCCCTAGGTGTTGCAACTCAATCACAAAATTTGGGCAGGAGTTCTGGAAGGTTACAAAAGGATTATAAAATAGTCCTGGCTCTCAGGTCAGCCATCCTTTTCCATAAACACAGACAAAACTCCTCATTCTTGTCAGCTTCAGTGGCTGCTTTGGGATCCTTGGAGAAGGTGCTGTCCCCCTGCAGTGCTGTCAGTCACTGCTCCTCTGCTCTTCCCTTTGGTGCCTCTCGCTCTGCTCACCAGTAAAGGCCACTCTGAAACCAGTCAGAGTCACCAGGCCTGTGCCTGGTGCTGTGTCCTGACACAGCCAGCTATTCCATGCCATAAAATCCACGGATTCACCTCTCCAGAGTTTCTCTGTGCACTCAGGAGGGGCTGTGTCCCCTGTCCCCCTCCTCGCTCCAGCCAGGGCTGGAATTCCTCAGTGCCCAACTCTGTGACAACATCCGCAGGGAGGGAATTTTCTTAAATTTATAAACGAACAACCAGCAAGTCGGGAGAAGGGGGGGAAAAAATATTCTCAGTGGGCTTGAATGGGTTAGAGATCCTGTCTCAGGGGCTTCCCCTTGCCAAGTGATTAATTCCAAAGAGCAGCAGCACCAGCAGCTCCAGAAGCATTAATCATTTCAGAGACTGAAATATGTCGAGGATATCGCTCTTTCAGTTAAACACTGGAATATTTCAATACCGCTCAGGAAACTGGCATTTTTGTGCTTTTTTAAAATTTTATTTTTAATAAGCGTCTTCCCTTTACTCCCTTCACGCTGTTGTTTTCCCGAGACCCAGGAGCATCAGCAGAGTTTTAACTTTGGCCTTGTGTGCTCCAGGTGGAAGTTAAACGGGAGCAGTATTGACGTGGGCACGGATTACCGCTACAGCCTGCTGGAGGGGAACCTGCTGATCAATAATCCCAATAAAAGCCGGGATGCTGGCATGTACCAGTGTGTAGCAACAAACCCCTTCGGCACCATTGTCAGCAGAGAGGCCAAGCTGCAGTTTGCTTGTAAGTAAGAAGTGTGCTGGAAATTCTGGGGGGGGGGGGGTTTGTTTTCCCACATTGTCCTGGTGGGTTATGGGGTGGAATCCGTGGAGTGAGAAAGGGGGGAAATGTGAATGAGGGATACAGATCTTGGATTAGCATCATTTAGCTGGAGTTGTGTGGGTTATACAGGGTAAAATGCCTCATTTCTTGAGGATGAGGTTACCTAGGATCTGGCAAATGGGATCTTTCCCTTCCCTTGGGGAATTAAAGAAGTTTCAAAATGTTCAAAAGGAGTGTACAGGGTAAAATGTCTTATTTCTTGAGGAAGAGGTTGTCTAGAAAAGGATCTGGCAAATGGGATCTTTCCCTTCCCTTGGGGAATTAAAGTTTCGAAATATTCAAAAGGAGCATACAGGGTAAAATGTCTTATTTCTTGAGGGAGGTAAGGGGAAGGTTGGGGTTTTTGGGAGAGCTTCAAAATATTCAAAAGGAGTGTACAGGGTAAAATGTCTTCTTTCTTGAGGAAGAGGTTGTCTAGAAAAGGATCTGGCAAATGGGATCTTTTCCTTCCCTTGGGGAATTAAAGTTTCGAAATATTCAAAATGAACATACATGGTAAAATGTCTTAACTTCCTGAGGAAGAGGTTACCTAGCAAAGGATCTGGCAAATGGGATCTTTCCCTTGGTTTTTTACCTTTCCTTGGAGAATTAAAGCTTCAAAATGTTCAAGAGGAGCATAATCTCCACAAGGGACGAATTCACAGTGGCAGATTTCACAAGTCCTGGGTGACAGTGGTGCAGCAGGTGTGGGCACTCAGGGTAAAATGGGCAGCTCTGTGGGGTTTTTTTGGGTTAATGCAGAGTTGCAGCTTCTTGTCAGAAGATGAGGATAAGAAAAGGCAGGATCTTGGTGTTAATCAACATTAAATGAAATTATAATGTTTAGAATATGCTCCCCTTGGAGCATAAAGTCTGTGAGAGTGGGCAAATGATGACAGATGAGCCATCTTTTTGTGGTTGTGACAGCAGAGAATAAATCCAGGGGCTTGTTCATCCCTCACCTGTGTGATTCCCTGGGCTGTTGAACTGGGAGGATGTTCAGGAATTCCAGCAGGAAAATCCTTGCAGGAGTTCAAGGCAGAGCCTTCCCAGGCACGGAGTTCTCAGAAATGGGGATTGGTGAAATGAAAAGGTGCTTTTGACTGACTGGGGAGAGCAGCTGATGTGCTCCAGCTACAGAAATGAGAAGATAAAAATGGCAATAAACCCCCCAGGTTCCCATATTTTAGAGAGATGATTTGTAGTGAGGAATAATACAGAGGGTGAAGTCAAGTCCTGTGTGTCCCCACGTAGTTGATGAGTTTTAAGGTCCCTCCCAACCCAAACCATCGTGGGATTTTCCTGACAAGTGCAGTGGCCAGGGATTACCTGAGTGGAAACCCATCCTCTTCTCACACATCTGCTCTGAGTCCTACCTGAGAAGACTGGATTTAAAAACAAAGCTTGTTCTTTGCCAGTAATGGTGGGGAACTCGGATAAATTGACACTTTTTTTAATCCCTAGATTATATTTTAGTTGGCCAAAACAACATAATCAGCTTAGAAGCATTTGGATTAAAGAAGAAAACATTAGGGTTTCTCAAGGTGGGCTTTCATAGCACATTTTTTTTGTCTTCTCTAATCAAAAGGATTGCAATGAGAATGAGCTGAATTAGGAAATACAGAGTGATTTAAGTTTCTTACAAAGGCTCTGCCTCTAAGGAACAATAAAAATGGGCATGTGAAGCTTCAGCCTTCATCTGAGCAATCCCTTCTTTTCCAGCCTCATCATGTGTTGTGTGGTTTTTTGTTTTATCTCGTTTTTATTTCTGAGGAAATGACTGCTGGGGGTTTTGAGAATGATGGTTGGGATTTAAGGGGTTTTCCCCCCCCTCCTTTGAAGAGTTAAAATGTGAATATTGGGGCATCAGTAATGTGTGTTGTTCTTCAAGGGCTGTGTTATTCTTCTGTAGCCATTTCAGGGAAGATTAAACTGTGATTGAGCCATTCAGCCTCCTGTGGAGGGCAGACATGGTCAGCAATTTCATCCTTGAAATATGTATTTAGGTTACAAACTCATTATGATAAAAGTGCTAATATTTCCCCCGAATACTTGCTTTTGATAAGTCCTTTTCATTTCAGGTTTGTCCTTTTTTTTTTCTTTTTTCTTCCTCCTTCTTTTTCCCTTTCTCCTCCCCTCTTTTTTATTTATTTTTTCCCATGCTAGTTGTCTCTGAAATTGAACATATTTTCACCGAGTGAGGAATCTGCTGTGCCACACTAACACAATATGGATTAATGATACCCTAATCCCTGTGTTTACAGCAACACAGGCTTTCAGAAAATAAAAAAAAAAAAGTTTTAAACTCTTGAGTATAGATCTAATAATGGCTTTTCCACAAAGATCTAAGGAAACACAGCTGAACTAGATTAAATGATGTGCTTTTTATTTTAGGGGCTGGGGCTTAGCTGGGTGATTTTATTCCCTGGCTATGGTTTGTGTTGGGGAATAACCCTGGAATCAGTCAGGAGTTCTGGCAGCACTTTGGGGTGAGCCCAGCCCTTCAGCCAGGTGATCCAAGTTGTTTGCTGTGCCCCAGATCCTGCATCCCTTGAGGATGGAGATAAAGCTGCCATTGATTTCTGGTGGCACCAGAGTTGGCCCCAACCCCTCCCAAAGTGATGAATTTGCTGCTCGTTCTGCCTGCTCAGCTCCTGTCCCCTTGGCAGGACAGGATGAGCTCCCAGCCTGTCCTTGCCAAATGATTCCTGCTGAGCACGGAATAATGTACAGAGTGGAACATCTCACAGGGGCTGGAGCTGTTCAGTCACTCTCTAAAATTCCCTGGAAGGAGCTGGTGGCAAGGTGAGGGTCAGTCTCTCTGAGGGAACAAGTGACAGGACAAGAGGAAACGACCCCAAGTTGTGCCAGGGAGGATATCAGGAAAAAATTCTGTACTAAAGTGTGGTTAATCAGGAAAAGGTGCACTCACCATCCTGGAAATGCTCAGCCAACGAGCAGATGTGGCACTTTGTGATGGGGTTTAGTGGCCCTGGCGTTTGCTCAGAGGTGGGATTTGATTTTGGGGGTGGTTTCCATCCTCAATATCTGATTTATACCCACACTTCAGTGTCTGATTTATTTATACCCACACCTCTGTAGTCATCAGATCACTGTGGGAAATTCTCTAAATCCCCCCTGGAGAATCTCCTGTTCTGCCCAGCCCTTGCAGACCCCTCTCAGGGCTGTGCATTTGGAGATCTGTGAATTCAGATTTTCTTTCATTTGGAGGCCTCTGGTGCTGCTGATCTCCCAGCCTGTCCCAGATGGGCAGCACTGCTGGAAGTGGGTCCAGGGGAGATGGGACAGCACAAGGTTTCCCTTCTGTTTTAACTCCCTGCTAAGGGATGCCCAAGCTGTTGATGATCACAGTGGGATGAGCAAGGCAGGACAATTCCTGCTGATTTACCAGCTCCTGTAGGGCAGCACCTCTAATTAGAGATAACTTTGAATTTATTTTACCTTGCTGAGGTTGCCGTTTGTGTTTTGCTGCCAAACTTTGAAACCAGACAGTTTTACACATCTCCCCTCCCTCCCAGGGGTGTCCAGGCTGTGTTTGCTCCATCTCCCCCTCCAGCAGCCCCTGAACCATCCCAAGCACAGGACCAAGCCTCTCCCGACAGATGAGCCCTGTCTTCTCCCATGGAGCCATCCCCAATGCTCACAGATGAAATATTCTCTCCCTGCTGTCATAAATTGACTCAATTTGGCCCTAAACTCCTCAGCAGGATTTGCAGTTTAACCTGAAAATTCGCACAGCTGCTGCCAGCTGCAGCGTGCTGCTTTGGAAATCAACCCTCTGGGAGTGGCTGAGGAGCTGTGCAGGAGCTGCTGCCTTTCCCATCAGCACTGATGTTGGTCACATGCTGCTCATTTGGAAATGGGCATCCAAAGAGGAAAATCAAGTTGGAATCAGAGCTGCTTTTCAGTCATATCGTTGTTTTGCCCCCTGTTGTCACAAAAACTGCCTGAAAGCAATGTCTGTGAAACAGGAGCTGTTAGAGAAATGGGATCTGCTTTTCAGGGGGATTTTATTTGTGGGAGCCATGAGGGGAGGATGGCTGGTGTCCTTCCCTCTGCCCTGTGCTCAGAGGCCTCTCTGAAATCCCCTTTCCACCCCACGGCCATTTCCCAGGGAGGAACTTCCCTTGAATCTCTAATTTAGGGATCCATGCCAATGCTGTGGATGTTTTGAGATGTCCAGGGGGCTGAGGGACCAATCCCAGACAAGAAATGAGGCCCCAGGGAGGGGAGGATGAAGGGAGGATGCTGGAGCAGGGGTGAAGCATCACTGTGCTGCCCCAGGGCCTTAAAAGAAAGAGGAAAGGTCTCCTTGTTCTCTTCCTGCTCCTCCTGCAGATGTCCCCAGACAGGTGAGATTTCTGATTTTCTGGGTGGAATTGAGCCTGAATTGTTTCAGTGTGTTCTCAGTGCCTCAAGAGCAGGCTTGGAGGTTGGCTGCTCTGAGGGGAGCAGCCTCCACCTTGCCTTTTGTAGCTTTTTCCACCTGATTATTCATGAGGGATGATCCTTGGGGGTCCCTTCCTGCTCAGGATATTCTGATTCAATTATAGAAACTCTTTACTTTCTTCCTTGTTACCATGAGCATCCTCTGAAGTGAAGGGAATCACTCTGTTGTTTCTAAAAACTGTTCCCCACACACACACTTGATTAAAAGAATTCATTTTATAGAAGGGGTTTGTTTTGGTTTTATTTTCAAAAATAATTGTTCAACATGAGCCAGCAGCCAGGGCCCAGCACTGCACAATGCAAAGAGTGGCAGAAAATCCAGTAATAATGTGGTTGCAATGAGAATCCTTTGTGGCTTTGACCTACCATCCCAAAATAATTTCACTGTGGTGGTAGAAAGAGAAAATTACTCCCAACATCCTACTGAAAAGGGGTTTTTTTCAATATTCCCATCACTGGAATGTTTGCTGTTATATCTTTTACAGGAGTAAATCCCATAATTTTCACTGTTAGTTGCTAAGGAACACATTGTAATGGCTGCTGAAAGTCTTTACTGGTGAACCCTCATTGCCCTCAAGTGCATTCTTTTTATCTTTTGGTGACTAAATTGGCAAGGAAGTGACTCTTTCAAAAAAAAAATTAGTAATGAAAACATCTAGGGGGGAGAGATCTACTGAATTCCAAACAAACAAATCCACAATCCCAGGGGTTGATCCCTGTGTTCACCACCCAAATGGAAGAATTTCCACAGAAAATCTGGGGGTTGATAAGAGATGATGTGTTTTAAACCTTCTGCAAATGCAGGAGCCAGGGGGTTTGGGCTGGAAATGCAGGAGCCAGGGGGTTTGGGCTGGAAATGCAGGAGCCAGGGCAGGTTTGGGGTGGAAATTCAGGAGCCAGGGCAGGTTTGGGGTGGAAATTCAGGAGCCAGGGCAGGTTTGGGGTGGAAATTCAGGATCCAGGGCAGGTTTGGGGTGGAAATTCAGGATCCAGGGCAGGTTTGGGCTGGAAGTTCAGGATCCAGGGCAGGTTTGGGGTGGAAATGCAGGATCCAGGACAGGTTTGAGCTGGAAATTCAGGATCCAGGACAGGTTTGGGCTGGAAATGCAGGAATCAGGGCAGGTTTGGGCTGGAAATTCAGGAGCCAGGGCAGGTTTGAGCTGGAAATGCAGGATCCAGAGGGTTTGGGCTGGAAATGCAGGAACCAGGACAGATTTGGGCTGGAAATTCAGGAGCCAGGGCAGGTTTGGGCTGGAAATGCAGGATCCAGAGCAGGTTTGGGCTGGAAATTCAGGATTCAGGGCAGGTTTGGGCTGGAAATTCAGGATTCAGGGCAGGTTTTTTGGGAGGCAGTGGGATGGTTGGTGTGCCTGGCTGTGCTCATCCTCCTTTTGGGAGGTTGATTCCTCCAAAGTTGTAATTGTGAGGGGCAGAAACCCAGCCCTGCACATTTTCCTGGCTCCTTCCTCACTCGGGAGTTTTCCTGTGGAGGGGAAGATCCCTGTGGAGTGCAGGGGGTGGGAATTTGCAGGTTCTGGGTGGGATCTGCACTCAGATAATGCCTGCCCTCATTCCCCACTGCAGCACCTGCATCCCTGGGCTCCAAAACTGCCTTGCACCCCAATATTGAAATATCCCACTCGGCTATTTCTCACCCAGATACCCCTTCTGGATTTTTTTCAGAACCTGGACTTCAAATCCCCAGCTTTTCCCGCGGTTTCATTCCCTTTTTCCTGGCATTTTCATCAGCACTGCTTCCCACACACGGGCACAATTCAGAGCTAACACTCCCAGCCAGCCACTGCAGCTTCCTTAGACCCACAAATCTGCTTTAAATCATTGCATTTTCTTAGTATTTCTTACATCTCCAGAAATTGATTTTCCTGATACGACCCAATTTCCCCTGCACCCCCCAGAATCTCAGTCTTTTTCTCACTGAAGCCTCTGTGCATCCAGGCCATTTGAAGGGTTTGGTTGTGACCTGAAACCCTGCAAATAAACAGGATTTTGGAGCTGGGATGTGCAGTTCTGCCCCTGCAGAGACCCTGTTTGCCCAGGTTTTCCCTGGGATGTGCCATCCCAGTTTTCCTGGAGCTGCCAGGTTGTGAGAGCAGGGCACAGCCCAGTTGGGGTGTCCCCAGTTCTGCACAGACACAAACCTTTAAATTGTGTTTAAACCTTTAAATTCTGTGGTTTCCTGCCAAGTGTCAAATCCCTGATTCCTCCTCCAGTGCCTTTTCAAGGAAAAATTCCATTTATATCAACCCCAGCCCTGCTGCTTTACCCAAAACCAGCCCCTGCCTGTCCCCCCAGGACTGGGGTTGTGTGATCTTCTCTCAGGAATGAGCACAATTATTTGCATTTTCCCATTTGTTCCCACATCCCAGCGTTTCTCTTTGCTGAAATCCTGGCTGAGCCCTGCACAGGGCACATCAGTGTGAGAGATGAGCTCCCAACCTCTGCTCCTTCCCCACAGTCTCTGATGGGTGGAAAACTAGGCTAAGCCTCACGTAAGCTCCTCTTTTTTCCCTTTCTTTTCTTTTTTTTAAATTTTTTTCCCCTTTTTTTTTTAATTTTTCTTTTTTTTTTTTTGATGAATAGGACCAAGAGGGAGTTTACAGCAGAGGATGGATCTATAACCTACTTTACTTTCATCTGGCATAGAAGGACCCTTAAATCAGAGCAGAAATGGAGGATTTTTACCTTCTTTGTTCCCCCCCCCCCCCAGGGTTATAAATAAATTGAATCCATTATTACTTAAAGCAGTGGCACTTGGAAATTATCAGTGCACGTTGTCCTGAAGCTGGGAATCTCCTAAGCCTGCAGTTATTGGGGAAGTTATTTTGGTTTCTGTCTGGAAGGGGCTCTGGGGAGGGCAGGGAGGTGTTGGAGCCAGCTGAGGGTCACAGGTCACTCCCAACAGCACAGCTCCTCTCCTGCTTTGGAAACTCAGGGCAAAGCAAAGCACAGGTTTGGCATTTCCCCTCATCTCTCTTCATATTTATTCATTTTGCCTTTAATATGAAAAAAAAAAGATATAACTCAAAAGGCAGATTTTTTTTTTTATTTAGGGACTTTATTCCTAAAAACTTAAGTATTATGTAGGTGGTTTTTTTTTAAAAATGAACCCCCAAACATCTTGTAAAACCTGATTTTAGAGTATAAACATCTGCAGAGCTCTAGGGTTATGTTTTCATGGCATTTTCTAATCAGTTTTCATGCTTTGTGGTTATTTGCTCTGTTATTAGGAAATTTCTTGTGACACCTCCCCTTCTGCCTCTCAACCTCCTGCTCTGTGAATGCAATAATGCTCTTGGCCCAGCTGAAGAGATAATTCTGGTCCTTAGATCAGGGGCTCTGTATCAATGCACATCAGTATTTTCTCTACATGGGTGGAAATAGCAGTTGCAGGAGCCAGCCCAGACTTGGCAAAGGCCAGAGGTGGATTCTGCAGGAAAATTCCTGGTTTTTGTTGATGGGGGATGCAAGAGCAGTGCAGAACAACTTTATCCCGGTGCCTGCTTTATCTTCATTTTGATTTTTCTTTGCTGTTTTCCCTCTGGAAAGCAGAGCCAGGAGTCAGCATTGGCATGTGGAGGATGGAGGAGCTTTAAATGTGTTGGTGGAAAGTTGTCCAGTGTTGGTTTCCCTGTGTGCAGCAAACGTGACTGGCATCTCATTATTCATTAGGCCTGAGAGAGGAACAGAATGGAGAAATATCAGCACTCTGAGGTGCTGGTGAGCACCAAAATGTGCATTTCCACCGGGAGGCTGAACCTGCAGACACCTGTGGGGATCAGGGTCTCTGAGGGATGGGGTTTGCTTGGGTTTTTATCAAGCAAAGGGAAATTTTCCTTTGAAAATTTGAAATTTCTTGGGTGATGTTATCCAGAAAATCTGTGGCTGCCCCTGGATCCCTGGAAATGCCCAAGGTCAGGTTGGACATTGGGGTTTGGAGCAGCTGGGACAGTGGAAGGTGTCCCTGCCCTGGGACTGGATGGACTTTGATGAATTCTGTGTCCCTCCTGTGCCTGTGGAATTTCTGCTCCCTGCCCACTGCAAAGTCATCTGTGCTGCCAGAAAGTGCAAACAGAGCTTTTTTCTTTTTTTTTTCCTTTTTTTTTTCTTTTTTTCTTTTTTTTTTTCATCTAGGGAAAGATAAAAAACTTCTGAGAGTGAAATAACCCCATTCGAGCCAACCCAAGGGGAAATGTCTGCCCAGATTTTCGAGATTAAAGTAATAAAATTTTCAGAGTCCTCAGCATTTTGTCTCAAGCAGAGGAGCTGCTTCAAAATAAATGTTTGAAATATTTCCTGTCGAAAGAAGGCAAACAGGCAGTTTTTATGAAGTGGAACATGAAGACAAAGAGGATTTTTTTTTTTTTTTTCCCATAATATCATAGAGAAGAGTGGTTTGATTTTGGAAAAGAAAAATGGGTGTCTGGCAGGGATTTGTAAGAGCTCCTGTTTCCCTGGGAGGGCAGAGGGTGAAGGAAGGCAGGAAAGCCCTGGGGTTGCATTAAAGCCTGTTGGGAAGCAAGGATCCAAGCCCAGGGAGGGGAATTTCAGCCATTGGGGTCAGAAATCAGTCTGGATTTAACACGTGGGGGTCAGAAAGATTTGGGAAAATCCAGACAGTTCTGGATGCTGAGAACTCAGATAGAGATGTCCAAGATGATGGAGAGATCAGAGGTGTGAGTGCTCAAGTTGCCCAGGCAGTGCCTTGTTAATGCCCTCACTAATGAAATCCAAGGAATAATATTTTCCAGCAGGGATAGGGGTGGGGGGAATGCCAAGATATTTACCTCTAAAACTTCTTTTTTCCTTTCTTTTCTCCTCAGCAAAGTAGAAATCCCAGTGAAATTTCTGCTCTAAAGGTCAAATGAGAAAGCTTTCATCCCCAGACTTGTAAACTATTTCTCAAATCAGTGACTCTCGAAATTATTCATTAGAACACCAGCTCTTAAACTAAAATTCTATTAAGCTCTGTATGCAAGGGGTTTTATTCCAGCCCACAGAGCTCTCTGTGTGGTCCTGCCACAGCAGCAAGGACACAGCCTGAAGAAATTCATCTCTGTGTGTTGGTGCAAGGGATGGCAGAGAAGGCAGCTCTGAAAATCTGGTGCAGTTTTCTAGAGCCAGAGTTTGGGGGTGGTGGGGCCATGAACATCAGCAGGCAAATCTTGTCTGTCGTGGGTGTCAGTCAGGAGCTTCCAGCCTTCCTTCCTCCCTGGGACTTCTTCCAGCCACATCCCCAATGGATTGAGGTGCACTGGGATCCCCTCTCCAGCACTGGTTTTATATTTATATCTTTTATTTTTTGAAGTTTTTAAATATATTTTTGAATTCTCACAGTTTGTAGCCAACAGCCAGTGGAGTGGGATTATCATCCCATGCCTCCCCTGTCCACCAGCTCTGAGTTTTGTCCAGGACATGAACCTGAGAACTGTTGGATGTGGAGAGTTGTGCAGACACGATGAGAATAATTTGGGAGAGGGCATCCAAATATCCCTGAGGAGGAGATTCTTTGCTCAGTCTGAACCAGGAGGATTTGACCAACCCTTCCATCAGTTTTTTGGGGTTTTTTTGGTTGGAGATGTCATTGCCAGCTTAATCAGATTCCACTGGGGATGAGTCACGTGCTCTTTAATAAAAGGAATAATCTCATTGTCTTCAATTGAAGGACTTGGATATGACCTTAAACATCACCCTAAATTTGAGATTGCTGGGATTATTTTAAAATTATAGAAGGAGTTTGAGAAGGCAAAGCCCATTATGATCTGTAAATCCCTTTAAGTCATGCTTAAAAATTGACTTTGGGCGTCTTGACTTTGTCTGAGTACCCAAGGGGATTGGGCACTTCACATATAAAAAAGGTAATTTCACCTTACCTAGATCATTATTTCCTATTGTGTGGGTGCTTTAAAGTTCATTTAATATTAGTAAAGGTGGTGTTTTGTCCACTCCAGAATACCCAAAATTGCCAGTGAATGTGTTTCTAATTTATCAGTTCCTAAATTGTCAGATTGATTTTTAACCATTCTATTTTCCTGTGCTCAGAGTACAACCAAATCTCGAGGGTGAAATACCAACCACAAGCCCCCATAAAATACAAACTGGTTGAAAGAACTCCTGAAGAGCTGATCCAAGGATTTGCTCCTCATCTAAGTGAAGTGGCACTGTCCTAACCCGAGGCTTATTTTTAGTGCAGTAAGAATGGCACTAGGGCAGTGCTAATTCCCAGTAATTCCCAGTTGGATGCACAACTCTGTGGGTATCACCCACCCTTCTCCCTCCCTGTGCTGCTCCTGGACAGAAACTCTGTGTTCCCTCTGTCCAGGCTCACAGGATATCTCATTTTTGTAGGAATAATGATCCCTAGGGATGCAGCTCTGGAGGCTCCTTGCTGTTAACATCAACTCAGCTGAGTGATGTCAACGATGTGTTATCAAATTTGCTTCACAAAACTCTCCAGGGAAAGGTTTTTAAGTAAAATCCACTAACATTTTTATTTTCCCAAGCCTATTAGCCGTGGTTTTCTTTGGCAATTAAAACCCATTGGTGTATAAAGCAGTGATTGATGTGTGTACATTTTTTGTTGGAATGTAGGAAAAGCAGAAATCGTTTCATACCAGTTAAACAGGAGTAATAGGTGAAAACAGCACTGACACTGCTTTTCTAATCATTAGGAGAAAAAAGAAAAAAAACCTCTGAACTGTAATGACAAAGGGCTCACTAAATGTGAATTTTTGACAGCATGTCAGTCAAGGCTCTGCACAGCAGAGCTGCCTCCCACATGATACAGTCACAGAAATTGCCTTTCTAAAGGACATGCAGACACCTGCCACCACCAATTTGCATCTTGGACTCCTCAGCTCATTTTCTGTCATATTTTTGGGGTGGTTTTTAATAGCTCCTGCACAGAGGGGTCTCTCCTAATTGCAGCACTGGTGTAATTACCAAGCGTTTTGTGTTCTAAAAATAAGCACGTGTGGAAAAAAAAAAAAAAATCAAAGCAAAGCATGGAAATGCTCCTCAGGCAAACAAAGCCAGCAAAACAGAGCTCAGCTTTCACAAAAAATAGGGATGTCTGTCATGTCCCCAGTGCCCTGAGCCTGGCAGGATCCTGAGGGAGCCTTGGTGTTCCAGCCGGGTTCCCAGGGCATGCTGAGTTCAGGAGTTCTGTTCTTTATTTCCATTATTTCCATTATTTCCATTATTTCTGGTATTTCCATTATTTCTGGTCTTGTTGCAGCCAGCAATGGGAGCCCAGGGGCTCACAGCTGCTCTGCTGGGCTACAGGTCTCCCCATGGGACAATCAGTGGAGCTGGGAGTGATGAGGGCTGTAAACACAGAAATCTGAGGCCAAATTTTGCACTGAAACCCCCCCCCCCCCCAACCCAGCAGGAGCTGATGTGACTTTGTTTGTTTGCCCGTCCTGTGATGCCATGTGGAAAATATTTCTTGAAAACTTTGCTTGCCTGGGAGTCACTCAGAAAAAGAATTACCACATTTCATAAAGCTCAAACCCAAGCAGGTCCTAAGAAAGGAGAAAAGGCTGCAGCTCCTTTTGTTTTGCTTATAATTGAGTCTTCTTTGCTATAAAGACTGATTTTTGCAGAGAAAATTTGGGGAAATTTTTCATTACTCTGGACAACTTGGGTAATTGTTACTGTGCAAAGCCATAGGAGTTTGATTAAAGTTTCCAAATGCCATTTACTGAGACATACCAGCCAGTCTCCAGGGGCTGTGGATCATTTCAGGTTGTTTAAGCTTTTATTAAACCCCATCACAGCTCATTCCATACAATAATACCCTGCCCAAAGTGAGGAGCTGCTGGGCTGACAGCTGCTGCCGGGCTTTGGGGCATTTTTGGGGATCTGTGGCAGCCTGGCATCACTTTCCCAGGACCTGCTGAAGCTGTGGCACCGAACATTAAGGCAGAGTTTTAATGGGGGCGACAGGAAAAAAATCTCATTATTGCAGCCAAGCCATTGCAGTCCCCATTAAGGGCTGGGTGTTGGTGTGTGCATTGCACTCCAGTGCATTTCAGCAGCAGATGTCAAGGTTCTGTGCAAATATTAGCTAATTAAAACTCTTCTGAGGGACACAGCTGAATACTCGTCCTCAGAGATGTGCAAACTTTGTCACCGAGAGCTGTAAGTGACTTTTCCCAAAGTCATGCAGCTGCTTTTAAATACATCCAGCTGAAATTAAATAATACATGCAACTTTCTGCTTCTGTGGGTCTGTTCAGCTTGATTTAGAATTGATACTGTCCACAAAGTGTTTAAAAGGCACCTTAACTCATTCATTAAATAAGGTGTGAGTGGCTGCTACTCACAATTACCTCTCTGCATTCCTGTTACACCCCCTGTTGTATTCTCCTTTTGAAATCATTACTAATTGTTAATTACTAATCCTTCTCTGGTGCTGGGGTTACTGGAGCTCACACAAGATTTTTCTGTGCTCTTTGTGGAGTCCTTGGTTTGGTACTGTGAGAATTGTTGGCAGCACATTGATCTCTGGAATTGCAAGTGTTCATATTTTCTTCCTCATTTTTTTTCCTTTTAAATCTCATGGGTTTGTTTGTTGGGTTTGGGGGTTTGTTTAATGGGCAAATAAAAACAAAAATCCTCCTCTGCTACCCAGGGTTTTTAGGTTTGAGGACAAACTGAAGTGGAACTTGATGGTGTTGTCACCAGAAAGCTGAACCACCCACTCTGCAATTCAAAGATTGCAAGGTGGATCCCAAATGAAGCTCCCCACCAATAAAATCTTCATTATATTATTATTATTCATTCCAGTTTAGGTGGTGTAAAATAAATCTGTGGCCTTCAGAAAGCACAGGCACAATCATCCTGATGGCTTTGATGAGGCATTAGCCTTTCTTATAATTATCTTAATCTTGTTATTTTACTCAGAGCCACATTTGAAGCTTGCATGAGGCTTTTCAGAGCTGCCTGCTGATGGCTTGCAGTACAAGCACTGGTGATGAATGCTCTGCTTTATTTGCTGGTTTTGACCATTCTTGCAGCTTTTCCTAGATGTTCATCCAAGCAGAGTCTGCTTTTCCTGGTAGCAATCCTTTTCTTGTCAGTGCTGATGTGAAAAGTAGCACATTTATTGCTGCAGGAGTTATTTGGGCTTTAGGCTGTTACTCCTCCTGCAGCTGTGCTCAGAGAGGATGGCACCCAGCCTTGTGCCCATGTGCAGTCAAAATGGATAAAAATCTGGGCACTAGCAGGTGGCCAGAGAAATGTTACAGTGGTTCCTGTAAAATAAATTTTCTAAAGAAAATTAATAAATAAAATCTTGTAAATTGTACAGAATTTAGGAATGAAAAATTGTATCTCTCTAATTTTTTTTTCTGTTTTCTTTTTGTCCTAAGCCAGAAAAGAGAGAGAGAAAGGCCCCAATAAAGGTTTCTTTCCTGAAGAGGGAAATGAAGCAGTGACAACTTGGGATTTTATTAATTTAAATTTTTTAAGTATGTGTGCAAAAAACATTGTTAAGAGAGGATAAAAATCAAGGCTCAGTTTTCCATCCTTGTAACCTTATAATGAGGTTCCTAGCAGTTCCTGCTGATAAATATTTATCACCTCTGTGTTTTCTCTGGTTCCCAACTGCACTGACAACAGGTTTGTAATTGCCAAACCCAGGCTCAGCAACACTGGAAACAAGGGGAAAAAAACTCGAAAATCGAAATGCAGGAAATTGTTAAAGATCAGAGGCTGCCAGAGTGATTCCATGTCTTGGTGCTCCCACAAAGCAGCTGCTGGTGACAATCCTGGTGCCACTGCTGAGCTCAGAGTCACCTCCTCACTTCAGTGCAAATCTCTTGAATTCAGTGTGCAAGGAGAGCAGAGGGAGTTTTTGTATTTCTGCAGTGCATGGGCCCTGAGGAGAGGGGAAAAAAGAGAGGTGGGAGGAGGAATTTAATTTAATTAAAGTGCTCTGTGGCTTAACAAGCAGCTGGTGCAAGAGGTTTCCTTGTGGGGAAGGAAGGGTCTCCACATCTGGGCTGGGAGCATCAGCAGCGAGGCTCCAGGGGGGAACCAGCCTGGCTTGGGATGGAATTGCTGATTTGAGGCAGTAATCCTTCCTAAATTCATTCATAAACCTCCCCCAGCGTTACAGGTGCTGGGGTTTTCTCCAGCTGTGCCTGCTGCTGTGGGTAAATCAGCAGCTTCTCCCTTTCCCAGCATTTCCAGGTCCTTCTGTTGATGCTCCTCAGCCTCCTGCTGCCTCACATCCCACCCTCCAAGCTGATATTTGATTTATTTCATCATTTTCCTTTCGTGCTCCCCATGAGGAGAAGCCTTTGGCCACCTGTTGGAGTCAGTAAGTCAGGAGTCTGTCTGATTTCTTCAGAGAGAAAGCAGAGTGCAGGGATTGAATTAAAGCCTTTGAATGGAATGACTAAGTGAACAGATGGAGTGAATAAGTAAGTAAATGGAATAAGTTTGAAGTGCTTTTAGTGAGTAAAAGGTCTTAGATGCCTGAGAAGTAGTACATGTTCTAGTGAAGGTTGAAAAACATACTGGTGTTTCTTTAGAGGCTCCAAGAACCTGGCTTCAGACATAATAGAGTTAAGAATATTGCTTCCATTTTTCAGATAGAACAAGATAGACCATACATATATAGCCTGGCATGCTAAGAAACCAGAATTCTAATGGGTTAAGAATTGGTCTGAGTTTGTGTCTTAGCTAGTTGGAAAGTTTCTATAAAAGAACATGCATTGGGGAGAGCTGGGGCTCTATGCCATGTGCATTTTGCCATGTGCATTTTGCCACGTGCATTTTGCCATTGCTTTGCTTTGTTTTTGCCTTTGAGACCGATGTGCTTCTGCAACAAATAACTTTATAGCAACTATTAACTTTGCTTGGCTTTTTACACAAGAGGAGAATAAACCCGACAGTGTGGGTGCCCTAGAGGCACCCAGAGGTTTTCCTAAAACCTCAGAGCCGCCCTCTAACCTTTTCCTTCTCTCCTGGCAGACCTTGAGAACTTCAAGACCAGGACGAGGAGCACGGTGTCGGTGCGCCAGGGCCAGGGCATGGTGCTGCTCTGTGGGCCCCCACCCCACTCCGGAGGTAAAGAGATTCCCTTCTCTTGGTTTCAGTGCCTGCCAGCAAACTGGGGGGGGTTCCATTCTCAGGGAAGAGAATTCTCAGGAGTTCCAGGCAGTTTGAAGCCAGGAGAGGGTTGTGATCCCCTGGCAGAGGGGGTCGTGACTGGGGAGGCTCCAGTGGGGGATAAATGCAGAGAAATCCACTTTGTTAATCTGAGTTTAAATTTCAGCAACTAAAGCAATGTCTTCATATCCTGAAGACGTGGCCAAGATCTTCTTGTGCAACTTTTCTGTTTTGTGGCCTGGGTGTGGCTCCTGCTAAAAAGTTGAAGCTTGCTGACTGAGCCACTTTTGTGCATCATCCTTTCATGATTTTCTTTTTTCCAAGCACTACTGGCACTATTTTTTGTGTCCTGGGTACTCAGGATATGCCCAGATCTCGCAGGGTGCTGTTTGCTTCAAAGAGGGTGCTATGAATGTTTAGAAAATACCAAGCAATTCTTCCAGTTCAGCACGAATTTACTTTAAAATGTGCCAACTTGTGGCTTCCCGGGCGTGTGTGTTGCACTGTTCTGTTTGAAATGTGTTGGGGAGGGGGTGGCTGTGTCAGAATTCCTGCTGGATGCCCTTGGTGTGTCCCACCCCAGCAGCCACTGCAGCTGGCTCCTCCATGGGGGCTGCTGGCTCCACCAGGACCAGGAACATCTTCCACAGGTCTGAGTCCCTTTTAAAGAGATTTGCAATCCTGCTCTGAGCTCTGTCCAGCCTCATCAGCTGCATGGGAATTGCCTGGTGGACCGTGTGCTGTTAGGCTGAGCTTATTGAGGCTCTCAGCTGGCAGAGCTGCCCAGGGGCTTTGTCTGGGGCTTTGTTTGGGACCCCCCAGCACTGCCCATTCCTGGGGACACCCCTGGCCAGCAGTGCTGCCTCCCATTCTCCAGGGCTGGAGCTCCAGAGGGGCACAGGGCTGCAGGAATTGTGCACCTCTGGCCCCTCAGCAAAGCCCTGCTCTGTGGTGGCTGAGTTCCCTGTGTTGCCATAAGGAATCTCCTCCTGGTGTGGAGATGGAGCAGCTGGTGGGGGTGTGAGCAGTGAGAAGGGAATGGTTGTTCAGGTGGCTCAGGAGAAGGTTTGGTCTGAGTTTATTTACTGCTGATACAAAAAAATAAATTTCCAGAAGGTGCTGGTGTTATTTCCAGCTTTGATTCAATAAAAGGGACAGAGCCTCGTGTGCTGACCAGGAGGTGAGAACATTTCTGGTAATAATTTCCCTCAATCATTTGGGTGAAAGAGGAATTTCCCCATGACCTGCTCGGCTGCAGCCAGAAAATTATCCTAGTTGTAGCCAGAGCCACAATTAGTGTGCAGTGACACTGTCACAGCTCTGTGTCACAGCCAGTCTGCACTAGCACAGCCTGAGCTGGGCTGGTGTCACTGGGCTTGTTGTTTTCTGGCTTGCACACAAAGCGTTTACAGGAGACTCAAAACAGGTTAATTCAGAGCACTTGTTCTGCAGGAATTAATCTGCTCTGTGCCAACATTTGCTTTTACTTTTCCTCCCTCCCAAGGTTAGAAATGAGATGAGTTTTGAACGTCCCAACTGCAAATGAATGCTTTTTGGTGATCATCACGTTTCCATCAGCCAACTGTGCCCAAAGCCCTTGGGTCTGTAGCAGCCACTGCACAACCCCAGAGCTTTCTCCAGCTCAGCTCTGGGCACAGGGAGGTTCAGGAGGAATTTCAGGTGTCAGGGGAAGCTGCTGCTCATCAGGAATTGTTCCTTGGGCAGCCCCATCCCCAGGGCAAAGCAGAGCTGTGGGGATCACTGCAAGCGTTTAACACTGTGGTGCCACAGGAAAAAACTCTTCAGCTTCAAAGTGAGAAATATTCCAGCTCTTTGGAAGTTCGAGTGGTAATAAGAGGAGAAAATGCAATTACTTATTTTAGAATCTGATTAGGGCAGTGAACCCAACTTCATCATCCTTGCAAAAAGTCCCTGATGGCTTTAATGACCACTGCTGAAACACAGGACTAATTGTGGGGAAAATACACTTCCATATTCCTTTTTTTTTTTTTTACTTTAGTTTCATATGTGCATTGAAAATGAAATCTGAAAAAAATAATTTAAAAAAGCAAAATTACTCAATCTGAGAATTGCCATTGCTTTGCTGATGAGGGTATTCACTGGAATAATAGAAGCCTGAAAAAAAACATCCTGGCCAGGTGCTGAGATTTGGGAGGAAAAAAAAAACCCAGTAAATGAGAAGGGAATTCTTTCCTGCCAGCCATTGTGTTACTGGTTGCCTTGGGCTTAAAAATTGTGACTTTATTAAAAAGATGCTGGTCATCATCCAGACCATTAACCTTTCAGCTGTGGTTCACTCCAATACTTTGCCACTTGGAAATACCCATTTTTGAGGAGCTGTCAGCTAAAAGTGAAGTTATGTTGGCCTACATACATTAGTTGTTGAGGCTTTCTTTTTATTTTTTTCTTGTTAATGATGCCCAGTAAAGAGCTTCCTACTGTTCAAACGTTACAGGAAATTCATCCCGAAAATGACTCCAAATGATGAACAAATCCTTTCAGCATCAACAAATGGGCTGTGCACAGCTCACACTGAACAATTCGGGCATTGCCCTGTGTTGTCCCAATTTTTGGGTTGGAAATGAGCTGGAAATTCAAGGCCCTGGGTGTGAGCTCCCCCCCCAGAGCCCAGATGGGAATGGAATGTGTGCTCCGTGCGGCGGGGAGCCGCTGTTTGTCAGGTCACTGCCTTGTGCTGGTACATTCTGTTAAGCAGCATAATGATGTGATGGCCTCCTCTGATGAAGTGCATGCTGAGTGCTGGAGATATGGAAAATAAATGTTCATCTGCTGGGCTGGGAAGAGGAATAAACTCAAACCAAACATTTGCTTCCGCCGCGTTTTCCGCGCTCGCAGCGGCGGATCCCAAACCCCCCCAGGCCAGTCCTGCCACACTGCTGACCCCTTTGTCTCTTACAAGTTCCAGTTCTTTTTTGTCTTCCTTCTCCATTTGTTCCTAAAGGGCTGGCAGAAACCTGCCTTCGTTGTTAGGATTTTTTCTGAGATAATTACCCTGCGTGTGAAGGGTGTCCCCTCATTATTTCTGCAGCTTGTTTAATCAAAAGCCCAACAATGGTCTTGTGTCAACCATTCCACCCTGAAACTCCACAGAAGATTTCATTGGAGAGTAAATATTGAACGTGGCACTGAGGCTGGGTAACAGCAGGATGAGCTGCTGCTGGTGTTTGAGTGGACAGGAGGAAACAGTCAAAAATCCTAAAAGTCTGAGTGTAGCTCAGAGTGGTTTTGGTTTTGGTGCAGAACACCAGGGGCCTCATCCTGGCCACAGCAGGAACTGGGCAGTGCCCAGTGATGGAGTGACAGAAATGGGTTTGGACATTGGAGGGGCATCAAAGACGTTCTGTGACGTTTGTTGAGACTCATTTAGGTACCTCAGCCTGTCTCGGGATGAGTTCTGGAATTTGGATACCAGAACACAAAGCTCTCCTTTATACTGGGAGATCAGCCATTGAATCACAGACTGGTTTGGGTGGGAATGGACCACCCAGTG
Source organism: Acridotheres tristis (assembly GCA_037013685.1). Lineage (NCBI taxonomy): Eukaryota > Metazoa > Chordata > Aves > Passeriformes > Sturnidae > Acridotheres > Acridotheres tristis. Next base: position 1,953,982 of record CM072899.1, on the reverse strand, counting down.
CCACCCCTGCCATGGCAGGGACACCTCCCACTGTCCCAAACCCCAGTGTCCAACCTGGCCTTGGGCACTGCCAGGGATCCAGGGGCACCCACAGCTGCTCTGGGCACCCTGGGCCAGTTTATATCTGTATTTCTATTTGTTCCCCCAAGGTTTTACACAGTGGCAGAGGTAGAGAAGTGATTTTTCCCGGGAATATTAATTTGGCTTTAATTTCACAATCTCCAAAATTTAATAGTAAAGTTAAAAAAAGACAAACTTAATCTCTGGGCTTTATGTGGGGATTTCAGGTTGGGTATTAATGGCTATGGGAAGAACCAGGGAATCACAGAATCAGAATGGTTTGTGTTGGAAAGGTCCCTAAAGATCATTTATTTCCAACCCCATCCATGGCAGGGACACCTCCCACTGTCCCAAACCCCAATGTCCAGCCTGGCCTTGGGCACTGCCAGGGATCCAGGGGCAGCCACAGCTGCTCTGGGCACCCTGTGCTAGGGTTCCCCACCCTGCCAGGGAACAATTCCTAATTCCCAAAATCCCCTTCCTCAACCATCTGGAACATTTTGAGCCAAAACAGGAAGAAATATCACCAAAACAGGCTTTGTTTTTTTCTGTGTGTTTCTTTCTGTTGCATTTTTAAGCCATTTAGAAAGCATAAACCTTTTCCAAGTGTGCAGTAGTGTTCAAGTTAAGCTCTTAGTGGAAATGTTTCCTTTCTGAGGATCTTTGCAGGGGGAAACACCTTTCCTTGTTTGCTTTTTTCGGTGGTGTTAATCAAATTTGGCAGGATACATTTCTTGTTGAGATAAACTTAATTGAAACAAACAAACAAAAAGCTCCAAAAGCCAAAGCAAACAGTCACTTGTGTTTCTCAGGGCTCTGAATCTAAGTTGTGTTCTAAAGGGGATATGCCTGGGAAGTATTTGGAGGTCACTGTGCTTTTAACTTTATCTCCAGATTTTAAGATAAAATATTCTTTTGTGCCAAATAGTTCTCTTCATTTAACTTTGTGGGAGCTGAGACATTTAGCTGCTACTTTTATTAGATTTATTTGATAGTCAGGGCAGGGTTAGTTAACATTTTAACAACTATAGTTTTCAAAGTCCTTTTAGCATCCCTGGCATTTCATTGTGAGTCCAGAGGCTAAAAAAATACAGTTTTGGAAAGGATTTCCCACTTGACAGGCTGGTAGCACACCCTTCCTCATGCAGAACAAACGGGTCTGGAAATCCTTCCCCTCCCTTCTCTGGGAAGATAAATGAACTTGTCTTGAGGATTTCTCTCACCCCCCTCCTTGCGAGCTCCTCGTGGTTCATCTTTAGAAAGATCTATAACCACGTTCTCATGACATTTGCCTTCCAGCCCTCGTGGGAAAAGCCCGTGGAGATGGAGCTCTCCAAGTGCTCTGAGAAATGCTGAGTGTACACAGAGGGCTGCTGGAAATGATCTCTCAATTACTTGATTATTTGAATTCCGTGTTCTCCTTGCATTCCCTGGTGGTGTGTCCTGTTCTGAGACCTCGCTGTCCTTCACTCACCACAGCTGGAGCACATTTATTCTCACTCCTAACCTAGCTCAGTCATCTGGGCAGCAAATAAACCAGCTGATGGCTTTTTTGGGTAGCAAAGTGCTCAGCTAGGCAGGTGGGAACCTGCTGGTGTTCCTACAGGATGTGCCTCCAAGTTCCTGCTGACCCTGGACCTGAATCTCCCCAGTGATTCCTCTCTCTGAACCCCAGTTCCTCAGGCACTTTGTCCCTCTGCTCCTTTCTGACCTTCCTGGGCATCTGGGAGCTGTGTGCCCTGGAGTGAACAAAGGCAGGATTTCAAGGAAAATCACTTTTCTGTCTGTGCAGTGCCCACGTTCTCACTGCACTTGGAAAATTCCATCTTCCCCGAGAGGAGGAGATCCATTAAAGCTCAGTTGTTCCCATCATTCTTTCCTATCTGATGCCATCACTCCTGATGGAAACAGCCATGGATGGAAACACACTCGTGTCTGTGAGCTGAGCTGTTGACAGAGAATTATTCCCAATCTTTTCACAGCTTGGATGCATTCAGGTTTTCTCATTCTCTCCTGCCTTTCTTTCCCTGCTGGTAGCCAGGAAAACTTTTAGTTCTGTTGCACAGCTTAATCAAGTAGAACTAACGAAATTTTAGCATTTGACAGAGGAGATGGCAATTGTGATTGCATCTCAATCTCAGCCTTTCCTGCAGCACGGGCAGTGGTGAAGTGTGGACACCCGAGGTGTTTGCAGAAAGCACTTTCCTGATTCCAGGGCTGCTGAAACCACTCCTGGGCACAGAAATCATTAGTGGCTGCTCACTTGTCAGCTCACTTTTTCTCTCCTTTTATTGTTTTGTTTTTTTTTTTTTTAAAGGGATGATGGGCACTTCATGGGCAGGGAACGGTGAGGAGATTTTGGTTTTCAGGGTGGCTGATGGCCTCTGGTGGGATGAATGGTTTGAGGGGTTTGTCTTGTAAATAATCCATCTCACAAATCGTGTCTCATGTTCCCTCGTGTTTGTACAGCCCCCACCATGCAGTGCAAGGAGGAAGAGGAGCAAACCTGGGAGGAAAAAGGCAATTATCAGGCATTTTTATACCATAATCAGCAAGTGGAGCACAGCAGGAATCCTGAACTATTCAATGTCTCCACTCCACTGCAGTAACCCTAACATTCAGCCTTTGGTTTCCTGTTTCTTTCAGTGTGGGATGCCCAGAGCTTTTGAGAAATGTGGATTTTACAGAGCCTGTATTCCCAGCTCACCCTTGCCAGGCAGGTTGTCAAAGGGCTGAGCTACCCCTGTTACTCCTTATTAAGGGATTGATGGCTTCTCCTCTTTCCCTCCTGCCTTAATGTCTTGGGAAGCCTCTGCTGCTTGGTCAGATTTGGTTCCAATTAGTGAGAAGCTAATTAAGAGAGGAGCCTCGCACACATGGGTGGGCACCATGGCCGTAAAAGTTCCATTTCTCCAGGAAACCAAGCAAAAAATCTGCTAAGATGGGTTGGAAGTTGGTTCAGCTATTTGTCAGAAGAGGCTGCAGGGTCACTGAGCTGCCTGCCATGGATCACTCCCGGGGCTGGAGGGAAAATGTGAGCAGGGAAACTCTGCCTTGGGGCTGGGAAAAGCAAAGGAAAAAGAAGCAGGGAAATATTTTTCTATTAGGGACACTCAGCGATGGATTTGATGTGTTTTGACTGTGGTGTTGGGTCGGTGTTGGCAGACCTGGAGCATCAGGAGGTGTTGCAAACATCCCTGGGTCGTGGGGCAGGTGTTAGACCTTGTTTTCCGTGGATAATTCTGCTTGGAGGATGGAGGGAAGGACTCAGGAGAGGCTCAGCTCCCAAACAAACAGGAAAATGCCCCAGCAAGGTGGTGCTGCCATGGGCTGGGGCTCCACAGCTGACTTTCCTGGAATGGGAACTCGTGAAATCACAGCAGGAATTCGCAGGAATTCCCAGGAGGTGGATGCAGGATGAGTGCTGGGTATGTGTGGGACATGGAGGGGACCGTGAGGAGAGCAAAGGATGCAGCATCAAAAATACCTGAATCTGTCAGCAGTTTTTTCTCTCAATAGTGACCCCAAAACAGCAGGAAAATTCCCATGTCCAAAGTGTCAACATCCTCAAAATGTTTTCCAGAGCATGAACAGTTGGGCTCAAAAAGCCTCTGAGTGATTGAGTTCAGGCCAAGATCCAGAAAACAACTTCCCAAAGTTCCTAAAAAACTCCTGCAGTTTGTCTCCTGCTCCTGAAAGTTGGATCTGAGCAGCCTGGCAGCATTTCTGCCAAAAAAATTCCCGCAAAACTCAGCCCAAATTTCCCTCCAGGTGTCTGTCTCCATCACAGGGAATAGGTGAGTCACACACTGGGTTTCTGTAATTCATCTGTGTCTGGCTCCATGTGATGGAGATTATTACAGTTCAGCAAAAATGGGGTTCATTAAACTTAAAACCAGGCATATGAAACTCTCATTTAAATAAAGAGTGATTGAGAATGGTAACTTCCATTTAAAGTGCATCTCCCATCATTTATTTTTTATGCTCTGCCACAGTCACCGTTTAAATTATTAAAAGCAAGAAGTAAAAAGCTCCTCAGGAGATAGAAATGGATTAGATTAAAATTAATCTGACATAATCCTTTCTCTAAAACTGCTGATTCAGTTTGTGCACAAGTTTATCAACATATTTGAGGATGAGGGATAAGGATAAATTCTCCTCTAATTTGGGAGTGCTTTGGTTTGATATTTCTGACAGCACAGGGAACACGCAGCGCTCTCGTAATTGAGAGATTTATGAAATTACAAATATTTCTCACAGCACAAATGCCAAGCTCATCATAGATTTCCACTCATTTGAGCACCTGAGGTGGTGAATGTGATCTGCCTCATTTCAGCTGGGATGAATTTTGAGGTGCAAGAAACAGGGGCACGGTCAGGAACTGACATTGGCCACGGGAGTTTGGACCCAGATTTTCAGCTGGCACGTGTCCCTTGTCACCTGCAGAGTCAGCACCCCCCAGCATTCCCTTTTTTGTGCCCCAGGTGGGTGCCATGGACACAGGAGGAGCTCTGGGGTCTGTAAGTGCAAGGGAAGAGGCTCAGCCCTCCACTAACGACCTTGGAAACAGCGAAGTGATAAGGAACATGACGTTAATGGATTTTTTGTTTATCGGTGACAGCTCGTGACATCTTTAAAAAGAAATCATCTGCGAGCCAGTGGTGTGGTTTATTCCCTGCTCGGCTGCAGTCAGCACTAAATGAAGACTGAAATGGGATGGAGAGGGGGTAGGGCAGGGTTTGGCTGCAGATGAGTGAAATCTGTCGTCTGGCAGAGCGCAGTCAGTGGCGTTTATGGGGAGTTGTAACGCCTTGTGATGTCTTGATGAACTCGATTAGAGATCAGAGCCCTGCTCCCAGGCTCTGCTAAGCCCTTCCCTCCAAACCCAGCTCTGCTGGCCTCTGCAAAGCCCTTGGCAGCAGCCAGGGGTGCAGAAGTGGCACAAACACAGATCCAGTGTGGGGTTCCACATCCCTGGTGCACATTCTGCTCCGTTCAAGGCAGCAGCCCTGGCTGTGGGAGCCCCCATTGCCACGGGGATGATGTTTTGTTGTTGAAAAATCCATGGGGGTTTTGGTTTGGGCATTTTCTCTCACCTCATGCACGTGAAGTGCCTAAAAGTGCAACCATGATGTGTTTAAATATAATGAATGTGCAACCATGATGTGTCTAAATATAATATTGGTGCAACCACGATGATGTTTTCAGCTGGTAGATATCAAAACATTTTATCTAAACACTGATTATCTATCAAATAAATTAGGAGAATGTTTTGTTTTTTTTTTTTTCTGTGTGGTACAGGCAAGTGCCCTACAGGCCATACCCCCCTCAGGCTGTTTGGGCAGATATTTCAGCCTTGGAGTTGATCATAATTTTAATTCATTGCAGTAAGAAAAGTCCTCTGCAACCAATTTTTTTTTTCTTTTTTCTTTAAGAGGTTTGATCTAATCTCTTACAACTACAGATCAAAGGTAGTGAAAGCTGGTATTAAAGGATTAGTTAGGTCACATTGAAATATGTTTTAAAACAAGCCCAGGGACCTTTAGCTTTTCTGAAGCAAGCGCACACACAAAAAATGATTTTTAGGCTAACTCTCTCTGACTTTAAACAGAAAACAAACTGATGGATTAAATCTGTGAGTCATTCCTTCAGGTGATGTGTGGAGCACTTTATGTAACACAAGCCTGGAGAATATCAGCAGTGACTGAATCTCTCACAGCACAAATGCAGAGCAGAATTGAAATTCAGTGTAAGCATCACTTGTGCACATGCCCAGCTTCCCGTGTTTTTATTCTCTTTTGATGATTGCTTGTAAGTAATTAGCAGCTTCAGCCCAGCCTCCTTTTGATGTTTTCCTCTGGCTGATCTCTCCTGTTTCCATGTTATCTCTGGCTGCCAGGTGAAGATGAGTGTTTCTTTGCAAAGATGTTGATGCCACTCTCTGGACCATATTAAGCCATTATTCCCATTTTTAATACCAGAATTTCCTCATTGAAATGAACTTCGAAAGGGGGAGTGTCACCCAGCTGATCACTGCTGGGCTGAGCACGACTCCAAAAACTTCACTTTAAACCAGAAGGGCTTGGAAGTGGCATCAAATCCCATCCTGGTTCCCCATTTCCAGGGAACACCAAACCTGCTTCAGGAGGTATCAGAGATAAACACAGCTTGGGTTGCTGGGTGAGTTTTCTTTCCTGAGCTATAAATGTCTGTAAGACGAGTTTTAAAAGCTTTCCAGACAGAAAACCATCCATTTTCTCCCCAAACCAGCCAGGCTGTGCTAGATGGGAGGGTCTGTGCCCAGCAGATTCTGTTGAAATAGTTTTTGTTGAAATTATTTAACTGGAGTCAATGCCCCAGTGCAGGACCTCATCTCACAACGTTTTCTCTTCAGCCCTGATAAAAATTTGTGTTGATTTTCCTCCTTTTGGGTTCGGATTGCCCACGGCACAGTGTTCACAGCCACGGGCACAGATTAGCCAGGCCAGCAAACATTTCACTGCTTTAGAGATCCACGAGCTGCGGATGCAGGAGATACTGGGGGTATTGATTAGGCTTCAGGTAATGAAGACTTCTTGCCCTTTTAATTACCCAGACGTGGGCAGTCGAGGGGCTGGGAGGCAAACACAGCACTGAGAATTGCTGTGAGAATGAATCTAACACAGAAATTGGGTAATTCGGGCATTTTTCTTGTTCTTATAAACTTCTGACAGCACATTTCTCTGTTGCCTGGCTGCTGGGTAACTGTGTCCTCAGATTTTGGCATAGCTGAGGGTTCATCCAAACGTGTTTTATTAACTTGAGATTAATCTTGTTCATTATTTATCACTCTCTTTATTAAAACCTGCATTTGAGGCACAGAGCTGGGGTGTGATGTAGCTGGGCTGCAGAACTCAGACAGACTCAAAGGGAGAATTACCAGGTGATACTTTTGTCCAGGCTGATTTCCTTAAATTGTTCTGCAATTATTTAAGACTGGAAAATAAAAAATTGATCCAGTGGTGCTGGCAGGGCAATGGAACAGTCTGTAGGCACAAAAAAAAAAAAAAAATAAGGGGGGGGGGGCAGTGCATAATTCCTGTAGCTTTAACATTAAACTGTGAAAGAGAAAAATGGTTAAAATTTCAGGAATTGCAGAGGAGTGGTGTGGGAAGGGCCATGACCATGGAGTGTTGTGCCAGGGATTTGTCATTCCTGGATAATTCCCTTTTCCCCTTTCCCCAGGGTCTCGTGGCACTCGGGTCCTTCCTCCCTGCTCCCGTTTTGTCATTCTGGGAGTGTTGATCTCTCAATCAAATCACAGCGAAATTTGGGATTGTGAAATTGGAATTATGAATACAAGCAGCTGGCAGATTTTAATAAGCAAGTCGAGAATACAGCTCAGGCTCACAGGACTGCTGCAGTTTTCTAAGGGAACACTAATTATACTAAAAATTATATTCTTATTTTAATACTCTAATGGACACTCATGAGAGAATCAGTTCAGCTTTAGCCTTGCCCAAATTTGCTGTAACCTTCATTTATGAGCAGTTTGAAGACCAAGGAATGGAAGCAATCAAAGCAAAAAAAAAACAAGAGGTCTGTAAATTATCCACTAAAAAACAGTTTTCTATGAAGTTTATACAGCAATAATGGGTATGGCATGGGGTTGTACAACAAAATGTTATTGTAGCATTTGGATATATTAAAATAAAGAGCAGGGGGGAATGTTTGGCACAGGAACACACCCAGAGCCAAGAAATTTTTCTGTGCTAAATTACCTGAAAGCAAAATGCTGAATGCAGTTGCTCCTGTGCAGCACCTGCACTGCAATAGCTGAGGGACAACTTCTGTGCAGGAAAAACTTCCCTGTTCCTGTTGGCTGTCTGGGAATGGCAGGGGGTAAAATAGACAGGAAAACTTCAGCACTTCCCATCCTGCAAAAAAGAAATGCATTTTGAAAAAAAAAAAAATTAAAAACAGCCATGATTTTACAAAGTGCTTTCTGCAAAAAATAATTGAATTTTGAATATTTTTTTTTTAAACAGCCATAATTTTACAGAAGTGCATTCTGCAAAAAAATAATTGAACTTTGAACAAAATTTTTAAAATTTTACAGAAGTGCATGATCGAGGGAAGTGCCAACCAAACACTCAGAGCTGTGTTCACTCCACCTGGATTGAAATTGTTCAGAGCAGGGGATGAGGCTCACCTGTCCTTTCAGAATGTCTCAAAATTAATTAATGTTTCAGCCATAGTTTGGGTTGCTTGGGACGGTTTAATGGGAGGATTTCATAATTTCATTAATTTCATATTTTTCATAATTTCCTTAATTTCATGTTTTTTCTCTTGCCGTGTGTAATGAAACATTTTTGTGCATCATGATTTACAGAAAACCTTCTGCTTTACACTGAAAATCAGTTCCCACCTGTCCAGCTTGAGAGTGACAGAGTAGGTGATAATGTAGGAATTACAGCAATCATTAAAGATTGGATTAATCTCTGTAACTTTCAGTAAAGCCTATAAAAATAATAGTGAATTGTACCCACACTGTTCTTATTAAAAATGATAAATGACCCCCATTCTTTGGTTAATACTGATCCCAAAATTTCATTCTCCTACTCAGCTTTATGGCTGCCATCATCTTGATATTTTAATAGCTTTTCCCATTATAGCCACAGAGACCTTTTTAAGTGGCAGCCCTAACTTTATGGAAGAGACTTCAAACAAAAAAAAAAAATCAAGAAGAGTTTCTTCTACTTAAAGGCAAAGCAAAATATGTGCATGTCTCAAGATGGGCGAGCAAAAAATATTTTGGCAAATCACAGGCTTCAGTTAATAATTACTCAGAATTTTCGTGCAGCTTTCACTATAGAGTAGATAATGGAAATGAAGAAAAATAAGATTACAGCATGTCCTGGGTCTGTGCAGGCAGGTGCTCAGTGGCTGCTCTGGGATTGCAGCTCGTGGAGCTTCTCCTTTCCTTTAAAAACAGCAAATGCAGGTCAGAAATTGAGGAATATTCTGTGTTTGAGAGAGCTGCTTGAATCTGCTTTAAAGGGGAGATGAAAAGTGTGGGAAAATAGACAAAAATCCCATGAAAAAAGGCCCCAAATGAGACAGGAGCCGTTTGTAATAAATACCCCGAGGAATTAGAGGCTGATGTGTGCTCAGGAAACCACGGGCTGCCTTTGCTGCTCACTCCTGGTGCTCCAAGGCTCCGTGTTGGTGACTTTGGGAACATCTCCATCAGGCTGGGTTTGAAGTGTCTGCCTGCACAGGAATTACAAATTGCCCGTGGGATGGGAGCTGCCTGTCACTTCCAGAACAATTAGAGAGGGAGACCTTATCAAAAGGAACCTGTCAGGCTGGAGGAGCCATAAATATTGCACCAGCCTCTCTCAGGAAATCAAAGGCACTTGGAGGGAGCATTTATGTACATGTTGCTACACAAGCAGCTGCACTTAGGGATGCTCCAGTTCCTGCTGCTCCCTGGGCTCGATATTCCATCAGTCCCATGGTGTTTGAGAGAGGGGGAGAGAGAATTAGCCAGTTTTAAATGTTATAGAGCAATAATGGACTGCTCCTAGTATCCAGTTCTGTGTCATTTGGGCAGCTGGATCTCGCTGGCATTGGTGGGAAGGCAGAGCTGCACCTTCAGATCTTTAATGTGCTCCTCAGTTTATGCAGCCAAATTAACAGAGTTAATTTGAACAGAGTTTAACAGAGTTTCAAGGTGGCTTTGGGGGAGATTTCAATTTTTTCCCTCTAGAAATGGGTGTCCTTTGGTCCCCTCTGTGCTGGGTTCCTCATTTTGGAGGGATCCCAGCTCACCCATTTATTTCTGTCTTTGATCAGACCTTTTCTTCTTGCCCTGCTTACCCAGGGCATCCAACCCTTAAATATTATACAGCAATCTATTTTAAAGATCTTTAAATATTATATGGCAATAATGAACTGCTAATATCCAATTCTGTGTCATTTGGGCAGCTGGATCTCTCTGGCATTGGTGGGAAGGCAGAGCTGCACCTTCAGATCTTTACTGTGTTCTTCAGTTTTATGCAGCCAAATTAACAGAGTTTCAAGGTGGCTTTGGGGAGGTTTTGATGTTTTGCCCTCTAGAAATGGGTCTCCTTTAGTTCCTTCCACCTTCTTGGAGGGATCCCAGCTCACCCATTTGTTCCTGGTTTTGATCAGACCTCCTCCTCCTCCTCCTGCACAGCCTCCTGTGCCCTCCTTACCCAACCTGGCCCCAGCTCCACTGACAGAATTATCCCAGACTTTTTCAGAGGCAGAGCCTTGGAAAAGCTCCTACAACAATTACAGGGTTGGAAAGTCTTGAAAATGCCAGCACAAGGGCTCTCAGTGGCTCTCACCAGCAGAGAGATGAGAACTCCTTAAGCCAAAGGGATCATTAGCCCACAAGCACGGAAGCACAGACTACAATGAAAATATTTAACCTGGAAATTAGAGGGGTTTTAGCAATTAAAGTGATACTGGCTCACAGAGAACAGCAGGAGCTGCTCCTGGGGTGTAATTATAGCCAGGAGACCTCCTGGGGGAGGATGGAGAGACAGGGATTGATCCAGAAATCCCCTCCCCCCTGTTTTTCTGTGGTCATTTCACCATTTCCACAGTCAGTGCAGAATTGCAGAGCTCGGGGGGGGGGCTCTGGAGCAAACCTTGTATATGAAAGAGTCACTCCAATTCCAACACCTCTGTGCATCCCAGGGCAGGGATGTTTATTTGCCTGGTGCTGGCTGCTTCTGTTCACTGGGAGTAAATTTAAAAAGAAAAACCCAACAAATTTAACTACTTGCAGAAAATAATGAGCTGGCTGAGAAGTGGTACCTTGTTTGCTCTGAGTATCCTCTTGACATCAGCATGAGGTTCCTTCTAATGAGATGCACATGTGTAAATATGATGGTTAGATATTCCCTCATAAACAGAATTATCATCTCTTCCTAAAAGTCTAAGCAGGCGTTTTTTGAGTCCTGTTGTTGCAAATAAATAAATAAAGGCCAAAAGTCTTCATTCAGCCTCTTCTGGCTGGGAGCAGTGGGATGTGAGGGCAGAATATATTTTCCAAAGTACCTAATGGTAGCTGAGGTCAATTACAGCCACGTCTCATTAGAGTATTAAAATAAGAATATGATTTTTAGTGTAGTTAGAAGACTGCAGCAGCCTTGGATCCACTTCAGGCTCTCTGAGTGTGTTTGGGCATTTGGCTCAGGCAGCTAGAACAGGGTGAGGCTGCATTAACCTCACTCACAGCCCCTGCAACAGCTCTCACTTCTTCTTTATGGCTCAAATAACTTCCAGAGGCGCCTTATAAAACACAGAGCCCTGTCTAATTAGTCACAGAGAAGATTACAGCTGCTTAATTTAGTGTTCAGTGTTCTGCTGAGTCAGAAATTCCCGAGGAATAAAGCATCCAGTGGGTGATAACACAACCCGGCAGATCCTCCTCACAACTGGCTTTAAGGGGGGAAAAAAAATGAATTAGGGAGGATGAAAGCAAAGCCATGGGCAGGCTGGAATGCTCATGACAAAAAGGTGAGATGCCTGTGAAATGCAGTTTATTCTGGATGAAGTTGAAGGAGTAGCAGGAATATCAGATCCCTGCGCGGGCTCGGAAGCGTCGCAGCTGGAAATTTGCATTTGGAGTGATGCCTTTTTCTCTGGTCCTAAAAATATGAGCCAGACACAGTCAGGGGGATAAAAGGGGCTCCTTTATGTAAGGATCCTTAAGTGCAGAAATTTGTCAGGTGGAAAAGGCTGAGGATGCACCCTGCTCATGATTTATGTACATTTTTTATTGATTCTGCAGATGAGCATATCTGACAAGAACACCCCAATTAGGAATTTCCCAGTGAATTAATCCCCCCAGTTCTGATCCCTCCTAAATTCATCCCACTCAGACAAGATCCAGGCCCTGTTTATAAAAATATGTCTCAAAAAGTCATTTTCAGCCTTGGTTTCTAAGGAGAACCAGGACAGCATAGGGATCCTGGAATTTTATTTTGTCTTTCTGCCTAGGAAAACGTTGAGGCTAAGCTTCAATAAAAAGCTACAAATAAATGTGTAAAGAATACAGAGAATATAGGAAAGAAAAAAAAGGTAAAAACCAAATCAGCATCAGAGAATATAGAGAAGATAAAAAGGTAAAAAACCAAATGGCATCAGAGAATATTGAAAAGATAAAATGTTTAAAACCAAAATGGTATCAGAGAATATAGGAAAGATAAAAAGTAAAAAACCAAATCGGCATCAGAGAATATAGAGAAGGTAAAAAGGTAAAAACCTAAATGGAATGAGAGGATATAAAGATAAAAAAGTTAAAACCAAAATGGCATCAGAGAATATAGGAAAGAAAGAAAGGTAAAAATCAAAATGGCATCAGAGAATATAGGAAAGAAAAAAAAAAGTTAAAACCAAAACAGCATCAGGGAATATAGAGAAGGCAAAAAGGGAAAAACCAAATCAGCATCAGACAATGTAGAGAAGATAAAAAGGTAAAAAAACAAAATGGAGTCAGAGAATATAGAGAAGATAAAAAGGTTAAAAACCAAAACAGCATCAGAGAATATAGAGAAGGTAAAAAGGTGTAAAAACAAAATGGTATCAGAGAATATAGAGAAAATAAAAAGGTAAAAACCAAAATGGCATTGGAGAATATAGAGAAGGTAAAAAGGTAAAAACCAAAATGGCACCAGAGAATATAGGAAAGAAAAGAAAGGTTAAAACCAAAATGGCATCAGAGAATATAGAGAAGACAAAAAAGGTAAAAACCAAAATGGAATCAGAGAATATAGAGACAATAAAAAGGTAACAACCAAAATGGCATTGGAGAACATAGAGAAGATTGAAAGGTTAAAGCCAAAACGGAATCAGAGAATATTGAAAAGATAAAAGGTAAAAAACCAAAATGGCATTGGAGAATATAGAGAAGGTGAAAAGGTAAAAACCAAAATGGCATCAGAGAATACAGAGAAGGTAAAAAGGAAAAAAGTGGATAGAGAAGGTAAAAAACCAAAATGGCATTGGAGAATATAGAGAAGGTGAAAAGGTAAAAACCAAAATGGCATCAGAGAATACAGAGAAGGTAAAAAACCAAAATGGCATTGGAGAGTATAGAGAAGGTAAAAAGGTAAAAACCAAAATGGTATCAGAGAATACAGAGAAGGTAAAAAACCAAAATGGCATTGGAGAGTATAGAGACAATAAAATGTAACAACCAGAATGGCATCGGGGAGCACAGAGGTGATTAAAAGGTGACGAGCAGAGTGGCAGCAGTGGCCCTGGGGCTCGTTCCTGCCTGCTGTCCCCATGTCCCCGCTCACAGCTGCTCCCTGTGCCTGCAGAGCTCAGCTATGCGTGGATCCTGAACGGCTACCCCAGCTTTGTGCAGCAGGACAGCCGGCGCTTCGTGTCGCAGCACACCGGCAACCTGTACATCGCCAAGGTGGAGACGTCGGACGTGGGCAACTACACCTGTGTGGTGACCAACACCGTGACCAACGCCAGGGTCCTGGGGCCACCCACGCCCCTGGTGCTCAGGAACGACGGTAGGACCATCCAAATCTGGCCTGGGTTGTGTTCATCGTGGCTGGATGTCAGACAGATGTTAAAAAGCGGACTGAGATGTTTATGTTGGGTTTTTTTCACCTGTGGGACACATACTGAAAAAGTATTGCAGCCTAAAAAATATTCCAGGTTGGAGCTTCTCAGCTCTGTTCCCAGCTCAAGGCTGGGGAGAATTTCTCCCAGGGTGATAATTTGGTCACAATAAAAAGGAATCAATAACAAAGATAGAAGCCTTGTTGTGGTGTGTGCCCAGGCCCTGGCCATGGGGTGTCTTCTCTCTGAACCAATCACCTTTTCTCTGCTCTGGGAGTTGCAGTCCTGCTATAAAACCAAATGTGTTTGTGAATAAACTTGGCTCTTTCTTCCTGTCATGACAGACAATCATGGAGCTGAGATCTTATTTCTGCTGCACTTAAAGAGTTAAAACCCCTTTCCACAGCTACATTTCTCCCTCGTGATTTTTTTTCTCCTCACTGTTGGGAAGGATAAGGATTTGACAGGAAGGTCTCACAGATGTGTGTGTGTGTGTGTAACAGATCTTTGAATGTAGAAGCTGAAGAAGGAATAGAAATGATAGCAAGTTTTGATGTAGAAGAAAAGAATTGCTGAGCCAGCCTTACTGAGTAACTAAAAAGCAAAGAGCAAGTGAGTTGGAAGGGGCTTTTATGACTTAGAACAAAAGATAAATCCACCTCAACCAAAAGACGTTTTTACCAAGCAAAAAGATTTTCACAGACAACCAAGAAAGCCAATGTTGCAAGTAAAGATCTCAGAATATTCCACTGCAAGAAAACTGAAAAACAACTTCTAGCTTTAACTGTAACACACTGACCTTTTGTGATTGGGAAATAGTAACATGGATATGGTAATGTCAGTAGTTAGGATAGGCTATAGGTAACAGTAAAATTATTGATTGGTTGTCATGTTTTAAGATGCTCTGCAATGGAAAGTATAGAATGAATTGGAACCAGAACTAGAGAGGCTTCAGACAAACCCAGAGCTGAGGTGACAGGCTGTGGGCTGGGCTCTTGTCACCCACGATCCCTGAATTGCTGAATCATTTGGATACAATAAACAGCAATTTCAAGAGAAGCCTGGAGCCCTGCATCCCTCATTTTTGGCTCTTACAGTGATGCTGGAGCTGTGGTTCAAACTCATGGGCAGCTGAAGTTGCTCTTCCCACCACTGGAGCGACTCTCAGAGTCAGGCAATAATTACAAAGGAAAAACCCACTGGGAGTTGGCCAAAGACAGGAAACAAAATAGATTTTGGAGTCTGGATATACCAGTTTTTCTCGTTTTATGCAGCCCAAAAGTGAACAAAGGCACTTGGTTGTTTCGGGAACTGTTAGCTCAGCCTGTCTTTCCCAGCAGAATTAGTGCTATTTTTAGTGGTCTGTGGAATAATGGAGAAAAGAGGAGAAGAAAGCAAAAGAGGATTTCTAAATTTATACAGACAATTGATCCGTATCGTCGTCATTTTGGAGCAGATAAGAAAAAATACATTTGCATGTTAATTTCCAATTAAAATTAATTAAAATGTCTCTGTTTAAAGGCTAACAGTTGGGACATTTGTTCCAGGAATAGAAATGCAATGTTAGCAACTTCTCCTGGAAGAAGATCCACTGTCACCTCGTGGGATTTGACAAAAATTTCCTTGCTTGGAAAATGCAGGTTCCTTGCAGCAGCTCCTGCCCATCAGCTTGACACAATCCCTGTGGATGGAGAGGGAAATGCTGCTGCTGATGTGGAATTGTCACAGCTGGACTGGCAGGGCTGGAGGTGCTGCTTTTCCAGCTCTGCTCCATATCTGCCTTCCCTTGCAGGGAATTCTGTGTTCCTACAAACACAGCAGCAGCAAATCTGTCCCCCTGGGTCCACGGGGAGTCCTGGCATGGATGACAAAGGGCAATGTTTAAATTTGCCTCATGCTAACAACTGCAGTGCTGAAATAATGTTTTTAAATATTCCAATAATGGGATTTTTTTTTTTTTTTTTTGCAAACCATACTGGAAGAGCTGGAGAGGGACTTGGTAGAAGGGTGTGCAGTGATAGAACAAAGGGAAATGGCTTTAAACTGCAGGGGCAGGGAGAGACTGGGAAGGAATTTTCAATCCCAGTCCCTCCCTGTGAGGATGGGGAGGCTCTGGCACAGCTGTGGCTGCCCCATCCCACTCCAAAACCTGCTGGGAGCATCCAGGTGTTGAGAGCTGCTGCTCCTGCAGTACTTCCCTATTTCTCTTTAAAATTTGGGATTTTCCATAGCAGGATTGAAAGAATAACAGTGAGAAAGGACCAAAATAGTCCTGGAATGAAATTGCCAGCAGCAGCAGCTGTATGGGCCAATTAAACTGTGAGGTTTCACAGGTGTTGTCAGGAAATGCAGATCAAATCCTCAGACAAATTATCCTCCTGAATTGCTGGGACTTTCATCCCAAAGAACGTTTTTAAGCCTTGAAATTGGAAGAAAGATGCAGAAGCCTCTGAAATGTCAACACATGGAGCAGCTGATGTGCTGTGACACTGGGAGTGTTCTCCAAGCCACAGCCCAGGCTCTGGTTGAGTCCTTTATTTCCTCCTCCATCCCTGCCACCTGCACAGATGTTAAATCAGCCAGCAACAGCAGGAAAAATGAGGATTTTCTGCATGGAAATGATCTTGGATTCAGGATGGAAATGTCTCAGCTGTTCTGATGTTGCTCCTATAAAGAGGAGACAGCAGGGCTCACTTTGTGCCCTGTACACATTTGTGGAGATTGCAGGGTGCCATTGCAGCAGGAGCTTGTGGTTTCTCCAGGTACAAATCCCGATTTCTCCAGGTACAAATCCTCATTTTTCCAGGTACAAATCCCGATTTTCTGGTGGCTGGAGTTGACAGTGAGGGCTGAGGGGGTGGTGGCTGTGGCTGCTGTCCCCCAGCTCCAGGAAAACATTCCCACCCCACCCCTGGGATTTCAGCTCTCCACACCCAGCCCAAGGCTAAGAAATGGGAATAAATAAGAACAGAGTGAAGAGAAGAGGCAAAAGATCTCTACAGCTGCTGCTGGGGAGACCACAGGGTAGTTCTTGACTTGGTTAAAGCTCACCCAGCAAATATTTAGAATAGATTTTGGAGAAATTTTGGTAAGATTGTAAAGATTTGGGAGATCCCAGTTGGGAAAACAGGATTTTGAGCTTTTGGAGGGTGCAGTGTTAACAGGCAGAGGCCCAGTGAGTGATGTGCCACATAATTCTGGTTTGGTTTGTAAATGCTGGAATGTCACTGTGGAATCACAGATTTCCTGTTTCCTGTGCTGGGCAGGATGTGGGTATGAGGAGAGTATCCATATTTTTAATAAATGCATTGAATTTTGACAACTGAGGCTGTGCAGCAGCTACTATAATTTATTATAAATTATGATATAGTATTATATATATTATATAATAAATAATGTATAATGTATGATAGATATCTAATAGCTAATATGTTTATACTAATATATATTTTATATATTATAATAGTATCCAAGATGTATATTATAGACTAGATAATATAATATTATCTATTCTATAACATGTATTATATATTATACATATTAATATATTTAATATATATCATCTATATTATAATATTAGATGCATTATGAATAATTATAAATATAATTATAGATCATTTAGTACAAATTAATGTGTTGGAAGGAAGATGACATAACCTGCTCTTGGATCAGAACAGAGAACATTGAGGTCAGCAAGCAGAGGCAGACTTGGTGCAAGCCTCACACTGAGAATTTCCAGCTTTATCACTGGAAAATTAAAGCAAAAACCAGGAATTCCTTGCATTCAGTGTGAAAAGCAAGAGCAGTCAGCAATCCCAGGCCAACATGAGCAGCTCTGAGGTGCCCCAATGTCACTACTGGCTCATTCCTGTATTTTTGGGATTCCTCAGGGCTGACCCAGCTCCTCTCCTCCCTGGCCACCCTCCAGGACGTGCTGCACTGTTTGAGGTTTGAACTGCAATCATCAATTAGCTGATAATCACTATTGGTGGAATTATATGTGCTGGCTTTTAGACAGTGCAGTGGCTGGAAATGGAGCCATTTGTCAGGGGGATAATGGCCTTTTTATGTGCACAAATTTTTAAACACAATTTCATAAAGAGGCTGCCACGCTCCGTGATTTACTGGGGCAGTAAAAAATAAAGAAATTACCCGAGGAGTAGATGATCTCTGTGCATTGAAATCCTGGAAGTGAATGGAAATATCTGTGTTAACTCCAGGGATTTTAAAACTTTTCTCCTAATGGCTGTTTGTTCCGTGTTTCATTTCTAGAAGATGCTGAACCTCCCTGATTATTGCTCCCCTTATTTCACAAGTTACCTGCAAAAAATCCTGAATATTCAAAAGAGCCATGAAGAGATTTTAATCTTTGGCAGATGGTGTGGAGAGTTGGTTCAGCTTCTCCTCTGGCAGTAAATGGGAAAAGAGCCCACACTCCACGGCTGTTAGGAACAGGCCATGTTTAAAATGAATGGATTAATTGGGCAAGTAATGATGTATAGAACAGCTCTGTGCTAGCACGGGAACACTTGTGAATTTATTGCTGAAATTCAACCAAGCCTTAGCATCTCCTTTATGTTCCCAGGGGTGATGGGAGAGTATGAGCCCAAAATAGAAGTGCAGTTCCCAGAAACTGTTCCATCTGCAAAAGGAACCACGGTGAAACTGGAGTGCTTTGCCTTGGGCAAGTAAGTTTGCATCATTATTATTATTATTATTAATTATTATTCTCGCAGCTTCTCGTGTTTGTGGTGTTGGATTTGTGGAGTTTGCAGCAGTTCCCAATGACTCACTTCCCCCAGCAGGAGTTACCTGTGGCCAGTTTTTGTAGCAGCCACAGGGTTTGGGGACTCTTGCTTCTGGAGTAAACACTGGCAACACTTCCAAAATGTTGAAAGTGGTGGGAAAACCATCACAAAATGGATGGTTTGGGTTGGAAGGGACCTCAAATCCCACCCAGTGCCACCCCTGCCATGGCAAGGACACCTTCCACCATCCCAGGGTGCTCCAAGCCCCAGTGTCCAACCTGGCCTTGGACACTTTTAGAGCAGCCACAGCTTCTCTGGGCAAGCCCAGCCAGGGCCTCCCCACCCTAAAATGGGTGTGTTTTCACAGCAGAACCCCAAATTCAGCAGGGTCAAAACAGCATTTTAATAACAAAATATCTCCTGCTTATCCACCATTTATATTTATGTCACACATAACCCAGCCATAACAAAGATCCTGTGCCAGGCTCCTCGCACTGACCAGACCCGTGGTGAGTCCAAGACTTTGCCAGTCTCACTTTGTTTGATTTTCCTCTTCAGCCCAGTGCCCACAATCAGCTGGAGGAGGGCGGATGGGAAGCAGATCCCCAGGAAAGCTCGGCGGCACCGATCCAGCGGGCTCCTCGAAATCCCCAATTTCCAGCAGGAGGATGCTGGGCTCTACGAGTGTGTGGCTGAAAATGTGAGAGGGAAAAACGTGGCACGAGGACAGCTGACATTTTATGGTGAGCAGGCTGCCCGCTCTCGGGGCTTTACAGCAGCCAGTGCAATCTGCAGTCAATATTTTTGTGAGGACGGAATTTTTGCGAGGATGTTTCTGAAATGACTTTCTTTTCGAATGGCACATCTCGAGAAGGGTGTAATTTGGAATAAAACCTGGCTGAATGGTGCATATTAATTGAGAATCAGAGCAGCTGGAACAAAACACATCCCCAGAAGGACATTGGCATGGAAACGTGCTGGAAATGCTTGGAAAGGGCTTTTTTTGCCTTCTCGTGGCTGGGAGGGTGAGGCAGGAAATCTGGGGGAGCATCCTCGTGTTACAGCTTGGGATTTATGATGTATGGGCTGCCCCAGCTTTCCTGGATAAATGTTAATTGCTGATAACCAATTAAGAGCTGCTTTCAAGAGGATCAGTGATTGAGCAATGGGGAGAGTTGGGATTTAACCCTGCCAAGGCAGAGCCCTCTCCTCTCAAAGGCTTTTCTGCACCTGCCCTTCCCTCACTGAAATCCCAG
The DNA here is from genome assembly GCA_037013685.1 of Acridotheres tristis. Classification (NCBI taxonomy): domain Eukaryota; kingdom Metazoa; phylum Chordata; class Aves; order Passeriformes; family Sturnidae; genus Acridotheres; species Acridotheres tristis. The sequence goes on along the minus strand of CM072899.1, from coordinate 1,934,319 downwards.
CCCTGGAGCCAGGCACTGCCAAATGTCACATTGCAGCTTCCTAGGTCTGCTCTGTTAAATAGAAGATGCATTAATCCCTCTGGTCCTGGTGCTCATCCCCAAATTCTTGCTGGGAGCAGCCCCACAAAGAGAACTAAAAGTGTGGCTTTAGCTGGCTGGAGCTGAGTGAGAGTTGCAAGGAGGGGATTTAGGGGCTGGGTTTGGTACCAAGGTTCTGTTTGAGTTGTTTTGGAGAGGAGAGGCTGCAGGGAGGGGATTTAGGGGCTGGGTTTGGTACCAAGGTTCTGTTTGAGAGGTTTTGGAGAGGAGAAGCTGCAGGGAGGGGATTTAGGGGCACGAGGGGCTGGGTTTGGTACCAAGGTTCTGTTTGAGAGGTTTTGGAGAGGAGAAACTGCAATGAGGGGATTTAGGGGCTGGGTTTGGTACCAAGGTTCTGTTTGAGAGGTTTTGGAGAGGAGAAGCTGCAGGTTCCACACCCCCACAGATGTGCAGAGACTTCCACAGCATCAAAAGAATCCTGGTTTTGTTGCTGCCCTCTTCCCATCCCATGCTGTTCTTTATAGAAAATATGGACAAAAAACTCAAGGTTTTCTCCCCCAAATGCTCCTGAGGGCCCAGCTCCTGTCAGCAGGGAAGATTGGGTTGAACTCCAGAGATGAGGAGAATGGTTTTTTGATTTATAATAATTTTGCCACAGAAAAAAATAGTTTGGGAACCAGCCCTTCTGGCAAAACTGGATTGAATTTGGTGGGGTAATTTAACTTTTTTTAAAAAAAGTAGGTATGTTTTCAAATTGAAAATATTTCTGAAAGACATTTCATTTAGAAATCGGAACTTTGGGGGCTTCCATTTCAAATGAACATTTCTCCTTTTAAAACTGAGAGAAATATAAAAAGAGAAAACATAAAAAAGGAGTGAAAGAGCAAGAACAAAGTGAAATCTTTTATGTTAAGCAAAAAAATCCGGGGTTGATTCGAACGGGTTTTAATTTTTTTTAATTAGATGATTTAAAGATTCCTTTTTCTGTGCTGTGCGTTTCTCCTGATTTTTCCCATGTGGGGAGTAAATTGAAAGACTCATCAATTGTACAGTTTTTTTTACTCTACCCACGGCCAAAGCTGCCTTCCCTGGAAAGCAGCAAATGGAGCCTTTGGAACACTCCCACCATGGCATATATTGAGTTATAATCTCATTACTGTAATGAATTTACTGCTCTGGATCCTACACAAAAGCTGCCACTGTGGCTCGTGCTGCTTTTCACACCCATGGTGGCATTTCAGCAGAGAAGCTCGAGGGTTTTTGGGAAAAGGAATGTCCTGCTCTCAGTCTGCCTTGCTGGGAAGTTTTTCCATCTCTTCCCTGGGAGTGGAGGAATTCCCAGTGGAGAGGTGGCAGCCAGACACCTCCCCTGTTTCAAGTTTTAAAGATAAATCACCAAAATATCATCCCTGTTGTCTTGAGGATGGTGGTTTTCCAGGGAACTAGTTGTTTTTTAGGATAATTTGTGTTTTGCAGCCAGTACTGAAAATAGAGCTCTTAAAAAAAGAAACAACTTGCATTCTGTGCTCTGGGCTCTGCAGTTTTGCTTGGCAGCAAAATCTTTTAGGGGAAGGTAACTTCTTGTAAACTTTTGTACAAATAGTTGGGGAAAAGAACATATTTTTGCTTACTAATTGGGGTTTTTTAATCTGAGAAGTGTTATTTCATTGTTGAAATACAGCTGTAATGGTGGCAGAGCTTTCAGGTTGCTTTTGGAAGGTCAGGGCTGGTGCCTGGAGAGGGAAAACGCTCTGGAGGTGCTGAAAGGTTCTGGTTTGAGTGGATTTGAGGAAGAAATTTTTCATCATCAGGGTGGGCAGGGCTGGCACAGGGTGCCCCTGGATCCCTGGCAGTGCCCAAGGCCAGGCTGGACATTGGGATTTGGGACAGTGGGAGGTGTCCCTGAATGGCAGGGGTGGCACTGGGTGGGATTTAAGGTCCTTGCAGCCCAAAGCAGAGGGGGTTCAGTGTGATCTGGGCTGCCAGGGGTGCTGCCCACGGGCACTGATGGGCTCTGCAGGTCACAGTGGGGCTCTAACAGCACCACCCCTTCAAACCCAGCTATCAGCCTCTGTGCAGGGCATCACATAAGAAAAGAGAAGAAAAAGAAATTCAAATCTGCCTGCTCACTGTAGATAACCCAGCGTTGTCAGCTGCTCTGTGCTCTGGAAGTTGCCAGGGCAGGTTGACTTCTGCTGTGTTCCACTCTTAGATCAGTGTTTATTTTCTCCTCTGTTAGCATATCAGTGACACTGAAGTTGTTTGACATCCTTGTTGCAGCAGAAAAGGTTAATTAAACGTGCAGGATCCATTCCTGGTGCATTCTGTGTGCTCTGAGCCCCCCTGCACCAGGCTGTGTTTCACTGCTCTCCACAAACATTTGTTCCAGGGCTCAGTCCCCCTTGATGGATCGACCTTCCCATGGAAACATGTTCCTGTTAATGCAATTACAGCTCTTACTCCTGTTTCCGTGGCTGATGGAGCTCTCAATGACACATTTCCTTGCTGAATCTTTTGTTCTCCCTGCTGTCCCTGCCCCAGCTTCATTCCTGGCTAAGGCACCTGGTGGGATTCTTGGGGCTGTCCATGCAGGGACAGCTGTTGCATTCGATCCAGCTCAGAATATTCCCTGATCCTGATTTATCAATTTAGACTGCACAGCTTCTTCTTTTCCACCTTTTAGCTGCCTTCCTGGCCTGGCACTTGTTCCCTGTGCCAGCTGAGGCAGGTGAGGTCCCCAGCAGGACACAGGGGACCAGTGTCCTCCCCGTGTCCTCCCCGTGTCCTCCCAGTGTCCTCCCAGTGTCCTCCCAGTCCCTCCAGTTTCTCCCAGTTTCTCCCTGCAGTGAGGGCCCTCCACACCCTCAGCTGTGTGTTTTGGGATGCACTCCCATTGACCTGATTGTATTTTTAATCTGGCTGCTCATAAATTTTACATTTGCTAACCCTCCGCAGGGCTAAGATTTATATCCTGAGCAAACAGCAATGCCAACAATTTATTTTTTTTTTTTCCTGGCAGAAGTACAGTAAACAGATTACCTTAACCAGCTAATTTAAAAAGAAATTGCCTTTTTGTTCATAAAACCAGCATCAAGGAGATGCTTATTTATTACTGATGTTTAATTCATGGTAAGTTTAGATGCTGTTTCAGCCCAATCTTCTTTTGTTGATATTGATGACCCCAAGGCTGTTTTTCCCTGGGTTTGAACTCCTTGAGCTCTGCTTCCCTGCATTGACTCTGATGAGTCAATGCAACATCTTGAGATCTCCCTTCCCAACAAAATATTTAGCCTGGATAACAGAAAACATGAAAAAATAGCTGCTGGTTGAGGTGATCCAAATATAAATGTGTTCAGTGGGGCTGGGGGTGACAGCCCTGGGGAGGGCTGAGGAGCTGTACCACCACTGAGAGCGTTTGTTTGCCAGGATTGGGACACAAAACGTGGGATTTCCATGCTGGCTTTCCAGTCAGATCCACCCTGGGAAATACCCAAGCTCCAAAGCAGCTCAGGCTGAGCCAGCACGGATGCAGGTGCTGACTCAGCATCACCTGTGTTGCTCCAGCATCTCCCGTCCTCTCCTGCCCTGGCAAGCCCAGGAAATGGAGGAGAACATTGCAGCTCAAATGTTTTCCAAAAGTGTCAGCACAGCAGCATCTGCATCAGCAGACAGACAGACTTCTCTGTCACTAATTACAGCTCTGTGCAGCGTTTTCTGAGCTATTCAGCAGAACCCGTTTAATTGGCTGGGCCCCTTTTCAGATTAAATCCTTTTCAAATCCACGTCCCACTAGGAATTTGTGAGGAGCTTTAATTTTGCAGTGAAAAGAGTCTCCTTTTCATCAGCAGGCCTGAGTTTTATTTGGGCAAAAGCCACTTTCTGCCACTCTGTAAAACAGCCTCAGGTGTAAATCAGATTATGTTCCTCATTATGGCCAGAGGTCTAAAAAGGAAATTTGTACAAGTGAAAATCAGGCAGTTTTGTGTCTGCTCAGTTTAAGTTCCAAATCAGAAATAATTTGCTGAAAAATCGAATAGAGTTTCTGGACTGATAAAAATACCAGAAAATTCCTGTAAATAGGGTAAGTGTATCAATGTATTATTACTATATTATTATTAATTCTCTTTCATATGACTCACTAGAAAACCCTGTTGTCACCTTTTACACAGATAAAAGTTAGCACAGGGAGGAGTAACTCTGAGTTTTGAGTTATTTGCTGCCCAAGGGAAGTCTTGCACCCAGAACAACTTCCTGCACAGAGCACAAGACGTGTTTCTCATCAGCTTTTCCTTTTCAAGGAATTGCTGGAACCCTGCCTACAGAGAAATCCAATTTTTGGAGATTCAGAACAAGTCCCACATTATTATCATTGTTGCTTGGAGAAACATCTCTCCAGCAGGAGAAGCAGAAATCCAAATAGGGTGAAACACAAATAGAAATGAAATGTGAAGGCTGCTCACAGAACACCCCACACCTCCCTTACACCCCTGAGCAGCTGCAGCTCAGTGTCAGCATGAAAAATAACTAAACCCATGAGGATGGGTCCCTGTGGATGTGCCTGGAACACCCACAGCCCACGAAAACTGGGGAGAAAATGCTGTAATGGTGCAGAACAGCTCATGGAACCCGAGGTAAACGAGAGGAAGGGACAACTGAGGTGTTTTCATCAGCTGGGTCAGCTCCTCCAGATTCTCCTGTGTTTCTTTTCCTCTGGTGTTTAATGTCTGAGTGCCAAGCAGAACTCCCAGGCTGGGTCAGTGGGGTCAGTCTTGCAGAGTTTCCAAAGACTCAGCCAAATGGAGATTCTTTAGGCACAGCATCCCAGCAGATCGGTTTGGTGCAGGATATGCACACCTCTGAGTTGTTTGAATTGGCAGCAGAGGTCAGGAGGAAGGAAAGGAGGAAGAGAGAGGAAAAGTGGTAACTTGAGGTCTGGTTTCACATCCCTGTGATCTTTGGGAAGGAAACAAATCAGGATCTGAGGGGTTTGTGCCCATTCAGGGCAGGATGATGTGTGTATTTATCTGCACAAGCCTTATACACTGGCTGCACTCTTTATTTCCAATTACTCATCTATTTTTCCCATCTGGTTGGTTTTTTTTTTTTTTTTACACACTCCTTACACTTGGCTTTCTGGTCTTTAGACTGCTCTGATCCTGGGCTCAGTCTCAATCTCCTTAGAATAGAGATGGTAATGGACAAGTCATTCAGCCTTTCATCTGCCATTAATGATGAATTACACAGCCTGCACCAGGTCATCAGCTGCTAGAAATTGGCTTAGGAACACTGAAATCAATACACACCAGCCGAGAATTGGATTCTGGATATGTATTAGCACCTCATTTGCTTGAGTCTTTTTGGTTGTTTTGAACTCACAGATGATTGCAGAGTCCTACAGGTTTATTTCTCATATTTCTCCCTTTACTTCTGGGGGTTTGTTACTCATTTCTGAGGTGATGCATCATCACCTGCCACGTCATTTCACTTTCAAATATCTCTTAGAACATGATTTCCAGTTCCTATTTTTGCCTTTTAATTTATTACAGTGAAGGACAGACTGCCCCTGGACTTTTTTGTCTTAGAGAAGTAAGAATATATTTGGGCATATTTTCCTATTCACCTGGTTTTAACTGTCCCACTTTGTGTTGGTGAAGACTGAAAGGTGATCAAAGGTAAACAGATTTTTTTCTCAGTATTTCCATCAGTTTTTTTCTGTCCCCCTGAGTCCAAACTCCAGACAGCTCTCATCTCCTAGGAGGGGGAGATTTTTCTTTAAAGCAGTCCTTACATAAGAGTTGTGCTTATATCTCTAAGCTTTTTCTTTCACTTTATAGATTTAGCATATGAATTTTCCTTGCAACTCAGATGAATTCTTAATCAGCTTGCAGATTTTTTTCCTCCAAGATGTTTCCAAGGCCAGTACTCTCTTAAATACTCCAGGCAGGGCCAAAATATTCCCTGTAAAATAATTTCTCTTTGTTCAGCGCCGCCCAAAGGACTTTTTTCTACACCAGTCACAAATTAAATCTTGTCATTATCTCCGAGAACATTGCTATACCAGAAAACGTTGTAGAGACGAGCTGCTCTCATCCCTTTATTTGAATTATTTTAATTATCATGCCTGAAACCTCGTGTCGTGTTACCTTGCTCTGATCCCCAGTGGGCTCCTGTCAAATTCCATTAGGTTGTGGCCACTCTCCTTTGGTGGCTCACACATCTCTGCAGCGTGAGCCAAGCCCTGAGTATTCCCCAAGATGAAGCCAAGAGCTCCTCTCTGCACTGAACTGTTGAGAGGAGAGCTTGACCTAATTAGAAAAAGCTCCCAAAGAACAGCAGAGAACAAACTCCTGCCAAACAAACCACTCAGAGCTTCTCACTGAGGTGATTTTTTTTTTCTTTTCCACCTGTGCTGCTCGTTCTGGAGTTGTCTGCACCATAAATGGCTTTGGAATTGAAAATTTTAAGCATTAAAATTAAAATTGGTGGGGGTTAGGGGGTTAGCAGTGCACGTTTCAGTCTCAGCTCTCAGGGCAGGAGTTGGGATGAGCAGCCCACAAACTCCCCCAAAAATGCCTTTTGGAGAGAATTTCCCTTATTTGGGGAAAATTGTTATTTCCCTTATTTGAGGATGAAATGAGGATGAATTCTGAATTCTCTGTCCTCCTCTGCACAGGAATTATCTTTGTTTTTCCATAGCACACACGTAGGTTACAGAGCACAGCTTACCATTCATGGCTTTGCTTGATTTGCAGATTAATTCCAGTTGTTTTGTCTGGGTGGTTTTTTTTTTTTTTTTTTTTTTAGCTTTGTTTTCATGTGGGAAATCTGTAAAACAGTGCAGCAAAAATAAAAAAGGCAAATGGATGTGTGTGGGTTTTATGGAGCTCCTTTCATGGGATCGTAAAATTCCCTTCAAAATGATGAGCTAGATGCTGTTGGAATAGTAAATATGTAAATTCATGAGTAATTTGCAAACGTCCTTGAGCCACTGAACCCACTGCAATTGCTTGGCTCGATGGAATTGTTCAAGTTCTTACTCCAGACGACAGAACTGACTTTCATCTTCCTGCATTTAAAGGCTTTTCCTTTCCTATCTCTTCAGATACACACAATAAACAAGCTTAAAATATTACAGGGGCAGGAGGGGCAGCCAGAGAAATCAACACCACTCACTTCTTTTTCTACTTCTGCATTGCCACGATGCTCAATTCACCTTTTGTTGGTTTTGGTTTTTTTTTAAGTCCCTTGGAGCTGTGGAAAACTCTCTCCCCTTCATCTCTGCTCTGTAGGCACGTTCAGGGTGCCAGGGGTGGGTCAAACACGAGCTGAGCTCTCTGAATTTGCATTTCCAGCATCCCATCATCACAGACAGACCCCTGTTTTGGGTATAATCATACCAATTTGCCATTCTGATGGGATATTTTAAAATTTATCCTTTTAAGCCCATCTCTAGCCCCCTGTCCCTCTCTAAATGAGATGTATAAAGTTGTTACCTGGCTTTGAGGAATCTTAATTTTTTTTCTTTTATCTGATTACACGGGGAAAAGTATTAATCAGGTTCTTGGAGACCTCTGCTGGTAATACCATCCTGCTGAGGCAGATGCTCTTATGTCAAAACAATTTAAAAAAATCAGAACTCTGTTGTTTAATGGGACTTTCTGAAAAATATTATAGATAAAATATGTTAATATACGATTAATAATAAGGTCTTAAATAGATAGTGTTGTATATTGTAGATATATCTGGACAAAAGGTGACTCTTAAGAAAGTCTGAGGGTTTGTGGGTCTTCAAAACCACGTGGCAATTTTAGGAGAATCTGGTGGGATCTGGCTAAATGTAAACTCAATTGAAAAAAAAAAAAAGAGCCTACAAACTGATAAAATTATGTGAAACACATAATTTAAAAGTTAAAAGTACAATCTCACAAGTGGCTGAAAACTGCCAGTTCTAATTTTCACCAAATTCTACCAAAATGTGTCTCCAGTATCTGCCTGTGGCCTTCCTAGGTTAATTCAGTGTCATTAATACAATTATTGGGTCCAAAGATTTTTCTTTCCTGTGGCAAGACAGGGAGATCTGGCCATAACTGAGACAAGACTGAGAGCCTGGACCTGAAGCAGCACCTATACCCATGCAGAGTTACTGGAATATCCTCAATTTCAGTGCAGAACTAGCTCTGATTTTAAAGTTTTAAAAACAGAAGCTGAATTTTAGAGCTTCGAAGCCCAAGTTGTAGAGACCCTGAGGAGGAAAATGTCTCTATTTGAAGGACCAGGTGTGCAACTACTGCTTTGTTTTTGTAGGATGAGCAGGGTTTCTGAAACTACTCTTCTTCTTTGAGGATTTTTACTAAAATAAAATAAAAGCATCCTGATCTTGCCTGTGCCAGCTCCAGAAAGCAGCACTGGGCTCAAGGAAGAACAGCAATCTTCAGCAGTGCTTGTGATGCCTTTTTGGGGCTGCCTAAAAACAGAGGGCAAGAGAGAATTAAGGGAATAAAAAGCTGTTTTATTTATTGAAGGGGCTTCAGGTACATTTAGGGCAGACAAAGCCCCCCAGGGCTGCACCCAAATTGGATCGTGGGTTTTCACACTTTTAAAAGTTTGGTCCATTTGCATATTGGGGGTTAATCTTCCAATTCCAGCTGCAGGTAATGAAGTCATTTACCCCAAGTTTGCTCCCCCCAACTCACTTTTGTTTCCATCCCTGGGGGCCTGAGGCAGTGAGGTGTCCTTGATTCCCAGCCTGGAGAGGAATTGTTGTGTCTGCCCAAAATGGGAGAGCAGCAGCCAGCGCTGGATATGGAGTTTGGAGTTACACACTAAAGAATTACAGGATTACAAATAGATGGAAGAGATAAAAGGTGAAACCCTAAGGTTCTCAAGTCCAGGCTCCCAAGTCCAAGGCTTCCCTCGTGCTTGCCTTGCAGCCCAGCCCAGCTGGACGCAGCGGATCAGCGACGTGCGCGCGGCCATGGAGGAGCGCGTGTCCTGGGAATGCCGCGCCAGCGGCCGCCCCAAGCCCTCCTACCGCTGGCTCAAGGATGGGGAGCCCCTGCTGCCACAGGTAGGCACTGCTGGGACCCGCCCCCCTCCCCGGGGGTGGCATCTGGGGCCTGGTCCCTGCCTGTCTCTGTTGGTTTGGGGATGGGGAGGGTGGAGGTGCTCCGCGGTTTGGGTTGGAAGGGACCTGCAGGGTCGTCTCGTGTGACAGTGGTGGGGGGTTTTCTGTCTGGAGTCTCTTCTGCCTTCACTCAGAGCCAGGATTAACAAGCACACGATGGAAATGGGTTGCTCGTGTTTGGGCTTGGTTTATTAAATCTTATCAAAAGTACAGAGAGTTCAGCAGCACCTCTAGCCAGCAGCTAGAAGCAAGCAGAATGGAGATGAACCTAGCTAGTTACAAGGTCTCTTGAAGCTAAACAGAGAATAGAGAATTAACACCTCTATTATTTATACTTTTAACCCAAAAACTAATTTTCCATGACCCTCAGTGTGACACTAATTATCCAACTACTGCCTGAAACCATGAAGGAGAAGGAAGATGAAAACCAAAAGGGACACCACCCAAAATCCTCCACCTTTTCCCATACTTATCACTATATTATAAAACCCTCAAATTTAAAACCCTTCACCATGTGAAATCACACACTTCTATTTCACTACACACCCGTGATTTTAACTCCATCACTCAAGTTTGGAGCCTTCTCCAAGGGCTCAGGTCCAAAGCAGAGTTCTCTGGGGGGTCAGTGCCAGACAGCACAGAAAGCTCAAAAAAGGTTTGTGGGATCCAACAGTCTTGTTCCAACCTGTGCAACCCTCCACTGTCCCAGGCTGCTCCAAGCCTTGTCCAACCTGGCCTTGGGCACTTCCAGGGATCCACAGCTTCTCTGGGCACCCCACCCTCACAGAAAATCCCCCATTCCTGCCTGTGTGTGGTGGCACCTCCCTACAGCTCCAGGAGCTGCTCCCAGGGACACACCACAGCTCTGCATTCAGAGCTCCTCCCCAAAATAAAGGATCCATGATGCAAACCTAAGGCTGGAAAGAAGAGGAAGGAATGGCTGAATAGGGTTTTGGAATCTGTCACCAGAGAATGATCACCCCAAAATAATTATTTTAATTTATGATGCTTTAGATGGACTTCAAATGATAATGAAACCTTGGGGTTCCTGCTGGTGTTTGATGGTGTTCCCACTCCTGCTGGGCTGTGTCCTTGTGCAGGAGATGTGGAATTACACCCCTCCCATCAGCACATCTGTCCTGGAGGGTCATCACCCAGCCCATGATCCCACCTTGTCACCACAAGCTCAGCCTAGTCACCAGAGCTTTGCTCTGACAGGAGCCAGCACTTTCCCCTTTTCACTTACTGTGAAAGAACATGGCAGCCCCGATTTGATCAAACCCTGATAAAAATTGCACAAACATTAAATTTCTGCCCTAAGGCCAAGTGGAAAACCAATAGCTCTTTATTTTAGAATTATTATTTTTTTTAATGTCAAACTCCTGGGGAGGGAGGGAACACTTTGCTGTATTTATTAGAATTGATAACTTGAGCTCCATATCCTCAGGCTGACAAATGATAGGCTGGTCTTTCACTCCACACACTAATTCTGGTTGCTTCACGCTGGTCACTGGCAGATGGTCTTGTTCTTAAATCACGTTAGTGGCTGATATGAAGTAAAGCATCATTAAATTATTAGCATTTGCATTGTTTTCAGCAAACTGCAGAAGATGATAAGTGTTTCTGTCTGTGCTGGCTGAGATGGCAACCAGTCTTACCAGCCTGCATTGCCATATAGCCTCAAAATGGCCCCAAGCTGTGCCAGGGCAGGGTCAGCTTGGACATCAGGAGGAATTTCTCCTTGGAAAGGGTGAATTTCTCCATCAGAATTGACCAGGGAGGTGTGGAGTCCCCACCCCTGGAGGTGTCCAAGAAATACCTGTATGTGCTGTAGTTCAGTTGCTATGGTGGTGTTTGGGCAAAGGTTGGACACTAATCCTGGAGGTCTTTTCCAGCCTTAATGACTCTGTGATTCCATGGAAATGCCATTGTTTTAAACGGTTCTGGGGATGGCATTGGCTGTGGAACAGAAGTGCGTTTCTTGCTTCAAGCTTATCTCCTTGAAAGGGATATTAATCTAAATGCTCTGAGTATTAAATCAATGAGGGGTCAAGGGAAAGTCCTCTAATTTAAATTGCATTTACCAACTCCTATATTGGTTTTACCATTTAGTCTCTAGCCTGACATAAATTTGGCTGGCAGACAGATAAATTGGAGCATGCAAATTCTTCCCGTTACCGCCGCTCCGTTTTGTCCACCTTGCTGTAAAACACAGCACGACAGCCTCGGGGTTTGTGTGTGTGTGTGTGTGTGTTCTGAGGAGCCATTTCCTTGCTCATTTTGGAGTTTGTTGTGCTGTTCCCCCAGGGCAGGCTGCAGCTGGAGCAGGGCTCTCTCACCATCCCCAACGTGAGCCTGTCGGATGCGGGGATGTACCAGTGCGTGGCGGAGAACAGGCACGGCGTCATCTTTGCCAGTGCAGAGCTCAGTGTCATCGGTGAGTTCCCCTCCCTGAAACCCTGCAGACCTCCCAAAGCTGCCCCAGAGCCGGCAGCTCTTCATCAGTGGGTTGTCTGGAGTCTCTTCTGCCTTCACTCAGAGCCAGGATTAACAAGCACACGATGGAAATGGGTTTCTCGTGTTTGGGCTTGGTTGTTTATTAAATCTTAGCAAAAGTACAGAGAGTTCAGCAGCACTTTTAGCACCTGCTGGAAGTGAGCAAAGTGGAGGAAAATCCAGTTGCTAAGGTCTCTTAAAGCTAAACAGTCCAATGTAGAATTAACACCTCTATTATTTATACTTTTAACCCAAAAACTAATTTCCCATGACCCTCAGTGTGACTCTGACTGACCAACCAGAAACTACTGCTTGAAACCATGAAGAAGATGAACACCAAAAGAGACAACAACCAAAATTTTCAACCTTGTCCCATATCTATTACTATACTACAAAACTCTCAAATTTAAAACCCTTCACCATGTGAAATCACACACTTCTATTTCATTTCACTGTGATTTTAACTCCATCACTCAGATTTGGAGCCTTCTCCAAGGTGTCAGTCAAAAGCAGTGTTCTGCAGGGGGTCAGTGCCAGACAGCACAGAAAACTCAAAAAAAAAAAAACAAAACAGGTTTGTGGGTTCCAACACAAAACCTCAGCAAACTCTGCCCAGCTGCAGCACCTGAAGCAGAAGGGGATCTTTGAGGATTTGTTTTTAAGGAAAGCAAGAAATGGAAACTTGAGGCAGTGGAGGGCAGAGAACAGATGGTTTTTACTCCATCCCACATTCCCACATTCCTCCAGGAGCTGGCAGGTGCATTCACCCTCCTGCTGGTTAAAGCTATTTATGGAGAAACCTGAGCAGTGCCATTCAGAGCATCCAGGACCAGAAATGCCCAGTCCTGGCTGCAGAGGTGACTCTGCTCATGGTGACATTCTCTCTGAAGAGACCTTTCAGCAATCTGTCAGCACCCAGAGTGCTCCAGAGAAAAGCAGCTTCTACCCCACAGTGCTGTGCACTGCTGCTCTGCTCCTCCCAGGTAAAACCAGCAGAAACTCATGTGAATCCAAGTGGGGAAATTGCTGAGGGGAGGGAGCAGAGATGACAGAGCCAGGATCTTCTCAGAGGTGCCAGTGCCAGGACAGGAGGTGATGACCACAAACTGAAAGCCTGGAAATGCCTCTTAAAGTGAGAAAAAACTTGATTTTTAAAATATTTTTATATTCTATTATTTATATTTGAAACATTTTTATATTTTGAGGTTGGTTGGACACTAGAACAAATTGTCCAGAGATATTGTGGCATCCCTGTCCTTGGAGATGCTCAACTGGGCACAACCTCCTGTAGCTGCTCCTGGTTGAGCAGGGCTGGGGTGGGACCATCCCAGAGGATCCTGCCAGGCTGGAACTCAATCCCAAACCATGTTCTTGTGTGAGCAGCAGCGCTGGGCAGCAAAGGGATGTCGTTTCAAAGGGTTAAAACACAATCCCTGATTACGAAATAACAGTTTAGTAGCTCTCAAACCAAACGTTCAGCAGCAGAATTCCCTGATTTATCCTGATGAGAAAAACATGAGGTTTTTTTTCCACCTATGGGATTTTCAATTATTGGTCATTTTTTATCATCAGTGATAGATGCTTGCATAGAAAAAAAAATTCATTTGAAGGATTGTCTGTGTTGCTGTTGGAGAAAGGTAATGCTCAATAAATTAGACTTCACAATGCTGAGATTTATTGGACATGAAAGAAATCGAAATAAACCCAGTGGTGCTTTTCTTGTCTATTTAAAACCTGGTAAAAATGGACCTTTGGGAAGAAGGGAGATGTTTCCAGAGGAGAGAGGTTTAATCCTTGTCCATGGGGCTTCTCAGGATGTCCCTGTGCCCAGCAGCTCCTCGTGCCTATACAAAAAAATCAGATTTTGGAGAGTCTGAGAAACCTGTCAGAGAATATTTATTTGGCCAACTTTTCACTTGGGTTCTGAAGCTCTGTTTCTGTCTGTCACAGGAAAAGCACCCAAATGGTGTCCTGCAGATAAATTCCTGTGCATCTGTGATTTAACTTGGCACATTTTGAAAGGAAAGCAGCAGGTTTGCCTTTTCGCTAGAGTTTCAAAGCAAAGCAACATTCTGAGCCCTCCCTGGGAAATTTGAGCTTTTAACCAGATCTGAGTGTTGAAATGGTTGTTTTAAAAGGTCCTGAAGTTAAGCACTTGCTGCTAGTAGTGTTTAATCATCTCAAGTGAGACTTACAGCAAAATTAAGTGAAAGAGGGAAATGGAAAATTACAGACTGAGATTTTCTCAGAGTGATTCTTCTCAATTATTGTTGCCAATTATCTTGCCCAGAATCTTTAAATAAAGGCAGAATCCAGTGGTACTGGACATTGTAAAATAAGTATTTCGAGTTGCAGTCTTGCCTTACAGAGTTTTCAGGCTAAATATTTAAGAAATGAATTGACAAAATAAAATGTGGGCGCCTAGAGCGGAGAAAAAAAGTCATTAAAATCCCCACCTGACAAACAAAAGGTGTGAATAAATTAAATTCATTATTCCTGAAGTGGCACAGGGAAGTCGTGGCAGTGCTGAGAAATGAGCCCCGAGTTTCTAAATGTCAAATGACGACGTTTTGAACGTCACAGAATAAAACCCACGGTGAGCAACTCCTGTGTCTCACACAGGAGCAAGAAAATACAGCAAATGAGTCACAAAAAACCAGTCTAAACTCTATTACAGAGATGGGAGTAACAGGATTATTCAAAAAAATCTCTTTTGCTTATAAATTTGGGACAGTCATCTGAGAAATTCGTTTCAGAAGTGTTACTATATTAATAATGATATAAATAATAATGCATTTTTGATTCTGATTGGGCGGGAAGTGTCCTCAGGATGTGTCCTTTAATTCTGGAGTGTTTTACAAAGCCAGTGCTGGTTTCAGGGCTGTTTTTTAGTCTTTAATATCCTACCTGTGCTTCTAAGTGCCGAAATTAAGTCATTGCCTGTGTTTAGATGTGGAAAACAAAAGAGCTCAGAGGTCCCTGAACTCTGATTCAGGAACTTGGAGCACTACTGGATCATAAAGCCCATCCCATTTCCAGTGTGGGATCATGCTTTACTCACCCCTTTGGCAGCAGGAATGATATCCAAAGGAATTGAGGCAGGTGAGGTCCCCTGAGAAAAAGGAATGTGCTGGGTTTTGTCTCCCACCTGCTGCAGGTGAGCTTTGGGTCCTGTCGTGGGGCATCGAGGTGATGGAGAGCACGGAGATCTCAGCTCTGATCTCAGCTCTGATCTCAGTTCTGATTTCAGCTCTGATCTCAGCTCTGATCTCAGCTCTGATCTCAGCTCTGATCTCAGTTCTGATCTCAGCTCTGATCTTAACTCTAACATCGCAGGGGCAGCAATGAGGGAGCCAAGGACAGTGCTGAGAGCAGGAGGGATGCAGGGATGGAGCAGGAGGGATGCAGGGATATGGAGCAGGAGGGATGCAGGGATATGGAGCAGGAGGATGCAGGGATATGGAGCAGGAGGGATGCAGGGATATGGAGCAGGAGGGATGCAGGGATATGGAGCAGGAGGGGAGGGATGCAGGGATATGGAGCAGGAGGGATGCAGGGATATGGAGCAGGAGGGATGCAGGGATATGGAGCAGGAGGGATGCAGGGATATGGAGCAGGAGGATGCAGGGATATGGAGCAGGAGGGATGCAGGGATATGGAGCAGGAGGATGCAGGGATATGGAGCAGGAGGATGCAGGGATATGGAGCAGGAGGATGCAGGGATATGGAGCAGGAGGGATGCAGGGATATGGAGCAGGAGGGATGCAGGGATATGGAGCAGGAGGGATGCAGGGATATGGAGCAGGAGGGGAGGGATGCAGGGATATGGAGCAGGAGGATGCAGGGATATGGAGCACAGGGGTGCAGGGATATGGAGCACAGGGGTGCAGGGATATGGAGCAGGAGGGATGCAGGGATATGGAGCAGGAGGGATGCAGGGATATGGAGCAGGAGGATGCAGGGATATGGAGCACAGGGATGCAGAGGTATGGAGCAGGAGGGGAGGGATGCAGGGATATGGAGCAGGAGGGATGCAGGGATATGGAGCACAGGGATGCAGGGATATGGAGCAGGAGGATGCAGGGATATGGAGCAGGAGGATGCAGGGAGCCAGCAGGGAGGATGGGGAGAGCAGACTTTGCTGCCACTGCTCTGACAGAAAGCCAAGCTCCCATCAGCAAGAGCTGTTCCTAAACCCCTTCAGCTGCCTCGCCTTTTGCTCTGAACTTTCTACATTAAAAAAAAATGAATTGTCCTGTTTGATATCAATGAAACTCCTGATTGTCTTGGGGGATTTCAGTGCCAGAGCTGCCTCAGAGCCCAGCAAAGGGACCATTAAAGAGCCTTTGAGGCAGGAATCAGAAGCCAAAGCATCCCTGGGCTGCAGAGAGGCTGCAGGGCTTTGGGAGTCACCTCAGTGGATATCTGAGTGTTTGTCACAAAACACAGAGTGTGCCCTGGGGGCAGGAAAAGAAGATTCTTTGTGCCCTGGAGCCAACAAGTCTTGCCTTGTCTTGCTTGGTTCAGGACCTGGTTGTGTCAGTGTCTCCCACCTTTATAGAATTTAAATAAATAACCCAGTAATTATGAATAGAAAGCATAAAAGTGTCAACCTTTCTGGAAGTATTAATATTTCTGATTGATTATATGGGTTCTGGCTTTGTGAGAAATTCCCTGCCTGACAAAAGGGTGATCCTGAGACACAGAAAAAGGAAATACTTTATCCTCCTCATGCATGAGGGCTTCCTAGGGGTGCTTTCCCAGTAAGATGTGCATGCTGGGGTTACTGGTTTCTCAGGATTTTAGCTGAACACACATTTTTAAATAAATCAAGTCTCGTTTGCAGTGAAAGAAGCACTCAGGTGTCTGTTTGCCCCACCCAGACATCCACGTAGTTCATGAAGTCCAATCATTTAGGAATTGTGAGAAACACCCTGGAATTCCGTAATGTTCAAACGAGTCTGAGTTTGTTTTTTCCTGAGGGAATTCTGATCTGGTTTGTGTTGATTTTGCTTTCAGCCATCGGTCCAGACTTCTCCAAAACTCTGCTGAAGAAGTTAACTCTTGTCAAAGTGGGTGGTGAAGTCATCATCGAGTGCAAGCCCAAAGCCTCCCCCAGACCTACTTATTCTTGGAAGAAAGGAAAAGACATCCTAAGAGAAAATGAGAGGTAATGTCTTAAAGTAACCATTTCTTTCATTAACTAACCCTGGGACTTCCAGCAATCAAAGCTAAATTTGTCACTAATAGCTTTTCAAAATTGACTTGCAAATACATGAGGAAACAGCCTGTGCTCAATCCCGAGGAGCTGGGGGTGAGGTTCCTATTCCCATGGTGCCCATCCCATCTCTGACTGCTCTTAAAGCATCCCTGCCAAGAAGCTGATAAAGATGCACTCCAAAAAAAAAAAAGCAAATATTTTGCCTCTGCAGTGCTCTAAATAACTGTTGCTTAAAAAAAAAAAATAGATTCCCAGGAGATAAAAGCCTCCACTGCAAATTGCACAGCTCAGGTACATTACTCAGTGTCCTGCAAACAGGAATTATTTAATTATTTGGGGGTAATAATTTGACAGTTCTAATGCCTGACTTGAAGGTGGCTTTCTCAGACTGGCCTCTTTTTTTTTCCTTTTTTTTTTTTAATTTGTAAGCCAGCTTTTCAAATCCTCTTCTGTGGTGTTATTTGTTGATTTGTTGTTGGCTATGTAGAGGTTTGGTTGTGTCACCTGCACAGCACAGGGCATGGAAAAGTGTCCTTGAAATTCCTCCAAAACATGGTGTGGCACTGGGATTGCTGGGGAGAATCCTGTCCTATCAGTAAAGGTCAAAAAGCCAGAAATGGCAGGAAATTGTTATGTTTAAAAGCTTTAATCTGTTAGAGCTGTTCTTTTATCTTGGAAAATCCAATCCTGCTCCACCCAGCCTGTAATGTCCATGACACAGAGACTGTGGTGGTGAGTCTGAGTATGCAGAAAGCCCCAGTTCATTCAGAGGCAGATGATTAAAATGTTGAACACCTTGTTCCTGGCTCGTTTAGCTCCTCTCCCTGATCCTTACAAAGCTGTTTTGTGTGGGCCGTTTGCTTCACCCCTTGGGATGAAAGGAGCTGGTGATGGATGACACAAAGATTCCTTCAGCAGGCAGGGCACAGAGCTGCTGGGGTCAAAGTGGTCACAGATCAGGATGTATTGATTTTGAAACTGAAATGACCTGCTCTGCTGCTGAGGGTGGTGCCAGGGTGGGAGTGTTTGGTGCTGGAATTTTGGGGTGTCAGCCCCGTGCCTGTGTCCCTGTGCTCGCTGGCACAGTCCCTGCTGGATGTGCTGCTTGCTCTGAGGCTGTTCCCCTTGGCACAGCACAATTCCTGCTCCTCATTCTAATCTGGGAGTGGGACTGCCCAGCAGAGTTGGGGCAGGGCTGGCAGCAGGGTGGTGGCACACCCTGGGCTCAGGGGCAAACCCAGCCAGGTGTCCTGTGGGCTCTCATGGCAGTGCCAGCTCCTCCTGCTGAGCCACAGCCAGGGCCTCCCACCTGGGCACCCAGCCCTGGGTGGCAAAGCAGAGCTGAAGTGTGCCTGAGCTGGTGTGAAATCTCGAGCTCCTCCAGCCCAGGGGTCTGCCAGCCAGCAGGATCATCCAGCAGGGATTTCCTGCATCATCCAGCAGGGGTTACCTGGATCATCCAGCAGGGGTTACCTGCATCATCCAGCAGGGGTTACCTGGATCATCCAGCAGGCGTTACCTGGATCATCCAGCAGGGGTTACCTGGATCATCCAGCAGGCGTTACCTGGATCATCCAGCAGGGATTTCCTGCATCATCCAGCAGGGGTTACCTGGATCATCCAGCAGGGGTTACCTGCATCATCCAGCAGAGGTTACCTGGATCATCCAGCAGGGGTTACCTGCATCATCCAGCAGGGGTTACCTGGATCATCCAGCAGGGGTTACCTGGATCATCCAGCAGGGATTTCCTGCATCATCCAGCAGGGGTTACCTGCATCATCCAGCAGGGGTTACCTGGATCATCCAGCAGGGATTTCCTGCATCATCCAGCAGGGGTTACCTGGATCATCCAGCAGGGGTTACCTGGATCATCCAGCAGGGGTTACCTGGATCATCCAGCAGAGGTTACCTGGATCATCCAGCAGGGGTTACCTGGATCATCCAGCAGGGGTTACCTGCATCATCCAGCAGGGATTTCCTGGCAGCCTTGGCACAGGGACTGCTCTGCTCTGACACGCACTGGGCTGTGTCTCCCGTGGGGACCAGGGTGTCGAATCCTCACCAGTGCCTTTATTCACCAGCCCAGCCCTGCAGAGTGTGCCTGGAGGTGTGAAATGCACAGTTAGGGAATGGCATTGCCTGCTGTGGTGGTGGCATTGCTCACAGCTCCATCTGCCTGCACGGGCAGGAGGGGCCAAGTGCCTGAGCTCTGCTGATCCTGCTGTACTTCTGCTTTCTGTGCTTGCTGAAATGTCACCTCCTCCCTGCAGTCCCAGGGGACAGCAGCAGTGCCTGGAGTCCAGCTCCAGTATCTCCCTATACCCACAATTGTACATGGACTTCAAACAAGAACTTTCTTGGCTGTTGGGAAAAAAAGAATCTGTTGAAATCTGGGAAGAAAGACGCCAGGAAAAGCTGTTGCTGCAATCTCTTCATCTAGGACAGGACACAGAACTTTTAGACAGGCGTAGGAGAAGAAACTTCAGTGAAATCTCTGCTTAAAGTGACATTAAAGGGTCCTGTGAGTACCAGAGAGGCACCTGAACATCTGGATCCTTCTCCAGCTGCAGGTTGATCACCTGGAGGTTAATCAGTAGAGCTGATCCTTCCAGTTCCAGGTGGAGTTAACAGCAGCGTTCCTGTGCCAGTGCTTGCTTTGAATGCTGGTGCTCAGCCTGGTGGCTGCCATGGCAATCACTTCACAGGTTCTCCTGGGGCTTCTGTGCCTTTCCAGCTGCTGTGTGATGTTCAGTTCCTTGCTGGAGACACTGTGCTTGGTTTTTGCTGCTGAGACTCTGGCTCTGGAGGTTCCTGCTGTCCAGGAGGCAAAACAAAGTGTTCCATGTTTGCCCAGAGAGCAGAGACTACCACAGTGAAAAAAAGAAAAGAAAAGAAAAAGCTTTATCAGTTTAGGTTTCATATTCTTCTCTGGAGGCTGAGGTAGTGTGTGCTGTACCTCTAATGAATCCCATGGCCTCAGGGCATCTCTTACTGGTGGTTGAGAACTGTGCAATTGTGTTATTAGGAATTCTGCCCTGGGGTACAATTATATTATTGCAGTCATTAAAGGCACTTCATCTCCATAATAATGGAAATCCTGCCTTGGAGGCCTAACTGAGCCAAAATGATGTTGGGGGCCTGACTCCAGAAGGTAAATTTTATATAGGAACAGCTCTAGCTGTTAGATAGATAGAGATGCATTGCAAATGCTGTTTGGAAACAAAGATTATTTCTTATTATTTCAGGGATTATTTCCCATCCTTGATGTTCCCTTCACATTCCAGTGCACAGTGAGTGTTTCCCTCTGTGGGAGGGGTCTTTGGTCCTGGTGATGCTGCTCCTCCCAGGGGCACTGGCAGAGCAGGAGCAGGTGAGACAGGATTTAAATCCTCCCATTCCCAGGAAAGCCTCGCTCAGAACCAGGGGATGCTTTTCTGGTGGGGATGGCTCCAGAGTTTTCCACAGCCCAATAAACAAGGTTGGTGTCCCAACAAACCCCCAGGGCCCGTGGGCGAGCAGCACCCAGAACAGAGGGGTTTCACATCAGGGCTGAGATGCTCCTGTGACAAACTGGGGCTGTTTGTCCCTCCACTGCACAGAGTGAGCTGGCTTTTAATGACCAGAGGCTGCTCAGTTGGAGCATCTGAAGGAAATTTCTCATGGGATTGGTCAGGGGATGTTTATTTCTCGTTGGTATGGAGTGACTGTGCTGGAGCAGTCAGGACACAATCCTGAATCATGTACTGCAGGGGGATGTGCCTGAGCAGGGAGGTTGGAGGTGATGACCCCCAGGGATCCTTTCCAACCTGACCCGTTCTGGGGGAGGTGTTGGAAGGGGCTGCTCAGCCCTGCAGGGTCTGCATTGCTTCCCCTGCACGTCTCCCCTCTTTCCTCAGGTCTTGTTTTGGACTTAGGCAAAGGGGTTTTCATTTTTCATGCCCTAGTGGTAATAACTCCCTTTATTTATTCCTCACAGAGTGAGAATTCACATTTCCCAGAGGTGAAGCTGTAGCATTGTGTGGTTTCTCTTGGTCCTCCACACCTTTCCACTTTTCCCCTTCTCCTTGGCTCCCCAAGAGCAGAAAAAATGCAGGAAAAGCAAGACAACTTTTATTTAAAAGATGTACACAACAGTCTTAATCCCTAATATTCTCCTAGAGCTATTGGAAGTCATGTTTACCCTGCCACCAGACACATACTCAGGCTGGGACAGAAAAAGAATTGTGCTTTTAAGCCCCAAAACAAATTGCTCTTCTCTCATTCCTCTTCATGTAAAGCCCCTACATCATTAGAGCTGTTTCTTTTCCACGAGTGTACAGTGCCTGCATTGTTTATACAGTTTAATTGTAAGGAAAGAAATGCATTAAAAAAAAAGCAAATTATGTTCTGTGCTGGTAGCAAAGAATATGAAAGTGTCCAATTAAACAACCATTCCTTATAACTTGTGTAATAGCAACATCTGTTATCTTAATTAACCAAGTTTCTGTATAAAGGGACCCTCTTGGTGCACTTTGCTGGAGCAGGATCTGACCCAGATACTCCAGGCAGGCTCACAATCCTCGTGGAAATTCTCCCAGTTGGTCCCATTATCTCGCAGTGCTGACAAGCTCTGTGATGTGTGAGCTCACACACGCAGAGCCCCAGCACTTGCAGCAGGAACATTGTCATTTTTTGTAGCTGAAAACCAACAAAAGCACAGGGAAGCAGCACATGGTGGCATTTTCCCAGCGAGTTCAGCCATGGATGCATTTGGAAGTGCCCAGCTAACTCAGTCCTTGTCACACACTGAGGAGAGAGATCTGCACTTCCAGACAGCTGCTGGGATTTGTTACCCAAACCTGCTTGTCTGCTCCAGGATTTCAGTAATTTGGGTCCCGATTTTCCCAGGTATTTCACTGTTCTCTGCACCATAGCCCAGAGTCAGGGCAGTCTAGGAGGGTAATTCGGTTTGCAGCTGTGAATCCCAGAATGGTTTGGGTTGGAAGAGACCTTAAAAGTCACCCTGGTGTGGATGCCAAGGGCAGGGGCACCTTTCACTATGCCAGGGTGCTCCAAGCCCTGTCCAACCTGGCCTTGGACACTGCCAGGGATGTGACAGTGTCCTGAAAAGAAATGAGGGCTTGAAATTGAGAGGGAGCAGCAGGAATGTGACAGAGCTGGGGGCTGTTCACCCTTCCCTCAATGAAAACCCAACCAGAGCTCCCCAAAATCGCAGCCTGCTCTGAAGGAAGGACAGCAGGCAGCTGGAGCTGGAGCCCTCTTGGCTGTGTTAACACACAGCTGTGCCTCCAGGCTTGTCAGTTTGGCAGGGAATGTGAATTTGTAAAGAAGAACGTCATCCAAAGCAGCTGCCTGGGAGGGGAGCTGAGGTGCTGCCCTGGGGACACCGAGCTGCTCCCTGCTGTCCTTGGTCCCCTGGCTGGCACAGCAGGCAGAGCTGAAGCACCTGAATCCCTTCTCCAGGAGATGGAGTGGTTCTGACCGAGGAAAAGCAGAAAGATTTTTTTTTGCTGATTTTTTTTCTGCTGTCCTCTGCACTTCAGAACTGTCCACTATGTCTTGTCTCCCTGAAAGAGTTGAGCCATGGTTTTCTCCAGAGCTCACATCCTCAGGACCTCCTCACTGGATAACCTTATGGATCTTCTCATTTAGATATTATTTTATAGCAGGAATTTTAACCTATCCATGTTGATGCAATGTCATTCTGAGGAAGAAAAATGATAAAATGGAACGAGAAAAGCTTCTCCCCCGTTCTTCCAGCATGTCTTGAGTACAAAAAGTTGTATAAATTCCAGTTTTATATTTGTTGCCTCAAACTTCCTAATTAGTGCTTAATTACTTTAAACAGCCAGAAAGAAAATGGCAAGAGGACAGACAGCACATCTTTCCCAGGCTGCTGCCAGGATACAAACCACGGTTATATTTTCATCCTGATTACTTGAGAGATGAATTGCCAGCAGTATCTTTTGGACACACAGCCCAGTGACACTTCAGCAGAAAAGAAAACCTCAAAGGATGCTTCCCATCATTGCTTTGCATTAATTGTGTTGACTCTTTGTGTTTGTTTTTTTTTTTTTTTACATAAAGCACCTGTGCAATTTCTTGAAGGCAGACAGGTAACCAAACCATCAATAACTTGTCGGGTTTTCATTACACCCTGCCCAGGTGAAATGAAAAATGACACCCTGCAAATGGCTTTGTGAAGTTTGAATCGACAGCACAGCATTCATCTCACTTTGCAAAGACCGTGGCACGAGATGGCTCTACTTCATTGCAGCATCTGAAATAACTGACTTGTCCACTTATTTCAACCCATTTTCTGCAGAAAGGGAATAAAATGAACCAGCAAGCCATTGGATTTGGTGGTCAGAAGTCTTGGGAAGCCATTGTCCTTGATGGCCTCCTGTCCATAGGCTGTTTGCCAGCAGAAACTGCTTTTAGCTCTGTGTTGTTCTGGAAGACCAAGGCCAGGCTGGATTGGGATTTGCAGCAACCTGGTCTATGGAAGGTGTCCCTGCCATGGGTGGATGAGCTTTAGGGTCTCTCCCAGCCCAAACCATCCCCTGGTTCTATGATCACACCAGGTTTTAGCACTGAAAGGGTTGTCCAGCCCAGGGCAGTGGTGGAATCCCCATCCCTGGAGGATTAAAAAGATCCTTTAAATGTCCCCACAAAGGGGCACTTGGGGACAGGGGTCAGTGTTGGCCTTGGCAGTGCCAGGTTAGGAGTTTGACTCAGTGTTCTTAGAGGGCTTTACCTAAAAATGATTTCATGATTCTATAAATGTTTCCAGCTAAAGGTTACCTGAGAAGGGTTAGAGATTTGTGTAGAATCTGGCTTTGCTGCTGGTCTGTTTTGTATGCATTAATAATTAGTCTGATCCCTAAAATTTCCATTTCTTCCATCTGCTCCTGCAGAAGCAGGAAATGATTTCCTGTTTCCAGGCACAAACTGTTGCCGAACGCTCTGACAGTGCAGTGCCAGCCTCTGCCAACTCTCAGCTGGCACTCCTGGCACGAGCCTGTCCCTCATGCTGTGACACAGCCTCCTGGAACACCAGCAATCTGTTCCTGTTTGCCCAGCACATCATCTGCAGCCTGGTGTTGTTGTAGTGCTCAGTGGAACACGTGTAGGACATCACTGCTGCACCCGGCTCAGAGCCGTGCTGTGCCCAAACCCACGGGGCTGCTGTGCCCCGGGGGGGCAAGAGAGGAATCAAAAAGGCTTTTACCTCAGTGCTTGGGCATTCATTTTAACAGCAGAGCTGTGCCTGCAGAGGTGGAGAGAGTGAAGGATCCAGAGCTCTGTTCCAGAGGCATCCGACCTCTGGACTGCAGCCAGATGTGTCCTCTAAAAGCAGGATGAAGATATCCTTAAGAGAAACTTGTCACAAGGGGTCAAGGAAATCATCAGGTTTTTACCTCAGTGCTTGTGGATTAATTTTTAAAGCAGAATTTGCTTGCAGAGGTGGAGAGGGAGAAGGATCCAGAGCTCTGTCCCAGAGGAATCCAACCTCTGGAGAGCAGTGAGATGTGTGCCATGTTGGCATCCTTAAAAGCAGGATGAAGATATCCTTAAGAGAAACTTGTCACAGGGGGTCAAGGAAATCATCAGAGTTTTACCTCAGTGCCTGTGGATTAATTTAAAAAGCAGAATTCCCTTGCAGAGGTGGAGAGAGTGAAGGATCCAGAGCTCTGTTCCTGAGGCATCTGACCTCTGGATTGCAGCCAGATGTGTCCTCTAAAAGCAGGATGAAGATATCCTTAAGAGAAACCTGTCACAAGGGTTCAAGAGAAGTTAAAGGGCTTTTACCTCAGTGCTTGTGGATTAATTTTAAAAGCAGAATTCCCTTGCAGATCTGGAGAGGATGAAGGATCCAGGGCTCTGTCCCAGAGGCATCCAACCTCTGGAGCACAGCCAGACGTGTCCCACGTTGCTGCCCTTCAATGTGTCACTTGCTGCTGTTCCTGCTTGAGGTCTCTCATGGTTTTATGATTATTAAATCCATCTCTGAGTGCTGAACACACAGGGACAGAGTGTTCCTCCCTGTGTGTAAATGTGCTGCAGGAAGGAGCTGGTCCCTGCCCACAGTGCTGCTGCTGGAGGGGGCAGGATGGGGTTTGCTCTGTGGTGAGCACACCCTGCACCCTGCAGCCTCTGCTCCCCAAAGAAATGCCTGTCACCCTCTCCTGGATGCAGCTTGGAATTGATGTGTAGATTCCTGCTTGTCCTCCAGCTGAAGAAAGCAGTGATAATGATTTTAGTAGGTCTGTAGCATTTTGAAGGGAAAAAAATGATCTTGAAATGTTTCTTCTCTTGGGTGGTTTTATGGTGAAAAGCAAGCAGGTAATGATTTTACAGTTAGGGCCATACTTTGAGATGCACTTTTAGAATCCAAGGGAATCATTACATGTCTAAAGGGGAAAAAGGATCCCTAATGAACATTTCAGTCTTGGTGATATTCTTGATGGCTATTCAGACATCATTGTGAAGTGATGTAAATGTGTCCTTGGACCTCACAAACCTGTTAATGTCCATTACAAGCTGAGTCCTTAATTTCTCTTTGTACTTTGGGCATTTTTTGTTGGGACCAGAGGGAAAGATGTGTTATCTTTAAAAGACTGTGCCTTTGGGCTTGAATTCGGGTGGTATCAGCTGGAACAAATAAGCTGAGAGTGCATTTGCTGCCTCTGCTCTGATCTCAGAACGCTCCCAGAAAAGCTTTGTGTCAGCAGCTGATGCACTGAAAATCTTGCATGGATTTTTTTTGTTGGGTTTTTTTTTTCTCAGAAGAGAATAATTTTTACGAGCTCCATGGAGTTCCCTCTGATCCTTATGTTCTCCAAACCTCCACAGTGTTGGCTCTGGGTAGAGGGTGGTGGCTTGTCCTTTTCAGGAAGGAGTTGTTGCTGTAGGTGGCTGCATGCTGCACTCCAAACACGATTCCTTGGATTTCCACTGTCCCTCTGCATGGACTAGAAATCATTTAATTTCCATGCCTTGGGCTATAGTCAGTGCCCTGCAATGATGAGCACAGCAAATATTCCACTGAACATGAGCCAGAGTGAAAGCAGGAGTGGCTCTGCAGCACCTGCAGAGTTTTTGTGGAGAGCTGTGTCTCTGCTGGCTGATTGTGCAGAAAGGGAGGGCTGAGCCTTTCATGAGGTGCTTTGCAGTGTTCTCTGCCCCTCCACTGCCACCAGCAAGAGCTGGTCCAGGTCCTGAGCCTTTTTTTTGGAGTGTGGAGCATGCCTGTCCCTGATGGTGCCATCACAGCGTTCATGGTTTATAGCAGACAGCCAGCCTTGTGTGTAAAATGAACTTCCAGCTGGAGGGGCTGTGTCAAAAGGGCCAATTCCCACGGGGGTGGTCTTCATTTCCCACCAAAATCAATGGAAAATTGGCTCTTTGCACCATCAGACCCTTCTAGACCTGCAGAATCTTCCCCTATCAAATTGTCAGTGCCTCATGTCTCAGGAATGAAAGCTGCTGTAAAAACAAAGCTTTACTCAAATCTGCTTGCTCAAATATTTATTTTGATGGCATGAGCTTTCTGACTGTATTTATTTTAATTTTGTGTGTAGTAAAAAAAAAAAAAAAGAGTGTTTGGGGAGAGAAGGCAGAAAGGTTTCTATTATTTGAGATTCTCCACAGCCCCTTGCTCCCTTCAGGGTCCCTTGCAGTTCTTGTGTTTGGTTTTCATTTGTTTCCTCCCGTTATCAGCATCCCTTAAGAAAGATATTTTCCAGAGAACTGCTCTTCTTAGATAACTTAGGGATATTTTTGTATTTGAATTATAACTCCAGGCATCTCTGAACAATCTACATGAAGTCTCTAATAGCTGTAAATGCTCCCTTCCTTTCCTCCTGCCTCCCTGCTCCATTGGGACGAGGTTCTGTCACTTCCAGACTCATCCTCAGAATGTACAGACCAAAGGGAAGAGGGTGACAAACCACAGGTTTTGTGTTTATAGATATTAATAATGGCTGGGTGCAGCATTATTGCTTTGGACTGCTCTGTCACTGCAGATAAACAATTGGTGGAAAAAGAGAATTGTGGGGAAACTCAGGATGCCAGATCCATGAGTGGGTTAAGCTGATGCTGAATTCAGTGGTGCTGTGCTGTTTGATGTTTCCACTACAATAATATCAAAACTAGTTATCTGAGCAACATATGTTCTAATTTTTTCTTTCTCTTCAGAATATTATTTACAGGCTTTTATGATAAGTCAGTACTAAAAGAGGGAGAGTGACTTTTTCCATGGGCAGACAGTGCCAGGACAAAGGGGAATGGCTTCCCATATTGGGAAGTGAGAGATGTTCTACTGAACTCCACGCAACAGGATTTTAGCTCAGTTTATTCAGAGCAAATATAGTCCTTACCTGAAAATTAATTATAGGGGGTTTGGTGTTAAGAGGCCTGTCAGCTGTCATGGATAAGGCAGGACTTATCTACTGCTGCCTTCACTGAGAGAGAGACGTGCACTAAATTAAATGGGCTTTGACAGAGGCTCTAAATTATCTCAGGCTCTTCTGTGAACCATGAAAAGACAGGTCCTTACAGACAAATAAACACTGGAGCAGCTCTGGGGGGTTGTGTGAGGCACAGCTGGCAGGACAGGAAGGTGCAGGTGTGTGGGAGGCTCTGGGTGCTCAGTAGGAGTCACTCCGAGGGACTTTAGATGGACAATCAAATGGAAAACTCGTGGTGCTCCAGCACACAGCATCGTCCTGCCCTTGCCTTGGCTTTATCCTGGCAGCTGTAGAACAGACCCAGACTGTCCCCTCCTTGCTCAGGTTGGTGTTCTGAGCCCTGTGGCTGTGTTGATGTCCCACACTGGTGGAGGAGTGGCCACCATCCCTTCCTCCCCCTGCTCAGAAACACCTGCAGTGACAGGACGAGGATGAAGCCCCAGCCTGGCAAAAGCCCCTGGGGGATGCTGAGGGTTGGGGCTGGTGCTGATGAAGGGCGGGATGTCCCAGTGATGTGACAGGGTGCTGGGTGGGGTTTGGGGTCAGGATCTCTCCCTGTGCAGAGTTGTGGGGTGGTGGAGCCCCAGGACCTTGGCTTTGACCTCGGGGTGTTTTAATGGAGGTGAAGGTTATGAAGCAGAAAGCTCTGGCCTGGCTGTTGGTTATTTATGCAGCACAAAGGTTGGTGTCACACCTGGGGACAGCATCCAGGGCCACAGGATTTATTGTCTTTGGACTACACCCAGCACCAGCCCATCCTTCAAGTGATGAGCAGGTACTCATGGGCTGGGTCCTGATTTTGGGGAGGGCTCTGCTCTGAGCAGTAAAACCTGTGAGGTTTTATAAACTTCACTGTTTACCCAAAATAGCCTAATGGCCACTACCACATCCATGAGATCATTTTAATAACCCCCATTGCATGGCAGGCATTATTTAAAAGGTAATAAACAGCTACAGAGACGTCTGATAGAAATAGAAATAATTTGATAAATAATGCAATTGCCTGGAGTTGTGGCATGAGGCAAAGTTGCTGTTAGGCTAAAAATTGCTCTAGGTATTCCTGCCTAGGAACTCAGGGAAAAGAGGGAACAAATACAGTGCTGAGACTGCAGTCAGGGCTGCCTGGTGCTTCTGCTTTCTTCTCTGCTTGCACCCCCCAGCCCAGGCACGGATGGAGGATGAACAATAGGCCATTCATCATGTCGGCTGAAATACACTGTTTTTCACAGGTACATTTAACCTAAATCCTCTCTCAGAAGACGGATTATCTCTTAGAAGAACTCTGGCACCAGTGTCTCTTTTCAATAGCCACGTCACCACTGCCACAAAGGCTGTACATGAAGGGATCAATGGTAGTTTTATCTCAAATTGCACTCAGTGTGTGTTTCTTCCAGCTGACATTCATTTAAATGCTTGCTCTAAGACATCTTTTCTCCCTGTAATAGAAAAAGGATCGGACATCCTAAGCATTGTTTCGCAGGGGAAAAAAATATTTAAAATATTCACTTGGCTAAGCATGAAATATCTCAGCTGCGTGTGTTTAATCAAGAGTGAAAGCAAGAGTAGTTATGCTTGTATTTCATAAATTAAAATGCTCAAATGATTAGATAAGAAAACAAAATACCTTATTCCATTGCAGCAGTGCTAATGAAACCATTTGAGAGGGGAAGGAAAAAAAAAAGAAGGCAGTTTGTAATTCTGAGCACTTTTTTGCCATGTCCCTCGAGAAGGGGATGCACGCCCAGGCTGCCACATGCCCTGCATTTGTACTCCATTCATATTCCACCCAGATCCCACTTGTTTCCACCTGCTGAACACAAAAACACAGGGCAAGCTGACAGGAATAGATTGAGGGATTCCTGCCGAGCCACCTGCCTGTGCTGTGGGAATTGGGGAATAATTCCCACTGGGAAGGTCAGTGCCTGGCCCTGCTCCTCACCCTGCACTAAAAATCTTGCATAGAATTTTTTTTTTCTCAGAAGAGAATAATTTTTACGAGCTCCATGGAGTTCCCTCTGATCCTTATGTTCTCCAAACCTCCACAGTGTTGGCTCTGGGTAGAGGGTGGTGGCTTGTCCTTTTCAGGAAGGAATTGTTGGTGTAGGTGGCTGCATGCTGCACTCCAAACACGATTCCTTGGATTTCCACTGTCCCTCTGCATGGACTAGAAATCATTTCATTTCCATGCCTTGGGCTATAGTCAGTGCCCTGCAATGATGAGCACAGCAAATATTCCACTGAACATGAGCCAGAGTGAAGGTGCAGGTGAGAAGGTGCAGGTGAGCTCCAAGCACCCCTGGCTCTGCAGTGCTGCTGCTTTGCTTCCTGGAGCCACAAGATTTTCTTAATTAATCTCCAGAGCGAGATGTTCTGCTGGATACTGTAAGTCTGGGATTTTAAGGGAGTATTCCATGAAAGCAGGAGCCCCAAGCTGAGCAGCAGGCACGTTTTGGGAGATGCAGGTGATGCAGCCAAGCTCTGAGGTCAGATTTTCGTGGAGGTGGTTGCTGACACTCAGGTTTCTGATGTGCTCCAGGATTTGGGCAGATTCCTGCTCTCGTTTATATTCCAAGTAAAGGCTTGATCTCTTTTTTACAAAGTCGGTGATAAAACTCTTCCTGAGCTCGACAGGACAATTTCTATCTCTAACTGCATATGTTACTGCCTGAGGAATATTTATCTGCTCCTGGGAATGCTGCCCAGCAGTGGGGAATGCTGCAGTGGCTCCATGAATCAGACCTGCCGTGCTCCATCCCGGCTGGAGGTACCACGGTGGCTGCAGGGGATTTACAGACCTGGCAGGTGGATCAGAGCTGGGAATGAGCACCAGTGGATCAGAGCCCAGTGATTCTGCACTGCTGCTCCTTCTGCCACTGCCCCAGCTCTGCCTGGGCTCCCCCATCCCTCTCCAGCTGCTCCTGGAGACTCGGGGTGAGCAAGTGCTGTACTGAGCCTGAGGGCTGTGATCCCTCTGGGATGGATATCCCAATATCCAGAGTGCTGTGATCCCTCTGGGATGGATATCCCAATATCCCAGAGAGCTCTGATCCCTGTGGGATGGATATCCCAATATCCAGAGTGCTGTGATCCCTGTGGGATGGATATCCCAATATCCCAGAGGGCTGTGATCCCTGTGGGGTGGATTTCCCAATATCCCAGAGGGCTGTGATCCCTGTGGGATGGATATCCCAGTATCCCAGAGGACTGTGATCCCTGTGGGGTGGATTTCCCAATATCCCAGAGGGCTGTGATCCCTGTGGGGTGGATTTCCCAATATCCCAGAGGACTGTGATCCCTGTGGGGTAGATTTCCCCATATCCAGAGGGCTGTGATCCCTGTGGGATGGATATCCCAATATCCAGAGAGCTGTGATCCCTCTGGGATGGATATCCCAATATCCCAGAGTGCTGTGGTCCCTGTGGGATGGATATCCCAATATCCCAGAGGACTGTGATCCCTGTGGGGTGGATTTCCCAATATCCAGAGGGCTGTGATCCCTCTGGGATGGATATCCCAATATCCCAGAGTGCTGTGATCCCTGTGGGATGGATATCCCAATATCCAGAGAGCTCTGATCCCTGTGGGATGGATATCCCAATATCCAGAGGGCTCTGATCCCTGTGGGATGGATATCCCAATATCCAGAGGGCTCTGATCCCTGTGGGATGGACATCCCAGTATCCCAGAGAGCTCTGATTCATCCCTGTGGGATGAATATTCCAGAGAGCTGTGATCCCTGTGGGATGGACATCCCAATATCCAGAGTGCTGTGATCCCTGTGGGATGGATATCCCAATATCCAGAGTGCTGTGATCCCTGTGGGATGGATATCTCAGCCATCCTAAAGGGCTGTGATCCCTGTGGGATGGATATCCCAATATCCCAGCCATCCCAGAGATCTCTGATCCCTCTGGGATGGACATCCCAGCCATCCCTGCCCTCTGGCACTGGGATCCATTCCCCTGTTCCTGTCACTGCCTGTCCTTGTCCCAGGAGTGCTCTGGGAGCTCCTTTAGGGTGCTGCAAAGATTTCAGCAATTTCTTCCATTTGCTGCTGCAGTGGCAAAATGGAAGTGGCCGAGGAAGGCTGGGGAGGGATGTTTGCAGCATTTTTAAAGGTCCTTTATCCCCAGAAGAGTTTTGATCAAAACACTGACAAGGTCAGCTCTTGCTGCAGTAGAACCCAGTGCTTCAGTTTAGGAAACAAGCAATGCTTTTATCTCCTAATTTCAGACCTGTCTTTGCTCTCTCTGGACCTGAAATCTCCAGCTGACAACACAGACCCCCAGTTTCTCTCTTAGAAATGTTGTGTTTAAAATAGATGACCTTTCTTCCTATAAGGATGCTAAACTATCTTAAATTGTCTTTTTTTTTCTTTTTTTTTCCCCAAATGGATATTTTTTTACCTTCTTTGATTTTTCTCTGATTAGCAGGGACCATGAGCCAGGTTAGCAGCAGAACAGTTCATTAACCTGTGCAAGAAGAGATTTATATTTTTATTTATTGCTATCACTGCTGTTAGTAGAGTCAGGGAACCCAGAACATTTAATAGCAGGTCAGTAGCTCCTTTTTCCAGTTTGTAATGGTTTAAAGAGGTGCACACTCAGCCAGCACTTTGTTCTGATGTGTGTGTTTATGGGAAACGTGGTTTGCTTTTATGTCTGCCCAGGCATCTGGTTAGAAAACATTTTGAGGGTGTATTTGAGAGCAGAGAGCACACTGAGCTGTGCTTCATTCAGGCTGAACTTTGTGTCTTGGAAGAACTTTTTCGCCCAAACTGCTAAAAGTTGTGGCTGAAGGGTTGTTTGCTTTCGAGCCAATTAGCAGTTTGAGAACCTCAGTGGCCTGAAATGAGCCTCTCCTCTCGTTTAATGCAGAGAAGTCTGCAAAGAAAATTTGGGAATTAGCAATATCAGTGAGAGGCCTTCCTCCTTTCTCAACTAACTGTAACAAATTTCCAAGTGTTCAAATAATTATTTGTTAACTTTTAACACATTGGATTCAGATTAGAGGACAAAACAGCCACTGCAGAAAAGCAGCTTCAGCAAAAAGAGCCACATAACCATAAGGCTCCTAATCAATGAGTCGCAGAGAGGTTTTAATGGTCTGATTTATTTGGAAAAAATCAGTTAACTTGTACAGTTATCTGTCACTTTGAATGCTGCTCGTTTACAGGAGTGTGGAGGGAGATACTGAGGGACCAGGTGAGAATTAAACATTCCTGGGGGCTCCCTGGGGAAGGGGTTTGGGGAACTCAGGGCAGGTCCCTGCTGAGCTCTTTGCCTGATTTTCCTGGGGTTAAAGGATGTCCTTGGGCTCAGGCTGCAAAGCCTCAGAGCACGATCTCAGCTTAGCAAGGGAAGGAAATAAAGCCAGCACGAGCTCCCTGAGATGTGCCAAAGCTGGATTGTCTGTCCTGATCCTCCAGGGCAATCCACTCCACATCAACTAAAAACCAGTCTGACACTGGGAATCAAGACAGCTGAGGAGGAAACCAATAGCAGGAGAAAGACAGAGACAGAAAAGGCATTAGAATTTGAAATTAAATCTGGCCCCATCAACAGGCACAATTAAAATGATCTATGGAAGAGATTAGCCAGTAAATAGCTTTCAGCCATATGGCTGAAAACAAAGCGTAAATAACTAAAAATAAAACCTCAAGTGTACAGAAATAATCGAAAACTCCACTTTTTCTGTGTTTCCTGGGGTGACAGAAGTGTGGATGGAGGGAAGGAGGGCAGAGCCTGGCGGGGCAGTGCTGGAGCACAGTGCAGAGCTTGTCCTGGTTGACTGGAATGTTAATGCCTGCCAAGGGCACCTTCAGCTTTCACAAAGGCCCTGAAGTTGTTCCTGAAGATCTGGAATTGATAAGAGCAGCAAATAATTCCTGGGGAGCTGCTGGTGCTGCCCAGCTCCTGCTGGAGGCCACCCCAGCCCAGGTTTGATGCAGCTCGAGCACTGATGTGTGCTCAGGGCGTGCTGGAGACGAGACAAACCTCCCTCCACTGCTCCCTCCCAATTATTGACCTGCAGCAACTCCCACAGAAGCAAATCCCTGGCACTGGAGTCCCTCAGAAATAAATGACAGCAGTGAGCATTACTGACTGCAACAATTTGGAGACCGTGAGCCAGCTGAGAGGCTCCTATTAATATCACTGCAGCTGATGGGTGAAATATCACCTCTGTCCCTGCTCTCTGCCAGCTCCCTGGGGCTGTGGGGCTGTGCAGGGGCAGGGCAGGCAGAGGTGAGCCAGGACAGAGAGGGGTGACTGCTCTCAGAGCATCCTGTGCCACCTTCACTCAAACTGGGCCACTTGTGCAGCTCTGTAGCCTGTGTGTGGCCACCAGGAGCCTGTGGGGTGGCAAAGGGCACCCTCAGCAGCTCCCTGGGCGAGCTGAGGACTCCTGAGTGCCACTGGAGACCTTGCCCAGCCCTGTGGCTGCAGCTGGCAGGGACCCCCAAGGTGACCTTGGTGCTTGAGTTTGTGCCTTGGCTCAGGCTGGGACTTGATTCAGCTGTCCCAGGGCTCCAGGTGATTCCCCAAAGCCTCCTCAGGAGGGAAGTGCCCCCTGAGCCCTCCTGCAGCTGTGCCACTGCTGTTGCTGAGGGTCTTTCCTCCTGATTTCTCAGACCACTTGTGCAGAGCTTCGTTGGTATTAAGGATGCAGGAAGGCTTCTTCATTTCAGTGAAATTTGGTAATAATTGAGCAGGACAAGGCAGGAATTAATAGAAGATTTTCCATGCAGGTCTGCAAGTGGCTGAAGGTGAGAAAGCAGATTGTGCTGCAGGATGTGATTCTGAGGAGGCAAAAATGTTGCATAAAGAGGTGATTTTAGGGTGGGAGAAAGGCTTTTCTGGATTCTCCTGAGGTGATGCCTCCACAGGGCACAAATCATTCATGTTCCAATGGGATTTACTGGGAAAAATCAGGTGTTCTGTGTTCACTGACTTAGAGCAGAAAAGAAACAACAAACCACAACAGGAGGCAAAGCTCCTTTGGGAGAACTGGGAGAGCCTGAAGTGCTCTTGAGCAATAGGAGGGGATTGGGATCACCCAGGAATTAACATTCCATCCTCACCTGCCTGCTAGAGACTGCAGATACCCCCCTGTCCAGGTGGGGAAAGTGCAGGTGAGCAGAGCACGGCGGGGACACAGGACCTTGGAACCTGCAAGCACCAGTGCAGATACCTGAGTTTATCTGAGTGACAGGCAGAGAGGTGGGGAGCGAGCCTGGCAGCGTGGTGCCCTCAGTGCAAAGCCCTCATCGTGCTGGAAATGCCCTCATCGTGCTGGAAATGCCCTCATCCTGCTGGAAATGCCCTCGTCCTGCTGGAAATGCCCTCATCGTGCTGGAAATGCCCTCATTGTGCTGGAAATGCCCTCATCCTGCTGGAAATGCCCTCGTCCTGCTGGAAATGCCCTCATTGTGCTGGAAATGCCCTCATCGTGCTGGAAATGCCCTTGTCCTGCTGGAAATGCCCTCATCCTGCTGGAAATGCCCTCATCCTGCTGGAAATGCCCTCATCCTGCTGGAAATGCCCTCATCGTGCTGGAAATGCCCTCGTCCTGCTGGAAATGCCCTCGTCCTGCTGGAAATGCCCTCATCCTGCTGGAAATGCCCTCATCGTGCTGGAAATGCCCTCATCCTGCTGGAAATGCCCTCATCGTGCTGGAAATGCCCTCATCGTGCTGGAAATGCCCTCGTCCTGCTGGAAATGCCCTCATCGTGCTGGAAATGCCCTCATTGTGCTGGAAATGCCCTCATCCTGCTGGAAATGCCCTCGTCCTGCTGGAAATGCCCTCATCCTGCTGGAAATGCCCTCATCCTGCTGGAAATGCCCTCATCCTGCTGGAAATGCCCTCGTCCTGCTGGAGGAACCTCGGGAATGAAACATCTGGCTCAGCACATCTGCCCGGCAGCCAGGGCACCACGTGCTGCAGGGGCTGCCATGGAGAGAGGGCTGGATATCAAAGCACAGAGCCATGGAAAACCTACAGGAGCTGCTGATGTGTAAATGAAAGTCTCCCTGGAGTAAAGGCACGGAAAACTCCTGTAAATGATGCGTTCAGTATTGATGAAGCGCGTCCGGAGAGCCTCGTGTCAGCTCAGCTCCCGTGCAGGGCAGGCCTGGCTGCTCACACATCCATAATTAGTGCAAGCTCTCAAAAGGGTTTTATGGAGGCTTTAAAAAAAAAAAAAAAAGCGAACTAAAGCTGCTGTGTGTGTGCTGTCTTTGCAGAATCAGTGTTTTGGATGACGGGAGCCTGCGGATCGTCAACGTCACCAAATCGGACGCGGGGAGTTACACGTGCGTGGCCACCAACCACTTTGGGACAGCGAGCAGCACGGGCAGCCTGGTGGTGAAAGGTGACTAAAACCTGACTAAAACCATTGTAACTGTGGCTGCCTGGGGCACAAACACCCCTTTGTTTTCATTATTCCTCCTCCAGGGCAGCATTTCAGCCTTTCAGGAATTCCGAGTGTTTATTCGTGTTCTGGCAAATGCTTTTTGCAAAAGTAAAAGCTGTGATGTGGCCAAGGTATCTAAAGGAACAATTGGATAAAGATATTTAAATGAATAATTTGATAAACAATGAGAGGCACTGACAAATACGTTGAATTAATTTTTGCCCTGCTGATGAGTAGTCCAGTGTCTGATTAATTATTATAAGCCATGAACATAGAGGTTATTACCTTTGAAATCACTCTCTATCTCCTTCTCATTTGGGGAAAGATCTACATTGGATAGCAAATCAGGACACATTGATTACAAAGTGATAAATCAATCAAAAAGCTCTAATGCTGTCAGTTTTAATTCTCCCACACACTGGCAGTGATGGATCATACTCACTTAGAGGCTCTCCTTGTCAGCTCTTTCTGTGGTGTATGGGAAATTCTTAAAATGTTTCACATGCAGGTTTTAATCCATGTTTTTAAGAGCTGGAACACATCCAGAGGTCCTTTTTAACCCCAACCAGTCCGGGGTTTTCTTGTAGGGAAGCATATGGACCCCAACAATTCTTCAATTTTGGGGTTCTTTTGAGTCCTTTGTGTGGCATCTGCCCACGCTGGTCCCTGAAAACAAGGACAGAGAGAAGTGAAGACCTGAGTTAGGTCTCTGTAGATGTTTCTCCCTTTTCCTAATCTGGGTTGTCCTAAAAGGCACCTGCAGCAAACAGCCAGGAAAGGGCTGCTCAGGGAGTACAAACATAAAAGACTTTATCCATCATCAAAATTATGGAAGGGACCTTAAATCCCACCCAGTGCCACCCTGCCATGGCAGGGACACCTCCCACTGTCCCAGGGAGCTCCAAGCCCCGATGTCCAGCCTGGCCTTGGGCACTGCCAGGGATCCAGGGGCATTCCCTGGGCAGCCTGTGATCAGCCTCTGTCTGTCCCAGAGCAAAACTGGGGAGCAAAAGGGCAAATCCAGCCCCAATCCCCATTCCCCAGGGATGGGATTCCAGCCCCAATCCCCATTCCCCAGGGATGGGATTCCAGCCCCAATCCCCCTGCCCCAGGGATGGAATTCCAGCCCAAATCCCCTTTCCCCAGGGATGGAATTCCAGCCCAAATCCCCTTTCCCCAGGGATGGAATTCCAGCCCAAATCCCCTTTCCTCAGGGATAGCAGCAGGGTGGGGTTCCAGCTGTTCAGCTCCAGTTTGGCCACATCTGGGGCTGTCCTGGTTTTCCAGGTGCTACAAAGGTTGGAGAATGAGGAGCTGGAGTTCAGGGACTGCTTCTCCCACCATAAAAAAAACCTTGGGTTTTTTTTCTATATTTTTTTTCCTGAGGAAGCAGGAGTGACTGGGTTCTGTTATTCCAGAGCCATGGTTTTGTAACTCCTGGCTCATCCTCCCTCCCTCCCTCCCTCCCAGTGCCCAAGGAATATCCTGGAACTTCCAGGAAAACCTCGGCAGTTGTTGTACCTGATCTCTGCCTTCCTGTGCTCCACAAATCACTTTTCTTCACACTGAGGTTATAAAGGATTAGTGAGGGCTTTTTTCCCCCTCAGTGCTCTGTTTTGACTCCATTCCATTTGCATTAATGGCAGTGACACATGTGCATGAAGCAGAGAATCAGCTCTTAAGCCCGGGATGTGGATATTAAGAGCAAACTGAGAAATGCAATTTCGAAGTCTGGCCCATAAAAAGTATAAAAGAGCAGAAACTATTCTGAACTCCAAATGAACTGTGTAAAATATTGTATTATAGAGTGAAATGCTTGAGCTTCTCTGCCCTAAGTAAAACATGTGTGAGTTTGGCCAGCAATATGAGTGAATTCCTTATTTTAACTCAGTTTTGTGGTGTACAAAAAGACTAATTTAACAGCTGATGTGGTTTTTGACCTTAAGATATGCTTGCATTCTTTTCTAACTCCTCTTTTGTCACTGACTGAAAAACTGTGAAGGGCAAGACATTTTTTCTAACCTTCCTGTGTTCTTCCATTAATATTGCAGGCTATACTTTTTCTTTTTTTTTTTTTAATTTCCTTTCTCAGGGAGAGATGCCGACAGTGTCAGAGACAGTGTAGGCAAGGGTGGGAGGGGAGGAAGGGAATATGTTACACCAGAAGCAAGGAGCTTAAAATAACTCCCTGGCAAACAACCAGAGAAAGATGAATAAATATTCATTTTATGCATGAGTAGACAGTTTAAAAAATATCAAATCCTGACAGGTGCCCATAGGGCTGGGTTTAACATTCTGTTGTCAGGCTGGGTGAGCCCCAGTGGTTTTCTGAAGCAGTGCAGTTGTGCTCTGGGTTTGTTCTGTTGGCTGGTGCTAAATGAGAACCTCTTGGCCTCCAAGACCTGAACTCTTAGAAACTTGCTTGTAGAGTTTGAGCTTTAAATTAAAAAGCAGGATTGAGTTTGTAAGGCTGGAGAAGCAGCTCCTGCTAAGGCAGTGCTCAGAGCTCTGTAAAAACATGGTGTGTGTTTCCATGTATTATATAAATATTAATTTTCCATCTTGTTCTCTCAATTTTTCCTCTACTTGAGGCTAAATGTTCAATTCTTCCAACACACAGAACGATTAGAGGCTCTCTGAGTACCGGGGGATTAAATGACAAATAGAATAAACAGGCACAGCCTGTACAATATGAGTTTATTTGTGTTTAATGCAGTGATATCAGCTGGCTGAAAGGGGAAAGTGATCCCAAGGAATTGCTGGGGAGCACCAGGAGAGGCTCCTGTGCTGAAATCCCAGCTGGAGCAGCAGTGGGACCCACGAGAGGTGGGTGTGGGAGCACATCCCAAAGCTGGGGGGTGTGTGAGCACTGCTGCTCTCAGGGCATGAGAGGGGCCCTGGCATGCAGGATGTGTTCCCTGCAGACAATTAAATAGCTTTGATTGGAGCTGTGATCAGCTTTGCCTTGGGGACACTGGAGGTGAAGGGATCATGGTCCCACCTGTGGCTGATTCCCAAAATCTGCTTTGGGCCCAGCTGAAAATCCATCTCTAGATCGAAATACAAATCCATCTCTAGATCGAAATATATCTATTTAAATGCATTTTAATTGAACTTTATCTCTGACTGCTTGGTGGAGTTGGTGCCTGCCTGTTCCTGTGGGGGGTGCAGCAATTCTGGTCACGTTGGTGCATCCCTGACAGGGGCAGCTTCCAATGGCTTCATTTGCCTGTTTAATTATGATGCACCTTTAACATTTCCCTGCTGCTGTGAGCTCCTCTCGTTTGGGCTGTCATGGGAGGGCTCAAGGCAGTAAAAGCAGAATTTTTGCTGGCTGGAATCTGTGTCACTTTAGCAGGAAAAGAACACAAAGATAATGTCAGGAGGTTATTTTTTCCCTCACGCTTGAATAGACTGATAGTTTTGATTTTGTCCAACACAGTGATTCAAATTATTTCTCATAAAATAGCACATTTTTCATTCCCAGCCTATTCCTCTGTGTGAACGTTGAAGTGCTGCATTGCAGTTAAAATTGATTAAATACTGTAAATTCTGGCCCATTATCGAGTAACTTTTCAGAGACTTCAGATGTTGCTGCCTTTAAACCTGGAATTCTTGCTGAGTTTGTTCCAGTCCTTTAGGACACAGCATTTGCCTTCTGCAGAAAGTGGCAGTGGGATGTGAATGGTCCCCTCTTGCCCCCCGTGGTTGCCTCTGTTTCAAAATCACTTGCTCAGAATTGAAACTTCATTGTTTGGAATTTGTGTTGTGCTTGCCTCGTGTCTGTGGGATTTGGTTTAGGTTTTGGGGCTTTTTTAATCAGTGAATTCCAGTGAATTTTACCAGCTGTTCTCAGCTCTGTTGAGTTTGAAGTGACTTTGGAATAACTGGGATATCAATCCCTTGGGGTGGGGCTTTAACTTTTTCCCCAAGAGGAAGAATAAATCACAAATTAAGATGTTGAGGGGTGTTTTTTTTTTGTAAATATGAACCAAGGGAAAATTACAGCAGCTGCTGAAATCTACTGACCTGTTTCAGCACTGCCCACATTCCCAGGAGCCCTCTCCACACCTCCCTGATTTTCCCCCTTTGCTGCTGCTTTGCTCCTATGGAAAAGCTGTCCCAGGAAGGTGCTGCAGGCATTTTCCATCCCACCCATCCATATTCTGGGTTTAAGGTCATACAAAGTCTTTATTTTTCTCTCCTCATCATTCATCTGAAATTCATGTTGGTTATGCCTCAGCCCTTAAAAAAGGGACCTGGTTAAGTGACACCTGCTGTTGAAAGCACAAAATAACATTTTAAAAAAGAGAGGCAGAGTTCAAAGGAATAATCCCAGAGCAGCACTGGAGGGTTGTCTATATTTTCTGGGCATTTTTAAATTTTCCTGGAAAGCACACGAGGTTTGTGTTCAGCTGGTGTCAAAACCAAGATAAAGACTCGACTCTGAAACCATCAAAAGAACTTTCCTTATTCTCAAATTTTGTTTTAGCAGTTGCTGAACACAATTTTTATATGTAGTCCAGCCATGAATGAATATTCCTTATCGGGTCTAATAAGTTGGGTTTTTTTAAATTTCATGCAGGAAAAGTCAATTTAGAATATGAACTTGTACTCCAGAATCTCTAAATCAGGGATTTGTAGGCAAAAAAAGCTCAGAGAGTGCCATGGAGTCATGCAGGCTCTGATTTATTCATGAGAACATGTTATGTATTCTCATGTTTAAGAAATAAAACTTATTTCTAAGTTAGGAAAAAAACCTTTCTTGACTTCTGAGTCAAGCAGCAAAGGCTTGATTTTCACCATTGACAAGGAAAGCCATAATCTTTGGCCGTGAAATTGCAAAGGAAAACATTCCTCTCTAATTGGACTATTTCCACTGACACCAATTATTTCTAGGACACAATTAAGGCTCTTCTGCTGGCTTTAAGTAAAATGATGACCCAGAGCAGAGTGTGGAAGGCACGGAGGATAAATGAGAGAGCTGAGCATCCTCCACATCTGCCTGCCCTTCCCTCCCTCAGCCTGGCAGCCCCGGGGCTTGAGCTGCACTTTTCTGATCTGAACCAGCCTGGGTTTGAGCCTCTCCTTAATTTTCCTGCGTGGGGAATCCTGGAGCAGAAGCTGCTGCTGGAATCCAGCTGGAATCTCAGGGTCCTGGCAGCCTGCAGGAGCTCTTCTCCATGTGGCACTTGGAAGACTTAAGAGGTTTAATCGAGGATTTTAGAGTTTCAGGCAAGTTCCCCGTTCATTCCATCAGCCAAGGCTGCTGTGTGATGCTGATCCACCTTGTGCAGGTGTGAGGGGCTCAGTTTGAGTCTCAGCACTGGCAGGTGCATCCTCCCAGCCCAGGTTTGTTACACCTAAGGCAGGTACAGTCTGCTCCCTGTGCCAGCTCTGTTCAGGTGAGGACCTGAGGTCAACACCAAAGTCAGGTCAGCCCCAGAGCACCCCAAGGAAGATGAAATCATTGTGGATCCTGTCAGCATCCCTGCTTTTCTGACAGTTAATTGAAGCAAAATGGATGTGATTATTCTGAGGTGGCAAGATGAGGAGCAGATCCCTCCTGTGCTCTTGAGCTGCCCCCAAAGCCTCCCCTCCCTGGGCTGCTCAACTTTGGCTTCTGATTTTCTGAGTGTGAACCTGTCAAACACAACTGATCCCTGCTCTGGGACAGGGACAGCACCCAGGGAATGGCTGGAGCTGCACCAGGGCAGG
The DNA here is from genome assembly GCA_037013685.1 of Acridotheres tristis. Lineage (NCBI taxonomy): Eukaryota > Metazoa > Chordata > Aves > Passeriformes > Sturnidae > Acridotheres > Acridotheres tristis. The sequence continues at coordinate 1,892,835 of CM072899.1, read as the reverse complement.
GTTAGGTTGGATTTTAGGGAAAGGTTTTTCCCCCAGAGGGTGCTGGGCACTGCCCAGGCTCCCCAGGGAATGGGAACATCCCCAAGGCTGCCAGAGCTCCAGGAGAGTTTGGAAAACCCTCCCAGGGATGCCCAGGGTGGGATTTGGGGTGTCTGTGCTGGGCTGGGTGATCCCTGTGTCCCTTCCAGCTGAGGATGTTCCCTGGCTCTGCGATTCCACAGCTGCTGTGACCTGTGAGCAGGGAGGGGTCAGTGCCACCCCGAGGATGAGGATGATGCTGAGGGTCAGTGTGAGCAGCCATGGCCCCTTTGGGGACATGTCCTGTCACAGGTTTGTGGCCAAACACTCGAGCAAGGCTTGGCTCACAGAGCTGTGAATGAACAGCACAGCCAGAGCTCTCCGTTTCTTACTGGGAAAAAAAAAAATCCCCAGTCAGCTGCTAAGGACAAAACCAGTGAGTGGCAGAGAGAGAGAGAGATGTAAATGAAATCAAATCCGAGTAATAAAATCAAACACCAGCTCTTAGGGCCGGCTGAATGAAGTGAGTTCAGAGTTTCTTCTTCTCTCGTAAGCACTTACTGCTCATAACAAATAAAACTTGTAAACATAACACAAGTGTTAAGCTTCATTAAATTTGCAGCAGACAATTAATTTTTTTTTTCAGGCAATTCAGAGGTTTCTTCTGTAGTACTGATTTAGTTTAATTGAACATATTACCACAAGCAGACAATAAGAAAAATATTGAAGATATCCATCTGGCTCCCACTGCAAACCTCGTGTGTCGTTTGCTGGGGCTGTCACAGACCTTACTAATTGCCTCATTTTGGCTCTTTCACAATCAGTGTGATTTAGCCATTAACATGATAAAAGTCATCTTGGTGAGGAGCTTGATATTAAAAAGCATAGATCTCCTGCCTTGCTCTGGTGCCAGTTTTGGACTAATCTCTGGTGTTATTGGAGTGATATTTTTCAAAGCAGAAATACAAATAGATCAACTCCCACGGAGCAGCTTCCCCAGGTTCCTGTGTGCTTGTGATGGAGGGGGTGCAGCTGGTGGGAAATGTTGCCTCTGGATTTGGGAAATGCCACAGATTCTTCCCTCCCAGCACCTTCCCCTTTCTCCTCACTGTCCCTCCGAGCCCCAGCCAACCTTCAGGCACATCAAGGGTCTCAAAACTGAGAATTGCTAATTGGTAAATAATGGAATCAACACTTCAGCAAGTGCTGCTGCTTATAGATACACCTGATTCAGCACATAAAGGGGGCAAAAAAGATATTTATAGAAAAGTTCAACCATTACGTCTGAATAACCTGTAGAGGGGAAAAAACAGTATTTTTGTTCCTGTATTTTTACCTTAAACCCACAATGTATTGCAGGGTCAGCATTATTGCAACCTTTCCCACCACAGGAAAAAAAAAAATGTTTGAATAATGCCTTTAAAAGCTCAGCACTTTTTTAGGAATTCTTCTGACCTCTCCCCAAAAAAAGCAGGAGGTTCAGGAGTTTTCCATCACTAATAAAAGACTGGATTGTTCAGCTCATCACTGAAGATCAGATCCATATATCAGCTGGAAAAGGAGATGACCTGTGGGTTAAGCACAGACTCTTAATGAGACAAAAGCAGGTTAATTAACAGTTTTCATCAACTCACTTCAATTTATTTTAACACACTGCATAGCAGAAAGGTTAAAATATTTGTCAGCTTTTGAATACAAATGAAAGCCCAGCGTGGTTAAAGCAAAGCCATAGATCCCATTTAAATCCAAGCAAATGCAGTGAGGGTGTTTGTGTGTGTGATTGGACATCAGCCATAATTAAAAAATAATTTTGCACAGGGTGCCCAGAGCATCCACCCCTGGGAATGTCCCAGGCCAGGCTGGCAGGGCTTGGAGCAGCCTGGGACAGTGCAAGGTGATTCTTTCCAACTCAGGATGTTCTCTCTCATGCCCAGCCCTGGTTTTTGAGAATTCATACAGAATTCATTCATTCAGAGCTCAGTCCCTGCAGCTTTGTGTGCCTCTCCAGTGGAGGCACAGGAATTTCAGGCAGGGGAAGAAAATCTCTCTCCTTGGAGCTTTTAGTTCTGTGGAGCTCTCCTGGTCTGCAGAAAATGGAATGTGACAGCTGCACTTCACATTTGAATTTGTGCTTAGCACTGGGGTGGGGTCCCAGGCTCCTCCTGGCTGATCCTGGCTCTGAGCCTGCCTTGGGACACTGATGGATGAGTTTGGTCTTGATCCCAGAGGAGGGTGCAGAGAGCTTGTCCTTCCTTCAAAGCCCGCTGTGGGATGAGCTTCCAGGCAGGATTTCCACGGGAATTCCACAAATCCTGGGTGAATGAGGGTGATACTGGAAGGGAAAGCACTAAAACAGAAAACTGAGGTGATTGTAGCACGGGGTGCTGCAGTGGCAGTGGGGGAAGGTGTCCCTAGAGCCACTTGTGCCCAATCCTGCAGGAATTTGGAGTGCCTGGGATGGGGAGATGATGATCTGAACATGAGCTGCACTGGGCAGTGACTGGAGGTCTCTATTCCAAGTGAGGACGAAGGAAGCAGTGTGGGAGAACAAGGAAAGTGAATTTATATCCTTGAAATCAGTGACTCGGAGCAGACTGGCCCGAGGGTGATGTGTTCAACATCAAAGAGACAGAGGAAGTGTTTAGAGAGCACATTTTCTGTGGCAGGGGGAGGAAATGTGAGAGTGCTGCCGACAGGAATCTGGGACAGGGTTTGGGGGAATCCCAGTCCTTTGGTGCATTTTCTCAGCAGCACTTCTGGAAGCAGCTTAGCAGAGCCAGAGGATTTGAGCTGATGGGAGATTTTCTCTGAGCCTGGATTGCCAACAGGTTACCCAGAGTTCCTTATCAGATCATAAAAGCCAGATAAAGCTGGGACTGACATCAGGGATATCCACAGCACTGCTGAATGAGAGGGAGGAGGTGCTTCAATATTAGGGACTCCTGCATCCTGATTTTCCCTTTTTTTAGTGCAAGATTATGAGCAATCCCTTCAGAGATCACATGGAGACAAGATTCTCTTGTCTTCATCCCCAAATACGAATGTTCCTGACTCAGAAGCAGGTGGACTCTGAAATACATGGAATTCCATCACTGAACTGACTTGCCATGGCTTGGTTGTCTCTGTCAGTCACACACACACTTGGAATATGAGTTTTGCTTCCATTTGAAGTTTTTTAAGTGGGCCATGAAGAACCAATCCAATTTGTAGGGTTTAGCACTGTGTTTTCTTCCAGGTTCATTGTGAATATAGAGTTTATTTAGGAAATCAGCAGTATTTCAGCAGTGAAAATTTCAGTTCCTGTCCTAGGGGCACAGTAAAAAGTCTCAGTAGAAATCCATTAGTCCTGGGAGCTAAACTGAGCAGCTGACAATGAAATCACTGCCTGCAGGAGAGAGTGGAAGTGTTTGGGAGAAAACTCCAGACCACAGCTGACCCTAGCACTGAAACCAGGCTGAGAGGAGAGGTGGAGTTCTCCACCTCCCCGTGTGTGTCTTGGCAATCTGGATCTCGATCCTGGCCTTGGAATTATTTACATAAGAAAAAACTCGTGGCTAATTTGAGGCAAAATGCCATGGAACAGCAGAAATGTCAGGGACGCTTTTTAATGATGCTCAGTGGGGGAGGTTTCTTCAGGACAGAAGGCGCTGAGGATTTTGAGCAAGTTCTAATGAGGAATGGTCTTGGGGGTTGTTATTTTCGTTTCACCTGTGATCCTTCCTGCCTCCACCCTGCCCTGACATCAGCAGCAAAGCAGGAGCACAGCCCTCAGAACGAGAGGTTTGTCTTCTCTGTGTGCCACTAATTAGAATGAGTCACTTCCTTAGGAGGGAGCACAGGGGCATCCTGAGCCGATCTCATCTTCACCAGGAAACAAATGAGACCTTTTCAGCCCGGGGAATTTGGTTGCAGCGTTTGTTTGGTCCCTGTCACTGGGTTTGTTCAGTAATAGGTGTTTGGGCGTCACACTTGGCTCACGCTGCTGTGGAGGTCTCAATGGGGATGCAAGAAAAAGTTCATCTTAAATAAAAATATCTGCTGTGCACGGTGGTGCAGAGACAACACAGTTTCTAATGAAGGCCTGATCCATTTTGTAGGCTGGGCAAATAAGGCAGCAGAGACTTTTAATGACTTCTCAAGGTCAGACAGAAAGTGAGGAGGAGAACTCATTTTATTCCCAATTACTCCAAGCCTGTGCCCACACTGGAGCAACCTTCCTCTTCAATTGGCACTCTTCCTCCTCTTCTGCTTATCTAATTCTCTTTTTGTTGGAATTGTTGGGCTTCATTGTTCTCATTTGGCTGTGACTCAAAGTCTCAATGTTCAGAGTGGTGTTTGAGAGGCTGGGTCCCTGCTGTGCTCCCTGTGGGAACAGAGCTAAAATCACCCCCTGCTTTTGCTTTCCACATCTCCCTGGTGCCTGGCTCAGTTCCTTGGAGACTTGGAACATCCTGAGGTTTGCAGCTGTTGTGCTTTCTTTGAGTTAAACTTGCAGGTACTTTTTGATAATGTGTATTTGCCACAAGTTAAAAGGGAGTCGTTAAAAAAAAAAAAAAAAAAAGAGGGAAAAAAAAAGTAAAAACTTGTCTTATGCTCCCCTTTCCACAGTGGCACATGGGAAGATGAATGTCTTGGGCTTGATAAATGTCCTGGACACCAAGCCTGGCTTATCCCAAGGCAGGGATGACACAGCCAAGCCTTGATCTGTGTGACATTAAGGATGGTTAAGCTGTGGATCATTCACTGGGAAGCTGGAAAGTCCAGCCAGGGATTTTCTGGCTGTTCAGTGAGTTTGACAGCTCAAGAGGCATCTGCTCCTAATGACTCTTAATTTGGGATTTATTCTGGCACAGCAGCTAATTCCAAACACCTCGGTGCTGATGAGGATGATGAGGAGGGTGGGTAACAGGCACAGAATTCACGTGGGAAAGGCCTAAAATCCACAATTGTGCCTTACAAATGCAAAGACTGTGGCAGCCACTCCATGATTGTGCCTGGACGTTGCTGCTCTGCTGCTTCCTGAACTTTTTGATTAATGATCATCACTATTAAAAACATGTAAAAACACCATCAACAAACAAACTCCAGAGGGTGAGCTGTTCCAAGGGGCAAAATGTTGTTGGGCACCGTGTCCAGGGGCTCCCATCTGCACAATTCCCCTGGTTTGTGGTACAAGGAGAGCAGTGATTGATCCCTGAGTGACTTGCAATTTGTCACAGATTAGATATGATTTCTGCTGTATCTGATTAACCTTCTCTGCCATCATCCCTGCAATGACAGTAGATTATTCCATACTTGAAAAGATGGATATCAGCTCGTGGCAATCAATAGCCCACAAAAGGTGACACCTTGAATTCCCTGGGTTATCCACAGAGATTGTCACCAACGCCTGGATCGTTTGTCAAACACAGAGATCTCACTCGAGGCAGCTCTGGAGTGAAGTGGGTTTTATTTCAGTCTGCAATGCAGAGCTGGAGAAGGATGTTTGAGGTTCCTGGTGTAATCAGGTGCTGTTGCATCCTGCTGCAAAGAGCAAGAACAAATTTCCCTGAGTGACAGATTTGATTGTCATCTCCAGAGCCCATTACACGTGATGTGCTTGGTGACAATTGTATGGAGAGAGCTTGATTTGATCAGATTGCATTACAACTGGGTAAAATGGAGGTGAAAGTGGAGTACTGGGTCCTCTCCTCACTCCCTGCACTCTCACTGGAGTGGATGCATTTTCAGATATTTTGAATTTGCCCTAATGGCACAGCCCTCCCCAGCAGCTCCATCCTCGTTTTCAGATTGCAATTAGCCTTCATTTATCACTCAGGCACCCCGAGGATGCAGGTGGGCTGTGCAGAGTGCAATCCTCTAATGAGTGCCCACTCCCTTCTGGGCACTGAGGGATTCATTCCTGGCACAGAGACTCTGCCATCAGCTTTGGAGAGTTTTCCATCTGTAGGAATCTCTTTAGTGGAGCTGAGGAGGAAACTGCTGCTCCAGGAAGGGACAGATCACAGGGAGCAACAGCCAAAGCATCCTCTTAAAACAGCCTTGCCCATCCTCCAGAGAATTCCTGACAAAGGGGGGGCTCAGGCTCCCAGCTGAGAGTAATCCCATATTCCCACAAGTGGCAAGATAAGGATGTTCCTTGAGCAAAGCAATTTGAGCGTGTCCTAAAAGGGCAGCTCAGCCCTGGGTGATGCTGAATTGAGGCTGTGCTCTCCCAGGAAAGGTCAGATGTTCCATCCCTCCCTTCCCTAATCCCTGCTGAATGCTGGCCCTGCCTCACTGCAGAGATCAGTGCTGCCTGATGACATGGAAAGCTCTAATCACTAATCACAAATATTTCTAAAATCAGTGCTAAGTGACTTTAGTCCCAGGCCTAAAGTCCCTTTTCAACACTGATAGTGTCTCCTTTTAATAGGATTATATTTTATTAGGCTGAACTGCTGTAGTACACACCAGAGGGTGGAAATGCTGCAGAATCTTCTGTTAAGAATGTGTGTAATAACTGATTGTAGGGAAAAAAGAGATATTTTGGCACAAAAGCCAAGTGCCTGAAAGCATCTGTGTGACTCATCCCAGCTCACAGGTGAGATATTTTAAAGGCCAATTGCTGTAAATACTTAACCTTTTCCCCATGTCTTTTTCATCTCAATTTTGGTCATGCCCCATGAAGTACTCAATCTATTCAGCTGTAACTTGCTCTGCTAATTCCTCCATGTGTTCAGTCATTCTCTGGGTTTTAATCTCTTTAATTCAGAGTTGTATTTTCCTCTCTCCTGCACATCTCAGTGTCTGATGACAGAGCACTCAGAGCTCCCAGAAGTTTCACCAGTCAGGTCTCAGAGGCTTTTGACTTTGTGGTCCTGGATAAATATTTCATTCACAAACAGGGGGGGGGAAATAGAGCACATTTGAGTATTTTCATGTATTGGACTTTGATTCTTTGGTTGCTCATAGAAACCAGATCCTCCAGGATTGATTTTTATTATCTCCAGACATGATTTGCCTTGGAATCAATACAATAATGTAAAATGTCATTGCAAATAGAGGACATTGATCTGAGATGCATTTATTAACTCCTGCTGATAAAAGCCATAATGGAATTGGTAAACATGCTTGTATTTAAAAAAAAAAAAAAAAAAAAAAGAATAAATTAGTCCCAAATGCTCAAGTTAGAGTTCATCTACAAGAAAAACACATTTTAAAATCTTGTACAGGAAATGGTTTATGCAGATAAAGAAAAATATAACTGGATCTTTAATACAGCAACACTAATTCTGAGAGAATTAGGTAATCAGCTGGTTAATCAAACTGGAAATTGCTGCTTCTCTGCCCAGGTCCTCATAAGGAACATCAGCAGCCAGGATCATTTCCAACAAACCTTCCCTACCCAGGCAAAAAAGGGAAGGGGAGAGGGACATGTACTGCAGACCTCAAAGCAGGCTGAAGTTTGGACTTCGTGATCTTGGTTTTTTACAACCTTAGTGATTCCATCATTCTGTGGGATCTTGTACAACATTCCCATTTGTTTCCCAGCAGCATGGAAGTGCAAACTTGGATGAAGGCAAGGCTGGAAGAAGAAAGGAAGGAACAAATCTTTGGAAAATTTCCTTTAAAAGTAGGACAGTTTGCAAGAACTGCTTATTTGGGGGCTGTGGTGGGGAGTGTTGATTTCTTCAGGGTTTTTATGCTGGATAATGATGTCAAAACCTGAGGATTCCCTTCTGTTCCTTCTCCTTCCACCTCCTCCTGCGTGCTGGGATAGATGTCTAAATAAGTATTTAGGTATTAGTTGCAGCCAGCCTTGGAAATGCTGACATTATCCCTTCCCTTTGTAATCTGCCTCTGGATGCTCGATTGCACAGATTCCCCAGGAGCTGCATCTCCTGGGCACGGTCCAGTTCTTTTTGGGAGTCACCCAAAAACACCCTGAGCTCCTCAGCAGCCAGGGCTGATCCCATTGTGTGCTGAGGATTTGGGGCATCCTTCCCTGCAAACCCCCCCTGGATCCATCCCCTGGAGAGACTCACAGCCCCAGGGCTGAGCCAAACTGGGAATGGGATGCTGGGTCTGGAAAAACCCCCCTGGTCAGTGGGAAACAGAATCTGTGCCATTGTGTCCAGCCCTCCCTGCCTTATTCCAAAGCTGCTCTGCGCTGACCTATTTTATAAGGAGAAAAAAAAAAAAAGAAAAAAAGCATTTTCCGCGAGTGTCAGCGTCTGCTGAGGTTCGTGTCACCCGTGTCCTGCCTTGCCACATCCTGCAGATCAATGTGCCACACGCACAGAGCTGTTTTCCCTGAAGAAATCCATGGCTGGGCTGGTTCCTTGGCACTTTGGCTCATTGTGAGCCCCGGGACTACCCTCGGTCCTGCAGCCTGGGGAGTGCAATTGGAAATGCATCTCCAAATGCATTCCAGCATCCCCAAATGCATCCCAAATGCATCCCAGCATCCCAAAATGCATCCCCAAATGCATCCCAGCATCCCCAAATTGCATCCCAGCATCCCAAAATGCATCCCCAAATGCATCCCAGCATCCCAAAATGCATCCCCAAATGCATCCCAGCATCCCCGAATGCATCCTAGCATCCCCAAATTGCATCCTAGCATCCCCAAATTGCATCCCAGCATCCCTAAATGCATCCCAGCATCCCAATAGAGGTAGGAGCTGATGCACTCACGGCTGATGATGGGCAATTAATAAAGGAGAGAAGGGAAGCAATTACAGCCTTCCCACAGATGGGAGGTGCTGCTCAGCTCCCTTTCTTCCAAGGGAGAAAGGAAACTTCCCTAAAATCTCTTGTAGGATAAACCAAATCCATTTAATCAGCCGGAAAGACCCCAAGTGTAAAGCCGAGGGAGGTGACGCAGGAAAATCGGAATTTCAGGCAGGACTAAGGGGGGTGAGGCGAGCTGGGGTGACCTCGGTGCAGCCCAGCAGGGAGGGCTGGGTGAGGGCTGAGCATCCCGAGCCGAGCCAGAGGGATTGCTCCATCCCTAGGAGCTGCCATGCTGCACAGAACCTCTGGAAAAACCATGGAAAACTGGGGAAGTGCCTCCTGTGTGGCAGGGAAGGAGCTCTGCTGTTCCCAGAGCCTTCGGTGACACCTGGGGACATCCCTGCCGTGTGCATGGACACAGACACTGCACTCCTGCCAGCCCAGGGATGCTCCTGCTCAGGCCAGGACTGGAACTCGGATTGCAGGAGGAATTCCTCATGGATTGCAGGAGGAATTCCCATTGGATTGGAGAGGAATTCCTCATGGATTGCAGGAGGAATTCCTCATGGATTGCAGAGGAATTCCTCATGGATTGCAGGAGGAATTCCTCATGGATTGCAGGAGGAATTCTCCTTGGATTGAAGGAATTCCCCATGGATTGCAAGAGGAATTCCCCATGGATTGCAGAGGAATTCCCCATGGATTGCAGAGGAATTCCTCATGGATTGCTGGAGGAATTCCCCATGGATTGCAGAGGAATTCCCCTTGGATTACAGGAGGAATTCCCAGTGGATTGCAGGAGGAATTCCCCATGGATTGCAGGAGGAATTCCCAGTGGATTGCAGGAGGAATTCCCCATGGATTGCAGAGGAATTCCCCATGGATTGCAGAGGAATTCCCAGTGGAAAGGTCTCTCCAGCCCTGGCACACTGCCCAGAGGGATTTAACAGATCCCTGGATGTGGCACTTGGGGACAGGGGCCAGTGCTGAGGAATGGTTGGACTCACTGACCTTAAAAGATCCTTTCCAACCCAAATGATTCCATGAAACCAGCAAACACCCATTTCTTGATATCAATTACATAAATCCTAGAATTCCATTATATTTCATATTCTCTACATAAACCTCTAACTATATAAACCTATAATATTCTATCTATATTCTAGAATACAAATATTCCATAAAGAATATTTTATATATATTATGTATCTAATATATTCTACAACGTAATTGTATAGAATTTTAGAATAGAAATTACATACCAGAATTCTATATTCCAGAATCTATTCTATATTCTAAAATTCTATACAATTATATATTCTATTCTATATATACGTAGCCTTTATATTCTTCATTATTGTAATGTTTATAAACCCCTGAGAAACATTTAATTTGTTAATTAATTGACTAATTAAGTGTCATAGCAGTTGTTCTAAGAGTTCCTCTGTTTGGTCAGAAGTGAGCAAAAAATACAGACAAATTAAATTTGTCCAAAATAATTCATCCAAGTCCCTGAGGACTGGATCTGAAATCTCTATAGACAGCAATAAAATCTTTCTCACCACCTCCTGTAGGCTTTTGATAAGGTTGAAAATCCAGGAGCAGCTTTGCATCCCCTGCATTTCTGTGAGTAGCTCTGCCTGTCCATATCTGTGTTGTTGTATCTTTATTATTTTAGCAGAGAATTAAGCAGCTGGGCAATAGGCTCAGGAAGAAGTAGTTAAGATTTTGGTGTTGTGTACCAGAGCTGAATAATGCTGGTATTATTTTAGCATGACAGCAGTGCAGAGTAGATTTTTGGAATAAGCAAAAATATCTATCTCTCTATGATTTTTCAGACTTTTGGTCTCGTTGTTAAGCAATATTTTTTCTCCTTTTCATTTCCTCTGAGGCCCTGTGGAAAAAATTGCTGCATTTTTGTCAACAGGAATGGAAGAGAAATGTAAACTTTAGAGGCAGAGGGAATTCACAGGCACAGACGAGGAGCTGGAGTCTGTATAATGTGTGGTGGCTCATCTTTGTGTGCCACCACTGCTCACACTGAAGTGAAAAACAGAAAATTAGTGAAAAATGGATAATTAATGAAAAACAGACAATTAAAGCAGTGGGGAAGGAGCTGTGGAGCTCTGCCTGTGTTTGACACCTCACAGGTCCAGGTTTGGGGCTTCCCTTTGGAAATGTCCAGGCTGGGACCCTGAAATGTCCCTGTCTGACACCACATCAAGGGTTTGGGTTCCATGCTGTGGAAAGTTCACTCATCATTTGGATTTATTCTTTGTGGGGGCTCTCCTTGCCCAAGGAAAGGATTTGAGATGTGAAATCTTCCATCAGAGCGTGGCCAGCTCTCAATAAACACAATAACAATCATCTCAGCCTGATCTTTGCCTTTCCAGGTATGGCCACATTGAAAACTCCTGGTTTGAATTCCCCTTTTTATTCCAGTTTTGGAGATTTTACATTGAATTTAGGAATAACAGAATAGCTTTTTGATAACCACAGTGAGCAATGTATGAGTGTGAAACAACTCTGAAGTGAGAAGATTCAAGTAAGAGAATCTCTGATAAAAAGTTTTAATCGAGTCTTTCAGACCTGCTGTACTCTTTTCCAGCCTTTTCTTGCCTCCTTCTTCATCAGGATGGTGGCTGGAAGAGGATTCTGGAGGGTTTATTAAGTGTTTTAATCCAACAACCAAAGAAAGGGTAAACCCAAAGATGGAATAATTCACTTTTTGATTTAAGGACCTCCCTAAGTGATCACTGCTTAGGATCTCAATGCCCTACAATGTCTCTGTTGCTCAGGAGAACAAGAATAATCTTTTTTTTCCCTCCTTTTCTTTGTTGTTTGTAGATCCAACCCGGGTGATGGTGTCCCCTTTCAGCATGGATGTCACAGTTGGGGAGAGCATCGTCCTGCCTTGCCAGGTGTCCCACGACCACTCCCTGGACATCGTGTTCACCTGGACATTCAATGGGCACCTGATAGACTTTGAGAAAGATGGGGATCACTTTGAAAGGGTTGGAGGGGTAAGTATTAAATCTGACAAAGTGGGTAATGTGGAAAAGAAGGAAATGGATGAAGGCAGCAAGAAAAAGGAGGAAAGAAATGGAAAATTCTCAACAGAGGTAGAAAACTGGGAAGGGTTTTGCTCTGAGGGAGGTTTTAGAGAGCAACAGGTCTCGGGCATAGTGACAATTCATGTTTACATTTGTCAGGAGTGAAATTTAATGCTGAAAGGAAAAGGAGATACAATTTTCAAGCCTTGCTATTATCCCCTAAAAAAAAAAAAAAAACAAACAATCCCCAAACATTCAAAGATGAACTCACGTATTGATGCCCAGGGCTCACAGCAGCAGCAGCCGTGGCTTTTCAGGGTGACTGCTCCTGTTTTTGGCCCACAGAGCTAAAATTACAAACTTTATTAACATTCCTCAGCCCAAAGGCCACAACCACGAGGTTACCCCGAGATTTCCAATGTATCGAATGCTTTGTGTGTGGAGAGAATTCGAGAGAGATTCTCAGCATCCAATACATCCAGAAACCTAATTAGTTCAATTCAACAGTTAATCAGACATGCACTTGGCGTTTGGAAAACAAATTACTGCTGGTGTGTGATGCAAGATTTCCTCAGAGAGTGCTGTTCTCGTGATTTTTAGCACAAAAGTGTTGGGCAATCAAAGTGCTGGCTGGGACACAAAGCCATGAAACTCCTGCTGATATCTCCAAATCTGGGCTGGGCTTCACTTGCAGGAGAGATGGAGACACAACCTGGGCCTGTGGATGCCAGAGAGGGTTAAAATTGGATATCCAGAGAGGAAAAGAAGCAATCAGAGTGAACCTGCCCTCTATTGTCACGTTGTTTTAATGGGGAAGATGCTTTATAGCCCCAGTCCTGCTCCTTGGAGGAGCCAGAATTTCAGGGATGCTCCCTCTTTTACCTTGCAGGCAGACTCCCATCATTTTTACAGGCCATGGCTTGCATTGCTGATGTTTTCATCAGCCAGCATAAAGTAAATCCATTAGTCACAGTGTCCTTCATGTGATAATGATGTTTAGGGCTCATTAAAAAGTAATTGTAACCATTTTTCCCTACTTTATCAGCAGGATTCAGCTGGTGATTTGATGATCAGGAGCATCCAGCTGAAGCATGCAGGGAAATACGTCTGCATGGTGCAAACAAGTGTGGACAAGCTCTCAGCTGCTGCAGACCTGATTGTAAGAGGTATTTGAATTTTGCTACTGTTGTTGGTGTTGTTGTAGAATTTTTTTTTTTTTTTTTCCTGCCTTCCATAGTCCCTGGGCTCAGAGACAGCCAGCCCAGTGTCTTGTAATTAATGAGAGAAAAGCTCTGAGTACACACTGAGGTTCCCAGCATCAGCCAGAGCATGTGAAGTGTTTCAGATGCTCCCAGAACAGAGCCAGCCCACACAGCCCTGGGACCTGTCCATGTCCTGAATGCCAGCCCTGCACCCACTGGGCTCATTTGTGCCATGAGTGTGCAGCAGGAGCAGCATCCAGCTACTGGCAGCATTTCTGCCAAGCAATGTTATTCTTTTTTAGAATAAACATGATTTAGTGACTTCACTGAGATATCGACATCTCTTCATTACCATGCACAGGTGATGTGAAAGCTTGACTTTAACAGAGCTGTAATTAATTACCCTGAGTCTGTGTCCTTCTGAGAAATATAATTTATATTTTCCTGCTTGTTAACTTTGGGGAAGGCAAACTTGGGTGCTGCTCTGTCCCTGCTACCCTTGGTTCTCATAAACAGGAAGAATATTAAATTCACACAGGGAAATGACCCTTGATGATGATAAAAGTACTGATCTTGTCACTCCCTAAAAACATCAGGGATGTTAAAACACTGGCACAGGGTGCCCAGAGCAGCTGTGGCTGCCCCTGCATCCCTGGCAGTGCCCAAGGCCAGGTTGGACATGGGAGCTGGAGCAGCCTGGGACAGTGGGAGGTGTCCCTGCCATGGCAAGGGTGGCTCAGGGTGGGATTTAAGGTCCCTCCCACCCCAGACCAGTCTGTGACTCTCTGAGATGGGAGCACACTGAACCTCAGGCACCCCTTGGGCAGTGAGGCCGTGGCGTGGAGCAGGGGGGTCTCTGCCTGCCTGGTGCTCCCTGCAGAGTTCACTGGTTCCAAACACCCCAGCAGGGAGGCAGAACACGCTGGGCTCTGCCACCACGGTGCTCCCAGTGCCAGGCAGGCGAGAGAGGAGAGCTGGAGCTGCCCCAGGCTCTGCAGGGACCCCTCACCTCTGTCCCCAGGGCTTCTTCCTGGAGTCACTCGGCTTCTCCTGCAATCCCACAGGTCCCCCAGGTCCCCCTGAGGCTGTGACCATCGATGAGGTCACGGACACCACGGCCCAGCTGTCCTGGAGGCCAGGGGCAGACAACCACAGCCCCATCACCATGTACGTGGTGCAGGCACGCACGCCCTTCTCGGTGGGCTGGCAGGCAGTGAGCACAGGTAAGGCTCACCTGGAGCTGCAGGGATGGCAAACCCCCACCCCCCAGCACCCACAGGGGGCTGGCAGGCAGTGAGCACAGGTAAGGCTCACCTGGAGCTGCAGGGATGGCAAACCCCCACCCCTCAGCACCCACAGGGGGCTGGCAGGCAGTGAGCACAGGTAAGGCTCACCTGGAGCTGCAGGGATGGCAAACCCCCACCCCCCAGCACCCACAGGGTTGGCAGGCAGTGAGCACAGGTAAGGCTCACCTGGAGCTGCAGGGATGGCAAACCCTCCCTCAGCACCCACAGGGGGCTGGCAGGCAGTGAGCACAGGTAAGGCTCACCTGGAGCTGCAGGGATGGCAAACCCTCCCTCAGCACCCACTCAGGACCTGCTCTGATGTGAAAAGCAATTTCCCTGGCCATACAGCACTGCTCTTATTAACTAGTTCCAGGTTTGGCAACCCAAAGATTTAGGGTGCAGGCAGTGCCATTACTCACCCATTTTTCTCATGAATGTTTAAGGGAAAATGGAATGAATTCCTATCTCTTGTTGCTGTGCTGGAGATATACAACAGCAATTGTGGTCTATAAAGACATCCCTCAGGGACAGACCGTGTCATCCAGCCTATCTTTAAGGAGAATTATTTTCCTGATAGAGGGAAAAGTCCCATGATGTAATTGCTCATTCCATCAGAGGTTAATTTTGTTCCAGTAGCCATTAAACAGAGACAACAGTATGTTTTAGAAAGAGAAAAATAAAGACCCTCCAAACCTGTTGTCTTGACACTTTGTCTCCAAACTGTGGCAATTTCGGGGAAACTCTTTTATGGTAGGAATCTGGGCTAAAAGCAGAGAGGTTTAACGCTGCCTCTTTCACTTTGAAGTCAGCAAAATGTTAGAGAAATGAAAGTTTATCTCAGTATTTATGTTAAGCCCTCACCTTTAAGGAGATGAGATTTCCCCGTGCCTTTTCCCCAGCAGCATTTTAACATCCCAGTGGGTTTCCTTGCATCCCTAGTGCCAGAGATCATCGATGGCAGGACGTTCACAGCCACCGTGGTGGGGCTGAACCCCTGGGTGGAGTACGAGTTCAGAGTGGTGGCTGCCAACCTGATCGGGATTGGGGAGCCCAGCAGCCCCTCAGAGAAGAGGAGGACTGAGGAAGCTCGTAAGTAGAGCTGGGCAGAGGGGCAGAGGGGCAGAGGGGGAAATCTTGGTGGGATAAATGCCAAGGGATCCCTCAGTGGTGGGGAAGCCCTGGCAGGTGGCTCCTCTGTGCTGTTGGAGCCCATAGAGGAACCGAATACAAAACTCCTTTTTTAATGGAGGATACATGTTTAAACTAAACAGTTAGGGACTGAATACACAAGTTAATGACATGCTTTTAATATACCATTATTGACATACTTTTAATGTGCTGTTTGCCATGGCACATTAGTCATTTTAACAGTTCCTGGCCAGCAGCAGGGGAAGGCCAGCAGTGTCCTGATGCTGCACAGCTCTCTTCCATCTCCACGTGGGTTTTGGGTTTCAAAGCTGTCACATCCATCTTCTGCATTTCTTTTTTTGCAGTCCCTGAGGTGACCCCAGCTAATGTCAGTGGAGGTGGAGGCAGCAAGTCTGAGCTGGTCATTACGTGGGAGGTGAGTCTCCCTGCAGCCTTCTGTGGATTTCAAAGGGTTGGCAGTAGAAAAGCCCAGACTGTGTGATGAAAACAGCCCAGCTGAGCAGATGGAGCCAAAGATGGGCCCAGCCCAGCCCCAGGAAAGTGGGGAGCAGTGACCATGGGGAGCGGGATTTGCCACCAGCTCAGCTCCTCCTGACTCCCAGCACATCCACATGGCAAAATGTGGATGGCCAGGAGCCACCTGAGGGATAAACCAGGCTTGGAACGTCCTGACCTGGTGGAGAATTGCTGTGCTGGCTCCCAGCTTCCTCCTCCTCCTCCTCCTCTCTGGGATATAAGGCAGCAAACAGCTCAGAGCCAGCACGAGGCATGCTGGCTTTGATTGCTGCTGATGGCAGCCAGCAAGAGGAGATGCAGAGATGAGAAATGTTTAATATTCCTTAAGGCAGACGGGGTTAGAACTTTAGTCATTTGTCTGCTCATATTTTCGTGTTGTGATGCGATGCAGCTGGCATATTTCTCCCAATAATGAACTCCACTAGACATGCTAACGCTTCCATTTAGCACTATTTCTGACCAAGCTGGCAGAATGAATCGCCAGAGATATTTTTGAGGTTATTAAAAACCTATAAATGGGTTTTTGTCCTCACCACACAGCTCAATGTGCTAAATTTCCTCCTCTGTTGGACTAATTAGTTACGCCGTGTCTCCTGAAGATAGTGCAATATGTTTCAAAAACACACATGGCCAGAACATCAGCCATTGGTTCGAGATGTAATTTGCACAAAATAGAATTTGTATTTTGATAGAAGAGTGGTTTTACTCTTTTAAATGTCCAGAGGCCTTTTTGTGTGAGCCTTACAATACAGAGCAGGATGCAGTCAGCACCAGTAACCAGTGCTGAAGCTCCATGGACATCTCAGGGAGGGGGGCCTGTAATTATGGATTATTTTAATACTGGAACCTTTGGGTTTCGTGCAGCTTTTTAGGGGTTCAGAGTAGGAAGTGTCAGAGTGTCCAGGGTGTGTTCTTTGGGGCTTCATGTGTGATCCCAAAGGCATGAGAGCAGCTGCACGTGTGTTGGGAAAGCAGGAACTGTGTCCTTGCTTCACCCCAGCAAACCTCAGGCTCTTCACAAAATTACATCAGCAATGGAGGCCCTGTCTAGCCAGGTCTAGCCTCCCAAATTTGTCCTAAACCAGGACACCAGGGAAGGGAGGGAAATAAGCTTTGGGAGAAGTTTCTTCTGGAGGTGCTGCTTTCTGTTTGATGGAGCAGAAAGGCTCTGGTGCAGGCAGGATGGGATGGATTCAGGTTGGATGTGAGGCAGAACCTCCTGCACCTCCATCTGCAGTGCTGTGTTCACAGAATCCCAGAATCACCAAGGTTGGAAAAGACTCTGAGATCATCAAGTCCAGCCTATGAACAAAGAAGATCAAGAGGAATTCCTGGGGTGCAGACAAGACTCAGTTTCTTCATGCAGAAAAGCCAATTCTTTATTCATAGAACTCGTTTTTAATACAGTTTTCACAGACCTCATGTTTAACTCCAGTTGGCCAGTAGTTTTCTTGCTGCTCAGTTCATTGGTCAGTAAGTGGCATTCTGCCTGTCTGTCACATCTCCCTATTTTTGGATTGTTTAAATATCTTCTTCACTGATTCTCATGGGATAGATTAATTCTTTATGCAGGTGCAAACTTATTTTCCTTACTAGGATAGGTTGTTGTGTTAACTGCCTTCATTCTTATGATTTTTCCTTATGGGAACTTACAAACTACTGCTAGCTTAGCAAGGGTAGCTGGGCCAAAACCATGTTTTATAAGGCCTTCCTTTTATAACATCTCTACTGTTGGAACCCTGGAAACTGGGAGTTTTAAAATTTCTGTGCTGACAGGCACTGACCCCAAAGAAAACACTGCTTTTGACTTGAGGCCGTGGAGGAGGCTTCCAAAACTGCGTGATAGAACTGGAATTATGGGTGTGCAGTTTGAATAGAAGTGTGTAATATCACATGGTGGAAAACTTAGGATTTAAGGTTTTAGAATATAGCAATATAGAGCAAGTGAGAGAGAGGATCTAGGGCAAAGGTTTCTTTCTTCTTCACCTTCTTCTTCATAGGTCCAGGTGGTACTTCTGTAATTGGGTAGAAAATTCCGCATTGCGGGTCACAGGTGATTGGTTATTGAGTTAAAAGTAAAAATAATTTGGGTGTTAGTTCTTAATTGGACAGATTGGCTCTTAAAAGGCTTTGCAGAGAGAGAGAGAGAGAGATGTTAGCTAGAAGTGCTGTAGAACTCACTGCAACATAAACGAGAATTAATAAACACCCAAGTGCGTACGAGAAATAGCGTCTCTTGTGCATTCAAAAAAAAAACAAAACAAAACAAAAAAAAACAAAACAAAACGAAAAAGAAGATTTAAAAGGCACAGCTGTTTGTCCCTGCCCACAGACTGTGCCCGAGGAGCTGCAGAACGGGGGTGGCTTTGGCTACGTGGTGGCATTCCGGCCCCTGGGCACGGTCAGCTGGATGCAGACCGTGGTGGCCTCGCCCGACGCCGCCCGCTACGTGTTCAGGAACGAGAGCCTGCCGCCCTTCTCGCCCTACGAGGTCAAGGTGGGCGTCTACAACAACAAGGGGGAAGGCTCCTTCAGCCCCGTCACCGTGGTCTACTCGGCAGAGGAAGGTAAGGACGAGCCCTCCCCGCCTCCCCTCCCTCCTTCCAAGGGTTTGGTCTCCGCCCTGCCTCGGCCTCGCTCTGGTTTGTGATAAATTGGAGAATCGTGGTTAGTTCTTTTCCCAGTCGTTAAAAGGGTGTTAATCGTAATGAAATCTTTTGATATTAATGGGAAAAGTATTGTGTAATCTGGGAAGAATTCCGTGGAGGTTTCAGTATGAATTAATGCCCGCTGATTAGAAAATGTTCCCACTTGTCCTAATTACAGTACATGGTATCCTGGGTTGAGTTTAGTAATGACATCTTATTATTTCTGAGGGAGAGCCCCAGCACAGCCTGACAGGCCATGGTTTGAATGAAACATGGACATTTGTTTGCTTCCTTCCTCGTGCAATGAGGAAAATTAATCCCCTGACGTTTGGGACTAATTGAACATAGAATTGAAAAGTCTTCCTTCTCTTTCTAACTGCCCAGAGCCAACGAGAGCCCCAACCACTGTTTTGGCAAGAAGCCTTTCTGCCTCGGACGTCGAAGTTTCGTGGGCTCCCCCGTGGGAGAACCAGCACAAAGGAAGAATACAGGGATATGAGGTATGGAAAACAGGATCCTTCCAGCAGCAAGCCTTGAGGGGACACTGGCATGTCCTCGTGCTGCTCCTCCTGCCATGGGTGTGTTCCTGAAGCGGATTTGCCTCTTCAGTGCACAGAGATTTCTCTCACGTGGTTGAAAATTGCACCTTTCTCTCTCAAGGTTGAAAATCCCAGCTTTCTCTCACATGCTTAAAAATCCCACCATTCTCCCACAAGGTTGGAAATTCCACCATTCCGTGTGGATCTGGCTGGAACTGGAGCCCTCCCTGAAGGTGCTGCCGTGGCCAGGCTTGGGGACAGAGCTCTGCAGCCAGGCTGTCCCCAGCAGGGAGGGGACTGTGGCAGGGAGCAGGAGCTGTCCCCAGGAGCAGATCTGGGTTGGGGACAGGATCAGGGGGATGTTGGGCACTGTCACAGCCCTGCTCTGTCCCCAGGAGCAGATCTGGGTTGGGGACAGGATCAGGGGGATGTTGGGCACTGTCACAGCCCTGCTCTGTCCCCAGGAGCAGATCTGGGTTGGGGACAGGATCAGGGGGATGTGGGGCACTGTCACAGCCCTGCTCTGTCCCCAGGAGCAGATCTGGGTTGGGGACAGGATCAGGGGGATGTGGGGCACTGTCACAGCCCTGCTCTGTCCCCAGGAGCAGATCTGGGTTGGGGACAGGATCAGGGGGATGTGGGGCACTGTCACAGCCCTGCTCTGTCCCCAGGTGCGCTGCTGGCGGCACGACGAGAAGGAGGAGAACGCCAGAAGGATCCGCACGGTTGGGAACCAAACATCCACAAAAGTCAGCAACCTGAGGGGCAACGCCCTCTACCACCTGGCAGTCAGAGCCTACAACACGGCTGGCACCGGCCCCTCCAGCGCTGCTGTCAATGTCACCACCAAAAAGCCCCGTGAGTGTGGGCAGGGATGCCCTGGCACGGCCCAGCCACTGCTCCCCTCTCTCATTTCCCTGCTCCCTCGAGGCTGGAGGAGCTGTCAGACTTCTCCTTGCCAGGTTTTTTTGTGTTGATTCACCAGGCTCAGCCTTTTTTATTTAATTTTTTTTTCACGAGGTTCTTCCCAGTGTTAAGTAAGCAGAGCATGCAAAAGCGAAATCACAGCTGTGCAGGGAAATTAAATATTTATCTCGGTGTTCAAGAGGGCTTTTTTCCTCTGGTCTCAGGCATGTTGAGCAACTGACTGAATCCTTTATTCATGTAAAGCCCCGTGTCGTGTCACACCTCCTGTGACCTGGAGGACACAGATCAGTGAAGCAGCTCCTTAGCTTTCCAGAGGGACAAGACTGGTGGAAGCCCCACACTGGAAGGCACTGGGAGGGATCCAGCTGGGAATGAATTCCCCTCAGTAACGTGGTGCTGCCTGTTTTTTGGTGTAGCCCCGAGTCAGCCCCCCGGGAACATCGTGTGGAATTCATCCGACTCCAAGATCATCCTCAACTGGGACCAGGTGAAAGCCTTGGACAACGAGTCAGAAGTGAGAGGCTACAAAGTGAGTATTCCCATGGTTCTTCCATGATTTCCCAGCTCAGAGCTGGGGCATTCCTTCAAAACCAGAGCCGTGCCTTGTGCATGTCAGCACATTTTTCCTGCAGCTCCCACCTGCAGGATTTCACTCCTGCCTTCTGTGGAAACTTCCCAAAGCCTGTAGTTGGCTCCTTGATTGCAGATAAATAAAATGCTTTTTTAATAGCTCCCATTTCCTTCAGAAAGCCAAGCCAAGAGGAGAAGAAAGAGAATCCTCATTAGAAGCAGTTTTAATAGGACATAATTTAACTAGAGAGAAATCCTGGGAAGAATTCAGCTCCATCACCTTCCACAAGGGTTTCATTTAGCCCAAAAAGACACTGCCCTGGGGTTGGAGCTGTGCAAACATTTCCCACCAGAGCCTGAGGCAATGAAAGACCTGGCCATGCTCCATGTTTTATTCC
This sequence comes from Acridotheres tristis, assembly GCA_037013685.1. NCBI lineage: Eukaryota > Metazoa > Chordata > Aves > Passeriformes > Sturnidae > Acridotheres > Acridotheres tristis. The sequence continues at coordinate 1,871,811 of CM072899.1, read as the reverse complement.
CAGGCTGGAATTCCAGCAGCTTGGCGAGCCTGTGCCAGCTCCCCTCAATTCCTGCACCAACTTTTAAGTGTCTTTGGTGCTCTGCATGGGCTCATCAAAAATAATTCCTCAGGGTTTTTAGCCCAAACCTCAGATGAACCTCAGCAATCTGGACCAGCTTTTCACTACGTATTTTAGGTTTGAAATGCAAATTAAGGAGTCAGTTGAAAGAGGGAGAGAGAGACTCATCACCCTGGAAAAGCATTTAGAGGGTTTCTAAAACATGCTCCTTTAACTTACTTGTAAGGATAGCACAACCACATGGATTTATTTCCTGGATCATAGCAAAACATTGCCTATTTTTCTTCTTTTTGCCTAGAAATCTTGAATTTTATGCCACAATTTATGGTATAAATTAGTACAACTCCCACAGCTCAGAAGGTCATTCACAAAAGTCATTTATTCTGGGAAACCATTGGTAGCACTGCATCAAATATCCCAATTCAGTTTCCAGAAGAAGCATAATAAGGAGTTTCTGACCTCTAGAAAGAAGTTTTTACTTCTATAAGGGTTTATTTTAGCTTGACCAAGGTAAGGGTTTCTCTGAGGGGCTCCACCTGTGCTGTGCTGGGTGCTGCTCCTGGCAGTGTCACCCCCCTGCCACCTCTGTGCTGGTGTCCCCAGCAAATGCCACGTGTCCCCTGTGTGACCTGAGCATCGGGGGCAGGCAAAGAGCAGCAGCAGCACCTGTGCACACCTGAGGTGGGCAGCTCTGAGGACAAAGGGCAGCTCTGCCATTTCTGCCTCCTGTTGTGTCTCCCTTGGCCGCAGGTTCTGTACAGGTGGAACAGGCAGAGCAGCACGTCTGTCATAGAAACAAATAAAACCTCCGTGGAGCTGTCCCTGCCCTTTGAAGAGGATTACATCATCGAGATCAAACCCTTCAGCGACGGCGGCGACGGCAGCAGCAGCGAGCAAATCCGAATCCCAAAGATATCCAGTAAGGATGGGAGGGGCTGGGCTCTGTGCCACGGGGCTCCACCAGCAGATATTCCACTCCCCAGTTCTCATTTCACCCCAAAAGCAAGATTCAGCCGTAAGAAACGCCATCCTGAGTAGTTCTGTTTGTATTTAAGGTTTCCAGCCACTTGGATGTATTGTTTCACTGCAATTCACTATAGCCGAACACAGGATGCAGAGGCTTCTAAATCTATAAGGCTCCAGCCATATCCCATCGTGTGCTGGATGCATAAATATTTATTTAGGGAAATGAGGTGGTGTAGAAGAACAAACACAAAGAGTATTTTATTACACAACACGGCTTTTGCAAAATCTCCATGTCCCATCTTCCATTAATAATGTCCCAGTTTATAAGCTGCATTAAATCAGGAGCCTCTGCAATGCAGGAATATGGCATTAAAATTACAGAGATGTAAAAAAGCTCTGGGTGAGAGCAGAGTTGTCCCCACCGTGGCTGTGCAAACCAGGCAGAGGAATTGAATCAGCAGCACGGGAGAGGGAAGGGGAGCTGGGACATGCCAGCTCCCATTTGGCTCCAGACCAGGGGTCACAGAGCAGGTATACTGCTCCTCGGGGATGGGAGTCACACAAAACAACTGGAATATGGTGAAATGGTGAAAAAATACCAAATAATGATAAGTATGCAGTGTGGGAAATAGTAGAACTGTGAGAGAAGCCTCAACACAACAAGGGGCAGGAATTGAAATGAAACCAAAAATTCAGACCGTGAAGAAGAGGAGGGGGCTGTGCATGGGGGGGCTGTGCTTTACCTGAGGAAAGGGAATTTAAACCTCGGGGGAGGTGGGTTAAGGAAGAGCTCAGGGACTGTTCTCTGCTCACCTGTGGCTCCTTTTCCCCTCTCTCCCCTGTCAGATGCCTATGCCAGAGGCTCGGGCTCGTCGACCTCCAGCGCCTGCACCCTGTCAGCCCTCAGCACAATCATGATCTCCCTCACAGCCCGCTCCAGTTTATGACAACAATGACATCGAGGACTTCTTCTTTATAATATAAGCAACATTTAGCTAGTTGTTTTGGAGACACCCAGTACTAAGTAATATTGTGGTTTGAGTACATCTTACTACTGGAAAAAAAAAAAAATGTTTATGCTTCTTTAGGAATGGCATTATACAGTACTTCCTCAAAGCAAATATAGCTTTGTCTGAAGTTTCCTTGGAAACTCTGCAATGCACTGAAAACATCTGTAATATGATGTTACCAAAGCAGTTTACATATGTCCTTATATGCATATTTTTTATTATATATTTAGTGTTTTATAGAATTTTTTAAAGTTAACATATGATGTAGATATTAATTTTTTTCCTCTGCTATAAAATGCTACGGACGACATTATCACGAAAATATTGTTTGGGATTTTTTCCTTTCCGACGGAGAGTTCCAAGTTGTTCTTGGCAAATTGGCTGGAGTTGACTGCAGAGTTTTCCAGGGCAGAACTGATCCAGACCCAGATGGTAACAGGCTGGGTTTCACTGGCACTTCCAGCCACTCCTGTGTTGGACCCAGTGCTTCTCACACGCGTTTTACCCAGAGCTCCGAGCAGGACAAACTCAGAACAGAAGAGCAGAATGTTGGGAAACCACGTGGGTTTTGGTTGGTTGTGGACTACAGGACACGTAGCCAATATCCCAGCACGGTGCAGCGAGGAGGGGCTGGGAATTTGCTTTGTCTTGATCACAATTGGCATCAGATCGGGTGGGAAAATGAAGATGCTGCAAAGCTGCCTGCAGTGACACAACGGGACGGTCTCGCCTTGGGTGCACACCCAGCTCAACCCTTTGGAGATCACATTCCAAGGAAATTCCTCGTGTTTGGGGATTAATTCCAAGGAAAATCAGAACACAGCCACTCTGAGACAGCAAGCTGCTCTGGGCTCGTTCTTTGGGACACAACTGCTCCTCTTCCCTGGTAACTCCACTCTCCAGACAAGGCTTGGGAGCGGCACTGCCCCCACTCCAGGGAATGGAGGAAAAGTGGGAATCTGCAGAGATCCCTGCTGGAAGTTTGCCTTTCCTTAGAAACTCTTCCCACAGGCCTGGAGGCAGAACAGAGTCACACCAGAAAACGACAATATCCACACTGGAATAATTCTTCTCAAGAGAAGGACTGTTTGTTACTACGGGGAATTTTGTAAGTTTGGACGGGATAACGCTGGAAAAGGCAACGGAATTTTCTATACAATTTTCAACTTTCAATGCGCTGCAGTGGTTTTGGTTTTTTGTTTTTGGTTTTTTTTTTTCCTCTCCTGATAGCTTGAATTTGCCTGTAACTTGTCTTTTTTGCTTACAAAATAATACAGTTAACTTTTAGACCTTCTAAATATATTTATTCAGTAACTCATAATCAGGATTCCACTTGTGTGAAAGTCAGGGGTGTTGACCAGAGAAATATTGTCAGTATTTCAAGCTGTGTTCCTTTCTTAGTTTGATATGGTTACTTCTATGTAAAAAAAATTAAAACAAGAAAAACCTTAAAAAAAAATCCACAAAACCAAGAAAAATTAAATTAAAAAAAAAAAAAAGCTTCTGTAGTTTTCTCCCCGGTGTAAATGATATTTATCAGTGATCTAGCAGATGTAAGCTTTTTTTAAAGGTATTGGTAATAAATATTCTGTCATTTGTAAAGATACCTGTCTTCCAGGAGCCTTTTTCCTCCACTTTTTGTTCTGCCCAGTGAGAAATTTCCCCTCAGAGCCTGCTGAGCCTGTCACTGATGTGAAGATACAAGAGTTGGTATAAATCAAACCTTTGTGAAGGCAGAAAAAAAGATCTATTTATACACCTCTGGTCTAATTCTGCTGCCAAAACCAACCATAAAACGTGAGCAGGCGAATTTTGGGTTTGTGTTGCAGAGCTGGGAGCTGTCCAAGCTCGTGGGATGGTGCTGGTGGAGCATCTCTGACCCTGTGGCTGGAGCAAAGCCCTTCAGGCACTGCCTCTGCTTCTCCTGGGCATTCCTGAGCATTTGGGGCTTGGAACCACTAAATCCAGCCAAGGCACATTTCTGATCCTGTCAGGGCAGGGCTTGAAATGCTCTCTGCATTTCAAAGGAGCAGTGCTGCACTCTGCAATCAACCAAGCACAAAAATAAACCGGCCCAGTAGCACAATTCCATTTTGAACAAGAGAAGTAAAATTGTCATTTCCAGAGGCAGGAGAGGAGCAGCTCCTGGGGCTGCTGCCCTGGAGGTATCAGGGAAGAGCTGGGCAGGAGGAATGAGGGGGTTGGGAGCTGGGTTTGAAGGGGAAATAATGAGGAATGAATAATTCTGTGCTGTGGGAGTTAGGGGCTGGAGATCTGGTGGTGCCAAAACCTGACACAGCCCTGGGTGCAGCCTGGGATCCTGCACAGATTCCTTTCCCCCCTGTGCTGCCTGGGATGAAGATTTTGCTCCAGGGATTGTGACCATGAGGAGGAGCTCAGCCTCATCCTGCACCCTTGGCTCTCCAGGATGTGAGATCCCAGCACACCCCTGGCACTAAAGGTGAGCAGGGAAATGCAGCTACTCCTGCTTTACACCAGGTTGGATTTATTTACTGGCACGGGTACAGGTGTGGCTGCTGGCTCTCCAAAAGCCTGGCCCCAAGAGGACTCATCCTGCAAATACCAAGGACCTGACATGCAAAATATATTTAAATATATTTCATTCATCTCTGCAATAGCTTACCATTAATGGGAATGGACTTATACATAGCAACATTATTTATTAGGCCACTTGAAGGCATGACATAAAATACATTCCAATAAGTGAATTCTCTTTAGTCTCATTTGCAGGATTTTGCTAATGAAATTCTGATTTTAGAGTGTTAAAGTTGGGCCCCTCAAATCCATTAAAAGCACATGCAGGAGAGACATTGGAGGCACAAACGTGATATTAATGAGCTACATTAATTTGGATGGAGCAATGCTACTTCACCCAGATGAGAACTGGCTCATTTATTATAATTATTTTTATTCTGTAGTACCTGGGAACTCCATTTCTTTAGGCACCTTCCAAAGAACCTATTGGCTGGATCAAATCTTTCTTTTTATTCATTGTTAACATGTTTAACCCAATTCCATGGACAGGAGGTGTCTTGGAATTAGAAGGAATTCTGCAAGACCAGGAGGACTTCACAGGCCACAGCCAGGGAGGTCAAAGCCTGAGGTCTGGGGCAGGAGATTGATTTGGGAACTCCCTCAGTGGATCACAGAACACAGGGAAACAAATCAGAAACCGAGGCTGTCTCAAACCCAGGTCATCTAAGATGGAACAACAGAGAGCAAAGAAACCCAGGCTGCAGGTTTGAGCTTGGATTTTCACAATGACTGGAGTTGCACACCCAGGAGGAGCCCAGCTCTCAGACTCAAGAGCACCAGGCAGTCCTTGGCACATTTCTTTAATAGTTTCACATTTGCAAACTCTCTGTTCCCAGGCTGGTTTGTTTGTTGATGCAAGTGAGGAAGTTTATCTGTTTATGCCATTTTTCTCTGTTTTTTTTTTTTTTTCTGTCTTCCCCCTCTTAAGCTTTAATGTCTCGTGGCAGGAAGCACAAACAATCCCTTGTTGTCCTCCTGCAGATGCTGCCAGCTGATGTCAGAGCCTGGAAAAGAGCCTTGGATGGGAAAGGATCCACCTGGGCAGGGGATCCCACCCCTGCCAGCAGGATTCCCTCACTCAGGAGTGTCAGCACACAGGTGAAACTCTGTTTTATACTGAAATGTGGGACCTGAGTGCACAGAAGGAGCAGGCACAGTGCAGCTTTGCTCACAGGAGTATCAGGCTCTAACTGTACATCAGGTGCACGAGCAAACTAACTTTTGTCTTAAATAACCTACAAAATGCAGAAGGTTTTGGTGTTTTGTAAAGTCCTGAGAGATCAGAGAATCTCAGAATATTCTGAGTTGGACAGGACCCAAAGGATTGAGTCCAGTGGTGCCTACAGGGATCAAACACAGCCTTGGTGGGCTCAGCACCGTGCTCTGGCCAGCTGAGCTGAGCCCAGGTGCTTCCCTGCATCCCAAAATAATGCTGTGTCACTTACCAGGCAGGGTCAGGAGCAGTGCAGAGGACACTGGCCATGCACAGTCCCCACACAGGATGGTCTGGCTGCACACTCACACCTGCCTGGACCCAGGAATTGCATTTCCATGGATGATTTTCAGGTGGAAATTCACAGTTTCATTACAAAGCATAGCAGCAAAGGCCAGGTGAGTGTCCCTGCTCTCATGGTGGCCTTGCTGTGCAGCACTGGGGGTGACAGCACTGGGGTGACAGCACTGGGAGTGACACAGCACTGGGAGTGACACAGCACTGGGGTGACAGCACTGGGAGTGACACAGCACTGGGGTGACACAGCACTGGGGTGACAGCACTGGGAGTGACACTGCACTGGGAGTGACACAGCACTGGGGTGACAGCACTGGGAGTGACACAGCACTGGGGTGACACAGCACTGGGGTGACAGCACTGGGAGTGACACTGCACTGGGAGTGACACAGCACTGGGAGTGACACTGCACTGGGAGTGACACAGCACTGGGAGTGACACTGCACTGGGGTGACAGCACTGGGAGTGACACAGCACTGGGAGTGACACAGCACTGGGGTGACACAGCACTGGGGTGACAGCACTGGGGTGACACAGCACTGGGAGTGACACAGCACTGGGGGTGACACAGCACTGGGGTGACACAGCACTGGGGTGACACTGCACTGGGAGTGACACAGCACTGGGAGTGACACTGCACTGGGAGTGACACTGCACTGGGAGTGACACAGCACTGGGGTGACAGCAGTGGGAGTGACACTGCACTGGGAGTGACACTGCACTGGGAGTGACACTGCACTGGGAGTGACACAGCACTGGGGTGACACAGCACTGGGGTGACAGCACTGGGAGTGACACTGCACTGGGAGTGACACAGCACTGGGGTGACACAGCACTGGGGTGACAGCACTGGGAGTGACACTGCACTTTTTTCTTCTTTTCCCAGTGTTTGGCCCCTCTTGGTCACTGCCAGGCCCACCTTGCTGCATCCACAGGGCTGTGCCAAGCCCAGTTTGCATCTCCAGCTGTCAGAGCAAGGTAAAACAAACATCCTAAAGATCAAGCTGCCAACCAGAAATGAATCCATTCGCTTTTCCAGGCTTTTTTTGTTCCCCCCTTATGCCACGAACTTAAATCCTGCTTGAGCTGGCGCTTTCTGTTTGGTAACAAGGCACCTGGTGGAGGCAAATCCTCCTCCCCACTGGGAACAGGGACACAGGGAGGTGACCCAGAGCCCTCTCCAGCGCTGGGTGATGCTGTGGAGCCTCTCAGAACACGGAGTCATCGAGGACACTGCAGGGGAACCCTTCGGCCAGGCTGCACACCTCGGTCCCCGTGGAGCTGGTGCAGGTCCGTGCTCTCTGCAAAGCAAACAGCGCTTGGATGGCAGCTGGGAGGGAGCCTTGGCCTGGGGCAGAGTTAAGAGCTCAAACTGGTGCATTTAGAGAGGGATTAACCCCAAATGTTTCATGGTTTAGGAGCTCAGAAGCATTGGAGGATTCACCCTCCGGCTGAAGCTCTCAGAGCTGCTCATCCTCTGTCCCTCGAGCCCTGCATTCCCAAAAATTCCCCATTTGCCACGTTTTACCACGGTGACCACCCCTCTGTAGCCAAGGGCAAAGAGCCCAGGAGGAGCTGGAGGGCACAGAATCATGGAATCATTAAAGCTGGAAAAGACCTCCAAGATCATCAAGTCCAACCTTCTTCAATCAGATCCCACCACACCCACAAAACCCTATCACAAAACGGTCACATCCAAAAACCAAGTGGCTTTTGAACACTTCCAGGGATGGTGACTCCACCACCTCCCTGGGGAGCCTGGCCAGGGCCTGGCCACTGTTTCAGTGAGGGATCAGGGTTTGAGGCACGGGAGTTTTTCCTTCCAGAGGTGCACAGACAATGTGCAGGGCTGCTGAGCTGCAGAGGAGGCAGCAGCAGTGGCTGGGAAGCCCTGCAGGGTGGCAGGTGACAGCAGGGACCAGCAGGTTCCCACGGGCCACCACCGTGCAGGGCTTTCATCACCTCAGCCCTGTTTACACCAAATTTAGGAACTCAGTGTCCCCAGCAAACATCTCCCCTCTCCCTGGTGACCTCAGCAGGGACCTGGGGGATGTCCTCACCTGTCCCTGGCAGTGCCACCAGCCTGGTGGCTGTGGTGCCAGCAGAAAGCCTCTGGCTGCTGTCACCTACCATGGCCAGCTCACTTTGAGGAGAGAGACTAAATCAAGGCAGAGCTGCTTCTGAGAATGTGAACTTGCCTCTGCAAGATCACATTTTCTAGCTGCAGCATTAATATTTGCTGTTTCTCATGTTCTTAGTTGCCATGCCCCAAGTCGTGGTATTTTACACCATTTAATTAAAAACAAACATTATATGATCATCTTTTAAGCCTGTTTCCTCCACCAGACCACGGAGTAAGAACAATATGCAAAAAAAATCAAACCCCTGTTTCAAGGGGACAAATGGAAATCAAATTGCTGAGCAGCCCTTCCCCTGAACAGAAAACGAGGGGTTTATCTTATCTGTAAGATAAATGTATTTATCAGAAGTAACAGCAAACGTAGAAAGGCTTAAGTCCAGCTTAACAGTAGGAGCAAAACATTTGGAATTGTTAATCTGAACAAAATCAACTCTCCAGGAGTCACCGTGCAGCGTCTGCCAAGGCAGAGCTCTCTGCTGGGCTGGGGAGAAACTGCATTTCTGCAGAAGGCAGAGCCACAGGCGTGCCCCAAATTCGGTGTATATGAACAAAGCACTCGGCAATAGCACTTAATCCTTGTGTTCATTTTTAACCCTTCCCAAAACACAACATCTGCAAACAAAGCCAGATCCAGAGCTGCAGACTGGGACCTGTCCTGGGCAAAGGAAGAGAGGTGAGAATCTACCACAGCAGTGAGGATGGCAAAAACAGCCTCAGGAATTGCTACATTCCATTTATTTAGTGGGCATGGGGTTGGACTTAACGGTCTTGGAGATCTTTTTGAGATTTAATGATTCTTTGACTCTCTTTGCTCTTCAGCCTTACAGTGAAAAAGCAGCACATAACCACAAGCATTCATTTTAGTTAAAAACAAAACAAACCAAGACAAAATAAAATAAAAATAAAACAAAATAAAAGAATAAAATAATAAAATAAAATAAAATAAAATAAAATAAAATAAAATAAAATAAAATAAAATAAAATAAAATAAAATGTTCTTTTACCTCGTAGTCAATTGGGAAAGGGTCTCTGAATTTGTTGCTGGGCGTTGGGATCGGTGGGAACAGTTTACTCCAAACGTGGTTTCTGTAAGAAACAGCAGTGGAAGGATGTGAGAGAGTTGCTGTTCTGGGGAATGAGGGACCCAGGGAAATAAATCAAGCAGCAGCACTGCTCAGCCCCAGGAGCTGCCAGCTCTGCCTGCAGCACCTCCAGTCAGGGATGATGGTCCCCACTGGTGATGCCTTGGGTTTTAGCTTTTCTGTTCTTCAGAATCTCTGCTGCTTAGTGTGTAACTCTGGAACTTCATGTCAGGTGTTAGTGAGGTCTCTTCACAGGGGAGTGACAAAACAATTCCTTTCTAGGCAGAGAATCAAGGACAACTGGGGCCCAAAAAGCAGAAACGATGGCAAAAGGAAGGGGGCAAACCAGGGGGCTGAGACTTCATAGCCTGGGGCTGTGGGTGGATCATTGACCCCAAGATGAACCAAAACTTATCAAAGTGTAAAACTCGTGACCAGGATCCATCTGGGATTTGATTTGGGTGCAGCCCTGGCCAGGCTCTTGCACTGCCCAAGGTGAATCCTTCCAATAAATCCCTATTTTATCCTTTCAATAAATCCCTATTTTATCCTTTCAATAATCTCCTATTTTATTCCTTTTGCTCTGCCTGGTCTCTGTTCCAGCTCAGCCTTTCCAGGCAGCACTGGGGCTGGGCAGTGTGCTGCTCCTCACAGGACACCTCTGGGCCCTGGGGACAGGCAGGTGACAAGGAGCAGGTGGGTGAGGCTGTCCCCAGCCTCTCCCTGTGCATCCCAACCAGCTCCAGGGTTTTTGGGCTGTCTGCAGAGAAATGAATTGCTCTGAGCTGCTCTGTTCATGCTCCTGCTCTTCCCCAGGGCTCTGCTGTCATGTTCCTCGTTTGGACAGCCAAGACAAGTGCCTCGTGCTCAGCCTTTGCTTTCTGGACATAAACTGCCAGTGCCTCGTTGAAGGAGAGCTACCACAAATAATTGTGTGCCTTGGGAGCTGGGAGCAGGCAGGGGAAGGCACCAGGGATGGCTGGCAGCAAATGGTTCTGCTCAGTGCTGTAATAACTCACCCTGAGACCCCCCTTCCCTGCCTGGCACTGCCTGGCCCGGCTGGGCTCACAGCACAGGGGGTTTTGTGGTGCCAGGTGCTGCAGAGGGAACTTTTCCTTCTCTTTGATGCACGCCAGAGCTCAGACCTCACATCCCAGGTGCCAAAACACTCCAGCAATGGACAGCACCATGTCCAAAAGGGACAGGTTTTAATGGGAACGTGACGTGGGGGAAGGCTGCTCAGCCCAGAATTGGTACCCAGGGTCTGCTCTGGGGGAAGCAGAGACACGTTCAGGGTGTGGGGACCAAGGGCAGGTCTGCTCCTCTGTCCCCTTGATTTGGTGACAATGCCCCTGGCTGATGCCTGCTTAGTTCCTAGTGCTCATGTTCTTAGGACTATTCTTCTTCCAGAAGCTTTCTGAGTTCTGTCAAGTTTACCTTTATCCTATTACTATTCTCCTGGTGAGGAGGAATAATATTTCCTGTCTATCAGCTTGGAGCTGAACCTTCCTGGCTGAGCTGCTGCTGATTTGAAGGTGACATTGATGCTTCACTAATCAGCAGGTGAAGGGAACACTGCTCACCCCACAGTGCCTCCCCTCTGCTTGGGGATGAGGCTTTGTGAGGGAATTGTGCAGCCACAAATGGGAATATGGGCAGGGAAAACAGGGTGAGGGGTGTTTTGGGGGAAACACTTGCATTTTTTTTGTTGAAATGCTGGGCACAGCAGAGCCACTGATGAGTGCAAAGGAGCAGCCAGGCTGTTTGCTCCCAGCACTGGGCTGGGACAGGAAAGTGGCTGCTGGAGCTCAGGAGTGGGGCAGGATGAGTGCCAGTATTGTCCCTGCAGCACCTGGCATCCCCTCCATCATCTCCACTCTCCCCAGCTCTCCTCCTAAGGGCCAGGCCTTTGTGCCCTTACCCAGGGAAGCTTTGCACTGCTGTCTTCACAGCTCCTACACTTCACCAGCTCTCACAAACTGATCCAAAGCCCCATCATTCCACCTGCAGCTCATTTCAGCTCTCATTTATGCCACTGCTGAGCAAAGAACCCAACAAGAGCTGGTTCTACTTGGAACTGGCGTGTTCCTCATCGTGCTGCTTGCCAATAGATCTTGATGGAGCCATATCAAAATTATTTATTGAGGCAGCAAAAAGTATAAATTCCACATCACTTCTGGAAGGGGAGCACTTAAGGAAGGGTGCACAAATGCCCACAAGAAATGAGGCAGAAGTTTGTCCATGGGGGCTGCTTTGCAGGGAGGAGTTGCTGGGGTGGTGGCCTCAGAATGGTTCTGCTCTTTTTTTGGAGGTTACTGAAAAGTGGGATTTATGTTATTGAAGATCTTGTCACAAAAAGCATCCCAGGTATCTGTGTCTCTACACAGGTTAAGGCACAGCCTTTTCCCATTATCACTGATTGGACCTTCAGGCCTTGGACACACCCCTTGTGCCTTAAATCAGCATTTCAGGGTCTCCAGGGTTTGTGCTGTGTCTGTCTTTCTGAAATCCCCACTCTTTGCACAGGCTGTGACATGAAAAAGCTGGAGATAAACGAAGAGAAACCAGTAGGAAAAGCAGCTCTATGATGAGATTGGGTAAGTATTTGTTTTAGCTCAGTGTCAGAGTGCCTCCCCTGAGATTCCCTGTGGAGTTTTCCCAAAGCTGGGACTGCTGATGGGTGCAGAAGAGGCGGGGGGGGGTCCCTGGATGACCTCACTGATTTTGGGGTGTGGAGGGCACTGAGTGTCCTCATGCCAGCTAAGGGGGACAAATTACTGACTCCAACCTCCTGTGGGCTCACCTCCAGGAGAAAATGTTATTCCTAGGGAAGGACAGAAGCTGCTGGCTCCTGAAGGCAGAGAGCAAACCAGGAGAAGGTTCAATTGTGGTTTTTATCATGACTCTAACCCCATCAGCCTCTGCAAGTGAGTGAAGGGAAAAGCCTGCCCGAGCAGTCCCAGAGGGACCCTTTGCCTTGCAGCACTCCCCCCAAACGGTGAGCTTTATCCCTGATGCCTGCAAGTACACAGAAAAAATTTATAGACCTCTTTGCTGTAATGAAATTCCTTATAATGGCTGCAAATCGCATGAAATTTGAAACGATTCCGTGGCTTGAATTGCAGAGTGCACTTCATGAATTTTCAAGAGCAGTAAAAACAGAGAGTACTAATGAAACTGTGGTCTAGGAAACCTGCTCGATTTTTCTTTTTTTAATATCTGTAGGTACAACCCTGTGTTTCATCTTCTTGGACTTCCCCATCCTCCCAGGGCAGGCTGAGGACTAGAGAAGGAGAAGGAACAGCAGGGAATGGTGGCATAAGGGCAGCAGCTCCATGAAATTCAGTGTAGCAGAGAGGTAAAATTTTCATCATGTTGGCAAAGAGAGAAAGTAATGAACCTTTGGGTGTTGGGGAATTTTATACTGGAGAGAAACTCCTAGAAGCAACCAAGGTAGCAGCAAGCAGCTGAACCTGGAAAAGCTCCCTGAAATTTGGATTAAAATCATAAATGCATTAATATAGGCTCTCCAAGTTGAGTAGAATTGTACCCTGGATTTATTTCTCCCCCTGTATGTGTTCCAGGACCTCCAAAGGAGGCTAAATGTAATATTCAAATGCTTGCAGAACTCCACAGGAAAACATGGAGCAGTGTGACTGCTGCTAAGTGGAGTTGGCTCTGCTGTGCCAAAGAGAGAGGAGAAGATGCTGGAGCAGGGGAGGATCTCCAGCCCAGGGAAATCCATAAAAGAATCGTCTAAGTGAGACAAACTTGGGGATTTTCAGCAACACATCAAGGCTGCATAGCTGGGGACAAGGAATAAACTCAACAAACTCCTGGGGACTCCCATCTGTGCTGCTCCTGCCAGACCCTTCCTGAGCAGAGTTCATCCCAGTTATCCCAGTTCATCCCAGAGCTCACTCCAGCTCATCCCAGTTCATCCCAGAGCTCACACCAGCTCATCCCAGTTCATCCCAGAGCTCACTCCAGCTCATCCCAGTTCATCCCAGAGCTCACACCAGCTCATCCCAGTTCATCCCAGAGCTCATTCCAGCTCATCCCAGTTCAACCCAGAGCTCATTCCAGCTCATCCCAGTTCATCCCAGAGCTCGCACCAGTTCATCCCAGTTATCAGAGCTCACACCAGTTCATCCCAGAGCTCCCACCAGTTATCAGAGCTCATCCCAGCTCATCCCAGAGCTCATTCCAGCTCATCCCAGAGCTCGCACCAGTTCATCCCAGTTATCAGAGCTCACACCAGTTCATCCCAGAGCTCCCACCAGTTATGAGAGCTCATCCCAGTTCATCCCAGAGCTCATTCCAGTTATCCCAGAACATCCCTGCACACAAAACTTTTATTGGATAAAGGAAACACAGCACAGAGAGGAAAACAGCCAAGGGTGCATCAGGATGACCACTAAATAAAAAGGCACTAAAGAAATTAATAATTAATAATTAAGGGGAGCTGTGTTTATTGTGGACTGGTAATTGCTGCATGTTTCAGGGAGAAACTTCTAATTACATGGATCCTTTAATTTATCACTTATGATTTGGCTGTCACACACACAAATCCAAAGTGTAGCTGGGCTTCCTCACTGCACATCTGGGGAGTTTTGGCCTTTACTAGATAGCATCCAGAGCCTCTGTGTAATTAAAAATAACTTCAATATTTCAAATACTCAAAGCAAACATCAGGGGTCTGGGTATTTTAGCCATGAGGGATGCCCTGAGCAGCTTTCACCAGGGATAAATGAAGATTCCTGGGGAAATCACTGATCCCATCAGGTGCTTTCAAGTGAAGAAATGAGATAAGGACAAACAGATTTTTAACAAATTTTAACAAATTCACCTCACTCAATATATGGGTTTGTTGTATAAGATTAAACTGAATGAATCTCTTACCCCACCCATGCTGCTGAATGTTATTACTAATAATATGTGAGGCTGATTTATTTTTGCTTTGTATATTTAGGAAAAATCAGCTTTTTCTCAGAATTAAGCAAAAGCTTGTGACATTCCCCCAGACTTGAATACCCAGTCCTGAGTTATATTGGAATAAAAAAAAAAAAATGTGGTAATACTCACATTTTGCATATTACAGCAACAAGCAGCAATGTGCAGGACATGGACACACAAAGCAGAGTGAGAATCCAGGCTATGGAATTCTCCAGTTTATTTTGCCCTGAATATCAAGAAAGAAAAAAAGAAATTAAATGTATTATTTTAATACAGATTATTTGAAATGTGTTTAGAATTTTAAAATTGTAACTTTCATCAGCTGTTTGATGTGGTTGTATTCAGATCACAAATTAACATGCAGATTTTGAACACTTGATATCTAGAATAAGAAACGAAATGCAAAGCTTCAAGAAGAGTTTCCATGGCACTGAATTTCTGATTTCAACAATTTTCTTTTATTTCAATGTAAAGGAGAGAAAAGTAGGAAAGGAAAGGAAAACTCCTTTCCAATGAGAAAAAACTGAATTAAGTGGCCCTGTCTTTAGATATTGCTGAGATTTAAATACATTTTTAGGGAAGATCCAATTTGTTTTGCCATCAGAATGAATTTTCCACGTTTGCTGTGCCAGCCAGGTTGGGAGGTCAAGGGGAGGTGTTGAAGAAAGGAGGCAAAACACTGAAAATTTGAATTCATGATACGAGAGGGGAGATGCAGTAAACAGGAGAGTGTAACAGAGTATTTTTTTAGGTGAAAACAAGGAAGTTAAGAAACTCCAAAGATAAGAGCAAAGGAGGATGTCTCAGCACAAACAGTTGATAACGTGCAGTGATAAAGGAACTGTTATTTCCACAACATCTTGTTCAGCAAGGACGAAATACAAAACACAGTGAGGCAAATGATCAGGCTCCAAAGATGCTAAAATCATGTTCTTTTTTTCCCCCTAACATTTAAGGGGTGAGATAATTTCACTAAATTAAACTCAAAGCCCTGTTTGCCTATTTTCTATTAAAATTCTGTGATGTTGGGCACGCTCCTGATTAGGTATCATTTGCTCCCCAGCAATGGAGATGACAAAAAGATGCTAAAATCTTTTTATGCTGGTTTTTTTTTTTTTTTTTCCCTCAGCATTGAAGGGGTGAGATAATTAATGGTTGACATGGTCTCTCATATTTATTTCCAGCATGAACATCACAATGAGGGCAGGGAAACATCTGAAAAAAATGAAAATATGCAAGAAAAGGCCTTGAATTTACAACAATCTCTGGAAATATTCACAAAGCATTGCCTAAAACCAATCCTCCTGCAAGTATTTTATTTTTAATGGAATGGATTTAAACTCCCTTGCCATTAACAAGTCAGTTTTTTTCCTTCAAATCCCAATTTTCCTGTTAGAATTCCAGGATGTTGCACATGCTCCTGTAAGGCAATGGAAAAATGGGAATTCTTACCAACATAAAGAATTTCACTCCAGTCACTCCAGAAGCCTCTGGCACGACAGATGTGGTTGTGGTTGGCCCTGATCCTTATGGAATATCTGCTGCTGCCATCCACCTGGAGCTGGAAACTGTTGGAGGAGATTTTCAGGATCTGTCACAAAAACAATTTGTGCTCTTAGAGACTGATTGAGTCCCAACCATTCAGAAATCAAATTTAAACCACGTTTCTCTTGTAATTGTTTTTATTAACTGCGAGCAGCTGGCCTTGCTTTGGAGCTCCATTTTTACAGGAGTAACTTCTCCTAGCACACCAGTATTCCAGGGAAAAATCCCTGGAAAATGCCACATTTTTTCCATTTTTCCTCCAGATTCTCGATGCAGCATTTTCAGGATGGTAAAAACTGTTCTGAACTCAGATGCATCAATTGAATAAATCCAATTTTGTCCTGTTTTCCCAAGCTCCTTGGGGATGGTTGGTTGCAGATATAAAAGGCATTGAGAAAAAGAAGGAAATTCCAGCTGTAGAGAACAGGAATGTTGGATCATTTTGGATGCTGCAGGAGCAATTACCTGCTTGTTACCTGACTTCAGGTTGATGAGATAAAATTCATATTCAAAACATTCCTCATGGAAAGGAGAAATTGGCTTCTCCCACGTGGCCAGGAGATCATTTTGCTCCAGGGATATGCTGATGTTTCTGGGAATATTCACTTTCTCTGCAAGAAGAAAACTGTACTGGTGAGTTATTTATAGAGACAAGTTTAAATACTAAAAACTGGAGCATTTTATAGGCTGATAGTGTTTCCAACTAGGACCTATAATTATTGAATTTATTTCCCTTTTTGGACTGAAAAGATAAGGATTTAGGAGGAATAACTACATTGCTGGTAATAGTTAAAAGGAAAATAGTTTGGAAAATCCACTTAAAAGTTTTGGAAAATTAGATTACTGAGGAAAGAGGAATTTATTAAATGAATTTCCACAGAAGTATTAAATTAATGATAGAACAGTTAGAAAAACTTAATTTCCAGGAAAAAGAAAATGCAGATGTAGCCAAGAAAGTTATTGAAAAATGGGAAAAATTCAAAGGAATTCAGCTGCTGTTATGGGTATGATTTCTAAGAAAAAAATATGTGATTTTTTTTTTTCTCTTAGTGAAGTCATGAAAAAGAGGTATGTTATCTGTTTACCAAAGAGAAAAAGGCATGGAATTAAAGAGGGAATGTAAATTATTTGTGTGGATGAAAGATGATAGACAATCATTTTATTCCATATTCTACTGCCTTCCTTTACAGGAAGGGTTAACTCGAACACTCCATGTCTTCCTCCTTTTAAAGTAAGGGTGAAAATTAAGGGTAATAAAAATTGTGTTTTAAAGTAGATTGACTAAATCAACCGAAAATTAATATTGGGAATAATGCTTTAGCTAACAAACAGAACAACTAATTGCCTTTATCAGCTTTTAGTTTTGTCATTCTATTATTTAAAAGAGATGATTAAAATCAAATTTAGCTAAAACAATCCAGTTATTTCTTACAATTTCCTTAAAATGACTACAAAACCAACACATCCTTTCACCTGCATCAAGAACCAATCAATCCAACAGAATTTTCCTCACATTTTGACAATCCCGCTAGACATTTTTCACGTATTTTTTTTAATGTGTTCCCACTCACCGATGGCATTTTGGTTAAATAACCGCTGGAAAGGCTTGATTGCAGCACGTTGGCTGGAGCCATTAATGTGAATGACAATGAGGTTGTCAATCTCGTCAGCTTTAATCTGAGTGCTCGCAAATCTGCACTCGCTATTCCTGCTCCTCTTGTCTTTGGTGTAGGTGGCACATTCCTCCGTGTGTGCCTCATACCTAAATTAAAACGCTGGTGAGACAGGGTGCTCTTAGAGAAATTCAGCTCCGGCTGCAAAAGGAGCAAACACCAACCTGTAAAACAGAAAGTATTGGGTGTCTTCTGGTGCCCCTCGGCCGGGGAGCCAAGAGCAGTGGAGAGAGACATTGCCGGGGGTGGTGACACGGGTGACACACGACACGTTGGTGGCAGAGGTGTCTGCAGCACCTGGAGAGACGAGCAATGTCAGAGCAGGGGAAAAAAACCCCACACTGCAAGGATCATAAGGAGCTGCTGTCGCTGGAACAGCTGGATCCCAGTTTGGGCCGTTTCAGCCGCGTCTGGGGCATCGCTTCTCTCCCTTTTCATGTCTCTGGGTGGGGGAGGATGCAGGTTCCTGAGCTGGGCGAGAAAAGATCACACAGCCCCACGTGTTTCATGTGGAGCACGGCACCAATGTCCTCAGGTGAGCCACGCCGGGTTAACTCAGCCTCAGCAAGAATATTTTATAGGTGTTATTGACACTTTGCACCTCCAGGCTCCACTGCAGCAGGGAAAGGTCTGGACTAAATCCTTTTGTAGCAGGGAGAGTGGAAAACGCTGTATTTTTATTTTAAAGAATTAAACCCATCACCTTTTAATGTTTTGTGCATAGATTGGGGCAGAACACAACATCCAGCTTTTCCCTGGGTTTCAGAACACAACATCCAGCTTTTCCCTGGGTTCCAGAACACAGGATCCATCCCTCCCCTGGGTTTCCTCACCTGGCAGGGGAGGGAGGTTTCCCTCCACCCAGTCACTGCCCATCTGGAGGTGGTCCTGGAGCAGTAGGGTCCTCACTCGTGCGGTGAAGCCGTCGTGCAGCGCTGCTGTTCGGACACTGCGAGTCCTCTTGGTGTCATACTTGAAATAAAAAATATCAAATCAACACCACAGGGCATGGGAGGCAAAATAAGGGACCTGCAAAGACTGAGCCAGACATTGGGGGAGAGTTCAGTGAGTTGAACTGAATGGGGAGCCAGTACTTAAATCCATCCTCCCTTCAGGATGAACACTGCAATTCCCAAGGCTGGTCCCAGCAGAGCTGTGTCCATAAGGATGGCTGAGAGGGAATCTCTGCACTTCCCAAAACGTGTGTTTAGATAAAAGAGAACAGCAGGGATTGAGCCTTCTTAGGATCCTTGATTTGTTTTTTCTCTTACCTCTTCTGGCACAGGGCTCAGGATTTTCACATCGTATCTAATGGTGGAGTTGTTTTGTTCCTGAGCAGGGTTTGGCTCCCAGTGTAACAGCACCTGTGCTAATGCACAGACTGTGAGGGTGAAGTTAACAGGTGGCAAAACCTGAACTGGGAGGGAGAAAACAGAAATATCCATCAATGTCCAATCCACTGAATTGTTTAGAGCAATACCTCTTTGCAAGCAGTGAGCAGTACAAGCAAATCGTTTCATTTCAATATTATATTCTTTCAACAGCTCCTTGTCAAATATTGCTAATATTTGACAAAAAAAACCCCTTTAAATAACCAAAACCCCATCAAATAAGAGTTTATTAAAACTTATCTTAAGAAATGAAATTTTTACAACCATTTTGAGTTGAAAATTACAATGATATATTACATTTGGCTTGTTAATTAGAGTTTTCATCTTGGTCCTCATTGTCAGAGAGACACATAAGAAACGGGGCTGCTGGAGTGATGAACTGCATGAACAATTCTCACCCACACCAGCTTGCAGGAGAGGGCAACGTGGGGGGCTTTCAACAGGAAAGTTGACAGCCACAAGAAGTTACATGTGAGAGTAGAACCAAAATGATGAACAGAGGAATTAAGCACAAATGGAAGAAAACATAAAAGGATGGGAAGGATAATTTAAAATGACAGGGCAAGAAGGATTCCTGGAGCTCCCATGGAAATGAGGAGGATCTCATGCTGGGGGAAATGTTAGCATATAAATAGCAGGGCAGTGAAATAATCAATCTGCTCCCCTCCAGTTCTTCAGAGCCTGCCCTCCCTTATTTGCCAAACCCAAGGCAGTGGAGGGCCATCAGCACCCCTGGGAGTGTCCCAGGCCAGGCTGGGACAGTGGGAGGTGTCCCTGCCCATGGCAGGGTGGCACTGGATGGGCTTTAAGGTCCCTCCCAACCCAAACCATGCCGGGATTCCATGATCAGCCCCCACTTCTCTTCTTCCTGTGATTCCAACCTTTGATGGGCAGGAGTTCAGTTTTCAGGCACACACATTGCAGTAGGAAAACTGCCCCATAGAGACTCAGAAAACCCCAGTACAAGCTGTGTCTCCATGACTCGAGACTCTTTCCTCCCAAAGCAAAGCAGGCACCAAGTGAGGGAACAATTTGGGGATTTGGGACAGGGAGCAGTCTCAGGAAGCAGCAGAGCCGTGGCCAGGGACTGCTTTAGCCACGTGTAGAACAGTGCCCAGCACAAAGAGGGACCTTGGGCACCCACCACAGCCCCTCTCCTCACCTCCTGCACCCTGAGGTGTCCTTGCTGTCCAAAGGAGGAGCAGGAAAACTCGCATCCCACTGGCCAACATCTCTGGGTGGTGGATGGGCACAGCCAGGCATCAGCACACCATTGTACAGGAGCTAAAAATGAACAGGAGCCCAAGGGTTAAACACCCAAACCGTGGATCATGATCTGTCCTCAGGATCGAAGGAGTGACACTGCTGCCTTGCAGGGAAAAACTCTTCTTTTCTTGCAGGAAAAAGCTTCTTGTGGGACCTAAATCTAATATAGCACCAAGCACATTTCATCTTGCTCCCTTTGAAAAGCTGCTGCTTCCAAACCTGCACGTGGGGATGTTCAGAGCATCCATGGAATTAGAGCATTTCTCCTTGGAAAGTGAGTCAGGTTCATGTACACTGGCTCTGGGGAGAGTCCCATTTCCACCAAGAACAGAAATAACCATATTTTTAGCTCCTACTCTATATAAAATAGCTGCTTACTGGGATTTACTTTCTAGTTACTCCTCCCATAAAGTTCTCCAGACACAGTCACTGCTCACCTCAAGGCTAATTCTCCACCGTTAATTATTGGGTGTAAGAGAAACTGCTTTGTTTGTTTCTAATTTAAATGAACAACATTTTTTAATGCTTAAACCCAGCATTTTCCTATGGATTGTTCCATGAATTACTGGGAGAAAAAAAAAAAAAAAGTAAAAATCTCAGTGTAATCATTCATGCATAACCTCATATAAATATGGGCATTCAGAACAGCAGCTTTCCAAAATGTTCTTACTGAAGAGAAATGCACCCTCCCAGCCCAATCTCAGCACCCTCCCTGGGGCACTACAGCAATTGCTCACATGGCAAACATAATATTTTCCAATGGTAATGAGCAGGAATAACCCAGGGACTGGAAGCACTCCCACTGATCACAGTTGGAATAATTCTGCTGTACAGTAACTATTTTTCAAAATGCAGTCTGAGTGCTGAGTTCATTAAAATGACACATCATCTACAGTAGAGTGTGTTTTTAATGTCCAAGTCCCCTCATTATCTATATTCACATTTTTGTGCCTCTCTGCTTTCCTGACAGCCCAAATGTGCACAAGGCCAGCTGAAAACTCGGGAGTTTGCTAATGGATTATTCTTGGGGAGCCAGGGTTTGATTTTGTGTACATTGGGTTATGGAATGACATCCTGGCCAGGCATTTTGGTTCTCCCAAAATGTAGCAAATCACAGACAATGGGACAAATATTCTTTACAGCACACATTTATGCCTGCACAAATTACTGGCATCAGGTTTCCTTTGCTGCTTCAAGAAACATCCTTTCATTTACCTGATGAGACAATTAAATACTCTAATAACTTTTCTCTCTGTTTAGAAGTAAATATTCATTATGTTCACATCCATGAAAATAAAAAGCAACTTTGGGAAAGAAGCTTCATTAGTTGCACTGCTGAGAGCATTCACTCTTTTTTTCCTTAAAAAAACCCCAATGAATTCAGTACATTATTTAAAAAAAAAAAAAAAAATTAAAAGCCTCATGTTCTGCAAGTGCTTAGGATGGACATTGGATTGAATAATGTCAGTGTGTTGGTTTTGGGCATTCTCAGAACTACAACAGGTGACTCTACCTTGGGTTTATTTAAAGTGGGTTTGGCTACCTGTGGATTTTTATTATTTTTTTTTTAATTTGTACACCAAAAGTTAAGGGTTTGATTTTTCTTTTTCCTATACTTTCAAAAAGATCCTAATTTTTTTTTTTTTGCTTCCTAAGAGCATGCATGTGTTAGATCTTACATTTTCTGTGCAGCACCTTACTCACCTGAAACTGGATTTAAAATGTTACTGTAACTCAGATGAGTCCTAAGTTATTACCCTGTTCTGTTCAGTTTATTTTTTTTCTTGCTTTGTTTTCCAAAATGCTATTTTTCTTTTTCTTGCTGCCAGACTGAGATTGAAAGCAGAACTTTTGGAAGCTGCACCTGTAAGACCACAACCCCTGAGAACAAACTGCAGTCTGTGATACCCTGTGTGATGGGAGAAATTGCTGAAAAGAGAAGCAAAATAAGTGTATGCAAGTAAAAGATGGTAACTAGAAGGTTACAAGAGGATTGTGCTCCTCACAAAAATAGATATGGGAAGTTTTCAGGACAAAGTTTGGATTATGTTTTGGCTACATAAATAATAAGCAGAGGGTAAAGGGGATTTTCCCTTTGTGCAAGGAATATATTCCTCTCAGAAGGGACAACAGAAATCCAAAGAACAAAAAAAAAAGCCTCCTAAAAGTAACGATTTTATCTCTTATATTGATATATCCCAATACCTCCCAAGCAAGGAAGAAGCAGCAGATTCCAGGAGCTTTTCCCAGTGCAAACTGACCTCAAAAAGCAGAACCTTCGCAGCCTTCAAAGCAAAAGCACGAGGCAGACCCGAAGCACAGCGCCCACCTGGGGGTTACCTGGGCATGTCAGAGTGCTGTGAAGGGCTGGGGCTCTGTGCTCCCCATCCTCGGGGTGCTGTCCCCGGGGCTTTCCTCCAAACCTGCTGCCTTTCATGTGCCAGCAGGGCTGCTGCCTCACAAGAGATGGCAGAGGACAACTGAGATAAGCACGCCTTGAAAAAGGGAACTGGGGATTTAACCACAGGGTGGAAGGCTCCGTACAGGCACAGGGCAGCCCAGAAATGGGTTTATTTTATTTATTGAGCATTAATTATACACAATGATCTGAGAGTTCTCTGATGACTTCTCAACAGCAGGAATGTGATGACTGACTGCAAAGAAATAACCCACAGTCGCACTGCTGATATCCCAATTTGTTCTTCCCCTAAAAAATCAAACCCAGGCATTGCTGGAAAACTGTGCATGTTTTGTCCATTTTTTTTGTTGTTGTTTTTAATGCCATCTTGTCCAAAGCTCTGGCCATGCAGACACCATCGTTTTGGGAAGTTACTGGTACCAGAGCAAAACCAGCTTCCTAATATTGTGCTGAGAGCTTGGAGCTGTGATCCCAAGGGTCGGATAACTCCTGTACTGCCCAGAGAAGACGTGGATGCCCCAGCCCTGGAAGTGTTCAGGGTTGGATGGGGCTCGTGGAAGGCGTCCCTGCCCATGGTCCTTCAGGTTCCTTCCAGCCCAACCCATTCCATGACTCTACGATGGCAAAGCAGACTCACAAACAGGAGAGAGAGCCCAAGGGAAGACCCTGCAGAAAGTGGAGCCGTATGTGATGGAGTTACAGGAAGGAGGAGAAGGCAGCTAATAACTCACCCTCATTAACACCCTGGAATCCACATTATTAATATGCAGGTGACACAAGCTTGGAGGGGCGGGTGCTTTGGGGCTCAGGGTGCAATAAAAGCTCCTTCCAAATCGGTGCAAATGGGTGTAATTCAATGTGGGCAAGATCTCAACTGCATTTAAATATTATCAAGTGCACATTAATAGCTGTAAATAATCCATTATCACTTATATCACTGATATCTGCTCCGCAGGACAGGATGGGGTTTTGGGGCAGGGGCGATTTAAAGCTGTGTGGATGTGGCACTTGGGGACAGGGTTTGGTGGTGAGGCTGGCAGTGCTGGGGAGCAGCTGAACTTGGTGACCTTAGAGGGCTTTTCCAAAATGATGCCTTTGTGAGTTCAGTGATTCAAGCATTTGAATGCTGCCGAATTCCTTCTCATCGGGGAGAAGAAACCCATCAACTCCATCCCAGTTATTCTGCCATTACCAAACTAGATATTTTTCCCCCTGCTATAACTCGTTTTCCCGTTTTAAGTCCTTTTCTCTGAACCGAGATGAAGCCACGGTAAATCTTTTATGTCTTTTATGGAGCGTTGTGTCCAGTTCTGGCCCCTCCGTTTAGGAAGGACATTGAGATGCTCGAGCACATCCAGGAAGGGCAACAAGGCTGGGGAGGGGCTTGGAACACAAACCCTGTGAGGAACAACTGATGGAGCTGCGGTTGTTTATCCTGGAGAAAAAGAGGTGATTTTATCACTCCTTACAGCTCCTCAAACGTGGCTGTGCTCAGCTGGGGCTGCTCTGTTTACAGGCAGCACTGGCAGAATGAGAGGACACAGTCTCAAGCTGCGCCGAGGGAAATATAGGCTGGATGGTAGGAAAATGTTTTTTACAGAAAGGGTGATGCACTACTGGAATGGTCTGCCCGGGGAGGTGGTGGAGTCACCATCCCTGGATGAGTTTAAAAAAAGACTGGATGTGGCACTCGGTGCCGCGGTTTCGTTGAAGTGTGAAGGCATGGGTTGGACTCGATGATCTTGACGGTGAATTCTGTGAATTTTTTAATGAACCACTCCGGCCGAGCGAAGGCGGTGCCGGAGCGGTGCGGGAGCGGGGACGGAGCGGGGACGGAGCGGAACGCGGCCCGAAGGCGGAGCCACTCCCCGAGCTCAGCCCGGCCCGAAGGCGGAGCTGCTTCCCCAGCTCAGCCCGAAGGCGGAGCCGCTCACAGAGCTCAGCCCGGCCCGAAGGCGGAGCCGCTCCCGGAGCCCGGCCCGAAGGCGGAGCCGCTCACAGAGCTCGGCCCGAAGGCGGAGCCGCTTCCCCAGCCCGGCCCGAAGGCGGAGCCGCTCACAGAGCTCAGCCCGAAGGCGGAGCCGCTCCCCGGCTCAGCCCGAAGGCGGAGCCGCTCCCCGGCTCGGCCCGAAGGCGGAGCCGCTCCCCGGCTCGGCCCGAAGGCGGAGCCGCTCCCGGGGCCCGGCCCGAAGGCGGAGCCGCTCCCCAGCCCGGCCCGAAGGCGGAGCCGGTCCCGGGCCCGGGCCCGGCGCTGCTCTGAGCTCATCGCCCGGCGCCGCCGATCCCGGAGCTGGGCCCCGCCGCGTGTGGTGAGTGCGGGGCGGCGGGGCCGGGCGGCGGAGCGGCCGTGCCGTACATGTGGGCTGAGCTCTTGGTTGTGCCCCGCAGGGCCGGGCTGCGGCTGCTGCGGCGGCGGCACGGCGGGACCGGCACCGGGACCGGCACCATGAGGCTGCAGGCGCCGCAGTTCCAGGCGCTCTTCACGCCGGGGCTGCGCAGCGTGGCCGGTGAGTGAGTGCGGGGAGGGCAGGCCCGGAAAATGGCCCTGGGTGCAGGGTTCGGGGTGGTTCGGCTTGGGAGGGACCGCAGAACCCATCCAGGGACACCTCCCACTGCCCCAAACCCCAGTGTCCAACCTGGCCTTGGGCACTGCCAGGGATCCAGGGGCAGCCACGGCTGCTCTGGGAATCCCAGCCCGGAATTCTCACCCTCCCAGGGAAACCTCACTCCTGAGCCCACCCTCCCTCTCCTTACTGCCCTTTCCCCCTGCCCTGTCACTCCATGCCCTGGTAAAAAGTCTCCCCGAGGATTTTTCTGCTCCCAGAGTTTTCTCCATGCCGAACACGCTCAGCCAGTCTCCAGGGACACTCAGAGCTCCTTCTCCCCTTGGAGGCTCATTCCATGATGCTCTCTTGTTCCTGGAGAAATTTGGGTTCATGGCTCACTGTGCTCTGCTGTAAATAATCTGAATTCTTTCCCCTTGTCATCCCCTGACTGTTCAAAATGATCCCCAGGACCTGCCAAGGGTTAGGTTTTCAGAAAACCTTCAGAAAAATAAATCAGAATGACAGGGAAAATACCTACGGGTGCCCAGCTGTGCCACGAATTAGTGCGTTTTGCATGAAGCTGTGAGTTATTTGCTGTTTCTTGCATATTTGAGTGTTTATTGCTACATACATGATCTCAATTTTGTGAGAAGGCAGCTGATGGCTGATTGTGCCATGGGTTTACTGTTGTTTGGTTTTCCTTCCCCTCCCAGAACTTTTTGAGAAGAAGAACTACGAGCTGAGAATAGCAGGAGGGGCTGTGAGGGATTTACTGAGCGGAGTGACACCACAGGACATCGATTTTGCCACCACAGCTACACCAGCAGAGATGAAGGAAATGTTCACAGCAGCTGGGGTTCGTCTGATCAATAACAAAGGAGAAAAGCACGGAACCATCACTGCCAGGGTTGGTTTGGGGTTTGTTTGGATCATTTCTACCAGTCTGTGGATGGGCAGCATGTCCAGTAGAAAATTTGCTCCTTATTTGTTAAAGTATTACAGCAAAAGTTTAAATGAGACCCTGCTTTAAAACCTGGATTGATTTTTTTATTATTATTATTCAGTATAGAATTCAAGTCATTATCATATTTTGATGCATGTAACCCATTCATGCTGCTGTGTCATCACCAGAAAAATGATGTTGGCTGCCCAATCATGATCCTAAGGTTTCCTGCTCCTGATTTCAAATTTTGTTCCCTCTACCTTGCTCTTAGTCCATCTCCTGCAGGAAGATTTCTGCAGGCTCAGTAAAAAATCTATAATATAAAGATTATTCTCAGAAGTTCCTATTTCTCAACTCTGTATGAAAACACTGCACGCATTGCTGTGCATGTGTCCACCCACTGCACCCAAACACAGGGCTGAAAAAATGAGCAGCTTTTGCACTTCATTTCATTTCCTGGTTGTGTTGAGTAACGATTTCTGTGGCATTTGCAGCTCCATGAACAGAATTTTGAAATTACCACTCTCCGAATAGATGTTGTCACCGATGGACGGCACGCAGAGGTGGAGTTCACCACGGACTGGCACAAGGATGCTGAGAGGAGAGATCTCACTGTCAACTCCATGTTTTTAGGTAAATCTGATAAACAGGTAGATGAAGCAGTGAATTTTTGAGTTTTGCCAGTGAATTCTGTCTCTGTCAAAGGTCTGTGTAAATAAGTGTGGTAAATCACACGTTTCCAAATGAGGGTTGTTTCATTGTGGCAGCCACGTTTGGAAATTCATATTCTTGTTTTCTCATATTTTCTAGGTTTGGATGGGACGCTCTATGATTTCTTTAACGGCTATGAAGACTTGAAAAACAAGAAAATCAGATTTGTGGGGAAGGCAGCTGAGAGAATACAAGAAGATTATTTAAGAATCCTGAGATACTTCAGGTAAGAAGTTTTGCCTTTCCTCAATAAATAAATTGTATAAAGTTTCAAAAACATGCAAAAAGACACCAGTTATGTAAAAAGAGTTATAGTTGTTATATTTCCTTTCCAACCTAAATGATTTTATGATTGTAAGTGGAACAGTTTTCTAATCTAACATCCAGGAGTTTTCTTTGGCAGATTTTATGGAAGAATTGCAGAGAAACCTGGAGATCATGAACCTAATACACTGCAAGCAATTAAAGAAAATGCCAAAGGCTTGGCTGGAATATCAGGAGAAAGGATTTGGGTGGAACTGAAAAAAATTCTTCTTGGAAACCATGTCAATCATTTGGTTCAACTTATGTATGAGGTGGATATTGCCCAGTACATAGGTAAAGTGAAATGAAGTTTGATTTCCTACTCCTCTATCTTATACAGACAGAATTTGGTGGCAAATTGAGATCAAACTTGGGTTTACACAGAAATTTTATTTTATTTATATCCTGTGCTAACACTCACTTTTCTTATTAACACTTCTTTGCACTTTTTGTGTGTTCTTAGGGCTACCACTTGATGGGAGTTTAGAGGAATTTGCCAGAGTCACTAAAAACATCCAAAACCTGTCTCCAAAACCCATGACTGTCCTGACATCCTTGTTCAAGGGCAAGGATGATGTCACAAACCTGGACCTGAGGCTGAAAATCTCCAAGGAGGAAAAAAACCTTGGCCTTTTCTTGGTGAAGCACAGGCAGGAGTTAACCAAAGGCTCGGGGCCAGAACCACTTAGACCATACCAGGACTTCCTGATGGATGTGAGTGTTGTTCAGATGGTTTCATGTGGGGCTTCACAGTGAACTGAATTGATTTAAAGACATTTCTAAAAAACAAAGCTACTGTATTTTAGCAGTTCTGAGTAGCCTGTGCTCTGGAACAAATTTTGGACTGACTTAAAGTCAGTCAGGCTGAAAAATGTCACATTCTGTTTCTTGTGACCTTACCTTGGACTGGCAGTTTGCTGTGCTGTCCTATTGAAATATGAAAGGGGAGTTGGACTTCAAAAATTTGGGTTTTTTCTGCGAAATTCAGCTCTGAATTGTGAATGGAAAATCAGTGCAGTTCCTGGTGTTCCTCCCAAGGCCCACTGTTCCTTCCAGGCAGCCTGGGATGTTCTTCCACAGCAAGGTGAAGTCATTTCCAGGTGAATTCTGCACTTGTAGAGCAGCACCTGATACTGAGGGCAAGAACCAGTGCCCAGGGCCAGGCCTGTGTGCCACAGGAAAGGTGGTGGAGAAGGATTACAGCTGTTAGCTGGGATTCAGGGAGTCTCCAAGGATCTCCCAGAGCCTGCAAGACTCGATTTTAACTCCTGAGAGGCAGGAGAGAGCCTTGCTCCCATAGTCCCAGCTTGTCCAAGATCTTGCCTAACAAGGAGCAGTGGGAATAGCACACTGCTGAGCACACTTGGAGCTGTTTCTGCTGTTTCACACTGAACCCTCTTTTTTTTTTTCCTTTTTTTCTCCTAGTCTAGGGAAGCTAACACCATCTCCAAGATCTTTGAGCTCCTGAAGTACCAAGGAGAGGAGCAGCTCTTGAAAGAAATGCAGGAATGGACTGTGCCCTCCTTCCCTGTCAGTGGCCACGACCTGAGGAAGATGGGGGTGTCCTCTGGGAAGGAAATTGGGACAGCACTGCAGCAGCTGAGGGATGAGTGGAAAAAGAGTGGATACCACATGGATAAAGAGGAACTGCTGAGCTGCCTGAAGAAGCTGTAAAGTGAATAATAACAGAATTGATTGTGCCCTGATCCGAGTGGAACTGAGGCTCTCACAGCCACATTTCAGTTCTCATTACTAATTCCTGACTCCTGCAAGGACAGGTTTCATTTTGTTATAATGTCAAACACTGTTTGCCAAATTCCACCTTCTCAACCTCTCTTGATAAATATTTACTGTTTTATCATGACTTAGGGCATGAGAGGTGATGGCAAGATTTTTCTCCTTCTGACCTTCTATATCCAAAAAAAAAAAAAATTCCAGAATTCCCCCCAAAAGGTTGTTTGTATCCTCTAGATGCAAATCAAAAATCATGGAGAGGTTTTTATGTGCCTAGGAGACTGTGTGGAAATAATGGGCTCTACCTTAACTCTTTTTTGTACTTAAAGCTGGCTAAGAGATGGAAATGCTCACTCCAGCAGTTCCCAACAGCCTTGCCATGGAAAACCAGGCTGGTTTTATTTTCCTGAATTCCAGAATCACTTTTAGGTTAAAAGGATGACTTGGCTGAGTGAGTATCATGAATTTTCAGTAACTTATCACTGACTAATTAAATCTACAGCAAGCTGGTGAAGGTTCTACATTGGATTTTCAACTTCAGGTGTGAGACAAACGATTAATGTAAATTAACAAGGGGAGATCCAGCTCCTTGCCTTGGGAATTTGGGGATTTGGAGCAGAGCTGTTCCTGGTCTTTATGAATGTCTTCCTATGCCTGGGGTTTTGGGTGTGCTGTTAAAAAATCTGAGAGCAGCTCTTGTGTGTATAAATCTTGTTGCAGGTTGAAGTTTTCCTACCATGAACCATGGTAATGAATAAACTCCTTTGGATTTCATTTTCCTTGGATATCATTTTGCAACACTAGATGGCAACACTGGAGCAATGCTGGAAAAAAATCAGTATTTTGGGCTTTCACACAACTTCCCAGCTGCCTTTGATTTTCCTGGGATGTCTGGGCCCTTAAATAAGTTATCCTGAAGGTGCCTGGGAATTTGTGGGAGCCAGCAAGGGAAGAGGGAAAGTGCTGTTTGTTAGGAAGGAAATCTCCCAAGAACAGGATGGTGCTTAATTTAATGAGGTGATTAAATTGAAGCCTCCTTTGTGTCATTTCTGGAACTACTGAAATCTTGGGAGGGAGAGGGACAAAATTCAGTCCTTTAAAGATTTCACCAAAGTGCAAATCAGCTTTAGGGCAACGGCTGTGGAGGTGGTAAAATATTAACTCTTTAACTTTTACCCAAAATTGCTGACAGGGTCCAACTCCCATTGGAGAGAGGATTTTTAAGGACAAAAACTTGAAATTTTTGATCTTGGCATGGACCAAATGGATACTTTGGACAAAGTTTAGCAGACTCAGACTGCTGAGCTTCAATTTCCAGCTGTTTTCCAGCCTGGATCCAATCCTGCTCCCAGATTTCATCTCTGCCTTATGTCTAAAGGATTGTTCAGCTCTCAGGGAACCTTTGCACAACTTTGTCCCCCAGGATTAAGGATGACAACCCCAATCCTGCCTATGAGCAGCAGGGAATGATGTATTTAAATTGATGCTGGTAATGATTAGCCTGAAAAGACTTTAATCAGAATTATTTACTACACAGTATAGAGAGTTACATGCTGTAGAGTGCATTATTAAATCAATCATTTCAAAGCCAGCTTAATTATTGGTAAGCAGAAATTGATGGGTTTAATTGGAGATTAGTTGGCTGGTCACTAAAAGCAGGGGGGACCCCAATTCCTGCATCCCTCACTGATAACACAGAGGATCCTGCTACAAATCCCCAGGGCTCACAAAAACCAGCAAAACCAGATTATTCCACAAGCACGTCCATGAACAGTCCTGCTTGGAATTCAGCACAGGGAGCACCTGTGTTCCAACACCTCTTGAAAGGGTTGAGGTTTCCCATTGGTTTATTGAGTATCTCTGGTTATCTTCCACTAAAATTAACCCCTAGGAAAATGAAAGGCATGAAATAAAAAATATTCATGTATTTTAGGCAAGCAGTGCCATCGGAATCTGGAAAAATGGCTGGGTTTAAATCAACACTCCTTTCTAAAATATGGGCTATTGAAATAGCAAAGGGGGAGGGAAGACATGAACAAGTTTGATACACACATGGTAAAGTTTTCCTACAGATTACTTGACTAATTAAATGATATTCACAATGGGTTTAACAACCCCTCCTCTCTCCCCTGTTATTCCTGACCTTCTCTGTCCTGGGCCAGTTGAGCCAGACTTGGAAGTGAAACTTTTACTTTTTGCAGCCACCCTGTTTAAAACATATCATAAATCCAAACATTTCCTTCTCCCACCCCAACAATCAGCAAAACCAGGTGAGTTTTGAAACAAATTGAATTTTATTCTTTGCAAATATTTGCAAGCCACAAGATTTGTCAGAAAAGTTGTCCCAAAAGGCAGAGAGAAGGAAGAGTTAAAGCAGAGACTGGGCTACCCCTGGAGCAGTTTGCAGAGCAATGAAAGGTGACAGAGAGAGGAAGAAATGAACTGCAGCACATCCAAAAACAGCATTAATAAAAACCAAAAGAGTATCTGAAATGTTTCAGACCCAGTGTACAAGAGGTTCTACC
Organism: Acridotheres tristis; assembly: GCA_037013685.1. NCBI lineage: Eukaryota > Metazoa > Chordata > Aves > Passeriformes > Sturnidae > Acridotheres > Acridotheres tristis. Next base: position 1,840,475 of record CM072899.1, on the reverse strand, counting down.
TATTTGTTAAAATTAAACTAAAATAAATGAAAACTTGCAAAGTTACAGGCTTTGACTGGGGGTGTTGGTGATGCTGCAATGATGCTTGAAAATGAGCAAGTCTGTGCTGTAAATCCTGTGATCCTCAGTCCTGCCCATTGGATTAATTAATTCCTGCATGAAGCTACTCAGCCAGTCAATGGGGTAAATGTAGTAAATATTCATAAAATCTGTTTCCTTTGATTAGGACTCCTAAGCAGTTGCTGTCTGTATTTTTCCATACTGATGTTCCAAATTTTCCCTAATTCCCACCAGTGGTTTTCTCTTCAAAACAGAGAGAAAAGCATGGAAAATATGAACCAGTGTAAGGAACCACCCCCAACTCCACAGCCTGGAGTGCTGGATACTCTGATGCCTCCCTGTAAGGACTGCATTCAACCTGGGAAGTGTCATGGACTCCAAGACAGCAAACACCACACAGGTCAAGCACATGGAACAGCATCATCAACAGTAAAAATTAATAAGTGTTAATTTACTCCTGACTTACCTCAATTATAGCAGTTTACATTTGACTATATACACTAAACACCAAAAATATGGTTATTCTGGATTCAATCATTGCCATTGTTAATTGAGAATCCAAAAGACTCAGCCAAAACCCCAAAGAACTGAACCTTCAGAAGTTCAGTGACAGCTGAGAGAATCCTTTGGAAATTCCCTTCCCCAATGAATGTTCCCAGCAGAAGGTGCCACCACCAACCCCACTGAGGGTCACAGGAACAACACACAGGAGGGACCTGGAGGGGAAAAGTAACAAAAGAAGCCAAATGTAGAGGCCAGGTGTGCAGGGCTGGGGGAAAGCCAGGCCTGGGTCCAGTGGATTCACAAACACAGAACGTTCAGAGCCTCCCTCTCACACCAGTGCTTGGCTTTCCAAGCTTCTAATGAATCATTAGCAACGTCCAGATTTTATTCTGGATGAACATGAGCTATCACCACCCTCTGTTTGTTCAGAGCCACATCCCAAATATTGCTTTTCACACTTCTCTGCCACGTCAGGGCACTGCACATGGAATTAAAGGTGTCTAAGAAGAACAGAAGCTGCACAGAGGTAGAAAAGTTTCAAAGAACTAAACCTGAGTTACACAATTAATCTCTACATACCTGGCATGACAAATACCCAGCAGCAAGGCCGTGGTTTGGGGAGTTTTTCCAGCTGGAGGTTCCACAGTGCCATGGGAATCAGGAATCAGCTCCTGGTGTGCCAGGCTTGGCCTTGGCCCTCAGCTCATCTGTCCTTGCTACACCTGCCTGGAGCCTGGCACAGAACAAACGACCACTGGCTCATGTCTTAAACCTGACTGCTTTTACATCACTGTGACAAAATTAAGAGTGAATGATGAAAGCTCACAAGAAAAACAAGTGTTTATGTGCACAAGTGCTGAAAAAAATCTCCATTGCCATCACCAAAGTGCATTCTGAGAGGGGAAAAAAAACAAACCAATAAATCAGTGGGAAAAGCTGCCCCAGGTTTGGCACCCAATTTGGGGAGCACAGACAAAATAAACACCAAACCAAAGATCTACCAAGAAACCTCCCCACAAAAAAGCACTGCCTTTATTTCTGTTTTATTCTGATATTTTTGCTCTTTATAACCTGATAATGTGAAATTTTACTTTATGATCTGAAAGTTAAAACAATTATCAGAGATTTTTCCTTCCCTTTGTCACAACAAGTAGTACTTAAAAATTACCTCAGTGGGGTATTTTAGAGTCCTTCCCAAACCCCTGGACATCTCCACTGGTAAATGAACCAGCAATAATTTGGGGAAGTAATTGAAGCACACTGAACAGAACATGACAATGCTGTTTTTACCCTCTGGGACTGACCTGTGCACTTCCTATCAACAGTTTAAAATTTAAGACTTCTAAAGTCAAACGGACTAAACAGATGAGACAACTTGTAAGGAAGAGACACTTCCCCACGGGTTCCATCCTGGGAGGCAGCTGCAATTCCAGCTTTTGCACATTCCAGCACTCAGAAACTCTCAGGCTGCTTCTCTCCTCCATGGTTATTCAGCAAGAAGCAGAGAAACAGCACAAGCAGCAAACCTGCAGGACTTCAGGTCAGGAGCAGGGATTCTCAGCACACCACGGGTCAGTGTATTATGGCAAACAAACACTCCACAGCAGGTAAGTGCTATCTACCATCCCGGGAATATTGCATCAATCAGACTCTGCTTAGCGAGATTTTAGTTTCCTTTGAAGTTTCCATCCCCCTTCCTTCACCGCAAGTGGGAATTACACAAGTGCAGTCTCAAACTGTATCCACTCGGATCACAGATTTCGCGGTGTCCCGCGTGCATCTTCACTCCCGGTGTCCCCAGGCCAGCCCAGGGAGGTGGCTGAGCCCGGTGCCCGGGGCTGGGAGAGGTTCCTGGGGTTCCTGGGCTGAGGAGGCAGGGCAGCAGCTGGGCCAGGGCCCCGGGGTGTCACAGGCACAGCAGGGGCGAGCGGCCGCGCTCCGAGTCCTCGCTGTCGCCGTCGCCGTCGGGAATGCGCGGCAGCAGCGCCGAGCGCGTCAGCCCCCAGAACTTGGGAGGGGACAGCTCCTTCCTGGTGGCCGTGAACTTCCAGCCCATGTGGCTCCCACAGATCCTGCACTGGGCGATGGTCCAGGCGTACCTGGCAAACACAGCAAAGCCTCGGTGAAGGAAAAGGCCTCTGGGAAATGATTCGGCACACAACAAGCCCCTAACGGGGTCTGGGGGACAGTCCCAAAGAGAAACTGGGAAACAATCCCCAGAATGAGTTTGGGTGACAATCCCCCAAACTGCATTTGGGTGACAATCCCAAAGCGAATTTGGGTCACAATCCCCCAAACTGGAATTTGGTGACAATCCCCAATTGGATTTGGGTGACAATCCCCAAACTGGATTTGGGTGACAATCCCCCAAACTGGATTTGGGTGACAATCCCCCAAACTGGATTTGGGTGACAATCCCCCAAACTGGATTTGGGTGACAATCCCCCAAACTGGATTTGGGTAAGGATGTCAGGATGGATTTGGGTAACAACCCCAAACTGTATTTTTTAGTATTTTCAACTTAAGGTGTGAGACAAACTATTAATATTAATTAACATTAAAAAGGGGAGATTTGGAAACCAATTCCCAGCTGGATTCAGGTACCAATCCTCAGGAATCCCATCTAAAAACCTGCAGAGCTTCAAAAAATAAAGCAAAAAAACCCCACAAACATCCCATCCTCAAAGCTCTCTCTTGCCTCTTCAAACAGAGGAAGCAACAACCAAAGCTTTTAATTGTCCCAGGTTCCTGCAGTGAGAAATACTGAGAGCCTTAAGAGGGCTCAGGAAACTGCTCAGAGTAAATTATTTTATGGGAATGGAAGTGATTTTTACCCTGCTCCTCAAATACCAGGGACTGCTGCACTTCCCACAGCAGCAGAGCTTTTCTCAAACAGTTTTATGAGGTAGAACATGAATATTTCAAAGCCATCATAAAAGAGCTGAGAAAACACAAAAGGATGAGCAATATTAACTCCAGATATTAGAAGTCTCAAATTTTCTTCAGGGAAAAGTTAAAACTTGTGACAGAAATGCCAGACATCCTCCAAGTCATTGCTCAGTTCTGTGTGATATTCCAGGAAAAAAAATCCTGGATGCAAGACCTGTTATGATTATTAGGCCAACTTTTACATCAAAACATTTAATTCTGTTACTGTCTCTGAGAGGCAGACTCATTATTAATCATTTCCTATTAAAATAAAATCAAAGATAATCAGATCAATACAAATGTTATTAGTTTTTAATTCCATGTAACATTTATTCAGGTTTTAGATATAAAAATCTATTTCAGTAGACTACATGCATTTATGTATTCTGGTTTTCATTTGCACTAAAGCTGTGTGGAAACAATTCTGAAAAGTTGCACTTTAAACAAAGAAATTTCCAGGCAACTTGGTTTAAAAAGTTTAGATTCTAAACCATGTTTTAAAATCATAGTATTTCCCCATTTTAAAAAATATTAAACTCTGCAATATTTTATGTGATTTTTCCATTTTACTCTGCATTTTGAATAAATCTTCAGTCACTTCCTTATTTTTTACACGAGCAAAATGATGAGATGTGCCTAAAAACCTCACTATTTACTATTCCACCCTCCCAGAAATAACCAATTTAAGGTGATTTTATAATAAAATGGTGCTGCCCTTACCCAGGGAACCAGCTGTGCTCTGTGGAGGGGCGTCCATTGAGACTCAGGTTGGAGGTTTTATATACAGTGAGGGTTTCATGGATGTATCCATGGGGATTCACATAGGCTGCCATGGGCCCACACAAGGATAAGCTGCAACACACAGGGAATTTTGTCAGAGAACAAGGAAAAATTAAAAAAAAAAAAAAAAAAAAAAAAAAATCCAACCCCAAAAAACCAGCCCCAAAGGGTGGCAAATGTAAACAAAGAAAAAAATAACCAAAACACTTCTGGTAGGGGAGAAAAAATATTAAAAATGGAAAGAAAATAGATGTTAATTTAAAATATCATTGCTCAAATTGGCTTAGAATTGCATAGATTCATCCTGGTATTGCCAAGAAAAACAAGGAAAATGTAACTTTAAAAGTAAGCAAGAATGTTCATTTATTGCACCAACTTCTCAGCACCTTCTGTTACAAGTTCATCATATTGACACAGCAGGAATTGTGGTGTCTGCAATCCATTATTTGATTAGAAGATAAGAAATGGCTTTTAATTACCCCATCAGCTCCTTATCACACTGATAAAGAAAAAAACTGTGGGGAGTTTTTGTTCACCCAAACCATCTGTGAACCTTGCCTTTATCAGAGGGGATGGGGCTGATGGGAGTTAATTAAGATGAGAAGCAGTGACAAGGCTGACAGAAGCAGCAATTATTTGGGAAATGTAAAAACATGGCAGATATTGTCCAGGGCAAAGAGAGAATGGGGTCAGTTATCAGCAATAACTTTACATTCTTCAAAACAAAAATGGATCCCAACATGGGATGGTTTAAATAGGAACCTTCCCTGCATGCCAGCAGCCTGGGAGCCTCTTTATATCAATTAATTAGTGCATTTTAATTTGCTCTTGTGGCCTGTTGACACATAAATGAAGTGCTGAGAAATAAAATTTAGGGTGTCAGAAATTTTATTCAGCAATAGCAGGATGATGAAAAAGTCTTTATGTGACACAATTAGATCTCAAATTGTTCACTGCAACGTCCTGGAAGTGTGGCACGACACCAATTTCTGTTCCAATATACCTGGAAATGCTGAGATTTCCTAACTTTTCATTAAAAAAGCTCAAATATAAACTCCCTATAAATATTTACTTACATTTTATTGGAGCCATGGCAAACCCAGCAGTTTGAAGACTTAACCCAGTTTAATCTGCTTTGCTGTGCCCGTGTTTGTGACCAAGGAGCTGCCCAAGATGAAGAGTAATAAACTCACCTGAATATTTCATTCTTGGTAGTTATTTCTGTGTCTTGGCATTGCTTACAACAGAGAGATGTACACTGGGAAAGAGAAACAAAGAGGATAATTTCATTAATTTCCAGATGAATGTCAGCAGAGGGAAATAATAAAAAATAATAAATAATAAAAAATGGCTCTCCCTTTCCATCAGAACAGACTTTGGACCAATTGCTTTGTTCATCTGAGCAGCAGTCACTGATAAGGGATGTATTTTTCTATGCATTTTATTTATTTAAACATTAATTATTATCTAAAAGACACAACAATTTTCCTATCATCCCTTCACAAAATAGATCCACACACAGAGAATTGGATCTGACTCCACACAGATAATAAATGAGCCAACCTTTTAAGGTCTCTAAAGGCTAATTTAGAAAAAACAACCTTTGCTCTTCTGCAATAGAGCACAGAAAAGGCAGATGAGACAAATGCAATCATTAAGTCTTTCTTAAATTTGAGGGTACTGTAGATCAATGGGTTCAATTTCCTCAGAAAAATAGGTAAAACATATTGATCTGTCTCCTGGAGATTATAACAGATTAATTCATCTTCTACAATTCCTACAAAGTAGAACTAAACAATTCATCACTGACACTGCCCAGAAAAGCAGCATTTAAATCAGCTCAGCAGAACACTCCCTTTCATTTTCAGGACATGAATTACTTGTACTTCTTTTTAAGGGTAATGATGTGAAATTCCCCCAAAAATGAGCCACAGGATTTTGAAATAAAACAACTGTAAAAAGCCATAATGCACTCCCCATTCTGACACACTAACAGAACAGTTACACACTTACAGACCAAAATATCAAATGATGATGAAGAAAACACCTTTTGGGCTTAGGCTAAAAAGCAACTTTTAACTTGAATTTATGAGGGCAATTTAAGTTTTCCTGTCTCTTTGGAATTTATGGAAAATATATAATTACTGAACATGAACACTTGTCAGTAGCACTTGAGTATTCAGGGTGTTTTCAGAGCTTCAACTCAGAAAAGAAAAGTGATATTTAGTGTGATTACAGCCTCAGGCAAAAACCTGCCCATTCCTGCCTCAGAATTTGGAAGAGAGGTTTTGTGTCTCCTTTCTTTAAATTTCTGGTGCATGAGCTTTGGAAAGAGGATCACTATTAAAATGACCCTCAGGTCACTTTTCCCCAGAAACAGGCAAGAATTTAATGACAGTACTCAGTACTTTTTAGGCAAACAGGCAAAGTTTCCACTGCTCTGTACCCATTAGACAAACACAGTACTGTTATTCAGAAAAAATCGATTATTATACTGAACTGTATTACACATAAATAGAACATTTAGAACATGACAAGCCCATGGCAATGGAAAGAAAGGAAGGGAAACAAGTTTTTGAACAACTTAACAAGGAACTGCCTAAGAAATAAATGTGTCTTTTACCAAAAAAAATCTGTTTAATCCAATCTTTAGATTTATGCTCAATACTATGAAGATTTTGCTACAAAATTCCACAGGTTTCCATGGCAAAATGATATTTAATTGTGGTGTCAGTGTGGGGCTGTGATGGTTGTTAACAACACTGGACTTCTAGCACCATCTCTTGGCTAAAAAAGTGCTGTGCCACACTGAAATACTTCTAACAAAAGCAAATATTATGTTTATGTTATTATTATATTTTATTACATGCTCCTTGCTTGCTGCCAAACATAATCCAGCACTGAGAGATCATTTTCCTTTTGAGCAAACTTTTGATTAAAGAACACAACGCTCCGATTCATCCTCTGGAAGGATTATCTGGAAATTCCATCATTTCTGGAAGAGATTGTAACAGCCACCCCTTTTTTTTGTTTTTTTTTTTGGCAATTTGATGGCCAGCAAAGAAGAATGACTCACTTTGTTCATGATATCCAGCTCACAACGGAGCCTCTGCACAGCACTGCCTATTTTGAGCAGCTGGATACGTAAAGCATCATCAATGGGCAGGCAGGCAGCAACTCTGTAAGAAAAATCTAGAAATGAGAAAGCAGCAGGTCTGTTAGAATTAACAGAGAAATAATCCAACTCTTTCTATTTACTACAGGTAATTGTCTAAGCTGTGGTGTCTTAAATTAAAAAAAAAAAAAATAAAAATTAGAAGGTGGGTTCATAAAATCTCGTACCTACTGGGTTTGATGGAAGAGATTCATCTTTGAGGTTTTCATCCCACTCGTGGAGCTGCCTCTTGACTCTTTCCATCAAGGTTTCCTTTTGTTAGAAGAAAAGCTTAATTTAAATACATAGGTATTGCTGTCTGCTTCTTAGGGAAAAAACAAAACAAAAGGGAAGCAAAATGTAGAGTAAGCTCTTTTCCCTAAGTGGACAGAAGCTTTTAATTGAAGAATAATTAAAGAATCACTTTGTACCTACATATTTTAACTGGTTTTGCTCTGAGACAGCACAGAAGGAACAGAATCTCTGCTATCCAGACATTTGCTCTAAGAAGGAGGGAACAGAGAGGGGCAAGGCTTTCCTGATCTTTTCACATTACATTGAATATAAAATGCTCTAAAATGGAAATTATGAGCCAACAAAATTTAAGCTTTTATATTATTCCATACTTAGTTATTACAACTATAAAGCCCACTGCAGGTTATCTGATTTAAAGGTGAACTTACAGCATCATAGAGAGAGTAGAGCCAGGGGGGCCAAGATGTCAAACTTGCACAGTGGAACTTCCTCTGAAACCAAACCCACAAATATTTATTCTTTAACAAAAGCAGATTTTTGGGACGATTTCTTTTTAACAACTGAAACAGGGAGACAGACCTGATTATTTAAAGATATAAAAAATGATCCCCATCAAGACCAGCACTTCACTTTGAAGCTTCCAAACCCATTTTCAGATACACTGAGGGCTAAGCCTTCTGAACAGGACAATACCTAGATTTTGTCACAAAACCTGTCACTGCATTAGAGGTATTTCTGATGTTCAGTAATAAAAACTTATGTCTTTCAAAAGGGTATCTATCTGAAATGGAGAGAGTTCAAACTTTAAGTGCTATTAACAGTGCATCTGCTCCTAAATCTTCACCAGCTGTCCCTGCAACCACCAAACTTCCACCAGTGTAATGTCATTTGCTTAATTAACCAATTTTCTCCAGTGATTTCTGAACACAGAAATTTAGAGTTTTAGTTAATAAAAGCAGCACACAACATAACTACATTGCTTTTCAAAAGAGGAGCTCATATTGCACTGCAAATGTGTACAAATTCAATTTTAATCCCCCTCTTGAGGGCAACTCTCCTCATTTACAAATTACACCAGTGGAGAGATGGAGGTCAAAGGACAATTACCCTGCTCTGGATCTTCTTCCCAGGATTTTCATTTCAGCTTCACCTGACAGAACCAGCCTTGGAAAGGGATTCCCACTTCACAGCCCAGTGCTCCTGGGCTCATTAACTCACATGAACTTGGGCAGGAACTCTGAGAATCAAGAGCTCTTTGTTATCAATGGAGGTTTTTATTTGATTTTGAGGGTACAAGAGTTCAAAACCATTGAAGAAAAAAGCAAATCCAAACACGAGTCAAGTTACCAGGACTCTGTATTAATTTCTGTAGTTCCAAGGATCTATACAAAGACAGATTTCAAGGTAACTTCTCTGTGTCAGTGACCAAAAGAATGGAATAAATAATAAATAAATAGATATAAACTGTGTTTATTACAGTCCCAGAGAGGCTGTGGATTCCTCATCCCTGGAAGTGCCCCAGGACAGGCTGGACAGGACTTGGAGACACCTGGGATAGTGGAAGGTGTAGGGACACTTTCCACTTGGGATGGAAGGGCTTTAAGGACCAAACCTTACTTGGAATTGTGTGATTCCATAAAAAAGCAGGAGCTTGGAATCTGCCTTCCCTGTTGTGCCTCCTCCTCTACAGATGGAATTGGATACTGACCCTCGAGATACCATCAGAAATTAAAAATACAAAAGCAAAATAAGCAAAGCTGTAGAATAACTTCTCACCTTCTGGTACTTTTGCCACCACTGCCTGATGGCTCTGTCCTGCCAGGAGGGTTTGGAAGAGGGAATGACATGGCACCTGCTGAGGGACTGCAGCTGCACTGCTGACATGGTGGGGGGCAGCACTCGCTCAGGCAGGATCTGAACTTTGGCCTGCTGGATTCTGAGAAACCAAACAAAAACAGGAGGTGTACACTTATTTTTTTAAACTTTTTTCAAATACACGCATTTAAAAAATGGATCTGAACCTTTTTATTTTAGAGTACTGCAGATCTGTTGTGGTGGACAGAAATACAGACAGATTGGCAGGGACAACACAGCTGAATGTTCCACAATCTCAGCACTATAGATTTAGATTTTTGTCTCCTCAAGTTACTTTTGGCATAAAAAAACCAGCTCTTCCATCTCAATGCCTCAGTTTAGCTGAAATGCACTTTGCTATCATCAAACCACAAAAGCTTCTGTGCTCAGCTCGAGGTCAGAATCAGCAGAAATAGGATACAGACTCTGATCAGATTTTAATATGCCAGCATCAAAGGTCACCTCTTCCACAAAGACCTCAGCATATGTTATGTGGCTACTAAAAATGCTGTCCAGCAGGAAAGACTTCATGTTTTATCAGGATTATACAGCATAAATCCTGAAATACTGAGGGCTGTGTCATTACAAATTCCTAATTCTCTCACAGGGACAGCACTGAACTGGTAACTTACAATAAATTATAAGATTATGTTGTGCCAAAAGCACTCAGGAATCAGAAACACCAAGAATTATGGAAATGTTCTTCTTGCTAAGGAGCTCTGGACAGCGAATTCCCAGTAACAAAGCTGTGCAGTTGTCCAAGCACTGCCACCATGTGTCCAAGCAGGGCTTTTCCCTAAGCTGTGACATTCAGAATCTGTTATTTGGAACCAAATGTTAGAGAGCAAACAGCACAGGTATTCCTCATTTCTTCAGCTGCAGGTCACAAAGCCACAGAAATGCTGCTCCCAGGCCTCTTTCCAAAGCAATGCCAGCTCTAGATTTACAGATCTGGAATAATTCTTCACAAGCCTTGCAGAAAATACGACAGAAGCTCCAGCAATTGTGCTAGGAATTGTCACATGCTCCCAGATGAGTGCTGGAGCCTGGACCTGTGGCCAGTGCCACTGCCATGGTGCAGGGCACAGTGCCAAGGATTTGAAAATGAGGGAACACTCAGCATATTCTTACTGCATGTTCAGGATCTGGACCACTTTTAGAAATGGAAAAAAGCATTAATTACATAATATGTTAAAACTAGTCAGGAGAGCCTCTAAATATCCCAGCTATCAAACTGGAATATAGAAAAGAAGAGAATACTCCTATCAAAGTTGACTTGAGCATAGAATTAACAGCATTCTTTTCTTACCCATCTGACTGTGTTCGTATTTCAAGCACCTTGAACCTCTGTCTTCCTATTGCTTTCACCTTGACTGTTTCAACTCCATATTCCTGCTCTTCTCTGTAGGCATAGATTTCTGCTGTCGTTCCAAAATGTGCTTCCCTCTCATGTGCATTACTAAAAGTAACAGAATTAAAGATGAATTAAATTAATTACCCCAACTCCAAACAGCACTGCTCACCCAGACTCCAGTCTGCCTGCACTGACTGTACATGATTGACCTGATCAAAAAAGCAATTTTTGGTGAAATACATTTAACTAACCACAATAATAATTTTTCCATTATAAAGCAACTTCTATTGTTTTGCTTGGTTGGGATTTTTTTGCCAGGTGACTTGGTTTTATTTTAGGGTCTGGATGTGACATTCTGGGAGCACTGGGATCACCAGTGTGTCAGCATTTCAAATGCAGACACTGGAAGCACCAACATTCTTTGGATTGATTCTATAACAGGAACTGTTCCCACCTCCCACACAATTAATCCATAGTAAATTGCAGGGGGAAGAGGGAGGAACATTCCCAACTTCTGGCACTGATCAGCTTCTCTCTTCTGCATTTTTCTATCACCTCCTGTCTCTCAACTCTACCGTGAAACATTTGCCAGTGCTTGTTAATTCACACACAAAACAATCAACAATACAGCTCTCAAAACAAGAATGTGACTTTTACATTTCAGGTCAAGGTTTATTCTTTAACAAGATGGAACAAAACAGTTACTGAAATGAAGAGGATGCTCAAACAAGGAAGCAGATCAGCACTTGCTGTCTCTCCACACAAACACGTGATGCTGTCAAGCACCTACACTGCCATTACATATTGAAAGACAATTTCTGTTCAACAATTTCAGCTCCTTCTCGAGCACAGAACTGATGCAACCATCTGCTTTTGCTTTAGTACCCACAGAAACTGTGCTAAAAAACATGCTGCACACGCCAGCAACCCGCCCGTGGCTTTTACCTGTATGCAAGGACAGCAAAGGTTCTGTCTTTCTGAATTAAATTCCGCACCATGCTAACCTCTTGGGGGCGGAAGAGCTGCAGCGGCAGCGTCTGGCCGGGGATCAGCATCACCATCACCCGGGGCAGCACGGGGATCACCTGGCAGCTGTCGTCATCGTGCACCGTCCTGCCGTGGAACTCCTCCATGTCCGAGCCCAGGTACTGCCAAGGGCAAGCAGGGACACTCAGGAAGGGGTGGGAGGTCAGGGAGTGTCGCTGGTTGGGGTTTTTGGGGTCCCTTTGGGATCCCTGAGGCTGCTCCTGCAGCCCTCAGTGATGGAGCACGGTCCCCAGCCTTGCCCAGATGGAATTGTGGCTCGTGGGGAGCTCTCAGAGCAGCGGGGTACAGAGACCAGCCCATGCAGAAAGGCACAAATCCATGGTTTATTCTATGGAGGCATCCTGTCTGCACATACCCACGGCTATTGTTTTACAGGGGGTTTATATCTTCTGGGGGTTTTACAGTTTGCACCAATTACCAAGGGAATTCTACTTTCCAACCAATCCCTGAGGGATTTCACATTCACAGCTGGCCTGTGGATACTAAAAGAGAATGAGCCACTAATACTGAAGATAGATAAGAGGGTCTACCAAGGTGGGGGGAAACTGGATTCCTTTTGTATTCATCATTTCACAATCCATTTCTTATCTCTAAGCTCTGGTTTTCCAAGGAGCTTGTTCTGAGGATACAGGGAGACTTTCTTCTTTATGAATGTTTTCTGCTCCCTCCACAGGGGAGGACATGGACACCACGGGGAGCACCGTGGAGCTGCTCTGCTGCCAGGAAAGGCTGGGACAGGTGGGGCTGTTCAGCTCCAGGGTGACTGAATTCCAGTATCTGAAGGAGCTACAGGAAAGATGGACACAGACTCTTTCCAAGGCATGGAGTGCCAGGACACAGGGAATGGCTTCCCACACTGCCAGAGGGCAGGGCTGGATGGATATTGGGAAGGAATTCCTCCCTGGGAGTGGCACAGTGTGCCCAGAGCAGCTGGGGCTGCCCCTGGAACCACAAAGTCCAAGGCCAGGCTCTGGACATTGGGACTTGGAGCTCCCTGGGATAGTGGAAGGTGTCCCTGCCCAGGGGGTGGCACTCGGTGCCCTTTAAGGTTTTTCCAACCCAAACCAGTCTATGATCTTATGATTCTGTGAAAATAAAATGAAGTTTGAGGCTTAAGAACATCACAGTAAAACTATGCAAAACCTATTAAATCCCATTAGGATATATTTAATGGACAACACATAAAAACATACCATATGTGATGTGGGCAAACTGGTATCAAAATTAATGATGTTTGGCTTCTCAGCTTCTTTACCATCCTGGTCTTCCACTTCCATTTCATTATCATCCTCTTCCTCACTCTCTACTGATAAGCACATACAGAATATTGAGTAGAAGTCAATCAGCAAAGACTGAGATACTGAGAAAAACCTGAGAATGAGAGAAATGCATTCAATATTCCCAGGCTACAGCCTTGCACAGGGCAATAAACCAGAGAAAAATAATTTTATTGCTGTTACACCACAACCATCATTCTACAGAAAGGGTCAAAAGCTGGTAATTTATTTCTGAAAGACTAAAGAACAACTTCCCTTGGAAGAAAACAATAAACAAAGGCTGTCAGTTCAGGTTTGCACTACAGTGGTACTTCCTTATCTCAGCTCTAAAGGTTTTTTCTGTGTGCACACCAGGATCCAGATAAATTCATTCCTTGTAGGATGCTGAGTGAAGTGTCTGAGGCTGCACAAACCTCAACAATCAAACTGCAAGTGAGTAAGAAGCAATGGGAAATTCCGGATTCATGCAGAGACTCCTGCTGGTATTTTAGACAATTTAATTGCTGTCATCCTCTGCTGTGTGTACACTAAACACAAACCCAGCAAAGGAACTCCTGAGGAAACAAATCACCAAGAGATTTCAGATATAAAATAGGATTTTAAAACTACTGCTTCCTTGCCATTTCTCAGCCAATCCCAAAGTAATTTTCAGGCAAGAGGACAATTAAATTATCAGTCACTGCATTAACAGACCCTATTCAAAATTATTTATACATCATATTATGTCTATACTAAATGTTAGCATAAACCAATCTTCAAGATCCTTACATCAAGAGCTGCTGGGTAATGAATAATCCCAGCAGTGCTGAAAAACATCATTCAGACCATGAAAGCTATTACAAGATGGAAAAAAATATATTTCTACAATAGTCTCTCTAGTTGCCTGCCTTTGCAATTAGTATCTTCTTAAAAATAATCCAGAGTTGAAAATGTAAAAGGTGGAGGGGTTCTCTCATCCTAAAGGGCTCTGCAGGGAAATCTCAAAAAACAAAGATGCTGCAGAAGCAAAGAATTTTCCTTCAGAAATGGGAGCACCACTAATTTCACTATTTCTGAGAGCAGGAGGACAAGAGAGCCTTGAAGAAGACATTAAAATCTGATTTTAGGGAACCTTTTTTCCCCTCTTTGGCCTCCTGACACATTTGTTAAATGCTCCCACAAAATGTTTAGTCACTGCTCTTACTTCTGCTTCACCTCACTTATGTTTTTATAAATAGTTCACAGTTTACAGAACCTGCTCTTACAGATCCATCCTATATTGCATTTATCTCAGCAAGAAATGAAGCAGCAGGACAGGAAAGGAGGTTACAGACTCTCTTTGGTACTGTACCTAATTACAGTCCTTTCAGCAGTGACACACCATCTGCCTAATGACTGTTAAAAATAATCCACACCTATATGAAATTTCTTATATTTAATTGGCAACCCTAACCATGAACAATTACAAAATGTTTAAGATGTCCAAAACAGCCACTATTTTGCTTAGTTTGACGGAGGGGGAGAGCAGGAAGTTTTTGTTTGGTTCTGGGGCATCACTGCAAAGATGGGGGAGAGGGAATAATAAAAAAAAAATATTTTGATTTTTCCCCTGTGCTCCCATCCGGCTGCATCCATCATTAGCAGTTTTAACAGGGGAGAGGCTGTCCCACTTGTTTTTTCTGAACGCAGAAGGAATTAGCAGCAGTTGATTGGAAAGAATTGGTGCCCTGCAAACTTTTGCTGGCTGTTGCCAAAAGCGCACAGTGGCTGCTGTGTGGCGGTGGCTGAGGGACGATGACTCATTTCACTGCAGCAGCACCAGGCGGCCCAAAACACAGCAAACCCCGGCGCCTTCCCTCTCCTCCTCCCCCTCAGCTGGCAAAACAAGATGAAGCTTTTACACCCCCCCAACTACTGGGTTTTATTTATCCCTAAATTCCAGGATTAGCAGCACCTCCAGAACAGAAGAAGGAGGGAAAAGCAAGAGCTGAAGGCTCCCCTGCATAACAAAAAAATCACATTTTCCTCACGTTGATTCACTAACACAACCCAACCCACTCTCAATGCCTTTGTACAGAAACGAGGAAATATGAACTTCATTTAAGGAAAAGGGACAAGGTTATATATACATCGTATTAAGGTTATATTGAGGCTGTATTTCCTAAAATATTCGGGAAATAGCTTATAGTAAGGCTGTATTTCCTAAAATATTCAGGAAATAACTTACTAAGGTGATATTAAAGCTATATTTCCTCAAATATTCAAGAAAATTGCTTGTATTGCAGTGATATTAAGGCTGTATTTCCTAAAGTATTCAGGAAATACTTTCTTATTATTTAAAACATACAGGCCTGAAGAGGTCACAGAATTTCCTGCCATGGGAAATGACGCTGGTTCCTGGCAGGATTTCCTGCTCCCTTCTCTCCTGCATGCTTATCCTGAAATAATGCTTCTTTCCAGTTAAGCACAAGCTGCTTCCCAAACCATTTGATCTCCTATCAGCGTGGAGGCACTATATACAGAAAACTCCATAATTCTGCAATAATTATGCGTGATTCCCTGGATGAGGAATTGCACCGATGTGTGTGTGTGACAGATAACAGATAAACCGGGCTGTACATGGGATCCAGCACTGCCGTCCACACCGTCCTGAGCACTCTGCTTCCCTGCTTGCTTACACTGGAAAACAGAGCCGAGACTTCCTAGAACAGAGTTTTCCTCAGCCTTTGGGTTTCATTGTACAGAGAAGCGCCTGCTTTGTCCACTCCGGTGGAAACCCCACCGTGCCTTTCACCCCATCAGCTGCCCCAAGCTCCGTGACGGCTTGTCCCTTCCTGCAGAGCACACCCACCGCCTCGACAGACAACCCAGGGCCCCACTGCAACACCCACGGCCCCACTGCAACACCCCCGGGCCCACTGCAACACCCCCGGCCCCACTGCAACACCCCCGGCCCCACTGCAACACCCCCGGGCCCACTGCAACACCCACGGCCCCACTGCAACACCCACGGGCCCACTGCAACACCCACGGGCCCACTGCAACACCCCCGGCCCCACTGCAACACCCACGGGCCCACTGCAACACCCACGGCCCCACTGCAACACCCACGGGCCCACTGCAACACCCACGGCCCCACTGCAACACCCACGGGCCCCACTGCAACACCCACGGGCCCAATGGAACACCCACGGCCCCACTGCAACACCCACGGGCCCCACTGCAACACCCCCGGCCCCACTGCAACACCCACGGGCCCACTGCAACACCCCCGGCCTCCAGGGAGCAGCCACGGCCTCCATGGATTCGCAGGATCCCAGGAGCAGAGGCCGCAGGATCCCGCGGCCCCACGGGCCAAGGCTCGGCCCGCACCGGCCGGCAGCGCCCACGGCTCCGCGGGCCCTCAGCGCTCCCCGCATCGCTCGGGGGCTTTCCCCGCCTCTCCTCCCCTTCGCTTTCTCTTTCCTTCCTCTTCTCCTCTCCGCCTCCGCTTCCTTCTTTCTTTTCTTTCCCTTTCTGTTTTCCCCTTTCCCTCCCGGCCCCGCCCGCCGAGCCCCGGCCCGGCGTCTCCCTCCCGGTACCCCGGTGCCCCCGGCCCGGCCCGGCCCTCACCGGGCACTAGCTGGAGGTGGTTCCCCATGTTATCCTGGGGCTCTCCGCCTCGCTCCTCGGCGGCCATCGCTGTTTACCCGGAGAGCAGCCTGGGAAGGCGGCGGGGCGGGGGCAGGAGGCGGGCGGAGGAGGAGCCGGAGCCGGAGCCGGAGCCGGGCCGGGAGCGGGGCCGGGAGCGGGGCCGGGAGCGGGGCCGGGATCCGCGGGCGGACCGGGCCCGAGGGTTCGTGCTCAGCCCCGGGGCTCACGCCGACCTTGAGGCGGTGGTTCCTGTGCCCTTTCCTCTCGGAGGGCTCGGGGGTGGCGGGGACAGCGGTTCGTGCTCTGCTCACAGGACACGGCTGTGGGTGACAAAGAGCAGGGCCGCCCCGGGTGGCACCTGCGGCGAGTCCCCACGGCGCCTCATGGAAGAGGGGCTGGGTGTGAAAAGAAAAAGATAAAATCCGCGGCGGGTTAAACTTTGTGTGTGAATTGCTTGAAAAGAGACTCAATATAAAATAATCTATCAGCCCAAGACAGACTTGGAGAGGGTGCAGCGAAAGGCCAGGGAGGTGCCGAGGGCACTGGAGCATCTCTGCTGGGAGGGAAGGCTGAGTTCTTCGACCCCGAGAAGAGATGGCTGGAAGAGGATTTTATCACACAAATTCTAGTAATTTAATTATTAAATTGATTCATGCCAAGAGGATGGAGCTGGGCTTCTCGTGATGGTGCCCAAATGGCACAGGAGGAAGGGGCACAAACTGATGTCCAGAAGTTCCACGTGGACATGAGGAAAAACTTCCCTGCGCTGGAAAAGATGCTCAGAGATGGTGGAGTGTCCTCCCCGGGGATATTCCAGACGTGTCTGGACACAATCCTGTGCTCGTGGGACTTGTCAGCAGAGTCCTGTGCTGATGTGAGCTTGGTGGCATCACCAGAAATGACAGGGATGCAGATCCGGCTGATGCACCCCAAAAAAGTTCGATGCTGCTGCCTCTGCACTGCCCAACCCTCACACAAACCCTCTGTCTCATCATTTATTGTCATTTCCTTCCCTTTTTAAAACCCTCCAAAAATCCATATGGTGGCCCTGGGGTTTCTCTCTATTAAAATGTTACGGTTTTATTGGTGAAATTTTTATTGCATTCTTTGTTACAAATCACTAAACCCATACGGTGCTCCTGAGGATTTCACAATTTCTCTATCTCAGCCCTGTTTGTTGTTTTCTCCCTAAAAAGGCTTTTTTTCTTTTTTTTTTCAGGGAAAAATTCTGCACTTTCTGCTTTTCTCTTCAGTATCTCCCGTTTCAGTTCAGCACTAATATTCTCCCTGCATCAATGACAGAACAGACCAATGATTAGCCAGCAAGCAAAACACTAATTTTTTATACTTTTTAAAATCAGAATTAAAGTGGTTTAGAGAACCAAATTTAAAAGACGAATAGGCCTGTAATTTCCTTACCATCGTGGGTGGAAAATTCCCAAACAATCATTATCTATACTGACCTGAATGGGCCTTTAGAGGAACAATCAATACCACATTTGCCAAACGAGCACGAACATGCCCCTGATGATACATTAAGCATTTATAAAATACAATAATCACTTAAATGATTAAGTTATGATTTCACAACTTTTTCTACATTGTCTGAATGTAATGCATATAATTGCAGGGTATTGTATCTGATAATTTACCATAATAAAAATAAGAGATATTTTTATTATCAGGCTGGCCAATTAAAGAATTAAAAAATTATGAGCCCCTTCTCCAAACCCTGGGATTTAATAAGAAATATTATGCTAAATATTTTTAAAATTCTTTTGATATGCTAAAATATTTTGATTTCTGTTGGTTTTTTACTAAATTGCTGGGGATATATTTGAGTCACACTTTTAAGCTTGTTTCTGCACACTTGAGGGACAGATCTTATTTTTTAGTGTCTTCTGGGATTCTCCAAAAATTCACATGACCCAAGGAGCTGGGCTTTCTTTTAGGAAACCCTAAATTCAATAATAATCATAATAAAATGATAAGCAGAAGACTCTGGGAGTGTTTTGGATGCTGTTGCAGCTCTTTTTCACCATAACTCTAACAGCTCTGTCTATGAGCACTGTAACTCCAGCAAGAGCTTTAAATATAAATTCAGCCCCCAGACTGGGCATTAACTCTAGTTTAGACTCTGACTATAATTTACAGACATCACTCTCCACCTGCTTTTTCTACAGGGCTGTAGTGAAGACACTGAGGATTTGAGGTGAAGATTTTTTTTGAGATAAGTGACTTTTGTTAAGTTCCACATCACCATCAGGACGTTTACTAAATGCTTTAAGGTATAATTCATTTTGAGGGGTTTAAATTCAACCTGCTAGAAAACACGTTTAACATATAAATATTGATATTTTTTATCACAAAGAGCTTCGTTTGAAGAGTCCATCTCACACTTGAATTGCTCCCAGCACAAGCTCTCAGACTGGGAGCACTGGAATTTGTTTCCTAGAGGGGCTTCATCCCCAAATTCATCTCCAGTGGCTGGTTGGCAATAATTGCAAACTTGTTCTTGGTTAACCATGGAGTCGTTTGGAGGCAGAGGATGTTAAATCACCTTGCCAGCAGAAAAAGAAACAAAGGGACAGGAATGTAAAGCATATTAAAATGTAGCCCTATTTAGAATTTAATTTAGTGTTAATTTAGTTTTCATCCTGGGTCATACTCAGGATGAGGAAAGCGAGGACTGAGTGTTTGTTCCCTGATTTCAGGTTCAGTTCTCAACACAAGGAATTTGCAAACCAACACCAGCCTCCTCCTGGTCACTCATTCACTGAGCAGATCATTGCTCTACCAAAAAAATACAACCTTGCCTGCCCAAAAGATGCCATCTGGCCGGTTTCTTATTTAACTTTTCTTCCCATTTTCCTACTGCTGCATCTCCTTCTTGACTATGCTCAGCAGGAAAGCTGAGTGACTGGTGAGAGCTGGAATAAGAGGAACTGAGAGCAGCTCTGCTGCCAAAATCTTCCCGGTGTGAAATCCCAAAGCTCCTTTCCATCCCCCAGCTCCCTTCCCTTCACACTGGTTGAGAAAAGAAGTTGTCTAAGCACCTGGTCCCCACCTACGTCCTTGAACGAAGTGGAAAATTCAAAAATTGCCGATATTGCTGGGAGAAGAGGCACTAGATGGTGCTGTAACATCCCCTTTTGCAGGTTTTCTCCGGCACAATTATTCCGCGGCGCTCCTCGGCGAGATTCGGGGCTTCTGTTTTTAGAGGATTCACCGCAAACAATAGAAAAGTTTGATCTACAACGTTATCCTTGGACAAGTTTGATCTACAACGTTATCCTTTTAAATGAGGGGGTTTGTGTCTCTGCAAAGTGCTGCTTTGACCGGGCTGTTTAAAAAGGAGTGTGGATAGTCTAATTAAACTGGTAAAAGTTGTGTGTACTTGTGCCATTGATTTCTGCCCTGCCAATAAATTGGTTCATTATCCACCCAAACCTGCTGTTCCAGGCAGAACCAAGCAATTTCTGCAAGTATTCCGAAATAAAACGTGACTCCCCACCTTTAGACAATTTATTAAACACTGACAGTACAAAGCAGCTATAGGACAATAAAGAAAATCTATACTCCAGACACGGAAAAAAAGCAACAGTTACAAAAAATCCATGAAGCCACTTTCTGACCAATAGCCCCAGCACTGAAGACACTTCTCATGTCCACATGGCCATGGAAATTTCTGGTTTTTCCAGTGACCAGTTGGACTTGCTACTCCCTTTGTTGTCACTTTATTGCACAAATTAGGGAGAAGTTTTACCTGCCAGTCCCCAGCAAACAGGGGAAAGGAGAAATTCCTTCTCGAACTGTTTGAGCAGCCCAGCTCTGCACACACCCCGTTATCAGCTGTGCCATCCCAAAACCACACCATCAGAGCTGGCCATGTCAATGTTAAATGTTAATGTTAATTCAGTATTAAACCACGCAGCAAGGTGACTCCAAAAGCATCAAAATCAGTGATGGGCAGAACTGTTCTAGAATCAGAGAGCCTGAACAGCTGCTGGGAAGCTGCAGAGCAGCAGAGGACCAGTTTAAACCAGGAAACTGATTCTTGCTTCAGCCAGCATCCCAGTGAGAACAGGGCATATTTACAATTCCTTTTAATATTTGCTGCCTGGGTCAGGCTGGTGACAAAGGAGCAACTCTGAATATACAAGAGGCCCCAGACAAAGGGCCCATTAGCCAAACATGCCCATTACTATGCAGAGAGGCAAATTCTGCTGCCAGAGAAGCCTCAGCCAAGCAACAAAACTATTTGGCAAGTGTGCAAAACCCATATTCCACACAAGTGACAGACAGCATGGCAGGGAAAGCAAATGGGGCTATAAACACAAATGTGGTCCAATAAAGGGAATGAAAAGTGAGGGGAAAACTCTGTAACACTTTCTGGAAGGGGACATCATGGCAAATATTCCTTGAGGAATATTTCTGTAAATCCAGAGCTGCCAGACCCTGCTCCCAGATCACCTGAGATGTGTCTGTAGCTTTGAGGTGCAGGAGCACAGACCTCATGTATCCATTGCAAAGAAGATTTGTCAGAGATAAGGGTCTGGTATTTCCTTTGATTTTTCTATCACAAATCTATCTATTTCTATCTATTTTTCTATCACAAAATTTGTGGTCGTTTTTGTGGGGTCCCAAAATTTCAACCAGCATAAACAAGAGATTCCAGTGAGTCTTACAAGCTATAACACTGCTTTTTCCTTCTCCATGGTTCCTGCTGGGTCTGTCAGCAAGTTCAATGTATTTATAGTTCAATGTATATATATATCATTCTGGACATTATTTCCCAAGAAGATCCAAGTTGCCCTGTGTGAACAGGAGTTTATGCAGAGCTCACTGCAGTGATCCCCACTCACAGTGCACAGAGGGTTGGTTTTATTCCTCTGTATATTACCCAACAAACTGTTCCCATATATAATGTAAAATCATGTAAATGGGTGTATGTGCATTTAGAGAGAGGGAGCTTGCTCATAAATCTCACTTCAGTTTCAAACACAGAGCACTAAGTATGAGTTAAAAGTACTGTTTTTTCTTTCACTGTGGATTTAGAGCAGGATCCTACCATTATCCATGCAGGAAAAGCACTCGGAACTCAGGGAGCCTGAGGAAAGTTAATACAGCCACATTTAAAACAATGTTGTCCTTAATCCTGGGAATTTATCCTGGAAGTTTGCCTGCAGTTTGTCTTGGGGAGGAAGTGCAGTGACCTCTGCAGATGATGGCAGTGAAAACCTATCACTGAGTCAGGGAGGGAAAGAACACAGAAAGGCTTGGAAATCAAGAACTTTTTGGGTTTATTCACATCATAAGTTACTAAAATATAGTAATTTAGTAGAGACTGAGCACACCGTGTTTGCAGGCCGCTTATTTAGGGTTTCCCCATTTCTTGGGCTGAAAGATATTGTTAACATCATTCCCCAACTCTTTTTAATAGTGGCTCTGAGTAGCTGAGTATTGCATCCAACGGTGGCTGCACTGCAAAGATGAGGGAAAAAAAAGCCATGCTAAAAGGTAATGGACATAAACTGCATGTAATGGTCATAAATACCAAAGTCTGCTGGATTTCTGCCTCGGGCAGCAGAGAAATGCACTCTCTAGATGTGTTCTTATGCTTTTGCAGTTCTTATTTTCATAGAAGCAGAAAATGGTTTTGTTGGAAAGAACCATAAAAAAAATCCTCTCATTCCACCGCCCACCATGGGCAGGGACATTTTCCACCGGCCCAGGTTTCTCCCCAGGCTGGCCCTGGTGTCACACACATTGCAGCCATGCACATCCATCACCTTCCCAGTCCTCCCTGTGGCCTTTCCCAGCAGGAGAACCTGAGCCTCCCTCCCCTTGGAACAGCCCAATTCCTTTGGGAGCTCAAGAAAGCCTTGCAGGTGTTCAGATTCCTCAGCTCCCTCACCTTTCAAATCCTTCCAGCTGCCAGTTTTGTCTCTGCTGGAAGGAAAAAAAGGATCTTGCTGCGAGCCTGGGTCAGATCGCCTCTCTCAGGTACAAAACCACTCACAGAGTTGTATTTTCTCTTTCCCACCATAACCAGCACATCAAGAGGATTCCCCTACCTGAGAGAACATCCCAGTGAAACTCTGAACTCGCTAACAGCTTTAAAGGGCTTTGGAAAAAGCAACAGTGAGAATCTCCGCTGGGAATGGCAGGGAAATAGAAACATGGAAATTCTCACTCTGCACAAGATGTTTCGGGTATTTGATTCTCAGAGCCTTCAGAGGACTACCTGAATATTTAACTGGCATCAAATCAGCTCTCAACAGAGAGTTTGCTTGTGCCCGTGCATTCTGAGAGGTAAAAAATAGCTCAGTAATCAGATTTTAAGCTGTTATCTAATTGCAAAGAAGATAGCACTGCAGAAAAACCCAGTAATTCAGTCCTTAAGAGTTCTCACACCACATTTTCACTTTGTTTAAGGGCAGATGTGCACGGATTCCAGAAGGAAACAGATGTTTTCATCCCATCTGAGCTCCTTCTTGGGGGTAATTGCCTGTAAATAGTGAGGTTATTAAGCTATTAGTTGAATATCACTACCCACCAAGCATGACAAATTCATCAAAGCAGAAGTTCTACTACAGAAGTCCCACTTAAAGTTCATTTCCTCCAATGGCTGAGTGTTGAAGGAGATTTTCAGCAGTGGATCATATTTTGTGGGCCATTCACCCAACAGGTGATTTCCTACAATGTTCTGAATCACTGGAAGCTCTCCATTTTACAACACTAATACTGCCCTAAAATTTGTCATTGATTTCACACCTCACAAGTTTTAAGATCCTGAAGAAGCCAGCAAACGATTCCACAAGGAGCTGACCTTCATTTAATGACCTGTCATGATCAGTGGAAATGAGAACAGTAACAACCAAACTCAGATGCAGAACTTCCCTCTTTTCATTCATTTTGTTTCATATAATTCAGATATTGTAGGTTCTCACAGGGTTTTAATATACAGGTTATCTAAATATGTCTTATACAGCTAGGCATGTTTTCTTCAGAGTGTTTTTTAAATAATGTATTTTGTACATGTAATTTTTTTTGGCATTTAGTTACACTACAATGGAGGCCAATGCATTTGGTCTTTGCCTAAATTTCTGAAAATTCAATCCGTCGATTAATCTTTTATTACTAACATGGACATACAAACAATTTACTAATGGTTCTAGAAGATCATGGCTGGATGGAAAATTGGATGCATTCTCTCATTTTAAATCTCCCGTTGTTTTGTTGCAAAATCTCACCACCCAGTCCGTGTTATGGAAGGCAAATCCGAGGCACAAAAGGCGTGAGACTGCTGGGAATTAATTTCCGAAGTCAGGTAAAATGTCATTCCATTGTTCTTTTGTAAATCATCCCCCCAGCACCTGTAGCATAAGGAAATGAAAAATGGGACAGACTATTAAGCTAAATGGCCTTTTGGAAAGCTGGAGTGAAAGCTTTACAAATGATGTGTTGTGGGAGGGCAGCTCAATGTTTTCTGTGGTTTCTTTATGGTTTGTTCTTCCCCCTGATAAGCTGGGATTGAATTGAAAAGAGGCCTGACCAGACATGTTTTCCCTCACTCCATCAATAGCACTTGACACTCCACTGGAAGAAGATCAGCCATTTTTTTCAAATGCAAAATGCAGTGATTCCCTTTTAATGCCCAATTAATTGGGAGTTGGAGAAGGCTGAGTTGAGAGAAGGATCCTGGTGTCCCCTGAGTGCCTCTCAGCCCCAGCAGGCAGGAGGATGAGGATGGACCCCACAGCAGAGCCACCTTCCCTGCCCCACCCCACAGACCTTACAGCTCCCAAGGAAAAGGCACTTTTCAGGGGACACAATGGGGTTTTAACCCTGGCATCCAGAAATGATGGTCCAGGAAGTTTGGGATAACTCACAGGTTTCTCTGCTGGAAACTCTCCATGTGTGCTCTGGCTGATTTGCTCCATAGCCAGGGTTTGGTGCCCTAAGAGCCACTGGGGCAACTGGTTTGAGCATAAATGGTTCAGTGCTTTCCAGATGCATCCACCCTCTTGCTCTTTCCAAACATTTTTGGGAATAGTTTTGCAACACCTCTCAATAAAGCTTCTAAATGCAGTGAGTTCAGGGATATTTTTAAAGATGAGTTTCATTCGTTATCAAACCTGAGAGATCTCCTTCCATCTTCTTAGAATGGGTCAGAAAGGGACAAATTGTACATGGAGCAGCTTTGCTGATCTTAAGGCATCTGGGAGCTGATTTCCAAGGGAAATTCCTGCTGTAAGAGTCCGTGTTCAGACATACAAGTGGGTTGAAAACAAGATGAAAATGGTAGTCCAATGTTATTTAAATTTAGCCAAAAGAATGCAGTTCTGGGTGCCAAAATTAATTCAATGTATCCTCTCCTCACCCCCTGGCAGGTGCTGGGAGCTGAGCAAACACCACATGGAACAAACCTGCACTTCCCTGGGAGTGGCAAAAGCCAGGTTCAGCCAGGAAAGCTGCCCCATCCAGCAGCCCTGCTGCAATTCCACAGCTGGAATTGTGTCATCCCTGACACCCCCTGGCAGTCAGGAGCACCCAGGGAACACTGCAGAGCTCCCTCCTGACTGAAGTGGAGGTGATGTTTATGATTTGCTTAATTAGGAAAGAATTAAAGGCTGCTGCCATTCAGTGCAGACATTAATTCAGATCATGGCAGAGCTGTCCCAGAGCCAGGCTCTCCTGAGCTGCAGGGAAATCCTTGCCCTGCAAGTGCAGCCCTGTCCCTGCCACCCCTCCAGCAGCAGCCTGGAGCAGCCACTGGGGTCAGGGTGCAGAGGACATCCCACTGGGAAGGACTGCTCAGCGTGCTCTTTGTTCAGAGATCCTTTTATTTCTTTCATTCTAATGCTAATTTAATTGCAGTCCTCGGCTCTGATGGGGGGAGAAGCTGTGGTTGCCCCTGGAAGTGTCCAAGGCCAGGCTGGACAGGGCTTGGAGCCCTGGGATCGTGGAGTGTCCCAATCGCAGGGAGTGGGAATGAGATGATCTCTGAGCTCCCTTCCCACCCAAACCATCCCATGGCTCCACGAGACCCCTCCCCAGGCTGAAGGAACGGCCTGACCGTGGATTTACCATTATTTAATGGTAAATGACCATGGATTTATCATTCCACATGCAAAGCCCAGTGCTTGGGAAGGAATAATCCATTTCGGACCTCAGGCTGGGGCTGACCAGGGGGAAAATCCCTGCTTGAGGATGCCCTGGGCAAAATTTTATCGTTGGACCAACATTCCTGAGTCACCTGAATAAAAAGATTCAGCCCAAGGACTGTCTGGATCTCCTAAAGCAGAATTAAAAGCAAAGAATCTATTCCACTGACAAAATAATTAAACCATTAATAACTGCATGCACATAACTTTGGGGACTGAATGATATCAATTAAATTCAATTAACATCTGCACAATGCTTTGAGGACATAAAATGTCATGTAACTCCAAAGAAATTTTAGAATTAATCCTATTAATCCTATTTTTAGGATTTATTAATCCTAAAATAGTTTCTGCTGCATTAGCACACTGCTAAATGTGAAAATCACTAGAAGCAAAGGCAGGGGTACTCTAAAGATTTAGGGAGGTTGGTAATTCCTTTGTGGGAAAAAGTGAGGGTTTTTTACCTGAAATCAAGTTCCAGTTGAAACTGGCAGTTACAGGTGAATCAATACTGGTGCCATTTAAAAATAACCATATTCTTTGTACAGCTATTGATTCTAGCAGGAGTGACTAAAGGAAGGATATACATAAATACACCCCAAAAAAAAAGAAAAGTTGGATATTAATGTCATCTTTTATCATCGTAGGCACTAACATGGCTGGAAAGTATTGATTACCTTAAAAGCCCCTAATAACTAAAGAACTATTGACTTAATATTTTCTCTAATCCTCCATGAAATTTTACAGTAAGTCCTGATGTATTTTCTGTTAAGAGTTTTAGGGCTCAACTATATCATGTACTTATCTGGAGTGTCAGCCCAGGGGCTTACACTGCACTGATGAGAGCTCTGCTAAAGGTGAGGAATAACTCCCAAGATTTAAGTCTGGTTCCAGGGATTTTGGAAATAGATACATCTGCTAATGTCTATTATTCTATAGCTTGTGTCTTTTAAATAATCTTTATCATTAGGGAATAATCGAATGTACATTTTTTTCCAGTGGAAACGAGGGTTCTGCTCATAATTACTCGACTACAGCTGTTCTGAAAATTCCCTCAGCGTTGGATAAGTGTCTCAGCAGCTTTTTTATTGCTTCCTATTTTCCTAGCACACTCACAGCCTGCCTTCCTAAAACTCCAATGGGTGATACTTACTCAAGTTAAATAAGAGAATAGTGAATGGAAACTTACCCAAACCTGAATTCTTCAATCCCTCAAAGTGAGAGGATCCTCTACTTCCACCCCTGCCATTCAGGGACACCTCCCACTGTCCCAAATCCCAATGTCCAGCCTGGCCTTGGGCACTGCCAGGGATCCAGGGGCAGCCACAGCTGCTCTGGGCACCCTGTGCCAGCCCTGCCCGCCCTGCCAGGGAAGGATTTCCTCCATAGATCCAATGGAATTCCACCCTCTTTCAGCTTAAAGCCATTCCCTTTGTCCTGTCTGGATCCTGGCCCTCACATCCTGCACTGCCATGGAGCAAACAGAGAGGTTTTCACTTTAACTCACATTTGGTTTGAGTTCAGACTGAGCAGCTCACAGGTTCCCAGCCCCCATGGATGCTCCTGCAGCCCCTTTGCCTTGTGGTTCTACTGCCCTGGCTCTCATATCCCATTCCTGCCCATCCCAAACTGTCCAGACCTCCACCCCTAAAACCCCACCTCCCCAAACTGCCCAAGCACTGAAAAGCTTTGCTCGCCCTCAGCAATTCTCCTGAGCCAAATTCTATCCATTTCAAACCTATTTACAGAAACACCTTCCAGATCTTGCTACCAGACACCAGAACTGCAAGAATATCTCTGTTTTTTCCAAAAAGATTAAAGACTTTTAGATAAGAACTGGTCACAGAAATAACATTGAAAGAGAAGTGCAGTTCTGGAAGTCCCTGTGCCTGACATCCCTCTCATCCCCTGAGCAGCATCACTGGGTGAATTCCTATTTTCCAAGATCTCTTTATAGGGTGAAGGTGATACATAATGGGATCCAGTAAAGAACAGACTTTTTCCCTTGCCTCCAGTAAAACCAAGGACTTTTCATGATCCCATGAGTCACATCTAATCCTTCCCGATTGGTTTTGGCTCAGTCCTGTAATCACTTATTTATGGAACTCTCTCTATCACAGGAGCAGCCTCATTAAAACAAATGGGGCAGTTTTTCATGTGCTCCCTCAGAGCCATTTAAGCCCCAAGTCCTGCTTTAAGCTGGGCTTTCCCCTGGGTCCCCCCAGGCCTTGGGCAGGTTCAGCATCATCCCCATCACAGGCTGAGGAAGGAGCTGAGTCCCTCAGTCCCAGCCAGGGCAGCTGGCCCTACAGCTCTGTCCTCAGAGGAGGCAGAGCACAGCACTAATTATTTTAATGACTGGAAATGAACTGTGAATTTCTTAAGAGCCATTGAAGCAAAACGCTTGGAGTCAATCTCCCCACATTAATAGCAGAGTGCTGCAGATTGCTCATAGCTTTGAGATGATGAAGTACATCTGCTAGATTTCCCTAGCTAATAGTAGGCCAAGTGTTAAAACATCAAAGTGTCCCTCACATCCTTGTGATGAAATAAAGGAAAAGGACAAAACCAGAAACCCCACACAGCACCTTCCACTTGAGCTGTGCTGAGCTGGAGTGTTTGTGTCCACCAGTTCATCCCCAGGGACACCTAGCAGGGATGGGCAGGGCCACCCTGCTCCTGTGGCAGCACCTGTGTGGCACTGGGGTCCCCAGGTGGCTTGGGAATGTTCTGAGGGATGCAGGATGCTCTGTGGGATGCAGGATGCTCTGTGGGATGCAGGATGCTCTATGGGATGCAGGAATGCTCTGTGGGATGCAGCAATGCTCTGTGGGATGCAGGAATGCTCTGTGGGATGCAGGATGCTCTGTGGGATGCTCTGTGGGATGCAGGATGCTCTATGGGATGCAGGAATGCTCTGTGGGATGCAGGATGCTCTGTGGGATGCAGGAATTCTCTGTGGGATGCAGGATGCTCTGTGGGATGCTGTGTGGGATGCAGGATGCTCTCTGGGATGTTCTGTGGGATGCAGGATGCTCTGTGGGATGCAGGATGTTCTGTGGGATGCAGGAATGCTCTATGGGATGCTCTGTGGGATGCAGGATGCTCTCTGGGATGCTCTATGGGATGCAGGATGCTCTATGGGATGTTCTGTGGGATGCAGGATGCTCTCTGGGTTGCTCTATGGGATGCAGGATGCTCTCTGGGATGCTCTATGGGATGCAGGATGCTCTATGGGATGCAGGATGCTCTCTGGGATGCTCTATGGGATGCAGGATGCTCTATGGGATGTTCTGTGGGATGCAGGATGCTCTCTGGGATGCTCTATGGGATGCAGGATGCTCTGCTGCACAGGACAGGATGTGCATGGCTGGCTCTGCAGTGTGGCATCTCCAGAGCAGCAGTTTTTCCTCTATCCCTGTTTACTTATTCCTGCTCTAACTGTGCTGTTCATTGCTGATTTGCTTTTTCTTTGTATATCCAAGGAAATGCAAATATGGGATTTAATCAGGAGGATGAGCCACGGCAGCCAGTGTTTGCCAAACAGTTTAGTGAGCGTGAGCACCTCCATTAGAGACAGAAGTTGCAGCAGCTTTAACAGACAATATTCAGGAAGCTCTGAGCATCCAAGCAGAAAGAAATCACCTAAAATCATGATTCATTTTTTAAAACGCTGCCTGACCTTAAAAATAAAAACGTCATTATTAATTCAGGCAAGTTTGCATTCAGTCCCAAATGCTGGCGTGCAAGTGTGGCACACACAGCCATGGAACAGCCCTGAGCCCCGGGCTCGGGTCAGAGCAGTCCCAGAGTGCCCTGGAAGTGCAGCCCTGGGCAGGAGAGCTCATCCAGCCTCTCCTGGAGGGACAGAGCCTTCCAGTGCCATTAACTGCTCCTGCTCTGTGTGGAGGCAGCAGAATGTGCATCAGATTGCAAATGGAGCTGAGATTAAACACAGCTCTTAATGGCTCTGCAAACACATCTGGGAAAAAACATCAGAGCATTCACCACTAAATTAACTCCTCATTTTTGCCAATATGGCCCTGTTTGCATTCCACTGCAGCCCGGCCTCTGCAGATGCCTCCCTCAGCTCAGGCAGGGCTGGAGTTCTCTACTTCAGGAATAAACTCTCGTTTTTGCTGTCAGGCATAAAAGGGAGCAGAAGGATTTCCACAGTGCTCAGCCCAATGCTGCTTATCGTGGGTGATGCCAACCAGAACCTTCCATCTCAGAGCTTGGGGTGCACACAGCCCAGCTCCAGGCCAGTAATTAGGAAAGTGTTGAAGGAATCCAGTCTTTTTTCTTCTCTGCTCCAGGCATCCTTTGAGGAGATTGTGTTCCTCAAAGACACTCAAGGATGTAACCCATTTCATTTCAAAGGCTCGGCTGGAAAAGGCCACAGAGGCTGAAATTCCAGAATCAAGAGCCCTCAGTTTGATGACAGGCTTGGAACAGGTTTAGAACAGATGTGGAGCAGGTTTGGAAATGGTTCCCAGAGCAGCTGTGGCTGCCCCTGGATCCCTGGCAGTGTCCAGGGCCAGGTTGGACATTGGGGTTGGAGCAGCCTGGGACAGTGGGAGGTGTCCCTGCCATGGATGGGGTGGCACTGGATGAGTTTTAATGTCCCTCTCAATACAAACCACTCTCTGATTCTGTGATAAGTGACACCACAGTCTTTCTCCTCCCTGATTAGAAATCTGCTCAAACTCTCCTGGAGAGAATATCCAAAAGGAAAAGTAAGGCACAATGACATTTCCTCACTGTTAATATTCCCTTTCCAGGTCATCCACCAGCACTCAGGCCACTGCAGGACCCCGTCCCTGTGAGCACACAGAGCCCTCTGCAGTGACAGCAGCAAAATAATTCACTTTTTACAAGGTGTTGCCTGCCTTTAACCAGATCCAGCTGTACAAACCTGACCCTTTTAGCAGAACCCTCCCCGGGGATCATTGTCCTTCTGCTGGGGCACTGGCAGCACAGCTCTGCCCCTTCACAGTCTCAGTTTTTAAACACTGAATAATTTAACTGCACTATTGTTCATCTCACATCACTTTGATGGCTCTTCTTCCTTAAATTTAGCTGGGCCCTCTGCACATGCCCATGGCTGATCCCAGAACACCGAGTCCTCCAGCCCTGTCCCAGCATCCCAGCATCCCTACCTTGTCTCTTTGATGGAAATAATCATATTTCATACCCACTGCTACATCCCTGCCCCCTCTGGGCTGCTGAGCCTCCAGCTGACCCCTGCAGTGCCTTTGCTTAGGCAGCCAAAAATCCCAGGGTTTGGAACAGGAGTGCAATCCTTTCTCCATGGAAATATTGCTGGGAGAGCAGCTCGTTCCCTGGCCTTGCCCATCGCTCCCAGGGTGAGCTGAGAAACCAAACCCAAGATGAATTCTCTCCAGTAATTTTCCTTTTGCCATTACCTCGTGCTCAGTACACCAGAAGTGCACATTCCTGCATGGCTCAGAGATAAAGAATTGTTTGGATGTTTATTAAACAACAGAGTTGAATGAAATCAGTCTCATTATGTTGTCTGGAGGATGGAAGTTAATTGGAAGACACAATGATTTACTCCAGTTTGAAATACCAAGTGGGGTTTGGAGTAAGTTAATGACAACGAGGATCAGAATGAGAGTGTGGAAAATGGAAATTTTATTTTAATTCCTACTGAAGTACTTTTGTAAATGAGTGTGCTCTCCTCTCACTGTGAGAGGTTCCTCCCAGCTTGCTTTGCTGTTCCACATTTAAATGTTATCCCAGGGCACATTAAACACCATCACTGGACACTGTACAGCAACTTAATTTTCTAAATGAAACACCAGAGAGGAGCCAGAGTGGCAGCTGGGAGGAATCTCCTGGACACAGAAGATCCTGAAAAACAAGTGCTGGGAAGCTGAGGAGCAGGGACACCCCATCCCTCACTGTGCTCCCACAATGGTTTGGGTCATGTCAATCCAAAATGTCACCACTGGAGTTTGGCAAAAGCCAGCGTGGCATCCTCAGAGTGTTTCCACCTCTGCCTCTTGTGCCTGCACTAATTTCTGATGCTGAAGGGGATATTTTTTTTTTTTCTGTGGAAGAGGCACATCTGCAGCAAATGCTGAGCATTTATTCCCTAGAATAAAGACAAATAATAGGAAGGGCTCCAAATGCTCCCAGCAGCAGTGGAATGACTGCACAGAGCCCAGTGAAGATCTCACAGAGCTAAAGTGGGATTTCTACTGCACAGGGCAGAGATGGGAATGGGGCCATTCACAGCAGAGCTCCAGTCAGGGAAGGGAGGGGAAATGGAGCTTTCCCCACGGAAATTCTTCAGAGGGGATTGCCAAGAGCCTGGAATGCCAGAGCCAGGCACCAGCAGATGGTGTGGGGGCACCTCTGGAAGGGCAGAGGCTCCCTTTGGAGCCTTTGGAGAAATTGGAAGCATTGTTGGGGAATGGTGGGAAAAAGATGCTGTTTATTTTCAGTGTCCTAAGAGCATTTCCTGCAGTGGGAATGGAGGGCAATGAGCAGAGAAGGAAAACAATTGCAGGGACTTGTTGCTGTGCTGCCCCTCCTGTGTCACTGCCACATCCCACCGGGGCAGGGATGCTCCTCTCACCTTGTCTTGCCTCCAAGGACCTCAAAGGCCACACTTGTGTTATTCCCACTCCTCTGTGAGGCCACAGAACTCCCTCAGCTCTCCTGACTTATTCTGAACCAGGATTTTGTGCAGAGACATTTTTGTTGCTATAGAGGGACGGTCAAATCCCCCCATCACATCATGCCAGGAAATCCAATGGTTTCCTCAGCAACTTTCCATCCTCCTCCTCTCCCATGGGACAATCAACCTCCTCCCCCTCTCCTCTTTCTCCTCCTCCTCCTCCTCTTCCATGAAAGACAAGGCACCAGCTGGCATTAAGGAAAAAAAACAACATTTTCTTCTCTCCTCCTCCCCACCAAAACATTTATGAGTTTCAATTTTACTTGTGTTTTCCACCACCAGTTTGGAGCAAATTCTTGCTTGCCCTGAGTGTGTCACCTGCCCCAGGAGCTGGGGACAGTCCCATGAGCCACTGATCCCTGATGGCACAGAAATTAATCCCACTGGCACAGGCTGGCCACATCATCTCAGCATTTCATTACAACCTTGTTTTCCCCCCTTTTCATTTCTTTTTACATCTCTCTCCCGCTGATCTCTTAATCCCTGCCTTCAGCAGTTGTTTATTGTTTATCTAAACATCTCCTGCCATTGCCTGATATTCCCTTCCAGCCCTCCTCAAACATTTGGCTTCTCCTGCCCTTCCTTAGCTTCAACCAGCCCAGAACCAAATCCCACTGCAGTCCTTTCCATTCAACATCTGCCGTGGTTGCTCCATGAAGTATTTCCAAACAATCTTGTAGCTCCAATATTTTTCTCCACTAACAAACCTGGAGCTCCCACAGAGCTCTTCTGGAGGCATCTGAGTTTACCATGGGTTTAAAGATCACCTTTCCAGAAGCACCAGCTCTTACACCACTGGAAATTAAAAAACTGTTAATGTGGTTTGGATTATTTTGTCTGCAGGCAAAAGCAGATTGCTGTTGCAAGGGAATTATTCCTGAGATATTGCTCTCTGCTTGTTCCTCCACAAGGACAGAGTTATAAAAAATTATGCAATGCTATAAGCTTAAAATATGTGGAAAAGGGAAAAATAACAAGTCTGCAACATTTGCAAGTGAAAAAATACCATGCAATTCAAATTCCTCTGGAATTCACAAAACACAGGAGTTGTCAAGTGTCAGTCCAAGTTTCTCCTTGCAGTTCGTGTTTGTCACCGCCCCCCCCCCAAAACCTCCCCCAAATTCCCAGCTCACACAGCAGTGGGAGCTCAGTGAGAATCCCTCTCCAGCAAAGCCAGCTCC
The DNA here is from genome assembly GCA_037013685.1 of Acridotheres tristis. Taxonomy (NCBI): domain Eukaryota; kingdom Metazoa; phylum Chordata; class Aves; order Passeriformes; family Sturnidae; genus Acridotheres; species Acridotheres tristis. The sequence continues at coordinate 1,806,593 of CM072899.1, read as the reverse complement.
CTCCTGGAATGTCCAAAAGTGGCCAAGTCCCCTCGCCCTGACACTCACCCAGTCCCACCCCTGACACCTCCCAGCATCCCAGGTTGTTCCAAGTCTCCTCCAACCTGGCCCTGGACAATCCAGGGATGGGGCAGCCACAGCTCCTGTGGGTACCCAACTTTACAGTTCCTTTTGCACATCAAATATCTCCTTTTCCCTGACTGTCCTGACTGTCCAACACCTACCAGCAAAGACACCCAACACTAAAACTCTTTGGCCATCACCCCTGCAAGCCTCTGCCCCTCTGCAGGCACCATCTCCTGCTTCAGCACAGAGGAGCAGGGGGGGCTGAGGCTGAGCTGGGTGACAGTGGCAGGGGACACAGGGCTGGAGACACCTGAGGAGCTGAGGGAGATGTTCAGGCAGAGCTGGGTTGGCACTGCAGGGCACAGAGAGCCCTGTGGAAGGGTGGAGGTGCTGGGCAGTGCCTGGTGGAGCCGTGGAGTTTGAGGGGGGTTCCTTGTTTCCTCCATCAGTGTATTGACCTAAATTCCTGGCAATTCCTGCATTTATCCCTAGGAAAAGATATTGCACTGCCTTTTCAGAACTGGAGAAAAGGTGCTTTACATGTCAAGCAAGTTCCTTTTCAATTAGAGCCCTTTGAATACAGTTTAGCAGCAGATATATGAAATAAACAGCGAGGCAGCCACAAAGCTCATCCATCCATCCACTCCTGATTAGTTCCACAATACCTCCCATCCGTGCCTCACTTCAGGTGGAACGTTCTGCCTTGCCTTGCCTCCTGAATTCCGTCTGTTTGCAGGAATATTGAGTGAGACAGCAGGATGCAGCAGGATATTTGTCAGCACATCGATCGGGATTTGCATGGCAGGGCCGTTTGTGTGCAGCCTGTTCCTCCCCAGCGTTAAGCACGCCGTGAATTCCTGGGAAAATTTATGGCCCTGTTCCTTCCAACCTGCCCTGCTCAGTCCCTCAGCTCCCGGCAGGTCTCAGTTCCAAGCACTGGGTTGTTCAGCACGGAACAAAAGGGCAGCGCTGCCCTGATCAACAGGGACTCGTGGGGAGCTGCCAAGGGAAATTCATCTCCCAGCCTGGGAATTACAGCAGAGGTTCTGCCCCTCTGGAGGGGCTGGGGAGCCAGGAATGCCTGAGGGCAGCAGGACACCCATACCTGCACCCATCCTGCCTGTGAGGCTTTGAATCCATGAAATCTCCCTCAGAATTCCAATGCCAGTACCTGTTATATCAAAGGACACAGATCCGTGATCCACATCCACCTGAGTCACCCAGAGAGACAGGGATATGCAAATATCTTCTTCAAGTGCTGCATTTTACAGTCTTTTTTCCCCTCATTATTCCCCTCATTTTACGTGTCATTAAGAAGCAAAAAAACCTTAAGTTTGTATTTTCCCAGTCCCTGATTTTCAGACAATGAGAATGAGAGTCCCAAGATGGGAGCAAAGTGACTGCCAAGAGCCCCTTGACCAGTTCCTGTCATCCTGCTCAGCCATTTCTATGGGAATGGAAGCAGAATTCCAGCTGTAGATTTGGGAATAGAAGCAGAATTCCAGCTGTAGATTTGGGAATAGAAGCAGAATTCCAGCTGTAGATATGGGAATAGAAGCAGAATTCCAGCTGTAGATATGGGAATAGAAGCAGAATTCCAGCCATTTATATGGGAATAGAAGCAGAATTCCTGCTGTAGATTTGGGGATAGAAGCAGAATTCCAGCTGTAGATTTGAGAATGGAAGCAGAATTCCAGCCATAGATATGGGAATGGAAGCAGAATTCCAGCTGTAGATTTGGGAATGGAAGCAGAATTCCAGCTGTAGATTTGGGAATTTCAGCAGGCACAGGCTGGGTCTTGGATTACCAGGAATGGGTTTGATACAGAGAGCTCCCAAAGCTTCCAGCTGCTGAGGGGCACTGGGAGAAGCAGGTCCCAAAATCCATGCCAGAAGTGCCAGGACCGTTCCATTTAATAGGAGCAATCTTTAATTACAGAGAACTCGACTTTCCAAAGGGTCCTGGAGGTCACAGAGCCCTGGTTTGTGTGAATCCTCATTCCTTGGTGCCATAAAAATCTCGTGGTTTTGACACAGCCAAGTGGGGCTGTCCTTGGGATGGAGCAAAACCATCTAAGGAACAGATGGAGCAGGGCAGCTCCTGACTGAAAATAGACATTCCTTTAAAAATAGATGAAAGCAACGTTTAATTTCGTTGAAAGGTGGAAATGAACCATTAAGAAATCCAGGCTTGTCTAAATACCTGCTTGCCATGTATATTTAATTGTTTTCATTTCCATTTGCATTGTGCTCTGCCCTTACACAATGGCCACAGCTTGTCCTCAAGTGTCTGAGCATGGAGAGGGATTTGAGAGGATTCTGAAAGGGAGAAGGATGAGGAGATTTCCAGGCAAAAATAGATATCAAAACCACCCCAAAGGCTGATAGGAAGAATTATTAGTCAGTCCTTGATAAAGAGATGCAAAAGCAGGAGTAAGTAGCAGGACAAATCCACATTACAAATGCATCAGCCTTAAAAAACTGCTGCTTGAAGACAGTCTGGTAGAACAAATCATAATTTTCCTTCTTCTTCTTCAAACCAGGACAAACCAGTGGAAAGTATTGCTCCAAACCACTTCATTAATATCAGATCAGCTGCAAAAGCCATTCTAGAAGCAGCTAAATTACCAAACTTCTGATCAATGTGCAGTGGGATGAAGGTTGTAGTTCTCTGCCTGCAGGTTCCAGACCTCAGCTCCAAAATATGTTCTTCAGAGTCCTTGAAAAATTCATTTTCTTCACAACTCCTCTCATTATTTATTAATGACTGTTATTCTGAATTCTGGATCACCATCATTTCCTCAAGCAGGAGCACAATTTTTCCCTCTCTTATCTAAACAGAGTCAGGAACTCGAGTACCTGCCCCCAGGGTTGGAGTGTTGCCCCTTTTCTCCAAGCCAGGAGCCCCCATATCCAGAACTGCCACGGATCCAGCAGGAATTTCAGTGAAATCCTCAAAGTCTTCCATGTTTTTCTCTTTAGAAATTCCTGCTAAGGGCGTTTGGTTTCAGCTGAGATAATGAAATTCACAGAGATCACGACCTGGCAGTAGCTGGCCATGCAGGAAGGTGTTTTGTCACTACAAGTGGCACTTTTACCACCAGGACATTTTTTTCTGCACATGCACAATTCCAGAGGGATTCTGTGTCACTGGAACTCCCTGATCTTGCCAGCAGCTGTGGCCAGAGCTCCTCTGGCAGCTTTGCCATCAGAGCTGTGACAATTAGGGCCATGGAAATTCATCCCAGTGGGTTCCTTCCTTATGGAAACGAGTTATTACACAGAGGTTCGACTAATGTGAGCATAAAAAAAAAAATATATATCTCTTTCCTCAGAGAGAGGACAGATGGCTTTGCCTCCTTGTGAAGGGTTGGTTTTTCAACACAAGCTGCCTCTCCAGTGGAAAGGAGGGGGGAAATCATCTCTTAATTACTGCTCCACTGGCTGAAAGCACATTCTTGGAGCAGAAGGTATTAGTTGGAATTTTCTTACACCAAAGTCAGACATAAAAAAGAAATCACAGAACTGTTTTGGTTCACGGGAGGAAAATTTATATTTAAAAACCCCAGTAGAACTGGGTGATTCTTCCCCACTTTACACAGAACTACTTGAATCAAGGCCAGAATCTGTTTTCTTAGGAGGTGAAACACAAACACCCAAAGAATTAAGTGACAATTCCTTCATGTTCCTGAGTTATGGATTAGAAAAATCGTCTCAGCAGAGCTGATCAATGGGAACTTCAAAGAGAAACACGGCCCATCCATTACAGTTCCTCCCAATTACATCCTTCTGCTGAGAACTGCACTTTATGTTCCTTCCAGGCTTCCAAGAAAGAGGGCGCAGGATTTTAAAAAAACAGCTTCTAAGCGAGTTTTACCTTTTTATTGAATTTCAACACCACAGGACTGGTTAAATTGGGAGTAAATTCTGAACTGCTGGTGCTACCTCTGAAATGGAAGCACCATTTTCAAATAAAAATCAGAAACATCTCAAAGCTGTTGGTTTTTCTGATAATTTCCTTTCCTTTTTGTTGAGACTTCTTCAAGTGATTAATCATTTTGAGCAAGCTGAAAGTTATTTACCTGATTTTGGTGGGTGAGCTGTGGGTTTCCATCAGGTTATTCCAACCTGCTGAGCTCTCGGAGTTTTGGAGAGGAGTTTGGGATTGTTCCCTCCTTTTCTTCTGGAAACCACAGAGAAATGTGACTCCACCCTTCTCCCTCCATCAGCCAAAGGCTTCATTAAAGTGGAAAATCCCACCTGAGGCCAGGAAAACACAGGAAAACAGGAACAACAACAGCAGCAGCATCTCCTGAGTGTTGGTACTTTTTTATTTTGGGGTTTTTTTTACCTCCAGCCCATCGAGTTCCCAGCAGCTGCCATCATTCCCAAATATCCTGCTGAGATGAGCCTGTTCTGGATGGTAATTCCCACCTGCTCCAGCCCTGCCACACATTCCCTGTTCAAGGAGGAGCTCTCTGAGGGTTGAGGAGTAGTTTTGCACACAAAACTGAATTATCCCTTGCCTTTCCTTCAGCTTTGGCTGATCCTGGTGTGACCAGCAGCATTTCCTCTCTCCCAGCTTCTGGAATTCACCAGGGCTGCTGCTGTTGGTGATCAATGCTTGGATTACCAGCAGCTCCCAATTAACTGATGTGATCTTTAGAGATCATTAACCAGTCCTCACTCTCACTGCAGTGTAACTGTGCAATCACCCCCCGGTTATCCAGAATTAGCCAGGGCTTTGTTTGGTTTGCAGGGCACAGATAACAATGGGATCTGTTCAGGAAATCATGTACCAATTATCTCTGAAATTGGGCTGCACACAGGGGGGCTGCTGAGCTGCCTTGGGAAAATTACCATTTTTCTCCTCATTCCCACTCCTGCCTCCCCCTCCCAGCCCACCCCGATAGTTCCCGTGTCACAATTTATTTCTGTCGTTTGTTCTTACACACCAAAGAGCTCAGTTCCCCCAGAGAAGGCAGTTCTGGAGATCTGCTCTCAGGGTCAGGTGCCTGCCCTGGGGTTTGTCCATCACCCCTGTGCCAGGGACCAAATCCATGGGTGCTGTCACAGGTGGGGCTCTGGGGGAAGGCAGAGCCAGCACAGCCCTGCAGCAGCCTGGGGGGCTCAGCTGCAAGCACAGAGTCACAGAATCCTCCAGATCATCCAAGAACATCGACTCCAACCTTCACCCAAATACTCCCTGCCCGCTAAACCATATCCAAAAGTGCCTCATGACTCGTTTTTTGAGCACCAAACCCCCAAGTGGACTCAGTTTGTGCTGGGTGGATGCAGCATCCTCCACTTCGTGCCCAATTCCTCACCCTCTTGCCAATTCCTAAGCACAAACCTTTGAGCAAAATGAGACTTCAGTAAAAACTCTTGGTAGAGGTAAATGGAGCAGATTCCTTTTGGCAGCAGCAGAAAGAACAGCTGAATGTTCTTCAGCAGTGGCTGATTAATCCTTTTCATTCAAAAATCATTTAATTTTAAGGAATAAAACTGTTCTTGAAACTCCTGCAGGGCAGAATGTTTTGCCCAATTGAAAAGCTCTATCTCATCAATGGTGGCTCCATTTGGCCAGTAATAAAGTCACTTTTCCTTTTATTATAATTATTTCTATGAGAAAAGTCAGAACAGTAAGTGGGAGCATTCCACATCATTAAATGACTATTATAATCATTAATTTAAAAAAGATAGATCTATTTTAACAGAACAAACCAGGTGCCAACAACAGAGCTGCCTCCTTATGATCTAGATTTGATTTTCAGGAACACAGAAGTGAAGGTTTGCACTTGCAGCCCCTGGCAGGGACCACAGCCCATCCCCCCTGGCCCAAAGATGCCCAGAAGACAGATGGAGTGCTCTGGGCCCATCTAAGTCACCACAATCTCCTTCTGCACAGTTTCCCAAACCTGCCAGCCCCACACACCATCCCATAAATGATGGTTTCACTTGGAAATCACATCTGGGTTGGATGGCTGCCCATGTGGAAAAGCTGCTGTTAACGGGTTGCTTTGTGGAAAGCAGGAAAAATGCAAGTTTCTGTTTCATCCTGCAGGAAGGGAGGTAGTTTGGGGTTTTTTTTTTAACAGGAAAATCTGCAGCCTGAGCCCTCCCTGGTGGGTGTGCAGCATCAGCAGCTCCCAGGGGCTGAGCTGGACCAGGGTCTGACCAGCACTGGACACAGCAACCTCCCAGGAAAACTCCCAAGTGCTGCTGCTTTCCCTGATTCAGCCATTCCTCAGCCTGAGCAAAGGGGCATTTTTCTTCAAAAGACCATTATTTGGATAAATCAAGCCGTGCCAGGGCAGGGCAGGGGGTGCAGGCAGCAGAGGAGGGACAGGGCAGGGACACTCACAACACAAAACCAGCAGCATCTGGGTTGTGGATGTTTTCCAAGGAGAGAGAGCTGATTTGGGCATTTAGTTATTTACATCCTACCAGCCCAAGTCCTTCTGGGGATTTTTTTTTTTTTTTTTAATTGCACAAAGCATTTTTCTCCTCCCTCCAAAATGCTCTTTATGTGGAAAGGGCTGATGAAGCACCAGAGTGGAGTTTGTGTTCCCTGCAGCCCTCCAGTGCCTGTCTGCTGCTCCTGAGCTGCTGCCAGCACACAGGGAGGAGGGCACAGCCTGCCAGAGCCATCCTGCCCGCTCTGATGGCACAGGAGCCTCGGGAATGAAGCTCCAGCTGTGGCTCCAGCACAGACTCTGAGCACCCAAGCTCTGCTCAACAACAAAACGAGGCAAAGCTCTGCTGTAAAAACACGTGGAGCAGCCTTTTCTGGGATGTTCAGGATGGCAGCACACAGCCCTGCTCAGCCTGGTTTACACCCTCACCTCGGGACCTGGCTGGGAAATGAAGATGTTCTTCCATAAAATCCTCAGCTGGGAAAATCCCCTCCTGCCCAGCTCCTGGCTGCTCCTCGCCCCAAAGGAGCCTCGTGCTCAGCTGTAACTTTGTGATGTCTCTCTTCAGCCTGACAGGTTAACCTGGATCCAAAAAAAAAAAAAAGTTAAAAAATTCCTCTAGGAGGCAATTAGTCTGCAAGGATCATTACTCTGAGTAGAAACATTTCAGGGAGTTGAATCCCAGCCCTGCCAACACCAAGTGTGGCCAAGGGCTGCACAGAACCTGCCTTACCTGTGCCCTGGGGGCTCCCCCAGGTGAGGAGGTGGCTGTGGGTTGTGCCTTGTGCTGCCTTCCCAAAGCTCGGGCACTGCAGACCCTGCACAGCCAGGCTGCACACGCTGAGTTGTCACCTGTCACTTGCCACAACAGCTCCCAGCTTTGGGCATTTCTCTAACAGCAAACGGGGTTGTCAAAGAAATAAATGTTTATACAGCACGTTGGATTTATCACTGGAGTAAATCAGGTGTTGTTGGGGGGAAATAGGAGTGGAAGTTCTCTACAGGCATGGCAGTTTGAGAGATCCTTCTTCAGATTCCTGAGCCAGGGAATCTCTGTGGAAGCTCAGCACAGATCCCAGGCTGGTTCCACAGCTGTGCCTTTGGTCTTTCATCACTCCAGAGACACAACTCCCACTGACACCAGCACAGCTTTTGCATTCTTGCAAAATCAGCATCTTTTGGGGTTTTTTTTTGAGGTTTTTTTTACAGTAAAATCACACACTCAGCTTCAGGGAGAACGGGGTGGCAAAACCCCAGTGAAAATCCCAGGCAAGTCTCCTTTTTTGACCAGACTCAAAATTAAAAATGTAATAAATAGCACTCAGCAGAGAGCTAAGAAAATGCTGTAAGAGCAGTGAGTGGGATCCTTGCTTTGGGCACGATGTGTAGGAAAATAGGTGCATATAAATACACTTGAAAACCATCAAGATTCATGTATGAACTGAAAACAAAGACTTCCTACATACCCACATAGCAATCCTACAGACAGACACGAGAATTCTGAATTTGGGTTAGAAGCATTGAAGAGGAAATGTTTATATTCCTGCATCTTCGGTGAAACTTGTTTTAAAATGAAACAAGAAGGGTGGGGAGGATCTTTTTACAAAGGATGGAGTGACAGGACAAGGGGAATGGCTTTAAGCTGCCAGAGGGCAGGGTTAGATGGGATTTTGGGCAGGAATTGTTCCCTGGCAGGGTGGGCAGGGCTGGCACAGGGTGCCCAGAGCAGCTGTGGCTGCCCCTGGATCCCTGGCAGTGCCCAAGGCCAGGCTGGACACTGGGGTTTGGGACAGTGGGAGGTGTCCCTGCCATGGCAGGGGTGGCACTGGGTGGGATTTAATGTCCCTTCCCACCCCAACCATTCTGGATTCTGTGATTTAAATGTCTATTTAAACTCTGGCCATGGAGCAGCAGCTCCGTGGAAGTCAGAGCAGTTTCTGGCCCGGTGGGGAAGATCTGTGTGTGGCCCTGGATAAACCCAGGTTATCTGGGGCAGCAGCACTCCCTGCCCTCCCCAGCAATGCAGGCACAGAACGAGGAGCTCGTTAATTCAGATTATCAAGTTCCCTTGCAGAGGAGACGAGGCTCTCCCAGCTCAGCTGATTTATGGGATCCTCAGGGCATTTTGCTCATGTGCCCAGAGCCCAACTTTTCCTTTTTTGAAGCAATCATGAAGTTTGACCTGGGATGGCCTCAGCATTGTCCTGGCACTGCCCTGGGGGGGCAGGTCCTGTCAGACAGAGCCAGAAGGGGATCTTCTGCTCATTCCTGTCCCTGGAGGCTGCAGGGACATTGTCCTGCTGCATTCCTGCCCCTGGAGGCTGCAGGGACATTGTCCTGCTGCATTCCTGCCCCTGGAAGCTGCAGGGACATTGTCCTGCTGCATTCCTGCCCCTGGAGGCTGCAGGGACATTGTCCTGCTGCATTCCTGCCCCTGGAGGCTGCAGGGACATTGCTGTGCTGCATTCCTGCCCCTGGAAGCTGCAGGGACATTGTCCTGCTGCATTCCTGCCCCTGGAAGCTGCAGGGACATTGTCCTGCTGCATTCCTGCCCCTGGAGGCTGCAGGGACATTGTCCTGCTGCATTCCTGCCCCTGGAGGCTGCAGGGACATTGCCCTGCTGCATTCCTGCCCCTGGAAACTGCAGGGACATTGCTGTGCTGCATTCCTGCCCCTGGAGGCTGCAGGGACATTGTCCTGCTGCATTCCTGCCCCTGGAAACTGCAGGGACATTGCTGTGCTGCATTCCTGCCCCTGGAAACTGCAGGGACATTGCTGTGCTGCATTCCTGCCCTCTGGAAGCTGCAGGGACATTGTCCTGCTGCATTCCTGCCCCTGGAGGCTGCAGGGACATTGCCATCCCCTTCCAGTGCCACCCCAGGTATCTGTGTGTCCTCTGGACTGCCAGACCACAGAGCTGGCAGCTCCCCAGGAGAGCAGGAAATCGTTTTCCCCTTCTATATTTTTGTACTTACTAAGATATAACCTTATTCTTAGAAAAAATCTCTTAGTTCTTGAGTTATTCTTGTGGGTAGAAATTTTTTTTTTTCCCTAAAAATAAACCAGCCTGACAGAAACTCATGAGTTTATCAAATTTTCGAGGGACTGAAAAACTCTTAAACTGAACTTAGGATCCAGTTTTCCTGTGGCAGTTTCTCAGGCCTGGTAAGAGCTGGAGATATTGGAGTGTGGAACAGAGATATTCTCAGATTTATTGTCAGCCTGACAATGATTATGTAGCCCATTGAGATGGAGTGGTGTGATTTAGTGGTTTGGAGGCATTTGTCAGCGTTGATGAATGCATCTGGTGATTCAGGCAATGAAAATGTGAGATTTCCAGCCAGTGGCAGATAAAGGATGCTGCCTGATACTCGGGGTTATGGAAGGGGATAAAATTTTTATTTGTTTCTCATTTAGAGTTTTAGAGGGAGATGGGAAGGAAGATACACTTCCTTCAGCCGAAGAGGCTGTGCAGAGAGGGATTATCCTAATAAATATTCGGCTTTTTGTGTCCTTGGTTTCTCACCTGTCACCACTCACCTGCCCAGGGCATCCAGGTGGGTGCACTCAGGGAGACCTCGTGGGGATTTCCAGGCTCCTCCAGCATTCCCAGCTCTGCAGAAAGACGTGGAAATACTGATTTTCTCATTTGCCTGCTCTAGAGCACGCTAAGGTTTGATACAAAGCCAGCTGGAAATGAGAAATTGCTCTTAGATGGGTCCAAAATACGGGCACTTTCTTAGACAAAGTGAGTTAAACAAGCTTTTGAAATTTCACCCGTATCCAGACAATTTACAGCTCATTTTGGTTTCAAGTTCACAGATATAAAACAAGATCTTAGGAAAACAAGGCGTTTTAAGGTGTGCTTTATATTGAATTTGTACACAAATCCCAGAATCCCAGAATGGTTTGGATTGGAAGAGACTTTTAAAATTCGTCCTGTTCCACCCCCTGCCATGGCAGGGACACCTCCCACTGTCCCAGGCTGCTCCAAACCTGGGCTGGGACAATTCCAGGGATCCAGGGACAGCCACAGCTGCTCTGGGCACCCTGTGTCAGGGCCTCAAGAGAAATATTTCCCAAAATTGAATCGGGTGTGAAACACCAGGCAAGGAGAACTCAGGTCAGAGGCTGTTTAAGGGAAAAAGAAAGGAAATTGAGGATCCTGTTGCTTCACGAGCAGTGAAGAACAAGCCTTACTGCACTAATGGGTATTTCTGAGTCAATTATGTGCCAGTGCTGGCCCATTTTCCTGCAATGTTTTATTCTTTAGCTTTCAGGTGGAAATACTCTATTTGAACCAGGATATATAGCTATATATATTTTACCTTATATTATTTAGGGTTGCCAAGGAAAATGCATTCCATTCACACTCAGCAGAAGCAAACCCATGCCCTGCTTTAGCTCAATCCCAAGCTCAGCTCTCACTTAACAAAACCAGCCTGAGCTGTGCTAGAGCATCAATCCATAGAGAAGTACTTAGGAGGAATAAATTGATTTTCTCATTGCTCTATGTTGGCTAAAAATTATTCGATTATGTATTTAGCTGCTAATGGAAACTCATTAGTAGATTTTCATTTCATGCTTGTTTGCACCTGCAATCCATTTTTCCCTGTCCAAAGCACTGTTTCATTTCAGTTCCGTGCTATAAATTTCCTTGCATATAAACTGATAAGTGTCAGGCAAAATTCAGTGTAGTGGTCTGAAATAGCTCAGGGCCGTGGCCTTCACAAGAGCATCATTAAAGCAGCAGATCCCCGGTGATTCAGGGGGGCTGTTACTCTGCATATTGATGGCCTCGCTTAGCTCGTTGTTCACTCATTACCTTTGTTATCCTCGTTAGTGTCAGCTCCTTGACATTGTCCTGCGCTGCCCGGAGCCCCACCAGGCTGCTGGGAATCTTTTTAAGCCAAAGATGGGACATTCCCAGCTTTGGGAGGGCACGAGTGGGGCAGCTCCTTCAGGGCTCCCACTCCCTGCTGTTCCGTGGGGTGTAAATTCAATGTTCAATCCAACCTAAGCTCTGTTTGGAGGGAGATGTTGTTACCTGTGGGAACAGCACCCGATTCCAGCCAAATCCAAACACAGTGAGCACGCCATAACCACGCTGAATTTCTCCTCCCCATCCTTCTCCAGCTTCCTGATGGGTCTGTGAATTGGGATCTGCAGCACAAGGAATGACCCCCCCGCCCCCTGCTTCCCTGGGATCTGCTTCACCTCCCACTCAGAAATCCTGCCCAGTTTAGGCTTAGCTCTGCCTTCCCCACTGCCCTTCCATGACAGAGCCCAGCTCAGTGCCAGCCACACCCCACACAAGTGGACAGCAGAGCAGTCACCCTGATCCACCCATCCCAAATCCCCTGGAGCGCTCCCAGCTTGGTCCCAGAGCTCCCTGAGCTGCAGCACTGGGTGTGCTCGGGAAGGCTGCTGGGAGCAGCTGGGATGGGATGGGATGGGATGGGATGGGATGGGATGGGATGGGATGGGATGGGGTGGGATGGGATGGGATGGGATGGGATGGGATGGAGTGGGATGGGATGGGATGGGATGGGGTGGGATGGGGTGGGATGGGGTGGGATGGGATGGGATGGGATGGGGTGGGGGTGGGGTGGGGTGGGATGGGATGGGATGAGGAGTGGGATGGGAGTGGGATGGGATGGGATGGGATGGAGTGGGATCAGGGGTGCAGCAATGGCACATGGCCAGGACCTGCTCACTGCGAGCTGCTGGGTGTTTTATTTTGGAGTAACCCTCACCCAGGTTAGTGAAGCAGAACCTGATCATAATAATGATGTCACTTTTTGTTTTCATAGGAAGAAATTAATAAGTTGTTCGACTCCAGCAGAATTACTCTGAATTGATCCAAATATGAGAGCTGACTCTCAGTGTTGTGGACTAGTGCAGCCCCCACGGAGAAAAATGCATTTGCTGTGAAAATATCTATTTTATCAGGTAGCTCAAGCCTCTGGGGTCTGCCTGCATTCCCCACCCGAGTAACTGAGAGCAGGAACAGCTCTGAATGTGCTTGTTAAGTGGGCCTGATCAATACAAATCTATTTCTCAATTAAGTAGAAGATCCTGGTGTATGTGTATTGCCTGCAGGCCAAAAGAGTTCAGAGGAAAACTGGATTCCAGAATACAAAGTTGTGTTGTTTTTGCTCTGTCTTTTAAATGAGCTTTACCAGCATGCAACTGCAATCCTTGTGAACTCTGCAGATTAAATTTCCTTGCAGTAATGACCACTAGGAATTAGTGAAATGTTAATCTTCCCACCTGCTGTGTATGATTATACACGAGTCTAATCAACCTGATTACAAAAGAAAGTAATTTCTGCTTTTACAGGGTTTTTTTTTGTTGTTGTCTGCTTTAGTTCTTCCTGAGGAACTGTGAAATTCCTTACCCTGTATTTTAAAGCAAAAATAATGATTAAATTAAAATGTGTAAAGGGGAGCAGTGGAGGCTGATAGTAATTGCTTTGCAAGAGATACAGTAATTGATGCTCTGAGGATTTATTTCAGAGCATGGAAGTGAATTAGGAACCTGCTTTATCTGGATTTGATGAAGTCACTGCATCTTTGTGTCTTGGTTTTCAGCTAAACTCTTCTTAATGAGAATGCTAATAATTACAGTGGCACTAAATTGTTTTAGGGACACAGGAGGATGAGAGTCACATTTTGATGTCATTTAAAGCCACAGACATCTTTCTGCTGCCAACCCTGAGATCATGGGAGAAGGAGGAAATCCTGAATCCGTCAGAGACTGGATCCATCCAACTCCTTGAAAATTCCAGCCATATCCAGACAAGTGGGTGATTGTAAAACAAGCTAAAAAGCTACATCTGATTGGATTTCATGGCTTCAAGCTTTGTAAAGGCTGGGCCCACACACCTGGGGAGCAGGTACTGCAGTGCAGAGAGGCTTCCCAAGTCAGAAATCCAGGAAAATGAGCATACAGATACCTGAAAATACAAGGAATGTAGGGAAAGCCACAGCAAATGTTATCCTGCTTCAGCCAGCAGTCAAACCCAGTTTCCTGAGCAGCCACAAACCCCAGAACGCCTGAACTGCATCCCCTGCTTGCCCACTGCACATGGAAACACCTGGAACAATCCCTGGATTCAAAATCCTAATATCCAATACCTGATCAATATATGGCTGCCAGGTATCCAAAACCATTCCAGGCCTGCTGGGCATCACTGCACGGGCAGGTTTGGTATTCCCAGAGCAATGAGATGCCAAATGTGCCCCCAGTGCTCCCTGGGAGGAGCTGCTGGGGGATCTCCATGGTGACAGCGTGTGTCACATCCCTGAGTCACCTGAGTGATCATTTCCATCCTTTCATCTGATCCTCACTTTTCATCCTTGCCTCGGAGTGTGCTGGGCTCCTAATGGAGAGCAGTTGACAAACCATCCTCATATTCCTCAGAGGAAAAGCAATTTTTTCTCATCTACCCTCCTGCGACTTAATTCAAGAAACAGCTTTTGCAGGAAGAGCTGCTCATGGAAGTCAGGAATTTGCCTTTGACACACACACAGAGCCAGCTGCAAACTGGGCTGGAGAATGGCAAAAAACCACCTTGCTAAATACATCCCCAAAAACCTCTAAAAAAGCCCCTTCCTCCAAACCTGCTCCTGGGGCAGCCCCAGCTCTCCCACACCCCCAGTTCGTCCCAGCCCTTCTTCTCCCAGTGCAGAAATCCCACTGGGAACCTCTGCTCTTCCTCTTTTCTGCTTATGGCACAGCAAATGAATGTGCCTGAGCCCAGGCCTTTCAGGAGCTGAAATCTGAAGAAAAATCCTCGTGAGATGTCCGAGCAATCTGTCACCCTGTGGCAGGAGCTGTGGATGCTGATTTTGGAGGGTGCCAGAGCCACAGCAAAGGCAGAATTCCCTGCACTGGTTCCTCCCTCTCCCTCCACCTCGTGCTCCCTAACTCTGCTTCTTACAAAAGCTGAACATTTTCCAGCTTGGCTCGTTCAAACCTTCAATACCTTCAACAATCTGTTGTCTCACACTTTGGGCTCCACAGGAATATCCTTGGGAGATGAAGCCCAAGGCTGTGGAGGGAATTTCGGAGATGGGAGACTGATATCCCAGCTGGGGCATCCAGCAAGGGAGACACTGGTGTGTGACAGAGGTAAAGACAATTCAGGTGGGGTTATCAGCTCTAAAACTGCTCCCGACACTCCCTCCCGAGGCAGAGGGAGGCCAGCCTTGGTGACTGTGACATTTGGGGGAGCAGGGACTGATTGCTGTGCACCCACCCCCCAATACCTGCATTTCGGGGTTTAATCTGCTTCTTACTGGAGAAATAAATCCAGTGGATCATTAAAGTGCTGGTGCCAGCACTCTGCAGTCCCCTGCTCCCCCTCCCAGCACAGTCCCTGTTATCTAACACCTGCTAGGGGATTTAAAAGGAACTCTTCATCTCCTTTCATACATTAGCGCTAAGTTTAGCTTCTGTAGGTAACAGTTTCTGTTTGAACTAATAAAGAGGTGTGTTTAGAATCTCAGGGGCACACTCCCTGCTCATTTGAAACAAATGAGGATTATATAAGGAGGAACGGGAGCTACAAATAGGATTCATAAAATTAATTGTCTCTAAGCTGCAGCGGAGCGGAGCCATTAAAAGTGACAAGTGGCCACAGCGTCCGTCCCCTTGGACAGCCCTGGGGACAGCAGGAGCACTGAGCACTGGGCTCTGCAGAGCCCTGCCACCACTGCCAGCCCCCCAGGGCTCTCCCACAGCTCCCCCTGTCCCCAACAATGCAGCCCCACAGAGGCCCTGCATCCCAAAAGGGACAGGGATGCTGCAGCCAAAGCTTGGGGCAGCACCTGCAAGTTCTGCACCCTGCAGAGAGCCCCCAAATGGCTCCTGATGGACCCCAAAATCTCAGATCTGCCTCGAGAGCCCCCAAATGGCTCCTGATGGACCCCAAAATCTCAGATCTGCCTCGAGAGCCCCCAAATGGCTCCTGATGGACCCCAAAATCTCAGATCTACCTCGAGAGCCCCCAAATGGCTCCTGATGGACCCCAAAATCTCAGATCTGCCTCGAGAGCCCCCAAATGGCCCCTGATGGACCCCAAAATCTCAGATCTGCCTCGAGAGCCCCCAAATGGCTCCTGATGGACCCCAAAATCTCAGATCTGCCTCGAGAGCCCCCAAATGGCTCCTGATGGACCCCAAAATCCCAGCTCTGCCTCAGCAAAGTGCAAACCACACTTTATTTGGCCACAAGTGTCATCCCAGCTGGCAGAATTCCTGTGCACAGCCCCACGGCTCCCCCTGCCCCAGCTGCTCCTTCCAGCCCAACAAACAACGCTCCATGCACTGATCCCAAAAAATCCTGCAAAACCCATGGGAGGAGATGCCAGGGATTCCTGGCAGGAGCCTGTCTGCTCCTGGGATGCTCCAGGACAGGGCCAGGACAGAATTTCTCCATTTCCCCCCTGCTGCCACAATGCAGAACCTGGAGCTGAATCCCTGAAATTGCATTTAAAGCACCCTAAATTTTTGTCCATGTAAATCTTCTGAAAATGCTTCCACGTGTTCTCCCATTCCAGAGCTGTCTTCAGTCAGAGAGCAATGAGCTGAATGCATTAAATTCAGTCCCCACCACAAAACCCAGCCTGAATTAGGCTCTCAGTGTCCTTTCAATTGCAAAGCATTATAAAAACTCACCCTAAGCAGTGCCATATAAACAGAAAATAAGTAAAATAAAATAAGCTCAGGGAGCTGCTGTGAGCAGGGCTGGATGTGTCCAGAATATCCCAGCTGGAGCTGACACACAGACACCCCAGAACCAGCCAGGGAGTCAAACAAATGGAAGGAAAACTTCTCTTGCACCTAATTCATACCAATAGTATTGGAAATTCTAATTAATACCAACAGTATTGGAAATTCCTTCTATTGGTATTGGAAATTCTAATATCAGTAGTATTGGAAATTCCTTCTATTAGTATTGGACATTCTAATTAATACCAGTAGTATTGGAAATTCCTTCTATTAGTATTGGAAATTCTAATATCAGTAATATTGGAAATTCCTTCTATTAGTACTGGAAATTCCTTCTATTAGTATTGGAAATTCTAATTAATACCAACAGTATTGGAAATTCCAATATCAATAATATTGGAAATTCCTTCTATTGGTATTGGAAATTCTAATATCAGTAGTATTGGAAATTCCTTCTATTAGTATTGGAAATTCTAATTAATACTAATAGTATTGAAAATTCCTTCTATTAGTATTGGAAATTCCTTCTATTAGTATTGGAACTTCTAATATCAGTAATATTGGAAATTCCTTCTATTAGTACTGGAAATTCTAATTCATACCAATAGTATTGGAAATTCTAATTAATACCAATAGTATTGGAAATTCCTTCTATTAGTACAAAAAAAGAGGAAAAAAAAAGGGAAAAAATGGATAAGGGAGAAGGGGGTGGAAATTCTAATTAATACCAATAGTATTGGAAATTCCTTCTATTAGTATTGGAATTTCTAATTCATACCAATAGTATTGGAAATTCCTTCTATTAGTATTGGAAATTCTAATTAATGCCAATAGTATTGGAAATTCCTTCTATTAGTATTGGAATTTCTAATTCATACCAATAGTATTGGAAATTCTAATTAATACCAATAGTACTGGAAATTCCTTCTATTAGTACTGGAAATTCTAATTAATACCAATAGTATTGGAAATTCCTTCTATTAGTATTGGAAATTCTAATTCATACCAATAGTATTGGAAATTCTAATTCATACCAATAGTATTGGAAATTCTAATTCATACCAATAGTATTGGAATTTCTAATTCATACCAGTACTATTGGAAATTCCTTCTATTTCTGAGGGCTGTCCCTGCTTGAAGATCCCCCAGAGCCACCCCGCTCTGCCTGGGCTCTGTGGGGTTGTTCACACCCAGATTTAGGAGCAGGAGTGACCCCTTAAAACATTTTTCAAAGTAACTGGGCCGTGCCTGTGGTTTTTTTTAGGTTCTCCCACAGCACGAGCTAAGATGAAAACCCCCCTCTAGATTTCCACGGGTTTCTGGGAGTCTCGCAGCTCTCCAGACATTTCTATTTAAAGAAAACCCCTCTCCCTGTGGGGAATGTTCTATTCTCAGGTGTCACCTGCTCCTCAGGGCCACCCTGAGGTGGGCAGGGCTGGAATTGGGTGACAGCAGCAGGGACAGGGCAGCTGGGTGTCCCCAGCCAGCCTGGCACCCACTGGCACTGCCCTCGTGCAGTTTTGGGTCAGCCTTGGCAAAACAGCAATTTCTTCATGTACCTGCTGCCAGAAAATCAGCCCAAATCACTTCCTGCCCCCGCAGTAAAAATATTTCCGTATCCAAGCTTTTTTTCCCTTTTTCCCGACGTTATTTTGGGCAGGCAAAAGAAGGGAATAATGTTGTGATAATTTACACGGTGCCTTATCTGTAAAAATAAAACAATTCCCTGCCTGAATGTGTGTCAGTGGAAATACACAGCATTTAACACTGAGCTTATAAAAACCCTGCTAAACACCCAGCAAATACACAGCATTTAACACTGAGCTTATAAAAACCCTGCTAAACACCCAGCAAATACACAGCATTTAACACTGAGCTTATAAAAACCCTGCTAAACACCCAGCCTTTTTCTGGAGGTGTCAAAATCTTGTCACACATCTCACCAATGGCCAGCACACGGAGCATTAGATCACTTGATGGACCTTAGGCTTCAAGGAAAATAAATTTAAAAGTAAATTTTTGGGGAAGAAAACAGTGGGAGAGTCTACAAGATGTCACTGGATTGTGGCCATCCTTGAGGGACATTAACAGGAATCACCAAACTTGAGCCTAAGTGAGATGGGTGATTCATTCCCATGACTTTTGACTTTTTTTTTTTTATTTTTTCCACAGATGGAAAGGGGAAAAGAGGCAGAAAGACAAGTAAATATTCAAGGAAAAACCCACTGCAGTTGGGGAAAGTGTGTCCCACTGGAAATAACCAAAAAATCTCAACCTTTCTCACCTGAGGAAATGCAGCCTGTGTTTGCTGGTTTATATTAATTTATTTTCTGGTAAGGAAGGAAAGGAACTAGTCTTAAAGTTGCAGAACTTACCATGCAGCACAAACAGAACAGATAACTGGGGATACAAGCATCATAAAGTCACTCCAGACATTCACCCCTTACCCCCATATTATCAGCTTACTACCAAAATTTATATATATTCTAACTCTATACATACCTCTTTTTTTTTTTTTTTTAAAGTGGGAAAAACTGTTTATTTAACAGTTAATTTGAGACATCTCAAATTAGCAACCCAAAACCACTACACAAAATTGGTGTTTCTGCCTGCTTTCCAACTGAGACCACCACCCCGTCTGCCAGCTGGCCAAAGGCAGAGGGGGGACAGCACATTCCCGAGGGCTGGAAGGAGCCCTGGAGGCAATTCTGTGTCCCAGCTCCCTGTGTAGGGATGGGTGGCTCGTGCAGAGTCCCAGGGACACCTTTGGTGTCACCACAGAGTCACCCAGGCTGGAAAAGACACCTGAGCTCATCAGGTCCAACCATCAACCCAGCAGCCCCACACTCACCACCAAACCTCTTCCTCAAGGGCCACATTGAGGATTTTAAACCTGCCAAGGAATGGTGGCTGTCAGCATTGCCTGACAATGAAGAAATGAAGAAATTCCCATGAAGAAATTTCCCCTGATGCCCAATCCAAACCCACCCTGCCACAACAGGATTTCCTCTCCTGCTGTCCCCTGTGCCACACCAGGGTTTGGGTACCCAGCCTGAATTCCCACCTGGCACCATGCCAGCTCTGGAACCGTGTCCAAAGTGGCACAAAGCAGCACGTGGCACCTGGAATCCAGCTGAACACCCCCTGCACTTCCTCACCCAAAGGAGGGGACCCATTTCCCACACGTTTTGTTGGAGTATTTCATTTTCCAGCCCTTCCTCCTGCACAGGGCACAGCCACTGTTTTCCTGCAGAAATGGGTTTGTTCTGCAGCCGTGGAAGTTTTCATCCTGCCCTTGTTGGATCTCAGGAATTTGGAGTTTTGGAGCTTTCTGTGCTTCCAGGCACAGACCCCCATGGAAAACACTGCTCTGGAGCTGGAACCTTGGAGAAGGCTTGGAAATATGAATAATGAGTTAGAAATCACCAGTGTGTGGTGGGTCAGATGTGTGTGTTTTCACTGGGGGATGGGGTTTAAATTTACAGTATAGTGGTGGATATGGGACGATGGAAAATTTTGGGTGGTGTCTTTTCTTTGTTCATCTTCTTCTCCACAGAACTCAGGCAGTGACCTTTGGTTGGTCAGTCAAATGTCACTCTAAGGGTCGTGGGAATCTATTATTGGGTCAAAAAATAAATAAGTGTTAAACTTTTATTGGTTTGTTTAGCTTTAAAAAGCCTTAAAACAAGCTCAGCTGGGGCCATTTTTTCCCTACTTCTAGCAAGAGGCTGGAGGTGCTGTCACACTTTCTGTAATTTCTGATAAAGCCCAAACACAAGAATTGTCTCAATTGCCTTTCTAATAATCTTAGCTCTGAAAAAAAACCTCTCACACCTCCACGTGCCCTCCCTTCAGCTCCTGGAGCATCCCTGAGCGTTTGGAGAGCCCAGGAGCCGGGTCCTGCCCCAGAGCCAAGGCAGCAGAGCCTCCTCAGAGCCCCCACAGCCCTGCTGGGACACACGGGTGGGTTCTGAATTGTGTCTTCAGCTGGAAGTTCTAAGTGCAGGGGGTTCGTCTGGGGGTAGCAAAAGCCTGGTGGCATTTCCTAGATAGCAGGAGAGCCGAGTTGAGCAATTATTCAGAGCCTCACACACGTTCTTGCAGACAGTGGAGCTGACTTGGCAGACTGGAGCTAATTGGGTTTACAGCAGAATGAGGCTTTGATTGAAGTGCCTCGCTTAAACAAAAATATTCCACATCCCCCACCCCTGCTAACATTACTCTGGAGCATGTAAAACAACCACCCCACATCTCAGCAAAGGAGAAGTGCAGGGATTTTTCTTGCTTTGCCAAGCACAGACCCACAAGTGAATAACGCTGGGTGTTTGATGTGCTGTATTCTGATCCATAATTCACCGGCTGCGTGTGCCTGACATTTCACTGCTTTTGAAGTTCACAAAACCCCTGCAGTCACCAAAGGGAGGGATCCTGCTCGAGGAGCCAAGGTGGGCACTGAACAAAAGGTGGGAAGAAAAAGGTTCCAAAGCTGAAGCACAAAAACCTCGGAGAATGGAAATGAACGTAGCCTGGAGTTTACCGAGTAAATAATTCAAATTCTACCGTGGTGATTTAGGAAAATAAAAAGACATATTTAATGAGCCCAGCAGGCAGCAGGTGCTTCTATTTTAACATGTTACAGGCAAAAATCAAAAGGCAGAAGCTTTTTCCTGTTTCATGGTCACAGTTTAACATAAAAGCTGTTTCCTGTGCTTTCAGGGATGTGCTGTGCTCAGCAGTTTTGCTGCTCCAAGGAGGGTCCTTTGAATGTTCCCATCACTGCTGGGGGCTCCAATTTCCACGGAGCCACCTGGAGAACCCTGCCAAGCCTTGTGGGCAGACCACAGGACACCTTCCACTGTCCCAGGCTGCTCCAAGCCTGGCCTTGGACACTTCCAGGGATCCAGGGGCAGCCCCAGTTTCTCTGGGCACCTGTGCCATGCCTGTCCACCCTCACTGTAAGAAATTTCTTCATTCTAACTACTCCAAATCTGCCCTTTCTTAGTTCGAAACATCCCTCTAGATGAACTTTTGTGTTGTGCTTCATCCCCTTTCTGTCTGGAGGGGTTTATGGACAAGCAGCACCTGGAGATGAGTGGCCTGGCTTTGTCCTCATGCTGGGCATGATTTTACCCCCTCAGGGACAGCCCCTCACATTCAGCCAGATTTAGGGGCAGCTAGCAGATGGCATTTATTAAAACAGGCTTAAAAGAAATCACAGAGAAGGGAACACTGAGGTGGAAACCCCACTGACCTGAGCAAGGTGGGGAAGGAGCTGGGCCACACATCCTCCCCGCCTTCAGTTCTTCTGTGCCTCTTGTTTATTCCATGTTTCAGAAGGAAAATCCAGGTTCAAAGCTGAAGGTTCATCAATCAGCATCCGTGGGGCCGGGCTGTGCCAACATCCCCACCTTCTCCATCGGCTCCCACACGGCTCACTGGGGGAACTGCCTAATTAAGAGGAGAAAAATGAGATTTTTAGGAAGCTTTCTGACTTTCTGTGGAGACAATGTGTGCTACATCACAAGAGGTGCTGAGCACAGGCAGAGAGGGACTTTGAAGGGAAACTGCTGCCTCAGAGTGAGCTCTCAGAGGTTTCCACTTCAAAATCCCACTTTTCACAGGCAGATTCCCCTGGAGAGGCTGGGGAAGGAGCCCTGCCACGTTCCCACAGCTCTCTGCCAGATCAAAACATGCAGCAGGCAGTGATGGCACATCAGAGCAGCCCCACAGCTGCACAACCCCGTGTGGCCCTTTCCAGATGTGAGCCAGGTCATTCACCCAGCCCGTGTTCATGAACGGCTGCTGCTCACCTGTGGGGCAGGTGGAGGGGCTGGGCATTCACACCTGGGCTTTGAGAACAAAACAGAACCAAAACTCCTCTGAAAACCCACAGCTGAGCCCAGATAAAGGTGGGAGTGCACCCGCGGTGCAGGGAGGGACAGCTGGGCCAGGGAGCCCCTGAGTGCCCTGCACACAAATCCCAGAATTGTTTGGGTTGGGAGGGGTTTTAAAGCCCATCAAGTTTTAGCTTTGATATTTCCCAGATTCTGCACTGCATTAGGATATAACTCTGAACTCCATATCAAGTGTTCCAAGTTCCCCTCCCAGCTCAGGCACACAGAACAATCCTTTTCCAGCCCCACAGCCAAGGACACGCTGCAGCTCCAGCCCCAAAAAGTGCAAACAGCAGCGAATGGAGGAGAGAATCTGGGAGGATGGGACTGCAGGACCTGGAGCTGGGATTGGACAATGAACCCAAGATGGAAATGGACCCAAACTGATCAAAGTGTGAAAACTCCTGACCCAGGGTCCATCCTGGGTGTAGCCATGGCCAGGCTCTTGTGCTGCCCAAGGTGAATCCTTTGAAGGGTTTGTAATAAATCCCTGCTTTATTCCTTTAACTCTGTCCAGCCTCTGCTCCAGCTCAGCCTCTCAAGGCATCACCAGTGCCACCCCTGCCATGGCAGGGACACCTCCCACTGTCCCAAATCCCAATGTCCAGCCTGGCCTTGGGCACTGCCAGGGATTCAGGAGCAGCCACAGCTGCTCTGGGCACCCTGTGCCAGGGAGGATTTTGTGTCTGGCTCACGTAAGACTGAACCAAGCCATGACCTTGCAAAGAGTGAAATTATCTCGTGAGGTTATTTAGTGCAAGGACCAGAAAGGCCAATGTGGTTTCTCCCTGGAGTGAGAGGACAGGGAGAGCCTCCCCCAGATGTGTGAGTGCCAAATCCCATGGAATGTCCACAAGCTCCAGGGAAGCTGTAAATTCCCACTGCCCACATCAATCCCCAGCAGAGGAAATCAGCCCTTCCACAGGTCTCTCACACCCTCACTGAGCTCCCTCCCCGAATTTGCTGCTGCACAGGGAGGTGACAGCAGGCAGGAGCTCCTTGAGCAGGGCACAGGGACATCCATCACCCTGGGTCCCACCTCCCACCCTGTGTCACCCACAGCTGCTGCCCTGGCAATTGGAAACCATGAAAAATAAATAAATTCATTTTTATGACACAACTCCTAGAGTGCCTGCCTTCTGCCAGGAGTTTAACTTGGGCCTGTTTGGTTAATTTGATGGGATGCCACGAGTGAGGGGCTGATTTGAAACCACAAGTCATTTTTCTCCTTGGAAGAGTGGATAACTGAGTCTATTAATCCAACAATACATTTAAGCTGAGTTATTGTGACAAGG
Source organism: Acridotheres tristis (assembly GCA_037013685.1). Lineage (NCBI taxonomy): Eukaryota > Metazoa > Chordata > Aves > Passeriformes > Sturnidae > Acridotheres > Acridotheres tristis. The sequence continues at coordinate 1,783,185 of CM072899.1, read as the reverse complement.
GACTTCCATTATCCATTTCATCGAGTTGCAAACTGTCAGAATAAATCTCAGGGGGTTCAGGAAAAAAGCTGCCTGCCTTTGTTGGCTGTTTTGATATGCCACAACAGTTTAATTTGGTTCACTTTAATTCATGATACTGCACAACTGTACAGGGGGAAGCTCATGGGGAACCTACTACAGAAAATGGAAACTTGATGGTCAAAGTTTTTTTTAAAAAAACAGCCAGGACAGTAAAATTTGACCAACTGGCAGTACCTTGACAGTGACTTCAATGACCTTTTTCCTTATACATTTCAGGTTTTAACAATGAATGGTTCTTCCTTTGGAATGAACATTTGCAAATTAAAAAGTGATTTCTTAAAGCTCTGGTTTTACCTTGCAAAACAAATTGACTTAACCAGAAATTAATCAACATAAATCATAAAATGGGAGCAAGGTTATCCAGCTTAAGATGTCAAACTGGAATTCAGAAGGTGAGATTCAACTTTAGGGCTCCACCAGTGACTTAACTGCAAGGCAACTCATTCTCCCACCAGTCCTGCAGATGGTGGTAATTTTTAATTATCCTTTATTTACTTTTGTAATTAAAGCTGTTACAGAAGAAAATTATTAACTTATGTAACTAGGAACTGGCCATGAAGTTGGAAAGGCAGAAAGGTTGAAGCTGCAACAGAGGAGAAGGAGGAGAAGGAAGAAGAAGAAGAAAGGAGGAAGAGCCAGTGTCACTCAGGGCCTGAAAAGCAGACATGGAAAATTCCCAGTGAATTCCAAGCCCCTGTGCTCACACCCAGCAGTGAAGGAGGAGGTGACACCGTGCCAGGAGCTGCCTGGGGACTTTGTTTTCCATCTGTCCCCACAGCTGCAGCCCTGGCCAGTCCCCCATGGAACGGGACCTTTGAGGTTTCTCCTGCAGCACTGACACTTTAACCCCAGTCCAGCTCTCGGTTGTCAATTATTCCCCTCAAATTTCATTTCAAAGCCCCTGTGAGCTGCAGGAAGCCTGGAGAGAGGCAGGTACGTGCACAGCAACACCCCCCACGCTCTAATTACAGCTTTTACAGATAAATATTAGCTTTGAGAGGTGAATTTTAAAGGTTTTTAAGCTCAACGCTGGCTGTGCTCCCATGCAGAACACACAAGTTCAACACCTAAGTGCACTTGGGAGGGGAAAACAAGAAACTCAAAGCTCAGAGATTCTGCAGAGTTATCTGGAGCTAAAAGCCCTGTCTGGGAGGCAGCAGTCCCAGCTCTGGATCTGGAGTGCAGGGGGCATTAAAGGCACTGGGGAGGCTCTGCCAGAACTGGAGATTCCCTCTGATGCTCAGCAGGGACCCCAGCCTGGATGGACACAGGCTTGGAAAGGAAAAGGGGCTGTGCTCTGTGCTGGGTTAAAATCAGTATTTTGGCCAATCCCAGAATAGAATATCTCAGTTCATGCACCCAGGGGCAAGGACAAGGAGGGGGGGGAAAAAAAAAAAAAAATCTGTCTTAAAGTTCTTTACATCTTGGATTGATTTCTTTAAAGAGGAGTTGCTAAGAAATAAACATGGTGACTTCAACTGCTTTTAATTCCACCCTCTCAGCGCTATTGCTGTGAAACAATGCAAACTCTAATTCCTGCTCTGCCCCAAAGTCATTGTTTGGTCTCAGGAGGTGGTCGGCAGCTCAGTACAAAATGTCAGTGTCACAACTTCACAGCTCCAGCCCGCTTTTGATCAGATCTGAGGAGTGAGAAGAGATGCAATATGCTCCTTGCTTTACTGTCACCACGGAGTATTCATTAGCTTTAATTATTTTTTAGGTTCTAGGGGGAACCATTAAAAAAATTAATCACAAATGGAAGGAGCAGCAGCCGTATGTGGCCATAAAAAGACAATAAAGCATTTTAGGATCCACACTTGTTATGATTTACACTCCAAACAGGACCAGAGGTAGCATATGGTGATTGCCATAAAGTAACATTTATTATAAAAACACAGAGATTTATCTCCCAGCGTGCTTGGATGCAAGAAGTTACATTTATTTTAACTGATATTCAAATTGTTGTAATACCAGAACTGGGGGTGGGGGGTTTGTACCAAGCCAGACCTCAGCTTGTTTTTCCTGTCAATCCTTGATTTTCCTGTAAATCCTTGTTTTTCCTTCAATCCATCCTTTAGCAGACTGTTTCCCACTGATGGCAGCTGAGCTGGTGCCATCCCTGGATGCAGGCAGGGATGCTCTGGGCCACCAACTGTGGCCAACAGGAGATGCCAGCTCTGATTCCAGCACTGGGCTCCACTGTCCCAAAGGACCCTTCCCATCACTTCAAGGTTGGCTTTAATTTCAGCATCTCAAGCCTAGTAAATAGCTAATTAATAACTATAAACAGGGTGTTGTTTTTACTGTAAATAAGAGAAATAATACATAAAATTACCCTCTCAGTTTGTTCTTGCTTGGCTGAACGCAGGGAGGAACATCACAAAAAGCAGGAATTTCCAGCAGAGACACACCTCCAAGAAGGTGGCACAATATTATGGGGTGTTCCTATGAAAATCTGGAAATCCTGACATTTTAACAGCTGGAGGAACAGGACAGGACACAGGCATTAGGGGAGGTGGTGACACAGGGCTGGCAGGACCTGCCTGAATGCCATGGACAACATCAAACACTGAATCCCACTGGAAATCCACTGGATTTCCATCCTGACACCCACCAGGGAAGAGCTCTCAGGGCACAGCCAAGTTCTGCTCCCAGGGCTGGGAATTTGGAATCCAGCACTAATGGACTCAGGTGGAAGTGCCTCAATAAATAACCAGAAATAAAGGAGTGCTGGATGGCAGTGACCTCTCCTCCTTTATTTACTGTCCAATTCAATATTTTTAATTCTCCCAATCCAGAGTAACCTACACCAATAGCCCTAAATGTCAGCACAGCCACAGTCCCTGTTGGCACCAGCTGGTTTTAGGGAGGCAAAGCCAAGGCTGAGAGCAGGGACAGAGAGTGTCTCACCCTCCTTTAATGGTTCAGCATTAAACCATCACATTTTCCTGGTCTGAAAAGAAAAATTCCAGTGCTGAGGGATCCCCTGACAGCTCCTCTGCTGCCCTGCCTGGCTTTGCAGCCTCCTCCTTTCCCTCTCCAATCTGATCGTGTTTGAAGTCTGGGAGACAAAAAGGTCAAAGTTGTAAAATAACTGTGGTGTCCTCCTCCTCCTTCCCTTCCCTGCAAGGAGTGGGTTTCCAGTTCCTCTAAAGGAAAGGTAATTGTTCTGCCTCACCCTTTCCAGAGAGGCAGGAACCCCATTCCCATCCCCACAGCCACCCCTCTCCTTTGTCCTGCACTGAACTTCTGCATGCTCAGGTCTGCTGACACTCAGCTGCCAACAGAAATAATGGACAGAGCTAAAAACACCCCATCACTTAGAGCCTCTCCTCCAAAAAAAAAACCCAAAAACCAACCAACCAACCAAAAAAAAAAAAGAAAAAAAAAAAAAAAAAAAAAGAAAAAAAGAGAAAAAAAAAGAGAAAGAAAAAAGAAAAGAAAAAACCCTGCACAGACAGACAAACCAACAAAAACAAAACTGACTTCAGGAAGGGCTGAGGATGACCAGCACTTCCTGCAGAGCACACCACGCTGCTCCTGTGAGGCTCCTGCCTGGTGCCAGCACAGATCCACCACTGGAACACGCAGGGCCCATGCCAGGCTGACAGGAATCCCTGTTCCAGTGCAATTGCAGTGGCTGTGGAGAGTTGGGAGTGCCAGGATTGGGGTATTTATTTCCATTAAATAGTAGAAATCATCAGATCTAAAGGCAAAGGATTTGGTTATTTAGAATTATCCTGCCTTAGAACTCCACTGGCTCTATGGTTCTATACTGTACTCAGACATTATATGGAATTAGTCACAACAGGGAGAAAGAATCAATCAGTCCTGGCTAAGGAATTGAGATAATAATGACTCATTTGACGAGATTGCTCTGGAAAATTAATAATGACGGCGGTAATTACTAACCTGGGATGGCTGCAGTGCTCATTATTCTCCTTTTGCTCCATTGAATGTTAAGTATGATGAAGACATTTCTTTGTTGGGGAGTTTTCTCTGCAGCTTTTCATCCCAGCAGGGGCTCAGAGGTGCTGCCCAAGCCCACTGGAATGTTTGGTCATGGCACAGACAGCAGCACAGGAGTTATGGGTTATTATTAAGGGTTGATGTCTGCCCTGGCACCTCTGCAGCCTTTGCTCTCCTGCATCCACGACCTGCCCTGGTGCATCACAAAGATCTCCCTGTCTCATGAACTGTTTTATTGCCCCAGTGCCATAGACCCACCGTGGTGCTGAGAGCAGCTAAAATCAAATAAACATCATTATGTTTATCACAGCAAACAGCTGCAACTGGCTCCTTGTCCAGCCCATCAAACCCTCCCCCATCAGGGACACACCTCAGAGCCCCAGAGCAGCAGCTCCTGACCAGGACCTGAGGGCAGGAGACATCTCCAGGGCATAGAAAATGTTCTTTAATGCAAGCACAGAGAGAGATTGGCTCTGGGAATCCAGGAGTGGCTCAGTGAGGCTGGTGAGCAGCTGTGCTCTCAAACAGCTGCTCCACACCCCCAGAGTGCCCAGCAGGATTTATTGGTGTTTGAAGAGGCTCTGCAGAGGGTTCCCTGCCTGCTGAGCAGCAAGGGAAGGTCCTGGAACAGGTAGGAGAAGGAAAAATAAGTTCTTATTAATGTTGAAGGGAAATAAATTTCTAATTTTCTGAGCAAGGCTGAAGTTTCTCAGAGCAGTGGCTCTCCCCTTGGGCTGAGGAATTTTGAACCCTTCTCCAGCTTTACCAATTGTTCTCATTTTCCTGCCAAATTCTTTTCCCCCAGATTGCTTTTGGCCTGGCCCACTGGTGCACCTGGAGCAGTTTGGATGACAAAAATCCAGCCACATAATCTGAGCAATACAATTCTACCTTAAAATCCCAGTTTTGATTTTTGAGCCTCTTTTTTCCCCATTGCCAGAACAGATCCTGGGTCCTGAATGACACTGCATCTATCTCCCAGAGGGAGTGGAATTTGGATCGTGGCTCCCCAGGGTTGGTGCCTCACGACCCAGTGGTTTTATTAATTTATTTAATTAATGCAGGAGGGAAGCTGTACACACACGGGCTACATTTGCTGTATTAGCTCTGCCTGAATATTTAAAAAACAACCACAACTAGAGCTCACCTTTAGCATTTCTCAGCAGATTTCACAGTATTTAAGAGATAAGGTCAACGAAATTAAATGAGATGCATCAACTCAACAGGAACTCAAGAATTACAAAGGAGATTTTTACAACCTTTAATGTGAGCAGAGACCAGCAGGTCCATCCTACTGCCCCCATGCCCTCGTTCCAGCCCCACAGGAAACCACTGCATTTCCTGAAGGATTCAGAGCTTTCCCAAAACATTTGGGACCCCATCCTGCTGCACGTCGAGCTCTTTTGAGCGTCAGGATGGAGTTTCCTCTTACCAAACACCATCAGGAAGGGATTTATTTGCGACTCTGACTTTGGCTGCAAGTGCTGAATGCTGAGAAGAACCGGCCCAAGGAGGTGGGAAATGCATGCAGGGATGTTCTGCAGCACATTAAATCTCAGCTCTGCTCAGCCAGGACTAAAATAGTCACTGACAGAGTGCCCTCCACCTGGGGATGTCACCTGTGAGCACAATTCAAGAGCGAGCCCAAATTTAGTGTCCTTGCCATCCTGGCTGGCTCCAGCACTCCCAATGATCCATGTCTGCTCCTGCACTGCTTTCTCCAGAGGAAACAGAGGCACCAAATTCCTGTTCACAAGTGCAGGCAAGCTCTGAGAGTTAATTATTGTAATTACCCATTGAACAGCCTCCGAATGCTAATCTATTATAAAGTGGCCTGTTAATTGGTGTTAAACTGCCATTAACCTGCCATTTCCCGTGTTTTCAAGCTGACCCGGAGCACAGCACCGTGGAAAACCCAATCCATTTCTCATTCCTGGCAATCACCAAGCACCGATCTGGAGCAGCTTTAGAAAAAAAAAAAATAAAAAAAATCTGCATACCTGGAATTGGAATTATTGTAACAAAGGGAAACATCATCCTGCTGCTTTGAGTTCCAGTCTTGGACAGGTAGGAGTCCAGGTGCCCATGGCTTTCCATGCTTTGTGCCCTCCACAGTGGTGTGTGCAGGAACTGGGCTCTGCCAGGCTGGGCTGGCATTGCCACCAGGGCACTGACTCTGTTCCTGGGCTGGAAATCTGCAGGTGGAGCAGATTCCCTCTGGAGCCAAGGTCTGCTCCACCGTGGCAGTCTCTCTGTGCCAGCCCACCGAGCTGAGCCCTGATCCTGCAGAGAATCAACACCCAAACCCCACAGGAGCAGCACAAACCCTGAACCACCCCACAATCACCCAGAGCTGCCCCTAAGGAGATCCCACAAAACCAGGGCCAGGTGTGTGCCTGTTTACCCCACCCCTGCCTAAACCACCCCACCTGTCCCTGTCTGGGCTTTAATTTATACAAGTGCAGACAAAAGGTTGGCTCAGGTGCTTCTCAGAGGTCACTTATAAAATCCAGGTGCCCAGCAGGGCAGTGAACTTCCACTTAAATATGCTGCAAGAGGGAGAGCTGGAATTTCCATTTCAGACACCCATCAGGGGAGGCAGCTCTGCTGACTGGTCTCTTCCCAAAAAACTGTCACTGAAGTGCCTTGACCTGCCAGAGCCTTTCTCAGGTTATCTCACCTGACTGACAGTTATCTACACTGAGAGTTCTCTCTTTTCATTTTATATAACCAACTATTAAAGTTCAGGGGAACTTAAAGTGGCTTTTAGAAAGCCCCAAAATTCTTTATTTCCTGAAAGACTTACCATTATTCAGCAGCACATTGCCTCCCTGTCCGTGTGAGATCCCACTGCACCCGCTTCAGCAGCCCTCACCAGGGCAAACAGGACAGAATTTCCCAATTTAAAAGATGTGCAGGAGTTTAGGAGGAATTTGAAGAGAGTGAAGAGTTTGAAGAGGGGAGCAGTGAATTTTTTATGTGCTAATCCAAACCTCTTGATGTTCAGTTACCTTTAAGATCAGTTCTAGGATATTGGAGAAGGGGAAAAGGGGTCAGTTAACCAGAAATCCCATGGAAACGGAGATCTGTCCTGTCCTGAGACCTTTCCATGATGTTTTAGTGGTGAGAGGAAAACAAAGCCTTTGTCATTTAGGATTACCTCCAGTTCCTTGTGCTCCTTGCCAGAAATGGGCTGTTGTTGCAGCTCATTTATGTCATTTTTCACTTTCCTTCCAGAATCCTTCCATCACCTGCCTTGGCATGCTGAATTCCTGACCAGATTGTACTGAGAAGTACAAAAAGCAAAGAAATAAAACCTGCAGTGCCATCAATAATAAACATGGGAAGCTTCTAGAGGTGAGAATCCATCTCATTCAGTGTCTTCTGCTGTTGATGGTTATTATTCCTCCATTCAGGCTTTTCCAAGACATCAATTTATCACTTTCCTTCCTGGCACTGGCAGCTTGCCTAAATCCACCTGCATGAGCCTCCTGTCTCCTCTTCCTCAAACAAATGTGCAGATCTTCTCTCTGATGCCATTTACTGCCACTCAGATGCTCACCCACAGGAAATTCTCATTTATTTGAGTCTGCAGAGGCCCTGATATCAGTTTACACGGATAAACTGATCCCTATGGCAACCAGCCATTCCTTTTCCTTGGGAGCAGATGGGCTGAGGCCAACATCACCTTTGGGCACAAAACATGAGCCCAGAATTGCCCAGCAGCAGGGAGTGAGGTTAATTCTCAGTTCTGCTGCTGCAGCTGGAGCTGGAATGGTGTCCCTGGAGCAGCACCTGCACGGAGCCCCACGTGCCTGTGTGTGCTGCACACCTTGCCCCTGACGCTGGGCAGGGCAGCTGCTGACCAGGGATTTTGGCAGGAGATGAGAGAGCTGTCAGTCCCCAGCCCTGTCACACACACCATTTACTGTCAGTCCCCAGCCCTGTCACACACACCATTTACTGTCAGTCCCCAGCCCTGTCACACACACCATTTACTGTCAGCCACGGACGTTTTTGCTTTGCTTATCTTTTACTCTTCGGTGTAACGTATTCCCAGTCTCTGCTCCAACTCCCTCATTGCTATTCCATCCACTCCTCACACCTGCACAGTCCCTCCAGTTTCCCTCACGTGCTCTCCCTGCCTTATTTTCTGCCAGTGACTTCCAATTCTGCTCGAGTGCTTTCTGCAAGAAAGGAAAAGAAACCTACTCAGATGGGAAGCTGCCTCTTCTGCTCAGGAAAATGAACTCCACAACTTTGCACTACAGGAATTGCCTGCTTGGGCTCAGGGAGGATGGACAAGCAAGATCATAAAAATCCCAGAAAGGTTTGGGTTAGATAAGACCTTAAAGCTTATTTGATTCCATCCCCTGCCATGGCAGGGATATTTTCCATGATCCCAGGTTGCTCCAAGTCCTGTCCAACCTGGCCTTGGACACTTCCAGTCTGGCATTCTGTGCCAGGGCATCTGCACCCTCCCAGGGAAGAATTCCTTCCCAATATCCCATCGAACTCTGCCCTCTTTAGTTTAAAGCCATTCCCCTTGTCCAGTGTGATGTCAAGGACAGCTGTCAAAATCCAAAATGCCCATTAGAGCTTCCTCTACACTTAATTCCACTTGCTTTTATTTCACCAACATGGTCCAAAATGGGTGTAGGGACTGAGGGTTTGTTTGTGTGCATGGAGAGCAAACCAAAGCCTGCATTTGCCGAGTGCTGCTTCTCAGCAGAAATTCCCTTCCTGGATGCTGCCAGGACACCCCATGGACAGCAAAGTCCTTCCCTCAGTTCATGCCCTGCTCCTGTCACCAGGAATGGCTTTCCCTGCCACCAAGGGCAACAAAACCAGACAATCCAGGCTTTGGAGGCTGCAGGAAATCACCTTCTAAAGGCACTCCTTCCTCTTTTTTTTGGCTCTGTTTGCTCTCCACAGGGTCCAGCCCCTCATTAAAGGCTTGCTCAGGCTCAGCATCTCCTCCTGAGGAGCAGAGGTGCTGCCAGGACCTCCCAGGCTGAGACCTGTGCCCAGGCTGGAGGGACAAGGGTAGCCCCGAGGCAGGGGGCCAGGAGCTGGGGATGGCCACGAGTCAATCAGCAGCTCCACTAATTGCTAAATTCACTCATTTTTCCCACTCATTTTCCATTTCCCACAACACGGGGAGGAAGGAACCCGAGTCAATTGCTGGGGTGGGTTTTGTGTAACCCTTGGCTGAGGGCAGGTCAGGAATCTACAGGCTGCCTTTTCACAACTCTCTGACCTCCCCATTTATGGGGGTTTTTTTTTCCAAGCAGTAATTTCCTAATTAACATTTTCTCCCCTTTGAAGCCTTGTGCTGCGTTTTCTCCTTTTCTGACAGCAGCAAAATTGTTTTTCCCATTTCCTCATGTAGATTTTCATTTCTGTCCCCCTGAACAATGGCAAGGACAGAACAATACAGGGAAATACTCAGAGTTACCCCCTGCCCAGATCAGAGAGGAATTTCTTGTCTTTGACACCTGCTGGCAATTAATCCTGTGCATGCCTGAATTTACAATTAGGAGCCCTCCTGTACCAGGATTGAGCCCTGGATCCCAGCTGCCCTCTGCCTCCCCAGGGGCTGCAAGGGGCCAAACCCTGCTCTTATTTTAGAATATTTATGGAGAAATTTCTCTCTTTGGAGCATCCCAGGAGGAATTTCTCTCCCTCCAATACCCACTGAGGGGAGACTTGGGCACTCTCCAGGGTGGAACCTCGGATTTTACACCCCTTGGCTTTGACATGAAGATGCTTTCTGTCCAAGGAAAGAATTTTCCAACAAAAAAAATTTGGATTTGAGGCTGTGTCAGTCCCTCTGTGCCTCTGTAGCAGCTCCACATCAGACATCCCCCAGAACAGCAACATCCCTTCACAACTGATTGTATTTTCAGTTTGTCCTGGGATCTGGAAGGCTGAGGAATCCTCTGCACCATTAAATTAACTCCTGCCCTACCAAGCCCTCAGTGCAGCTTTTCAGCCCAGGCTTCTGTTGGGATATAACAATACCTTGATTTTGCCCACTTGAAAATATTTCCATGCCCTATACAGTGAGTCAGCTTTGCAGAGTGCAGAAAACTGAATAGAAATATTGTAAAGGGTACTGTTCTTTGAAGTCCTAGTGGCATTAGGGAGCCATTTAGTGCATTAAAGAACACCATTTTATTAAGTATTTCAAAGCAACTTCGGAGCTATTATTTCTTATTTTGCTGTTTAAACCTGTAAGTTTGAAAATTAATGATTATAGGGCCTTTGATGCAAAAATCTATGAATAAAATAAATTCTGAGGGCTACTTTCACACTAAGTTATATTAAAACACTCCTTCATCTCCCTGATTAATTTAATGCACATCTCAGAAAGTATCTTAAATATTAGCAATAACATTCTACTAAATGACCCAAACCCCCTATGGCTTCTTGACTTTTCTTCTTTTCACATCTAAGCTATTTCTCATGGCTTTCCAGTGACCTTTAAATAAACGAGTGGGGTTACTAATTAGCATGATAAACAATAAATTCCCGTTTCACGGGTAATTTCATGGTCAAGCAGCCCAGCAGAGCCAGGCTGTGCTCTCTGCACACACACCTCGGGGAACACAGGTCGGGACATTTGCCTTAATTCCCGAGGGCTCAGCTGGATTCTGTCACTGCCAGGGGTGACATCTTGGAGGAAGGAGAAAGACACATTTGAAAGGTTCACAAGAACGGCAACAAGTGCCCCAGTGCCAGGGGGGACATTTGGGGTGACACAGAGGATCAGTGGCAGCTCCATGGCAGGGAATTCCTCATTGCCCCGTTCCCAGAACGAGCTCTTCTCTTCTCTTCTCTTCTCTTCTCTTCTCTTCTCTTCTCTTCTCTTCTCTTCTCTTCTCTTCTCTTCTCTTCTCTTCTCTTCTCTTCTCTTCTCTTCTCTATTCCTTTGGGTTTATCACAGAATTTCATTTGAAGCAGTTGATTTGCAGGTGCGTTAAAGCAATTTTTGGTATCTTTTTTTAGGTTTCAAGCAAGAGAAGACAAAATGATCCTTGGGATTGTATTTAAAAGTGGCATGGGAGATCTCCAGAGGGGTGCTCAGGCATTGGAATGGGCTGTCCAGGGAAACTGTGGCTGCCCCTGGATCCCTGGAAGTGTCCAAGGCCAGGCTGGACACCCTGGGACAGTGGAAGGTGTCCCTGCCATGGCAGGGGTGGGATGGATGGGCTTGAAGGTCCCTCCCAAAATCCCATTCTGGGATTTGAAGAGAGAGGTCGTTTCCCCACAGGTCCCTGGGATGGGAGGAGTAGGGCATGGAAAAGCAGCAGGAAGAGGAGGGCAGGGGGGTCAGGCCAATAAACCCTTGCTGTTAGTCCAGGAGAGCATTTCTAGGCTCAGGTTTGCCCTGATCCCAGGGGAAGACTTAACTTAGGGACCACAGAAAGTATTCAAACAGCAACAACAACAACAAAAATATAGGAAAATCATGAAAGAATGTCTATTTGGCCAAAAAAACCCTCACTAGATAAAAGCTGGGGGCACAGGGCAGGGCCCCCCCAGCCCTGGCTTTACCAGCCAGTTGCCATAGAAACCCATCAGTGCAGAGCTCAGGGGCCCCAAACTCTGCAGCATCCCCTGGAGCCAAGGAAAGCCAGCCCAGGGTGCTCAGGAAGGGCTGCCCTTCCCAGCCCAGCTCAGGAACAGAGCAGGGATAGCTCAGGGTGCAGCTGCCTGCATGGTGCTTCCATTCCTGATTTTCGGTGATTTACAGCCCAGCTTTCATTTGATATCCATGTGCTCACATTGGAGATAACATTATGTGCATCATTTTCTGGGAATATACTTACAGCACTGCATAAAGTAAATAGTGTATTGATGGGAAAGAAATAACAGAATATTAAAGCCAAATCAATAAATGCCTTCAAATCTCATCTTTCAGCCTTGCTTAACTTTGTTTAGGGAGGCAGGGAAGTTGCCAGGAGCTGTGGAGCTGGCCATGCTCCCAGCTGGAATGAGGAGCAGGAAACCTGGGACAGACAGCAGCACCTTCCTGGTGCATGGGGAAAAAAAACCCTAAAGGGAGAAACTGGGGTTTTATAACCCAGGGCTGTATTAATCAACAATTAACATTCAGCTGAGCCCCCCCACACCAACCAGCTGTGACACAGCTCAGGCTGGAGGGCAGGCAAAGCAACCACCAACACTTTGAATTGTTTGGATAAAAACCTCAGCTTGTTTCACTTTTTATCAACAGGAATATTCAGTGTCATCCCTGTTTTCCAGGTGGGAAGTGCTGGGCTAGGGGCACACCAGGTTCCTGCCATGGATCCCCTCGTTTGAGGTGCAGGAGAAGGTGCTGATGTGAAATATTTTTATCTAGGCCAATCCTCTGCCAAAAATGGGTCCAGAATTAGGTTAGTAAGTCGGTATTTCCACACAAGATGATGTGCCCTGGTTTTCCAATGTGCTGAGTACCCAGCCCAGAAGTTCCCTTGTGGGACTTGAAACTTTATTTTTGGCACCTGGTTTTATAGAGAGACCATCTGTGACAGCCAGCACTCGCTGCCACGTAATTAATGCCAAGTTACATAAGCCATTCATGAATAAGCATTATTTTCCATATATTAAGCTTGCAGAGACAGATTTCAGAACTGAACTGGTATTTAGCAAGGTAGGCCTCTGAAATTGTCAATTAATGCTCCTTGACATTTTCTAAGTATGTTAATTTATATTAAACCACTGCAGCCAACTCTGCATAAGATAACTCCGAGCCTCAGCCATAAAGTAAGAAGAAAAATGCAGTTGAGGAGCATTATGGCTGCTCTTTGTCATCTCCCTGACATAATGCACATTGTGTATGCAATGCAGGGAAGATAAACACATATATAAAGCAGGCAATTACCTCAGCTCACACAGACTATCATATTTATGACCATTTGCAGGGTTGGATGTAATTCACTGACTTGAGGTGCTGGAGTAAATACATCACTCTAACCCCACGGGCCAGGCTATGAAATGCAGGTATCAAGATTTGCTGCCATCTGCTAAGCCACAAAAATCTCCATCCTCCTTCCAGAGTGGTGGTCAGGGAGAGGAATGATGGGAAGAGCTGGGATCAGAGCTGCTGGCTGCCAGGGAATGGCAGGGAATGCTGGCAGGACACAGCAAGGAGAGGGTTAAATTCGATAAAGCCACAGATTAAAAGTCTTGTTCCTTTGAAAGGCATTGAGCATTGGAGAGGATCACGGCAGGGTCAGCCCTGGGGAGCAGCACAGTTCTGACAGTGCTGCTTTGTGGTGGGACTCAATGATCCTGAAGATCTTTTCCAACCTAAAGCATTCCAGGATTCCGTGGTTTTGCAAGGGGATGGCCTGGTCTGAGTGCTTTGCTCAGGATCAGGTGCCCACCAGGGGCTTAAGAGGACAGAGAGCCAGATTCCACAAGAATGTGAACACAGAACCCAGCAAGAACAAGGTGGTTCAGCCTGGAGAAGGATCCAGAGAGAGCTCAGAGCTCCTTCCAGTGCCCAAAGGGGCTCCAGGAGAGCTGCAGAGGGACTGGGGACAAGGATGGAGGGACAGGACACAGGGAATGGCTTCCCACTGCCAGAGGGCAGGGATGGATGGGATCTTGGGCAGGAATTGTTCCCTGGGAGAGTGGGGAGCTCCTGGATCCCTGGCAGTGCCCAAGGCCAGGTTGGACATTGGGGTTTGGGACAGTGGGAGGTGTCCCTGCCATGGCAGGGGTGGCACTGGGTGGGATTTAAGGTCCCTCCCAACCCAAACCATTTGGGGATTCTCTGCTCATGCTCATCCATCCTCCCAGAGCCCAGCCAAGGGGCAGAGCTTGCAGGGTCCATTTTCCCTGGCAGGACCTGGGCCCTTTGGTGCCCTGAGTCAGAGCCACTTCCAGCCCCACAAGCAGCCTGGGATAACAACAGAGGCTGGACTTGTCAGACACTTTGCCCACTGAAATTGCCACCGATATTGCACACAGCATATGACTAATGAGGGGCAATTAAAGCCCGATTCCTCCTTCCCTGCTGCAGTCACTCAGCGAGGGCAGGCACACAAATGTGCCACTTGGATTTGCTGTCATTTCACAGCCCGTTTCATCTGATGCGAAATGGGGAAGGCAGTAAAGAATCAAATCAGAAAAACCATTTAACCTCCCAGATTATGAGAGGATATATCACTCAAAATGCAGCACTTCCCAGATCCTCTGTTAAACTGGAATCAGCCTGGCTGACTTGAATCCCAAAGACATCCAGACACCGAGCTGAGACCTCACAGCACAGGGATCTGGAGATGGATGTTTAGTAAATGTAGTTTTCAATAGATATTTCCAGAAATTGGAAACATTTTGCAGTTATATCTCCAACAATCACAGTCTATTCTATTCCATAACCAATATGAGCGATTACTTGAGGAGATATAACAAATGCAAAATGTTTTAAAAAAAGATTTTGAGAGTGATAAAAGACGACTTACACAAGCACAGCAAGAAAACCAAAAAGAGAAGGGCTCCTCTACAAGAAGCACAGCTGATCCCTTCCTGTTGTGCTTTGGGAAAGGAAAAAGGGGGGATAAATTAAGCACTTCATTCTGTAAGTAAGTTTTAAGGTAATCTGATTACAACAGCTCCCACTAGCACCATTCCAGAGCAGCAAAGGATAAAATCAATAATGAACATCAACATTTCCATTTTGTTTAGTGGCTCTGTAATTCAGCCATGAGAATCTGCCTTTCACTCAGGGCTTGGCCAAGGGAGGGCCAGGACTACCCCAACTGGGATTTCTCCAGGAATTGCTCATTTACTGCTGAACAAAGAACAACACTGCTCCAAAGGTGATACTCTGGTGTAATTTTAGTTGGAAAAGTATAAAGCTTTTAGGATTTAGGGCTTGATTTGATGCTGCTAGCATCAAATTTTGATAGCACTTGGTATTTAATGGTCATCTAACATCAGGCTGCTGTTGTCTGAATCCTTGAATATGAAAATCCCAAACATTAATCCCTGTTCCCAGTTCAAACAGAGAAAACAGAAAGGAAGTGGAACTCAAACCCATGGTCCTACTCATCAGGGGCACAGGGAAGGGACACCAGGCTCTAGGACAGCATCTACACCTTTTCCCACCCGAATTTGCAGTCTCTGCTAGAAAACAGATTCATCCCACTGAAATTAGAGTGGTGCAAAACTTGTCTCAAGTGCACCCAGCACTGCCCCTGTCCACAGTAATCCATGGCTCCAATATCCATCTATTTCCATGCCCACACAGCTGTCCACATCTGGGCAGTGCTTTCCTGCTCTCCTCACCCAGCTGGTGGGGCTGGAGGTCCCTCACTGTAACAACACCGTTTCCATATTTCTGAATATCCATTCCACCCTTGTACAATGAAATTGTACAGGACAGAGTCACTGAAAAGCTGAAATTTTCCCCAGCTGGGGCAGAGCAACCTGGTTTGCTTCTGAGCCCCACTCCTGCTCCAGCTGCAGCTGGTGGTGCTGCAAGCGAGAGCAACAAAAAAGAAAAAAAGGATGAATATTTTCCTTAAACAGTTGGAGATTTCCCTAATCCCACATGCTCTGGGTCACCTTGAAGGTGCTGTGTGTCTGCCAGGGGTTCACAGGGTAAAGCAGGCAGGTTCCATCCCATGGAGAACCCCAAGCTGCCCCACAGTGCAGGAGCAGTGAGTTCTTTCTGCACCACTGACGAGCAAATCATTCACTTCCAACTACAGAGAGAGAGTCTGGTGTAAACTCAGAGTAATCCCACACTGTGCACGAGCCAAGAGCTGGAAATGCTCCACACCCTGTCCTGACAACAAAGCTCATGTTCAGGGGAGCTCCAGCAGCCTGGTTAGTGTGAGCATCCCTCAGCAGCGTTTCCAAAGCTCTGGATTCCACTCCAGGAAAGCCCTGGCACCGTGGCTGGGAAATGACACGGCAGCTTTGACACTCACTGCAAGCCTGGAGTCATCTCCAGGCTGGGACTCTGCAGCTGGAGAGATCATCCAAGCACAGCTCCAGCACTGCTGGAACTCTCTCCAGCCCAGGAGAGCATATCCTACCAGGATCCCATCAGGATTCAGCCAGGATCCCATCAGGATCCCACCATGGTCCCATCAGGATTCAACCAGGATCCCATCAGGATCCCACCAGGATCTCACCAGGATCCCATCAGGATCCCATCAGGATTCCACCAGGATCTCACCAGGATCCCATCAGGATTCCACCAGGATCTCACCAGGATCTCACCAGGATCCCACCATGGTCCCACCAGGATCTCACCAGGATCCCACCAGGATCCCACCAGGATCCCATCAGAATCTCACCAGGATCCCACCAGGATCCCACCAGGATCCCATCAGAATCTCATCAGATCCCACCAGGATCTCACCAGGATCCCATCAGATCCCACCAGGATCTCACCAGGATCCCATCAGATCCCATCAGGATCCCCCCAGCTCCTGCTGAATTCCCAGTGTCAGAGGGAGCAGACATTGGGCATCCCTGGATAAGGTCAGGAGGGACTGAGCCTCAGCAAATCTTCAGCCCTGGGGCAGACCAGGAGTGAGCCTCAGGCTATTTGTTCCTCAAACATTGACAATTCTCAACACACAGGTGCAGGATGGATTTTACAGCCCACCTCAAGGGCATTTCCCAGGAAGCCTCCTCTGTAATCCCAGGAATGAAGAGACATCTCTGTGTGCCACACCATGAATCACCTCAGTGTCCTTGGGCTTTGTCACATCTCTGTTTTCTGGCAGAACAGAAGGCTTAGCACAACCTTTCTGGGTTTTTTGGGTTTTTTTTTTTTTTCCCAAGGAGAAAATAACAACTGCTATGTTCACAATAAATGGAGATTTGTATAGAAAGCCATTTACTTGAAGGTGAAATATGTCCAGGTCACAGAAAAAGCCCATTTTTGCAGATTCCATGTCTGTATTCCATGGTTCCCACTCTCCCTTTTTATTCATTGAGAAAAACCGAGGGAAAAAAACCAGCACAAAGATGTTCTGCCCAGATGTAAAATCACAGTGCATTCAGAAAAGCACTCATTTTCTGAAAGGCAACTTTTCCCAGACAATTTTCCAGCAGGGAAGAAAGGAATATCTGCAGAAGGTTAAACACTCTTGGTGTTCCCAAGCTTCATCACTGGTTTTGTGCTTGCTTCACCTTAGGCAATTTGGGTTCAAACCCAGGCAATTGGGAAATCTGGAAACCAAGGGCTTGTTTATCCATGAGGAATGAGGATTTCCATGGGATCCTTCCCTGTCTGTGTCCAACCCTCCAGGAATGAGGATTTCCATGGGATCCTGCCCTGTGTCCAACCCTCCAGGAATGAGGATTTCCATGGGATCCTGCCCTGTGTCCAACCCTCCAGGAATGAGGATTTCCATGGGATCCTTCCCTGTCTGTGTCCAACCCTCCAGGAATGAGGATTTCCATGGGATCCTGCCCCATCCATGTCCAACCCTCCAGGAATGAGGATTTCCATGGGATCCTGCCCCATCCATGTCCAACCCTCCAGGAATGAGGATTTCCATGGGATCCTGCCCCGTGGGAGGGGAGGGGAAGGGCTGTGTGGCAGGAGAGCTGTCAGGATCACAACAGGCAGCAATCTGGAGGCTGTAAAAATGAATGGGTTGTGTTTCACTGGGTTTGATGTGGTTGTATCATCTGTAAATTATCTACCCAGCCATTTTTCCAGTTAGCCATTATTCTGTCAGGCCAGAGGCTGCCATTTCCAGCCCTCCCAACCATATGCACGGCTGTAAACCTTGAAAGCAGCTGTCTCCAAAGCAAGCCAGTTCGGGAAGAATAGGAAAACAAATTACATAAAAGCAGATTAACTTCTCTTTAACTTCCTTTAAAATATTTCTTCCCCACGGCCTCTGTAATCCCATTTTTTAAGGGAATTTACTCTCTTTATTTGTTATTCTTATCAGTGTGACTTGAATTTAAAGCTTTATGCTTCATGTTTCTGCCCAGGGACCTGTTGTGATGATAATCCTCAGGCTTTTCCACGGTGGGAATGGCTCTTTGAGCAGTTTTCAGCCCCTTGCACTGATATTTCCCATGAGACAAAGACAGCCAGGGAATGCTTGGTGCCTTCAGCTGAAGCTCCTCGGTGGGCAGCAGCAATTTTTTGGATGTTCTTGGGGGTTTTTATTGTTTTCTCCTTTAACTTTGGACTGCTTGGATATGTGGCATTCACCTGCCCAGAGCAGCTGTGGCTGCCCCATCCCTGGAAGTGTCCCAGGTCAGCTTGGACAGGGCTTAGAGCAGCCTGGGACAGTGGGAGGTGTCCCTGCCATGGCAGGGCTGCCACTGGATGAGGTTTAAGGCCCCTCCAGCTAAAATCCGTGTGGGATCCTGTGATCCCCAGATCTGAGGCACCAAACGGGCACCAGGGACTGGAGGAGCAGGGTCAGGCCTGGGTGGTGCCCAGGGGCAGCATGACCACCTCAGTGGGCAGCTGTGGCTGCTGTTCACTGCCAAAATCCCAGTGGGAAGGGCTCTGGAGCCCTGAGCAAGGAGCCAAACCCTCCCCAGGAAAATCGCGTGCGCCGTGGGAGCAGAGGCAGGCCAGTCCCTTGGGGACAGCAAGAGATCAGAGAATTAGAACTGAATGAGCTCCCTGTGCCCTCTGCAATTAAAGGCAGCTTGAAAGAGTTTCAATTTGGTGATATCATTAATTTCCACTTCTCCTCCTCGCTCCCACTGCAGTTCAGAAGAGTCTTCCACTGTTTATTGACTGAGTGATGAAAGACTTGAGCTGAGGAGACCCAAGAAAAGGAAAGTTTGAAAAGTTTTCAGCCCTTTCATCAGTTCTTTAAACAATGTTCAGAAAAACATGAGAGACAGGCTGTGCTTGAGAGAAATATTGTAATGAAAGCTGCGTGCAGTGGGCTTTGCTGTTCAAGTGTGACTCGAATACTCGCAGCCCGATGTCGTGTGAAGATTTACTTGGCAATTTTGTCACAAGCAAGGCTGTTAAGAAGCACATTTCTACTTAGCCAGCTCTTTCCCTTATTTGCTAAGGAAAAAACCTGCTTTGGTGCACCAGCCAGGTAGGAAATGTTGCATGTTAAGAGTTTAAAAATAAATGTATGTGCACATATGTATGGCAGGAGTGCAGGGATCTCAGGGAAAATAAATTGTATATGTCAAGCACCTCCAAAATAAAACCTGCTGCAGAGCACCCCACACTCAAATATTTCCACAGATTTCTGCCCTGTGT
The DNA here is from genome assembly GCA_037013685.1 of Acridotheres tristis. Taxonomy (NCBI): domain Eukaryota; kingdom Metazoa; phylum Chordata; class Aves; order Passeriformes; family Sturnidae; genus Acridotheres; species Acridotheres tristis. The sequence goes on along the minus strand of CM072899.1, from coordinate 1,763,900 downwards.
TTCTTCTCCTGTAATTCCTTGCACTCTTGTCCTGTAGCTGGAAGGAAACTGAGTCCACCCAGGATGGTCCTGTAGGGGATGGGAGCAGCAGAGGGATGAGGTTCCACACCAACCTCGCCTGGAATTGCTGCCAAGTCTCCTTTTCCACAAAATCACAGAATCCCACAATGGTTTGGATTGGGAGGGACCTTAGAGATGATCCAGCTCCAACTCCTTGCCAGGAACTAAAAGGATGATTGGGATCTGTGGTGTGGGAAGGGTTAACACAGGAATCCAATTAGAAAGAAATCCTAATTATTTCAGCAATCAAAAGCAGTGATTCACCTTATGAGGGAGCCAACAGATGCCATCAGCACAGACATTTTCCTTGTTTATTTTCTTGTCTTCTCAGACTGGGAGGAGAACGTGGGGGATCCCATTCCCGGCCATCTGGCATTAGTGTGAAAAATACAGTGTGAGATATTCCACAGTTGTCTCAGCAGCTCCCTTCTGGATGACAAATTCCCATGTTCTCATGACAGCTTTGTTTTTTTTCCAGGCTCTGCCCGCCCATGACACAACCCCAGGAGATCAGTCCATTTACAACCCCAGCCTCAAGCAGCCCATATTTTAGGTGCCTTATGGGCGTCCAGGGAATAATTTTGGGTCAGAACTGAGAATTTGAAGCACTGGGGTCACGGGTGGTGAGGCTGGTGGTGCCCTTGTGGGACTCCAGTGCTGGAGTGGAGGTGATGCTGTTCATGGGCTGGTTACCAGGGCCAAGCCCAAACTTGGCTTGGTGCTGCATTTTTGCACCTTCCCAAGCACTACAGATTGGGAATATGGTGGAACCACATCGTTCACCCACTCCCTGCAGAGAGCAGGCCATGAAAGCTGAGTGACCAAGGTCAGCCTGAGGTGACATTTCAGGCACCATGCTCTCCTTGGCACCTGCAGCTGCCTCCACTCCACTCTGCATTTGTCTCAGAAAGACTCAAAAATGAAAAGAAGCTCCCATCCCAATTTCCTCCTCCTTGTCTCCCTCAAAGCTGCTCTGTGAATCACCCTGGACACCATGGCACCAAGGAGGCAGCTGTGGGAGCCTGAGGAGCTCTGCGTGCCCAGAACTGTCTCCTAGCAATAGGCAAGATGTGAAAACCTCAAAATAACTCCTCCTTCCTTTTCTTGTCAGTGACTCACGCTGTTCAACACGGCATTGGGGGTTTGCTCAGGATTTTTGTCCTCGCTTTCTTGCACGTGTGAGGTGAAATGAGGCTGGGCAGAGGGTACAGGTGCTGCCTGAATTTGAGAAGCCAGGAACATCCCAGGTGTTCACACAAGCTGGATGCACTCCCAGCCTCTGACACATGGGAAGAAGCTGTGGCAGCTGTGAGGATTTGCAGTTAGAGGTATTTTGCACAACCCGAGCAGGGAAAGCATCAACTCTGCTGGCTGTGAACCACCAACACTCAGTGGATGCTTTTCAAAACAGAGGGAAAATGGTTTTGGATGTGTTTAGTGTTTGGAAATTGGGAATAACCACACTCAAGGTGAGGAGTGATACAATCTGAAGTGATGTGAGGTGCTGTCTGGCCTGACAGGGGTTTTAGCAGCAATGCTGAATAAAAAAGGAGCAGATTTCCTGTTCTGCTGTTGGATTTACACCATCCCACTGCCAAGCTGTCATGAAGGACTGTGGAATTGTCCAGGACAGAAATAATTATTTAAAAACCAAACACACACAGATAAATGGCCAGATCTCAGTGCCAGAAATCCCTAGACATCTTTCTAAGCCCCTCCATTATTTTCTTATCTTTTCCTTTTCCTGAATAATCCTCACCCTCCACTTCTGATTGAAAAATACCTAAAAATAGTTGTGGAGAAGAACTCTAATGAATTATGCAATGGACATATGCTCTCACATCAAATCTTGATGTTTACTTTATCTGATGTCATGCAGAAGATTGAAGGCTGGGACTGTGCTGGGAATGATCCCAGCTCTGCAGTGGGATTCTAGGTCACATCCCTGCATCTCTGCCCAGGCATGGGAGCACCTGGGAGAGCAGATGGCTGGACAACGTAGCTATGGCTGGTGGTTTAATTTTCCTGGATTAAGGAGCAAGTACTGTGCAAGGAGTTTGATTTGCTAAAGAGGCAGCAGCAACCCTGGCACAGGAAAACCTTCCCCAGCTCCTGCTCACAGAGCTTCTGCAAATCTCCAGGCAACTCATCCACCAGTCACTTCTCAGTTATTGCCATTTTTATTGCTTATCTCTAGGAAATATCCAGCCAAAAAAAAAAAAAAAAAGACAATTTAAAATCTACCTTCTAGCCACACCAAGTGTGAAGCGCCTTGTCCCGACGTGACTGCAAGAAAGGGGAGAACAAAAATCTTCCCCTGCTTTTATGATTCCTTCTGACTGCTTCTCCTCACCGTTGTGAATCACAGATTTCAGACCTGCTGGCTCCAAACCAAGGCTGCTCCCAGAACATCTCCATCCAGCATGTCCTGAGCCACGGAATGCTCCACAAAGCTGCAGCTCCAGGTGAGCTGGCTGCTCCCACACTCTGCTCCAAATGCAGCTGGAGCTCCTCAGGAACTCACAGCTGGCAGCACCGAGCCCTGACAACTCTTAATCATAACAACCATCTCCCACCAGGGGTTTTTCAGGCTGAACTTGGACAAATCTTGTCTTGAACAGTAAATAAAGGATGAAGTATCGTCCTGGAAAAAAAGAATTGCTTACCTTAACAGCCTCAATCTGACAGGAATTAATTAACAACAGCAAAAAAAAAACCAAAAAAAACCCAAACCATTATTTCAGAGATGGATACATGGGGGGAAATTGATTCCAAGTATAAATTCCATTGCCTTCCACTGAAATCCATTAGGATTGGATTTAGCCCAGCGTGGGTGCACAACATATCACAACAACCTCATCCCTAAACCACATGGACAGATGTGAAGATTACCACGAGGGGTCTGAGATTTAGAATTCATAAATGAATTTCTTGTTTTTCTATAGAAGGGCCTAGCAGGATTATGTGGAGAAAATTACACATTCTTGTATTGAATTTTAGTTAAGAGCAGCTTCGAGATAAAATTAACCAGAGTAGTGAATGGATTATAATAAAACAACACTGATACTAAAATAAAAAGGGAATTACTCTCTTACTTTCACACCTATCAAATTTAGAGGAAGAAAAAACCTACAGTAGCACTGTGTGTATTATCAGGACAGTCAATGAGACATGAAACAAGGACGAACTCCATTTGCCTGGGCAAAAAGCCCAGTTTGGAAGTAATTGCTGTAGTGGTGTAGCAGCTGCAGATATAGCCAGATCAAATCCAAAGATCAAACGCTTATTTCATTTTGATAAAAGTCATTAAACCACAAATCAACTTACTCTGGAGTACAGTCAGGAAATAACTCTGTATATACCATCTGCACATAACTCTCCCCTAATAAATTAAAGCAGTGACAGCAGATTTCTTTTGTGAAATCCTCAAACTTATATTTCATTAAGTATCAACATCTCTCATTTGGATTTTATTTAGCAGATAAGCCCCTGCACGGAGTTTCAGAGCAGAGCAGAGGATTTCTGGGCTCAGTGGGTGTGCTGGGGCTGCCTGCCTGCCCTGGCAGCTCAGAGCACAGCTCAGCCCTGGGCCCCCAGGGACACAGCAAGGCACAGTTCTGAAATATTCTTCTGAAAACTAACAGAAAAGCACAACTGTTGGGTGTTTCTAATGAAACCCCATCCATTTGAATTCCTGGATATTAATGGATTCCTTGTCTGTGCTAAGCCTGGAGATGTTCTTCCTTCAAACCAAACTTTTCAAATGTGAAGCAGGGAGGGAGGGAGGGAGTCCCTCATCAGGAGGCTGAGGCAAAGCCAGGCTACCACAGGTGATGATATGAATAATGACATTTATGCTGCAGGAATTTAATTAGACTGAGAAAGAATTTGTAGTAAAGATGTCACAATAACTCAAGACAAAATGAAAATCAGTCCAAAGACATTCAGTCCCTAATTAGTTTGGGAATAGTAGATTAAAGATAAACTTAGCAAAATTGGTGGAGTGACTGGCTATTAGGGGCCACGAGAACAGAGGATGTCACCTTAGATTTTTCATTTTTTGATGTTTTTCGAGAAGACCAAGTACAGAAAAGGAAATCTAAAATCCAGGAGCTGATTTCTTTTCTTTCTTCCAGAGATCAAACGGTTTTGCTTTTAAAAAACCCAACGACAGCCACAAGCCTTGGTTGTTGACACTGAATTTTTTTTTCCTGAAATAATGAGCTGCGTGACACCTTGGTTATATATGGAAAACAGCAACTCTGTGTACAGACAACATTCAATTTCTGTGTACTACTGTTCGAAAAGCAAGGGAAAAAAGGTCTTTCTGATCATCCACAATAAGTTATTTTCTCGGTGCTGGCTTGTTCTGTGCAAGACAAATGAAAGGAATAACAAAGCAGGATGTTCACAAAAGAACCAGGAAGATTTTCGAGCTCAGTGATTGATCTGGATGTGTTCACATTTAGGCAGGAAGAAAAGCAGTTCATGCAAAAACATTTTGCAGTCACCACTAAATGGATTTTAAAGCTTTGTGATTCTGGTGGAGCTTTTCCAGCTGAGCCCTCATGTCCTACCTGGCTTCAGGGTGCTGATGTCCTTCATGGCAGGGGCTGCTTCCACCCCTCCAGTGCCAGCAGCAAATTCCTGCTGACTTCCAGCTCTCCCAACATAGCCATGGAATCATGGAATGCTTTGGGTTGGAAAGATCCTTAAAGGTCACATCATTCCAACCCCCTGTCACCTCCCAGGTTCCTCCAAGCCCCATCCAAGTGCTGGCCTTGAGCACTTCCAATATATTGACCACCCAGAAATAAAAGCCACATACTTGGGACATCCAAAACCCTCATTTTATGTTCCTATTAAAGGAATTAGAGACTTGAAGGAGGAAGCACCAGGCTGAAATGCTGGGAAGTGGCCATCCTGCAGGGGATCATCTGTCCAACATCTCCATGGCTCTCCCTGAATTCTCCCTAATTCCCATGAATTCTTCCCCTGGCTTAGGCAGGAAAACAAGTCAGGGGAGTGAGCCGTCCTTCATCCTCCAGAGGTATTCAATTCAATCAAAATGAAAGGAAAACAAAACACAGAGAAGACAATAATGTCCTGTCTGCCTGGCTTGGAGAAGGGATCTCACCCCTGCATCCCACGGGTTGTTAATCACACACTGCATCTTCTATTTTATCCCAAGTGGAACAGACTCAGCCAATCAGGGAAACTCAAAATTAGGAAGAAGATACATTTAGTAGGAAAAAGCTAGCATTACATGGCTTGTAAACATGGTAACAGCATTAACAGAGGCTATTCTGTGTTGGCATTCACCGACATCCCTGCTTGAAATCATTCCTTCAAACACTTCCTACAACATGGCAGAGGAAAACAGGAGCTCTCCAAAATCTGCATCCCGACTGCTTCATTTGCTGAGTTTCCTTTTACTGTAGATGTCATGCAGCCCTATCAATCCTCATTTCTCCCCTAAAGAAATTCCCGTGGCTGTGCCAGAGCCCTCCCTGCACACCGTGTCCCTGAGAACGCCCTCATCACCACAAACCCACTGTGCTTGAAACAAAACCCTGCACGCTCTGGAGCTGCCCAGCTTCAAAAATTCCTCTCTCTGACCTTCCTCAAGGGCAGGGCTGTTTCCCCCATCTGCAGGGCAGTGTGAAACGCTGCTCTCAGCCTTGCAGTGCATATGGTGCTCCCCATGCTGTGCCCAGTGCCATCCCTGTGCCATGGCCCCGGGCTGTCAGTGCAGGTGCAGCACAGGCTGCTGCTCATTGCTGCTCGTTCCTCACTCTCCCCACTCCTCTCCTCGGCTCCAGCCGTGCTGTTCTCTCCTTTGCTGGATTGCTAAACCCAAGTAGGAATAGCATCCTTCAAAACAGTCAATCTGCCAGGCTTTTTCTTTCGACCTTCTGCAGGGTCATAGAATAGTTTGGGTCGGAAGGGACTTTTGAAGTCATCTAAACAACATTCAAAATAGGTTAAAATAGGTTTTTTCACCTTTTTCCAAACACTTTTCATTATGAAAGAGGAATAAATTACATTACACACAACAGCAGGCTGAAAGTCTGCTTGAATTTTTGAGTCCAATTCCCAGAGCCAGGGAGAAGAGGGATTGGTGTCTCACCAGCACATGAGACTGGATGCCACTTTCTTCAAATCTCACTTTGTTTGCTTTCTTTATTAGAACAAGAGAGATTTCCGAGTGAGGGGTGGGTGGATAACACCCACCTGGTCCGGGTCAGGCTCCTCAGCAGCCTCCTGACTCTGCCCCAGCAGGGGCACCAGGGGATGGGCTGTGCAGGGAGCTCAGTGGGATGGAGAAAAACCAAAATTCCTGCATGGGGAGTAGGCAGGGAAGAGGGCAACCACGGCAGATGGCAGAGCTGAAGCAGCACCCAGTGGCTCGTGCTGCATGACGAGCTGTCAGCATCTCTGGGAACAACAACCCTATAATTACACACATCCCTCTCACCGTGTCTCCCTGCCTGGAGAATCCCTCTGCACAGCCCCCAGAGGATGAGAGGCACAGAAAGGAGGGTGTCACACTGCTGCCTTGATGGGCTCACCGAAAAACAGAGGCCAGACAGAACTGAGGCAATAAAAAGCTGATACATTTTTTTTTTTAAGGGTCTTCGGGTACATTTAGGGCAGAAAAAGCCCCCCAGGGGCTGCACCCAAAATGGATCGTGGGTTTTCACACTTTGATAAGTTTGGTTCATTTGCATATTTGGGGTTAATCTTCCAATTCCAGCTGCAGGTAATGAAGTCATTTACCCCAAGTTTGCTCCCCCAACTCACTTTTGTTTCCATCCCTGGGGGCCTGAGGCAGTGAGGTGTCCTCGATTCCCAGCCTGGAGAGGAATTGTTGTGTCTGCCCAAAATGGGAGAGCAGCAGCCAGCGCTGGACATGGAGTTTGGAGTTACACACTAAAGAATTACAGGATTACAAATAGATGGAAAATATAAAAGCTGAAATCCCAAGGCATCAACACCAGCCAGGGGCACTGGGCAAGGCCCTGACAGGGAGAGGAGCTCGTGCTGGGCTCAGCCAGCCCTGCCTGGCCCCATCCCTGCCTGGACCAAAGGACACTCAGGGCTCTCCCCTGCCCTCACCCCAGCACATCACTCAGCCGACACTGAGAGCATCTCTGAAAGCTCAGCACACACAAGTCTTCTATTTTAATGTCAAGGTCCAAATCAGAGCAGAGTTTAGAGTTTACTCTCTTTAAGATCTATAAAATTAATTACTGCTCACTTGACAAAATAAATTGACCCTATAATCAGGTTTCTAAAAATGCAATTGGTGTACTTTGTGAAATTACATTTGTACACAGTAGCAAGTTCTTCCCTGCCTTACACCTCCCCTAATGCTCTCCTCAGTGAGTATAAGGCTGGCAGAATTTAACCTCTAATATAAAAGTGGCATGCACTTATTTCCCTGGGGAACTGACCCAATCCAGAGCATTGCCTATTTATAGCACTTTCAAAAATAAATCGTGAGGCAAGAGGGTAGAAAGGCCGTTAGGAAAGGCTGTATTTGTTGATAAAACTAAGAAATAAAGTAATAAAGCTGTGTATTCCCATCCAAAGTTACTTGCAGTGGGTGTTGTAAATTTTAAATTGCTACTAAAACTGTGCAACTCAGAACTGAAGTGGGGTCTGAAATCCCAGAATTGTTTGGGTGGGAAGGGACCTTAAATATCATCTAGTGCCACCCCAGCCATGGCAGGGACACCTCCCACTGTCCCAGGCTGCTCCAATCCCAATGTCCAGCCTGGCCTTGGGCACTGCCAGGGATCCAGGGGCAGCCACAGCAAATCTGGAAATTCTGTGCCAGCCCTGCCCACCCTCCCAGGGAACAATTCCTGCCCAAAAATCCATTTCCCTTTGTCCTGTCACTCCATGCCCTTGTGGAATGCTGCACAGGCAGACAAACCTCCCTGCTGGACCCTCACCAGCCCAAGGCTCAGCGTTTCCTCCCGGGGCAATCCCGCAGCAGGACGGTGATGTTGGGACCCGGGAGGGCTGAGATGATAGCAGGGATGTTTCACAGCTCACAGCAGGATGGGGATTCACTCTGCAGCTGTGCCAGCAGCCCTGGAGAAGTCCCTGCTGGGGGGAAGGAGCTGGTGACTCCAAAGCAGCAGCCAGCACGGACAGACAGACGGACACGACCGGCAGCAAACAAGGGAGTGAAGTTATTTGGCAACACAGATGGGCCCTGAGTCATCTCTTGGATCTGTCTCCAAACACAGTGTGACAGTCAGAGCTACAGTCAGGTTTTGGAAGAGCTTGGCAAGGAGCAGACAGTGATAAATGTGCCAAATATCCTCTGACCTTCTCACTGTCCCGTTTTCCCAGGGCTTTGTCCTGCCTGTGGCTGCAGTTGCCATCAGCCGAGCACACAGCACAGCACTGCAGCCCCAGAGACCACTCCAGGCACTGGGCTGGAGAGGTTTATTCCAAAAAAATTCCAGGACTGTGGGACATATACTGAGGAAGTAAGAAAATTACAGCCTGGAAAATATTCCAGGCTGGAGCTTCTCAGCTCTGTTCCCAGCCCATGAGCTGCTCCAGCTCAAGGCTGGGGAGAATTTCTCCCAGGGTGATCATTTGGTCACAATAAAAAGGAATTAATACCAAGATAGAAGCCCTGTTGTGGTGTGTGACCAGGCCCTGGCCATGGGGTGTCTTCTCTCTGAACCAATCACCTTTTCTCTGCTCTGGGAGTTGCAGTCCTGCTATAAAACCAAGTGTGTTTCTGAATAAACTTGGCTCTTTCTTCCTGTCATGACAGACGCCCATGGAGCTGTGCATCTTATTTCTGCCTCACTTAAAGGGTTAAAACCCCTTTCCACAGCTACACAGGACACTTGAGGAAAGCTCACTTCGAGCTGACTCACTGAACAACCTTTGAGAATCACATCCACACGTGGCCTGGAGCAGAGGAAAGATTAGAAATTCCCCATGTCCCATTGTCAGGAGTGCAGGTTTCCATGAATTCATCACAAGCATCACCTGCCCAGGGCACGGTGCAGCTGGCAGGAGCAGGAGGAGCTGAGCACAGGGAATGTTTGCCCGTGGGGAGCCAGGCACAGGGGACACGTGATGGGGGCAGCCAGGAGGGAAGAGACATCCTTTCAAAAAGAACCACAACCCTTTCATTCTCCTCGTGTTTTTCTGGAGAGCTGTGAGCGTTTGTCCCCTTTCATTGCCTTTTATCAGCAGAGGAAAGCAGGCAGGAGTGACACTCGAGCAGAGCAGCTTCCCTGGGCCAGCAAAGCCAGACTCAAAGTCACAGTGCCGACTTCCTGTGATGAAATATTGATCCAAAACTCTGTCACACGAGAAGCAGTTTTAAATCACCCTGTTTTTATGTACAAATTTTTTTTTTCCCAACTCCAGCCTAGCGCTATCAGATCACTTTTCTAAGTTATATATGAGGAAAACTGACTTTTAAAAAGGCTTTGTGAGGAATTTCAAAATAAATTGTTGCTTGAAATTTTTAAAATTCCTTGTCATTATCAGCAGTAGTAAAAGAAAAGAAATTTCTTTTTCTTATTCTGTAGACATTATAGCTTAGCAATCCTCTCTTCTTTATCCTTTGGCAAAAGAAGGATCTAAAATAAATTGGAAGAAGAATTTTCTTGCAGCAGAGTTACCCAAAACCATGATCAATGTTCTCCAAGCAGGAAAATCTGAAGGAATCAAAGGCTTCATGAAACATTCATGGCAACAATATGCTGACAAACAGTTTCTCAGTCAAAACTTTTCCCTGGCTCTACTTAACATGGCCTGTGTGAGTTCAAGAGCTCGTTTCTGGAGCACCAGAAGGCCAGAGGGGTTTAGCTCATCCAGCTGGGTTCTTTTCCAAACAAACCCCACAAATCCCTTGAGGTCACTTGATGGAGCTAAAGATTCTCTTGGATGTGCTGACTCAGCTCCCAGCCCAGCCCAGGTCTGGAGCTTCCTGAGCTGAAGGACAACAGGCAGGAGCTGCTCAGCCTCCAGGTGTCCATGAGAAACCCCTCCAGGACCAGAAATCCCATTTGGAGCCAGCCCAGTACCCCCAGCCAGGGCTCCAGCCCCGTCCCCCTCTGCTGCACACACCTTCCAAGCTCCTGGTTTGAGGAATTGTGAAATGATTGTGTGCTGATCATTGGGAAAACTTGCTGTAACAAGGTAAAAATTGGGATGAAAGAAATCAGGTGGCATCCCAGGAGCCATCACTAATTATTTAGTACCTAATGAATGACACAATTCGCTTGTTAACCTTGTCAATCTATGCAGAGTTCTAACTAATTAATAAAAAACTGAAAGCACCAAGGGTCTGAGATGATTTTGGTCGACTTTGACCCAGAGTGGCTCCTCCACCGACCCTGGCATGTTGTCAGAGCTCAGTGACACAGGGTGAGAGGCACCACAGCACAAAATGCTGCTGAGATGAACTTGGCAAGACTCTGGGAATAAAATGTCACGGCCTGAAGCTGTGCCACCTTGCTGGGATAACATCCAATGTCTCCTGTCAGGCTCCATAAAGCAGGGTAATGAGTGAGGAGCACCTGGCTGGCCCAGGCTGGGCCCTTGTAGCCAGCACAGGGCTCTGCTGTCACCTGGCCAGGGCCACAGCGAGCCCTCACCACGAAGGGACCTTTGCAGGAGAGCCAAAACCCAAGGGACAGCTACAAGAGGACAGCCCAAATCATTCCTGGTGCTGCTGTGGGAGCTTTTCAGCCGTGGCTTTTCACAGTGAGGATTGCTCAGAGACTTGAGAGTCCTTTGGGGCTCTTCAGGAATAAATGAAAACCTGTGAAAGCTTCCAAGGTGTTTCAAGTGAACAAAATTTGGGTGTACAACGACACCCTTGAGTCTGGAATCAAGTGGAGACAAAGAGTGGAAGACACCTTCCAGAGAATGCACTCACTTCTTTCCTTGAGCTCTCTCTTTCTTAATTCCACCTTTTATTGACAGATGCAAAGTAAGACTAATGAACTATTGATGACCCTGGCACAAAGGATTATTAGACAAAGCAATTTCATTTGGGGGGGCATTGATTTATGTGTCACAACCAGAGTACAAATGAAAATGGTAGTTAGGAAGGATGAAGTTGAATGCTAAGCAGGTGGGCATCCTGTTTATTCCTAATTCCTGCCTTAAATGCACTTAGACACATTTACCTGTACCTCTGGATATCCTATATAATTAAAGATATGGTTGCAGGTTTTCTAGTAATTAATGGTATTTGGAGAGAAACCTGAAGCAACCCAAATATTAAAACAGGGCTGGTGTTTTGAAAGGCCTGAGCTTTGACAAGACAGAGTTTGAACCAGGGATTCCCAAAGACACACAAAAGACATACCCAGGCACAGAGGCAACCCCCAGGTAAAAACAGGTGAAAAGAAGGGGTTTGTCCTGAAACAGCTCAGGCAAAGTCTGAAATGTGCCTGAGATGGAGAGGCAGGAGCAGGAGGATGGGTTTTGTCATGGCACACTGCACTGCCCTGTCTCAGCCCACGGAGCTGCTGATCAGCATCTGTGAGCAAATAACTCTGGTCCCGAGGACCAGGCAGACCCTGCTGCCAAATTTGAATTCTCATTGTCTGTGGCATTCACCTGACACTTAATGTGATGCCAACTGCTGCGCTGGTGTGAAAGCAGGAGTGAGATTTGTCCTCTTTTGGTGAAACCAAAAGGAAATTTCGAAGTCTAAGACATAGACACCTGATTCTGTGGGCTGCAAAGAGGCAGCCAGCCCCCATTTCTGTCTTTAAAAGCTCTCTCCAGCTCTCCTGGTGTGGAATCAATCAACCTCTTAAAAAGCATTGTCGTGGCCTCTCCCCCAGCACAAGGAATCCCTCCACATCCCAAAATCACATAAAACAAGGCAAGGGCAGTGCCCAGGAGATCTGACAGTGCTAAGGCTAAACCAATCCCCTGCATTTCCAGGAGGCTGCTCCACTCGTGGTTGCAGTCTGGAAAATGGTAAAATAAAACAGAACTTTAATGAACTTTCAGAGGGAAAAGGTTTCTTTGTTTTAATACAAGCCACAACAAGAGGACATTGCCCTACCTTAGGCTCTGACACTCAAAACCATCTCCAATACTCCAGGGATTAAATTATTTTCTGAAAGCCAACTCATTCCCACCATTATTACTGCTATAAAGCTGTGAGGTTTTTGCTGCCCCCCCTTTTCTATTTTTTTCCTAGGCTAGAAATAGATTGAACTGGCACTTCAGGATGCTGAGCTGCAGTTTCAGTTGAGCTCTGTGCTTCACAGAGATTTATCAAAAATGACAAGATTCAACATCTAGGAGATGTCTTGTAGTGCCCAGGAGCTCAAAGAAGATGCAGCAGTTACAACAGCAACCAGGGAGAAATAAGAAAAGTGGTAGAAAAAGAAACACGTGGTCCTTGAAAATCAAAGCTCTGGCAGGAATGGGCACTTGTGCTGGTCAGCACTGGCCATTAGTGAGCAAAGAATCACTGCCTGCCTCCTCCAAATGAAAATCCAGGGATATCAGCCCTTCATTTCAGTTATAAACTTCCTGGCTGGTACCTGTCAGAGCCCACAGGCTGCAGAGGTTTTCCCCTGTTCTGTTTGCAAGCAGCCTGGAGTTGGTGGAAGTGAGGAGTGTCTGTCTGTGATCACTTCTGAGCTGAGCCATCCCTGGAATAAAACACAACATCCCATAAGTGCATTCTCTTTTTCACCCACGTGCATGCAAAGCAAGTTCTATGTGAAAAAGGCTTAGGAAAAATGGAAACATCTGGACAGTAAATGTGTGTGAACTATAAAATCATCTCCTGGGCATGATCAGCCTTTGCCTGGGTAACTCAGCAAACCTCAGCAAACTGTCCTGGCTGAGAACCACCTTGCACCCAGACTCCACCATTCCCACTCCAATGGAATCCAGGTAGATGGAGGCACTGATGGGGACTGGACCCCACCATGCAGAAGCAGCAGCATCCTTCCAGTGTTCAGAGCAGGACCAGGAGATAAAATAGAGAGATAAAATAGAGATATAAAATACCTGAGGCTGTTTCCAAGTCCTGCAGTGAGTCAGGCAGAGAGGGATTAGAGCTGGAGACAAGGACAGTGAGGGGAAACCCCAGCAAGAAATGAGCACCCCCAGGCTTCTTCTCACAAATAATGATTCCAACAAACACCCACAAGAGATAACACTGCTGAACAAAGAGTTTGCACAGCAAAAAGGGATCTGAAAAAGAAACCTCCACAGTAAGAGTCAGGGAGGAGGTTGTAGGTCTCCTAATTCCTTTACAGAGGTCAAAGGCAAATTCCTCCACGAAGAACCAGCACACCAACCCTGCTCCCCTCCACGAGCCAGGACCTTCCCCTGTCGAGATGTGGAAACAGCCTGAGGGAGTCAGGCTAATCCAGGCAGGAGCAAAATGGAAATAACTCCCACAAGACCATTGGGAAAACTTAATCCAATCTTCTCTTGTGAAGCAGACATTATTCCCCTTTTACTTGCCTTCAGTGGTGATAAAGTGCAGACAAAGGAGATAAGGGACTCCACACCTCACATTTCACCACTCCAGTAAATACACTCCTCACTTTCACTTATCTTTCAGCCTGGTATGGATTTCCTTTTAGCAACCTCCTGAATTACAATCAAATTATACTTTCAGGGCCATTGAATTGCATGGCTTGCAATACCTTAATGGGTTGTGTTGTGGCTGCTCAGGAAGGACTCGTAATCCCTGTCTTCTTCTCTATTTCAGGGAGCCTTAAGGGCACGTTTCAGTGCCAGGCAGAACAGCCCAGGCCTTCACCCACCAGAGCAAGGGCCACACAAAGAGTGCATGGGCAAGTGAACCCAGAGGAAAAGTGTTAATAGTGAAGGTTTCTCCTTTTGCCTTGCAGTGATTTGGGTGGCACAGCAATTCCAAAACTCTCTCAGACACGAGTTCAGTGTGATTTAATGGCACGATCAGTACACCAGGTGCCGGCTGTTCTGCAAAATATTTGAAAATAAATGGAAATTTTAATGCCCAGAAATGGTGCAGAGTGCCACATTCCTCCTGACAGTTTATCTCTTAGATGGGCTTTTATCCTGCAAGAAAGGAGTTGTTGCTTTGTTAGTTATGGGCTCTGCAGCAAACAAAACTCAGAGTGTGGTCGGGAGCTTTGCTGGGCTGAAATCAATTTTTGAATTATAAAAACATTTAGGTAATTGAAACAGAGAGGGAGAATAAACCCTGGCTGAAAGTCTAGAGAGACCTCTTGTTCTGGAGAGGACCTGGAAGGATCTCAAGGATGCAAAATGCCCCAGGGAATCCCTCTGGGTCGCCCAGTCCATAAATGCACAGAGGACAAGTGGGGACACTCTGGGGGAAGAATCCAAGGAGGAAAGAATACTGAGACCATGGAAAACAAAGTCTGAGGTGTGGGGGTCCCTGCTGTGCCAGGCACAGGGGACAGTGGGGACCTCACACGTGCCAGCACCGTGTCCTTGTGGAGCCACCAGCCCGTGACACTCGATGCTTTCCAGCTAAATCAGCAGCTTCCCTGACAAAAACTGCACACTGGAGCTAATCAGAGCAGGAACTGCCTCTGTCTGCAGCTAATGGGTGCGAGATAAAAAGTCTCCCTCCTCCCTTTATTCATCCTGCTGTTTGTAAAACCTTATCATGATTTTTTTTCCTATTGTATTCCCAATAAGCCATCAGGTAAGAAATAGTGTTTGCCAGTCCTGAAGAGAAGTAATCTTTGTTGGCAATATTTCTCAGGGAATAAACTGTTCAAATGAGATGTGAGAGGAAATTTCCCCCCCAGACAATTTGAGGAGCTGTGGACAGGCAGCAGATGAAAGGTGCTGGGTGCCTCGGGCCGTGCAGGGAGCACAGGCAGTGGCTTCAGCAGCTCTGGGTCCAAATGGAAAATTAATTTCTTTCTGAGGGGATCCAAAGTGCTTTTCATGCTGTCCTTCCTTTAAACACTTGGGATTTAATTTTGCTGAGGGATGAGAAGTGAGTCTCTAAAAGAGGGAGCTCTCCCAA
Organism: Acridotheres tristis; assembly: GCA_037013685.1. NCBI lineage: Eukaryota > Metazoa > Chordata > Aves > Passeriformes > Sturnidae > Acridotheres > Acridotheres tristis. The sequence goes on along the minus strand of CM072899.1, from coordinate 1,748,812 downwards.
GGCAGCTCCTGAGGCAGCTGTGGGGTCACAGTGACCCTTCCAACATCTGTGCTTGACCACGATATTCAATGGTTTTGCCCTTCACTTGGAGCAGGAATCAACCTCCACGAATCAGGAGTTTATTAAGGCAGGCAGCAGGATTTGTGCTGGCAAATTCAGGGTGGAAAGAGATCATCTCTAAGGTCCCTTCCAACCCAACCCAACCCAACCCAACCCAACCCAACCCAACCCAACCCATTCAATCATTCCGTGATCAATTTTTGCACCGGTTTTCCCCAGCATTAATATTTCTGATGACAAAACAAGCGGTGACAGATGTGCTCTACCTTAAAACAGACATGCTGCCTTAACAAGAGGAGGAAAATGGATGAATATTAAAATGGGCATCATGAATATTCAGATACTTTTGCAAATTAAGAGACTTCAACTGTGTCCTTGTCCTTTGTGCGTTTTGCACAAATATTGAAAGGGGAACTCTCCGAGGAGAAGCGTTCATCAGCACAGCAAGTTTTGAAGAAGGAACCCACTCAATCTACAGCAAATATGCACAACATGAATATTGTGTGTATTCACAGGAGAAAGATGATTCTGGGAACCTCCAATTAGCCAGCAGCAGCTTTTCCTATGGTGTCAGGAAAGAAGTAAAGAAAAAGGCTCATTTCGATAAATTTTTCAGCACTGCTTTTTGACATGGGAAATACAAACACGAGAAAAAGACAAACTTTGCCCATGAATTATTCCCTCAGAATTTTGGGGGAGGGGATGTCCCCCGGAGCCAGGCTGGGAGCAGCCCAAGCCAAGTGTGCTGTTACCTGTGTGCAGGCAGCAGCTGGACCTGGCTGTGCTGACCTGCCTGAAAGCCCTGACTTGGGGCCCCCAGCTCAGGAATCTGCCTCATTCCATTTTAATAACCCCACCTTCATCTCTGCGTGCAGCCTGGCCTGCTCTCGGGGTGTGCTCAGTTGTCACCTGTTGGGTCCCAGAAATGTGGAGTTTTTGAGCTTCCCATGCCTGAAAGCACAGACAGCTCACAAGCTCCACATTTCTGGGATCCAGCAATCACCAGATCCAGTGCCATCTCAGGCTGAGGGAGCTGCATCCTTGGCTCAAAAACCCACAACCACCCCTTTTCCCTCCCATCACCACTGCAGAGGATGCTGCTGTTGTGTCAGTGTCTCTGACAAGACATCCCAAACCCCACAGGTTTGCATCAGCATGATTCCCATTATCAATATTTATTTACCCTTTCAGGTTAATCACCACAGTGAAGGGACATGAAAACCTCTCTGTGTAATTCCACCTGGAGGCTTTCTCCCACACTGAAACATTGCACACTTGTCCAGTTTTGTTGGATTCCCCTCAGAGATGCCCAAAAACCTTCAAACAAACCTAATTCATAACACCTCCAGATGTGCTCATTTTGCTTTTCATGTCATCCCCCCCTCTGAGGGAGGGAGGGAAAAACCCAAACAAGAAAAATTTCTGGCGTTTAAAAGTGGAGCTTTCAATATCCTGGCCTGTCTCTGACTTTTTATTTAACTTGGGGAATTTTTCAGTTTACAAAATGGCCCGACAAAGATAATTAGGGTAGAAATATGCCTGACAATTCCAAATGCTCCCTGTCAAGCATATGGGCTAACACCTATTTTTTATTAAATCCCTGGTTTTCAAAGGGTGATACAGTTGTATTAGAAGCAGTGTGTAGGTGGCTCATTTTTCCCTCCTCACATTCCCTTTGACAGCAGTTTGAAATAATATTCATCAAACAGTATAAAAGAAGTCGAAAGAAATTAATTAAGCAACCTAGAAGGAAAAATAAGATGTCTTTCCAACAGGACTTGCATTATTCAAGTTTATAGTGCTGCACAGTGCAATTTTCTGGGAAGAAAAGGCAGGATAATGGTGTAACCCTGCTTGACTATGAAACAGCACATTTGGAGCATCACTGGTGATAAGAAAATTCTGAAACAGGAGTAGCTGGGAGTTTCCTATTGAAGATTTGCTCTGAATATCATGCAATATATACATATATAAATATATATTTCTCATATATCATTGCTGATTTCTGATCCTTTTCCTGCCTTTTGGCATTAAGGGTTGGGGGCAGAGATGGTTTAATTTAATCTTATCAAGTGAACAAAATCCTACTTTCTAAAAGTCTCTGCTGTTGAGGGTGTTTAAACAAACGTTGTGCAGGTTTTGCCCAGCAGCCACACGTGGCACTGCAGGGCTGGGTCCCAGCTCTGCAGCTGTGCTGAGGATTATCCACGGGCTGCACACTTCATGGCACACTCCCCTTGCACTCTGTGTGCTTCCACAGGCTCCTCCAGCTCTCCCAGCCTCACTAAGGCTGCTCTCCCCATCCCAAATTCTCACTGAATCCAACCAGTGTCACCACAGGGAATCCACCTGTGGCCTCTCCAGGCACAGCCCTGGTGGGAAATTGTTCATCCCTTCGATTCCACTCAAGTGCTGCCAGCTCTCCCTTGGTCACAATTCCAGCACTGCCCTTCCTGCATCCAGCCAGGATAACCAGAGTGCACCTGACATCCATCAGCCCCCCGGTTCTAAAGGAATCCTGATTTAACAGGAGATCACTCACCAAAGTGATTTCTAGGTATTTAAACCAAGTACCCGTGGAAATCCAAACACCTGGTTATGAAAACTTGGATGTGCAGAGCTCAGGATCTCTTTGTGACTGCTGGCAGCCTCCCAGCTGCTTTATTAAACACAAGCCTCAGGTGATTCTTAATTTCATGTTCACATTATCAGCTGCTCGGGGTAATACCACAGGAAAGGCCACGGATGTGACAGCACCAGGTTGTGTCACTCCCAGCCAATCTGCTGGGTACAAGGCAAGGATTGACTGTGATTTATCCAAGAGACTTCCCTACACATCCTAAATCTTTCTCATCCGATGCTGGTTTTACCTGAGGATTAACTTTGTCCTTCCACCTACCTGGCTTAAACCCAGCAGCCAGAACAGACACGGGGCTGTCAGCAGCAGGGCTCCAGCCCAACTAAACCCAACTCCCACTCCACGACAGCCCTGGATTCTCCTTTAGTGCCTAAATTCCCTCGGGCAAGTCTCCTAAGGCTGGGTTAACAGTGCCCTGGGCACTCTAGGGCTGGGTGCTGCCTCGTCCTGCCTTCATCCCACTGATGCTCTCCTGCTCTGCCTCCCCTGGCCCGGGGAAAGGCTCCTTCCCAGAGCCCCTGCAAGCCTTAGCCTGTAATTGCTTGTAAACCACTTAGGCAGTAAGTGATACAGAAATCCAAGTGGTAATTGTAGCAGAGGCTTGAGATTAATCTATTTTTGGCTTGTCAGACCTTCTTATGGACCTGATTCAAGGCAGGCACTGAAAGCTGTAAAGTGTCCAAAAAGTGACAGGAAAAAATAGTTTGATTAAAACCATTCCAGAGGCAAATCCAATCTTCAAGACACTCTCTGAAACCTATTGGTGCAGCCTGCAGAGGAGGCATTCGTGAACATCATCTGGGCAGAGCCACAAAAAGTTTTGTGTCAAAAAAAAAAAGGTGCTCTAATTTTGGATTCCCAAAGCAGAAGTGTGCAGGGAAATTCAGTGAAAAAAGGTAACAGGGTCTGCCAAGAGGGACAGGCAGCTTGTCCTGATCAGGAATCTGGGCTGTGATGACTGAAGAACATCCCACAGGTTCTGTTTGGCTCACCTGCCCTCAGGTGACACCGTGCCATGGTTGGACACCTGGACTTGATGGCCTTAAAGATCTTTTCCAGCTGTAATGATCCCAGGATTCTCTGACTGCCAGATGCACTGTTTGGTGTGACTGAAGAGCATCAAAATTCTTGGTTTATTTCTTAATCTCCCAGAGATGGGAGCAGCAGTTCATTATTAGGAACTGGAAACATCATCTTTCCCCACAGAGCTGCAACATCTCCAAACTTTCCCACAACTTCCATTTTCCACAGCCTCAAGGTCAAGATTACCCTTTATTATTTTTTCCATCATTTCCTTCCCATTTACTTTGGATTAGTGGATGTTCTATCAATAAGGACTAATGAAATTCCAGGCCAATATAAACTCTGCTCTACAAATGATTCTTTTTTCATACAGACTTTCTGTGAAATAAAAAGTGACTGATGCCACAATATGCTTTAATTATTTTCTTCATAAACTACCAAATTAAATTTTAAGAAGCTGGAGATGTTATCTCTTATTAAATTGGGACTGAACTCAGAGATGTAACTCTTAATGAAACTTTCCATACCAGAAAGGTTTTTTTGTAATGTTAATAATTTTCAGCAGCTTGCCATATACAATATCTCACCAGAGCTTATGATTTTCACATTCCAGCCCTGCCATGGGCAGGGACCTCTTCCCCTATCCCAGATTGCTCCAAGCTCCATCCAGCCTGGCCTTGGCACTTCCAGGCCTTTCTAAGCCCCACCATTATACAGAGCCTTCAATATCTGAGCTGGGATTTCCTACTCACTGTATCAGGAAGTTTGTCCAAAAAGCAGCACTGAATATCCCAGTGAATATCCCACAGCAGCACAGGTCACAGCACACCTGGAAAACACGGATCAATCAACATCAGATTGATGGGAAAAGTGTTTTCATTAATTTAAACAGCAAGAAAATCTCAAATTATCAAAGAAAAACCAGAGGAAAGCTGGTGTGTGAGTAAAATCATGGAAAAGCCCTCCAAGATCTTTGAGCCCAAGCACTGCCCAACCCTGCCAAGCCCACCATTAAATCATGCCCCAAAGAACCACATCTACACATTTTTTGAACACCTCGAGGGATGGAGATTCCACCACCTCCCTGACACCCTTTCAGGGAAGGAATTTTCTCTGATTTCCAATCTAAACCTCCCCTAGTGCAACTTGAGGCCATTTCCTCTTGTCCTGTCGTTGTTACCTGGGAGCAGAGACCCAGCCCCACCTGGTTACAACGTCCAATTTGCTTTGGAAAACACAATGATCAAAAAGTGGCACATTCTGGGGCCAAGCAGCAAAGCACAAAACCCACAGAAGTCACTGGATCATATTTTTGGATCCTGCTTTTCTGGGGCCAAGCAGCAAAGCACAAAACCCACAGAAGTCACTGGATCATATTTTTGGATCCTGCTTTTCTGGGGCCAAGCAGCAAAGCACAAAACCCACAGAAGTCACTGGATCATATTTTTGGATCCTGCCTTAAGGGATGAAGAACGGAGTGAGAGATGAAAATGCGGCAGCTGGTGAAAAATCATTAAAAAGAATAAGGCAGAGATGAGGAAATACTGAAACTGCCGGGAGAAAAAAGAAAAGGAACAAAGACATGGGAAAAAAGACTCTCAGTCTGCCCAAGTTTACACAATTTCATAAAATGTACAAATGAAGCAGAGAGGAAGGGAGGAGGGCAAAGCAGCCAGCTCCTGGTGCAGCACTCAGGTGATTTCCAGCCCCATGCCCAGCTCTGGGGGTGTCCTGCCCTCCTCCCAGGGCCCCTCTGCAATTCATTCCAGCTCACTTGGCCAATTCCTTCAGGTCACACTGTGACAGTCCCAAGGGCTTCATATCCATGTCCCCCTTTTGGCCAAGAACACCTGGATCCCTCCCCTCATGTGGAGTCAACCCCATCAGTCATCCACTCATGGACAGAAATGGACAGTCATGCATAGAAACGCTGATTTTTTCCAGATGGAAATTTCTCTGTTGTTGATGATAAAACACTGCTGTACGTTTTTGGGGTTTTTTTCCTGTTTAATTTTATTCATGAGCTGAAGTGACTTTGGGCAGTCACAAACCGATTTTTCACTGTGTTCTGAACAGATGGTTGTTCCAAGAATACCAGCATCCTGGCAGTGTCAAACAGCCTTGACCTTCCCAAGCAGAGCTGCAGACTTTTTGTTAGAAGGAAAGAAATAAAGAACTGCTCACATAGTCCCAATTTTCTTCTGGATTATTAAACACAGTGGACAATGCAGGCACAAACTGTGCTCAAGGAAAAGCTGAGATTCATCCTCAGAGAAGCAGGAATGGCTCCTGGAATCACTGGTGGTGCACAGGCAACTCCAAGGTCACATCAGACCCCCCCTTGCAGCAGCAGGAGAGTGAAGAGATGTGCTGGGAGACCCCCACATCATCTCCAGCTCATCCTGCCCTAAGGAGCTGCTGTGATGGGCTGGGCAAAGCCCAAAGAAAAAACACAGAATATCCCAATCCTCAAGTTCAGGCTTTATCCAGCAAGGGTCTAGTTACAATTCCCCAGTTATAAATAACTGGAGTTCTCTGTGAGCCTTCAGCACCATGGGCTGGCACAGCTTTGGGGACCTTCACTGACAGAGCCTTCAGAGGGAAGGCAGCTCATTTTGTTCTGCTTTTGAAATTTTTTTAGAGATATAATCCTATTTTTAAGATCATTTAAATATCATCTGTGCTTAGTTCTCCAGAAGCCACATAAAATTAAAAAAAAAAAAAAAAAAAATCCAAGTCAATTTTACTGCAGTTAAATCCCCATGTCCTTAATCTCCAGGAAGAGAGAGGCTGAGTTCCTTCCTGGAGACAATCCTGCTTTTTTGGAACACATGAATTATTTCGTACCTGATTGGTGTCTATCAAGACATAAAAACTTCTGGGGCAGCACCTAGGGAGCAGCTCCTGTCACGAGATCAATACCTCATTATGGATTAAACATAAAAGTTAAGCCATCCTTAGTTCCCCAGTTGACAAAGAGTGGCATAAATTCCACGCTGGCATTTGGGGGATTTTGTGCAAATTACTCCAATGACCTCCTGCTAAGAGCAGGTGAGGAGCTGTCACCCTTCCAGCCAGCACTGCCTCGGAGCTCTGAAGCATCACAGAGGGATTTGGGCAGAGTCCAGGGTTAGGCAGAGAAAGGGAGCCCAGCAATCCCAGCTGGCATCCCTTGGATGGCAGGAGAGGATTCCAAGGCTGGTGCTGTGTGAGAGTGGCTGGGTTAAACCAGCTGGCAGCTGCAGCACTGCTCTGGAGCAAGAGGCAATTACAGATGGATCAAGTGTGAGCACTTCTGAGTGAAATCCCTTCCATTTGGAGGCGTCTGAAGTGATGGAACATCCCGGGAAAGGCAAATCCAGCTCTTCAGAGCAAAGCGTGCTCCTTGATGCTGCCTGCCCTGGGTACCCTGTGCCTTTTAATGCTGTGGAGAACCACTCATTGCTCCTGTGACTCAGAGCTTTAACTAATTCCCAGCAAAGCTCTGGGCCCAGGGAGAAGGAAGCTCCACTCCGAGGGTCAGCACTGAGCCTGCAGCAGAACGTGGGCAGGGGAACCAGTTTGGCTCCTCTTTTACACAAGGAACAAAATGGAAAAAAACAAAGGCTGAGAGGCTGTGGGAGAACAGGGGAAAAAAAAAAAAACCAAACAGAATTTAGATTCAGAAATGTTTAGGACACCAAGCAGTGGAAGATTCTTGATCTAAAAACAATGGGTGTGGGCAGGGGACACACTTGCCCCTAACCATGGCAGAATATGGGGCTTCCTGCTTCATGCAACTGATGACAAAGGACAGGGCCTCCAGCCGTGCCCCAGAAGATTCAGGTTGGATATTAGGAAAAATTATTCACTGCAAGAGTGGTGAAACATTGGGATGGGCTTCTCAGAGATGTGGTGGAGTCACCATCCCTGGAAGTGTTCAAAAAACCAAGCAGAGGTGGCACATGGTGACATGGTGGTCAAAGGTTGGAATTGATGACCTTGGAGCTGTTTCCCAGCCCTACTGATTCAATGATTTTATGTGTCCAGCTTGGAGAGAGAGAGATCCAAGACAGTAAAAATGCAGCCCAACAAATGCAGCACCAACATTCCATGCTCTGCCTAAACCCCAGTGATTTTCCTGCACTGGTGTCCCCAGTTTCCCATCGTTTCCCACTGCTAATTTCACCTCTTAATTGTTTAATGATTCGTGGAAAATAGGAGGAGTGATGAACCTCTCTTCCCTCTCAGCATGTGAGAAAATGAAACCGTCCAAGCAATGATCCAAACTCCACTAAGTGGAAATTTGGCCCTGGAAAAAATTCATCCTGGGTTTTTTCTGCCTTCACCATTTTCCTTCAGCTGTCAGAGCAGCGAGATGAAATAACATCCTATATTCATAGTGCCATCTGCATTCCAAAATCTCCTACTGATCAATGCAAGTGTCCAAAGAACACTTCCAATTTGTCACAATAACCTTCAAAACTTGACAGAAAAACATGCAAGTTATTTCTTTCAGATCTCTCTGCATCTTGTGATTATTTATACTTTGCCAATACAATTCCTTTGCATTTCCCATATTTCTCAGAAGAACTCGGAGGTTAAAGCCTGCAACGGGTTTATTTTGCTCTCTGTGCTCCTGTTTTGTATTTCTGGACATTTAAGAAACACTGGGATGACTGCACTTGGAGCAGGACCAAAAATGTGTTTGAAAAGGCTTCGAACGGACACATCTCAGAATATCAATAATCAGGCTGCTTTGCTCAATTCCACTGGTTCTGTTTTTCTCTTTTATAATGAATTTTAGTTGTTAGTGGGACCAATTGCACTAAAAAGGTGGGGTTTAAGCATCAAGCACGAGAACCCTGCTTTAAAACTTTCATTGTAGCCTTTCAAAGAGCAGAAAAACCCCATGAAATGCCAGAGCTCTGAATTTTCTGAGTGAGGTGCTCAGCGCATTTAGGAGTCAGGGGAGGCTCTCCTCAGGTGTCCCCTGTGGGTGCTGCTGCTGGCACTGAGCTGGTGGGTGAAGCTCACCCTGGGGGGTGCCACCTCTGCTTCTCATGCACATCTGGCCAGCTGTGAGTGGCCAGCAGCATCTGCTCTGGCCACTCCCATCCCTTCAGTGAACCCCATCAGGGTTAGGAGGCAGCAAAGACATGGGAGAAATATATCCACAGCTGTGAACAGATCTGCAGCTGGAATCCAGCAGGGATCCAGCAGGAATCCAGCAGGAATCCAGCAGGGATCCAGCAGGAATCCAGCAGGGATCCAGCAGGAATCCAGCAGGGATCCAGCAGGAATCCAGCAGGAATCCAGCAGAGATCCAGCAGGGATCCAGCAGGGATCCAGCAGGAATCCAGCAGGAATCCAGCAGGGATCCAGCAGGAATCCAGCAGGAATCCAGCAGGGATCCAGCAGGGATCCAGCAGGAATCCAGCAGGAATCCAGCAGAGATCCAGCAGGGATCCAGCAGGAATCCAGCAGGGATCCAGCAGAGATCCAGGAGGAATCCAGCAGGAATCCAGCCGGAATCCAGCAGGGATCCAGCAGGGATCCAGCAGAGATCCAGCAGGGATCCAGCAGGAATCCAGCCGGAATCCAGCAGGGATCCAGCAGAGATCCAGCAGGAATCCAGCAGGAATCCAGCAGGGATCCAGCAGAGATCCAGGAGGAATCCAGCAGGGATCCAGCAGGGATCCAGCAGGGATCCAGCAGGGATCCAGCAGAGATCCAGGAGGAATCCAGCAGGGATCCAGCAGAGATCCAGGAGGAATCCAGCAGGGATCCAGCAGGGATCCAGCAGAGATCCAGCAGGAATCCAGCAGGAATCCAGCAGGGATCCAGCAGGGATCCAGCAGGAATCCAGCAGGGATCCAGCAGAGATCCAGCAGGAATCCAGCAGGAATCCAGCAGGGATCCAGCAGGAATCCAGGGAAGAGCCTGATCTGCTGGGATCTGCTGGGATCTGCTGGGATCTGCTGGGAACAGGGACCACAGAGCTTTGTGAGGCTCCAGGGAGCAGCTTCCAAACCAAGGCAATTTGCCTGACACAGAGCATGTTTGAAATGCACTCAGCATTGGGAAATGCAGATTGCAAGTCTATAAAAAGCTCTGTTTAAATAACAACTCCAGAGCTTTACCAGGGACACTTTTCTAGGACACTGGGCAGAGCCCTGGGATGAGCTTGTAAAGGTCGAGCCATAAGCAACTGTCTGGACAAATTTTATGACTGGGAGCTAATAAACAAAAAAGTGTAGGAAGTAGTCAATAGCCATTACCAACCACAAAAACAGATCCTGCAGAAACAACTCCACAAATCGCTGCTGGTGGCTCTGCTAAGAAACCCATCAGAGAATTCAGGGAACTTGGAGAACAAACCCAGTGGCTGCTGCTTTAAATTCTGCACTTGCATTAAAAATTCATCAGAGTATTTATAGCCAAGTTAAAATAAACCACCACAACACAGCCCCGTTGGTGATCACAACCTGTTGCAGGGGGGATGTTGGGCAGGGCCTTTTCCAGGAGCTGCTGCAGGGAGGAGGGGAGGGATGAGGATGGAAGGGATGAGGAGGGAAGGGATGAGGACGGAAGGGATGAGGAAGGAAAGGATGAGGGAAGGGATGAGGATGGAAAGGATGAGGAGGGAAGGGATGAGGAAGGAAAGGATGAGGAGGGAAGGGATGAGGAAGGAAGGGATGAGGAGGGAAGGGATGAGGAGGGGAGGGATGAGGAGGGGAGGGATGAGGAGGGAAGGGATGAGGAGGGAAGGGATGAAGAAGGAAGGGATGAGGAGGGAAAGGATGAGGAAGGAAAGGATGAGGAGGGAAGGGATGAGGAGGGAAGGGATGAGGAGGGAAGGGATGAGGAGGGAAGGGATGAGGGAAGGGATGAGGAAGGAAAGGATGAGGAGGGAAGGGATGAGGGAAGGGATGAGGAAGGAAAGGATGAGGACGGAAGGGATGAAGAAGGAAGGGATGAGGAGGGGAGGGATGAGGAGGGGAGGGATGAGGAGGGAAGGGATGAGGAGGGAAGGGATGAGGGAAGGGATGAGGAAGGAAAGGATGAGGACGGAAGGGATGAGGAGGGGAGGGATGAGGAGGGAAGGGATGAGGGAAGGGATGAGGAAGGAAAGGATGAGGAGGGAAGGGATGAAGAAAGAAGGGATGAGGAGGGGAGGGATGAGGAGGGAAGGGATGAGGAGGGAAGGGATGAGGAGGGAAGGGATGAGGAAGGAAAGGATGAGGAGGGAAGGGATGAGGGAAGGGATGAGGGGAGGAATGAGGAGGGAAGGGATGAGGGAAGGGATGAGGGAAGGGATGAGGAAGGAAGGGATGAGGGGAGGAATGAGGAGGGAAGGGATGAGGAGGGAAGGGATGAGGAGGGAAGGGATGAGGAGGGGAGGGATGAGGAGGGGAGGGATGAGGAGGGGAGGGATGAGGCCAAGGTGCTGCTGGCAGGGCTGGGCTGGGGCGATGCTGCAATGCAGCTCGTGTTTAACTTCCCTCTGCTGGAGCTGGGCAGCAGGTCCCACACAGGGAGGGAAGGACAGAGCCTGTGGTGGGAAGAGAATGATCCCAGCCATTCCCTGGACATTCCCATTCCATGGAGATGTTCCACAGCTCCTGGGTGAACAGGGCTGGGTGTGCAGGAGGACTCAGTGATGTGACCACAGTGGAGCAGTCGCTGCCATTCAGGCTCTTGATGGTCAAACACTAAAAAAAAACCTCCAACACCCCCAGGAAAATAAAGGTCCTGAGGAGTGACACCTGCTCGGGGCTGGGCTTCCACAAGGGAAGGTTTTTAGGATGAGGGTGGGCAGGGCTGGCCCAGGGTGCCCAGAGCAGCTGTGGCTGCCCCTGGATCCCTGGCAGTGCCCAAGGCCAGGCTGGACATTGGGGTTTGGGACAGTGGGAGGTGTCCCTGCCATGGATGGGGTGGCACTGGATGAGCTTTAAGGTCCCTCCCAACCCAAAGCAGTGTGGGATCCTCTGATCCACAGCTCCCACTCCCAGTGCAAACGTCAAATTGAGAAGAGCAATTGGCCATTTGTTCAAAGACAACACAGAGAGAAGGAAAGGTGGCAGCCAGGCTTGGAGACCCCAAATTAACTGTGAGGAAAAGGTGACTTTTGCTGTAACTGCCTCATTTCTCATCTGTTTACTAAGAGGATTAAGAACCCCAGAGAAGAGCAGAGTTCTGGGAACCAGCAGGGTCCCACCTCCTGAATTTCACAGAGTTCTCTTAGTTCTGGTTGACTCCTCCCAGAGCATCCCCTACATTTATTCATTGAATTGTTGTTATAACTGAATGTATTGACAACAGTTGATAGGAAGAGCTTAAAGCTCTCCCAAACACTGGGGAAAAAAAAAAAAAAATCCATTCCCAGCTCTGCCCATTGCACAGCACTGCTGTCCTGGGGCTGCAAGGACTCTGAGACTGAAATTCTGCTTCTCTAGAGCAAAAAATGCACAAAATTATTCCAGAGAGAAGAAGCCAAGCAGACCTGCAGCACAGAAATGCAGCAGAGCAGCTCAATTACCAACAGTTAAAGCACAGCAGGATGTACAGTATTCTAATTGAATACACTCAGTTACAAGCAATAAATAAAATAAAGAGAACATTTTGAATGAATAAAAACATACCTTTGAATAAAATATATTCTCATTAGGAGAAATGATGACTGCTACAAAAAAAAAAAAATCACCGAGCTACTTCTGTGGCAGGCAATTTTTAATCAAAGACAGTTCCATGCAAATTAAGGAAAGCAAATTTCTAAAGGAATAATAGTCTGCCTTAATAGTCCTATCCTTTTTCCTGTATGGCTGCTATGGATGCTGTGTTATAATTGGTGCTATATGCTGTCCTTCAAAGCTTGTGGCATATTTTCCAAAGCAAGGATGTAAAATTAAAAAAAAAAAAAAATTAAAATTAGAAAATTTAGATCATGGGACCCCTCCCTGTGAGAACAGAGATTTTGTGTGAACACTGAATTTCTGGGGCAGCACATCTCCTCACATCCTGCCATGTGTAAAATCAACGTGGAAATTCCTTCTCCACCAAGCACCAATGAATGGAGGAACCACCTGGAAATGAAGGGTGGAGTTCCAGGTTATCTTGGCCTGGGGAAGGATTAATTTTATTAAATTTTATTTCACAGGCTCATTGCAATGATGGTGGCAATTTACTGCTGCCTGTGGGACCTGGAGGAACAAGGGAAATACCTGCAGTGGGTTTGTTTGTTTTTTTTTTTTGGCGAGTTCACCTTCAAGTTTTAGAAAATTCTTGGTTTTCCTCACTGGGAAAGAACTTAGAATTTTAGGGGAAATATTCCACAGTGATCCACAGCTCATAAAAAGTTTAGGTTGGAAAAGGCCTTGAAGATCATCGAGTCCAATCATTAATTTGCTAAGATTGAGATGTTGTTGGGAGCAGGGGGTGTACAACGTGCTCAATAAAAAAATGGATTTTAATGATTAATAATGGCTGAGGAGTTCCAAAAGAGCATTTTTTTCCTGTTCTAAACAAAGTTTTGCCTGATTGATGGTGATACCTGGGAGGAGACAACCAGCTTTATTTGTTTTATTCTTCTGCTGCCTCCACAGTGGTGCCACATCTTATCTATTAAACAGCAATCCTCAACATATTCTTATCAGAACAATGCAAATTGAAAAAATATTGAAAGGAGATCCAGTAAAACACTGGAGAAAAGCCTCAGTGCATGTTGGGACAGGGAGTTTAAACACTTTCCTTGGATTTGTCCTCCAATTTACCATAAAGTTTATTTTAAAGTTAGCAGTCTATTTGGAGTTATGATTAATGGTTTTGAAAAGGCTTTTTTTTTTTTTTTTCCCAGCTGCTCCTCCCAACAAAGGATTTAGAATTAATTCACATCATCCAACTCCTTCCTTAATGGATTTTTAAGGTCCACTGCAAAGAATCAATCAATAGGAGGCTGAGAGCTCTGGTGTGTAATGCATCCAGCCCCAGCAGAGCAGGGCAATGATCTTCATCTGCATTAATTGGAATTATTTGCAGTGATTAAGAAAAGCAAAATCATCATTTGCATTCACTCAGCTCGGGATACAAAGAAAACGACTCAACAAGTACCAAAAGTTGGAGTTTTGTGGCGTTTTAAGAGGATTTTGTGACTCTTCCCCCAGCAGTGGAAATGCTGCTGCACTGAATGTGGTTCCTGCCAGGGAACATCTCATTTCCAGGGCACTGCTCTCAGGACAAAGTGACATTTGCAGGTTAATTTTGGACCTGGAACGACTGCACACTACACTCCTGGAACTGGCAAGTGGAACAAGGAAATTCAATCCTTTCCATGTATTTCCTCCACCTTTTTTTCTGTATTGATTGTTTGCTTTTATTGACAACCATTAAAGAAAATTAACTTTATTTTTTTATTATTTCAGTTTCACTGGGTTTTTTTAGTTTTTTTTTTCATAAATCAAATGAAACATTTTTAAAAACCCCAGCCCTGTGTGCACAGAGAAGCTGCCACTGACTGAGCTGGAATGGGGTCAGGGCAGGGGATGAAGATTTTTGGGAATGACACCACAAAGAGCTGGACAAGCTGGAAAAGCCTTTTTACAACACCAATCCTTTGGAAACACGGCCTTTTGAAACTTTTCAGTTACCAAAAGAAATAACAAGAATTTGTCACTTCAACAGCCCCTAAATAACGAGTTCACTGCACAGAATAAAACCAGCAATCTGTAAAATTCTAAAAAATAGTCAGGTTCTAAAATGACAACAATTTGGAGACCTCTTGAAGTTAAAAAATATTAATTTCTCCTTTCATTTTGATTTCCAAAGGCTGCTTCCCACTGATTCCATTGCTCCAGGCAAACACAACATCATTGCAAAATCACACATTCAAATTTGGACAACAAAAATCCAAAAGTCTTTTTTATTTTTCCCCTCTGATTCTCCAAAGAGGTGACAAGAACCCCACACTTTTTAGTGACAAAACCTTTTCTGGAGAAAATTCCTCTTAAAAAATAGCTGTGCCGTGAAAGATGCATTGAATTCCTGATCTTGAAAGTCCTAGAGAGGGCAAAGAACAGCTGTGCCATGTCCAAGGAATCAAAAAATAGCATCAGATATTTCGTGTGAGCAATACCCAAAATTTATCTCTTGCAGCAACAATAAAACAGGTTGAGATGTGGATGGGATCGAGCTAAAGGTCTGAGCTGAAAAATACAAACCTTTAGGGGACAGCAGGGGGAAAAAAATGGAATTATTACAAGAATTAGTTCCTTCTGGAAACAGAGTCAGCATGTGCAAAGATGAGGTTTTGCTGTAAGAGCCTGGAGTTTGTTCCTGTTATTGCTCAAGGACTTTAAGGTGAAATTCAATCAATGGACAGGCAAATATCTCCTCCCTGCTCAGGAACACACGAGTCCTGCCTGGAGCTCTGAAAAGCACCAGCATTTTCCTTCCTGCTCAGGCAACAGCTTGACAAAGGGGATTTTTGGCCAAAGTTGGATCTGCAAAGATTTCCAGAACAGCCACTGCTCTCCAAATATTTACAGCATCTAAATATTCTTTAATTGGCTCCTTTTCTCTGCTGACCTGCGTGGTTGCTCACTTGTTACAATTAATTATCTGTGGAGCACAATGAGGTTTTTTGAGAGGGATGAAACAAAACCAAAAAAAAAAAAAAAAAAATTGCTGTTCCCTGGTTATCTGCATTTACCCTCTGCCCACCCAGGCTGCACCTCCCTCTCTTTTGTCCCTAACACATAAAATCCTGCAGGTCAGGAGGCTGCTCAGCAGAATATAGGTGGGTAATCTATCAGGAGCACAATAAACTATGAAAGGCAAAAGATGCTTATCCAGCAGGGCTAATCCTGACACTGGAGCTCCATTTTCCATCCAGAGCTCCCTCGTGGATGCTGCAGCGTTGGTCTGAAAGATTTTGTGGTAAATCACGGAGCATTTTCACAGGGGGGAGATGAGACAAATAATCCTGCAATAAAAATGCAGCAGATTTTGCTGCCTGGGCTGTTCCTCTTTCTCTGACACGACTTTCACCCCAATCCTTTGGCAAATGAAAATCCACGCATGAGCTTTCACCGAAAGGATCACCCAGCATAAAATTCCATTTGAAAGTAAGGAATGGTGCCTTTTCCTGCTGTTTGTGCTCGTCTCTGTAACAGATTAGCATCACAACAGCCTGCCATGGGCTGTCCCACGGGGAGCTGTCCCTGGGAATTCTGCAATGAGTTCTGGACATTGTGCCCACCCCTCTGGAGCCTTTACAGGAGATGAATTGGCTCTGGTGTTTATGTAAATAGGGAAGCCAAGACTCCTGTGCATCCTCCTCCATAAATTAAAAACAATGCTTTCCTGCAGTTATGGCTGTAAAGGGGAAATAGACCTTGACTGGATGTAATGAGGCATTTGTGTTTGCAGTAACCAGAATTTACTGTTACTGCTCCAAGAACCATCACTCCTTGTTCAGGCTCTTAAGTGACAATAAGTGTGGCTAAAATAAATTCTAATGAACACTCCTGGGTCACCTTACCGAATTTATGGGGCATAATTTGAAATAACCGTGGTCTTTGGGGCTGTGGGGAGCAGCTCCAGCTTCTGATTGCCTCCCTCAGGTCAGACACAGGTTCAGACACAGCAATTCCTCAGGAGCTTGGGTTTGGAAAGGTGACCTGCAGCCGAGCTTTGGCTCTCTGGGAAAGGCACAAAAAGTCATTGGAGTGATGGCAAACGGAGCTGCTGTGTTTGTCTCAGAGGAGGATGTTGGGTGAGGCTGGAGCTCAGTGGGTGCTGCCTGTCAGGAGGGGGAGGATGGAGGATCCCAACCCCTCTGGAGTTTTTACCCTCCCAGCCAAACAGGGTTTTTGGTGGATTTTCACTTCAAGGAGTTCTCTCCAAAGACTGAACTGCAATTCCTCTCCCATGTGCTGGGCAGTGAAGGAGCAGAGCCCCCCCTTGGATCCCAAAGCTGAGCAGTGAAACCCAAAATTCCAGTTCAATAAGTCAAGAAATCCTGTTGAGTGCAGGAGACAATGGCAAGCCCCCAGTTTTCCCATTCCCTCGCAATCCATGACGGAAGCAGCTCCCAAAAAAGGTGAGGACGTTTTCCTTTCCAATTAAAAGAATGCCCTTACATAACATTCCTGCTTTTCACTCTATTGTGCCTGGTCTTCACTTCAGGAGCTTATCTGTGTGATCCAGATTTCTTTATCCACCTTTGTATGTCGTTCTAAGGGAGCTGGACAGAATTTCAATACAGGACCAGAGTGCTTTTTAGAAAAGCTTCCCAGCCCTATTATATGTCTGAGCAGTGGGTATGGGGTGCAGACCATTGTCATGCTGCCCTCCTTCATCTTCCTGAAGTGAAAAATAGAGAAATGCTTGAATTTTTAACCTATTTTTAAGGAAAATAAAAGCCTGACCTCTGTACAGTCTAAAGTCTAAGCTTGACATAATGAGTTATTATTTAATTCTTCTGTAGTTAAGGGCCATGGGATATTACACAGGAGCCTTCATTATGGAATGTGCTCTTCTATTTATTAAAAATAATACTAACACTGCTGCCTATTTATTTAATGCTTTTCCACTTCAGAGCACTTTTTAGGCATTAGCTAATTAATGTAATGACTTGGGATATTTCACATGGCTCTGTCCTGGGCAGAGCTGAGGGAGGGCTCTGTCCAGGGCAGGGAAAAGAAGTTATTTGTGCACTGTGGTCTCTCACAGGCAGGTCCTCACCTCCAGCCCCTCTGGTTTCCTCAGAGGGGAGGCAGGGTTGAAAAATTGCTTGGGATGAAAATTCCCCACGTCAGTGCTCAGCACCTGTGATCCTGCACAGCCCAGCCTGCAATGGAGCCCTTCAAAACCAAACCACCTTCACCTGTGCTGCTAAAAACAAGGTGACATTCATGAAACTCATCACCTGCTCGCTCATTATGCTTTTCTGCAATTCCTCAAACATCAGCTCTGTGATTTATTCACTCATCAAAACCTCCAGGTTCATTAATCACACCAGATCTGGGGATAATTTAAAATTTTAGGTGCAAAGGAAAGGCTTGTTCCAACTTGCCTTATGTGTTAGGAAAGGGGAAACTTTGCTTTAAACTTCACCCCAGTTAATAAAGCAAGAACTGGGTGTGTTTTAGGAACTGGATTCAAGTCTAGTTTGTTGAATACAAAACTTTCTTCTAGGAGAGCCCTTGGAATGGAAATTAGAATTATCATGGGCTTGGTGCAACGCTGTCCTTGTCACAGACCTCTCCAGTGACTCTGGTTTAAGTCATCTATTAATGAGAATTCTCCAGTCCCACAAGCCAGGATTTCCTGTAATCCCCCCATGAAGGGGTCCCTGCAGCCCGGGGGGTTTCTCTGACTTCCACCCACCACTCCCAACTCCCTCTGGCCATCTGCCCCTTCACCTCAATCAGGCTCCAAGTGCAAAAATCCATTTCCAGCAGCACCATTCCCAGCTTCCTTCACACAGCAGTGATCTGCTGGAAGAGGATCCTGGCAGTTGAGCTGGAATTTCAGAGTGTTAATCCTTCCCCCAGTGTGACAGTGACAGCAGCAGGACCTCAGGGAGCCTTGCTGCTTCCACCCCTCCGAGTTAACCACATGGAAAAATTCCAGCTGGCTTCTGTCCAGGAGGATTTCACTCCTAAACAGACTTACTCCCCTGAAAAATATTTTTTTTTTCTGCAGGGAAATAAAATAAAATGAGGCACTTCCAGCACATGACTGCTTAAGATCATTTATTTTCCTTATTGTTCCTGGCTGGAAGCAGCAGCCCAAGGGAAAAAGCTGCTTTTCCAAAGAGCATCCTGAAATTCTTAAGTGCCCAGAGCATCCCCCCTCTCCCCAGCTCCCCTGAGAGCAGGTGGGGCAAAACCCCAAGGGTTTTCTGTTCAAAATGTGGCTTTGTGGGTTACTGCCAGTCTCCAGGTTTTAAGCAGGAACATTTTGATTACTTTAAAATGTCTTGCTGTTGCAATTTGTTTAGGGAATGTTTGACTTTGTTGGTTTTTTTTTATTATTCTTTCTTCCAGTCTCTTTATTTTTGCCTTCACTAAAACTTCACTTGCAGAGCAGGAGGATAGAAACCAGCACAGTGTATTTGCATAAAATGTACAAATGTTTTCACCTGCATCTGCATAATTAACAATCATTAGCAAAATATGGGACCACAGCTCTGCAAAATGCACCTACAGACTTCTGATGCCTCTTTTTTTGCAGTATTATTTTTTCCCCAAACCTGACTTGATGCCTTGAAACAAAACAGGAGAATTACAGCTCTTCAGAGCAGCACTGACACCACCACCACGTCCCAGTGTCATTTCCTTGGAAACTTCTGGTACCTGCACACTTTTCATTGCACATCTCTTAATTTAGACTAATCAGGCCTTGCAGCAGGATCCTGGAAGATTCCCCAAATCATGACAATATAATCACTACATGATCAAAAGCCTACAACACGAGCCATAGCCTCCAGCTATGGGGAAGGCAGCTACAAAACCCATCAGACTCGGAGCCATCCTGCAATTAATTCCTCTGCAATTAATTCCTCGTGGCCCCGGCTCTGAAGTCAGTAACAGGGAGCAAGATCCCACTGAAACATGAAAGAGATTATTTGGGATTAGCAGGAGAGGCTGCAGTGCCCTTTGGCCCCAGTGAATATTAAACATGAGAGCTGCAATGCAGATGAGAAGGTTCATTTTAAGCAGCCTCGTTTATGGCCTGCTGGGATGTGGATCTGTAACTCTGCCTGCTTTGGGTTCTTCCTGGTTATTAATTGTTCTTTCTCTCCATCAGAGGGAGATCCAAGTTATTTTTTTAAACTCTTTTTAAATCAACACGTTTTTGCTTCGGGATTTTACCAGTGTGTTCCTGGACATTGATTATTTTTGGCACCTCCACAGTGTCAGTAACACAGAAATCATCATTGTCAGGCCCCTGCCATAATGAACAAGCACTGCTCTGAAATGAAAAACACACCAGGGAAAAGCCACTCAGCTCATCAGGGATGTTCTGGTGCCTATTGGCACAATTTCCAAATAAATGAAACAAAGCCTTCAGCAATCCAGGGAAAACACCAACCAGTAAGGAATGAGATCACGAGGCAAAACAATCTTGCTTCAATTTTACTTCACGAGTAACTAACGAGATTTTGTGTCCTCAGAACAACTGCGAGGGAGGGACCCTCAGCTGGGATCTCCCTCCTCATTTCCTAAATTTCAAGGAGGTTTTCACCTTTGATTCCCTAACTCCATGAAGCCGGCTGTGGAGCTGGGATCAGCAGAGGCCAGGAAGGGGTTAATGGAACCCCCACCACGTCCTGCTCATCCCCTGCAGCTCCAGCCAGGCACAGGGAGCAGCTGTGGGGCACAGAGCTCCCGGGGCTCAACAGCTGGAACAGCTGGAGCAGCTGGAGCAGCACATGCTCCGCAGCTGCTGGGATGGTTCCTGTCCCCAAATCCCGAGGGCTGTGCTCTCCTCGGGAGGTTCCAGAGCAGAAAGTGCTGAGGAAAAGCTGCAGCATCCCCCAGGGGGCTCAGCACGCCCTTCTCCCACTAATTGCTAATTGTTAATTGCTAATTGCTCGCTGCTCCTTAGTGAGGATGGGTGGAAAGCCCGGACACACAAAGCCCATCGTTAAAGCCACAGGCTGTGGCCACACAAATCCTGGTTTGCAGCCACATCTCTGAGAACCCGAGATGATATTCACATCCAAAAAGTTTATCCCCACTGTAACAAGTGTGTGGAAAGTTTGTTTAATGGATTAGAATGGATAATCCCTCACGCCCTAAAAAGAGCTTCAGTTTTTGGGCACCAGAATGATGGCCTCACCCAAACTCTTCTGGAATACTTTGCTCTGGTTACAAAGAAAAAAAAAAAAACAAACTCCAAAATACCTCCCAAGCAGACAAAAAGAACGATTCTCTCCAAAGATGCAGCTCCTGGACATCCTCCCCAGGAACAGGCAGCCCCAGCAGCTGCAGGAACATCTGGAGCCATTCCCTTGTTCCAAACTGTGGGAAGGGCCGGGCTGGAAGGAGGTGCTGGGAGTGAGGAAGGCTCCAGCTGCCAGCCCTGCTCCAGAGATTCCCTCCAGGTCTTTTATCCCCTCTCAAAGCACACGAGCCAATCTTTTCCTCTTTTCAGCTCCACTCCAAACCCGTGTGCCACTCCCCCTCCCAATGTTGATGGTGATCTAAAAAAGATTCAAATTGGAAAATAATATAATTATGCTCCTTTCTTCTTCTCTGTGTTTGTATTCGAAGGCTTTTAGAGGAAATTTTTAGATCTATCAAAGTATCTGGAAATGCACTAATTATTTCAATGATGATACGATCCCAAGTGGCAAAGTAAACATAATTACCCATATTAATAGAAAACAAAATCAGCAACACTTCAAGGCTCTGTGGGCTTCAGCTGGCAAATATTGTCACAGTCGATCATTTACCACAAAAGGACCCTTTTTTATGATTTAAAGTAAAACCCCACCAATTTAACCAGGAACCTAAACGACCTTGTCTCTCAGGATCTGCCTTAGTGGGAAAACCTCCGTGTGAATGAAAAGTCCCCAGATTTTATAGTCAGATTATTTTGACTTGGTTGTGCCCTGCTTTGAAACCCTGCAGCTGTGTTTTCTTTTCTGAACTTTTCAAGCAAGTTCTGGGTGTCAGAAACCTCGGGTATGGTTGTTAAAAAGCTAAGAAAGAAAGTGAAAGGATTTCACTGATTTCACTTTCTGCTGAAAATCCTCCTTTTCAGGGAACTGAAGGGATATCACTGGATCTTTTGTCACTTTTGTGAGCCTGTAAAGGTTTGCTTTAAGAAATATAACAAAAAGAAAATAAAAAAGGAATACCAAAATACACAGAATGATGATTTCTCCCTCTCTCCAGGGGCTGTTCCATGTTTCAGGGCTGTATTTACCTCTGCCTTTGAAGCACGGGGAGATTTCCCTCCCATTCAGGGAGCACCTCCTGGGGCTGAGGGGCAGCTTTTGTTTGCCAGGAGTGAAAGAGCAGAGCTGCCCCTCGGGAATGTCACAGGGATGGAGCAAGGGACAATCCCTGGGGACAATCCCCAAACCCCTGCCCTGGGGACTGTTGGATCCCAGAAATGTGGAGTTTTTGAGCTTTCTGTGCACAGACCCCCTAGAAAACTCTGAAACCTTGGAGAAGGCTTGGAAATATGAATAATGAGTTAGAAATCACCAATGTGCAGTGGGTCAGATGTGTGTGTTTTCACTGGGTGATGGGTTTTAAATTTGAAGTTTTTACAGTACAGTGGTGGATATGGGACAAGATGGAGAATTTTGGGTGGTGTCTTTTCTTTGTTCATCTTCTTCCTCACAGAACTCAGGCAGTGACCTTTGGTTGATCAATGTCATTCTAAGGGTGGTGGGAATCTATTATTGGGTCAAAAGGATAAATAATGGAGGTGTTAAACTTTTATTGGTTTGTTTGGCTTTAAAAAGCCTTAAAACACACTCAGGTGGGGCCATTTTTTCCCACTTCTAGCCAGGAGCTGAAGGTGCTGTCACATTTTCTGTAATTGCTGATAAGATACAATAAACATCCAAGCCCAAACACGAAAATCACCCCAATCGTGTTTCTGTTAATCCTGGCTCTGAAGAAAACCAGACAAAACCGATGACAAAGCACTAACAAGTGGTGCCAAGGCCAGCACACACCCTCACGGGGACAGGGGGCAGAAGGATGGACATGGAGCAGCCCCTCTGCTGCCACTGCCACCAGACACCTGAAATGAGGGACCCCTGGCAGAAGATTTCCTTCAAGGTGGGAATAACTGGCAGGGACACAAAGGCTGGAATGGGGAGGGAAGCAGGAGGCACCTGTTGGGTGAGAACTCCAGTTCTGCAGCCTCGGTGGGAGAAAGGACCTGCCCTCCCTGCCCAGGCTCTGTGCCACGCTGCTGGTGGCTCCTAAGGACACAGAACTGCCAAAAGGAAAAAAAAAAAAAAAAAGAATTTGGTCTTTTGCTGCTAATATAGTTTATTTTCCATAATTCTTCCCCTTTTGGCTGTGGAAAGGGTTGGGTGGTTATGGGAGTCACCAGACATCACCCACCACCTTTAACCACTCTGTGCTTCCCAAGGGCCAGGGGCAGTGCTGGAATTCGCATCTCATCACCTGGCAGTATCACTTATCTACCTTATTCCTGAAGGTAAAATGCAATTAGGAATTGAAATGATAATTAAATGAAAACCTTTTAAACCTTGATTTGCGTATTCCCAATTTTCACCTTCCTTCCCTGGGCCTCCCTGCTAAGCTGTCTCTGCCACGGCCTCTCCTTGCAGTCTACTTTGGGTTTAGCATTAGGTGATGAAGCATAAAATGCTATTTAAATACTATAATTTCAAGAGCAAGCAAAGAACATCACATTTATCTTCACTAACCTTGAATATGCCTGTCCCATCTAATGAAAAAAGTGATTGAAGGGACTTATTTCAGCTTACCATCCCAAGGCCCCCATAAAAGCTGAATGGTAATTTAATTAGTTTCCTTTCTGGTGATTAACTAGGAATTCCTGATCATTTAATCTGAGTGCACTTTGATTCATTAAGTATCTGTTTCCATTCTTTCATGAGGTGATTAAATAGCCCAGCCCAGGAAGTGCTGCCCTTGGTGTTCAGGGCTGCTGTGGCCTTTGAGAGGAGCAGGCAGGAGATGTGCAGGATGGAGCTGCAGTTCCAGAGCCTGCTGGGAGCCAGCAGAGCAGCTGAGAAATCAGCAGTTCGTTCCTTCAGCCTGGCACAGCTCCCAAGGCACGGGGGAAGCTGCTGCAGATCCCTGCCTGCCTCGAGCCCCATCCCAGGCAGCAGAGCAGGAACATCTGCACCAAAGCAAGGCTGGCACTGGTGGCACCTTGGGGTCATTTAGATTCTCCCACTGCTCTCCTGACAGTGACATTTCTCCTGAGCACAGCAAGTCACTCACTCTGCTGATAAATCCCCCACCTTTGGTACCAGGGAGGCCATAACTGCTGGCCTGGCTCATAAAAAATGATTAAATAAATCTATTCTAGTGCTCTGAAGACTCAGAGTGCTATATACTTAACTTTTTATTTAGATTTAAAGCTTATTATAAAGGCTCTACATGCTCTCCAGACACCCATACCAAAAAGGAAACTCACAATCCATTAAAATGTTGCTTAGCACCATCATGGAATCAGAGAAGTTAAATTATCAGGCAGCTGAGAGTGCAGCAAAATATATTTCATCAACTCCACCCTAAGAGAAAACCTGAGTATCTGTATTGGGCAAAAGATACCAGAGTGGGTTTCTGAGCACAAATAAGCCATGGTTTATTTTAATCCATTATGCCAGAACGGTCAAATGGGATTTGATTCCTTGTATGAAAAGAAAAAAATTAAAAATCCAGCAACTGAACGGTGCCTCAATTCTATTTTCATTTATTTTGACTCCCAGATCAGATGGGTGTAAAGAGGGATGTAGAGATGGGTGTAAAGATGGGTGTAGAGATGGGTGTAAAGAGGGATGTAGAGATGGATGTAAAGATGGATATAAAGATGGATATAAAGATGGGTGTAAAGATGGATATAAAGGGAGATGTAAGGGCACCTGATCATCCTGAATGGATTCCAGGGACGTTGTCAGTGCAGCCATACCCCCCCCAGCCTGGCACTGCCACCCCTCCAAACCCAAGCAGCAGGAGGAACAGAACCCGGGGAGGAACAGAACCATTAAATCATCCTCCCAAGCCTTCAGCTGCTCCCCACAGCACAGCAGTGCCTGGAGCAGCTTTCCCCACGCCCTGCAGAGCTCTGAGCTCTGTGTCTGCCCCTGGAGCAAGAACAGCCCTGCCCCAGGAGCTGCTCTCCACCACAGCCCTGGGGGGAGTTCCAGGGCTTCCCCCAAACCACATTTTCATGTTTTGTGAGGCTGTACCTTGTGAGAAGTGTCAGGCAGGTCAGCAGGAGCACGCCACTATTCTCACTGCTGCTTTACATTATGGCAAGAGCTCGTTGCAGTTTTGAGACTAAAGAAAGATTTGGAAGGGGTGTAAAAGCAGGGTAGAAATAGGAAAATCCCTATGAGTATGGAACCACCTATAAATGCTGCCTTATTCACTGTAAAGACTTTCTGAACCTAAAGTTGGACCTAAATTCATTTCAGTAAGACTTTGACATACCGAGGGAAGCTGAAAACAGCACCCAAGGCATTGCCCAGCATCAGCCCTGAAACAAGGCTGCTTTCCTCCAGCCCTCACAAATGCTAAGATTGCCTTAATCACAGCCATTTTTATTGTTTATTAATTAGTTATATTGTCTTTATCTGTCTTTGGAATTCTAAGCCAACATTTCTCCCCACCCCGACAACTGCAGGGAGCAGAAACTTGATTTTATCTTTAAATGGAAGCTGGAACACCTTATGGCATCACATTTTACAGGCCCACAACAACAGCTTTCAACTCAGACAGGTCAGGAATTACACTGGGCTTTGGGAGCTGGCTGCTTTCATTTATCCCATCCCAGCAGGAGCCACCTCCCTCCACGGGGCAGGGTGGGATTCCACGGGCTGCATTTGTCCCTTTACAACAATTAATGCATTTCTCTGCCTGCAGTAACTCGAGCAGAAAGGTGACAGCCTCAACAGATCATGAGGTGGTGTCATTTTATTGAAACACAGTTTCCTGAATCAAGGTTTCCCTCTCCAGCACTGGAATCAGACAAATCTGCATTAAGCACAAAGGAAAAGTGACAACAAATCAGGAATGTGTCCTACTTCTCCAGCCTGATGTACAGCCCAACCTGCCAGCATAATCTGCCTTCAAAATAATTCATCTGTGCCACATCACTTGCCAGAATGCTGTTATTTCAGAGGAAGTCTGGCTTTTTAATTACATGGAATGCTGTAAAAGGTGTTATAATTTGAATTGTACATTAAGAAAGTGTCGTGATTGTGAAGATGTATCAGGTGATATTCAGGAGAACAATGCCAAGGTGGGAGCGTGGTGGAAAGGCTGCAATTATTCCATGTAAGTTGGGATAGTTAATCATTGTGTTGGACTGGAGGAAGTTTTCCTGGTTTGCATTTTTAAACAAGTTCTTGTCTCTCCTTTTGGCAAAATGCCATTTTTTCAGGGAGAGAGCCACAAGTTCTTCTCACAGGCCCTGCAGATGAAGTTGAGAACAAGGACAAAGCCAAGGCCAGTGGCACAGCAGGAGCTGGCAGGGCACCCACAGCACCCACAGCTGGGAATGCTCACACTGGGCTGGGAGGGCTCAGCAACAGGGTCACATTTAGGTTTAGGAAGTTTTAGGAAGTAAAACTTCATAAGCCTGAGGTTTAGGAAATAAATCCTTTTATCCACTGAGTTCAGTGCAGAACGAGCTGTTCTTGCTGACTGACTCAAAAAAAACCCAAAAAAAACAACCAAACAAACTCAACATAAAGCAACCCCCCCGGAGAGGCAGCAGCCTCAGCCCCTGTGAGCAGGCACTGTGAGCACAGCCTTTGAGGAGACAGGCTCTGAAGGAGAACAAGAAAGCAGAAATGCAGGATTAGGTCCAGGCAGGCTCCAGTCCTGAGGATCAGGTGGGTTCTGACCCTGGCTGGAGGGAGAAATAACCCGACTGCCATGTTCAATAATGCAGCAATAAATTCATTTTCTAAGCACACACACCTGCACAAAGGTGACTCAGGAGTGGTGCCTGCAGGACAAAATGACACAGAGGTGAAATTTGTACCACTGGGGGGAAAAAACTGTTGAGAAATTTGATTTAGAGTGAAAACTGAACAAGTCACAGAGGTGGGAAATGACTGCCTTGCCCACAGTGGCCAACCCCACAAAGCAGCCCCAGCCCTGTGGTGCCAGCAGGGCACTGGGGACAGCTCAGGAGCTGGTTGGTACCACATGCACAGACCCATGAGACTCTCACAGGAACCAGCCTCTTGCCTGAAGCAGCTCCCTTGGGGATTTGGGGTTCTGGTGGCCCTGGGACCACGGAGAGCAGGTGAGGGGATCACAGGTTTATCCTCAGGGGGGCCCTTTGGCTGCTCTGCTCTGTGCCCAGCCTGACAAGAACCCAAACTAAATTCCAGTGCTCCACCAAAGCTCCCCTTCCCTGCAGGGATTTCTCCCGAGCAGCCCCACGGAACTGCCCAGCTGGGAGCACAGTTTGCAGCATGGCTGGGCAGGGAATATTGCATTGGTGCTCCTGCACTCAGGCATTCCCTCGATCCCCTGCATCCAAACCCACCCAGCAGCACCAGCACAGAGGGATTTACCCTGGCAGCACCAGCAGTGCCTCTCATGAAGCTCCTGCTGAAGCACAGGGCTGGGGCTGGAGCTTCCATGAACAGAGCTGGGGGAAATGATGCTGCAGAACAGCCCAGCGTGGAGCTACATCAGGTTACAGCAGGAGAAGATGAAGATGAGAGTGAAATTACAGCAGGGATGCTTTGTTCCACAGCCCTGAATCCCTTCTGGGTCATAGTCCACTCGCTGCTACAGGATGCACATGACTGGAATCCACGTGAGGAAATGCAGGAAAGAGATTAAAATGTTCAATCATCTGCAAGGGCTCCCCAGGTGAAGAGCAGCTCTAACACAAAACACTGCACAGGGCTCTGATCTTGCTGGGAACACAAAATGAATTACAGGCATGGATGCAGCCAGGGTTTATCAGCTAAGGAGGAGCGTTCCCAGAGTCAGCTCGTGTGGCCACCTGTCCCAGCAGTGCCCAGGTGCCACACGTGGCTTTGGTATGGTCCCACAGGGCTTGGAGGAACAGCCAAAACACACCTGATCCCTCAGCAACAGCCAAAATACACCTGATCCCTCAGGGACAGCCAGAATACACCTGATCCATCAGGGACAGCCAGAATACACCTGATCCCTCAGGAACAGCCAAAATACACCTGATCCTTCAGGGACAGCCAAAATACACCTGATCCTTCAGGAACAGCCAAAATACACCTGATCCCTCAGCAACAGCCAGAATACACCTGATCCCTCAGGGACAGCCAAAATACACCTGATCCCTCAGGGACAGCCAAAATACACCTGATCCCTCAGCAACAGCCAGAATACACCTGATCCCTCAGCAACAGCCAAAATACACCTGATCCTTCAAGAACAGCCAGAATACACCTGATCCCTCAGCAACAGCCAAAATACACCTGATCCCTCAGGAACAGCCAAAATACACCTGATCCTTCAGGAACAGCCAGAATACACCTGATCCCTCAGGGACAGCCAAAATACACCTGATCCCTCAGGAACAGCCAAAATACACCTGATCCCTCAGCAACAGCCAAAATACACCTGATCCCTCAGGAACAGCCAAAATACACCTGATCCCTCAGGGACAGCCAAACCTCACCTGAACCACCTGATCCATCACCAGCCAAACCACACCTGAACACACCTGACCTGCCAGGAACAACCAAACCAAACCTGATCCCTCAGGAACAGCAAACCACACCTGATCCATCACCAGGCAAACCTCACCTGAGCACACCTGACCTGTCAGGATCCACCCCCTGGCAGCAGCCTGGGCTGGGCAGAGCCCCCGTGGCCACATCAGAGATGTCACACAGACAGAACCAAAAGCTGCATTAATAGAACAAGAAGAAACATCATCAGCCTCAGATGGAAAGTTTCCTTGGAAAATTCTGCCCTGAAAGCCTTTGGCAGTGCTCAGAGGGAAAAACTTCCACCTGCATGAACTCATTTCACATCCATTGATTTTTGTTTTACCAGCTGGAATGCGACCATCCCACACGGCTCCTGACCACCTTCCAAATGAGCTGAGGGCTGGACACATCCCAGGAGAGGTTTGAGGTTTCTATTTGCTTTGTTTGTACTTTTATGAAGCATTGCTGCTTTTTCCTGGGATTTTATTGCCCTGTAAATGAGGATGCTGTGCAGAAATGCTTTTATTTTTGCTGGGACAGAGCTGAGTGAGAATAAAGCCGAGAGGAATGCACTCCCCTTTCTCATTTTCCATGAAGAAACACTTGAGAGCATCTCTTTAAAAGCTTTCCTTACTGAAGATTTAATTTAGCAGATGATTTTATTTACTGATTTCCTGGGATGTCTGAGGAGGCCATTCCCTCAGAGATGCAGAAATCACAGCCCACTGGCAGAACCTCCCAGTCCAGGGAGCAAGGAACTGGTGAAATCCCATCTGCCTGAAGAGCTGTGGGAACTGCATATTTGGAGGTGCCAAGCAGGAAAAATCAAAGAAATTGTGGCCACCAGAACCCTTCTCCCTTACAAGAAGCGTCAGCATAACACTCTGGCATCCAGAAATTATCAAAAATGGACAAAACCTCTTCCAAATCAATTCCCCCCACACGCAACAGGTCCCTGCCCTCCCTGTGCTTTTTATCCCTAGAGAGAGGAGTGGGAGTGGTAAACCAAAAAAAAATCCTAAATTTAGGACTCTTTAAATGTATAAAGCAGAACTTTTCCCTGGTGGCTGCCAGCACAAATCAATCATTGCCTGTCAGTCCAACTCAACAGCACAGCCACAGCCCCCAATCCTCACGAGCCCCTTTCCAATTCCAGACATTCCAAGATCCACCCGACCAAAGTCACCTCACAGCACCTTGCAGAAAATTCACGGCACTTCCCCCATTTTCTATGGGAAGGGAGGCAGCAAATTTAAATTATTTAGCCCACATCTGTTTAATCAGAGATGGCTCCTGAAAGCTTCGTTAACTTGAAATGCCATTGCAGCTTTTGGCTGGTTTTTCCCCACTCTCCCACTCACAGTATGCCAGGGAGAACAACATCCTCCCACACTTGGGAGGGACAGGACCTGCCACAACTCATTCCACACACGGGGAAGAGTCTGGCAGAGGCTTTGGCAGCCAGCTTTGAGCTGGGGTTGTTTGCTGCAAATATGGATTAGAGATCCCAGAAAATGGGACTGATCACCCAGAGCGTGGCATCCACGGCCCTGGGATTTCATAGAACATGCCCAGATTTGGAGATGATGCTTTAAGAAACGTGGTGGATGTGCAGGAAACAACTTTCTTCAGCTCTTTTATGGAATTGCTTGATTTTTTTACCCATGAAATCACTTTCTCATTAAGACAACTTACTGTGTATTTAAAAATAGGAGACTGGAGAAATGTAGCTCTCTTGTAAAGGAGCTACACAGATTAGGATTGGGAAAAACAGAGAGGCTGCAGAGCTTCACCACAGCTGAAACCCTGCAACCCTCAGCCTGTATTGCCCTCCCTGATTCCCCTCCACATTTCCCCTTCTTGTTATCACAGAATGGGTTGGGCTGGAAGGGACCTTAAATCCCACCCAGTGTCACCTCTGCCACCTCCCACTGTCCCAGGCTGCTCCAAACCCTGTCCAGCCTGGCCTGGGACACCTCCAGGGATGGGGCACGCCCAGAACACCAAATCCAGATTTCAGCATCAATAAAACATCAAAGTTTTTCATTTCCAGTGCTTTCCACATGTTTCAGGCCACTGGAGTTTTTCCTCGGTCTTACTCCTTCACACGAATGCTCCCAGGGAGGCAGTGGCACCTCTGAGATGTCATTTCTAACAAGTTTATATTGTATGGGAATCCTAAACGACCTTGATCGGGCCCTGCCTGATCCCAACCTGCTAAAGAGCTCTCCTGGCACGAGCTGCAGGTTATTTATCTTTTATCCAGGTGCATGCACACAGCCCTGAGTCATGCACCACGAACAGATGGGAAGAATCTTATATTTATGAGCTGCCATCTTTTTTTTTTTTTTTTCCCCTTTTTCCCTAAGAAATTAATTTTTCATTAAATCACTTTGAAAAACCTTTGAATTAACAAAGTAACTTCATTCAAGGAGATAACCTAGAAAGGGGAGTTTTTAGTTTTCAATCAATTAAGCAAATTGACCCTCTGGATTTTGGACAGAACACTCAGGGCAGGTGTGGCATTATCCCTTCTGGTTAAATCCAGTTTTCCTTGTGTCTGGGAATTCCTATGGATATAATAACCATGAGTGTTAATTAAAAACAGGTAGAAGTGTCACAGGGAAGGTGTGACAGCAAAAAAGGGACAACCCCAGGCGTGGCACCTGTGCCTCTGCACCCCAAGAGATTTGCAGATTATAGATGATGCACAAAGAACAACTTCGTGGTGGGTGTTTTGTCAAAAGATTTACAGGTTTGGAGTGGCTCAGGTGTTTAATAGCACTTGATGGGAACTTCAATTGCCAGGGAAGAGCTGGGAGCACAGCAGGAGCCCCAGAGGTTCAGGGAGAATCCTCTTGTATTTTATGATCATGTGTATAATAATTAAATATAAAAATATATAAATAAGTGCCACTTGATGTTAACCTCAATTGCCTGGGAATATCTGGGAGCAGAGTCCCCAGCTGGTCACAACAGACTGCTGGGAGAAATCCTCCTGCATTATTTTATCAGACACAGAATATTCTATTTACTAATTCATATAGGCACACATAACTAATGTATAACAATCGAAATCATATTTTTGCTTGGCTTATTGTTTCATCTAACATATAAATAAAACAACTCTTAAAAGGACCAACTGAAATATGTATTTCTGAAACTCTTAGGAATGTGTTCAAAGGACATGAGTGCAAAGTCCCACCCTGGCACTTGTAGGAATGAAGAGTGGTTGGTGCCACAGTCAGGGTGGTGACATTTTTTCAGGGTGGTGACATTTTTTCAGGGTGGTGACACTGCCAGGGCTGGCCTGGCTGCAGCAGCAGCACCCCCAGCCCCTGCTCCCACTCCCAACCCCAAGGGATGAGCCAAGCCCACTCCTGCTCTTCCAAATGCTAAGCTGAGCTTTTCCAAGCCCTGTAAAAAGAACCACCCACAGCAAAGGCACTGCTGGAGCCCGTTATTTATACAGCAAAGCCAGGGAAATTATGAAATGCCCAAAACTGAAATAGCTGCTTCCACTCAGGCTCAGCCAAGACATTTTAATTGTGGGGGCACAATTAAATGAAATTAAAGACTCCTTTGCCTTCCTCAGCTCTCCTTCAGGAGATGAAAGGGGGAATTAGGGATGTGCAGGCACCTGAATCCTGACACTTCCAGAGACTTCCCAGCTCAGGACACACTCCAGGCACAAGTGACAGGTGAGGACAGGCCTGGGGACAGCTGGCAGCACATCTGGATATCCTGGCACACAAAAATCCCACACTGGCCCTGCCAAACCAGCTCAGGTGTCGTGGCTCCACAGGTACAGGCACAAGGGGGCCAGAACAAACAATTCAGCCCCAAATATTCCCCCTGTTGGCTCCCCCCTTCATGAGAGCCCTGTTATTTATATGCATGAATGATTTATTCTTCTATTACCAGTTACCTCCTTTGATTAAATATATTAGTGCCTTTTAAGTTATTTCGAGGCTACAATCATTTTAAAATTAAATGATCCTTTGAGCACCCTTTGGGAGCTGAATGCTAAACTGACAGTTCCATAATGCAAAAAAGAAAAAAAAATGGTGGTTGTGCTCATTTTATTTAATTAAAGTGTACTCTTGATCAAGCAAACCAAGTGGGAGAATATTTACCCTAATTTTTTTTTACTTCTAGAAAAGGAGTAAAATAAAAAAAAACCTGGACATTCTGTTGTCATGGTCAAATGTTGTCGTTATTCAGCTGGCACCTACATTGTGTCATGCAGCTGTAATTTAATTCATCAGAGGTCCCCAAAAGAACATCTCTGGGTTTTACTCTGCTCCTGATCGATTATGTCCAAGTAGGAAACATTTTAAAAACTCTTCTCCCCTTCAAGCTTTGCAAAAGATCTGAATTTAAATGGCACTTTTAAGGCTCTTTGGAGCCCAAGTACAACAGCAGCCCGGCTTTTGAAGAGCACACAAAAATACTTCTGGCCCCAAAGAAAGGAATGAAGTGACAAAAAGAGGAAGATAAAAGCAATTCCAAGTCCCAAACCTACAGAATCCCCTCAGTCTTGGCCTATTCTTTCGAACTAAACCTCATTTTGCAAATCAAAGGACCAGCTGCTAAACTTGCCTTAAAAAAAAAGAGGTAGGTCCTGAATGCAGGGCTGGGAGAGTCCATCAATCAGTCCCTCAGGTCCTCCTGCTCCCACCAGGAGTCTCCCCATCCCTGGAGCCCCAATCCAACGCCCAGGGATGCTCTCCCATCGCTGGATCAGTGCCTGGAAAATAAACTTTCTGTGAGGCTCCTCCTGGGCTTCCCCCTCAGGAGGTGGCTCAGCTCCAGGCAGGGCTGCTCCAATGTTGTACCAAAAAAAAAAAAAAAAAAAAAAAGCCAAATGTCATTATTTAGGGAGAGCAGCGTGTATCCTCACATATGGAATTAGGTGTTACTGGGAAAGGGACAAAATAAAGGAAAAAAGAAAATTCTCTGTGCGCAAAACTTGTAAAAGTCCTGAATTTCACATAGAATCCTTCAAAGTCGATTAAAAACAATTCTCAAAACATCCCCAGCTTTCACGAGTGCTTAACAACGTGTTCCCCTCTGTGAAAAGGCACTTCAAATTGGATTTGCAGCTCTGTCTGGATGTTTTATTTCCCTTTGTGATCTAAGCGATCGCTGCTTTGTAAGATTTATCCCGGGCAATTAATATATCAAGGCAGAGAACGGCACGAGGGATTTCCCCAAAGAGATTTTGGCAGCTCGGGCTTCACTGGGAGCTCCTGCCCGTAGGTCTCAACCCTCTGGAAGTCATTAAACAGCACAAGGATGTCACAAAATTCAAGTCCCTCGGCTAAGATGAACGTGGCACTTTGTGCACCCAAAGCCAACGTGTGTTGCACCTGATCAAAATCTCAGCTTTGCAGCCCCAAACAACAGGTGCTGGGGGATAAAAGTCAAGACAAAAGTGCTAAAGCCTCTCACATACTTTCCCCAATTTCTACAGCAACGGAGCTGTGACAGAGGGCTCCTGACTGCTCAATTTGATGGCCAGGCAGAATTATAAAAGCTGAGTTTCCTAGGGGAAGGCATAAAGAAATCAATGCACTCATGAATATGGATGCCAGGCCGGGGCCATCTGTTCGCCACCAACATCTTTTCTTAAAACAAGTTTCAAATATTTTGCCAGAGACGTCTGGTATCTTTATTTCCATGGATAAAATTAGACCTTGGATTTTCACCATCTCCTGTCATTAAGTGCTATTGTTATGGAAATGTGGGGTGGTTTATTTTTTTTTTTTTTCCCTCCACTGATAATCAAAAGATTGAGTGATAAAACAGTTTTGACCAAGTTCAGGTGGAGATTTCATCGGTGTGTGGAGGAGCTTCACAATATTGACAGTCAGGGCACACGGTGTGTAATGTAAATATAACTCCTCTGTCCTCCCCCCAGGGAGGAGGAACAAGAACCTGGGATGTCCTGCCCTCATTTGTATCCTACATCCATCTGATTTCCTTTCTTTTTCAGAGACAGCATCATAAGGCATTTTTATTCCTCACTCATGAGGCTGGTGCTGATTTGCATGCAGGGATTGGGGCAGGGGTGGAGGAGCTGCTGCTCCCGGGCTCTGGATGGAGATGGGAACGATCCAGGAGCTCCTGTGGATCCTGGGCTGGGTCAGCTCTGCATTCCCAGGTCCTGCACTGAGGGAAATCTGAGCCTGAACCAGGCAGGGCTGACCCAGCCCCACCTGGGAACCAGAGAGTGCTGAGTGGCACAGCCAAGATTTGGGAACAGAGAACCCAAACCACTGTGGGGACAGAGAACCCAAACCACTGTGGGGATAGAAAACCCAAACCACTGTGGGGACAGAGAACCCAAACCACTGTGGGGACAGAGAACCCAAAATACCGTGGGGATAGAGAACCCCAACCACTGTGGGGACAGAGAACCCAAAATACTGTGGGCATAGAGAACCCAAACCACTGTGGGAATGGAAAACCCAAACCACTGTGGGGACAGAGAACCCAAACCACTGTGGGAATAGAGAACCCAAAATACTGTGGGGATAGAGAACCCAAACCACTGTGGGGATAGAGAACCCAAACCACTGTGGGGACAGAGAACCCAAACCCTGGAGAAGAGATGACTGAGAGGTGATTTTATCAGCACACAAATATTTTAAGGGCAGGTGCCAAGAGAAGGGGGCAAGACTCAAGAGCACAAGTGGCAACAGGAACAACCTGAAACACGGGAAGTTCCAGCTCAACATGTGTCAGACATGATTTTGTGGATGGCAGAGGCCTGGAACAGATGCCCAGATTGTGGAGGGTCCTCCCCTGAGATATTCTCACCCACCTGGATTGATGCTGTGTGTCCTGCTCTGGGTGAAGCTGCTGGAGCAGGGGCTGGACTTGATGCTCTCCAACCCCAACCCCAACCCCAACCCCAGCCAGCCTGGGATTCTTTGGGATTCTGGGAGTCCCAAACTCTGGGGCAGCAAGAGCAGAGCTGAAGTCTCCCATAGGAACGACCTGTCTAAAGCAGGCTGCTATCAATTACTGTGTCCAGTGTTAATTAACAATCAGCTCCTGGTTACTCAGAGCAGCCACGAAGCTGAGACTGCCCAGATGAACAGAATTCCAACTGCTCCCAAGGAAATGAGTCTAAGAACACACTCACAGGGAAGGGAATTGGCTCACATTCTCCTCCAGCCCCACAGCAGTCCCACATTTGATGGCACACTGGGTTCCAAACCAGAGCAGATACATGAGGTGTCCTGTAGTGAACTCTGAAAAAAAAAAAAAAAAAACAAGACAAAAGAAATTAATTTAGGTTTTGAATGTCTTACAATATTCCTCTCCCTTTCAACCTATTGATAGTATTTACGTGGCTGTTAAAAGAAAAATCTAAATAAACCTAAATGAAAAGATATTGGGGTGAAATCATTCAAATTGAATATTATCCAGATAGTCAGGATTTTCTAAATAAACCTCAAAAGATCAATATTTGCCCAAACCTTTTGATTTCACTGAAATGAGGTTTTTGGTAAAAAAAAAAAAAAAAAAAAAATGCCCCAAGTGCCTGCTGGGATCAGCCAGGGATGCTCAGCCCAGCCACTCTCCCAGCTGGGGAGGGAGAAGAGAAGAGCCTGGGCTCATGGCTGAGGCTCATTTCCCAAATTAATCTCTGCAGCTGATCCTAAGCATGGACAACCTGGGCAGGTTATGCCATAACAGCTTTTCCATTTGCATCCGAATTTGGGGCATTATGCTCAACCTGCTCATCCACTTCCACTCAAAGGTGCAGCTTGCTCAATTTGCATAATAACTATCTCCAGCTAATTATCCCCATTTGTTCATGGAAGCAGCCACTTTCTGTAGGGCTTAAAATTACCATAAACTGTGCATAAGATCAAGACAACAGCGATTTATCTTATTAACAGTGAAGGAGTTTGTGTGTTAATTAGCAGGGGATTACTTTGGAAATGCATTCAGATGTTCTCAGGACCAGTTCACCTGACAAGCCCTGAGCACCTCTCAGGATCTGCAGCTCAGGGATGATGCAGAGCAGAATCTGAAGCTCTGAGGGCAATGGGTGAGGTCAGAGGAGTCACCATCCTGGGAATTCCTGTTTGGGAAATCAGCCACACACTGTGTGGGCACTGCAAAGGTGCAGAAACCTCTGGGCAGTGGTTTAAAAGGGAGAAAAGTGAGATAAAAGTGCTTACAGCAGGGTGTAGGTAAGCTCAGCAAGCTCCTGCACGCAGTAAAATTTGTTTCCTGCGTTTTTTGGATGGCATTTTGGACAAATTTTTCATGAAGGTGCAAAACTGAGGTCTTGTCTCCCCTCAAGAGCTTCTGCTGATATTCTCCCTACTCTGCTTAGTAAGCAGCTGCTCCAGCCTCCCCCTTGCAGCAGCTGCCAGAGCATTTCCCATAATATTCATGGATGCTCCATGTTTTCCAGCAGCAGGTGGTACAATTTCTGTATCTGCAAACGATCAGCATTCAAATCCAGATTTTTCTCCTTAATAGCTACTACTCAGCTACAAAGTGTTATCTTCCCTACACATATTTTTAATACCCCCAGTAAAAGCAAAAGTAAGGACTTGTATTTAAGGGGAAGATGTTCCCATGAAACTTTAAGTGAGAATTTCACACTGGGAAAAGATTAGAATAATATAGACTCTCAAGTATAGAGCCATTTAATCTCCATTTTTCCTGTGCCCCAGAAATAGCCTCCTTAATTTTCACTCTGGGGTTCCCACAGGCACCCATGTGGATGCTGGGAATTGGACAAACTCCTCACACAGCCTGGAAACTTCCAGCCAAAGGAGCTCAGAGGATACAAAGAACAAAAGAAAAGCAGATTGCACTGAACAGTTTTCCTTTCAAAGACCCCAAACCCTTTAAAGAGAACTGCAATGTGAACCTCAAACCAAAAGAATTATTTGCTGCTTTTCCATCGAAGCCAATGGTGACATTTAATGGAAAAGGGCAGTTCTCAAGCCAACACTCATGTGCTGCACTGAATTTCCACAGAAAACAGGTTCTCTATGTGTCTCCTTAAAAATCCATGGAATTTGAACACAAGCCCTTCCCTAATAAAGCCATGAGACACAGAATGTGGCTCCCATAAAGTGCATGGCCATAAATCTTTATTTCCTGGTGGCATGATGGATTTCATAAGACAATGCATTTAACAATTCTTTTTTGCCAACCAGTTCCCTAATTTCTTAGGAAAGCCTTTCTGGGTTTAAGGCATGTCTTAAGGAATTAATTTTCCACTGTGATCCTGAAAAGAGCTGGAGTGTAATTGCCAGGGAGTTAATGGAGTCATTGTGCATATTTTTGTTCTTCATTTTCCCTAAGAACAATCTGAACCTTCCAGAGAGATAACAAAGAATATCAAAGGCATCTTTTACATCAGGTGAGGCTCTCATCACACACCAACCCCATGCAGCTCAAAATTCAATGGCAAGACCTGTATCAGCTGCTCTCCAAAACTGTTTTTTTCCACGTCAATAAAGGAGCAAGTCAGAAATAAATAATAACACAATGGCTTTTCAGCAATCTGCTGGAATGGCTGGCCTGGCTGCATGTGAGGACACAAAACTGAGAATTATTCCTTCCCCATCCATGGCAAGGGGTTGGAATCAGAATTCCAGAATCATTTAGGTTGGAAAACATCTCCAAGGTCATCGAGTCCAAGCTGTGCCTGATGTCCACCTTGTCCCCAGAGCTCTGAGTGCCACATCCAGGAATTCCCTGGACACTCCAGGGATGGGCACTCCAAACCTCCCTGGGCAGCTCCAATGCCTGAGCCCCCTTTCCAGGGGGAAATTCCTGATGATTTTTGAGGTCCCTTCCAACAAGGACCATCCTGTGCCTCTGAACACCTCCCACCTCCCTCTCCTTTCATCTCCAGCTTCCTGGAAATGGTGTCCACTCATCCCTGAGCAAGTCCTGCCTGGGCACAGACACTGCCACCACCACCACCACCATCATCATCATCATCATCATCATCATCATCATCATCACCATCATCACCATCATCATCATCATCAGGCACGATTTTCTGTGAGTGCTCCCAAAACCACACCCCTGGCAGCAACACCCCCTGCACAGGCTCTGTTATCCCCACCACAGACCAGCCCAAACACCAACGAGCCAAGTGCAGCACCAGCTCCTTGATTTTCATGTAAAAAAATGATTTAAATGTTTTAAAATTCCAAGCAGCCATGCATCCCATCCTCGTTGGGCAGAGAGTGTCACAGGGAGAGCTGCTCACCCAGCCAGGGGGTGACAGATCAGGTGCTGCAGATCAGAAAATCCAACTATTTTCCACGAATGGCCCAGCACCTTGTGCAAAGAATGTTTTAGGCACAAGGCTGATTTTGATCACGAAGACTAAAGAAACATCAAAGGGAAATACCTGTGGGTATGCAGCAGTGCTCCTAGAACAAGCAGGGGCTCATGAATACTAATTGATAAATATCCTCTATCGATATTGAACCTCTGTGTGCAGAGCTCACCTGAGCCTGCCCTGCTGCCCCTGCAGCCCCAGGGACACCTGTGGCCACCTGTCCACACCTGTGGCCACCTGTCCTTGCTGGTGTCCTTGGCTTTCAGCAGAGCCCAGGCTGCTCCTGAGGTTCAGATCCAGCTCTTGTCCCATCCCAGGGCTTCTCCCCGTGCCCACCTGGGATTTGGCTCCTGCCTTCAGGCTGGCCTGGGCTGCAGGTGGGATTTTAGGTGGGGATGGTTTGGAAAGGCAACACGGGGGGTGTGGCACTGTGAGCAAAAGCAAAAAATGATCATGAACCCAGGCAGAAACCAAAAGGACAAGCATCAAAAATGGCCAAATTCCACCTAATTTCTCAGCAAAAACGTGCAGCAAAAAGCAGAACAGGAAGCTTTAAAGCACAAAGGCTTTGCACAGCTCCCCAGCAAGGATTTCCCACAGCCCACAAAATTCATTTTGATTTATCTCCTGCACTGCTGTTTTCAGATGCAGCCGAAGCTCAGAGGGGGGTGCAGGATTTCATTTCAACTCTGCTGTTTCAGGCTAGCACTCACCAGCTCTGAACAATCCTTTGCAGTTGCTTTTACAGACCAGCATCGTTTCTAATCTCACCCCGAGCAAACACTTGTAAATCTGCTAAATGACTCAAATTTGCAGTTTTCTCCCTCTCAGTTTGCTGGATCACCGTCTCAAACAGTTTCTCTGCCCAGTCAGATTTTCAAAGTGAGTTTATAAAACGAGCATCTGTTGATAATCTAATAAGTCTGGAAAGAAAATATTTCCCTTTTCCACACAATGCTGGGAAAACCTTGAAACTTGTAAACAAGCAGGGGATGTGACAGCACAATTGGTTTCTGTTAACAGCAAAATACAAAGGAAGGAAAATATGAGGAGAAAAAGTGTATCTGTGCATATTTAATATCGTTTTTGTAGCCAAGCACTTTCATGAAGTTTGACTCAGTGTTGTAATTAAAATGTTCTGTAACGGTGGTAATTACCCCATCAGGTGAGGCACAATGGATGGCAGCACAAACCCACAATATAATGATTATTTCCAAGTTGCATCTCAATTCTTGTGCATTTTAAGCACCTTCCTTGTGCCTGGGATTTTTATCAGGGTCCAACACGTGACAGCACAGCCCCTGCCTGGAGCAGTGGGGATTTTTTGTTATCTTTGCTCTTCCCTCTTGATAAACTGCAGCTTCTTGAAGAGAACTAATTCTAATAGATCAAGTGATGAAATTTAATCCAATCCGACCCCACCTGAGCACACCTGGATGGTGCAGAGTGAGGTGAGGGACAGAGGCTTCTCCCCACCACAGAGCTCTCTGCCTTCAGGAGCACAAAAACCTCTGAAACTTCTGGAAACCAACCCAGAACGTCCCAAATGTCACAGAAATGACAAAGCCCTTTCACTCTGCAAAACGGTTTTGAGGCCTATTGACCTTGGGGTGTTAAAATGTCCCTTTTTTGGGGGGAGGAATAGTGTGTTCAGACCTATCTTAAACCAAAGTAACACAAAGCATCCCACTATTCCTGCAATTCAGAGAATCCTGAGGTTTGGAGCCTTTGCAAAGCATTTTGAGTGCTGCAGGGAGATGAATTATCTCCCATTTCTTGTATCAAACCCTGATGTCATGTCTGGAAAAACACTCAACCCTGTCAATTATTTCTGTCTTCCCAGGTTCCATCAGTCCCTTGCTAGCTCGTCCAGCAAGAAAATAACCCCTTTCACTTTGGAAAGGGGCAATAAAGATGATGGATGCTTTTTGGAGTTTATTTTTGCTGTGTCCATAAACATTCCCCTAATAGCTCATCACAGCTGACGAGGAGCTTGGCAGAGCCAACTGCTGTTGACTGAAAATATCTGACAATTTTTTTTTTTTTTTTTCTCCCAAGCTTGCTGTACAGAAGGAATTATTTATATTTGAATAGCACTCTCCTGTGATCAGGAAATATATGTATATTTGTCATAATTAACACAGGGCCCTGCCACGCAGGCACTGTTAATGAGCTTTTATTAAAAAAAAAATAAATTATTTTAGTCCCTTTCACTCCAGGGGGACCATGAGAGGCCTGAGATGTTTATCTGGCACACTTCATTTTCCCCTACACACCCAGATAATTAAATCACTGAACCAAATTCAAGGCAAGAGCTGAGGAATCATCCTCTTGATTTTCTTTTTTACCCCCAAGATGCTCTCAAAGGCAAAAGAGAATCCCAGAATCCCAGAATGGTTTGGGTTGAAAGGGACCTTAAAGCTCATCCAGTTCCAGGCAGGGACATTTTCCAGTACCCCAGGTTGCTCAGCCCTGAATTCCTGCTCTCCTTGCTAAAGATCCCTGGGATGATGCCAAATGGCTTTAACAAAGCTGCTTCTGGATAATTATTTGTTTCATTATTATTGTATTTTTAAATGTTCATTTTCATCTTTCTACCCTTGAAGAAAATCACACCAAAAGAAATGAGACACACCCAAATATTGATGTTGGAGAGACACTCTGGAGGGAGGAGTAAGTGCAGCATTTTAAAACACCAACATTGATGGTGATACCTGGATTTCTGGGAGTGAAGAAAAGGTGAAAAACAGCAGCAAGACATTCAAAAACCATCTTTGAGCGACTCCCACCACAACCTGCACATCCAGAGGGAGCAGACGAGAGCATGGCCTGATAGAAATGGGATCTCCCAGCTCTGCCCTCTGCAATCTGGACAAGGACACGGTCAGGGACCCTCCACCCTTCCTGCCCAGCTCCCTTGGTGCTCCCTGCCCTTGAAACGGCACAAAATGGGCATTTCTAGGCCATAAGTAATAATAAAAATAATAATAATAATAATAATTTGATACCTGCACTCTCAGTTTCATCCTGCCTTTAACCATTCCTTGCCTTGCTCTGGAGGCAGGCTGAGGTAAGTAATGTGCAAGGCGAGCACACTGCTGTCACTTAGCAACCTGAAACAGGGCTTGGAACAAAGATCTTTATTTCTGGAACCATTTAACAGCAGAGTCTGGGCAGGGCTGAGGTTCTGGCCATGGCACAACCCCAGCCCCTCTTGCTGCTGCTGCTCCTCTCCAGGGCTGGCTGTCTCTGCAACTTTCCACCCTCACCCCGACTTCATGGCCAAAGAGCAGGAAGGGAATCAATAAAAGGAGGACAGTTGGCATTATTTTGTGCCTGCTCCAGCCAATTGATCCCAGCGTGCCCAAAGCAGAGTGCTGAGGCAGAGAACAGCTCACTTTGTGCCACACAGATCCCATCAGCTGCTCTGCCTTTACACATCTGGGAGTCTCTCTCTCCCTGCTCAGATGCCACAGAACATCTGGAGTGGAGGAGCTGGAGCCCAGCTGAGGCTGCCCTGGCAGGGCTGGTGCAGCTCCCTCCTGTCCCAGCAGGATCCTGGGGCACAGCCAAAGCCGGGATGGGAGCTGGGAATGCTGAGCAGGGAGAGCTGGGAGTGCCCTGGGGCAGCTCCACCATCCTGCAGGGAGGCAGGAGCACCTTCCTGAGCAGGTGAGAGAGCCCAGAGCTCTGCCCATTGCACTGTGTGCTGGCAAGGAGGAAAAAGAATAGTCTGAAGACCTTATTCTCAATTTGCTTTCTCTTTCTTTGTATAGTTAATAAAGTTTTTTTTATGCCCTTTTAAGTTTTAAGCCTACCTTGCTCTTTTGCTCCTAGTTCTGTCTCACAACAGAAAATAAGTGTATTTAAATTAGCAAATCAAAACTATAACACACTGCATCTTCCTCCTGCCTCAGCCAGGGCGTGCTTAATTACTGCCAGCTTTAATTACTGGCCCAGTCTCCCCAAGGGCTTTAATTCTCTCCGATTTCACATCTCATCCCCACTCCTCCCCTGCAGCAGCTCCAGGACACCTCTGGGCTGGAGCAAACTGAGAATTCACATAAAGAGAATGAACCTGGTTACATTGGAAATTTGGGGGTGCTGCCTGCTCCCCACCACAGATGAAATCTGCTTTAAGGGGCAATTTAAAACCAAGCATCCACCAGAAATTTGTCATTTCTCATGTGCTAAAAACAAATGCTGCTGCCCACTGCTCACCCTTCTCTACTGGAATCCTCCCCAAATACATGAGCTAACTATATAGAACTAAATATATGGAACTAACCTATATATATGGTAAACCAAAATGCCTTGGTAAAAAATTAACATAGGCAGGAGAGTACAAAATACAGAGAGAAAATGGAAAAGGGAAGTCAAGAATTCACAGCCATTATAATGCCTAAAAAGCATTTCGATTTGCCTTCTGAATATTCCTCTTCAGGGAAGCACTCAGGATGAATTTACCCCTTAAAATCCCATTGACCAAGCTGAACAATTCAAAAACCAATGAGAGAATGTAAAATAAATGCTATAATGTGGCAGAGCAACCCCGTGAGCCCTAACTACAAAGCACTGCCTCTAATCAAAGCCTAATATTCTAATTCAAACTCTTATTACTATTGTTTATTATTATTATTATTATTATTATTATTATTATTATTATTATTATTATTATTATTATTATTATTATTATTATTAGTGCTGTGTTTCTATCTTGGCAAAAACCATTTCTTCTCACGTATTTTTAACAATTGCTGTTAAGGACAATCAAAAATGTGATCAACAATTTATTAAAATTCAGCCTGAATTTCTATTTAAAATCACTGGGAAGCATCAGTTCACTGCATATTGCCAAGTCACAATAAAGACGAATTCGAAGATGAAGTTTTCCCACACAAATATCCAGATACACTTCATGGGGAACGAAAAAAAAATTTACTGTTGGCCTCATTTTATAATGAAACAGAGTCAGACACGAGCTACCCAAAACACAGAGCTCTGACAGCAATTTCCAGGCTTTATATGCAAGTCAAATTAATCCTCTAAGTAGACTTCCAACTCCTGCAGGAGATGGGAATTAGGTGGCATTTGAGTTCATATGAGAAATGTGGAACTGTCTGGCTTCACTGTGAATAAAGGCAGGGAGTTTTAGGGTGAGGCAGCAGAATTGCATCAACCACCTCCCTGCTAAATCCCACTGCAACAAAGTCCAGCAGCTTTGGTGGTGGCCTGGCAACAAGCAGGATTTTACCTGCAGGATGGTAAAAATGGTAAAACCTGCCTGATTTCATCTCCAGGATGGTAAAACCTGCCTGATTTCACCACCCAGGATATAAAACCTGCCTGATTTCACCTCCATGATGGTAAAAATGGTAAAACCTGTCTGATTTCTCCTCCAGGCTATAAAACCTGTCTGATTTCATCTCCAGGATGGTAAAACCTGCCTGATTTCACCTCCAGGATGTAAAACCTGTCTGATTTCATCTCCAGGATGGTAAAACCTGCCTGATTTCACCTCCAGGATATAAAACCTGTCTGATTTAATCTCCAGGATGGTAAAAACGGTAAAACCTGCCTGATTTCACCTCCAGGATGGTAAAACCTGCCTGATTTCACCTCCAGGATGGTAAAACCTGCCTGATTTCACCTCCAGGATATAAAACCTGCCTGATTTCACCTCCAGGATGGTAAAACCTGCCTGATTTCACCTCCAGGATGGTAAAACCTGCCTGATTTCACCCCCAGGATGGTAAAACCTGCCTGATTTCACCCCCAGGATGGTAAAAATGGTAAAATCTGCCTGATTTCACACCCAGC
The DNA here is from genome assembly GCA_037013685.1 of Acridotheres tristis. Lineage (NCBI taxonomy): Eukaryota > Metazoa > Chordata > Aves > Passeriformes > Sturnidae > Acridotheres > Acridotheres tristis. The sequence goes on along the minus strand of CM072899.1, from coordinate 1,704,538 downwards.
ATGGTAAAACCTGCCTGATTTCACCTCCAGGATGTAAAACCTGCCTGATTTCACCCCCAGGATGCTAAAACCTCCCCGATTTCACCTCCAGGATGGTAAAAATGGTAAAGCCTGTCTGATTTCACCTCCAGGATGGTAAAACCTGCCTGATTTCACCTCCAGGATATAAAACCTGCCTGATTTCTCCTCCAGGATATAAAACCTGTCTGATTTCACCTCCAGGATGGTAAAACCTGCCTGATTTCACCCCCACGATGGTAAAACCTGTCTGATTTCATCTCCAGGATGGTAAAACCTGCCTGATTTCACCCCCAGGATGGTAAAAATGGTAAAACCTGCCTGATTTCATCCCCAGCATGGTAAAACCTCCCTGATTTCACCTCCAGGATGTAAAACCTACCTGATCTCACCCCCAGGATGTGAAACCTGCCTGATTTCACCTTCAGGATGGTAAAAATGGTAAAACCTGCCTGATTTCACCTCCAGGATGGTAAAACCTGCCTGATTTCACCTCCAGGATGGAAAAACCTGCCTGGTTTCTCCTCCAGGATGTAAAACCTGCCTGATTTCACCCCCAGCATGGTAAAACCTGCCTGATCTCACCCCCACAGGAGCAGTTCCCAGCCCCTGTCCATCAGTGATCTCCTGAATCCAGGCACCAGCCTGATGGAGAATGACCCTTCTTGGATGATTTCCCCCAGGGCCTGACAAGGTTTTGGCTTTGCCTGCAGTGGGACTGGGAATCGCCCTTGTTAAACTTGGGATTCAGAAATTTTCAATTTAAAAGCCAAATAGGAGAAAGGTTCTGAGTGAAGTGCTTGGAGGAGAAGCTGCAAAGAGGCACCAGAGGAGAACAACACAACCACAAACCAAACGTGGAGCACAGCACAGAGAGCAAAGTTATTGACAGAAACATGAACAAGCCGTGGCCAAACGCTGTTTTCCTTTTGCAATCACAATTTCTGGGTGGGGTTTCAGCCATCAAGGTGGGCAGAGGGGCTGTGCCACCCCCGGAGGTGCCACTGGGTGAGTGAGTGCAGGGAGAGCTTTCCTTGGGATCAGCATTAATCACACAGCACAGCAGGAAACGTTTGGCCTTACAGCAACATTAGTCAGGCCATGTGCAAGTTGTCTTCAGCGAAATTTTCATTAAATAAGATCCAAGCCTTTTGGAAATCGATAGGAGCCCTTCCATTGACTTTGTGTGGGATGAGGCTTGTGCTGCTGCCACCCTGAAACTGAGGGAAATGAGCTCTCACCGAGCCAATTTTTTATTGCTTACATTAATTTGCCACACCTTAACTCTGAAGATCTGCAAAGATCTCTGCTCCTTCCTGTCCTCTTTAAACCCTGGATGCATTTTTTCCTCAGTTAAAATGTGTAAAACACTCAACAGGCTCAGCCAAATATCCCAATCTGGCAACACCCTACAGGTTCACCCGTGGTCTCCTGGCACCACTGTTCAAAAACTCCCTGAACATAATGTCTGAAAAAAAAAAAAAAATCACAGGTCAAAAATTAGACAGCTTACAATTTATCCTTACCTCCTATTCACTTTTGCCCTTCAAAAGAACTCAGCCCTAGGGAGCTGACAAATAAAGATAAATTACCCCTCTGCAGAGTTCTCTCTAACTAAGCCATTGTGGTGATTAAATGAACCTTAGAAGCCAAATTCAGCTTTGATAGCTGAAATTTGAGGGGAATTTTTTTGCTTCTTCACAAACACAAAGCTGGCAGTTTCCTGGGAGGAAGGGCTGAAGTCAAGAAATTTCCTGGGTGAGCATTTTGGGGCAGTTACACATTTATTGTAGTGGGCTCAGTCACGTGGGGTGGGTGCTGAGGTAATTTATGGATGCATCTCTAAATGTGGAAATAACCCCTGCAAGTGTCCAAGGCCAGGCTGGACAGGGCTGGGAGCAACCTGGGACAGTGGGAGATGTCCCTGCCCGTGGGAGAGGTGGAATGGGAAGGGTTTGGGTCCATTCCAACCCAAACCTCTTTGGGATCCTTTGATTTATAAAATCCCATTGAGGCCTCCCCCATTCCAAGGCAAACTCTGTTCCAGGGACAGGATCTGTCACAGCATTAAGGACACACCACAGCATGGCATTGATTCCTCTTCCTCACTGCTTAAAAAGAAACCCTGAAGAACAACTGAAAATACAAAAAAAACCCAAAAAACCTGAAAAATGTTCAAGCTAGTTTAGCAGGAAGACTGAGAAATGGCTTGATTCTATAGGCTTGATTATCTTTAGGAAAAAATATCAGCACTGGAGGGTTCTCCAATCTCACACTGGAAGCTGCAAGGGGAATAAATGGCTGGAGGTTGGAAAAATTGAAATGAGAACGTCCAAGTGAACTCAATCAGCACAGACAAGCCCAAGCTGAGGAGCAGTGACTCCACCAGCACTGGGTGTGCTGGAATCAAGCCTGGATGCCTCTAATTTTGGACCTGTCATTTCTCCACAAGAAATGCATTCCTATGCACAGGTATTTAAGATGAAAGCAAGAGAAGAAAGGATGCAATGATGCACACCTAACATATGTATTATAGATGTATATTATAGTGTATATATACAATATTACATAAATATATATAATATAAATAATATACAGGAAGGAGAATAAAAAATTTGTACACCTGTGTGCTTCATTTAGCAGAATTGCAGTGAGATTTAGTAAAACAAGGGGGGGTTCTTGTCCTCCAGAAAACCAGAATTTTATCCAAGCAAAATAGAGCAAAATAGATGCTGCACTTGCAGTTTGAGGTTTGATACAAGAACAGTCTCCTTTTTAGCCTGAATTTTGTTGTGCTCAGGAGATAGAGAAAAATATATTTAAAAAAGAGGATATTAACCCACACACATTTTTGCCCCTTCCAATAACTCTAAGAACTCATTAGGTAAGCCCTGCTGCACTTGCAATTAGGTTCAGAGTTGGTGTCAGTGTTGTAATGGGTTATTGATCATTGAAGTTCTCAAAGAACTTCATGGTTCTGGGAGTTTGGAAAAAAAAAAACAACCAAACCCCATGAAATGAGTGCTAGCCTTGCTGAATTTGATTTTCATTACATATTACAAGTCTTGTTACACTTCCCAACACAAAGCTTTCATTTCTCCCCAGCAACAGTTTTATTTTAAGCTTTCCTTCCCCAGCCATCTCCGTTGGCCATTTGGGCTGGGATCAGATTTTTCACCTGTCCCAGGATTATTGGGAAGAGCTATTTGTTATTTTCTCAGGGTTTTTTAACAGACAGCACATGCCTGGGGATGCAAAAAATAGTCTGTGGGGTGGTGTCAGCTGCCAGAGGCACAGTGGTGGTCTGCACTGAGACCACCCTGCTCATACCATGTGTAGAACTGATCTATAAATATATCCATATATATCTGTCTGGATGTTTATGTGTGTCCCCCAAAGCCACATCCACATGACTTTTCAATCCCTCCAGGGATAGGGATTCCACCCCTGTGCTGGGATTGTCCTTCCAATATCCTTTCAGTGAAGGAATTTTCCCCAGTATCCACCCTGAGCCTTCCCTGGCACAGTTTGAGGCCATTCCTTGTCCTGTCCCTGTTCCCAGATCCCAAATCCCCTGGCTGTCCCCTCCTGTCAGGGAGTTGTGCAGAGCCACAAGGTCCCCCCTGAGCCTCCTTTTCTCCATTCCCTTCCCTTGGCACACTCCAACCCCTCCAAGTCCTTTCCCTGAGGAGCCCAAACCCCATCCCAGGATCAAAGGTGTGGCCTCAGTGCCCAGCACAGGGGGAATTTCCCAACTTCCCACCGACCCAAACCTCACCATTGCCCTTGAAAGCAAATGCCCATCCCAGGAACTTTGTGCAGCAGGAAAGGGCCCCTGGATCCCTCCCCAGTCCCTGCCCACCACACTGCACGGGCTTTACTGCACATTGCACCGGTGCCAAGTGATCACTGCATTTAATTAACGTATTACAAATTGCCAGGTAATTGTTCTGTGCATTTTTCAACTCCCAGCCCTGTCACTGTTGAAGCCCTGCGAGGGTGAGATCCAGGTATGGAAGAGGGGATGATGGTGCCACAGTGCCCTTCAGGCCTGGGGGAAGATGCTGCAAGATGCAGTCGTCAATTAAATGCTGAAGGAAGACTGGAATAATCACAATCGCAGGGAACAGAAGCCCCAACAAAATTCCAGAGCTGCTCCAGCAGGCTGCAATGGACACTTGGCACCCAGGATGGGGAGGAGAGCGACAGGAGCAGCTCGGGAAGGGACAGGCTCCTGCTTGAGGGAAGGGGTTTGGGTTCCCACTGCAACAATTCCAAACTGCTTTATTGTAATTGCATTCAAACAGCGATGCCAAAGCTGCTGCCAAGGCAGTAACAAGATAAAGGCAGAGCAAGTTTGGTACCAGAACCTGGTACCAGGAACTGCCAGCCTTGGGCAGGGGGTAACTGTGCATTAAGCAAATTGCAATTTGTTATTCTGTTATTTTTTGGTCAGCTTAATGGAAAAGCCAAAGGGCTCTTTGCTCTTTAACACTGCCATGGCTACTGCTGTATTTTAAATGGTGTGTAATTATATCAGCAAGCACATTTAATTTCCCACTTTGAGCTGGTGGGATGCAGGCAGGGAATGGTGTCCCAGCCATCCCAGTGGCTCATTCCCTTCTCCCAGCCCTCCTGCACAGGAACCAGCAGGGCAGCCCTGGGTGCTTGCTGGAATCCTGCAGAATCCCGAGCTGGAAGAAGCTTGGAGCCACATCAGATTTTCCATTCACTTCTCTGACAGAGAAGAGCAGCTCGAGGTGTTCACAGGCAGCTCCTGGCCACGGCCACCCCTGCCCCTGCTGAGGAGGGGACATGGGGTGATCCCTCATCCCAAGGTTTACCCCGGCAGATTTGCATGATCACAAAACCAGAATATTCCTTTTAAAGCACAGGGTGGTGACTGCCACAAATACCAGGCTGTGCTTTCATAGCCAGGACACAAGCAGGGCAATAAATCTTTTTCCTTGTTTGTTCCCTCCGTTTTAAACTCCAAGAGGACAGTGTTAGGTTGGATATTGGGGAGAAATCCTCCCACAGGGTGCCCAGAGCAGCTGTGGCTGCCCTTGGATCCCTGGAATGTCCCAGGCCAGGTTGGACATTGGGGCTGGAGCACCTGGGACAGTGGGAGGTGTCCCTGCCATGGCAGGGGGGAATGAGAAGATCTTGAAGGTCCTTTCCAGCCCAAAGCATTCCATGACTCTACAACATTTTATTCCAAACAAAAGATTCTGTACATTTCCTGCAGTGCTAAAAAGATCCCAAAGTTGTGGACCTTCTCCAGAAACATCTCCTTGCAAGAAGTCAGAACTCCCTTCTCTGAAGTCATCTAGGTAAGTATTTAAGAACTAAGATTCAAAACACTCATTTACATTTGTTAATTCAGGGTTATTCAAACTATTATGAACATTTCAAAGAGGAATAAGAATTGAATAGCTTAAGAGCATCCTTTGAAAACAGAGAGATTCCTTGCCTGCAGAATTCTCTTCCCCTAATCAGCCCACATAGAAGAGTTGTCATTTCTATCTAGTTCACTAGCAGATATGCTTTCATTATTAAATATTAAATCAGAGAGAACAGAGATTCAATTCAAAAAAAATATAGTTCAATCTGCCAAATTGCTACTTCCATGAATTATATTGTGAACATATTTTGATAAAAAGGAGGTTATTTAAAGATGCAACCAAGTCTGGTGATAAATGAGACCCCGTTTCAGTTCGTGTCTGCAAGTTTTAACTCCATAAATATAAATCTACACACAGTGCCTTTTCCTTTTCTTTTTTAATTTCTTTTTATTTTTGCCTTCTAGATAGATGTTTGCAATAAGAAACACTGTTTATTGTACTTAGAAATTTTAATATAAAAACCACAGAGGAAGCAGCTATCTGAACGAACAGAGCAACACAGAAAAAAAAAAAAGAAATTATTGTAAATCTGATACTAACGAGGGCTGAGCAAATAACTCATTGTGAATAATTCACTCAAGAAATGGAGCCTCTTTCTATGCTCACAATCTAATTACAAACAATTTGCAAACAAGCTGTGATTTCCTTATTATTTGACTTAGTTCAGTAACTTCATTCCTGTAAAAGCACCAGCTCCAGCAGTGGACTGGGAGAGCCAGCTCCAAGGAATCCAGCATTTCATGGTTTTCCATTGGAGCAGAAAATCTCAGTGTCACTGCTTCAAATGCCACCTCTGCTGCTCGGGCTGGGGCTTGGAGCAGCCTGGGAGAGTGGGACTGTCCCTGTCCCTGGCAGGGGTGGCACTGGATGGGCTTTAAGGTCCCTTCCATCCCAAACCAGCGTGGGATTCTGTGATCCCAGCCCAACACAAACCATCCAATCGTTATGCACAGGGCACCTTCCTGGGCAAAAATACAGAATGTGGGGGAGCCAGAGCCCAGCAATGCCATGGCATTGGTGCTGGCAGGGCTGGGCACCCCATGGGCTCTGGCTGCAGGGAAACTGCACCTGCTTTTCTGCAGCATTTTACAATTCTCTCCACAAACCTAACAGCCTGCACCCCAATAAAAGGGCATTTAACTTTTGGTTTTACGAGGGCTTTTTATGTGCATTATTGCAATCCAATTTAATTCACTCCCTGCTAGTTGAACTGGCACTCATTTCAGGCCGAAGTGATAACACATAATAGCCCCTTTCAACTGAATTGCTGAATAAAAGTCCAAATCAGCCCCTGTTAGAGCAGCTTTCCCCTGGATGGTGCTCCATGGCCGTAGGAGAACATCCCCACTCAGCCCTCAGCAATATTGTCACATTTCAGATTGGGGGGTTCATTTCACAAGTTCATCACCAGAATTAAAATGTCCATTTCTCATATTTAACTACCATCACTGCCCTGTGACTTCAGCTGCACTGAATACAAAAATTGAAGTTGCAAATGTCTTCTCTTAATTGGCCAATGCACTGATTATTTAATTTTAATTCCAGTGCAGGAGTTAAAAGAGGCATCTCTAACGATTCCTGTTGATGTCAATAAACTGTACCAAAACAGTCTCCCCAGGAAACCCATAAATCTCTACTATGAGTCCATTTGCTATTATATATAAATAAATGAAATGCTAACATAACATTTAAGGGAAAAGGAATTAATTCTGCTTTAATTCCACATTTACCAAAACTCCTGCTTTCCAAAGCTCCAATTCAAGAGCAGAGCAGCATTTCTATTCTGCTTTGCAGAAATGAATAGGGAAAGTGCTGCAAGAATAAATCCAGCGGGAATGGAAGATGAGAAGGGATCAGGAACTGGCAGAGAGGCAAACACAGATCCTGGGAATGTGAAGATGAGGAGCTGACAGAGCTCGTGCTCCCAGGGCACAGGAGGTGTGCTCTGCTCTCTTCCCCACTGCTACTTTGCTCCTTAGCAATCACCAAACCACCACTGTCTAAAAAACATAACTTTTATTTAAAAGCCTACCCCTGAAATTACTAGTAATTATAAATCCTATTGCAGTGCAATAATAGCAATAACATATTTATTTCAGAGTCCTTCGGCCTCTCTCTCCTTCCTGTCCAACCCTGGCAGAGCCCTGACCTGCAGCTGCCTCTGCCCCCTTTGGAAAATGAAAGAATTGCTTGTGGGAAAACTCCAGTTCCAGGGCAGCACCTCTGACAGATGTGGATCCATTAACAACCCCTGGAATGACACTTAAAATTCCTGTGACAACCCTCACTAATCCACAGCTGGGATTGCCTGGGCAGCTGGATAAAGGCATATTAAACACTCCAGCTCCTTCTGCTGCCCCGGGTATCATAATTCCCATTGGCCTGTGCTCATTTCCATGGAGCAGCCGATCCTTATCCTCACACACAGCTTCATCCTCCTTAAGGAGCTCAGAGCCTGTCCTCACTCCCTGTCTGGGGAGCACGGATCAGTGAGGGCTGGGATTGCTCATCCTGGAGCAGGGGAGGCTCCAGGGAGAGCTCAGAGCCCCTTCCAGGGGGGTCCAGGAGAGCTGGAGAGGGATGGAAACAGGACAAGGGGGAATGGCTTCCCACAGGTGGGACACTGGCATGCAAAACAATCCAATCCAACCTGGCTTTCCCATTCAGGTGCAAACATGTCTGGAGAAGAAAGGGAATCCAGACCCCAGGTAACCCCAGGTAACTCCAGGTAACCCCAGGTAACCCCAGGTAACCCCAGGCTCACTGTGCCCACCATGGACTGGGCTGGACCCTGCTCCAGGTGACCCCAGGCTGCAGGTGAGCTGTGCCAGAGCACAAAGCAGAGGCTGACTCTCAGGCCTGAGAGTCCTTCAGCTGCTTCCCTGACAGAGCCAAACCGACAGAAATGGCTCAGCTGCAAATCTGATGAAAAACCCAACACGTGTGCAGGGAAAGCTGGAAAACTCTTGACTTAACGATGGCACAGGTCAAAAACAGGCACTGTTTAATGGGCCTGCTTTGAGGCCATTTTTCAGTAAAGCATTAATTTATCCCATAAAACCCACAAGCAAAGAGGATTTGCAAAGGTCATAAAATGGAATATTCCTGACCTGAGCCATTATTCGATTTTCTGCGTTAGAAAGGAGAGCCCCTGAGTGTGCAGCTACAAAAGAAAAGAGTGGAAGTCAGCAAACAGCCAAGAACTGCAGAGAAAAAAAAAATAAAAACAGTCAATAAAAATATTCACTGGGGCACAGGAATGGTGGAAAAAGGCTCAGAGTGAGCTCCCTGCACCTGTGAGCAGTTCCTCGAGGCTGGAGCTGCCATATGGTGAGAATTGAGTCAGGAAAAGCAGGGTAAACACAGTCAGATGCTGGGAGTTCAGCTGGGGTAAGGCAGGCTCAGAGGTCACCCTGGAGGACACAAATTGGGGGCTGTAAATGATGCTGGGAGATCACAGGAAGGGGAGATTTGGAGAAGCCTGTGGCAGTTAATCTGCTGCTCCTGGGTTAATCTGGGCTCGGCTGCTGCTGCTGGGCTGGATCTCCAGAGCTCAGCCACTGCTGGCATCTCTGCAGTGGCATCCTGGTGGGAAGCTCACCTGGGAACAGCCAGCACCTGGAACAGGGCACGACAAACCCACACAGCCCTGTGGGAATCAGGAAAATCCTCTGGAGCCCAGGGAAAATCCATTCAAGCAGCAGCCAGGGTTCTGCTACTCACTTCACGCTTCTCTGGCTGCTTGCAAACTACCCAGATTGGGCTCATTCTTAGCAGATTAAATTTTATTTGCTGTTTCCCCTCCCCTCCCTGCAGGGCCTGGGTTTTTGCAGCACCCAGCTCTCAAAGGGATGCAACACCAGAGACACATCCCAGAGCTCCTGCTTGCACAGCCCAAAGGATTCCCATTTTCCCCAGTCACAGCTGAAAACTGTGTGCACATCCAGAAACCTGAAAATATTTATCCCGAGCCTCCAATATTCCACTGTACAAACAATGGCCAGAGCTGCACTGGGCAGCCAAAGGTAAACAGCCAGGCTAAGTACTGGGAAGAGGAGGGATTTTTTTTTATTTCAATTTCTTGACTTTAAGTGTTTCAGCTGCATTCCCAGTGCCCGAGATGTAGATCTCCATGAGTTTTGACATGAGCTCTTGTTTGGAGAGCTGCTATCAAAGGGCAGCAGATCTGCTCTGGAAGGAGCTCACAGGACCTGAGCAGTTAGAAGGCAGCAGAAAATAGGAAAAAGATGTAGAAAACATGAGATATTGGGAATTCAAACAAGTCAGCACAGTCTGGGGGAGAGTGAAAGTGGTTTTTTTTTTAAATCTTAATGGGAGAAAAATTAAGTAATGGTCACTTAATTTCTTAACATCAACATTTCCAGCTTTAATTAGGATCCAGAGAAATCAAATGTTAGAAGCCCATCTGCTTCCAGGCTCCAGAAAGATGAAAACCTTCAAAAATGCCATAAATAATAAACTCCCAGGCTGGCAGCATTTTATTGAGTTCCTCCCCATAGATTTCAGCATATGCCACTATTGCAGGAATAAAACGTGGTTGAAAACACATTTTGCAGGAAGTTGGGTTCACTCATTTAACAATTTAACACGTCAGAGAAGTGGGATTATTTATTAGGAACAGCATCCCTGCTCTCCATTAACACTGCACTGGAATGGTGGAGGTGCCACAGGGACACCCTGCTGGGAGCAGGAGCTGTTTAATCACAGAATTATCCTAAAACTCAGCATTTCCATCCCTGGAAGGCTTCAAATCCAGGCTGGAGCAGCCTGGGACAGTGGAAATGTCCCTGCCCGTGGCAGGAGGTGGAACTGGATGGGCTTTAAAGACCTTTTCCAACCCAATTCTGTGCAAAACACACATTTAAAGCTTTTTGCAGTGGAAGAAAAGTTTCAAAGCACTAGCTGGTTATGACCCAGAGGTTGATCCCCACCTTCTCCTGAACCCAAATTTTATTAAATTCTAAAATACTAAGACTGAAGTTAATCCTGTGTTTTGTTAAGTCCCAGGATATGATTTTTAAAGGATGCAGCACTGGGAATATTCCTTCCTTTTTTAAAATTAATTCTATTTTAATTCATTACTTTCACTTGAGAAGAAGAATAAGAGAAACCACCCACTTCCATTCAATATTAGACATTATTCCATATCCCACTGTTTAAACACTCCCAGCAAGGAGTTGTGATTGAAAAGGAAGAGAAATGTCAGTTTTAGCCAATCCTGGGTTCAATCTACCACAAAAAGCTTGGCCTTATTTGTGTGAGATGAGAGCTCAGCCTGGAATTCCAGGGATTTATCCCAAGCATTTCACAGCTGCCCTTTGTCCCTCCACACCCTCCACATCACCCGGAATTCCTGGAGCAGCCACTGGAAAACACTGAATTCCACACCTTGCTGCTGGTTTCTGGGCTCTGTGGGAATCACCTGCTTTGGCTTTTTGTCCTCATGAAACCCAGAGCGGTTTGGGTTGGAAAAGACCCCAAAGACCCTGACATTGCCCCCCCTGGCACAGACAGACACCCAGTGACCATTCCAGCACCCCAGCTCCATTCCCTGTGGAATACAGGCTGCTCCTAGTGGGGGAAAAAATCATCTCCGGAGGTAAATTCCGCTGTAAATATTCCCAGTTCTGCTCCAAGGATGGGCCTCTGGGCTTCTCTCCTCCCAGGAAAACCGTGGGAAGGAAGCAGATCCAGGAGCAGTGTCCTCAGGAACCCTGGCAAACCCCCAGGCCAAAGGGGAGGGTGACAGCAGTGCCAAACTTCCCAGCAGGAGTGCAGCTCCTGTCACTTTTCTCCCTTTATTCTGCAACTTTGCTGCAGATTTATTGGAATTCTACATTTTCTCCACACCAGCCGTTCTTCAATCAGCACTCCCCCCCAAAAAAAAATTACAGGAAAATTACAGGTGATTTAGAGCCCCAGCATGAGTTATGCTTCTTTATTTCCCTTCCAACGCCAGAAAAATCACCTTTCCCAAGGGCTGGAAGACTCCATGCTCAGCAAACACCGGGCTGAGAGAGGCTGGAATTCCCAGGGAATTCCCAGAGGCAGGCATGGAGCATCCCAGGCTGAGGAGAACTTGCCATCAGAGCAAGGCTGATGTTCAGTTCAACACCACACTTGCATTGGCTACGGGGAGGATTTGTTAAAAATCAGATTTTTTTTCACTCCCAGTCCCTAAATATTGATGCATTCCCAAACTCTGTTCCCTAATAGCTGAGTTAGCCACACTCCACAGAGCATCCTGGAGGAAACTGCTATGTTTGAACTTCCTGCTTCCTCATATATCACTGGCAGTTTTTCTCTGCTTTTTCTTTTTTTTTTTTTTTTTTTAACTGGAATTAATTAAATATTGAGTAAAGTGCCACAGCCATCCATCGTGTGCCTTCGAAGGAGAAATTCAGGGATGCACAATTATTTTGTTCACTGAGACAAGGGAGAGTCAATATTTAATGTGCCATGAAGGATTTATAAAGAATATATCTGGCAGGAGAAATAAATACGAGGAGACATCTTTATCTCTCTGGGTTGATTCAGTGTCCATCTTTGCAGATTTCAACTTCTTTAATTATGTAGAGACAACAGGAAGAGCTGAAGGAATGTCAGGGCTCTGGATGAAAATGTTGTGCCAGGACAAATTCCAAGAGCCTCCAAAAGTCTCACGGGGACCACGAAGGAAGGGAAGGAGTTAAAGGCAGAGGAATTGTGACAAATTTGGTGTGAACTTTATGGTGAAATGATAACATAAATAATGATAAAATGAGAAGCAGGAGTGGGAAAGGAAGGATTGGATTTCTCAGTGCAAGGGAAATTTGATCCACTCAGGACCATGGCCAGAATGGAGGTTAAGAAGTGCTCTTTAATTATAGATATCCACTAAAAGTGTTTTTATAATAAATCAGAATGAGCGACTGGAAATGAGAGGGACTTAAGGGAAATCTGTAACTTCCTTAAGGGGTTCCAAATACATCCCAGATTGGGAGAGATTTACAGCAAAGGCTCGTGAGGGAGTTTTGCTGCAGGGTCCCCCCTCATCTCTTGTAATTACACAATAAACTCCAATATTAAAGAGCAATTCCATGGCTGCTAAGGAAATGTGCTCACTTTGACACTTCTGATTTTAAATGAGTAGAAATACCCTTTACCCTTTTAACCCATTTCTCAGGGGTTTGGCAGTGCTGGAAAAATCTCTCTGGCAATCAGTTCCTGACCAAAAAAGTTTTTGTCCATCCAAAAATTCCTCACATCCAGATGAGTGGATCTGTTCTGGATGGAGAGCAAACAGTTTTCCTCTGATGAGAGAGCTGAATCAGCATCGTTAAACTGTCAGGAGAAATCCTCTGTGCTAATAAATACATTGCAATTGCAAAGCTCCGAGCTGCAAATTAGGAGGTACCCGATGCCCAAAGGGACGCGTGGCACCGGGACAGCCTCAAGGTCAAAGAGCTGCTTTCCTTCCAAAGCCGTGCTGGAATAAACCTGCAGTGTCCGGGACGAGCAGGCAGAACACGGCACACGGGGAAAATCGTGGAATGGTTTGGGATGGGAGGGACATTAAAGCTCATTTGGTGCCACTCTGCCGTGGCAGGGACACGTCCCACTGTCCCAGCTGCTCCAGCCCCAATGTCCAGCCTGGCCTGGGACACTCCAGGGATCCAGGGGCAGCCACTGCTGTGCCAGGGCTGTGCCCACCCTCACAGGGAGGAATTTTTTTTTTCCAATGTCTCACCTAAACCTGAAGTCATTCCCTGTGTCCTGTCCCTCCATCTCTTATCCAAAGTCCCTCTCCAGTTCTCCTGGAGCCCCTTTAGGCATTGGAAAGGGCTCTGAGGTCTCCCCAGAGCCTTCTCTTTTTGAAAATTATTATTATTATTATTATTATTATTGCTGTGAGAAAAAAAATCAGCCCAGCTCTGAGCCTCGGCATGGCATGGAATGGAATTTGCAGGGCATTTCCCAGAGCTGCATCCTCACAGAGGCAGGAGGGCTGCATTCTGCTCTCTGTGCTCATTGTCCATTAAAAAAAATGGATTTTTTTATTTATTTTTTTTCTGACTAAGCCTAGAAACACAGAACCTCCAGCATGGAACAATAATAGCTTTGACTGTGCCTTTATATAGGTCACGTTGGGAGGCAGGCACGCTCTGCTCCGTATGCCAGGGGAAAAAAAAAAAAAATAGCACTTTTTGACACACTGCAAGAACTTCAGAGAGGAAGAAGGGCAGAGCAGCCCCCCCTCCCCGCTGCCATCAGCCTCAGGCACCGATCCCAGAGCAGCTGCCAGAGGGAAACCCCATTTCTTGGGAGCAGCACTCCTTCCTTGTGCTATTCCTGGAGGTAACACCTCCGAACGGCAGCTCGGTGAGAGCGCAGCCAATCCCCCCAGCCGAGCTCAGCGATCAGCAGCAGCCTCCAGGAGCTGTGTCTGACTGCTGCCCCTTCCCCTGAGCCACTGCACATCACCAGGGCTCCCTGCTGCCCGTGGGGAGCCCCTCGTTCTCCCGGGACTGACACAGGAGCATCCCACTGGTGAGCAGGCAGGACAGCACGCAGGGCTGGGCACGTTCACACACACCCAGTGCCCTGCGACATCAGGGATCCCACTTGTACACTGTTCACTGCCTTTTTAAAATATCCTTTTTGCTGCCAAGTCGTTTAAATTCATTTAAAGGGGCCTTCTGCTGCTGCCCGAAACCCCAAGTAAAACACAAACTAACAGAGTGTCAGTTTATGCCGTGCTTTATTCGGGGCCCGGGGACCTGCGGACTCGCGTCCAAAGTCAGGATCCCACCGGTTCCCTTTTTCAGAGGGTTTTTATACCCTTTTTACAAATGGTTTTCGTGCAGAGGTACATATTCGTCTAAACAATATAGATACATTCACTTTGTAGATAATATTTTGCGTCATAAATCCTTCAAGGTTGCTTATCCTAGGACTATAGTGTTCTCCCCCTTGATCTCTCTCTCTCACCACTACCCACCACCAGTACTTTATTTATGATTATACTTTAACTTTATCACTAACAGTTCTGCATGCTCTGCTAATTGTTTTCTCAGCACAGCACATTCCTAAGTTGGTTTCCCAGGGCCTACTCTGGAAACTGCAGTCTCTAAGCCTTAGCATTACTACTACTATTATACACTTTATATTTTAATATTCAGGATTTCCAGTTCATACGGTAACACTGCTAAGTGCAGAAAGCAGCCCTGCTCTGCTCAGCTCCCCGGGGAAGCTGCTTTAGGTGACTCCACACTCGGGCACGCCTGGAGTTTGGATGAGCACAACCTCACCCTTCACTGGGTAGAGCCTGGATGAGATAATGAAACCAAGACTCAGAACTAAACCAAATTTCCCCCCAAAATGTTCCAAAGCCCAGCACAGCAGGCACGTGTTTCACAGCACAGTGCTCAGTACAAAGCTGCAGAATGACACTTCTATATGTATTAAAATTAATATAACACCTAGAGAGCAGTCCAGGCTCTGCTGTCTCAGTTTCATGGGGCTTCCTGCAGGGAGCTCGTGGCTTTGGGGAGGGAAAAAGTGGGAAAAGAGCTGCCACTTCCAGGGATGGGGCAGCCACAGCTTCTCTGGGAAGCTGTTCCAATCCCCTGAGCTCCAATGGCATTCCAGGAGCAGCACAGCACCAAGGTGATTTATTGCCCAAGACTTCACTAATGGTTAAACTTCTTATAAGCCATGATATGGCAGGTCCTGAGCCCCAGTGAAATGATCAGCTCCAAAAGCAATGACTAAGCTTGTGAATAATTTAGACAAGGAAAATCAATCAATTCTGCCCCATGTAATGATGCTCAGACCTCAGCTGGCAGCACCAGGACTTGCTCATTGCTGCTCCAAGTCACCCATCACTGGAGCCCCAGCAGCCAAAAGCAGTTCATTAATTTTCCTGGCATTTACTAGATACTTTCTAAAGCAGACCTGGAGCAGTACCACGGGAGAACATTCTTGCACCTCCCAAAACCCACACAGACTTGGGATTTTAATGATCCCTTGCCTTGCATTTTCTATCAGCCTGGCTGTGGCTCCAGGATTCCAGTGCCCCCAAAGAGGGGAGGAAGCCCTGCCACAGGCTCTGAGGAGCTTCCAGCCTGGAAGATTTTCACCTTCCCTGGGGTTTTTTGCAGCACCCAGCTGAGCAGGAACATTTCAGTCTGGGTTTTCAGTGACATCCGTGGTATTCAGCAGGTCCTGGGGAGGTGATGCCCATGGGACATCCCTGCTGTCACCAGGGCCTGCTGCACAGGGAAGAGCCTGTTGTGCCACACAGGTAAATAAATAAAAAGGGTTTCTGTCCCACTGCTCTCCTGGCTGGCATGAGAGACTTGCAATGAGAGGAAAGCTGGAAAAAAAGGAAGCACAAGGAGCCCACTCAGAGTCTCACTGGGAGGCTGGAGAAGAGCTGCAAGCCAAGCCCAGCTCAGCAGCCCTTGCTCTGCTCCTCCTGGCCCCTGGAGCAAGCCTTGGGCCACCCAAGACATCTGTCCCTGTGTCCAGTTAACAGCCAAGGGACTTCAAGGCACGGGAACTCACATGGAAGAACACAAAACTCACCAAAAATACAGCTTTTTGGGCTGAAACTGTAAGATCTGAGCATTCCCTGAGTGCTGCCTGAACTACACAGGGCTGTTGGGCAGAGGAGATCCCTGTGCTCCCAGCCTGCATCTCAGCACTGCTGATAAGGGGATCTATTTCCACATCTTGGGGGAATATCAATATCTGTCCTTCACACAGTAAAAAAAAAAAAAAAGTGAATGATAACTCTTTGCCTGACGCCTGCATGATGAATTTGTGACCCAAAAGCCCTTCAAGAAGAAGGATTGGCCTCAAGTGGGCCGTTAATATCAGAGCATTGCAGCTGTATCAGATGTTACAATATTTAAATGAATAGAATATCACTTCTTCTACTTAACCAGAATGATTCTGTACACACAGAGCATGGATGGGGCTGCACAGAGATTCTACATTTAGGGACAGCCCAGCCAGGCAGGGCACAACCCCTCTGCTCCCCAGGGCAGGGGGGACACACAGCAGAGAACAGGCACCTGAAACACGGGGCTTTCATCTAAAATTCCACCTGGGATCTTAAAGTCCCTTCAAGGAGTTATTAAACCAGAAAATTGTGATGATCTGACAGTGTTACAGCACAATAACCCTTCATTTGCATGAAATCCTTGCTAACAACGTACTTACTTCCAGCATATAAATGCACAGGTCCCTCTAAAGTTCTGCATGGCAGCACAAGTTTGATAACACTGGGTTATCTACAGCTCCTTGACATCCACTGGAGGGAGGGGTGGGAGCTCCATGGATGTCTGGAGCACATTATTAATAGCACAACAATTCAGAAGCTGCAAGGAGCACGGCAGATTCCCTGTAGCTATTTTTAATGTCTTTCTAGGCATCCCCCTCACTGCCAGCAAAAAGACAAGCTTGTTTTACTTATTATCAGCAAGATCACGCAGTGAAAGCACAGTGACCTTCGCTGCTCCAAGCCTCACCTGAAGTGCACCAGCAGCTCCCTGCCCCTGCAGAGGCAGCACTCAGCACCCCACGGGAAGGACACAGGGCTCCAGGTGCCTCTCAAACACATCAGCGTTGCCAGAGCCAGCGAAGAGTAAAGCCAAGCCCCTCCAGCAGCCAGCTGAAGCTGAGGATGGAGGAATAATTTCTGGGGTTATATCCCCAGCTGGGTGGCTGCCCTGGCCAGCAGCTCCCAGGGCTGTCCCTGGGCTCAGCCTGGGCAGATCTCAGCGTTTGCTTCATCCCAGCCAAGTGAGAGAAATAAATAATCCACCTAGCCTTCAGATTTTTTGGGCTAAAAGAACCCCAGACTGCAGGCAGAGCCCCTGGGAAGAACCTCACAGACAGCATCGATGCAGGTGCCAGCAGGAGCAGATTCACAAACTGCATTTAACACACCTAGGCTTATGATCATCTAAAGATCAGCTGGGAACAGTCAGGAATAAGTTAATTTTCACAGACACACAGGCTTTGAAACCCCTGAGGATCCTGCACGTGTGAGTCTCTCAGGGATGCTGCTGCATTCCAGGCAGTCCTTGCTGTCCCTGCAGGCAGGACAGGAAGGTGATGCCACAGCTCAGCCAGGGATGCTCCCCCTGCAGAGGAGATCACAGAGTCAGACACATCCCATAACCAAATCCAGGACCCTTTTAGCTGTGCACTGGCTGCAGTGCAGCACACAGTGCTCGGGGACAAAGATGGACAATGAGCAGAGTCCCTGAGCACCATGGGGACATGTCCCCTGTCCAGTGCACAGGGACCCTGGGTGGCTCTGAGGGGGCTCTGGGGATGGGTCTGGCTCTCCAGGAACACAAACTCTGCCTGGGCTGAGGGGCCTGAGCTGGGCCAGGCTCCCAGCAAAGAGCTGGGCTTTCACCCCATGGCATGGTGCATTGCAGTGCATTTGACACAACTGCCCCACTCAGCACACCTTTCCCCCACTGGCTGGGGATGAGTGCAGCTGTGACACAGTCCATGGGGATTGCAGGGGGATGTGCACAGCCAGGATGCTGTCACCCTGATGGACAGGTGCTCAGTGACACGGCACAGAACCTGGAAAAGTCTGAACATCAAATATCCCATTCTGAACTGCACAGCAAGAGCTGCGAGCCTTTATTTTTCTCTAAAAAGGAGAGGGCTCCTAATGGCCTGGTAATCTTTAAATCCTTTTATTTAAAGGACAGAGTATCAGAGATATTTTGCTGCTCTCCAATACCCACGGTCATTAACCACCACATAAAGGCCAGTGATATAAAATACACCATTCCCCACTATGTTTTCCTTTGGAGCAGAACTCAGGATGTGAACTCAGCTCTGCTCCACCAGTGCCAGTGGAATGTAGATTTTAATTAAGTGTATCACTTGATGAAAGGCAGGATGCAAAATAACCTTGAGCAAGTGTTGTAGTCCTTGGGCAGGCTGGGACACCCTGCTGGGGAGGAGGCCAAAGCACTGCCTGAAGAGTTATTAGAATGCAAGTTTTAGATGATAAAATAAGAATATATGAAAAGTTCTTCTGGATCAACCCAGTAGCCACCCAGCAGCCTGTCCTGCCTTTGGCAGTGCCAACAGCAGGGGTTATTTAGGGATATCATGAGAGCCAGACCCATTATAGAGAACCACAGAATCATTTGGGTTCAGAAGTCCATGCACAGTGAGCCCAACCATCCCCCAGCACAGCCAAGGCCACCCCTCACTCCTGTCCCCAAGTGCCACATCCACACAGCTTTTAAATCCCTCCAGGAATGGGGACTCTGCCACTTCCTGACACAGAAACCAACTCTGAAGATCATTAGAACATCAATTCATACACCCCCCCCCACAAAAAAAAAAAAAAAAAAAAAAAAAAGAGTATTTTGCTTTGAATCAATCCAGACTGGCTTGGGATAAAACAAATGAATGAAAGTTAGAGCTTGATGGATAAAAAATCACATTTACCTTAAAAGCTGCTTTCAAAGTGTGAACCCCAGAGCCACCCTGCCTGTGCCTCACCCCTGGCACTGTCCCTGTTCATGGCTTTTCATGGCTGGTTCCACGTGAAAGGGAGTGGATATGCCATGTTTGATATTCCTGAAGACACAGATATTCAAGGGAAAATTGTAAAAACGTATTATAACTCAGCAAAGAGACCCAGGGTCAAGGAAGCAACACAAGAATGCAATAAAAGAGAGCGAGAATTAAATTACTGCAAGCAATTTCTACATCTCAAGAACTGATGTAATGACAAAATCATAGGCATGCACCAGCATTACACAGAAGTTAAGACTGATAATACATCTTCATCTTTAATTTCTCTTAGATTTACTCATCTAAATGAGCAAATGCTTGGAATTTGGCCCAGATGAGGATTTCAAGCCAAGAAAACCTCAGGCTGTGGAGATCAGTGCCTCTCAGCTGTGCATTTTGCATCCTGCAGGAGACGTGGAGGTTGAGAAAGATGAGAAACCCTCCCCCCAAATCCCTTCCAGTCTTCATCCTCAGATTTCTTCCATTTCCTCCTTCTTTATTCTCCTCTTCCCCATTTCCAAAGTGCCCGTCCTCAAACCAAGCCTGGAATGAGTGAGGCCCTGAGGATGAGGAGCTGTGGGGAGGTGACAGGGGGATGATCCTGGTGGGGATTTGGGGCTCCACTCAGAGAGGGGCAATAGGGGCAGGGTCATCACCCAGCCAGGCCTCCTGGGCTTGGGATGTCTTCCAGGAGGAGAAAAGCTATAGGGTGAGCTCTAGAGAGAAAAGAGACTTAAAATTAGGTTTGGGGTTTCAAGAAGAAGGAGTGGATGAGCTTGTTTTATTGGGTAATATCTGAAAGCCTGCAGGGCTGGAGGGCTAAAATATGTGCTGCTCCTTTCCTTGACAAATGGTTCATATTTCCTTCAGAGCTGAGTTTCTGCCAACAGTTCCTGTACCACAGGGTTAAACTTCAAAACACAGAGCAGGAAAAAATGGTTTTTTGGTGGTTCCTTGAAGACCTATAAAACAAAGGCCAAAATCCATCCATGAATCAAGTTCTTGAGCACTTTGTTCCTCTGAAAATTCATCTAATATCTGCACAAACCTGGGCTTGAACACAGCCAAGGGAGCCATTGCTGTCATTTGATAACTAAAGATAAGACTTTTATCCCCAGCAGGGATTGAGAGGATCAAGAGTAAAGTGGGTTCCTGAGGATGCTGATGTGACCCCTAACCTGCTGGCTGACCCCAGAGCCCAGCAGAGCCTGGTGATTTACAGCTCACAACACTCAGGATAAGCCCTTTGTCTTTGGAGAGATGGGGTTTAATCTGAGCTGAAGGGTTTTGTGGTCAGCCATAAAAAGAGCTCCTAAGCCTGGAGATGTGGTGGTCATATTGTCCCTGGAGTCACCTCAGGACAGTGACCCAGCCCAGGGGACATCAGCCCTCATCCTGCATCCCTGAGCCCTCAGCCACATCCTGCAGGACCCTGCCAGCACAGGTGGATCTGCTCCTTGTGCTGTCCCACAGCCCTGCCAAACATCCCTGGTACCCCCCTGTGCCACCAGTGCCCCGTGAGCCGTGTGTCACACACTGGGCCCAGCCCTTCCTCCCTGGGGCTCCCCAGCCTCCCTCAGCCCGGCTCTGTGGACCCTCTACTCCAATCCAGGGTGCCAGGGTGTGTCTGGGTGTGCCTGGGTGTGTCTGGGTGTGCCCAGGTGTGTCTGGGTGTGTCTGGGTGTGTCTGGGTGTGTCTGAGTGTGTCCGAGTGTGTCTGAGTGTGTCTGGGTGTGCCCAGGTGTGTCTGAGTGTGTCTGAGTGTGTCTGAGTGTGTCTGAGTGTGCCTGGGTGTGCCCAGGTGTGTCTGGGTGTGCCTGGGTGTGTCTGGGTGTGCCTGAGTGTGTCTGAGTGTGTCTGGGTGTGCCCAGGTGTGTCTGGGTGTGCCTGGGTGTGTCTGGGTGTGCCCGGGTGTGCATGAGTGTGCCCAGGTGTGTCTGAGTGTGTCTGGGTGTGTCTGGGTGTGCACAGGTGTTTCTGGGTGTGTCTGAGTGTGCCTGGGTGTGTCTGGGTGTGCCCAGGTGTTTCTGGGTGTCTCTGAGTGTGTCCAGGTGTGTCTGAGTGTGTCTGGGTGTGTCTGGGTGTGCACAGGTGTTTCTGGGTGTGTCTGGGTGTGCCCAGGTGTGTCTGGGTGTACCTGACTTTGCCTGGGTGTGTCTGGGTGTGCCCAGGTGTGTCTGGGTGTGTCTGGGTGTGCCCAGGTGTGTCTGGGTGTACCTGACTGTGCCTGGGTGTGTCTGAGTGTGCCCAGACATCCGAATTCTCAGAGCATTTTTCAATAAATGCCTTCCCTGCTTTTGTGGTATTTTTATAACCTGCATCTCAAGTGCCTTTCTAGTGTATCATCCCACATATAATGAAGAAATACCAGACACGGATATAACACTGGAACAGATGCTCCTACCACCCAAATGAATAATTTCAACATTAATTCAAAAATCTTTAGAGCAGTCAGGATGCCGACATGCAGAGGATTATCACCCCAGGGAAGAGAAATTTAATGTATGCAGGTAAAGGCAAATTTCTTTTTCATCAGCACCACATATTGGACTGAGTTCCTATAGGTCAAATCTACAGCAGGTGTTTCTTACAAGAAGAAATGTGGAGGTTTTATCTCAGATTACATTTTGATATCCAAAGCTAATGCCTATAAATGCCATTCGTTTGGTTCCCTAACCAAATGAATCCCGGTTCACATTCAGTAATCAAACCTTTCCAATCAGATGCTGGGAGCTAAATGGGTAATGAGGTGCCATAAGTGACGTGAGCTGGGGTTTGAAGCCATGGAGGAGGGAGCCCTCCTGGAGCCAGCCTGGTGCCTGAGGGAGGAGCTCCCCTGGCTGCTCCCAAAATCCCTCAGCCAGCCCAGGACTGATCTCCTTCCAGACTTCCGACATTATCACACTCTGATTTCTCTGAAGTCATCTTCTTTTCCTTCTCCAGATCAGATAAAAAGCCCAGACAGGAATCCAGGGAAAGGATGTGCTGCTTCCAAAGGATGCAAATTTTCCTCTCCTTATCACCCTTCCCCAGCCAAGTACAAAACTATCATTTAACTCTCCATTATCCCAACACAAAGTCAGAGCAAGAATTCCTGCCAGATGCTTCAATGGGCTGATGTTAGATCCAGAGAGAAAGGATTTCATTAACCCTAAGGGATGGATTTGGGTTTTATCCTGATATCTCAGCCAAAGGCACAGCCCTTCCATTGCCATCCCAGCTAATTCCCCTCCATTCCAGACAAGTTTCTTCATCCCAGTAATCCGTGGAATGATCCAGGCTCCAGGGAAGAGTGTGAGGCACAAGGACACTCCCTGCCCTTGGTGTTTGACAGGGATCAGAATTGCAAAAGTGCTTTTGGTTATTGGCTGCTGTCAATCAACAACAGCCCCAATTACAACGATAGCAAAGAGAGCACGTGGCCACCAATAAATTTACAAGGATTGATTTTCACATACCAGCACAGCAATAATACAGACTCCCATTCAAGGAGACCTTATTAACCAGCCAGCCTATGCAGCAGTAAAACATGAAATTGCACTGAACAGAAATGTAATCCCCATGGACCTTCTCCTTCCCCACAAAATTTTAGTTCAACATCGATTTTTTTATGTTGAACAAACACATCATGAGGCTGAAATGAGATAGGTGGATTCATCTCCAGCCTTTTTCTGCTGGAAAAAAAAAAAACAAAAACATGTCTAGGAACAAGGTGAGAGAGCCCTGTAATTACTGCTCCAGGATTCATTTCATTCATTTGCAATGCAGCTCCCTCCTGACCTTCCTCCAGCGCTGGTGTTCACAGACACACCACGGTATCAGCTGGGGTTACTCCCCCTCCAATGGGCCAGCAAGCTGCAGGATGCTGCAATCAACTGGAACTTGAGAACCTGCAGGATTTTACTCCTGCTATTACCTGGTTTCACTCAGCATCTCTTGCATCTCATCCTTCCTCATCACCACAACAAACAGCTCTTGGTACAGGGGAGACGGAGCTGGAGGAGGAAAAGGGCCCTGGTTTCCATCCACAAAATCCTGGGCTCAGCTCCTGTTTGGTTTTAAACCTGCCCAAATATCAGTGGCTCCTGAGGAGGAAGATGGGGAGAGTGAGGCCCAAGGAGTCACATCCTCCCAGCACTGCAGCATCTCCCAGCACAGACTGATTGCAGTGAGACAGGTCCCGAGGCTTCTGTTATTATGTTTTGTACTCCAGAGAGTAAATTCATCAGGAAAAAGAAAAGCAGCAAACCCTAGAAAGCACCAGGCATTTTTAACCCGAGTGACAAACACTGGGCACTGCGAGGGCTGGAGCACAAGCAGCGAGAACGGGGACAAAACACAGAGGAGCTGGTGGCCCTCAATGTCCCTGAAGGGTCATCTCGCTGGATCTGAAACTGGATGGGTTCCAAACCATGTTTACCTCATTCTGCAGTTCCAATTACTGCAAATTCTAGAGCAGGCAAAGCCTTGTTATTATTGCTGCCCAAACACGCCCCAGCTCACTGAGACACCGCTCTGCCAGTTGAACCAACAAAGCCAGCTGGGGAGGAAACGCTGCCAGGACGTGGCTCCTGCTCATGCCCACCCCTGACCAAGCGGGAATGATCCCACCCTGCCCCTCCTGCCCACAACAGCCCCAGCAGAGCCCCTTGCTGCAGGCTCGGGGCTGTTTGTGGGCACAGGCAGGGCTTTTCCCCCTCTCAGGGACCTGCAGAATTGAGGCAGGCCAGGGATCCATCAGAGCTCACCAGCACAGCATCCCTCTGCAGCAGGGGGAACAGGCTTTATTTTAACTAGAGCAATCCTTTCTTTTGTCACTGAAGTGGAGTTTTAAAATGTCTCTCTTGTAAATGTGCCAAAAATAAGAGCATAATTTATTCATTTCCTCTCTGTGCATTTTGTTCCTGGTTATCTTTCCAACTCCTTGACTGCTGTGAAAAGTTAAAAAAGGGAAGAAAAGGAAAAAAAGCACCTCCAAAGGTTAAAACTTTGAGCCAATTTCAACTTCAACATACATTAGAGCAGTGTATTTTTCATTCATTCCTCCCGGTGACATTTCAAGCTTTGTTACAAATCAATCAGCATTTCCAAAAGCATTCGGAGAAGCAGGAAACTATAGTGGCTACAAATCCTACAACATCTATTATTCTTGCTATTTCACTCGTTTGGATGAAAAACATTTCAAAGGTTATTTTAAAAGAAGCAAAGATTTGTCTGAAGTTTCAGGACAGACAAAAGATTTCTGTACAATGTTTCAGCAGCAGAATAAACTTCAGCAATATACACAGAATTTATTTCATCATGAATTTGGTCAAGCATTCAAAAGGATGGAGCCTGGAAGAGAGGGAAGAGATACAAATAAGACAACTCTGTATGATGTGGAAATACTGGGAAATAGGGAATGACCTAAAAGTCATAAAAGGCAGAGTTAAGGTGGAGGTTCTGGAAGCTTCCTTCAGTGTGGTATTTATCACCCAAAGCCACAGAGTCATTAGGGATGAAAAAGACCTTCAAGATCATCAAATCTAATCTTCACACCACATCTCAAAGTGCTGCATCTACTTTTTGAACACTTCCAGGGAGGTGACTCCAGCACTGCCCTGTCCAGTGTTCCACCACTCTTCCAGTGAAGGATTTTTTTCCTGCTATCCAGCCTGAATCTCTGCAGTGCAACTTCAAAACCAATTTATTTCAGTGCCCAAGGAAGGAGCACCTCAGCCCCTGACAGCGATGTTAACAGCCCAGTGTGCCCTGGCAATCAAACACAAAGCAAAGCTGTTTTACCTTCCCAGAGCCACCAGAGCAGTGACAGGATGGGGACACAGGTGTCCTGTGGGATGGGACACACACAGGTGTCCTGTGGGATGGGACACACAGGTGTCCTGTGGGATGGGGACACACACAGGTGTCCTGTGGGATGGGACACACAGGTGTCCTGTGGGATGGGGACACACACAGGTGTCCTGTGGGATGGGGACACACACAGGTGTCCTGTGGGATGGGACACAGGTGTCCTGTGGGATGGGACACACACAGATGTCCTGTGGGATGGGGACACACAGGTGTCCTGTGGGATGGGACACAGGTGTCCTGTGGGATGGGGCACACACGGGTGTCCTGTGGGATGGGGCACACACAGGTGTCCTGTGGGATGGGGGACACAGGTGTCCTGTGGGATGGGACACACACAGGTGTCCTGTGGGATGGGGACACAGGTGTCCTGTGGGATGGGGACACACACAGGTGTCCTGTGGGATGGGGCACACACACAGGTGTCCTGTGGGATGGGGACACAGGTGTCCTGTGGGATGGGACACACAGGTGTCCTGTGGGATGGGACACACACAGGTGTCCTGTGGGATGGGGACACACAGGTGTCCTGTGGGATGGGGACACAGGTGTCCTGTGGGATGGGGACACACACAGGTGTCCTGTGGGATGGGGCACACACAGGTGTCCTGTGGGATGGGGACACACAGGTGTCCTGTGGGATGGGGACACAGGTGTCCTGTGGGATGGGGACACACAGGTGTCCTGTGGGATGGGGACACACACAGGTGTCCTGTGGGATGGGACACAGGTGTCCTGTGGGATGGGGACACAGGTGTCCTGTGGGATGGGGACACACAGGTGTCCTGTGGGATGGGGACACACACAGGTGTCCTGTGGGATGGGACACAGGTGTCCTGTGGGATGGGACACACACAGGTGTCCTGTGGGATGGGACACACACGGCTTTCTCACCCTGAAGCTGAAGTGGTCACTTGGCTGTCCCTGTTTGCCAGGTGCTGCAGGAGCACCTTGTGCCATGAGGGGCCAGCACAGCCCCCCCTTGCCATGTCCCCACCTTGTCACCCCGGGCAGCCCCACAGTGTCCCTTCCCTGCTCCCCATCCCACTCTGCTGCAATCCCCTGCAGGGATGGGAGGCTGAGGTTGAGCCCTGGGCAGATAAATGGGAATGTCCATTTGCACAGCCTGGCTGCCCAGGGTTTAATCAGGGAGTAACTGCCACTGTTTTTTTGGGAAACTCACGGGGATCAACCATCAGTCAGGACCAGAGGGGAAACTGTGCCTGGGAGAGGACAAGGAGGAGAAAGAAGCCCTGGAACCTGCACCCTGCCAGCCTGGCAAAGCCCTTGCTGCCATTTACCCACCATGTGCCCACTTTGTACCCCCCAAGGCCGAGGCTGGGTGGGCAGAGCCCTCCCCAAATGACACATCTGCTGATTTTCCCCACCTCAAGGCAAGCAGGAAGCAGCTGGGATCACGCTGTGCCCAGCCTGGCCAGCAGTGCACGACAGAGGTGCCACATGATGGATCATCTCCAGCTCACAGCCTGTCACTCCAGGTTACCATCACACCAAAGGAGGAAGAAAATCTGAGCCTTGGAGTGACACAATTCTCTGTCTGGAGTCTGGGGAGCACCACGGATGAGTCTGAGAGGATCCTTTTCCAGGAGTGACAAGCAACTCCTCCTCATTTCCCATTTGCTGCTGGGGCTTCCCAAGCCAGGCTGGGATAAATCTGCCCTCAGCCCCCAGATAGGGATGGATAACAAAGCCTAAAGTGACACGAGGTCACTCCCAGCAGTGCTTTGAGCTGGAAAATGGGAATTCTGTGCAGTATTGTACAAGGAGCCCTGTGGCCACTGGCCCAGAGTGGTTTCAAGCACTCCCTGAGGAGGGAATGCAGACAGGTATTGCTGTGGAAATCAAAACCTGCCAGTTCTGCTTCCAGCATTCTGTATCCTGTCCAAATGGATGCTCTCATGTCCCAGGCTGTCCTTGCCTCTCATCCAAACTCAAATGAGAACGAAATTCCACTCTGCACCTCATGACTCAACAGGAGGGTCTCCCTGGCCCCTTTGGCTCTATAGACTCTGTGTAAATCACTTTAAATCAATTCTAACTCCATTTTCCTTTGCCGAATTCATCCATGCAGTAAGGAATAGAGTAAAACTTGCCATCAAACTCTGCTCAATCACACTCTGACAAATTTAAACTAAATCCCCTTTTGCTAATGCCTTTGCCTGTGATTCTTTAGGCAACACAAGGTATGGGCACAGCTGAAGCAGCTCCACCACCAGCAATGGGTAAAATAATAATAATTCATGGTTAGGAGATAAGCTAGAAATGAACCCCCATCTAAAAACCCTGCACAGATGCCTCTAGCAGGTTCCTGCTTGTCTTTATGGTTTCATCAGAGCTATTTCTGTTCCAGGATGTTATATTTGTAATATTTTTTTTATTATGTAGGAAACAGCTTATTTGATCAACCTGCCCTATTTTTCTGTTCATGAATTTAGTGGGAGGTTAATCATTTCCCTGGGTTTACTAGAAATTACCTGCCAGATATAATTGCAGTAAATAAAACTTGCTCTGGAGCTCAGGCTTGTGTGGTTCAAAACAAATGCCTGCAATTACTGCGTTTGTGGAGCATGAGCTTAGCAGAGCAGGAACACGGGGAAGGAAATTAGTCTGGGGTCTTAAAAGGCACCTAAGGACTGACAGCGTGTGTTCCCTGGCAGCTGGTCAGCAAATCCCCACGGATATTCTGCTAATTGCTGCTAATTGCTGTCCTGGAGAGGCAGCGGTGGCTGTGCAGTGCAGAGGGCACTGCCCTGTGCCAGCCCCCTGCACATCCCAGGCTGCTGGGGGAGCAGGGATGTGACTCCCAGGCCTCCACAAAGCTCTCAGCAGCTGCTCGGTGCCCCTGGATCCTTCCCACATGCAGCAAAGTTCTGCTATTTCCCTTAAATTTACTTTTCTGTCATCGTTTGAGCTGCCTCAGACACGTTGTTAAATCAGGTTTAAACCTCTCCTGCAGCTGCAGTGCCTTTGCCACCTGTTGACATCTCTGTCTCCTACTCAGACACTGCTGAAAAATACTCAGGGTATGCACAAATCTTGTGTGACCTGCAGGGAGGGCTGGGGCAGGAGCTCAGGGCACCCCTGGCACCCAGAAATCCGAGGAAAAAACCGCATTTGTGCCTCCAGCCTTTGCTGTCCCTCAGGACCCTGAGATCAGCTCTGATGTATGGGGAAAGGAATGGATAATGAGGATTTTTTTGCTTATGAATAAAAAGATTTATTTTGGAAACGTGCCCCTGCATTTCTCTCAACACTGCACAGTAAAATGCACACACAAGGAGGGCAATTTCCTACAAGTCCCAGTCTGCAATTAAAAAAGACATCCCCTTTAGTGTTATTCCTAATAAATACTGCTTTTAGATGCCGAGCAGGATGACTGGGAAATACTCTGTGTTCTTTATTGGCTTCCTGAAGCAAAAGCCTCAAAATCTATCCCCCAGCAAGAGCCATCTCTGAGGTTACACATCCCTGCACTCCCATTGCAATAATCCCTTTCACATTAAAGAATAATGAGCTTCATCTCATTTGCAGATTCTTAAAAGCACCGAATCCTGTGGTCACTTGGCAATAGGAACACACATCTCATAAATAGTAAATGAAAACAGAGCTCTCTTACCTTCCCCCAGAAGCAGGGCTGAAAGCTGGGCAGTCCCACGGGGAAATAGATTCCTTTCAGGAGGCTTTCATTCCAGAATGGCTGAAATTCCTGCCCAGGGAGGTTTGTCTGGGGGGGAGACAGAGGATCCTGCTGGACATTTAAAATGTTTGTTTCACTGTTCCCATCTTGACAAACCTCTCTGTAAATGCAATTCTTTCTTGTAGTGGAGAAGAGCCAGAGCTCCTGGTAAAACCCAAATCAGTCATTTTTATGGGGAACCTGCACAAATGCCTGTTTCACCAAAGAGGAAATTTGGGAAGCATCTACAGCTAAGCAGAACAGAGCAGCTCGCTGAAATGGGTGCCTAAAGGCAGCTGCAACCAGAGAAATGAGATCTATAATACAAGGCTTTGCCAAAAAAAATACACTTCTCTGTTTTCCCCCTTTCTTCCTAATATACTTGTGCACTTTCTTTTGTAATAAAACCTCCCTAGAACAGGCAGTCCCTCATTATGGATGTGTGTGTTGTGCCAAAGCTGTGGTCCAGCAGTGAGGTTACTGCAATAATGTGTTCGAGACATCAAGAATAAACCTTTTTTTTTTTTTTTTAAATAATAAATCCATAAGTCTAAAAGGCCTTTAAAATTTACTATATATGAAACCAATTCAGTTTTATAGGAGCAGGGTGTACAGGAGCTGCTCTTGCAGCTATCTTTTCATTCCTCAGCGAGGGGTAATGCTCTGTTAAGTTCTAGTAAATGCTTTAAAATACACAGGAAGCTCACTGATATTTTACCATTCTGTTGGGTTTCACCTTGGCCTGGGCTCTGGCATTCTTCATGTACAACCAGGCCTCCTGTTGGCTCCCTTGCATGGATTTCCAGGGCAAAAGCAGAGGGGTTTGGTGTAGAATTTTGGCAATACCTGATGTGTGGGTACTCAGTGACCCTGCTGGGATGGAGGACAGTCCCCCACGGCCCAGCACACAAAGCCAGAGGCTCCTTGGCCAGCAGCCTCCTCTGGGGTTTCCATGTGGAAGCCACAGGCAGGCAGGCCAGGGGGGACAGCTCTGCTCAGCCACCCCCAGGAGCAGCAGCAGCACGTGGCCACGCTTCCATCCTGCACACAAAAAATCCTCCCCGTGTATTTTGGTGACTCCCAGAGCTGGGTCATCAACCAAGCTTGGATTGGTAACTCCAAATCTTTGGGTTCAGCTCTCAGCCCTGCCACAAACTTCTGAAGTTGGCAAAATGTATTTTCTGTTCTAGTTCTCCATAGAGCAGGTGCCCAGAGAAGCTGCCCCATCCCTGGCAGTGCCCAAGGCCAGGTTGGACACTTGGAACCACCTGGGACAGGGAAAGGTGTCCCTGCCATGACAGGGGTGGGATGAGATGAGTTTTAAGTTCTCTCCCAACCCAAACCATTCCATGATCCAACATCAGCCTCTGCCACGAATGAGATGCTGAAACACAACAGTCACTGATGGACTGTAAAGTGTCTCTATCCCTTTGAATACAAAAATAAACACTTCAATAGAACTTGGAGCAGTGCAGGAGCTGGAGGGGCTGCGGGAAGCTGTGCACAGCCAGGGGCACAGGGGACTCCAAGGGCTCCTCTGCTCCAGGATTCAGCATCACAGCTCTGCTCTGTGCATTCATTCCTGAACATTATCTGAAAGCAGCACATTCCCTTTGATTGACTTTACCTCGTGGAAAAATACCCTCCAAGAGTCACGGCTGCTTTTACAGAATACTTGTATTTATTTAGTAAAATAATTGGAAATCTGCTTGTTGGTTGGGTACCAAGTCATTTCCTAAGGCCCATGTTTTTAAAGGGGGAATGGGAACAGCCCCAGAACCTGTCAGTCTCTCACAGTCTCTACTGTACATCAGGAGCAGCACAAAAATGAACCATTGTTTTAAATTATTATGGCTGAAAGAACCCATATTTTTGTTGTCAAAATCTTAAATTGACTCTGCCACAACGCTCCATATGTTCTCTTGCCCTAGATTAAAAGATCAGATAAATTCTAATTTATCCAGTTGGGGTTGTGTCCCTCCAGCTGCCCTTTTGGAAGAGCTGTGCTCCAGCCTGAGAGCTGCTGTGGCAAAGCTGCCAGGAAATCACAGGGAGTGTTAGCAGGGTGAGAGGGGAAGGGGCAGCTCAAAGGCTTTGTCCTCCATGGTCAATAACAGGGGAAGAGGCTGTGCACACGGCAATTAGCTCCAGTTTGCAGCCTGAACTGGATAAATAGCAGTTTAATAACCTTGGCTGGTGGGAGAGGAGTGGTGGGAGCAGAGGGGATGGATGCAGGGAGCACTGGGGTGGGTGTGCAAGGACCAGCCTGTCCTGCTCCAGGTGGTGCCACACGAGCAAAGCTCAGGCTTTCTCCTGCCTGGAGAATAAAATCCTGATTCCAACAGGAACTGAGTTATGCTCAGCATATCAGAAGAGCCCATCAAGCCAATCTCCTCCCTGGGAGAGCAGGAGAATCACAGAAAATCCCAGAATGGTTGGATTGGAAGGACCTTAAAGCTCATCCTGCCATGGCCAGGGACACTTTCCACCATCCCAGGTTGCTCCAAGCCCCATCCAGCCTGGCCTTGGGCAGTTCCAGGGATGGGGCAGCCACATCTCTGATCGTTCTGGTTCAACACTCAATAACCCAAAGGCTTGGGGTGCCCCTAAAGCCACCCTAAGGCAATGAAGAGCAGCTGGGTGTTGGGCTGGGGCTCCAGCCAGGCACGATGAGCTGGGATTGCTGTGATTCCCTTTGGGATGAAACTGTTGCTGCTCACACAAATCTCACACGCACAGCACTGCACTTACTGCTGAGTGCACCCTCAAACATCCCCTTTCAAAATGCTCATGTAAGGAAGAGAAAATTCCTACAAACTGCCATTTTCAAACAGTCAAACCATCTCCACCAGTGCCCTGCCCAGCCTGCTCACAGGGCTCCCTGTCCTCCAGCCCCAGGATGCAGCTCAGCTGATTGAATTTGTGTTCCAGCCAGGAGGAGGCTTTAATGTGGAGATCACGGAAGCAATAATGCACCTGAACATTTCCAGATGCCCTCGGGACATTCTGGCTCCATCCCACTGTCTTAAGCAGGTTTTCAGTGTTTATGCAGGGAAAAAACAATGCAAGGGAAATAAAGAATCAAAGGTGTGAGATCAGGTGTTGTACACCTGAAGTACACCGTTTGATTTTTTTACCACCACTCGTGTGGTACCTGCTCTTCATTGAAACAATGCAGGTCAACTTTTCTGGGTGATTTTAATTATCATGGAGAATGGTTTGGGTTGGGCCTTTCAGATCATCTCATTCCATGAGCAGGGATATTTTCCTCTGACTAATTAGAAGATTATTCATTGGTGTGAAGACACCACATCCCACAAGGTTTGCAATACTCAGCTGAGTATTGATAATTTATTTGTGTTTATGTAGGACACCCAGCACTAATATTGACATTTCTAATGTGTTTGGAGCATTAGACAAAACAGAGGGATTTTTTCCTGCTTAGCATTACACATTATGCATCTGTCCTACACTGTGCCAGCTTTCCCTGCCGCTGGATTTTCACAGTGGTAGGAAATAACAGGGATAAAGGGATTAAAAAGCAATGATTTTCAGTAAAGCCTTATAGGACATGTCTGCTATGATCTCAGCTTACTTGTCTTCTCTACACCAGTAAAACACTCTCATAGTAGACAGATTTATGGCTTAAATGCAGATGAGTGTGTAAAAGAAATATTTTGCTTATAGCTTCCACACACTTTCAAGCATTCCCTGTGATTATAATGGTTTCTGAAGTCTCTTTCCAACGGGGTGATTTGCAGCTCAGAAGTTAAAATCAGGGCCCTCCTCTGGCCTCGGTGCCAGCTAAAGGTCATGATTGAAGTGTGGTGTTTAGCAATTCCAAATAATTGTGTCCAGACTTCAAACATGCCACGCTTTGTCACAGCTGCCACCGAAGGTCAAACTGAATTTAAATTCTGTTTATCTTTGTATTAATGGAGCTACAGTTCAGGCTATGCCGTGTGAAATACAGTTCTCAGAGCAGTGGCTGTGCCTCCTCCCAGGGAGAAAGACCACGGGGACTGTGGCCACTGAGAGATCCCATCCACACCAGGCAGGAGAGGGAAATTCAAAGCCTAGGAACCCTCATTTCCCAGAGCAGGAGCAGTTCCACAGCTCAGCCCAGGCTGTGCCCGTGTGTGTGAGCCAACAACTGAATCAACACCTCCTGAATCACAATTCCAGAGGGAAAACTCCAGGTCCCTCCTGGGACAGCTCCCTGTGTGTCCATCCCAGCCCAGGGCTCCTGTGAGCTCCAGGAACTGTCACCCACCCAAACACACAGGGGACAAGCTTACAGTTACAATTAATTCTGTTAAAACAGCCTGTACCTGCCCAGCCCCTCAATACACACAATATATTCATTAATACATACAAGCCTCCAAATTCCCATTGTAGCCATTGACCGTGAGAACAAGATTTTTGTTGCACATGACTGATTCCTTGAGTAAAATGGATTTACAGCAGCCCCTGATCCTTCCCCACATGTGGGAAGGACAAAGCAGCTGCTCCACCTGCTTCACCTTCATGCTGCATTTTCCTGAGCACAAACCTTTGCCCTTCACGCTGCTCTTTCCCCAGCACAGACCTTTGTCTCAGAGGTAGATGGAAGGAAATAAAGGATGGGGTTGGTGTGCTCGGGTTTTTTAAACATGTCACTATGCAGCAAACATACAGATATTAAATATGTAAGTTTACATACTGCAGAGGAATTTCATTTATTTCACACAGGATCAGGAAATAATCCTCAAACCACAATCATTGAGATGCGAAATCCAATGTAAGTGCACAGAACTACTGAGCAAAAAACATCTTAGTTTACCAAGGAACACCCAATTAGGGATTTCTCTCTACAGAGCAGATCTATAGAGCTACAGATGTCAGCTCAATTCTTCATCAGATCCAGGAATTCCCAAGTTAATTTCACACTAAGAAGGTTTCAACAAACCAGACACAGAAAAAAAAAAAAAAACTTTAAAAGAAATATGGAATTCTTTAACCTGGTCAAAATACAGTGGACAGCTAAGGGTGAGGAAAGGGTTTTTGAGCTGAGCATATGGGGAGCAGCAGCTGAGGGGGTGGGAAGAAAGAACTCTGTGCTGCCCAGAGATGCTCCTTCACATCCTGGTGATAAGGAATTGCAAATCCAGCTCTTAAACCCGAGTTAAGCCTGCACATGTGAGAGCTGCCCTGTCTGTACAGAACCTCTGCTCCAGGGAGGCTGGGAACAGCAGGGCCTTGACTGCTGACAGGACATCACTTCTGGTAGCAGGAGATGCAAAGAAACGTTTCCATGGTTGTTCATCCATTAGCACATGACAGGACTGGAGTGGACAGGAGTTTCATGCTCCGTGTGTTATCACATTTCCTCTCGCAATAAACACAAATGATGTGCTCACAATGAAACTCCTCAATTGTCTTTAAGGAGCTTTGGCTTTCTAAGGAGCTTTGGGGGGGTTCCTTGCAAAGTGATGAAATGAGATTAGAGTCCCTCCTAATGAAACATTCACACAACAGATCATTTGGGGAAAGATACATCAACCACAAGGAAAAGCTTCCCAATTAATAATACATAAGAGAAGTGAGATGGAATAGCGTGTGAAATGACTGCCTTGCTTTAGAAACACTGCTGGGTGTCATTTCAGCTCCTTATTACAAAATTCCCTACATAAAACCATCCAGATGTTCCCCTCTGCCTCCATATTGTCACAAACAGGAAGGGATTGTCACAAACGGCCTTTGCTGCTGAAGAGCTGCTTCATTTCTCACGGAGCACACACGTAATTCCAGGGAGTGATCCACGGGGAGGATCTTCCCAGGACAAAACCAAGCCTGAATGAATCCCTGGCTCTGGAGCAGCCCAGTGGTGCTGGTGTGACTGCTGCTCACACCCAGATGTTTGTGCAGTCCATGCACACGTGAGCACAGCCCTGCCGCTGCACCTGCAATCACTCACAGCAGT
Source organism: Acridotheres tristis (assembly GCA_037013685.1). Lineage (NCBI taxonomy): Eukaryota > Metazoa > Chordata > Aves > Passeriformes > Sturnidae > Acridotheres > Acridotheres tristis. The sequence continues at coordinate 1,670,040 of CM072899.1, read as the reverse complement.
TGTGCATGCAATTATTACACCCGCATGCATAATTGGGAATGCATTATGCAAATAGCCACTTATTGAGGTAATTGGTCATTGGCTCCCGCAGTAACTCGTGGGTAATTTGTGCTGTGCTGGTACCTTTCTGAATAAATCCAGCACATTCGGGCAATTCTGAAAATCAGCGTCCACAGCCAAAACCTGAGTGAGGAGAAACGTCAGGGCTCACCTGGCTGACAGAAAGTGTCAGGCACACCAACAAACTGCTGGCACAACACACAAACTGCAACACCTCTTTCTCTCTTTAACTCACACATGTGTCTTCAGCCAGAGCCACCAAAAATTCTGACTGTTCCAAACTGAGTCCAGAGACTTATTCCAATCTCCCAACCATCAGGACCTGCTGCTGTCTGGACAGAGCAGGATTTTTACCTCTCCAGTAGCAAATCTCTTTCATTTCCAACGGTGCCCCTTCTACCTGTCAGTCCCACTTGCTAGCACTTCCCAGTTTGTATTTCTGGACAGAATGGCACACTAGGACCCCGTGGCACAGTTCAGGGAAATGGATTATGCACACACTCAGGATGTTAAGCAGCTTAATGGCAGGATGTCTGCTCCAGAGAGAAAAGGCAGGGACGTGCGTGACAGGTCACCCAGGGCTCTATTGTTTTATTATTTAAGTTACTTAGACCCTCTTAAAGGTTTAAAGGCCTGCTCCCCAAAATGCCAGGCACTGCACAGATCCAAACCAGGTCTCTGTCCCAGGCAGGAGCAGGAGTGGGCACGGGAACAGCAGCAAATGTCACACTCCTCTCACAGCACTTTTGGGACAGAGATGAACCAGGAAAGCAGCTGAATGTAAACACTATGGAAAAATAAGGGGATGAAGGCAGAGGGCACAGGAAGAGAGAAGAGGAGAACAGAGAGACAATCAAAAAGCCCAAACAGTGGGAAATCTCCTGTTTTCCTGGGACCTTCTCTTTTAAGACTGCTCGAGCAGGAATGTTTTGGAAGATCAGTTCTGCCTGATGGGAAAGTATCAGCAGATGTCGTTCCTCGAGCAGTTTGGGAAAGATGACACAGAGAGGAAAATCCACCACCCTTCTGCCCCAGTGCAAACCTTCCCCTAAGAGCAGGAGATCCTGCAGCAGCTCCTCCTGAGCTGCAGGTCCCTCTAACCTGGGGGAGAAACCCTGGCTAAGCCATCAGCTCATCTGGCTCCTCCCTGCACTAAAACATTCATATGCAGCCTGTAGGAATGAAAGATGTTTTAACTTCCATCTCGACGTTATTATCATTCCTGGTGTTTTGATGTTGTGAAAACTGCCTAGAAACGAAGACACCAGCTTAAAACTGTAAAAATTTAATGCTTGCTGTATTTCTCCTCCTTTTTTGTTTGCAAGGAGGTTTCAGGTCCATCAGGTTTATGCCTTTCAAGGATGGAGCTACTCTGCTAAGAAAGTGAAAATAAATTCCTTGCCCTGAAACAAAGACCTGAAGCCGTTCAAAACACTGGGTTTTCCAAGACACATCTGCTGTTGCATTATTTCCTCATCAGGAGTAAGTGATAGATGGGAAAGGAACATGCAGACAGATGAGAACTGCCCCTGTGAAAGGAAAAGTGTCTTTTTGGACAACGTTGATGTGTTCCTTCTGAAAATTCAATTTCCTTATGTATGAAAAACTTCACTTTTACTGTTACCCAAGTGACCTTCTGGCTCTCAGAAAAAAATTCATTGCCTCAGGAGGAAATCTGAAGCATTGACTGCAAACCGTATTTGCTACTTATTTAACTTATTGTTAACTCACATTAAAAAATGTTAAAGCAATCTTTAAAATCATTTCCTGAGCAGGTACCACTTCAGGACATGCCTGGAGGAAGTGCTGAGCTCTGCCTGTCATGGACAGCAGGGCCTTTTTCACCCAGGTTGTGCTCAGCAGCCTCTGCCCACAGGATTGCAATGCTTGGTGCAGGAGAGTGAAGAATATCCCGTGTGCTTTTGGGGTGTCTGTCAATAAAAGCATCACAGGTGCCTGTTGAGGAATACAGAATTTCCATAATCTTAATAAAGGGCACAGGGATGAGGCAGCACAGCACCTTCCTGCCACAGGTTTCCTTTCTGTTGGTTAAGTGAATAATAAATAATCGGGAAATTAAGGTTTTATGGTATGAAGAAAAGCTGATTTGTATATCACTGCCACAGCTTCAGCCACAAAGTCCTTGTCTAGCACAGACTAAAACTGTACCTAAAATCAGACACGAGAATTCAGACAGGGCACCCTGGGAACTTGGCCAGAAAAGTGGGTGAAGACCAAGGTCAGGAGAAGGAAATGTGGGGAAATGTGTAAGTCAATAATTTCAAACTAAGGTAAGTGGAAATAGAGACAAGACAGAAAACTGGGAGAGAACAGGAAAGAGAACATATCAGAGGGCTGACACAGCTTTAAATCCTCGAATTTCAGGCTCAAATGACTCTTATGGTTCATAGAGTCATGGAATATCCTGAGTGGGAAGGGACCCGCCAGGATCATCCAGTGCAGCTCCTGGCCCTGCAACAATCCCACCCTGGGCATCCCTGGAGGCTTTTCCAAACTCTCCTGGAGCTCTGGCAGCCTCGGGGCTGTGCCCATTCCCTGGGGAGCCTGGGCAGTGCCCAGCACCCTCTGGGCTCGAGGTTTGCCTCTCTACACAGCACAGAAACACAAATGTTTGAATCCTGACAGACTGCAGTGCTTTCTCACTACATCTTTGTGCCGCTTTGAATGGAGCTGGAAAAAATTTAGAAGCAGGATTGAAAGGGCAGGTGGGAAGTTACTCAGCAGGTCCACGCTCTGTCTTAGACACAGGTTATGTATCGTGAGGGTGACATTGCTCATGCCAGCCCCAGTGACCTGCACAGTGTGCCAGGGACGTGTGTGCCACTGGAGGGGGCTGTGAACGACCGAGCCGAATGATGGAAGGGCTAAACCCTAAAGCCTAGGGATGGAAGGGCTGCTAACCCTAAATCCTAGGGATGGAAGGGCTGCTAACCCTAAATCCTAGGGATGGAAGGGCTGCTAACCCTGAAGCTGGGCAATAGAAGGTGTTGTAATCCTCGAGCAAAAGGATGGAGGGAAGGGATCTGAAGAATCGAAGGAAGGGATGCTAACCCTGGATGTGAAGGATGGAGGGAAGGGATGATCACCCCGGATCCAAAGGATAGAAAGAAGGGATCTTCACCCTGAATCTGAAGGAAGGAAGGGATGATCACCCTGGATCCAAAGGAAGGAAGGGATGATCACCCTGGATCCAAAGGAAGGAAGGGATGATCACCCTGGATCCAAAGGAAGGAGGGGATGTTAACACTGGATCCAAAGGAAGGAGGGGATGTTAACACTGGATCCAAAAGAAGGAAGGGATGTTAACATTGGATCCAAAGGAAGGGAAGGATGTTAACACTGGATCCAAAGGAAGGAGGGGATGATCACCCTGGATCCAAATGAAGGAGGGGATGTTAACACTGGATCCAAAGGAAGGGAAGGATGCTAACATTGGATCCAAAGGAAGGGAAGGATGCTAACATTGGATCCAAAGGAAGGGAAGGATGCTAACACTGGATCCAAAGGAAGGGAAGGATGTTAACACTGGATCCAAAGGAAGGGAAGGATGCTAACATTGGATCCAAAGGAAGGAGGGGATGTTAACACTGGATCCAAAGGAAGGAGGGGATGCTGGCCCTGGACCCGAGCGATGCTCGCGGGAGCCCCGGGCGCGCACCGAGGCCGGGGGGCGTGGCAGATCGGGGGTGTGGTCTTGGGGGCGTGTCCACGTCTCGCCCCGCCCCGCAGCCGGTGCCGCGCGCGGTGCAGCCAATGGGAGCGCGGCCCGTCAGCTGACCCGCGGCGCCTTCCCAGGTGCGCGCCGGCGGCGGCTCAGAGCGGGCGGCACCGCGCACCGGCACCGGCACCGCGCCCCCGCTCCGCTGTCCTGGGGGCGGGCAGCAGGCACGGAGCGACCGGTCCGTACATCCATCCGTTCATCCATCCATCCATCGCTCCATCCATCGCTCCCCGCATCCCGGCGCGGTGGGACCGCGGATGTGCAGCCCCGGGGGACAACCGCGGCAGCGCCCGGCCGGCGGTGAGTGCGTCCGCCGGGCTCGGGGGAGGGAGCGGAGGCTGCGGGAGCGCCGCGGGTGCAAGGGCTGCGCTCCGGGCTGCGGGGATGTGCGCTGCGCTGCAGCGATGTGCGGTGCGGCCCGGGGACACAGCAAAGTTTGCGGTGGCGGACGCGCCCCCGGTGACCCCCCGGGGGAGTCCCCGCGGGCTGCGGGGTTTCGGTGGCTCCGCACCGCGCCGGGAGCGCCCCGGGGCTGCGGCCGCCTCGCACCTCCGGGGCTGCGGGGTTTCGGCTGCAGCATCGCTCTCCTCCTCCTCCTCCTCTTCCTCCTGTCTCGGGTGCTCCGCTGTTCCCCGGGTCGGTGTGCGGTAAATCGGGGATTCTGGGGGGCGATCGTGGTGCCCGCGGTGGGCGCGGGGCCGGCGGTGCGGCAGCGCTGCCCGCGTCCCCCATTTGCATGCGAATGGGAGCGGATCCCGGCAGATGTCCTGCCTCATCCATTCACCCGGAGGAATGCGAGGAGACAAGGAGCCTTCAGTGTGACAATGGCCCTTCAGAAAGCGGCATAAAGGCGCAGTGTGAGCGGGGCCGCCCTCCTCCCGCGGCCGCGGCTTTGTGCGCGGGGCGCTGCGGGACCGGCCCCGGCGGAGCGCAGGGCGGCCCAGGGAGGGATGGATGCTCCGCCGGCTCCCTGCGCTTCTCGGGGGCTCTTTGCGAAGTCCGCCGCCTAAAAACGGTGCGGGGAGAAGCGCGGGGCAGCGCAGCCCTTCACCCCCGGGACTGGGGGTCCCTGCCCCCGGGGCTGGCGGACAAAAGGACCGGCCCCGCTGCCGCCCCTTTGTCGCCCCTGTCAAAGCGTCCTTTGAGCGCGGGGCCGGCCCCCGAGCCCTGTGAGAGGAGGGACGGCAGCGAGGCGCATTGTGCCGGCGGCTCAGCCCTGCCGGGGCCGCACAACAGATGTTCGCCTGCGATTTTCGCTCTCCCCCAAGTTTATTCTCTCCCCCAGTGCTGGCTCGGTGCGCATTTCCCACCAGGCGATGGAAGGGAAAGTAACAAACTCAAAGTAGACAATAATGTTGTCCAAAGGTGAGAGATCACGCACAGGGTGCTTCTATTCTTGTCCTGGAGCTGTGCAATAGCTCCCAAGTAATGAATCCCTTCAATAAAAACTAGTTTGGAAACCTTAAAGTCTTTTCCGTAAGGACTTGAAGGGTCCCTATAAAAAGACCCCAGTATTTCTGGCCAAGATCATATAGCTCAGATGATCAATAGCTGATCTGATCAATAGCTCAGATGTACCCACAGGGAGATCACAGAGCTCTGAATGACCGAAGGCACACCCAGCATCAGTCCCGCTGTTGTCCAAAGGACCCGACCAAACTGCGTCCCAAAGTCTTGCAAGTCGGAATTAAATTAACTTAAAACACGGACACGCTGAGAGGGACAAAGCAGTGCACCAAGATGGGAGCAGTGAAGAGAGGCAGGATGGTTCTGCCTGCTCAGCCCACGGGTCTCACCCCTGGTGTCCCTGTCCCCCTGCTCTGCAGCCTCTCTTGTGCCACTGCTCCAGGACACGAGCTCCAGTTTAACTTTTACCTCAGCAGTTAAAAGTTATCTGCACAACGTTTGATGTAGTCCATATAAAATTATCTCTCCCAGTAGGCATTTTGGACTTTACTAGACCAGTTACTGTGATGACCATAAAGCCTTTTCCATTTACCTAGAACAGACACGATAACATTACTACTGATCGCTGAAGGAAATAGGATTTTGCATTAAGTTGGACAGTTACAGGATAACAACTTTTCACGTGAACTGTGAGGGACCTTTTTTTACTGCCATAAATAATGCTGAGCCATCCAAATTCAGGCTGAAAAAAGAAACTTCTGTTCAGTCTGACCTCGCAGGGAACAGAGCAGCTGTGACTGCCCCATCCCTGGCAGTGCCCAAGGCCAGGTTGGACAGAACTTGGAACACCCTGGGACAGTGGAAGGTGTCCCTGCCATGGCAGGGGTGGCACTGGATGAATCTTGAAGGTCCCTCCTAACCCAAACCAGTCTGCGATTCCACGACTCTCTGTGTGTATTTGGTTCCAGCTCGTGGAGCAAATGGGATAATTTCCACAAGCAGTGGTTAAAGGTCTCATCATCATCATCCTCATCATCATCCCTCCATGCGGTCGTGCCGGGTGCCCCGAGCCCCGCTCGGTGCCGCGGGCGGAGGAGGGGATGCTGCAGCCTTTGTTCCACTCCGATACGGATACAGTAGCGTGGCACTGCAGAAGGCAGGGAAAACTTTTCCTAATCGCCCTGCTGGATTCCTGCTGCATCCGGCTGGCTGCTGCTGCCAAGGAGGGCGGCAGATCCCTGCTCCGCGGCTTTTTTTTTGTAGGGACACTTAAAACACCTCGGATGAATCATAACAGAGGTCAAGCATTGCTGTTACTGCAGCCTGCATAGCTTAATATTCGCTGGAAAGGCGATTTATTTGCATTATTGGGTCTGCAGGTTTCTTTTTGTTGTTGTTAGGGTTGAGAGAGACTCGTGCACATTTGAACAATATTTTAAAATTTTTTTTTTTAGTTTCTCGTATCAGTTTTTTGAAGCTCTTATTTCTGTTAATGCTATCGATGAATAAAAATAGGGGCTTTGTTCACAAAGCTCTGAGCCACATTATTTCTGTCTCTTTTGGAGCTGCTCCTCCCCCAGGTGAGTGACTTGCCTGGTCCCAGGTCTGGCTTTGTGTCAGGATCAGGCATCAGAAAAAAAAAAACCCAAACAAACAAAACCCAAGGAAAAGAGTTAAGTGATGTTTACAGAACAGCTCTGGTTGAACAGTATTTATATTAGTTTATTTTTCAACCAGCAAAGTAGCAAGATGCTGCAAATATTTACAGAGGAGCCAAAATTTTCCAAAATAAAAAATCCCCTCTGTCTTCCTGTGCACTTTGTCACCACGGAGGTGCCTGTTCTTTGAAGCCCTGATTAATATAGATGAGTTGTAATTTTCTGACCAAGCCATCCTAGCTCACATATATTATTCCATTGGCAGACATGTGGTCCCCACAGCTGTCCCCTCATTTGTGTATGAAATGGAAACACTGGTGGCATTTGTAGGTTACCATAGCTACACGAACAATACACGTGTGAGGCTTCATCCTGCCAAGCTCCAGATTTTTTCCTGGCAGACATTTTGTAGACACAGAACTGAAGAAAAAAATCTATGTAAAGTTTTTTGGAAGCACAGAAATCCAGCCCTGCTCCTCTCTGTTTGTCTAAGGCTCATGGACAGGGAGCCTGCGTTTTCAGCCTCACCAAGGCTGATTCCTGCATCCCCTTCCAGCTGGAACTGCCAGCCTGGAGACCCCTGATGCTCCCAGGAATGGAGAATTCCAGGCTGTGCTCCAGAACAGTTAAGTCATTAACGGGGTCAGGCCTTAAACACATCTGTCCCAAAAAAGAATTGGTGAGTTCTGCACAAAAGGGAACTTTGGAGCTGGGATGGATTTTTCTGCTGACTGTGTTAGGAGGGTGCCTGGGGGGCTCCTGGGAAAGTGGAGGGGTGGGAAGCAGCCAGAGCCCCATGCCAGAACAGAAATCCAAGGAAACCCACTACAAGTATTCCCATACTCTGTTTTGTCTCTGCAATTAATATGTGGGAAGAAAGATGAGCAAGAGCAAAGCAAATCACAGAGCTGGGTTAAGAACTGGTTTTGTTGGTTTGTAATTAGTTATTAAATAATGGTGTTTCGCTGAGTTCTGCACAGGGAACTCACAGGAGCACTTTGATAAGAAACAGTCACTGCAGATGTGCTGGAGTTACTCAAAGACTTTGCCAGTCTCGTTCCTTTCCTGCAGCTGAGGAATTAAGTCCTTCACTAAATGGACTCCAGAAGGTCAGAGCTGAACATGTTCCCACAGAGGGCTGAGAGCTCCCCAGCTCAAAGTTCTTCTGAACCCCACTCTCTTATTCTTTGCTGCTTCAATCCCTGCAACTCGATTCAAATTTTGTTGTGCTCTTTGCTTTTTCTACATACGGCACTGAAGAAAAATACTGGATTGGCCTATTTTGGGTTGGCCTAATTCTCCCCCTGGTGAAGGCAGGACAAGTCTGTGGTATCAGTGAGACAAGAATTAGCCTCTGCTCTTAACTTCTCCTGCAAAATATTTTTTTTATAATTTCACCTTCTATTTCACAAGACCTTAATTTGGTGTTACAAGGCAGCGTTTCCTTGATGTTCCATCTGGCTGAATTATTAAAAGAACAGGACCTGGTTTTTACCTGGAGCACAGTTTCTAAAGATCGAGTATTTGCAGTGGAGAATTGCCTTTTTTTTTCCCTTTTTAACTAACAGAACAAGGCAAAGCAAGTTTAAGTAACGAGCCTGAAATATTTAACAGGGTGCTGTAGTGAGAATGCACTGAAGTTATAAAAGTGCCACGGAGAAACAGCTCTTTCCCTTATTTTATTGTGTACTGCAGCCTTACTACATAATTTTCTCTCCTGAGGTGCTGCCCTTTAGTCCTCAGTGGTCACACAGGGCAATATTTTCCCTGAACTATTCCCAACCCGAAGCAGCTGAATGGAGGCAAACGTTACTTGGGAGTTTTAGTTAGAAATTTCAGAGCTCGTCAGGCAGCATCTCATTTCCAGGTATTTAATTTAACTAACTCTGGTGATTCCAGCAATTTGGGCATCTGTCAGCTTGGATTAGAGCAGGAGAACCAAGGGCTTTTGGAAGCCAAGCCCCTCCTGAAGGTGCCTGGCAGGGTTTTGCTCAGCCTGAGCCAGCACTGGGGTGGCAGGGCTGGAAGGGAGCAGAACCCCAGCAAGGTGTTGGGGTGGTGGATCCCAGAAATTTGGAGTTTTGGAGCTTTCTGTGCTTCCAGGCACAGATCCCCATGGAAAACACTGCTCTGGAGCTGGAACCTTGGAGAAGGCTTGGAAATGTGAATAATGAGTTAGAAATCACAAATGTGTAGCAGGTTAGATCTCTGTGTTTTCACTGGGTGATGGGGTTTGAATTTACAGTATAGTGGTGGTTATAGGACAAGATGGAGAATTTTGGGTGGTGTCTTTTCTTTGTTCATCTTCTTCACAGAACTGGGGCAGTGACCTTTGGTTGGTCAGTCATTGTCACTCCAAGGGTCGTGGGAATCTATGATTGGGTCAAAAGGATAAATAATGGAGGTGTTAAACTTTTATTGGTTTGTTTGGCTTTAAAAGGCCTTGGAGCAGCCTCAGCTGGGGCCATTTTTCTCACTTGTAGCAAGGAGCTGGAGGTGCTGTTTTATGTTCTGTAATTTCTGATACAATAAACATCCAAGCCCAAACACGAGAATCATCTCAATTTCCTTTCTAACAATCCTGGCTCTGAGGGAAAACAGACGAGACTGATGACAAGCCAGGAATAAGTGGTGCAAAGCCCAGCACACAGCCCCACACTGGGGTCCCTTCACACCCCAGAGGCAGCCCCAGAGCTCAGGGATGTGTCTGGTACCCCCACCCTGCTGGTGCATGGATTGGGGATCACCTGCCACAAACACCCAGCTCTGCTTCCACACACACCTTGCAAGGTGAGGCTGAGACCAAAAGCACGTTCCTCCGTGCCCAACAAACACTTTTCCGAGGTGCAGAAAGAAGCTCCACCTGTGGCCATGCAGATAAACCAGAGCTCCAGCCCTGCCCCTGGAGAATTTCACCTGAGGTCGCTGCTCCTTTTTTTAATCCTGTCCTAAAGAGAATACTCAAGGTCTGGGGAAGCCACGTGGCTCTTAAAGTTCATGGGAGGTTTTCCCAGTGTGGGTCTGACAGATCACATCCTAAGGAACTTCTACAAAACACCTAAAAGTTATTCAGAGAGAATCCCTGAGCTTATCCAAAGCTTGGTAGAATAATATTTTACCTTGTTTTAATAAAATATCAATCAAAGCGTGGATTGTCTTTTCATAATTTGAAAATGTTTATCATTTATATAATGAATCCTTCATTTTCTGTTATTTCATGCATCATATCATTTATTTGATTAAACAAGTCCAAAACTATCTAATAAATTCATACCTTGCTAATGTGCTGCATACAATTACTGGGATGCAGATGAGCTACTGATTGGCTTTGTTAAATTTTTAAATTACAAATGATCCATCACTCTAACAGAAATAGAGTAAATATTGATAGTTCCAGAGAGCCACCAATGACTTGTAACTGCATTGAAAAATAACTTCTCTTAGCCATAGGTGAACAAGCAGTTACAAAAATGAAGTTTTTAAATTGCTGCTTGAAAACAGGTCTTTAAAATGGGTTCATTGTAGTAAAAGGCACCAAGTAAAACCAGGTCAGTGTTTTTTCTAAGTTCATTGACAAATCTGTTTTCCTTTCTCTTTCTGCCCCCTTTAAATGCAACCAGTCTGGTTTAGACAAATTAAACATTATCATGCCCAAATAAATCATTGTAATTAGGTAAAGATTTTTATCTATAAAGCATCAATAACTTCAAATTCTTAGAAGAAAAAGCTTCCTTTCTGCAGTAGGCAGAAATTTTAGTACCCTCTGTGTTTTACAAGCACTGATGAAAGAAACAATCCATGGAAAACCTGGGATGTGGCCACGGGCAGCCTGAGGACTAAAGCTCAGGGAACAGTTTAAAGGCCTAAAGGAACAGTTTAAACACAAAACACATTCCAGAGGATGTATTTTCTCTCTTTCTTAATCTCAGGAACATCTCAAAGCAAGACTTTTCTGCTTGGAACAAAGCAGGTGATACTTGAGATCCAGAGAAATGGTTAAATCCAGGCTCTGGGGGTTTCCACACTCTCGGCTGCCTGAGCTTTCCCATCCTGATGCCGTGGCAATGCTGCCTAAAGGATTTTGGAATGAAATAGTGGTGGGGAGCACACAGTTCATGTAGCAGAAGTGCAGAAGGACTCGTGGAAAAGGGGGAGAGGGTCATGGGGTTCAGCAGTGGAACTGGAGAGAAAAAAGCCTTTTCCTCAGGTCCCAGAAATCCTTGGTTCAGAGCTGTTCCTAACCCAAATCTGTGGCCACTTAATGGAATTAGTTCTGTCCCTTCCTGGCTTGGTTGAGTTCCAGATCTTTGTCTTGGTGCTAACAGCCTTTCTGTGAGATCTCAGCACCTCCCGTGCTAAATCCATTTATTTTCTTAGTGGTATGCTCACAGACTTTCCTATCAGATCTTCCCATATCAGCCGACTCAATATATGGGTCTATTAACATTTAAATATATATCGCTCAGAAACAGAGAATTGGATTTTGCAAGCATAAAACTCAGGGAAAAAAAAAATCAATAGAAGTCTGTTTTATTCTAAGGGCTGAAGTCTGTGTCAGCACATTACATGTACAAACTGTGTAGATAAAGATCTAGGCTAATAGTAAAATACAGTTTCAAACTTAATCACTAATAAGTGAAAAGCTAACACATACTACAGCCACGGGAAACAGAATTATCAAAACAGAATGTAACAAAGACCAGAAAAAGAAGTTTTTTTTTCTTGATTGAAGATAAGCAATTGAAGCTCCATGCACATACAATTTTTAATAACAAGCTTTATGTATTCCCTACAGCCAGCACCATTGTGTTGATTTATAAATACCTCCAGAGCTCCTGACTCATTCTGGTTGGGATTTATCAGGCCCTGTTTCCAGCACAGGGTTTTTTGGCATCCTCTGTGGTTGTAACAACCACGTACACGCCGGGGTCTTCCCCGACTGTGGGGGATCCTGAGTGACTCACAGAACTGGAGTTTGATCTAGAACTGTGTAGGAAGCAAAATAATCACACTGCCAGAAGCCAGTCAGCAAAAAAAGGGAGGAAAAAGGATTTTCTGTTACTTCAGGAAAATCCTCTGGAGTTCTGGCATCCCTGGTTAAAAATATTCCTCGTGTGCTCCTTTTTGTTCTTATTAACACTTTGCTTCCACTGGCCAAGCTCCTTGGCTCTAAAAAACAAAAAAAGGGAATTCTACTCCAAAACCCAACCCAATCTCTTCATGCCCTTTGTCCTATTTTTTTTTTTTTTAAACATTTCTGTTTGAATGGTGCTGATTTTGATCCATAGTAAGAAGCAGGGATTTGCTGAGCTGCTCTATATGAAATCCTTGGGAGGGAGGTGCCCCCGTGGGTTACAAGATGCTCAGATCCTTCCACGTGGTTCTGAGATCCCAAATAGGCCATGACTCAACCCATTTCTACTCTCTAAATAAGGTAAGAAACCAAAGCAGAATTTCTCTACCTTTAGTCCTCATTCATTCATCAGCCAGCAGATACACAACACACAAAAAAAAATAGTTGGAAGAGGTCTCCCCAAATTAGTTCTGCCCTGGAAATTTTAGATACTGCACTAAAAGCAATTAGGTTTCAATTCTCCCTTGGATTTAAAATAGAGAGAGGGGCTGGGGATGGGCTAGGGCTGTGCAGGGGGAAAGGAAAGCACATCCCAGAGGTTTGCCCTCCATCCCCTGCAGGTCAGGCAGAAGGGAAGAGCTGCAAGGAAAGTCTCAGGGAACTGGAGCCTAACCTGGCACTGGAATGGGCTCTCAGAAATGCTGGTATCATCAAGTAACTTCATCTGGTGATGATGTGGAACAACAGCAGTGGTCACACTTGGGATTCTTGTCCATCAAATGCAATCAAAGCTTTGCCTTCACATTAAACCCTTACAGCAGGACATGAAAGCAAGTCCTGACAACAGAAGAGCCCACATTGTCCCAAGGTGAGACTCGTTCATGAAGAGAAACACAGTGAGAAAGATGATCATAATTTGTGTTCCTAACATAAGAATATTCCTGCTGCACAACCATGTCTCACCTCTCAGCTTTCAAGGCTGTCAAGTGGTTTATGAGGTTTTTTTTTTTTTCTTTCCTAAAGCAAACAGCCTCTAGAATTTGACAACCCACTGTTTGGCAAGCCCCTGTTATTCCTGATGTTTCTAATATGACTGGTTAATGGTAATCTGTGAGAGATTTCCCAGCAGTTTTCAGAAGCTGGGTTGCAATTCTGTGGTGGATTTGATGGGCCATCAGTACCCAGTGGCTGCTCCCTGCAGGGGATCCAGCCCCTTGCACTCCAGAGCAGTCTATGAATGAAAAGCATTTTTCCCTCTCCTGCAAATTTACTTCAATATTTTAATGAAAAATACTGTATCAGATGCGAGTCTTAAGAATAAGCCCAAATAAATTACAAATTTCCAAGCTGCAATATGCTGTTTCTGCAGCACAGACGTTATGAATAGGATGCTCTTTGCAGTTCTTTGGTGGAGATAAGAGTAGTATTTTTCAAAAGAACACAGATAAAGCATGCTAAGGTTGTCTCCAGATACAGCAAATCACCTTCTCACCAGAGCTTTCCCCAAAATTAAACACAGACTTTATTTTGATGGAATGTGCATACCGACAAGAAGAAAAAGTAGGCATTATTTGCAGGGAAAATAAACTCCAAACCTTAAATATTATAAATCCCTGAGGATGTGTTTTGAGGCTTTATACCATTATTACACGTCTTACAGACCCTTGTTTCTGTATTTCCTTTTAATACCCAGCTCCCACGTTCACGTGTTTTCAAGCTCTCTCTCAACTGTCATCATTTTCAGCTTGATTTTTTCTGTATTTTCCACAATTCAGACCTGTAAATAGCTTATTTCCTGATGACACTGGAGACTTTAAAAACCTCACTATAAAAGGCTTATTATCAAGCATGATTCCTCAGTATTTTTCTAAATACACAGGATTGCACTTGTAAATATAATTCCTGGGAAAGGAGCCCATTCTGTGGGTTGGCTGGAAATATCCTGCTTATTAAAGTCCTCTATATATCCAAGTCCTTTTTCTCTTGATGTACAAGGTCACTGATGCTCCTGGCTGGAGCAAGCCTGACTTTAGTAACCTGGTTTTAGGCTGGGATTAGTGTTGAACTCAGTGCTGTGATTTAGAGGGTGTTCTATTTCAGTGCCTCTCCCTCCCAAAGCCCAGCCAGAGGTGCTGCTCACCTGAGCATGGCCCCAATCCCAGTTTTATCCACAGAAACTGGGGATGCAGAACTGCAAAGGGCAGAGCAGGGCAGGTTCTACCTCGAGCACACACACACCAAACCCTTTCCTTACACTTGCCCAGCTGCCTTAAGCAGCCTGCAGTGGTCCCTGAGGGTCCCCTCACCTCCAGTGACATTCCAGCATCCACAGAGCTCCAGCCCAGCCTCCAGCGTCCCCTCTCCCAACAGGCTCTTCCACAGAGTCACACAGTGAGTCAGGCTGGAGGGGACCACAGTGGCACATCTGGTGCCCCCTCCCTGCTCCAGCAGGGCCATCCCAGAGCACAGGGCTCAGGAATGTGTCCAGATGGCTCTGGAATATCCCCAGGGAGGAGACCCCAGCCCCTCTCTGGTCAGGGCATGGTCACAGGGAAGTTCTGCCTCATGTTCAGCTGGAACTCCCTGGGCATCAGATCCTGCTTGTTCCTCTTGTCCCACTGCTGAGGGACACAGCAGAGCCTGGGTCTGCACTGCTCCCAGTCTGAATTTCCCAGTTCCATCAGAGCCTGGGTCTGCACTGCTCCCAGTCTGAATTCCATTGCCCAGTTCCCAGCAGAACCTGGGTCTGCACTGCTCCCAGTCTGAATTTCCCAGTTCCATCAGAGCCTGGGTCTGCACTGCTCCCAGTCTGAATTCCATTGCCCAGTTCCCAGCAGAACCTGGGTCTGCACTGCTCCCAGTCTGAATTCCATTGCCCAGTTCCATCAGAGCCTGGGTCTGCACTGCTCCCAGTCTGAATTCCATTTCCCAGTTCCATCAGAGCCTGGGTCTGCACTGCTCCCAGTCTGAATTCCATTTCCCAGTTCCATCAGAGCCTGGGTCTGCACTGCTCCCAGTCTGAATTCCATTTTCCAGTTCCATCAGAGCCTGGGTCTGCACTGCTCCCAGTCTGAATTCCATTGCCCAGTTCCAGCAGAGCCTGGGTCTGCACTGCTCCCAGTCTGAATTCCATTGCCCAGTTCCACCTGAAGCCCCCGCAGTTCTGCTGCTGCAGGTGCCTGGGCAGGGCTGCCCCACCTGCATTCCCCTGCTGAGCCACCTGAGCCAGGTGCAGCAGCCAGGACAGGTTTTCCTGAGGGACAGCAAAGCTTTTCCCCAGGATGGTGATGGCAGTGCAGGAACTGCACGAGTCATGAGCAGAACAGACAATTTTCCAACACACAGCTCAGGTGCTGAGGCTCAGCCTGGGAAAATGTTTCTGCAGAGGGAGGGGAATCAGCGTGTGCTCCTGGCTCACAGCAACTGCAGAATAAATTGCTTGTCTTAGCCTGAGGAAATTTCCTCGTGTATCTGATCCCTCCAACTTTTACCTGGGCGAACTCAGTGCAGGTGGCTGCCGACCAAAATCTGGGCTGATGCTACTGCAATATAAAAGAAATTCTGCAAGAATGAACCACATAAGTGTGGAGAGGGAGGATTTGCTGTGGCAGCATCACTGTTTCAAAATGCATCCAGATATCCATGTGCAAACAAGATTGTTGCTCTTTTCAGCGAATTTTAATAGTGACCATTAATACAGTTGTCAGGGAAGTGACAACACTTTGTTTTCCTATTACCAAGCAAAAATGTTTAATGTCTGTTCTTTTTAGTTGGCAGGTTAACTGTGAACGCTTCTAATGAACAGTTTATTTCATGCTTGTCCTTTCACATTGTCCTCTTCCTGCACTGGAGGTTTAAATGTACTTTTTCTTTCCATCACCCAACCAACCAAGCTCTTTTAGAGCCACCACTAAGGCCATGGCTGCCAGGGCACAGCTCTTCCCACCCACCCTTCTTTCCAAGGAAAGCTGCAATGAAGGATCTTCTACTCCATAACCAAACACCCACCCTCATGATTTCACCCAAACAAATTCTCAATATTAACCAGTTTTCAGAACTTAGGTGGAAAGGGAAGAGTTAGATCTCCCCATGGCAGTTCCAGGATGGGAGACAGGAGTGATGCTCCTGTTTCTGCCCTCAGGGAGCAGGAACAACACCCCAGCAGCTGCTGTGGCTTTGCTGGTGACAGAAATGTGGTTTCTTATCGTGCTGGGCACTGAGCAGTGCCATGGAAAATGCTTTTAATTAGCTCGGAGTAAAATAATTCTCTCCATATCTCTCACATAAAATTAGCCATTATTTCTGCTGATATCAAGCTACCAGCTGTTACAACTGCTGTTGTGGGTTGGAGCAGCAGAAAATATGAATCCAACAAATGAGAGGGAAGGCAGGGAATGCTAAAAGCTTTCCTTCACACCCTCAGTATCAGCAAACAGCGAGGAGGTGTCTGGGATCAGTCAGTGCTGGAAAGCTGAGAATCCTGGGGCCAAGGGATGGCTTTTGGTGGCTGCTCTGCAGCTCTGATCAGGGCTGTGGATGGGGTTTTACACACCACAAGTAGCTAAAACCAAAGCCCATGACTTGGGTTGTCCCTCCTGCTGGGGCACGTGGGGCTGCTCAGAATCCACTCTTTGATTACCCTGGAATTTCATTTCCAGCTTCATCCAAGCTGCCCTGGGCTGGGAGGGACTGAGGAAAGCAATGTGTTTCTAAGGAACGCTTGCAGTTAAAAGAAAATTAAATCCATTCACAGTAGAAAATAGCTACAGAAGGGAACGAGCCACTAAGAACTTGTAAAATCATATATTTACAGTGATCATAAACCCAGAACTCTGGTCAATAAACCCACAAATGCCTTCTTAGCAAGGATGAACAATAACTGTAACGTGACAGTAAGAGGATATAAATATTCAACAAAAAAAAAGATCGAATTTGATTTTTTTTTTTTTGCAACATCTAGACATGCTCCTACATATTTTAAAAGAACCTTTGAAGTGTTTTTCAGGCAGATTGGTTTTTAAAGCATTACATGATTCATACAGTACATCAGGGCTAAAGCAGTAGTAAAACATCATTAGGGCCCTCAGCTTTGAAAGGCTCCAACTCTCTTCTCTTCATGCACTGAGAAGGATGAAGGGAAGAAATTCCACAGGCAGCAATGTTGGGAGCAATGCTCCCTCTCTTTGCTTTCCTCAGAGCTGGAGCAGGGACGTGTCCCTGTGTGAGCTCCCATGGGCACAGCAGCTCAGGGCACCTCCTGTACCTGCCTGGGATTGGCACTGGGGGAAAGCACCACCTGCAATTACTCACTGCAAAATGCTGCCATTTGAAAATCTGCAATTCAATCAATTAAACTTCGGATGCCATCAATTTTCCTAGGATTGGCTGGTTTGGGTCAGCTACAAATGTGTTGCTGTGGAGGGCAGCATCCATCAGAGTCAGCACAGCTCAGGCTGTGCCAGCCCAGCCCCTCATCACTCCCTGCTATTACAGAGCTGTTAGGATTTCTTTTTGAATACAGTCTTAGCCAATTCTTCCATCAGTTGCAGGTTCTTTGGGAAGGAATGTTGCTCCTGCAGTTGGTTTTCCCCCCCTCCAGCAGAGTCTGCTCAGCTCTCGTTCAAGTCTCAGCTACCAGAGAGAAAATCTGACTCAAGAGGGTCAAATGTATTCTGGGTCCCACTCCTCTTCCTCCAAAGCACAACCACAGAATAACAATATAAAAATAAATAATAAAAATGCTATTGGGTGTGTTCTACCTACTGCACTACATAGTAATCTAAAATAAAACACGGTAATTGCAGTATTTAATATGATCAGATTTAAAAGTAATTGTTGTACAAATGGGATTCCTGTCACCACTATCCAGAGGAGTATTTTAAACCTATTTTAGAAGCTGTATTTAGTTCTATTATTTTATATAGCACCATATTTTGTGGGCTGTGACTTGGTTGAAGCTTTGCTACATTCTAATTGAAAAAGATGCAATTTCATCACTGTGTTCTCTCAGATATCACAGAGTGGGTTGGGTGGGGAGGGACCTTAAAGCCCATCCCTGCCACCTTCCACTGTCCCAGGTGCTCCAAGCCCCATCCAACCTGGCCTTGGGCACTGCCAGGGAACCAGGGGAGTCTATACAGCACAACCTGATTATTTTAATTATATAAAACCCCAAACCTTTTGCTTGAGAAGTCTCAACTGCACTCACCAGAGCGATTTTTCCAATGAAGGGAGAAGGAGAAAGATTTTACTACGAGATTTTCCTGGAATATGTGTTCAGAGTCTCACAATACACCAGATGTTCTGAGGTGCCTGGACACAGCTGGGTTAATTTAAATGCACTCTTGCATGAACAACTTCAGGCTAAGCAGATACAAATGTGGGGCTTACACAGCAATTTGGAGTTGTGGTGAACAGTTCATACAATCACAATGCAGTACAGACAGCTGAAATAAAGGCAGTACATTCATTTAATCAAATTTACTGTTATTGTTTGGTGCTGAGCTGGATTAAATCTAAGCCGTTATCTGGAACTGATTTGATTAACTCGGATAAATTTTGGCAAAGTTCATAAGGGTTTAGCTTCAAACTTCTAAACCAGCAGAGCCCTGAGCCTTAATTCCCCCTTCCTGAAATCTGAACCTTGGGGACAGGGATTGGGTCTGAGACCCCCCTGTGCTCACCAGCACATCCTCCACCCTCAGCATTCCCAAGCCATTCAAACAGCTCCTGCAGGGTAAAACTGAAAGGTAGCCATCCCAAACTTTTATTTTTAGATCATTCACTCACATTTCTCATGTAAACCCCAGGAAGGAGAGAGTTCCAAACCCTACATAATTTACCTACATTAGATTAGGATTTTTGTAAGAGAAAACTGTTAAAACAATGATTGTTTTCAGATATTTTCTTTCAAAGGTTGGAGAAACTAAATAATGGATGAACTGTATATGAACTGAGCATAACATATACCCTAATCTGCTTTCAGGACCATCTTCAGACAGTGATTTACAGAAGATTCTAAACCACTGAGGAGCAGCTGAGAGTCTTCAGAGCACCTCTTGAACTTCAGTAAACTCAGAAAATCATCTTTTCACCTTTCTGGATGTCCAAGCCTTTCACCTTAAACGTCAAGCTTTACGTTTTCTGCTTGATAGGGGATCACCCTCTTCCTCCGTGGGGATTTTAGGGGGCCAGGGAGCTGAACCCCCTCGCTGGCCAGCATGGCAAAGGCTCGAGTTGTTTTAACTGTGTGCCAGTTGGTGCTAGAATTGTTAATGAATTCATTAACTGAGTCTTCCATACAGAGCAACGAATGTCCACAGCTTTGTGTCTGTGAAATCAGGCCCTGGTTTACACCACAGTCAACGTACAGGGAAGCCACCACAGTTGACTGCAACGACCTGAGGTTAACAAAAATCCCCAGCAACCTCTCCAGTGACACTCAAGTCCTCCTGTTACAAAGCAACAACATCGCAAAGACCACAGACGAGCTCCAACAGCTCTTTAATTTAACGGAGTTGGATTTTTCACAAAATAACTTCACAAGTATCAGAGATGTGGGGCTCTCCAATCTCACTCAGCTTACGACTTTGCACCTGGAGGAGAACCAGATCACGGAGATGACTGACTACTGCCTGCAAGACCTCTGCAACCTGCAGGAGCTCTACATAAACCACAACCAGATCAGCAGCATTTCTGCAAATGCATTCTCTGGCCTGAAAAATCTTCTGAGGTTACACCTCAACTCCAACAGATTAAAGGTTATTGACAGCCGTTGGTTTGATTCTACTCCCAACTTAGAGATTCTCATGATTGGAGAAAACCCAGTGATTGGAATACTTGATATGAATTTCAAACCGCTCTCAAACTTAAGGAGTCTAGTTTTGGCAGGTATGTACCTCACAGACATTCCTGGCAATGCCTTGGTAGGCTTGGATAGTCTTGAAAGCCTTTCTTTTTATGACAACAAATTGGTAAAAGTGCCTCAGCTTGCACTTGAAAAAGTTCCCAATTTAAAATTCCTGGATCTCAACAAAAACCCAATTCATAAAATACAAGAGGGGGATTTTAAAAACATGCTCAGATTGAAAGAGCTTGGGATCAACAACATGGGAGAACTCGTGTCCGTCGACAGGTACGCGCTGGACAACCTGCCTGAGCTCACCAAGCTGGAGGCCACCAACAACCCAAAGCTGTCCTACATCCATCGCCTGGCGTTCCGCAACGTGCCCGCCCTGGAGAGCCTGATGCTCAACAACAATGCCTTGAATGCAGTCTACCAAAAGACAGTGGAATCCCTCCCAAACCTGCGTGAGATCAGCATCCACAGCAACCCGCTCAGGTGCGACTGCGTCATCCACTGGATCAACTCCAACAAAACCAACATCCGCTTCATGGAGCCTCTCTCCATGTTCTGTGCCATGCCTCCAGAGTACCGGGGCCAGCAGGTGAAGGAAGTGCTGATACAGGACTCGAACGAACAATGTCTTCCAATGATCTCTCATGAGACCTTTCCCAACCACTTAAACCTGGACATCGGCATGACGGTGTTTTTGGATTGCCGGGCCATGGCAGAGCCCGAGCCAGAAATCTACTGGGTCACTCCTTTGGGCAATAAGGTCACCGTGGAAAGCCTCTCTGACAAATACAAGCTGAGCACTGAGGGCACCTTGGAGATCTCCAACATCCAGGTTGAGGACTCTGGGAGGTACACCTGTGTCGCTCAAAACATAGAAGGGGCTGACACGAGGGTCGCCACCATCCGGGTGAACGGAACGCTCCTGGATGGCACCCAGGTGCTGAAGATTTATGTCAAACAAGCCGAATCCCATTCCATCCTGGTTTCTTGGAAAGTCAACTCCAACGTCATGACATCCAATCTGAAATGGTCATCGGCCACGATGAAGATTGACAACCCTCACATCACCTACACCGCCAGGGTGCCGGTGGACGTCCACGAATACAACCTCACCCATTTACAACCCTCTACGGACTATGAAGTGTGTCTGACAGTGTCCAACATCCACCAGCAAACACAGAGATCCTGCGTCAACGTCACGACCAAAAACGCGGCTTTTGCGCTGGATATTTCCGACCAGGAAACCAGCACGGCCCTGGCAGCGGTGATGGGATCCATGTTTGCTGTCATCAGCCTCGCCTCCGTCTCTGTTTATATTGCAAAAAGGTTTAAGAGGAAAAACTACCACCACTCATTGAAAAAATATATGCAAAAGACCTCTTCAATCCCCCTGAACGAGCTCTACCCTCCACTTATTAATCTCTGGGAAGGTGACAGTGAAAAAGACAAGGATGGCTCTGCAGAGACCAAGCCGACCCAAGTCGACACATCCAGAAGCTATTACATGTGGTAACTCAGAGGATATTTTGCTTCTGGTAGTAAGGAGCACAAAGACTTTTTTGCTTTATTCTGCAAAAACGACGAGTTGAAGACTTTTGTATTTTTGACTTTGCTAGTCCGTGGCAGAGCGGTGAGGACAGGTGGATATTTCAGGATTTTTTAGTATAGCGTATCGCAATGGGTTGACACAAATGGCAGCTTCACCTAGCTTCCACTTCTCTGGTTTTTTTTATTCTTTTTTTTTCTTTCCTTTTTTTTTTTTTTTTTTTTTTTTAGTTATTGTGCTAAACTTAACACTGTTGTCCTAACTCCAGTGCTGAATAAAAAGGAGGAGAGGCTGGGTGAGCCCGTTCTCCCAAAGCCATCCAGGGGCAGGATGGCACCGAGCTAACCCTCAGTTTTGGACCTGCAGTGAACTAGGTTTGTGACCCTGGTCTGAGGACTCTGCCCTGAGAAAAGGAGACCCTGAATGATGTTAGTTGACTGTACTGTAATGTTGTATCAACTGATTTGAATGTTTTTGATTTTCAACAATGAGTTTTCTTTTTTTTTTTTTTTTTTTTTTTTTTGGTAGTAGTTGAAGGCTTAGGTAAAGCTAACAGGCAATAGGAATATGTACATCCAATTTTTTAATGTAACAGACTAAATGTTAATTGTTCTCTTATTCTTTTTATTCTATTTAGTAGACACTTTTGAAGAATTACTAGAGTTTTGTTGTGTTTAAATCACCAACACGGTGTTTAATGAAGCCAGAGCTATAATAAATTTAGTTTTGTTCTGATTTTTTTTATTTTAGAAGTCACAATAATGTATTGGGTTAGATGTCACTAGTTTAACTGGTGATCATGTTTTGACATAAAAATATATCCAAAATGTTATATAAAAATATCGTGAGGGTTTTTTCTTGATGAAACCAAGTTCCAGGTTCAGGTTTTTTATGCATTTATGTTAATAGCAGTGTTTTCTCTGCACTAGAGGCAAAATATGGAAAATAATTTATTGAGAAAAATGTCTCAGCATGGCTTTTGGACTGAGAGTCACATGCAGAATCAAAACTGTTTGGCATAGGGTACACAGCAAGAAGCATTCACAGAGTGTGTAACAGGACATTTTCCTTTTTGTATACTTTTCTGTTTATATTCTGAGCTAAGACAGAAATGAAGCTGACATTTAGCTGTCATTACCATCAGTTAGGCCAAAAAAAAAAAAAAAAAAAAACCTCAGTGCTACCAAACTGAAATAAACCAGTTGAATCTTGGAATATACTTGAAAAAAAATAATTATTTGGATTAATGTTCCTCCAAAAGCAGAAATGAAGATTAAAACTACCAAGACAGTTACGTTTGGTCCAATACTGAACTGTATTTTTTACAGGCTTAGAATGAATCGGAATTCTGAATATTTTCCTGAATTACTGTGGTAAAAGAGAGCAGCAGTGTTCTGTGTGCACTGGGTACAATATAAAGGCATCATTTACAGTTGACCCTACGGGAGCGTTGTCCGTTGTCTTTTCTGAATCCCTGGAAGTTCTGCACACAAATCACGAGCAGGGTGGGCTCACATCACACCACACCCCTGAGCACAAGCACTGCATTCCCTACACCTCCTGGCCACTTACAATGTGCAATTTTTAATATTTTTACACACCCAGTAAGTTGCTGGTAAGTAAAAGTGAATTGTTCAAATAACGGATGTGCCTGGGGCTCTGTGAAGTTTTTAAACTCGTGGCTTCTCAAATACATCCAAGACCCCTGAAAATTTACAGATAAGCTTCAAACTTTTTTTTTCCTTGTCTAAAAAGTGAAGTTAGTTACCAGCATTGTTTCACTAATGAGCTGCCTTGGTACAAAACTTGAGTCCATCCCTTGGACAGCCTGCCCTGTTGGTCTTGTTTCCACACGAGGCTGAGTGAAGGTATTAATTATTCATTTCAATCAAGTATTTGTGCTGCTACACGGAGTCTTTTCTATGTTCAGGAGGCCTCATACATTTTTAATTATATGACAATTAGATTTTGGGGTTAGGCAAGTGCCTTTTGATCATGGAGAAGTAACAGGGTGAAAGCATTTCTTCATCACCTTCTGGATTTGTTTTTAATGTTAATGGGACATTTCCTCATGCTGCTTTCTCCAGAAGAGCTTCAGAGTAATAATTATCATGTTGTCTATATTCTACTCTAACCTTAAAGCTGCAAGCACAATAAATTAAACCAAGATCTCTTCTGCAGCAAAGATTCACTCTACTTTAGCCAGAGAAAAGGACACTGAGGACGAGGTTGGCCACAGAATGTTGGCTTCCAGCTTGTATGACATCATAAAATTGTCTTTGGAAAATAATTAATTGAACAGGTGGCAGAAGGTGCAAAGCAAGGCCCCTTTTGCATCTTCTCCTGAGTTTTCTGCAGCACTTTCCCAGGATCACAGAGCTCTACCTGAACCTCCCACGAAACTGCTGAAGAACACATCACTGTGGGTTCCAAGGTGTTGGATCCTCGGGGACCAAAAGCTAACCTGGGCATGGGGCTGCCCTCCAAATCAGCCATCCTGCTCTTGCTCCCCCTGTCCCCACCTGCCACCCTTGATCCCAAACAATCTGGGGCTCTCTCTGCCTTCTGAGCAAGCTTGTTTTGCCCACTCTGTGCTGGTGGACACAGAGCACACCAGCTGCTCTGTGTGCGTGGGGCTGTGGATCTGTTTTCACCTGGCTGTCTTTGCACACCTGGGCAGCTGCAGAAGCACAGTCACTGGTGAAAATGAAGGTGACAGGAACACATGGCCATGGAGGAGGACAAAGCCAGATTCCACAGCTCAGCAGTCTCCAACAGCAGCCAGGGGTGCTGGGAAGAAAAGCCATGTTTAACATGTTCCTTTCCACTGGGGAATGACAGGCCCTGTGTTCTCTCTTTTCTGTCATTTATCATTTTTTTAGAGCAGTGCTGTTAGAGGACTGCAGGGGAAAATGGCCTGATAACAGGCACACACTTCCTGGGGATGTGCTGACCTGCAGGATTGCAGGGAAGCTGCTGCTGGGAGTCCTGGAGGGAGATGCAGGGCACCAGAGAGCAGCAAGAAGCACCTTGTTAAGGCAGTGAATTCTGCACACACAGCCACCTGTGCTAAGTATTTTCAGCCTTTTAATCTGACCCTGCAGAATTCTGTAGAGATCCCCTGGATATTTAAAATCTTGCTGATAACAGAATAAAAAGTGGGGAAGAGATTAATCACATGTGGCATATAATCGTAGTAAATAACCTTCAACCTTGTGCTAGCAATTTTATTGTGCTTGCAGTTTATTGTGAGCAAAAATAAAAATACTCTAATTGCCTTCAAAATGTATTTTCATCTAGTCTTCACTGAAGATAAAAATCACCCCAGTTTGCTCAGAATCAGGGATTGAGACTGGCCACTGTTAGCTTTCATTTGGTTAACAGTTCAGAGAGGCTGTGTAAGAGCAGATATTTCATACCCAACTAAACTTCTGCACTGTTATTTCCCCTTGGTTGCCCAATAGTAAAATATTTCAGTTCCCTGAAGAGCAAATAACCCACTCATGTGTGGGATGCAGCATTTTAGCTAAACCCACTTCTCATCTCCTCACCTAAATAATCTTTTATTGGATTGAGAGGGTATTTTCACCCCCAACCCAAGAGTGACCCAGGAGATGTTCTTGGAATGAAGAGCATGAACTCCCCAATACTTTGACACAAGCTGTCCTGCAGCCCTGCCCAGGAATACTCCCTGAGTCACTAAAAGGTGGCTGTGAAAGAGCAGCAGTTTGGGCCACTGGTTCCATAAAGGGGTGAAACTGGAAATAGGTCAGGGAATCTGAGATCCAGAGAGAAGGGCAGAAATTTGCCCCATTGCCCCGACAGTCTGGGACAGCAGTGATAAAGAAGAATTCGAGTTCAATCAGGCAACTTATTTCGGTTTGTGCTGGCAACCTTGAAAATAAGTCTGAGGACAAACCACTGCAATGAAATTCCTGAAATGATTGGGATGGACAAGTGATGGCAATTCTGGCAAATCCCTACCACAGCTGTGCCCTGCATGGGAACAGGACGAGTCCCTTGGGCACACCCGTGTCCCTCTCAGCATCCTACAAAGTGTCACAGTGGATGTGCATGAGGGGAAAAGCACACAGGGGTGTGGGACTGGAGTGGGGACAGCTCACAAACACACCCAGTGCACCAGGAGTGGCTGTTTGCTGCACTGTGATCCTGTTCCACAGCACAGTGAGTGCCAGGAATTCCTGCTGCACACACCTGGAACCCCACACCTGGAGGGCAGGGTGAATGTGCTGCCAAGGGATTTCTTTATTCAGGAAAAGCCAGAGTGCCTGAGCTGGAGATGCCAGCACTGTCACACACAGCCTGTGCTCAAACAGGGGCACTGTATCCCTGCAGGAAAAGACATTCCACCAACCCAGCCCAACCCAGCCCAGCCCAACCCAACCCAGCCCAACCCAACATAACCCAGCCCAACCCAACACAACCCAACCCAACACAACCCATCCAACCCAACCCAGCCCAACCCAACCCAGCCCAACACAACCCAACCCAGCCCAACCC
This sequence comes from Acridotheres tristis, assembly GCA_037013685.1. Lineage (NCBI taxonomy): Eukaryota > Metazoa > Chordata > Aves > Passeriformes > Sturnidae > Acridotheres > Acridotheres tristis. The sequence goes on along the minus strand of CM072899.1, from coordinate 1,644,174 downwards.
AACCCAAACCAGCCCAACCCATCCAACCCAACCCAACCCAGCCCAACCCATCCAACCCAGCCCAACACAACCCATCCAACCCAACCCAACCCAACCCAACACAACCCATCCAACCCAACACAACCCATCCAACCCAACCCAGCCCAACCCATCCAACCCAACCCATCCAACCCAGCCCAGCCCAGCCCAGCCTTTCCTTGCTGCCATATGGGAATGTTTCTTCTTTCCCCTGAACTGTCATCCTGTAATCATGCTTTGTATCTGAGAACTTTCGTCCACCTCTCAAGCCTTGCTCTGCACCTGCCCTCTCTCATCACGAGACTGCAGAGCTCACACTGCAGGACTGCATTTGTATTTCCCTTCCCTGCTGCCTGCCTGCTCCACCAGCCCTTTTTCCCTTCACCCATTCCCATTTTTCCCTCAGCCATTCCCTCTGGAGCCCCGGGTTGCTGCTGGCTGTCAGTGAGGGTCAGATCACACCTGGTGCCACCTCCCCACCCTCCCTTCCACTTCCCAAACCTCTTCCCCTCTGCTCCAGTTCTCCACCTGCCCTGAATTCCTCAGCACGTTATGAGCCTCTGTAACATTTCCTATCAGTATAAAATCAACAAAAGATGGAATTTTCCTTTTAGGGAGATACAGGAGATTTCCCATTAAATTTGTACTGCTGTAGAGTTATGTCAAGTAGACCAAAGGAATGCTGCAGCATAATAAAAGCATCATAACACTTTTTTGAAATACGTGAAAATAAATACTTTGGAAAATCTGGAATTGATCATTAAGTAAAATATTCAGAAGTGACTAAATGACTTAAGAGTTTATATCTCATTAACTTCAGTGGTGTGACAGGTTCAGAATCAGGTAAATGAGATTTTTCTTGGGTGCATCTGGAAGCATTAACTATCCTTAAATTCTCAGCAGCTGGGAAACATTTCATGTGGAATTTTAAACCATGGATTTTTTTCCCCAAAAATCACTTGAAACCATAATTTTCATCCCCATTATGGAGTATGGGAATGGAATTTAAATCATGTAATCCTCAGTGGAGTCACTGATTTGCAGTGATTAAAGGTTAAAAAAAACTTTAAAAACTTCAGCTTTCTGCACACAACCGGAGTAAAAGTTCTTGGCAGGTTTTTTTAAACAGTTTTTCCTTTCTGGGGAGCTCCAGGTCCCTTCAGGAGCCCATCCCTCAGTGCTGGGCTCTCTCTGTGCCTCACAGGGAGCCATAAATCCCTCGAGGGGATGGTGCTCACCATGAAACCACTCTGAACACTCAGCTGAATTCTGCCTCCAAAATACTGCAGGAAAGGAGAACTAGAGAAAGGTTAAGGTGAAGAGGTTTGCTGCCTAATTTCCTTTCTCTGAGCCCCAGTGTTGTCCATTCCAACACAGATGCCATGACACCTCTACATACCCAGTGAGGAGAAGACCAGAGGCTGGACTTCAGTGATCCTTGTGGGACCCTTCCAACTCGGGGTATTCTGTGATTCTATAATTCTTATTTTTCATCATGACCAAGATTTTCTGATTTGTCTCTTGTTGGTGGGAGCCCAGGATGCATTTTTAGAGAGCTGCATCCGCTCACCTCCAATTTCACAACAGGAAAACCAAAGAGCAAGTGGGGGTACAGCTTTACCTGGTTGTGTCTCCCCAGAATTATGTGCATACAGTAAATCATAACAGAATCAAACTGCTCAGAGCAGCTGTGGCTGCCCCTGGATCCCTGGCAGTGCCCAAGGCCAGGTTGGACACTGGGATTTGGGACAGTGGGAGGTGTCCCTGCCATGGCAGGGGTGGCACTGGGTGGGATTTAAGGTCCCTCCCAACCCAAACCAATCCATGATTCCATAATAATCAATTTTAGCATCTCTCTCCTGAACAGAGCTGTTTTGACACGGGTTTGTTTAAAAGGCATTAAGAAATTTGGTACTGACAGAAGCATCTCCCTGGCTGCACTCATACCAGACATTCAGCAAAACCTCTGCAAGTTTTTATAGGAAACAGAGTTGAACCCCAGGGCTACATTGCACATGCCATGATCTATACAAACTGCAGACCACAGCATAGCCTAATATTCTGCTGATCAAAATACACAGAGAAGGAGGGAGATCACAGGAAGAGCACCTGCAGTGTCACATTCAGGTTTAGTCTGAGAGCACAGCCCAGAGAGCCCTGGCTGTTCCTGGCCCTGCTCCTCCTGTGCTGAGGAGAAACACAAAAATCAGACACAGCAGCTCCTCAGAGTGGCCCAGCCTGGCTGGGAGAACAATTAAAGCAAGGTGCAGATGTTTAAGTGCACTCCCAAGGAGATCCTGCAATGGCAGCAGCTACTTAAAGGCCGTTTGCAAGTCCCCAAACAGCAGCTTCAAGCAGGTTTTGTGGGAAATGATGCTGTTAGCAGTTATTGAACTGCTCCCTATCCTCCCCCAGTGGGAAGTTTTGCTGCCACACATCCCTTGGGACTCGTATGTCAGAGAAGTGGAGTCTCTGCTTTCCACATTCCTTCGTGTCAAGGCTGATGCTGATAGTGGAGCTACAAAGCTTCAAGGTTATCAACCACAATGAACTTTTTTCTGAGCTGTTTATCAGAAGAGACCGGGAGAGTTATGCTCCAGCTTCAGTTATATTTTAATGGAATCTGGACACCTAATTTCCTTTTGGCCCAGTTTGAAAATCCCATCTTGAAAGAGTTCTCAGTTAGTTTGCTTTCCCCAGTGATTCATTCTGCTCCATGTAATTGTATGAACTGAACTTACACAGAGGCTCTGATCCTTATCTTCCCCAAGTCAATAAGAACTGCACTGTGCTATAGGTACCAGCTCATTTCCACAGCCTTCTTCAACTGCCTCTGAGTTTATTTAGGAAACTGCCTTGAGAGACAGAGACCAGGAAAAAAGGCAGCAAAAAAAAAATGGACCAAAAGAGATGTCACAAACCACGTAACGAGGGCATGTTCTTTCTTTCTAGGCCTTTCCTGTTTATTTCTCCCATTTTCACTTTTTTGACAAACTTTATTTACTTTATTTTTCCTGGGGTGAACTCCTGCCAAATTTTTGATCTCTCAAAATCTCTGCTGACCTTTGGCTACCAAGTGGAAACAAAAAGCGAAATCTAAACATCATCTCTAACCCATTCATGCACCTACAGCCTACTTCTAAAATGCAATTACAATAAAAATTCATTCTCTGAGCAAAGAAATTCTACACGCTGAGGTAAGAAGGGTGGCACCTGTTTCTGTTAAAGATCCACAGCAGCACAAACACCCCAGTAACCCCAGCAGAAAGAACAGGACCTGTGTCAATACAGGCAGGGAGCCTTTCTCTCCCCCTGACACACAGAAAACAGAGCAGCTCCACAATCCCTCACTGGATTCTCCCCTCACATTTATCCACTCAGCAAACACGAGTCTAATAGCACGAGCTCAAATGATCAGCACAGATAAAAGATAAAATAGGTACTTTGCCTATTTCGCCTGCAGCAAATAATTTAAAAGCCATTTAATAATTCAAATCATATGCAAAACAAGATACTGTGGTATTTAATATCAAGTTTTTTTATCTCTATAGGCAAGTCAGCATAGAAACCATCAGTGCTGGGTGGCAGAAGCCACCGAATAAATGGAATTTAAAGGTTAATAATATTTCACGTCTTTTCAGCTAAAGAGCCCAAATATTCTCCAACACTTTTAAGCCAAAAGCTCCTTCTGCTGCACGTTCCTTGCCATGACCCCAGAGGCCTCATCCTTGTGAGGTTCCTAAAGCCCAACCCTTTACAACTCCCCCAGCACCAGCAGCTTCAGACCCTCAGTCCTCCTGGAAAGCTCCTCCATTCCTCTTCTGAGGAGACAGGACCTTCAAGATCTCATCTCAAAGACAAGAGCTGCTTCATTTCCTTATCCCTTAACGTTCTGAGTGGGGAGAAGCAGTTTACACATAAAATCATTAATCTTAATACTTTTCCGATAGTCTGGGTGATTGTTCTAACCTCTGCCATGAGTGAAAGCAAAGCTGTCAAGGAATGAAAGGGCAAATAAATCCTCACCAATTCATCGTGCAGATGAAGTCTGGGAAACCTCCAGCCTCTCAATCAGCACATCAACGTCCCTGATTTACTCCAACTACTCACAGCTAAACAGATTTCTTATCGTTTTATTTGAGGAGGTGAGTGAGTGATGGCTGGGGGCAGGAGTGGTGTCACAAACGATCCCAAGTCCTGCTGGTGAGGAGCTGCGGATTTGTTGGAACAAATGATGGCTCCTCTCCTTTCAGCAGGGATAGAGGCTTCCCAAAAAACCTCAGTGGGGACGGCAGAGAGGAGGCAAACTGCTGTTAGGGAGCAAAGCTGCATCTTAGGAAAAAACGGGGATAATTTCCAGGTTGATAGACCTTGAAAACACGACAGCATTTGAGAGAAGCTGCTGCAGGATGCTGGGGATCTGAGACAAGGAACGTGAAGCAGCTCCAGTCACGGTGGTTTGTATTTGATGTCCGGGAGGAATAAATCTCCTTTGTAATTTGAATGTTCCCAAATCTGTCCCCTTGTATTAATTCTGAATGGGCCGTGATGAACCTGGTGGAGTGGGCTGCACACCTGGATGTGCAGGATCCCAAAGTGTTTGCTACGGATTGACCAAATACCCACCAAAATATAAATTCCTGCTGATTCCAGTCCTCCTGTGACAGCTCCTACCCTAAGATGGCTCCTCGTTAGAATTAGCAATTAACTCCTTACTCAAACACAATTTGCACTGGGACAAAGGACAATTTTGCTCAAATAAAGATTTCAGTGTTTGACTTGCAAGTTGTTCATGTCACAGAAACATGGCTGGGTGACTGATGAGATTCTTGCTGCTTCAATTGTAATTCTACCCAGGAAAATGGTGTCCTTCCATGGAAAATAGCAATAAATCACATATACATATTCCTGTCATGTGAGACAGGTGGAAAAGTGCTCTCAGTACAATAATTCTGCTTTGGCTTTGTATATATTACTTAATCTCCTCTCTTTTAGTGCCTCTTACACTATGACAGAACTGAAGAGAAAAATTGAAGAAGTTTGGGTCATGGGAAATCATGAGCTGGAAGGAGCTCAGGCAGCCTTGGGGTCGTGCCCATTCCCTGGGCAGTGCCCAGCTCCTCTGGGGGAAGAACCTTTCCTGATATCCAATCTAACCAAAAGAATTAAACTTTGTATATGGAGTTGTCATTTTAAAAATGAGCTAGAATGTGTAAATATCATCAAGCTTCAGTGCCCCAGGTATAAAATGACTTTTTGCAGAAGAAAAAATCCATTACAATTACACAGAAAAATAGGGAATAAAAATGAGCCAACACTGGACCTGGGACACGTGGACAGGATCTCAGTTCAGTGAAATAATTCAGTAATTAACAGTTCCTAGGGACAAGGAGCAGTAAACCCCTGGCTGGAGTGAGAAAGCACCACTACAGGAAGACATTTAACTACACATAAATAGAAAATATTTACATCCCCCTAAATGTATAAGTAAAAAACCCCTAGAGATAAATTTTAAAACGTACAAAAATTCCTGCCACACCAGGACTGGCAGAGCTGCACTGCTCTGGAAACAGCCAAAATTGGGATTTATATACAAGAACTGCCTGCAAGGTTTTTTCAGCTGCCTGAGGTGCAACACCAGGACGTTGTGACTGTGATGGATCTGTGAGGAAAATCTCCCTGGCAGATTTGCAATCTGCTGGAATTCTTGGATTTATGGAAGTCAGACAGGAGCCCGGGCTGCTGTTCCCAAAATGCCAGCGTGATCCAAGGGCAGCCTGTGCCCAGTGAGCCTGAGCTGTGAAGTGTGGAGCTGCCCTGGTGTCACAGCCACATCCTGCACCAACTGCTGCTGAGATAATGTCATCCTGGAGATCCAGACAGGGATCAGAAAGGTACAGAGCAGCCCCTGCTGCCTGGAATGACATTCCGTGGAATCACAGAAGCTCAGCAGGGTTTGGGTTGGATGGACCTTGAGGGACACCCAGTTCCAACCCCCTGCCCCTGGAAGGTTCCACTTCCACCTGCCCAAAAATCTGCAGCCAAAGCAAAGCACTGGATCCATTGGGATCTCCTCCACTCCCCTTTCCTCAGCATCCTCCTCTCCCACAGCTCCTTCTTCTTCTTCCCTTCGCTTCCCACTGACAAAGGAAAAACCATTCTGCTTTTGGCTGCTAAAAATATTAATGGTACAAGCAAGTGGATGGAAAACACACCAGATGGAAACAACTCCTGATCAGTAACTGCAGCCACAGCAGAGGAGAAGGAGCAGCCCGGGCTCTGGAAGGTGTCCCTGCCCACGCCAAGGGGTGGAGCTGGATGGGCTGTGAGGACCCTGCCAACCCAAAACATTCTGGAATTCTGTGTCTCACGTGAACACAGCTGGGAAAAGGGGCTGACTGCTCAAAACGATCCAGTGACAGCCAGGATATTCCTCCCTGTCCCATGTCCCAGTGCCCACAGAGAGTGGGGCTCGCAGTGATCTCTCCTAAGCTGCTCCAAATCCCAACTTTTGAAAATCTTAAATTTTTTAATTCCATTTTTGATGAAATTTAATGCTGCCGTTCAGATATAAAGCATAAGCTTTCATTCTGCATGCAAGCCAGGCTGTCACAGCTAATACCCAGAATTAGTATGCAGCTAGGAGTACATTTAAATTTATCCCAAATTGATATGGAATCCTCTGACAAATGTCTGTCAGGAGGCGGACAGGACCCAACTTCCATGGGCTTTGGCATATTGCCTCTCTACAGGTTTTAGGTCACTTCAAGACAGAAACAGCCATTATCTTTTCAACAAAAAACGATATAAAAGTTTCTAGGTGGTTCCAATATGTCCAATTATCCATCCCCTGGCATCCCTCTCCTGGGAAGAGTGTCAGTGAACAAGGATCTGTCATTAGAACCTCCACTGCACCAGAACAGTCACTGTCAGGAGCAGCTCAACAAAACACTTGATGCTTTTTCATGGTGAACCACCTCCATCTTCTGTAGCAATTAGATAAAAAGTATAAAGAGGCATTAATTAGCAAAGCGCAGTTGCTGCATGCCCCCATGCAGGAGGGGAAAGCTGGGGAGGAAAGCAAACAGCATTTGCTGTAAAAGCTCCGGGGGAGGATTTTTACCCTTTCTCTCATTTCCCACAGCACTGGGGTCAGCCCAGCCGACAGCAGGCTGTCATCCCCACTCCGTGGAAAGGGGAGATAAAAGCTTTTTTCATCTGTGCCACAAAGAAAAGCAGGTACAAACAGCTCAGGTTCTGTGTTACAGCTCCAGGTGCCCCTGGGTGCAGCAGCAATTCTGCAAAATGCACCAGTTCAATGCAAAGGTGCCAAAGGATTTGTGCCGAACACAAAGCCCCAGTGCTGCACACACAGTGCCCGAGGCTGTGGGCAGTGCTCACCCCATGGAGGGGAGGGCACCGAGGCACAGAGAGGAACCAGCCCTGGTCTGAGAGGTCAGGCTGCCCCTGCTCCCAGCACACCTGGGACCCCAGAATCATAAACCCTGGGAAGGGTTGGGAAAAAATCCCACCCAGCGCCACCCCTGCACACCTTCCACCGTCCCAGGCTGCTCCAAGCCCCATCCAGCCTGGCCTGGGACGCTGCAGGGATAACTGGAGCTGACGGAAGGGGCAGAGTGCTGCTGAGCCCAAGGCGAGCAGTGTGCCCAGCTCAGGGAGCCCTGCATGCAGCAACAGCCAAGGCCACCCAGCCCACTATTCCCCATGATAAAAACTCAGATTCTGCCTCTTTTAATGCTCCCGAGCTCTCACACAGAAAAGAAGAGGCAAAGAATATTGAATTTGCATGCAGCACCCAGCTGTGGTTTGGGGAGCCATGGGGAATCCCAGCTCTGCTGCAATTGCTAAATGCTGAAATAAAATTCTCCCATGGGGATCCCAGCTCTGCTGCAATTGCTAAATGCTGAAATAAAATTCTGCCATCTTCTCCCTGGGTCACAGAACCCCAGCCTGGGACTGTGGGGACAAGGATGAAGGGTCCTTGGCTCCCTGTGGAGCAGGAATGGTTTTCCCATGGGAGGTGGGAGCCTGCAGCCCTCCCCAGCAGGCTCAGTGTAATTCACACACAAAAAGGGAAATTATTTCCTTCTGCAGCCAGGAACCACCATGGTTTGGGGGGATTTTCTTGAATGCAGAGGAAGAAAAACCAGGGTGCAATTTCCAGCTCTTTCCCTGAGCTGCTTTTGGGACAGCACAACACAACCCTGCTCTATCTGCAGTCACACCTTCAATCTGCCCTGAATCAGATTTGAACATCTAAATTAAACTTTCTATTGAATATAAATGGGAAATAGCACTTGCTTGGCTCAAATGCATATTTCATCTTGGGGCTGGCTGGTGTGGGAAAATATTTTTAGGACAATATGAATAGATGAAGTGGAATCCTAAAAACTGAGTTCTTCAAAACTGTCTCCAGACTTAAAAACTGTTAAAATTATTAATTAGCTTCAAATAAAATCAGATAAGAAAATGGCACAGACCTCCCCTATTTGCTATAAATAAGCAGATAAGAGTCAGGAATGTTGGGATGAAAGGCAGAAAGCCTAAACACAGAGGCACATGCACCAGTATTATTTGTTCATTTTTCACCATTTAAATAGATTTCATATAGTGTAGCTTGTGGATAAAACAGTGTGTTCAGCACCACCAAGGCAATATTGCTTTTGATGTGTGTGTAATGTCCTAATTTGGCTTTTTTTTTTTTTTGAGAAGGAAACCTCCTTTTCACAGTGATGACCTTCAAGCTCCCAGTACCTGAACATTTAAACACCAAACGTTTCCAGGTATTTTCATGAGACATTTATTGTAGTAAGAGCCTGAACTTAGGTGGGACAATCCTTGTATGATTTTTTTTTATTATTATTTTACTAAAAGTCATGACAAAATGACATCTGGCTGTGCTCTGTAGCTGCCCTGAGTGCAGGGCTCAGATATTTGGGATATTTTTTGGAAAGAGCCAGGCCAAGGGAATTGCTCTCACTTCAGGCTCTAATTAGCAGAGGCTCCACTGTTCTCCTCCACTTTTCACATCCTCTGATGTTTCCTCTCTTCCCCTGAATGGGAGCAACCATCCCAGAACGAGAGGGTTTTTTGGCAGTAATTGGGAATAAAAGTGACAAGCAGGGATTGTGATCATTTGGGAACTTCACCTTCCAGCAGGGTAACTGGAAAGTTTTTGGATTCCTGAGATACTCCCTGGCTGCCTCTAAAGGTTATTGTGCATTTAATGAGTCGTTGTAGGGTTAAGTGAAAAGAAAAAAAAAATTACAGATTTCATAACAGAGTAGCAAGACTTGGCCCAAGATTTGCTGATTTATTGGACAAAATTCTGGAATCTGTGGGAGTTCTGAAGAGATGATCCAAGTGTTATGGGAGTAGGACAATCATGAATTCTCTATTTTAAGGTCCACAATATTCTTGGTTTTGGGCTAGAACCTTTTCAAGCCCCGTGTTAAAAGGAATGGTGATAAATGTTTGAAAAATTGGGGGTTTTGGTAATTTTTTTTTTTTAATAGTAAATACAACAGCAAAAAATATCAGGATTTCGGTATTTCACCTCCTCCTTTCTTCCCCATCTGCAGCACAGTTATTCTGTACATTGCTCTTCATGAAACCAAAGGATTTACAGATATTATTTCCATAGTCCAGTGAAGCAATAATCCACACAGGAGAAATAGTGCAAATCCCATCGTTTGTTGGCCTCGATTTTTCCAGACATTTTAAAATCAGGAATAATATTGCAGAAACCATCCAGTCCCACCCCAGCAGAAGATGATCTGCATAAGAAAAACAGCCCTTTCAAACTGAGGGCTAATCTGTATTTTCATCAATACACAACATTATATTTTTATTATTTCAATAATAGCAGATTCCTGCAACGTTTAACATCCAAATTAATACCAAATTCTGATTATTCATCAATTCCATGCAGCCAAACTGAGAAATGCCATTTCTTGCAGCCAATACTTTCTGAAAAAAAACCTTATTCATAAATATTATTCTTTTGAATAATTAGTTCATTGACATTCTTGTGCTAAAGAAAACATCATTAGTAATTTATTGAAGTTGCATGAAGAGTAATAAGAGTTCAAAAGCCCAGTGTGAGATAAATGAAGCCCACAGGTCCCTGAAAATCATTCAAGGGTAGCTCTAATGGTATGCACAAGAATTATCCTTCAGCCAGGCTGAGCAGGAGCCCTGCCCGATGTCAGACCACCCTTATCTCAAAGATTTCACCCTGGAGCCCTGGATAAAACCTCTGCTTTGGTTTTGGAGAGATGCTGGGACTGGTTTAGAGAGGCTGCTGGAACCCAGAATAAAACATCTCCAGATTGTGGATCCTTCCAACACCTGCCTTGTCCCTGTGCTGAGTCTGCCCATTAACAAGGGCTGACGTTTTCTCTCTCCTCCAGCCTCCCAATCCTTTTTATTTCAGATCTCTCCCCATTATCTCACACCTCAGAGACACAACCTTGCACCATGTGCTGTCATTGACTTCATCTGTTTGCTTTCATCACTCCATTTGCACGTCCTTATCATATTATTATTATTCCTCACGGAGCTGTGCAGACAAGGAGTGTGTGAGTTCAGGAGCAGAGATGGAAAATTGTTCTGCAATAACACTCCTAAGTCCTGTAAGGAGCAGCTGAGGAGCAGGGAAGGGGCTCAGCCTGGAGAAAAGGAGGCTCAGGGGGGATCCTGTGGCTCTGCACAACTCCCTGACAGGAGGGGACAGCCGGGGGGATTTGGGATCTGGGAACAGGGACAGGAGGAGAGGGAACGGCCTCAGGCTGGGCAGGGGAGGCTCAGGGTGGACAGCAGCAGGAATTTCCCCATGGAAAAGCTGGCCAGGATTGGAACTGCCCAGTGAGGTTTGGATCCCCATCCCTGGAGTGACCAAGGAATTCTTGGAGGTGGCACTGAGAGCTCTGGGCTGGGGACAAGGTGGGGACTGAGCACAGCTGGGACTTCTTGGGCTGGGAGGACTTTTCCAGCCTGAATAATTTTGTGATTTTGTTCTATGATTCCCAGGAAGAGCTGGGAGTGGGTGGACACCAGTGAGTGCTGAGGACACCTCTGGGATGTGCTGCCATGGAAGATGTTGCACAATTTTGGTATTTTTTTATAACAGATTTATCACTTTTTCTTTAGCTCACGACCTTACAAGATGATCAGACATCTGTTTTCAGATCAAATGAGATTAAGGGAGAATTATGCTCAAATCAGGTGACTTTTGGTGATTAAAGGCCTAGAAGGAAACAAGACACAGAACTCGGTGTTCACTCACTGACTTGTGGAGTTTGGGCCTCAGCAAAACAGGCCATGGGAAATGAAGGCAAAGCTTCATTAAACAAGAGGCTTCCTAATGAAGGAGCAATAGCCTTTTGTTTGTCCACTGGATCTGTGCCTTGATAAAACAGCAGCTTGGAAATCTGCTGAAAACACTAGAAATTCCCACAGGGAATTCTTGCTAGTCTGAACACTTCTATAAATAATTCAGTATAATTGACAAGAATCCCATTTAAAAACAGTGAAGCCATCTTGGACTTTTAGCTGGAATTTAAAGTAAAAATTTCACCCGCGCCGATGTGGTCGATGCCAAAGTCACTCCCAACCCACAGCAGGCACGGAACAAAAGAGAAAGGCAGATGAAAATGAGCAGCTGGTGCCTGGGATCAGTGGAGTGTGAAAAGCAGCAGTTCAGTGTTTGCAGGGCTCTGCTCTCAGGTTTGCTGCAGAGATGGCTCCAAGTCCATCATCAAAGGCAGGTACAGCATCCCCGGCTCAGCACACGGAGCCTTCCCGACTCTGCTGCTCATAAAGAAGCTCCCAAGGCTGGGAACATCTGGCCATGCTCAGAATGAAAGCCCAGGGAAGGCTCTGTGCAAATTTAATCCTCCTCATTACTACAGGCAATGCAACGGCTTCATTTTTCTATTCCACTTCAGAGCCTGTTCCTGATTGTTTAATCTTTTTATTTTTACTTGAAAGAATCAGACGAATCCAAGCCAGGAAAACAAACAGCCCTTGATGGCCAGCATCCCCCAGCTCACAAACAGCCCTGTGTCCTTGGGGGAACAGAGCAGCTAATGACTCCCCACTCCTGGGGTGCGGAGCACTTAATTAACAAACCCAATGTTTTCACAGGAGTCGTTTCTTTGTTCAAGTTAATGGTGCACGGTATTGCCAGGCAGAGCTGCAGCCCAGCCCTGCACTCCATTCCCAATTCCCTGCTGCTCCCTTCCCATCTCAGCACAGCAACCAATTCCCTTGGCAAAATGCATCCCAAGCCCTTCTATAGCTCTTGGGTGCTCTTCCATAAAAACGTTCCTCTGCTGGGTGGAACGGCAGCATTTTTATCTTTTAATAACCTTGCATATTTATAATAAGAGTTATTAATGCATTTTATAATACTCAATGTATTTACACACACACAGAAAGTGAACCAGGAAATACCACCTGTATTTTCATTACAACTTTGTGACACCCACCTCAAACCTCTGCTCTGTTTTATCTATTTAACTTGCTTTGTTTGATGATGCAGAAACACATTTAACACAGCCAGTTGCCACATCTCTAGCCAGTGAAATTCTGTGGCACACATTAATCACTGGAAAATTTAGAGAAAGTTAATTAAAGGTCATTGGTTTTTCCTCTTTACCCCCCCTCCCTTTTTTTAAATAATTTGAAGGATCTCCACTGTCTATCAGCACGGGGGGAAATAAGACAATTTTGTTAAAGCTGACAGAATTAGCAAGAGATAAGTAAAGGTCAAATGTCAGGATGAGGACTGGAAGCTTAATCTTCCTCCACAATACAGCAGAGCAGCAAAAAGGGAAAAAAGGAATATTTAATCAAAAAGGAGACAAAAAAAAAGTTTGCATCAAAAATATTCCTGCAAATTAAAAGAGATTGAGATCTTGATCAAATACTATAAGGCTTCCAGTTAACTGAGATTTGTTCTGAGATCAGACTATTTTGCAATGGGTTAAACCAATGGAATGAAGCAAAGTCAGTTATCCTGGAAATCACAGGATCCCAGACTGGTTTGGGATGACCCTAAAGCTCATCCTGTTCCACCCCTGCCCTGGGCAGGGACATCTTCCACTATCCCAGGTTGTTCCAAGCCCTGTCCAGCCTGGAATTTAACTCCAGCATCATCCTCAAGGAAGAGCAGCTAAAACCGTTGGAAATAGTTATTGGAAAAGCATTCTTCACATGGAGAAACCTGCAAATATTTTAGATTATTACAAGTTACAGCTAATTTCAAGATAAAGAAATCATGGAAGAATCTGAAATATTTGTTATTGTTATAACAATACAGTTAATGAAGCTGAGAAATAGAAGGTTACTTCAGATCAGAGAGGAGCTCTTGAATAAGCAGACAGAAAATATTCAAAGGGTGGAACAATGTGCCATTTCTAAATAAACACAAGTGGAATCCAAGTTTTACTACTGCCTCTCCTTTGTGACAATTAAAATGAGTCGTGGAGGAGCTGAACAGGCTCAGCATTGTCCTGGCTGCTTTTATCTCGCTGAGAAGGCACCAAGATTTTATCACAAGCATTTTAATATTCTCATAATTTCGGTATTATCTGCATGAGCAGCCACTCGTGCTCTCATTGGTGCTCCCTGGGGGCACCTGGAATCATTTCCCATCACACAGGGCTGAACACTGCTCTGTGCAGCAGCAGCTCAGCTCAGCTCAGGCCAGCTGCTGGCATCTGCCTGGGACTTCTCATTGCTCCACTCAATTGGACTATTAACTAATAACTATTAACTAATAACTATTGAGCTGTTTGTTAGTTACAAAATGTCAGGGGCTGAAAGCCAAATCAGTAGAACCTACAGCAAAAAAATACCTTGACAGAGCTTAGTAAGGATTCCCTTTTCATACCTTCCACAGTGTTACAGTGGAGAACTTTTTAAGGTTCATTAAGAATGATCAGAAACATAAGTATGGACAAAATTTATTGTGTGATTATAAACTGACTAAAAATATTTTCAGTTCCTGTGTTTGCATTCTATCAATGTGCCTTTTTTTTGTACTAGTGCAGATCAATATCCTACCAATCCATATTTTTATACTCAATAATGCATAAATCATATATCAAAATAGACAAAGGAATTCCTATGTCATCCATTTGTATTTTATATTCCACCAAAAGGAGAGGGTTTTATAGCATCTCCAGCACAGAGAAGAGCTAGAATACCAGGACAGCTGTCTGTCCTCTCTGTTTCACACCACCTTTAAATAGTATTTTATTCGGATACCATATGCTTCAACCTCTCTGTCTGCCACCTTCAGATTTCCCTTTCTGAGCTACAGAAAATAATATGCTAAACAGCAAGAAGAGTGGTGGTAAAACCATGGCAGAATTCTCCTCCCTGGAGTAGAGAGATGTGGATTAAAAAGCACACCTGAAAGAGCCCTCATTTTCCAGCCTATAAACCAAACCCTTCCCTCACAGGGGGAACACATCAAGCCTCATTACACTGACGTCCTTCAAAGCAAAAAAAAAAAAGGTCTAAATGCAGCCTGAAAAATAATTACTGATCCTTGGATTTTTCGTGCTGCCAAACAGAGGGCTGGGAGTGTTATGGGAAACTTTATCATGTGGGAATTCATCACGGCAAGGATGGAATAGGCTGAAGTATGAAGTTCTAAAAGAGAAGGACACGCTGGCTTGGCTCCATGGACGTGCTGTGGATGAGCAGCACACCAAGAGCAGAGCAGTCAAACGGGATTTTGGGTTTCCCAGTGCCAGAGGGGAGGGATGGATGGGATATTGGGAAGGAACTGTTCCCTGGGAGGGCGATGAGCCTCTGGCACAGGGTTCCCAGAGAGGCTGTGGCTGCCCCTGGATCCCAGGTTTTCCCTCCCCAGTGCTCCCAGAGCTGGGACACTGATCAGAGTCATTCCCTGCTGCTCTGCAGTGGCTGGGATGGCAGCAGCCCTGCCTGCAGGACAGGGAGCACAGCTCCATCACCAGAGCAGTGCCAGCTGCACCAGGGTCCTGCAGAGAGCAGAAATCAAGCAGTTTAAATTTCTGTGTAAGTGGGAAATCACGATTAAACCCAGCACTGCCTCTTCCTCAGCCACAGAGGATAAATCTCTCCACTAAAAGATAACTTCTTTCAAAAGCTTTATCGGAAGGAAAAGGAGTTACCTCGTGTCCAGCTCTCTTACAACTTATCTGCCTCTGGCAAGCACAGATTAGGGGGATGCATGTCCTACACCACATCCAGCTGCAGTGCAGCTGTTTTTGCAGGACTCAGGGTCCCTGGGCTGTCACTGCATTACCCCGGTGTAACTCTGCCCTTTATCCATCCCTCAGCACAGTCAAACCCTGCCCCAGCTCAGGCTGGTTTCCCAGTTCTGCAGCCACCACTGCTGCCCGAAACTCCAAGTAAAACACAAACTAACAGAGTGTCAGTTTATGCGGTGCTTTATTCGGGGCCCGGGGACCTGCGGACTCGCGTCCAAAGTCAGGATCCCACTGGTTCCCTTTTTTAGAGGGTTTTTATACCCTTTTTACAAATGGTCTTTGTGCAGAGGTACATATTTTTCTAACAATATAGATACATTCACTTTGTAGATAACATTTTACGTCATAAATCCTTCAAGGTTGCTTATCCTAGGACTATAGTGTTCTCCCCCTTAATCTCTCTCTTCCGCCACTACCCACCACCAGTACTTTATTTATGATTATACCTCAACCTTATCACTAGCAGTTCTGTATTTTTTGCTAATTGTTTTCTCAGCACAGCACATTCCTAAGTTGGTTTCCCAGGGCCTACTCTGCAGTCTCCAAGCCTTAGCATTACTACTACTATTATGGTTTATACACTTTATATTCTAATATTCAGGATTTCTAGTCCATACGGTAACACCACCAGCGCCTGTCACACGCTGGAACACAGCCAGCAATCCCCCACTCGGGGCATTCCTTGCTGCACCATTGCTGTCACAAACTCACCGAGGCTAGCACAAGGCTTTGGGCTTCATCACCAGAACCGGCACCGAGTTTGGGGCCAGGTTCCACCCGCGGAAATAATTCCTGCAGCTCAGGCAGTTCCTTGCTCCCCAGGCTGTTTGGCAGGTGACCAAGTCCTGCTGCCATGGGGAGCCAAGGCTGCCTGATGGATGAGTCAGGAGCTGGTTAATTGGACAGGGAAGCCCTTGAAGCACCACACTGCTTTGTCAGGCACTGGAAATCGGCAGTTTCACCTGTGATATTACAGGATGAGCTCAGCCCAGCTCCAAGGCACCACGGAGTGAGGGGCTCCCTTCTCCCATCCTTCCAGGACATCCTTCCCAGGGCCTGTGGGGAATCCTGAGCCCCTCTGCACTTTTCTTCTATAAATACAGAGAAAACCTCAGCCTTCTGAGCTGTCTGCCATTTGTCATCCCCACAGTAATTCCCTGCATTTTCACAAGAGCCTGGGATATGAATAACTTCTCCTTCATATTCCCTGCAAATGAGAAAGACTCTCTTTTTAAATTATTCATGACATTATTATTATTAAAAGTCAAAGCGCCATTTAATGAAATAACATTTTTAAAGTCTGACTGCACTAATGCCAGAATGCCACGGTTTGTAAAACATCAGTGTCCTTTAGCCTGTGCTGAATTACAAGAGAAATGAATCTGAAATCATGCTTGTAGCTCAAGAGAAAACTCTTCTCCAATACACAAATCGATACATGATTTAATTGTGTTTTATTGCTGCTTTTGCTTCGGTCCAGGGTCAGAAAAGAGCCTGAGAACATCCTATCTGCTATTTTCCCAAGTTGTACTCCCTCAACAGCACCTGTTTAATTCCTACCTTCAAGCCCTCTCCAGCTGCAGGGGAACAGGGAGACTGATGGAGGGAGTGGGCAATGAGAGCAAGGTCGATATTCCCCCTCTGGCCTGCAGCTCATGGAAAGGTTTTCCTCTAAGATTGGCTGCTGAAGGTGCCAAGGAAACCAGGACAGGAAAGGCAGAGCTAAACTCTTCACTGAGCACAAGAGTCTGTGAAACTGAGGTGCCTCTGGTACCAACCCATGGTGGTCCCCAAGCCCAACATGATCCTGCACTAGCCAGGGCTCTGGGGCAGCTCAGGAGAACAAAGACACGGAGCTCCTGGAGCATCTCCATGCCCAGGAGAGGCTGAGGGAGCTGGGGCTGTCAGCCTGGAGAGGAGCCCTCAGCACTGGGACCCACCCTGGGATTCTGGGATTATTTTAAGGGAAAAACCAGACTCAACTATTTCATCACTACTACACTAATAATATATTGTTTGCCTTTTTAGATCTTCCTTACTCAGCATTCTTTGAGTTCCATCAAACTTGGTTTCAAGGATCACCAATCATTTTTCTCATGGACCAATAACAGACCCATTTCAAAATACAAGATCCTGTCTCATGCCCAGAGCTGTGTGCACCAATCCCAGTGGATAAATCATGCAGTATCTGTGGATCCTTTTCACCCCACAGATTTTTCTAATAGTAAAAGAATTCCTGAAAACTACTAGGCATGAGATAAAAATCCAGATTCATGTTCTCCCTAGCTGATCCCTGTCTTCTACTCTGCCTTTTTAGCCTCTCTAATATCAACACACAGAGCTGATGGCTCTGTTTTGTAATAAAATAGTAATAACGTGATTAAAATCAGTAAGAATTTAAATCCTGAATCCAACTGAACTGATTTTTACTCTCCACAGGTCTCTAAGGAGATGCACAATTTTTAGGGTATTTACTTGAAACTGTCTTTTTTTTTAAGATGAAATGGATTTTTATCCTGGAGGATGGAAATGTACTTTAAAGCTTGACTGAAGGAAATAACAGAAAACCATGTTTTAGCTTGAGGCTATGCATTTATCCAGCCATCTTTTCCCCCAATCTTGTAGGCAACAAAGCTGCAAACAGATCCTCACCTCACCACATCCATCTCTGCACCGACACACCGAATGTCTTCCAAGAAAAATCTGCCCAAGATGCACCCAGCTCCTCCTCCTGGGTCTGGAAAAAACAATCACTGATTTGCCATTTCTTCCCATTTGTCACTGCTGGTGATGCAACCCATTGCAGATGTTTACAGGATGCATTAAAAAAAAAAAATTATTCTGGAAAATAGTTAATGATCTCAGAAGATCCCAAACATCTGAAAACAAGGGTTCCTGCAGAAATGTGTGGTGAGATAAATCTACCCAGGAGTGTTTGTTATTCCTTAGTAAACAGACAGCTGGAAGCAAAATTACTGCTTTGTGCAAACAGAGGGTTTGTTTAGCAAGCTCAAAGCAAAACAGACTAATTTGGGTTTTTGTGGAAGTTTACCTGAGTCCTTTGTGAATCCCACACCCTTCACTGCACAGCCAGGAGAACGGGGCTCCTGACAAAGGGCTGAGCTCCTGCAAACCCCATCTCCTTGAGCAGAACTGAAGATCCATCCCCAAAGCACAAAAAATGCACTTGGCACTTTCTTTCCTTGTTTAATGGCCATTAAAAAAAAAAAAAAAAAAAAAACTCCTGCATTTCAAGAAGCATTTTCCTCCATTATGCACTAAGAAAAGCACTAGTTAAAGATCAGTTTTACAGCTGGAATTGAAAACCAGGATAAAGAACAATCACTATGTGCAAGGCATTGCTGCAGAACGAGGAGTTGGATTTAGCAAAGCCCCAAATTCCAAAGATGAACTGGCCAGAGAAACTGCCCATTGTGTACATGCAAGGAATCCTGTTCTGAGCTACATGGACTCGAATGCACAGTCCTTGCTCACAGCACAGCCCGTCTGAAAGGCTCAGCTGCCAGTGCTGCACAAAAGCCTCAAATAAAACCCACCCCGGGCTCCTGGGGCCCAGAGGAAAAGCAGGAAAGAAGCTCAGAGGCAGAGCTGCTTTCTGAGTTTGGGTTTTCCTTCTGCTGGCACCTGCCTTGCTCCAATTACCTCCCAATTCCTCGTTTTCCGAGAAAATCTGGAGCTAGAATTTCACTTTGCACCTTCTATGCTCATCAACCACTACAGATAAATCAAATCTATCCCCTTTTCCCAGCAATATGACAAGCCAAATCCCTCTGGAATCTAATTCTTGTTCCAATACCTATTGTTCCAATATAAATCATCTAGAACTACAATACAAAAAAGAATAATCTGTAGTACTGCTAATACTTGCCTTGCTCCATTTTCAACTTTGTGAGTAAGTCAAGGCTATGATAAATCTTTCCAGTGATACTCCTGAATTTATAACCCAGATGGATCAATAGACTTCCTCTGCCATGCATCCCTGCAGGGACTCTGGACACGATTGCTGCATGGTGGGAAGAGCACAGTGACAACCACATTAAGGTTTTCCTGTATCCAGCTCCCCACAAACAAAACCTCCTGCCCTCCTTGTCCTTGTGCTGCCTCCAGGGAAGCTCCTGCTGGATGCTGGGGTGCCCATCCTGCTCTTCAGCAGCATCCCTGGACTCCTGGCATGGGATAAATGAAACTCTCCTAGCAAAGCACTGCCAGGCTGATGACAGATTCCAGAGTGGGAAGCATTAGGAGAGTCCCACAGAGCTGGAGGCTACACAGCAACGGATGAGAGAGAGGAAAGCACAGGGTGTAGAATGAGATGCAATGAGAGGATCACATCCAGTGGGCTCATCCATCATGGAATGTCAGCAATCACTCCTCTCTGTGCCAGGACTGAGAGGAACGAGAGAAAACAGCAGCACAGCAGAGAGTTCCTGCAGAGCCACATTCCCTAATCCTGGATTCCCTCTCGGGCACTTCCCGAGCCAAACCCCCGGTTTGGGACAGCAGCACCCCACAGCAGCCTGAGCCCTCCCGGGAAAAGCCTTTTCCTGCCGGATTTTCTTCCGGGGCAGTTGAAGTTCCCAGCCCGGGCACAGAGCACAGCAGTGACTCTCCTGCGTGCAAACTCCTTCTGCAGCTCACTGATTCCACCCCAAAGGTCACAGCCCCAACTCTCAGCACAGTTAACTGAAGAGAAAAGTGACACAGAGGCACCTGAACTGAGGCTGGGGGGAGGTTGAAGCATCTCCAAGTACCTGGATACTCCTCCGTGCACAGCACAGCACAAAAAGCTGATTTCCAGTGAACAGAAGGTTTTGGTGCTGCACTTGACAGACATGAAGGGTGTTTTAATAGTTAGTTACTGAGCTCTTCAGCTGTGGTTACAATCTGCTGCCATATTAATCTCACCCCATAATTAGCTGCCTGGGGAAAACGTGTTATTATTCAGAGGAGCCAGGTGAATGGGAAAACAGCTCCAGAGGTCTGAACCTCATGATTTATTTCCCTTTCAAAACAGAAAGGTGAAGTAAGGCATAACCCTTGCTCCATTATACACACTGGACAATTTTGCTGTGCACTTGGCAAAGTGCAGGAGTGAAAGATGAACAAAAATAGTCCTGCAGAAAATCAAAACTACTTATTTCTGATACAAGAGAACAGCAGGAAAACCCTGCACTTAAAGATCTCCACCAGAGAGCTCTAAAGAGGCTACAAGGTACTCTGCAATATTTATGAGTGCAAGATATATACTATAGATTAATTCATAAATTTCCCATGCATAATTTATAGTCTATTTACAGAGTAAAACAGTCATCACACAGCAACCACCACAAATGCATTTACTTAAACTTAAGGGCATCTGTAATGCCTGCTCAGAAATCAGAGCCCATAATAAACCAGTCACAGGCAATGAAAAGCTGACTAAAATGCCCAGGAAAAAAAGGAAATGCATTTTTAAGGCAGCTGATGTGCTATAAATATTTAATGCCCTATAAAATCTTTCATTTAGTTTTATTTATGTAGTATTAAGTACGTTGTTCCAGTTCAGAGTAAGAAATTAGTCTTAACTCAAGTTTTAGAGAGAACTTAGTTTTCCCTGCCTACAGTTTAACCTCACACTAAAAGCTACAAATTGTGGTTCAATTAATTCATACTAAAGCAACATAATGCCTTCATTTCCTCAAAAATCCTCCCTGAACAGAACTATTTTCTCTATTTAACAATGCAAAGCAATTGTGCATTCACAGAATCCCAGAATGGTTTGGGTTGGAAGGGACCTTAAATCCCACCCAGTGCCACCCCTGCCATGGCAGGGACACCTCCCACTGTCCCAAACCCCAATGTCCAGCCTGGCCTTGGGCACTGCCAGGGATCCAGGGGCAGCCACAGCTGCTCTGGGCACCCTGGGCCAGCCCTGCCCACCCTCCCAGGGAGGAATTCCTTCAAATATTCCATCTAACCCTACTCTCCTTTTCAGCTGTCAAAGGCAATAAATGTGGTAAGTGAACACAGGCACAGGTGACACTTCCAGATCTAAGAGAAGACTAAAGTAAGTAACACACTCAGGTGTGTTTGCCACTCGGAAATAAAAGCAGATTTT
The DNA here is from genome assembly GCA_037013685.1 of Acridotheres tristis. NCBI lineage: Eukaryota > Metazoa > Chordata > Aves > Passeriformes > Sturnidae > Acridotheres > Acridotheres tristis. The sequence continues at coordinate 1,622,748 of CM072899.1, read as the reverse complement.
GCTGCTCTAACAGCCAGGGAGGAGCTCGCTGTGACTCCTGCAGTTCTCACACGCTGGAGGGAGACAATTCTCTGGCTCCAGCTCAAGGCATCGCTGCTGCACAGCAATTAAAACAATCAGCCCTTGAGTTATACCTCAGACCACTGGTTTCCCATAAATTAGCTGTGAGATCACAGCTTTGAAATGCTATTCTATTTATTTACTGAATATATTCTAAATTTCCGTCACAGGAATAGGGAGAATCTCAAAGAACATGCATGATGAGCTCCCTCCTCCCATGGTTAATTTAACAGCTGAAGGATGTTGTTAGGAGACAGCTTGTTCCCCATTAGGAAAAAAAAAAAAAAAAGAAAAAAAAGAAAAAAGGCAGGTTAAAAAGCAGTGGTGTTAGCCTGAATCACAAGGCCCAAGATGCACTTTTTGGGTTTACAGTTGAATTTCTGCAGTAGAATGTGCTGCCTGCCTTGGCCCCAAGCCAGCAGATCCCACTCCTTAACCAAGCACTAACCTCTTCTGGATAAGATTTTTTTTGTTCTTTAAACGTCTTCATGATGTTCTTCTGCATCCATATAAAGATTTTTAATTGCTGTTTAATATTAATGCAGTTTTCAGAATCAGTGAAAAAGCTGGTTTTTTAATTTATTTTTTTAAAGTCCACATCAGCTTCAAAGTTGCAGCTATAAATAGGAGTGTTGGAGACAGACATAGCCAGGAGCCATGGCAGGGTGCAGTTTATCCTCCTCACAAGACTCTCAATGACTGAACATCTGAGATGCCCCACTTTCAGCAGAGGCTCCTCAAAAATTGTGACCCCACAAACCCTGGAGAGCTGCTGAGGACACTGCACCTCCTGGGTGAGCTCCATCATTCACAGCTTGTGCTGAGGAATTACAGAGAATGGAGAGGCTAAAAGTGATTTCACTCAGCTCTGCTTCAATCATCTCACCTGTCACTGTGGCCATGTTTGATAGCAGATCAACTGCTTGTGTTTAATACAGGATTTGTTGGGATAATAAATCTTCCAGCCAGGCATTTTCCTTTGTCCTGGTGATGTTTTAATTGACTTCTAAGCACAAAGCTGATTTTATGTATTTCAGCTTTAATTGCTGCTCACTTTCCTGGATTTCTTTCACACAATCATATTTAAGCATTAGGTTATTTAAGGAGATTAGTGAGTCTTAGCATTGAGAACCACACTCCCAGTTACAATGGAAATACACTCGGTGGTAGGAATTGGTTGAGCAAACTTTGAAAACTCTTTTTGAACGAGTTCCCTGCATCTGTTTCACACAGTTCCATAGAAGGGAGCCTAAGGATTATGTGAAGGAGCAAATCTGACACTGCTTAACGTCTCCAAAGGACTCGCCTCCACCTCCAAAATCTGTAATTATGTGCGATTTGCATTAATCCTTAGAAAGAAATAGAAATCCCTACACGAAAGGGAAAAAGCAGATTACGAGTAATATTCTGTTGACAGTCCTGCAAGTTATTTATGTCAATTAAGATAATTCCCGTGCTCTCATGAAACCACCTCTCACTCCATCGCTTCAGAAGAGGGGGATGCTAACCCAGAGCCACACAATTCCAATTCCCACAAAGGAACAACCTGATTTGAAGTTTATCCGGTGAAAAGTGTATTACATTCCACAAAAAAAACAACAACAAAAAAAAAAAAAAAAAAAAGCAAAGCTGCAAAGCAATCAAGCAGCAACAAGAGAAAAGTCATTTTTCATCAGAGCCTGGGGATGTGCAGAGATGGAGCCACTGAAGTGCAGGTGTGATGTATGCACAGGGTGAGCTGCTCCCACACCCACCCAAGGTCACAGGTGACCACAGAGGCACAAACGGTGCTGCTTTCTGTTGAGAGAGATGCTGATACATCTCTCATCTAACAGGCACCTCTTCGGGAATATTTCTGGCAATTGATGAATCATTTTGTAAGTCAAGGCAGAAAAGCCATCGTTAAAAGCACCTTGTTGTTCCTGCTACAGGCACCTCGTTAAGAAACTCGCTGCAGCTCTCATTTTCCAATTCTTTGTTAGTGCCTCTGCAGATGAACATTTCCCACCTCTCCGAGGCTTTAATTCGCCCCCAGACAGCAGCAAAGGCTAATGCTGATCTACAAAACAGTCTGAGGAGGGATTGCTGTGCCATCCAGCAATAACCTGTGTCTGGGGATGTTGGGATAACTTCTCCAAAAGCAAGAACAGGCTCCCCAAGGCTCTCTGGAAAAACCACAGCAGGTGAACCAAAGGCATCTCCAGCAGCTGTGGCAGCACTGATGGCAGGCAGGTCATTTACATATATGCAAATGAGAACACAGGGTGATGTCTTGGGCCGTTTGCCACTTCCTCTGGGAATTTCACCTTTCAAAGAAGGTGTTTCCACCAGCCACAGAATGGTTTGGGGTGGGAGGGACCCTAAATCCCACCCAGGGACACCTCCCACTGTCCCAGGCTGCTCCGGGACACTGCCAGGGATCCAGGGGCAGCCTCATCCCTGGGAGCAAAGCAGAAGTGCCCATAAAGGAACTGAGCAGGGTTACCTGGGTACATGTGAAAAGTGCTCTGTAATGTTGATCTCAAGGAGAACTGACTAAGAGAAATCGATAATGAAATGCAAGAATGTTTAATTGGCACATTGTTAGGAGAACATTAATTGGCGACTTTAATACACTGAATAAATTAGCATAGTCAACAAGCTGAGGACTTACATGCAATATCACATACCTCACAATGACTTTTAATTATTCAGACAGCAAATAAATTATTTCCAAACTTGCATTTTCTTCTGTTTCGTGTTGTCCTTGTGGCTTTTAAATGCATATTAACATTTTTTTCCCCCTTTCTTAGTTCAAATCTACCAAGCCCTGGTAATTCAGCTTTGTTTTCTCCTCTATGGAAGTATGGGATGGGAACAAAAAAAAAAATCACTGTGTCACTTGTAAGAGCTGCAAGATTTTAGTCATACTTGTAAAACCTAAAACCCTAAGGCTTCAATGACACAAACAACACCTTTGCAGAGGAGGAAGAAGAACCTGCTGATGTCAGGTTTAGGCACATTGGTGGGTTTAAATATGGTATTTAAATATGATGCTTTTAAAGCTACACAAACAAGGTGTTAACCACATTTCAATCTAACTACCCACAGTGTAGCTTGGACAAGTTTAAAATGGCCTTTTTTTGAAAAAAATCAACATTTTAGACTAATCAGAAGAGGCAGCTTTGTTCTGACACAGGTATCTCCCCACTTCCCAAGCTCATAAATCTTCCTCTCTCCAGTTCCCCCTTGCAGTCCCAGTTACAAACACTATTTTTAGCCAAAGCAAATGTCAGTGTACAAATAAAATTAAAACCGTAATTAACATTACCAGATACAATGAGATGTTTAATTACCCTTGAAACTAGGCCTTGTGAAGAGCCAATAAACTTCCAAGTGCTTTTGTTACCAATCCAATTATCCATCATACAGAACATGAGATTGTTGGTATTGCCCTCAAATGAGTGTCCAAAGGTTGGGGCAGCAGAGCAAGGAAATTATTCTGACATTAATAGAGGAGAATGTTACAGAAATCTGTTATAAAAAAGCTCAGTCCAAACCCTAAGAAGAGACAAGAACAATTGTAGAATATCTGAAATAATTCTCTAGAGTCTCACGTGGCAAATCCCTGAACAAAAATCCTAAAAGTCCCAAGTTCAGCACAGCAGTGATGCCACCAGACCCAGGATCCATCATCCTCCAGAGCCAAAACCCCAGCTCCCAGCACAGAGCTGACAGTGGGGAGGAAAAGAAATCTGCATTTCAAACACCCCTGGGCTGTACAGGGTTATCTTCAATGAAAAAAATCAAGATTTTTACAATAGTGCACAATGTTGAAACAGCGGGAACTGCAGTTGTCAAATCCACCAAGAGATTTTTATGGATTTCATGCACGTTTGGAAAAGAAGATTCAACAGGGACTGAAGTCCAAATTGTCCTTAAGAAATAATAAAAACATCCACAAAAAAACCAGCACCAAAAAAGCCCAAAACAACCACACAGACTTTTTGCCCAAATTCACTGGATGACTTCCCTACATAACAAGTTCTTTATGTCATTATTACTTTTTTTTTTTTCTGGACAAAACCAACTCCTAGAAAATGTTGATTAATTTGCAGCTTGATGCATAAAAAGTGAGCTTGTGAAATTACCAGAAGAGGTAAATAAATGATTCATGTGGGTTGGTTTTGCATGAATAAATTATTTGTTCCTTCTCTGTGTTTCATCTGATAGAAGAATGCAAAATTAATGCTATTCTATGCAAATAGAAAGCCTTTTATAAAATTCTGACCTAATTATAGGTGTTTGCTAAGAAACTCACACTTGAGTTTTCAGGGAAAAAATTCCTTGGTGTCACATTAGTGTCATGGAAAGAAAGAGTCAAACAATAAAACATGTCACTCAATGATTAGGAATAGAAATAGATAATATTTTTGTTTTCTTTAACCATTTTCATCTTGTTGGAGAGGTGTTGGCACCCAAAATGCCCCATCCCTGCAGGTAATGTTGAACACAGCACAGGATTGCAAAGACATCACTGCAGATCATGCAAAGTCGTGTATCCCAGCAGATTTTCATTAATGCCAATAAAAGAGATGGCATTTCAATGATGTGGTAGCCAAGGAAACAGAAGCACCTGACAGATGTTATCCCCCAGCCTTCTCCAGAGGCAGCACAGAGGAACAGTTTGGGCCAATCCTGCAACAGCTGATGACCAAATGCATCATTAAATCATCCTCATTCCCAACACCACGGTGCTGCCTGGAAAGGGGCTTTTAATCAGAATTGTTCACTAAAGAAGTGATGAAAAAAGACAAATTATTTCTTTCCAGCCACCACCTGAAACAAGAAAAAACCATCTTGCCCAGAGCAGCTGTGGCTGCCCCTGGATCCCTGGAGTGTCCCAGGCCAGGTTGGACATTGGGGTTTGGGACATTGGAGGTGTCCCTGCCATGGCAGGGGTGGCACTGGGTGGGATTTAAGGTCCCTCTCAACCCCAAACCATTCTGGGATTCTGTGATCTTCTTTTGGAGCTTGTATCTGGCAGAGATTTATTTTCCCCCAGATTTTACCATTTTCTGTCTTTAACTGCTAACCCTTAAATTCCATTAACAGGATTTCATCACAGTAACTGTCCAACAATTCTGGAAAAACTAGTCACAACACACCTCAAGGATTTAAACAAAAGTAAAAACCACTAAACTAAAGCCTATTCATCTGTAAATATGAAGATTAAAAAAACATTCAAAATCTAAAGATTACCTTTAAAGTGAGAGGAACCCACACCATTAAGCTGACAAGATGACAGGCAGGAACCAGAATAAGTAAAGAAAATTTGTGCTATCAACCACAATATTTTCTATGGTTCTATCACACACTGCAGTTTCAACATAAAAAGCCCTTCCAAGAATTCACCCAAAATCTTGTTCTATGTAAATCAGAATAAATGAAATTAAATTAATCTTTCCTGTCTGAGCAGCACTGCATTATTTTAGGGACATTCATGCAGTCACTTTGGCCTGCTTGCAGATATTTTCCCCAAGGCCATTCCAGTGCTCTCTCACTAACTCCAAGAAACCTTGTTTGTGTCTATAACAGAGACTGATGGAGCGATTGATTCAATCAGTCTGAGCATTCTAAGTGGGGTTTTGCAGCAGAATCACACAAGAAGCTCCCATTGACTGACCTGGCTGCTCCTGCCTGGAGGTTCTCTCTGAACTCAGTGAGGCTTTCACTCCTTGCTGGTGACAACACTCAGCATTGGTGATCTTGTGTTTCCAGGTGGTTTAGCTCACTTTATAGAATTAATATGTATGCAATAATTCCTCCATCAGTCTGTGGCTGGCCAATTTGGCAGCAATAACTCAGCTCAATAGCAGGTGACTGAACCACCCAGACACCATTCCCAACAGAGAATCCTCATGGGCAATAATCTACACTGAAGGGTGGAATTCCTTCTGAAATGCGAACTGAAGTCACACTAACAGGAAATCCTTTTTGGAAAGGTCCCACAAAGCAATGAGACACTGCTCAAGCTCAAGCCATTATTCCTCAGCAGCAATCCTGCACTTGGGAGCATCCTCAGAGCAACATGTCCCAGACATCTCATCCCTCAGGAGCCAACAGTTAAGGCAGAGCTGGCTTGTTTGGAGATGAATCTGGCAGATTTTCCAAGTACTGTGGATAATTAGTGGCTAGAGGTTAAACAGCCACAGAACCCTGGGACTGCATTCCAAGCCTGAATGCCCTTGATAGAAGTCAGCGAGGTGTCGATTCCAAAACATTTCTGTTTCTGTACACAAAGTGGCTGCTCCGATTCAAAACAGACAATTTAGTGGGTGGATCTGTAATTAAATTATTATGGCTCATATCTAATTAAAACAGATTCCAAGGCACATTTCAAGCTGTGGTTGGATGTCAGTTTGAAGCTGCCTCGCACGGCTTGGCAAGCAGTCGTGCTGAAGGAGGGCAGGAGCAGCATCCAAGAGTGAGAAAAGGAGGATCTAAAAATAAAAAAAATGTTCTGGAATGCGTGCCTTGGGTTTTGAACCCAGCACTTCAGTACTGGCACGGTACCACCCCACCCCATGGACATCTCAAAGGGCCCTGAGACTCAGAGAAAGGAGGAACGATTGGAAATGCACAGCCTGCAGTTGTTGCCGGGTTCTGCACAGAGCTGAACAAAACCCAGCAGAACAGAATCCTTGCTGAGGTATGGGAAACAGGCTCAGAGGGAATATGGAATGACAAGCTGGCCAAGGCAGAAAGGTACAGCCCAGTGACACACACTACACAGTTTGTTAAGCTGAACATACACCTCGGGCTTAGCACTGACTTCTGAGTGATGGAACAGGAACAGCAGTTCAAAGATCTCATTTCAGAAACCAACAGAAGGGTTTGAAAAAGCAAAGTTTAAAAATGCTGTGAGTTCTTTTTGCTCTTTAATTTTCCTCTGTTCACCCAGTGGGAGTTCATTTCTACAACAATTTAAATAAATGGATGTATTTTCACAAGACCTCAAGGTGCTGAAGTCACCATGGGACTGAAACCATCAGAGGAAGAAGCAGGAGCTGAAACCCCAGAGGAGCCCAGAGCTGGGATCTCCCTCCCAGCACACTCATCCTGTGCACTAATTACTTCCCCTCCCTCCTTTTTCCTCTACTTTTCCTTATGTACTTAAACACATTTCAAATGTAATTGCATAAAAGTTTGCCTGGTTCACACAGGAACTAATAAGTCCAAGTAACTGTTATTACAAAACTCAAATCAAAGGCACTGAATATTGCCATTGCAAAGTAATTAAGGCAGTAAAACCATCGGTGACTTGAAGGGCTCTTTCATTAGTAAAAAGAATGCAATTATTTTCCTGCCACGTCTCCTGATTCTATTAGGCTGACATGCAGGAACAGCCACACTAAGCAGGCTGATTTCTCTCCCAGCAGCCTGGAAATCCTCCTCCACACACAGCTGAGCCCCTGCTGGTCACCACAATCCCTGTGCTGGCAGGGCTCAGCCTGGCTGTCGAGTTTAACATGAGCTGAGCAGAGCCTAAAGCCCTTCAGCTCTCACTGAAGAGCAAATATAAAAGTCCAGCAGGTTCAAAGGGAGCACACAGCATGAAAGCTGTCCTTGGTTCACGGCAGGGGGGTGGAATGAGGGGATTTCTAAGGTCCCTTCCAACCCAAACCATTCTGGGATTTTGGGGGGAAAACTCAGATGTCCCAGACAACAAGGGATAGGACAAGAGGAAACGGCCTCAGGCTGTGCCTGGAGAGGCTCAGGTTGGACAGCAGGAAGAATTTCCCCATGAAAAAGGTGGTCAGGCTTTGGGAAGGGCTGCCCAGGGAGCTCTGGAGTCCCCATCCCTGGAGGTGGCCGAGGATGTGGCACTCAGTGCTCTGGGCTGGGGACAAGGTGCAAATTCAGCTTGGACTCCATGGTCTGGGAGGGCTCCTCCAACCTCAGTGATCCTGGTAATTCCTTAACCTCAGATCAAAGCAAACTTCTGGAAACTTTTCAAAAGTTTTGCTTTCAAAGGACAAGCATCAAGCAGGGTTTTCCTCTAACAAATTCCAGCCATGGTTTGCATTCTGTGTTACAACAGGCTTGATTGTTCCAACTGTTTGAAACCGAGTTAAAACAGCCAGAAGAACAGAGTTACATTAGAATCTGAACAGAGTTACATTAGAATCTGAGCAGGTTAAAAAAATAGAAAACAAATATGCTCTGCAAGTACCAACCCTCGCTGTGCACACCAGGGCTCATGAGCATAGATTTATAAATGAGGAGTCACTGCCAAACTCCCAGTGCATCTTAATACCACCAAAATTCAGACTGAATACTGAAAGGGACACAGATCCCTTGAAATTCAGCTCAAGAATGCTCCTACCTGACACACCAAAGGAAAAAGGGCTTAATTTCAGTGGGTGGTACAGTTTTATGACAGAGGGAAATGAATTTGCCTCGGCTATGATTGGCACTTGTGGAAACTGAGTTAGCTTTGTTTCCAATCATCACATCAAAATCGATTTGGGTGTTCCTATTCAGATCAGCACCATAATCAAAAGACTAGAAAACACCTCCTTCCCACTACACCATTTTAAGTTCTCTCTTCATTTTGCATTAGGGCTCTCCTGATCTTGAAACCCACAACACTGAATAAAATTCCTTCCAAAAGCCAGGGCCTGGTTTCTTCATCACCTTTAGAGTATTTTAGAGAATCAGAAATGGTTTGGCTTGGGAGGGACCTGAAAGCTCATCCCAACACCTTCCACTGAAAGATCCCTGGGCCACTTGTCACATTAGTTCAGATGTGACAAAACTTCTCTTTCCAAATACTGTATTATCTTACAACTATTTCTTATTAAAGAACTCTGTGCTCTCTCAAAAGAACATGCAATTGTTGAACTGATGACTTGCAGGAAGTCATTTCCCACCCTCACAGCCTGTGGCAGCACTGCTGGTTATACCCACACTGAAATCTGGAAAGGGACTGGGAAGGTGCACGAAGGTCACCGGGATGATTTGGCACTAATGTCACGGATTCCCAGGCTGTCAAATCTCTGAGGAAAATTCCCAGTCAAGTTTCAAACAGGTACAAGCAGAGAAGTTCTCTCCTCTCACAAGCACCAGGAAAAGATCCCTTCTTCCACCCTGCCTTAGCCTGAAATCACAATATCTGAGACACCAGTAACACTCTGGTTTCTCCTTTTTTCCTTTCAGCAAACACAGTTCTGCTCAGAGGTGCTAACGCTGACAAAAGCAGATTTGGAAATCGAGTGAGGAGGCTCCGAGCTGTGCCTGGGAAAGGCTGATCCCAGGGGGGAGGAAGGGCAGCAGGACAATATTTGATCCAGAAAGGGAAAGCTGCACCTGGCCAGGCACAGCAGGCTGGGCTGGAACCTCGTGCCTCAGACTTTGGGCACGATTTGATGTAAGCACACACAGTTCAGGGGCTGCTCAGAAGTTTCACCTCCCAGTTCCAAGGTTTTTCATGTTTATTGTCTATCCAGCTGGCCATTGATCAATACTGATGTGACCCAACCCTCTGGTTCAAAGGTTTCATTATCAGCAGCAGATTTATGGCTTCTTCAAAACATCTTCAATAATCTGTCATCTAAACTACAATAGGGAATTAATTTCTTCAATCATTTTCCTGGGGTTTAATTAAGCATTCTGAAGATGGCTGCAGTGATTCAGCAGTGAGGGATCAGCTTGGCTGGCCATCCTCCTGCATGCTCCTGCCCACTTACACTGACAACACCACAATAAACACATTTTCCTGCCTGAAAGCCATTTATTAGAAAAAAATTTCTTCTAAGAGCCATGGCATAAGGTCAGCAGACAGAAGGTGAGTGACTGCTCATTCACTTTAGGTGGGATTGGTGCTAAACACTCAACTAGCTCACCCAATTAGTGGTTAACGCCAAGTATTAAGACGTTTGAATTAAATGTCATTTACTGACAAGAAATAAAAGCAAGATGAGATTGAGGAAAAACGAGACTGAGTGGCACAGGGCCACTGCTGTCAGGGATATTCCTCAGGTGCCAGGAGCTCTGCTCCCCAGTCAGAACCTTCACACTCCACATGCAGGTTTGTCCTGCCAAGGATCATCTGATGGCACAACATGGCACCGTGTGGGCCCAAATCCCTCACCTGCCAACAGAATTTATTCCCTGGGCCTGAGAACCAGGTGCACCTGAGCTGCAATGACACCTGTTTCAGTCCTTTCTGCTACCATAAGTCAATGGCTCCAGTGTCATTTACTGTCATCCACTGTCAGGGCAGGACAATTCCTTTGTTCACAGCTTTTGGGAGCTGCTGGGACACTTCCAGTGTCCTGACACTGCAGTGCCACAGCCATATTCATGTTCTGTGACATCATTTACAGAGCAAACATCCAAGGCCAAGGCCAGGGAAGGTGTTGGGAAGATAACAGGCAGTCCCAGGAAAACCTGCTGAATTTATACAGTGCCATGGCACAGCCTCACTCCATCAGAACCCTGAGGGGCTGAGGATTTATGAGAACACGAGAGCAGTCAGGTCGAACAGCCCTTCCTGGGTGACACAATTTACAGGGCAGTGTTTGCTCTCCAGGACAGCAATAAAGCAGTTCCTGAGAGCACAGATTTACAGCAGCTCCTCGAGCTGGGACTTACTGGCAGGTTGTGGCTGTGCTTTCCAAGAGCTTCCACCGGACCAGCTGCTCAGAGCAAAATCCTCAGCTCCTGTCTGCAAGAATTAAAGTCAAAAACTGGGTTTAAAATTGAGCCAGTGTGTGTATTTCATCAGCTGGCCAGCAAAGGCAAAGAAAACCAGGCTGAGAGATGTGAAAAACACTCAGGAACAGATTTGATGATGGTAACATATGATCAATGAAACAGAAATATTTCCTTCAGCCAATTACCACTCAATCCTCACAAGTCAAACAGAAACGTTAAATAAATATTATCTGGCATTTCCACGTGGTTCTTTAATCCATCTCATAATCACAAAGAATTTTGAGCTACACCATCACTGTGTCCATATGTATGACAAGATGGTCACTGGAAAGCATCTGATACATCCTCGAGCCACTGGAATGTTGGGAAAAGTCTCCAAAGCTGCTCTCCACGAGCCCTGGATTTGTTCTGAATTACATACTTCTAAGCAATAAATACTTTTTTCCTTAAGAAGCTGAGGACACAGTGGGATTTCTGAAGACATGAAATGATGTGCAACTGCAGCAGAATACTTTAAATTATATCAAGATTCAGGATATGTTGAAGAATAAGGGATAATGAGAATAAACGACAATTTTGCCTACACCTAACTGACCTGCTCTAAACAACTAAATAAATTGGGAATAAAGCCAAAAATCAGTAGAAATGCAGAAAATTAAAATAATTATTTGACACCATGGAACAACTTATTCTCATTCGAGTGAGAGCAGATGAGGTCATCATCTCCTTTTTGCAGTGGCAAACTGGAAGTGGCCTGAATATCAAAAATATAATTGCAATCAAACAGAGCAAAGCCTGGAATAGTGCAGAGAGCTGCTCCTGTTGTGCTGCATTCTGGAGCACAAGAGCTCCTATCAGCACAGGTTGGCACTAAAATCAGCCATTTCTCTCTGCTTGCTGTGAAAAATAATGATCTGTTGATCTTGGTTTGTCATTCAAACTGTGTAACCCACTAAGTCAGCATCTGTCTCTTGACTGGATCTTCTTCTGTGGTGTTTACCAACTGTCAGAGCTGAGCAACAACAGAAATACAGGGACTAAACTTCTAGAAGGACTTTGAAAATAAGACTTGCAAAAGGGTCTGATAATAATGATGAGAGTTCAAAAAAACCTCATCTACTGTGAGTTTATGACCATGTTCTACATTATGAGCTAAGGATTGTGCCCATGTTCTACACACAAGAGAATGAATCCATCCCCTTCCCAAACATGAAAATCCTCCAAGTAATTCCCTGCCAGTGAATCTTGTACCTTATCTGACCTAAAATCTTCATCAACACAGTGAACAACACATCTAAATGCTGATGATGAGATCCTGAGATTTCAAAGTCGAGCAAATCACTCTAAGATGCATTTTAAATGGAAGGCCCCAAGTTCCCACAGGCAAAGCTGGGGAAGACAAAGCAAAGAACCAAGTGCTGGTGGCTGTGGCTGGGCAAGGCAAAAGCTTTGCCTGAGGATTTTACCTGAGTTGTGTGCTTAAATTATTGAAGAGCTCCCTGAAGAGAGGGCCTGGATGTGATTGATTTGTTTCTGGGGTTTCAGTTCTCCTAACTGCAGAAAGGGGAATGTGTCAAGTGCCTCTGCACCTCCCAGACCTGTGAAGCCAAGAGGATCCCACGTATCAGCAGGAACCAAGTTATCCCAATTTCCCAAAACCAGCCAAAAGGAAGGCTCTAAACTGCAAGATACTCGAAAGCAACAGTTTCTGCAGATTTAAAAGAAAATCCCCTGAATGCATCAGAACAGAACACCAAAGCATTTCACCTGAGCTGCAAGATGTGCCTGTCAGTGATCTGAAAGGGGATTTTCCCCATTTTCCTGCCATGTGCCTGGGCTCTCTCCATCAGTGTGATGACAAGTTTTCCACGCTCCAGCTGGAGGGTGGAAGGAGCTGTGCCAGCCCCTCCTGCCTGGCACAAAACACTCTGCACCACAGTACAGGGCAAGGGTGCCTCTGTGGGCACCCCCAGCTTCCAGCACAGGAGCCCAGGCAGAGGCAGGGAATGGCAGGGCCCTGTGCATCCCCAAACCTGCCCCTGGGCACTGATGAACAGCTCAGGAGCTCTTCCCCAGCCCAGGCATCTTCCAGTTAAAGTACCTTGCCTTTATATAAAAATCTAATTATTGTTTGTCTTGATGTGGTTGTGTGCTATGGTGAAAACCATTCCAGAAAGCATAGACCATTTTGGAGTTAGTGCACAAAACCAAAATTATTCATTAGTATGGTCATCCTCATCCTTGCAGTAACTCTGGGAAGTTTCTCAAGGCCTCCCCTTGCCAATCTCCATCACATCCAGAGGGAGATAATGAGGCACGTGCTCACTGATCAGAAAGCCCAGGAGCATTGTTCCCAAGGTTCAGATAGCAAACCCCAGAGGGCTCCCCAGGGAAAGCTCCCTAAAAGCATCAAAAGTGGGGCACTTGCTCTGTAATTCAACTCCCTAGAAAGATATTTCCAGGGCAGACCAAAAGGCTCCCATGGGGCAGGTGAAGGAGCAGAAAGATGAATTATCCAGCTGCAAACAAGCAGAGCCAGAGGTCTCTGCTCACACCAAACCTCTCCTGCTCCTTTGACTGGATAGAAGGAAAATCTTATTTTTTTTTTCTTTCTGGATGGTCTGAAGTCAGGTTCTAGTCTGGAAATTTCCTTTTAAAGAACTCTGCAGTTGTAGGAGCTCAAACCACGTTTGGGCAAAGACATGATGGAGGGGATGAGGCTGCTGCTGACATATCCTTGTGCAGAAGCTTTTGGGTTTCCAGAAGAATAAAACAAAATGTCTTTGTAGGTCTTATGAAAGATCACATCTCTACTTAGGAACTTCAGGGGAGGCAGTTTTAGGTGCTGAAGTGATGAGATTGGCTTCTTTATGTCCCCTCCACACTGAGGGGGCAACCAGAGCAGAGTGGGAGGTGCCCATTTTGTTATCGAGCTCTTCTCCAGAAAGGAACATTTCCTTTTGTTCATCATACAAAAGGGATTGTGCCGGGACAGGAGGCAATCCCCAGACCCCCAGCAGTGTCCCCACAAACCCTTCTTGGGGTGACACACCAGCAATGCTGCACAGCTCAGAGACAAACTGGAGACACCTTCCTGACTGGATGTATAAGCAGGCAGTCAATACCTGCACACTTCAGGTTTTGCTGATAAATTAGTGTATTTTATAGGAATCCTGATGAAAGTATCAAGGAGCTTCAGATAGATCCTTAATAACAATTCAGCATCCTCAAACGAGTGCAGGCCATTGGCTTATCAATTACTAAATAACTCAAACTAGCACTGATTGCCAAGAATTGCTTTTTGAAGCACCCAATTTGTTCCTCTCTCAATGTACTGCAGAAATGTGTTTGATGGGCTCCAGCTCTCCTGATCAATTTTATTCCATCTGACCACGGATGCTCAGATAGTTTCAGCAGCAGAGCCCACTCATTAGCAGTTAATGCAAGGGGAAAAACGGAGATCATCAGCCACTTGGAAATTGTCTCCTTGTGTTTGGAGAGGCAAACAGGAGTGAGCAGACACAGAGGAGTGGAAGGGGAAAGCACAAGGGTCTGACTTCATCCCTGCCACAACCTCTGGCTTGCCAACAGCTGGATTACAGAGCAATGGTGCAGGTGAACACCTGTAAGCACTCCAGAAGGGCACATCAATCATCTCGCTACTTTTACTCCATCCAGAGTTCACAAAGAAAATAACCAACCCTTTTGGTAGTGTTCTCCACATTTAGAGAATGAAGTTCAGACCTCAGCGTTTTTAAAAAGCAGCACTACAAATATAACAGCACTGAAAGAGATGAGAGCTCAAAAACTCTGAAGGACACTGCAGGATTCCAAAGGAAAAAAAAAAAAAAGATTTGCCAAGTAAATATGATTATTGCTGTCAAGACTTGGTAATTCACTAAAAGCTGCTGAAAAAACCTGATGTATTAATAATGCAAACCAAACACACGTAACAAACACTCACACAAGCAATATTTCCAAGCGCTGCCGTGTTTGTCAGGAGATGAATTGCCACGTTCCAATCACATAATGCCGGTAACAAAAGATTGTACATCCTTCTCAGAAGCAAGGAATTAGCTGCCAGTGAGTGCAGTGGTTACTGATCCCAGAAATCATTATTAACTCGAACAGTATTTGCATACAGAAGCAGTCCCTCTAACACTGCTGCAGCCCAGCTTCCAAGTGTTGGGAAGCAGACACTCAGAATTCCAGCTGCTCAAAACACAGACTCCTCCATCCTGCTCATCTGCAGGCAGGAGACTCTCCTCTTTTTTCCTCCTAAAATGCTGCTCCATTGCTCCTCTCACTACAGAGAACAAAGGTTCTAGAGAAGCTTAAAAAAAAGGGAGGAGAAATAAAATCCACCCTCGCTCCCATAGAAGGCATAACATTATGTAAGGAAAAATTTATTTTACCATGTAATTGGTGCAGCTTGTGCACAGACACCAAGTGAGAGAAGCACAGGTGGTTTCTTGGGAGTGAAGGGGAGTCAGGAGGAACATCCTGGAGTCCCTGCCCTCCGTGGCACAGGCAGGGTGCCCAGCCCCAAACCCCTCCGTGGCACAGCCAGGGTGCCCAGCCCCAAACCCCTCCGTGGCACAGGCAGGGTGCCCAGCAAGCTTTGGAGATGTGGCTTGGCCTGGGTGATAACTGAGTTTGACATCCATGCCTTTTCCTCCTGCTCCCATTCCACAAAACACACTCTGCATTTGCAAACAATCCAGCAGCCTCTTGGCAGCCTGGAAGCAGACAGCTCCTGCTGTTTTCTGCTCTTGTTTCAAGGGTACTGAAACTGCTTGTACCTCCTAAAAACGGCTAAACTTATTTTAGGTGAAAACACAACCAATTCCTCAGAACACATGGGCTCCATTGGGAACATCATTATTGAGCTCTCAGATGGATCAGGCTCCTGCTGCCTGTGAACAGAGCACTGCACACCCATTCCTAAACCCACACCAAAAATCCCAAACCACATCAAGTGCCCAGGGATTTTGCTGGTAATGGGAAACACGGAGAGCTCAGACTGTGTGCCCTAAGTGTAGAACACGGGTTAGATTGAGCTGCAAAAGCAGCTCACGCATGGTTTGTACACCAGGAATTCTGGATCAGCACCTCTCTCAAACACCAGTGGAAATTTCAGCTACTTAGTTTGTCTGTAACTGCCTGAATCGGGTCTAAAATTTCCTCACTGAAGAGACAGACATAAATGCAGCAGACTGACCCTGAACCCAAAAGTTTCAGTTCTGTGAAGAACAAAAGCAAGTTTATTCACTACATAACACATTGTTCCTTTAATGACAGCACTTGGTGTAACAGGGTGCTGGCCCCCATCAGGATTCTGAGGTGCTACACTTGTAATTAAGTTGAGCTGATTAAAACAAAAATCCCCAACAATAACAAAAATCACACTGAAGAGGGAAAAAAAAAATAAATAAAATCTATTAAAGCCATGACTGTGGTAGGAAGGAAGTTAATAAACCTGCCAATAGAAGTGGCAACCACATAGAACTCCAAGCCTGCCATTAATTAATTGAACAGAAAATAGTACACTGTTTCTATAGAATTTTAGAAGCTCAGTCTCTGATACAGTTACATATTTGCTCCATAATTAGGTTGGGAGGCCCTGGAGGAAGGGCTCTCTTGTCCCATATTCTATTATGTCCTTACAATGCTCTGCTATTGATTTGTCAGCCCCAGTTACCTCCCTCAGACTTTTCCAAAAGGTTATTCACAATCAGCTGCTCCCACGGGCATAAGAGCAGGGAGAGCAGCAGCAGGTTCAGAGTGATCCTGATCCCTGTGTGTGCAAATCATGGAATGGTTTGGGTTGGGAGGGACCTTAAATCCCACCCAGTGCCACCCCTGCCATGGCAGGGACACCTCCAATGTCCCAAACCCCAATATCCAGCCTGGCCTTGGGCACTGCCAGGGATCCAGGGGCAGCCACAGCTGCTCTGGGAATTCCGTCCCAGGGCATCCCCACCCTCCCAGGGGACAATTCCTGCCCAAAATCTCTCTGACAGGTCCTACCCTTGTGCTCTGGTTCTCACAGAGGCAAAGCACAGCAGCTAAATTACATTCACCACAAATCTCCAAACAAGGAGTCAGGTTTTGTCACCAGCTTTTATTCCACACTCAACTTGCAATTTGTTGAAGTGTCAGTCTGGTGGCTTTGTTGGAAATCAATGAGGTGAGATTATTTGAGCAATTAAGAACCAGAATGAATTGCTGTGTTTGAGAAACATGCAAGCAAAAAAATAACAAAATACAACCCTTCCCATTGTTCAGCAAAAGCACTGGTTGCAAGTTTTAAACAGTAGTGACAGGTGATCCCTGAGACATGCAGGAAACACATGCAAGGCTTGGCTTAGAATATTTTAAATGCCATGGAAGCAGTAAAGAGGTGAGGCTGAAGGAAGCAAACCAGGAGCTATGGAACAGACAGACCTCAGGAAGGAGCACACCACAAACCTCTCTCACATTTCCACCAGCCCTGAAGTTGCTGAAGATGCTCCCAGGGCTCTGCCAGCTCTGGGATGGAAGCTACGAGCAGAAATTCAGCTGCTGGAATTTGGATTTGTGCTTCTTGCCAAGCGAGTGGCCAAGGTCAGCCAGAGTTTCTTTATTCATGAGACCCTGGCTCTCCTCTCACACAGAGCCCAAGCAATGTTTTTCCAGCATCCTCATTCAAGTCCCCTCAAGGCACAGAATAAAATTCTTTAATTAGAGACGACGATTGCAAAAGTGGAGCCCTTGCACAGCCCTGCTCAAGGTCATGTGCTAAGTGGCTGGTGAACAAACAGATCTGCTCACTTTCAGCAGAGTGAGGAATTAAAATCCGATTTCACTTCAGCACCAACCCTGGTATTTGACACTGTCAAAACAATTTTCTGTTTGAAAGCAACAGCAGACTGTGAGTGAGGCAGCAAAAGAAAGCTGGCAGTGAAATTGAAAGTAATTTTGTTCTTAAAATTAGATGATTTTTCAAAGAGGAAGGTTTATCAAGAATATTAATTAAGCACAGCAAAGTTCCAAATCCGGTATTTACTGTTCTGCTGGATTTCTAAATTCAAATTAATAATTGAATTTAAGGTTTTCCTTAGGCATAGTCTTCATATTAAACATACAGTGCCCAAAATGTTTTAAACACTCTCTAGGTTTTTTTCCTACTCATTGAACTTGGTCCATAGCAAGGTGCACAGAATATGAAGAGATCAAACAGCATCAGTATTTCTGTAATTTCTTTCTTTGCAGCTACTGCTCAATAAAAATTATCACCTGTAACCAGCATCTTGTCCTAAAGATAATTAAGAAATTGTTCGAGGAAATTATTTTTCACATTAAATTATAATTGCTGTTAACACCTTAGTGCTCATGTGGGAAATGGTGATTATTGGCAGGATTTGGGGTGGAACAGGAGCTCTGCAGCACCCCTGCCTTCCCCAGCCCGGGACAGGGAGCCCCCACTGCTCCCTTCCTCCAAAGAGCAGCTCGAAGGAACAGGGGAGATGGCAGGAAAACAAAGAATTCCAAATTTCAGAGAGATGAAAAGGAGATTAAAGCCACTTTCTGAGCTGCTGCCCTTGTCCAAGAGCTCCTCGTCCAGAGGGACACCTGAATCCCAGCACCAGCTCCTGCTGACACCTCATTCCTGCTTTGAATGGAATTCAAATTATTCCGGTCATCACTTGAAAAATCCTGTTCCTGTAACTTTCTGTGACAGACAAAAATGGGGCACGTCCTAACAAGGTCTGTGAGCCGATCCAGACGGCGCTTGGGATAACAGGGATTCCTTTTCCCAGGATATTCTCCGCTCCTGCCACAAGGGTGGGGAAGGTAACAGCGAACACAGGTGAGTGACACAGCCCTGGGGACAAATATCCTGTTTGAGGTTTGTGGGACCCCACAGGGGCAGTGCCACTGTTTCCTGCTGAGTGAATTCCCTGCTCTTGTTTTCTTGGCTGTCACATCTTCTCACGAGCCCCACACATTCTGACGTGGCCCGAGTGTCCTGAATCAAAAAAATGATATTTTTCGTGTTTTGTTTCCTCTCAGAGTCACTTTATTCCCTTTGCCACCCCCTTCTCCCGGGTTAAGGACAAAGCCATCCCACTCTGTGCACCATGCACAAAAACTTTTGGTGGATGCTCAAATGCAGATAAATGGAGAAAGAACACAACTCGAGGCAAGCAGCACATTCAAAACCCTGGAAATAGTAATTATATGTAATTTAAACCTTTCATTTTGGAGACCAACCACAAATATTAGAAGAGATTTCACAATTCCTCTTTTCCATTAACAACACCAATCCCTGACCTTTATTCAGTGAAGTTATGAGAGAACCTTCCTTCTCTACAGTGAGATGACTTTCTCCACTAAATCATTTACAGCAGGAATATTGAAAAGAGCCCCTGTCAAAAAATGAAAAAAAATGACAGATTCCTTTTGAGCAAACTGCCAGGGGAAAAAGAAAATATTAAAACCAAAGGTATGGAGAGGAGTCAAAATAGTTAATATTCCCATGAAACCACTCCAAACCATCTGCATTATAGTTGGCTTAAACCTTCAGGGTTCCCTTTGAGGTTGGAAAAGTTAAAAACAGGTGGAAATATGACATTTGTCAATTTTTATATGCACTTTTGAATTAGTTCCTTCAGTTAGCCAGATATTTCCATGCAACACACTGGGGTTGGGTGAGGAATTTTTTCAACATGAGAAACAGAAAAAAAAAAAAGTGTGTTTCTTCTTAAGTAGAGTACTTTGTCAGAAGGAAGTGCAATTTCTCTTCAAACTCCCCATCCCCAATGGACAATCCTATCACCCTCCATGCACACTCAGGGATCTTCTCTCTGTGTGCCCAGCAAAAGCAACAGAGCCAGAACATTTGAAATTATCTGAGGAGAGATAAAATAAGGCTGCAGTGGTGACAGCCTTCTCAGGGAGCTGGAGGACTGCATTTTAAAGCAATACACTCTCCTTAATGCTGTTTAACACAGAATGAGCTGCACCTTTTCAAAGCCATGTCAGGGAGAATATTGGGTTGTGTTTTTCCTAGAGGAACAAACAGGTGAGGTGTTCTCTGCTGCTTTTTTGGGAACTGGTACAAAGCCAGTCTGTGCTTTGCTGGCTCAGAACAGGCAGGACCGAAGGTGACCACAGTGCTGACAACTCTGCAAACACCCAGAGGGGTGTGAGATCAGAGACACGGGGATGAGATGGAAAACCTGACACCACGAACAGCCTCCTGAGACCACTGTCCTCCCACGGCAAGGCTGGGGCCAGCTGGTGTGCCAAAACACCTGCAGGGTCAGGGCTCACAGCTCCTGCAGAAATTCACATTTGCTGATGGTAAACCAGCAGCTCAGACTTGGCCTTCAAATCCACACCTTCTTTAGAGACTTCTGATAATTAAGACCTCTAATTTTTATCCTTCCACACTCTCCTGTCTTTGAGTGAAACATGAGTCAAGTCTGTTCCTTTATTAATCATCCACAAAATTTCTCAGCTCTTCTGAACAGGCTCTCTACAGACAGGAGAACATTTCCATTTCAGTGTATTAACAAGGGGCAACAAAAACACAGCCTAAAGGGATATACCTCAACGTTTCCAAGAAATATTGGTCTTGGACTTGTCTTTTGCAAGGAACTTTTCAGACCAAGACACCAAACAGGTACAGGCAGGAGCATTATTATTATTATTAAGTATTCACAGAGCACTGATAAATCTCCAGTTTTACACAAATCCCAGTACAAACACTGCCAGGATATTACAGTGATTTAAAAGGTAGAAAATGATGCTCAGCACGCTGCATTTTTAACAAAAACATCTCAACACCATCAGTCCTTCTCCCTGTACCCACAGAGAAGAGAACAGTTCACACCATGAGTAATTACAGCATTAATAACTACAAAACTGGATGTATTATTGAACTGTTGGTCCAGCTCCCTTTCAGCAGGCAGAATGATGAAGCTGCTTGTCACATTCTTCTCTAAATATTTCACATTTATGGTTCTTCCTATACATAAAATCCAGTAGAGCAATTTAAACCTCACTCCATGCCAGGCTGGGGATTTCTAAACCAACCTGGCTGCACTTACAAGTTCCCCTACAGAACATTGGCCTGGAAACGTGACCCAACTTCAGCTTCTCACACAGAACTTGCTGATCTTTCTCTCCTCATGGTCTTACAGGAATTAATTGCTGAATTTTATAATCAGTCCCAGCTGCTCACCGAGTTCATACCCAACTCTCCAGCTTGTATCTAACCCCTGTTAACAGACAAACCCTCAGGGACAGGGGTTTGTGAAATATTATATACACAGGTGTGTGTTTGGAGGGGTTTTCCAACATCAGCCTTTAAATAACTTTGCACCCAGTACAGGCAGCAGCTGCCAATGTGCTGAGAATGCAACAGCAAGTCAACAAGGGACATGACAATTGTCATCTTGGTAATTAAATCCACAATGAAACCTCCAGTAACCCCTCAGTGCAAGGAACTGTCTTGATTTTGTATTGCAGAAGAAATGTCTTGTTTGCATCTGAAATTATTCTGACAGTAATTCTGCACCTTAAAGTAATATCCCACACACACAATGGAGACATGTGAATTTCTGGGAGAAAGGATTATTCCAGCCCAGGAAAAAAAAATGAGTGCAAACTGATTGAACAAGTTGTTGATGATTGAACAAGTTGTTCCACATCTTGGTTACCCCATCTACCATCTTTTCTTTACAGAACATGAAAATTTAAAAGAGAAAATAACCAAGGATTTATGAATCCAATAGTTCTACTGGAAATATGATGCTATTTATCTGCAGGTTCAATCAGCCTCTGCAAACTTAAAGTAAGTAAATAGTCCCAGGAACAGGCACAGCCTCAGTTCCATTTCCATTTCCCAGGATCAATGAGCACCAAGGCAAACGTTTGCCCACAAGCAGCAGCCCTGCCTGCATTCCCCTGCTCCTGACTAATAGAGACCTGCCACGGGATGGATGGCAGGGAATGCAAACACTGCCACACAGCTCCATCTCATTTGTTTCCATTTCCAACTAATAATACAAGATCAAATTCTCTATTAGCTTAGCTGCTAGAACAGGTGGCACGAGGAGAAAAACAATTTAAGATCTTATTTGTATGAATATTTGGTCACGTTGTGTAATATTCTTCACTTGGTATGGAGCAAGAGGAGAATTAACAGGTTCTGAACAAACTGTGCTGGGTGATCAGGATTTCCTGAGGCAGCCACGGCCCTGCAGGACACTCTGAGCACCTTGGCCAGCTGGTCACCACAGGCCATGTGTCCCCAGGGCAAGGGGGACCCAGAGCCCAGAAGGTGCCTCATGGTGTCAGTTCCTGGCTTGCCAACCCCCCCCCCCGAGGGCTTTTGCAGAAGTCACAGCAGGGGCATTGGCAGAGGTGCCCCATCAGCACACCCCCAGTGCCAGCTCAGGTGGGGCACAGCTCGGATGAGCTGCTTTGGACAAAGATTAATTGGGGCTTTTATGTAATTGTCACGGAATCATCAAGGAGACCTTCAGGACCATCCAATCCCACCACCACTGCCCCTAAATCATGTCCCCAGTGCCACACTGACCTTAAACTCAGACTCCAGCCCCTCCCCAGGCACCTTGTTCCAGTGCCTGACCACTCAGCCCAAGGCTGCCAACAGACAATAATTCATATTCCCTTTTCTTTTCTTCTGTGGTCACAACTTCTTTCCAATTCTAATATTCTGCTGCTTGCAATACAGAGTGAGCCCTTTTCTCTCGACCTTGAGTAGCACTACTGAATTCCAGTTGTTCCATCCCCAACAAGCAGTTGGGAAAGCCACGAGAATTTGGAATGGCTCTGTGTCACAGCCTTGGGAACCAACCCAAACTTCAGGGCAGTGACACCTGGACACCCAGCAGACTGGTGTTTTACCTGATCCTGGTGCAACATGATGCAAAAAAAGAATTCAGGAGTTTGATCTCTGACCCTTTCTATCCCAGTGCCAGGGAAACTCCTTTCTTGCCTCTGAATAGCAGTGATAAGATTTGCAGCAGAGCAGCATGGATGAAACGAGAGAGAACCAAGAACAGGAACAACTTCTTAGCAGATAAGAAATTAAAGCACCTAATTGCTGCAAAGAAATACACAAAAGCAAACTAAGCCCTATAAAAAATTACATTCTATTCCTAGTGCCACAGGGGACAAGCCAAAGGCTATAGAGATGCCAAACATAAAACAAATTGTGCTCCTAAAATGAGATGAGGGCTGATTCTGTGCATGCACACAGCAACTCAGCATTCAGATGAATTTATGACAAAGAAGCCAACACATGCAATCTCTGTCACTGCTCCTCATTTCCTGCTCCCATCTGCTCAGAGGCAGCTGAAAGCTGCTGCTGTGCATCAGACAACCCCTCTGCTCTGGGGCTCTCTGATTCTGCCACAGAAGGTGAGGAATGAAAAAGCTGATGTTAGATCTGGTGCCAGGATTTGCTACACAAAGAATTGGAGCCATTGTGGCAGGACTGCAGGGGTTGGAGATAAGAGAAATGCCCAACACAAAACTGAAGCAGAAACCTCCGTTTTCCCAATGTGCTGCTGAGGCTGCTCCGTGCCAGCCTTCAGCAGCAAAACCCACGTGAAATTCACAATTAACTTCACCAGGAGAAATATGGAGCATCACAAGACACAGGAATGGGCACAGAGTCTGCTGACTTGCTCTGCTTGTTGATAAATGGAAGGTGAATTAGGCTGGAATTTTAATAGCAGCTGCAATTCACCACAAATAATAACGACATCGTTTATTAAAGTGAAAATCCTCCATGTTATCTCTACTCCAAGGGCAGAAAGGATATGGATGAGGTTATCCTATTAGTTTCTTTAATGCTTTTGGATGACCCACACCCTGGAGAATTTCTGGATATTGCAGCCAGGTCTCCCTGTTACCCACATGGAGCTCAATAAAACCCAGCTCTCTAAGTCAGACTGACACTAAAACCTAACTCGGTACAAGAAGTTGTCAGTCACAATCAGAACTAAATTCAAGTTTACTTTTCACTACTTCCTCTCAACATTGTCACAACCTACTTCTGTCTCCTAGATGTTTATGCTCTTGCCAATTGATTAATATTTTATTATCCAATTTGGCATTATGAAAGTCAACTATTCCATATATAATGACAGGAAGCTCTAACCCAAAGTTTAAATAATGAATAACAGCTTACATTATCTAAATAGATGTTTTCAAACTCTTGATTTTTCATTTCTTTAGTAATTTTTGATCCATACAACGTGGCAGTTTTCCAGTAGAACATAAGCAAAGTAATTATTTCAGCCAGTAAAAGGTAACAGCTTTTGTGACACAGAGGTCACACACCATTACCACCACTGCTTTCTATGGTCTTAAAATCATAAATATTTCGTTTCATCAAGGAACAGGTCAGGTTAAAGAGGGGGAAGTTGGCAGCAATAGGATAAAGCTGCAACGGGAAAATTTCTATATACAGTTGTGCTGGAGTGTTCTCACCAGAACAGGGATTCATCAACCTCACTGGATAAAACAAGGAGACAACAAAAATGTAAATGACAATTCCATGGTAAAGGTAATGAAAACTAAATACCAAGAAAATGGATAGAGAATAGCTGGGCTAATGAAAATTACATGATATTTAACTAATCACAAAATATTCTCCCAGCTCTCATCTGTAAGAACTGTCAAGTCATGTAGCAGCCCTGAAGGTGATCCTGCTGGAATTCTTCCAAGAGATTCCTTAAGAACAAACCTGTTTATAGTAATGAGGGTCTGCAAAGTTACTAAAAATTCTGTACAGATGGCCTTGATCAATACCCAGCCACCTGCAGGCAGCAATGGCACATCAATATTCCTGGAAGATTGATTATTAATGGGTTCTGCACCTCTGCCCACATCTGGCTCCGTTTCTCCAGGTGCTACAAAAACCCTGTAGTGCTCCCCAGCACTTCTGTGGCAGGAAAACAATTCCCAGGCCAGATGTTCTCCTGCAGTTTCCTCACTACAAAGTTAATTAGCAGCAAGATATTAGTAAGAAAAAATACTTTCTAAAATATTATGTGTTGTTGCAACACTTCAGAAAACAAGAGCTAGGTAAGAATTTTTGGGGCTGATATCTTTTATTTTATTAAACTTTTATCTGCAGGAATTCTGAATTCCATCACACCTCTCCTGCCCTCCCCCTGCCAGGTCACAGGCTTTTAAAACATTTCCAACACTGCAAGAAGGATGCAAGAGGGAATCTCTCACAATGAGAGTTTTAAGAGTTTTAGGCAGAAAAAAAAATCAAAATAGCCAAGCCATTCTAGGAAAAACATTTACACATTCTCAGTATTGAAGAGGAACAATAAAATTTTATAAGGTCGCAATAAAAGAGGTCAGTCGCTAATACTAAAAACTGGCATTTTACCAAGTGCCAAAAGCAGATCAATAAATAACCACCTAACTAAAATAACTAAAGCAAAAAGGCTGAGTGCTGTGGATCAGGAGCCTGGCAGCCCCAGGAAGGGCAGCAGAGGCTCAGGGGGTGGTGGTGCTGCTCTGGCAAAAAGGAGGATTCTCCACACCCAGGACAAGCAGGGATAAACAACTGGGACAAGACAGTTCAAAAGTCAACCTGAACCTTCACCAATGGGGCAAAAACAGCAAGAGCTTCCTGTGCCTGAGAGCACAGAATTTACAGAGGAAAAACAGCTGGAAGATCTGCTCTAGAACAAACCATCCCACAAGAGACATGCATGGCAATTCTCATTTCAGGAAGCAGTTTTGAAGGATTTCTGATGCACAGGATGATCCCTAAGTTCACACAGCAGCAGGGACACAGCCTTGGAACAAGCTGGACTAGTGACAGGAGCTGGAATAAATTTGTCTTTAAGATCCCTCCCAAGCCAAACCACTGTGGGATTCATTTCCCAAGCTTTTAACCAGCAGACTTGCAAGGGATTCAGCTAAAAACCAAATCCCAAAATCGGCACCAGCACAGTGCCAGGGAATGCCTGCAGTGCTCAAAACGAGATCCCTTCAGGCAAACACTGACAAACATCCCGAGCACCAAGCCACAAAAAGATCCTGACACAAAATCAGCCAAGAGCAGGGGAATGGAACAGATTGTGCTGATGGACCAGGTAAGAGCCTGACCACCAAACCTACTCTGTAAAAACTGAACTGTAAACTCAATTTTCCATTTGAATGGCAAAATACAGTAAGTTATGCTTTGAATGTTAATTTTCAAATTATTACTACTTGTTAATTAGAAATGAACATGTTTTCATTCCTAAATTGCACTGTCCTAGAAGTAGGAGCACCCCAAACCAAGGGCTCAGCCTGGAACTGCACTGTTGAACACCCAGGGAGGATCAGGAATGTTTCTGGAAGGATCAAAGCCATTGGGCCCAGCAGGGGATGATCCCTTTGCTCTCCTGCACTCCCTGCCAGGCTGACTAATTAGTTTTTTGAATGACCCAAGTGTTTTTGTCCCATCCACCTAAACTATTCTACTTTTTAATTATCTGGAACAAAATGAAACAAAAATCAAGTGAATTACCCTGAAATGCACAGTGAAAACAGAATAAATCTGCATACCAAGAGAATAAAGTTGCATATTTTGTAGTTTCCACAAGGTCCTTTGAAAAGTCACCAGCCAGAAAGGAATAAAATGTTTAAAAGAATTTCTTATTCTAATCAACACATTCAAAAAAAGGAGATGGATGCTAAGCAGAGAATAAAAAGACAACTTTAGCAAACAACATGAGGAAAGGAGGTTTTAGAATAATTTCTCACTGGAAGACAAAGGAGACCAATGCTGGCTCTGAACCTCAGTGAGCTCACAAGTCAGATTTTCAGGTGATGCCCCATTTCCCATGTTAGTAGAAGTTGGGACAGTCTCAAGTGTCAACTTCAGTCTCTAATTTCTAACATCACAACTCAAACCAGAAGCCTTGTGAAACTCAAGAGATCTCTAAATGTGACTTAGGGCTGTGTGACTTCAATACAGACAAGTGAAAGAAAAGAAACCATCATCCTGTGTCAGAGAGAGGAAGGTCAATATTCAATAATTCATCAGCAAATTGACTCAGAACTGGAACTTGCTGCAATAGTGGCCTTGAAGTGGTTTAATCTTGAATCTTTCTTTAAAATATAAATAAAAAGCCCAGTTCCAAACCCCAGTCATGAACAGCAGACCAGGTTGAGCAGGAGAGTAGAAGCAAAGCAGCAATGAAATCTGAATTTTCCTCACACACTGTGTCAGCATCACACTAACGACCTGTCTTCACCAGAAAGTCAAATATCCTTGGCTGAAGCCCTCACAAAATATTCAAGTTGGACTTGGGCTGTAACAGCATGAAGCAGAGGGAGAAGATGACCTGACCATGCCCATGGCAGCTGCACCACTGGGCAGAGCAGCTTTTAGTCCATGCACATTGTGACAGTCAAAGAGAAACAGGAAAAGCTCATAAAGGTCACTTGTTCTTTAAAAAAAAAAGTCCCCAAAACCCCCCACCAAGGGGCAGGAAGGGCCTCCTGTGACACAGCACAGTAAGAAAAGGACATTATAAAGATGGAGCACAAACCACCAACTTTAATTTCATTGCTTTGTGAGTTTTAGTTGAAGGCCCAATGTTATCTTAATGTGCTTCCTGGCTCCCATAATTAAATTCACTAATCCCCAGTCTTAAGGCATCAGCAAGTTAAGCTAATTTAAAGTTAGTACCTGAGCCTACATCCCTTGGTTGATTTCTTTCCCCTTTAGCAAAGCAACAAAATTATCAAACCCTTTCCATGGCAAGGAGGTATTTTTGTCTATGCAATTTTAATGGCTCTTTCTCCACAGCCCTCACTCTGTACTTGAAGGGTTACAAAGATTGGTATATTCACTCCTGAAGATTTAATATGTCTGGATATTTTAACCAAGCACAGAAAATCTCTCACACAATATCCCCACTGCAGTGCTGCTTGATTCTCTGAGTATTTGATACTCAGCTATCAGTATTTGCAAACTCACCTGTTTCATCTCTCTCATTTCTTTATTTTGGGGGAGTTCCTGCAAGCAACACCTAAAAAAATCAGTGTGCCAATCACACCTTGAACCTGCCAGAGCTCCCAGGAAAAGCAGGATCAGTTCCCCATCAATCAGCACACTGCAGACAAACACAATTACCAGATAAAAATCTCCTGGAAACATGACTAGCTGGGAAAATAAATTTACCTTGCTATCTGCAAAGAAATCACCCAAGTTTCTCCATCACTTCAAAAGAATGTACCTGGGTCATCTTTTTAATTACACAGAGAACATTTCTCAAGTATTTCCAACTCTCCAATCTTCCTCAGGCCTTTTCCATCTGCAGCACTAACCATCCCATGGCCTGCTTTTACCTTTGGCAATGGTTTGTGCTCTACTTTAAATTCCTTTTTGCAGTTCCAATTAGCCCAGTATCATTTGCTTCCTGTCCCAAACTACAGCATCATTCCACGTGATTTCCAGAACCACCAGCTTTTAAATAATGTCCCACTTGCCACAAGAATTTCTCCTTGTTAGATGCCACAGTTATCCTTGTCCTGTTCTTTCCCAGATACTCCTCGACCAGTGCAAGCCCAGCATCTATTCAAACAATAGTTACCAGCAAATAAATAACATCAAAATATCTAAACTAGAACATCTGCAATGGCATTCCAAGTGAATATTGAAGATGATTAGCAGATCGAGATGAAAAGAAAGACTTTCCCCATTTATCCTTGCTGGAAGAGCTCTGGCCCCAGACCAGCCCCTCCTGCTGGTTTTCCTTAGTGCCCAGCCCAGAGCTCATGGCTGTGTCCAGCTGAACCCAAAGTGATGGATGACAAATTGACACACAAAGTGTGTGTACGTTACAATCAGACCTTCAGTGTGATTGTTATCTTAATTAACATCTTATCTGGGCACATCCAGTGTGCAGCACTAACTCCAGAGCTCTGCTCCCGTTTCCCTGGAGGAGTGGGAAGGTTGCTTTGGCCAGGATCTCTCCCTCCTTGCTCCATCAGGGTGTTCCTCCTCCAGTGAGGGGGACAAAGCACAGCAGGCTCTAAAAGCAGGAACCCATTTTTCCCTGCCACAGCAAGCAGCAGCCCAGGGCTGTGTGCAGGCAGTGCTCATCCATCACTCCAAAGCATGGCTCTGCTTGTTCAACTCTGGCTCAGCCCACCACTTCCTCCTTTTTTTTTCCTTTAGCATTAATTAAAGCTTTAAAAAAGGCAGTTAGGATAAGAAATTGCAGAAAAATTATGGCCATTTTATTGTTTGTTCCCTAATTGCACATATAATGAGGCAAATTTAAAGTAGTGCACCTCAGAAGTTGCATTTTAATGACACTGTTACTGTGGTCTGAGTGCTAATGCCCTCGTTTATATCACCAATTGCTGCTCCAGTGACTGCTCAGGAAAAGTCTTGTTAAGAAATGCTTAAAAGGCATAATCGTCTATGGTTCCTATTCAGGTTATAGTTAAAGAAGCCAAGAGGATATTTTATGAAAATATACTTCTTGTGTATTACAGTATGCTGGTTACAGTCTCAGTGCTGCACAAGGCACAGAGTCTTGGCAGAACTCCTCGTGAACAAAAAAGCTATTCTGTTTGCCATTGCAATGACAAGTGCTAATTCAACAAAGAGGTGCTTGGCTGTTCTTCCAGCTTGAGATGCATCTGTCTGTCCTGAACAGATCAAACACCAGCAGCACTCCTGTCTGTTCTCCAAGCAGGAAGAGCACAGAGTATTGAATTCAATACAACTTCAGAATTAGGGCTTAATTACAGCTCTGTCTGCATTTCTAGTTTGGTTTCCAACAGGAACAGGTTCCCAAATCCACTCTCAGGTTTCCTCCAGGCACTGGGGGACAGTGGAAGGGGTCCCTGCCCATGGCATGGGGTGGGACTGGATGGGTTTTAAGGTTCCTTCCGACACTTCACGTTCCACAATTCATTCTGTGACCCTGGAGCTCCTCTGGGCTGCCCCACACAAGAGGGATGTTCTCTTCCTCTGCACACAGGGATGTCTGGAAAAGCAGCACAGCACTAGCACACCCCCCTGAAACAAACACAGAGGCTCTGAGGATAAATAACTGGATTTTGAGATCTGCTTTCAGAGCAGAGAGGAACCTTGACTGAATGACAAGTGACAGTGGAAAAAATTAATGGTTCCAACTGAAATTATGAATAAAATTTTCCTTCTTGCATGAAAACTTCAAGAGTCACAAGTTATTTCTTTGAACATCCTTTTCTACCTAACTGCTTCTGCTGTGCTGGACAAATATACATTTAACTTACTAAAATCTATGGAAACGACTCCCATGAAATATTCCCAGAAGCCCTGAAACATTTATAACTAGAGAGAGATGGTAAAAAAAAAAACAATAAAGAGCCATTAATTACAGTGGGATATTATTCCTGAAGCTGCATCCTGAGCTATTTCCTCAGGCCTCCAGGAAGCCCTCACTGGCTCAGGCAGGCACAGATGCTTCCAGACACCCTGAAATTCTTGGCATTTTGTGTTCTTAGTCCAAACCTCCCTGCAAGGTTCCTCTGCTAAGGACGTTCAGTGGCTGCAGGGAAATGAAAATCCAGTGTTGGATTTGGGTGTTCCTTGAGTTGAGCTCCTGCCCCATCCCTGAGCAGCCCAGCAGCTCATGGACCACGCTCAGCTGACAGAGCTGAGAGCTCCAAGCAGGAAACACTGAAATCATAAACAATCATTTACCTCTCCTTCATGCTAAACTCCACTGAGTTATAATTTGGCTTTCTCAATGCAAGGTCTCAGCAGGAGACAGCTAATGATTTTTTTTTCCACCTTAAAAATAAGCTGTTCCACGCTGTGCTCACTTAGTTTTGTGTGGGAAGCATGAAGTCAGGTAAAATAAGCCTCTTGTACCACAAAACTGGAAAAAAATTTCAAGAACTAAAATTAGTTCATAAGGGTTAACATCCAATTTTTAGCATGTACCATCAGGTTTTTTTTCCCTGCTTAGCCTGCACTGGGAGCATGGCTCCATGAATGAGGATTGTCAAATTTAGCCCTGAGCAAGCAAGGAAAATAACTCTAATAAAAAACTGGAATACAAAATGTAACAGCTTGCAGTGATTGTACACAAAAATCCATCGTTCCACAGAACACTGCCTTGGCTTTCACACTGCTTGAGTCTCCTGCACTTAACACCGAGTTTCCCCAATTCCAAATTTAATTCTGTGTCTGTACAGAGCTACACTGCTTCAGAGCAGGGGGCCAGGAAATCTGAAAATATTACAGGATTAACTACCAAGTTTTTATTTTAGGAAAAAAAGGCCAGATAACTTGCAAAGACTGGGTACATAACTTCAGCTAAAAAAAACACATACTCTGTTTTCTAATTCTTTTAAAAGTGAAAAAGAGGGAAAAAGAAAATGCATGGAGATAATTTATAGCAATAAACTAGAACTGGATGGTAGGATTCAGTGGCTGAAGTGGTCAAGAACAAAAATAAGTCTTTTTAATTAAACTAAAGCATATTTTAGTAGCAAATATTAAGAAAAGAAAGCTAAGTAAAGACAACAGAAGGACCGAGGGATATTGCTGATAATCAAGTTTTCACATTCCTGTTCAACATGCTGCTGAAAACCCAAGGACAAAGCCTGAAAGCCAGAAACCACATCTGTGTGTAGCACAATGAAGTCGGCATCTCCGAGGAGATTTAAACGTTCAAGGACAAACCTGGGACAGATTGCACGAGTTGGGCCAGAGTTACTTAAAGGGAACCGTGGCGATTTTCTGTCCCTGGGCACATTTGGCTGCCAGCCCTGCAGTGAAGCAGCGATTGCCTCCCCCTCCTCCTCCTCCTGCACATTGCTGCTGCTCCATGGGCACAGGAGCCGAGCCCGGAGCATCCCTGTGTGCCCAGCACAGCCCAGAGCATCCCCTGTGACAGGAGCACAGCCCAGAGCATCCCCTGTGACAGGAGCACAGCCCAGAGCATCCCCTGTGACAGGAGCACAGCCCAGAGCATCCCCTGTGACAGGAGCCGAGCCCGGAGCATCCCCTGTGACAGGAGCCGAGCCCGGAGCATCCCCTGTGACAGGAGCACAGCCCAGGAGCATCCCCTGTGTGCCCAGCACAGCCCAGAGCATCCCCTGTGACAGGAGCTCAGCCCAGAGCATCCCTGTGTGCCCAGCACAGCCCAGAGCATCCCCTGTGACAGGAGCACAGCCCAGAGCATCCCTGTGTGCCCAGCACAGCCTGGGAGCCTCCCCTGGGACAGGAGCACAGCCCAGAGCATCCCCTGGGACAGGAGCTCAGCCCAGAGCATCCCCTGGGACAGGAGCTCAGCCCAGAGCATCCCTGTGTGCCCAGCACAGCCCAGAGCATCCCCTGGGCACAGGAGCACAGCCCAGAGCATCCCCTGTGACAGGAGCTCAGCCCAGAGCATCCCCTGTGTGTCCAGCTCAGCCCAGAGCATCCCCTGGGACAGGAGCCCAGCCCAGAGCATCCCCTGGGACAGGAGCACAGCCCAGAGCATCCCCTGGGACAGGAGCACAGCCCAGAGCATCCCCTGGGACAGGAGCACAGCCCAGAGCATCCCGGACCACCCAGCACAGCCTGGGAGCCTCCCCTGCTCACCACAGCCTGGGCTGAGGAGCTCCATGCCCACAAAATCCAGGGGGAATCCACAGAAACTCACTTCAGACCTGGCAGATGTGGCATCCTTTAGGAATTAATTTCAGAAGCCCAGGAAGGGACCTTAAAGAGCCACCCAGTGCCACCCCTGGCATGGCAGGGACATCTCCCACTGTCCCAGGCTGCTCCAAGCCTTGTCCAGCCCGGCCTGGGACACTTCCAGGGATTCCAGAGCTTCTCTGAGAAGCTGTGCCAGGGCCTCCCCACCCTCCCAGGGAAGGATTCCTTCCCAACATCTCATCTCAACCTTCTGCCTTTCAGTGACGAATTCCCACAGCTCCAAACAAAGGTGCCTGAAACTTCCTGAGACAGGTACAGGTCTATTAATAGCACCACAATCCTTCTGTCAACCAGGCTGTTCATTAGAGTGTCAGAAAATATTTAGCCTGCCACACTCAAACGAGGTGTTTTATTCCAGGTGGAGAGCTAAAAATAACTTTTCACGCCTTAACACACAGTTTGTCACAACACTGCCATTTCCAGGGCCAGGAGGTGACAGCAGCACTGCTGATTTTGTGATGGTTACACAGTGCAGGCAGCAGTGCAGTGACCCGGGGAAGGAGCTGTGTATTCCATATTTGACTGCCCAGCTCTGCTCTGACCCCCCCGGTGCTGTTTGTGCAGAATTTTGGGAGAACCAGGTCACTGCTCAGATCCCAGCTGCAGCCTTGTACCCCTGGCTGGCAGCAGGGACAGCATTGCCCCAGCCCAGAGAACACCCACCACTGTCAGCATGGCACTGCCAGCCCTCCCTGCCCAGGGAGAGGGAAAGGGCACAGCCAGCACAGCCAGAACCACCAGGTAACTCATTCCCTGCTGTGGGAAGCCTGGCCCTGAGCCCTGCTCAGTGTGTGCCACGCTGAGGTGAAGGAGAAAGCTGGAACAGGAGCAGCTGGGACATGCTTTGCTCCTGCAAAGTACACACTTTCCTTTAATAGAAGCAAATTTCTCATTTGTGTTCTTGCAGCACAGCTGAAAATACTTGGAGTGGTTTGGCTGCTTCAAATCCTTGCTGCTCAAATAAGAAAATCTTTCTGGAGATGTCTCCATAGGCCAGTGACACTGCAGCAGGTGTGACCACATCTGTCTACTGCACAAATTAAACACACACTTGAGTGTGTTTTCACATTCACACCAGAAATCCAGAGCTGCTCACCCCCTGAAATAGTGGGAAGCAGTTTACCCTCTGCCCACAAACATAATTTTAAAATAGTTTTAAGTTGGCAACTCATTGTGACAGAAAATACACTTTGCAACTCACATCATCTCACCCAAAGACATTTTCCAACTATCATCACCATGTCTTAAAATGAACACCTGGGAACTGACAGAGCAGGTAAGGAAAGAAGCTGATCAAGCCACAGATAAAGTGACCAGCACAAATGTAAAAACTGATTGGTCTGACTCATGGAAACCTTCCTCAATTCAAATTCAGACTTTTATTCTTACCTTCTCTTTCCCATCTACTAGCAAGTTACTAATCCACTTTACACTACAAATAAAAGGCTTTTTTTTTAAGGGATCTTGCTGAAAGTACTGTGAAAAATTAATGTACACATATTGACTAGACCACTCTTATCCACACATCCATTAGCTCCTTCAGACAAATCTGATTTGCCAGGCACGAATCCCTTGGAAAGTTTTCTTTTCCTACTATTTCATGCTTACACATGTGCCCAATAATCTTTATTCTCTCTCAGTGAGCCACACCTGTGGTTCCCACATCACCTCTCCCATTTCCCATAAAGGATGTCCTTTTTGTGTCTGCAGCACTGAGGCTGATTTAAGTGACAGCTTAGTCCACATTTAATAGCCCACATTTAAAAGTTCCTTTTTCACCAAGGACGCTGCCATCTGTCCCTGTCACTTGGTTCCTTTATTGACTGCTTTGACCATCTCCTCCTGACACATCCATTTGTGACAGTTCCTGAGATGATTCCCACAGGACCAGGAGCTGACAGGGAGCCTCCCCAAGTTTCCCCACACCGTGTGCCGAGGCAAATCCTGCCCTTTGCTTTTCCAGTGGCACGTTCCTTCCCTTCAACGTGACTTGGACGATTGTTTGGTACTTCACCTGTTAACTCGAAGCAGGAGGGCCAGGCTGGTAAAGCCTTGTTTTTAGAGTGTTTTGCCTTTTTTCCTTAAAGCTATCAATTCTTCATTTTTCTCAGCTTTTCTTGTGGTTTTAAATTTAATCAGAATGAGTGTTCTTTCCATTTCCCTTCTCTTGCCATTCCTTTTCTAGGTATGCTGTTGGTGTCCTTTTCAAATCATTGTGCATGAAAGCATTAGACTCTCAGTTGTTCCTCTAAAATTATGTCTAAACAGCCTCTTAGGTGGTTTTTTTGAAATTAAATGCTCCACTGTGCCGGATTTATTGCTTCTCCCAGGAGGTCACATTTGAATAAAATGATGACAAACCTCATTGCAGTATCTTGAATCATGTCCTGTTCACTGTGCAGGATTAATAAAGATTTGCTTTGCCTTTTCAGATGATGTTATTTATTTTGCTGCAAATACCAGAGGTTTGTAAGATTTAAAATCTTATCTTCAGCCCCAAACCCTGCCAATATACCCATAATTGCAGTCTAATTTCTGCTTTGGCAACTTGTCTAATCTCTCTTAGCCTTTCATGGACACTATCAGTATATCATGAGAAAAGCTTCTGTCATTGTCTCATGATTATAATCATTCTACACAGATTTTTTTTATTCATAAAATTTCACAGCTTCTTTTGATGCAATTTAGTAATTTACCCTATTTGACTTATATAGATAGAACTGTCTTGAATGAATATATATATATCACAATTCCTCCGTAATATGTTCTGCTCTACCAATTCCATGTAATTTTTACTCTAGAAGAAAAATACTGCTCTAAGTAACTCCCTTTAATTTGGAGAATAAATAGAATTTATTGCTTGATAAACGGGGAATTTCATTATATACAACAATTAATTCACAATTATCATGCACACAACAGTTCAGCCCTGAAAACCCACAGAGATCAGGATATTCCACTTACACATGCCCTGGGCACAGCTTCCAGACCTGGCTGTCACAGGGGAATAACCAGCATCAAGAAGTGGTATAAAGGCCCTTTCCTGACGTGTTTTTAAATAATCACCAGTTTTCATCAACCCCCACAGCTTCAGATGTCAGGAGAAGCAAAAATGATGGGATCTATCAAGCTCCTGGATTACTGGGAAAACTGGGGAAGGATTTTTTTCCTCCTTGCAGTTTACAAGTATTCCATTGTTAAATCACACCAGGTTCCCTTGATTACACACATCAACACAGGGACCGTGGACACCTGGAGACTATTTGGTATCTGCTGATGATAAAACCTGCTGTTAAAACCAAACTGTGCTTTGTGAAATTCAGGCTGTGAAGGTGCTGTGAGCAGGACACCAGGCACCAGCCCAGGGAACAAATCCTGCCTTGTCTGGAGCCGCAGCTCCAACAGGGAGGTGTTAACCTGCCTTGTCTGCAGCCAAATTCCAGCCAATTCCAGCCACAGAATTTCAAATGCACTCCGGCAACCTCATTAACTCCACAGCCAGAAATATGCTGCTGTAACTCTCAGCAGCACAAGGGTGCAAGTGTCTGTCAGGTGTAAAACTCCTCCAGACGCTAAAATAAAATACTTCTTCAGCTGAAGTTTCTTTATATCCTCTGGGTCATTCTCTCCGAGTTAATGGTGTCCCGTAAATCTGATTTAACTACAGTGCATAAATCTAACGTTTCAGTGACAAAACCTTATGTAAACTGATCTCCATTCCCCCACTGGGGGCTAAGTGAGGCACAGATTTAGGGTTTCAGACAAACTGAGAATACTTACAGGCTCTTCTAAATAAAGTCTGGGATTTAAAAAAAAACCCCCGTTGTTGCTTTCCCTCGGGCTGCCGTATTTCTGTCTCGGCACAGAAATACTGAGCCGTGCTCTGTGCTCCTGCAAACACTCCCCACACCTCCAGAGGCACAGGATTTCCAGCTCCTGCAGCTCTGCCTGCTGGGCTTCCCAAGGGGACGGGACATCCAGACAAACACCCAGGGCCATCCTGATCCCTCCAGGCTGGGACCTCTGAGCTCGGGTCAGATGGACGAGGTTATTTCGGTTCGCCAAATGTTTTGAAACCTAAATTGAACGACTGCAGGTTTTAAAAGGCGATTTGTGTTCCGCTGGAATTGTCGTTTGGATGAAACAAGAATTCTTATGCCAAAACACCATTTTGTCCAGAGGCACCTTCACAGGACCACACTCCAATGGAATCGAGGAAACCCGGCTGTGCAGGGAAGCAACGGAGCCCCCATTGCTAGAAATGCTCAATAAACCAAGTACCTGTGGAACTTCACCATATGGGGGACTGAACAGAGCAGGACTGGGTTAAAGGCTGGACTAGATGATCCTGCAGGTCTTTTCCTAATGATTCTGTGATTCCCTGATCCAGGTGCCCAGGTAAAGACCTCAAAAACAACGCCTGGGGCAGTTCTTTGGCCTCCAAAGCACAGCTGTGAGAGGAGACCCCTTCACCTGGGGCAAGCTGGGACATGGATCTTGGGGCACCCAGCCCCAGCTCCTCCTCCTCTTGGGGCACCCAGCCCCATCCCGGGCTCCTCCTCCTCCTCTTGGGACACCCAGCCCCATCCCGGGCTCCTCCTCCTGCTCCTCTCGGGACACCCAGCCCCATCCCGGGCTCCTCCTCCTCCTCTTGGGGCACCCAGCCCCATCCCGGGCTCCTGCTTCTCCTCCTCCTCTCGGGGCACCCATCCCCATCCCGGGCTCCTCCTCCTCCTCTTGGGGCACCCAGCCCCATCCCGGGCTCCTCCTCTCGGGGCACCCATCCCCATCCCGGGCTCCTCCTCCTCCTCCTCCTCCTCTCGAGGCACCCAGCCCCATCCCGGGCTCCTCCTCCTCCTCCTCTCGGGGCACCCAGCCCCATCCCGGGCTCCTTCTCCTCCTCTTAGGGCACCCAGCCCCATCCCGGGCTCCTTCTCCTCCTCTTAGGGCACCCAGCCCCATCCCGGGCTCCTCCTCTCGGGGCACCCAGCCCCATCCCGGGCTCCTCCTCCTCCTCTCGGGGCACCCAGCCCCATCCCGGGCTCCTCCTCCTCCTCCTCTCGGGGCACCCAGCCCCATCCCGGGCTCCTCCTCCTCCTCCTCTCGGGGCACCCAGCCCCATCCCGGGCTCCTCCTCCTCCTCCTCTCGGGGCACCCAGCCCCATCCCGGGCTCCTCCTTGGTTCTCTTGCCCGTTTTCTGCCCCAGGCTGAGCTGGCAGCCCCGCAGGGAGGTTTTTGTGTCCCCCCTGCGCTCCGGTGTGTCACACACAGTCCCTGCCTGGCCACACACCCCAGCGCTCGCTCCGCTGCTTCTCACTTGCCATCAGCTCAGCATCAAAGATGAGCTCCAGAACACTTCAGAGGAAGACTTTGTTTCTCTTAGTGAATATTTTTTTGCATAAATAAATATTCAGGAGACACACAATTAGAATGCAGGCTCTCTCCATCTCACTTTGTCCATCCCGGGAGTCCTCTACCCCACTGGCTATAATCACTCTTTTCCATCACTTCTCTCTCAAAGACCGAGTTTTCCCTAATAAGTAGAACAACTTCAGTAGAAAAGGTTGAGAATTCACTCTGTAAAATACCCTTTGCACGGTGCTTAGAATATTTATTGGCTATTATAAGAAAATAAAGAATCGAGCGCAAATCCCATACTAGAAGAAATTAATGATGTGTATACAGGAATCTTAGCACTGAGCAAACTATTTGTACAAAGCAGTCCCAAAGATACACAGCAAAGGCACCATGCAGAGTGGAGGAAAAGAGGGATTTGTACCCACTACAGTTCCACACACACAAATGCATCACTGATGTCCTGCTCCCTAAAACACATTTTCCCAAATTCCTGACCATCCCCATGAGACACAGCAGCACAGGAGGCTGAACCCCATCCCAAATTATTAAATCTTAGTAAATCCAGGCAGGGAGGCACTGCTGAGAGATGGAGCCCATTCGAGCACCTTCCCAATCCACAGCCAGAAGATCCTGACTTGCCCTGAGAATTGTGACCATTGGCCCAGAGCCAAGGGAGCTCAGCTGTGGGGCTCTGAGTGCAGCCCCACCTCCCCACACACTCCTCTAGGAACTTCCCTCCTTCAGTGGAGGCAATTAAAGATGCTATCAAAACTACCAGCTACGTATTTTAATCGTCTAAAAGGGGATTATTAAGAGCTAATAGTGATCTCCAAAGGAGCTTCCAGGCAAAGAGAACATCACTGAACAACCCCTCCCTGTCAAACCATTAGGAGCTTCCCAGAACACTGCACCCATCAGTGATGAAGTGTGCTGTCATCCTCCAAACTGTCTGGGGGACTGATGTATTCCCTCCATTTCTGTTTCACTACCTTAGTAGATGGATACATTGATTTTTCCCCTACCAGTTTCCCAGAAAAAAAAATAATTCATTACACTGATAAACCTACAATTCTCTTCTGCCACCTTGGAGTTCCTCTTTCAATCCACAGTCTCAGCTAAAACATTTCCAAGTCTTCCTTGGGATATTGTGCTTCTGTCTGTCCTTTCTGGCATTATCATTTCAGTAAGAGGTAAAAAGAGGAGCAGCAAATACTCAGCAGCTCCCAAAACATCACTCATTTTCTGCAATGCCTTAGGTAGCCTCTTGTGCTGAAAAAGCATGAAGCCATTTACATTATTTTATGACTTAAAAGCAGAGACAAAGGAAAAAAAAAAAACAGATGTGCTGATTTGTAACTGCTTTTCTTGGTATAGCCCTAAACTCCCCTGCATCTGAGGGCAATAACAGTTTCCAGAACTCAGTATTGGATCTTCACTGAAGTGCCTCCTGAGGGGGCTGGATTCCTTAGTGAAAACAGACTGAACCAGTGCTAAAAACACATGGACTTGGTTCATCTGTGTCAAAGAGCAAGGCCAACAGTCACTGGTGTTT
This sequence comes from Acridotheres tristis, assembly GCA_037013685.1. NCBI lineage: Eukaryota > Metazoa > Chordata > Aves > Passeriformes > Sturnidae > Acridotheres > Acridotheres tristis. Next base: position 1,583,325 of record CM072899.1, on the reverse strand, counting down.
ATTCCAAATTGGACCTCTTTGCTACAGCAACATGAAGAGATGAAAACAAGGATTCTGTCAAGCACTTTTCCGATTTGCAGCTGGCAGCACCTCGTGGCACAGCTGCCAGGCACACACAGCACCAAGGGCAGCAGCCAGGAGAAAAGCTGGAACAAACTCAGCAGGTCAGGGAGGGCTGAGCTTCCAACCCAAACCATGCCATGATGCTCTGGGAAGGGCTGGCACAAGTCAGGTGCCCACATCCCCTGACTTCATTGGCAGCTATTCACCTGTATCCAACACGAGTACACTTCCCCCAGGAACTCTGGCTGGAATGCAATTAGTTTATTAGTTAATTATCTAGAGGACTTGAAAACCCAGGAAGCAGCAACCACAAAACGGAGCTGAGCCTGGAGGAGAAAGCTTTGTATCAGACAGAAATGCAACCATAATAAAATCACAGGGATTTCATCCTGGACAATTATTGTTGTGTTCTGTTATTTGCAACAAGTACCCTCAACAACTGCAGCCAGAGTCGCTGCCTTTCATTATTTCCCAGGTGGTCAGAGATAATGAGCCCCATCTGATTAATCCTCCTGCCTTTGGGGGTTATGGGCACCAAGCACAAACCAGCCCAACTTCAGGCCTGACAAAACACTGCTGCCCAGTCCCTCTGAAAAAGATGGAAAACAGAAATTTATAATGAGTCTCAGAGTTTGGATTAATATTCTCCTTACCCAGCAGCAATTAGAACACCATATACCTCGAGAAAGTGCAAAGTGGCAAGGTGAGATTGCTGTGATTATTTTTTTATTTGTTAAACGATGCAATGCAGAAGCCAAGTTCACCCTTAACAGCACACTGTCAGAAGGGCAATAATGAGCCACCAGAAAGGACCTGTTTTTATAAAAGACTCCTCCCCTGGCTCTGCCTTTCTTCTTGTGTGCTCAGCTGGAGCAATTAAGAGAATAATCTATAAGAAGCCTACCCCCAAAAGCCTCTCTCAGCTTTCTCCAGCTGTTTGCTGCTTTTTGTTGCCAGCAAAGCCAAGCTCTGAAGAGACCATTCACCTCAGCACGACTCCAAACTCTGCATCTGCTCCGGGGGCATAATCTTTGCTGGCTACATGGAAGTGGTCTTTAAACTAATGGAGTCACCAGACTAAGCAAAAAATCCTCTTCTCTGAACCCACACACAAAGGGTTTATTTTCCATTTTATTTCTAGATGGGTGTTTCCAAGATTATAATCTTTTTTTAATCATCATAATGCTGCTTTGCAACACATAGTGCTCTTCTAAAAGGACCTTATTGCATTTTATAAATGCAAATTTCCATCATCTTTTCACAGATCCAGACTACCTACAGGGGCTTGTACAGCAACACAGAAAATCCCTGGAAGAAGTGGAACTGGCTTTCAGTGACCATAAACTCTCCCAAACCATAATGCTGCCCCAAAAACAACACACATACAGAAATATGTTTTATAAACTAATTTGAGCTACCCATTCACCAAGAAAAAGAGTGTTCCACCTTAATTACAAGCAAGTGGTTGGAAAAAACCTGTGTCTGGAATTCCTGTGAAGTATGGAGTGTCCCTAGCCCAGGGAGAAATCCATCGTGAAACTGAGATGAGGGGACAAAGATTCCATGGGTGAGGAGGAGAATTCCAAAGCAGTGGAGCTCCTTTGGAGCAACACATGGAAAACCCTGGAGAGGTTTTTTTGTGGCTCCTTTCTTGGTGCCTCCATGTAGAAAACATGAAGTAAATTAATATTAAATTATTAACACAGGCTGAAGAAGGCAAAACATAAATGACTTTTTCCTATTTATATAGAATGAGTACAGATATTTTCCTCCCATATGTGGAATTCTCCAATTCAGTACTTTACTGGGAAAAAACTCCACTATTGCTGATCACCCCAAACATTGTCCAGAGAAGCTCCTCTGGTATAAAGCAAAAAGAAACCCACACTGAACTTTATAGTTGATAAATACAATTCTCCCTGTTTAAGAAAGAATACTTATTTTCTGTGAAGCCCAAAGCAGCATAAAGTAGTAATTTTCATCACTCAATGGTTTCCTGGCTAAAAGAATTTCCTATGGATAGCAGAAACTCATCTCACAGATGCTGAACAGGCCCATTTCCAGTCTCTGGAGACCAAAAACTCTTTTGAACTCCAGGGATTGGGAATTGTCACTCCTTCCACATTCATTACCCAGCTGCCATCTGCCAGGAACTAATGAAAACAACAGTTACCTCATGCCCCTAAGATAACTAATCTCATCACCTTTGGAGAAGCATTAACAAAGAAGAAATGCAAGCTTAATAATCCCTCCCTTGGGGTTTGGAGTGCTGGGCATGTATTAACATAAATGACATTTATTTTTGTTGTATATTCCAGAACATGAGTTTCCATGTAAGACAGAAAAACTAAAGACCAGGAAACAAAGCCTGGCAAAGTCATGCACTGTGCTTTGCTTGCCCAAGGAGGAGAGCACAAAACAGGGCCCAAAGCTCAGACTGAGGCTCAGCTGTGCACCAGCCTTACTGAAATAGTTCAGCACAGAATGGGACACCAAAGCCCCAAAAAGAACGTGAAAAGGACTCTGAGATGGTGGTTTTGCTTCTGAAGCATAACAGAGCCTGCTCATTGTCACAGCATAAAAAGTTTCTCTCTCAATAATGAATTTGCTGCTCCTGCTCTGGTAGAGCACTGATACCCACAAAGAGCTCAGCAGCCTGTTGTCTGAAATCCTTACAACATCTGCTCTGTGCTGGTCATAACAACATGGCACTAAACAAGCAGCTAAAAATCAAATCAGAACCTCCTGGCCAGAGGAGCTGCCAGCCCAGCCAGGCAGGGTCACCCTCCCAAAGCTCCCACCTTTAACCATGAAGTTGATTTTTTCACAGAAGAGACTTCTCAACCCAAGCACTGACATAACGGCAACGGGGCACAAGGAGAAACAAACTTTCAGTCCCAAATTCTGGATGAAATTCACCCAGCTCCAATCCCAGTATATCAAGGGCAAGCAGAGGAAAATTGTTCCAACAAATTCCACATTCTGTAGTGCTAAGCTTATAACCTTAGCCCACAAATCTCACTTCTGCTGTGGTCTCTGAACTATCTTTTAATAAAATTAACTGATAAAACTGTGGTGGGGTAGAAATCAAACTTGCAAGTGTCTAAACCCTGAAGAAACACCAACTGCTGTACCTGCACACCCAAGAGCTGCTTGGTTATTTGCATCCTTGCTGACAGCATTAATTAAAAGTAGTTAGTGCATTGCCCTCATCAAACCAAACTCTGCCTTTTGCTCAGTTCATGATCAGATTTGAGGCCCTGCTTGCAGCACAGAGTGCAGGGGAGGGACAGGGACAGGGCAGTAGCAGGGACACACTGCAGGCTGGGACAGGGACACACTGCAGGCTGGGACAGGGACACACTGCAGGCTCTCAGCCCCCTGTGCCAGGGCTCTGCAGCCCCTCTCAGTTGCTCTCTGTGCCAAATGTCCTTCTCAGGATCAGAATGGCCTCATTTACTGCTCTGTGTTGGCTATTTCTGTTCACATCACAGGGCTTAATTAGGCTCTTGCAACTAAAATTACTTCTTTGGACTAATTTGTATTAGAGAATGCTTTAAAAAAAAGTTACATCTGTTCCCTAATGCAGTGTCTCAGCTACACTTGCTTCATATCAGCTGTTCTAGGGAAATCTCCTTCATGCCAAAACTCCTCTTGCCTTTCAGGCTCCATATTTCTTTTTGTCACATCCAGAAAGCTCTGGTCCAGATTATCAGCCAGCTGATAGATTCTTTCCAAATAATTTACATCATAGACTCATTGGTGTTGGACAAAGCCTCCAAGATCAAGTCCAATGTTGGAGTGAATCCCACCAGGTACATGAAACCACATCCCCAAGTGCCACACGGACTTGGTTTTAGAATAGAGCATTAGTGAAATACCCACAGCATTTTCCATGCAGATGTTGAAGTGAGTTCTCCCCTTTGTCCCCTGAAGTCCCACAGCTCTGGCTCTGCAGCCTTTCCTAACCTAAACTTGCTTTCCAGGTCTCCAACAAATTCCTACCTGAGGCAATCCCAGTTTTCCCAGGTTTTTTGTCTCCTCCTCACCCTTCAGGCTCTGGCAGCACTCAGCCTTGACATCAGAGCTCAGGAAAAGCTGCCCACAGTGAGAGCCCATTCCAAGCCCCCAGTGCTTGGTGTTTGCCCTGTCCAGCTCCAGCAGCACCATCAGCAGTCAGAGTTCACTGGGGTTGTTATTTCCATGTACCTCATCCTGCAGCTCCAGTGGGATGAGACATCTCCCTTTGCAGGAAAAGGCTGCCCACATTGCCCAGGCTGAGACTGCAATCAGCTACTGAGCCCATGGACTGATGAGGATCGACCTTCACATTTCAGATTAAATTCAGTATTTTTGTTCCTGTTCAGCAATCTCAGTTCCCTGGAGGTCCCTGCACACCTTCAGTGCAGCAGCAGATCAAGTGTCTCATCCCACAGCAAACGTTTGTTCTTTATGACACCAAGCAGAATGTGAATTCTGAGCTAGAAAATCTTAGATTTTTCACTGAGTAGAAATTAAAGGCAGATGGGAAGCAGGAAGGGGAGTTAGAGAAAACTCATAATTACAGAATATGAATTATTACCCACAAGTCTCTTAGGTCACCTCTGCTCTGCTGTGGAGCACACAGACTCCTTGCACAAGGCTTATTAAAACACAGACTATGTGACAGAATGGGGCTAGTTCTTACCCAGGCTCAACAAGATCCAGGCATGCTTCTCAGGCACTTCAACTCATCCTAGAAAGCACATTAGCAAAGCACTAAAATTAAGTGAAGTATCCCAGAGTCCAGTTTTTACCCCATCATCTCCTTTCTGCTGTTTTTGCTGCTGAACACAGCAATAATAATAATATTATTAATGTGGCCAGGCTCCCAGTGTCCCCAGCCCCTGAGCCCATGTGTCACAGAGGGATGTCACACCAGCCTGGGCTGCCCCTGCTCCCAGGGCCACTCTGGCCATCCCCACCAGGGCCAAACCAGTGGGACACAGGAACCCCCACGAGAAAAGGCAATGCTCTGCTTTGTGTGCCACAGGGATTCCCGACGAAGAGGCCGGGAAAAGATGGATTTGGGATCTTCTCAGACACTCCCGGCAGCTGCTCTGCAGGAAATATCAACTGTGCTCCTGTTCTGTGGCATCAAAGGCTTGGAGCACCCTGGTGTGTGCAAGGTGTCCCTGCCCATGGCAGGGGGGTGAAATGAGGTGATTTTTAAGGTCCCTTCCAACCCAAACCACACTACGATTATCTGAGATAATTTTATTTTTCGACTGAAAGATCTTGAGCAGATCACATTTAACCGCTGAGTTACAACTTGTGCCTTCCTTTATTTCATGTGCATGAACTACTCTCCTCCCTTTCACACACAATCCGACTGAGAAGTGTTCACTTCTCACCTCCTTTTGATCTCCAGAGCCTCTTCTTCCCCCGGGCATGTTTTTAATGGCCTTACTAACTGGCTGGTAATTAACTTTTACTCTGGTTTAGTTATTGACCGTTTCCCAGGATAGATTATGCAGAAAACTTTCACCCATAGCACAGCTCTAGCCAGAGGTAAAACAATACCTAGAAACAGATAAGGGTTTTTTTTTTCCCCCTTTTGGGAGAGTAAGTAACCATGGATGCACAAGAAACAATGCCTGCAGATAAAAAGAAAGCCTCTAGATAATGTTTGTCAGAAGAGACTTGCACATTTCTTTGAACTGATATATTTATATCCTGCTAATTATTTGAGAAAAATCTCAGACCTTATCACAAAGACAGTCAATGCCACGGTTATTTTTTTCCCTTCAGGTCTAGATTTCTTTTAAATGTTTCCCTCAAACTTTCAAGTTGGCTTTTCAGAGTTTCCAGTCATTTTAGTAACTCACACTTATAAAAACACCCTTACCCTAGAATGCACCTGTACAATTTATCAGGAAACACCTCCAGATGTGAAGTCCATTGCAATTTTTCCACAAGCAGCCCGGGTCACGTTTTGACTTCACAGTAAATATTCCCTCTCTTGTTCTTACCTCTGCTTTTCCATGAACAGCACGGGACGCTGCTGCTCCTGCTACACCAACACTACAAAATAACAATTGTACAAGCAGGAACCAAACACAGGGAGGTCACCCGAGGGTCTTTTTTTCCTTTATAGCCTCTGGAATGGCAATTTAGGGAATGTTCTGCTTTTCAGCTGCTGCTTTTCCCTCGCTTCTTCAAGGCATAAAAGGGAGGCAGAAGATGACAGGAAGGCTTTGAAGCAGCACCACACCCGGACTGGAGGAACGGCCAAGCTCGAGGTCACCTCCCTCCCAAGAGAAAAAGGAATAAAACATTGTGCAGTCACCTGCAGACCCCCCATTCCACTGCTGCCATCACCTCCAGCACTTCCCGGCAGCTCAGACATGCCCCATGGAAAACCCCAAACAGCCAGGGGATGGGAGATGGGAATTTGTGCTGGTACCAATTCCCAGAACGTGGAATTATAACAGCATTGCACAGGCTGCCCTCACTTCAGAGGCAGAAGAACCTGCTAGAGATTGCAATTGTCAGACTTGCAGCAGTTCTTACATTTCTCATTTTTTCAGCAGATGAGCTGATGCAAGTTGATGTGGCTTCAAGTTACATCAAACATCCCAATTCTGTACAAGCTGAACTTGGATCCAACTGGGGGGAAAAAAAAAAAATTCAGCTCCTCCTTAGAAATGACAGAAAACGTCCAGCACTTGGTACTGAACCATCCCCAGCTCACCCACTGGCACCACAGGGAAATGATTCCATCTACAGAAGCAGCCCTTATTGAAAGGATTTTAAAACATCCTAAAGCACAGCTGCTTCTGCAGCAGCAGGGCAGCATTGGCTCAGAGAACTTCAGCCTGCAAATCATGTCACAGGCAATGGCATTATGTTCTCCTGTGCCACTGGAAGCTGACATATTTCAAAAAGAATATGCTTAAAGATGTTCCACACCATCAAATATGCAGAGTAGGCAGAAACTCCAGATGTCTTCATGGAAGCAGATACCTCACACACACAGCAATTCCTTTTTTAAAGCTCAGTGTCTCACTAATTCAATTCCTATTTTGTTTAAATGCTTAACAGTCTTTTGCACATTACGGTACTGAGCACCAGGCTACAAATCTTACTTGATTAAGGTAAAATAGTACTTTATTATTTCACTCAAAATTAAGTGAAACAAAGCCAATGAGTCATGGGAAATCATTCATAAACAAGTTGATATGAACATACTTTAATTCCTGTAATTAAACAGCCAACCTGATGTCCCTTAGTGGCAAATTCTCTGCCGGTGTGAACTGTCACAATTCTCTTGATCTCAGTGAGAAATGCTTGGATTATCTGAGATCCATTTCTTTTTACAGAGACAAATCACAATCAGTGGTGATTAACCAATTAAACTGGTCCAACAGCTGTTTTCTCATTTGTGAAGAACCCAAGTGCTTGATAGAAACCAGAAATATTTTATACCTGTTATGAACTACAGCTCTTTTCCCCATGCTGTAACAAACAGATGCAGACACTGCCAGCCCAGCAGAGCCTGCCTGCAATGGGACAGTTCCTGTGCTTGCCTGGGGGAGTCACTGGGAGCCCAGGGACAAAGGCAATCACTCGTCCCCAAACATAGCTGGGACCCATCAAAAAGCCACAGATCCATTTTACAGCTTCTAAGGCCAGAAAGTGCCATAGCTCCTGTGTTCTGGCCTCCCAAAAACCAGAGTTCATCCCATTCTACAGTCTCCTCCCTCAGGAGGAGCTGCATTTGTGACTGATGGTGAAGGATATTGGAACTGAACCTGTCCAAAACTGCTGGGTTTGCACTAAAGGACGTTGGAAATGCAAAACTTGGGGCTGCAGCTCCTGTGAGCAAGGCAGGTTTTATTTCCCTCTCTTTGTTATCTCTCTCTTGCATTAAAACAGTTGGAGTGTTTTGTTTATATTGGCAATAGCACTGTGTGCCAATTGTGATAGAAAAATTTACTTATAATTTCCATTATGTTTCAGAAGCCCCTGGGAAAACAATGGAAAGTGAGCGTGAGAAGAAAGGGAAGAGTACAAAGTTCCACACTATTTTCTTTTTTTAAAGAAAATGTTAATTTTGGATATGAACTAATTAATCAAATTCCTTCACCACATGTACATCCTTCTCAGGTGACTGGAATGAAGAAAAACACCACAAGAGCATTTCATGATCCCAAGCCTGGGATCACTTGGCAACATCCCCTCAGCACAGACCAAGCCTGACCAGCAGCATCCTCCCTCCAAACACCAAGTCACAAAGCCACTCCTTTTCTGTTTGTGATGTGTTTAGTGAGGCAACCCCAGCAGCCAGGTCTCTACTCCAGCTGCTGGCCCAGTGAAACCCAGCACAAACCAGTCTGGCTGCTCTGCATTTACACTTCCACAATAAAGAGAAGGGAACAAACCTGATGGAGGGCAAGGGCAGGGAGAATAAATCCAGCATATAGCTCAAGGCACTGCTCAACTCATTCTCATAGTCAGGAAAAAAAAGGGTTTCAGCTCTAACAGCAAACATCCTAATTCTCACTAAGATTATGTGACAGAACCACAGGAAACATGAAGTTCTGAAATGACATAGTGAAGGTAGAAGACAAGAGCAAACTCAGATAAAAGGCCACAAGAAAAAGTAGATCCTATGCAGAAAAAAAAAAAAAAGAAAATATTCAGGCTTTGTTACTTCCCATAAAAATCTTGTCAGAGTCTTTTCCCTGGAAGGAAAGCGTCTGTCAGAGCAAGAGGCAGATCTGAGTCAGGGGAACAAAGGCAGAGCAGCAGAGTAGAAAGAAGTCAGCAGCCAGTCCCCAACAGTGTGGCACACAATAAAACACTCCAGCAATCACAGCCTCGCTGAGAGACAGTGCAGGAGCTGCAGAGGAGAGGAACAGATGGAAAGACAAAGCCAATCAGGAATCAAAATGCACAGTTCCAGCAAGGAGACTCCCCACCAGTGTACACTTTGCAGGCTTCAGTTCCATAACTAGGTCAAGTGAATTTTTCTCTTTACCCCTCAACTGCTGCCTGAAGTAAAAAGTCCTGAAATGAGAACGGATCCGAAGAAACCCAAAAAATATTGTGAGCACAAAAATAAAAGGGATGAATATACAACATAAACAAAACAGATTTTAGCATAAGATTGAACTGGTGTACAGAACAGGGCACTCCATGAAAACATATGGAAGGGGATAAAATAGAAATTGATTTTCAAAATTACTGGAGAGGTTGGGGATATTTTTATATATATATATATATATGTATACATAATGCTGACAGATGGCAAAAACCCTTGGTAATTGCATTCAGTTTTCTTATCAATAGGAATCAATTTTCCCCTTTAATCTTAAGAGTCTCTCAATACTCAAACTAAATTTGTGATGGTAACAATAATATACTTCATTCATTAGAACTCCAGGACCACAGGTTTAGGGAGGGATCAACTAAAAACTCGGGAGCAACCCCAGGGGTTGTCCAGGCACACTAAATAATCCATCCCTGGCAGCAAACAGCACTGACACCCCCAACAAAAGGCTTTTCTCTCTGCCCCCCTGGCATATGTGCAGATAATCCCAAAAAAGAAGATTCCAAATGCCGAGCACATTTCATCTGGAACACAGACTGGCCATTGTGCCCCGTGGGATGAGGCACAGCACCCTCACACTGCCTGCCACAACGTGTGGCCCATCATCCCCAAAAAACAAGAATTTAGGGAATATTTCTTCTGACACCCCATAACAGCACAAAAACGACAAAGGTGTTGGATGCTGAAGATGATGCTCACTCCTCTGTAAAACCAGGTCTAACCAGAAGGCTGCTGCTCTCAGGGGACAGGGACAAGGAGAGCCACGGCTGCCAGGACACAGAGGGGACAGGGACAAGGAGAGCCACGGCTGCCAGGACACAGAGGGGACAGGGACAAGGAGAGCCACGGCTGCCAGGACACAGAGGGGACAGGGACAAGGAGAGCCACGGCTGGCCGGACACAGAGGGGACAGGGACAAGGAGAGCCACGGCTGGCAGGACACAGAGGGGACAGGGACAAGGAGAGCCATGGCAGCAGCAGCAGCTCTGGGTGCTCTGCTCTGGCTGTGCCACTTTGGCAAGGAGCTCAGGATGCACTCAAAAGACCTGAATCCTCTGCCACATCCTGCTGGGGAATCTTTGATGAGTCATTTGTCCTCTGGCCCTCTTTTCTCCCATCCTTCACTCATCTCCTTTCTGAAATCCCCCTGATGTGGGCATAAAAGTAAAAAAAGCACAGCACAGTGAGGCTGCACCAGCCTCTGCTGACACGGATCAAGGGCCAGGCCTCTCTGGACTCCTGCTCAGAGTTTGGCTTCCCACTTTTATGTCCTGTTGGCCAAGAACCAATGTTTGGTCTCCTGCCAGCCATCTGCACTAGAGCTGAACACAGACACAAACCCACTGAGAGCATGACTGCAGTCATGGCTTTGGGACACACACCAGGAAGGACACACAAGTTTAGGTTTAGTTTTCAAGTAGTTATACATTTTGTTCTTATTGCACAGGTTATTGCTTCGTTTTCCTCAAGTGGAGAACGTCTTCAGAATGACTGGAGTGTATATGAAAGCTTTCAGACCAATTAAATTCAGGAGTAAATTAAAAAATAGACAAGATGTCTATATCAGGTAAGAAACCTCACATTTACTCTGAATTAAAATTATGAAAAGCTAAAAAATCGGAATAAGAACATGAAGTATTTATTATAGTAACGGAGATATTAGCAAACAGCATTGGGTTGTATTAAGACATACAAAATTTAGACAGAACATGACAAAACTGTCCTGATAACGTGCTATGATAAACATCCCATGTGAATAGAGGGAACACAGTCTAGTGCCAGTGTCATGTCATGGAAGCAGCCTCAGATTTTAGCTACAAATGGCACTAAGTGAAGAGTTTTTTCTACTAGTACTTGTGTTCTTGGAGAGTGTCCTTCCCCAAACATTTCCAGCCTGACCTGAATCCTTCCCCAAGCAGTAGCAGCCCAGGTGAGCCCCGGGGGACACACCTGGCACAGGGGGGCTCAGGGCAGGGGGTTCTCCTCATTCCTGGGGGGCTGCTCTCCCCAGCCAGCACTCGAGCAGAAATCATAACCCACAGCCTGCCTTGCCTGACAGCAGGAATTCATGACCCTGGGAGCTACAGGAAGGTACCAGCACTGCTGACAAACTCTGAGCCTTCACCCACACCTGTCCAACACAGGAACAGCCCCCCAGAAGAGAAGAAAAACCTCCTGCAGACAGCCAGGCCACGCCAGGTGAACAGGGAAACACAGCAGGATCCCCCTCATCTCCCAGCCACCTCCTCCAACAAACACTTGGGTATTGAGCAGACAAAAAGGGAGTTTTTTCAGCATTGACAGCTCTGTTGTGTGCCTGGAACACGGGGCTGTACAACAGCTCAGGAGAAAGGCTTGCACAGCAGACACCTCGGAACTCTGAGAGATGAGAGGGATTACCTGTCCAGCCTTGCCTCACCTGAGCCCATACAGCACCTAGCAGGAATAGCAGGGCACTCACTTTGAGGGAATTGTCCTTTTTAACAGAAATCACTGCAGCACCACGGCTGTCAGGGGATGGAAATGATGCCAGCCTCAGAATTGCTTTTGGATTTCTGAGTGAAACACAGCACAGAAGCAGCTACCGAGACCCAAATTAACCCTACCCCAGCCAAAGCACACGTTCGAAGTGCACTGTGCATGCAGGATGGAAGTGAAACATCCCAGAGCTGACAGAGCACTGCAAGGCAGACAATCGCCTTAATTCTGGTTATTTTCTCAACCCGCAGCTTGTGGGATGCGAACTGATAGATGTTGGTCTGTTCTAGGAAAAGCCACCAAAAGCTGAGATTTTCCCAGGTCTCAGACCTGCCTTCAGCCAGCACATGGAGCAGCCTTGCACCGCCATCTCTCGGCACATGTTTAGATCACACTGTAACTAGACACGAAATTAACATTAACAAACATTAGAAGCTATAAACAGAGACATGTTTCTCCTACAAGCCAAACAAAAATAATTGAAAGTCTAACCGAGGAGTCCATATCCGCTTTACTTTCCTGAATCTCAATACTTGTACTTAGTGTTAGACACAATTTAAAAAACAAACAACTGAAAATTTAAATATGGTCTAGCCCACTCCCCCTTTAAAAAAAAAAAGGGTACAAAAGAATAATTAATTTTTAAACCTAGTTTATATAAGCATCACATGACCACTATTCTGAATTCAAGTTTTTACTTGATTAAAATAGAATCAAGTTACCATCTCTTTATGGTGCAAAAATATGGCTCAAGTTCTTGGTTCTTTCAAGTATATAAGGTGACAAATAACATATCCTCAATAGCAGGGAGTTGTGGTTTTTTTTTTTCCTAAAACCCTTTGGGAAAGGAATTCTTTATCTAGCTCAGAGCTGTAGAATCTGGTCCAAGAGCAAGTCCCTAAAACAATTTGAGTATTTAATCCTAGTGAAATCCTGTGGCACTTGAGGGGACTCCTATAAATTTTATTCATGATTTCCATCACTATGTGCAAGTCATCAACTAAAATAGACAACAGAAAGTCTTGGCAGGCCCAACAGCTCACACCCCTAAACCAGAGGCTGCAAGCAGTGGTTTTTAGGGAGACAGCAGCCAGAAAAAAAAAATCAGTTAAACAACAGCTCCTACAGAGCACGAGCCCAGCACCAGGGTCATTTACCATTATTCCATCTGAGTGAACAGAAACAATTTGCAGCAGTTCAACATCGAGCCCATCAAATGTTATAAAAGAACGACACCAGCAAGACCTGGGTGTAAAAAACCATCCAGAATTATGAAGTTGCAAACGCTGGGAGATAAACAAGGTCACTGACTACCTCCTCGAGATGCAGCTATATGGATTTGACCTTTGTGTAAAAAGTGGTAATTTCAGTGAAAATAACCTTTCAGTTCCAAGGGAAAGGGGAGTAAGTCATGTCTCCTGCCCTGGCAGTGTATGATGAGACTCCCAGCCCTAATTTAAAGGTCACCAACAATCCTTTGAAAGCAAGATTGCTTTTCATTTCGTCCACGTTTCATGTAACGTGGTCAGAGCTGACGAGCCCATGAGAGGAAAAGCACAGCTGCCTTCCCTCCCGTGTTCATCTCCCTGCAAAACGGCACCAGAACCATCAGCACGTCAGACTGCTGCCACAAAGGATTCTTTTGCTGATCTGTATTACAGGAGTTCTGTCACTGTTTGCACTCTGCTAACAGGGAGAGCAACTGAAGGCCTTGCTATGCAAACCTCTTGAAACCCAGCTCACCAGAAAGCAGAGCTCCAAATGTTTTCCCAACAGGACCAGCCCTCCCTCCCTCCCCTGCCTGCTCAGCACCTGGTGATGGGGGCTGGATGCAAAGGACAGAGTCAGAGCAGGACTAAGGACCTCAGGGAGCTGCTCCTCAACTTCCCACCTGGACACTGCCCAGAAACCTCCCTGGGAGCCTCCCCTTGGTGCTTTCAGGTTTGATTTGGATGTTGAGGAATGGCTGCTGTGAGTGCTGGCACATGCCAAGGTACACAGAGCCCACTGCTCCTGGCTCCCACATACCTGCACTGGGAGCATTCCCAAGGCTCAGATGTCCATGGAATCCCAGAATGGTTCCACCCCTGCCATGGCAGGGACACCTCCCACTGTCCCAAACCCCAATGTCCAGCCTGGCCTTGGGCACTGCCAGGGATCCAGGGACACCCACAGCTGCTCTGGGCACCCTGTGCCAGAACTCCTTCCTAATATCTAACCTAAACCTACTCTCTGTCAGTTTAAAGCCAAACAAAAACAGTGTTGCATAGAACATTAAGATAAAAATTGAGGGGTTCCATCAAAACTAATAGCTCTGAAGGGCAATTAACTTGGAAAAAACTGAAATACTACATAAGCTTACTTTGTTTCATTTTCTTCCCTCCTAAATTGTCTTTGAGAAGGAACATTTAGCATTTAAGCATCATGCCTTTGAAATAAATTGTAGTTTTGTGCTGTAACCTTTAAATACATCTCTCAGTCCTACACAAGATGGGTTATTAATTGCTCTGGATACACACACACTCATAAATTTGTTTGGGTAATTTGATGAGGGGAATTGATTTACTATCACAGTGAAATACTACATTAAACACACATAATTCATTCTTTATACTGCTCCTCCCCCCTTAAAAGCATCCTGCCTTACTGCAGGCCACACTGAATTATTATTCTGTAATCATTAAGGGATTTATTTAACCACAGCACACACAGTTAACATTAATCCATATTCCTATTCTAATGTCACCTTTATGTTTTCTGTTGTCCTACCAACAAGGAAAAATTACGGATTTCATTTAAACCAAATTACAGTTATGGAGCAGCAACACAAGATAAGGGACATTTTTATTCTCAAAACTTATCTTTTTTCAACAATGCAAATGAAAAAAATGCAACGTGAAATCTTTGTGAAAGCATAAACAGTACAGAATCACAGTGAAAAATTCATAATATACTAAACTAATGTTGCTTGTGAAGAAAAAACCAAACCTGAACCCATTTTTATTACTCTTAAATCATTCCATAAAGGAAAGGCTCAGACCAAGATGCTTCATGTGATGAGAATTAGAAGAACTTTTTCCATGATCCATCATGCCTGACCCAACATTCGCTCAAGATAAAAGTGATTATTCCTGACTCCACCTCCTATTTATTCACTAAGCACTACAATTTTCCTTCAGCCTTTGCTCCCGTGCTTTCAGATGACTTGCACTCCAGTACTTTTTGAGAGACATTAACCAGCAAGATTAAACACTCACGACTGACAGCAGATCACCAAAAGGAACCACTCAAACCAGAGTATTGAGAGGCAGGAGGCCACACTAGAGATGAAAAATAAAGAACAGGAAACTAATTGATTTATTTTAAAAATAAGCTTAAAAAAAAATAAAGAAATTCTCATTATACCTTGTTTTATGAGGTAGAGAGGTGAGACCTAGGGGAAAAAAAAAGAAAACATCTCGATTCTGATAAGACAACTTCAATCGATAGTCCTTTGGGGCAAATTGAGATGCAAACGCTGTATGAAATGTGTATATCCACACCCCAGAGGGCACTGATACACACAGGTACCCCCAGGCCTTTTCTGTGACCCAGTTACTCCCAGCACAGATAAGGAAGTTGTGTCCCAAAGGCAAACAAGGGCTCTGGGGAATGCCCTGAATGATGGAGAGCACACCTTGACAAAACAAAGCAGAACTGCAAACCTCTCCTGCCAGGAATGTGCAGGGAATGTGCAGGCTGAGGAAAACCCCAAAAATCAACATCAACCCCCCCCAAGGCAGCTCTGAGAGCAGAGCACTCCCAGCCTGGCACATCTCACAGCCAGGGTGTCACTGTGCCACTGCCAGCCCACGGGGCACTGCAGTGTCACCTCCAGCAGCTGACAGCCCTGTGCACACACACATTTATAGAGCCGGGGAATCACAGCTTGGGAATTCTCTCCAGGCCTGGATTTCTCCTGACTCTCAGCTCCATTCCCAGGCTGCCAAGCTGACTGCAGCTTCAGTTAGGGAGGAGTCTCCCAGGGTGACAACACGGTGACAAACAGAGTGGAATTCATCACCAACATTAACCCCTGGTGTCTTTGCCGTGGGACACATCCTGAGGTGCTGTCCCAAGGATGTTTGTCCCAATTGTCCCATGAGCTCCTGTCCTGTCCTGGCTGCACTAACACACTTTAAATCCGGGCTGTCTGTACAATAAATTGGCTTTTTTTCCCCAAAGAGCTCCGTGTGTGTTGCTGTCCTTTCTCTTTGCAGGGCAGTGACCACATTGTCCCACAGTGTCACCAACACAGACCCTGGCACAGCCAAGGAAAGCCCTCTCCGGGTGCCAACAGAGCTCCAGCTGCTGCAGTCATCACCTGGGGGCTGAAGGCACTGGAAGCACAGCCCTGTAAAAAGGCAAAAGCCACCATGTCACACTAACCACGACCCAGACCCTCCCTACAACACATTCTGGGGACAGGCAGGACAGCAAACCCACGGGGATCCTCTCTCAGCTCCGTTTGCTCTGGCAGAACGTGCAGTTCTGCCTCTGGCAAGCAGCAGCAGCACAAGCCAAAGCACCAAGCACAGCTGGCAGCACGAGTTTGCTGAGCCTGCTCTATCACTGCTACATCCACTTAAACACTGCCTGCAATCCCCTGGAACTGCCTGCTACATATGTAATCCATGAAAGACTTGAGTGGTGTGCAAATCCATCTCCCTCACCCAGAGGGAAATGCCAGAGGTCACCGATGTCAGATGAAGTTTGTTCATACAAGGCAGATGGGGAGCACAGAAGGAATTTGATGTGCACTTCAAAGGGAAGAAATTTGTCCAGTGTGGGAGGAAGCTGTGTGTCTCACTTGGTAATGAGTTTCTTTTGAGGCAATACTGTTATACAGAAGTCTGTTTAACTGAAAGGCTGCTCTGTTAAGAAAAATAGAATAATACACTCAGGAAAGATGGCCTGCAAAACATCAGCACAGTTTTAGCCAGGAGATGAGTGGTCCATCTAGTCTCTGTAAATGGCTCACTTGCTGCTGCCAGGCCAAAAATAGGAGTGAATTTAATTACCTGAAACACATCAAGAAACACTAATTTTTTACAAAAATATATTACTATTAATGAGGAATCTATTTGCATGGTGAGAGCTGAGTTGTTCTCGTTGCTCTAACTTTTTGCTTACATCCAGGGATGTGACCAAACATTGAGTTTTAAAACTTTTGCTACTCAGAGTCAAGACTTTGTGAGTGTCTGTGTATTGGCAAAGAGATTTATGGTTCCTATTACCCAATCGATGCTGCAAGAGCAGCACACGGGAAGGGATGAAATGCAGAGCCCTGTGATAACCAAGAGCTCAACCACTGCTTAACTTTTTTTCATGTGCCCCTGCGTCAGTTTTCTTATCAGTACAAGAAAGGAAACAAAGTTCATCTCTCTCTGTACAAAAGCACTTGGAGATATTTTGATAAACTGCGTTGTTCAAACGCAGCATTTTCCAAGGTCAGCCCTCTCCGCGCAGCTAAGGCACGCTTAAATAAACTCATCTTCAACTTGCCCTCCTCGGGATTTGCAAACATCATTACCAGAGCTCTCAGTGCAGCGTGCATTTCCTCGGGAATATTCCGGCAGCTCATTAGCACGCAGCAGGAGCCCGGGATGAAGGGATGAGCCCGGCCAGGGCTGCGGCCACACAGCCCAAACCCCGGCCACAGGGCACTGCAGGGACTGCACGGCACGAAGGGATGGAGCTGTAAAGGGCCCAGCCACAGTCTCCCAGCCGAGCAATTAGCAGCAAGTGTTAATGTGTTTATTACGTTTTCATCAGGGGAGTTGCACCTGGGGTCCGTCAGGTGTTTGTGGCTGGCTCTGAAGCACAAGGAGCACACGGTAAAATATCTGCAGACTGCTCTGAGAGGGTTCAAAAGGGACAAACAGAGGATGTTGGAGTTCCCCATTCTCGGTAACAGACTGCAGTCGTCACCTCTACGTGGAAGAGATCTCACACTGACAAAAACCAATGAAATCTCCATAACGGGTGTCTCCACAATCCCCTGAGCACTTCAGAGCAGACACCACTATAACACATCAGATCACTCCTATCTGGCCTAAATGCTCTGCAGAACACTTATATTCTACTGTTTCATGGTAAAAAAAACAATAAACTGCAAGTGTTCTAACAAATCCGAGCAGCTGCTTGCATTATAAGCACTTTTTAAGATGTGACTGTTCACCACGAACACACCTGAACAAAACCCTGCCCAGACACGGTTTTGTCTCACCTGCCCAGCCACCCCCACCTCAGTGTGGGGACACCAATCTGAACTTGTCCAGCCTTAGAACATTGTCACTTTACTCCACTTAACAGGATATTGACTTCTTACGTTTCATTCTCTGCAAATCAATACTCGAATAGACACAAAAGAGACTGGCAGAAGGACCCAGAGTACCCGCCCACCAACCTGATGGAGATGAGGACCCATAAATGAAGGTCAAATCAAAGGAAAAGTTAAACCTGACATAAAAAGAGCAGCACAAAGAGAAGAGTCTTGAAATAACGGATTTTTTTTTTAAGCATCTAAGATTAACTACAGGAAGAAGGAGACACAGATAAGGCAGTTCAAACTCTCAGCCAGGGAACGACAGACTAAAGTCCCTTTGGAATGTCTGTGCTCAATGCCACGATTTAAGAAACCCTTCAGGTGTCTCCAGTACATCACACAGGAAATGTGCTGCCCTTTAAGGTAAAATAGCAACTCTCGATATCTGAATAGGCCATGGAGAACAGAGACAGAAAACGTGCAATGTAACATAGAACACTTAAAAGAGATTACTTGACTCTTTCAGAGATTCGTTCCATAGGAAACGAGGGAGCCAAAGGGAACCTCCAAACAAGCTCCTGTAGCAAAAGGCTCCTGATTACTGTCCCTGGCACAGCCCTGAAACCGGGACCCTTTGAGGCCAAAATCAGCCCAAAAAAGCTGCAGCTGAGCTAAAGGAGAACTGGCAACACTCCCAGCTGGAGAGAGGATTACACCAGATCCCCAAAAGCACTGATGATTACAGCACAAACACGTGGGATTCCCGTATTTATCACTCGGGATGCTTCATCTTCCACCACACCCATGTTAGAAAGGGCTTCGTTGATTCCTGAGCGTTTTGCCTACCAGGAAGGCTGCAAAGTTTTCTCTCCAGTTTCCTCCAGCCTAGGATTCTGAGCACATCTCCCTGAACTGCAGTTGCTGAGCCACAGGTTCACATTCCCCAGGCTCCACCACCCTGGTACAACACACAACCTCAGCCACCAAAATTCACTGGAGTGAGGTAAAGACACAAACTCACAGTTCAGGTAGAGCCAACCTTCCAAATTCCAATTTTCAGAAGAATAATAAGTAATCCAAAGGAGTGCAGAAAGGAGTCACAAAATTATTTATGAGCAGAAAGCATTATTTATATGGGGAGAAATCCAACAGCTTAACATATGCAATGTAACAAAAGGGATTTGCAGTCTCATCCCAGAGACTGCAAAACAAATTCCCAACTGCACCAGGTGCAACAGATCAGCATCACAAAGCTCACCTCCAATTCACTCTTCCAGCTCCATTTTAAGCTGTCTTTCCACAACAATTTTACATAACAAATCAAAACGAGTTTTCACCTATTTTTCACCCACCCTGACCCTCCCAACACTTGGCCCCATTCATAGCTCAGCACAACAGAGCCCTGGTGAGATGAAAAGGAGGAAAGCACTGGCTTTTTCATGACCTTTCGCAGATTCTCAAACCCCTCTCCTGTACATACAAGCAATCTGTTTCTTCTACTACAGAGTAACGATTTATTTCAAAACGACAGAGAATTCCATCTGGCACTATGGATCAGCAGCCCAACTACAGTGTCTTCATCTGAAGGTCGACTTGGCAATAACAGAAAGCCCTAAACTGAACATTTTAATATCACCAATCATTCAGCATTCCAGCATCTCTCATAAGGCTGATCTGCCACCTTCCCCTCACTGCAAAGGGCTCCCGGGGTGAGAGCAGCCACCCCAAGGATGCAGGGTTGGAGACACCATGAAAAGTTGTGGCTAGACAAACCCAGAACAACAAGGCTGTGCTTAAACCCTTCCACCGTGCACATTCTGATCAGTAAAGACACACTGATGCCACAAGTTTAAATTGATGGAAGTCTTCCCCAAAATGAGACAGGCCAGACATTGGCAAGCACTGACCTGCAGAAGCACCTCTCCCATACCTCCCCTTCTCTTACAGTGCCAGTGCAATAAACAACTCTTTAAATTATCCAACAAACAATACTTTTGCCATCTTCACATCAACCCTGTATCCCCCATAAACACAGATTTCACTGTCCAAACTCACCAGCAACTCTCCTCCTGTTCCTCAGCTCCTTTTCCCAGGTAGGAAGAAGAAGACGACAAAAAGGTGATGATTCTGTCCACGTCCTGAACGTTGCAGAAAGAGGGAACCGGAAAAGCCCCACCAGCAACCATCCCAGGAAAAAGAAGCCACAAGCAAAGTCTTCCCGAAGGAGAACAAAGCACACTCCACAAAGTTCTAACAGCCAGCCCTGAGGGGGAGCTTATTTGTAGGTGTGCTAATTGAGTTGCAATTGGAAACACCTGGCTCAAGCAAAGGGAAAAGACAGGTGAAATGATGTAAGGGCTTCTTAATCTCAAACTCAAAACACCTGAGCCAGGTAACTACCAAAGCTAACGGAACCCTCAGCATAGGAGCACAAGCCTGGCTTTGTTTTCCCAAGACATGGGGCAGTTTCCAGCTCAGATCTTTTAGAAGAACGCCATACATGGCAGCAGCAGGAATTCCCTGAGCCACGTTCAGATGAGAGATTGAGAATAAATTCCTGACTGAGAGGGTGGGCAGGGCTGGCACAGGGTGCCCAGAGCAGCTGTGGCTGCCCCTGGATCCCTGGCAGTGCCCAAGGCCAGGCTGGACATTGGTCTTGGAGCAGCCTGGGACAGTGGAAGGTGTCCCTGCATTGGGTTGAACGTTCCTTCCAACCAAAACCACGACTTGTTTCCATGGATTCGTGTCTCCCATCATCCCGAACACTGATTTGGCCGGGTTATGTCCTGCCAAAAGCCGTGGCCGTGGCTTTTCCCACGCCCAGGACAGGAGCATGTGGCGCTGCCTCCCCTGCACGAGGGCTCCGAGTCCCATCGCTCATCAGACACGTTCACTTGTTCAAAAAAAAAAAAAAAAAAAAAAGAGCGAACTCGAACACCTTCAGAATAAGCAAGGATTGACAGCCACGTGGGGAATTAGAGTAACTCAGTGCTTTGCGATTAACACTGATCATGGATGCGAGCGCTTCACACGCATCGCACCGAGCGGCTGCGCGATTTGGAGGCGCGGCCTCGGGTGGGTGGGGAGGGACCGGAGGTGTTCGCACCGCGTTCCCCCGAACCCTGCCAAGGGCAGCGGCATCGCGGGACCGGGACCAGAGTGGGACCGGGGCGGGACCGGGACCGGGACCGACACCGGCACCGGGACAGGGACGGGAGCGGGACCGGGATCGGGACGGGACCGGGGAGGGGCGGGGCTCCTCACAGTGCCCGCCCCCTAGCGGCGCTGTCAATCACCGCCCCGCCCAATCAGCGAGCGGAGGCGGTCCCGCGCAGCCAATGGGCGCGGGGCTGTGGCGCGCAGGGGGCGGAGCGCGGCCATGGCGGAGCTGAGCGGCGGCAGCGAGGCCGTGGCTGTGGCGGTGTGGCCGCCCGGGGAGGCCCCGCCGGCCTTCCAGGTACCGGGGACACCGGGGAGGAGAGCGGGACAGGGACACGTCCCTCTGCAGGGACACCTTCCACTGCAGGGACACGTCCCTCTGCAGGGACACCTCCCACTGCAGGGCCCTCCAGCCGGGCCTCGGACACCGCCAGCGATGCGGCAGCCACAGCTTCTCCGGCCAACCCGTGCCGAGGCCTCCCCATCCTCACAGGGAAGGATTTATTCCTAATATCTGGTCTAAATCTGCTGTCTTTTAGTTTGTATCGGTTCCTACTTGTTCTATCACTCCAGGATGCCTAGGAATTTGCTTCAGTTGTATTAGAGAGTCTTTACAAACCAGGCTGGAGAAGCGTCTAATAAGCCTTAAGGTGTGATCGCTGTAGACCCAAATCTCCCTGAATTGTGTGGTGTGCTCGTATTTTACTGAAATGGGAAAGGTTGTGGTGGTTGAAGAACACTGAACTTGGTTTTGAGCAAAGCCGGGTGACTGAGAAGCTGATGCTGCTTTAAAAAATAAACTTGCAAATGCACTGTCATCTTTCACAACACGCAGAACTTGCCAGGTACAAGCTGTTGTGAAATGTACTATTTAGTGATAGCACATCCTCCAGGCTTCTAAATAAAGCTGAATGCTGAGAAGGGAGTGAAAATACAGTGGGTGTCTTTATCTCCTGGGTTCCAAACGTAGCAGTTTCTATCAGGTTGTTTTGCAACATTCCGTGGTTCTATAACCATTCACCTGCTGGGGGCATCAGTGTAATTTTGGCAACCTGATTTTCTACTGGAATTAGGAGGAAGTGTGAATGCAGAAGGTGAAGAGAAAAATTGAAAGTATCTTTATTTTTTAACATAGCTGTGTATTTAAAATTCTGTGACTTAGAAGAGCTATAGATTAACCTTAGAAGTAACTTATTGTCCATTTTGAAGTGTGGGGACAATTGCTTTAACAATACCTTGATAATTCCACAAATAAATACATCCATAAATACCTTTGGTATCTCTAGAAATTAAAATAGCACGTAGTAGAGTAGATCTAATGAACTGATTAAGCATTTTTTGTGACCAGGGGACTGTTTTAAGAAATTCAGGCATTAACAAGACTAGCAGTTGGTTTGTATTATTTTAAACATTTCAGACGAGTTGGGAGTTCACGAAGCGTTCACGATTTGAGTTCTGTGATCATTGACAGACACAAACTTTGTTAGGACCGTGTTTTCGAGCAATGCTGATGCCAAGGCTGTTCTCTCTGCAGTACAGCCCCGACAACGTGGCCGGAGCAGACGGAGAGATGGACCCCAGCGAGGTGACCTTCCCGGGCTGCTCCTGCCGCAGCAGCTCCTGCGCGGCTCCCGAGTGTCCGTGCCTGTGCCGCGGCCGCAGCTCCAGCGGTGTGTGCCTCGGGCTGCCCGAGCAGCAGGAGCAGCCCTTCTCCAGCCCCGTGTTCGAGTGTAACAGCCTGTGCCGCTGCGGGGAGGGCTGCCAGAACAGGCTGGTGCAGCGGGGGCTGCAGCTGCGCCTGCAGGTGTTCCGCACGCACCGCAAGGGCTGGGGAGTGCGGGCGCTGGAGCCCATCCCCAGGGGCAGCTTTGTCTGTGAGTATGCTGGGGAAGTGCTGGGCTTTGCCGAGGCTCAGAGGAGAATCCAGGCTCAGAGTCCACAGGAGCCGAACTACATCATAGCAGTGAGGGAGCACCTGTACGATGGGAGGGTGATGGAGACCTTCGTGGATCCCACCCGCATCGGGAATGTGGGCAGGTTCCTGAACCACTCCTGTGAGCCCAATCTGTTCATGGTGCCCGTGAGAGTTGACTCCATGGTGCCCAAACTCGCACTTTTTGCAGCCACTGATATTTCTGCTGGAGAGGAACTTTCCTATGATTACTCTGGAAGATTCCATAATGGACCAGGAGCTAGCAGAGAACACAAACCTCTGGAGGAAGAGAACAGCCTGAGAAAACCTTGCTACTGTGGTTCCCGCACCTGTGCCTCCTTCTTACCTTGGGACAGCTCCCTCTTCTCCACCCCAGCAAGTTCTACATAGCCTTACACACACCTAAAAATACTGTTTTCTCTAGGAGTTAAATAAAACTCCTTGTGTTCCAACAAGGAAGCTCATACGGGTTTGAGGAGCAGAAGAGAGACATGGTTTTGAGAATTAATTTTGTCCAAAACCCTTTTCAAGGACTTCTCAAGGTGGATAGTACAAGGGATTACTGAAGCTTTGAGATGTTCCAAAATCAGTGACTAAGCCAGGCCTGGTATTTTTGTCTGCTTTTCCTCGGATAGTTTGGTGTATGTTAAAGCAGTTTCAGTTTGTACCCTGCAGAAAGAATTTGTACCTTTGCATTTGTATATGGATAGGACAAGGAATAACACCACAAGACATCGAGAAATCATGACACTTGCAAGAAAGGCATTAGTTTTCTTCAAACCCATTAAATTATTGTTTTTTAATTACTTGCTGTAATTTTTTTTTTTGTTCCACAAAGCATAGTAACTACGAATTATTGATGTAAAAGGGGAGAGTAGCTTTAGTACTTGGTGAGTGCCGTGTAGCTGCATGCCCAAAGCAGCTGTATGCCCAAAGCAGCTGTGACTGACTGGCTGTTTCACTGCCATTTAGCTGTGTGGAAGTGGTGCAGGACAGCAGTCTCTGAAGAGCACAACATCCCATCTTTTTTCATCACCTCAGCCTCGAGGCAGTTCCCATCAGATCTCTGCAATCACAGCAAGCAGCACATCTGTTACTGCCCAGCACTGTCAGTACATGCTCAGGAAGCAAATCCAGCCCCTGCAGCATGAACAGGATGATGCTGACAGCTGACTGAAAGCAGAAATACAGAAGTGCATCTGAACAAGAACAGATTTGTGTTTTTGTGCTGAACAGATGCACGAGGGTTCTTTCAGCTGCTAACTGATCCATGTTTTCACTACTCCAGGACCAGGCAGCATTAAGCAAGGCCTGGCCTTTCCCAGCACAGGGAGAAGGTCATTCCATCCTTGTCCAGCTGTAACAGCTGTGCAGGGCTTTTCTAAACACCTCCTTCCACCAGGGATGCACTGCCAGATGGGCACATTCTGTAACTGCACATTCCCTCACTTCCTTTCTGCTAAGAAAAAATTCAGGCAGCTTCACAGTGGCTGGTTTTGATATTTAAGATGGATAAACTGCAATGCAGTTTTTTATTCATGTCACACTGTGCCATCAACAGCACGAACCCTCAGTTATTTGCTTTGGACAGTTTGATTTTTACCTGTTTCCACACTCTTTGACAGAACACACACAAGGGAGTACATCTCATGGGGATCAGCTGTTCTGCAGGCAATCAGTAACTTCATTTTTAAATTACAACTTTCATTTGGACCTGAAAGATTGGTGCCTCTGAAGGACTGAGCTGTCACTCCCAGCTCAGGGTGCTCTTTCACAAGGAATCCAGGCAAACAGCTAAAAACTGGGAGCTCTCTGTAATCCTGTCTCTTCTTTAAGAGCACTAATGATAATATTTCAGTATTCATTGAGAAATTAACTTTCCTATTGAAATATGATCAGAATAATTCAAGGATGCAGCTCTGAACAAATTGAAGGTCCCCTGCTCTGGGGAGGGGGGGTGGAAAGATGAGCTTTAAGGTTCCTTCCAACCCAAACCACTCTGATTAACCTGATAGTGACCTGGGATAAAGCACATTCTGCTATTTACTAAACAAAATCCTACTTGGTGTTTACCTTTGCTTCCTTGATAAGATGCAGTGTTAACCTCTCCCTTTTAAGTGCCTTCCTGTTGCTGTTGGGGTTTACACAAGGCTGTGGGTTTATGTTTAGATAAACATTACCACATGATTTCTCTTAGGGTTAATCATTAAGCCTCATTTCTGTCGCAGAAACCCCAAAGGATTTCTTTCAGCTGCTTGTCAGAAGTAGTTTACAGGCTGAGTGGATATTAACTTTACTCCTTGCCTCAGTGAGAGTTCTTGCTGCTACAGCACAGAAGCTCCCTGGATCCCTTACCTTGGAATTCACAGGATCCCAGAGCACAGCCTGGACTGCAAGGTTTCTTGTGTAGAGGAGAGTTTTATCTGGTTTTCTCCCT
Organism: Acridotheres tristis; assembly: GCA_037013685.1. Taxonomy (NCBI): domain Eukaryota; kingdom Metazoa; phylum Chordata; class Aves; order Passeriformes; family Sturnidae; genus Acridotheres; species Acridotheres tristis. The sequence continues at coordinate 1,557,854 of CM072899.1, read as the reverse complement.
GAAAAGGCATCATGCCAGCCATGTTCAGACCACAGGGCTGGGAGCAGATGATCCAATCCACTTCCTCTTTCCCTCCTGAGAAAAGTTTCAAGATTAGCATTATAGCATCTGCACTCCTCATTTTCAGGATGACAGCACGGTTTGTTACCTTCCTGTTATGAATATGCACTTGGCATGATTTCGAGTAGTTAAGGAAGTGTAGATTAAAAAAAAATCCAGCCACCTTTAGCAGTATCTGGTCCTTGATCAGAGCCTTAGGGCAGGAGCACAGCTGAGCCCTCAGTCCCTGCAATCCAAGCCCTCAGCCCACGCCAGTGCTGCAGCTCCTGGGAGTGACCTGATCCCAGTTATCTGCTGAGAGCAAACTTCCCAGCACACAACAGGAACAGTGGTGGACTGCTCAAAACAGCCTTGTAAAAAAACAAAAAACCAAAATCACTGTTAATAGAGTTCTAAACCATCCTGACAGTTGTTAATGGCTTTTTTCCATACAGCTCCTGCACTATACTCCACCATGCCTTGGCACTGCAGCTGCCTGGGGGAGTAGACCAAAATCCTGCTTAAAAAAAAAAAAAAAATCCCCATCAAGAAACCAGAAAAGAAATCGTTGTATCCCTTTGTTGTATCTGCTGGATTTCTGTTCACCTTCCCCTTCAGGCTCCTTTGAGCTTCAGAGCCCCAGTCTGCCCTCACAGCTCAGTGTGCTCTTCCACAATGAATCCAGTGAAACAGCTCAAAAGGCTCTGAGCATCCTCCCTCCTCCTCCCTTCCCTGACAGCAGTATTAATTATCAATATCTCAATATTGTGCCACATCATGCTGTGTCCTGGAATGGATTTCTCTGCTAGCTGGGCTTACCTGGACCCCACTGGAGGCTGGTGTTTGGTGAAAGACTCTCCAAGCATTCTCCTGTGTCATCTTTTCAACATGAAACCAGTGCAGAAGGAGCTGGCAGGTGATGGATTTGCATTAAACTCAAACCCAATTTTTTACAGCAAAGACAACACTGGCAAGGACCAGCATCAGTGCCAAGGCTCTTGCTAATCCACTGTTACATTCAGATCCCAAAACAAGGTCGCTTTCAATTACTCCCATTTCCCTCCTCGCTTGCTAAAATTCCTCTCCTTTTCAGTGAGGAATTTTATTTTCAACAAAACAGTTTAAAAATTTACCCTATTAGGTCTTAGAACTCACAGTTCCATCTACCATCACTTCCATGACTTATATTCAAGTGGAATCATTCATTAGCTTCAGTTCCTAATGAGGCCAGGATTGCATTTTCCAAGTCCCTAAAATAAGCCTACACCGCATCCAAGAAATTCGAAGGAAATTGTGTTTTTCCATCAATAAAAGTCTTTGGCATAAACAAATGCTTGATATTTTATTCAAATATATACAAGATTTCTAATCATCATCACCCTGAGGATCATCACCCTTGGCTGCAGAAGGCACTTCCTAACGAGCAGCCCCAGAGGAAGCCCATTTCTGGACATGACCTGTGGAATGTAACAAAGCTGCCTGAGGGGAGAGCTGTCATCTCCCAGCCCTCATTCTTGACTCTTTCATTCTCTCTCAAAGCTGCCTAGAATTTCCTAACTGCCTAGAATTTCTTTTAAAGCTGTCTAGAAGTTTATAAAGTCTTTGCTTATTGCATTTGAGTGTAGAAGCTCTACATAAATAAAATTAATTAATAAAGATCTTGGCTAAAGAGGAGCTGTTGTAGTTGTCACGGTGTTGATCAGTCAAGGATTAGACTCAATAATTCTGGAGGTCTTTTCCAGCCTAAGTAATTCTGGGATTAAGTAATCTTTAAAAACACGATTGGCATGTTTCTGCTCAGTTTTGTTCCTGCTGAATCCAAAACACTCTGGTCAGGATTTAAATCCAGGCCACGTTGCTCACGAACTCAAAGGTTCTCCAAGCGCTGTTGAATCGTGCTGCTTTTTCTTCTCTCAGCAGGAACTTCAAGCAAGGTTTTTCCATCGTGTGTCACCAGCAAGGGACACTGCTCACATTTGTTCTCCCTGGGGTGGGATCCAGCCCTTGCTGTGCCCGGGGAACATCCATGTCCCTGTCAGCGTGGCCCCGGGGCAGTGGTGGCAGCGCAGCGGAAGCCCAGGTTGGACGCGGAGCTGTCGGGGGTGTTCTGGCTCCGAGCTGCACAGCGGTACCTGTAGCAGTAGGACTGCACAGCAACACAGAAAGGGAACTTCTTAGCACAGCTGGGGCTCCTCAGGCAACAGCTTGTTAGATTAACAGATTAATTAGTTAGATTAATACAGCAAAACATTGCCATCGCTGTGGGACAGATCAGTGAAGTGATACGGATGGGAATCCTACACTGACACCAGCTGACACAAAAACTTGACTGGATGGCAAAGGGGCTGATAAAGTGTCAGCCAGTAATCCCTCCTGCTCTGGGAAAAAGCCAAAACAACCATTCAGTTTCCCCCCAGAGGCTGAGCTGTGTATCCATGTGCTAATGCCCCCTTGGAATGGACAGGGACTGGCACCTGCCTGGAAACATTTCCCTGAACGAGATGCCAGATTTTGGGATGGGATGTAAAAAGGTGCAACTTCAGCCTCTGCCAGCTCTGAGAGGGAGAAGAGCACCAGCACACAAAGATCAGTCAGAGCAGACAGGCACCTCATAAAGAGCCTTGTACTAACAGTAGTCAGTAATTTTTGTCTTGATACACAGCCTAGTTTTATCACCTACAAAAAAAGACTAGGGCAGACTAGAATCTTCACAAACCTTCAAAATGGGTCATGTTATTCATCACTGAAGAGCCTATTCCAGTGTTAATTTAATCAAAACTGCTAATTAACATCTGACATTGATTTCACCTAAGAAGGAAATCAGTGTAGAAAATGGGATCTCACTGTAGAAAATTTAATCTAATTATGAGAGTGATTTGCCAGCCACAGGCTTTCAAGAGAAGAAGAGCAGGACAGCTTTAATGAAACAGGAGATGTACAATGAGGGGTTTTAAGCACTGCACGAGCAGAGTTTAAAACACAATTTTGTGTCATGGACAGCCACCACTCTGGTGACATCCTGGCTGTTCTGAAGGATTTTCAGGTATGCCACCAAGTCAGCTGAAACACTTCATTTCCCAGCCAGCTCTGCAAACACCTGATATCACCGAACCATGGAATTATAAAAGGATTTGGGACTGAAGGGCCCTTAAAGCTTACCCAGTCCCAACCCCCTGCCCTGGGCAGGAACACTTTTCACTACATCAGGTTACTCAGAGCTCCATATCCTTCCTGGATCCAAAGCCATTCTAAAACTTAAAAAACAAAGTCATACTTTCTACTCAAGCTCTATCATGAAATCAGCATTAGAAGCCTACATCAGTTTTAAGTCCTGCATCTAAAGCCCATACTGATTGAAAAAACTTACTTGTTTTACTTCCAAGCTAAGCAAAAAGAAGTCCTTAGGAACATCAGGTGTTGCTCTTCATAAATGCCATGAAACCCCTTGACAAGCATCCAGGCTGCCAGGAAACTCTGTCAGAGGATCATGCTCAAGTGCTTTGAGAGGAAGAGGAAGATGAAAGCAGCACCACGTTACCTTATGGCACATGTAGGATCCACCCTTCTTCACTCTGTCCGTGCCCGAGGCTGGCCCTGTCTGGGGAGGGGAGGACACTGCTCAGTACTCAGGAATAACTGCTAATTACAGGGAGTAAGGACATGGAGAAGGAGCACTCATAAATATTCCAGACACAAATGTCACTGGTGTCTGAACCAGACAGCTTGAAATAATTCTGCCCTACAGGATTTGCAGGTTACAGTAACTGTGTTCCCTCCTCACTGCTGCAAATATTTAACATTATTAAATTTATATTAACACTTGCTGGCAACTGGTAATTCCTGCTAACAGGCAGGTCCCTAAAGAGGATTTCACCAGGAAGGAAATGAGCTCCAGCTTTCCCCAGTGACCAGTCTGGTCACACGTGGCATGGATCCCACTCTCCCACCCTGTCTCCCACCCAGGTCTGCATTACTGGGGTGATGTTCTAGAACAATCTACCCCAAAGGAGCATTTGTAACTGAACATAAATCCCAGGGACTGTCAGAAAACCTTGAGAGTTGCTGTTGGTACTCCAGCAGCTCCTGCCTGCACCCCCTGAGTTTGACTGCTTTGGGTGAAAGGTCACCACACAAACTGCAGCAGCTTCATGTTTATTGCCAAAATTTATACATGTGAAATAGAATTTAGCCTTTCACTGCATTTTAATGGCACACAAATACTCAAGGAAAGCCACACCCTGAGGCAGCATCCGCTGGTTCCAAGCCTGGGTGCTCCTCCACAGCACAGCCCAGCTCCCACTCCAAACCTCTGGAAATTGTCCTCACAACTCCTGCAGTGGATGCACAGCCCCTGCTCTGAGATAAGCCTCGAACCAGCACAGCCATCACCCAGCCTGGGAAGCTCATTTTAAGGGAAGCCAGGAGAAAACTGACCTAAAAAAAGTTCCACAGGAACAAGACAAAGCAGAACAATGGGGCTGTGGAGCAGGATTTCCCCTAAATGCTGCAGTGCTGAGCAGCAATCTGTGCTACTGGCTCCAAAGACACTTTTATAAACGAAGAAAACATTTTTGGTTAGGGTTAGAAAACCCTAAATCTATCATGTGGCAGCAATTTCAAAGGGCTGGCCTGTACTGAGCAGTGTGTGAACCAAAGGCTCATAAGTGCATCTTTTTATTAACTACTAATCTCTTCCACCAGGCAAAAATTGAGCATCAAAGGTTATTTGGCAACAGCAAAAACAACTTAAACTGGCCCCCAGAGCCTCTGAAGGAGGATTACAGCTCTGAAACACTTCACCATCAGCAGAAATCTACTGTAGTGTTCTCCATTAATTTATTCTATTACAAAACACCATTCTCTTACTTAAAATCACTGAAGGTAAAGAGTTCATCATAAAACAGCTGGCAAAGATGTCAGGAAATCAGAAAACCAATAGACATCCTCAGCATTTGCAGTGTTAATATTTGCTTGTGCACATATCTCACTCAGAGATGAAGGAAACTGCCTTGGCTGTGCTTCCCCTCACTAAAAGCTAATCACAGCCCAGCAATTAAGGTCACATTTGATTAAAACAAGCAGATCTCTGTTCTATCAAACATTGTTTTATGGCCTGAGCTGGAGAAGTGCACCAGCTGGTACTGCAGGGGAAGGACATTGGCTGCCTGGTGTAAAGGGCCAGAGCTGTCCAGACTTTGATCCCACATTTAAACCCCAGAGTTTAGTGTAAATTAGCAGGGTTATTCTGTACTAGAATTCTGCAACTAGTAATTGGCCATATTACAGTCTAATTACATAAGTGCTTGTGCATTCCATTACCAAAGATTATAAAAGTAGGATTGTTCTTTTAAAAGTTACTAAAAAAAAAACCACATAAGCTTTTTTGTTAATGAAAATAAAATTGTATTTCTCTCAGTACATCAAACAAATGCTTTCTGATGGTGCATGGTGATTTTCAGTGCACAGGCACATGATAACTCTGCTTTGAGAGAAATCAGTTTTCAAACAGAGAACTGCAGCTCATACCAAAAAAAAAATCAGAGCCAGAAGTCACCACAAAATAACCCCTAAAGGAACTGTGGTTTGACCTCACACACACTCTTGGCTCTCTCTGCTAAAGGATCAGGTACATTTTTAGGGAAGGAATTGTTCCCTGGGAGGGTGGGCAGGGCTGGCACAGGGTGCCCAGAGCAGCTGTGGCTGCCCCTGGATCCCTGGCAGTGCCCAAGGCCAGGCTGGACACTGGGATTTGGGACATTGGAGGTGTCCCTGCCATGGCAGGGGTGGCACTGGGTGGGATTTAAGGTCCCTCCCAACCCCAAACCGTTCTGGGAATCTGTGACTGCAGTGAGACACCTTCATTACGATTCTTTATTTGAGTGAGACGCTTTGGTGTTGATGGTGCCAAAGCTGCAGCAATTCCCCGCTGGATTAAGGTGATGGTGGGGAACAATTGTCCTGTGAATTTTGCTCTGTTAAACTCCAAGAGTTTGCTGAAGTTTTAAACGCAGACACTTCAGAAAGTATTTAAAAACTAGGTGTTAACAATGAGGATTTTAGGGGTTTTTCAGATGCAAACTGATTGTCACAATCCAGTGTCTCAAGCACAGCACTTCAAAGTGAATTCCAAAGGGTTTTTCTGATTAAATGGGTAAGGAAACTGAATCTCCTCGTGTGAAAAGGTGTCCCAAAATAGCCAGGCTGCAGTTATCTTCTGAGACACCAGAACTGATTAGCACCAGATCTATCAGAGCTCAGCTCTTCAGTCTCTGCAGAGCACAAGGCAGTGTAACCTAAATATAGGATGTGTTCTCTGGGCTGAAAAGACTCTGAATTCTTCCAGAGGGTCAGAGCTCAGGCAAAGTTTTTTAACATATTGAGTTTAACGCTCAAAATCTTCAAAGCAGCTTTCTAGCACTGGAGAGATCTGGGCTATGCTGGGGATTGGTTACAAGGAATGGATGGAATTCTGACACAGATTCTTGGGGGGGTTTCATAATTGATTGTCTTGCCTTCATAAATAATTACCAGGAGTAAAAATAAATCTTCAAGTGCTTTTAAGCTGTCAGCAAATAAAAACCACTGTATTTGGTGGGATTTTGAGTGACAAACTCTATGTGGCCTTACTTGTCATATTCATAAATCATGGGATTTACTCATCCTGGGTAACTGGGAGAGGAGCAGATCTAACACTGGAACTGGAATCTGCTGAGACAGAGCATCAGTGACCCCACACAATCTCACCCTGCAGGACCTGCCACAAAGGAAAAAGAAAGATTCACCTCTCAGAGCCTGGTGACTTCTTCTAAACCTCAGTTTTACCACATGTTCAGTTTAAAATGAGCTACCAGAAGCCAGAAAAATTCATGGGAGGGGGAAAATAAGTACAGCTTGTAGCAATATAAATGAACTAAAAACCTTCCTTTTTTTTTTAAAGAAGTCATTCCATAAATTGTTGATTTCTGTAGTATGAGGCCAGTTTGGAAGTATTCAGTGTTAACTAACCAAACAACACAAAATTGCACCAGAGCACTGTAATTCCAGTGGGGATGAGCTGTGCTGGGATGCTCCCAATCCCCCAGGACAGCCCAGCCCAGGAGCACAGAACAGGAAATTTCCAAGCAGCAATCCCAGTCCCAGAGGGGATCCTGTACTCCACGTGGAGCCAGCAAACACTTACAGGGTTGTGAAGGTCCTGGGGGGAGTGGTGCACAGCCCACCAGTCTGATGTCCACTCCCAGGCATTGCCCACCATGTTGTAGAGACCAAAACCATTGGGGGGAAAGGCAGAGACCTGCACAGGACAGGGAACACAGCTCTGTCACCACACAAAACAGGGTTTGGATCCTCACACCAGGCTGCTCAAGGTGCACTTTGAGGAGCCCCAAAAGCACAGAGCAGATCAGCAGTGCAGAGCTGCAACACTTCCACGTCCTGCATTTAAATCAAGCAGGATGGAAAGCTGTGATCACCTCTGTGTTCCCAGCACCCTTTTCCAGTGTGACACAGCATCTCCTTGCTGGCTTTGGAGACTGACCCTCTTCAGACACACCTGGCATCAGTGACCTGACCCCACTCACAGATTCCCCTCCCACCAAGGAAAAGCCACCAGGGTGGCTTCCACCTCCTGCCTGTGCAGATTCCTGCTCTGATAAAACTTTTGGACTTACTTAACTACCATTAAATAATTCATTCACATTCTTGATTGCCTTTAAAATTCCACTCTGGTTGTTATACTAGACAGGCTCAACCTTTCTCCAAAAGGAAAGTTTAATTGCTTTTAAACTGTTGTGTGATTTTTGAGTTCCCAAAACTATGAGGCCAGAAGTGCAGGCAGAAAGTATTTCAGCTTCTGACTACAAACTGAGTGGGAAGGGGGGAAAAGAGGTCAGTTTGAGAGGAACTAGAAGTTAAAATGAAAGTAATCTTTACTTTTCAATTAGCTTCTAAAAGAGTCCCTTGATAATGCTCAAGCCTGCAGTGAAATTTAATGTAACTTAAAATCTAAAATGAAAGAACATGGACATGGAAAACAGCCATGGCACATCCTCCTGAAGCCAGACCTTAATTTTAGGAAGATTATTTCCACATGCTGGATTGTCTTTGAGACACACTTACAGGTGCAGTGCCCTTGTACCCATCCTCTGCTGTGTTATTGGTGGGGAATTCTCCCTGCCAGATATTGGCATAGTGTTGCCCTTTGGGCTGCAATTTGTTGCCCCATGGGAAAAGCCTGGGAAAACACAAATAGAGAGGATCTCAAACACTTCTAATTAAAAGTCAGTGTTATACAGAATCCCAGAAGGGTTTGAGTTGAGAGGGATTTTAAAGCCCACCCAGTGCCACCCCAGCCATGGCAGGGACACCTCCCACTGTCCCAAATCCCAGTGTCCAGCCTGGCCTTGGGCACTGCCAGGGATCCAGGGGCAGCCACAGCTGCTCTGGGCACCCTGTGCCAGCTCTCCCCTCCCCTGCAATAAATACCTTTGTCCTAATACTCAATCTAAACCTTCCTTCCTTAAGTTTAAAGCCATTCCCTGTGTCCTGTCCCTCCATCCTTTGTCCCCAGTCCCTCTCCAGCTCTCCTGGAGCCCCTTTAGGCCCTGGAAAGGGCTCTGAGCTCTCCTTGAAGCTTCTCCTCCCCAGGTGAGCACCCCCAGCTCTCCCAGCCTGTCTGCAGAGCAGTTCTGAGGGTAAGAAACCCCTCACAACCCCTGCTGATGTTCCAAAGTCCAGCTCCAGCCCCTGGCCAGGGACATTTTGGGTCAGGTACCTGTTCTCAAGGCCCCCTCGACAGCTGTACTCCCACTCAGCCTCGGTTGGCAAACGCTTCCCTGCCCACGTGCAGAAGGCCAGGGCATCATTCCAGGACACATGAAGGACTGGATGGTCCATCCTGCAAACAAAATGAACAGGACAAGCTCCTCAGGGCACCAGGCACACTCACACAGCACAGCACAATGTGACACCCACACAGGACTGAGTTACAGCTGGAGCAGGCACCAGGTGACTTTTACAGCAAGGGCAGCAAAATGCTGCAAGGGAAATGCAGCCATCAGAGGGAAACAAGGAAGAGAAAATAATTAACTTCTGGTGGTCTCATCATGTTCCTACATCCAAATCTAGACTTAAAGATATTTATGGTTCAGTTAAAGATGTTTATGGTTTGCCCTTTCTCATGTGCAGCACCCAGGAGGCAGCAGAGCCCTGTCCACACCCTGCCCTCTGTGGGAGCCTGGGTGCTGGCAGACCCAAAGGAAAGCACTGAAAACCTGCAGCATCACTCACCACTGCCACACCAGCCTGGCAAACCAGCCAGAAGCCAGGATTCTCAACAGGAAAATGCACATTGCAATTTCATGGTGATTGTTCTTCAATCCCCTGTGGCTCTTCTCCTGCTCTGGGTCCTGTCCTTGCTGTCAGTTGTGGAGTTTTGAAGAAGTGACATGAGGAAGAGTCTTACCAACATCAGCTTTAGCAGCACCCTGGCCAGCAAACTGAACTGCAGAAATTTAGCTGGGAAGTGATTTTCCTTGGATGCTTTAAGCAGTCCAGTTTACACAAGAGCTCCCATCTTTAATGGGCTTTGGTTCCAGGACAGGCATTAAAATCCTTGTCTCCTTCTCAGAAAAAGACAGAAAAAATGCCCAGGCATTCTTGCAGAAGGATCCTCCCCATCCAAGCCTCCAATAGACCAAGATGCTTCCAGAGCTGAAGGTACTGGTCCAGGAGAAGTTTATAGGAAGTTCTCCTTTCTCTTTCCTGCCCCATTTAAGAATCCAACATATCCTTATTAATCCATGGGGCCACTTCCACGTGCCAGGCTCCCAGCAGCTGTGCCAGGCCAGGTCTGCACCACCCTTGCACAAGCCCAGAATTTCATGGCAGGTTTCCAGCTCCTGTCTGCTGGCTCTGACCTCAATTCCTGGCTCCCCCTAACAATGCCTCCACCTATTATCTCTATTTTTGCCTCAGATAATTCTTTCCTTGCCCTTGGAGAGCAGACAACTCGTTACTGAGCCTTCAGCCATCAGATGATGGTGCACTAACAAAGTCCTGTCCTTAGAGGACTCAAAAACCTACTAGATCTAGGCTAGAGTCTGATTTGATTTCAAAATGCTGTTGGAAACTTTCACTAGTTGATGAAGTGCCAACTTCCTTGACACCTGCCTAGAGAAGGAGAAGTTGCAATGCTAGAGGTCCCAAATGAAGACAGTAATTTGATTTTCCAGGCCTAAAATTCATCCCACTTCAGAATGGAAAGCAATTGCATGAAGAAAAGGATCAGCAAGTTTCAGGGTTGGTGCAGGCAAAGTGTGGCACTAACTGTAAGAAAAAAGTAGAGTTTTCCAAAGCATTCAGAGGGTCTAGATAGTCACAACTGATTTTCCACAGAGTAAGAATACAGTAAAAAAAGCTCTTCATTCTGTTGCCAAACAAAGAGGCTTCCAAATCCCATATGGAAGAGTCGACCCCACCCAGACTCCTGGAGTGTGCACACAGGGAGGATTTGTTCCTTCTCTCCAAACCCAGGTGTGCACTGGAGTTTCTGACCCTTGGAAGATCTGCAGGGTTTCACTGCTGGTACAAAAACGTGACCAGCAAACACTGAGGTTCAACCAGCACGGCCCTGACACACCTTTGTGGCCCACACCACTGACCACGGCCATGCAATGCTGCATGCAGCACATCACAGGGTGGGAAAACAGCTCCAGGAGCAGCAGCAGCAGCAAACAGGTGAGTAAATAAAAGCCCTTTGCTGCAGCTCCAGTCGTGGTGGGAGGCACAGGGACAGGGACAGGCACAGGGACAGGGACAGGCACAGGGACAGGCAGCAGCAGTGTGGGTTAGGATGGAATGGGTGCTCATGGCTCACCTGCTGGAGATGCTGGAGCCAGGGCCCTCAGGGTGCCTCCAGCTGGCTCCTTTCACAGGCAACCACCAGGGAGCAGCTGCCACCTGAAAAAGGACAAGAGCAGCAGGGAAGGACACTTACATTCCCAGCCAAGGGATTTTCTGAAAAACCACCAGATCCCTTCCAACCCAAACCAGTCTGTGCCTGTATGAATTCCACCTCCTGGCTGACTTCACTTTGATACAATCTGCAGAGAGGAAAAAAAATATTCCGATTTTGGCCTAAAGAGCATTTTCACTCTAATTATTTGCTGCCTGGACTCAGTGTTTTGAGATCACTGGAGCAACCCCCTGATGATGCCCTTTAGCTGCAGGTCAAACACACTTCTTGCCACACATTTCCTTTCCAGGTCATTAACCCACTAAGCTGATTTTAAATTATTTGCTCTCAGCTTCCAGAAGGTGGAGACAGAAGAACCACACAAGGGAAGTGAAGCATGAAGCCTTTTTTTTTTTTTTTCCCCCCAGCTGGTTTGCTGGGAAACATCACCCAGCCAGAATCCTCTGTAGCAATGCAGATATTGAGTAGATCTCTTAAATCAGAAGTCCCAAATTTGGTGCTTCAGCACCAAGGAGTTTTTCCTGGAAGACATTCTTTAAGGATTTCTTCTTTAATGCTTACTTCAGAGCAGAGGAGGTCATGTTTAACTGTTCTGTTCTGATTCATGCTCACTTAGTAATACTTATTTTAATAATGGGGCCTTCACTGAGGCAAAAAAAGGAACATTTATGCCACCCATCAACAGTGGGTTTATTCCAGCAGCTGCCAAAGTACTCCTATTACAGAGATAATGTCTATAAAGAACAAAAATCAAAGGAAATAAGCCTGAAATGCTTTAGGAGGTAAACCACCCAGAGGCTGGTTAGTCCTAGGCCAACTTTGTCAAGAGTTATTCAGAGAGGTAGGAAATGTGCCAAGAGTGTGACCCTTTAACTCAGCAAACCTTCAGAGCAAAGTCCAAAAGGTCCCTGCAAGGTGGTATTGGGGAGACCCAGAATCAATCTCTTCACACAATTTTAACAGCAGCTTCCAGGGGGAACTGCATCCTTCAGCATAACATGTAATTACACGTGTGTGGGAGAAAAGATTATCTATGTCACATGTAAATAATTGAAAAAAAACACTGGTCCAAGCTACACATCAAATCACTCACTTGGATATTTCAGTAGGAACAAAGATGCTCCCAGAAGCCTGCTGGTGACCCAGACATTCTGTGCTCTCTCTGCCCCTACCCAGGCAATTCCAGTTTTTACAGACCCTCTCTGACCATCCCAGGCAATTCCAGTTTTTACAGACCCTCTCTGACCATCCCAGGCAATTCCAGTTTTTACAGACCCTCTCTGCCCCCACCCAGGCAATTCCAGTTTTTACAGACCCTCTCTGATCCTACCCAGGCAATTCCAGTTTTTACAGACCCTCTCTGACCCCTCCCCAGGCAATTCCAGTTTTTACAGACCCTCTCTGACCCCTCAGTTTTTACAGACCCTCTCTGACCTCCCCAGCACCACAAGCACACCAAACAATGCCAACCCCAGTTCTGGCTCAGTGTCTAATGACATTCTCACCCTAAGCAGAGCCACTACCCTTGGCAAAAAGCATGAGAAATATCTGATGTCTCATGGGGAATTACAGCTCTGTTACTGAGCATTCAAACCCCAAAATGGGACCTTTCTGCAGATATTCTGCTCAATTCTCACAGCACTGAAGCTTCAGAGTGATGGAGCTGCTAAACTGATCCAACAGTCAAGAGATTTAAAACTAGTCTGATTTAACCAATTCCTTGCCCATATTGAGGTTTGACCTTTAAACTATACTGAAAATAGGACAGAAATCCAAAATTAGCATTTTACAGCTATTTAAGGAAAATAAAAGAGCAGCAGAACCATTTGCTAAAGCTAAAATCTGAAAGATCACAGGAAAGATTTCGACAGTTTCTAAGCACAACATATTTTTGTAAATTAAACTGCTGGGTTTTAGATAAAAACATCTCTGCAGGAGGCTGCAAAGATTTACACTTTCGACGCCTTTAATTTGGGAAAACATTTTTGTGATGCAAAAAGAAAAAGCAGATGCTTTCAATCAGGCTGGTTTATTTAAACCCAAGAAAAATGTCACTCCACAGGAGAGCACTGAGTGTGCTCAGCTCCTGGTTGTGGTTCTGCTGAGCACCAAATGCCTGCCAGGTTCTGCAGAGCACCCAGAGCTGTCCCACGTCCAGTGCTGGGACAGGGATAACAGGGAAGGAGCAGGGAGAGCCCCCAGGAATTTCCTGGAGACTCATCTAAGGCAGCCCCTGGCTCCAGTGAACACACCCCGAGCTGCTCCTTCCAGAAATCTCCTACCTGAAACCTACAGTTCTCTCACAGAACTTCTCACAAGGCTTTAAAGCTTTTAATTGCTCTCAATCTAATTAGCAGAAGAGCTAATTAGACAGAGCTATTACAACATCACAGTTAATACAGCCAAGCCCTCCCTTGCCAATAATGAGCTTAGTTACTTTCATAACACTTCACGTTCTGCTTCCCTCCAAAACGTGTTCTGTGCACTGCAACAGATTGCTGCTGCCAAAATAGCAGCACATGCTGCCGAAATGATCTTGGATCACAGGACAATCCCCTTCCTTTGGGTTCATTCTTGCAGCATGTCACCTGTCCCAGGGTACCCACACCTGCCCTGCAGTCCTGACACGCTGGGGCACAGGGAAACGCTTCCCAAAGGCTGGTTTTGGTCGGATGCAGCTGGAAACGGGGATTATCCAGCTCTCCCCTCCAGGATTAAACCTTAAGGACTCTTTGTTCTGCTTCTCACACACTCAGAGCAGAGTGAAAAGAGAGCCCAGTGCATAACACAGGCGAGAGCTCGAACAATTAATTCCGACCCACGAGCTCTGTGCTGGGCGGGGCAATTTGCAGAGCTGCACTCCCACTAAGAGCCTGCAGAAAACTCCTCCAAATATTCCATTTTCCTTTCCAAGTAGGCTGGGACAGCCTAACTTTAATTGTTCCATTACCTCACGATGTCAAGATTTTTAAACTACTTCACAACTGCCTTGAGGAAAATTCCTTCCTAAATCTATGTAGAAAAGAAAATGAGAGTGGGGACCATCACCAAGTGAGTTTCATTGGCAGCATTACCCTGTTGCTGCTACTGCAGTAACACCCCCAAAAACCACCCCAAAGCCACCCAGCCCATGGCCATAAAAACATTTATTAGTCTTGTACTAACATGAAACAGGCCACGTTGGAGAAAAACAACCTCCACTTGAGGAGCAAATCTCAAATTCAAATCAGATTTATGTATTCGAAAAATTACTAAAAATAAACTCCACAGAGGAGCTCGTCTTGGCTCAGACTCCAACATTTCCATCAAGTAGCAAGTCCCCTGAAATAACAAAGCTGTACATTTGAACCTTAAGTCAGGCCCTCAAGCTGATGACAAATTCATGCTGCTGTCCAGACACAAGGCACCAAAAATATTTTATTTTTTTTTTTGCTACAGCATTCAAATGCTATTTTAATGCAGCAAAGCCTTACATCAGGTCAGGATAAACAGCTGGGAAAAAACCAAAAGTGACTGCAAAGTAAGAACCTCAGAATTAACTGTGTGAAAAGAGATTTTGAGTGAAAAGTAGCCCAAGTCTAGAAATCACTTGAAGAATCATTTATTAAGTGGTGGGTTCATAAAAACACTGCAGTTCAGAAGCTGACTGAATAGGTTACCACTTCTTGGAATCAGATGGTGTTGAGCTCTGTACAACTTTAATATGCAGAAGAATTTGCTACCATTGGTAGGACGTGAGAAACTATTTGTTACTCAGTCAAGAACATAATTTTTGGCTGAAGTTTTATTTTATCCATCTAAGGCAGATACACATAAATCTCTGACAGTTTTTCCTCCTCTAAGCCAGATCCTAAACCTTGAGCACTGATTGATGAACTACTGAAAAATGAGGCAGACAGAAAATGGAACATTATTCGTAGGGTGAGAAGTTGAAGAAATAAAAATAATTACTGTGCAATGGATCTACTTCCTTGTCCCTGCAGAGAACAAACCTGCTGGAATTATGGACAAGGACTGAGGAGAAATCCTGTCACACACAGACCCAAACTCACAGTTAGCAGAGTATTTGTAACTCACACCTGCATTAGGGGTGGGATCTCCAGAGGTCCCTTCCAATCCCAGCCAGCCTGGGATGCTGTAAATACCTGATTTTGCCAGCTCCTGCAATTCCCATGCTATTTATTCTATCAATTAAAAGTCTCAGCTCCCCCGAAGCTCTAATTACAGAAGAATCTGTTCTCACTCTTAATTTCTAATGTTAATGGTCTCCCTCATGAGCTCAGAAACAAAGGGGGTTTGTTTAATATTGAATATTGATATTATCTGCCTTCAAATCCAGTATTTTACAGCAGTTTGAAACTGCACATCAAGGAAAGGCAGCAGCTTAAAATATATTTAATTTTACTTTGTAAGTCATCAGCTACAAAAAATATTTCAGACTTGATTGGGAACAAGCACTTTTATGAAGGGATCTTTTCTTTGCATAAGGAAAGGACATTGAACTTCAGTTCAGACAGTGTAAAACTTCACAGCCCTGTCAATCCTCCAAGAAAAATAACCACAAATATGTGATGCTAAAATCCACTCAGATTCATTAAGTGCAAGTTTTGGAATCAGAAGAAGCTTCTTCTGAGGAATTGATACTCCTGATGAAGGCAGACACCTCTGAAAGTCTAATTTCCAGCCAACATTGAAATCTGCACTCCAACTGGGCATTTTTTCCACTAACCAAGTGCACATGAGCTGTAAGGAAATGAGATGTGCAGGGATTTATCCCCAGCCTGAGGCACAAACCCTGCCCTGCTTTCATGCTGCAGTTCTGATAAACACAGGCTAATATTCCTGGCAATTCCCAGGGAGAATTCCTGCACATCCTTCTTTATCCCAGCAGTGGGAGTAGAGCACAAAAACCCACAGATGAACAGTTCAATAGCTCCATCTTCCAGCTCCTTGCAGGGAATAGCTGAAGCACTGGGGGCTGCAAGGAACAGCTCACCCAGCCCACACTGGCTCTGCTGTCCTACCTGCAACCAGGGCTCCTCTCAGCAGCAGTTGGAGATGTCCTGAAATGCAGAATGTTTCAATCTGGGGTAGTTCTGAAATAGGCAAATTGCACAGCTCCAGGCCACTGCAGAGATTTCCATGCAAACAGGGATGAAAGCAGCATCCCATAGTTCTGGTTTGGCCAGAACTTCGTGTTTGTTTGAGCTGCCAGTGAGCCAATTCCATTGCATTCCAGACCCAAAATTCCATACCCTTACAGACAAAGGCAGCACACACATTTGTATGCTCTCATGCTTCTCAGTGCAGAATTTATCTGGCCATGAAGCAAAAATTAATTTTTCTGCTTTCCACGAGCCAAGATTAACAATGTCCCACCACTCCCCAGAGAGCAGAGACTGAGGCTGCACTCCTCTTGTGCCATCCTGGTTCCCTTTCCCGTGGTACCTGGACAGCAAGGAAAACTCCTGCAGGGATTGGCAAGAGCTCTCAAATCCCTTCAGAATAAAATGGAATTACAGAATGGTTTGGGGTTGGAAGGGACCTTAAATCCCACCCAGTGCCACCCCTGTCATGGACAGGGACACCTCCCACTGTCCCAGCCCCAATGTCCAACCTGGCCTGGGACACTTCAGGGATCCAGGGGCAGCCACAGCTGCTCTGGGCACCCTGGGCCAGCCCTGCCCACCCTCACAGGGAACAATTCCTGCCCAAAATCCCATCTAGCCCTGGCAGTGGGAAGCCATTCCCCTTGTCCTTCCTCTCCAAAGTTCTCCTCCATCTCTTCTGGAGCCCCTTTAGGCCCTGGAAGGGGCTGCAAGGTCTCCCCAGAGCCTTCTCCTCTCCAGTCTGCATGTGAAGAATTTAAGATGTGAAGCTCCCACATTTCAGCTTCAAAGGACCTTCCTCCCTCACCCTACAAAATCCTTTTCCATTTGAAGGAGCCCTGCCCAGTTCCATCAGTAACACCCTCATCTGGCACAGCACTAAATCCCCCCTCTCTGCCACGTGACCACCACAAACTTGGAGGCCAAAACTAAAACTTGAGCTCCCAGAAATCTGCAACAATTCCATCATTGGCTGCTACACCCCTTTTTACTGCTTCCCTTCCAGAGGCTGAGGCCAGCCCACATTCCTGGCTATCTGAGAGCCCACCTCACCTCCAGGAAAGGCACACCCAGAGCTCCAACAATCACCCTACGTGCTCAGCTGGGTCACTCCTGCAGCAGCTGCCACCAGCTCTGCCCTCAGCCAGTGGCTTTGAGGCTCTGAGAAATCTCCTTTGAGAACTGGAGAAGAAAAAGTGGCCAAATAGAGCAAAAAATCTCCAACAGACACACGCAGCTCATCGTTTCTGTTATCAACTATTTAGTTTGAAAACTCCACTTTCACCTTTCTCCAGTTATTTCACTGCATGGGAAATACTAATTAAAAAATTTACATTCCTGTTGTCCTCCCCTATGTTCACATTTGCATTTCACACCCCTGTGCTTCACCTGGAGAAAACCTTGCCAAAACACTCCTGGGCCACTGAGGCAAAGGAAAACCACAATACTTTCTCCCATTGGTTGGTTGGAGGGATTTTCAGTGCCAGTAACACATCAATATTTATATTTTATTTCTGCTTTTCATCTGATAGTTATGATTGAAGAAGGTGACTTTGAACAGCAAGTTTACTTTTAACAGCTCCAGAAAACCTTCATAAAGCAGCAGCCAAAAAAGACCAGTTGGGCTCCATTCCAGGCCTCTGGCATAACACTTGTCCTGTGAGCACTGCAGCCAACACTTGGAAATTTGGCTGACACACTCAGCAAAGTGGCTCCCAACAAAATTGTGTTTACAAAATTGCCAAGGCTGAGCTTACAGCAACATCCTTGGGGTTTGTTTGTTTATTTGTTTTAAAACAGAGAACCTGATTTAGGGATTTCTGCTTCACAGGAAAAGGAATTTCTTCAATACTGACTGCTGGGAAGATGAGATGAGCCATTCATTTTTTTTATTTGTATTTTTTTAATATTTTTATGAAGGCAGAACAAATCCATGGATGGATTTAGCATCAGTTATTCTGGTGGTGGGAACTGCAATTTAGCCTTATCTCTCACAGTGCACAAATGTTAGTCCTGAATTCAAAGATTACAAACTGCACTTGTAATCTTCCTTCCCTAGCAGGAAGAACCCAAATCCCACGTTCTTTGCCAGTCCCTCACATCACACAGGGCTTCCTGAAACCTCCCATCTCTTGGGCTACCCCTTGAAAACAAAAATCAAACTGTGCCCCATCAGAGCTGAGGATAATTCTGACAGGAGGTGATTTTGTCCAAACCTGTGCTCAGAGCAGATCGTGTCACCCAGGAGATGACAGGACACAATCTGCTTATCTGCCAAGGGCTGCAAAGGGGACCTGACCTCTTAAGGAGGAGTAAATGAAGCCTGAGGAAGGCTCAGCAACACATTCACAACAGAAAAAGAGCAAAGGGAGGGCAGGGAACATTTACTACAGAACTTGCTTTTTAAACCAGTACTCACTTCCAGCCAACAGGAAAACTGGATCAGCTCCAGAAAAGTCAGCACTGCCCCTCCCAGGGTCACTGTGGTGCCCAGGGGGCTGAGGGGAGCTGGAAAAGCAGCAACTGGACACAGGATCTTCTACCATAAACTCCAGCCATTCACAGCATAAAAAATCTTACAGACACAGCCTGAACTTCTCAGGTAGGGGGCAAAAAGAGACAACAAGGGGTTGATATTAACTTTTGCCAATCAGGAATAGATGTTTTGAATTGTTTTCTAAAGAAAAAGGACAGAACAGATTGCAAATCCTCCCCACTTCAGTCCACGATTCCAGGCCAAACACCTCTCCATAATCCCCATTTTTGCACCTGGCTTTAGGGGACATCACAGAGTTGAGTTTTCCCTGCTGTGACTGCCAAGAGAGCCCAGGGATTGCTCAGGGAGTTTCCCCCTGCTGTGCTACTCACTGCTTGGTGGATGTCAGCCTTCACTGCTTCACTCAGCATCCCCTCAAACACAAAGGAGTCACCAAACTTCTCTGCCTGTGCAAAGAACAAAAGATTCAACCATTATCATTCATTATTATTCATCAAAGGAATGCTATTCTTAGAACCACGCTCAACATTTACAGTTTTGCTTTATCAAGGATAAGAAAATTCAGAGAATCATTAAGGTAGGAAAAGATCTCTAAGACCATCAAGTCTAATCTTTGACTCAATTCTAATATCTAATTCTAAATTCTAATAGTGAATTTGAGCTCTCTTGCAAGGAAGCTGAACAGAAAATAAGGGATTTTTTTTCTCTGGATGCTGTTTTTGTTCAGCAGCCACTGGGCAGATGGCAGCTCACTGAGCTTCTGCACATGTTTTTACTTTTATTAATTAAAAATGCAGTTCTGATTGTCCCAACTGCTTTCAAATGCTACAGTCATCAATCTAATATGAAAGGGCACATTTCATTCCTCTTATTTTTCCTTTGGGAATCACAATAGAAGATTGAGCCTTGTCACTTACTGCTCCACCATCATTAGCACCATGTTTTCAAGTGCTGCTACAACAATAAAGAGTTAAAAGTAACTCAATCGTTATATCCAGCATTATATAAATCCAAAAGAACAAAACCTACCAATAATTTTGATCAATGACAATACATTCTGCCAAGAAAAAAAGAAGGGAGGAGGTGTAAGTGGAGCACTCAGCTACACCAGCTGAGCCATGGAGTCTGAAACAGAGCCCACGTGATGCTGTTCTACCTGAGAGCTCCAGGAATATTTGGGCAACACTCTCAGGAAGAGGGTGGGATTGTTGGGGTGTCTGTGCAGAGCCAGAGGTTGGACTTGATGATCCTTGTGGTCCCTTCCAGCTGAGCATATTCTGTGATTCCACATTGAACCCCATCACACACGTGCTCATCCCAGCAGCTGTTTGCAAGAAGCAAGCTTTGTTCCACTCCAAATAGTTAAATTGCCGTTTTTTTTCATAATTATCCAGCTAAGAAACAGAAAGAGCAGACAAAAGAAGCTCTTCATCCAACCAGAAGGGTCCTGTCTTCTAAATGAGAACCAGTTCATCACATGAATTCAGCAAAGTGCCTCCTTTGGGATCTGCTCATTACCGAGGCTTTCATTTGCCTCAAAGGGCTGTCAGGGTTTTGTCAAAGTTGCTTAGGAACAGTCACCTGTCAGGAGGGATCTGAGCCTCAGGCACAGGTGGCTCCTTTCTGGGAGGAACCTCAACATATTCTTAGTCCATTGTTCCCAGGAACACGCACACAATTATCACTGCAGTTGCTATTGTCTCCTCCTCAGGCACAGGGCTCTCTGTCACCAGCAAGGAGCTGTGCTGCAGAGTCCTTGGCCATCTCAGTTTGTTAAACCCCTGCTCCAGGTTTCTCTAAAGCAAAGAAAATCTAACCTGGTTGTACTGTACAAAGAGCTTTAGGACCCAAATGCCAAAAAACCCCAAGCAAACCACCCCAAAACCCCTGTAGAGACCTGCTGGCATCACCCAGGCTGCAGGGTAGACATGAGTTCAGGTGACAATTATTAAACACAGCAACAAACACCTGACTGTCCTTTCAGCCCAGGACAGCAAGGCCAGACAATTCCTTCTCCCCACTACTTCCATCAGAAATACTGGAGCATGCAAATCTCAACCAAGTATTGTGATTTTCTTCAAAAAGAAAAGCCTGGGTTTCCAGCTGGGATTTTCTCAGGCTGAGAGGAGCCTGGATGCCCTTGTGCCTTACCTCGGTGATGTAGCCTGTGGAATTCACAAATCTCTCAAAGTCCTGGTTGCTGACCTCGTACTGGTCCATGTAGAAGCTGTCAACGTGGACTCTCCGGGCTGGGCCCTCCCCATCCTGCTGGATTTTGGGCTCGTGGGTGCCCATGGTGAACACCCCTCCTGGAATCGCCACCATCTGCAAACAGCACCCAAAAGGTTGGCAAAGGGAAGGACTGAGAAGCCCCACGCTGGTTTTACTCCTCCTGCATTACTCATCTTTGCAGGTGGTTTTGAAACAGCATTTTGACCAGCCCATGGGGGAAACAGCAAACAGAACAGAAATTGGGAACAAATCTCCATTTGCAGCTTTTTTACATGAAGTCTGGGTCATGCTTGTGCTGCATGAGGAGAAACATGTTCTGTTTCATGTGTTACACCTCGCTGTTATTTCTGCAGTTGCACCACTGCCAGGGTAATGAGTTCACAGCAGCTCCCCAGCACCTCTCCTGGCTCTCCAGGGCAGCTGGAGTGAGTATTTGGCATCACCTTACTCATCCCATTTCAGCGTTTCTTCTCCACTGTAGATCTCTCCTGCTTGGGTCTCTCCCAGCAACACCTGAAATTCACACAACTTGAATTGGCCCATAAAAAATGCTACAAACAACTTCTCTTTTGGACTATCCACATCTGAAGCTGGCTGTGTCCTTGTAACTTTCTCCACTGAAAGGAATCTGAGCTCTTACAGACAGTCTGAAACTGACTCCATAAAAGGGCTTCAGGATAAACTTGCTTACATTTTTTAGGACTTAGGAAATGACAACATGATGCACAGTTGCACCATTTCCTCCCTTCCAACCTCTCTTCAAAACTGTAGCTGAAACAACTCCCTGAAGATGTTTTCAAGCCAAGCTCAGAACTCACTGGGCCAAAACCATGTGCAAAATTAACTTTTGTTGGCTCCCTTTTCCTAAAAAAAAATGGTGGAAATAAACAATTCTGTTTGTGGGTGATGCAGAGGCCAATTCTTCTCTCACAGCTCTGCTAGTAAAGGTGTTTTCTAGCTGAGCAGTTATGTTGTGAGCACAATTTAAACCAGCAGTAATGAGCTTTCATTACCTACTGCTGGAGCTGCCAGCTGCAAAAAGAGACAAAGGATTTTGTCATCCTCCAGACCCGCAGTGAATTGCTCAGGTTTGGCACACAAAACATCCATCGGTGACGTGGATCCCAAGCACAACGGGGATTATTTAATTCCCACTCTCTAAACATCCTCCAGTTGAAGGGCAGCCTGCAGTACCCGAGTCCCCCTTGCTGCTGCTCCTCTTTCACTCAGCGAGTTCCCACACTGCCTGTTGGACACAGCTCTGTCCAAGCTGCTGCAGCCTCCCAGCATCACAGCACAGGCAGCTGCAGAGGAAGCCCCTCATGTTTTCCTGTGGACACACACATTTAAAGAGCTGGGGAATTACAGCTTGGAAATTCTCTCCAGGTCTGGATTTCTCCTGACTCTCAGCTCCATTCCCAGGCTGCCAAGCTGACTGCAGCTTCAGTTAGGGAGGAGTCTCCCAGGGTGACAACACGGTGACAAACAGAGTGGAATTCATCACCAACATTAACCCCTGGTGTCTTTGCCGTGGGACACATCCTGAGGTGCTGTCCCAAGGATGTTTTTCCCAATTGTCCAACGAGCTCCTGTCCTGTCCTGGCTGCACTAACACACTTTAAATCCGGGCTGTCTGTACAATAAATTGGCCTTTTTTCCCCCAAGAGCTCCGTGGGTGTTGCTGTCCTTTCTCTCTCTTTGCAGCGCAGTAACCACATTTTCCTGTTCTCTCCGCGAGGCAATAACGAGATGGGGCCAGAAGCAGCACCCGCGCCCAAACCCACCTTCCCAGGGGTTCCACCCACCCGCCTGTAATTTAATTAAAGTTTCTCCACAGCAGCTCCCCGGCTGCTCGTTTATCCCGGAGGAGGCCGCGCTCCGCTGGGGCCGCCCCACGGCCCTGTCCCGGCCCCGCCGCTCACCGGCCCGCGCCCGCCGCTCCGCCCGCTGCCCGCCGCCGCTGCCGCCGCCGAGTAGCGCCACGCTGCCGCCTCCCGCCTATCCCCGGCAGCCCGGCCGGCGCTGCAGCCGCAGTCCCCGCTGCCGGGGGTCCCGGCGGCCGCCGCCATTCCCATTCCCAGCAGCAGCGGGAAGAGGCAGCGGCGCAGCCGAGTGGGCGCCGCCATCTTGGCGGCGGGGCCACGTGCCGCGCGCGTCACGTGACCGAGCGCGTCTTAAAGGGGCCGCGCCCTGAGCGGATCGTGAGGGGCGGGACCGGGGCTGTCCCCTCGTGTCACCTCCCTGTCCCCTGTGTCCCCTCCCTGTTCTTCCTTCTTCACTCCTTCCCTGTCCCCTGTGTCCCCTCGCCTTCCTCCCTGTCCCCTCGTGTCCCCTCCTTGTCCCCTGTGTCCCCTCCCTGTTCTTCCTTGTTCACTCCTTCCCTGTCTCCTGTGTCCCCTCGCCTCCCTCCCTGTTCCCTGTGTCCCCTCTCTGTCCCCTGTGTCCCCTCGTCTCCCTCATTGTTCCCTGTGTCCCCTCCCTGTCCCCTGTGTCCCCTCACCTGCCTCCCTGTCCCCTGTGTCCCCTCGTGTCCCCTCCCTGTCCCCTGTGTCCCCTCCCTGTTCTTCCTTGTTCACTCCTTCCCTGTCCCCTGTGTCCCCTCGCCTCCCTCCCTGTCCCCTGTGTCCCCTCCCTGTCCACACCGGTAGCTGCCGAGCTTTTGCGGATGATGAGGAGAGACTCTTCAGGGCCTCTGCGAGGGTAACTCAGCAATCCACAGAAATATCTCAAATACCCACGGGACTCTCACCGGTCCGTATAAACATCCCAAATATCCATACAATATCTCCTAAGGGGTGCCAAGAGTGACGTTCCAGACCCTTTCCAGGAAAAGTGCTTTGGTTTTCCCCCCTCTACATCAGGGAACTCGTAGTTCCTGTGTTCTCTTTCATTTTTCCCGCAGTTCACTGTAGCTGTTGAATATTCTGTAAAATCTTTACTTTCTTGTGGGAGCTTTTGTTCAGAGCTGTCAACGGAATGGATCTTCTGCATCATCCCCTATGCCGAAATAAATCTTGACTCATCTTGCGGTATATTAATTCAAAATACTCCATATAATTTTTGCTTATACTTGCAGCAAAGACAAGCATGGCCAGAGTAAAGGAGGTATTTTATTGTTTGAATGCTGAAAGGAGCTGCACTCCAATGTGTTTGCTCTGTGAAGTTTTACTGTGTGTAAAATGGCCATGCTGGGAGGCCTCGCAGGGATGAATTCCAATTATCCATCATTAATCCCTTTTGCCCTGTGACATGCTCCAGAAAAGTATCAGAGTGCAGGAAAACAAATGAGTGCAAACTTAATTTTACACCCAACCCTTGCTGCTTTGGGGTCAGAAAATGGAAATGTTCCTTTTGCGTTGACACAATGATCTTTGCCCTTTGTTAAGGAATGAATGTCTGTGAAAATGAGAGTTAAATCCAACTTATTTTTTCCTGCTAAAATTTTCCCAACACAATCCACTGAAGCGAGAGCAAAATGTAGGCACCCAAATTCTACAGACTTCTAGAACTGAACACAGTCTGCCAGGATAGCCTCCCCTTATGAAAGCCATGGGATTGTGCCTGTGTGGTGATGGAATTCAGGAAAATCAGCTGATTTCCAATGAGCTGGGACAGCTCTCTAGTGTATCCTGCCCACTCGTTCTCATGGCTCGTTTTCCTGGAATTCTTGTGTGCATCATTTGTGTAGTTCCATCAGGAGGGTTCATATTCCTTCCTCTCCCTGGAGAACAGATGAAATAATTACAGTTTGCTTCTAAACAACATCCAGCTTCCAGTCTGAGATCCTGAGGACTTTGGAGAACTTTTGCTGGTGTGGATCATTTTGTGCTCAGCCATGAAGGCTTTCGTTTTCCCTCACAGTGAGTCCCCATGCTTCTGATCTTGCTGTTATTAAAATGTGATGGGAATAAGAGGTTTTCCAGCACTCCTCTGAGAGGCTGAGGTGTTCTAGCGCTTGTCAGGAGTGCTGTTCATCCCTGAGTGCGTGGATCTCCCTAAGGACAGGGAACTTCTGGGATCATCTTCCCCATTGTGAAGACCAGCCATGAGCAAGAGGAGACAGACTGATCCTCAGAGTCCTGGAATATCTTCTGCTCTCATTTTTCTTCCAGCTGCAGCTGAGCCAAGAGCAGAGACAAAACCTGTGCAAAGCCACCCCACAGGCTGGAGGTGCAATGTTTCCAAAACAGCCCAGGGAAGCCAATGGTTGGTTGCAAATTTGTCAGCATAAAACAAGACAATAGAAATAAAAAGCAAATAAAAGACTTCAAACTTCATTTTAACATCTTTCATCAACGCTGAATTTCCACGATTGCTAAAAATAAAGTAGGAGTGGAGCAGAAAAAGGTTTGAAAGGGAGAAAAAAAGAACAAAGTACTCCAATAGCAAAAATTAAAAATCTCTCTCAAGTTGTTTTCCTGTGACCTGTGACTGAAACCACATGTGAAATTGGGCCAAACATTCATAGTACAGCTCCCAGGCCTGAAGTGATACCTACCAAGTCATGTTTTTTCACTATTTCCTCTCTGAATTCTTGAGCTCATTCCCTCGACCCTCTGGGGGTGTGTGGGCTCCAAGCCCAGCCCTCATTTGCTACTGAGTGAACAGGACTCTGTTCCCATCTCAGGGCTGCCTCCTGTAGTTCCCATTGTCAGGGAAAATTCCTTTAAGGGAATAGCTCTGGTCCTTCCCAAGGTGACGTTTTCCTCTCCCACATTGCCCTACAATTTTACCTCTTTTCAATGCTGTAAGGTTATAGAAACCCCATGAACTCACTGTGCCTGCAACCACATCCCAGAGCAAGTTCTTAAAACAAAAATAGAAACATTTTCCCCCATTGGAAATGTTCATGATTATCTTGTCTTTGCCAGCACCCCTTCAAATCTAGCATGTTCTTCGCAGAGCTTGGTCAGTATTTTTGGCTGAAGGCCCAAAAATTGCTGAGGAGGCATCAGCAGCAAGTGCATGGAATGCCAGGACTAGGGGGAATGGATTCCAGCTGACTGAGAATAGCTTTAGATGGGATATTGGGAAGGAATTTTTCCCTGTGAGAGTGGGGAGGCCCTGGCATAGGGTGGGCAGAGAGAGCAGCTGTGGCTGCCCCATTCCTGAAAGTGTCCAAGACCAGGTTGGACAGGGCTTGGAGCAACTCAAACCATTCTGGGCTTCTATGAGCTCCTGAGCTTTGAAGAACTGACCAAGATCCAGAATCAAACGTAGTCCACAAGAGAAAATGCAGCCTTTGTTGTTTGGTATTTGGGAGAGGAATGTCTCCAGAGGGGCAGACTCCATTCCCTCCCTGGGCAGCCTGTTCCCGTGTTGGATTTATCCCCAGTGCTGGAGCTAATTCAAGGCACACTGTTTGCAGAGCTGCTCAAGGTGCTCAGCAGGCAAAGCTCTGCCCCTGGCTCTGGTGACAGCCCTTCTGTCACTGCCTGGGAGCTGCTGCAGCCACTCACAGCCTCTGCCTGCTGAACCCATCCAGAGATTAGATTTGATTACACAAGAATTCATTAGGATTAGCTAATGATATTAGGCACCACTACTCTGCCAAATTCCTGATGAGTAATGGCTTGTAGTATTGCAGCCATGTAGGAAACCCATAAAACTCTGTTCTCTGACCTTCGCTTCAGTTCCTGAGTCACGGGCTTCAGCTTCTGCATATCCTTGCTCCAGAGCCACAACTCCAACTCCTCTGGAGCTATTTTTAATGGAGATCTAGCGCAGGGGGAGGTTATGTTGATTAAAAACTGGCTGATCTAGGCTTGTTCCCATTCATCAGCGTTATGCTACTGCTGTAGAGAGGGAAACAAGCAAGGAGCCGGGCACCATTGCTACCTGTTACCCACGGCAGCAGGTGGGTGTGGGTGAGAGTGAGCGGAGGAAAATGTTTCCTTCACCTAAATCGCAGTTAAAGCGATACAGTTGTTCTGCAGGCAAACATTGTACCCACCCCTGCACAGCTCTGGGTGCTGCCAGCCAGGCACAGAGGGCAGGAAAATCAGGGTGTAACGGTAGGAAATAATCTTGGCTAATATTTAAGGACAAATAATTGCATAGTACAATAAATAAATGAAATATTACTGTTTTTTTTTATTTGCTGCTGGTCATTCTGACTGATGTGATGTCTCGTTAGTTGATACCCCCGTGCCGTGATTTTAGTGAACAGGAATCCCAGAGACGCTCGCTATTCCCAGAGTTTGGAGCCGTTTCCTGCAGAACAGCCGTGACTCTGCTCAGCCAAGGGCTCGCACCTGAGACACAGCAGAGGTGACAGCACCTGTGCAGGCAGGTGCCCTCCCGGCTATTCTGCGCTCCCCAAATCGCGCTGACACCTGTTTTACTCAGTGTTTACTCAGCGTTTACTCTCCCTGGCCCGCTTCACCGCAGCCTCTGTGTCCGGTACCCCCGCACGCTCCAGGGCTCTGTGCGGAGCGCCCCGAACCAAAACACATCCGCGTCCCCAGCCGGGGGGTGTTCACCCCCACCACTGACCGCACGGACCCGAGGGGTCCATCCCCATCACTGACCGCACGGACCCGGGGGGTCCATTCCCATCACTGACCGCACGGACCCGGGGATCCATCCCCATCACTGACCGCACGGACCGGGGGGTCTATCCCCATCACTGACCGCACTAACCCAGGGATCCATCCCTATCACTGACCGCACGGACCCGGGGGGTCCATCCCCATCACTGACCGCACGGACCCGGGGGGTCCATCCCCATCACTGACCGCACGGACCGGGGGGGTCCATTCCCATCACTGACCGCACGGACCGGGGGGGTCCATTCCCATCACTGACCGCACGGACCCGGGGGATCCATCCCCATCACTGACCGCACGGACCGGGGGGATCCATCCCCATCACTGACCGCACGGACCGAGGGGGGTCCATTCCCATCACTGACCACACTAACCCAGGGATCCATTCCCATCACTGACCGCACGGACCCGGAGGGTCTCCGCTACCCCCGGCCCGGAGCGCGGCGCGGGGCACGCTGGGAGCTGTAGTCCTGCGGGACGCCCTCCCGGGGCGGCGCGGCGGCGGCAGGACTCGGTTACCCAGCGTGCTCCGTGCGTTATTTAAGGCGCGGCGGCGGGCGCCGAGCGCAGTGACCATGTGGACGCGCAGCTGAGGCGGCGGCGGGCGCAGCCTCCGGGAGCAGGACCGGGAGCGCCGCCGGAATGGGGCTGCCGAGCCGTCTATAGCCCGCCCCGCCGCCTCCACAGCCAGGTACGGCCGGGAGAGAGCGGGTACGGCTGGGCAGGGAGGGAGGCGGTGAGTGGCCACCGGGGCAGCCCCGTCCCGCAGCCCCAGGGATGCAGCCGGATGCTGGGCGGGGATGCCCAGGGATGCAGCCCGTTGCTAGGCGGAGATACCCGGGAACGCAGCTTGCTGCTGTGCAGGGATGCATTCCCGTGCTCGGCGGGGGTGCCCGGCCGCCGCAGCCCTCGCAGGACCGGGCAGAGCCTCCCGGTCCTCCCGGCGGGTCCCGCAGCGCTGCCGGACCGGGGTCCCGTCCCCCGCATCCCCGCGGGTTCGCCAGTGGAGCTGCGCGTCCGCTCCAACTTTTCCCGTGTTTTTGCTCCCGTGCTCGGGGCTCAGCTGCGAGGGATGTTTCGCGTTATGTAAACACTCGTGAGCGCCGATGGGGACTTGGCTATGGGCGATCTTCCTCTTAAATGGTCAAAAAGCGGGCAGCTGTGGGTGGATGTTTCGGAGGGTCCCGGTGACTGGCCTGACAGGCCAAATATTTGGCTGTTTCCTGGACTACAATAACTGGACTTCGGCGGGGGAAGGGGTGGGGGCACATGTGCATTCCCCATGCATGTACGTGGGATGTGCCATAATCCCGGGCAGCTTCACGGCTCCATCCCCGAGTCCTGCGGGATGTTTGGAGCCGGCTCTGTCCCGGCTCTGCTCGGGCTCCCTGTGCCTGTTGCTGTCCGGGGCTCCAGGGGCTTTTCCCCGGGGGGAAAATGCTCCGTGCAGCGGGACCAGCTGGGGCTGGCTCTGCTTTTCCCCTCCCTGCCCCAGGTGGGTTCGCTCTGGCTCCCAGGAGTTTGTCTGAAAAGACTCCAACAGGTGAAAAGGTTTGAGTTGAATTTATTGCCGTGCAAGCGGTTCTGTGCCTGCTCAGCCACGGATGGGTCGGGCTGCGGTCCTGCTGCTCACAGATCAGCAAGGGAGAACGTGGCTAATACAATCCAGATCTTTGCCTGATGAGGATTTAGTGGCTGCAAGTCATGTAGGGAGTGTGTGGGAGCCATTGGTTTTATTTATTAGTGAAGGTCGGTACCTGTGCACGTGTTTTATTTCTTGAAGCGTGTTTAGTTATTTGCCTTTGAGGTTTTCCTGAACTTAGGAATTTGCCTGGTATCCCAGGATTTCCAGACCTGTTGAGCCAGAGCACTGGCTGACTCTCAGCCCAGGCCAGAGGCCCATGGTGGAGCTGTTTTCTTTCCCTTCCTTTCACAGGGCTCAGCTGTGTGAGTGTGGGATGCCATGTGAGGCCAATATCCCTTCCTTTCCCTCAGTGGTTCCCCTGTGGCCAAGTTAATGGGCTACCAGGCACTGAATTTCTCGTTGGTTTCTTTTCTGTGCCTTGATTTACGCCAATTTCCTCACACAGCAGCTATTCCATGGTCGAAGTGCCTGGTGGTTTTGCTGGTGGAAGTGCCTGAAGCAATAACAGCGTTGCAGGGTGTTGTGGCTGGAGCAGAGCTTTGCCTGCCCAGCACTGGCTGTTCAGTGAGTGGACGAAGCTGGTGGCATTGCTAAGGCAAAATATTCAGTGTTAACAGGACACCTGGTGAAACAAACGTGGAAACTGACCATTATGGGATGCAGCAGCTTGTATTGAAGCTGTAGTGCTGAGTGTGCCTAAACCAAAACAAGGAATCACTGTGAAAATAAAACCTCAGTTCTAGTGTGTTTCAAAACAAGCTGATGCTGAGCTGATTATTTCTAATGTTTTCTTTAAGCCGCCTCTTATTTGTCAATAGTAGGGGTTTTTCTTGTTAAAATACCTTATTTCCCCAAGATTAGAATGTTTGATTAGATGAGTGGTTTTTTCCCCATCTGTTTGTTTTGCAGTGTGGATTAAGCCTTCAAAATTGTTTCCTCGTACAGAGTTTCATAAATTAGGAAGTAAACAAACAAGAGTAACTTTGGTTTGCCTTTGCAATCATGGGGTGGAGCTTAGCTCGGGGAAATGGTTTTTATGAGATGTGCTAATCCAACACCATCGTTGGAGGGTGGAGGAGGCCTCAGTGAAGAGCACAGGAGGGGACATTTGGTGTGTTTCTTTGAGGGTTGGTGGAGCTGCAGGTGTGGATGAATGGAGCTGTCCTGGCACTGATGAACAGGGTGGGGGGGATGTAAGGGACAGTTGTGATCTCTGGTTATAAATGAGAAGTGTAATTTTGGGAGGAATTCTTCACTGAAAGGGCTGTCAGGCTTTGGAACTGCCCAAGGAGGTCGTGGAATCCCCATCCCTGGAGGTGTCCAAGGAACACTTGAAGGTGGCTCTCAGTGCTCTGGGCTGGGGACAAGGTGGGGATTGGGCACAGCTGGGACTCGATGATCCTGGAGGTCTTTTCCATCCTCAGTGGGTCTGTAACATGATCTTATCCACAGCACCATCAATCCTCTCATGTTCCCTCAACAAACCTGTTTTGGTGTGGTGTAGTCTAGAAAGTGCACAAATGGAGTTCAAGTGAAGAAATAATCTCAGGTCCTGGCAGCTCACAAGTGAGGCCATTGCAGCTTAGAGTGAGAGCTGCAAACCACGATGTGCTGCTGTTGTGTGGTGTAAAGTCCTGCTCTGATTTTTGTAGTAACTTCTCTGGTAAAGACAGCACTGAATGTCCCTGACAACATGGCAAGCACGAGAACAGGGCACCTCCAGGAGTGGCAGGTTTGGGGTGAATTTTGGGGATCCAGCTCTTCCAGTACTGTGTGTGTGCCAGAGAAAAGGGAATGGTCCCAGGGGCTGGTCAAACTGGAGTGGTCCAGAAGTCTGTTCTGAAAGCAGAAGCTGCTTTTGGCTGCTTCTCCTCAGATGAGCTGGTCTCTTCTGGTAAATTGCTGAAATGGACAGTACTGAGGTGGAACTTCTTGTTCAGTGCTGTCAGGCAGGATTAAAACAGATCCCAGAAATCCTGAGCCCTTGTCTGGTACCTGCCCTCGAATTGGAGCCATCAGAAGAGCAGGTGTTGCTTGTTCAGATGAGCTCCTGGAGCAGGTGTAGCTGCCCTTGGCCACCTGGGCTCGTTTGTGCCTAGGTGGGCAAGAGACCAGTGGCACCTGAGCTGTCCCAGCACTGGGGTGCCATCAGGAGCAGGACAGTGCCTGTCCCTATACTGGGCTCTGCTGGGGCAGCTCAGTGCAAGAAAAACACTGAGGGGCTGGAGCATGTCCAGGGATGGGAATGGAGCTGGGGAAGGGTCCAGGAGCAGCTGGGGGGGCTCAGCCTGGAGAAAAGGAGGCTCGGGGGGAACTTGTGCCTCTGCACAACTCCCCGACAGGAGGGGACAGCCAGGGGGGGAATTTGGGCTCTGCTCCCAGGGAACAGGGACAGGAGGAGAGGGAACAGCCTCAGGCTGGGCCAGGAGAAGCTCAGGTTAAATATTAGGGAAAATAATTTTGCTTGAAAGAATAGTCAAGCACTGCAATGGGCTGCCCAGGGAAGCTGTAGGGTTCCTGTCCCTGGAGGTGTTCAAAGATTGAGCAGATGTGGCTCAGTGCTGTCAGTTTAACCTGATACCTGAGAGGTCTTTTCCAGCTTCCATGATCCTGTGATCCTGGTTTGACTGTAGTGATTCCTCAGTGCACAGCAAACTCCTTTGGAATATGTGATGTGTCAACTTGCAGAGTGTACTGGGAGTCTTTGAGACATTATTACCCCATGAATACAAGATAGTCGTAGTTGTAGGATTGTCTTAAAGCCAGGAGCAATCTGAGGCTCCCGTGGGAGGTGGGATGAGGGTAGTGGCTCTGTAGTAGCTGGTAGACGAGCTGCTGGCTCGCCCGTGGGTGAGTGTGAGGGAAGGCGGCCTCACCAAAGCAGCTTAGGGAGACCAAAGGCTTTAGAGGCAGAAAATCATGTGCTGCTAGAAGGTTATGTAAATGTAACATCACAATGAGACCGTGCTGTAAATCCTGATTCCTAAAAGTCTGCATTATTGCCTGTCCCAAATTAGTTTCTTCTGCTAAGACAGCAACAGAAACCGAAGGTGCTTTGGGTGGCCTGGAGCCTTTTTTTTTTTTTTTTGCTATTTGTGTGTGATAATGCACATGGGGAGTCAAAAGCTGCCCAGTTGCATGCAGTGGCCTGTGCTGAGTGGGGCCAGGTGCTGCTTTACAGACTGGGAGAGCAGGGGACAGTGTCCCTGTGCTGCAGGGGACAGTGTCCCTGTGCTGCAGGGCCGGATGCTGGCTGTGGCCATGGCTGTTCCAAGTGATTCCTGTGCTTTTCCGCCCAGCCTCTCCTGGAGGCTGCTGCAGGAGGCAGGATGCCAAAACTGCACGAGCTTTGATCTGGCTCGATATTCCTGTCTAATTTCTGCTCCCCACGGACACTACAAAAGCATTACAGCAATTATTGCCTCGTTCTGTGTCTTGGCAGGGGTGGGCAGTGGCTGGGGAAGGAGGCAGATCTCTCTTTCCAGGGTGCTGCAACTGCTTGTTAGATTGGCAGAGGCATCCAGAGGCTCCTTGAGGGGCTCTTGCTTGTGCTGTACCTGTTGAGAAAGTGCATTTCCAGGTCTTCAGGGCAGCTGTGGATTATGGGATCAAATTTGCTCAGAGAAGCTCTGGCTGCTTCATCCCTGGAAGTGTCCAAGGCCAGGGTGGGCAGGGCTTGGAGCAGCCTGGGGTAGTGGAAGGGTCCCTGCCCATGGCAGGGGGTGCAATGAGATGATCTTTGAGATTCCTTCCAACCCAAACCATTCTGGGATTCTATTCCCTGAAAAAGATGAAGATGAAATGGAAACTACAGGAACAGTAATTCCAGCAAGAAAAGCTGCAACATTCATCTGAGGATTCTGAACTCAGGAGTTTCATTTTCATGCTTGTGGTTTGGGTTAAGCTTGTCAAAACTTGGATCAGAACTTCCTAGCAGCGTTCTATGGTGAATAAAATGTCAGTTGATATCTGAGCAAGTTAACCCTGTGGAGCGAAAAGTGGGTTGGAAATGTGTATGGAAGTCTGTGTTATTTGGGGATTTGTGGCTTGTGGCAAGGTAATTGCATCCTCACGTGCCAGAATGCCAGCATGAAGGGTGCTGCAGGAAGCTGAGGGCTCATGTCTCACTGATAATCTTCCTGGAAGTGCCCGAGGCCAGGCTGGACAGGGATTGGAGCAGTGCAAGGTTTGGTCTAGTGGAAGGGAGAGGAATGAGATGATCTTTCAGGTCCCTTTCAAGCCAAACCAGTCTGTGACTCTCTGATCATTTGGCTGCAGAGGTGATCAAAGGAGGGGGAATAGCTCTGAGAAATGGAAATACCAGATGTTTCTGGGTTAGGATGTTAGGTAATGCCTCTGCTTTTGGAGTAATGTGATGCTGAGCTCTGAGAGAAGAGGCTTGGCTGGCTGAACCCAGTGTCACGATGGACACAGGCAGTTCATCCTCTCCTCACCCTATGCATGATGTCTGTGGTCAGAAGATGATGATCTCTGAGCATGCACACGGAAGAGATTTCTGATCAAAAATGGTTGTTGCCCAAAGGCTGTACTTTGTTTTTTATTTTATGGAATTGTTTAGTAGCGGTTTTGCATGAAACTTTTATAAACATTTCTTTTGTGCCTTGGCCCATCCTGTCCACTTCTTCAGAAATTCAGAAATCTGCCAAGAAGTTGTGAAGAAGAAAGCTTTGTTTGCAGTCCAGCTCTGTCCCATCTGCATCCCACTCCAAGGATAAACACATGGCCACAGATGCAGATACCGACCTCAGCTGGCTGATGGTGCTTCATCTGAAGGGTTAATTGAAAACCTCTGATGAAAATAACTCTGCAATCCTTGGCTGCTCCTCTGTTAAGAGTTCAGCAGATTCAGATGCTAATGCTCGTGGGTGGTTCAGCATTTTGAACCTTTGCCTTCTAGAAAATTACAGTTGGGAGGCCAACAGGTAAAAGCCAGCCTGGGAACTGGAGCCTTCATCTGTAAAGCAGCCCGGCCCATCTGGGCTTTTGAGCTCAAAGTAGGTCCCCTGGCCACCAGTGGCCCTCCACACGTGCTCATCATGTGCTGGCAGTGGCTCCTCCTCTTGGGCTGAGGTTTTATCCGGGGAGCAGAGCCAGCGCAGGTGTCCGGGAGGGACGAGCGGCGCGCACGGAGGTCCAGCCTTGGGGACACCAGCAGCCCTCGGTAGCCTGCAGGAGCAGGGGCTGGCCAGAGGGACAGAAGCCTTGGCTTCACTGCCAGAGGGGACCCAAACGTGCTGGGGGGACACCCTGCCAAGCCCAGCCCTGGAGACCGACAGTGGACCCACCATGGAGGAGAGGGAGCCCCCGCCCAGGTGCGCTAGCGGAGAGGGGACAGGGGACAGAGGAGGGAGCACTGCAGGGCACGGAGGCTGCTGGGAGCTGCACTGCTGGGTCAGGGACTGGGGGGGTTGATGTGGGCACTGGGGTGCAGGAACAGCCCCTCAGCAGATCCCTGGCCACGCCAAGTGACGTTGGGACTGCTCTGTGCCCTCTTCTTCCCTGGCCATCTTTGTTCCTTGGCCAAACTCCAGTTGGTGTAATAAACCCAGCTTGCTCTCTTTCCCCATGACATTGCTTGTCCTGGTCCTTTTGGCGTCTTCCAGCTCTCTCCTGATAGAAATATGCTGGAAAACATTGTGTGCTCATAGGGGCCTCGTCCAGAGGCTGACGTCCAGGCTGCCTCCTCCCAGCAGGGCTGCAGCCAGCAAGGATGGACTTCAGGAAGTATCAGCTTCTCTGAGTGCTCCTTACTTTTAATGGGCTTAAGGAGATGCTGTCAGGTCGTGCTTGGTTTGGAACAAAAAATGATCCTTTTCCCTTGACAGTGTGTCTCTAATAGATTTTCTTTTTCCAGCTGTCTGCAGATGCCTGTCAATAGGACCTGTCAGTCGTGTTTCTTACCTCAGTCAGTGGCTGCTGTGCAAAGGGATTGCTGTCAGAGTGTCATCTCCATGCTTTTGACCTGAATTTTCTGTAACTAGCTTGTCTGGTTGCTCTGGGCAAATAATTTCAAGAAAAAAAAAAAGGCAGGTGCCCTTTCTAAGGCTTAAAGGACATTGTGCACGTTTGCTTTCCTGTACTGAGGTTTTATTGAGGTTAAAGTTACTGAAATGAGTTGCTTTATCTGTTTTCTTAAACTGCTGTTGCACCTATGAAGTAGTAACTTCTGAATAACTTTGTCACTGATACGATAAAAAAAAATCTATTTATCTGTGGAGTGGCAAATAGTATGAATAGAACGTAATTAACTCGGCCCTCATCTTGCCGTGTGAATTTACACTCCTCTTCCTACTTATTTTTAGAGGAAGGGGAAGTGTGTGCTTGATGGGATGTGCAGTGAGACTGATCCCCCTCCTGGGAGCAGAGGGGAGTGTGAGCTGGTGGATGGGGATTTGGGAGACCTGGATTCAGATCTGGGCTCTGAGTCTGACCTGCTGCATGTCCTTGAGAAAGTCACAGTGCTGTGCTTCTCCCTCCTTCCCCTGCCTCCATCTTGCCTGCTCAGCCTGGAAATTGGAGGAAAAAAATTCTGCCGCCTTCTAAGCGTCGGGAGGAAAAATACTTTGTCTGAGAAAAGTGCATTTCTCCTCCTTAATCTAACGGTTCATCAGCCCGTGTGTGGCAGATAGCAACCTCCTGGACATGAAAGGTTGCAGCTGAAGGGAAAACAAGATCCTGTGGTAGATAAATGTACTGCACTGATAGGGTTGGGGTTTTTTTGTTTTTTTTTCTTTTTTTAATTTAACGTGTAATCTGTGAAATGGAACTCCATGTGCATAAAAGGAGCAGTGCTGAGCCCTGCCAGCACCCAGAGCTGTCCCTGAGCTGGGTCCCACTGCAGGTGTGTGAGGATCCCAGTGTTCAGGACATGGCCTGCTCCACATCCCAAAAATCCCTTTATTTGCCTTTTTCTGGCGAGTGCAAAGAGCTCCTTTTAGATTTGCTAAGTCAGAAGCTTTGCAGATGACAGAGCTCTGTCCTCAGCCCCAGCACGGTGATTATTCACTGGGTGAGCTTTTAAATAAAGCACTTCCTCCCTTCTTTGGCTGTTTTAATGGGATTCTTAGGAATTTTTCTTCGTGTCCTCAGGCAGGAAACCCTTTTTTTTTTTTTTTTCTGATATAAGGATGAGAAACATCAGATTTGGGTTCAGATTTTCAAGTTAGCTGCACCTGTGAAAATACAGAATGTTCTGTGGGTGTTACCCAAAAAAACCCACATGAAATCTTGATTAGTGTGTGGGGTCAAATGCGCAGCCAAGTAATCTTGTAAAATTTGGATTTTCCAGATTATCTACGCACTGGATTTTCAGTATAATACAGGGTTTGGCTACATTTAAAAAATGTTAACTTGCTTGGCCTAATTTACCAGTATTAATGACCCGATTCCATTTAATTCGAGCACAGACTTACCTGGTCTTGGGGGTTCTCAGATCTGTTAATGGCTGGATGATTCTGCTCATGCCATTAAGCAGTTCTTTGTGTTTGCTTCTTTGTTGTCTCTCTACCCTTAAACTCTGGTCTTGTTTCTGTCAAAAACTGAAACAGAATTAAACTTTCACTCTGGAATTTCCTGTCGGCAGTAATGAAGCTGGAGCTCTGAAGTACAGTTTGAGATTCTATTCTTAAACAACCAAGATAGTGAAAAAGACTTTGATAAAGTGCTGCTCCAGTTTTGGTACCAGTACATAGAAAAGTGCCAGTGTTTATTGAATTGAGCACTAAACCACAGTGAAAATCCGAGTGGGACCTGAGTGCATCCTGGGACTGCAGGGCACAGCAAAGAGCTTTTTTTTTTTTTTTTTTTTTTTTTTATTCCAAACAAACATCATTGGAAGCTTCTTAGAAAGACACAGTAATTTGTATCCCAGTTGCTGGGAGTCAAGCAGTCGGCAATAAGACACATTTGGGCTGGTTTATTTTGCAAACAGGATTTGCAGTCGCAGGGTAAAGAATTAAAATCCCACACAAAGCAGACGTGTGAGACACGAAATCAGGGAAGCGCTTCGGGTTCTTTGAAAAACCCTTTTCACAAATGCTGGAGATGAGGGATGACAGGGCAGGGATGTTGTCACAAACAGTCCCCGTGAGCAGGGACTTCAAACGGGGCCTTGACTCAGCTCTTCAAGGAAAGCAAACTCCCAGCCTCGCTCTTGAAACCTCTTTTCTAACTCACAATTGGGAGTGAGATGAGTGATGGGAGGAATTAGTGTGAAATGTTTACGGAGCAGTTGCATTTCCCACTCTGAGAGTTTGAAAAGGCAGCTGGCTCCTTGAGGTATTCGATATTGAGCAGTCAGTTTGATTTCTCAGTGTTTTCCCTGTTAATCCTGCTTTAGCTGCTGCTATGAAATGTGTTTTCATGAGAAAAGGGATTGAATTGCAGGGACTATATTAAGCTTATCCTGGCTTATTCAAGGCCATTAGGCTGAGCTTGTGCCCTAAAATACAACAGAGTCCTGAGAGCTGGTGGGAACTGTTCTGGGTCTGCTGAGCTTGGCTTTGGGGACAGACCTCAGAACTGCTTCTGTTCAGTCCTTTTTGCTGCAGGAAAAGCAGCTTGTTTTGAAGATACACACAAGATAATTAGTAGGAAATAATCAGAATTGAACCCCGGAGCTGTGTCACTTTGTGTTGAGTCAGAAAATCAGACTCCTGCTGGTGTGGTGCAGATTTGTGCTCACTAGAGCAGGAGGGGAAAGCCCTGAAACTCCTGGGCTGAATAGCAGCTTTTCCTGGGTTTAATTTACCTAATGCATCTTCAGATCCAGCCCCATAGAGCAGAGCTGGCAGAAAAACTTGTAGGTCAGTTTCTTGAAATGCACATGAAATTCATCAGATTTCTATGTTTGTTTATTTGTTTTATTCAGTTTCCTAAACAGAAACTTGATTTTGTTTTCCTCTGCAGATAAACTGTATATAAGACATACCTGAACTTTGGTATAGACGTGAGGAAACAGTCACCAACATAATTTTAAAAATTCAGGCTTTTAGAGGTTAAAAAAATGTTTCTCTTTCAGGAGTTTTTTGATGTCTGTAGGCAGATATAGTTAACTTCTCAGTGCAGAGTCCACTTTTAGTTCATGTTTCTTTCATAGCAAGTCCTCCTGTATGTTAAAATTAGAACCTTATCTTAGTGGGAAAAGAGCATTATTTTTAAAGTTTAGGTTGCTGCTGTTGACATTGCTGCCACCCGAGTTAAGCTGCTTGGAGAAACCTGATTTCATTTTTGCTGGATAATGCCATGCTTATCAGTGCTTCATCTTCGATTTTTTTAAAGTGAGTTTACCTAGAGAGAATCTTGTTTTCCTGCAGTGTTTAAGGGGAAGAGGAGGACAATACTCCCTGGGTAGCACTGCTGTGTTTCAGCTGGAACAGGATGAATTTCCTGCAGGACTCCCCTCCTGCAAGGCTGTGAGAGTTCCATTAAAACTGGGATTATTGCACAGAATAGCTGCAAATGTTCTCTTAGGGCCATCCCCTCCTCTAGTATAAATCAGTTGCTCTTGGCACTGGCATATCTAAAATAAATAAATAGTGGGGTAATGGTTGTGTTTGTCTATGGAGCACAATTGCCTTTGGAGCAGCGGGATTGTGCTGTACCCATGAGAACCAGGTGCTGGGACGTGTGAAAATCCTCCAGTCCTGCACTTGCAGGGAATTCTGATGGTCATCCCTGTCTGTGTCAGTGCCCTGGGGAGGGAAGTGTCCCCTGCACAGCCAGGGGGACACACATGGATGCTCTGACTGTTCCCCTCACTCCCTCTGGTCTCCCTGTGCTGTGAACTTGGGATAAATGTGCCAAGGCTGACAGATTTTTACTGCCTCTGCTTCTGGCTTGTCCTGCTGAAGAAAATAATCAGAGATGACCCCCACAGAGGTCTGATTTTGGGAGGATTGGTGTTGGCAGCTGTTGTTGACAGCATCTTTTAGAAGGTGGTTTTCAAACTGGCTACCTGGGAACGTTGCTCTTGAAAACTTTGCGGTTTTACTTTTTGCTTCGCATTTCCCAGTTGTCAGAGGTAGAAAATGCTCCATTTGAGGTGCCTGATTTAGTGCTTGGTGCCAATAACCGGAGTGATTTTGTTAGTCCCTTGTGAGGAGGCTGTAAAAAGCTTTGCAGCTGAACCAGAGTAGCAATAATTCAGTTTTCTCCAGTGTGGGGAGCTCTGTGGGGTCCCTGATTCCTTTCTCCATCTGCCAGTCCAGCGTGTTGTGAGCACTGGCCAGGCTGAGCAGCAGCTTTTGTAGGGAGGAATGTCAGGGACACTGATTTTGGCTATTAAAGAATAGATGGAGTGCTCATTTTGGCTGTGGGGAAGCCTGAGGATAAATCAGTGTTTTAGAAGAGGCTCACCCCAGTGGGAATTGGCTCCTTGCTTCCCAAGGTGGTGTGTGTTCTAACATCACACTGCTGGCTGTTAGAGCAGCGTTCAGAAATGCAAGAGAAGGGGGAGTGAGGACTTAGACAGTGATTAATCCTTGCCTAAGCCTTGGCAAGCGAGGTTATTGCAGCCAGATGAGCCCTTTGTAAAGCCTGAGCCCAGCAGAGCTGAGGTGTGAGGAGCACAGCTCTCCTGGCTGGGACTGCAGGCTGCACCCAAACCCGGCTCTGCAGGGATGGCTCTGCAAGCTCGGCCAGAAATTCTGAGCATGATGTGGTGAAGAGCCCAGCAGTTCAATTCACTGAACTCAGCACCCACCTTCCTGTTACCCAGAACTCTGGGATGGTTATGGGCAACGTTGGTAAACATTTTATTTTAAAAATAAGATTATTACAAATTATTCAAATTATTTTATTTTTATTTCTTTTTAGTGCAATTGTCAGTAGATTGCAGAAGAGCTTTTTTTAGGGGTTTGTACTATCACAATATGTCAGGTACAATATCATGGTTCTTCCTCAGGGAAGAAAATGTAAGAAAATTGAGGCTGTGTCTTGGAAAGTGATGCAGGAGTTTGCTTGTCCACCCCTGAGCCTGGTTTTGGGCAATGGTCTGAGATTTTTTTTTTTTTTTTTTTTGCCAAGAAAAAAATCTCTAATGGAAGTCGATAATTTTGACCTTCACATTCCTTTGGGAACAGCTGTGGTGAACATCTGCCTCTTGTGAGGAAAAAGTAATCACCCTCACAGCCTGGAAGGGAAACCTGAATGCCATTGTAGAAAGGGTTAATTTGGAAATATTTGTCGTTTGTGTTGGCTTAGACAACTTTTGCTTTGGTCTGTATTAATTCAGGGCTCATTTTGAGGAATGCAGAGTTTTTTTGGTCTGAAGTTGGTAGTTTAACATCCAAGTCAGGAAATGGGGAAAGTTGTGTTTCCAGTGCTGCTAATTCAGTCACTCTGCATATTTCTGTATGTTTCGTGGTGTGTATCTTAAAATAGGTAGCAGTGTTTTTCTGTCCACTTATCAAGAAAGAATGGGAACAGACTGTGTAACATGCAGTGGCTGAAGGATTTGGTATTTAACTAGCAACCTGGAACCCAAAGGGTTTTTTTTCTGCACCCAGATTTGATTCCAGAGGAGCTGAGATCCCTTTACCTGCATATCAGCCTGTCCTGTTATCTCTTGGTTTTCCTGGATTTGTTTTTCAGTGTAGCAGTGGCACAGATTTACAGGGCTAGAATGTCTATGGTGTGCTTTGATTTAATAATAATGAAAGTTGTTATTGTTACTCCCAGCAGCACTGATCCTTTGGGAGTGAGGAGGGAGAGCTGCTTGGAGCTTTTCAGAAGAAAAGTGTAACTTTAGGTTTTTATTGCCCTTTCATAGCAAACATCACCTTTCAGATCTCCATGAACTTGTCCTTGTTGAGCTCCATCCTTGCCTAACGAGCTGATCCTTATGCCTTTGGTAAACAAGATAATGTCCAGGGAAAGGGAATATTTATCCCTGCACAGTCAGGAATCAGCAGAATTCCCTGCTCTTAGACCATTCAGACCCTCTTTGGGTGTGATGGAGAGAGGGGCTGGAAGTGTTTAGAGTTGTTTTTCCCTCTGCTGTGTTGGCTGGCAGGGCTCACAGCCTGCC
The DNA here is from genome assembly GCA_037013685.1 of Acridotheres tristis. Taxonomy (NCBI): domain Eukaryota; kingdom Metazoa; phylum Chordata; class Aves; order Passeriformes; family Sturnidae; genus Acridotheres; species Acridotheres tristis. The sequence goes on along the minus strand of CM072899.1, from coordinate 1,516,761 downwards.
AGGAGGAGCAGCTTGGAAGAGCCTCGGTGCTCCTGCTGCTTCAGACCTCAAGCCCAGGAGCTGGTTGGGCCTTTTGAACTCAAGTGATCAAAAAGCAGGGCTTGGGAGGATCTCCAGGAAACCAGTAAATGGGCTTGGAAAAGATGGCTTTGAAAATATGTTCTCTTGGGGTTTTTTATCCAGCCTTATGCTGTCTCTTTGTTGCTGTGACAGATTGAAACTCACTTTTTTTTTTTTTCTATATTTATTGAAATGACAGGTGGGTCCTGTGTCATTTGGACTTGGGGCTTTAGAGAAAATAAAGTTCTTAATACAGTAGACTTATTACTGTCTCCTCAGTGTTACATTTAAGCCATCTATTTTAAACCCAGGATTGAAGTATTACTGATTTCACAGGGATTTGGTTTCCTGATAAAGCATTTGACTTTGAAAAATCTTTGTTTTTACATGCAAAATCTGTTGTCAGGCATGCTGAATGAGTCTTCACCTAATTCTGCTTTTGGGCCTGCTGGTGTCATGTCAAAATTTTGACGTGACCAAAAAATGTTGCCATGAATCAGGTCAATATTTTGAATTTCTCATATGCATCATTCCAGCACAAAGGACAGCCTTTAAAGGATGCTTAAACCTACCTTTAATTCCAGCAAAGAAATGTGATTTAGATACAAATATGCCTCAAACTGGAGCAGTCCCCTCTCCCCCTTTGCCTCTGGCAGGTGGGATGGAATGGGTTGGTACAGCTGCACTGAAATGCAGCATCCTCTGGGATGAATGCCTGCCTGTGAAACAGTCCCACGTGCAATGGGATGCCAGTAGCTGCTTGTTTTTCCCTGGTTTATTTTTCCAAGCAAGCACTCTGGCATGCTGGGTTTTCTTTGATACCTGAAATTCCACTGTGAGGACTTGTGCTGTTTTTTCAAACAAACCAACAATCAAAAGCGAAAAGGGCCCTGTTGCTGTAACCTCTGGTAGCTGCACCAAGGAATTCTGCCTGATTCATGTTGTGCTTTTATTCTTTTTTCTTCCTTCCAGGGGCAATAAGCCAGAGATGACTGACAAGATGTCGAGCTTCCTTCATATTGGAGATATTTGTTCTCTCTATGCAGAGGGCTCAACAAATGGATTTATTAGCACTTTGGGGTAAGAACAGCTGATCTTTTGTATTAAAAAACACCATTAGAAGGACTAGCAGAGCTCAGCTTTCCTGAGCCTGATCCCAGGGAATACTGGTTAAAGCAAGGGAGCTTGATGGATAGATTTGGCCCTAAATGTAAAAATGGCCTAAAGTGAATATGACAAGATTTTGGGAGGCTGGAGAGTGTATCAATGGCTGTGGTGCAGTTTTATGTCCTTGGTGGGGAGGAAGAACCTTGTCAGGTGAAGGGGTAGAGGGGGAATGAATGCAATCCAATGATTTTCATGTTGTTGTCTGTCCCGTGTCCATCCGTGTGTCCCGTCCTGTCCCTCCCTGCCCCTTCCCCCAGTCAGGGATGAACAGACCCCAGTGCACTCTGACTGCACTAAGGATGTAAAATAGGCAGTGCAAGTAGTTTAAAAAATATATATGTTAAAAAAAAAAAAAAAAATCAAATCCCCGAGCCAAGTGGTTGAAATACCAGTAACTCACCACTACAGCTAGTTTGGTCTTGAAATTGAGGTTTAATTGGAGGTTTCTCCTACAAACAAAATTGTTTCCCTGCTATCAGAGGAGCACAGGTTTTGACCCTTGTGCTTTGCCAGAGCTCTGGAGCTGCAGTGGGAGCTGTGTTGTGCCAGCTCCTGCCCCACAGAGCCCCTTTGTGCTGCCTTCCACGAGGACACGGAGCAGGTGCCCTGCAGCAGGGAGCACTCAATGCTGCTCCAGTAACCAAAAAAGTAGCTTGAAACGTGGGAGAGGGGCGAGCTGGCAGAGCAGAGCCATGGAATTGGAACACAGCTCTGAGGAGGGCCAGGCAATGTTTGATCCTGCTGAGGAGGAGCCTCTGCAAGCATCAGGAGCTGGGTGCTGCCTGGGGAGGAGCCCTTGCAGGGTGAGAAGCTCCAGGAGCACCTCTGGCCCCTGTTCCCACAGGTGGGAGCAGCGTGTGGCACACGGGGGTGTGCCCAGCCAGGGGCACACGCACAACCTGCTCTTTCTCATTTCCAGTAGCCCTAGGGGCCTCAGGGTGGGTACAGTCACAGCACATTTTTTGATGCCTACAGTCCAGATGCATCTGATAAACGGAGCTCCCAAGCAGGGTACAGAGACAGCATCCTGGTAAGTGCCTCGGCAGGAAACAATGGGCTGGATTCTCACCTGAGTGACTCCAAACTAACTTGTAGGTTTAGTCCTCTAGCTATTAGGATTCTGGAAAATAAGGGGGCAGAGAAGGAAGCAGACACTGAAGATGCACCATGATCTATTATAGGAAAGAGAAGAAAATATGGGATGCTGCCAGAAAGGAAAGAAGGTATGATAAAAGCAGGGGATGTAGTAAGTAGGGTTGGTCGAATAGTATTTGGCAAATGTATTTGACACATTTCCCAGGTCCTCGTCAAATATGACACGTGCACTCTGCAGTCCTGGATCAGCTGTGTAACGGGCCAAATACTATCTGCTGAACACTGGCAACGTGAATTATCCTCTACATCTGCCTATTGTTTCTCTTCCCAGCCCCGAAGCGAGTTTGGCAGTCAATAATTCCAGACCAAAGGAGAAAGTTGTTCTGCCATGTGGAATCCCACGCGGTGCATGATGATCAGTATGCAGTGGCTGTGGCTTCTGATGGCATTGCTGAGCAGATATTTTTTTTCACCATGGGTAGTCCTTTTGGACATGACAGGCCCCAAGCACGTGTATTTCCTAGGCTTGATGAGATGTTCTCATGGCAGGCCTAAAACCCCCTCAGTGTTCAAGCCTCCTCTTTGATTTGGTTAGTGCTGTTTTAAGGCAACTGCGTTATATAATGGCCACATATCTCTGAGCCTGATTGAAGCCAGAAATCCTAATTGCTACGTGAACCATGAAATGCATTATCATCTTAATAAGCCTTCGTAATCAAATTAGTTTTGTCCCATATTTAATTTAGTCTTTGTCCTGGAGAAAATGAAAGCAGCAAAGGAAAGATTTGGTGTAATTGTCCTCCAGCCCATGTGGAGTTTTGACAGTCTGATGTCATAACGATGTGTAATGACTTGTTATGTGGTTACTGAAGGTTGAGCAGCAGATACCACTCTACATTCTAATGCTGTCCTAAATCTCTGAAGAGTGTTCCTACTTAATATTCCTATGACATGTTGCTTAATCAGAACTTTACTCTTGCTGTTTCCCAAACTCAGTGCTGTCATCTTGATGATTACTGGTGTACAATATATCCTCTTCCGTGTTTCTCACCCTGTCAAATTTTCCTCTTACTGCTTTGGGAAGTTCCTCTTTACTTTCAACTTAATCTCAGATGAGAGGGATATGTTGCACTGAGATGATCTGTATGGGATGATCAGAGTAACCTATTTCCTTGATACTTTTGGCCTTTTGTTCACCACAGGCAGGTGCTTCAGCTCAAATGTTAATACCATTCACATTGGAGCACCTATAGATATTTATATCTGTAGTACCGAGTAGGGAGAAAATCCATGGGGAAAAAGCAATTTACTGTGAATGTTTGCATATGCAAATTTTAGATGCATAACACTGTTGAGCCCTCTTAGTTTCTCTGATCTCTTAATTTTCATGCACTTCCTTATTTTCCCTAATTGTTGTCTCAAGATGCTCCCTGCATGTGAACCAGCCTCTGCAAGGAACAACTCTCATATTCTAGATCTCAGTCTTTCTCAAGTTGATTCTGCATGAGAATGGACCTCTCAAGCCTTTGACCTTGGAGTTTGACTTTCTACGTTTGTGTAGAAAGCCTCTTTGACAGATTGGTTGTAAGGGGCCAAATTGAGTCATTTAGGATCAAATCAAACCCCCAAGTGCTTGGTTACAGGGGCAATTTTCCAGTTTGGAATCAGTGTTTGGGAAAAGCCCAATTCCACCTGGATCCAAAGCTGCTCTGGCAGAGCAATGGGAGCAGCTGCTTCTTAACAATTCTCTTTATTCTGTGGGATTTCAACTGACCCTGTGGGGGTGCTTCAGGGACAGACAGCTCTGTCCTGGCATTCCCCCTGGCAATCTCTTTGCTTGTCCAGCTCCCCCCTCTTCCTGGCAGAACAGGAGGAGGTTGGCTCAGCCCCTCAGCTCACCTTGTGTTTGGCTGGTGAGCAGGAGGGTCCATTTGTGCCTTCCTTTCTCTCAGGAGTCAATTTTATTGTGGCAGTGACTGTTCCTGCCATTTCTTAATACCTGAGGGCTCACAGGGTCAGTGTCCAGTTTGCATAGCTGTCATATTTCCCTGTTCTCTATTAATATAAATACATTTGCAGCATGACTCAAATCTGTCCAAGAGGCAGGAACTGTCCTGAGGCTGTCTGTCACCTCCCTAGAATATGGGCTGTTCTGTCTGCACCTCGAGCAGGGGACATAAAGATGATGCAGAACACAGGAGCAATGACTTTTATTTATTGTCCCACCTACCAGGAGCATAGCTCTGGGCAACAGTAAAAATTAGCTGCATGCTTCTTAGAAAGATCTGGCATAAGTTGGCATTTGGGGAATGTCTTCTGCTGAAGTGGCCACTCGGATGAAATATTGCAAGTGAACGACTTTGGTTTTGTTGAGGAGGATGGAAGGGGCTGCAGGGGGATGGATTCTCACTTCCCTGCTCATTTCTTTGCAGCCTTGTGGATGATCGGTGTGTTGTACAGCCAGAAGCAGGTGATCTTAACAACCCACCCAAAAAATTCAGAGGTAAGTTGGTCATACAGCTCCTTACCCTCCTGCTTAGAAATGATTCTTGGTTTTGTGCAGTGATGTGGAACAATTCTGCCCTCTGTGCTTTCTGTAGCATATTTTAGTGTCATCTTCTTCCTTGAGTGGCAGCTCATGAGGAAAAACGTGTGTGTTGAATGGCTGTGGGACTGTGGTGGTTTAACCTGAGTCATCCCCACCCAGTGGGATGGGGGAGAGAGGGTTGGGAGAGGAAGAGTGTTCAGATAAATCACTTGAGTAGAGAAAGGAAAAGCTTCCCACACCAGCAAAGCAAAACAATGAATTGATTCCCATTTGCCAAGGGCAGGCAGGTGTTGGTCCAGCACCAATCTCCACAGGCACTCCCAGCTCTGTGTCCCCGTGGTCTGGGGTATCCCTGGGGTTGGCTGTGCCCCCCAGCTCCTGAGATGTGCCCAGCAGTAACTGCAAATCCGAAGTGTGGCTCTGCCAGCTGCTGCAAAGAAAATGAACTCTGTCCCAGCCCAAGCCAGGAATGAAGAAAGCTTCCTGAGGGGATGGGGTTCAGCTTGTTTGTTCAGTTGTTTGCTTTTCAGATCTCTCCAAACTTTCAGGAGCTCTGGGAACTTAATTTCTTTTCCTCCATTATATCACATATTCTTTCTCATTACCCAATACCAAACCTCAGGGAGTGGGAAAATAAAAAGGAGCAAGTGTTTGCCACCACTATTGTTGTCTGACCTAATTTGATATGAGCTACCTTGGGCTTTGCTTTCCTTCTGCCAGGAAATTTTTGCTCAGTGATAAGAAATTAGTGCTCTGCTTTGCACAGTTGGGCAAGGGCTGACTCAAGAAAGGCCTCAGACAGGAAGAGAAGCACTAACTGGGATTTTGTTTGCATAGACCTTGAATTCTTTTTCTCACCCCTGGGTTGCATCTTTTACCCAGAGGATAATTCAGCCAAATATTCTACAATTTTGGTCTGGATTTTAATGTTTCAGATGTAGCAGCAACTGTGTGTCTCGATTTTTTTTTTTTTTTTTTTTTTTTTGGATGAATCTTATTTCCTTAGTTGTGCTTTGCCCTCATCAGGGCCTCAGCATCACCATAATTCTATTCAGGTTTGGCCAGACCTGCAAATGATTGCCTTGAAAATCATGTACAATCTGTACTGCTGGTTTTGCTTGCTGTTTCTTAGGTGGTTTGGTTTTTTTTTTAGCATGACATGATGTTGATAATGAAACTCTCCTTTTAAAATATTGCTGAAGTCTGTGAGTTCTTGCTGGTTTTTCTTCCTTTTTCCTGGAAAACTGAAGAGCTGATAATTGAAACACTAAAGAGGCAACCTGGGGAAGTTTCAGCATTCAGTGGTAAGCTCTCCAAGAAAGAACAATGTTGTTATGTGGAGCAGAGCCTTGACTTGAGGCATTCTTGATGTTAAAATCGTGTGGAAGAATAAAACCAGATTTGTCTGAGACTGCTGGGTGCAGAAGGAGGCGGAGGGAGAGACAGGGAGAGAGAAAGGAATGAGAAAAAGGCAATTCTTGCTAGCACAGTTTAGGAACTGCAAGTACAGAGAGACATTTGTCTGACATAAAACACCGTGGTTAGACATTGTAAATGTTCTCATATTCCTTATGATTTATACAGGGAGAGAAAGAATGGTGTGAACCTTTTCCAACCTTTGTAGTTACTTCAGTGAAGCTTTCATGGGGAAGTTTATGCCTAATGGTAAATGGCAACAAAAGTCATAAAATTTTAGCAGGCTTTTCTCTTATTTATACACATACTTTGTAAGTGTAGTCTGAGATAAAATGCTTTTTGTGATAAATATGTTCAGAAGAAGTAATAGTGGAGTTTATCACCCCATCTTCACCAGAAGGGGAAAATATTCCATTTTTATGCAGAAGCTGTGTGGGGTTTGGAGCAGTCTGGGATAGGGGGAGGTGTCCCATGGCAGGGGGTGGAATGGGATGAGTTTTGAGGTTTTTTTTCCAACCCAAACCATCCTGTGAATCATGTTGGTCACCACAGCAGCTGCAGGCCTGAGGAGTGGGGTCAGGCATTGGTAATGATCAAGGGATGTTCCAAAATCGTCTTGGAGCAAGAAGAAAATGAATCAAATGGAAATGACTGGCATAATACCCTTACAGAGGACTGGAAAAACACTTCTGTGGTTCTGTGACCTGTTTTATGTCCCTGTGCTCCAGGGTGTCCCCATGCAGGTCAGTTCCCTCTGAAGTCCCCTCCTGGGAGGGACACTGAGGCTTGGCAATCTTCTTTTTGGTATCATTTTTTTTTTTGAGAGAGGTGTCGTTCTGAGCTTCTTACAGCAGATCTGTCTTCTGTGGGCAGATGCAAAACAGTTGTAAATACAAATTTCATGCTTAATCAACGTGAGGAGAGATCTCTAGAAGCAAGATTGGCTGCTTAGATATGCATAGATGACTCCAAGGAAATTGAGTGTGAAGCTCAAGCCTGTCTATCCAGTGGCAGAATGAATCCATCCTGCTTTTCTCCCTAACCACAGGTGCTTCAGGTTGTAAAAAGTCGTGTTGCCAAGGCTACATTTAATCACTTGGATCTAGTGACAGCAGCAGGACCCTGGTGTGGAGGGTGGGGGATTTTCTTTCTGCTTCAGACCCTTGAAATGGAGCAGAGCTGCTGTGCACAGTGGGGGCTGTGTGCCCCATGCCCGTGCCTGGAGAGAGGGATTGGGCAGCAGTGCTTAAAAGTGCTGGAATTGTGAGTATTTTGTGTCACTAAACTCGGGTAACCTGCTCGTGGTGTGAAAACAGCCCTGCCCGAGGAATGTGTGCCTGAAAACAGCCCCTTCCCACTGAAACAGGCTCTGTGTGCTGGGAAATGACTGCTGGGACAAGGATTGCCCTGGTGGCAGAGAGGAAATGGGGATGTGCTTGGTGGGACAGGAGGATGTGCAGCAGCAGGGCTGGAGCTGGGAGGGAACAGGGCAGAGGGATCCTGAGGACGCCAGGACTGCCTTTGGTGACAAAAGTTGTGGGAAATTTGGCTGACAGATGGAGCTGGTGGGGGGGGAGCCCTGCAAAGGGTGAGGTGTCAGAGGGGGTGGTGCACGGAGTAAAAGTGTAAATGAGATGGTTAAAAAAAAAAAAAAGGATTGGAGCGTTATTAGATGGAAAAAAGAGAAGTGCTGGAGTTGGAAGGAACTCCAGAGGAAGTTTGTGCAGCACACTCAAGTTCCTGTGAGTGTTTACCTGCAGTTTTCTCACATGTTAAATGCTGTGGTGATTCTAGGTCATTAAAATATTCATTTCATTGAAGGTGTGAAGGCCAACTCTTTTTCTTACTCTTTTCCATCCCAAGCAGAATTACTTAGCACCTGAGGTCAGTGGTTTGAGGTTGGATGGTAATTACAGTCTAAGATTTCAGTGTTGTGTTTTTTTTTTTTATTCTGGCTTTCTATGTCCACTTTAAACGCACTGGTTTGGGTGTGTTTGGGTTTTTTTTTTTCAAGTACAGCGTTTCTGTGGCCTTTCATGCCTCCAGCTCCAAACAATTCAAAAGTTCTTTAAAACTGCTTTTCAAAATGTGAAGACTGAAGAATACAGTCATTAGGGTGTTTCTTTTTAAGAATGTTAATATGCAAAAGAGGGAAATTTTTTTTTCTTAACTGTTGTAAATGTACTGTGTACAGATGAGGTTCCTGGAAGAAATTGTACTTGTACGAATGTCCAAAAAAAGAAAAAATGTGACATTCCCTTAGTTATCTGCACTTCTTTAAACAGAAGAGACGTTTAATGTTTTTATTAAGCTCTAATTGCCATCTTTGAGTGTGACTGCACAGCTCGAGAGTGGCTATAAATGAATTTCCCTGTAACGTGCATGGATTAATGTGGGAAGTGTGAACTGGAGCTGACCCTCAGCTGGGCCAAAGCCCCGTGTGTGACTGGAAATCATTCCTGCTGGAATACACACACACACACATCTCTGCTCTGCAAATGAAAAGCAGAGCTGCTGAGGTGCTGCAGCAGAGCCCGGGGCTGGTGATTTTTTTTTTTTTTTTTTTTTTTTTTGTGCTGTGGCCGTGAGCTGGACTTGCAGAAGTTGATTTGTGTTCATTTGTACTGGAGCACAGCCCTGCACGAAGCCAAATGTGTTTGTTTAATGCAAGACACTGCTACTACAGCAAAACAGTCTGTCTGACAGGCTTCTCAGGAAATTCCTTACAGCTCTTTATTTGGGATGCAGAGCTGCCTGCCAGGCTTTCCAGCAGCTCTGCAAGAGATGCTTGGAGCTCTGGCAAAAAGGGCACTCACTGGGTTAATGTGTCCAGCAGCTCCCTCCTTCCAGAACATTGTTTTAGTAGTTGCTGGGCAACACTCTTTTTTTGGCAAGATGTTCAAGGAATGAACCCATATCTTAGACTTAAAATACCCTCATGGCAAAGCAGAAGAGGAGTAGTTCAAATTCTGTTTGTTCTTTTGATCCTAATCCACTGTGTGCTGCTGTGGCTGGTGCCTGTGCAGGTGTTGGGGGCCAGCCCTGGGGGGCTCAGCCTTGGAGCTGCAGCTGCAGGAACTCCCCAGGCAGCTTTAATTTATAATGAGATGGGTAGAAAAGCTGTATTTGGTATGAATCATGGAGTGGCTTGGCTTGGGAATGGCTTTTATTTCATCCAGTGCCACCCCAGCCATGGCAGGGACACCTCCCACTGTCCCAAATCCCAATGTCCAGCCTGGCCTTGGGCACTGCCAGGGATCCAGGGGCACCCACAGCTGCTCTGGGCACCCTGTGCCAGCCCTGCCCACCCTGCCAGGGAACAATTCCTGCCCAAAATCCACAGTTTTGATGGATCTTCCCGAGTTATCCCTGTGCTCAGCACTGATGAAGCCAATGTGCTTCTCCCTGGCAGAAATCTCTTATATTTTATCCTTCATAGCTTTGCCATCACTGACCCGAAGCCTCCCCACTCCTGCTTTGTGTTACATGAAGGAAACTCCATATGAAGGAAAAATATGAAGGAAATCTGTGATTCATGGAGGTCTGCTGGAGGCTCTGGAATTCTGTTGCACACATACACATTATTTACCCTTATTTAGCCAGGCCAAGCTTGTTTATAGTTTGGCATCAGGGCTGAGATCAGGGATTCTTTCAGTTGAAGGGTCACGTACATAATTTCCCCCAACACTTCTGAAAATTAAAAAACAAGCTGAATCAAATAACCAGGTCCCTCTGCCTGGTAGTTTTGGAGGAATATGAGCAGCAGATGAGTGCCCTTTGTAGGCTCTGGGGGGGGTTCAGTGCCACCCCCTGTGTTTGTCACGAATTTTCTGGTGGGATCAGCCTGAGGTTCCTTGTTCAGCTTCCAGTAAGTGGGCAGCCTTGGATCCTGGTGCTCTCCATGCACACTTTTCCTGGTGTGCTGTGGTGAAAGGGATGATATCAGCTTCTCCAACTTTGATGTGAAATAGCCTGAGCTGTTTGACTCCCTGAGCTGAGTTGGAGTGGGTGTTCTGCAGAGGTTTGAGCTGGAATGGTGAAGAGGATGGGATAGACCTGAGCTGCACAGCCAAGTTTGGGCTTCTTTTCCCTCTGAACGTGGGGTTTCTAATGCTGCTGAAATGCTTGGGTTCATTAATTATTAAGGTGCCTGGATTCCTTTAAGGAGAATTTCAACTAGAGTCTAAATATGGCTTTTTTTCCCCCCTCTGATATTAGCAGTTCAAATAGCAGGATTTGTTTTTCATGCAGGAAGCAGAACTTTGGGGAGTGCCTGAGTGCTGAGGCCAAAATCTTCTTGCAGGCATCCATCACTTGCAATAGAAACTCCTTTCCAATTTTGAGATGTCCAAGTCAGATTAAAATGCCTGTGCTGAATACCAGAAGTAGAAAGTGGAGCATAATAGTGAATATCCACTTACCAACTTCTGTTTTACGGCCAAACACTATAAAAAGAAAAAAAACCCTTTTCAAAAAGAGTAAAAATCAAAAGAAGTTTAACATCAAAATAAACTTTTAGGTTGTTTGATGGGAGAGAGAAATGATAAAAATACAGTCTGTTGTTGTGCCTGTAATATTTTTTATTCGTAATTGAAGCACTGAGCTTTTTGAGTAAAAAAAAAAATCTTTCAGTCTTGCTGAATTAGGATATAGTTAAATCTAAAATACATTTCTCTGCCTTGATGAGGAATCTTTCAGTATTTATAGAGCTGCACTAGGAAACTGCCAACTGCTCGTATGCATTTGAATTTGCTGCCCTTTATAAGATGAAGAAATCCTGAATCCTGCCTCTGAGTTATGAAACTTGAGCCCACTGCAGCCCACGTGCAAGCAGATGTTGGGGACAATTGTCACTGCAGCATTTCGGTATTTAAAAAAAGTTTATAAGTTGGAAGTGTTGTTTTTTCATGCAGACAAGTTTGCTTTATATCTGCTAAGGCTTGGGACACCCTGATCAGGGGGGTGCAGGAATCCAAGGGAAGGTTGGTTGGGTTTTTTATCGTGCAGAGTGAGTTGGAAAGCTGTTTTTCTTTCCTTTCCTATCAGTTCCTTTAGTGGCCTGTGAAGCCAGACAAGTCAGAAACGATTTGTGATGGAGTACCAGGATATCCCAAAGGCATCCTGAAGTGTCTGTGCTGCTTTGTTACCCAGAGCAGCTGTGGCTGGAAACATCCCAGGCCAGCTTGGGCAGGGCTTGGAGCAGCCTGGGACAGACAGTGAAAAGTGTCCCAGCCATGGCAGGGTGGGAATGAGATGAACCTGAAGGTCCCTTCCAACCCAAACCCTTCAGGGATTCTGTGCTGATGTGCTTAGCAGAGATAAATGACTGAGATAAATGAAATATTTATAATTCCTGGCTTCCTTGAGGTGGTTGGGGTTTTTCCTGTGTGCCCCTGGTGGGGTACTGGGACCAGGGGGAAGGGTCTGTCCAGCTGGGGACAGTGAGGAGGAGCTGGGCTGTGCCCCAACAGCTGTCTGCCAAATTCTGGCCTTCAAGGGCTTTCATCTGGGATGGAGATGAAGGCAGAGCCAAGCCCCTTTGGAACAGAAAGTGCCATTAATATTCATAACTGGAACTCTGTGTGAAACCCCATCTGTTGGTTCAGGTACAGCAGAGGAAGGAGAGGGGATTTATTTGAACTCCTGGGAGAAGTTTGATCTGTGCACTTGGTGCCTCTGCAAATGGGGGCAGTTCTGTTCTGATGAGTTCTCTGTGGGACCAGGGGGGTTGGCTGTGCCCTAAAATTGAAGAAATGAGCAAAATGCTCTTTTGAACATTTATTCTTTCTCACTCCTGCAGGTCTGAGCCTTTTCCCTGTGGAAAGCTGAGGGTATTTCAGGTAGGATCGAGGAAAGGATTGCCAGAAAGCAGTGCTGAGCTATTAAGTAGAGCAGTTCTGTTAATAAACCTGGTCCCAACCTTGTAGACAAAAGAATACTGTGGCTTTGTTGCCATAGTTTCAGTGCAAAATCTGACCTTAGCTACAATAACATTCGGTTAGAAAGAACTAGCTAATCAGTTTTCTAAAATTAGTGTGTTCCCTAGTACATAAGCCAGTATGAACAGGATATTTAATGAAATATTATACTTAGTCACAAGAGCCCAAGGGAGTGAAATGCCTTGATGAATTGTGGGGGTGGGGTGACATTGGTGCCTATCTTTTAATATAGCAAAGTTATTAAAATTTGGGGCTTGCTTAATATTTAGAGTAGTTAAGTGTGTTCTTCTGTGCACCCCAGCTATTTTGCTCTGTTCCTTTTGAAAGGCTCTCAGAGTCTGTTCTGTGAGCTGGCAAGATTGAGATGCTGGACTCTCCTCAATCCCAAGAGCTTCCAGAGGACCTTCAGGTAAACTTGAGGGTGGGTGCTGTGTGTTCTGCCAGCACAGCCTGAGTTCTCTGTCTCACTCCTTGAGAAGGATGCAGGCAGAAGGATAATGTCATAAATTGTGTGGAAAAAGCCCTGTGTGTGAGGACAGAAGTCTCCCAGGTCCTGGGAACATCTTGAGCTGTACATTCATTATCTAAAGTGCTGAGAGACTTAAGGGAGAGCCTCAGGTAAGGTCTGGGGTGTAAAATCCTGCTGGCAGTCCAGAACACCTCACTGAGAGTGCATTTATTGTGCCCAGGCTCACTGACCTGGCCCTTGGTGAGATTTTATCCAACTGTGGTAACCTAGAGCCACAGATTTCTTTCTTTGCAGTACAGGAGCTGTGATGAATTACTGTTTTCTTAGGTGCAAGTTGGTTATTTTGGTATAAATATAAAAAATACAGAATAGGCAAGGCTGGGGTGGGAGGCAGAGTGGGCTGTCTGTTCTTCACTTGTGTTTGGAGTTCTTTGGAGCTGTATTCACCTGCTCTTGGGTGTTTGAGACAGCCAAATACACGGGGAAAGATTTTTTTTAGACAAGGATCATCTAAATGATGCTTCCCAGTTTGGTGGGAGCTTTTGGAATTTGGTAGCCAGTGAGTTCGAGTTTGCAGTGGATCATCACCTCTTGTGGCAGGACTTTGCAGCTGAGGTTCCAAGTGCTTTTATTCAGTCAAAAGGAGCTGTAGTTCCTTTAAAGACATTCCCAGGATTTAGCTGTGGGCTGTGCTGGATGTGTGGAAGCACAAACATTTGCTGCCAAACTCACTCAGGTTTGGTTCAGAAAAGCATTTCCAGTTTGGAAGTGCTGACACTTGCAGGGCTGAGCCTCAGGCACAGCCCCTTGGCTGCCCTTGGCCTGATGATTGCTGCTGAGCACACAGGGAAGGTGTGATCCCTGCTCCTGCATCCTCCACTTCACTTCTAGATTTGCATGTTGATGCTTCAGGAGTTCTGCTTTTAGGTCTGCCTTCCCCAGGAAGCTTTAGGGAAACTTAGGGAACCGAACGTGGCCTCTCAAGCTTTTTCCCCTGGACATTTCTGTGTGGCCAGGTTTGATTTCCTCTCATCCCTTGATGTGTTTGGTTGTCCAGAGGGAGCAGGTGGATGTTCTGTGACATCCCTGGGGAGCTCATCCGTGTCCAACTCTTCAGTCTGTTCTGTAGCATCTCCCTTCTCTTGCTTTTAGGACTCAGTGAAGTTCTGTGCTACTTGCAGTAGCAAAGTTATACAAAAAACTTCAATTATTTTACTTTAAAAAGAAGGCTTCATACTTTGAAATGAATTACAGCTCAAAAATATTTTCAGTTTAGGTTATTTACTGAAGAAGACAAGAGATAAATGTGCCAAGTACCTGTATCAAGGAGGCCTTACAGGTGCTGTGCCCAAGTGCCACATGGAAGTCATTAGCCCAAGAGGAACCCAACCCAGAAGTTAAATAATTTCACTTCTGATTTTCTGGGCAGCCTGTTGCTCACTGAGCAGGAGTGCTGAGTGCAGTGGTGGTGTCTCAGGAAGGTGAAGCTGTGAGTGTTGTGTTTGAGAGCAGTCAGAAGGAAAGTGGAGAGGCTGCCAGCAGAGCCAGCCATAAAAATGTGCTGTGAGGGAAGGCAAACCTTGCCAGGTGTCTTCAGCAAACGCCCTGTGCCACTCACACCTTCCTCCCTTCCCACACTGCTGGAGATGGAATGTTCTGCCCTTCTTGCAGGATCTGGACTCACCCTTCAGGATGAAGTGTGGTACCTGATGTGTCAGCACCTGAGTGTGATCCCTCTCCAATTCCTGCTGCAGTTCCAGCACCTCCAGCTGCATTCTTCACTCTGCTGGTTGGAGATGGAGGTGCCAGTGCTGATCTGTCAAGCTCCTGCTGATTTGGGGCCTGAGTGGATAAAAACCTCCAGTCTTTCCTGCCTGACTTGAGAGTTTGTGATCCAAACTCCAGGAAACAAATGAGCTGTTGCTGAAGGTTCTTGTCTCTGAAAACTGCTTTGCATTTTTTTGCTATCCAGAGAGGAATTTGCTGCTTTGAGGTCAGTCTTGAAAAGCACCTGACTGGATCTTTAGGAATAAACTGTTTGTTTCCTTGCTTGGCAGCTGGCTGGCTGGGGGTAGAGAGTTGCAAAAATCCTGGATTAGCTTTAGTGGCCCCTGATAAATGTGTAAAAGAAGCCTTATGTCTCACATGAGTGTGGAAATACCAGAATAGCCATTAGAGATTGACACTGAGTGCAGTGTTCCTTGACAATTTTATTCTAATGAAGAACTGTTCAGTCAGAGAGGGACTCGAGGGGCTTTGTGTGTTAGGGCTAACACTTCTTCATTCCCAGCTTGTGAAAACAGTCAGCACTGAGCCCCCAGTGTTGGCAATTAGCATCTGTTTTGATTATGTCATGTGTAGAAGTTCAGTGAAAACATAACTCCTTGTGTTGTGGTTGAAGAAGAGCCTTTCTGTAGCTCTCAGTGAGATGTTCAGAGTAAGAAATCTCCTGACAGCAGAGAAACCATGAGAGTGCTGAAAGCACTGCTACAGGATCCTCCCCTGCCTGAACCAGAGCTAATTGTGCCTGAGCTGGGTTTTACTGAGGATACAGAGAGCTGTGCTATGCAGAAGCAATCTGGTAGCACTTAGACCTCACATTTAGTGAATGTCAACCCTTTTATTTGTCGAGGTTAAAAATCATACAAGGAAAAAAAAATAAACACAGAACTTGCAGGCATGAGGAAGTGAGGCAGCAGCCATCCTGAAAAGGAAAAAATCTGAGCTAGAGCTGCAAAAATGCTTTCCCTCCCCTTTGGAGCAGCACGTGGTCTCCAGCCAGCAGCAGTTGGCTTTGGCCAGCCCCAGGGACAGAGCTTTGGGCTGGTGGTGGCCCAGCACTCCTGGCACCCAGTGCAAAGGGGCTGGTTTGGGTTGGGGATTCCAGCCCACAGCTGCTCCTGCTGCCCTAAAGCTGTGTTGTATTGTCAGAGAAAGGGGAATAAATTCCCGGAGTGTAACCAGCAGCAGTGTGGAAAGAGAAGGAGCTCAGTCCCCTCGGGAGGGGAGGGCTGAGCTGGGTGTTGACTTTGGCGCTTTCCCAAACTCCTCCCAAAAGCAGGAATTGCAGTGCTGATCTGGCACGTGCTCCAGGCTCACGGCTTTGAGTTACCAGCACCAAGTGGTGGATCTGTGATGTTGCCTGGTCACAAACGTCTTCAGCACAGAGCCTTTCCCAAGCACGGCATTTTCATGTACATTGAGCTGGATTTTTATGGCAAATGCATCCAGGTGCCTTTGACTTCTTGTTCATGTCTCAACACCAGGGTTGAGCAAAGAGGTTTTTTTGGAGCAGCCACTTCAGTGCAGCTTTGCTGGGGTTAATGTTGACTTTCCTTGCTCTGACCTTCAGAGGTGCCTTTTCCTGGCTGATTGAAAAGCAAATAATGTCCCATACTCAGGTGATTGGCACAAAAACCGACCAGAAATTGAGGTCCTGTAAGAGTGACTCAATCACCACATTTTCCTGGGCAATAAAAATTGTGTGTTTGCTGTAGGAGCATTTGGCAGTGTTTATGGGATGGTGGCTCTGTAGGGAGAATAATCTTTCCCTGCTGCAAAGTGCACCCTCAGTAAATAGGGATGGCAGCACCCTGAGCTCCAGCCTTGGGGATTGGAGGTAAATCTGAAGGCAATATAGATTTTACAAATAACCTTCTTGCTTGGCATTGACAAGCTTTAAAATAAGTGAAGAATTTCTTTCCTCCCACTCTCTGTCAGGCAGATGGCCTTGGTCATGAAGAATGACAATGAGGAGAAGATCCTTCAAATATTATCTATAAGATTTAATCCCAAATATAATATTTTTCCATATGCAGCCTATCATGTGCTGCAAGTTTTTGTGTTCTGTTAAGATTTAGGCAACTTGACAGATGATAATTCTGTGTTGGGATCAGAATTTGCCTGCAGAGAACTCTGGGCTTTTAACAGCTTATTTGCAGTCTCCTTACAGGTTCATGTATATATTTCTATGTGTATATAAACAAATAAACATTGTAGGAGAAAGGAGTACAGTATATAGAAATGATTTTATATTTAATTGTAGTAGCTTATGCTCTGAATATCGACTAATAGTTCACAGCACCCCTTTTAATCTTAATATCGTGGTTGACATTTAACTTGTAGTTTTTATCTGATACAAAAATAACTGAGAGGATGTGTTTTCATGTTTGTTTTTTAGAGTTTAGGTGCAGTTACCTTGAAAGATCAGAAGGCATCACCACAGCTGCTCAGTGTTCCCATGCTCAGTGCTCAGCAATGCTGGGAGGACCTTGAAGGCAGAGGAGCAGCAGGGAGAGCTGTAAAGGGGGAGAAATGTGAATTATTCTTGGCCTCTCTGGAGTGTTTGATTGAGGGAAAGCCCTGCTGGGGCTGAGCTGTTTCAGGATGTGTTTCCAGAGGGGTGTCACAATTCCCTGGGCTGCCTCTGCACCCACTAAATGGGGAGAGGGATGTAAGGATGGGAGGAAAAACCTCCAAGGTTTTGAGATGTGAACTCCACATGGAGTTCTTATGCCTCCCACTATGAGTAAAACAATGTTCAGAGTTGAACAGGAGAAAATACTCTGTTCTTCCAACCTCTCCATGAGTCCCTTATTGAGAAAGAATATGAAAATATCCCAGTTTTTCTATTTTCTGAAATTCAGCAGATAAAAGAAGCACAACTCAAAACCTCAGACAAAAAGTTCCTTGGGGGGGAGAAGAAAAACCATAAAAATTGGTTCTTGTTCTCAGGCCCTTTCCAGGGGATTTTTCTGAGCAAAATTTCCATTCTTTGAGCTCTCAGTGTTATTTTCATACCTGATGGCTGCATACATTTGTTCTGTACTGAGGATCTTTGTGATCCTTCACTGAGGTTTGTTCCTGCCTAAACCCAGCGAGGGATTGAGGGGAGCTGTCTGCATCTCCCACTGAATTAATTCCATCTTTCTGTACCTCGTGTTCCCTGCAGGTGTTTCCAATGTTTACATTTGCTGTTCTCTTTCTTGTGCCTTTTCTGTGCAGAAATGCTGGATTGGCCTGTCTGCTCTGGCTTTTTACAAGTCTGCTGAGCCTGCTCCTTGCTCTGATATTTAATGCAGGATTGAAGTTAAACATTGTGTTGGGAGCTGGATATCAAAGTATTCAAAAACCAAAAATAAAAAGGGGGGAAAAGTGTGAAGTAAAGAAACTGCAGCCTTAGACTGAAAAACTCAGGAACTTTTAAAAGAAAAAGTTTTCTCTGTCAGAGATTTTGAAGTGCCTGTCACTTCATGTTCCTTCCTTCAAGTCCTGTTTGGGGGCTCATTTCAAAAAACCACAGTGACTCAGCCACTTTGAATATCTGTTCTGTGGTGTGTGTTGGAAGCTCCCAGAGTTTCTCCCACCTCCAAATGTGTTTTTTATTGGTGGATAATTCACTGGCAGGATCTTGTGCACTGTGCTAATTTAAACCACACTTCCAATATTTAGATTTTGAAAGTGTAAAGGTATAGTGCCCTGATATTGGTGAGTAGAAAGGAGAATGTTTGTTTATAAATATTCATTATTTTGCAATTGTAAAGGTAAGCTTATCTAGATTTTTGTTCCAGATCAATGCTGAGTTCCTCTGTACAGCACTAAATGTTCTCGAGGGTGAGATTTGCCTTGTGCTGTTTTATGTCCTCAAGCTCTTTGGGAATGGTGTGGAGAGAGTTGGTTCTGGGCAGAGCTTTTGCTGAAAGCAGTCAGGTGACCTAGTGAGAGTTCCTGAGTATATCAGAGGGAATTTTTTAGCAAAAAATTCCAAATTTGTGTGTCAGTCCACACAAACCAGAACGAGTGGACTGTACAGGAGGGAACCACGTGGCTGTGGCCGGGCTGCAATAATGTTTTTATCTCTGTTTGACACTCAGAATGCTGAGGATGCTGGGAATAGATGATAGGGACTGGATATTTGTGAAGGTTGGGATAGGAAGGTGTCCAGTGGAATAACCTTCTCCTCAGCCATGGATCTTCATGAAGAATTCACAGGAATTCTTCCCTCATCTGTGATGGAGCTGTGACACAGCATCCCGTGAGGGTTTGCTGAGCTGGGTGCCACTGCCAGCTCCCAGCTGGGACTTTTGGGGTTCACATGGAGCCAGCCCAGCCTGTGGCTGGAATTCCTGCAAGGGCTGGGGTGCTGCCCTGGCTCTGCAGCAGCTCCTGGTGCCTGTGCTGTGCGAGGGCTGAGCTCGCAGCCATCGGCTCGTGTTCCCTCCCCGAATTCCCCGTGTGCCTGGAGGGGTTGCCATGGAGGAGAGCGTGGGGTGGGAGTAGGCAGGAGCTGCCTGGGGCACTGGGGGAGGATGCTCCTGCAAGGCTGCTCTTGCAGCAAGGCTGGGAACAACTTCTGGCCAGAGCTCTGCACGTTCCTTGGGGGGAGCTCAGGTGGTTTGTGAGCAGCTTTTCTGGGAGCAGAGGGGCTTTTCCTGCTCTGCTCTGGAGGGTGACACCTCATGGGCGTGGTGGCCTTCTTGGACCTTTGGGTTCAGCCAAGTTCCTTGCCCATCCTGTGTGCTTTTCTGCACTGTTTAAACCCATTGAAATAAAGACTGGACTTGGCACTCAGTGCCATGGTTTAGTTGATGAGGAGGTGTCTGGTCATAGGTTGGACTCGATCTCAAAGGTCTTTTCCAACCTAGTTCATCCTGTGATTCTTCTCCTTTGTGGTGTGCCCCTTCAAGGATGTGCAGAGCAACTCTTATTACTTCTTTGAAAGCCCTCTGCAAATTTTTCAATCTCTCTTACTTCTTTGAAAGCCCTCTGCAAATTTTTCAATCTCTCTTACTTCTTTGAAAGCCCTCTGCAAATTTTTCAATCTCTCTTACTTCTTTGAAAGCCCTCTGCAAATTTTTCAATCTCTCTTACTTCTTTGAAAGCCCTCTGCAAATTTTTCAATCTCTCTTACTTCTTTGAAAGCCCTCTGCAAATTTTCCATCTAGCAAAAAGGTTCTGATTCTGGACTGACACATCCATCTGCTCCATCACAGTGGGTTTATCAACAGTTTCAGTTTAAATATTTTTAGTGAAAAAAAGTTGATTTGTGTATGTAACAGGCATATGGCTTGAGGCTTGTACTCAGCAGCTGTTTGGGTGTATTTATTAGGAAAAGTACCAGGCAGGGATGTTTGGTAGGAATCTTGTTCTCTGGGGTGAGGTTGGGGTGTTGGAAGTCACTCAGAATCCTCGAGCAGCTCTGCAGTGAAGGCTGGCAGCTTTCTCAGTTCAGCGGTCATTTGTGTCCCCAAACGTGGGACACGGTGTCTGAGAGTGTGGGCAAGCTGATGACAACTTTCCAGACATGTTACATCAAAGAAATGGAGATAATGTGCATGAAAACGATACCACTTGGCAGTGTCTGTAGTGGTGCAGCTCAGGGCTGGAATAGCAGATCTGTTCTGTCCCTGCTCTCACTTGCTGTCACACTTCCAGCTCAATATTGCCTTGTAAAAAACACAATATTGTTCTCACAGTGTCATGGAAGTGATTTGGCTCAGGAGCTGCCCTGCAGTGCACGTGGTTCTCCAGCAGCTCATCTGGTTCTCCTCAAATACAGAGGTTTTGTCACGTTTTTAACCACACTTGCAATGGCTTCACCTCGTAAAAAAAAATAAAAAAATAAAGCCTTCAAAGCTTTTTGAATGAGCAAGAGGGGAAATGTGCACGGTGGAAATGCTGCCACAGGGCACCAGTGACACTTCTGTTCATTGATGGTTCTGTTTCTGCAAGGGCTGGAGATTGTAGAAATAGAATTCACTGAATTTGTGCCAGCCAATAGCTTTTGTTCAGACCCATAATCCTTTCTTGAAGAAGTTTTTCATTTCATTTACATCTAGTATCATAAGTGCTCTTTAATAAAAAGCAATTTATTCATTCTGCAAATACCTAACAAGCAGTTTGTGTATGAGCAGAGTTCTGGAATGTTTTCAATGGGCAAAGGGAAGGCGTGGTTGGTATCGTGAAGTTCATCTTTTAAAAGTCCAGAGACTTGGCAGACAAATTAACCTCATTGCTCCAGTGGTGTCCTCCTCACAACACCTCATTAAAATGGGAAATACACATGCAAAGTGCCAAGTGCTCATCCAGATTGAAAAGCTCAGGAAACTGCAGATAATGAGCTTTTCACATCTTTTTCATGTAGTTTTTTTGGATTTTTTTAAACATGATTTCCATATCCTCAGATGTTTTGAGGGGAGTTTTTGTTCTGTTTGTACCATTTACCTTGGAATAAGGGTCAGCTATTTCATCAGGACAGTTGGCACTTTCCATGATCGAGCCTTTGGCTAACATCAGCTTGCTGGGTTTCATTTGAGATTTGCTCAGTTGTTATTTCTGAATCTACTTTTTTGAGCATCTCTAATACCAAGGACCCTTGCAATCCAGATTTCATAATTTGTGTCTGGTTTATCACGTGGGAGTTGCCTGTTGGATTGAGAGGTTGAGAATCTTGCTTTTTCCAAAGGCTGGAATTGTTGTGGGTGAGAATTATTCCTGTGGTCTGCAGGTGAGTGCCATGGTCTGGTGCTACGTGCTGCTGCTGCAATTTTCCTCTGGAGTCATAAATCTGGGGAGCATTGTTTGAAACCTCCTCTGTGGGAGAGCTGGCAGGGGCATTGAGCCCTCCTGGAGCTGAGGGTGCCCAGGGCTGGGTTTTAGGGGCTGGAACCAGCAAATGGCACCTTAGGGGTGAAGTGGCACCTCTCAGGTGTGGTGAAATTCTGACAGCTCCCCCTCAATTTACAGCAGGGCCAGAGAGGGCTCCAGGAGCCTTTGGGATGCTCCAACCTGGCTGTGAAACCACCAGGGCTGGGTCCTTCTGTGGGACTAAATTTGAGTGTGGCTGCCTTGGCCACATGTCACCATTTCAGGCTGTCCCAGCATGTCCCCACCTGAGGGTTTCACCCCCTGCTCCGCAGACCCACAGTTGTAAATTGATATTATCAAAGCTGTGGGATGGAATCAGATTTTTTTTTTTTTTGGTCGCTTCTGCTGTTTCTGAATGCCAGGATTTTCTGCAGAAAAGGAAAGTTCAGCTGAGACGTGATTAAATTAATTTGAAACTTGAAATCCTGCAGATCAAGGCACAAAACTGGTGTAGGTCTGGAAGTGGAAACTGGACCACCTGACACAACCAGAAAGCAGTTCTAATGCAATTATGATGGAATTAATAATTGGAAATCAAGACAGTGATTGAAACAAATGAAGGAAGAGAACGGAAAGGAGCAGACAGTGTTAAAAGAAGATTTCAGTTCATTTTTCTCAACTTGGAAGGTTATTTCTGCTTTGAGGCTACTGACAGAGGTGGTATTTGTGAGCCAAGATGATTCTTTGCTGACTCTGGGTGGATGTGAGTGTAGGATGCCTTCAGTGGTGCAGCTGGTGTTATTTAATAATTCTCCCAGCCCATCCATCACTTCTGAATCCAGCATTCTCCCTCACTGATTCATGTGTTATCATTGTGTCAGTAAGGCAGCTTGAAAGATGGCTGAAAACAGTGAAAGTACCTAATTATTGTTCTTTGTGGAAAAGGAAGTTTTTAAATAGCTGTAGCACAAAGCAGCTTGAATACATTTATTTTCTGCAGTTTGCAGGCACGCACACAGGATATTCTTTTTACTGGTTGTTTTTATCTCCAGGATTTCAGGGCGATGAGGGAGGCATTGTCAGCACCTAAACCCAGACTTCTCTGCTTTGTAGTTGACATGAAGTTAAAGAAGTGAAACTTGTGGTTTTCTTTGCAGGTGTGTTTTAACTCCTTGGCTTATCCCATGAAGTTTTGGTGCTCCTGTGGGCTCTTACATCCTGTTCTCCAGGGACATAATCAGCCGTGATAAACCAAGGAGCCAGAGAAGCTGCTCTGTGTGTTGGGAAATAGACAGCAAGTGAACAGAGTGTTTATTTCTGCAGCAGGCTCACACTGGGAGCGTGTATGAAACATCCCTGAGATGGATGAGCGTGTGTTCCGCTGCTTTTGCTGGAAGACAATGAGCTAGTAGAGCAGGCAGAAATAAATTGAATTATGTTCATGCGTTTAAAAGAGAGAGAAGAAAACAAGGGCTCAGTTGAGGTTGAAAAGGGAGCAGTTTGTGTTTGGCAGCTCAGTTTGTGTTGGAAGCACGTGGGCAGCTCTGTGCAGCAGCAGGTGAATCGCATCCCTGTGGGACACAGGAGCATCCCTGGGAGCTGGGATTGGCTTTGCCTTAAGGGAACGTGGGGGAAATCTGGGTTAGATGTTAGAAAAAAGTTTTTTTTACTGGAAGTGATGAAGTACTGGAATGGTCTGCCCGGGGAGGTGGTGGAGTCACCATCCCTGGATGTGTTTAAAAAAGGACTGGATGAGGCACTCGGTGCCGTGGTTTAGTTGAGGTGTTAGGGCTGGGTTGGGCTCGGTCTTGAAGGGCTCTTCCACCCCAGTGATTCTGTGGCTCTCAGGTGTTTCAGGACACGGCAGGTGCCCCCTGGGTGTGTCTCTCACAGTCTCTGGGGCTTTACCTGTTGGCAGTGGCTGCCCTGCATCTCCAGCCCCCCGGACCCCCCGAAGGACGTGCTGCCAGAGGGGTGAGCGCTGCAGGCCCATCCTGGCAGGCTCTGCTTCCTCCCAGGGCTGCAGAACATTTGTTCTTCCCATCTGCAGCGCAGCCCAGCGGGGCTGGCTGCTCCCCGTCGTGCTGGGATCCAGCTGTGTGCCGTCCCGGGTCCAGCGTGGCTCCTCTGCCTTGGCTCCCGCCGCTCGCTGCCCTTATTTGGTCACGCACAGCTGCTCGGCTCTGCCTCTTCTGCTGCTTTAGGGACGGTTTTCCACTTTCATTTTTGATCTCTAAAGCCACGGATTGTGTTTCAGCAGCGGTGCTGGCACAGCTTAACTCTTAAGTGCAGTCAGACTGGAATATTGTGATTTTTGGAAGTGCTTGGCTGGTTCACTCTGTGCTGTAACGCTCTGCCTTGCTGCTGCAGAGGCAATATCCAGCAGCACTTGTGTTTACGGGGTATATACACCTTGTCAGCACAACCTGCTTATTAAACGACTTCCAGAGTGCAGCCTTCAGTGCTAGGATGACGTTCTGGAGGCCAGATTTTAATTAGCTGCGTGATTTGTTGGCGTTTTCCGTGCCGTGTTCCTGGGAGGGGAGCTCGGACAGATGGAGCTGCATCACTTGCTGGGCCTCAGCAGAGCATCTCTGGGCCCCTGCCAAAAAGGATGGGGACTGTTTAAAGTGGAGAGAAGAGAGAGGCCTTTGGGAGGTGAAAGGCTCAAGCTCATCGAGAGAAAGCAAGGAATGAAACTTCAGACCCGGGACAGATGTGGGCAGATGTGTTGTGCTGGGTTTGCAGCACAGCTGGGCAGCAGGACCCTGCTCTGTTCAGCTCCAGGGTGTTGTTTCCCATAGTTAAGCCCGGCCTGGGGGTTTTTTGCATTAATCTTTGCTTTGTTAAGCCAGTTTCTGGCAGGCTGGACATGTGTGGCAGCTCAGACCTCCTGGGTGCTGCCCGTGCCTGCCCACACTGTTGGTCACAGCTGGCTGTGCTCTGTGAGCCCTGCAGAGGAGACACCAGCTCGGGAATTCACTCAGGATCTGTCCAAGCCTGCTCTCAGTTGGCTCATGCAGGGAGGAGGAGGGTGGGCACGTGGCAATGTGAGAGGGAAGCATCCATGGTGTGGGAACTGTGGTTAGAAAAGGAGTTGTCAATGCTGTGCTGTGACAAAAAGTGCAGTTGCTGCCTTGGAAAATACAGAAAAAGAAACATTGCTAAAAACCAGTAATTATTTTTTTTCCAGTTTTGCTTTCTGGCAGAGCCTCGAGAGAAGTTTCTTGTACTTCCAGAAGGGTATGAGAGAAAATCCAGGAGGGAAATGGGCAGGAACACCATTGACCAGTCTTGGATCTTGGTAGCTGTGGGACCTGCAGATATTGCTGGGAGAGGGAGAAATTCTCTTCTTGCTGGGAGAGGGAGAAATTCTCTTCTGCCATGCTCATGTGGAGAGGGAAGAAAATCGTGGCATGAAACTGTGAAAATGAATAGGTTAGAAACAGAAATAGTGGAGTGCTGGGTGGGATCACTTCAGGTGTTATGCCGGGAATGGAGCAAATTCTGCCCTTGGAAGGGAGGGGTGAGCTGAGGGAGCTCTCCAAGGGGCTGCCAGCCCTGTGAACCTGCTTGTGGAATTCTGCAGGAGGCAGTGGGCTGGGAGTTGAGCAGGGCAGCACCTGGTGCAGAAGGAAAGAAACAAACAAGTAATTCAGGCAAAGGGTCCCAAGCACTTCATTAGCGTAAGAAAAATTGAAGCACTAAATTCAATTTTATTATTTCTTCCATTCTTCCAACCAAGGCCTCAATAATATTATCAAATATTTATTTAATCTCCCTACATCTTTTTTTCTGGCAATGCAGTTTTTCTTTAAGCCAAATCCATTTAAGAGCTGAAAATGGAGCTGCTTTATTGAACAGCTGAAAAATTTGCCTTTTCTCTTGCACGATGCTGTGTTGCTTCATTCCTTGTGACACGCACACGAGACATTTTTAAACAGAAGTGACTTTTATTATGCTCTTCAGTCAGCTCTGTCTTATAGCACAACAGTATTCTTTCCATGCTGGTCAACACTGGTGCTTCCAGAGGGGATTTGAAATTTGATCTTCCCTTGTTCTTCCTGTGCTCAGAGCTTCCAAGCTTTCCCTGCCTCCTGCCCCCACTTCCTGCCCTGTTTGCAGCAGGAACTTTAATCCGGAAAAGCAGGAGCAAGTGAAGAAGCAAATGTGAGAATGAAATCCAAAGGGGTGAGCAGCCAAAATTAAATGAAATATGGCCAGAAAAGAAATATGCTTTGGTTTACTGCCAGGGTGAAATGTAGGCTGAAAAGGCCCAAAGATTTTGAGGAGGGAACGTTGCAGGGTTCCTGTCCTGAGAATTGTGTTGGTGTCTCACAGGGAGATTTGTCATGGAAACTATTAAAATGGAGATTGGGAATGGCTTCCTGGGTCAAGGATCCAGCTCCCAGGCTGGGACAAAGGCTAGAGCCACAACGATTTACTTAAAAATGCTTCTGCAGCTCATATGACATCAGTTTGCTGAATTCCTTGCACATAAAGTACGAATCCTTCTTCTTGTATGTAAAAATTGATTTTCAGAGCTTGTGAAAGAGAGAAAGGGATGGCCTTTCAGTCCCTTGTTCAGGGTTTCTTTTCATGCTGCACCAGAGATGGAGCTGAGCTAAGACACAAACACTCACTGGCACCAGCAGCTTCCTTGGGACCCTGGGTTAACTCACATTTTGTGCAGTTCTGAACCCCTCACTTGAGGTTTTTTCCTTTTTCCCCTCTCCTCAACGTGAAGAGGCTTTTTTTTATTCCAGACTTGTATCTGTTATTAGCCAGGAGCCATCAAGGTGCTTTGATTTATAAAGAGATTATTCTTAAGTAGCTTCTCCTGGTTGAAATTATCCCTTGTGTCCATAAATGAGGCTGTACCTTTAATGCTTCCAGGGGTATTTCCAGCTTTCTCTGGGGGAGCCTGCTCTGCTTTGTCATCTCAGATCTCTTGTAGCCAGTGTTGTCCATCCAGGGACACATTACCCATCATGATGGCAAGGAGAGGGATGGTTTTTTTGCTTTTTTAGCCTGAATGGATGTCAGATGGGATATGTTGTAGTTAAATCAGTGGGGTTTAGGGTTTTTTCTTTTCTACTTGTGCTGCTCTCCCTTCTGGCTCTGTGTTTTCACGCAGCATCTTCCCTCAGTACCAGAGATAGAAAAAAGCATCTGGTCTTTCCTGCAAATGTTTCCTTTTGGAACTGCCTGTATATCCAGTGTCTAAATATTTCTCTCTTTTCGAGTAGCAGTTTTCTTTTTGAAGGAGACCAAAGAGGTTACGTGTAGAAATAAAACAAACACTGGTGTGTTCTGAGCTCTTTGGAACACAAGGTGTTTACTTAAAGGTGCATTTCTCAGGTCAGCTTTAGCTTTAGCAGACATTGATATTCAGTGTCCAGCTCTCAGGTAGATAATTTTTCTCTCTCTGGAATCTCTGTTCAGTCTTCTCCCTTTGCTTTGATAGCTCAGCTCCAAGTTAATAACAATTACATTATTTCCTGTGTTGTTACAGCTTGAACAAATGAAGCAGCAATTCCCATTGGTAGGGTTTTGCATAAATGAATATAATAGCAAGAGGGTGGTTACCCTTGTGTCTTGCAGATAGGAGTTGAGGGTGGTTATTTTAACATGAAAATTAAAATATATTTAGATCACAAATGGTGCACGCTCTCAATTTAAATGTTGGTTGCAAGGGTGATTTTCCCCCTTTATTCTGCTTTAAAAAGCAAGGCATTGAAAGCCCTTGAAACACAAGATGCAGCAGCACAAAGCAGGGAGGTAACAGACGTCACCACAGCAGAAAGCACTAATAAATTTTGTCATGTAATTAGTTCGGGGTTGGGATCCTGAGTGATTGGGCTGCTTTGCAGAGGGATGGGATTGCCACGAGATCTTGGGGCCTGGAATAGAATCCTAGAATGGATTGGGATTGGGAGGGGACCTTAAAGCTCACCCAGTTCCACCCCTGCCATGGCAGGGACGCCTCCCACTGTCCCAAACCCCAATGTCCAGCCTGGCCTTGGGCACTGCCAGGGATCCAGGGGCAGATTTCCCTGTTCTGCACCAATGCCCTGCTCACCTGTGCTTCGGTTTCCCCACTCGTGGAATGGCAGAGCTCCTGGCAGCCTGAGGCTGGAATTCAGCTGAGTTCTTCCACCAGGCTAAATGTGTAGGTTTTGGATTCTTGCTGGGATGGAGCTGTGGATGGATGGAGCTCCTTGGGGACCACAAAAACCCTGTTCTGATCCGAGCTGCTGTGCTCCCAGCAAAGCTTGGTCGCTGCAAATTGAAAATGAAAGGATGTCTTCTCCTCACAAAGAGTCATTTCAGTAGGATCAGGTTCTTTTTTCTTCCTCTTCGTGGAAATGCAGGAATGATTAATAATCAACACATTTCTGTGGCTGCTTTTGTTCTATATTCTTTGAACCTCTTAGGCTGTCATCTGTTAATTTTAAATCTCAGAAGGAACAAGTATAGAAATAGATGATGGAGTAATCCAAGGGCTTCTGAAAAGGTGAAACTTGTCTGTGATTGAATACGTGCATTTTGTATTATTCTCCTGTGTGAAAATAGTGCATTTGAGCCCAAGAGAGTCTTCATTTTGCCTTCAGATAAACTCCTCATCTTGTGGAGTGTTCCCATCCTTGTGAGTGTATTAAAGCTGTGCAATTTTGTAAATACAAAGTCAACAACTTCTATTTACATCATTGCCAGCTATGTTACTTCTTCCTTGCTGCTACTCTTTTGTATTTAAAATAAAAAGATACTCTCTGTGTGTTTATTCTCTCCTGTGAGCAGGCCTTGGGCCTTGGGAAAATATCAGGTATCTAAGTATAGAAAAGTCTGAAGAGAAAATGCTAAATTTCGGCAGGGAATTGCTGGTTTTCTTTTAATTTTAGTTTTGCTGTGCAAAAATGTGTTTGGTTTTTTCCAAGTAATGAAGAAACAGCTGTGTTGGTGTTAAATATTCAGTGGATTTGTAAGTGACTTATTTCAAGATCTTCATCTTTATAAGATTTCCCTCATTTGAAAGCACCCTAAAGTATGTTTTTTGTGAGGGGGAGTAATTTCTCTTGGTTCTTACCTTTCTCCAGTTGACATTTTGGAGAGTCTGGGTTTAAAACCCGAAATAACACGACACACCTTTTTGTTGCCAACGAAGTATTTGATTCCTGCTCTCTCCAGTTGCAGAAAAGTTGGTGAGGACCTTCTAAGTGCTTAAAATAGGCAGTGGAGACTTGGAAAAAGTGAGTGGTGGATTGCACAACCAGCCTGGCTGAAGCTGCTTCCAGATCTTTCTGGAATGAGTGTCCTGGAGAAGGGGCTGAGATCCCCAAAACTGAGCTGAGCTCTGGCAGCAGCCACGATGGCACCTGAAGGAGCTACAAAAAATAATAGGGGAGAGACTGCCAGGGTCTGGAGGGGCAGGACAAGGGGGAAAAGGTTCCCAGTGCCAGAGGGCAGGGCTGGATGGGATTTTGGGAAGGAATTCCTGGCTTTGATGGGTGCCCAGAGCAGCTGTGGCTGCCCCTGGATCCCTGGCAGTGCCCAAGGCCAGGCTGGACATTGGGATTTGGGACAGTGGGAGGTGTCCCTGCCATGGCAGGGGTGGCACTGGGTGGCTTTAAGGTCTGTTCCAGTCCAGAACATTCCATGATTCCATTGATCTTTGCCATTCTCTGAAAGGTGTTTGACATTGTCTGCTGGAGCTTTGGGTGTCAGCAGTGCCTGTTCAGGAGATTTCTGAGCTGTGCTCATAGAATTGGCAATAATGGCAACACTTAATGCCCAAAAGAGTGGGAAAAGCCTCTGAAGGGCAGTCTGGAATTGCATGGGAATGTTGGACTTGAATATTTCTAGAGAGTTTTGTATGAAAGAAGGTGATGATGTCTTGGGTGGCCTCTGAAATACTCAACTCTCTTCTCCATATCATTCCAGCCTCTCTAATCTTGGTATTTGTAATTTTGGGCAAATCTTGCATTATATTTTCAAATAATCTTATTAACGTACTACCTAAACGTGATTTAAATTCCCACATGGTGGAGTCTGTTGTAAGAAAAAGTCTTTGTCCGGTTTGTCATTGTGCTTTGAGAGCAAAAATTGGGCACTTGAGGTGTGGCTGCTTGGGCTTGGACTGGAGGGAAGGGTTGGAAGTTTGGAATCTGTGCTGGGTGGGGATGGAGCACAGCCTAGTCAAGAAGGGAAAGTAGAAGGAGAAGAGCAAATGGAGGAGAAGGAATTGGCAGCTGGCATAATGCTGCTGGCAAGTTTCCCTCTTCCCTGAGCCCCAAAATACTTTGGAACACGGGGGTTTTCAGCCTTCCCAGGATCCTTGCCTTTGCTGGTGCATGCAGAGGGTATCCAATCCTGGCTGGGATATTTTGGGGAGCTGCAGGAGGCAGAGGCCCATGTGGGCTGTCAGTGTCCCACCAGTGAGAGCATTCATCTCTCACGTGGTGCAGGTGCAGCCTCCCTTCATTCCATGCAGAGAAATCTCTGATGGAAGAGCAGGATTTAGCTGGGGAGCACTGAAATGCACATTTAATATGTGCCCATGTAGCATTCATCATCCTGGTGGGGTAGTGTAGGATTATGCAATCCCTTGTTCCTGCAGGACCTTCGTTGGGTGTTCAGGCTTGATGTGTCATCATTTCATCACCAGTGACGTAGTATTTTATTTTTATACTTCTTCATTGTGCAATTCTGCCATTTTTCACTGTATATCATGAGGATCTGGAAGGCAAATGCATTCCTTCCTGGTTAATATGCAACAAACAGTCTATAAAAAGATGTCGTTACTGTGCAGTAATTGCTTTATTTATCACCTTTCCTATGTGGCTGAAGCTGCTCGAATCACTGAGTGGAGCAGGGAGCTGATGGTTGCCTTCACTTTTAATTTTTGGCTTTGGATTTTTGGCTCCTGTTGCAGAAAGAGGCCTAAATTCCATCAGGATGGTGTCTGACAAGCATGGGCTTATCTTGCACAGTCATCAGGACTGTGGGTTACAGATCAATGACCACGATGGTACTCAGCCAGCACATCCTTGACTTTGTAAACATCCAAGGCAGTGGGGTCTGCAGATCTGAAAGTCATCTGGCCATAAAGTTCATGTAGTTTGACCTGTGGTGAAATGCATTTGGTGGCCATGTGAAGGTGAATAAGGCAAAGTTGAACTTCTCAACCACTTCAGAAATAGATTTCGTAGAACAAATACTAGAAAAAAAACATATTGGGTGCTTCTCATTGTTTGTTTTAGATCTGTAGCTTTGTTACTAGGGAGAAAACCTAAGGAAAACATGTTCTGCTTTGCCTTCTTGCACTGGACAAGGTCAGACTCTTGTAGCCCTCTCTGGGTGCTCCAGGCAGGAAGAGGGGGTTACTTGCAGTTAACAATTTGGAAGTTAAGCCTAACTTGACAACTTTCTTTACTGAAAAGGATGGAAAGAGGCGCACTGTGACTAAATCCAGCCTACAATTAATTCTTCTCTGCAGTTCTGTGTGTTAATTGCTGTCATTGTGTGAACTGATGGTTTAAGCAAAAATAGCAAATTTTATAACTGGTGTGTTGCTTACAATGCAGAGTCTTAGCTCGGAGTGCCAGCCCGCAGTGGCTCTTTGAATCTCTGCTGTGCTGTCAATCTCTGTGAATCATCCTGATGGAAATGAAAAAAGTGGTGAAGAGGACAAACCTGGGAAGTGTGGTTTGCACTTTTCCTGGAGGTTCAGCAGCCCCAGGCTGGCAGGGAGGGTGGAAGTGGAGCCGAGTTCCTGCAGAGATGCAGCTCAGCCTCCCTCTGAACTGTGTCCCTGAGCTCTGTCCTTCCCCAGTGTCACTGTCCAAGGGCCCCAGTGCCATGCCCAGCTCCTGCCGTGGCATCTGCTCTGGGGGTCCTGGGCTGCTCAGCCAGGGTGGAATGGGATCATCTCTGAGCTCCTTCCAACCCAAACCATCCTGGGATTCTCTGCCCTTCTGTGAACACCTTCAGGGTGTTGCCTGGTGTGCTCTGGGGGTGGATTGGAGGAAAGGCATGAGAAGAGTGATGCTGTCCATCTCAAACAGCATCCAGAGGTGAAATCACCAAGCTCTGTCTCAGCACCTTCAGCAACTTCAACCTCTGGCAGAGCTGCCATGAGCTGTCTCCAGCATGGGCTTTCTCCCTTTCTGGTTGATGTGTCTCCATGAACAAGCAGCTCTGCTTTTCAGGCACTGAGGATCGACCCCAGGTGGGTTTCTCCTCACCTTTGCTGCTTCCCAAATCACGGTGCTTGGCCGTAGGGATGCACCAGGAGCCTGGAGAAAGGCTGAGTGAACCAGGAGCCTGCAACCTTCCATCCCCTGTGCTGCCAGAGAGGCTGGAACAGCCTCCTGCCTCTTCTGGCACTTTGTTTGAACTTCTGAGCTGCTACTTTAGGCGCTGCCTTTGAATAGCTGAATTTATTTTTTTGCGTGTTCTGTTGCTTAGCGACGACAGGAGGAAAAACAGTCACTGCAGCTCGTGTGGGTTTATTACTGATAAGTTAGCATCTCTAATACAGAAATGTATTTCTAATAAGACTAATGAGCTGTGATTCCTGACTTTTGCCAGGCAGAATGTTAAATAAACTGCACTGCTGCATTGGGTATAGAACCTGACACCCTGAGGGGTTTGATGTTACCTCAAGCCATGCCTTGAATGTCTGTGCCTGTGCAGGCTCTTGTTTGAGAGTATTTTGTGCTGTTGTCACTTCATTAGGTGAGGAGTTTATTTTTTTTTTCCAGTTTTCCCTAGCAATAGAAGGGATTTGATTTAAAAACTAAACTGACAACAGCAGCAGTGAAAAAATCCAAAGCAAAACCCCCCCAACCTGACAGAGTTTACCTGCTGAAGTACAAAAACTCCAAGCTGAAAGTGCAGAAACTAGTCTGTGCCTGGGAAAGCACTGGAATGTGTTCCCATTTTAGTCTGGTACTGTTTTTGACTGGGACAAGTTATAAATTTTCTGGTCTTGCATCAGATGTTGGCAGCAGCAGTTAGTTTTTATCATTCATTGGGGCAGCATTCTTGTTGCTCAGAAAAGCATTTGTCTGATCAAGAGCTTTCTGGAATTTGTTTATAAAGCTTTCCTTGCCGCTGGAATACTTGGAGAGCGTTAGCAGCAAGGATCCAGCCAGTTCTGAGTGCCTGTAGCCATGCCCGTGTTTGTTCCATGCTTTTCTAGATTGCCTGTTCAAGCTGTGTCCCATGAACCGCTACTCGGCACAGAAGCAATTCTGGAAGGCAGCAAAGCCAGGAGCCAACAGCACCACGGATGCAGTGCTGCTCAATAAACTGCACGTGAGTATCCCCCTCCTCACCCTCAGCATCACACCCAGCAGCTGCTTGAAATGAGGATTTCCTCGGCACAGTTGACGAGGAGACCCCGAGTGGACAGAGAAATAAATCAACGCGCAAGATTCCTTCAGAGACGTTCGCTCCAAGTCTTCAATCCTCTGGTTTATGACAAAATCACGGAATAAGCTGAGTTGGAGGGGACCCACAGGGATCATCCCAGCTGCCAGCCCTGCACAGACACCCCAACAATCCCACCCTGTCCCCAGGAGTGTTGTCCAATGCTCTGGCAGCCTCTGTGCCC
The DNA here is from genome assembly GCA_037013685.1 of Acridotheres tristis. Lineage (NCBI taxonomy): Eukaryota > Metazoa > Chordata > Aves > Passeriformes > Sturnidae > Acridotheres > Acridotheres tristis. Next base: position 1,483,864 of record CM072899.1, on the reverse strand, counting down.
ATTCCCTGGGGAGCCTGGGCAGTGCCCAGCACCCTTTGGGGGAAGAACCTTTCCCTAAAATCCAACCCCAACCTCCCCTGGCCCAGCTCCAGCCATTCCCTGGGTGCTGTCTGTGTCACAGAAAATGGACAGAACCTCCTTCTGTTCCTGCTCGAGCTCTGTGTCCCCCTGCACTGTGTCCATGACACTGCAGCTCTTGTCTTTAACCTGTAGTAGAGATAATGGTGCTCCAGGGGAGCATTTTGGGCATTTAAAGCATAAAAAAGGGACCCTTGAAACAATTGCACAGAGGAGTCTCAGACACTGCATCTCAGTGTGGGAAATCAGGAGCTGCTGCTCCGATCCATCTATTGGGACTGCTCAAACAAACATCACTGCAGTTGATACATGGGAAGGTTGATGGGTAATTATGAGTAATTATGAGGCCAGACAGCCTCTCCTTCCGTATTAGCGTGCAGTATTTAATATTTTCTGGGTAAAATGTTGACATTCAGCAGCTGAAAACTCAGTAAAGCAGTTGATTGCTGTTTTTAGAGCTCCTATATAAAAAAAAGCCAACTTAACTTAAATACCATCTGTTGACTTTAGAGTTAAATAAACTCAGTGTTTATGTTAAAATTACATAGCTGGAGTACTTCATGTCAAAATTACAATTCGGAATATTTTTAGGTTCTTTAAGCCTATATTAAGCTCATTGTAGCCTGGAATATGAAATGGCCCCGTAGGAGAGTGTCACTTGCTGATTGCCATATGGCTGCCTCGCTCCTGCACTTCACAAAGACCCACTGGTGGACTCCTCCTGCTTCAAGAAATGTATTTATAACCCAAAAGTATCAGCTTGGCAGGGACAAAGCTATTTTGGTAGCACAAAGCTGCCTCACCTGGGCCGTGTTTCTCATGTTGGTGAGGGGAGTAGGCTGTGGCAGCAAGTTTGGAGTGATGGGGGTGCTGGGGTTGGTGCTTGGGTGTATCAGGAACAGGGAGAGTTTTGATGGGTTTTAACAGAGAATAGTCTAAATACTGCAACATGTAAAAGAAAAAGCCTTTGGAATTGCCCTGGATTACATTGTCTCCCTAAGTACATCCCAGTGCAGGTGTTTGGGACCTGTCCCTACTCATCTGACATTTGACCCTTTTGTGTCAGGGTCCTGGAAATGCAGCATGAGATTCTTGCAGGATGAGATTTTTCCAGGATTAGCCTGAGCTCAGTTATATTTGCACAGAAATGTCCCACCAAGACCTGCTTGATTTGGAGAAAGGATTTGAGTGCTTTGTAATTTTATTGGGGATTATTTAATCTGCATCACTTGGTCATGGAGACTGATGGGACCAATCAGGTCTGCAGTGACAAAATAATCGTGTCCCACGGACATCACTGATCTCAGAACTTCTTCCTGCCAGTCCTGAGTGTCCATGGGTCACTTTTGCCACTTGCTCCACACCCTGTGCCTGTGCTCCCAGCCCTGAGCTCTGCCCAGCACGAGGTTTCTTTATCAGAGCATTTCCAACGCAGCTGATGATGCAAGATGTGTTCATCATCATCACTTGCCTTTTTTGGCTTCTGTTTGTCTGCTGGTGGAATTTATTGTCTGCCACGGAGCGCTCCGTGCTGAGGTCAGGTTATTTTAAGTTAATGCCATTTAAGGGATTTAAAATCTGGGACACTTGTCTCTCTGTGGTCACAGCATCCGAGCTGCTTGAGGAGCTGACATCTAGTGGCCAGAAAAGGGGTTCTCCTGGAGTGCCTGTCAGGTCCTAAATTTTAAATCCTAAATCTTAGTTGTACTTTCACAGGAAAAAAATTGTTTTCTATATTTTTATTATAAATGTAGCACCTCGTGTTGCAGGGCAGTCCTGGCTGTGTTTGCTGTAATTTGGGAGGACTCTGGTGTCTTGAAGAAACCTTTTCTTGACAAAGTAATTGGAAATCAAGCAAAAAAGTTGTATTTTACTAATACACAAAAACTTGTGTTGCATTGCATGACTGAATAAAATTTTGCATTTGAAAGAGCAACTGTTTCTCAGATTCTCCTGCAGTAAGAAGCCAGTTTTCATACCTAGCACAGCATCAAAGAATAGCACATTTTGAGTGAGCTGGAGCTGGTTAAATTTTCTAACAGTGTGCCAGTAGCTGCTGGAACTTCACCTCACTGTATTGATGAGCTCTGGGCACTTTTCTCCTCCAGGGGAAACCTGGACCCACCACAGTCCTTGAGACCTGAGAACCAAACCATAATCCTCCTAAAAAGTTCAATTTTAAATTGCTCTCCACCTCCAGATAGCAGTTAATGCAAATACAGATTTATGTTTTTAATTCAGAATATCATCTTTCCTGTAAAGTGAAGGAGAATTTCTTCACCAAATGAAGTTGTTTAAAAGCAGCCTGGGCCAAATAGCTCACTTTTAAAGCAAGAATGGCAAGAGGCTCATTGTTAATTATTAATTAGGTCTTTGTGTCCTTATAATAATTCAGTTTTGCAGGGTTTCCCCTTTTTCCCTGCCATTGTGGTGCAGGAATGCTCAGCTGTGGCACAGAGGATCCATCACCTCAGGGAGCACCAGCCCAGATGTGGAGAGTGGGAACTCTCAAATCCAGGGCTGCAGTGGGCACTGGTTCATTGGAGTCTCCAGAAAAACACAGCCAGGAGGGCAGCTGGAGCCTCTACTGGCAAAGGGAAATAAAGAAATAAAGTTGAGGTTCTCTCATTCAGTTTGTGTAGAAGTCAGTAAAAAGGAAAATAAAATTCCTGGCTGGAGATGTTACCTATCCCTTTTCACCTTTCCCCCCCAGGTATCTGCCTTCTGTCTTGTCTGAGCTTTTCAGCTCATGTTTTATTCCAGAATTTTGTCCAATTGTACCCAAATTACAGGGTCTATCTCCCCAAACAGTTGAAAAAGGGAATTGGAAATTATGCTCTTGGAAACTGGAGAAAGAGGAAATTAGGCTCTTTCAGATTGCTCACTGTTTTTCCAGTCCCTTGAAATAATCTCGAGGAAAAGAGACTGTCACAAAACCTCCTTTCATAAACCACTCAGCAACTGAAATGTTCTCCTTTGATTTCAGCATGCAGCGGATTTGGAAAAGAAACAGAACGAAACAGAAAACAGAAAACTGCTGGGAACAGTCATCCAGTATGGGAATGTCATCCAGGTGAGGCTGTGAACATCTGTGCAAGCTGCACAGGATTTAGTTGGAAATTCCCTGCTCAGTGGGACTTTAGATTTCTGGAATTCATGGGCAGGAGTCTGTAGTTTTGCCAGGTTTCCCCATCTCTGAAGGGGGATCCTGAGAAGCAGGGCCTGGGTGTTGTATCTGTGATGAGGTCAGTTTGTTATTATGGGTTAATTGTGCTTGGTTTTGAGGTCACCACTGATTGTTTTCTTCAGAAATACTTGTTAGATCCCTCATTAGAGTTGTTGGAAGGTGGCACATGCACAACACCAGATATCTCACAATGGAATGCTGGCACTTCAATCATAAACTGACACAGAGAAGGAGCATCAATAGAAATAGTTACATTTTCTGTTAGATGAGACCAAGCAAAGCAAGAGGAGAGCAGCTTTGCCTCCTAAAGAGCCACTTAGTCCCCAGCATTTCACAAGTTTTGGTCCTGGGTTTGTTTTATTTAACAGATTGTTGTAAGTGATGAGGGCATCTCATGTGTTTGTCCTAGCTGGGCAAGGGACAGTTGGATAAACTGAAGGTGTTTTGTTCTGTGTCTCTGAGTGTGAGTGGGATTGTGCCTGAATCCATCAGTATTTGTACACAATTCCCAATTTATACACAATTTGTACACAATTCCCAATTTGTACACAATTTGTACACAATTCCCAATTTATACACAATTTGTACACAATTCCCAATTTGTACACAATTTGTACACAATTCACAATTTATACACAATTTGTACACAATTCCCAATTTGTACACAATTTGTACACAAGTTGTACACAAGTTGTACACAATTTGTACACAATTCCCAATTTGTACACAATTTGTACACAATTCCCAATTTGTACACAATTCCCAATTTGTACACAATTCACAATTTGTACACAATTCCCAATTTGTACCCAATTTGTACCCAATTTGTACACAATTTGTACACAATTCACAATTTGTACACAAGTTTGCAGTCCTGTGTAGCATTGCAGTTGTCTCATGCACGCTCGGGTTATTGAGGGGAGGAAGAGGAGCATTCTTAGAACTGAACTCTGATTCTTATTCTAGCTGCTTCACTTAAAAAGTAACAAATACTTAACAGTAAATAAGAGGCTTCCAGCTCTGCTAGAGAAGAATGCAATGAGGGTGACGTTGGATGAAGCTGGAAATGAAGGCTCCTGGTTCTACATCCAGCCCTTCTACAAACTGCGCTCCATCGGGGACAGTGTAAGTGCTGGGAGCAGCGTCCTCACACGTCCCTTTGGGATGCATTTGGGAGCCCTGTCTTGCATTGAATGCAATGCACACATCTCCCAGTGCGTGATGGTGATGCAGGAACAGCCTTTTTTGCTATGCTGTCATGAGGGGGAGGAGAATTGCTATGGTAACTTGTATTTTGGAAACGGGGAATGATCTAACATTGGAGGGAATAAGGGACCTAATTAGGCTGGCCTTGCACAATTCCTGCTCAATTCAAAATGGTAGGAAGTGTTGAGTTCCTTCAGGAGGTTTGGAAGGAATAATTAGCATCTTGGTTTTCAGTGTTGTCAGCTTAGAATGAAAATTCGTCATCACTTGGGATATGAGGAGTGAGGTAATGAGGAAGTGAAATGCTCCTGTTGATGGGAAATCTTTAAATGCCACTTTAATCCCTTCTTTTGCAACATCCGAGTCACTTGGGTATAGAATCTTCCTGAAACCAGGGGGTCATAAGCTTCAGTGTGCTCTGGGGTTCAGGCCAGGTGTATTTGGCACCTAAACACAGTGAATTTATCAATCAGTCATCATTTATCCTGTAGCCCCAGGATAAATGTTCTGTACCAGAGCTCAGTCTGCTGCTTCTGCAAGGCTCTGAGTGCAGTAGCATAGGGGTTTTTGCCTCAGTGACTGAGTTTGGTAAACTAAATTCTGAAGCAAACAGAAACCTGGTGGAATACTCATACTGGCATCCCTCCAGACTGCAGAAAGGTGATTTCCTCCCATTGCTCCCATTAAAAAAAAAAAAAAAAAGGAAGAGGAAGTTTTCTCAGGGTGCAAATTTGTCTGATGCTGCATTTCTCTGCAGGTTGTCATTGGAGACAAAGTAGTCCTGAATCCTGTCAATGCTGGCCAGCCTCTCCATGCCAGTAGCCATCAGCTTGTGGATAACCCGGGATGCAATGAGGTAAGGGGGCTTTGGCACAGCTGGAGCAGCTGTACAGACCTCTCTGTGCTTCAGCTTAACTGTTTGTCCATGCTTTAGAATTCAGCAAGTTGGTTGGTACCCGTGGCTTAGGACTGGTTATCCTGGTAATCAGTGACTTAAAAGTCTTGGAGCTCTGCTTTCTCTTGGGTGCTGGCAGAGTTTTGAGTTTCATTTCTTTTGCATGACTGCCTAAAAACAAGTTATTCCTTCAAAACCAGGAGCTGTGGCACAGTGATGTTCCCCATACTAGTCATGGTGAAGGAAATTAAATCTACCAGCAGAGATGTGTAACAAGTGGCTTCCAAGCAAGTCAGCTCTGAGATTCCTTGTTCTGGAGCAGATACTGAAAGGACTTTGCTTCTCCAGAGCAATGCAGCCAGGCCTGCAGTGTTCTGGTGAAGATGGTCTAAAAAAATAAGAGAGTGGCTCATGGCAGGACCTTGTACAGGCACAGGACAGTGGGACTGATGGTCTCAATTCTCCTCCTAGGTCAACTCAGTGAACTGCAACACCAGCTGGAAAATCGTGCTCTTCATGAAATGGAGCGACAACAAGGACGACATCCTCAAAGGGGTGAGAGGCAGAGCTGTGCCTGTGTGCAGCTGGGACCCTGCTGGGCTCTGTCCCTGCTGTCCCCTGTCCCTGCTGTCCCCTGTCCCTGCTGTCCCCTGTTCCTGCTGACCCTGCTGTCCCCTGTCCCTGCTGTCCCCTGTCCCCGCTGACCCTGCTGCCTGCCTTTGGCAGGGGGACGTGGTGAGGCTGTTCCACGCCGAGCAGGAGAAGTTCCTGACGTGTGATGAGCACAGGAAGAAGCAGCACGTGTTCCTCAGGACCACGGGCAGGCAGTCAGCCACGTCTGCCACCAGCTCCAAAGCCCTGTGGGAGGTGGAGGTAAGGGCTGAGCCCTGGGCTTGGCTTGTGGGAACAATTACTCCTTCTGTTTATAAACACTCTAGCTGCATTTCTCGCTTTATGTAAAGTTTTCCTGGTGTTGCAAGTTGAAATGAAAATTCCTCCCCTTGCTGTGCTTTCTGAGCACAGTCACAGTGGAGCTCTGCTCTCTGATGGTGCAGCACACAGCTCTTCACTTCAGGTGCTTTACAGGTCAGGAAAAGGGCACAGAGAAACATCAATGAAGTCATTTTCTTACCAGTCACTGAAGTTTAACAACAGCTTATAATTTCCACTGTCCTGCTGAGTGTACTGAAGGCTCTATTTTTGGTGTGGAATAATGTGATTATGTATATCCTCATTTGATAGGAGGCTGCAACCCCTTCAGTCTGCCTGAACTGGCTTTTTAAATTCACTTGGCTTTTAAACAGAGTGACTAACACCTTGGCCATCACTGGCTTCTGAAAATAGCCTCAGTCTGTTGGTATTATTAGCATTGGTTTATGATCTTAAATATGATTAAATTATGAACTGCATATAAGAATCAAAAAATAAATTGTAATGATGAATAGGTGTTTTTATATTCCTTTTCCAGAAGTATCTGCTGTGACATTCAGCTTCTGTATTTCAAATTAAAGTCTGCCTGTACTTAGCATTATTTTGGCACATTATCAGTCTGTGGTAACTGTCCATGTGTGTGCAGGTACCTGGCACAGGTGAGAGAGCTTCCCTGAAAGGTACAGGTCAGCTGTGTTGAGTTTTCTTTAGGAATCAAGTGGTGTGCCCACAGAGCAGCCAATATGGGATTACAGGTGTTGGAGGCTCTGCTTGTCCCACTTTGTCAGTAAATATAAATATTAATTTCTTCATACAGCATTGTTGCATTTGAAATATTTCCAAGTGTCTTCCCTCATTCATATTAAACAGTCAAAAATATAATTACAGCCATAGGGTAATGGATTTGTTGCCTTTGTTTCAAGACCTGGCAACACGTGCACATAGAGAGCACCTTCTTTCATTCATTCATTCATTCATAAACTGCAGTGAACTATTCCCAGCCAGCTCAGAGCATTCCTTGCACACTCCTGGTCACAGAGAAAAGCTGGCTTTGTCTTTTCTCAGCCCCTGGTTGTGTTTGCTCTTCCCTGCCCATGAGCTGAGGCAGATCCTGCTGGTCTGGGGGGGGTCTGTGCTGCATTCCAGGTGTGTTCCTGTCCTTGCAGGTGGTGCAGCACGATCCCTGCCGGGGGGGAGCTGGCTACTGGAACAGCCTCTTCAGGTTCAAGCACCTGGCCACGGGGCACTACCTGGCAGCAGAGGTACGTGGGGCTGGGCTGGCACCTCTGCCTGCCTTGCACTGTGTTCTCCTCCTTTGGCACCTTCTCAAAATCTGTCATTTCCCACCCTAAAACTGGACACGGGGAGGGGAGGAGAGTGGTCATTTGGATTAATACAGAAATAGATGCTAAACGTAGGGAATGAGATGAAAGAGCTGAAAGAACACGGTGGTTTGGGGTAGTCATGAGCTGATTACACTTTTTGTATGAATTCTAGAGTCAAGAACTTCTGCTGCAAAGAATAGGCACTAAATAGTATCCTGTCATGTGGGCACTGGAATCAATGTGACTTTATTAACTGCTGAATAAATGGTAAATGACTGAGAGCCTTTGGGGGAAAATGAATTCAAGTGTTGGTAATTCCTCTTGAATCACTGATTTTTGAGCAGAATCGTAGAACTGAGTATAAAATGAAAACACTGACTTCAGACCAGTCTGTAAGAACTGCAGATAGAGAAAAGTCCAGATTAAATATCCCATTTTATATTCCTCTGATAAGTAGACTGGAAAACCAGAAGCATTTTGTCACGTGCACACTGCAAATCCTTTTCAGTAGTGATCCAGTGTAGAGCTTTTCTAGTAAATCTTGGGTTTTCTAATCAGCCAAAACAAAAACATGCTCTTTGATCATGCAAGAATATCCCAGAGGAGATTGCTCACCTGATCCCTGGTTAAAATCATGTTTGTTCCAAAAGATTTCTCCAAGCCAGTAATTTCTAGTTGGACATTCCACTTGGAATTTAAACAACAAAAAGAAACCATAAACTGGTTAAGTCTCCACTCTTGCTCCTGTAGTGATTCTCCTGAATGAGATCAATCTCCCTGCATGTTTGCAGGTTATTTACCTGTGATTTGGTTATTTACCTGGTGAGCCATGCTGGGTGTGGGCAGTGTGCTCTGCATGCCTGGTGGTGCTGGAGCAGTGCAGGGCCCTGCTGACCACCAGAGCTCTGGTGCTGCTCAGCCTGTTTCCCACTTGCAGCTGTGCTGGAGTTTTGACTGCCTGTGATTCTGTTCCATCAGGTAAACCCTGACTATGAGGAAGATGACCTGGAGTGTCAATCCTCAGTAAGTATAGGCAAGGGTCTGGTCCTGCCCTGGATTGAGGAGGGCTTGGCACACGCCCAGGGCTGACCTGGCCAGTGCTCAGCTGGTCCAGGCTTCCTGGCTAGTGAAGAAACTAAAAACCTGAAAATGCTCTGGAGGCTTTTAAAGCCTATCCAAGGAGTGGGTGTTGACACCTTAGTGAAGAACAACCCACTTGGAACTGAATTAATACATTACCTGAACCCCCCTCAACTCCTCCCTTTGTGGCATCTTTTTCTGTCTTCCTGTTTCCTCAACCTTTGCTTCCTTGGAGCACTGTCCTGCCAAGGGCTGGAAATGAAGTTGCTCAAGGTGACACCAGATTGTCCCTGAGGGAATGTCCCCCAGTGCTGTGCCTGTCTGACCTCTGTGTTTAAGCAACAAAGTCACTGTCATTGTACCTTGTCTGAGGAGGGCAGGGATGGCAGGGGGAGGGGGATTCCAGTGCCATTCCTCTGATTTTCCTGTGGGAGCCAGTCTGTGTTGTCAGTAAATGTTGTTGTGTCAGAGACTGAGTGTGTGGTGCTTTGTATTGACAGAAACTTCTCTTTGGTGTCAGAGGGAACCAGCAGTAGTGGAAAACAGAGAAAACTGGAACAGCACTTTGCATTGTGGGTTTTATTTATTTAGTTGGATTTGATGATAGGCTTATGCAGCTTTCTTGGTCATTTATCCCATATTATGGAGGATTTGCACCATTTGGATATGACAAAAAGCTGTTCCTTCCGTTCTGCAGAGATGGATGTGACGCTTGGAAATCCTGCAGGGTGCATTTTTCCTACTAAAAGGGTTTTTCATTATAGCCTGGCCATTAAAATGCTTCCCTTGCCCTCAGATATTGAGCTGTTTTCCTGATTAGTTTTTGGTGGCATTTGGCAGCTTGACTGCAGTAAACATGGTAAAAATCTGAACAAACCCCACCCATAGCTATTGTCCGGGGGGAATCCAATACTGAGATGTTTTGTTGGGTTAATTTTTTGAAAGTTAATCAACGCTGAGGGCCTTTAGGCTGACAGCCCTGCTCCTGTGGTGTGTCCTGCTGACATGTGCATGGATAACATTCATGCACTGTCTCAGCTCTCTGGTTTTTCCCTACTCTCTCTTTACCACTAGATGGCAAAAATAGACCAGCAAGAACAGGACCAGGAGCACATAATTCAGCTTTGACAGGAAATTGCCACATCGTTTATCATTCTCTGGTGACAGGAGGGTGTAGGCTGCCTTATCCAACTTTATCCAAACTCCGACTTAAATCAAGTGTGAGCTGTCTGCAGGGTTTCTGTGCACAGCCCAGTGCTTTTCTTGTTGCTTTCTCCTTGTTCCTCAGAGGGCTGTGCAGGAAGGGTTTCCATGGGCATGGGTGAGGTGCCAGCTCCACCCTCCAGCAGCAAAGGACGCTGCTCTTGTCACCTTTGGGGTTGAATTTCAGTGTTCCCTGAATTGCCCCAGTTGCTGCTTTCTGCTTTACTGCTCGTGTTCAGCTTTGCCACAGTTTCAAGAAGTGACCAGTTGTCTCCTGAAGGACGAGCTGTGAATGCAGAGCAGCTGTATCCCTCTCTGAATTCCCTCCCCTTGCTGGGGGGAGGGATGAAGGAGACAGCTGAAATTCAGAGAATTCATTCCAAGTGAGTGAATTTCTCCCAGAATTTCTCTCCAGATGGACTCTGAGTGTAGAGTTGCTCCTTCCCTTGAAGGCACACTCCCAAAGTGTAATTCTGTTCCATACAGACAACTGCCTGTTCCCGTGTACAAAATCAGACTTTAAATGTCACTGCTTTGCAGCCAAGTTCATTGACTGCGAATGTGTTAACTTGGGAGTATCCTGAGGCACCAGCAGCACTGGATACCTTTTCCATCTGCTGCAGGGTGGCAGTGCCTTACAGCAGGGCTGTGACAGGCAGCTCCCTGGGTGCTGACTCCCTTGGGTGCCACCATCACAGAGAAGATGAGAAATCGGTTTCTTGGTCACCTTGAAAATTGCAGCCAGGATTTAGGTGGTTGTACATGGGCAGCTGGTTCCTGTGTGCCAGGACAGGGAGTGACTTCTTTAGGGACTTGTGATGGCTGGGAGTTCCCTAAAAAGGATTTGGAGAAAGTTGTTGTTCCGTTTTCTCAGTTCATCTTTGTTTTTTCCTACCCTTTTGTCCTTTCATCGGGGGTTTTATCCAATTGATGTATCTTTACTTTGCTGAAGGAGGCTGGGGATTTTGCTGGCACCTTGGGAACAAAGATCCTTCTGGTGCCATGGCCTTTGGAACACGTTTTTGTGCTTGAGAGCAGCACAAAACGTGTGTGAACAGCAAGACTTCCAACTCCTTGATTGGCTTTTTGTTTCTCTTGCTGGGATTGATGGATGTGGATCCCATTTTTGCTGCTGAAGCTGATTATTTCCCAGCAAGGTTGTTGGTACATGGCGTGGCCGGGTTTTTATATTTTCAACTCATTAATTATGTAGTTAGAGGGATAATTGCAACGTGTGGGATATGTTTGGAGAGCTGGTAGTGTCAGGATTAGAGATCTCAGCTGATGTGTGCTATCAGAAAGCAGTCAGAGCTCCCAGTGTGTGTGTGAGGTGAATGGCTGGGAGGGTTTTGTCTCTCCTGATGCTGTCTGTGAGACATCAGTTCTGTGTGGAGCTGCAGTTCCTGTGTTAGTGCTGAGGAGTCACACCGGGGTGAGCAGGGTTGGCCAGAGCAGCTGCTGTCAGTGTTGCTGGTGTCCTGCAGTGTGCTGGTCCAGAGCTCTGTCTGCACCCCACGTGTGCCTGGGGCTGTGTGGGTGCTCTGCAGGGCTCTCCTGGTGCCATGGGGCACTCCTGGTTCCATGGGGCTCTGCAGGGCTCTCCTGGTGCCATGGGGCTCTCCTGGTGCCATGGGGCTCTGCAGGGCTCTCCTGGTGCCATGGGGCTCTCCTGGTGCCATGGGGCTCTGCAGGGCTCTCCTGGTGCCATGGGGCTCTCCTGGTGCCATGGGGCTCAGCAGGGCTCTCCTGGTGCCATGGGGCACTCCTGGTTCCATGGGGCTCTCCTGGTTCCATGGGGCTCAGCAGGGCACTCCTGGTTTCATGGGGCACTCCTGGTTCCATGGGGCTCTCCTGGTTCCATGGGGCTCAGCAGGGCACTCCTGGTTCCATGGGGCTCTCCTGGTGCCATGGGACTCTGCAGGGCTCTCCTGGTGCCATGGGGCTCTCCTGGTGCCATGGGGCTCTCCTGGTGCCATGGGGCTCAGCAGGGCTCTCCTGGTTCCATGGGGCTCTCCTGGTTCCATGGGGCTCTCCTGGTGCCATGGGACTCTGCAGGGCTCTAATGGTTCCATGGGGCTCTGCAGGGCTCTGCTGGTGCCATGGGGCACTCCTGGTGCCATGGGGCACTCCTGGTGCCATGGGGCTGTGCAGGGCTCTCCTGGTGCCATGGGGCTCTGCAGGGCTCTCCTGGTGCTATGGGGCTCTGCAGGGCACTCCTGGTACCCTGGGGCTCTGCAGGGCTCTCCTGGTGCCATGGGGCTCTGCAGGGCTCTCCTGGTTCCATGGGGCTCTGCAGGGCTCTCCTGGTGCCATGGGGCTCTGCAGGGCTCTCCTGGTGCCCTCCTGGTGCCCTGGGGCTGTGCAGGGCCCTGCTCACACCGTGGGGTCTCTCTGCAGCTGGACCCCGAGCAGGAGGCGGCGCGCCGGGGCCGCGGTGCCCAGGAGAAGATGGCTTATTCCCTGGTGTCCGTGCCCGAGGGCAACGACATCTCCTCCATCTTCGAGCTGGACCCCACCACCCTGCGAGGGGGAGACAGCCTCGTGCCCAGGTACAGTCACTGTCTGCCACAGCTCAGCCATTCTTGTGGGTTTTTAAAGTAAAGCTGCCCCAGATTTTTTTCCTTTTATCCCTTGGAATTGAGTTACTCCTTAAATGAGTGTAGAAATAATCAGGAAACGCCCGAAGCTTCGCTTGAGTGCTTTGTAATTGAGGTATAAGTAAGAGAACACCATTTTACAGATGGGAAAATTGAGATTAAGTGACTTCCTAAGTGACTTCCTTGCCAGGAATGACCTGAGACTAAAAGCGTTGGGTGTCCTATCAAGGCATTCATTCCTGTGACCTGTCTGCATTGTGTTAGGATGTAACACCAGTTATTTAGCACTGGATTTTGTATTGTTTATGTGTTCTTTACTGTTCATGTGGCACCTCTTGCTGTTGAAAAGCTGCTGCACCCTTCCAAGTCACACACTCTGCACATTGAGAAAGCACAGCAAGTTTGTTCCATCTATTCAGCAACTCCCTAAATCATCAGATACTTTGGAGTATCAGGGAGTTCTGGGCTGAAAACCCCAGAGGTAAGGGGAGAAGTTGGCAGCTCACAGCAGTGGAAAAGTGAGGATGGGAGAGATTTTAGATGGTTGCTGTGCAGCAGCAGCTCAGAGTGGCTGTGGTTCTGTTTTAGAGCAGAATCTCTTTCATTCTAGGAGAAACCTTCCTCAGGTGAATTCACACAATGAGCTAAGGCAATAAAAATGCTGTTGCAGTTGTGGTATGCAGGGTGGACAGAGATGACACTTCTTTTCCATTTGTCCTGCCAGCATCTCAAAATCCCAACAGTGCAAAGATTCCCCAGCTGGGGAGCTGAGTCATGCTGGGGCACTCCTGCCTTTCTTTCAGGAACTCCTACGTGAGGCTCAGGCACCTCTGCACCAACACCTGGGTTCACAGCACCAACATCCCTATTGATAAAGAGGAGGAGAAACCCGTGATGCTCAAAGTAAGTTCTGCTACTTGGTGTGAGCCCATCCTTTGATTCCTGTACTTCCACAGGAGTGGTGTTGGCAGGAGTTTCACTCCCTGGGCCTGTCACACACTGAGCATGTGACAGTAATGAATGGTGCCTGTGCAAAATATTTGCTCTTAATGGCTCAGTTTCATGGTATTTTGTAGTTACACTGTTCAGCTTCTACTCCACAACAGTCAGCAGGAGGAGGTTTTTTTTTTCCACTGGCTACAGCAACATTTTGCCATCTCTCCTGCTGCTCCTTTGGATTTAGGAACAGCTCTGAGCTTGCACAGAATGTTCTCAGGTTTTTGGGGTCAGCAGTGGTCCCATGCTGCCTAAGCACAGTGTGGCTTTTCTGTCTCATTATCTCTGAGTGGGTGAGCCACTGCTTTGTTCCTGCCTTGGGGTTGGCTGATAAAGCTTCTCTGGGTTTCAGATTGGGACTTCTCCAGTGAAGGAGGACAAAGAAGCTTTTGCTATCGTGCCAGTCTCACCTGCAGAGGTTCGGGACTTGGATTTTGCAAATGATGCAAGTAAAGTTTTAGGTTCCATTGCTGGCAAGCTGGAAAAGGGAACAATAACCCAGAATGAAAGAAGGTAAGGAAACCATAACTGGGATCAGATAATGTTGTTTCCTTTAGTCAGTAACTGTTTCTTTGAAAATTTGATCAGAGTAAGCTATAGAAGAGGGATTTGGTTTCCTCCTTGATGAGATTTGATATTGTTGTGTCCATAGTGGAGGTTCTCAGGCCTGGTCTGTCCAGCCCTCCTTGTCCTCTGTGAAGTGAGAGCATGAGAAATGTTGTGAGCCTGGGGGACTAATCCCCAGCATAGCTCTGCAAATGGAGTGTGGGAATTCCTAATCCATCTTGTGAGCACTGAACATGTGACTTGCTGCAAATCCTCTGACCGTGTCTGTGAAAATGTGGCCACACAAAAAGAGCACAGAGGTGGCTGTGTCACACCAGGGCCCCCATAGCCGGTGCCTTTTATTTGGCCTTGGGAGAGATTATCACCTGATTTATTGTTTGTGGCAATTGGAAGAAGTGCCAAATAGAACTTGGCAAGTATAGAGTTGTCCTAAAGTGATTTTCTTGTCTTGCTGCTACTCTGGTTTAGCTGTTGGACAGTGAGGCTGCAGCAATGGAGGAGCATTAATTCCTAATTTAAAGTTCTGTGCAAACCTCTGAGCTTTATCCAGTCTCTAATTGCTGTTAGTTTTTCACTTAGCATTTAGAAATCTGTGTAAACTTAACCTGGCACTGCTCTTTTAGCTCAGGGAATTTGTATTCTCATGTTAACAACTTCTGGCTCTTCTGTAGATCTGTTACCAAACTGTTGGAGGATTTGGTCTACTTTGTTACTGGTGGAACTAATTCTGGCCAGGATGTCCTTGAGGTGGTGTTTTCTAAACCTAACAGAGAACGGCAAAAGCTGATGAGAGAGCAGAATATTCTGAAGCAGGTAGGCTGTGGTTTTCTTTGAGCTCTGCCTGTGAGAAGAATTATTGGAAAAAAAGAACCTGATAACAGAGAACCTGGCCAGGTTGGACAGGACTTGGAGCAACCTGGAGTGGTGTGAAGTGTCCTTGCCCATGGCAGGGGATTGGAATGAGATCATCTTCATGGTCCCTTCCAACCCAAGCCATTCTGTGGCTCTGTGAAACTGATCTCAAATTATTGGGACCTTTGAGTTTCCAGCTTTCAGCAGGCTCACCATTGCTGGAACTAAAAAATTCCAGCAGATATTGTTGAATAAAGGCGATCAGCATCTTCTGTCCGAGAACCTTGGTGGCCGCAGCACATTCCTGATGTTCCTTTTGAAACACAGAGGCACAGAGCTTTGACACTCGTGCTGAGCAGAAGGAGGCAGTGCCTGATGGCGTCGTGTGTGTGTGTTTTTTTACCGAATCTGTAGATTTTCAAGCTGTTGCAAGCCCCCTTCACGGACAGCGGGGACGGGCCGATGCTGCGGCTGGAGGAGCTGGGGGACCAGCGCCACGCGCCCTTCAGGCACATCTGCAGGCTCTGCTACAGGGTGCTCAGGCACTCCCAGCAGGACTACAGGAAAAATCAGGTTGGAAACGGCGTCTGGCATGATCAGAGCCACCGGCACAGGGTTTCTGTGCTCAAAAAAAAAAAAAAAAAGCTTGGAAAAAAAAGTGAAGTAAATAAGAGCAGGGTTTGCTTTACTTAAGTGAAGTAAACTCTGCTCTGATGTGGTTGCACAGTCAGCAAGAGGTTTTGGGATAGCTCAGTTTCATTCTGTTGGTCATTTTTCATCTCTGTCAGAGGCTATAAGGTAATTAGCACTGATTCCAAGTGGGATTTAAGAAAACAACAGAATTTCTAACTGTCCCACACAGGTGAATTACTCTTGCTGACTACAGGCTCCATTGAAAGTTGCCCTGTAAATTGAGGCTGTTCAGGTTTTGTTGCCATGTATTAAAAACAAGGTCCTGTCAGATAAGTATAGGTGCCTTGCTGGTGTCTGGCCCAGAAGAGAGGGGAAGGATGGAGAGATTAAGGCTGGCTGTCATTGTTTGCTTTCTTCCACACAAGCAATTTGGATCTAACCCAGTTTGCTCCTTGGCATGTTGGTATTGACAAACATCCACCTGTTTTCTGTTATTATTTCAAATTCTGAGGGTTAATTCCACCCCCTTCCCTCTTGCCCGTGTGTTTTGAAGGAATACATTGCCAAGCAGTTTGGCTTCATGCAGAAGCAGATTGGCTACGACGTGTTGGCCGAGGACACCATCACAGCCCTGCTCCACAACAACCGCAAGCTCCTGGAGAAGCACATCACAGCAGCCGAGATTGACACCTTTGTGAGTCTCGTGAGGAAAAACAGGGAGCCCAGGTGAGAGCTGCATTTTTGAATATGTGATTACCCTTCTCCTCCTGGGAAAAGTCAGTACCTGCCAGCTAGCTCAGGAGGAAGCACAGGCAGTTCACTGCGTTCTGGCACTCGCCCTGCCGTCCCCTCGGGCTGCAAGTCTTGCTCTGAACACAAGTGGAGTTCTGCATGTTTGCCTCCTGAAATGTCGATTGCTTCCGTCTAGATCTCGGCAGTGATTGATACCCTTTTGGCTCGTGTTTTCCAACAGGTTTTTGGATTACCTCTCGGATCTGTGCGTTTCCATGAACAAGTCTATTCCCGTGACACAGGAGCTGATTTGTAAAGCTGTGCTGAACCCAGCCAATGCAGACATTCTCATTGAAACCAAGTGAGTTCCTGCCTTTCAAGATGGTTCTCCTGGTGTGAAGCAGAAGGAAGGTGGTTCAAAGCTGAGCAGGCTGCTGGCACGTCCCAGGGAAGCAGGGAATTAATTGTGTGGGGTCCTTTTCAAGCTCAGGGAACGGGGCTGGGGACAGCAGGTGTCTGCCAGGTGCATCCTCAGCCCCGCAGGCAGAAATCCATCACACGTCTCCTGTTTGATCCCCAGCACACAGGCTTTGCAGGGAGCTGTGCAGGCTCCTGCTCTGTCCTCCCCCAGCTCTGAGGGAGCTCAGCTGGCAGCAGAGCAGGAGCTGGCCCAGCTCTGCTCACCTTTCCTCCCACTGAGCTGGGTTTGGCTCCCCAGCTCTCCTCTGCCATTGCTGAGGCCTCATAGCAGGCACCAAATCCTGGTTGTCTTTGATAAAGACAGCTTAATTCAGTATATATATATAGGGAAGAGATAACAATTATCAAAATGCTGCAAAAGGAAAGCAGTATTTATTATTTAAATGTAGTATTTAAAACACAAATGACTGCGAGTATACTTGCACATTTAATTCTTGTCATGAAATGATAAAGGCTGTATTTATTTACAAGAGTACTTCATGCTGGTGCATCACTTATTTCTCCTTGAGTATTTAATTTGGATTTTTTTTCAGATGTTAATATTTTCTTTACTGGAACCCTTTTTAGTATCACCAGCTGATTTATTTCTAGTTATTTCATCACTTAAACAGAAAGAAGTTCTGATCCATTTGGCATTTATGGGATACAGAATGAATCAATTTCTTCTTTCCCATATCTTTTCCTGGTCTGTTGAATCATCTTTGAATTGGTTCTCCTGTAAAGAAGGTTTTGAAACTCTATTATTACATGCCTTAACTTCCTTGTTTCTTCATCTTTTTCACTTGAAAGGAGCTGACATGTTCATCTTTCTAAAGTTGAATGGAAAGCTTATAATCTAATGCTTTTAATAATGCACCCCAGTGATTTGGTGTAGTAAAATGTTGCTGGTGAGAGGGTAAGATACATTTTAGCAAATGTCTTAAATGTGAAGGATGTATGTGGGTCTGGAATGTAACCTCCCCTCCTCCTGGCAGGTTGGTGCTCTCCCGGTTTGAATTTGAGGAAGTGGCGAGTGGAGAAAATGCCTTGGAAGTTGGAGAGGACGAGGAAGAAGTGTGGCTGTTCTGGAGGGACAGCAACAAGGAAATCCGCAGCAAGAGCATCCGAGAGCTGGCCCAGGACGCCAAGGAGGGGCAGAAGGAGGATCGGGACGTGCTCAGCTACTACAGGTGAGCACACACCTGTGTTGTGTGAGGCCAGAGCTCAGCAGGGCTGCCTGGGGAGCTCTGGGAGCAAAGCTCCTGTTCCATGCACAAAACACCTTAGAGGGAGGGTGAGGTCTCTGAGCAGTGAGAGCTGAAAGCACAGAGTTATTCATAGTGAGGAATCCGAGTATTGACATGAGGCAGTTTAATCTAACTTTTAAAAATTAGTTCAGGCTTCGGGTATGTCGAATTTCCCAAGCACTTGGTGCTTGGTTTCCTGCTGTGGGTGTTGGAAGAGCCCCTGCAGGTGACCACTGGGTTCCCTGTGTTCAGGGGCCACCTGGGGACTGCAGGATTTGGGTGTGTAGGTGGCTTTGATTTGGTTTACAAGAAGCCACAGCTCTCCTCTGTGCCTGCTGCCTTCTCTGCAGGCTCTTAGTGGTCCTGAGTTGGCAGCAGCACAAGCAGGAGGTGGTGCTGGTGCCCCAGGCTGGGTGTGGAGGGAGGGCAGGGCTGTTTGCACAGCCCAGCCGTGCTCTGGGCAGCTCTGACACCAGCCGTGTTTCCAGATGACTTGACAAGACACCGAGTTCTTGGCACAGTGGAAGGTCAGGTTGCAGCCCAGACCAAATTCCTGTGTCTGGGTTATAAACCCCTGAGAGTCATTTGACAGACTCAGTTGTGGCAGTGCAGAAAGCACAACTAGATTGTTTGTTTAAATAACCATTTTATTTTGGATTCTCTCTTCCATTGAAATGATTCTTGCAGGAGAATTCCTAATACATGGTTTTATTTGAGCCTGTTGGAGCTCAAAAGGAGGCCTCTTAGATAAATTTTTTTTAAACATGTTTGCTTTCAAAGTAGGTATTTTGCTTGGTTTTAAATAGAATTGATAATTTTTGGTGTGTATATATATTGGTATAACAGTGGTAGTGTTATTTTTTAGTCTACATTCTGCAGACTATGTACATACTTAAGCATTTTTAAGCATAAACATGCTTGAAAGAAGGGCTCGGGATCTGGTTTGGTAAAATTCCCTGAGGACTACTGAAAGTGAAAGGAATCTGCCTTCAGTTAAATCTTTTCTTTAGGAAGCCTCCCCATTGAGAGTGCTGAGCAGCAGCGTGTGGGCACTGCTGAGTGCTCTGGGGCTGAAGGTGAATTATCAGCCTGTGCTTGGGCACTGCTGCGGGGCCAGGGATCAGTTCATGGGCTGAAGAGCTCAGGACTGGAGCTGAGTTTTTCCCTATCACTTATCTCCCTGAAGGGAGCAGAGCTCAGCAGTTGTTTGATCAGGTTCCTGATTTCTGATCAATCTGTGCTGTTACCTCAGGGCCGAGTGTGGCTTCAGCATCTGTGAGAAGCACTTGGCCTTACACAGCGTTGAGTTGCCTTAAGTGTTGTTTGCATTCTGCTGTAGCTTTTATAAAATACAGGATTTATTATTTTTTCTTTCCTCTGAGGGTGCCCAGAGCAGCTGTGGCTGCCCCTGGATCCCTGGCAGTGCCCAAGGCCAGGCTGGACATTGGGGCTGGGACATTGAGAGTGTCCCTGCCATGGCAGGGGTGGCACTGGGGCATCTTTAAAGTGCCTCCCAACCCAATCCAAACCATTCTGTGATTTTATGATATTTAATGAGTGATTCTATGTTATTTATGCTATGCTAACTTATTTTATTGTTCCACTGTTTGCTAGTGTTTGATGAGTGCTTTATTCTTTCCACAGTAAGGCAGGAGCTGTATTACTAGACAATATAATATTATTTCTATTAATACATGAGTATATCAGTATACTTTATATATATTTATATCCACTTTTTATGTCTTTATGCTTTATATTTATTTATATTTATGTTTTATGTATCTTTTTATGTATATAAAGTATATTTTATAAGTACCTATATGCTTTGTATCTAATGTATAAGGTACATTGTGTATATATTTATATATACTTTATATATATTTATGCTTTATATTTATTTATATCTATTTATGCTTTATGGACATACTGCTATGCATATAAAGTATTCTTTATATATACTTATATCTACTTTGTATCTATTGTATAAGATACATTGTATATACAATTACATATGCTTTACATATATAGTTATATATGCTTCATATATATTTATGCCTTATATTGATTTGTGTTTATTCTTTATATATATTTTTATTCACATCACATACTTTATATGTACCTATATGCTTTGTATCTAATACATAAAGCACATTGTATATATTTATATATGTTTTAATATATCTATGCTTTATATGTATATTTTTATGTACATAAAGTATATTTTATATGCTTCATATACTAATATATATACTAATATACATATATACTATATGCTTCATATCTAATATATAATGTATATTATATTATAATAATAGATTAACATATAATATATTATAATATGATAATATATACTATTATTATTTTATTACAGTATATATTATATTATAATATATGTTATTCTATTAGAATATATTTTTCTATGATATATATTGTCATATTATAATATACATTATTCTATTATGATATATATTACGATATATATTATTCTATTACGATATATTATTCTATTGTGATATATATTATAATATATGTTATTCTATTACAATATATATAATATAAAGTACATTATATATATTTATCTATACTTTACAACACACAGAAAATCCAACCACAAGCTTCAATCCCCCATCAACTAAACCATTTAACATCCTCCTTATTTTGTTTTTTTCCCCCTTTCCCCCCTGCAGGTACCAGCTGAACCTCTTTGCCCACATGTGCCTGGACCGCCACAACGAGATCTTGTTATAATATATTATTATTATGTATTGTTATATTATAATATATTATTCTATTATTATATATATATATGTTATTCTATTACAATATATATACTATAAAGTGCATTATATATATATATTTATCTATACTTTACAACACACAGAAAATCCAACCAGAAGCTTCAATCCCCCATCAACTAAACCATTTAACACCCTCCTTATTTTGTTTGTTCCCCCTTTTCCCCCCTGCAGGTACCAGCTGAACCTCTTTGCCCGCCTGTGCCTGGACCGCCAGTACCTGGCCATCAACGAGATCTCATTATAATATATTATTATTATGTATTGTTATAGTATATTATATTATTCTATTACAATATATATACTATAAAGTACATTATATATATATATACTATAAAGTACATTATATATATTTATCTATACTTTACAGTGCACAGAAAATCCAACCACAAGCTTCAATCCCACATCAACTAAACCATTTAACTATTATATATATTATACGGTATTCTATTACAATATCTATCATATAAAGTACATTATATATATATATTTATCTATACTTTACAACACACAGAAAATCCAACCACAAGCTTCAATCCCCCATCAACTAAACCATTTAACATCCTCCTTATTTTGTTTTTTCCCCCCTGCAGGTACCAGCTGAACCTCTTTGCCCGCATGTGCCTGGACCGCCACAACGAGATCTTGTTATAATATATTATTATTATGTATTGTTATATTTTAATATGTTATTCTATTATTATATATATGTTATTCTATTACAATATCTATCATATAAAGTGCATTATATATATATATTTATCTATACTTTACAACACACAGAAAATCCAACCAGAAGCTTCAATCCCCCATCAATTAATGCATTTAACATCCTCCTTATTTTGTTTTTTCCCCCCTGCAGGTACCAGCTGAACCTCTTTGCCCGCATGTGCCTGGACCGCCAGTACTTGGCCATCAATGAGATCATGTTATAATATATAATTATTATGTATTGTTATATTATAATATATTATTCTATTATTATATATATATATGTCATTCTATTACAATATATATACTGTAAAGTACATTACATATATTTATCTATACTTTACAGTGCACAGAAAATCCAACCACAAGCTTCAATCCCCCATCAACTAATGCATTTAACAACCTCCTTATTTTGTTTTTTCCCCCCTGCAGGTACCAGCTGAACCTCTTTGCCCGCATGTGCCTGGACCGCCAGTACCTGGCCATCAATGAGATCTCGGGGCAGCTGGACGTGGACCTGATCCTGCGCTGCATGGCCGACGAGAACCTGCCCTACGAGCTGCGCGCCTCCTTCTGCCGCCTCATGCTGCACATGCACGTGGACAGGGACCCCCAGGAGCAGGTGACTGCAGGGGGCTGCCAGCAGCCTCTGTCCTCAGCTCTGTGTGTTCTGAGACTCTGCTGCATCTCAGCCATCTGCAGTTTCTGAGCTTTCCGGGCTCACATCGCCCTGGGGCTGGAGCTGTAGAGAAAAGCTTCGAAATAGGAATAAGAAGTTAAATGTAGGAGTTGCTGCTTTGGGACGGTCAGGACAAACTCAGGCTCTCTCTTTATTCTGGGCTTAAAGTTTGTAGTTTATTTCGTAGGGCGTGGGTTTATATAACTGTAGCCACAGCTCAGAGCAGGACGGAGAGAGGGATAGAGTGAGAGTAAAAGAAGAGAGCTTAAGAAAGTAAGAACGAAGAGAGCAAGAGCATAAGAGAGAGATTTTCCCCTTTACAATCCATTAAATCTTCTTCTATGTTGAATATTCTAATTTCCACTAACCAATCTAATACAAGATACAAATTCTTTAACATTTGCATGTTAGGAATCACCGTATTACCATGTTTTACTGCTTTTCTTATCTCTAAATTTTATCTGGGACCCTTCTTGCCATGCCTAGGGAGGATGTCTGTTTGTTTTTTTGGTATTGGCAGCAGTCTAACATTATCTAAACAAAGGGGCCTTCAGGCATTCAGTTGCTTTCAGCCACACAGTCGAAAATTGCTCTCATTTCTATTTCACTTATATTTTCCATATTCTCAAAGTTTTTTGCTGGGCACTCATATTTATAAGGTTTCCCTAATTCATCCTTCCCAACAGTTAAAAAGTCACAAATGTGTCGTAGGTTAAATGGGTGTATTTTCACTGGGTGATGAGTTTGGGACTTGTTCTGCAGTGGAAATTTATGAGATCTTTTCTTTGCTTGCAACATTGGCTCTCGTGTTTGCCTGTGAAAATCCTTTTGTTTGGTAAAAACATCTTTTGCTTGAGGTGGATTTATCCTTTGCTCTCTTCCAACTCATTTTGCTCTTTGCTTTTTAGTCACTCAGTCTGGCTCAGCAATTCTTTTCTTCTATATCAAAACTTGCTTTCATTCCTATAGAACCTTCTGTATATCTGCAAAACTCCTCTGTTAAATTCTCATCCTTCCCAACAGGTGACCCCTGTCAAATACGCCCGGCTCTGGTCTGAGATCCCCTCTGAGATCGCCATCGACGAGTGAGTGCAGCCCTGCCTCTGCTGGGGGGTTGGAACAATCCTCACACAGCAGCCCCGAGGTTGTTTGTGCAAAAATCCAGCACCCCACGTCGTGTGGCTGAGAATTAACTGGGGGCTGGTCTCTTTCTTCAGGCAGCACTGACAGAACGAGAGGGCACAGCCTTAAGTACCAAAGAAAAATAGGCTGGATGTTAGGGAAAAGGTTTTTACAGAAAGGGTGATGCACTGCTGGAATGGTCTGCCCGAGGAGGTGGTGGAGTCACCATCCCTGGATGAGTTAAAACACTGGATGTGGCACTGGGTGCCATGGTTTAGTTGAGGTGTTTAAAAAAAGACTGGATGTGGCACTGGGTGCCATGGTTTAGTTGAGGTGATTAAAAATAAGATTGGATGTGGCACTGGGTGCCATGGTTTAGTTGAGGTTTAAAAAAAAAGACTGGATGTGGCACTGGGTGCCATGGTTTAGTTGAGGTTTAAAAAAAAAGACTGGATGTGGCACTGGGTGCCATGGTTTAGTTGAGGTTTTAAAAAAAAGACTGGATGTGGCACTGGGTGCCATGGTTTAGTTGAGGTGATTAAAAATAAGACTGGGTGTGGCACTGGGTGCCATGGTTTAGTTGAGGTTTTAAAAAAAAGACTGGATGTGGCACTCAGTGCCATGGTTTAGTTGAGGTTTTAAAAAAAAGACTGGATGTGGCACTGGGTGCCATGGTTTAATTGAGGTGTTGGGATGGGCTGGACTTGCTGATCCTGAAGGTCTCTCCCAGCCCAGTGGTTCTGGTTCTGGGAAATAAACTCCCTGTGTGTGGGGTGAGCTCAGTGGTCACAGTGTGTCTGGGTGATGTGACCTGGGCTGGGGAGAGAGGGTTCATCTCTCCTCCTGCCTCATTTGGTTGGAGGAGAACCTCAGAATTATTAAGCTTGGAAAAGCCCAAGTCCAGCATTCTGCACTGAGCCACGTCCCCAAGTGCCACATCCACACATCTCTGGAACATTCAGGGATGGAGTTTCCACCACTGCCCTGGGCCCCCTGCCCCAGGGCTTCTCCACTGTTCCACTGAAGACATTTTCACTAAAATCTCTCTAAACCTCCCCAATTTGAGGCCTTTTCCTCTGGGTGTGGTCCCCTCTTGTTTGTCCTTATGGGAGCTCACCACCAGCAGCAGAAACAATGGGGGAGTGGATGCTCAAACAAGGACACATTCCTGAGCTTCCAGTGGAAATCTTCTGGCACAAAGCTCAAAAACCTACACAGAACCCCAGCTGGAGCAGGCACATGGCTCCTTGACCACTTGTATTAACTCTGTAATTAATAATTCCAAATTTATAGTACTCAGCTGTTGGTTTTGAGCTCATTTTTTTTCAGTTGGAGAAAACGAACACCTAAAATTGGTGTTATGTGTTAGGAATTTAAGTCTTGTTAATACTGGTGTTCAGTGGTTTCTTGTATTTCCCTCCTTGCCAGCCTGATTTTCTCTGCTGAGAGATGCAGGAGATAAGAAATCAAATGTAAAAGCTGAGATATAAAACCGAATGGCTTCAGCTCTGGCAGAGGCTCACCAGTGACAAGTGATCAAACAGGAAGCACAAGTCTATTGTGGGAGGTGCTGGGATTGTCCTTCTCAAAGTCACTCTGCACATACTGAGAAAAAAACCCTAGAATTTAGATTAAAAATTAATACCTGCTTTGCATATATATTGGTTTTATTTGGAGGAAAAATGCCATCCCTACTCAGCCTGTCTTGGCCACCCGTTCTGCTCAGTGCTGCACATCATTTGTCATTGTTTCCACTCAAATAATGAGGGTTGCCTTTTCTGGGGTTTTTTTTGGGACAAAATTATCTTTCTTTTGATTTCCTCAGATATTTTAAAATAGTACCTAATGAGCATATGGGATAATCCAACAAAAGCCAGGAAATTCTGGTGTCAGTGTCCTGTCTCCCTCGTTTGGATAAATTATTTACCAGCCTTTAGCTTTTCTTAGATTTTGACAAACCAATGAAAAATTGTACTGGGGGGAAAAGAGCCCTGTGTGTTTGCATGCTAAGTTTTGTTTTGTTTTCTTTTATGTTTTATTCTTTTTTTCCCCTCTTCAGCTATGATAGCAGTGGAACTTCCAAAGATGAAATTAAGGAGAGATTTGCACAAACAATGGAATTTGTAGAGGAATATTTAAGAGATGTGGTGTGTCAGAGGTTCCCTTTCTCTGATAAAGAGAAAAATAAGCTCACTTTTGAGGTAGTTATCCAGTTCTGATTTTATCCTATTCTTTTTTGTTTGTTTGTTTTGTGGAATGTTGGTTATTTTTTCAGCACCAGGTAGTTTAGTAAGTAATGAGTGTAATTAGTGAGTGCTGAGCCTCAGTTGGCTCCCTTCTCTTTGTGCAAGTAACCCCACTGAAATTTGTGAGTTTGCAGTGATGGTTCTTGAAATGCAATTAATGAATGTGAGTTTATGTCTGAGGTTTGCAGCAGCCTTGTTTACTCTCCGTGCTCTCAGTGTTATTGCAAAGCCAGGCTGTACTGGAATAAATATCTCAAAAATTAAACACTGTCTGCATGCACAGAGAGTCTCCAGGGCTTATAGTCGTGTTCACCAAGAGGAAAAAGTGTCCTGTGACTTACTGACCTGTTAAAATAGTCTCTGCAAATAAAATGTGGCAAATCTGTGCAACAAATAATCATTAATTTAGGAAAAGCTGTGCTATTCTGTAAAAAATAACAGTTGATGTAATCTACTTCTGATAATGGGGCTACATTAAATATTTGCCCTGTCTGTGATATTTTTATGTGGATCTTTATGGGGTGGACTTGTGGGGAAATTTTATAACTTGGAAGGTACAAAGCTCAGCTTTATGGCTGCAATACCTTTTTTGTAAGACAATGATAAAAATTATCTGTACCTTCCCTCTAGTCTTACCCTGTTTTATAATGACACAAATAATCTGATTTTGTAGCTCTGGAATCTCAGTTGCAGATTCAGACATTAATTGCAAGCATTGCAGTATTTGTAGGCAAGTAGAAAACTTTCTGATGTGATGTAGAACCAGAGAATCTTGCAGAATTCCCAGATATTATCAAATATGACCCTCAGCCAGGTTCTTGATCTTGTCACTGTGTTAAGACAACTTGACTGTGATAGCAAAATGTTTAGTATTAATCAGGCTTTTTATTGTTATTTTGGTAGGTTGTTAACTTAGCCAGAAATCTGATATATTTTGGTTTCTACAACTTCTGTGACCTCCTCAGACTAACCAAAATCCTCCTTGCTATATTAGACTGTGTGCACATCACTACCATCTTCCCTATTACCAAGATGGCAAAAGGCGAGGAAAGTAAAGGTAAGGCTGGGGAGTAGCACAGCGAGTTCCTGGGTGGCTCTGGTTCATCTCAGAATGGCACTGTGGGGTGCAGTGATCAAACACAACATCCTCAGCTGGAAGGGACCCACCAGGATCATCCAGCCCAGCTCCTTCCCTGCACAGACCCCCCAAAATCCCAGCCTGGGCATCCCTGGAGCTCTGGCAGCCTGGGGGCTGTGCCCATTCCCTGGGGAGCCTGGGCAGAGCCCAGCACCCTCTGGGGGAAGAACCTTTTCCTAAAATCCAGCCTGGCCCAGCTCCAGCCACTCCTGGGTGCTGTCCCTGTGCCAGAGCAGAGCTGGGAGCTGCAGCCCCCGGTGAGGTCTGACCTCAGTGTGCTCTGCCCCATCCGAACACACCAAGTGATCTCAGCTGCTCCTCAGATCACTTCTCCTCTAGTCTTTTCCCCATCTCTTTGGGTGCTCTCTAACATCTTTAGAACTTGCATTTTGGCCCCCAGAACTGCCTCCAGGACTGGAGGTGAGGCTGCCCCAGTGCAGAGCAGAGCAGGACAATCCCCTCCCTCCCTGGCCAGCAGTGCTGTGCTTGGAAATCTCCTTTCTGTCCGTGGCTTGGCTGTAAAGCTGAGTGGTGCCTGTGATGGGAGAGGCCAGGGGGCTTCTCCAAGTACTGCAGTGCTTCTGTTGGCTTCCCCTGTCCCCAGGGTGTGGATGTGTAATGTTGAGACAATTTCTCTTTGTAGGATGTGGCTGGTCCTTGCCCTGTTCGTGCAGTCCCATTAACCACGCTAACCCTCGCTCTTTCCTCTCTGAAGGGAGCAATGTGATGAGGTCAATCCACGGCGTGGGGGAGCTGATGACCCAGGTGGTGCTCAGGGGTGGGGGGTTCCTGCCCATGACTCCTCTGGCAGCTGCCCCCGAGGGGAATGTCAAGCAGAGTGAGCCAGAGAAGGAGGACATCCTGGTCATGGACACCAAGCTCAAGATCATCGAGATACTGCAGGTACCACATTGCTGCAGCTTCTCGTGCATTAATTGTGTCCTGCTTCCTCTTTAGTGTGTTTCTGACTCTCCAGCTGGGCAAGTATTGCAAGGGTGACCTTGTCAGGCACAGGGCTCTCAACTTGCTTGTGACCATATTGTGCCATAACAAAGAATTTGTTACAAGAGAGTTTGCAGTAGACATTTGTGTATTTTGCAGTGATTTGTGAGTATCTGACTTGAGGCAGAGCTGTTCTTTTCCACCCTACTGTCTTCCCAATTTCTCTGAGTCTGCAGGGCCGTCTGAAGTGCCCTGAGGAATGGGGAGATCTCCAGACTCCCCTTGGCAGAGCCTGGCATGTATTTGCAGCATGCACAGCCAGCCTCTCTCTTTTCCATCTCTGCTTTTCTCACTTGCTCACCCCAAAGTCTTTGGGACACACACGTTTTTTCATTATTGACTCGGAATTGCTGTGCTGAAATGCATGTAGGAGTCCTTTTTGTGCTCAGTAACTCCATCAGTGAGGTCCTGGGGGTCAGAATGCTGCCAGAGCCCGGTGGGTGAAGGCAGGAGAGCAGCAGGAGAGCCGTGGTGTTCCTTCCCCATGCCCCACGGGAGGCTCTGCCTTTCCCTCAGCAGCAGATGCAGCACAGGGGAGGCTCCATTCCATCCTTGCACCATTGCTAATTTTGGCTGGAGCCAGAGCTTCTCTCGTGGCCTGGCATGTGCAGGGGGATATTTCAGTGTGCCAGGGTTCCCTGTTACCAGGGGCTCTTCAAACTGGCATTGAACATTTTCCCTGAAAGCTCCAAGAACTCGGAGTGTTCTTGGCTTTGGAGCTCCTTCCTCGAGAGGAAGACCATGGAGAAGATGCTCTCTGCTAGGCTGGAGGTTTCTCTGGCACCAGCTGGTGCAGCCCAGCTGAAGTGGTGATTTGTATGGCACAGGCTGGCTCCTGGCAGCTCCTGTGCTGCCCCTGTGTCCCAGCACCCCGGGAGAATTGCAGCACGTGTTGGGGATGGAGATGGAAATGCTGCCTTCCTTTCCTGGGGGACAGGGGGAGGATGCCAGCATCACACAGGAATGAGGCACCAAAACTCTGCCAAAAGTGTTTTACTCATCAGTATTTATTGTGTGTGTATCGTGCTCGTTGAAATCTCTGGAAAATATTACTGAATTCTGAGGGTTTTTAAAGCAATATTTGCATATCTTAGAAAGATGGAATCCCAGAATGGTTTGGGTTGAAAAGGACCTTGAAGTTCATCCAGTTCCACTCTCTGCCATGGGCAGGGACACCTTCCACTACCCCAGGCTGCTCCAAGCTCTGTCCAGGCTGGCCTGGGACACTTCCATGGATCCAGGGGCAGCCACAGCTTCTCTGGGCACCTGTGCCAGGGCCTCACCACCCTGGGTAACTTTTCCAGGATCAAACCACATCTCTGCTCAGATGATGTTGCACGTTGGTATCTCTGCTTTGTGTGTGAGTTAGAAATGCACAGATGATTTCAACATTTTTCCTCCTTCTGTATCATCAGTTTATTCTGAACGTGCGGTTGGACTACAGGATCTCCTGCCTGCTTTGTATATTCAAACATGAATTTGATGAAAGCAATGCCCAGATGTCTGAATCCCCCACTGGAAGCAGTAGTCAAGAAATGCCAGCTAATGTACCAGGTGGGTTTTTTGGCAAGGAATGAGGTGGTGTGGCTTAGGGAAGACTCTGGAATCTTCAGGATGCTAATGGGGTGATTGTTTCAGGTCTCCACTTGCCATTTGGAATGTTTTTAAGCTGGAGAAACATCTCTGCTTCCACTCTGACCCCATGTATTCGTGTTGTTTATTTTTTCAGGAGCCCTGGACTTTGAACACATTGAAGAACAAGCTGAGGGCATCTTTGGTGGGAGGAAAGTATCTCTTCACAGGTGCTAATCGAGGGGGAGTCCCCAGGCTGGGGGGCTCCCAAGGAGAGGGGACTGGGACAACGGCTGCCACAGCTCCCCAGGCTTCATTTCCCTAAAATGGCTTTGGTGCAGCTCAGAGCGGGGTCCATTTGGATCAAAAACCAGAAATAAGGAGCAGGGGTTCTTCAGCCAGAAGCATCATCAGGGGAGGGCTCTGTGGTGTGGGTGAAAGCCAAGGTGCAGGATTAGTGCATCTCAGCTCGATGCTGCAATAAAATCTCAGTACAATTTCCCCCCTTAATTAAGAGTAAGGAAAAAAAGGTTTTCTGCCACTGCTAAGAGGGCTTAGAACCTGCTGGGACCCTCAGTCTAATGTGCTGCTTAACTCCTGCTGTGTTTCCAGTGAGGAGAACACCCCTCTGGATTTGGATGATCACGGGGGCAGGACTTTCCTCCGGGTGCTGCTGCATTTAACAATGCATGATTACCCTCCCCTGGTGTCTGGTGCACTGCAGCTGCTCTTCAGGCACTTCAGCCAGAGACAAGAAGTCCTTCAGGCTTTCAAGCAGGTACCTGTGTGTTTGGAGAGAGTTATTCCTCATCTGAATGTATTTATGGCAGCTGAACCCAGCCCTTTTTGTGCAATTAATGGCTTTGCCTCCCTGTAAGGTTCAACTGCTCGTTACCAGCCAAGATGTTGACAACTACAAGCAGATCAAACAAGATTTGGACCAGCTAAGGTCAATAGTGGAGAAATCTGAGCTCTGGGTGTACAAAGGCCAAGGTCCTGATGAGGCCATGGATAGTGTGCCAGGTGAAAACGAGCACAAGAAGAAAGAGGTAATTAGGTTGTGTTTGTGGGAATTTGGGTGGGTATTTGGGGGGGTGTAGCTGCTTTCAGAACTGTGACAAGGCCCATCTTCCCAGCACACTGCCTAGGTGAGGTTCTCTCTACTGCTTTCAGGTTGAGGCAGGAGTGAGAGGGGAACCTGAGCCAGGTGATGCCCAGTAGCAGCCACTGAGGTGTCACCTTTAGGCTCTAACAGGGCTGGTTTGGGTTTGCTCTGGCTCCCCAGCTGGGTCCTTTCAGCACGGAGCGATGGCACGGGATTTGTGCAGTCCAAAGTACCTCCAGTAAGGTAAGGGCAGAGCTGTGAGCTGCTCAGGTGATGCATCTGGAGTCATTAAATGACAGCAGACAACTGTGCTTTATCTCTACCTGATAACACAAGATTTCCCCACCGTACTCATCTGGCTTAGAACTCTTTGAGCATCTTTTGCTTCCATGTAATTTGCAATCAAATAGGAGAGATTGGATGAGGGGATCCAAGAAGCATTCCCCGATTTAGGAACATTTATTGTTGGAAGTAAATGCAAGTAATCCACTTGTTGCTTTTCTTGTACACTTTGCTGTGAGGAATCTCTTGGTATTTGTGCAGTGACAGTTTAATAACAATAGAGAGGGAGAGAGAGGAAGGGGTTTTTTTTCTGAGGGGAGACTTGATTAGAGACAGAATGTGACAGGCAAAGGACAGGAGGTTGCTGCTTCTGAAATCATCCCTCCCTCACCTTATTTTGTGTCCTAGAGGTCAATGTGACTTGACAGGATAATTGTGTGTGTTTCTCTGAGGCTGTCAGAGAGCTGGAGGATGACAGTCCTTCCCAGGAGGAGAACGGGCTCTATCCTAGAACGGTAATTTTAGCCTTCATGTAGACAGTAGTATAAGCTACTAATAAATTGTCTGATTTTATCCTCAGGAAGGTCACAGCAAGTCTCAAAAGCCTGAAAGTACTAGCAGCTACAACTACCGGGTAGTAAAAGAGGTAAAACTTTGCTTCTTGATAGTTCACTGGAAGTGTAAATGAGTAACAGAGCTCTGGAGAGCTGCAGTCAGAGGGAGGCACCCAGGAAAGTCTGAGTCACTCTGCCATTGTGGAAACTATTTGCTGAGTAATAACAAATCCCAACTTGAATGAGAAGCCAGGATAGAATAAGCACGACGTGTGTATTCTTTCCTTAAGAATGGATTAGTGAGAAGCGACGTTCGCTGCTGTTTCAATGGTAACACAATATTTTTATTGTTAAGGACTACAAAGGCAGTAAGCAAGGGGAGAAGCCATTTAATTTGCCCTGTCCTGAGTACCTTGCACTCAAAGCCACTGTGCTGTTGAAATTTAATGTAGAAAATACCAGCTCAAGAACGTGCTGTGGTGCTGGTGTGGTGTGAGCTGAAGGTGTGTCTGTGGTATTTGGGTTCACTCGACATGGCTGAGTTGTGCAGGAACATAGAATCTCAGAACTGTAGAGTGTCCTGAGGTGGAAGGGACCCACAAGGATCAAGGAGTCCAGCAGCCCTAGTCAGATGCCACGGATGGAGCCTGGGCCACGAGGGGCTGCCTGGAGCCGCCCTGCTCCGTGCAGATGAGTTGGTCCCTGTTGCTGCTCTCTGGGACCTGGCGTTCTCTGGAAGGAAAGCCAGAGTTGGGGCTCTAAGGCAAATGTCTCCTGCAGATCCTGCTGCGGCTCAGCAAGCTCTGCGTGCAGGAAGGGACCTCGGTGAGGAAGAGCAGGAAGCAGCAGCAGCGACTCCTGAGGAACATGGGAGCTCACGCCGTGGTGCTGGAACTGCTGCAGATCCCTTACGAGAAGGTGGGGCTTTGTGTGGTGCTGACAGCCTTTTCATACCTCCTCTGAATCTTCCTGAGCCTCCTCCCTGTAGACTGGATGCACAGAGGCTGGTTTGTGTAGCCCCACAGTCTATAAAATAGCCGTGCTCAGAAATAACGAGCTCAGACAAACTCTGTTTATTTTATTTATTGAATATACACATATGTACTATTGCCTGAAGAAACACCATGCATCATACTTCAGAATTAAGGCTCAACTCTGAGCTTTTCGTGTGAGGCAGGTGTTGCCTTGAGGTTAAGCCGTGTTGATGGGAGCAAGCCCCTCATTGTGAGGCTGCTGTGTGAGCATCATCCTGGGAGCAGGGAGGGAAGGGAGGGTGCCTGGTCCCCCAGGGGTTTTATGAGCAGCAGATACAGACCCTCCCCCAGCTATAGAGTCCTTTACTCCCCCTTAGAGGTGAATAAATACCCACTGGCTCTCCAGGTGAGGTGTGCTGCTCCCAGTTAGCCATGTCAGGGCTAACACTTGCCAGATGTGCAGGTTGGAGCCCGCTGGGCCTGGGTTGTGCCTGTGAGCCTGCAGAGCACCAGGCTGTGCTGACACAGCACACCCCAAGGTCCTCACATTGGCTGCTCATTAATCACAGGTGACAGGTATTTATCAGTACATTTTTCCTGGTCACTCTGCTGTCCTTTGTTCCAAACTCATCAAGTTTCTGAGAACCAGTAATTCTGCACAGGAGCTGTGATTAATGTTAATTCTCGCGGTTTCTTGCATCATATTTTGCTAAGAAATCGGCAGCAAAAACACCCTTCAACACCTTTCTGTCCCCTTCATGTGAATGTGCATTGGACAGGCAGTGTGGAAAGGGGTTTCACCCTTGGAAATAGATGAAATTCCTTACAAATAAACACAGGCAGTAATTTTTCCAAAGCGCGGCTTCTGCCATCAGTGGGCTGGGAATCCACGCTGACATCAGAGGAAGGGCACTGGTTCCTCAGTGGTGCTTGGAAGGCTGCAAGGAGTGTGGAGGTTCCAGTAAAGATAAATTGGGCTGAGCTGGTGCATTAGCAACTTTCCATCCCTGCCTTGCCCCGAGCTCCCCGTCCATGGCTGCAGTGGAACGTGGCAGCTCTCCTGGGCAGCCCCGAGGTGATGATGTGTGGTTTGGCCAAGGGGCTGGGATGTTCAGCAGTGCAGAAGTGACTAAAGCACGTTGCTGGCAGGCCTGGCTGTGGAATAGGCACTTTTAGAGAATGAACTACTGTAATTTCTATTATGGGCTTGATTTTTGACGCTCTCTGGAAGCGTGGAGCTGGCCCAGCTCATCCCAAATGTCTGTGAACTGGGTGGAGGTTTGTTTTCCTTCGGGGTGTGAGAGACGTGACAGTTCCCTTGCTGGAGCTGTGGCTCATCTTGTGCTCACCTCAAGGTGAACCTTTGGATTCTTTTTAACCCCCTCTTCTTTGTCATGCAATCCCAGGCTGAAGACACGAGGATGCAGGAGATAATGAAGCTTGCACACGAGTTCCTGCAGAACTTCTGTGCTGGGAACCAACAGAACCAGGCCTTGCTGCACAAGCACATAAACCTGTTCCTTAACCCAGGGGTAAGAATAACCTCAGGCTGTGATTTATTTTTTTGTTCTAGCAAGAGAAGGGACCGGATTGTCCTTGGTGATACTTCTGGGGCTGTTCTGTTGCAAGATTGGTTGAAGAGGTCACATTTTGTTTCCATTCTAAAGTCTCAAAAGTTGGCAAGATGTTTGTTTAGGGCAGTTTCGGTGTAGAAAGTTCAAGAGGCTGAAGTGGAGTGAAAAACAGGCTGAGATAGGAGCAGTGGTGTTGAAAGCTGAGCTCCTGAGCAAAGCTCCCTTCAGTCCTGCGCCTGCAGCAGTGCTGGCTTTACCCTAACCTCGGCGGGGATGTGGTGGGTTGTTTATTTTCTGTTTTTTTATTTTTTTTTATTTTTTTTTAATTTTTTTTTTTTTTGCTCCCTTTCATCCCCTCCATCAGATCCTGGAAGCAGTGACAATGCAGCACATTTTCATGAACAACTTCCAGCTCTGCAGCGAGATCAACGAGCGCGTGGTTCAGCACTTCGTCCACTGCATCGAGACGCACGGCAGGAACGTTCAGTACATCAAGTTCCTGCAGACCATCGTCAAGGCAGAGGGGAAATTCATTAAGAAATGCCAAGATATGGTAATGGCTGAGGTGAGAGCTGCAGAGATTTGCAGGGTCTGAACAGAAGTTTGCACATAGCAGTTGGTGAACATGACAAATTGATCCTCTCGCTTCGGGGACTGCCAAGAAGCTGACAGCTCTCACCGTGCAAAAAAGAGCATTGCAGCTCCCAGGCAGCTCAGGCTTTTTGTGACCAAAAGCTCTCTGAGTTCTCTTGACTCACAGGTGTAACAAGGGGTTGGTTATTAATGGCAGGAGTTGCTTCCCAGGCCTGTACATGGCAGCATGTAGGTGGGATTACGAAGCAAGTGTGCCTTTGCCTAGGAAAATTGGCTTGGAGAAAAGTAGTTTAATTTCAAGATCACTGCAACAGAAGGAGAATTTCACCACGATAGCGTTTTGATGGGAATTTTTTATGAGATCGTAGAACCACCATGGAATCACCTTCCACTATCTCAGGGTGCTCCAAGCCCCATCCAACCTGGCCTTGGGAACTTCAGGGATCCAGGGGCAACCTCAGCTGCTGCTCTGGGAAACTGTGCCAGGCCCTCACCACCCCACCCATATTTTTCCTGCTGTCTAAACCCACTCTCAATTGGAAGCCATCCCCTTTGTGCTGTCTGTCCAAGCCCTTGCAGATACTCTTAGCAAGATGTACTTAATCATCTGTTCAAGTGCTGAAGGGGGAGACATGAGGATTGGCTTTAGGTGTGTGGGGAACTGGAAATTGGGACATCAGGATAAAAGGGAGAGGTAAGAGAAGGGTGAATGAATGCCTTCCAGTGGGATACTGGATGGGATCTGTTTGGCAGATCTGCACATCTGATGGAATGTTTTGGCCTCCTCAGCAGGGGGAGCCCCAGGATCAGATTTGTCATATCTGGCTTTTGGGCATCAATCCTGATAGGTGGATCAAAAATCTTTCATATTTTCATATCAAAACCAACTCCATGAGCTTCTCAACACTTAGTTGAGCGTGAGATGCTCAGCATGGAGATTCCCCGGGGTCAGCAGCTGCCCTGGGGGTTTTCCTCTACGTTTTATCCTGCTGGTTTTCCCAAACCCTGTGGGAGGACAGCCCTGGATCCCTCCAGCTGTGTGCTCTGCAGTGCCCAGCCTGGAGCAGGGCTCAGCTTGCTCCATCTCCTTCCCTTCCTGGAGCTCCAGGAGGTCGGAGCTGCTCTGAAATCGTGGCCAGCCAGGTGTCAAATGTGAAGCTGATGGAAATCTTCAGCGTGTGATTTAAGGTGTCACTCCCTGGCCTTGGAAAAGGGCTGGTGTGTGTTGGGAAGGGTGGAAGGAGTGAGCCCTGCAGTCCTCCCATCCCCTGTGCCCTGGGCAGCTCTCCAGCAGCACAGAGCTGGCCACAGCTGCCTTGGAGTCACCCGGGGTGACAGACGGGAAATGGAAAGGCACAATGGAAAGTCACAAACTTCTTGGCACAGCTTCTGGCTAAGCAGGCAGCTGGACTGGCTTTGGATTTCTTCAGTGCTCCAGAAGTGGGCATTTAAATGGGAAATGTGCCCTGGAGCCCTGTGTCCCTGGGGACGTGCAGTGGGGACAGCCCTGATGAGGGGGGTGCTGGGGGGGATCCCAGGCTTTGCTGTGCTGATGGAATGTTCTCCTTGCCCCTCATGCAGCTGGTGAATGCAGGGGAAGATGTGCTGGTGTTCTACAATGACAGAGCCTCCTTCCAGACCCTGGTGCAGATGATGAGGTCGGAGAGGGACCGGATGGATGAGAACAGCCCCCTGATGTACCACATCCACCTGGTGGAGCTGCTGGCCGTGTGCACAGAGGGCAAAAACGTCTACACAGAAATCAAATGCAACTCCCTCCTCCCTCTGGATGACATTGTCAGGGTGGTGACCCACGAGGATTGCATACCCGAGGTGAGGGCTGACAGGAGAGCTGGGCAGTTTGTGTTTGAAATGTGCTGGGTTTGGTGAGAGAGGGTTGACACTGCTGAGTCTGGCCTGGCAGGGGGTGGGTACAGGTGGGCAGCGAGCTGGGAACCTAAAATCCTTCCCTGCTGCTGCTGTTGGCAGCCCCAGCCAACCTGGATAGTCAACTTAAATCCTTTTATACTTCCTCCTTACCCTGAAAGTGGGAATGTGATGCTGTACTTGGTTGTTTTATAGGGTTCTTGAGGCAGAGAGGTTTATGGATGTGCTGCTAACCTTGAACAGATGGTTCTGCAGAACTGGAAATTATTATTATGCTGACGTTTTGTCTGCAGTAATCCTGGTGGTTTTTTATTGGATGGTGTCTTGCTATTCATGGCATTAAATTTCACCAGTGTTTAAGTAAAAGGAAGAAGTAGAATTCCAAATGATCCAAATGTAGCAGTTTTAATGTGCCGTTATATTCATTCATGCCACCATTCAGGTTTTTATTTCTTTATGAAGTATTTTCTCTACTTTTAGGTCAAAATAGCATACATCAACTTCTTGAATCACTGCTATGTGGACACAGAAGTAGAAATGAAAGAGATTTACACCAGTAATCACATGTGGAAGCTGTTTGAGAACTTCCTGGTTGACATCTGTCGGGTAATGTATCTGCACCAAGGAACTGAATTCACAAAGCTTAAAAACCTCTTTAATCCAGAGCAGTCAGGATAAGACATCCCAGTGCATCAAGGCAATAAGTACCCTGAGTACTCTGTTCCTGCAAATATGTGCCTCCTTCTCCTTGTGCCTGTGGATTTCATTAGTCATATTCCATGGAACACATTCATATTTTCCTTTTCAAAAGAAAAAAATCCAAGCCCAAACCAAAGCTCAGTGAAGCTCCACACCCTGCTCCTTTGTCCAGTGCCTTTTCTGTCCTGCCACCTGGCCTGCTTATTCTGGCCAGGATTGCTGAGCTCCTTCCTGAGCAGCACTCGGCGTTTTTTGGCAGGTCAGGACAGCTTGTTTTCCAGGCTTGGTGTTTATTTGGCCATATGGCTTTTTGCCTGGGATTCCAAGTATTTCCCCATACAAAAGCATTACACCTCAGTCCTCCCCATCCTGCTCTTGCTTCCCTCCAAGGCACTGTGGTTTTTTTTTCCCTCCCCCAGCCCTGCTCTGTCAAACCAGGAGCAGCTCTGGCTTTGCTCTGGCGTGGGCTGGAAACGCAGAGCCCCAGTGGTGTCACTGAACTGCTGGGACCAGGACAACGTGAAATGGGGCAATTCCAGTCTCAGCTGCCTTGCTGAGCTGCTCTGCTTTGTGCTGCAGGCCTGCAACAACACCAGTGACAGGAAGCACGCAGACTCCATCCTGGAGAAGTACGTGACCGAGATCGTCATGAGCATCGTCACCACCTTCTTCAGCTCCCCCTTCTCTGACCAGAGCACCACCCTGCAGGTGGGGAAACACACAGACACACACAGGGAGAGCCCTGCCGAGGCTCCTGTGTCCATTCCACCTCAGTGCCATTTACCAGTGCTAAAGAAACACAGGGCAGCAGTGGTGGTGTAATTGGGGAGCAAATATGTCACTGTGCTTGGTGGCCAGATGGGGGAAAAATACGTAGGTCACACTACAAATGTTCTTCTAGAAAAGCTCGAGTGTCACATTAATTCATCAGTGCATTCAACTCTGTGCTGCCACCAAGGTATTTGGTAGAGAGTTCCTGTGTGTCATTGAATCCCAGAATGGTTTGGAAATGTTGGAAGGGACCTTAAAGCACATCTCATCCAACTCCTTGCCATAGATATCACAGAGGGAGCAAGGGTGAGTGATTTAGGACAGCATATTTTACAAAAAATTCTAATTTCCCTTTGAAAAACAAAAAAGGATTCAGAACAAAAATCCAGAAGCTCTTGTTGTATCTCACTGAGTAGATTTTTGCCTAGTTCAAAAGTTGGGGAGATGTGAAGGAGGAGCTTGGCACACTTGTGAAGGGCAGAAGGCAGAGATTTGTACAGCAGAGCAGCAGTGTCAGGATGTTGCCCTAATATTTCTATTTGCACAGAGATAACAATGTTGTTTTTGTTATCCATAAATAACTTTCTGGGAGGGTGTGGGTGGAGTGGTCAGGTGTCTGGCAGCTCTGGCAGGAGGTTGAGAGGGGCAGTTGTTGAAACCTGATGCAATCTGGTAGTGCCAAAGGCAGATGTTTGCAGTGCAATCTCCAGGTCTCAGGGCTCATCCAGTCCTGCCCCTGCCAGGTGTGTGCCCTCAGCTGAGTCTGAGCAGTGCAGCAGCTGCTTTACCTCTCAGGTGGCTTCAGTTGCTGTTGCCCATCAAAGAAGTGAGAAATGGAGACTGTGGCCTTGTCCCCAGGCTCTGCCCTTCCCTCTGTGCATGCACCTGAGCTGCCCTGCTCTCACTTGCTATCTCTGAGATGCAGCATTTGAATACACATCTTGCCATCCTATTTTAGCCATCTGTTAATGTTATATCAGCAGTTTTTCTTTAGTTTCTCAATCTCCCCCTCTGTCTAGCAGGATGAAGTCACTTGGTTCACCTCTTTTCCCATCTCAGTTGATAGATCTGCCTTGTCCTAGATTCATCTTTCCTCTACATCTCCAAGTTAAAAGCAGTTTCTCTCCCTTTTCCTGCCTGTCAATACTCTTGTCTATACCCAGAGATTCTCCCTCTCAGGAGCACAGTCTGTTGTCCCACCTGCCAGGTGTCCATCCCTGCTCCAGGTGGGATTTCCTCCCCCTGAGGTGCTGCAGGTGAGCTGATCTCTGTAGCCAAGGGATGTGGCCACTCTGCTCTGGGTTCAGTCCCTCCCTGCCCTTCCTGCTGCACCTTCTCATCCCTTCCAGCCTTCTCTTGCCTCCTGCTCCCTCATGTCAGGGCTTGTTTGGCTGAAATTCTTCCTGCCCTGAGTCAGCCCTGCTGGTTCAGGGAACACCTTGTCCATCCATCATGTGGTTCAAATCATAGAAAATTAGGAGAACACGAATCTCCTGGCACAGGACAGCTGCCCACAGCTTCTCTTTAACAAACATTGTTCAGCCTATTTGCCTGCCAAGGCTGCTGCTGCCCCAGGTTTCCCTTCCCAAATGCAGTTGGAGACATGAGGGACATGGAGTAAATTTCCTATTTGATTTATTGACCTTATTTAAGCAAATGAGACATCTTAAAGGCTTTTTAAGGCCAAAAAGTCTTGAACTGAAAGGAATATGTGGGTGGTTTAAATCCAAACATGCAGGTTATTTCCAGGGCCCTGGGTGAATGCTGCTGTTTGCCATAGTTTTTGGTGTGTGGCTTATTTCCAGAAAGGATAATGGATATTTGCCTCCTAGCAATTTTGGGGGCCTGAATTTTAGTTCTCCTCTTGTACATTGTGTAATGGTGTTGGATTTAATTCATCTAATAGATTTAATTAGCTAATAGATTTGGCTTTTTACTCTAACTCCGCTTTTTTTTTGCAAACAGGCTTTACTGTTGGCCAGAATAAATGAGGTATTTTTCCCCTGGCTCCTCAGTCCTGTGGTGTTTGCACTGTGGTGTAGTTCCTTTAGCTGATAGAAGCATTCCATAGCTAGTGGGCACAGGGTATTCCCTCTCAGATGGAAATATTTAAAATGCTCTTTTCTCTACAGGTAAAGTGTTTTCTACTAAGTAATCACTGTACAAAACCAAATGGAGTTTTGGTCACTGTTGTTGGGCAGCTGCAAAGGTGAAAGAGCAGAGCTCGTGGGCTGGGGTGTGTTGGAGCAGCTCACCTGTCTGTCGTGGAAGATCACCTTGTGAAATTCGGGGGTGAAAACCACACCTTGATTTTGGCTGATCCATAGCAGTGCAGTGTTTGCCACCAACCACTGCCTGTGTTCCACATGACACACAGCTGGTTTCTTTGTCAATTGGATACCAGCTAATAATGCTTGGAATGAGGAGTTTCCAACTCTGGAGCTGTGCTGTCACACAGCCAAGTCCCATTTACCTGTGGCCTCTTGAGTCAGCTGCTGGTCAACACTAAAAGAGGGATCTGTGTGCCAGGGTTGCTGATCGCTCTGATAAAACAGATGAAGGTGACTGCTCATTTCCTTTGCTTAGTCAGGCCTCAATTACCAGGGCTTTCTGCTGCAGAAGCTCCTGTTTGACGTTTCCCTTCCAGCCTTGGTTCCCACCCTTCCCATCCAGTTGCTGATCCCGTGCTAGATACCCTCCTGCCACAGGAGTTGCCCAACGAGTGCTGCAGAGCAGTTAGGAGGGCCTGGGGAGTGCCAGCTGAGCTGGGCTGAGCTGTGACCGTGCTGTGCTTGCTTTGCAGACACGGCAGCCCGTGTTCGTGCAGCTGCTGCAGGGCGTGTTCAGGGTGTACCACTGCACCTGGCTCCTGCCCAGCCAGAAGGCCTCTGTGGAGAGCTGCATCCGGGTGCTCTCTGATGTAGGTAAGGACTGGGGGTGAGCAGAGCTGCCTGCTGGCACGTGGCCAGCAGGGCTTGCTGCTGGTGTGCCATCCTGGCCCAGGGACAGTGCTCTTCCTGTCCTGCAGGTGCCACCTGGGCTAACTCCTGCTCCAGCCTTATGCTGGTAGGTCATCAGTGGGTGTTGGCACTGTCACCTGAAGTGCTTTCTCTGTCTGACCTCAAAAGTCCCTGCAGCAGGGAGATGTTTTCATGCAATCACTGAGGATGGAAAAGCCCTCCAGGATCATCGAGTCCCAGCTGTGCCCCATCCCCACCTTGTGCCACGTCCAGGAATTCCTTGGACAACCCAGAGATGGGGATCCAAACCTCCCTGGGCAGTTCCAAAGCCTGACCACTCTTTCCGTGAAGGAATTCCTCCCGATGTCCAGCCTGACCCTCCCCTGGTGCATCTGGGAGTGCCCATAAATTTGCTGCACTTCCATTGTCCACAAGAGCAGCTTGTACTGGATATGAGGTCAGGTTCTGCTGCTGTGTGTCCACGTGTTCCAGAACGAGTTTTTGGGGGTGTGTGTTTAGGGACAGATTCCTACTCCCACACTTGAAACAACAGTAACAGCTCTGAGGTGTGGAAGCCTCTAAACATAATCCTGCACAGAGATTGAGGACTGCCCTGTTTAAAATGCACTCCAAGAGCCATGGAATGGTTAAGGTTGGAAAAGATCCCTTCCAAAAGGTTGTCAGGTCCAGGTGCCAGCCCAGCACCACCACTGTGGTCCCCAGTAAAACATGAACTCAAGTGCCACGTACAGATATTTTTTGACCACCTCCCTGGGCAGCCCTTTCTAATGCTTTGCAACCCTTTCTGTGAAAATAAAATTTCAGATGTCCTAGTTTCCTAATGTCTAATCTAAACCTTCCCTGGTGCATCTTGAGGCTGTTTCCTCTTAGCCTGGGAAGGAGAGTTTGTAGAAGGAAGGAATTGCACAGACCTTTGTCCTGGTTTTGTGTTGGTTCATGGGCTCAGGCTCTCAGTCCCCACTGATTTTTGCCTGTTGCAGCCAAAAGCCGAGCTATTGCAATTCCTGTGGACTTGGACAGTCAGGTGAACAACCTGTTCCTGAAATCCCACAACCTGGTGCAGAAAACTGCCATGAACTGGAGGATGAGCGCCAGGAACGCCGCCCGCAGGGACTCGGTGCTGGCTGCCTCCAGGGACTACAGGAACATCATCGAGAGGTTACAGGTGAGTGCTCAGCTCCCCTTCCTCCTGCAGGGCCACAGCACCACTGAAAATCTCTCCTGACCAAACCCTGAGATGTTTTAATTTATTCACACAGGACAGACCTAATTGTTCTGTCCCCTTCCTCCTGCAGGGCCACAGCACCACTGAAAATCTCACCTGACCAAACCCTGAGATGTTTTAATTTATTCACACAGGACAGACCTAATTGTTCTGTCCCCTTTCTCCTGCAGGGCCACAGCACCACTGAAAATCTCACCTGACCAAACCCTGACACCTTTTTAATTTATTCACACAGGACAGACCTAATTGTTCTGTCCCCTTCCTCCTGCAGGGCCACAGCACCACTGAAAATCTCTCCTGACCAAACCCTGAGATGTTTTAATTTATTCATACAGGACAGACCTTAGTAAAATCGTTAGTAAAATTAATTCACCCATAAATGTGTGTTAATGTTTGTTTCAAGCTGGCTGTGGTTGTTTCCTAGGACATAGTGTCAGCCTTGGAGGATCGCCTGCGCCCTCTGGTCCAGGCAGAGCTGTCAGTGCTGGTGGATGTTCTCCACAGGCCTGAGCTGCTCTTCCCAGAGAACACAGATGCCAGGAGGAAATGTGAAAGTGGAGGTTTCATTTGCAAGTAAGTTGTCTCGAAAGTCTGGCTTGTTTGGCTTTTTTTTTCCAATATTTCCGTGCCTTGTGGAATAAAGCCCTCTTGCCCAGCTTGGTAAATACTTGATATTCTCTGAAATACCTGTAAAAAAATCAGTATTTTGTGATATGGTCAAGGCAGTTTCTTCTTGGAGAAGAAAAAAGCTGCCTGTGGGAATGGGGAAGGACTGGTTGATATGTTCTCCCAGCTAATGCTTAAAAACATCTGTTTGCTGCAGGATGCAAATATCCTGAGCAGTTGTAGAAAGGAGTTAAATTTTGAGCTGGTCCAGCTATTGATACCTGCCTTCACCCCAGGAATGTTTGTGAGGTGCTGGGTGAATACATCAGGACCAGTTGTTGTCATGGGCATCAGCACAGCTAGAGGGAAGGAAAGGGGAAGATGGCAAGGTCATTTAGAGGGCAATTCAGAGCAGATCCTGCTTCTCCTGTCACCTCCTGGAGGAGTGGGCTCTGTACAGAGGCTGTGGAAGCTGGGCACTGAGTTAATCCCAAGTGCTGACTGGGATGGATTTGGGATTGCAGCCTCCAGAGCTCTCAGTCTGTTTTTTAACCAAGTGGAATAGATTTCTTCCTGTTAACTGGGTTGTTCTGGAGGTCCTGGATCCTCCCAA
Organism: Acridotheres tristis; assembly: GCA_037013685.1. Classification (NCBI taxonomy): domain Eukaryota; kingdom Metazoa; phylum Chordata; class Aves; order Passeriformes; family Sturnidae; genus Acridotheres; species Acridotheres tristis. Next base: position 1,440,747 of record CM072899.1, on the reverse strand, counting down.
TGATTCCTTGCTGCCTGCAGCCAGAGGGATTTTTTGGCTCTTTTCCTGCCCAGGTTCCTCCACAGCTTTCCCTGGTAGCTGTCAGGTGTTGCTCTGGAGAAAACACTCCAAACTGGTTGTGTAACAGGATGATGATAAACCTTATGTTTGCAGCATAAACCAGTTAAGATAAGCACGTATATCTCACCTCATTTTTAGAGTAGTTGCACTAACCTGATTGATGGCTTTTTTCAGGTTAATTAAGCACACAAAGCAGCTGCTGGAGGAGAATGAGGAGAAACTGTGTATTAAGGTATTACAGACGCTCAGGGAAATGATGACCAAAGATAGAGGCTATGGAGAAAAGGTAAGGTACAGTCCATCATTCTCTTAAACACTGCATTTATTCAGTAAGGGAAAACAAAACTCCTTTTCCAAGCTGTTTTGTATGTGTAAGCACTTCTAGACTGGAGCAGGGACAAAACATTTTTAGTCAACTCATACCTTTAAAATCCATATTTGAAGTTAAGCTTGTTTCTGTTGCTTTTCTACTTGAGACTGGCAAGTTTAAGTTAATCCCTGCAGTTGCAGGCACTCTAAAATACCAATTTTGTTGCCTTTTTCTGAAGGCTGTAACCTCTTTATCTGCTTCCTGGGTATAGGTGACTCTTCAGGTCATGTAACCTCGCAACAAGAGGGTGTTTTGTAGTTAATTTAAATTTGTGTACAACTGAGTAATCTTGTTGTGATTTATAGATGGAAACTCTCTGTACACCCACCCATGTTTCTTCTTTCCCTTTCCTACACACAACTCTTGACTGGTTGAGAGGAACATTTTTCTGTAGGTACAGAGACCTACTCTTTATTTCCAGCAGGAGAGTGTGCATGCACCCATATGTTTGTGTTTCTGGAAGTGGTTACAGTCAGCTGAGGTGGGATTTGGAGATTCTCCTGGAATTCTGATCAGCTGAGGTTCTTCCCGTGGCACCCAGTGGGTTCAGAGGAGCACACTCTGCAGTGGAGGTGTTGGGAGTGGGGACTGGGGGAAGCAGTGATGTGGAAGGGCTCTCTCCTGGCTGTGCCCAGGAGCAGATGGTGCCTCAGCCCAGTTCTTCCCCCACTGGTGGGTTTGGAGCTGTTGCCTTGTGCTCAGTTCACAGCAAAAAGGACAAAAACTTCAGAGATCAGAGTTTCATAACAGCAGGAATCGTTTGTGGCAGCTGCCAGGGAGGGAGATGCTCCACAGGCAGAGGAACCTGGAGCATCCTGGCCAGCTGGGAATGTCAGCAGGAGCAGGACGTGGTGCCAGGGCTCTGGGCAGGGAGCAGGGCAGCCTGGCACACATGGGTGTGCACGTTTGGGCTGCTCCCAGCACAGGCAGCAGGAGACTCCCAGGAAAATGCCCCAAGGGTAGGGATGGCCCTGCCAGGGAGGCTCTTGCCACGTGCTGCCAGGTGCCAGCCCAGCTGCAGCTGCTGCCTGGGCACTGCCTCACTGTGCAGCAGCAGTGGCTCTGAGGCAATTCCCTCAGCTGCAGGAAAGCAGCACATCCCTGTGGGATTGACAGGGAAGGGCACAGCTGCAGGTGCCAGCTTGGAGCACATTGTCCTTCTCTGCCCACGTGGCCAAATTCTGTGCTGGGACATCACCTTCTGTCCCCTCCTCAAGGTCCCTGCTCTGAGACATCCCAGCTGGCAGGGGCTGGCTTGGCCTGCAGAAGTCAATCCCTGCTCCTGGGAAAGGAGTGGCACTGGTGATCCTCTAATGGGTGCTGACATCTCCTGATGTTCAGCACTGGGGGTGAAACACGTTCAGTGTACCCAGAGATCACATTTTACACTTCTCCAGCAGATCAGTGTATCCTCTCCTGTTAAAACAGCCAGGAGCCACTGTCCCAGGTCACCCTGAGTAATAAAAGCAGTGTGTGATGCACATTGTATATACTATACACCAGTGAAACCCCAGTCAGAGCTTTGAGAGTTTTCCTTATGTATAATCTGCCACTGAGAGATTTTCCAAAGTGGAAATGAATTTCTAGGAGTTTCTTAGACTTAATTCTGCTCACTTGGATGAAGCAGTATTTCTGGAAGCTGCAGTTAACATACCTTGCACCATTCAGACCACGGAGAACCCCACAAGATGCTAAAAAATCTTCCAAGTGTGGCAAAAGCATTAATTTCTGAAGCAGTGGCTCAGTTACATAAGGAGTCAGGATATGCCTGCCTGTGAAGTGATTTCTGAGTCGGAAGAAGCAGCTGATTGCTCACAGTAGACTGTCAGTAGTAGTAGAACAGCTTTTGCTGTCTGGCTGTGAGCAGTGCAGCCACATTTATTCTCCCTTGTGACTCAGAGAACTGAATTTAGTCACCACCTAAAAGGCAGCACCTTTTGTTTTTAACATCATCCTGTAGTATAACCAAAAAAAATAATAAAAAAGGGAAAAATCCCTCTTACATTGTAAAAACCCCACTGCAAATCCTGGAGTCCCTACCTAGAAGTGAGTTCCATACATTGAGGTGGCAGAACTCGCCCCTGTGAGCAGCTCATTGACCTCACAAGCACAGAACCTTGGGAAAGCTTAAAGGTGACCCAGTTCCATCCCTGCCACACCCCAAGGTGCTCCACCCTGACCTTGAACCCTTCCAGGGATGGGGCAGCCACAGCTTCTCTATCTGGGCAACCTGTGCCAGAGCCTCCCCACCTTCACAGGGAATAATTCCTCGCTGACATCCCATCTAACCCTTGTCTCCCCGTGCAGAGCTGTCAGTCCCTGCCCTGTCCCTGTGCCAGGGCTCTCAGCTGTCCCTCCATGCCTGTGTGCAGCCCCAGAGCTCTGGGGAGGTTCTGGCAGTGCCCGTGGTGCTCACTGGACATAAGGACACTGACATAAGGATGGGGCTCCTCCTGTCCTGCTGACTGTCCCACGTCACCTCACCCTGCTGGCCCTGAGCAAGGTGGGCAGTGCAGGAGGACCCAGGTGTGCTCCTGTCACCCAGCACCTCAGTCCCACAGCTGGGGCTCCTCAGCAGCGAGCACAACCCGTGGGGAGAGCACAGATGTAGAGCAGCCTGTGGGAAGGCTCAAATTTTTCCATATTGCTGAAGACTCCTCGCTTGGCACGCGCTCAGGATGGCTCAGTGACGGGGAGCATACTGTGCAGTATTTAATAGGCACAAAACTGCTCTACATTGACAGTGTAGGCTAGACCCAAGCTTTTCACTGTGCTGAAACATGTCATTCATGCACGTCTCTAGCAGCTGACTCGCCTCAGCTCTGCAGGACTTGCATTGGGAAGCTCCATTTTTCCTCCCCGGAGTGGAAATGCAGCCCCTGCGCTGCTGCTGCTGGTGACACTGCCGTGCCCAAGGGTGAAGTGCTTGGCTCTGGGTCAGCCAGCCCCCGTGCTTTGTCCCTGGCACAGGAACAAAGGCAGGGTACAGCCTGCCTCCCAAGCTGCCTGGCACAGCATTCCAGCCGTGTCTGTTCCCTAACCCCTCACTGGCAGATGTTCCTCATGCCCACTGCAAAAACACTGTTGGATTGCAGCATTAAAGTGTTAAATGATTTATAAGATCCTTACGTGAAATTTATGTTTCATTTCTCTTACTAATCCTTGCTTTCAATTCTTCCCCTTCTCTCTTTCCCGGCAGATTACCATTGAATTGGATAATGCTGAGGTTTTAATTTTATTTCTTTTCTCCAGTGTTGTTTCTATGGTGTTTGTTTTACCAGTAGCCCTGTGATCTGTCCTGTCTCTGCAGCACTGAGCGTTCTGATCTGTGTGCCTGTGTCAGTGAATTAGTGGAGTTTTCAGTCTGCTGTGTGTCTACCCTGGGAATGGTTACCATAACTAATTCCATATGTCATTACTTGGAATTTTAATCCAAATGGAGTTATTTTTGGTGGTCTGCAATCAGGTGCTGCCGTGGTAGATCCCGTGCAGTTCAGGATCACACCTGGAGGATGAACTGCTGTAAGCAGCCAGCATTTAGCACTTGGCCACCACTCCTGTGCTGTATGTGAAGGAGTTATTTCTTTTTGTTTGCAAAGCTAAATAGTGAGGTTTAATAGTGAGGAGCTGGAAGAAGGTGGGTGCAGGGGAGAGGGGGCAGGTCCTTGTGCAGAGGTTGTGCTGCTGCTTTTCCCAAAAAAAGGTGACAGTCCTGCAGCTCTGGAGCATTGCTGTGCCCCAGTGGGGTCCGGGTGTGAAGGCACAGGCAGTGGGATGGGTGGTGTGGAACCCTGAGGAATGGCTGGCTTGGGAAGCTGTTTCTGGGTGACAAGCCCTCTGTGAGGGAAAACTTGGAGTTGAACTGGAGCTTTCCAAGGACTGTGAGAAGCTGAGTGTCTGGTCGGGGCAGCAGCTCAGGGCGGAGGGAGCTGAGCTGCCTGTGCTGTGCAACTTCCTCATCAGCTCAAAAAAACCCTGGTGTGGGTGTGGAATTTGCATAAATGTATAATACTGAGAAAGTGATTGACTGGCACCTTATTTTACTGAAATACCACGGAAAAAAGAAATATTTTCCTCTCAGTGCTTTGTTTCCTGTGTTCTCTCCCAAGCCAGCCTTTTATTTGGAACAAAGCTCAACCACTTAAAATGTCTACAGCATTTCTGACCTTTATTTAGTGGAGTAGGTAATGAAATCTACAGAAAGCAATTTACAGTGTGACTTGTTAATTTTGATGTTAATCACCTGAATTCGCTGGGTAAACTTCATTCTGAAAATGAAATATTTGGGGACCTTGCCTGGTGAAATGGATTTGAAAGCCAAACTATTTGTCACTAAAGAAGACAAACACTGTGCACATCACCCACAGTTGGCCTGGAGAGTGTTTTCTGTTCGGGGGGGGCTTTTAGGGCTGGAGCTGAAGGTCCCTTCCCTAAGAAATGGGTTTCCCATCACTCCTTTGAGCCCAGAGTCTGATTTTGACCTGAAAAAAAAAAATTTCTTGTTGCACAAGTTGATTTACTGCCCTGCCCATCACCTCTGAGCTGTGCTGGAATGAGCTCTCAGGTGTCTCCAAGCTCCACACACACACTTCTGGCATTACAGAAGTGCTCTGCTGTCTTTCTCTGTTTTCTTTTTTTTTAATAAACCCAGGTTTTTTCCCCCCTCTTACCTGAGACATACACACAGCAGCCTGCTCTGGTTTCCAGAAGTTAACCTGTAGCAGAGAAACATTTCCATCAGGCCAGGTCCTTTGGATGATGTGCTGCTGCAGCTTCCCAGAGCAGCACGTGTCTATGGGTATAATTTGAGCTTGGAGAAACTTCAGAGAGAAAGTTGAATTGTTTAATTGCAAATTAAGTCATAATGTGAAACTTTCCCCTTTGGTTTCTGGCTGTGATGTGCTGTCTTTTCCTGCAGTAAATCAGCCAGAGCATGCAGAGCAATTTAGGATTTGGTCTGGAGGCTGCAAAGGAGGAATTTTATTGCTCCTTAATGGAGCAAGTGCATGGAAGGAGCAGGTGTGTGTCTAACCATCAGCACTGAGCACTGGCTGCATAGGGAAAGGGATCCAGGTGGAGTTGGAACCACTGGCAAGCCTCAGAAATCCTGGGGTTTTCTGTTTTCCTTTTTTCCCCTTGTGGGCCCTGGAAACTGTAAACATTTCGGGCAAAAAAATACAGAAATATCCATTATTAGTTAACTTGCTGTTCTGTCAAAACAATGCACCATTTAATTGTTTTGATCAGTTGAAATGTTCCTTATTCCTTCGGAGGAAACTCCACTGAAGTAACTGTTGGTGGCATGATTTGATGGTGGCTTTTCTATGTAGGTTGAGTTATCCTAGTTGTGTCCTGCAAGGTAATCCCAGCGAGCAGTGGGTCCAAAAAACCAAGGATATAAAAAATGCCAGGAGATCCATGTGTTTGTTAGTGAAAGTTGTGATGGAAAGTTATGACAGACCCTCTTTAACATCGTTGTGAGTGAAGAAGGGAGTGTGCTTTGGGTGAATAATGCTGGATTTCACCCAATGGCAGGAAATCCCCTGAGTGTGAGGTTGGCACCAGCCCTGCACAATTTTGGGCTGAGCTGAGGGATTTTGGGTGCTGGAGGAGCAGAGTGGAAGGGAACAGCAGAGATGATGCTGCTGTCCTAACTCACACTTCTGTTGAGTGTTTATGTGTAATTCCCTTGGGGTTGGAAAGGAGGGATGGGGAGGAACTGCAGTTTTCCAGAAGTGGTGCAGCACTGATAGAAAACCCAAACCATGGAGAGCTGGGAGCTGTGTCACAGCACCATGGTTGTGCTGGATCTCTCCTGGTCCTGGGGAGCTGTGTGCTCAGAGCTTGGCCTTGGGCTGTGCTGGGGCTGCTCTTTGCCTCTCCTGGAGCAGGGGTGGGAGCAGCAGCTGGAGATCTCAGCGGGGTGTGTTTGACATTGGCTCTGTGCAGGTGTCTCAGGTGATAAAGCCAAAACCCCGAGGTGGGGCACTGTCCTTAAAAGCCCTTGGGCTGAGTCTCTGTTGGTGATCTCCTTCCTAGGCTGGAGCTGCTCTAATCCTGTTCCTGATGGAGCTGCTGTCTCAGGGAAGAGCTTCAGGGCCGAGGTGAATTCTTCCCGAGTGCCACCAAGTGTGAATCTTCACACAACAGCGAGAGCTAAACCCTGCTTGTAATTAGCCACAACAGCTTAATGTGCTGTTAATTCAATCCTCAACCCACTGAGAGGTGCAGGCGTGATGCAAATGCAGATTTCCTGGTGCTGCATGGTGAGCTGCACCGTGGGCTCCCTGTGCTCCAGCCCAGCTCCCTCCCTCCCTCCCTCCCTGCTGGGACACTGGCAAAGGACATTCCTGTCCATCCTCCCAGCCAGGGCTGGCATTTGGGGACACCATGGCCCAGTTTCCACCTGCAGTGCGAGTCCTGGGTGTTAAAACACGCCAATCCCGGAGACACCAGGAATGTCTGATGGGCTGCCAGGCAGGGCTCTGGTGGTGCTGACCTGCAGGTGGCACGCTCAGGATGCCGATGGCGCTGGGAGATGGCCTACTTTGCCTCTTTTTTATTTTTTTATATTCCTTTTTCCCCTCCCAGCCACATTGCAGTGAGCTGTTCCGCTGGGCACCTGCCAACATTCAGGCAGCAGTTACATAAGAAGAGCTTTTTTTCCTGGAATTTAGGCCCTGCTGCTGATGTGTGACCTTCAGCAGTAATTGCCAATAAAGGCGGTGGGGATGTTTACAGCACCGGGGCTGGCCCGCAGCCTGTGCCGGTAGCCAGGGCTGGGCTGCTGCTTCCCCAGGCTCATCCCGCACCACTGCAGCTTTATTTCATTTTCCAGGGTGAAATGGGGGTGCTCTGCTTCCCCCCAACCTTGATCCCACACCACTGCAGCTTTATTTCATTTTCCAGGGTGAAATGGGGGTGCTCTGCTTCCCCAGGCTCATCCCGCACCACTGCAGCTTTATTTCATTTTCCAGAGTGAAGTGGGGGTGCTCTGCTTCCCCCCAAGTTTGATGCCACACCACTGCAGCTTTATTTTATTTTCCAGTGTGAAATGGGGGTGCTCTGCTTCCCCAGGCTCATCCCACACCACTGCAGCTTTATTTCGCTTCCCAGTATGAAATGGGGGTGCTCTGCTTCCCCAGGCTCATCCCACACCACTGCAGCTTTATTTCATTTTCCAGAGTGAAGTGGGGGTGCTCAGCTTCCCCCCAACCTTAAACCCACACCACTGCAGCTTTATTTCATTCCCAGGGTGAAATGGGGGTGCTCAGCTTCCCCCCAAGTTTGATGCCACACCACTGCAGCTTTATTTCATTTTCCAGGGTGAAATGGGGGTGCTCTTCTCCTTCCCCCCAACCCTCAGGGCTCGGGTATGGCACCCAACCAAACCCAGCACGGAGTTTCCACTGTAGTTATTTAGGTATTTTTTAGGATTGTGTTGGTGTTTTATCTGTTTTTTCGGTAGTGACACTTCTGTATACATCTGATACATCTACAGGCAGCTCTATCCAGTAAAATGCACTTGCAGACCCACTCAGTAGAGTTTAGGTTTGGGTTTTTTTTCACCTCTTTGTATTAGTCTTGAGGTTTCCAGTAGGTGAAAAGGGAACTGAAAATCCTGGTTCAAAGGGGTTGCCTGAATTAACCTTCTCACTGCTCTTCATCTATGATAAACTAAAATTCCAATGGCTAAGGTGCAAAATGCATGCTGTTTTATGCATTTTTGATGGGAGTTAGGAGATGTATTAACCTCTTCAGAGCTGGAAAACTGCACTTGGGAATTATTTTCCTTGCAGAAAGCTTACTCTGCAGTCATTTCTCTTGTGTATTTTGCACTTAGACAGTGCTTCACTTGTTATGTCTCTAGCAGAGGAAATGCAGGCGCTCATAAATTTTTGTGGGCTGCCTTATTTTTTTTCCCCTTGAGAAATCCTGCAATCTTTGGACTGGTTTTTTTTTGGGGTTTTTTTTGTTTCTTTCTTTTTTTTTTTTTTTAACACAGACTGGAATTGGTGAGCTCCTTGGAAAAGGAGACTGGAATATTTCTAACAGTTACTTGTCACCAAAAAAAAATAGTTATACTATCTTACTGGTTAATTAAAACTGCTGCTGTAAAATGTGTTGGGAAGGTGGTTCTTGTTGTATTCAGTCCTGCAAGATTGAGGATTTAAAGAGGAGGAAGTGGTTGCACTCCCACTGAAGGGCAGAGACTGAGGTCTCCAGCTCCTGGAAAGTCCCTGCCCAAGTTAAAACATGATTTCTCCACTGAGAACTCTGGAAAGGGAGGGAAGGCATTGCCCATGGCAGATCCTGGTGACCTTGGAGTGCAGGCACTGGCAGCCCTTGTGCCAGGTGTGTCACCTCCTTGGCTGGCACTGCACATTCCCTGAGTGAGGGAGGGTGTTCAGCCCTGTCCCTGCCCTGGCTGTGTGACAGAGCCAGGGCTGGGAGCTGCCCCCAAAATCCCACCAGTGCCTTCTGGGGGAGCTGTGCCCTCCTGCTGCTGCCTGATTTAGGCAGGTCTGAGATCCTCCATCCCTGAAAATGTCTGTACAGGGTGGGGATGTAACGTGGGAAGTTTGTCAAAGCAGTTCAGTGCTCCTGGGTCCCAGTTATTCCCCCCTGCCCTGAAACTTCTCCATAACAAGTCAAATGCTTGTTTGACAAACACCTACAGATCATCTGCAGGGGCTAGAAATTTCCTATCCAAATTTCTCCTCAGCTCCACAAGGTAACAGTGTTGGCTTTACAAAGGGGACTTGGCAAGGAAGCTGCACAGAGTTTTGTGGTATTTTTAAAGAGTTATGAAGGACAGCAACATAATTTGTGCTCTAGTCTGTTGCTGTGAATCAGACAAGGTGATGCTTTTGCTGTGTGCCTTTCAAGGATGAGCTGATGGTATTTCAGAGAGAAGAGCAGAGGAGTTCAGAGAAGGGAGGAAAAAGTGGAAAGGGAGTTACAGAACTCAATCTGAACAGCCATTCCCACTGGAATTCCAGCTGCTACTGGACATGGCAATGCAGGAGCTGAGGCAGAGGCTTCAGAATAACATTTATCTGAGATCTTCACTCCAGTTCCTCACATCTAGCTGTACAACCTGGCTATCAAATCTTAATGTGCTATTTGGCTGACTCTGCAGTTGTGTTTTTCCCTTTTTATTTCCTCCTCTCTGCCAAATGTCTCCCCTTGCCACCTCAGTAATGAGATGCCATATGCATGGAGTTGGGTCAGTTCCTGAATTCACAGATTTTGGGAGCAGAAGGGACCTCAGAGTGATTGAACCTGACTTCCTGCACAGCTCAGGGCATCCTGCTCCTCACCATTGTGTGTCCACAGAGCCAAATCCATGGAGTCTGGCTCAGCTTCCTCAGAGTGCAGAGCTCAAGGACCTCCCAGGACAGCAGAGAGGGATGTTTGGAGAAGGAGCTGAAGGAATTGTGTGGAGGTTTGGGAAATGTCATCAGTTCAGCAGGCTGAGGTTTGTCACCTCTCAGTCCTTTGAACTCCAAGGCAGCCTGAAGTGTAGATTTGTGATTGGAATTGTGCTAGTTTGTCTGTTGTTTTGTCAAAATTCCAAAGTCTGGTGAGGCTGAAGAGAAAAGGACCAGTTTTTTCAGTGTGTGTTTGTGTGGTCACACAAATGTGAGTTTTCTGATCAGATTATTTCCCTCTCATTTATTTACAATGTGAGATGTTTCCCAGCCTGTTTTGTTGAAGCCACTCTCTGGAGCAGCCCCAGTCTGAACTGGAATCTCCACCAGCCTTTTAAATGCATTTCAAACCTTTTCACTGCTCAGTGATCTGGGTGTTCACTGCATAGTTGGGTAAAAAAGTGGAGAAAAGCAATTCTGATGCTTCAAACTTGAATGAAAATCTTTCTGCTTTTCCACTCTATCACAGCAGTAGTTTGAGTTTTCTGTAAGGAAGGATTAGACAACTTTCATTGGGATTGTTATTTAGAAAGGAAATGAGAATATAACTTTGAAGAATTCCTCCAAAACATAAAGGACAAGGATGGAAAAGCTCGTCTGTATCTCAGAATTGAGATGTAATGAATTCCCCCTGGAGCTGTGACGTGCTCTGGTGGTTTTTGGGGGGGGGAGGCATCCACTCTGGAGTCAGACAGTCCCTTCTGGGAAGCACACGTGGCCTGTGCTGGGGAAATGGATGCTGGAGACACTCTGGTCACCAGAGGGTCAGGGATTGTGCATCTCCAGTCATGGCTCATGGGGAGTGGTTTATTGGCCAGCCTGGGGGGGAGTGCAAACTTCAAAGGAACAGAAGGTTTTGCTCAGCAAGTTGAAAGGAGCTTTCCTTAGTGCTTGTAAAAAGCACAGATGTTGGACTGTGACCCGGCCACCCGCGGGGTTCCAGTTTGGAAGCTGTGTCCTGCCAATCAGCCGGCTGTGTTTGGTGTTCCACAAACCTCCCCTGCCCCCCAAACCATCCCTTTCTTACAGCTGGAGAGCTGCAAGAGGTGGAGGCACAAGAAATCACGGAAAATTCCTCCTTTGGGCTGCTCTCCCACCCTGTTCAATCCTGGTGAAGCATAAGGTGATACTTTGCTGTTGCAGCACACAGGAGAGTGCAAAGTGTAGCACAGCAGCAAGAGCTCAATAATTCTTTGCTATTTGAACCCATGTTGACTCAAAGAAGAACAATTTCAGCATTGGGAGTTTCTATTCTTGCTGGAACATTGCTGAGGGCTGTGCTGCTGTGGATGATGCACATGGGCATTGCCCAGGGCAGTGGTTTTGCTCCCAGGTCAGTGTGTGGGGCTGGCTCTGATGTGCTGTCTGTGCCACAGAGGGCAAGTGCAGGAATTTGTGAGCTGGAATTTGTAATTTTAACTTGGGAAAGGGCAAACTAATTTTATGCTGATTCTTCATCTGTGCTGCCAAATGTAAATGTATGTTTGGTTGAAATGGGGTCAAGGTATCAGCCCAGGAATCCCAGGGTGGTTTGGGATGGGAGGGACCTTAAAGCCCATCCAGTGCCACCCCTGCCATGGCAGGGACACCTCCCACTGTCCCAGGCTGCTCAGAGCTCCATCCAGCACAGCCTTGGGCACTTGAAGGGGTGGAAAATCATCCAGTTTCTCTGGGAAACCTCTACCAGTGCCTAGAAGGAAACTTTTGTTTGGAACCCTGAGTGCAGCAGTCATGTCCACTTGACCTGTCAGCTCCAGCCTCCCCTCCCCAGGAGGAAGGGACCTCATTTCCCCTGCAGGGGAACAGGCTGAGTTTCCTTGCTGCTGTTGGCTCCTGGGGAAGGCAGGGATGTTTCCTGTGCCCCAGGCAGGTTGTGCAGGCAGGACAATGTGCCCAGCCTGCCGTGACCTGTCCCAGGTCCAGCCTGGAGCAGGGCAGGGACGCTGTGTTCCTCTGCTTCCTGTGCACTTGTGCTGCTCTGGGTTCCATCCTCCCTGCTTGCATTTGGCCAGACAAGGGGCTTGCATGCTTGAGACGTGTCCAGGAGCCCTGACAATGCAAGGAAGCCACTTCCAAAGGCCGTGGGAGCTGGCCAGGAGCAAAGTCCCTGAGGAGGAGAATGGAGAAGTGTCTTTTTCCTGGCCAAGGAGCACCACAGGGGAAGCACTCGCTCCTGGGAATTGGAGTTTTGTTATTCCTGCTGCTGATCTCTGGCTTCCCTCTCTCCCTTTGCTGGGCACTCCCCAGGCTGCAGCAGCTCCTGGGTTGCTCTCCCAGTCTGTGCTCTGTCTGTCCCTGTGGCCTCTGGACTGACAATGCCTGGCTCAGGTTGGGGTTACAGAAATGTGAGAGTGTTATTTCCTGCTGTCTGCTCCTGAGAGGTTACAGAAATTTCCCCACAATGAAGTCAGTAGTTGAGTTTGAATGTTCAACTCTCTGTTGTGTGTCTGTGGTTGACTAGATAAAAGTTACTTGTCTTCATCTGTATCGGTTTAAGACGTGCATTTTAAATTTGAAAAGCTGACACCATTCAGGCCCTTATTTCATTGCTCCTGTTTGGTGCTGTGCTATGTATCTTTTATCTTGAGAAAAGCACGTTTATAGATGAGAATCCACAGAATACATTTTTTTAAGCTAACATTACAAAGCTGCTGCCTTTGTGATGTGCAGCCCTGGCTTCTTCTTCCTCCCCACTGGGATGGATGTGCAGCATTCCAGTGACAGATCCTGGGGAGGTGTGGTCCCCAAAAGTGCTCTGGGCATCTGCAACTACATTTTTTTTTTTTGCTTGTGCCTCCGAGCTCATGCAAAGCAGTTTGGGATGTTCAAAGGATACCTGTGAAATTTGCCAAACGTGGCCCTTTCAGGAGCAGGGTGGGAGGGCATAGACAGTAATTACAGCTCTAATTCCTTTGTGATGATTCAGCTGAAGTCAAGTGCTTTGCCAGCTCCCTTCCCCTCACTGTTGACCACTGGATTGCTGTTGGGATGAAAGATTCTGGAGGAATAACTAATTTTTCTGCATTTTACTTTCAACTAGCTGCCGCAAGCTCCAGAAACGGAGAGCCCTGTAGAGGTGTGTCAGCCACCTATATTTGTACAGCACACAAATATTGGTGTTTTCAGTAGTCCTAGTGGAGTGTCTTGTTGGTAAAAACCCCTGTGAAATGTGTGTTCCTGCCTGGTGTTAGACAGTGGAAATAAGTAGATTTGTTAAAGTGCCTTAATCCAATAGAGCATCAGTGTAGTAGTCTGAAAATATATTAAAAAAAAAGTAAACTAATCCTAAGCTGTTCCTTTCAGCCATTTCTTTTATTCTTTAAGGGTGGCAATGGGAAAAGTCTCCTCTCAAATTTTCCTGCATTGGCACAATGAGACTTCATTTTGGCTCCTAATGCAGAATTTGGTTTTCCCTTTGCCTCACATACTTAAAAACTTCAATACTTTAAGGAAAGGGAGGTGTCTGAAGTTCTCAGTGGAAGGTTCATAACTCCAGAGCAATTGGTGTCCCATTTAAAATGCCCCAGTGGACAAGCTCAGGGTCACTGCACACTGTCAAGGTCGCTGGTGCTGTGGGAATTGGATATGTGGAAACGTGTCCTTTATGTGCATAAAGCAGATTATTTGCCAAAAAAAAGAAGGCAGGAAAATTTGTCAAATCTTAAATTCCATTAAAATTCATGGGACATCCAGACATGGCATTGGTAGATTGTAGAACAGGGTGCCAAATCAGTGCAAATCTAAATGAAGCAACATGGAAGTCTAAATCTGGGAGAGTGTTGATTCTCTGAGCTGTGAAGTTTATAAATGTGAGATCATGTAGAAAAAGAAATGTTTGTGATGGTTTAGGCGTTTGTATTTGTAACTTTTGTGGAATAATGTTTAAATGTGACCTGAAACTCTGAGTGGCCATCAAATGGATTTGAGATGTCTGGGAGATGGCTCCTGGTTTCTGATGGGTCCCTGTGTAGAGCCATTATTCTACACCTTCTCAGATGTTTTGAAACAGCAAAATCCCAATGTGCTTCAGCTTTGCAAATGGAAGTTACATTCCTGGAAATGAGTATCTAAAGTGAGAGATGTGATTTGGAAACGTGCCCGTGCCAAGGGGCTCTGTTCAGTGACTCCCCTGTGCCACCCTGGCCACTGAAGGGAGCCCCCCAGGCTGCTCCAGAAGCCCTCCCCAGTCTCAAAGGAGTTTCAGCGCTGTGTTGGGAGTCCCTCACCCCCAGAGTGTGTGTCCAGTGGGCTGGGGGGTGTTCCTGTGTGTCTGTGCATGGGCATGCGTGGGCTGAGCCCCCCAAAAATCCCGTGTGTGTGACCCCAGACAGATGTTGTGTTTGCTGGAAGGCCAGCCCTGCTGGCACCACGTGCATGCCAGGGGGGTGTGGGAGGGTGGCAGAGCAGAGGGGCCAGGGCTGGCAGAGGGCAGGGCTCCTGTTCTGATGGCTTGTCAGTCCATCTCCCTCATCCAGCTGTGGCTTCCCCAGTATTCCCCACCAGTGCCCAGATGTTGGTCTCTCTTGAGTGTTGTTCTGCTTTAAAATGAACTTTCTGCACGCACAGCAGGAGCTTGATCAAACTCTACCACAGAGGCAACTGGAGGATCATAGAAGGGTATGTACAGCAGTCAAGCACGTTCAGAACTCATCTCCCCCTTTCCCTTTTGAACAGTGAAGCTGAAGTCATGTAAGAAACTTGTGTGGTTAAATGCTGGCTGTTGGGCTCTTGGAAAATGTGAAAAATGAGCCATCTTTACAGAGTGAGGTGCTGGAGCCCCTTCTCTGGGGTTACATGGAAGGGACGAGTGCTTGGCTGCTCTCAATTCGTCTCAGGTCCTGCTCTGGTCCATTCTCAGTGTCCAAAAACTCCCCGTGGGTGCTGGTCCCTCCCTTGTGAAGTGACATTCAGCTAGAGGAGCTGGCTGCTCTGGCCACACCTCCCCTTTGTAACAGCCAAGCTGCAAAATCAGCATCATTGCTCCTTCCATTTCTTGTGCCCTTGCAGCTGGGAACACAACAGCAGCAACTTACAACAGCTTCACTCTAAAATATTAAAGATGCTCTGTTTTGAAGCTTCTAACAGGTTTCTGGTATCACTCAGAGTTGTGTGTTGTATCTGCATTGCTGACACATGTAGAGTGATGTTTGTGTGACTTACTCTTCCTTTACCTGGTGTGAATGCAGATGAAACTGGACGCTGTTGGGTTTTTTCCTAGGTGCCATATTTGATTTTTCTGGTTACTGCCAAACATCTGATATTTGTTTGCACACTGCCCTCGTCCAAGTGGTGCACACTACTAACAGGATGGTTAAAGAACTGTTCTGGAGCCAAGCATTGCAGCTGAATTAATTAGAACATGTCTTAAATACCACTTATTTCTTCTCCCTTCTGCTTTGATCACTTACTCAGATTTTGTTAGCTGGTACCAGGGTCTGGGTTTGGATAAATTTGTAGGAACCGAAGCTTTCCTTCCCAGTTAGAGTTTGAAATGCTGGTGACTGTGCATTGCCAGACCTGGATCAGCACACTCTGACTAGAAACAACTGCTTGATGCTTGTTCCTGCTGTATTTTCTGGTGATTTGTCTTGTTTTGGATACACAACACCTACAGACACCACAGGTGCCTGTCCTGGTCAGGTTTCCCCTCACCCCAACTCTTTTGACCATAGAGTAGAAGTCACCTCCTGCTCCACAAGGGGCCAGAAGGAGAATTTGGGGACAGCTCCAAGAGCTTTAGTTGCCCTCCTGAATTCAGGCAACGTGGAGTTTTCTGAGCACTGTTCTCGAGGCTGGATGTGTGTTATCTTTGTAGGAAGTATAAAAACCTCTGGTTTAAATGCCAGTGGACACTGTGGCTGCCAGTCAGTCCAACAGAGGAGGAAAAAGGTGATGTGAGAGCTCCCTTGTAGCCATTTTGTGTCCTAGGGTCCACCTGGGTGTCAGGTTGCCTTTCTAATCAGTGTACATGTACAAGGAAGATGTAGTTCAGGGTTTTTTTGTCTGGCTTGGCCTTGTTCTGTCATGTAGCCTCCCTTACCTGCCAGACTGGGAGCAGGGAGGTGGGTAAAGCACTGCCTCATGCACTCAACACTCTGCTGTCCCTGTCAGTCCCAGGAGCTCCTCCAGGACAGGATTTACTGGAGCTCCTGAGCTGTCTCTTGCCTCTCCCACGTGTTCACTCTTTGGCCCAAGCAGTGATGGGGAGCATATGCCCCTTGGAGAAGTGCTCATCTCCTTCTACTGTTGCTTGCACAGGAGTTTTCCTTTTTTCCCTGTTGTTTGGGGTCTTTTGGAAGCAGCTGGTTGGAACACTGACTTAGTGTTTATTTTACATCCTGTTCCCTGACATTTGCTCCCTCCCCATCTGATCCCATAAAATGCAGCTCCCGTGCTGCAGCTTTCACTCTGGTAATCCACAGGAGCCATTTCTAAGCTGCAGGATTGTGGTGACAGGGTGGCAGTGGGAGGGAGCCCTGACTTGAGCCCCAGCCCTGTGGGGAGGACAGGGATCCCTCACCAGCTCAGGCATGTGTTGGGCTTCTCCCTGTGGAAGTGATTTCTGAAATTTAGTACAGAACTTAATTATATTTTTTGTCTTTTTTTTCTTTTGGGATATAAGGATCTCTTGAAGTGACCTCTGTGAGTGCTAGCTGTATATAAAATCAGTGGGACTGAAGCAGGGCTGGAATTATGTACAAACCAATTAATGCACGTTTATGTTTTTCCATTTACTCACTTGTGTTTTAAAGGACTCCCGTGAAAGTTTAAAAAGTGAGACTTCACTTTTGTGGCAGCTAATGTATTAAATGACATCTTGAATTTATAGTCAGACAAGCAATTTCATTTGAAATACAACTGAAAATCAGTGGATCACTAACCAGCACATGTTTTGTGAATGGATTTGAAGAGAAGATGCTTTGTTTCATTGGACATATTTTTAATATAAAATTATGTTTGGCTAGATCGGTTTTTTTTTTTAAATACTGTTATTTATTCTCTGAATCCCCAGAAAACCCTCCCCTCTGCAGCACTGTGCTGGGATGGTGCTGCTGTAACCACGCTGCCATTAACAGGGCAGGAGCTCCCGGTGACAATAAATCCCCAGTTCTCCTTTGTGCACAAAGACCTGACAGAAATCCCTTAATCCCCGTGCTGTGCTCATGTGCTGGCAGAGCCACCAGCTTTGTCCAGCTCCCCAAATTCCTGGGAATTCCTGTGAAGGCTGAGGTGGCAGCAGTGGGGTGAGGTTCCCCCTGGAGGTTTTGGTCTCTGCTGGCTCACGCTGGAGCTCCAGGATTTGGGGTTATGTGAGGACCTGCCCTGTGCAGTGCCCTGAGCTGGCATGGCAGGGCTGGCGTGACGGGGCAGCTGCCAGCAGGGAACAGAGAGCCGGGATCCAGCGGGATCACTCAGCTTTCATCTACAGCAGGGAACAGAGAGCTGGGATCCAGCGGGATCACTCAGCTTTCATCTGCAACAGGGAACAGAGAGCTGGGATCCAGCGGGATCACTCAGCTTTCATCTGCAACAGGGAACAGAGAGCTGGGATCCAGCGGGATCACTCAGCTTTTGTCTGCAACAGGGAACAGAGAGCTGGGATCCAGCGGGATCACTCAGCTTTTGTCTGCAACAGGGAACAGAGAGCTGGGATCCAGCGGGATCACTCGGCTTTCATCTACAACAGGGAACAGAGAGCTGGGATCCAGCAGGATCACTCGGCTTTCATCTACAACAGGGAACAGAGAGCTGGGATCCAGTGGGATCACTCAGCTTTTGTCTGCAGCAGGGAATAAAGAGCCAGGATCCCATGGCTTTCAGCTGCTTTCCCTTGGCAGCCAATGGATCCCATTAGCTGCTGGTGGAGGGACAGCAGAGCCCAGCCCTGCAGGGTTGGTGGCATGGCAAAATAGGTGACATGTCAGGAGATTAAATTGTTCTTTAAAACCATTTCTGATGTTTCTCTAATCCACCTCTTGCTTTTGTGTTGGTGCTGTACAGATGCAACTCCTTTGCATTTGAGACCAAGACAATAGAACTTAATTAAAACAGAACTCTCAGAAAACTAAATCTGTGTAGAAAGCTTTACACAAAACCTGACCTGCAGCTGTCTCTGTGCTGCATGGAGGAACCCATAACCTCATTGAGCCCCATGAGACCCCTCCAGTGTCCCAGCCTGCCCCAGCACACCAGGAGCTGCTCAGTGGATTTTCCCAACTCTCCAGGGTTTTTCATTCCCCCGTCCCTCACCACAAGAAGGGCACTGGCGACAGCAGCCCTGCTGCCAGTGAACACGTGTGTTTGGCTCGTTCACGGAGCTCCCATCACGATTTCCTTGTCTTTGCATGCAGGGCGAGGCCCTGAGGCAGGTTCTGGTGAGCCGCTACTACGGGACGGTGCGCGCGGCCGGGCGGCGCGAGAGCCTCACCGCCTTCGGCAACGGGCCCCTGTCCACGGGCAGCTCCAGCAAGGCTGGCCCTGCAGGTAGGACGGCTCTGCTCATCACAAACCACACCTGAAATCGGGCTGTGCTCCCTCACTGCTTTGCCTGTGAACTCCCCACAAAATGTAAGCTGTCCGCGTGGGTGACTGCGGGTGAGAGCAAAACTTGCTCTGGGTGCTTTTCAGTGAGTGCCTCGGCTTGGCTCGATGTTTGTGGCGTTGTTTTGTCACAATAAATAAATGGATAAATGTACTTAGAATAAATGTACTTGGAAATCCTGATCAATTTAATATTTGCAGTAATAGCTAGGAAATGTGCCCATAAGGATGTCAGGTTATTAACCTTTTCTGAAAGAAAACCATTTCATGGTACTGCAGAGATTGTGGATGGGCAAAAATTCCATTTGAAGGCAGTTATCCAGTGAAGTTTATTTAATTTGAGTTCAATGCTAAAAAAGTCACTAATGGAATCGCAGAATGGGTTGGGTTGAAAGGGACCTTAAAATTCATCCTGTTCCACCCCCTGCCATGAGCACAGACACCTTCCCCTGCCTCATGTTGCTCCAATCCCTGTCCAGCCTGGCCTTGCCCTCCCCATGGGGTCACTGCCAACCTGTTTCTCATGGTCACCTTTACAGGAGGAAGCTCTGGGTCGAGCTCCATGAGCAGAGGGGAGATGAGCCTGGCAGATGTCCAGTGCCACCTGGATAAAGAAGGTGCTTCCAACCTGGTCATAGATCTCATCATGAATGCCACCAGTGACAGAGTCTTCCACGAGAGCATCCTGCTGGCCATTGCCCTGCTGGAAGGTGGGAACACCACGATACAGGTAGGGAAATGGAAAACTCCATCTTGAGACTGAGTGTGTTGGGAAGGGAAATGTTTTTATGAAATCCAGGAAATTGGAGAGGGTTAAGGAGGCGGGAGGGGAAATGATCTGAGTGATCTTTGACCTGTAATTAAGGGAGATATTAGTGTCTGCCATGCAAAAGTGAACTGATGAAATGTTTTTATGGGCGCTGGATACTTGAGGTGTTTTCCCAGGGCAATACAGAGGAATGTGTAATAAAACAGCTTTGTAGGTAAGTTACTGACTGCTCTTACAAGTAACTTAAGCAACTGCAATGTGCTCAGAGACTTTTACAATGAGCTGTTAAATTTCAGATTGGAATTTGAAATAAGTGTATGGTAAACTCCAGACCACCACCATTCTCCAGCAATCTTACTGTTCTTCCTATCTGTGTTTTCCATAAGGATTAGAGTCCCCTGAAAGAAATTTGTCCCTGGTGAGGATTAATGAGCACACAGCAGTGAGCTCTTATATTCTTCTAAATGGAAAGTAAAACCTTATTCCAGCAAAACTTGCTTACAAAGACGATTGAATCTGTGATATCCTCCTTTGTTTGGCTCTGCACGTGTTGTGTTTGCAGTCTGTCTGTAGGGCTGAGTCCTGACCAGATCTAACTGATTGTTGTGGTTAAAACACACACTACATCCCTGCAGCAGCACCTCCTGTGTCTCTGCAAACTTCCCGTGAGAGAGCAGGGAATGTCTCTGGGCTCCTTCAGTCTGTCTCTGTAATCAGTACCCTCATTAATCCCCTGTGTATAAGCTCTGGAATGAAACTTCTTTGCAAAGGATAAAGTGGAAATTGAGTGTTGAAAATCCTGTGTCACCTTAAACTGCAATGACAGGATTAACGTTCCTGGGGGACAGTCACTCCTTTAAATTTCCTGCTCTTCTCTAATGTAAAGGAAGCTGAGCTTTCATCTTTACAGCTCTCAGGGAGCCTCAGGTAACCTCACACTGTCATGCTTGAAGGAAAAACAAACTGCACCAGGCTGATGTGGAGAGATCCTTTGCTTGTGCTGGACCTCAGTGCTAAAGGATTGAGCAAAGTCACTTCCCACTGTGCACAAATCCGTGTTGGAAGCAGATTCCTTAGCTCACCCACTGAAAACCAACAGGAAAATCTGCAGTCCATCTCTAAAGACACCTTTTTGCCCAGAAGGGAGGTAGTTTAGTTTGCATTTGCTGTCTGTAACCGGGAGGCTGTGGAATAACCCTGCAGTCAGGAATGATGGATGGCTCTCAGGGCTCTCTTCTGCCCCACACCGTGCACTGCTGCCGGCTCCTGCAGCACTCCAGCCTCTCCAGATGTGCTTTCACAACCCAGAGTGGCTCTTTTCCATCCTTTCCCACTCAGGAAAACACCTTGGCAGGTGTTTGCAGGACGTGCTCTGGGCAGGCAGCAGTGCCTGGGTGCGGGATGGGCTGGGAGGGGGCTCTGCTGCAGTGTGGGCTGCTTTTGAGTACACAGTGTTTTAGGAACCAAATGACTTGTGATGCCTACAGCTAATGCTGGGAGCTCTGAGGGCTCGGACACACCCAGCAGCTCTTACTCATGCATGCAAAGCACGAAGGGATGTTATTGAAAATATCCCGTGGAGCTGTTGGGATGTGGATATTCCGTGCTACAGCACTCCATGCGCTTTGTAGCAAAAGGCAAAAAAGGAGCATAATCAGTGCATTGATGTGTTCTGTGGCTTTTTGGTTAAACTCCTGGTGGTAGGGGGAGAGTTTTTTGGTGCTTTGCAGTGGCTCCAGCACGTGGAGGCCTGTGGGGCAGTGGCAGTGGGGAGCAGCACATCCTCAGCACTCTGAGCTCTCAGCAGGGCTTTGGAGAGCCAAGCCAGGAGAGCTCCAGTGGGGAAAACACCAACCACAAAGCTGAACTTCTGAGAGAACAGCTGGCTCCACGCTGGGAATCAAAGTGAAGGTGGAGGCTTGCTCTTCAGTAAAATCATTAATTCAGGACTGTATCTCCCAGGGTAATCGCTGAGTGATGTGATGGCCAAGTTAAACTGGTATCCTGAGACCGTGAACTCGTGTAATCAAGCTTTGCTGTCTCCACGTAGGAAGAATGGCTCACAGTGCAGAGGGCCCTGGGTGCAGCCCAGCTGTTCAGGAGAGCTGTGTGGGTACTTGCTCATCTGCAAAGCTGATGGGTTTTGTACTGCAGCCTTTGGCTATGACACAGTGAAGATTTACTGAGTGCACCAAAGTGGGGGTCTCCCCTTAGCAGGAATTCATTTTTACAAAACACGCTGCAAAATTTGGCTGCTTATGGAAATAAGGCACACTTGGGAAAATTAACCTGATACTTTCCTTGTGTTTTATCCCAGTCTTTCTCTAATGTTCTTTGGTGAGTTTTGCAGACTGGGTAGGTAGGGCTTGGCAGCCTCTGCAACCTGCAGAGTGGATTTTCTGCAGTTCTTCTGCAGTTTCCAGTAAGTGCCAGTGGAAGAGTCAGCCTCAGTCTCAGGACTAATAACTGTATTCATTTTGCATTAGATGCATTTGTCATTGGGAAAGTTAACCTGGCCAAACCAGCCAGCTTTGTCTTTGAGGTCCAACAGAGTTTATCTTCATTTCACTTTTTTTTTTGTTTATTATTCACAGCTTTTGATTGATAGTGTTCCAAACAAGTTTGTTCTGTGCTCAGTTTGAATAATTTCTGCTGAACTTCAATTGCCTCCATCTACAGGGCTTTGAGAATAGGAAAGTGGTGGGATTAGGGACAGGTTATGTAAAAAAGACTCTTTGGCAGCAAAGCCAGCAATGTGTCACCCCTGCATGGCATTTTCCTAACTCCAGGTTTTCACACGGGAAATTGATTCCGCCTGGAGTGCAGCAGAAGGTTTGTACCAACACACGGGAACTTGCACATGATGATTGTAATATGGTTAATAATGGGAGTTCCCGGGTAACTCCCATGAGCTTCAGTGGGAGAACAGATCCCCATGATGCTGGGAAGGGATAACTGCAATAGGTGTTGCTGTTTCATTAGGTGCACACTGGGCCAGTATTCAGGGTAGGCAAAGTAGGTGGTTGCCAACTCCAGCAGAAAAGCAAATCTCAAAACGTTCCTTGTTGTAATTGGTAGGAGGGATTTTTGTTGCATTGTTAAGAAAATGAGTGTGGGGGAGAAGCAGGACAAGAGAAAAGGCTCCTGGTTCACCTCGGGAAGGGGGCTGGGCTGGTGCTGTGTGGCACCCTGAATCCCACGCTGCTCCGTGTT
Organism: Acridotheres tristis; assembly: GCA_037013685.1. NCBI lineage: Eukaryota > Metazoa > Chordata > Aves > Passeriformes > Sturnidae > Acridotheres > Acridotheres tristis. The sequence goes on along the minus strand of CM072899.1, from coordinate 1,418,360 downwards.
TTGCTGCAGGGGTGAATGTCAATGTGGCAAATGAGCTCTTCTGGGAAGGTCTTTGCCTGCTTCCAGCTCGCTGGGTGGAAATTTTCTGGGCTCTAGCTTCTGGAATTAACTTAGAAACAGTGTCAGGTTCTTTGGGAGCAGGATGGTGGTGACCTTGTGGTGGCTGTGCCTGGTGAGCTGGTCGCTCCGGCTCAGCAGGAGCCCTGGGTTTCAGTGGGAAGCCTGCCCTCATTTGCACAGACACAGAGCAGAGGTGGAACCACGGGGTCAGCACCAGACAACAAATTAACTTGACAAATGCTGCAACTCACTGAGCTGCAAATTACATCAACCCCTTTATTAATTTCTGTAACCCTGAGCATCCCCCAGGGGAGCGCTGGCTCAGCGGTTCTGAGCAGCCCTGGGGGTGCCCCACGCTCTGCTCCAGAGGGTGGGGGCTGAGCCTGCCCTGCTCCTGGGTGCCAGGGCCTGGCTGCTGTCCTGGGGCTGCCCTGGGCTCCGTTCTCCAGAGCAGGGAATGCTCTGCTGGGTGCTGATGCTCGGAGCTGCATCTCCTTGGGAAGGGATGAGCACTCCGTCCCTTCCCACACTCCTGGCAGCATGGCCAGGCTTTCCTCTGGCACAGCCAGTGAGTGACAGTGCAGGAGATGGCTGAGGACTTGTCCTGCACCGCTCATCTCTGCTCTGCTAAATAAAAATTCCACGTGCAGTTACTCTGCCTCACCTCTGCTGAGTTTCGGGTTTCCTTGGTCGGTGGAAGTTAATGGCAAGTAAAGTCCCTTACATAACACCTCTCCATGGAGACTCTGCTCCTTTAATTAGGGATCTTCTCAAAAGTCAGCTTGCGTGACAAATTACCCACACGCACACGTTGGTGCTTTCAGCAGGGGAAGGTGAAGTGAGGTTGATGACATTGGTTGTTTCAGGCAGTTTTTAGGTGCTGCCCCGAGGTGACACAAGGCACGTCTGCCACTTCAGAGAGTGGTGCCTCTGTTCCCTTTGTGCATTGCTGTCCCCTGGGTGGGCTGCAGTCACAGGGGATGGGGTGAAGGGAGTTGGCACACAAGGAAAAGGTGGTGGTTTGTCAGGAAAGAAGTGGGATTTGTTCCTGGCTTTAGGGCACCTGAGCAGAGTTGCTGCTCTTGCACAGAGGATGATGATGGGATGTGCTGCACAGCCCCCTGCCCCAGCAGCTGAGGATGGGGTGAGCACCAGGGGCCAGCCTGACTCCAGGCAGCACCGATGGACAGCAGAGCTGTGCCCCCATAGCATGGCAGGAGTGAATCAGTGCTGGATGGAATGTTGGCTTGGCACCCACGGGGTGTGTGGGGCTCCTTTGAGATGTGACAGTGCAAAAACCTTGTGCCTTTGAGCTGTTTGACCTTCCAGAGCTGTTGGTTGAGCATCCCCAGAGGATCCATGTGCCCTCCCTTGAGTGCACCCTGGGGCTGGCTGTGCTTTCCCTGGAGCAGGTGCCATGGACACAGAAATTTCAGCAGCCAGCTCTTCATCAGTCAGGTTTGGTAGGAAATTCTGGCCTGAACTCACACAGCTCTCCCATCCCAACCCATTTTTGCTCCATTCTTGCACTCAGGTGACATTTCTCAGCATTTCTCCTCATGCATTGCCACCAGTGAGGGAACTCCACCAGGATGAGCTGTGGTCTCCTTTGGTGTGCCTCTGACTGTCCAGAGATGCTTGACAGCTGTCACATCATTGCAGGATTGATGCACAAAAGGAATTGAATCCAGAGCTATCCAGTTCTTTGTGTTCCTGGCATTTGGGGGACCCAGGGAAACCCAGAGCTGGGGGCTACCAGCCATTGGTGCTGGTCAGCCACAGCCCTTGGGATTGAGAGAGCAGAGACTTCAAGACAAATTTATGTCCTTGAGCTCATTGTAGCATTGACTGTGAAATACTGTGACCAGAATGTCCTGTTTGGTTGCAGGAACACTTTGTTTCTTTCTTTATGTGGCTGTAACTGCCTTGCAAAATGAGGGGAAAATTCTGCAAAGCATTACAGGAGTACTGTTGGGGTAAAATGTAGGCTTAGTAATTCAATAGTGCTTTAATTTGTGGTTTGGACTTTTAAAATCAGATTTATTTCTTGCAAGATTTGCAGCAGTCATAGATAGCAGTGAGCACAGACAATTGTATGTAATGGCAAAGGCTGCAGAGGCAAGAATGTCTTTGGGTCAGTAAACTTCTGTAAATAGCACTTGAAAACTTTTGATCATTGATAATACAAGTCTTAAATTTTCTGTTTGTTTCTAACAGACAGAATTCTGTGATACAGGATGTTATATCTTTTTTTACATTGTTTTAATGATACCTGTTTAGGAAACCAATGCACAGCCAGCAAGCTCTTGGCACGTGTTAAACAATCACCTGCCTGTGTCTTTCACTGTTTTAATGTGTTTTTCCTCAAGGTGAAATACATCATATTTTGTTTGAAATCGAGTATGTTATGAACATGACATTTTAAAAAAGTTGGTGAGGACCTGCATCATTAACTGTGGGGAGAGATCTTGTCCTTTTCTGAAAGAGCCTTCTCCAAAAGGAAACCTCGTGCAAATCCTGACTCCTTGACAGTGCAGTTGGCTTCCAGAGAAGGCACAGGACCTGCAGTAGCCATGAGGAGCCTCTGTCCTGGTGCTCTGCTGCTCCACAGCTCGTAAGGACACGGGGCTGCCAAGCCTGTAGGAGCACACCCCTCTTCTCCTCGTGTATTTTAATGTGTTTAGCACGGTGAAGTCTCAGTTGTTGGACACCACCGTGTTCAAAACAAGCCAGCCCCTCTGATAATGCAGTGTGAGGAATCCTTCCTGCAGGGGAGATTCCATTTTCATCCAGGATGCACAGGTGAGACTGGGGGTGGATGAGGTGAGATGGGAACGATAGCACCTCGTCTTTCCCCCTGAGCTGCAGCTCCTGCTGCTTCCTGAGGTGTGTTTGGGCCATCAGTATTCCTGGAGCAGAACATCTTCCAGTCTTTTTTCCCAAAGGGAAGTTTTCTGCTGGGTTCTGAGGTGCCCATCTGTGCAGTTGAGCAGTGTAGGTGGAAGAGAAGGAGAAGAGGCACTGCCTCAGGGTTCAGCTGTGTCTTGGTGGCCTTGTGTTGTTCATGCTTGGGTGCCACCTCCTGTGTGGCAATCCCACTGGGATCCTGTTCCTGCAAGGAGCAGGGAGGTAAATCAGTAATTCCCCCAGTTCCTCTCCATGGGATGCAGGTCCAACATAAACTTTCAAGATGATCCCTAGCAGGATTAAAGTCCTCCCCGAGCAGGCAGAGGCAAAGCTATTCAGCAAAACAAGGTCATGCTGCCTTTTTTTTTTTTTTTTGGTAAGCACAGGAATCAACAAAGCTCTGTTATATAACTTCTATTTATATCCCACTTGCTCACTAGCTGCAGGCACACAAGAGTAGCTGAGAAGGGAATTTAATGAGCTCTCAGGGCTTGCTCACCTTCCAGAGCGGGTAGGAGCCAGCTTGTTTTTGAAGTGCGTCAGCAAATGAAACTGGTGGTGGGTGGGTGGTTTGGGTAGGTGGACTGACTTGTTGCTATGGTTTTCTTTAATTCCTCTGTCTCTCAAGGAGATCTTACACTTTTTTTTTTTTTTCTTTTGGGGAGTCTGCAGACTTCCTTGTTTCTCACACCTACACAGCACTTGTTGGTTTGGTAGGGAATGGGATCCATGCTCCTGCCATGGGATCTATGTTCCCATGATGGGATATGGGATCCATGTTCCCATGATGGGATATGGGATCCATGCTCCTGCCATGGGATATGGGATCCATGTTCCCATGATGGGATATGGGATCCATGTTCCCATGATGGGATATGGGATCCATGCTCCTGCCATGGGGTGTGGGATCCATGTTCCCATGATGGGATATGGGATCCATGTTCCCATGATGGGATATGGGATCCATGCTCCTGCCATGGGGTGTGGGATCCATGTTCCCATGATGGGATATGGGATCCATGTTCCCATGATGGGATATGGGATCCATGCTCCTACCATGGGATCCATGCTCCTGCCATGGGGAATGGGATTCATGCTCCCATGATGGGATATGGGATCCATGCTCCTGCCATGGGATCCATGTTCCCATGATGGGATATGAGATCCATGCTCCTGCCATGGGATATGGGATCCATGCTCCCATGATGGGATATGGGATCCATGCTCCTATCATGGGATCCATGCTCCTGCCATGGGGAATGGGATTCATGCTCCCATGATGGGATATGGGATCCATGTTCCCATGATGGGATATGGGATCTGTGTTCCTGCCATGGCTGAGCTGAGTGACCCAGCACTGTGTGTTCCCACAGGGATGCAGGAGGATCCCAAATCAGCTCCGTGCTGGCAGCAGGGCAGACCCTGAGTCTCCAAGTTCCTGAGGCTGGCTGTGAGCCCAGACCCCACAGTGATGTTTGTGCCTGTGGTTCCCCCAGTGTGCCTTCACCAGTGTCACCTCATCCTTTCAGGGTTTCCTGCTGGCTCTGGAAGGGTGTGAGGGGCTCTGGATGAGATTTGTTCTTGATTGTTTCTGTGAAATGACTCGAAGTTGCATCAAGGTTCTGGGTGTTGCAGTAGAAGAACGTGTAGGATATGAGGGCTCTTCCTGGTCTGGTTGTGCTGCTGGTTGGGACAGGCAAGCAGTTCCACAGGTCAGGCTCTGTACACTCATCAGCCCCAAAAAACATTCCCCATAAGGTGGGCAGAACCCCCAGCACAGAGCAGAGCTGTGCAGGGTGGAGAGTGGATGCCCATAGCAGGGAGAGTTTGTCTTATTTGTGGAAAACAGAGCTGGGAAGTCCTCCTTCTGCTTTCAGGACGAAGTTTATTTTACAGTTTGCAAAAAACACAGGCAATTGAGGTGTTCTGGCAGATTTTCCTTATGGATTTATTTCAAACTGTGAAGTATGTTCAGTGTGAAATATTTCAGCTGCCATTTCCTTAAGCTATGCAAGACTAATGATATCCATCACTCATGCCCAAAGTGATGGATCTCCAGCGAGCCAGGACTTTAGAGAGATTTCAAGAGAGAGAGATTAGCGATATTTAAAATAAATAAACGAGGAGGGACCGAAAGCAGAGTTAGGTTGGAATTTTCTGCAGTGGAAACCCTCGCAATATGTTTAGGCAGAATGTAGAGGGCTGGCACTTGTGCTTAATTCAGTGCTTGTGTTAGTGCAGTTCCCCTTAAAATGTGGCTTGTTCGAAGTAGTCCAGCTCTAAGAACTCGTCTGGGGGTGGCAAACTCTTCCTGCAGAGATGAAGTAGCACACAAGTTTTGCATTAGTTCGTGCTGGCAGCCTGGCCGGATAACCCGAGGTCCCTGCAGTGATTTCTCTCCAGTGTGGGAATAAAATGTCCTGAGTTGAAGCCAGATCACTGAGCTTCCTCCTCTTTCTGGAGGGACCTTCCTCTCCAATCTCTGGCTCGCCAGGGTCTCGGGGTATTTCTGTTCACTGGCATTAGAGAAATGGGCAGGGAGACGACAGCAGTTTGCTTTAATTAGTGAGGTGTTTGCTGAGACTTTGCTTCCCCTGATTCCTTGGTCATCAAGAGCTTGTTTTGCTGGGGAGTTTTAATTCTTGGGGATGTGCAGGAAGGTGTGGCAGGGCTGGGTGGCTGATGAAACAGCTCCATGGGCTGATGGCAACCTCGGAGTGGCTCCTGCAGCCAAGGCCAGCCCTCGTGGGGAGCAAACTCAGCTGAGCAGAGCTGCTCAAACCCAGGGCTCGCTGCTGGGTTTTGCTGCTGCCTCTCAGTCAGACAGCCCAGCCTGGAACGAGTCTGGGATGGAAAATGGAGCTGTGAGAAACAATCCAACTGTTGTTCCTTTCCTTGGCTGGCAGAGCAGTTGTGACTTGGGGGCACAGCCAGGTGACAGGGCAGGGAAAGGTGTTCCCAGTGAAGGGGACAGCACACACGGCCCAAACTGGCAAGGCTTCCAGAGGCAGGAGGTAGAATTCAGCTGCCTTCAGCTGCTGCCTGGCTTTTTTTCCCATTTAACAATCCTACACTGGGCACAAGCTCACTCATCATTAAATTTACTGTGGATTAGTTCCATTTCTAGTGGATTAGTAACCTGGGTCTGTCCTCTGTACACCTTACACAAAGGTACCAGACTGCTGTGCTGTGTGGTTTCACTCTCCACAGGACAGATGTCAGTTCTACTGGCTAAAATCCAATTTGTTACTGACTCCTGGTATGAGAGACTTGTTAAAGAGCATTTGTCCCTAACCCTGTGGTTATCCTGCCTCCATAATCCCAGCCCCCTGAACTGCTGGGGAGTTAGCTGAGCTTCTCTTCCACTCCTCATTAGAAATTTCATATATTGCATATGTCAAAGGTCTTAGAATTAAATGCTAATGCCAGGAAATGTGTCTGTTCATTGCTGATTTATTTTCTTTTAATGTGGTTCTACGATCCAGCTTGTTAATGATTTGCAATATTTAAGAACATGCCAAAAAATACCCACCACAGAAAATTAGATTAATGCTGAATGAAAAGTCAGCAAGCAAAAATGGTATTTTCAGTTTAGCACAAAACGTTAGGTAAACATTTCACAGAGTATGTAAATAGTCAGAAGGGAAAAGGAGACCAAGTTCCTGGGAATAACTACAGAAGAAACACCAACTTAAAAAAATATCAGTGACTGGAAATTAGTGGCATAAAAAAGACCTTAACCACATGTTTCTAACAGTTGTTAACCACTGGAACAGACCATAGACAGAGGTACTTCATCATCTCTGACACTTGCTCAAGAAAGACAGGATTGTTTTCTCAGGAAAAACACATTAAAGACAGGCTGAGTCAGTGAGGGAGCTCGAGGGGCTGCTGGGGGTGCAGAGCTGTGTCTGGTCAAGGTGCTGCAACCAAAACTTGGCCTTGGGTTTCTTTTCCAGAGAAATCCATCTCTGCATTTGCAGCTCTGCCGTGTGTGGTGTGGGCCAGGAGATGAAGTCATAGGTGATGATGGGATTTGCTTACTGACCTCCCTTGGCCCAGAGGGGATACCCTGGAGGGGCAGAGGTGGAAGGGGTTTGTCCTGCTGTGCACGAGGATTCAGGCTGGAATTCCTTAGGAACAGAGCTGTGTGATGGAGAGGAAAGGAAGTTAGTCCCCAGGTTTCCTGGTGGCTGGTGTTGATCTGCTCTGTGGTGCTTTAATCTGGATACCAGGAGCAGTGCTGTGGCTGCTCTGCCTGGGCTGGGCTCTCCTTCCATCCCCTTGAAACAATCAGTGTGTGCAGGAGGTGGTTGCTCCCTCCTTAAAAATGCTGCAGAGCTCTGTGGTGATGTCCTTGCTCACAGTATCAGTCCTGCCAGCCACTCGTGCTTGTCAGGTGGGGTGGGTCTGGGTTTCCTTCTGTGGCTGTGTAATTAATTAATTACATCCCATTATCTCGGCGCGCTTCGTTTGCTCAGGAGCTTGCTGTGCTCTGGAGATCTGCTGGGCTTCCCTCAGCTCTGGGCACTTGTCAAACTCTTTGCTGGGCCTGAGTCCATGGGGCAAAGCTCACAGGCTGCTGTGGCCCTCCCTGCCATGGCTGCCGTCCATGTTAATGACTTAACAGGCATTAACAACACAAGGTTGAAATGAGTTTAGCACTCTAAGAATGCCAGAATGCTTTGGGTTGGAAGGGACCTTAAATATCATCTACTTCCAACTCCCTGCCATAAGCAGGGACACCTTCCACTAGCCCAGAGTGCTCCAGCCTGGCCTTGGGCACTGCCAGGGATCCAGGGGCAGCCACAGCTGCTCTGGGCACCCTGTGCTGGAGCTTCCCTACCTTCCCAGGGAAGAATTTCTTCCCAAAATCCCATCTAGCCCTGCCCTCTGGCAGTGGGAAGCCATTCCCCTTGTCCTGTCCCTACATCACAAATCCCTCTCTGCCCATGTCTCCAGTACCTCCCAGGCAGCTTTTCCATACTGGGACAGTACTGGTTCCTCATGGGACACAGCTCCCTGCCTGCAGTGGGATTTTAGGAGCTCCCAGACCCCAGTGTGATGGTGATGGATCCTCAGGGATGGCTGGTGTCAGATGCTGCAGTGTCAGGGCTATGTTTAAAGCTCTGTTCCTCAGAATCCCACGGGAGTGTGGAGGTTGGCTGTTCCTCCACGCTTGCTCTTTCAGCAGCCTGTGGTTCCATGGTGTCTGTACACAAGCCAGGACCCCAGCAGACGGTGCTCTAAAATGGCCACTCGGTTTCCGTTTTAAAAAGGGAGATTTCTCCACTTTCTGCTTTGAGGCTATATCTGTAAATAAGATTTTTAGGATTTCTGTCATAATTATCACCACCCGTTACCTGCTCGAGCGCAACTTGCAAGATCACACCTCTTAAAATACAGTATCTCTGGGAGCTGGCATGTGGTTGATTCATATGTGTGAAGGTGTTAGGCATCCTGACCTAAACTGAAACAATCATTTGGTGACACCCCTTCAGTGTATGCACAGCATGCACAAAAAGCTTTACTGGAAATGCTCCTTTCATTTGGGTTTTTTTCTCTGAAGTGCAGTGGAAACTTAGTTAAAAAGCTTGAAAAGACAAAAATCAAGTCTGTCAGCAAGTAGTAATTACTCTCATAAAAGGTATTTCTTGAGTGTGGTTCATTTTTAAAAAAAGGCTTTTCCTTCAGCACAGCTTCATCACAGGGGAACTCCTCCTGTCTGGGCTCTGCAGGTGTGACAGCCAGGTCATGGCCATCACTGCTTCACAACCAGATCTTTCAGAAAGTGCTTGGCCTTTCTAGAGCCTGTGGTTTCTGCTGGTCTTTCTGTAAATTGTTGTTGTTGTTGTTGTTTGTAACCTTGGTAGAGTGAAATTTCCAAGATACAAACTCTTCCTCTCTGTGTCCTTGTAGCCACCAAGGCACAGAGTTAGTTCAGGCTTGGCTGCCTCAACCACCCAGTTATTGAGGGGCTGTTGATCAGCCTCAGCCCCTTCACAGGGAGAATTTTGTGAATATATCTAATCTAAGTCAGCCCTCTTTCAGCTTAAAGCCATGGGAAAACGTTATGAGAAAACATCCAAATTGGTAATTCTTGGATTAGATGTTTTATTTTTACTGTACCAATACTAATAAATGAATTTGGCACCCAGAGGGACATCCCAGGTCCAGCAGTGTTTGTGCAGAGGGCATGTCCTGCAGTGCTCTGACACCTCTGCTGTACTGGAGTCTGGGTGGTGCCAGGAGGGGGTACTGGTGTGACTGGATTTGGGATGCCTGTCCTGGGTCATTCTCCTCTCCCTCCTCTCCATTAACCACTAGAAATAAACACAATCTTCAGAGTTTACCTGAGGTGCCAAGGGCAGGTGGGAGGTGTTGCAATGTTGGGAGGGACATCCCGTGAATATTGACCACGTTCTTTAAATAGCCACACTCCTGCTCTGCCTGCAATCAAAGCCACAACTCTGGGAGTGTTCAAAGTCACTGTGTGCAGCTGCTGGGGAGTGATCAAAGGCAGCAGCAGCCGTGGCCCCGTGTGCTCCACAGCAGAGCGGGCAGGAGATATTGCTGTTCCCATTTTAATTTGTTTTTTCAATAAATCAGGCTTCATTCCTATTCATCATGTAAAGCTGTTGGATGGTGAGCCGCTGCAGAATGCTAACTAATTTCATAATGCTCTGCATAAGGTGACCCACTTACAAGTTCATCCTTCAGTCGTGTTTAAGCTCTGGTCCTGATTTATGTAACAGCATATTGGTTTCATCAAGAGTTGTCTGATCACTCACTGTGTTGGCTCCTTCTTGACCTGTACATGATTTGTATTCTCCTCGATTTTAGGGAGAACTTTCTGTCTCCGTGCACATATGTGCAGAAGGAGAGTAATAAACCTTCTTGAAAGTAGTCAGTGCTTTGAGTTTTTCTGTCACTTAAAGATGTATTGGAGTGGGAACTAAAAGGAGTTGTAAGGAGCCTGCTGCAGGCAGGGCAGGGGAGACTCAGCACGGGATGTCCCTCATGGCATCACAAATGTTTGTATATTTTTGGACTGTGATTAACCTTGGCTTTTGTGTCTAGTGAGTCACAATCCCTTGGATTTGAGGGTGGGAAGGCAGGAAAGTTTTTCTTCCTCTGTATTTTGCTCATAAACTTTTGTTACTGAACGGAGAATCGAATTTAAGGGAATTCCCTTCTCCTTACCTTAATTCCTTATCTCCCTTGTTGAGAGTGAGGTGTGCTGCCCAAATGTATCAGGCTGATGTAATTTATTACCCTCACTTCTCTTTAAATCTGTATTTGAAGTTGTTAATGAGGGATTTAACAAAGCTGAGACACTGGGGCTGCCTCACAATAAACTACAAGTTTCCATTGCTGTGAGTTCCAGTTCACTGGCAACTAATGAAGCTCCCGGTCCTGCAGGATACCACCCAGTGCAGAAAGGTGGAATTGTCTGGATTCAGACGTGTGTGTGGAGCTACAGATGCTGTTCCTTTTGTCTTGTAGCATTCCTTCTTCTGCCGACTGACGGAAGATAAGAAATCGGAGAAATTCTTTAAGGTTTTTTATGATCGCATGAAAGTGGCACAGCAAGAAATCAAGGCAACTGTCACAGTCAACACCAGCGACTTAGGAAACAAAAAGAAAGATGAAGACTCAGACAGAGATGTCCCCAACAGGAAAAGAGGTAATCCCCAGTCACTCCCTTCTGTAGTATCAGGGAGTGTGTTTGGAGCTCATTTCAGTAGATGCAATAATTCTCTGATCTCTGGTCCCACAGAGCAAAGTTCAGAGACCAGTGGTGCCCTGGCTCTGGATTTCGAGAGCTTCATCCCCTCCTCATCCATTTGTGAGGCTGTGCTATTGAAATGAGGAAAAGTCCTTCTGAGCTGAGACTGCTGCCTTGTCTCGTGACAAGCTGCCCAAACCTGATCCGTAGGAACAACCCCAGACTGTGGGTTGTGGTCAGTGCCTTCTCTAACAATAAATGAAGAAACCCTAATTCTGTTCTCAAGCAGCTCCTATTACCATAACTCCTGCTACTGCTGGATTAATCAGTTAAGCCCCAAATTTATAACCCTGCTGTGGTTGGTGCTGAGTGCGCCCCTACACCAAACATCCTCACCAAAGAGCTGCTGCCCAACAGCTGGGCCTGGCATTGTGCACCCATCCCCTGGCCCTCTCCATGCAGCTCCCTGAGGAGGTGTGTGCCCGTGTGTTGCAGTGAGGGAGCCCATGACCCAGATCACGGAGGAGGTGCGGGAGCAGCTGCTGGAGGCGTCGGCGGCCACGCGCAAGGCGTACAACACGTACAGGAGAGAGGCCGACCCCGAGGAGCACTACTCGGCAGGAGAGGGAGCCCAGGCTGCAGCAGACAAGGGCAAGGATGAGCTGGAGATGAGTGCTGTCATCTCCATCATGCAGCCCATCCTGCGCTTCCTGCAGCTGCTCTGTGAGAACCACAACCGGGATTTGCAGGTACTGCCTGTGCTCAGGGCGCCTTGTGCGCTCGCTGCTGCCACGCCGTTATCCCTAATCCCAGGCCTTTTAAAATGGATTATGTGAACAATTATTCTCTTCGGTCTTGACGTTAATCCAGGAAAAAAAGAGTACTTATACCTTGCTGGGCTGATATGAGCAAATCCAGTTATCCTGTGGTCTTTGAAAGGTACATAAAAGGTGGTGGGATAAACACTTCCTGGGATTTTTTAAAAGTATATGTTGAAAGCAAGCAAATTTTGTGCTGTGAAGTTACTGATTTGCTTTTGAGAGGAGAGGGAAAGAAAAATCATCTGGGAAAATGAAGAAGGCTTTGAGACTTTGGTTCCAGCAGCCCTCAAGCTTAACTTATCAATAACCAGGCTCTCCTGGATTCCCTTGGATCTGTTCATGTGCCTGGAGTTAACACATGGTGAGGGAGTCAGGAAAGCCTCAGCTGGAGGTGAATCTGCTGAGGGACATGGAGGGCAGTGAGAAGGGTTTCTAGGTTGTATCTCACAGGAGGATTTAGGCAGAGGTGGCTTTGCTGTGGGGTGGGCACAGCCCATGGTGACAGAGGACACAGAGAAGGTCAGGGAGCTCAGTGCCACCTTCACCTTGTCCCTTTCTGGTAGGACTGGCCTTCACCCACCCTACATCCCTGAGACCCTGGTGAGGTCTGGAGCAAGGGAGTTTTACCTTGGGTGGAGAACTGGGATGGGAAACACCTGAACAAGGTGGATTCCCCAGGCTCCGTGTGGAATTCTGGCTCCAGTCCTGGGCTCCCGAGTCCAGCAGGCAATCTCAGAGATGACCAAGGGGACTGCAGCATCTGATGGGCAAAGGAGAGGCAGGGGGAGCTGGGAGAGGTCAGGCTGGGGAGGAGAAGGCTCAGCATCTCTCACCATGTGTGCAAACACCTGATGGGGATGTGCAGAGGATGGGCCAGGGGCTGGAGCTGGCCGAGTCCAAAGGTCCTGGCACAGCCTCTGTATCCTGTGCTGCCCTGGGACGTGTTTGCAGGATTCCAGGGAGCCCAGAGCAGATTTCCCCCTTACAAAGGGGCTGCAATTCAGACGATTTTTCAGCCGCTGCTGCCGGGCTGGGATGGAGGAGCTGGTGAGGCGCTGTGCAATGTGCTAAATGCCCTCATAAAGAGCAATAATTGCCTTGATTGCCCATTGTTCCCTGGCCGGCAGGAGCGTGGGACCCTGTGAGAGCTTTACCGAGCTGCCAAATCTCTTCCCCGAGCGGGAATGCCCCGGCAGCGCTGGGATCACAGCATGGAAACCTTCTGGGAGCATCCCTGAGTGCCCAGGTTCCATCCCTCAGCCTTCCTCTCGCTTTAAAGAAAAGCAGCCCTTTGATGTGTGTTTTGTCAGAGGATTTTCCTGCCGCTGGCAGTGTCGGTTCCCGTGGCACAATTCCAAGCCACACACGCTCAGGATCCGCTGCTGCCTTTGGCGAGGCACCCGCAGCTATAGGAGCACACTTGAACTCCAGCCAGAGCACAGACTTGGCCTCAGCTCTTCCCCGTCCTGAACAATTAGATTTCCCAAACAGCAGGTAGTTGTAGTCAGCTCTGAGAGGAAAAGGCATTTATTTTTTTAACAACAACCAAAAAAAAAAAAGGTAGAACGATTTTTTTCCAGTGTAATCCTCTTGCTGCCTGCCTGCCTCGAGGTTTGTCCTTCTCTCTCAGCCACAAAGGGAAGGCAGAAGTGTCTGATCCTCCAAAATCTCGGTGTCTGCAGCTGGAACATGAGCTCCGTGCAGCAGTGCCAGAGGACTCTGCAGGGAGCTGAGTGTCTCCCAGAGCTGCACATTGGATTTCAGTGAGGAGTGAGCAGGGGTCACCTGCCTGCTGCAGGTGTGGGCTGGGCACAGCGAGCCTCTCCAGGCTGTTGGCACCTGATGTGCAAACACAGGGAAGTGCTGGAGGAGCTGCTGTGCCTCAGAGGAGGAGGAGGAGGAGGAGGAAGTCTGTGGGATGCTCAGGCAGCTGCAGCGCTGTCCCCTCTGCACCACTCAGCCCTTCCCTTCCCAGATACAGCCCCAGTTTGCTCCGTGTGGATGCTGTTCCAGAGCCCTCCACGGGGCTGGAGGAGCTGCAGTGCCTTCTCCAAATGACTGCAAGGATGGGATGAAGGGGTGGCTGCACACTTCCCACATGTCCTGGCAGCTGTGGCTGCCGACTCCGGGTGCAGGGTCTGGCAGAGGGTGCACAGCTCGGGGTCATTCCCACAGAGAGCAGTGGGGTGGCACACTCAGCACTCAAGAGTTAATTCCCACTCTGTAGCCTGTGAGATATTCTGGGTGACTGAAAATGAGGAGTTCACTCTGTCCTGGCTGAGACAGCAGCAGACACTCCCCGGGGCAGTTTCTCACAGTGCAGCAGGAGTTTGTTTTCTACAGTTTTTTCCTTCCTCTTGTTTTAGCTTAACAATGTCCTGCCTCTAGTACCTCATCCCTCTTCTCTCCTTACTGACTGAGGATCAGGCAGCTCAGGTACAAGCTTAGCTGTAATCAGAATAAATGTTATGCTGCAGACAGGGAGAATTTTGCTTCCTCACTTTGGGTGTTATCTTTTCATTTTGCGTTTTTTCCTGGAGGGAAGGCACGAGCTCCAATTTCTGTAGGATCAACCTTTTTTACATTCTGACAAGTTAATCAGAAGTCAGGATACTAAATGAGCAATCAGCTGAAATGTGCTGAATCACTGTCACCTTTAGTCTGCATTCATAGACAGCGTTTTCCTTTTTTAGCTTCGCCTTCCATTGAATCTGCAATTTCTCTCTGTGTTTGCCTTAAAAGACTCATTAGTCTGACTCAGGCAGAGACAGCCAGGGACCAGTGCTGCTCTCAGGAAGGACCCTGCTGGTTCCATACTCCCATGGCTCCTGTTCCTCTGAGGGCTTTTTCACCCTGGAATTGTTGTTACCTGCTAGAATTAAGCAAAATAAGAGTTCTGCTGCTGAAACTTCAAGGAAAAGCGAGTGGTAGTGGCTGCTAATCTTTGCAGCACTGCTGGGAATGCACTGGGAAACAGCATCTGAGTCACTGGGAAATTGGTTTTCATTAGCTGTCCTTCAGTTTTGGGTGGTTTTGGTGCTCCTTTTAATTTGGAATATAGGGAGAGCACAGGGCTGTTAAATCTACAGTGGCAAATCTGACTTTTCATTAGAGGAGCTGCTCCTAATCAGCAGCTTCAAGCAGGAATCACAGTAATTAATGTGGAAAGAAATGCAGTGGAGAGAATTCCATTTTAAGGCACTTTCTTTCAAGGTGTGCACTCAGGTCCCTCTTGTTCCCTGCTGTGAGACCCCAGCTAGGGAATTGCTGCTCCCTCCTTGGAGAGAGGTCAGGGAGGAAGGAATGATCACCTGGAGTGATGCTGGGCAGGTGGAGTGGAGCTGCAGGCTCCAGAGAGCTTCCCAGAGTGCCTGTTGTGTGCTGGGTGTGTCAGGCTCTAATGGATCTCTCTGTTTATGGCATGCACTCTGTTTATTGCTGTACAACGTGAAGCCAACAGGCTGCTCAGGAGAGCAAATAAGCCCTGGAAAGAGGCTAAAACTGCTTGTGCAGTGAACCAGAGCAATCCACCGTGCAGTGGAACTGGGGATGGATGAACTTTATAAATACTATCAGCCAAACAGCATTTGGTATGGTTTTTCCCCCTCTCTCATGGCTTTGACACTGTCCTCACAGAATTTCCTACGCTGCCAGAACAACAAGACAAACTACAACCTGGTGTGTGAGACCCTGCAGTTCCTGGACTGCATCTGTGGGAGCACAACTGGGGGACTTGGACTTCTGGGTCTGTATATAAACGAGAAGAACGTGGCCCTGATCAACCAGACGCTGGAAAGTTTGACTGAGTACTGTCAGGGGCCCTGCCATGAGAACCAGGTAATGAATCCAGAGCTGGAAATGCATCCCCCTTTCTCCCTGCTCTGCTGGACTGCTCTTGTCTTATAACACTGCCCACTTTGCTTGCCCCACAAGTTTATAAATTCCTCATAACCAACTTGTCTTTCTCAGGGCCCCCTCTGAGGAACCACTCAAAGCAGTGGAAATATTTCTGCTTTGCTAAGTTCTGTTCCATTAGACTGGACAGGGAGAATTTCTGTGCTTCATATAATCCCAGAATGGGTTGGGAGGGACCTTAAATATCACCCAGTGCCACCCCTGCCATGACAGGGACACCTCCCACTGTCCCAGGCTGCTCCAAGCCCCATCCAGCACTTCCAAGGATGGGGCAGCCACAGCTTCTCTGGGCACCCTGTGCCAGTTTCTGCTTATTCTCTCTATTTCTTTATTAATTGAGCCATAATATTGTCCTGAAAGACTGGGAAGTGACTTTCCTGTCCTCTTTGTTTCTGCAAGAGGGTGTGAGGCTGTGCATGCCAGGGAGAATTGTCAGTGTCCCTCTGCTCTCTGGGTCAGGTGGAATTGAACCCTTTAGGTGTTCCAGGTGTGGAGTTCAGTGACAGAGCAGGGCTCTCTCTGGATTTTGAAGCCAGCAAGCTGCTGTTTGTACGTTTTAGTTCCAGCCCATTCCAAAAGCAGGGCTGAAGGTTATGGAAATTCCCATTCTTTGTGTAGACAACACTGAAGTAGGTGTTGATTGGCACGTTTATAATAAAGAAAAGTCTCCCTAATCTCAGTAAAACACTGTTCCTCCAGCCTGCACACTTTGGCATGGAAATGCTTCATTTATCAGCTGTGCTTCTCTGTGCTTCCTGAGGCCAGGGGCTCCAGTAGGACCATGGCTGAGGAGAGGAAAAGCTTGGAACAAAATGCCTTAATCTTTTATTGTTGCACTGCCTGGAGCTCTCTGTGCACTTCTCCATCTCAGGCAGCCCACGAGGTGATGACAGAGGAGACTCTGCTGCTCTGGCAGGGTCACCAGCCCGGGCTGTGTTTGTTGTGCAGGCAATTAGTGAGGGCTGATGACTTTTCTTTGGACAGAACTGCATTGCTACTCACGAGTCCAACGGCATTGACATCATCACAGCATTAATCCTCAATGACATCAACCCTCTGGGAAAGAAGAGGATGGACCTCGTGCTGGAGCTGAAGGCAAGTGAATGTTCCGTGTGAGGCACATTAACAGTGAGATAAAGCAGAATTTTATTGTTGGAATTACGTGGGTGTTTATTAAATCCCAATATTCATAAGTGCCCAAAAATTATATACATCAGTGAGCTGCAGGCAGTGCCCAAAGGTTGTTTGTCACAGGTATTTCATCTTTTAAATGATGATGTGGAGCCACCAGTTCTCAGATGGGGAATGCAGGCAGTCAGAATATGCTGAGGAATCCTAAAACGACTTCCTGTAAATTTAATTTTTTGCTGAGAACTGTTCTGTTGTTGCTGAGCTTTTGCGTGGACAACAGAAGTGAAATTTCTTGTGTTGCAACCACTTTCCTAACACTTTATTGGCGTTGTTTAATCGGTTGACATTAAATCATCAACAATTCTTTAGGGCTGTCCATATTAATGCTGAAATAATTAGCCCTGGTGCTGGTTTCAAAACACAAAAACACAGGAGCAGGTTCCCCTCGAGCAACAGCAGTCCCAGAGCTCTCTTGCTTCAGCCTGTGCTTGAGAAATATTTCCTTTCTGACTTATTGCCCTGACTGACACTGCAGTGTCTCCTTGTTTTCCGTTGCCGACTCACACCATTATTATGGGTAATGTGGGTTTTTTATTATTGTAAATAAAAAATGCTTTTAGACTCGATTAGCATTATACTTCAAAATTAAATACTTTTATTGGGTTTTATTGTCAGGCATGATGGATTTTAATCTTAATTGTTCGTATTAAAGTAGTCTGGTGCCTTGTGGTAGTTTCCCATTTCCTCCCTGTGTTCCTCGGCGTGAGCAGACTGCAGAGTGATTTCAGTTAAAAGCAGCAAAGCACGTCTGTCTTCAGCCCTGGCTGTCCCTTGATTTAATCAGCAGCATCTTCAGCAGAGCTGAGCTGCTCCATTTGGGAGCTCAGAGCTTGTGGTGATGCTGCAGTATCTTGAAACCAAACCGAAACAGCACGAGCATGAAACAGCAGCATTTCTAGAAATTTCAGCCTTGGCTGGGGTTAATTTGATGGCTCTCAATGAGTAGGATTTGGGGAATAAACTGCTAAAAAACGTTGTTGAGTTGTGCAGGTCAGTAATTAGAGGAGAGGGAGGGTTTGGTGAAGGGAGGCTGTGAGAGCCCTGGGCTGGCTGGCACAATCTGCCTGCAGGGGCTGCTGCCTGTGGGACCCATGTCCCTGAGGCCCTTCAAGCTGTCTACCCTCATTTTTTGGCTCCTGGCAGTGATTCCATTACTTTTCCCTCCCCTCAGAACAATGCTTCCAAGCTGCTCTTGGCCATCATGGAGAGCAGGCACGACAGTGAGAATGCTGAGAGGATCCTCTACAACATGAGACCCAAAGAGCTGGTGAGTCCTGGGATCACTCCTGAGCTCCTGGCTCTTTATCTGCACAGGAGACAGAGAAATGAAAATTCCTTGTGTCCCAAGAGCTGCCCAGTAAGCCATGGCAGGGTTTTGGGGCTGGTTAATGTATGAAGGGGTGAAAACACAAGCAGGAGATCCCAGGTACAGCTAAAGCACCACTGACTTGTCCCAGTGCTCAGGGCTGCATTGGAGCTGGGGTCAGAACATGGCACAGGTGCAGAGGGGGTGGCCTGGAACTTGTTACCTTCAGGGAAAGGTGAGGCTCAGTTTGTTGTGCCCAGTGAGCTGGGCTGAAGCTGAGTTCAGTTCATCCTGGATTTTTGGGAACCCCACTGCCCTCCCTTTGAATGTCCCTGTTCCTCTGCCATTGCCATCCCTGGGAGTGCCCTCAGCAGCTTCCACCCTTCCTGAGCCTCCTCTCCTTGCCTCTGTGTCCTTCTGCAGGTGGAAGTGATCAAGAAGGCTTATCTGCAGGGGGAAGTGGAGTTTGAGGATGGAGAGAACGGGGAGGATGTGGCGGCATCTCCACGGAACGTGGGACACAACATTTATATCTTGGCTCATCAGGTAGAGTTTTACAAGTCACAGTCTGGGAAAAGCCAGAGTCTGCTTCTCCCTGGAACTGTTTTCATGGCTCATCTCTGAGACTGAATCACTGCACGTTCCCTTGTTATCAGAGCAAATCCTAATTTGAATCAGAAACAAAAATAGTATAATGCAAGAAAATTTTGGGAATTTTCTTTTATAGTGGGAAGCAGGCAGGCTCTGGACTGAGTTCCTGAGGACACGTGGCTCAATGCTTGGCAGCACTGAGCAGCACTGTATTATTTTTCAGCTGTATCAAAGGTTACTTTATACTCCCAGAGAAATTCTACTCACAGATCAATTACAGTGTAATCAGAAATCTCAGTCCTTGCCACATTCTCTCTCTGCTGGGGCCAAGCAGAGCCATTGTACTGATAACAATATGTGTTTGAAAGGTAAAAAAACAAAGGGGAGAAAAACGTGTCTAAATCTACTTAATATATTGGTGCTACACCATTCACTGCATTGGAGACTTTTTGTTCCTCCAGCATCTGAGCACACAGACCCTCATGTGCTGCAGGATGAATTTGGGAGCATCCAGTAGCATTTTTGGAGCAGTGCTCTGTGCATCTGCTGCTCAGTTGATGCAGATTTTCTCTTTGTCCCTGCCTGGATCCTTGGGTGATGAGCACACCTTTGAGTTAGGGTGGTGTAGAAGGACAGACCGAATGTGAATTTCTGTGTGATCAGAAAGATTCCAGGCAGAGGGTGGGAGAGGATGGGGAAAAGAGGAGTACAACACTGGCATTAAAGAAATACATATTTGAATCATTCTGACTTGCTCCCAAAATAGAGCTGCAGGGTGTCTGGTTGGAACAGAACAAGCCTTCTGTCAACTTTGCCCTTTCCTAGCAGCTGACTGCGTACTATTTCTTTTTTTATGCCAAAAATCAGGAATTTAATATCACAGAGAGACATCTGGTGTCTCCCACTCCCTGTGCATTCCTTTATTTTAGTTGGCTCGTCACAACAAAGAGCTGCAGAACATGCTGAAGCCAGGGGGTCAGATCGAGGGGGACGAGGCGCTGGAGTTCTACGCCAAGCACACGGCACAGATCGAGGTAGGGGAGCTGCTGGACAGCCCAGGGAGAGCAGCCCCAAGGGAGAGCATCCCCAAGGGAGAGCAGCCCTAAGGGAGAGCAGCCCCAAGGGAGAGCAGCCCCAAGGGAGAGCAGCCCCAGGGAGAGCAGCCCCAGGGAGAGCAGCCCCAGGGAGACCATCCCCAAGGGAGAGCATCCCCAAGGGAGAGCAGCCCCAGGGAGATCATCCCTAAGGGAGAGCAGCCCCAGGGAGAGCAGCCCCAGGGAGAGCAGCCCCAGGGAGAGCAGCCCCAAGAGAGAGCAGCCCCAGGGAGAGCAGCCCCAGGGAGAGCAGCCCCAAGGGAGAGCAGCCCCAAGGGAGAGCATCCCTAAGGGAGAGCAGCCCCAAGAGAGAGCAGCCCCAGGGAGAGCAGCCCCAGGGAGAGCAGCCCCAAGGGAGAGCAGCCCCAAGGGAGAGCAGCCCCAAGGGAGACCATCCCCAAGGGAGAGCAGCCCCAAGGGAGAGCAGCCCCAAGAGAGAGCAGCCCCAGGGAGAGCAGCCCCAGGGAGAGCAGCCCCAAGGGAGAGCAGCCCCAAGGGAGAGCAGCCCCAAGGGAGAGCAGCCCCAGGGAGAGCAGCCCCAAGGGAGAGCATCCCCAAGAGAGAGCAGCCCCAGGGAGAGCAGCCCCAGGGAGAGCAGCCCCAAGGGAGAGCAGCCCCAAGGGAGAGCAGCCCCAAGGGAGAGCAGCCCCAGGGAGAGCATCCCCAAGGGAGAGCATCCCCAAGAGAGAGCAGCCCCAAGAGAGAGCAGCCCCAAGGGAGATCATCCCTAAGGGAGACCATCCCCAGGGAGAGCAGCCCCAAGGGAGAGCAGCCCCAAGAGAGAGCAGCCCCAAGAGAGAGCAGCCCCAAGAGAGAGCAGCCCCAAGGGAGAGCATCCCCAAGGGAGAGCAGCCCCAAGGGAGAGCAGCCCCAAGGGAGAGCAGCCCCAAGGGAGAGCAGCCCCAGGGAGATCATCCCTAAGGGAGAGCAGCCCCAAGGGAGAGCAGCCCCAAGGGAGAGCATCCCCTGTGCTCTATTCATGGTGCTCTCCTGGCTCTGCCTGCCTGTGTGTGTGGACTGTTGTCTCTGATACACAGCATGCAGAGAGAGTTATTTATTTAATTCCCTGGCAGTGGTGGGGGGAGCTATTCCTGAGCTGTCATGTGTGGGCTCGGGGATGGAGCTGAGCAGAGCTCTCTTGGCAGGAGGAAGTGTGGCTTCGCTTCTGTTACATTTTGGCCGGTGCTGTTGCTGAATCCAGAAAGTTTGTGATAGCTTTTGCCACTCTTTCTGGATTCAAATGACAGTTTGGCCTCCTGTGCCATCTAAGAGCTTTATAAAAGTAAAATGTTCACAAATATGGAGATTTCCTGGAGAAGCTGTGGCTACCCTATCCCTGGAAGTGTCCCAGACCAGGTTGGACAAGACTTGGAGCAGCTTGGGACAGTGGAAGATGTCCCTGCCATGGCAGGGGTGGCACTAGATGGGATTTAAGGTCCTTCCAACCCCAACCAGCCCACTGTTCTTTGACTTCACAAAACTCTCTAATAAGCAATACAGATATAACTGTTACTCCTTGCACTTGCCCATAGCTCAAATTTGCCAACATTCTTGAATTGGGCCACCATATTGCTCTGAACCCAGCTTTGGTGCAGGCTTCTCTGGGCCCCTTGGAAATCCCAGCTAAGACCAGTACTGCCCAGAATAAGACCACAGCAGAGAAATTACAATTCTGGAGCTAAATGTAGACCCGCTCTAAAAGGTAAATTAAACGAAATTTGCGTAGAGCTGTTGTTCTTTGGAAATACCTGCATGGAGCTGGTTTGAAAGGGAGAGCAGAACAGTGAGAAAAGCAAGAAATGAGAGCATTTAAGAACTGAGGAGGCTGCTGTGCAGATTGTCAGGTCGGACCGCACCATGGAGCAGATCGTGTTCCCCGTGCCCAGCATCTGTGAGTTCCTCACCAAGGAGTCCAAGCTGCGCATCTACTACACCACGGAGAGGGACGAGCAGGGCAGCAAGATCAACGACTTCTTCCTCAAGTCTGAGGATCTCTTCAATGAGATGAACTGGCAGAAGAAACTGCGAGGTGGGTCAGTGCTGCTCCACGCGGGGCTGAGCTCGGGGTTTGGGGATTTTGGGGATTTTGGGGTGTGACACGTTGGCTGAGCAGCAGGTGGTTCCCCTGTGGGACATATACTGAGAAAGTAAGAAAATTACAGCCTGAAAAATATTCCAGGTTGGAGCTTCTCAGCTCTGTGTTCCCAGCCAATAAGCTGGTCCAGCTCAAGGCTAGGGAGAATTTCTGCCAAGGTGATAATTTAGTCAAAATAAAAAGGAATTAATAACAAAAATAAAACACCTGTTAAGGTACGTGACCAGGCCCTAAAAATAAAGTATCTTCTCTCTGAACCAATCACCTCTTCTCTACTCTTGAAATTGCAGGTCATGCTATAAGACCAAGTGTATTTCTAAATAAACTTCTCTTTCTTCCTATCATAAAAACAACCATATAACTGTACATCTTATTTCCACCACACTTAAAGGGTTAAAACCCCTTTCCACAGCTACATTCTCCAGTGTGGAACCTCGAGTAACTTGAGAATTATTTGCAAGGGCTGCTGCTCTGCACGGGGCAGGACGCTGGGATAAAGGCAGGCTGGATGCTGGAGCAGTAGGGACCCTCTGGAGGGGATCCAGGGCAGAGCAGGAAGGAGCAGCACAGGTCATCCTGTCTGAGATCCAGCAGGGAGGAACAAATGTGTGGAGGAGTAGCTGAAATGAGAAGGAAAGAGGGGGAAGACCCAGCTGAAGAGAGCAGTGGTCTGTGCTGAATGCAGCAAGAATAAAACTCTTACCTTATTCTTGTAGGGGAGTAAGGTTGGGGAATGCAGCAAGGTTGGACTTACTGATTGTAAAGGTCTTTTCCAACCACAAAGATTCTGTGGCATCTCTAGGAATGGACATGTCTAAGGACAAGTTAAAGATGGATTTCTCAGTAATGGTAAAGTAGAATTCATCCTTTCTTGGCAAGTAGCAGGTTGAGAAGTCCCTTCCATCTATGATACTAAAATGTCTCAACACTGGTGTTTTCAAGCACTGATTTTCCCTCTGAGGTTCCCACTGGCAGCTGGGAAATGCCTTAAAATGATATTTAAATTCACACAGTGCCACCATGTCCCCCAGTAAACCTTGTAGCTCATTTGCTTCATATTTTTGTTCCTGTTTTGCTGAAGGCCAAGTGAGGCTCATGCTGAGAAGTGACCAGCAGTGACCCTGTGAAATGGGAGATAAGGCAGGTCCTTGCTGCTCCCCTCCCCTGCATCAGCTCCACTCCAGTTTGCAGTGCAAGAGCAGGACTGGTCTGGGACCCCCTCTTGGAGCAGATGTGAGACTGCTTCCAAAAATCTCTGCAAGAAATCTGGGAGTGTGACATCCTAAACAAATTGCAACTTCAACAGCGTCCATATATTCTGTTAGATTTTCTTGTTTGAGTCACTTTGTCTTTGAGGCTGTCTCCAAGCAAGCTGTGAAGGCATCCATCATTAACAACAAACCACAAATTAGCCAAGATCCACCTGCAGAGATGGAGAATATTTCTTCTTTTTTCTTTAAAAGTGGGGATAATTTATCCTGTCTCTAATATTCGGGTCTTGGCTGGTCTCTGAGTGATTTTTTTACATTCCTACAATTGTTTCTCACGTTTTCAGTAGAGTTTGTGTTGGAGCTGTGACCTCTGGCAGTGCTGTGTGTGCTCATGTGATGCCACTTAAGAGTTTATTCAACCCTTAAAAAGACTTCTAAAATAAAGACCCATGTACTTCTCCCTTCAGATCATGGTGTTGGCCCATCATCTGAGCACCAGAAGCCTCTTAATTGTTAATTAAGAATGGAAATGAGCTGCTAAAGCCAGACAGAAGCACTACACAGAGAGTCAGTGTCCATCCCCAAAGGAAGGTGTTAATTTAAACCTGGAGCTTTATAATCACTCTTATATATTTCATATAAATTAGTTAAACCTGCTTACAAATTCTTCCAGTTAAAAGGAAACTGAGAACACTGAGATATTGTGGAATTCTTTGCCCCTTTGTTAGCTGGGGGTGTTAGAGCAGGGGATTTGCTGGAGAGAGGTGGTGGCTGCTGTGAGGCTCAGAACTGCTGCATGTAATAAATTACCCTTCAGCCCCAAATGTGCATTTTCAGCTTGTTCCTAAATTTTCCTGAGAGCTTTTCCTTTGCTCTCTGATATCTAAGCACGCTGCCTCCTTCCACCAGGGCAAAAACAGTCCTTTTCCCTTCTTTGAGAGCATTTTTAATGGATTTTTTTCACTGCTCTAGATTTCAGGAGGACACAATTTGCTGTGCAGTAAGCCTGCAGGAGCTAAAATCAGAGGGATTTTGCCTGGATGCAGAGGGAATTACTGCAAGGCAGCTCCCTGGCTTCCTTGTTGACCTCGGGTTCACGACCACTTCAGCAAAGGAATCTTTCTGCTTTCTGCCTCTTGGTTCTGGCTGCAGGGATTATTTAAATTAGGAGTCCTTTTGAGCAGTATTTCTGTGTAACATGGAGGATTTAAATGTGCTGGTGGATTGTACACGGAGCTGTGTGCAGATGAGCTGAGTCCTTTGCCCCTGGGGCAGAGGGAAGGCCAGGGAGCTTCACCCCCAGGTTATTCTGGGGCTGTTTTGGGCTGTTCTCAGCAGAAAATGAATTTGCAGGTGGCACTGTCTGCTGCAGGTGAGCTGCTGGCAGCAGAGGCGTGGGGCTGGAGCTCACTGCTCATTTTCCTCCTCCAAATTGTTCTTGGTGTGACTCTGAGTACAAAGTATGTTATTAGGGGAAGCCTCAAGTGCTTGATCTCTGCAGTTTCTCAGCTTGTTCTCTTGCTGCTGCTAAACCATGTTTGAAACAGGGATCTTTTGCCTTAAAACACCAGCTAGGAAACTTGAAGGGCCCCCAGGATGAAGGATAATTAAATAAACTTCAGAATAAGGCACGATTATTATTACTTTTGATACTGTGCTTTTGGGCAAATTGAAAACAAACTTGTTTTGGTGGTGATTTTTTTTTTTTTATAGAGGCTTCTTATTTTTACTAAACTCTCCATTAAAAAGAAATCATTTTGTCTGTTGCAGCTCAGCCCTTCCTGTATTGGTGTGCTAGGAACATGTCCTTCTGGAGCAGCATTTCCTTTAACCTGGCTGTCCTCATGAACCTGCTCGTGGCATTTTTCTACCCATTCAAAGGAATTCGAGGAGGTACTGATAATTAACCTAAAAAAAAAAAAAATGTCAACAAATGAGGTGTAACGAGCCAAATTCTGCTGTTTACATCAGTGGGGGTAGGAGAACAGAATCTGGCTTTTTTAAATGGCTTTGGTTTAAATTGTGCTGTTCTCTTACTCTTTCTTGAGGCATTTTTAAGGAAAATGTAGAGCCATGCTTTTTCCTAGGGGAAAAAATTACCCAAGACAAACATCCACCTTTAATTGCTTGACTGTTCTACTTCGATTTAAAGCCCTGTAATTAAGGATTGAGCTAAAAATAGGCGAAATGTTGATTGTGTTGTTTTCCTTGAGCTTGCAGTTTATTAATGGCATTTTCCACACACTTTTCCTGGTGCTGGGGGTGGATCCAGCTGCAGCCCAGGGTAGGGCAGGGCTGGAGTCCTGTCAGCAGCACTTGGGAAATCCAAGGGGTTTTCTCAGCAATGTCACTGCCATCACTTGCAGAATGATGTGAATGTCTAGGTAGGAGCTTTTTCCTTGTCTGTGGGGGGGTTTGCATCCTGAAAAAGCCTGTCAGAGGGATATTTTAGACCAAATCCCAGCGTTGCTGAGAGGGGGAAGAGAAGAGTTTTACCTTCTGCCATCAGGTCCACCAGGCTGTGGCTGCTGTCCCTCGTGTCACACCCAGTGTCAGCAGAGTGGGGACAGCCCAGGTTCTGGCTGGAAGGTTCTAACAGGCCCAAAGAGCAGCTGAATTTCTCTCTCTGGTTTCAAAATCCCAAGTTAAAAGCTCTGAATTTATGGCTGCCAGGAAAGCTGCTGGTTAAATGAGTTCCCTGAGATTACAAACTGCAGCACTGGGGAGGGATTGTTTGGCATTTTGAAGATGCCCTACCCTGCATGTTTGAAATTCTTGATTTATCAGGTAACGTTTTGATGAAAACTCTTCCTCTCCTAGAGGAATCCAAAAAGTAAAATAAATAAATAAATACGTGTGTATTTTATATTTAGCTTAAAAAAAAAAAAAAAAAGACTCTTCCAAACAGACTGTTTGGGGGAAGTTGTCAGTGTCTTGAATTGCTCAGACACGGTGAACTGAGCAGCTGATGAGCATCTGACAGTAGCAGAAGCTGTAAAACTTCTGACTTGAGGAGCAGAAACAAAACTGGATGCCTGGAATTCTGTACTGGGGTGGTGAGAATTCCAGAGACAGGGAGAACTTGCTGCTGGTTGCACGTTCCTGCTGCCTGTGGTTGTGCAGGGACTCCCAGCAAGGCTTTGGGGTCAGGCTGGTGCAGAAGGTGATGAGTGACCACCTTGGCTCCGTGTGCCAGGACAAGGATGCTGCCCCCAGCCTCTCTCTGTCCCTGGGAAGGAGAGGGGAGCCTGTGGCCCAAGCCCTGCTCTGCCCTGAGGGGACACTGCTGGGTCCCACGGGGTCCTGGCACTGCCCTCCTGGTGCTGCTGGGATTCTGGGCTGGAACCAGGTGGGTGTTCCAGGACCTCAGTCACTCCAGGTGTTTCCTTGGAGCTGCTGCAACTCCTGAAAGCAAATATATTCCCAATAAATCTTATATAGACTTTAGAGAAGTCATTCCTAAAGAGGCTGCTGCACATTTCCTGTGTCCCCTCCCCATGCTGTTGCTTGTTCCCACTCAGTGGCTCCATTCCCAGCTCTGCACCTTGTGCTGTGTGACAGCTCCAGGAGCCCCAGCTCCCCCCCAGGCAGCCCAAACAGCTGTTCAACTTTATGCTTATTAACTTTTAATTTCCATCCATCCTCTGCTGTCTTTATTAATCTGCAGTGATTTGGAACAAGATTAAATGGCTGCTCGTGGTAGTCAGATGAGAGTAATATTTCCTAAGCTGCCTGAATTTGGGAGCAGGGGAAAAAAAGCCCTGAGTGAGGATCTTGCCAGTCAGACACAAGTTTGTGAGAATGTGCTTGCAGAAGGGCTGCAGGGTGCTGTGAAATTTGGGGGACCTTGCTTTTTTGTCTGTTGAGGAACCAGTTGCTTAAAGACAAAAATTTTTAAAGTCAGCTTTGAGAAAGAGGTGTCTCACATTCTGCATAAACCTGAGGTAAATGGTGTTTTGGTCTGAATCTCTTTTATGGCTCTTTCAGGGAAGTGTATTTTTAGCTACACGGGCTCAGTGTTGTGTAAGCAGCCAGTCTCAAAGGACAGTCTAAATAGACCCAGAAATAGCAAGAGATGCCAAAAATGGGTACCAGGGTTTGACCAAAAGCCCATCAGGGGGCTCTGGGGGAGTGTCCTCACCTGCCCAGGCACTGCCTCTGCACAGCACTCAGGTGTGCAAGCAGTGAACACCCAAATGAAGATCCTGTAGTACTTATCTTTTGTGTAATGATTTAGTAACAAGTTTGTGATTCAAACCTGCTGAAGACTTTGGGCTCAGGTGTTGCTGCTGTGCAGTCAGGGGTGGCTGAAGGCAGGGCTGGGTGATGTTCCCCCAAAGACAGAACAAATGGCAGTGGTCTGGCCAGTTTGGTTATACTGATGCCTTGAGAGGCTGCCTGGAGCAGAGGCTGGACAGAGTTAAAGGAATAAAGCAGGGATTTATTAAAAACCCTTCAAAGGATTCACCTTGGGCAGCACAAGAGCCTGGCCATGGCTACACCCAGGATGGACCCTGGGTCAGGAGTTTTCACACTTTTATCAGTTTGGGTCCATTCCCACCTTGGGTTCATTGTCCAATCCCAGCTCCAGGTTCTGCAGTCCCATCCTCCCAGATTCTCTCCTCCATTCGCTGCTGTTTGCACTTTTTGGGGCTGGAGCTGCAGCGTGTCCTTGGCTGTGGGGCTGGAAAAGGATTGTTCTGTGTGCCTGAGCTGGGAGGGGAACTTGGAACACTTGATCTGGAGTTCAGAGTTATATCCTAATGCAGTGCAGAATCTGGGAAATATCAAAGCTAAACCTGAAGGCATCAATGCAGGGTGTTGGGATTTGTTTTGCCTCTGCCCAGGCACGCTGGAGCCCCACTTGTCTGGCCTGCTGTGGACAGCCATGCTCATCTCCCTGGCCATCGTCATCGCCCTGCCCAAGCCCCACGGCATCCGTGCCCTCATCGCCTCCACCATCCTGCGCCTCATCTTCTCCGTGGGCCTGCAGCCCACCCTCTTCCTCCTGGGAGCATTCAATGTAAGAACTGAGGGGGATTTCTGACGTTCTCCTGCCCCTTGTGTGAGGGTTCCTTGCCTGTGTGTGGGGGTGTGGAATAGCCTGGACACGGTGGTGGGACTGGTGGGAGGAGTGGTTCCCTCCTTGGGCTGGTCCTCACACAAGGCTCTGTGTTCTTCATTTAATCCTGGCTCCCCAGGCTGCAGACACAGCTCGGAGGTTTTGCTCCGCTTCAGGCAGACACAGGGAGGAGTCTCTGTGACCTAAAGCTCGTGGTTATCACCCAAACTGCCTCAGTGTGTATGGGGCTGTGTGAGGCTCACTAAATGATGCATTGTGAGGCTGAGGGAGCTGGGAAGGGGCTCAGCCTGGAGAAAAGGAGGCTCAGGGGAGACCCTGTGGCTCTGCACAACTCCCTGACAGGAGGAGACAGCCAGGGGGGTCGGGCTCTGCTCCCAGGGAACAGGGACAGGACAAAGAATGGCCTCAAACTGTGCCAGGAGAGGCTCAGGGTGGACATCAGGAGGAATTTCTTCATTAAAACAGTGGTCAGGCATTGGAAGGGATTGCCCAGCAAATTGCTGAGTTACCTCCAGCTTGAAAAAACAGCCTGTTTTCCCTGATACTGTAATTTATGGTTGATCTTTCCTTAGGTTTGTAATAAAATCATTTTCCTGATGAGTTTTGTGGGTAACTGCGGGACCTTCACACGAGGATACAAGGCCATGATCATGGATGTGGAGTTCCTCTATCACCTGCTGTACCTGCTCATCTGTGCCCTGGGGCTCTTCGTGCACGAGTTCTTTTACAGCCTCCTGGTGGGTGTTTGCTTGGCCCTCAGAACATCTCCCGGTCTGGTTGTGAAGTCCCATCTTGGGCACATCCAGGAAAATTTCTGCTTTTCTGCTGGGAAACTATTGAACAGACGCTGGGAAGAGCCACAGACTGGAGGTTTTCTTTAGAAGTTAGTCCTGCCACATCCCTTTTGTTGATGTGAGACTTCCTGCACAGACAGACAGGGAGAGGGCATGGGGGGCTGGTTTTAAACCAAAAGAGGAGAGGTTTAGATGAGATAAGAGGAAGGAATTGTTCCCTGTGAGGGTGGGTAGGGCTGGCACAGGGTGCCCAGAGCAGCTGTGGCTGCCCCTGGATCCCTGGCAGTGCCCAAGGCCAGGCTGGACACTGGGGTTGGAGCAGCCTGGGATGTGGAAGGTGTTCCTGCCTTTGGGGTAGAGTGAGATGGGCTGTGATGCTTGGCTGTGTTTTTATCAATGACTATAACACAGTGGCCGTGCTCTCTGAGCAGCTGGATGACTTTGGAGTCTCCATGGCTGTGTCCAGGCTCCAGCCCTCATGGGATGGACACAGATCCTGGCACACGTGTTCCTTCTGCCTGGGGTGGGATTCACCTTGCACAGCACAATGCTTCCAAGATTAACACTGAAGGAGGGGATCTCGTGTTGGTGGAGAAAATGTGTCACTGTTGAAGCAAAGCTGAAATCCCATTCAGAACAGGCTATTTTTGTCCCTTTGCTTGGTGTTTGCCACATCCTCTTGTACCTGAGCTGGTTATTTGCTGTGTTCATAGAGGTCCGATTTAATATAAAATACCTGTCCTGTGATCCACCAGCATAGCCACAACCTGCCTGGGCTCTGCTCTGAGTTGTCCCAGACCCAGTGAAAAATGAAGGAAACATCAGCAGTGAAATCTAAACACAGAATTCGGGAAAAACTATCCCTTCTTTAATGAAATGCTCAGTAAATCAAAACCTAAAGAAAACAGCAAGTTGCAGTTTTGAAGTGAGCCGTTTGGAGGCTGTGAGGGGGTAGATAATGCTATAAAAACCAGCCAGCAGTCTGTGCTGGCAGCTTGGTGTGTGTCTGTCACGGGGGCAGCGGGCACGGGCTGCTGGCCAGGCTGCTGCAGAGGAGGCCACAGCTGCCTGGGCTCCTGCTGCTCCCGAGTGCATGGCCCAGGACACGATGCCACCAGTGGTGCTGGTGCTCCATGTGGTGGTGTTGGCTGTCCCCAGCTCTTTGACCTGGTGTACCGGGAGGAGACGCTGCTCAACGTCATCAAGAGCGTGACGCGCAACGGGCGCTCCATCATCCTCACGGCCGTGCTGGCCCTCATCCTGGTCTACCTGTTCTCCATCGTGGGCTACCTCTTCTTCAAGGATGACTTCATCCTGGAAGTGGACAAGCTGCCTAACGAGACCCTGCTGCCAGGTCAGTAGCAGCAGCTCATTCCCGGTGGGATCTTGTTCCCCAGGGCAAGGGGAGCGGCCTCGGGGTGGCCAGGCTGGACAGCAGCAGGAATTTGTCCATGGAAAGGGTGGTCAGGCCTTGGAAAGGGCTGTCCAGGGGGGTTTGGAGTTCCCATGCATGGAGGTGTCCAAGGCAGGGCTGGAGGTGGCACTCGGTGCTCTGGGTTGGTGACAAGGTGGGCATCACCCACTCAATAAAGGATCTCGGAGGTCTTTTCCAACCTCAGTGAATCTGGGATTCTGTGAAATAAAAATGGTTTTGTGGTTGACTTTAGAACCACACTTTACACGTGTAACGTGTAAATCAGAAAGCACTGTGCCCTTCTAAACTCTAGGGTAAGACACTGCTCTAAATGCCTTGTAACCACCCACTGAGTGTGATGGGGAACCCTAATTCCTGGGGAGTCACCTTGCAAGGTGTTCAAGCATCCTTTGATGCAGCATTTTGTGGTTTCAGATCGCACAGAGCCAGGTGAGACCATGACTGGAGAGTTCCTCTACTCAGATGTGTGCAAGGCAGGGAGCAGTGAGAACTGCTCCTCCATCATTCCCTCCGACCGTAAGTACCACTCTGCAACCCCTAACTCACACCCTGAGCTCTCACTCTGTTTTAATCACCTTCAATTATAATCATTTCTTTAGAAAATCATATACAATAAATTCGGGAACAAAACTATCACGAGATTAACTTGAGATAGGATTAATTTAGGCCAGCAGCATAAATAATATTTGCTGCATGAAGTGACTAAAGCAGAGAAACTTAGAACTTAACCAGACTTCATAAAACACTGCCAGACTCTTTCATTTTCTGCATCAATTGGAGAAGGAAGAGATGCAGTTAGCCTCTTTGCAAAGTTTATTATTTTAAAACATGAGGCTATTAAATGTGATCTCAGAGGATAATGCCCTGTGAAATAGGGTTTATTGGCAGCATTGTTCCATCTCAAACTAAGAAAACCATTTTAATATCATGGCAGGAAGTACTGGATGGATTAAGTAGACAAGAGTGGGTTTGGAGATCAAGAAAGTGAGATATTACCTGGGTATTGAAATATTTCAGTTTTATTTCTAGAAAAATCTAATTTCCTTGTGGGAGATTTATGGTGCTGGCTGGGAGGGGCAGACAGAAGATCCCAGTTTCTCTGGGAAGGGCAGCTCTTGCATGGCCATCAAAGGTCAGTGATGGCCACCAGCCCCTGCTCATGGGAGGAGAGGGCTCTGCTTTGCCCAGGGGTCCTCTCTGAGAAAGTCAAATTCAGCCTTGCTACAGGAAAAGCTGCTTCTTTCACCTCCTTCACTCTGGCTGCAGGAAGGAAAACTCGGGGATGTTTTTGCATCACAAATAATGAGCACAGTGCCAGGGTCTTGTGTGGTCAGGGATGTTCATGATGCCCCAGATTTGGGCATTGCTCTGGGGTTTTGGTTATTTCAGGGTTGCACGGGGACTGGGGCCATTCCAGGGCTGTGGGAAGGTGGGATCTGCTCATGAGCATTTTTTTGTGATGAGATGAAAGCAGTGAGATTTTTGAATGAGGTATGAGGTAAGGGGATGGATTTTAGCAGCTCTGCAAGTGAAACAGTGAAGCTGGAGCCCTGAGCTGAGCGAGGGGAAGGTCAGAAGTGTGCTGCTTTTCCAGCAGAATGCTGTTTCCACAAGCAGTGATCTTTTAGCCATTTGAAAGCTCCGAGTGGAAGTTGCCATTTTGAGTGCAGCCCAAAGGCTGTGCAATCTGTCAGGCACCAGGGGAGAGTGGAAGAGGCAACACTTTGTCCTCTGAGCTGTCAAAAAGCTCGGATTCTGTATAAACAGGCATCTGGTGATCTGAGCTGTGCATGCGAGCAGGGATGGAAGGAGATTGCAGCGAGTCCCAGGCAGCAGTTCAGGCACAAGAGAAAACTGGTGCTGGGGAGAGAGGGTAGGGGGGAGATCTGCTCCTAGGGTGGCTCTGGAGAGGGTCCAGGGGAGCCCACAGGTGATGAGGGGTCTGGAGCATCTCCCGTATGGGGAGAGGCTGTTCAGGGTCTGTTCAGCCCAGGGAAGGCTGAGAGGGGATCCCATCAGTCCATGCAGTATCCCCAAGGGGTGTCAGAGAGTGGTTTCAGACCATTCCCAGGGGTTCCCAGTGACAGGACAAGGAGCATAAACTAAAACAGGTTTTGGCTCAGCATGGGGAAAAGCTTCTTTCCATGGAGGGGGCAGAGCCCTGGAGCAGCTGCCCAGGGAATCCTGGAGTTTTCCTTTCTGGAGACATCCCAAACCCACCTGGACGTGTTCCTGTGGCACTGCTGCAGGTGGCCCTGCCTGGGCAGGGGTTGGAGGGATGATCTGCACAGGTGCCCCCAACCCACAACTGTTCTGTCATTATTTGGGGAATGAACCTACAGAGATTTGCAACACAGGCTGGCAGTCAGAGGGGGGAGAGAGCATACCCAGCAAAGAATGGAGAGGAGGATTTAGAGCTAATCTTGGCTGTGAAACGTGTCTTTGCTTGCTGTGTTCCCAGAGCTGATCACTGAGGAGATGGAGGAAGAGAACAAGGAGCATACGTGCGAGACGCTGCTGATGTGCATTGTTACTGTACTGAGTCACGGGCTCAGGAGCGGGGGTGGAGTAGGTGATGTGCTCAGGAAACCTTCCAAAGAGGTAAATTACCACTGGTGGGGGTGGAGGAGTGCTGCTGAGTCGGGCTGGGATCTGCTTTGCTGGGGAGAGTGTGTGAGCCCTGCTCCGTGCCCAGGGAGGAGCAGCCACAGAGGGACCCGCTGCTCCTGGGCTCTGTGGTGACATCTCCGGGGTCACACCGAGCACCAGGCACTTCACACAGGCTTCTCCCCGGGATTTTACAGCTTGGGGGATGTCCAGAGCCAGCAGTCTGAGCTGGGAGTTGAGGAGCTGGAGGAAGGAGAAGAGTACAAATCAGTGAGGGAGGAGTGTGAGGTGGCACAGGAAGATGCTGAGGTAGCTGCTGGATGCCAGTGGCAGGAGATTTTGTGGGAGCATCCCTAGGGAGAGCTAACGTGTCAGATGGGAGGGATGAGAGGACAGGGACCAGGCTGGGTTGGTGGGAGAGGAAGGATGGATGTGGTTTGGAGCCATCATCAGAGTGAGGACCAGGCTAAGCTGCAGGAATTTTCCATGGCACCTTCTTGCTCCCGCTCTGACTGCTCTTCAAGCTGTTTGTGTCCATCATTTAGGAAGAAATTGTTCCCTGGGAGGGTGGGCAGGGCTGGCACAGGGTGCCCAGAGCAGCTGTGGCTGCCCCTGGATCCCTGGCAGTGCCCAAGGCCAGGCTGGACACTGGGATTTGGGACAGTGGGAGGTGTCCCTGCCATGGCAGGGGTGGCACTGGCTGGGATTTGAGGTCCCTTCCCACTCATTCTACAATTCTGTCATGATTCTGTGATCTGAGGCTCAGACTGTCACTCCCAAAGCCACACTGGGGGCAAGGCTTTTTTGTTTTATCTGACACTTCAAAGTCTTTTTCTAAAACTTAGCCTTCACAGTTACTTAATTCTTAATAATAAGTTTGGCACTTGACTGGCAGGATGATTGTGAAAATGGGGGTTGGATGTTTTGGGTATTCAGGCCTGCAATAAATGTGAAATGTGTACTGAAAAGTCCAGCTTAGTGTTCATTTACATGCTTGTTAAATGCAGTTAATGGTATTAAATTCCAGTAAAATAATTTATGATCCACACTGATCATCTGTTGATATATTGCAGACAATATAAGGATGTAATTTGGAAGGCCTTCAGGGAGGGGTGAGAACAAATCTCAGTGTGTGAGAGAAGAGTTTTTTCTCTTGTGAAAGTGAGAGAAGTCCCAAATCTTGGACCCAGGGAGAGCAGCTCTGCAGAGATCCCACACTGGCAGTGTCTAACTTGGCTTTTCTTTCAGTGATTTTTGCATTTTAATTTTACATTTTAGTTTCATTTAATGTTTTGAGTTGTGAGTTCCCCTTGGAGAGAATCAGCAGTGGGCACTCTCAGGGAAAGGGGAGTGGGGCAGGGTGGTAATTAGGGTGAGATGTGTACCTAATTGGGCTGTTAATAATTCAAAAATATATCTTTCAGGAACCTCTCTTTGCTGCTAGAGTGATCTATGATCTGTTGTTCTTCTTCATGGTCATCATTATTGTCCTGAACCTGATTTTTGGGGTGATCATTGACACTTTTGCTGATTTAAGGAGCGAAAAACAGAAGAAAGAAGAAATTTTAAAAACAACTTGCTTTATTTGTGGTAAGTATGGAGACACATTTAACAAGAAGGGGTTACTCTGGGTGAGCCAGGGAGAGCTGCAAACTCACAGGAAAAAAAGCCTTGAATTACTGGCTGTTCCTCCTTGCATTCCTCAGCCAGTTCATGTTCCTGGGTACCACGTGCACTGGAGCTTGGCAGCAGGAGCAGATGGGGAATGCTCAGGATACCATTTTTCCTCAAGACTTCAATTCTTGCTTCTCCTCTGCCTCGAAGAACAGTTTCCTATTGGAACGGGAGAGGTTTTTATGAGCAGTCATTTTTTTTTTTTCCAAGCCTGCAGAGTGCTGCCTGTGGAAGCTTTTCCCAGCAGGAACTTGGGAATGGAGGTGCTGTGGTTCACTGCCATGGTCCTGCCATGTTACATAACACACAGCCTGACAGGGTAACCTTTGGAAGTTTGCTGCAAAGCAAACGTTGCTTTTGCTATCAGTTTGCCCAAAAATAGGAGATGTGTTATGAAATCCAACAAACTGCTTGCTACAGAGTTGTTGCCTTTTTTAACCAATTTTTTTTTCTGTTATGTATAATAAATATAAGCAGTACTTGTTACAGGTTAGTTTTCCTTCTCTTTCTTCTTCTTTCTCTTCTTCTTCTTCTTTCTCTTCTTCTTCTTCTTTCTCTTCTTCTTCTTTCTCTTCTTCTTCTTTCTCTTCTTCTTCTTCTTTCTCCTTCTTTCTCTTCTTCTCTTCTTCCTGGGTATTTGTCAGATTTTATCCTGATATTCAGTGTCCATTCCAGAATGACTGTGACTTCCAGAAGTGCAGCAGACTTTAGGAATCAGTTTTGTTCTAGAGCTGATTTTCCTGCTCCCCAGCTGGCAAACACTCAGGGTTCTCCCTGTGTCCCTCTCACAGGTTTGGAGAGAGATAAGTTTGACAACAAGACTGTCACCTTTGAAGAGCACATTAAGGAGGAGCACAACATGTGGCACTATTTGTGCTTTATTGTCTTAGTGAAAGTCAAAGATTCCACAGAATACACGGGACCAGAGAGTTACGTGGCAGAAATGATCAAGGTGAGTTTGGAGTTTTGCTTTTTTTTTTTTTTTCCTAGATTAGACCAGTCCAGTGGAATATTGGGTACAGTGCTCTGTATTGTATTGAATTTATTTAGTGAGTGTACCTGTGACTTCCCAGCCTCCAGAGCACTCTGTGTGTGTGCTGGAGTAGGTGACAGTGAGTGGTGACTGCCAGGTGCTCCCTGTGACTTGGATTAGGGGAAGAGAGCCTGTTCTGCCTTAAATTCACTTTTATTTTCAAGTGGAAGTGTCTGAAGCACAACCAACAGGTTATAACCTGTCCTGGTATAAATATCTCCAACTGACTTGTAGGATTTGTCATATGATTTGAGCTTATTATCGTGAAAAACTACAATTAATGTCTACTCAATTGGAAGGGCTTTTAATGAGAGAATTAAAAGCCTCATCTCTGCCAAGCTGCAGGTTCAGAGCTCCTGGAATTAGACTCGAAGCCCAGTCACTAATCTGTGTCTGCTGGCTGGGGAGCAAAAGCAGTTTGATTTATACTATATGAGTGTGATTTCTTTAGGGCAGAGCACTTTGCTGCCTCCCCTCCCAGCTCCTCTTGGCTGTCAGGTGCCACCTCCCTTGGCTGGGTCTGGCAGTGCCCCCGAGCCCTCTCCGAGGTCAGACGTGTTATTTTGGGGTCACCAAAGTGTCCGTCCTGCTTCTGCATTTCTACCTCAGTAATGAGGGCTTAAAGAAATCTTGTGAGCAGTCACCTGATGGAGGATTAGCACAGTGAGATAACCAAGTGCATCCCTGCTGCCTTCCAGTCTGGCTGATTATTGCTCCCTTCCTTTATCCCCCCGCAGCACGCATGGCTTCAGGGGGAAGCACTGCACTTCAGAAGGGTTTTTGCTTCTAAAAGACAGTTCTGTGTTGTGCTTTTGCTTCTAAAAGATGAATTTGTGCTGTGTTTTTGTTGTTGTTAAAACCAGTTGAAAGAAAGTTTCGGTTGGCAACCCAATTCATTATTTCAGATGAACGGTTTGAATTAGATAAGAACCAAGAATTAGTCACTGAATATGTTTGCATGAAGCACAAAAACTGGAGAACTTTTATGAGAATTCCCATTCATTAAGTGTCAGCAAGGGCTAATTACTGTGTGTGGATGGGAGTAGGGATAAATTATGCATAGCCAGAGTGTCTCATGCAGATGCAATTTTATGTAACCATGTGCTCTAGGTAGAGGTTTGGAGTGTGTCTGCAGTTGGGGTTTTGCATTTCATGAGCCAGTTTTAAATGAAGAACTAAGAGCAGGTTTCAGTGAGGGCTGATGAGTGTGGAATAGGCAGGAAATCTGGATTTCACCTCAGTGCTCTGTCACCATCCTGCCCCAGGCTCAGGCTGCTGTGCCCTGCCTCTGGATCCTCTGCAGCCTGTGTATTCCTGAGGAGCCATTTGGCAAAGCTGACTCTGAAAACCAATTACCTCCCATTGTCCTTTAACATTAAAACTTCTTTTCTGCCCTAGAAGCTGGGTGTAAAACATGGTGAATCTGTTTCTCCTCTGTTATAAATGCTCCTGTAGGAGCCAGAGGTGCTTTTTTCTCCTGTTTAAGGTGTTTTTAGGGATAACTTGGGTGAAGCCTGGTTCATCTGTTCTCCAAGCTTTGTGTTCATAGAATCCCAGATTGGTTTGGGTTGGAAGGGACCCTAAAGCCCATCCAGGGACACCTTCCCAGGTCCCAGGCTGCTTTAAACCCCAATGTCCAACCTGGCCTTGGACACCTCCAGGGATCCAGGGGACTCCCCAGCCTCAGCCTCTCTGGGCACAATCCCATGAGTGCAGAAGGACAGAGCAAGGGAAGCTTTAGAGATGTCCATGAGACATTCACAGTGGATTCCTGTGGAGGTGCTGCTTTCCCAAGGGCTGCTTCAGGTCTCTCCAGCCTCTCCTGGGAAGCCTCCTTGGGGCATGGCTGCCTTTTAAAGGGATTTTCCTCCCGTATTTCAGACTGAAGGTGGCACTGTAACATCTTGGATAGTGACAGAGATGGGGCACGTCTTCCCCGGGCTGTGTGTGGGACCAGCGTTCAGCTGCTGTCCGTTTTTAGGAGATGGGGTAGGAAGCATCACATGCTCCAAGTCCCACTGTGATGGCAGAACCCACCTCAAGTGTTTCACCTGTGCTCTGACTCCCAACAAAATACCTTCAGAAAACTCTTGGATTTCTGCCCCTCAGTAAATAAAAGAAAAAAAAAAAATGAAAATACAATTTTAAAAATTGCCTTTGGCAAAAAAAAAAGATTTTAGGACACTTAAATTATATCCACTGTCAGTTTGTGAGTTGTTTCCAGTGCTGCTTGTACAGTGCTTTAAAGATATTTTAAGCATTGTGGTATCAAAAGAATCCTGGACAATTTCATTTATGCAGTTATTGAATATTCAGGCGCCTTTTAAGAGTGATCTTGAATTTTGATGTTTTCTTGTCTAAAAATAACGTGTGTAGAAAGGCAGTTTTGAGGATTCCCACTGTACTGGATATGGCAGAGCTGGATCTGGCCCATAGCATTCATCCTGCACCCTTCACAATTCTGACCCCACATTAAAAGAAATTTTAGCCTTGAAAATCAATGATTAACCGCCATTCCTTAGTGAATTTTATATTTCTTCACAGACAGAAGCTCATTAAGTTCAAACACATCACGAGGAAAGAAGTCATCAGGTACATTTGGAAACAGAGTTGAGTTTAGGGCACTGAAGACTGATCAAAAAATCAAAATTAAAAAAAACCCAGCAGTGGTCTGACCTGAGCAGCCTGGGCTAGTGGGAGGTGTCCCTGCCCATGGGGCTGCAGCAAGATGAGCTTTAAGGTCCCTTCCAACCCAAACCCAAGTCTGGGATTCTGGGATTCTATAAAATAAAATCCAATAACTGTTCTGACAGTGCTGCTGTGACTCTCCCTCCCATAACCCTGTGCTGGGACCAGTTTGGGGCTGTTGGTGGCTCTGGGATCTGGACTGGTGTGGTTGAGTCCTGTGCAGGGCCAGGCTGCCCTGGGCTTGTATCTGCAGGTCCAGGCTGCTGATAGAGGCTGGAATTCCTGCCCCTGTAAACAGGGATAATGTTCCCTTTCATCCGGAGGGGAGCTGTGCCTGCTGTGACAGATGATGTCAAACTCGGGGTATCTCTGGAATCTCTGCTGGGAATCGCTGGAGATGCTCAGGGAATGGGGCTGCAGGGGTTGGGGTGGGGCAAGCTGAGCCTGTGCCCACCCCAGTGCTGCCCTGCCCCATCCCTGCCCCATCCCTGCCCTGGCATCCTGATGGGAGTCAGGACATGGCAAATGGATTCCAGCAGCTTGGCTTGGAGCAGCTCCCCTTGGCAATGCATCCCTGAGCCACCTCCTTAATGTCGA
This sequence comes from Acridotheres tristis, assembly GCA_037013685.1. Lineage (NCBI taxonomy): Eukaryota > Metazoa > Chordata > Aves > Passeriformes > Sturnidae > Acridotheres > Acridotheres tristis. The sequence goes on along the minus strand of CM072899.1, from coordinate 1,379,529 downwards.
TTTAATGGCACAGACAGTGCTGCAGGATGTGAGAAAACATCTCTTGGTAGCAGAGATGATCTCCAGCTCCTGGTGTTTGTCCAGCTGTCCTGGCTGGCTCCATTCCTGATGGTCCAGTTTGGGGCAGGGATTATTGGGGAGCAGGGATTGCCTGGCTCCATCCCTGATGGTCCAGTTTGGGGCAGGGATTATTGGGGAGCAGGGATTGCCTGGCTCCATCCCTGGAGGTCCAGTTTGGGGCAGGGTTTACTGGGGAGCAGGGATTGCCTGGCTCCATCCCTGATGGTCCAGTTTGGGGCAGGGTTTATTGGGAAGCAGGGATTGCCTGGCACCATCCCTGATGGTCCAGTTTGGAGCAGGGATTATTGGGGAGCAGGGATTGCCTGGCTCCATCCCTGATGGTCCACTTTGGAGCAGGGATTATTGGGGAGCAGGGATTGCCTGGCTCCATCCCTGGAGGTCCAGTTTGGAGCAGGGTTTACTGGGGAGCAGGGATTGCCTGGCTCCATCCCTGGAGGGATGGTCCGGTTTGGGGAGGATGCTGAGGCTGTGCAGAGCCCGCAGCCCGGTGCCTCCCGTGATTCCCAGGAACAAAGGCCCCGGTTCTGGAGGCTGTGCAGTCACCAGGAAGATCAGGTGATGTCTGAATAACACCCTGTGTGTGGGAGGTGGGGGATCCACTTATCGCCTTGGCCAGACATTGACATCCACACCCAAGTGACTCATGTGAACTCAGTGCAACTCCCTGCAGATCAGTTCCCTTCCACGTCTTATCTTCCCATCCTGGCTGCAGAATTCCTCCTGGAGTTCTGTGCCTTTGCCTGCAGTTGCTGTGGCAGCACAGCAGCCCTGCCAGCTCAGCTGTCACCGGGCCCTTGGCAGGGCTGTGCCACAGCCAGCTGTGTGCAGGCATTTCGAATATGTCAAATCTCTCACTCTGCAGCTCGGCACGGAGAAAACCACACAGGCACCCGGGGTTTGTGTGCATTCCTAAGCTGTCTGCAGGCAGCTGCATGGGCTGTCACAGCACAGACAAATATTTGCATGCCCAGCTCCTGCATGCCCTGCTCTGCACCTTGAGCAGCGTGGGTACGAGCCATGGGGTTGTGCATGCAGATGTGCTCATTAAAAAATGAAGGCTGCTTTGGAAAAGTTTTTAGCACAGAGCTTTCCCTAGCTAGCTGCTGCAGTTCCCACATGTTTTTAATCCAAGCAGGAACTGTGTCATTAACAACCTTTATTACAGAAATGAGGCAGAGGTGTCACGGTTGCCCAAGATCCCATGTGGGTTTCCAGGGCACTGAGTTCCAAACGTGGATTGTGTTGTCATTGAAAAGGAACCATTTACAAATGGGAGTGATGGCACAGATAGCCTTAAAGGAATTTGGAATAGAAATGAAGGCTGCAGATTTCCCTTTGTGCCTTAGTTAGCCTCTGTGTACAAACCTGGGGATTAAATTACATTATTGGGCTTTTTCCTTGGTGTCCTGAGCTCTGTCCTGTAATGGGAAGTGTTTCTGATTCTGAGTTTGTGTGACTGCTGCCTGTTGAGCAAAGACAAAGTTCCATCAGTGTCAGGCTTTTAAATTGCATCCTTTCAGAAGTGCAAGTGTGACTAGAAGCCTTCCCCAGGGATTTATCCAGCAAGGACAGTCACTGTGCTCTGAAACACAGCAGGAAGGTGGGATCCACCAGTGGGGATGGCTTTCAGGAGTGGCTGTGTGTCCCAGGCTCTCCATGAAACCCAGTTCAGCTGGAGGTGGCCAGGACTGGCTTTGCTCCCACGGGAATGACAAGGGCAGACCATGAGACTTCCAACCCAAAGCATTCCAAAAGGCCCTTCATGATTCCAGCACTGGTGAAAGACATACGTATGTGAAATTACAGTCTGAGAAAGTGTTGGAAACCCAGTCATGTTCATCTGTCATTTGTGCCTGGAAATCCTGTACTTCAGGCAGAGTCAAATAGGAGAGATTTGTCATATCAATATTGAGCAAAGCAGCTGCAGACACAGGAGTGAGCAGCATGTGCAAATGACTGGGTTACAGATGAGGAAATTGGGGTTTTGGGGCTGCCAGTCACTGTGATACTGGTGCAAGCTGGCAGAGGAGGAGGAGGAGGAAGACCAAGGAGGTCAGGATGTGACCTGGAGCTGTCAGTGCTTAGTTTGGTGGTAACTTCCCAACAAGCTGCATCTTGAGATAGCTGGCTAGAGTCAGCCAATATAATTACAGGGTTAAACAAGAAATCATGGCAGAGGCTTGGAAGAGCCAAGAGCGTTTGGCAGCAGGCCCTGGGCTGCTGGAAACACTGTGTCATAGGCACGGGCTGAGCTCTGTGCTCACACAGGGGAGGAACTTGTTCCACCCTTGGTGCAAACCAGGAGCTGCACTGGGAGAAAGGAATGGTCAACCTCATCTTCCTCAGCTCTAGTGCCCAGAGCAGCTGTGGCTGCCCCTGGATCCCTGGAAGTGTCCCAGGCCAGGTTGGACAGAGCCTGGAGCAGCCTGGGGCAGTGGAAGGTGTCCCTGCCATGGCAGGGGGTGGGACAAGATGAGCATTAAGATCCCTTCCAAGCTAAACAATTCTGGGATTCTCTGGAGTATCTGAGCTGGCTGCCCCATGGTGGGCTGCAGGAAACCCTCCTGCTGCTGGCAGGAACCCCACAGTGCTTGGTTTGCCCTGATAAACCCCTTGGTATCCATGCTGGGAATCTCGGGTTGGCATCCCAGCTGGCCAGGCAGAGATTTCCCTTGGGCTGAGTGTGAATATGGAAATGGCCTGGGTGGATGGAAGCAGAAGGAAAGGCTTGGGGCCAGTTGTGGGCCATGGGATGTTTGCATAACGTGCTGGGTTTGGGTGGATCCCAAACAGCTGCCAGGGTGGGTGCCCTGTCCTGCTGCTGGAGCAGTGCCAGCACCCCGGGAGAGGGGGAAGGTTCCTGCCAGGAAACCATGGGGTGACGCACTGGGAACACAAAACCACCGGGAGCACAGAGCCCCGTGGGGCCCAGTGTGCCCAGGAGCTGCCCAGGGCTAGGGCTGGGCTGGCCCTGAGTCATGGCCATGACCCTGCTTGTGCAAGAGGACGTGGGTGACAGCAGCACTGCCACCAGCTGTGGGCTCAGCCTGTGCTGGGGAATTGCTTGTCCTGCCCAGCTGTGGAGGTGTAAGGTGCCCTACTTCAGTGGGGATGCAAACAGCCTGGACGGGGTTGGTGTGCAGAGCTGGCCTTGTCCTTTTGGGAGGCAGGACATGCCCTTCAGGAATCCCATCCCTGCAGTCCCTCATGCTGAATGGTGCCTGGCTGGCCTTCAGTGGGTCACCCACAGCACAGCTGTCCCTGGGCTGTGGGGCCATGGGCATCCTCCACCTTTGGGAGTGGTGGCTGCGTTCCAGGTTCCCTGCTCTGCACCTGCCCAAGTGCCACTGAGGTATTTAACAGAGAAAAGGAGGTTATTGCACCCTAAACCTTGTGTCCTCAGCCTCCTGTGGGACAACACGGGCATGTGAGGAGTTGAGAATGTTCTCAGTATGGAGGGGGGACACTGCCAAGTGCTGGTTTTTATAGAGGAAAGAAGTGCAGCTTGGTGTGGAAGAAGTGATGGTGAGCCCTTTGCAGCAGAGAGAGAACCTGATGTGGGGATTTTTCCAGGAAGCTCAAGAAAGACCCAAGAGGAGTCCCATCTCACCACAAACAAACAGATGAATTTTCAGAGTGCTTCACAGAGCTCTTTGGTAGCTGTCTGGGTCTGATTTTTAACTTCCCATGACAGAAACTGAAATTAGCTGCTGCCACCTTTCCTTGCTTGTGTTCAAGAAACAACTGGATGTGGCACTCAGTGCTCTGGGCTGGGTGACAAGGTGACAATGGGGCACAGCTTGGACTTGGTGATCTTGGAGGTTTTTTTTCCAAGCAAAGTAACTCTGTAAGTGATGCTGCTGGACAGCCCTTTGATGGCAGCTGTAGGGATTTATTTTGGATAGGGTTAAATCCAGCACAGGGGTAGCTGGATACATGGAGACCCTGGGGAGGAGTGGAGAGTGCTTGGGGCGAGGAAAGCCCCACTCCCTGCCGTGCCTTGCCCAGGAGGAGCAGAGCTGATGCCTGTCCTGGCACACAGCTCGTGCTGAGGTCGCCTCTGAGCCTTTCTCAGAACCAACTCTTCGGCAGAAGCCGGGAGGAGCCGGCGCTTCTCAGAATGAATCGCGCGTGCATCACCCGGCACCGCTTCCTCTTCCTCTTCCTCACATTTCCAAGCGGGGATGGTCAGCACCGTCACCCCCGGGGCTGAGATCCGGTGATGCTCGCCTTGCCTGACAACGGGGACTTTTCCAACTTTACCTGGAAAAGAGGTGCAACCTGAAACCTGAAACCCAGCCCTTGCGGTCAGGCAGCTTCGTCAGCACTGCTGCAGCACAGGAGCTGAGCCCGTGCTGGGAATGGGGAGAGGAGGACACCCAGGATGGTGGGAATGGGGAGAGGAGGACACCCAGGATGGTGGGAATGGGGAGAGGACACCCAGGATACTGGGAATGGGGAGAGGAGAACACCCAGGATGGTGGGAATGGGGAGAGGAGAACACCCAGGATGGTGGGAATGGGGAGAGGAGGACACCCAGGATGGTGGGAATGGGGAGAGGAGGGCATCCCAGGATGGTGGGAATGGGGAGAGGACACCCAGGATGGTGGGAATGGGGAGAGGACACCCAGGATACTGGGAATGGGGAGAGGAGAACACCCAGGATGGTGGGAATGGGGAGAGGAGGACATCCAGGATGGTGGGAATGGGGAGAGGAGAACACCCAGGATGGTGGGAATGGGGAGAGGAGGACATCCCAGGATGGTGGGAATGGGGAGAGGAGGACACCCAGGATGGTGGGAATGGGGAGAGGAGAACTCCCAGGATGGTGGGAATGGGGAGAGGAGGGCATCCCAGGATGGTGGGAATGGGGAGAGGAGGGCATCCCAGGATGGTGGGAATGGGGAGAGGACACTCAGGATGGTGGGAATGGGGAGAGGAGGACACCCAGGATGGTGGGAATGGGGAGAGGAGGGCATCCCAGGATGGTGGGAATGGGGAGAGGACACCCAGGATGGTGGGAATGGGGAGAGGAGGGCATCCCAGGATGGTGGGAATGGGGAGAGGAGGACACCCAGGATGGTGGGAATGGGGAGAGGAGGACACCCAGGATGGTGGGAATGGGGAGAGGACACCCAGGATGGTGGGAATGGGGAGAGGAGGACACCCAGGATGGTGGGAATGGGGAGAGGAGGACACCCAGGATGCTGGGAATGGGGAGAGGACACCCAGGATGGTGGGAATGGGGAGAGGAGGGCATCCCAGGATGGTGGGAATGGGGAGAGGAGGGCATCCCAGGATGCTGGGAATGGGGAGCTGAGTGTATCCCAGGGTCCCAGGGCAGAGGGAGCACAGGGCATCAGTTTGTGGTACCAGCAGCTGCCCAGGAGCACGGACAGCCTCCCCTCTCTGGGCTCTCTCAGTGCCTCTAAAACACCTCCAAAGCCCCCAGAGGGATGTGAGGCCGTGTCTTTAAAGGCACTCCAGGGCTGTGCTGAAGCTCAGCAGAAACTGGATCCTGGAGATATAAATCTTTTATTGCCCCCTGAGTGGCAGTGCTGGGAGCCAAGCTGGCCCAGCAGGATCACCATCCCCTGACCTTTCAGCATTCCTGCTCCATTCCGCTGGTGCTGGCTCTGCTTAAATATTTATTTATTTGAAAGAAAACACCCCCACAGTCGCAGCAGGGCCAGGGACGGGCTGTGTGTCAGCAGCCTGGTCACATCCAGCTCCTCTCTGCGGGGCTGGGGGAGGCTGGAGAGCAGGCTCAAGGTTTCCAGTGAAATCCAGGGTGAAGAGTGTGTGCAGAAGGCAGAGCTGTGTCCTGCCGTGCTGGCAGCTTCCCCCTGTCCTCTCTGCAGAGTCCCTGCACCAGCCTGGGCCAGGGAGCATTACCTGGTACCTGCATCCACAGGGGTTTTTCTGCACCTCTCCCCCGGTGCTTTCCCAGCCTGTGTGGGTGGACACCCCCTTGTTTCTTGCTGGGTGGCAGTTGGACATGTCCAGGTAAATTCTGGGTTTGGGTACCAGTGAAGGGGGGGCAGATCAGGGCAGCCCAGTCAGGGATGTCCAGGTCCTTCCCCAAGGCTGTCCCTGCACAGGGAATTCCCAGGTGCCCATTAACCCTTTCCCAGGTGGGTCAGCTCTTAGCAGGGCATTGCCAGTTCCAGCTGAGCTGTGAGCCCTGTCCCCCAGCTCAGAGACACCCAGAGGACTGTGTCCTTGTCCTCAGCCTTCCCCTTCCTCAGCCTGTGGAGTTCACGTGGAGCATGGTTTGGTTTTAATCTTTCAACCTTGGTGTGAGGAACTAGAGGTGCTTTGTTGTTTATTCCAAATCAAAGCCAAGATTTACCAACTTTGAGGGTTGGGGCTTTCAGAAACCCAGCAAGAGGGGAAGCTTTGAGGAGGCTGCAGAAGCTGTGGGTGCTGTTTGATTTCACCTTCTGGGCCAGGAACGATCAAGTCACAGCCCCTGCAGCAGCTGCAGCGTTGGCTTAAATTGCAGAGTAATGTTGGAAAGTGCTTGGGGTATTTGTTATGAAACACTGCAGGTAGGGAAAGTTGGTGCTTCCCTCATCCCTTTGATCCTTCTCGAGGATGGGGCCTGGGAATGCTCTGGGGATGGCCTTAGAAACGTTTTTGGGAACAAGGAAAATATTTCTAGAGCAAGAAAGGGTCAGGCAGGAGCTTCAGGGCTCTTTTGTCTGCCTAGAAACCTCAGAACGCGGGCCTGAGGGTCCAGGCAAACCTGCAAATATAAATTGCATTTTAGTCTAATTGCCCTCATCCTCTGTCCTTGTTTCCTCCCTGGTGGAACAGGGGGAAGTGTAGTTGATGTAGTTGGTTTTCCCTGGGTGGGACATGCTGGACCTGAGCACAAATGTTGAGCTGCCCCCTCCTCCCTAATGAGTAGGAGCTGGAAGAACACAGTTGCCTCTTCCTACTATTAAACCTTAATTGTGGGACTGGTGTTTCCTAAAGTCCAAAATATTTTGGCACTTGTCTGGCTAAAGGCTTTTTTTTTTTGTACATAGATTTTTTTTTTCCCCTTTTATTAGCAGAAACCATCTGCCCTGTAAACAGAGATCAGGAGCAAACAGCCTTCCTGGCAGTTCTGCATCACGTGGGGATGCTGTGGTGCCTGCATGGGAAAGGGCCTGCCTGCTTTCTGCCTTCTCATCCTGGCAAAAGGAAACTCCAGGCAGATCAGAAGCAGCTAATTTAAGCTGATGAGTCTTGGCACCACATCTGAATTGCAGAGAGGATGTGACTGGAGCTCTCTGTAGAGGTGCACAGCCCTGATTAAGCAGGATGGATGCTCCTGGGAATGAAGGGGAGCATGGAGGGGATGCAGGTTGGAGCTGGAGATTTAGGCAGGGAGTGACAAAAATACAGGAGTTTGCAGTGCTGCAAAAACAAGCTGAGAGCCCAGAGAAGAGCCTGGCCAGCACAGTGTGGGGTGAGCTTTGGTCGCTGCTAATCAGCAGTGTTGATTGATTTTTGATGAGCAGCATCCCTTGGTGTTAATGCAGTCACCCATCACCTCGCCAGCTGTGTCACCTGGGAGAGCACACACACCCTTATCTCAGCCAGCCCGAGTTCAGCTTCCATTTCAGAGCACATCTCCAGCGTGGGAGGAGAACCAGACTGGATGGGAAACCAGTTTGATGTTGAACTGTAAGGTGTCAGGACATGGGGTGCACCCCTCCTCTCTTGTGGCTTTCTGTTCCGCTCCTGCCTTTATTTTTAACATCTCTGGCATGTACCCGAGTGCCTGTGTGACTCTGTGCAGGCTCCTCAGCCTCACTGTGTGTCCAGTGACATTCCTGACTGCAACTTAGACAATGGAACATTAGAGAATTTGTATGGCTGAAGGAAAACTTTACAGGCAGTGCATTGTAATGTATCTGTCCCACACTAGACAGTCAAAATCGGATTTTCTTTTTCAGTAAAAAGGAAGTATTTCAGTTATGGAAGAATTTCCAGGTAGACCTTGGTTTCTTTTATCAGAGAGCAGAGCCAAGCTTTGCTTGACCAAAAAAGCAGAAAATCTTCCTCAAACACAAATTAAAAGATTGTAAGATGGCAGTGGATTTCTAGCACTGGGAAATGCTTGTCCAGACATGAGATCTGGGCTGGTTTAGTGTCCAGTGGGTTTATCCTGAGGTGTGTGTGAGGGAGCAGGGGCTGGGGCAGTGAGTGGCTGGAGAGAAAACCCCAGCCCTGAGCAGCCCCAATTCCCAGCAGTGCCTCGGGCTGGCACTTTGCAAACTTTCCAGTGAGATGCAAATGCGGATAACTGCAGATAAGTACGGAGCTGCATCCGAGGAATGTCCCGTGGCTTTAGAGCTCTGGCTGTACTGTGCTCTTGGGCAGGTTTCCACGTGGCAAACGCTAATTGTGCCCTGTGTGATCCTCAGGAGAGAAACCTGGACTGGTTCCCCCGCATGAGAGCCATGTCACTGGTCAGCAGCGACTCCGAGGGAGAGCAGAACGAGCTGAGGAACCTGCAGGAGAAGTTGGAGTCCACCATGAAGCTCGTGACCAACCTCTCTGGGCAGCTCTCAGAGCTCAAGGATCAGGTAAGGAGCAGCACACGGCTCCTGGCAGCCCCTGGGACCAGCTGGGGTTCTCCAAACCCCAGGGAGGCTTTCCCAGAGTTATTCATGGTTAGGAAAGAAGTGAACAAACCAGATGTCCCTCCAGAGCTCCAGCTGACCTGCCTGGTGCTGACCCAACTGGAGAGTTCCAAAGTGGCCACATCAGCAAGGGAAAACCGGTGTTAAAAAAATCACCAGAGTTAACTTCAATCAGTCCTGCCTGGTGCAGGAAGCCTGTGTGTGGTGATGTTGTTGTTGTTTGGGGTTTTAACACAAAGATCTGAGCCCAGTCCTGTCAGCCAGAGGCTGTGACACTGACACAAGGGCTGTGTCACCGTGGGGACCTCAAAACCCACCGAGAAACTGGAGAAGCACTCGAGTGGCTGCTGGTGGTGCAGGTCCGTGTGTGCTGTGGCTGTGCTGCTGTGCAGGTGTGGCTGCTGCCACCCTCATCCTGCAGCACACACGTCCCCAGGAGAGGCTTGCACTGCACCAGGCGCTGCTGCTGCGGGTGCTCCACACACCTCGGCGTGTTCTTCTGGTGCAGCAGCTTCTCTGCAGCAAGAGCTGCTTGGCTTCTGCCTTGGCTGGGCTCGAGGGCACCGTGGGGCTGGTTCCCAGCCCGGGCTTTGTGAAACACGGAGGCAGCAGGGCTTTAGCTCGAGGTGCTCGCAGGGATTCCAGCCTGACTGGAGGGAGCAGGGAAAGCACTGCTGCCTGTGCTGGTGGGAGCTGTTTGTGGTGGCTGCTGGTCTCTGTGCATTAATAATCTGAGCCAGATGGTTCAATTAGTGCGTTTATGTAGGTATTGGCACTGAGTAAGATGGATTGCTGAGTTGTACCCAGGTGGTGGATGGAGCTGCCCGAGGCAGGAGTGGCCCAGCAGCTCTGGGTCAGTTCCTCTCCCAGCACCAGCCCCATCCCTGCTGGGCTGGCTGGGTGTCTCCATGGAGCACTCCTCTGTCAGGAGCACACAGCACTGCCTGACATCTGGCTCCTGCCTTCTGGTCACGCTCTGCACTTGGGCTGGAGCTGGGCCCTGTCCCCAGCACCCTGTGGAGCACAAGGAAGGGATTAATGTGGGGCACTGGGAGCTGACAGCCTCGCTGCCCCGGGCTGTAATTAGTTCTCAGTGCCACAGAGCCCCTTGCTCCAGTTGGTCTGAGGATGGAGGGCACAGGCAGTTGCTCTTTTGTCTGGGCTTTCATTCTTGCCAGGCAGTGGTTTGGCTGTTCTGCCTGGAAACAATTATCCTGCCCCATGTGTCCTGTGTCTCCCTGCTGAAGGCTCTGACTCCAAGTGCTCTGCAGGCACAGGAGCCTCCCCACCTCAGCAGCCTCACACACATTTCTTCCTGAAGCTTGCAGCCCTCTTGGCTGACCAAGCACTAAAACCCCTCCTCGCTCTTTGTGAAAATAAGAATGAAGGGTTTAGCTTTTAGAGAGCTATTTGACTGTAAAAGCAAGAGAGGAAACCAGCTTCATTAATGTGGTGATAGCTTTTAGGAATTCCCCTAAGTACCATTATTGAGAGCCCTGCTGAAGATGCAGGATGCTCCAATTATGTGACAAAGCCAGTATATCCCTCCTCCTGATCAGGAGCTGTCTCCAGGAAAGGAACTAACTCAGGGAATTTTTATTTGTATTTATTTTCTTGTAATTAAATAAAGGGAAAACCTCTCATTCATTTGCTCTTCAAGCTCGTTAGGTTTCTGGAGACTCTAATTATTAGAAGCCGAGTTCCAGCCCGCCTGCTTCCCCAAAGTGCACCAAGAGCCATTAAAATCCTGATCTCTTTAATTCTGTGCGAAAAGATTACACCATAATTGTGTGCAGCAGCAGGGGATTAGATGTAATCACCCAGAAATCCTTCCCTGCCCCTCCTCTGGTGTCACTGAGTGTGAACATCGCTGCTGGGGACAGGTGGGGACAGGGACAGCTCCAGGTGTGGCTCAGGGTGACTCAGCTGCCAGCAGCCCCACGGGCATGGCCGTGGCCAGTGGGGATCCTGCTCCTGGAGGTGACTCCAACTCACCCTAACCTTTGGAGCCAGGCATTATCAGGGAGCCCTGGCTCAGCTGAACCCCTTGGGCAGTGTTTGGGTCCTGTCAGCACAATTCCAGGGCCTGGCAGCTCCCTGGGGATTGGCTGTGCCTGGCTTTTATGGCCTGTTAGCCCAGGTGTGCTGTCACTGGAAAGCTTCTGCTGGAGATTCACTCTCCAGTGAATGGGATGGCACCAAGTTGCTCCCTCCTGCAGCCCTGTGCCCTCCACAACAGCATGAAGCATTGTGCAGGATTAATAATGTTCTGCATCAACACTAAAATTGCATTTCTCCCTCATATGGTTGGTTGCTTTATTCTTCCCTTTTTTAAAGCCACGTCTTCTACAAACACCTGCACCAGCGTGCACCATCCCTTTTCTACACAGCTTAAAAAATATCTCCTACAGTCCCTTTTCATTATTCCTATTTTATTTTTATTCCATGCATCCTCTGAATCAGTTTATTGGCAGTGTAGAATTGTGACTCTCGTTTTGCTCAGTGAAGATAATTAATGTAAAGGGGTGTTTTTAATCCAAGTCCTTGTGGTCTCTCTGCATTTCCACTTGTGAGTTATCTTAGAAGCAGTTTAACATTCAGGTTCAGCAGGGAGTCATGTGTGTGTTCAGAGAGCTCTGGGAAGATCCCTCTCCTGCTGTTCCCATTCCCTGTGAAGCATTGGAAGCTTTTTGTGGAGAGAATTCCAGCAGCTGTGCAGAGGAGCAGGAGGTGTGCCCTGGCCTCATGTGGCTGCAGGCAGCCCTGGGGAAAGGGAAAACAGCAGCTCTGCCTCCCCTTGGGGCAGGCAGTGAGCAAAGTGCTGGGCTGAGGTCATTAATTATGGTTTCAGGAGGAATGATGGTGTTTCAGCCCTTTTCCTGCTGCTTAAAGGAGTGCCACTGGACACTTGTGGAGGCTGTCCAGCACTGCCTGTTTGGAGCAATCCCATTCCCCACAGGGAGCTCCAAACCCTGGGTGAGACATGGCTGGCCACCAGGAGACCCTGCACCAGCATCAGTGCTGATACTGGGGTTTTAAACGAACTCAAGTGCTTTAGTGGTGACCATGGTGGTGGGGCTGGGTTGATTGTTGGATTTGATCTTGGAGATCTTTCCCAGTTTTAACAATTCCATGATCCCAAGTGTGTCACAAATGAACCAAAGGTACACAGCACCTCCCTTCTCCTGGAGTTGCTGCCACAAGCAGTGACACTGGCTGGCATTTGTCATTAAACAGCAAAATCTGGAGGAGTTAATGGTGGATGTAGCTGGAAGGAGCAGCAGGAGCAGGATGGGAGTGTGGCTCGTGTGCCATGGTGTGCTGAGCCCAGGGGGTGTGGGGGCTCTTGGGGGAGCCCGGGTGCCCTTGGTGCAGGGCTGGGGCTGTCCTGGCCTTCCCTGTGAGCCGTCCCACGTGTTGGCTCATCCACAGCCACGACACGGTGGGAGCTGTGGGATCCAGCTGTTCAGTCCTGAGACCCTGCCCAGCCAGAGCCATTCCTTACATGGCTTATGTAACTTGTCAGAAACCTCCCAAAGTTCTAAAAACCCAGAGTGGAGCCATTGGATTGTGGCCATTTCTCAATATCAGAAATAACAAACAGTGATCCGTTTTCCACAGCTCACCAACCAGGAGAACATTATTTAATTTCTGGGAAGCAGGTGGGGAGTGCCCAAGTTTGGGGTGTGTGGCAGTGAGGTGGTTAAGTCCTGCCTTGGCAGGTGGGAGGGCTGTTGGCTCACTGCACATGAGAGCAGGGAGTGTTCAGTCTTTTCCAGCAAAGGCGAGGGTATTCCCAGCCTGACTGCAGGGCTCGCCCCTTTTTCCGCCCCCTCCGTCTGGTCTGCTGGCCGGGTTACAGAGAATTCCTGACAGGGGAGGTTTCTGCAGGCTGCTCCCTGCATGGATTCCCAATTCCCACTGCCCAGCAGGCTCTGCCCAGCTGTCCCTGGCACATGTCCCTGTCCCATGTCCGGGCACACATGGGCTTGTGGCCGTGCGGGGCTGGAGTCCCCCCCTGCCCCGGGAGCAGGCACTGCTTGTAGCCAGCGTTTCAGAGAAAATGCCGAGCACACCAGGCCCTTGGGCGAGCTGACGCACAGGAAGCACCGAGGCCTAATGAGCAAACTTGTTAATTTTCCAGATGACAGAGCAGAGGAAGCAGAAGCAGCGCATCGGTCTCCTTGGACACCCCCCGCCCATGAATGTGAACCTGCAGCAGCAACCGGCCTGAGCTGGGAGGGTCACGGCCCCTCCGGGACACCCCAACCATCCCCAGCCCGGAGGCTGCTCCCTGCACCTTCTGTGCATCCTGTAAATACCCTGGTTTTATACTTAGATGTATATGACTGCTACTCTATCAAGCTGAGGGCGCGTGGATTGTGATTAGAACTGTTGGCACGGGACGGAGGTTAAACTTTGTGCCAAAACTATCAAAATTGCCTTTTCCTTGGAAGGACTAAAGAGAGCACCTGAATTGCACTTGAAAAGATTATTTGACTATGTGACATGTATTTTGTATTTAAAAAGAAAAAAATAGAATAGCTAGTATTTATGTTTTTATACAATTGTGCAATATGAATTATGCAATCACAATATATTTGGAACTCCTGAATGTCCTAAAGGGAGTGCACATCTTTGGATCTGGTGTGTTAGTACAATGTAATAAATGGTATAAAATTACAGGTGTAAATGAGGCTGCTGCAAAATTGTGTAACTGGTGATTTTTTCATACCCTTGGACATTTTTGTACCATGTGTGTAAATATCTTGCAATGCCATATTTGTTGCCTCTTCCTCCCAGGGATGACGCTGGGACTCCGTGAGCTGTTCAATTGGTATCGATTAGAGCAAAACATTATTTTGAAGCTTCCGAGTGAGGAAAGCAGGAGGTATTTTTCAAGAGATTTCTTTAGAGTACTGAGGCTAGAAGAGCTCAGACACCGGGTTTTTTAAATGCTAAGATTTCTTAAAGGGAACTTTTTATGCAAAATGAAGTTTGGAATGAGGATGCACTACTGGCGAGTCGGTGCAGTCTCCCAGGACCGAGCTGAGGCTGTCCAGGCTTTGCATTCTCAGTGTGTAGGATCCTCTCCTTCTATTTTTTCATTAGAGACCTACGTGCCTGCTAAAGCTTTAGCAAACAGGCACTGCACCGACTGAAACGTGTCCTGTAGCTGAGCACTGATGTGTGTCATGCTTGTGTGAGAGCCACTGGTTTGAGGCTGCTCTGTCCCACCCCTTCCTCTCCCTGTCCCCTTTCATTCGGTCACTTTCTTTGGTTTCTGATTCTCCAGAGTGTGAAAGGAAACTTGTCGGGTTGTTGTTTGGTTGGGTTTTTTTTCCCTCTGATCCGCTGCATAGTTTTATACATGGACCTCATTTTACAGAAGCTGACTTCTCTGCAATACTGTCTACAAAAGAAAAAAAAAAGAAAAAAAGCTACAGACAGAGTTATGAAAATTTGTAAATGCATAAATATAGGTATTTAAATAAATGATGCAAAATACTATACAGTCAGAGGCTGGTGGTGGTTTGTGTCCCCTCCAAGGGGGTGTGTGGCAGTTCTGTGTTCTGGGATGTGGTGTCACTTGGCAGGTAAGGATGGGGCTTTTCCCAATGCCCAGAGGGGCAGAGGTTGATTTTTTTTAAAAACCAGAGCATGTCCCTCCTCCAGTGGTGAGAGGCACTGGCACCTCACCTGCGCTCACTCCGGGTTGGGATACCTCACACTCTCCCCACCGATAGTTTAGCTTTGTGGCTGTGAGAGTTAAAAACCCCTCCAGCTCCAAGTATCGTGTGCACAGGAGCATTGCTGATTATGTGTATTTGATTAAGATGCAGCAGGAACTACCTGGTACAATTAATCATCTTTAATCGGGTAAGTGCACACAAGTGTCTGAGGTGGGTGCGTGCCCCTGGCTCAGGTCACCAGGAGAGCTCAGCGGGAGGGAGGAACGAGGGCAGCCCGACCAGCAGTCTCCCAGCCAGATTTATCGGTGAGATTGTGACTCCTTAATCACATGTATTTCCATATATATCTCCTGGCAAATCTGTCTTCCCCTCTGCAGCAAGGTGTGTGCAGAGGGAGCGCTGCGGCTGCCGCCGGGCTGGCGCGGTGGAGGAGGAGCAGGATTTCGGTGGAGGAGCAGGATTCCGTTTTCCCTGAGCAGCAGAGCCACGGACCTGACTCACTCCTTCCCCTCCTGCCACCCAGGGATAAGCAGACACAAATTTGTCAGGCTTCCCGGAGCCTCTGCCAGTCAGGTGAGAGGGAGGCGGCTGAGCACAGCCTGAGAGGGCACCCCTGAGGATGTGCAGCGTTGCTTCATCTTTACCTTAAAAAGGCAGAAGCAGCGTGTGCCTGAGCAGTGGCACAGCCCTGCCCTGCTCTGTGATCCGTGTGAAAGCAGCGGGGCGCAGCCTGGGCAGCTGCTGTGCCTTCCCAGGAGCTGTGGGGAGATGCACAGAGGGACGTTCTCCCCCGCGGCTGCAGCAAGAGAAGCAGAGCAGAGCCACCGCCCCGGCAGCGGGGATGCAGTGGTGCAGGGTGCGGGGGTGGGTGGTTCCAGGGCTGGCACAGATGGCTCAGGAGGTGACACTCTGTCCCCAGCCTGAGCAGAGGCTGTGTCAGCTGGTCAGCAGAGGAAGGTGACTCTGTTCCTCCCCTCAGCCCACGAACGGGTCATTCACGTCTGCAGATTCATTTCTGCAGTGACATTTCATGCATGACCATTTTCCTTTTTTCTTCTTTCACTCTTGGGTTTTCTAAGCTTTTTATTTTTTTCGTCATTCTGGATGAACTCCTCTGCCCACGACGGCTGTGCCAGCAGAGGCAGAGAGTGGTGAAAACCCTGCTGGGGCTGCTGGTGGTTCTGTCCCTGCAGCTTCCGAGGTCAAATCTGTGTTAGGACTTTCCCATTCTGGACTGAGATCTGGTGCCCCATGGCAACTTCCTGATCTCAAAGAAAAACTCTGCGAGGGATCTGTTTAATTTCCCCATTTGGGGCACTATTTTCCACAAAAGCTGAGTATCTCTGACATCATAAAAAGCTTTATTCACAATTGTTGGACTCTCAAGTGAAAAAAATCCTCCAAAACCTGACAGAGGCATCGGTAAGTTTAGGTCCTGTACAGGAGGGAGTTTTTTGGCTCTAAAAACACATCACTGACATCCAGTAAAATTAATGATTGGGTGACAGACAGACGGCTGTTGGTTTAAGGATTAGATTGAAACCAGGGAGGTTCCACCTGCCCTGCACACACCTGGGTTTTCCTTTGGCATCAGCTTTCATTAAGCAGGACTGCTGGATGTTAAAGTTTGGGACCACGATTACTTTGGCTCTTAAATAAGAACTTCCATTTGGAGGTGGAAATCAAAAGTGACCTTCTGAAAGAGGAAGGAACAAACCGAATCTACCAATTTTTGCTAATAATGGAAAGTCCTAGAGGGGAAGGATCTCCGTGCATTCCTCAATTTGCATGACTGGCCGAGTGTGTGGAGGAGCCTTTTCTCCACTAATGAAGCAGGTGACATGCTAATCAAGGCAATGCAAATAACTGCTCTGAAAGCCCAGCCACAGCCCCAGCGCTGCCACAATGGCAAATTCAAGCCTCATCCTCAATTTTGCAGCAAATTGGCGGAGGGCAGGACAAAGGAGCCGGGATTGCAGCCTCGGTGCTCGCGGCGGGGCTCACACTGGGGCGCGTGTGATGGAGACCTCGTTACATAATGGGGGCTTGATTGATATCGGGGAAGTCACAATACAGCTCCATAGCAATCCCCCTCGTCTCCCCGGATGGGAAATGCTGCTGCACACGCGCCTAATCGGGGTTTTAAATTGCCCATTGTATTTCCGAACAAGAGAAACTTATTTGGAGTACTTTGCAGTTTCCAACATAAGCAGCTGAAGACGCTGCCACGCGTGTTCTCCGTGCTCTGCACACCCACTGGCTGCATTTCCAGGCTCACACCTGATGCCGGGATGGGTCAGGTGGGGAGGGATCACCTGGTCCAACACCTCTGCTCCATCAGGGCCATCCCAGAGCACGTGGCAGGAGCGCACGGGAGGTCCTGGGGGTGCCTGTGGATCCACCCCGTGCCAGAGCAGCCACAGCCAGTTCCATGTCGGTGCCTTCCCCACCAGGGGACACAAAGGGGCCGTAAGCTGGTGCAGATGGACTGGGGTGGCTCCATTTCCACGGGACACTCCCTGGCTGTGGGCCAGCGTGCCCAGGTTCTCACATGCCACGCTGGAATTCCGTGCCAAGCTGTGAATTTCCTGGGGCTAGCACAGAGTGTAACCTTTACTCTGAGCACGGTGCATTTACTTCTACAAACACACTGACCAGGCTTTCAGCTCGCTCTGGATGAGCTGTGGATACTTGGAGTAAAATCAGGAAAATATTCCTTCTAAGTGAAACTGGCATTGTCACTGCGACATAAGGAGTAACTTCTGGAGAGATGCTGTATTTCTCCCTCCAATTTTTTATTTACTACCTTTCCAACCTTCTTTCAGACTAAACATGTTAATGAGCTGAATGTCAAAACCACCCACGAGTAAACTGAGCTGTCCCATCCAGTAGGCTGATGTTGGTTTGTTTTTAGTAACTAGCAAGGATGCTGGAAAACCCCTATAAAGATTTCATTTTTAACAAAAAGTACCAAAAACTCCACCAGTTTTGCATCACAAAGTTGTGGTTAAAGTCAAGATTTGAGTCAAGCAGCATGTCTGTGGTTTTTGTGGGTGGATGCATCTCGGAATGACTATCAATCTGTCAGAGGGAGATCTGCATGTCATCTCTGCATATGACAAGCAGAATCTGCAGTGACAAATATCTTTCCAGTACTCGCTGTGCTGAGCTCGTACCCCTCCTGCCATCCAAAATCGCCAAGTCTCGTCAGCACATAGCTTGGACTCGCTTTTTTTTTTTCTTCTAAACCGACACAAACAGAGGAAGGAAAGACAAATATAGAGCAGTGCTCTAGAGATGCCACTGAACACCGCTGCCAATGTGCTTAGTCACCCCAAAATTGTGACGTGCACACGGGAGATGCCATGCTGGACACTTGGATCAGAGCAGCCTGCCCGATCTCCGCAGTGTGTGTGTGTGTGAGGGGGACACTTGGAATTGAAACTGTGTAAGGAAAAAAATGAAATAATAACTCTGGACCGAATCAGAGTAACAGGAGATGCAGCTGGAATTGCACAGAGGAGTTCGCAGGGGGAAAAAAAGCAAAACAAAAAAAAACCACCCAGAAAATCTGATTGATTTAGAGCTTGACTGCTGGGGTGGAAGTGCCCAAATTTCCCTTTTTACAGGTCTCCATGGGAGAAATAGGAGCAGTTTGAGCCACTGCAACACAGGAAAAAAAGCCTGAAATTCAACAATAACCAGGAGGTAGGAAAAGCACCCTGTGCACAGCCGATCTCCCAGTGCTGGGCTGCATCCAGAGTCTGTGTGAGAACACGCTGACAGCTGGATAAATCGCCTCGAGGCAGGTGCTCCCCAGGAGCCCCACGGAGCAGGAACAGCCAGACCCATTTCCAGGCAGCCCTTCCCTCCAGAAGCACTATCATCCCTCAGACCTGTCTCTCAGCTTTCTTACCCATTAGTGCTCCTCAGCTGGCTCTTCTCACCCTGACTCTCAGCCCTTTTTTTCCCCTTTCTTGTCTCATCTCAGGAATGACTTTGCAGCTCTGGCTTGCCCAGAGGCCTTCCACTGCCTGGAAATGGTGCCTGGTCCCAAGGGAACGGGCAGGAGCAAAGCCATTCCTGGGCTTTATTGAGGCAATGGGTTTGTTTTCACTTCCCTTTTCTAGCGCTAAGTAAATACACAGAACACCAAATCCGAAGGCAGTGAGGAGTGGAATTCCATCTCTGTTCCATGTGTTCCAATATGACTCTTAAAATAGTGGAGATGCTGTGTTATGATTTCCATTTCGCTTGTGTCCATAACACTGTTTTACACAGCAGAGATGGAAACACAATCTGTTAAGTCTGTAAGAAACTTTTCCTTATGAATGATGGGTGCAAACATCATGTACAATCACATTCCAGGAAGAAAATTCTATCCCCTCGGTGTTAGCAACCCCAAAAGGAGCTAAAAACTGCAGCTTGCCTCTATTTACACACCACAGGAGTTTTCACTTCAATTTAATCATGGCATGATTCATTATTCACAAACCAAAGAATCATTATAAGCAACTAGAATAATAGAATTGTTAAGGTTGGAAAAGACCTTTAAGATCATCAAGTCAATGGTCAACCCAGCCCTGCCACCATGTTCACCACTAAAGCCATGTCCTCAGTGCCACTTCCACAGGTTTTTTGGGACACTTACAGGCATGGTGACTCCTCCGCTTCCTGGGGCAGCATGTTCTAATGCTTTACAACTCTTTCTGTGAAAAAAAATTCCCTAACATCTATTCTAAACCTCCTCTGGTGCAACTTTTGGTTGTGCAGTAGCACAGCTACCTGCAGGACCCAAATCACAGAGTATCTCCCAGTGTCCAACTCCAAAGTGGTGGGAAAACTGCCCCACATCTTTAAGAACATCTCCACGTGATGCTAGATTTGGTGCAGACCTTTGCAATGTGGCCCTGTGACTGACTGTCTTTACTGATAAATGTACTTATTACCTTTCATTTGAATTTTTTGCTGCCAGTGAATCTCATTCTGGCACAAAAGGTCACCTCAAGAGCCAAGAGAGTTCTGCAGAGAGCAACCCAGATTGTGTCCACTTAGATCTAGAGCTGATGAGAGAATTCAGCTATTTAAACCCTAAATGCACGGAAATCCAGATTCACCCTGGAGACACCCCCAGACCTACAGCTGCTCCAAGTCTGGAAGAAGCCAGGACTAGGGCTAGGGAAAACCTCAAACAGGCAGGGCTGGCCGGGCAGGATGAGTCATCCACAGGGAAATGCTGCTGATGGCTCCTCCTGAACGTGCTCTGCTCGCAGACATCCTGCTCTGCTGCGTCAGGAGCCTCTCTCCCAAAGGTGTGTGCTTGTGGTTGGCAACCAGAGCTTGTTCCCTTTTTTCCCTAAAATTAGGAAGTGGGAGGAATAGAAGGGAATGGTGACCTCCAAAACCTGCTCAATGTAAATGTTGGGAAGAGATGGAAAGGCAGGTTCCTCGCAGCCCTTTGATGTCAGTGCCATCACGGCCACTCCTAAGTTTCTTCCTGGCCCTGTGAAAATTTCCTGCACAGAGCCAAGGGCAGAAGTGCAAAGGATGTCTGGGATGAATGGATGGCTCTGAAGGAGCCACCTTGTACCAGCCCAAACAGAGCAATCTATTTATTAAGGGAATGTTCTATCAACAACTATTCCTCAGCATTGGCACAGATGCACAGGGCAGGGGTGGAGTGAATAAAAATCCTTGGCTGTTGCCTGGAGCAGGCATGGACAGCAAGGCTGTGGGCTGCAGGATCCCCTCACCCGGGGAGGGGTTTGAAAGAGTAAGTATCCAAGCAGGAGTGAAGCAGCTCCTGTCTCAGGGACATCTTGCTAGTTAAAGCTTTTACCTGGCTCTTCCAGGCTGCTGCCCAGTGCACACTGAGTGCCCAGTTCCCACCTCGCCCTGGGCAGGGCTCCTAGCTGTGATTCCAGCATGGAGAAAAGCAGCTGGAAGTGTGTTCCATGCTGACCACAGGCTACATCCCTGTGCCAGAGGCTCTCCTGCCTCCTGTATACACCCACCCTTCTCTGCCCATCGCCTGTCTAAAACTGACCCCAAACTCAGGGCCTGACTTGGTGCCTACAAGGTAAGAACATAAACTCTCGGATTTTTGCTTTTCAGATCTTTTCTAAGCCTCACTCCTGGTCTTTCTGTGGGTCTAGCACTCAGTCTGACATGGCTGTAGGAGAAAATCTTGCTCCTTACCCACACCCTCACCCTAATTCTTATCAACTGAAATTGTAAAGCAAGAGGGAAGATTACATGCTTGTACAGTACCTACAGTGCTGCCCCTTCCCCTCTCTCCCAGCTTGTCTCTCTGGGAAACCAGGGTTACCTCAGCCTGTGCCCAACCCCGCATTTTATACAGTGAAAAAATAAATAGGCAGAACATTCAGTTTTCCTGGACCAAAAGCCCAGAGGTGGTGCATGAACTCGTGCAGGAGCAGGCCGGGCAGACAGCGTGAATCAGAGGTTGGGGTGACTCCAGGGAGCAGGAAAGCCCTGGTGGCAGGCGGCCAGGCTGAGGCACAGCCCCTGCGGCGCATTCCCGCAGCATCCTGCCCACCTCTGACAAATCCTTGCAGGCACCGGTGAGTAACAGTGGGGAGCTGTGACCAGCATCCCTCCGTCAGTGCCTCCTCTGGAGTGACTGTTTAAGGTGCTCTCTGAAAGTGAATGGCCTTTAAATTCACAGTTGGGGTTTGGCTTGTGATTCTAGCCTGTCACCCACAGACAGGAGCTGCGTGTGACGAACAACTGTGTGTGAACAGAGCAGAAATATCAGGGTGCCACCTCCAGAGAGGAAAAGCACCTGGTTTCAGTTCTAAATGCCCTTGAGCCCAGGCTCAGCTGCTGGTGGGCAGCAGTGGGTAGGGCCCTTTGCTGCTCCCCGGTGCTGTTGTCATTGTCTCCAGGTGCAGGTTAAATTGGGCTGGTGGGGCTGGGCATGGCTGCTGACCTGGCTGCTCACCTTTGTACACCGTGTTTAGGGTAAGCATGGGCTGGCTGATGTCTATGAATTATTGCTGTTGTGTTACACTCAGTCCTTTCTACACCTTTTTGGAGACGAACTTAATTTTTAACTCCAAATCCAGACCGATATAAATCATTAAGCCGTCCATCCTGCCTAAATTAATATATTGCTGTCTTTTAACATATACGGGGAGGAGCGTGTGTGAGCTGCCTGGGAGGGGTCTGGGGAGGAAAGGGCATTTCTGCTCTGGCTATTCCGATGCTGTCCCCCGCAGCAGCGGTGACCGTAAAGGTTAAGCCTGTCACAGACTATTGTACCCAGCGGCACTGCTTGGCTGGGCTTTGCAGTCTAATTGCCACTGACCCCGTGACAATGAGGTAATGTCTCTGCCTCCCGGGTCAGATAAATACTGCTCATTTTATAACCACCAGACACGTTACTGAAAAACAGATAGGAAACGACCCAAAGCCCCATGATCACTGGAATATAAACTCTACTACAGCTGGTGCTCTTGTCCTTCATTTGAATGCTCAGGGGTTTTTCTTGTAACACCCACTCAGGGGCAGAGCTCTTGCCCAAGCTCCGGCCGGGGATCTCCTCAGGTGCCCTCACCCGAACTAAGAGGGCAAGGTAGGAAAATGCCAGAGTGAAGGATGTGATGGGTAGGAAACAACGGGGATAGAATTGTCTTCTCACAGATTTCTAAACCACAGCCACCAGAACACCAGGGATGGGAATTCACATGAAGAGCTGTGCCGGGGACCGAGAGCCAGCAGCCTCACATGGTTCAAGGGAGCTGGCAAAGCCCCCCTGAACACCCCAAGTTCAACGCTGCGGGCTGCAATCCTGCCGGTAGTGCAGCCGCGGTTCTGCCCAAAGTCCTCATTCCCACCTCTCTCCCTGTGCCCCAGTGCAGCTCCCTAACGACGGGGCCTTTGAAGATAAATGCCCGAGTGACGCCAGAGTGACGAGGAGGACTTTGCCCCCCTCCTGCGGGTACCAGCGGGACAGGACAGCGATAACCCTCACTCCAAACCCATCCCCTGGCCTGAACCCTGCGCTCAGCCAGCCCCAGCCTCCCTTCCCGGAAAGCGGCGGGCACGGGAATGGCACGGAATGCTGGAGTTGTTTTGCTGGAGTTGCAAAGCAGCTTTTCTCCCTCCAGCACCGCCCTGCATCCTCTGTGCTGGGGAAAACGGGGTTACTATAAACCCTGCGGTCTTAAACCAGAACGATCCCCAAAATATTTGCAGACATTAACTCAGAATGACTAAGAAAATCATGCAATTTTCATTGATACGTTCTTATTTTATATAAAATACCCCCAAAGCTGAGAGCTGGTTTTGCTGCTATTCAGAATTTTACACATCTACTCTGCTTACTTTAAGAAGTTGAGGGCTTTTTTTAAAGCTGTTGAAAAATGCTGAGATGAAAAATACTTTTGTAGTTCCTTACCTGATGTTTACAATAATTTGGGCTTTATAAATGTTTGATTAAAGTTGTTTTAAGCACACTTATCTTGGTATACTGTCCCGTAATTGTGCGCTGTGACTATCATGAAGGAGTGGTTCAAATTCCAAACTCAAAAGCTGCAGGATGATTTTTTTTCTTTCCCTCATGATCGTTTTTTGGGTCACACTTTAAATTACCTTTTTTTCCCCCATTCTGGCCATGACTCAGCAGTGTTGATTTGCTGGCACTTTGCATACAAGCTACAGAGAAGTGATTTAAATACAAAACGGTCAAATATTTCATAGAACTTCTTTGACCTTCTCCATTCCTGTGCTGCCAATTTCTCTTCACACGTTTTGATGGGGAGGGTGATTCCTGGCATGGGATGTTAAAGATTGTTCCAGGTTTCTCCACATCACCATCACCTCTCTGCACAACCTCTCTGGGATTTGGATTTTCCATCTCTTGCACTAGGGAAAAAGCTTCCTGCTCATTCTGAAGATACATACGTGCTATGAAAAGTAACCACTGAGTAGAAAAATCGGTACAATGAAACCAAAACGCGTTTGGGAAAGTCACTGGTACTTGGGAAAGTCACTGGTACTTGGGAAAGTCACTGGTACTTGCAGTAACCATTTGTTGATGCACTTAAAATTTTTCTTTTAATATAAGAAGCCCTGCGTTGTAGTCAACTTACTTTTTAATGGTGTGTACATATATATTTACATATATATATATATATATATATATATATATATATATATATCCCAGACCCCTCTGTGTCAGGGCGAGGCAGCAGCAGCTTCTCCAACCCCCTGGACGTCATGTGAAAATACAGCAGAAAACATTTTCCCTCTTGGCTTGCCACAACCTCTGTTTGACTTAAAAAATGACTGTGCTGGGGGTTTTTCTCTTGGTTCTTGTTAACCATCACCACCTTTCCCTCTTTACTGGAACAAACACTAACACATTTGGACTGCATTTCAAACTGTTTTAAAGTGAGTCTCTCTGTGCTCTGTCAGGGCTCAAGGTATACTTAAGGCATCACTTATATATTAAGCATATTTTATTTAAGAACAACTGCTTTTTTACAGGTTTATATTGAGGAAATACGATACCTCCAGCAAATTAGGAGACATTGAATTAAAAACTCTGAAAGGTTTCTTTCTTCAAGGAAGCAAGACATTGATTGTGCTAAATTACCAGTTTCTGCTGAACCACAGTAATGCATTGACTGGGGCAGATGAAGCATTTAAGACCAGTCCAGAATGCCACTAATGGCACTGGCACATAAGATGTGACATTGAAGCCGTAAATTACCCACTGGGTTCCAGATATATAAGTCCCAACACAATAAAATCTGGAAAATCACATTGTCCTTGCAAGCCCGAGTCAAGTGGATCAGTCAGATCCCACATAACTGCAGTTCTGCACTGATAAATAATAAACTTCAAGGTAACAGCCTGAGAAACAGTGTTTTAATTTTAAGGAAAATATTATCTATAAAATGTTAAAAAGCAGACATATCAGTTTCTGCAAACTGAAGTTCTGACTGAACTTTTTTAAAATATATATTGTGAAAAGTAAAACTGAATGTAATTACAGGGATAACACTTGACAATTATGCAAGTGCATGCTTAGGCCTTTTGGAAAGAACAAGGTCTCACATGTTCTTCTATTTTAAATGCCTGCTTCACCTCCCGAAATCCCCGGGGAATGTGCTTAGCAAAAGGTGAGCTCAACATTTCCAAAGGCACAGAGCCGCTCCGCTGGGCCGGGAATTCGGGAATTCGGGAATTCGGGCATTGGCGCTGTGCGGGATCGGCACAGCGGGCGCGTCCAAGGCTACGCGGGAGCCCTGGGGGCTGCGGGTGACATTCCTGCCCATGCGGCAGCCCCGGAGTTTAGCTTATAAAACTCCAGCAGTTCTGTATTTTTATTTTATCTCAGAATGGCTGAGAACAGCCCTGCTGGAAGGGGCTCAAGGGGCGGGCGGTGACGCGCGGCAGCCGCTACCTGCACCCCCTCCATCCCCAGCCCCTGACGGGGCTGGGCCGAAGGGGGTCCTGGCCCCGGCGGCTGGCACAGCTCGCGGTTTTGGGGGCGTTTTCTGCCTTTTGGCCCCGCGGTGCAGCCCCCGTGCCGGGCGCGGCGGCGGCGCTGGAAAGCCCCGCGGGGCGGCTGCCAGGCGGCGGCGGGGGCGGCAGGAAGGCGGGCGGACACGGGCCGTGCCCGCGGGGGCCGGGCTGTTGGGAGGGAGGGAGGGAGGGAAACAGGACGGGAGCCGGCCGCCCGCCCGCCTGGTCGCGACACGCCTTGGCCACCTGCCCGTCCCCGTGCGGGGCCGGGGCTCGGCCGGGCAGGGCCGGGCTGGAGGCGGCGCTTCCCCCGCTCCCCCGGCGGCGCGGCCCCGTCACGTTCCGCTCCGCATGGCCCGGGCGGGCCCGCCCCGCATGGCCCGGCCCGCCCTCAGGGGCCGCCGCGGGGGCGGCTCGGGGCCGCACAGCGCCCGCCCCTCACGGGCCGCGCCGCGGGGAGCGCGGCCTCACAGCGGGTCAGGCTCCTGGGGCAGTCACACACGGCTGAGCCCTCACGGGCCGTGCCCTCACAGCCGGCCCGGTCCCGGGGCAGTCACACAGGGCTGAGCCCTCACGGACCGTGCCTTCGCGATCGGTCAGGTCCCGGGGGAGCCGCACACCGCTCATCCCTCACAGGCCGTGCCCTCACAGCCGGCCCGGTCCCGGAGAGCCGCACACCGCTCATCCCTCACAGGCCGTGCCCTCACAGCCAGCTCGGTTCCGGGGAGCCGCACACCGCCCACCCCTCACTTCATCCCTCCTCAGCTTCCCGCAGAAACGGTGTGAATTCCGCTCCCCGGCGACACAGTGGATGTCCCGGCCGGGCAGTGATGCTGCTGATGGAAGAGCGTGGGAAACGGTGTAAAGTGAACGCGACATTTCCTCCTTCGCACCTACGCGTGTGTGTGAGCGTCCTCAGCACTGCCTCACTGCGTGTGCTGCGCGCAAGGGGCACTCACTGTCCTTTCCAAATTCATGGAATCACTGAATGTTAAAGGGTTGGAAGGGACCTTAAATCCCATCCATCCCCACCCCTGCCATGGGCAGGGACACCTCCCACTATCCCAGGGTGCTCCAAGCCCCATCCACGTTTCCTTGGCCTCCCCACCCTAACAGGGAAGAAGTACTTTGTAATATCTAAACAAAATTTCCCCTCTTTTGATTTGTACATGTTATTCCTTGTCCTGTCACGACAGGTCATGGTAGAGTCCCTCTCCAGCTTATCTGTAGCCCCCTTCAGATACTGGAAGGTTGCTATGGGGTCTCCATGCAATCTCTAAATCGCCTCCATTTGTCATTAGTGACCATCCCTCACCCATCTGTGGTACCTCAGTGTCCTCCTGCCACTCGTACCCACCTGCATCTTTTTTTTTAAACTACACAGAAGTGCTTCCTGGGTCTATTTTGCCACACATAAATGTCTCCTTGGTCATTATTGTCCCCACTTGTACCACAGCTGGCACAGAGAAGCCCCAAATGATTAAAGCACAGACACGAAACATTCCTCAAAGGCCAATTCTGTGGCTGCCAAATCCGGGACTGAAAAGAGATGCCTGTGCAAAATTAATTTGGCTTATCTCTGGGCATGGATTAGAAGCCTTATTAGATATTCATCTCCTGCTTTTTGCACGGAGCCCTGTCTAGCCGGTGAGCAGAGCAGAGGGTGTTTCTTAACGAGCAAGGACTCGGTGTTCTGCTTTACCTTTGTCACTCGGGGTGTTGCCTGTGGCTGAGAGACCCACACGCCCCAAGCCAGCTGTGGGGCAGTCAGCCATGCTCTCACAGCTTTTTGCACGGGGCCAGAAGGTTTCATGGACACTTTCAGATGGTGGAAGTGCAATGGGAGTTAGATGATTTAGGATCTGGTTGAAGCTCTAAAACGAAGCTGCCAGGCATTGGGTTTGGGCCCATCAGGACTCTGTCCTTCAGCCTGTTCCTCTGCCTTCCACTCTCATGGCTGCTTGTGCTTACATCCTTGCCTGGCCTCCAACCTCCCTTCCAGCCCTGCTGCTCTCTACCAGTTCCTGGAAAAAAATTAGTTTGAGCTAAAGCAAACTGCAATTTCTCAAACACAAGTGCAGGTGTTACCCTCTTAGTGCTTGAGTGGGGCACCTTCCACCCCCAAAAATCCCTAGGAAAACAAGGAAGTTAAATATCCCATCTTCAGTCTGAGTGCCCAGGCTGAGCTCAGAGCATCTGCAGCTGCAGAGGAGAGCCCTCGGGCCTCCCATGGATGAGATCCTCGGGGAATTCAGCTGGGAGCATCTATCAAACCTCTGCCGAAAGTGCAACAACTGCAGCTTCTCAGAAGTTTATCATTTATTAGTTTATCAGGTCAATGGCCTCAGCGTTAAGATGGCAGAACTCACCCTTCCCTCCACGGCCAGGTTTTGGGTGCAAGCCCAAGGCACGTTGGCATCAGACCTTTCCACAAAAAAAACATACTTAGAATTATTTTAGCATGGATAAAATATCCCTGCCCTCTTGCTTCCTTGGCAGAGAGAGCCAGTGAATCTTTTCAAAGCTGTAATCAACTTAAGACAGGGGTTTTATGGTGAAGAGTGTTGGACAACCTTTGTGATCAGTGTACTGCTCTCGTCTGGAATATTCATGGAACAAACAAGAACAGGGCGGCGTGCTAAGGATGTGAGTGGGTTATTAAGATAAATGTCTGGAAGGAAAGTTCAATCACGGTGCTCTCTGCAACCTAGGAAATGTTCGTGCCGGGCACCTTGCGGGCAATGACAGGGGTGGTGTGGCAGTGAGGAGAGGCCAGAGTCCACTGGGAACACGTCTGCCAGGGAGGCAGAGCTGCCCTGACCTCTGCAAGCACTCACTGGGCACGTCCACGCTGGACCAGGCAAACAGAGAAGGGTTGTGGGGATGAAGTTTGGTGGAACAGACAGATGCAGCTGTCCCAGCCGGAAAAGAAGCAACGTGACAGTGTTTGAGCACATAAATCTGTGTCTGTCAATGATTTATGTGCTGGGGGTGGCTGTGTGTTGTGACTCCCCTCACCTGGGTAGGGAGCTGAGCCCCAGGCTCACCCAAAGGTCCATCAAGCAGGTCTGCAAATGCATTAGAGTCAGAG
This sequence comes from Acridotheres tristis, assembly GCA_037013685.1. Classification (NCBI taxonomy): domain Eukaryota; kingdom Metazoa; phylum Chordata; class Aves; order Passeriformes; family Sturnidae; genus Acridotheres; species Acridotheres tristis. The sequence continues at coordinate 1,351,528 of CM072899.1, read as the reverse complement.
TGGGATGGAGGAAATAAATCTTTGTACAACCAGCTGTTTTCATATAGCAAGATGCAGCCACCTCTTCTGTGTCCTCAGCAATGATAAATGTGCTTGTTTGGGTAAAGTTGTGCCCTTCAAAAATCTGTCTTGTGGTGACAATTACAAGTTTGATTAAAAATCTCATGCTCTTTCTGACAAGCATGGCCTGAATAACAAAATAAATGTGACAGACAATTGGCTTGCTAATAAGTGCAATTAAGCAGTATGGGGGCTTGGTTTAATCACAGTTTGTTGGGAAAGCCACAGAATTTTTTATGCAGCTGGTTTCACGGAAATGAAATCATTGATAGATTTCTACGGGAATGCCACGGAAATCCTTTTGTTTCCTGGCTCAGGAGACACACACCATTTTTCAGAGTGAAGGAATTCATTTGGCTCCTCTTTGTTACTCACAATTACTTTCTGAACTCCTCACCCAAGGAACCTTTGTGGGGTGGTCTCACTTGAAGAGTCTCACCCCTGGGTCAGATAAAATTTACATCAAAGCTGGTCAGAATACAGCTGTTTGTTAATAATGCAGTGAGGGATCAGCCAGGATCCAAGAAAAATTATCCAGCTTGCTTGACCTGTGGAGTCTGAAAATGCTGTAGCCTTATGCTGGCATTGTCCCCAGTGCCATGGAAAAATTGTAGGAGGTATTCTAATTCCAAAGAGAGGTTTTCTTTTATTTCTGTGTGGCTGGTGGGCTCCTCATCAGGAACAGGGATTGAGCATGAACCTGAGCCCCATCCAGCCATCTTCAGAGCACTTTGTGTGAATGAACTTATACAGGGACTCCAGCATGCCATTTTTAGGGCACGTTTTCTGTTAAAAGGAAATATTTTCTGGAAATAAAATACCTGTACATTAATTGGAAGATAATCTGAAGAGAAGGTGTTGTGCTACAGAAGTGTAATGTAAGAAATGGAAGTAATTGGTGAAATAAAGCATAGACCACCCCTCTAAAAACCTGTTCTGTGATCTGCCAATCACAGAAAGGGCAGCAAGCAAGAAATCAGGATGGTTTGCAGGTCATGGATTCATTGGAGGCCACAGCACAGAGACAGCTGTTAGCACAAAACTGCTGCTGGAATGATCAGATCACTAACGATTTGGGTGGAAAAGGGAAAGGAGAGGGAGACAACCTTCCCCTGAATGCAAGCACAAACAGCAGGGAAGGGGAGCACACAGCTGGTTGGGTTGGGGCTGGGTTGTTCTTCAGGAAAAGAAAACCTCATTTACTGAGAATCATAAAAGGTTGCAAAATCAAAGAGCCAAGGACTGGAAGGGCTTTGGTAAATATTAACAAATAAAGACCTGCATGCTTTGAAAGACTGAATTAAAGGCAGTAGGAGTCTTTATAGCGATTTGGATGGCTGGGGGTCAGTTCTTAGTGAGGTTACACAGGGCTCACGGCCAAGGGGTGGCCAGGTGGGAGCTGGGATCCTTCCTTAGGGCGTGTCAGTGGCTGCTCCAAGGAAAGGGCTGTGCCAGCAGCACATCTGTGCTGCTGGAGGCACCCGGGAGATACCTCGGAGTGAATCTTCCTGCAAGGGACAACATGGGAGCAAAAAGAGGCTGGAGAGGAGTCAGGAGCTCAGAAAGGGCTGAGGCACACCTGGGTGGAGGGGCCCATTCACAAAGGCTGGCAAAAGCATCTCCCACCTCTATAAATGAAGGATTGTCAGTTCCATTTTTGAACTTTGCCCTCCCTTGATGATTTGGCATTTGCACGGTGGCTGTTCCTGCTTGTCTTCACCTCAGCAGTTATCTACCAGCAGGGTCTGATTATCTCAGGGCAGCACTCTGTGCCTGTGACATCCCTTAATTAAACTCTGACAGTTGCTAACTATGGAAAAGAAAAATACTGGAGGGAAAAAAACCCTGCCTGCATTCTCATTAGACCACAGTATTTGAGAGAATTTGGGTGCCACATAGGAGGGCGGTACAAAGAATATTTTTAATGAGCTTCAGTAAAGGTGCCCTTGATTTTGGTTTGTCTCTAATTGTGCGAGCTTTGATCTTGATTTCTTCAAGAGATATTTTACTGTGCACTTAGATAGCACTGAGAGACCTGAACAATTTTTCTTTGTCCAGTTTCTAAGAGAGGAAGAAAGTTTCCACTGGAAAATGGTTCCAGGGAAAGTTTCACCAGGGAAAGCAGCATCTTCAGGATCTGTCCCTATAATTGTCTCCAAATAAGTTCTGCAGAAGGAAGTGTGCTCAAGTGATATGGAACACATGCACTGGGACAGGTGAAGTCAAATGCTGACTCCAGGGATGTGTTTCATGCTTGGCTGTCATGGGCAGGGAGAGGAAAGCTTTAGGAAGGCAGGAAAGCAGCTGAGGAATATTGCAAGGCTGTGTAGCTGCACAAACCCAGCTCGTGGCCTGGGACTTCTTGGCCCATTCCCTCTCCCTCACATTATGGCTCCAGTTAAGACTGGAAGCCTCGTGGGAGGGAATTTCTGCATTTATCACTTGGCGTGAGCGCCTGGCCTCCCTGAGAAGACTGTTGAAATCTCTTTTCTAATATGAATCATTTAGTATTTTGCTTATTAGTAGAGCAAGAAACAAGATGCAAGCTTGAGGTAATTGTAAAGCTGTTTTTAAATTAATCTTGGCATTTTGCAGCTTGACAAATCTGAAGCCTCTGAAATCATTGCACAGCTGTAACAGATGAAGTTTTTATTCAGGAGAAATCAAGTCTGGAGGTTTTTGTGTTTCTAGCCATGGCTTTACAGCTAAGGCTGGCAGGAATTAAGCTTTCTAGAACTAAACTGAGCTCACTGAGGGAAGAGCCATCTCTTCAGAAGGAGCTCAGGCTGCCTCAAATTAATACTTGATTCAGGGGAGCCTCAGAATTGAGTTTAGGGGTTGCTGGCATAAAGGCAGTGCTGGAGAATATCTGTGGTGTGAGAACAGCTGCACTCAGGCTGTGAACCCTCCTCTTCCCAGCAAGAGCACAGGATAAAACCTGCTGAGACATCCTTGGTACCCTGCCACGAGCTCCCTTCTTCGGTGCCTTTTCATCTCTTCCCCTTGCATGAATATTAACAGCAGTTGTTTCCCCCTGAAGAGCTGCAATGCTAAAATCCAGGCAGGGCGGGCTCGGCTTTGCAGAGAGGAGCTCGCTCAGACGCCGGCAGCCGCTGTTCTGCAGCGGAGCCATGGACATGTAGGACACTCGAGCAATCAAACACGCTGGTGACTTCTTGCCATTATTGAATTAGGCTGGATTTAATCAACAGCCGTGGCGAGCGCAGCATTTCCAGCGCTGCGCCCTCAGCGTCGGGTGCTTGGAGGTCACCGGTGGGAGGGAATGCCAGCCTGGAATCCGGGGCTTCCCTGCTGACAGGCTCTCAAAAGGCAGGGGGAAAAGAGTTCATCTGAAGCATCACATGTTCCCTGGAATAAAGTTCCAGCGTAGTGAAAGTTTAGCTGCAGTGTCTGCAGCTCCTTCGTCATGACTCAGGGGAAAACCTCCTTTTTATTGGTGTGAGTGAGTGCTTTACGGGGCAGGTCGGCAGCTGAGGGAACATCCAGGTACTACACTAACCTTTAGAGGTGCTGTGAAAGCACTTTTGGCCCGTTGTCTCCTGGATGTTTCTTTGCTCCTTTTTTATTATTATTATTAAATTTTTTTTGCTTTAGCTATCTGCAGATTCCTCCGACGAAATTACTCGGGGAGTAAATCACTGCCCCGTGAAAAGCACCTAATCAAAGAGATAAGTCTTGCGTTTCACCCTTGCCTCTCTCACTCCCACACATGACTTTGCATGTGAATCTTTAAGACCTGTATGCCCTATATTTTTTTCACTCTAATGCTGCAATTAATCACATTACATAACCAGCCTACTGCTGTTTCTAATTAAATTTTTCGGGGAGGGTGGGGAGGGAAGAAAGAACCCTGCATTTAAATACCGTGAAGGGTCTGTCTTGAAATGACAATGCCAGGAAGCGGCGAGGGAAGGCTCCCTCCATCCTCCTCCTCCTCTCACCCCCGTGCGCCGGGAGCTGCGGCGCAGGCCCGGCTTATGCAACATCCCACGCCGGCGTCTGACTCACGCGCACTTACCTCACCCAGGACAGGCTAAAAATAGGGATTCATTCTTAACTCTGCACAGCCGGGCTCTGCCTCGCTCCCCAGAAGACCCTTGAAGGGATTAAAATAGAGCGCGTTCGTTGTGCGCTGCGTTTCCTGCCGGGGATGCGCGCCCCGCTGCCGTGCGCCGGGCTCCTCCCGGCTCGGGGGGCACGGCAAACACCTTCCTCCGGTACCGGGGCTCCCCACACTGCTCCGGACACGGAGCCAACGGCGAGGGACTGGCCAGCGCCGGCCAGACAGCGGCAAGCAGCGCTGTAGTAAGTGCGTGCCAGCGCTTGCCGCAGCTTTGGGGAAGATCGCCGGGCTGGAGGATGTGAAATCAGCCCTGGGCTGGCTGCGACGAGGCTGCTGGTCCAGGAGTGGGGATGCACCGGGGATCCGGAGCTGCAGAACTCTCTCTGCAGCTGCAGCTGAGACCGGAGCGCTGCCCCATGTGCCCCATGTCCCCCTCTCGCTCCGGGGTGCAACCAGCCCTGTCCCCCACACGCTCCCACCGCTTTTTTGGGAATGGTCCGGCACAGCACAGGGCTGACACAGCTCATCGCCCCCAGGACGGGCGGTGACGGCACGTCCTTGGCACAGGGATGTTCCCACCTTTTTGCGAGGCTCACGGCATGTCCAGAGCCCCCACGCCTGCTGGGGAATGTCTCAAGAGCTCTCAATTTAAAACAAAGCAGTTTTCGACCTGTCCTGGTGACTGCAGAAGGATCCAAAACGCAGATGAGCTTCTCGATACTCAGAGCAAGTAAACTCCCAGATGAATTAGAAAATTTTAAAAATATTCAGGCAATTGATTCATCACTCCAATACATTTTCTGGCTGTCCTGGAGCCTCGGGTTGGTGTAATTGGCACCAGGCTGCTTCCCTTCCCCTCTGCTTTCTCAGCACATGAATCTTTGGCTGAGAGCCATTTAGAGGGGCTGGAGATGTTTTTCTCTAAAAATTCTACCTTAAATTGTTTAAGAGTGAAAAGGTGATGTGAAAACCCATACTCATTTTGCTTCCATTGGCTTTTTTGAAAACATCTGTTTCTAGGTTGCCTTATTTTCCCTGGAGTTTCAGTCTCAGCCCATCTTTAACCTGGCAGTCGGGATGAACAGTGAACCAGAGGCTCTTGTGGCAGAGCTAACCCAGCTGGACACATTCTTCATAGCTTTACCACAACAATAGAATTTCTTAAACACAAATCCTGGGCTTGAGGAGATCCATGACCATTCCCTGATTCCGGAGCTAACTTTAAAGTGTATTTGTAAGGAATTTTAATCAGATTATAAGGAACATATCTAATTCCTAAAGGCCATGTAAAGGCTTGTCTTCTTTAGCTTTCTGCTCCTCCCCGCGGGCACGGGCAGTTAGAAGGGTAAGGTAGCTGTGTCCCGGTTATTTTGCCTCGAGCATCCGATCCCTCTGAGCCCTAAGCTGTTGCAGTCAGCATCATTCCCTTCATTTTTTATGTCACAGGAGCAGCAGAGCTGCCCTTGGTGGCCTGAAGAGATGCACAGGAGGATGTGGCTTTGGTCAGCCAGGCCAAAGGTCAGGGGCACAGCAGTGCCTCACACACTCTGTCACCTCGGTGTATGTGAACCTGAGCTCCTGTTCACGGGGCCAGGGTTCAGTGGGATCTGGGGAACGGAGGTGGCAGGAGGCTTTGATGCCATGCGGATGTCTGAGGTGTTTTCCTGATTGCTGCTAAATTGAAATCTCCTGTTTGATGTGATTAAGAAAGAATGCAAATGGCCTTGCAGGAAAGCCCGGGGAAGAGGAAGGATAACTGTGAGAAAGAGAAGACAATAAGGGAAGGGAGGAAGGAATAAGACACAGAGAGAGAGAGAGAACTATTTAAGGAAGCAGGCACCTTGAGCAGATAAAACAAAAAAAGAATGGGACCAGAGTAAGGGACAGCAACAAGAAGCAAAAGGTTTAAACAAGCAGAGAGCAAAGTTTATAGACCGGAGCACAGCGTGAAGGAGGAGAATTAAAAGCAGGGAGCTGATTTATTTACAGATAAAGAAAAACAGCCTTGTGCAACCTGGGTTTTCATGGCAAGGCATGGGACATGCCCTACATCAGTGGAGCAGCCAGGAAAGGGTGTAGCTGAGGGATGCTGCTTTAGAGTGCTGGAGCCTAATTACCGCCTCCTGTTATTTGGGACAAGTGTTTTAAATTTGCATTCTGCCCTGAGAGGCATCACTCCCTCTAATAATTTCAAGTCTTGGTTTGGAGCTGGGAGAAGGAGATTTCGGAATAGCATCAAAGTAAGTCGTGGGCCTTGGAGGTGGGAGCAGACCTGGTACGAGTGTGGCAGGAGCCAGGTGCTTGGGTTTGGCATTTCTTCAGTGCTGGCTGCTGGCCAGAGGAGAAACCTCTTGTGCCTGCCTGGCCTCCACCTGAATCCAGAGCAGGGAAGGTTGGTGGAGACCTTGTTTCCTGTGAATTTTCATGGTTGTGGGCCAGGTTCTGTCATTTTCTGTGTTGAATGTGCTGCTCTGTGTTGTGTAAAGCAAAGCTAACCCAACCAGAAAGTCCCAGAACAAAAGTTTTGGTTTATATAAAACTAAGAGAAGTATCCTCAATGCTTCCTGTAGTGTCCAGACAATTTGCTCGGATATAAGGGATGGAAAGTGGAGGAGCAGGGCTGTCAGTGCCTGTGAGTTGGATGTGACAAAGTATGGACTGGTTACAAAGGCTGGAGATGTGGGACTAGAATCCTTGATGGTTTAGAGTAAGTGTTAGGAAGAAATTCTTTATTCAGAGACTGGTGAGGCCCTGACACCTTGCTTAGAGAAGCTGTGGCTGCCCCATCCCTGGAAGTGTCCAAGGGAAGCTTGGATGGGGCTTGGAGCAACCTGGGTAGTGGAAGGTGTCCCTGCCCATGGCAAGAGTAAATTCTTCTGTGATTCCACAATTCTGTGGCACAGTTTTCTCAGCAGTGAGGCAGGAATTGAGGAGGCAAAGGCTGTGCCTGTGGGCTGAGGCTCATGGCAGGCCAGCCCATGGAGAACCCAGGGCTGGGAACCATTGGCTGCTAGTGGCCCAAGGCCAGGTGCTGGTTGCCCAGCCCTGCTGCAATGGGTGATTTCTCTCAGAGAAGAGCAGTGATATTCTCCTGTTTTCCTTGTCAATGCAGCTTGGCCTGACAGTGCACTGATTTGGAATCCAGAGATTTCCCAGGTGCTTGCAGCAGGTCTTGCTGAGATCCCTGTGTATCCCAAGCACAGATCCCACTCTGAGTTTCCTAACTGGGCCATTAAACAAACAGACACAGCATAAATCCAGTGTGGGCAGTGAACTCCTCAAGCTGGAGAGCCCAGAGACATTGCATTGCTGCAGGGTTCTTCTCAGGGCAAGGGAGGGAGTTTGAAGTTAATGCAGGAGAGGAGGGAAAAGCTGATGCAAGGCTGGAAAGGAGGAGGGAGACAAAAGCAGGGAAATATCATGCATTTCTTTATTATGCATTGGATGCCATAATGCAACTCAGCTGTATTCCATCAGGCACAACCCAGAGGGACGTGGCTGGGTGGGAGCAGGCACGGAGCACCCTCAGGGTGTGGAATCCCCAGCACTGCTTTGGGCAGTGGGGCAGCCTCCTGCCAGGGAATGTGAGCAGAAGTGGGGCACAGAGCTCCCCTGGCAGGAGGACACCAGGGCATAATGCCAGGGGTCCCTTCAACAAACAAGCACAGAACCAGAGTTTTTCAGCCCTTCTGGGCTGCAGGGCCTCTGTCACCAGTGCTGGTGCTGCTCCTGTGGGTGAGGTGATTCCCTGCATGGGCAAACCAGACAGGGAGGGCAGAGCAGCTGCCAAAGCCTTTGTGTGCCCGTGGGCTGGTGTTTGGCCCTGTCCTGTCCCACTCGAAGGGCTGTGCTGGAGGCTTTGGGACTGTCAGCTGATGGCTTTGTTGCCTGTTCTCTGGTTGAGCAATGTGCTTGGGGCTGGCTAAGGGAGTTTGTGGCATTACTGTGAATAGAGGTCTTGTTATAAGCACCAGGAGGGAAAAATAGACTGCAACTCCCCAGAAAAATAGTGGCTAGCTCCCCAAAACACTGTTCATGACCTGAAGGGAAGGAGGATATGTTGGGAATACCTTACAGGCATAAAATCCACCTCTGGCTCCAGCGTGGTGCTGCTCACCCTGCTGCTGTCACACACAGAGCTCCACAGGTCATTCTGCCATCAGCAGAACAGAGCAAGCCACCCTGGAGCAGCTTTTGCTCAAACCACATATTCCCAAGGAGTGTTCATTCATTTCTGAGGGAGGGTTTGCTGCTATTTCTTTGCAGAGCAGCCCATGTTTCCCCTTTTGCAGTACCCAGTCACTGCTCAGCCCATGAAGGTGTTTGTCCTCACAGGAGCTGAGGTCTGACCATGCTGGCCATGATGTGCAGCTGTGTCACCTGGCCCATCCCAGGATGGGCTGCCCAAAATCCCAAAGCCTGATGGATTGGCCTTTTCACTTGAGGATTCCTGTCCTGACTTATGGGCACAAGACAAGCCATTTGGAAGTGCAGGAAGGTGCTGCTGATTTGTACTGATTTATCTGGGACTTAGTCTGAGAATATTGCTGGATGGAATTTGGAGAAGAACCCAGAAGTGTTGCTGCTAGCAATGGAATACCAGGATGTATGGCTAGTGGGGGAAAACTCTCCATTGAGAGTTGAGATGAGGCAACTACAATTGCCAGTCTTGGGAAATTTGAGCCACCCCATCATTCTGTGATAATTGTAGTATTTATGAACTTTTTAGGGGAAGTTATTTTGGGGTGAGAAGCTGGAAAAGTCCTTGGCTCAATGTAAACACTGCTCAGCAACAACTAAACCATCAGAGCATTATCAGCATTACTCTTATCCTAAATCCAAAGCACAGCCCTTTATCAGCTATTGGGAAAAAAAGTTAACTCCACCCCAGCCAAAACCAGGATATGATGCTGAAAGCTTCTTCAGGCAGCATACCTTGTTCATTTAAGATCACATGCAAATGTAGAAACCTGAATTGGAACCTCAGAAAACCCTCAGAGAAGTATTTCTCTGTCTTATCCTCAAGAGGGTGAATTGGAAGCTCTGGCTGAGGGAGGGAGGGGTGTGTAGAGATTGCAAATTAACTTATGCACTCTTCTGATAAGCGCAAAATTCAGTCCACATTTCCAAGATTTCATGTGTTGAAGAGCCTGTTCTCCCACTTCCCTGACTTTTGTCCCTTGAATGAGGAGGTTTGTTCTGCATCAAGTTGCACGGATGAGGCTCAGAGTGTTTTACTCCCAGTAGCAAACAGGGGCTCCACGGGCATTTCTCTCCTGGCCCTGCCATGGGACTGTGGCTGGGTGGATTTGGCAGTGCAGGTGCTGGAGCCTTGAGCATTCCTGCCTGGTCTCACCTGCTCCCCTGGGGCTCCCCAGGCACCGGCACTGTCTGGCACTGCTTGCTTGCTCAGCCGTTGTGATTCAGCTGTTGATGCTGTAGTTAAACCATCATTTAATATCTTCCTTCAGAACTCTGATTAAAGAGGAATCTATCTGATGTGCTGCAGCGGCAGAGGAGGCAGCTGGGTGGTCCCAGCCCGGTGTCTCAGGTGGCAGCAGCTGGCCTGGGGCAGCCACCACGGCTCCAGCTGTGGCAGCAGGGCTGGCGTGACTCTCGGAAGTCATCTGGGGAGGGTGCAGACATGAATCAGTCTGGATTTCTCTGATGGTTTCCTAGCCAGAGTCTTCAGGCAAATATGTACTTTTGCATCATAACAGCTGCTGCCCTTTCTGCCAGTTTCTAACACTTGCGGTCGCCGGCTTGGCTCTGGCTCGTCCTTCCACCCAGTGTAAACAAATCCCACCCATGTTATGTTTGGGAGATGAAAGCAGAGATCAGTGTGTGAAGCGAGGAGCAGCGATGGGAAGTGTGGGATGTGTGCTGCTCACTCATGTGGTCAAGCGTGGTTATCAGGGAGCACATGAGCTCCTCACTGCACCAGCCCTGCTCCCAAACCAAGGGTTAAAGGTTGGGCTCTGTGACCATGGAGGTCTTTTCCGACCTAAATGATTCTGTGAAATCCAGACTCGAGGTCTTTATTGTTAATGTAAAGTCATCCCTGTTTAAAGTAAGGAATTGAGACATCTTCATGGTTTAAACATCAGAGCTATGGTTTGCCTTAAATTTCCTGGGAAAAGGCATCCGTTGTCTCCGCACTTCAGGGCCTTGGAGAAACTGTTCTTAGATGTCTTCTGATGTCTTGTGTTTGTGACTTGAGGGAGCACTAAGCAATTACATCTGTGAGTAATAACTGCTCCAGAGTGTCTGCAGAGAAAAGTATATGGCAGTGACAGATGAGATATGAGAGGGGATTGGGAAAGGGTCAGGGTAGTGACAGAGCAGATGAGACAAGGATGCTGTTGCTCTGATCCAGAAACCAGGACAGGAGCTGTTGGGAGCAGGAACTTCCCAGGATCACCACAGCTTCTCCCTGCCCTAAGAGGAGTAGGATATTGGAGAATAATGGAGCTTCTTCTCCTTACCACTTATGTATGAGTTGATCCTGTTTTAATGATGCTCAGTATTTGCACATCATTTTTCTCTCCAGTAATGTTTTGTTTTGTTTTTCTTGCTGTATGAGGCCTTTAAGTGGATTAAGAGAAAAAAAGTGACGATCTCCTATATTTTGATTTTGCTGCACAGTGATTTCTGCATCTGCTCTGGGGGTTTCATTGATGTTTGTAGCCTGGTGGAGCCAGCCCGGAGGTGCCGGCTGGCTCCAGCCGTGTTGGCAGCTCCCTGCCAGGACATGAAGGAAAACGTTTGAGGAATGACAGTCAAAGCTTTCCTGTGCTGGTCCCTGTCCCTTTATCCAAAGGGAATTCCCTGCGTTTGGAAAGATTGTTCAGGCTCAGGAACTGCAGCCAAGATCCTGAGACAGGCAGCAGAGGTCCCGGTAGCTGTGATGGTAATGAAGGAGCAATAGGGACATTCTTTCCCTGGCAGCAATCCCGAAAGCACTGCCAGATCAATTCCCGGAGAAAAAAAAGGCTTTATACCTCAAACAAATGGCCTTGGGAGGCAGTTAATGCTGGAAAATTGGCCAAGGCAAAGCTTGCTGATGGGAGGTTGGTGTTGCCAGTGTCTGGTCCCAACCTCAGGAGCAGTGGGAATCAAAATTGGGGAGCAAAGGAAAGGTGGGAAAGGAAATGTGAGAAAATTAATGGCAGTTCTGTGTAGTGTTTTGCATAGTCAAAGGGGTAATTTTGAGCCTTTTTGCATTTTACTTTGGGTTTTTATGCCCCTCAACTCTCCTGTGAGATGGACACCCACTGTGTTTCTGCAGCCCATAGTCAGAAGGAAGTTCCACTGAAACCATGGCTTGTGCAATCCCTTTGCCATGGCTCTGACCCATTCTGATTCCAAAGAATTATAAAATGGTTTGGGTTGGAAATGAATCATAGAATGGTTTCATTTTGAAACTTATTCCACTCTCTGACCCTGGACACCTCCTGGGATGGGGCAGCCACAGCTTCTCTAAGCAGCATGTGCCAAGGCCTCACCCCCCTCACAGCCAAGATTTTTCCCCATATCCAGTGAAGCCCTGCTCTCAGTCATCTTAAGGCCATTCCCCCTTGTCCTGTCACTTCAGGCCATGGTCCGGTGTCCCTTTTAGGCCCTTTCACCAAAGCTGATGGGAGCCTCCAGAGACACATCCCAAATTCAGCAGAGGTTTTCCAATGATTTGAAAAATTTTTCCCGGAAAGTGTTGACTGGTAGAGAAGCAGTGCCTGGCCACCATTAGCAGCATTTCAGAGTCAGCTACAGCCATTGCCTCACCCTGAATGTGTGCACAAAACACTTAGAGGGACTGACAAAAGCAAAGAAAAAGCTTTTAAAAATTATCTGGACTTTTGGTTGGTTGTGGCCCCTCTCCTGGTTCGAGAAGAGCAGCAGCAGCAGCCGGCCACGGTGCTGTTAAATGTCAGCATGACTCAACCTGTGTTGGGATGTGCTGGGTCAGGAGGGGACGGGGTCATGCCCAGGGCACGAGGCTGCTGGAGGTGATGTCCTGGCCAGGAGACAATCCCCTGAACACCCTCCTGCCCGCCCTGCTCGCTGCCCACCTGGCAGCTGCACCACCCTTGACGCTTTTGGAGGGACACTGAGGTTACCTGGGCACCCCAGAGTTGTGCTCACCCTCCCCAAAGCCACCTTTTGTACCCAAATGTTTGTGTCAGCTTGGTGAGGCTTCCAGCTCTTGTTCCCTCTTGCTCTGTCTCTTTAATTTAATGCCTTTTTAATTGAATTTTATTTAAACTTAAATCCTGTAACAGTTGCCCACTAAAATTCTTTGCTGTCCTCTGGATATCCAAGGGTCTGTGGGACATCATGCTTTGCTGGAGCGAGGGTGAGGAGGAGCTTTGAAAGCAGAGCTATTGATTAAATAATTAAATGGATACAAATGAGCTTTTCTTGGGATTTTGTTTAGCTGGTTCTTGGGTGTTAAAAAAAAGTAGATGGCCTGAGAAGACCAGTATTCTGCCACATCTCATTCCTATTTGGAAAGGGTCTTTGGAGTTTCTCACTGCAGGAAATTGCATTGCCATCAATAATTTATTTCTCTTTAGCAAAGAGACCTTTTCCATAGTGATGCCTGTGTCAGAAGCCTGTCCTGCAGCACACCCAGCTCCCTTCTGGTTCCAGGCTGGGATTTCTGTGATTCCCACTGCAAACAGTGGTGGGGAGGAAGTTGTGGGTCTGGTAGCTTTGCTCCCAGTGCAAGTGAACACCCTGCTGAGCCCTGCACTGCTCTTCCATGGCAGCCTCATCCCCCTGAGCTCTGGGCTCTGTGGGACTCTGGTTTTCTGTGCAATGGTGCAATGATCAGTGATGGAGGGATGGATTTGTGCAGCTTTTAGCAGCTTTTGTGGAAGATTAATGTTTCCTGAGGAGGTCTCTGGGTGCCGGGGCAGTGCTGGAGGCACCGCCTCGCATTCTTGGAGATGCTTCAGGAGCCGCTGGGCACCGGAGGGTGCATGGAAAAGGTGGATCACAGCCCTGGCACGCCCCAGCCTGAGCTGGAGCTGTGCTGGCACTTCCCACAGCCCGGATCTGTCCAGTCCCTCCAGGGCTGGCTCTCATTTTGGGTTCACCTGTTAAAAAGTGAGACTCAGACACCTCGTGAAATAGGATTGGTTTTGTCTGAACACGCAGCGTTCCCTCTAAATCTTCTTTGGAATCCTCTTTTACCATTAAAAACAGCTAAAATGAGAAAAAAAATTGCTGAGAGATTTCAATATTAAACCAGGGCAATTTTTACTGTCTTTTCCCCATTTTTAATTTTGTTTAGAACTGATGGGAACTGTTTGGAAAAAAGAGCTGGAAAAGTTAATCTTTGAATAGCCAACATCCCTGAAGGGAGAAAGGGGGGAGAGAAAAAGGGAGAATGGTCCTTTCAAAGAATCATTGACCTAAATTGCACTTTAATGCACATACCACGCTGTCCACACCACCTACGTGTCTCCAGGAATCCTGCTCAATAACAAGCACTCAATGTTTAGTCATTTCCTGCAGCACGTTTGCAGGAGCCGGTGGCTCCGTGCGATCGCATGTGTCAGTGCTCGGCAGCTCCAACAGTTGCTTTCCATATCAGCAGCTGCTGGCTCCCATCTCCTGTTGGGAAAGGTGCCACGGCCAGCCCAGGTTAATGTTTCAGTGCCTTCCAGCAGGAGTTCCAGCAAAGGCTGTGGTGACGTGGTGACACCTCACCCCAAGCCTGGGGTTTTCAGCTCGCTCTGGGAAATCCTGGCTTCAGAACCGAGCGGGCTGCACGGCAGGAGATGGGTTTGTCCTTTCCTTGGAAAGGCTTTTAAGGAGGTTTTATCCTCGTGTTTATGAATCTGGTGAGTTTATGGGCCGGGTGGCAGCGAGTCACGCAGGGGAAAGCAGGGGCTGCTCCGAGCTGTGCAGCTCTGGCTCGCTCTGCCCCAGCTGCCTGCCAGGGGTGCCAGGGTCCCCTGCCTGCTGCCAGTCCTGCCTCCCCACCCAGGGCTTGGTGCTCCTCACATCAGCCCCAGCTCGCTCCCTGCTGCATGGGAGGCCAGAGCATCAGGGATTTATACAGCCAGGCGGTGCTAGGACAAGAGGGAATGGCTTTAAACTAAAAGAGGGGAGATGAAATTAGATAATAGGAAGAAATTCTTTCTTGTGAGAGTGGGGAGACCCTGGCACAGGTTTCTCAAAGAAGTTGTGGCTGCCTCATCCCTGGCAGTGTTCGAGGCCGGGGCTTGGAGTAGTCTGGGATAGTGGAAGGTGTCCCAGCCCATGGCACAGGGATGAAAAATGAAATGAGCTTTAAGGTCCCTTCCAGCCCAAACCATTCTGTGATTCTATTAATTTTATAGCCATTATCCCAGCCTTTGCTCAGCCGTGCAGGGAAGATGATCTTGCCCAGAGAGGTTTGCAGTTTGTGCATTGCCCTTTCAGACAGGCATGGGAGCTGCGTTCTGCCCAGGGAATCGAGGGCTGCATCCTCTCACTTTTTTAAGTGTCTGCCTTCAAAATGGTGGCTGCTTCTCACTTGAAGTTCATGGGAACAGATGGCTGGATCTCAGAGACAGGAGTTACAAGCTATAGGGTGTTTTTCACCACATGTCTTGCTAGTTTCCCTCCTAAAAAAAAGATCTGTGTGAGAACCCTCCCAACATGCCAGGCCAAATCTGACCGTCTGTTAAGTTCACTTTATATAATCTCTGTTTAGAACTGAGAGCCCTTTAAAAACCCAGGCAGGGCTCCTTGCTGGGAGCTCCCAGAGCCCAGGGCAGGCAGCAGCTGCACAACCACCCCTACCCAGAGCCCAGCAGCATCTCTGCACCGATATTTGATTTTAACTCTGGAGGAGGGGGGAGCTGCCCAAACCCCCTCGGCAGGGCTGTGTGGGGGCTCTGTGTGGGTGCTGGGGGCACAGCCAGGGCTGCTTGGCAGCGTGTGCATCCCACAGGCACATCCAGCAGGAGAACACGCCGGGATCTCACAGCTCCAGGAGCAGCATATGCTCCGGGAGACCTCGCTACGTTGCATAAGCCTCCCATCCCAGGAGCTGGCTGAGCACAGCACATGAGTCAACAGCACAGCGAGACTTGTGCCGTGGGAGTCACACCTACTCTTGGCTGCAGAATTATCCAGAGAAGCAGAAGGTTAATAGGAACAAAATAAAGCCTAAGGAAGCCTTAAAGGTTAGTTACAGGATTTGATTCTGTTGGAAGGAGAGGGGAAAATGGGTCAAGCCAAGCAGGGGAAAGCAGGGTAATGCAAAGCCATGGTGTCTGTCTCCTCAGGAGACAGTCCAGTTTGGATCAGTAAAAATGTGATCAATAAAACATTTGTACTTTCAAATTATCTGCTTCTGGAGAGGGCCATTGTTAATTACAGAAAGGAAAAATCACTTCACTAATGAGAAAGGAATGTGGAGTAAATCTCCAGGATGCTCAAGGAATATTAACAGTGCATGAAAGCAGTTCTGTAAGACAGGGAATGACTCCTCAAAGTGTGTAAACACAGGCGCAGCAAGAACCTGACCTGGAGCATCAGCACCACCAGCACAGCCCTCGGCTTTGCCTCTGCTCTGTAGATCATTGCTTCATCTGTAGATCATTATTTTATCTTGGGACAGTTTAGGAATCGGAACCAAAGCAGGAGCAGGTCTGTCTGTGGCCTCTGAAAACCCTGAGCATCTGTGGTCCGTGCAGAGCAGAGCTGCAGTGCAGTGCCAGCAATGGCATCCTCACTGTCAGGAGGGACAGTGGGGCTGGGCTTCCCACTTCTCACCAGTTTAGCCCCAGTTTGGGGCTAAACTCTGTACCCCAGGACCTGGGGCTGACTGGTCTGCTGCAGTTTGCAGGTTGAGTCCCCACTCAGATCTGATCCAAATTTCCAAGAGGGATCTGGGGCAGGGTGGGAAATGAGGATATCCTGAAAAGATGAATTCACAGGATTTCAGTTTATAAAGATGCTCCATTGAGTGAAATTTATCTTGATATTGAATCCTTTCTGTAGGTCATGTAAATTAGTTTGGTTTATTGCATTTGTATTGTCAAGAATGCAGTGGGGCCTCCCTGGCCTCAGTAGAAGAAAAGAAGGAATACAGAAAGTTGTGTTTAATTTCCAGGACGTTATCTCGTTTTTTTCCCTCTAAATCAAGATTCCCATGGCCAAAGCTGGTATTGCTCGTGATGCAGACTTGCCTGAGGTTCACCTCAGTCCCAAATCCATGCTGTAAAAATCGGGGATTACCGAGGTGGGAGTGGAAACCCTTGGAGGCTCCGAGCTGCCCGGGAATCGTGTCCTTGCTGTGCTGGGTCCTGGCTGCTGGCCATGTCCCAGGATCCGTGGGGGAGGTGTTGGGCAACACAAGGGATGTTTCATCCCTCACTCCCGGTGCTCTTGCACAGGGAAAGATCATCTTGTGATCAGGGCACAAGACCAGGAGTCAGGAGATGTGGGTTACTGCAGGGTTCGATTTGCCAACAGGACTGAGGAGTCCTGACACCTCCAGAGGCACAGGCACTCTGGGAAGGTGCAGGTTGCCTTCTGCCATGGCATGTTTGGGGCTTTTTGTGGTGGTTTTGTTGGGGAGTAACAGCTCAACAGATTTAGCAAAATAATTTAAGTGATGAACTGTACTGTGATGGAGCCAAAGAACTCTTAGTGGCCTTGGGCTGAAGTTTGGGGAGAAGGCCCTTAGGATGGGTGGATGAAGGGTAATGGAGGGAGATGAATTAGGTGTGAATAGTCAGTCTCCACAGGCATCCCAAGTGAGAGGGCATTGCAGGGTGCTCATCTCACCATCAAACCCTGCATGGAGCTCATGACAGTCACTTCTGTCTCCTGAAGGTGCCAGAATCTCCTTTCCATGCAGGAATGTGGAATGCCCAGGGAGCCATCCCTGTGCAGTGTGTGTGAGGTGCTGGGTCCTGCACACAGGGAGAGCACAGGGCTGGCCTCAGCTCCTGCCCACCTGTCCCTGACTCCAGCCGTGGTGGGAAGGGGACAACACCCCTGGCCAAGCTCCTCCTCTGACATGCAGGGTCCCTCCACAGCCCCTGGGCAGTCACAGGACTCCCAGGTGTGTTCATCACCTGTCCTCCCACTCACACCCAGGTGAGGGGACCCAGCTCAGGTATTTGTGTGCAGAGCCCAAAGGGGTCCCCGGGAGAGCTGAGCACAGCCTGTGCTGCATCCCTGGCAACGAGCACAGGCTCTGAGCTCCATCCCTGCCATTCCCTCAGCATCTGCCATGGGTCCTGGCACAGGAGACTGCTCAGTTTTCCCGAAATCTGGCTGATCTGTCTCCCGGGAAATGGGAGTCAGCTTGCTTGAGCTCCTGCTTGCATCAGTCCCAGAGTGGCAGGTGGGAAGTCAAAGTCCCTCTTTAGCTGTAGACACACAGAGGAGCTTTCATCCCCAAAATGTGCAAGGCTTGAAATGTTCATGGGAGAAAAAAGGAATGTTTCCTTATAGGGGGAAAAAGGATAAAATTCAGTAAATCAGTTTGGCTCCTCCATGACTTCTTTCGGGTACAGACTTGAGGAGCTGGAAAGAGGCAGAAAGGAGGGAGAAATCCCAGCTGAGAAGGTTCTGTGTGGTGTGTCCAGGTGGTGGGAACCTGAGCAGAGGTCCCTGCTTGGCTGTAGGGTCCCTTCCTGCACTACTCAGCTCAAAACCACCAGTCTTGTGATTCCTTCTTTTTCTTCTTCTTTTTTTTTTTTTTTTAATTCTTATTATTTCAGTCGCATGATTTTGTTTTCATCATTCCTAATTCTTTGCCTTGGGGAAGGGAGGCAGGGAACAGCACAGATTTGTACTGCTGTGGTTTTCTGGGTGTCGTGGGCCATAATGTGACATTGAAGTGATGAGGCATTGCCAGCCAGGCTGCAGAAATCAAATTTTTTTGATGGAAGGGGGGTAGTGCAGTTCTAACAAAGCTGTGGGTTTACTTCTATTCATTTCAGTATTTCACTTCTTTCCTTACTTTACCTAAGCAGTGAAAATCCATCAGCCATGACCCCACAGCAGAGCCCTGGTGTGATGTCACTTCAGGACAGGTATCCAAACACCTTGGTGAGCACAGGAATGCACTTGGCCAAGGTAAAGATTAAATCCTGCTCCAGAACTGAAGGGGTTATATTATTTCTAGGTAGTTTCGATGGCACTCAGAGATAGTTTCAAACTTACACAGGGCTTTCCATCCTAAAGAGTCCCAGAGCAGAGAATTCCCTACAGAAACTGCATGGAGATAAAAGCTGGCAATTGAGTGCTAGTGCCGAGTAAGAAAAGTAAAGAACGACCTTGTGTTTTGGATGCAGAGGGAGGGGGGCATCCAGCCAGCCAGATCTGTGTGATGTCTGTACAGCCACACACCCTCGTGAGAGGCACGAGAACGAGCTGGAAACCAGCCCAGCAGTGCCCTTGTGCCCACCTGACCCAGGGCTTCCCCATCCCACTTGCCCCAGGGCCAGCAGGACTGGTGAGACCCCGTGACCAGGCTGACCTGGACCCTCCTGCCCTGAGTCACTGCTGTCCTGCTCAGCTGCCCTCGGGGCATGGCCATGTCAGCCTCCAGGGGCTTTCCATGCCTTGCAATTGGAGAGAAGCAAGAGGACAGTGGTGGGTCATCAATGTCCCATGGGGTGTGAGGTGTGTGTCACCTCCTGCCAGCTCTGGTGGCATTCTCGTGGCTCCGTGGCAGCTCTCAGTGTCGCACAGAAAAGGCTGTGTGTGATTAAAGGTGCCCCTGAGCCAGCTGGGAGAAGTTCCCCAGATGGCTGGTTGTCCTGGGAGGGTGTGATGGAGGTCAGGCCTTCCTTTGGCCACTGCATCCTGTCCTTGCCTGGGAGCTGGAGGAGATTCCTGCTGTGGGAGTGCCAGGTCCGTGTGTGTCCCTGCTCTCCTCACCAAGGATGGAGGCTCTGGTGTTCCAGCTGTGAGCCTGCTGTGCTCTGGCAGGGTGGCCGTGTGTGCAGGGTGTGGGGTGCATGTGCACCCACCCCTTCACAGAGCTTCACATCCCCGTGCAGGAGCTCAGGGAGCAGCGTGTCCTGCAGCTCTGCACCACCCACCCACGGTCCTGTCCGTGCTGGGGGCACATCTGAGGAGTCTGAGGGACTCCAGAGGGAGCCTGCAGCTCTGGCACCCCCAGCTCATCTCCCAAAACCCTCCCCACCACGTTTCCCAACAAGACACAGAATGGGAAAAGAAGTTTCTGCCAGGGAATTTCCACCCCAAATCAGTACCGTTTGAGTAGTGGGAATAAGCTGCTAAAAGACGTGATTTTTTTTGAAGTTGTTGGTTTTTTAATTTCGTTTTTCTGGAAAGTTGGCTGTGCAGATGTGTGGTGTGGAGGTGGGTGTGGTGACCCCAGCACGGCACAAAGTCTTGCTCATAAGGGTTGCTAAAGGATGCCTCAAATGACAGCCATGGCTGGGGAGAGACAGCCCCGGGGCAGGTCGGCTCCCAAATTGTTTTATGGCTAAAGGAGGTTTCGGAGTTTGCTTTGCAAACATAAATAGAATTTCTCTGTATTTTAAAATCCCATAAGAATAATAAACCCCGAGATCTCCCACTAAGTTTCTGAGGAAGTTACTTTCTGATGGAAATAGCTTGGTATCCAAAATACACAAGGCTCGGTGGCTCGGGGGAGGTCATGGCAGGCAGCTGCACTGGTCCTGTTACTCAGTGCTCTGGGAGGGGGTTGTTGGAAGTCTGGAGGAGGTTTCACGATGGAAGATTGGGCTAAATAAAGGTCTTCCACCTCCATAATTCCGGCAGCTGCATTTCAGCACAGGATCCAGTCACAGTGTGACACGGCGTCTCGGATGGAGGAGGGAGCCTCAAACCTCGCTCGGGCTGGGGGCAGCCAAAGTGAATAATGGAGCAGCCTCTGCTCAGGTGGGTTGTTCCTGAGGTCCCTGTCGCTGAGGATTATCTGCCACGAGTCCTGCTCCTGCTGAGCTGGCAGTGATAATGCAGTTTTTATCCTGCCTGTCCCCTGGAAGTGCCTCTTGCTGCACGTTAGCACCGAGGGCTGGAGCCTGGCAAAGCCACAGCACCCGGATGTCCAGCCCAGCCCCGTCATTTCCAGTGCAACTGGGGTTGTCAGGGGCATCCAGCCAGTCATGTCATGGTCTGGGCATCCTGACAGCTCCTGGCTGCTGGCTGGGAACAATACCACTGTTCCCAAGGGATGGCAAACCAAAATCAGAGTATTTTAGTGTTTCCGATGAGTTTGTGAAGAGTAGCCAAAATTGACGGGCTCCAGCCAGATGTTTATAAAGTCATGGAATGGTTTGGGTTGGGAGGAACCTTAAAAACCATCCCATTCCACCCCCTGCCATGGGCAGGGACACCTTCCACTATCCCAGGCTGCTCCCCATCCAAGATGCCCTTGGACACTTCCAGGGATGGGGCAGCTTCTCTGGGCACTCTGTGCCAGGGTCTCACCTCCTCACAGGGAGGAATTTCTTCCTGATCTCCAGTCTGAATCTTTCCTCTTTTAAATTTAAAACCATCCCCCCCCTTGTGCTATTGCAACAGGCCCAGCTGGAAGGAGAATGTGGTGGGATGTTTTGTTTCCATGTGCAGCTCCCATGCCTGGCTGCGGGGTTTAGTTGTCAGTGGGGTCAGGAATCAGCCCCCACTGATCCCCTCAGCTCACCTGGGGCTTCCCTGTCCCACAGGGCAGCCCAGAGCAGAGCAGGGGTTAATGAGGGTACCTGGGCTGCTCTGGGAAGGGGCTGTGTGTAGGGGGAAGAGGAAAGCCCATCTAGGGTGTAGGAGAGTCTTGGAGGTTGTTATTGCCATCAGGAGAGGTCAGGACAGAGGGACAGCAGGCCAGGTCCCACCTTCTGGCTCAGCCTTCACAGGGAGTTGCTTGTGAGGCCAACTTCCTCTGGGAGGAAGAGAAAAAGAGCCATGGAAGCTGTCCAAACCCTCTGCTGAGAAAGAGGGTGAGGCCAGAGAGGGCTGCTTTGGGACTTTATTTGGGTGTGCTTGGAATTGCCTGTGCCGGGGAAGCACCGGGAGCCACAGGACGCAGATAACCCATGGGTGCTGCTGCTGAATCACCCTCCCACACCTGCACAGCACACCTTGCTGGCTGCAGGGGCAGCAGCCCTGCTAAACCCGGCTTTTTTGGGATGTAAATAGGAAATGAGCTCTGCAGCTGAGCCTCCTGCACCGCGCCGGGCTCGGCCAGCACAGGCACTTCGTTAATAAGCAAATATATGTGGCTCCATAGGGTTTGAATAACTCCTGGAAGCAAAGTGGTTTTGAGGGTTGAGTCCTTTGCCTGCTCTAAATGGCTGAAAATAACTGGTTTTATTTCACTTCCAAAGCGGTGGAGCCCACACGTTTCCGTGTAACACACCTGACTCTGGCTGTCTCCAAAGGAGTGATCCTGGCTGTGCTGGCTGGCCCTGGGGCTGGACCCCTCTGTTTTTCCAGGTGTTTGCGTGCCTGCACACCTTGCTCTGGCTGGGAAAAGGCTTGGGAAACCTGAAACCTGCAGCCTGTGGCTGTGGGAAAAGGGACTTCCATGAGGAAAAGGGATTGCTGGGGCTCTGGCAGCTCCAGCCTGCCCTGGGCAGAGGCTGGGGGTGACACTGAGGGGCTCCAGCAGCTCTGGAACCCAGCTGGGGCTTGGCCTGTGGCCACTGTCGTGACCAGGGGACCCTTTTCCATGACACTGTATCATAGAGGGGTGATTCAGCAGCTTTCTAGAAACGCAAGGATCTAAAAGAAGTAAAGAAGGAAGTTTTCCTTCTCTGTTTTCCTTCTCTGTCTCTTTCTGCATTAAGAAAGAAGGCAACTTGGGTTCTCCCTTCAGGGAACAGGGAAATTTGGCACCAAAAAGCCCCTCCATCCCTTCCCACATCTCTGTACCACATGTCTCCGCTTCACTTCTCACTTGTTTTGACATCAAGTACTTTCCCCAAAAAATATTAGTCACAACTTTGGCTTCAAGCAGCCAACTCTTAACCTTCCTCAAAGTGGTTTGCAAGGGGTGACGTTGGTGATGTGTGATGGAGATGGGGACGGGTGGGCGGATTCAGGGTTTCTGGAAGGTTCTGCATCGAGGTTGAGGAGCCCTAAAGCTGCTGCCTGCTGCTGTAAGGGAATCCCAAAGGACCTGCCAGCAGATCCAAGGAGCTCTGGTGGGTCCTTGGAATAACACAAGCTGTGAGGCTGGAAAACCAGGACATCTGGTGGGGGTGAGGCTGTCAATGGAGGCTGAATGAGCAAAGGGATGAGCAGGGTGTAAAGCTGACTAATCTGTGTTGAGGGGTGTCAAACTTGAACCAGCTGCCCAAAATCCTGGGTTTGGAGCAATAACAGCTCTATTGAGCAGTTCAGCACCACCAGGAGGGAAAACCCCAATGGCATGTGGGATCAGATATGAATTCCTGAGAATTCCTGGGAAGGAAGGAGTGAGGGACGCTTGGGTTGGGCAGAGCTGTGGAATCATGTTCCAGGCCTGCAGCAGCTGCACACGAGGAGCCTGCAGAGGCTGTGGGATCCAGGAGAACCCAGCCCTGCCTTCCCTCTGCTTCCTCAAGTAATTATCACACACCTTGCACCCTAATGAGAACCTGCTCCATTTTTCCCATGGCTCTGCTCTTCCCTCATGGCTGCTCCTTCAGAGCTCTTTGCAAGCCCCATCTGCTAAAGGGCTTGGATTTTCTTTTAAAAAGGAGAAATCATTGGAAATTAGTAGTTTCTCTGTGCGTTATTATGCTTATAATCCTCTAATTTGGTAATGGGGCTGTAATCACAGCCGTGCAGGAGCAGAGCCAGCCCAGAAAGGTGCCCTGGGGATTCCCAGCACAGCAGCCACAGCATGCCTGGACAGAGCGTGATTCCATGGCAGGGAAGGCAGGCAGAGAGAGGATGGACCTCCCATCCAGCACTGCCAGTGATGGGAAACCAGAGCCAAACACAGCTCATGGGTGAGGAACCCTGAAACAAGAGGTGGCACCGTGGGCAGTGGCAGTCTCTGTGCCCGATTGAGCTTGACAGCCCCATCCCTCCACAAAAAGTCAAGGGAAAACAACCAAGTCAAGGGAAAACAACAAATGCCATCCCTTTGCCAGGGATGCTTCCTGCTCAGGAATTTTTCAAGGCAGGTGAGTCCCAGGATGCAGGGGAAGGTGTGGCCTGTGAGTGAGGCCCTTCCAACCCCAAATCCTAACCTGCTGCTCCTGAGGCTGCTGTCCAGCCCATTCCCACAGCAGGATTTCCCCCCTTCCAACACTGTAGTGAGGGGAATTGGTGCAAATATGCAGCTTGCAACGTGTGGTGCTGTGCCACACCTGTATAAAAAACCAACCAGGGGCTTCCAGATTGTTAGACTGGAAAGATGAGGGGAGCTAATTGGGATTTGCAGAGCCCGGCTATCCAGGCAGGAAATCCATCCGTGCTGGGGCTGGTGGCTGCTCAGGGAACTGCTCATTCCCACATTCTGCATCCTGTGAAAGGCCTCCTGTTGTGCCACCCTTCCAGGATGCAAGGTGCTGGCAGCAGGGACCTTGCTAAACCCTGAGTAAAGCCCTGGTAAGCACTGTGAAAAGGAGACTGGGGCGGGTCTGGCTGATGTTTGAAATGGGTTATATTCCAAATAATGCTGAAGCTCAGTCCCAGTGCAGGAGAGGTGGACGGGAGAGGTTCCCAGGGGCTGAAACCTCAGCCCTGATGGGCAAACTGGAATCAGGGATGTCTTCACTCAGCACAGCTGGCTCAGAGATCCAGGGAAAACCCTGAGCCTTGGGAACCAAGGGATTAGAAATGCAGAGCAGGGATGAAAATGATGAAAATGAGACAAAGTCACCACTTCCCAAAACCTTCACAGTGAAGGAAACACCTCCCACTGTCTGGAGGATCCATGGGAATATTACAATATTTGTTCCAAAAACATGACTGGGTGGATCCAGACTCACTGACGCAGACACAAGCAGCTAATTGAATTCATACGTAGGAACCCTGGACACCATCTGGCCTCAATAAAACGTGGGTCCGGAGCTGTTTCTTAGCAGATGGTTCCTCATTTTCATAATCTGAAATCAAAAGATCATTTTTCTATCTGGAGATCAAAGGCACTTAATGTCTCCTTGGTCGAGGGTTACAAAGCGAAACCTCTGTCCTCTGTTTTGGCATTCTGTGTGAGGCAGACAGGGGTTTTCCCCTGAAACCTCTGCTCAGGCTCTGGGCAACCACATCTGGGCAGCAGCTGCAGATGTTCACAGCTCTCCAGGGCTGGGCTTTATTTCCACGATAGGGACGTGCAGTTTATAAAATGAGAAGGGACAGCTGGAATAAGCTTGTGTGGCCATTTCCATTTCCTCAGACTGCTGTCTGTGTGACTATTTGGGGATGGAATGATTTCTTTCCCTTTAGAAGAAGAGCTCAGAGCCCTGTCTGACCTCTCGGAGCTCACTCAGCTCTGCAGCCCCGTGTGTGAGGCCATCAGTGCCCACTCTGATGTGGTGCTTGGGGTGTCCTGTGCAGGGCCAGGAGCTGGCCTCGATGATCCTTGTGACCCCTTCCAGCTTGGGATATCCTATGATTCTCTGATCCCTGTGGGAGACACTCCTGCAAGGAATGAGACCAGCCTGGAGAAAAGGGGGATCAGGGGGGACCTTGTGGCTCTGCACAACTCCCTGACAGGAGGGGACAGCCAGGGGGTCGGGCTGTGCTCCAGGGAACAGGGACAGGAGGAGAGGCCTCAATTCAGGAAGAATTTCCCCATGGAAAGGGTGGGCAGGGATTGGAACTGCCCAGGGATGTTTGGATCCCCATCCCTGGAGTGTCCAAGGAATTCCTGGACGTGGCACTCAGCTCTGGGCCGGGGACAAGGTTGGGACTGGGCACAGCTGGGACTCGATGATCCTGGAGGTCTTTCCAGCCTCAGTGATTCTGGAATTCCGGGAGTCTGGGCTCCTCCTGGGCTGGTGCGGGTGGGCGAGCACTCGCCTCCCCGGCGACGTCAGCGCCGCTCCGCCGGCAGCAGCGCAGGGGAGGAGAAGGGGGCGAGATGCGTTTCTGTGGAAAGTACTTCCACACCCACCCAAAAGCCTCCGGGATAGACGTGATCTTTGCCACCTAAGAACGAGAGGTGTGTGGTTACTCGGAGCAGGTTGTAACAAATTGAGTCCTGCTCACAAACCTCATTTTCCAGCGGGTACCTGCGGGCTCGGGGCCGTTCTCACCGGCCCAGGTGGAACCCAAAGGCCCCCCCGTCCTGCCAACCCACACTGCCCGAGCGCTCTTTGCATCTCAAGCTCTGATGCACCAGGTGAACATTGGAGCCGGAGCTTTCCCTGCTGTGCCTCCCGCCTCGCTGCAGTATGGAAATGATGCTCCCGGCAGACAGCTGAGTCCCACCTCGGTTCCCATTCACCTGGAGATGAAAGTGCTCGGGCTGCCAGTGTAGGCGGGGCAAAACTATTTAAAAACCTCATTAGAGAAAGTATTTGGGGAAGACAGCAACACCCTCAGTTGTGGTTTGCTCCAGGACTTCTCAGCCAGATCCCTGCTGATACAGAGGGAAGGGCACTATGAGAGACATTCCTGTCAAATACTACTCCTCGTAGGGATGCCTTGGGTGTCCTTTGCCTTCCTCTCTGTCCTGGTGGGCTGTGTTTTACCTAAACCTAAGCGTTCCCCCCCGGGTGGTGTTTTGGGGGCTGGAATCAGGGCTCTGTGTGGCACAGAGGGGTCCAGGAGTGATGTAGGAGGGTCCTGCTGCATGCTGGAGGAACACAGTCAGCAGAACCGTGTGTAATCTTGATTAAGCAGAAATCCACCATGAATCTTTCCTATTCCATGTAATTCCTGTTTGTGCTTATTTCAGCTGAATTTGCAGCAGGAGTAATGCCCAAGCCACATCTGGCTCGTGAGGCACATGGGATCAGACCGGGAGTTTGGGAGGAGGTGGATCTGGATTCAGAGGTTTGGCTTCTTATTTAGAAAATGACGGGTTGCATTCTCCCACGGCTGCTCCAGACTGCCCCAGAGCTCAATGATATTCCTGGCCAAGGGTTTTTTTCAGTCTGCCTGACGAGGAAACAATGTCATGTGTATGGCTTGTCTGGCCTCGTGCACCTGCACTTCCCCTTCTGCCTTCATTTTCTTTGCATCCCATTTATTCCAAGGGGCCAAATATTCATTAAGTCCTGATGAGCTGGAGTGTCAGGAATCCCTTTTCCTCTCCCAACACAGCCACCCACCCACCTTAAGCAGCCCCAGTTAATCCAGACAACTGCAGCTGTCAGCCGGCCCTGGGACATCCCGGGCTCTCCAAGCAGGTTCCTGATCCCATAGGATCCCACAGGGACCAGGCTGAGCTGAGGAAGGCCACGTGCAGCACATGGGCCTGTTCTCCCTTGGCTCCAGCCAAGGTGGCATCTTGGCAAAGTCCATTGGGTTCCCAGTGTTCCCCTTCCCAGAACCACATGGAATCACAGAATCAGCAAGGTTGGAAGAGGTCTTCAAGATCATCCAGTCCCACCATCACCCCTAAACCATGTCCCCCATCCAGACAGGTCTTGAACCCTTTCAGAGGGGGTGACTCCACCACCTCCCAGGCAGCACTGCAGCCCCCAGCTCCCCACTCTGGCCTGGCACACTCTCACCTGTGCCCTGAGGAGCAGCCCCTGCTCACCCCTGTGCTGATGGCATTTGCAGCTTGTACCAGCTCCCCCCGACCTGGCTCTTGGGTGCCCCACAGCCCATGAGCAGGGAGGTCACACAGAACTTGTCCCAAAGCCTTGAGCTGACAGGTCAAGGTTTAACTCACTCATGTCCTGACATGAACTGCGGGAGGAACACACTCCTGAGCTCTTCTTCTGCCTGTCCCAGCTTTATTTTATTATTATTTTTAGGGGTGGGTGTGTAATCTTTTTGACTCAATTAGCAAGTTCAGAATATTCTCTGTGTTAATATTTGACTCAGACATGATGCAGTTCGGCCCTGCAGCTGTTGTTACCTGCATCCCCCGAAAGAACAACATCTCCCCAGACTGGGAGCCTCGGTGATGTTGATTCCTGCTGGGGTACGTGGGTGCCAGTGGAAAATAAATAACGTGGTATTTTCCAAGTGGCAGATCTGAAGGCACCCTGCTTCCCTTGCTTTGCATACTCACAGAGCATCATCCTCTCTGCTTCCCAGATATGAAAGCCAAGGCAGAGACATCTGATGGGGCTCCAGCGCTGACTCACTGTTTGATGTGAGGCAGGAGGAGGGATGTGATCAGATCCCATTGTGCAGAGCATCCACCAGACAACGCCAGCAGCGGGAGGAGAGGTGATTCCTCATCCTCCCTGCCCCTCCAAACCCTGCTGTCACTCCTCGCTGTCCCCTGCAGCAGCCAGGATGTCACCTCTGAGATGACTCTTGGGTTGTAGACTTCCATCCCTGGAAGTGTGCAAGGCCAGGTTGGACAGGGCTTGGAGCAGGTCTGGTGGGAGGTGTGTGTGCCCATGGCAGGGGTGGAACTGGATGACTTTAAGGTCCCTTCCGAGCCAAGCCAGCCCATTCCCGGAGTCCCTGATTCCGTGATTAGGCTGGTGCAGACAGAGCTGAGGCCTGTGCAGCCCCGGGGTGTGCCGGGTGTGCACGCCCGGGGTTCTTTCTCACGAGATGGTGCAAGAGCCGGGGGGGAACTGGTTAAACAGCGTGAGCTGCCAGGGTTTGGCAGGGCAGGATGTCACCGGGAAGCCGGCATGTTTTATTAAACACGCTATCAAAGTGGGCTAAAGTCTCTTATTAATGTCCACAAATTTTGCCACTTCCAAATAGTTTCCACCTACATGTTCCTCCCACTGCTGCACTGGGTGCTGGCAAACATCTCTGCTCAGAGAGGGGAATGGCTTTCGTTTGAATAGTCCTGGGGCGAGTTTCGCTGAGCGATGCCAGCGTCATTCCCGCAGCTCTCACGTGCCCGGCAGCGCTCCAGGGTCGTGCCGGAGGGAGGGCACAGAGACAACAGCTCCTGCTGTGTTTTCCCAGGGCTTTATCCAGGCAGAGCCCATGGCAGCCTCAACCAATGCAATTAAGCAGCGATGGATGCACGTATTTGCAATATTAAATCTCGACTTCTGACTCGTGACGGTTCCTGCCGGTTCCACGGCAGCGAGCGCGGCCAGCTGCGCTATCGAGAGTCACACACAGCTGAAACCACCCGGCCTCACACCAAATGGGGCTTTTACAACTCCCAGAAGGCTGAGGCAGAGCCCTGGTGGGTGTCAAGCTGCTGCTCGCACCCTGCGCTCTGAGGTCCCACAGCATCCCTCGGGACCGGCCGAGGGGCGCGGGCTCTCCCCCGCCTTCCTTGGAGCCTGCGGTGGGAAAGGAGCCGGGCAGCTCTCCTGGCAGCTCCTGCTGGGCACATCCCACGCTGCCCACACTCCGCAGGACCCATGGGACGGAGGGATGGAGGGACGGAGGGATGGAGGGATGCAGGTGCTGTCCCCCCGCTGACTGCGCCCAGCCCGTGCCTCCCGCCCGTCCCGGGGGCGGCAGCAGCTGCGGAGCCGCGGGGCTCGGGAGCGGAGCTGTCACGTTTGCCGAGCACAGGAGACAGCCCCGCTGCCCAGCCCGGCTCCCACAGGAGCTTTTCCTGGTGCGGAAAGCACGGGGTGTTCCTGCCGGAGGCTCGGGGCCGAGGATGCCGAGGGCTGAGCGCATCCCTGGCGGCACCGCGCCCGCGTCCAGCCCCGGCACGGCTGAGCTTTCACCTCCGGTGCCAGTAACCCGAGCCGGGATTGCTGGAAATGGGAGAGAGGGAGAGTCAGCGATTTGATTACAGGCCACAGGCACATGCCTGGCCTTCATGGATATATTAAGTAAGAGACATTTTAAAACAAAACCACCCTCAGTAACCTTATCGTAAGCTCGAATCCACAACCCATCTGTTAACTCCCGGCGCTGCCCACATAGGCTTCCATCAGACAGCAGTGCCAGGGATTTTTGGAACGTTTTCCCCCCAAATCCCTGCGGTCGGAAGGGGACAGTCCCGGGGAAGAGGCAGATCCTGAGGCTCGGATTCCCAGCCCACCCCCAAACCAGCCCCCAAACTCTCACCTTCTCGTGCCTCTGTAAGTAACTGCAAATCCCCCTGGACACGAGCTGTCGCGGTCCTGTGACTCCCAGCCCTGCCGGAGGAGCGCTCAGGAGAGCTGCTGCTCCACGCACGGCTTGAGAGAATTCAGCCTTTTTAAACATTTTGTTACTGCCTGAATCGTGTGGTGTAAAGGAGCCCTCCATGTAGAAATAATTCAGCAAACACAAGCGAGAAGGCGAATTGATGATTGCATCAGCCCTTGCTTATGAAAACTGATCCCCAGGAAAATGTAACTCAACGCTCGAGCAATCTCACTTGATGCCCAAGAATGTAATAACTTCATTTGGATCCTCCTTTTAGGGGGACTCCTAAATCCTTGGCAACGTCCCTTAAGGTCATGAGCAAATCCTGATATGGAGAATTGTTTGGCAAGCACGAGAACAGTAAAAGGGCTAAATAATTGGGGATTACCTCTGACCCTGATTTGTGGCTCACCACCCACTGCAGGAATGTACCGAATATCTGAAGGAGCATGCAGGAGTCAGACAATCCACGGGCATGAAGCCGTCCACGTACTCTTGGAGCCTGAACTTCAAATGCAGAACAGGTTGGCCCCAAACCTCATTTTTCATTAGCAAAAGGCTGCAGCAAGCTCTAATTATTTCTGTTGCCTTGGACAAAGGGTCAGAGATGGGACAGATGAAAAATTGTCTGTGTTTTTTCCACCCTTTGTTTGGAAAATAACAGCTTGGTTCTTGGGGGCACAGAGAGAACGAACTGTCTGCTCCAGGGCTCGTTACTGAGGCTGGTCACGGTCCCTTGAGCTGCAGCAGGGGACAAAGGCATCACCCCCGTGTCTTCTGGTGGTTATTGCTGAATTTGTTCGGTGCCTGCAGGAAGGAGCAACTAGGAGCTGTGACTCTGTGGCACTCAGAGCTCCATGCTCAGCCCCAAGTCTTCTCCTCCACGGTGTGCCAGGGCTGTGACACCACAGGGACCCTCATGGTAGATGAGCATTGGGTTGAGATGTCTTTAAGATCCTTTCAACCCAAACCATTCTGGGATTCCAGGATCTTGGCCATAATCACCAGGTTTTCAGGCTTGGATGTCAAATACTGAGAAGACCATGTTGAGTGGGACAACCCAAACATCTGTTTTGTGGAAGCCGAGTGTCACTGATCCACTGCTGTGGTGTTCACACTGGAGATGATGCTGGGAGCTTGTAAAGGAGATTTTGGCGTTTTATAGACCTTCCATTTATGGCTAGCATCTTTCTGAGGCTTCAGCTTCCCTTGGGATTCTACCTGGTAACAAGAGACACCTTTGGATGGGGATAAACCTTAAACAGCCTGTCTCCATCTCCCACATGAAAGCTCTGTGCTCTCATGTAGCACCTCCTTCGCTTGGGTTCCTCCCGAGGTGGAGCAGCCAGGACTCTGCAGACAATAGCAAGAGCTCAGTGCTGGAGCTCTTCTGTTCCCTTATCTTGGTAAAGGCAGCTTTTATCAGCTGAGCCTGCCTGTACTTGCTCAGCACTCAGCAGGGAAGTGACCACGGCCCTTCAGGAGAGCTCTGCCTTGGCAGGTACACACAAACCATTATCATTGCTCAGCATTGTGCAACTGCTGGCGTCCATGGGCTGGCACGGCCATGGGATGCCATGGAATGATCTGGGTGGGAAAGGACTTTAAAGTTATCATCATTCCAACCCCTGCCATGCACAGGGACACCTTCCACTAGACCAGGTTGCTCCGTGCAACACTTCCAGGGATGGGGCAGCCACAGCTTCTATGTGAACCTGTGCCAGGGCCTCCACACCCTCACAGGGGAGAATTTCCTGCTGATCATAGAATCACACAAGGGTTTGGGTCAGAAGGGACCTTGAAGTTATCATCTGTTTTCACCCCCTGTAATGGGCAGGGGCACCTTCCACTGGAGCGAGTTGCTCCAAGCCCTGTCCAACCTGGCCTTGGACACCCCCACGGATGGGGTCCTACCACCCCAAAACTTCCCTGCAGCATCACCATTTCCCCAGAGCCACATTTTAGCGACTCTCACTTAATTTAGTTTTCCTCCCAGATTTCTAAACTTCCATGTCTACAGCTTTCTCTGGGTCCATGTTTGTGCTTAGGTCACTTTGGGGGTGATTATTTTTTTCTTTTTTTTTTTTCCTCCCCAATCTCGGGACGCAGCAGTAGTACTGCATAGTATGGCAGGGTGCTGTATGGCACAGCATGGCACGGTATGGCTCAGTACGGCACGGTATAGCATGGCACAGCAAAGCAGGGCACTGCATGGCAGGCACAGCACAGCACAGCATGGCACAGCACAGAATGGCGTGGTATGGCACGGTATGGCACAGCACAGTATGACACAGCATGGTATGGCACAGTATGGCATGGTATGGCACAGCAAAGCAGGGCACGGCACGGTATGGGACTGTATAGAATGGCACTGCATGGCGGGCACAGCCCAGTCCAGCCCAGCCCGGCACGGCACGGCACAGTTTGGCACAATATGGCACTGTACAGCAGGGCACCGCATCGCTTGCAGACACAGCCCAGCCCGGCACGGCTCGGCACGGTGTGGCACAGTATGGCACTGTATAGCACTGCATGACAGACACAGCCCAGCCCGGCCCATCCCAGGCCGGTATGGCACAGTATGGCACAGTACAGCAGGGCACCGCATGGCAGACACGGCACGGCACGGTGTGGCACAGTATAGCAGGGCATTGCATGGCTGGCAGACACATCCCAGCCCAGCCTGGCACGGCACGGTATGGCACTGTACATCAGAGCACCGCATGGCAGGCAGGCAGGCACAGCCCAGCCCGGCACGGCACGGTATGACACAGTACAGCAGGGCACCGCATGGCAGACACGGCACGGCACGGTATGACACAGTACAGCTGGGCACTGCATGGCAGACACGGCACGGCACGGTATGACACAGTACAGCACGGCACTGCATGGCAGACACAGCACGGCACGGTGTGGCACAGTACAGCAGGGCACTGCATGGCAGACACGGCACGGCACGGTATGACACAGTACAGCTGGGCACTGCATGGCAGACACGGCACGGCACGGTATGGCACAGTACAGCAGGGCACTGCATGGCAGACACGGCACGGCACGGTATGACACAGTACAGCAGGGCACTGCATGGCAGACACGGCACGGCACAGTATGACACAGTACAGCAGGGCACTGCATGGCAGACACGGCACGGCACAGTATGGCACCGTACAGCAGAGCACCGCATGGCAGGCAGGCAGACACAGCCCAGCCCGGCCCGGCCCGGCCCGGCCCAGCCCCAGGCCGCCACCCCGGTCCCCGCCGCGCCGGGACACACGTGCGGGGGGGCCCCGCAGCCCGGCCCCGCCTCCCCCCGCGCCGCCGCCACGTGAGGCTCATGTGACGGCGGGGCGGGGGCGCCGGGGCCGCCAGACGTGCCGGCGGTCACAGGGCTCCGCACGTCGCTCCCGTCCACCCACTCGCCCGCATTTAACCCGGCCCGCGGCCGCCCGCCGCTCCTCAGCCCGCGCGGCGCGGGCGCGGCATGAGCAGCAGCACCGGCACCGGTACCGGGACCAGCGGCACCGCTACCGGCAGCCCCTGAGCGCCCCGCACCGCCCGCGCCCCCCGCCCCGATGGAGCGCATCCCCAGCGCGCAGCCCCCGCCCGGCTGCCTGGGCAAGCTGCCCGCCCTGGAGAGCGGAGACCTGCCGGGGTAAGCGGGGCTCGGGGGGCTCCGGGGGGCTCCGGGGGAGCGGCCCCGCCGGCTCCGGGACGGGCGGTAACGCGCTGCTCTCCTTTCGCCCCGTGCAGGCTGGACTTCGCGCACATGTACCAGGTGTACAAGCCGCGGAGGGGCTTGAAGAGGAGCGAGGACAACAAGGTAAATGAGGGGCGAGATGGGGGGCGATGAGGTGAACTGGGGGTTAACGGGGTAAACCGGGGGTTAACGGGAGTGAAGCGGCCGGTGCGCTCCCGGGGCGGGGGCTCGGCCGCTCCCGGGCGCGCCGGGCACGGGAGGAGCCGCAGCAGCAGCGGGGCCGTGCGGGCTGTCCCGTCCCCCCCTGACCCGCTGCCCCGGCCCTACAGGAGACCTACAAGCTGCCGCACCGGCTGATCGAGAAGAAGAGGCGCGACAGGATCAACGAGTGCATCGCGCAGCTCAAGGACCTGCTGCCCGAGCACCTCAAGCTCACGGTAGGTGCGAGCGGAGGGACGGGGCAGCGGCTGCCCCACCGCCGGCTCTCTCCTGCCGCTTCACCGCGGATTTGGGGTGGTTTTTTGGGAGTTTTTTTTTTTAATTTTTATTTTCTCCGCGGTGCCGCACGCCCGGGCAGGGTGTAAGCGCATCCCAAAGTTCCCCGGGAGCTGCGGGTCCCTGCGGGAGCTGCCCGCCGGATCCCCCACACCATTGCCGGGCGAGAACAGTCCCCGGCCGGGCTCCCTGGGCTGCCCCGGGCTCAGGTCACGGTGCCAGCAGGGGCAGCAGAACCGATAAATAAAACGCTTCTCTCCGGGCTATGCGGCTGGTCCGAAAGTACCCAGAGGGTTCTGCGAGAGCCTTTTCCATAGCCTGCTTTTTAAGTGATTTCCATGGAACGTTGCCGGTGTAGTCCTGCCCGCTCTGGGTGTCACCGTGTCCGTCCTCCCGCGGCTCCTGGGGAGGCACTGGCAGCCCCGTGGGGCTCCTGCCTGCGTGGCCCAGCCCGCGGCGGGTGCCAACCTGTCCCCTGTGTTCCCAGACTCTAGGGCACCTGGAGAAGGCTGTGGTTCTGGAGCTCACCTTGAAGCACGTGAAGGCACTGACCAATCTCATCGAGCAGCAGCAGCAGAAGATCATCGCTCTGCAGAGCGGTTTGCAGGCGGGTGAGTGCTCAGACCAGGGTGAGAGCCTGTGGGGGGGTGTGTGTGTGTGATGGACTTTCCCTGGGGAGCCTCTGAAATGCGGTTGTGACACCTTGTTCCCCTGAAGGGAGGAGACAACAATTGTGGCTTTCATGCTGTCGTTTTCTCAAGCTTTGCTTATGAGCTTTCACAAAAAAAAGATGCGTTGCTCAGGGTGGTCAGTGCAGAGATCCCCGGAGTTTGTTTGAAATTAAACTGGGTTTGAAGTAGTTTTATTACAGCCCAGGTTTGCTATGAGGTTCTCTCCAAAGCCATTCCCATTTGTGAGCTTTAGATTACCCAGACGGGTTTATTTGGTTGTTTTTCTCTGGAAATAGATGCAAATCTGCTTTCTATACACATTTTTTAAAGTTTCTTTATAAACGAGCTGGCCTGTGCTCTGCAGGCAGAGGGGAGATTGGGTGCTTCAGCTTATCAGCCTTAGATGCACTTCCTCTTGCTGTTTTCACATGTGGCACTCACGTGAATCTGATACAGTAAACCCGAATTTTTCGGAGGCGCTGTCCCTGCCCCGGCAGCCACAGGGAGTGCAGTGGAGCTGCTGGAGCTCCCCGGAGTCCCCCGGGGCTGCTGGAGCTGCTGCCAGGGCCGGGAGCTCCCTGCCCAGAGCTGCACCCTCCCTTTCCCGGGGACTTTCCTGGAGAAGCCACAGCTTGACTCACTCCCCTCTCCTCGCTCTGGTACCTGTTGAAGGTGGATTATACAGTAAATAACAAAAAAGAGCAGGCGGCACTTTACGTAAAGTTACTACGTAAAAGTGGGCAGGTGGATGTTCCGATGGAATTGTCCATTTCTGCAGAAATCCAGGGATTTCTGTTCATAGAGCCCAGCCTGGCCATCACATTCCCCTCTGGCTGTGCTGGAGCCCAAGTCCAACGTCGCCTGCGGCCCGCCTCGGAGATGAAAATGGAACTATTTAGCCTGTTGTTAATTTTTAATTTCTCTCTGTTAATGTTTCCTTAGGTGACCTGTCATCGAGAAACCTCGATTCCAGCCAGGAAATGTTTCGATCCGGTTTCCAGATGTGTGCCAAGGAAATGCTGCAATACCTGGCGAAGCACGAGAACGGCAAGGAGCTGAAGTCGTCGCAGCTGGTCAGCCACCTGCACCGGATGGCCAGCGAGGTGCTGCAGGGCGGGGCGGCCCGCAAGGCCGGGGACATCCCTCCCAAAATGGTGGACTTGAAGGAGAAGCCGGTGGCCCTGGGCGAGGGCCACGGGAAGAACTGCGTGCCCGTGATCCAGCGGACATTCGCTCACTCCAGCGGGGAGCAGAGCGGCAGCGACACGGACACGGACAGCGGGTACGGGGGAGAGCTGGAGAAAAGCGACTCCAAATCGGAACAGCCCTATTTCAAAAAGGATACCGACCTCAAGTACGCTGTCCAGGAGAGAATAAGCTCTATTAAACAAGAGACTGAGGACCCGCCGGCCAAAAGGAGCAGGCTGGAGTCGCCGCAGGACGAGGGCCCTTTTGGCAGTGACATGATGGGCTCTTCCAGCAGCTTCCTGGGCCCCCACGCTCACCAGCCTCCCCTGTGCCTGCCTTTCTACCTGATCCCGCCGTCTGCCACCGCCTACCTGCCCATGCTGGAGAAGTGCTGGTACCCAGCCTCGGTGCCCGTGTTGTACCCCAGCCTGCCGGCCTCTGCCGCCGCACTCACGGGCTTCATGAACCCCGACAAAATCTCCCCCCCTCTGCTGATGCCCCAGAGACTCCCCTCTCCTGTACCAGCCCATTCCCCCATCGACTCCTCAGCTCTGCTTCAAGCTTTGAAGCAGATTCCTCCTTTGAACTTGGAAACCAAAGACTGAGCGCAGTGTGACTGGTTTTTCTCATTTTTTCTTTTTTTGTTTTTTTTTTTTTTTAGTTTGAGAGACTGTTTCACTTTTATATATTGGCTGGACTGAGGTGTGGGGACGAGGTTCACTGTGCGTAGGAAGCTAAATCCCCTTTTCTCTGGCTTGTCAGGTAGCTTGGAGAAGGATGAAGGATGCACCCAGGTTAGCGATTGACAGCTGCTTCCAAAAGATTAAAGAAGGGTTTAAGAAGGGTTTTGTGCTTCACCCCTTCCCTTCCTCCCTCTCCACATCTACAGAGCAGCAGTTGACTCGATCAGCTGCGAATCTATTGCAAAGCTGTGAAGAAATGTTCCATGGGGCAGACTTGGTTTGAGGGTCTGCCAATATAAAATTGGTGAATATAAAACACGGTACTTCCCTGAGCAGCTCTGAAGGCAATGGCCCTGCTGGCTCCTTGGAGCTGGGCTGGTGTCCTAGTGACCCTGAGCGTGGTGTGGTGGTGGTGGCAATGCCACCATGAGCGCAGGAGGAGCAGGGCAGTGGTCACTGCAGGGGCAGCAATGTCACCAGGAGGAGCAGGACAGTGGTCACTGTGGTGTGGTGGTGGCAGCAATGCCACAGAGTGCAGGAGCAGGGCAGTGTCCACTGGGAGGTGTGGCAGTGGTCACAATGCCACCAGGAGTCCAGGAGGAACAGAGCAGTGGTCACTTCAGGGGCAGCAATGTCACCAGGAAGATCAGGGCAGTGGTCACTGTGGTGTGGCAGTGGTGGCATTGCCATCAGGAGTCCAGAAGGAGCAGAGCAATGTCACTGTGGTGTGGCAGTGGTGGCATTGCCACCATGAGGAGCAGGGCAGTGGTCATTGTGAGATGTGGTGGTGGTGGCAATGCCACCAGGGCTCCATGAAGAGCAGGGCAGTGGTCACTGTGAGGTGGTGGCAATGCCACCATGAGGAGCAGGGCAGTGGTCACTGTGAGGTGGTGGCAGTGGTGGCAATGCCACCAGGGCTCCATGAGGAGCAGGGCAGGGTCACTGTGGTGTGGCAGTAGTGGCAATGCCACCAGGAGGAGCAGGGCAGTGGTCACTGCCTGGTCACACACAGGTCAGGCAGACCTAAGACGGGTTTCTCTCCACACCCTTGCCGATACATAGATATTTTTTAAGAAATAAAAGGTAGCTGCTGCTTGGAGCTTTCCATGGCGTAATCTAATAAATAAATTAACCTGCGCCCTTCCTGTAACTTGAGCTGCTACGTTGGGCCGGGTCAGAGGAGCTGTCCCTGGGATCGCCTTGCTGGTGGCACCGGCTCCAGCCTCTGCTGCTGCTGCTGCACGGGCTGCGTGTCCCTCGGGAATGTCCCTGTCCCCTGGGGCATGGCCGTGTCCCTGGGGCACGGCTGTGTCCCCTGGGGCATCTCCGTGTCCCTGGGGCATGGCTGTGTCCCTGGGACATGGCTGTGTCCCCGGGCATCTCCGTGTCCCTCGGGAATCACGGCGGTTTCCCCGGCTCAGGAGCCTCTTGCCAGAGGGAGCAGTTCAGCCGGAGCTGGCAGTGCCATCCCCGCTGAACGTGCCCCTGTCAGTGCCTTTGGAAAATGACAGCGCTGGGATTTTCAAACTCAAAACCTGGTCCCGGCAGGGTTTGAGCATCTGGATTCCTCCTTGGCAAAGCCTGGCTCACATCCCCGAGTTAAGGAGAGAGGGGCCGGGTGGTGCCACTTGTGAACTGCAAGGGGCTTTCTCCACAGAGGAACATCATCTCCAGTTTAGCTTCTTTTTAATTAAAAAACCCCAAACTTCGCTGCTAAGGGCAGTGCTCTTTGGTGGTTTTTTTTTCTGACTGGTTTTGAGAACTGGTGAGCAGAACCCCTGTCTGGATCCTCATGTCGCCCTCCCATTGCACCAGCTGTTGAGATGCACTATGCTTGATTGCAGATTGTGTTCTAACGTTTATTTTGTTGTTGGTTTTTTGGGTTTTTTTGGTATACAGTTGTTGCCTTTATTTGTAAAATCCTGTTATAAATATATATATATTATATAAATATATTAAAAGTTAAAACGTTTCAGATGTCTATTATTTGTATAACTACTTGAGCATAAAGAAGTGAGAAATATGAATGTATTCTTGTTTCTGGGTTGTCTTTTTTTTTGAAGAGAAGAATATTCCGTTTTTCTCTCGGGAGAGGTACAGTGTTTATATTTTGGAGCCGCCTTCAAGGTGGGATATTGTACATATTTTTATCTTGAGTAAATGTTAAGTAGCTGTTTAAAAATGCTTAATAAAATAATTCTTTTCCTGTGGAAGATAAGGGTTTGCCTCCTGTGCTTTGAAATGTTTGAATAGGCTCATTCCACGTGGTGTGGTCCAGCAGGGGATGGCACAGGGAGGAGCAGGATCTCAGGAATCAGGGAGAAGAGGGGATGAAGGATGCAGGGGGCAGTGGGACTTTTGGGGTGCAGGGAAGATGGGGGGTCTCAGGGTGCGGGGGGAGCAGAGATCTTGGGGTGCAGGGAAGAGTGAAGATTTTGGGGCGCAGTGGGATGAGGGATTTTGGGGCACAGGGGGGATGAGGGATTTTGGGGTGCCTGCTCCCCCCACAGTTCCTCTGCCGTCGGTGCCTGAGGGAGCTCAGGGTCCCATTACCCGTGCCACCAGGGATATTTATTTATTTTAACTCCCTTGGCACCTTCAGGGATTTTTTTCCTTGCAGACTCGAGGGAGGTGCCTGGA
Source organism: Acridotheres tristis (assembly GCA_037013685.1). Classification (NCBI taxonomy): domain Eukaryota; kingdom Metazoa; phylum Chordata; class Aves; order Passeriformes; family Sturnidae; genus Acridotheres; species Acridotheres tristis. The sequence goes on along the minus strand of CM072899.1, from coordinate 1,312,870 downwards.
GAGCCTGGCTGGCTTTCCTGCTCTCTCCTGATGTCACGTTGTGCTCCCTGTGTCTGGCATTTGGCTCCAGGGCCCCAAGCTCTGTGGGGAGGAGGCAGCCCCTCACCCCGGAGTGTCTCCACAGCCTTTGCCCAGTTCCTGGAGGAAAATGCACTTGCTGCAAACTGGTTTTACTTCAGCAGCCTCAGCCTGTGTCCCAGCTGCCCCAGCACTGGCAGGGATGGTGCCCACCAAGCCCCTGAGGGGTGTGAGGGTCAGGTCCTGCCTTTGCTGGAGTGATCCCTGCCACCCTCCCTGATTTGGGAATTCCAGCCGGCACTGGGGGTGCTGGAGCAGCCTGGTGCCTCCACTCCCGGTGCTGCAAAATGAGCCAGAGGGCAGGGTCCTCTGCCACCACGGCTCCCTGCCAGCCCCTCCAGCAGCAGTGCTGCTTTCTGGTGCTCACATGAAACAACAACGACCCCAAACCTCCCCCAAAGGCAGAAGAGGGGTAAAGCAAAGGGATGGGTGGGAGGATTTGGTTTCCCAGTGGTGCTGCCCGTGTGTGGATGGGGCACGGGCACTTCTGAGGGTATTTGGGATTTTCACTATCACAAAATGGGGGGGGTGGTTTAAGTGTCCAGCACTGCTCAGTCCTGGGCTGAGCACCTCCAGGATCCCACATGGACAGGTCGATGTTAGACTGTGGTTAGAAATAAAGAAACCTTAGCTAAAGTAATGCTAGAAAAAAATTGCTGCTTGCTTTAATGTGTTTGGAGCCTCCAAATGTCCCAGCGTTCATGTTATGTTTCCTTTAATTAGGGCTAAATATTGATCTCACTGAAGCCGTGTAACAACCCCATTTGGGGACAGCATTTGGTGCTCAGTGCAGAGGTGTCTCAGCCTCGGGACCCCCTGGATTTCCTTTCCATGGCTCTCACTCCCCTCTGGTCCTCATATTCTGACCCCCCCTTGTGCTATGGTGGGACAACTTGCAGATCCTCAGGCACAGAGGAAAAAAAATGCCAAAAAAGAAAAAAAAAGTGGGAGAGAGAACATTTACTCAGGAAGCAAAAGATTATTATGGGCTGGGAATTTTCTCTGCTGCCCTGGCCCGGTGCCAGTGGGACAGGTGAGTTCTGTGGGGCAGGTGAGTTCTTTGGGGCAGAGTGGGGCAGAGGCTGCACCTGTGGTGGCAGCAGGGGGGGACCCCAGTGCCAGAGCTGCCCCTCCCAGCCCTGCCAGAGCAGCATCCCTGGAGGAGAAAGAGGGGATGGATGGATGGATGGAGGGAGGGATGGAGGGATGGATGCATGAAGGGATGGAGGGATGAATGATGGATGATGGATGGAAGGAGGGATGGATAGATGGATGGATAGATGGATAGATGGAGGGATAGATGGATAGATGGAGGGATAGATGGATAGATGGAGGGATGGATGGATAGATGGAGGGATGGATAGATGGATGGAGGGATGGATGGAGGGATGGATGGAGGGATGGGGGATGGAAGGAGGGATGGATAGATGGATGGATGGAGGGATGGATGATGGATGATGGATGGAAGGAGGGATGGATAGATGGAGGGATGGATAGATGGATAGATGGATGGATGGAGGGATGGATAGATGGATAGATGGATAGATGGATAGATGGATAGATGGAGGGATAGATGGATAGATGGATGGATGGAGGGATAGATGGATAGATGGATAGATGGATAGATGGATAGATGGAGGGACAGAGAGACGACCCCCGGCACGGTGCCAGCCCGGGACAGCCCGTGCCGCCCGCCCAGCCGGGGTGTGCTGAGTTCCCGGGCTTGTTTTCATGGTCTCACCCAGCTCTGACCTGCCTCAAATGTTGACACAATGTCACGTTTCCGACTGCAGTCTTTCATGTGCAGCCGGAGGCTAAATACGGCTGCTGGTTCCTGGAAAAAGACGTGCCTGGCACCCTTTCAGCAGAAACCCGATCCCCATGCAGGCTTGGCACAACAGCTGAATAACACGGCAATAACTCTTTCAGCAGCATTTCAACCCATAAATAGGGCTTCCCGAGCGACTCCTTGAAGTCAGACAAGGAGGATACAATGATTTTAGGCAAAAAAAAAAATAAAAAAATAAAGTTAGTGTGCGTGAAGAGAGGCTGCGCGGGGGCAGCGGGGTCAGGCGGATCAAAGGGTGCCGTGGAGGTGCTAAGTGAGGTTTGCTGAGTGGGAGCGCAGGATTGCCTCAAAAGGAAAGAAATGCTCCTGAATTTTTTAATGTCTCGGTCCTGTTTCATACCAGCCCTGTGGAGGCACGGGGAGAGCCTTCCTGAGAGCCAGGGCCTTTCCTAACCCCGGTGAGGACACACAGACACATAATTTTAGCTTTTCACCACCTGTTTGGAAAGCTCCCGTAGCTGAGGCTGTGGGACTGGATGGTTTTTACAGGCATGTACCCCGGGAGCTGCTTATTTGCATTATGCATGGACCAGGGCCTAAAATAATCTGCAGTGACGCACATTTTTTTTTGCTGTGATTTTTTTTTTTTTTTCTTTCCCCCCCCCTTTTCCAGGACTCCATTTTTCTGAACGTGCCGTGACTTTTTGAGGAGCACGCATGGTTGCCCAGCCCCGGGGCTGTCGGGGCCCTGATTCAGCAGGTCAGGCTGAGCTGGGGGGAGCTGCCCCATCCCCTGGCTGTGGCACACGGAGGGAGAAGAGGGAGAAGTGCCCTCGTGCTCTGCCTTGGCTTTCATCTGCAGAGCGTGTAGCTGCAAGTGCGGCGTGTTTACAAATGCAGGCATTGCAAGATCCCTTGAACTGTGTCCTAGTACAAAAGAGGCTTTGAAACGAGAAACACGTTGTCATGGCATGTTCCAGGCCAGCAGCACCAGACTGAACCAGATAATTGCTGTTTCTGCTTCGGCGTGGAAAAAGCAGCAGGTCTTGAGCAAGTCTTTTTTTTTTTTTTTTTTTTTTTTTTTCCCCCTTAGACATTTCGTGTGAAGCTCAGGGTGGAAGGAGAGGGTTGGGAATGCCCGGGCAGCGGGGGCAGAGTGAGATGATCTGCACAGGGCTGCAGGCAGGATGACTGTGCTGGGCTCAGCCCGTGTAACCATAGCCTGCAGGGCTGGTGACACTGACCCTCGCTATGTGACACGGGCTGTCCGTGTTTTGTAACCCTGCCGTGCTGCCGGCGCCAGGAGATGCGGCTCTCGCTGCTCCCTCGTGTTCCAGACCTTTCCCACTGCCCTTCTGGGCCACTTGAGAACTCTGCCCATGCCTCTCGGTGCCACTGAGTGCTGCTAATTGCAGTGACCATTAGTGGCCCTGGGCAAGGCACCTCTGCCCTGGGAGCACTGGCCATGGCTCAGGGGTGCCCGTGCCCTCGTGTCCTCACTCCTGGGGCACCTCTGTGCTGGAGTGTAAGAAACGGAGGATAATATTTCTATTTATTTTGGAATAATTTATTTCTTAGACGTGTGTCTTTCTCTCAGGTGTGTTGCTGCCCCAGGCACATCACCCCACGGAGGCAATTATTGCCATCACACCCAGTGCCTCTGGAAATGGCCAAACAGGAAAGCACTGCACGGGGAGGGTTTTCCACCACATGTGCCTTGTTAAAACTGCAAACTGAGCAGGCTGGGTAATACCACACAGCTGATGGAAACAGGAATGCCTGGAAATAAAAGGCAGCTCCTCTTGTGCTCGTTGTTGTCCTTTAGAGCTGGCTGTCCTGGGCTGGCTGCTCCTGGCATCCAACTTGTTGTACCTACACGGAGGCAGGTAAGGCAGGTGGGTGTTTGCTGTAACCTCAGCCCTGCCCATGTCCATGAGTGGCCCTCTGTGGGGTGCCAGTGCTGATGGGAAAGGGCTGGGTTGGCATTACAGCTCCATTTACCTCCTCTCTGACCTCTGCTCTTTATTCCAGTCCCCGGGATGGGCTCCCACGTTGCTGTTTTCTGAACACCAGCTCAGCCCAAGGAGTGATGGCCACAGGCTGTGGCTGCCAGAGCTGTCGCCCAAGAGGAATAATTAGTTTCTCTCTGTACCACAGCTTTATCCTCCCTTCAGCCCGTGGTGCTGCTGAAGTACAGCAGCATTCCCTCCTCTGTTCCATGGCAGTGAGAGAAAAGGCCGAGATCTGTTCTGCTTTGAAAGGACTGATGAATATGCAAACTCTTAGGGCTGAAACGTTGCTTATCCGTGTCACGGGGTGTGCACGGAGCTCGTGTTTGTGCTGCTGCCTGAGGATGTGTACACCACCAGTGTGCAGCTGAGCAGCTTAGGGAAGATTTAACTCTTATTTCTATTCTTGACACCGAATCATTAATAAGGTTATGGCCATGTTGGGGGCCTTTCCCAGGGCCCTCCTCCTGCTGTGGCAGGGCCTGGGACCTGCTGGTGGGGTTTGACTGCAGCCATTGATTGGGGTAAAAATCCATCCCGAATGGAAGCAGTCACTGATGATTATCTTGTGGTATTAGTGCATGTGTTGTGAAATTGGTGTGATTTGAGATGAAATGTGACCTATGGGCATAGGCAACATGTTCTAATGTATTCAGAAACGCTGGGGCTGATGAGCTATTGCTGCTGGTAGCACACTGATGAAACCCCAGCTCGCTCTGCTCCCGTTGAAATCAGTGGGAGGTCTGTCATTGCCTTCGTGAGTGCTGGACTGGATCCAGGCTGCACTTCATGGGATGCATTATTCCACAGGATTAGAGAGGCACAGGCAGTGGGATTCCTCTCTCTCCCTGATCTCTGCTGCTTAGATGTTTGCCTTGGAGCTGGCTGGGACGTGAAGCACCCAGCTTGGTTTGGTGTCAGCCCAAAGAGGACACGAGTGGTGTTTGCTCCTGAGGGTCAGCCAGGGCTGGGCAGCTCCCTGTGATCCAGAATTCCTGCTGGTGTGGGCACACAGGAGGCAGGGATCTCATCAGCATTGCCTGTACCGAGTGTTTGACCCACCAGTGCTGGAGTCCTGGTTCAGCACTGAAAAGCCCAGGGAGCCCCAGAGGGGCCCTGGCTCTGCACACACACTGCTCAGGACCTGCCTGGGGAGGGGTTTTCTCAGGTTCTTGATTTCAGACACACGTTTGACCTCAAAGAGGTGCCAGTTGCTTTGGGGCTGAATTCCCCCATGGCATGGGAGGCTGCTGGGAGCACCTCTGCTGCCCATCCTGCCAGGGCCCTGCCATGCCAGCCCAGCCACACTGGCCCCTGGCTGAGCCCTTGGGTGGAGGATGACTCAGGGCCCCGTGGAAGGAGGGGGTGGTGGCCCTGACCCCCCCCCCCAGTGCTGCTGGGGAACTGAAGCAATCTGTTTATCATGGAAAAACTGTTCTTTGCAGCAATTCAAATGGAAACTTCCCAGAATGAGTGTTGCAGAGCTTTCCCCTTGAATCACCGGGCCTCCCAAGAGCCGCTTTCTAAGAGATGCCCTCGGGAGCGCCGTCACCAGCCCTGCCGAGCGTGGAGCTCCCCCCGGGCAGCACAGCCACCCTCCATCCCTCCTCGGAGCCGTTCCTGTGGGGAGCAGTGCCTCTCCCAGGCGGAACAGGTACGGGGCCACCAGCACACAGTGTCCCCGGGGATGGATGGCACCTCCCAGCCTGGGACCATCCCACGGGGAGGCTCCTGCAGCAGCACCCGCTGCTGTCTCACCGGGATATTTGCCTGTTTTCCCTTCCCTCTGGCTGCCCATCACCCTTTCCATGGCTGGAATGAGTGTCCAAGAGTCACGGGGAATTCAGCAGCTGCCTGGAGCTCTGGTAGCCGGGTGAATAAGGAGGGAGGGAAAGAGTGATGCTGCATCCCGAGCTGCCCGGCTGTGGTACAGCCTGTCCCGGTGCTGGTACGGAGCCCGTGTGCTGCCCTGGCCCGGCACAGGCTGCCCAGGGATGCTCCGGGCAGGGCAGCGGGCCAGCGTGACCACAGCGGTGTGAGCCCTGAGCAGATCGGGCAAAGACAGCAGCGGGCTGGGAGTCCCAGGGCTGGGAGCCCACCGAGCGGGGCAAGGGCAGGGAGGGACGGCAGGTTAGGGCACCCTGGTGATCCCACTGCCACCCTGGAGCGAGCTGCTGGGGATTTTTCTGCATTTATTCCTGTCAGCCCCGTGGCTCTTGTCCCCATAGTAACAGAGCAGGCTGGCACTGCAGCGCTCAGTGACATCCCTGCTCCCCGGGGAGCAGCCAAGGACCTGCGTGCTCCGTGTCCCCAACTCCCCGGCCGCGCTCAGGATTCCGGGGACAGCTTCGCTGCTCTTCGCAGCCTGTCAGCCTTTCCCTGTGCCTCTGCAGCTTCAGCAAAGCAAAGAATTGCCGGCCAAGGGGCAGGTGTGGGGCTGGGCCAGCAGCTGGCTGGTGGCAGGTCCTTGTCCCCAGGGCCTGCCGTGGCTGTGCCGCACGTGTGCGAGAAGCAGGAGCCCGGCTGCTGTGTGCGGCTGCGGCGGGAACCACAGAGGGGCTTTCCGGGCTCCAGCGGGCACCTGAGGTCAGGAGGTGTCTGCAGCAAGAGCTTGTTGAACCCAGCAGCGAGGCGAAGGAGTTTTGAAGGAGAGCGGCAGGACGGAGATCTGTGTTGAGATCCTGGAGCCGCTCGGGAGATGAGTCAAAGGATTCCTGAAACAATTAGAGCTGTGAGGTGCAGCAGCACATCCACCGTCAGCAGCTCTGCCAGGCGCCCTCGGCCAGCTGCTCGTGCTTTCCCTTTAATAAGGCATATTAGGCAATTTCCCATTTAAAAATGTTTATGGGAATATAGAAATATTCGCTTATACAGAACTTGCCTGGCCCTCTGTGTGCAGAGCGCTGGTGAGTGACTGGAATTGTTATAAACCCATCCAGAAAGCTGGAGAGGGAGTGTTCAGCGTGGTGAGATGGATCTCAGAGCCCCCCAGGGACCGAGTCCTCCGAGTGCCAGGACGGGACACCTCGCTCCGTGGCTCACAGTGGCCCAGTGAGCAGGACAGGGCCACCACAGGGCTGTGTCACAGCCCCTGGTGCTCAGCCACAGGCAGCGTGGGCAGGGTTTTCCCTCCTGTGATTTCCTGATGGCCGCAGGAAGAGCTTGCACAGACCCGATCTGGATTTAATCAAAGGAATTTTTTATTTTTCATTTGCTGTCTTATGTGCTGACCACCAAACCACATCCTTCGAGCCTGAGCCCAGCACAGTGAAACAAAAACTAGCAAGAACTAGGCCAGGGCTTTTTGCTATGTATCTTTTTTTTCGTTTTTCCCCCCTTTAGTGCATCAGTTGTGTGCAAAGCTGGCACACACCTCTGCTCCCACACAGCCCCTTCCCAGGGCAGTGTGGCATTTCCAGCACCCCTGAGCCAGGCACTTGCAGCTCCACGTGAAACCTGGGAACTATCCAGATTATGTGCACTGAGCACAGCGTCAGTGGGAAGCAAATATAGAGGAATAATGAGTAATGACGTGCTGGCAGACCATGGCGGGACCTAATAAGGCACAAGGTGGGGACTGTCCTCGGCTCTCACCCGATGCTGGGTTGGTGCAGCCTGACTCTGGGGTCAGAGCAAAGCAGAGGGGCCCCAGAGAGCCCCTGGGGCTGGTGGGAGCAGTGGCTGTGCTGTGACACCATCCCTGGCAGCATCCCACAGCATCCAGGGGCGAGGTGCCTGCGTAGGGAAGTTCTCACGTTCACAGAACAGAGAGCAGCTTTATTGTTGTATTTTGCAAACCAAAACCAGCCGGGAGTTTCTGAAGCGTCTGCCATCCCTGCAGAGAGCTGTTTAGTCATGCCTGGTGTGTGTGCATGTGAGACAGTGAGGGGAGGGAGGCTCGAGGACTTTGCAAAGATTAAAGATTTATGCTGACCCTTGAATCTGATCCAAGGCTACTAATCTGCCCTGATCCTATCATCTGCTCAGGGTGGATCTATTTCACTTTCCTTTATGGTACTCCTGACTCATTCCACTCCCACTCCAGGCCAGTCCAGTGGGAATGGGAAGAGCTACCACATATTTGTTTGGGTTTGCATTTAAAGCTCTGGACCTGTAGTGGGTGCAGCTCATAAAGGAAACCAGTGTGGATAAGATATGGGTGAGCTGAATGCTTGGAAACCACTCCCAAACACAAGCTGAAGTGGTTTGAAATCAAGGTGGAGTGATGTACCGAAGGCACAATACTTTGGCAGCTACGCCCAGCGTGTGAGAAAGGCATTTAAATCCAAGGAGGTGAGGCAGGCAGGGCACCCCGTGTGCCTCTGACGGGACAGCCCGTGCCTTGTGGGGTGTGCAGTGCCAGGGAGCTGGCTACCCAGCCCTGCTGCCCTCTCTGCCTCGGTGCTTTGCACCCCAAGGGCCTGCAGGAAGCTGTGCCAGGGGTTCTGCTCCTGCCCTGGCACTGCTCTGCCTCCTTTGTGCTCCATCACCCTGTTCTGAAAGGCTCCCGATGGCTGCTGGGGCTGTAGTGTAAAAAACAACGCATGGAGGAGAATAGAGACTTGATCTTTTGGAGGGCAGAATAAATCTCCTCTCCCTTCCCACTACAAAATAGTGTAGCAGAAAGAGAGATAGCATGGCAGGAAGAGAAATTCCAGCCCCTCTGTGCTCTTCTGTGCTGCAGCCACACGTGTCTGGAGGGGATGCCAGAGCAGCCTGGCCCGTGTGCCAGGCGGGCTGGGGTGGAGAACACCCAGCGGGCAGTGCCCAGAGCCCCGGGCAGTGCCCAGAGCCCCGGGCAAACAGCATCAGTCATACGGGCCTGGCCCGTGGCTGAACTGACCAGGAGACGCAGTCTGGGATATCCTATTTCAGATCCCCTGGGACATCCTGTTCTCCTGATAACTGATGATATGTAAATATAGCAAATGCAAAGCCAGGCACTTTCCTAGGTGCCCGGCCCAGGCTGCTTATAGAACAGGGCTGAGCCCCAGCGGCGCACTTGGAAACACCCATCTGCAACTGTGACACAGGCAGCAGGCTTTATTTTTAGTTTAAAACGAAGTTCCTGTTTGTAAGGCCAGAAGGGTTACAGGAAGAAAAATTATGAAGTGGGATCATTTACTGCTATTTTCTTTTCACGTGTCCTTCCTTCCTTCCTCCCTCCTGAGAAATGGGATGTAGCACATCGCTATTCCAGGCTGCGATGTTCACCGGTTCCTGCTCCCTCCGAAGAGGCCCATTAAGCCTTGTGTAACAAAAGGCTCCGTCCTCGCAGCCCCGCCGATTTCCCCTGGTTTCTGCTGCTGATCTCATGGAAACCGAAGGCCGGCCCCGCTGACTCGCAGCTCCTTTCTGTCTCAGCAGTTTTGGGCAGGGCATGGGCATCCCTCCCTGGCTCATCCAATCCATCCCTCTCCTCCCCGCCCCGCTGGGCAGACCCAGCAGCCTCGGGATGGAAGGAAACAATGGGAACTATTCGGTCAGGTCAGCCAAAGGAGCCTCTGTAACGAGCAAAGCCGAGCACTAATTAATTAGTCCGGTGCTCAGCCCCTCGCCCCATCGCCATCCCTGCGGATCTCCCCCAGGCAAGGGGAGCGCAGGGATGGCTTTGGCAGTGCCCATGTGCTTTTCTCCTTCCCCTGCCCTGTTAGGGAAAGGTAATCCCGAGCTGACAGCAGGGACACTGCGAGCTGCTGACGGGAATTCCCAGCTGAGAGGTTCCGAGAGCGGTGGGAACTCTGGCTTGTGGATTAGGTTGCTTATATATACCGTAGTGTGAAGGAAACGGGCGGTTTTGCTAATTCCCTTGCACTTTGGTTTAATAAAGTAGGATTTGTCTGGTGGGAAAGTGTAGCAGTGGGATTGGAGCTGTGTGAGTCTCATGACTGGTGCTCGCCTGGCTGGGTGGGAAGCATCGATTGCATTCTGTCTCTCCCGTGTTCTGGTGTTTTTAAACATGTTTTGAGTGCCCACAGCTTCGGATGAGCTTTATTTGGGATTAGTTTATTTTAAAAATCCATAAGCAGATACTTGCACTAAATTCTGTTTTCCAGAACTGCAGTGCCCTGTCTTGGGAGAACCAGGGCTGCTCGGTTTGTCAGTGCCTGGTGACAAAGATTCATGTAAACTGAGAAAGGATAAAGAGGGGGTGGCCAGGACACGGGGGGAGAAGGGGCAAGTCAATATCTGGTACAGCCTCTGTAGGCAAACGAGTTCCTTCTGCTTCTGTTTTTAACGAGAAAGGCCCCAGTGGAAATTTGAAATCTGGATCTGCATCAAATCCTCAAAGTTCAGGGAGTTTAGAGTGAGGAGTTCGGTCCATTCCATCACTCATCAGAGCTGTCTGCAAAATTCACATCCCAATACTTTTTTCCACTCGCAAATTCTGCCAAAGATGTGTGCTTGGATGTGAGATATTTTTCTTCTTTTTCATCCCTTTTGCTAATTTAATTCCCAGATAGAAATCAAGTTTTCCATCTCGGACTTCCAGGGGCTGGGATGCCTTGTTTGCAGTTGGAAGCTTTGCTGAGCCCCGTGTGGTGTGGTGGGGGTTGAAAAGCTCACCTGCCTGCAGGTGACCAAGGGAAGGTGAGACCACAGGGTCTGGCTTTATTGCCAGAGGCCAAGTTTTGGGATGTGCTAAGGAGCAAATCATCCCAGTGCTCCTGCCCTTCTTTCCCTTATTATTAAGAGGTTAAAACCCAAGTCATTTTTGGGATATGCACAAATATGTTCCTGATGAGGGCCTTGAGCAACCAGGCAGATTTTCTGAGCAGCCTTGAAGCAGCAAGGCACAGCAGCCACATGCTGGGCTCTCCCTTATTCTTATTCTTTTCTGTTTTCTTGGGTGTACAATAAGAGCTAATCAAAGTGATGCTCTCCTGCAGGCTTTTGTGTATGGCATTACAGCAAAATCCTAAATTCCCATTCCTGCTCATGCATACAAAGCAGCAAGAACTAGGATGGCTGCAGACTATTTTGAGATGATTTAGCCAAAGAGAAGATAACTGGATGGCTGGAAGAAGGAGAAATAACCTTGAAGCACAGCTCTGACATGATGCTGTGAGGTGCCCAGTTCCCTGGGATGGCCCTGCTCCATGAAATGGCAACAAGGGAATGTGACTTCCAGAGATGACAAAGGACAATACAGACAAGCAGAGCACCCAGAATCGAATGGAAGAGAGGCTGCAGAGTGGGCTGGGTGCTCCCTTCTGCTCCTCAAGTTCCCCCTACTCAGTTCAGGGCTCTCACCAGGTGCTGAGGCAGCAGGTTGTGTGTTTGGCTGCTGTAAATCCGTGCAGCTCAGCTGACTGGGAGGCTCTCTGTACCTGCAGATGTGTTGCTTCTTCCCCTACAAAAAACAAAGGCGTCACTTGGGGTTTGCCCCTCACAGCTGGAGCGGGTTGGATGCTCCTTCACCACAAGGTGAGAGCAGCAGTGATGGCTCTGACAGCACCGGGGACCCCTCCCCAGAGATGCTCCTGCTGGGGCTCACATCTGGGTGGACTTTGCTGTTGTCCATCTCTTGTTAACAGCTCACTGCTGATAACATCCCTTGCTTTGGATTTATTCCAAAAACTCGGGAGGAAGGTTTGTGGTGCCCATGTGCCAGGGGAGGGCTGGGTGCGGGTGCCGGCACTGCCAGCCCAGGGCAGGGTGAGGATGAGGATGAAGGCGAGGACACAGCGGAAAGCTTTGGGGAAGGAGCATGGCTTTGGTGAGGCTGCATCCCCCTCTGCTGGAAAATCCAAGCAAACGCAGCAGAGCCGCTGGCCAAGGAGGAAACTTGAGAGGAAAAGGAGAAATGACCGTGCAGAACACAGGTGAGGCTCCCTGGGACATCACAGCATCCAGTCTGGGATTCATCCCGTGCCAGTCACCATGAGAGGGCTCTGGCTGGGGACAAGCAGACCCTCTGCAGAAATTGGGACCCACCACATTGATGCCAAGCACAGTCCCAGTTCCCAGTGTGGGAATGGATAAGTGAGGGGTAGCACTCAGTGCCGTGGCTCACACTGGTCCTGGTGGTGGGGCAGAGTCTCACAGCAGGCACAGAATCCTGACTGGGACTAAGCAGAATTGCACAGACAGGCTCAGGGCTGTGCTGCTGGGTTCAGAGCTTTCACAGCCCAGGAGATGCCCAGGGGTCATGGCTGATGGGTGTGAGCTGCAAAACCCTCGGTGGGACTGAAATACCCAACCTGGGCTGTGTCAGGAAAGGGCTGCAGCACTGTTTGATTATTGCCTGGCAGCTGGGAGGGAGCTCCACTTCAAAGCAGAGGCTGGAGAAAATCCCTCCCCTGGCCTGGCACCAAGTTCATGGTCCCTGGGTGGGCAGTCATGGCTCAGTCTGACCAAGGACCTCCAAGGAGCCCCTGCTGTGGCTTTCCCAAGGTGCTGCTCCCTTTGGATCTGGTCACACAGGTGTGTGTGCAGAGCTCTGTGTCTGTGCCTGCCTTTCAGAGCCTCACTTGGAGGCTGTTTGTGCTTACACTGGAAGAATGGGTTTGTTTTTCCTTGTAGATTTAAAATCTAATTTACAGAAAGGGTGAAATGCGGTGACTGGGCTGGCCAAGGCCCTGACTGTGCACTAAATCTGCGAGCTTGGGCTTGGCTTTTGTGCAGGGGGCTCTGCAAGTGCCAAGGTCACTGCTAATAAATCTGACTGGAGGACCAGGAGATTTTTATTGAACTTACTGCTAACAGCAGGCTCCTTTTTAACTATCCTTTTTTTTTTTCCCCCTGCTCCCTTCTGCTGATTCATGCTCCTGCTCCTTCGGCACGGGGAGATGCCAGCATTCCTAAAGGTCATCACTTGCATGCAGCAGCTCATGCTGGGGAGTGTTTGCCAGCACCTACGAAATCGAAATGCTAAAGTGACTGCCATCATTTATATTTTCCCTGGCAGTGACAGACACTTGCACAGCTTGCCAGCTGCCACGTTTCCAGGCTTGGAGATTCCTCCAAGGTGAAGGAGGTGCGTGAAAAGTGCTGAATGAAGCCGGCACCAGGTCACCTTGAGACTGGGACTCTCACCTGGGCTGACCTGCAGGCAGCCCTCTTAGAGAGACCTCAGTGTCTGAGCATGCACGCCCCTGGCTTGGACCCGAACCGTTCTGTCACCCCGGGATCCCGTGACTCTGGGAAATGAGATCCTGCTGCTCACGTCAGGTTTCACGCAGGAATCACGCTGCTGCCTGCCCCGGTCCCTGGGGAAGCAGGGCTGTGCTGCCCTCACTGCCACATCCCTCCCCTTCTCCGTCTCTCCTCCACACTGGGGAGAAGGCTCGGCGCTTTCCTGGGCTGCACAAAGGATTTTATGGCACGCTGGCAGCGTGCAAACATCTCTGAGGAAATAAGTTACGGTTTAATTTTCGTGGTGTGTCTCCCTCTTCATGGCAAAGGAATATTTCTGGTTCAGCTCAAGCAGTAACAGCACAATTGACATGTTTCTTTTCTCAGGGAAGAAGTGAGGAAGACACAGAGAAATCCTTCCTTTACCTCCTCGGGTTATTTAATGGCTATTTATACTGGCACTACCAAAAAAAGCTGTATAAAATGACAGGAAGACCGTTAGAGGCTGTGGCAGGTTTAGGAACCAGTTATTTAATGTCCATCTCTTCAGAGTGACCACTAATCTTACCCTTTCCTTTAGGAGTCTGTAACATAAGAGGACACATGTCTTGTATCTGCCGTCATCTGCCTCCATCTCTTTCGATATTATTTTATGTGGGCTCTGAAAGAGCAGAGCTGAAAGAGCCCCCAGCTGCCCGAGCAAGGCTCCTGTTTGTCCTCGCAGTCCTCACGTTCCCCAAATCCAGGAGCTTCTCCCTCCCTGACAAGGCAGGATCCTGCCCTGGGAGGCACCCACATTCTCTAGGACATTTTCCCAACACCCAGCTGAATCCCTGGATGAAAACCAGCATCCGGAGGAGCTGCGGGCACTGACAGGGAATGTGTGTTTGCCTGCTTCGAGCACGGCTGGTGAGCAAGCAGGAAGGCAGAATCTCGGAGCAATATTGTCCCTGTTTTTTGGCTGTGGCAGCAGGGGAGGTGCCACACAGCAGGCGTCTGGAACTCATCAAATCAATTAGCTCCTTTGTCTGCGGGAGGAGTCGTTAGCCAGAGACAAATTAAAGGAGCGTCCAGTCGGATATTCTATTCTGAGACGAGCTGTCCTATTTTCTCATGCTAATGACAGGCTCCCAAATCCGTGCACAACTCAGCTCGTTATTAGAACTAATTGGTGCCAGGCATTCCATCCTCTCTGATAGGGCTAACCATGGGGATGAAATTTTCTGAGTTAATGAAGCAGAGAATGGATTAAGAATTTTCAAAGTGCAGTTCATATCTCAGCTTAATTGGAAGGAGTATATTAGTTGGCTTTTTTTTTTTTACGGATACAAAGGAAAGCCGTGGTTTGGGGTGGAAAAGCACATGTACAAACGCCACTGAGGAGATGGGAATTTCTAATTTCAGCGTGGCAGCATTTGAAGGCAGCGCCTTCCCCAGCACGGTGAGCCTGAGGAGGGATGGAAATGGGATTTATTCTCCTTATTCCTCCTGCACAGGGCAGAGACCAATTAGTGCAGATCTCCCCAGGCCAGGGAGCTGCCCAAGGACTGCTCTGGGCGTGGTGCCTCCTCCCGATGGAGATCCACATCCCATTTTAATTGTTCTTTACACATGTTTTACACTGTTCTGAAGAGTAGTGACACCCGTTTTTTTCTGGCTCAGATTTTTATTTTTTTTCCTGTGTGATTTAGAACTTTTCCTTCTGCCAGCAGTGGAGAAGGAGAATCCTTTGCAGGAGTCCCAGACACAGCATGTAACCTCTGCTCCATATCCAGGCAGCCCAATCCATTCTTCGTGCATTTTCTTAGTTCTTTAATATTTGTAAAGACAATTTAAAAATAAATAATAACAAAATAAACAATAAAATAATAATAATGGAAAAATAATTTGAATGCTATTGCAGCCAGGTGCAAAAGAGCAGCTCTTTTCCAACCTCTTGACAACCACCAACTCCTGTTCAACATCCATGAATAACCCTTAATTTGAGTCAGGAAAGTTTTGCTGCAATGTCATAAGAAATCCTGAGGAAAAGGATTGTCTTTCAGGGGAACAGAAAATATTCCTCAGGCATTCTGTAGGTTCCTCTTGATTTTTTTTTTTTTCTCCATTTGCTCCTGCCTGGCCTCACAGTGCACAAGTGTAACTCCCCAGAGAGCTGGAGCCACACAATTTGTGAATTTGGGCTTACTGTGACTGGGAATTAAAATAACCTCAGTTACAGTGACAAGAACCCTGGTAAATCACACGAAAAGTTCATGCAAAATGCATGCCACTCCTTCAACTCAGCTTGGAAACTTCCTGCTGGAAACTAAAGTGACCTCAAATAAATGCACCCAATGGAGCAGTTTGGTCAGTGTTATCTACTTACAGTTTATTTGGCTGAAGTGGAAAGTCAGTTTGTCAAGTTTGTCCAAGTCCATGCAAAAGGCAGGAACTTCTGGAGAACATCTGGTCATGTGAGGAGAACTGGGAATAACGAGGTCCCTCTGGTTTTGGAAGTTCTATGATCACATACAAGGTTTTGTATTTCACTTGATTAAAATGAACTTGGGCTAACTGGAAATTTTACAGTTGATATCTTTTTAATCTGTATTCCTCTGCAAGCTGGGGTTGGGTTTGTGGGTGACTGTGAATGTGGGTGGCCCTGGCACCTCTTCACCACATCCCCACCACAGTGGGCAAGGATGAGAGGGCACAGATGGAAACTGTGCCAGGGGCGGGTCAGGTTTGACATCAAGAGGAATTTCTTCATGGAAAGGGTGGGCAGGTGTTGGAAGGGCTGCCCAGGCTGGTGGAGTCCCCATCCCTGGAGGTGTCTGAGGAATGACTGGACATGGTGACAAGGTCTGGGTGACAAGGTGATGTTGGGTCATAAGATGGACCCGATGACCTTGGGGGTCTTCCCCAGCCTAACGGAGCCTGTGATGGAGAGGGCAGGGCAGAGCCTGCTCCATGGTGGGCTCAGGTGTGTCACACCCCTCATTGCCACACCCACCATGGCTGCTCAGGTGTGTCACACCCACCATGGTGGGCTCAGGTGTGTCACACCCCTCATTGTCACACCCACCATGGCGGCTCAGGTGTGTCACACCCACCATGGTGGGCTCAGGTGTGTCACACCCCTCATTGTCACACCCACCATGGTGGCTCAGGTGTGTCACACCCACCATGGCGGCTCAGGTGTGTCACACCCCTCATTGTCACACCCACCATGGCTGCTCAGGTGTGTCACACCCCTCATTGCCACACCCACCATGGCGGCTCAGGTGTGTCACACCCCTCATTGTCACACCCACCATGGCGGCTCAGGTGTGTCACACCCACCATGGTGGCTCAGGTGTGTCACACCCCTCATTGCCACACCCACCATGGCGGCTCAGGTGTGTCACACCTACCATGGCGGCTCAGGTGTGTCACACCCCTCATTGCCACACCCACCATGGCGGCTCAGGTGTGTCACACCCCTCATTGTCACACCCACCATGGCGGCTCAGGTGTGTCACACCCACCATGGTGGGCTCAGGTGTGTCACACCCCTCATTGCCACACCCACCATGGCTGCTCAGGTGTGTCACACCCACCATGGTGGGCTCAGGTGTGTCACACCCACCATGGCGGCTCAGGTGTGTCACACCCACCATGGTGGGCTCAGGTGTGTCACACCCCTCATTGCCACACCCACCATGGTGGCTCAGGTGTGTCACACCCACCATGGCGGCTCAGGTGTGTCACACCCACCATGGTGGGCTCAGGTGTGTCACACCCCTCATTGCCACACCCACCATGGTGGCTCAGGTGTGTCACACCCCTCCTTGTCGCACCCACCATGGCTGCTCAGGTGTGTCACACCCACCATGGTGGCTCAGGTGTGTCACACCCCTCATTGCCACACCCACCATGGCGGCCCCGCCTCTCCCGCCGCGGGTCCTCCCGGCCGCCAGGGGTCGCTGCGGAGCGGGGCGGGGCCAGCCTGGCCGGGTGACCGCGGCGTCACGTGAGGGCGGCGGGGGGAGCCGGGCCCGGACGAGCGCGGGTGTCCCGGAGCGGCCGAGAGCAGCGGCCGGCACAGCCCAGCGCGGCCCGGCACGGCACAGCCCGGCACAGCCCGGCACAGCCCGGCACAGCCCGGCCCGCAGCGTCCCGGCCCGCCGGAGCCATCGCCCGGCCCAACCCGCAGCGCCCCCGGCCCGGCCCGCAGCGCCCCCGGCCCGCCCGCCCGCCGCCACCATGCTGGCGCTGCTGTCCCGGCTGCTCGACTGGTTCCGCTCGCTCTTCTGGAAGGAGGAGATGGAGCTGACCCTGGTGGGGCTGCAGTACTCGGGCAAGACCACCTTCGTCAACGTCATCGCGGTGAGCGGGGCGGCGGCGGGGCCGGCAGCGGCCTGAGCCCGGCCCGGGCCGGGGGGATGGAACCGGGCCGCGGGGATGGAACCGGGCCGGGCCGGGGGGATGGAACCGGGCCGGGCCGGGGGGATGGAACCGGGCCGGGCCGCGGGGAGCAGCGTGGGAGCCCTCGCTGGGTGGGATGGCTGAGCCCGGGGGCTGCCGTGCCTCCCGAAAACTCCGTGTGCTAATGGGAACCGCGGGGACAGCGATCCCACAGCAGGGCACGGCCCCACAGCGGGCTCTGAAGGCGCCTTTCCATCAGGGTGTCGCTGTGGCGGGGCTCATGTGAGCAGATGTGGAGATAACATTGTGTGTCTTCAGCTGCCGCCTCCCTTTGACTGGTTTTCGGTAGTCCTAAATCATTTAAGTGTCAGCAGCCACTCACTCACGGTTCTCCTCTCAAATACTTGCTTATCGAGTGCTGAAACCGATATCAAATAATCTCCTTTCTCTTAAGGTACAACTTAACCTAAGAAGTACAACTCACAAGCACAAGCCCATCAGCAGCAAAGTGCTGCACTGGGGCCTGCTGATCTGGTGATGTGCCTGGAGCAGGTAAAGGAAGGGCGTGGGAATACTCCTACACGAAGCTTTTCCGTTGTTGAACGAGATAAAGAGTGACTTTGCCTAAATGGCATGTTCAGCTTCATCAGTGTCCTGCTCTGCTGATGCGTGTGATGGAAGACATTCCAGGAGAGCTCCTGAAATGGGCAGCCAGGGTAGCTTTTGGTTTTTCAGGGAGCTGAGTGACCTGAGTGCAGTGCACTCAGAATGAGAAAGTTGATGTCTCCAGCTTCAGAGTGAGCACACCTTCAGCTTGTCTTTTGGTTTTTGAGGCTGTGTCCTTAACACCATGGAATACATGTAAGAATGTATTTATTTAAGTGCCAGATGAATGAGTTACTGGCTGGGAAAAGGACTTTCATTCTCTTGCAGTTATGCATCATCCTTGCACACTGACAAACAGCCTGGCAAAACATAACCAAGCCATTGTGTAGCTCAGGTGTGAGCACTCAGTGGGCATCCTGATAATCATGGAAAATGGGTTACTTCATGAAAGGTGACTTTTCTCTGGCTATCTGTTAGCTGAAAGTTGCTGGAGTAACCCAGGAATGCCAGGAGCCTTTTCTTTCACACTGCCAATACATCCGGGCTTGGATTTGTAGAAATGGAACTCTGAAATTGTTGAACAGCCTCGATCTGTGGCTGCTGAGCTGATAGTGCTTGGAGTGTTTCTGCAGCTGGGGGCTCTCTGCAGGTTTTTCATCCTCTGGAGACCTCCCGGTGATGGCACTTGACAAAAAAAATGCTTTGTTTCTGTATAGTAGTAGCAGCACATGTTTGGGGAGTTACCTGTGAAACTCACTGCAGGTATGTGCAGCAGTCAGTAGCTGCACATCTTCATCTCCATCATCTGTAGCTGAGTCCATCTAAGTTGTCTCCAGTGGGAGAAGTTTTCCTAAAGCTGGAGTCTGTTTGCAGCCTCCTCTGCGGGGGTTGAATCTTGCAAGGTTTCAGCCACATGTTAGGATCACACCCAGGCATTTATCTGAGTGAGTGCCGTTCAAAGAGCCTTGCAAAACCCCGGGGAAGGAGGAAGCTGTTGAGCATGCTGACACAGCCTCCTTAGCTGCTTTAGTTTGGAAGCATCAGGTCACGTTTCTGAAGTTTTTAATTAGGAAATCTGGTGAGTCTTTACACAAAAAAAACCAGAGGGAAGGGGTTTGCTCAGGTTTGTATTGGTTTAAACCAAATAATAGCATAAGTTTCAGTTACCAGTGCAGAATCACTTTTTAGAGAAGTGCAGTCCGTGGCATGCAGAGCTGACTTCTTATTTTCTTCCTTGACTGACTTTAGTTCAGAGTCTGCATTTGGGAATGAGTGCAGGAAAAGAACAACTGCTCTCTGCAGGCCAGTTAATGGTTTGGGTGGATGAGGCTGTTGGGATTCCTCAAGACTGAAATGAAAGGAATGACACAGCAAGATGCCCTGTAGGGTAGCTCTAAAAGCTGGAGTGCACACCAGGAACTTGGTGTGGCTTAGCAGGTTGTGTGCTCCCTAACCAAGGGCTGTTGCCAGTCTCGACAACAGTGAGTTTAATCCAATATAAATCTCTAATGTAATCTGTGCCCATCAAATCAGGCACATGGAAAACTAAAGGGAGAGCTCAGCCACTTACACAGGGAAGCTTGGTACAAGGCCTGACTGCTGCTGAAGGGAACAGGCCACGAGAGGCAGACAGTCCAGTTCTAGAATAATCCTTTTCTACATTGGTAAGGGGTTTCAACCTTACCTTTCAACAGTGTAAACAAACACTCGATTTGTAATCAGACTAAAAGGCCTGGAGAGACAAGACGAGAGGGAGTGGCTTTGAACTGAGAGCTGGAGAGGTTGGATTAGATATCAGGGATAAATCCTTCCTTCCCTGTGGGTCACAGGGTCCCAGAGAAGCTGTGGCTGTCCCTGGATCCCTGGAAGTGTCCAAAGCCAGGTTGGACACTGGGGCTTGGAGCAGCCTGGGATAATGGAAGATGTCCCTGCCCATGACAGGGGGTGGCACTGGATGTCTGCTTGAATGTCCCTTCCAACCCAAACCCTCCTGTGATCAGTTTGATTAGAGCACAGTGTTAGCAGTGAGATCTCGTTAGAGCTGGATGCAGCTAATGCAGCTTCTGCTTTTCGAAGGCTCTGCATTAGTCACTGTCTCTAATTAGATATTAAGCCTAAGTTTTCCATGTGCGTGAGTAAACTTGCTCACAAGGGAGGATATCATTTCTTCCTGCTCCTAATTTCCCTAATGTGGATGGCCTGTGGCTCTTCTTCAGAGAAACTGCATGTCATCCCGGGATGGCAGCTGGAATTGTGGGCTCCTTCTCTGAGCCCTGCAAAGGGCTTTTATTTACAGACCCTGCAGGAGCTTGTGGTGCTTGCACCTCCTGGCCTCCCCTCAGCCCTGGGAGCCGTGGCTGTGCTGCTGTGGGGAGCAGGAGAGGTGAGGGGGCTGCTCTGGCCTGTGACACAGCTGAAACACGACTCAAGTGAGCTGAGCCTGCAGGATGGGAATCCCCTGCAGCCTCAGCAGCGTGGCTTATGCACGAGTGGCACGTCCTGGGCTTCCTGCAGAAGTTTAGCCTGATGCCTGGTAGATTGATCCTTGATCCAGGTGTTTGGCACTGGAACAGCTCTTTAATCTGATAGTGAGCAGAGATCTGGAGGAGTGGAAGGAAGCTGGACTTTTCTGATACAGTTATCAGGTTTAAAAGCTAAACTCAACCTGTTTGTGTAAATAAGAATAACTAAGGTCTTTTTTTAGGATTTGTGTCAAAGCCTGAATTAGTGTGGCTGGTTTTTTAACTTTGGAATATCTGGCAAGTGTTGGAATGAGACTGTGGTTTCTAGAGAGAGGCAATTCCTGAAGTGCCTCTCAACAAAGCATTCGTTTGGCCAGCTGGGAGCTGCAACTTCCTTCTGTTCTCAAGACTGTTAGAAGCAACTTTGACTTGAAGAAGCTACACCAGAGAAGTGCAGCAAAATATTGCTCTGAAGAGCTCCACTGCTTTTTTAGTGCCTTTTGAACCACCCAGGTAGGCCATAAATCCCATGTGTTGTCACTTCACACACACCGTGGTAAGGGAAAAAGGTGATAAAATTTGAGGTGTTTCTTAATGGCAGAAGTCTCTTGAAATGCATTGCATCACTTCATTAGCTAATAAGGCTCCTGGGAGGTGACTCAGAGCCTTTATTTGAGGTCCTGCTTGCTGTACTCTAGGTGGGCTAAAATAGGTGACTGAAATCAGAATTTCCTTTTTCCATCTTGGTCCTGAGTTCCTGTAGAGCACTTTGTAAGCAATGGCATCTGGATAAAGGCACTTTCTTCACTATCAGAAACATGAAATGTCCTGAGCTCTTACATGACTGACTTCTAGACAGGCATATGCCTTCTTTATGGTAGATACTTGCTAAGCAGTCCGTGTCTTTATAAATATTCAGTTAAAGTCAGGGCTGGGGAAATAAAAATGCCTTTTCTTGTCATATACCACTGTTTTGGTTTCTGCAGAAATCATACCTGGAAGTGCTGTTGGGAAGCCTTCCAGGGATTGAAGTTTCTCATCTGGAGTTCAGGCTTCTGATCACGATCACAAATAGCTGGAACACTGAAGTATTTGCTAAAGAAGGAGGCTGGACTATGGGAAGTTGATTTGTCCATTTATGATGCACTGCTTGGTTGAGGCTATGAGTGTTGCAGAGGAGGCTTAGTGTAGGGGTAGCTTGATATAATGCTAAAATTGCACTGCTTTTTAAATAATTTTTTTCAGAAGACATTTTGGAGACATGCAGCATTTTTTCTCAGTGTGAAAAGAAAGAAATGTTTAGGATTGAGCAGCAGGGTTTAATGTAATACTCTGGTTCAGGTGGATTGGGAGTGTCCTGGCTGGATTCCATACTCCAAAGTGTTGTCTCCTAGTTGGTTAAGCTTGTTTGTGATCTCATCTAGCTGGATGAAAAGTATTATGATTAAAGATAAAGCAATCTTTGCTGTGTAATAACAAAGTCTGTATGAAGAAATTGGTTCTATAACAGTAGTGAATCATGTCAGCTTTACGAGATGCAGACTAAAGGCTGCCCTGACCTTCTCTGATGATACAAAGAATGGCCTTGTGCAGGCTGTGGAATCAAAATCAAGCTGCTTAGGGGGTTCACAGTCTGGTAAGGGCTGCCCAAGGCCAGGCTGGACAGGGCTTGGAGCAATCTGGTGTAGTGGAAGGTGCCCCTGCCCATGGCAGGGAGTGGAACTGGGTGGTCTTTGAGGTTCCTCCCAGTTGAAACCACTCTACCATTCCACAACTCCCTGGAATTTGAGTTTCTGGCTGTAGCTTATGGTTGTGAAGAGGCAGATGAAGAAACCCGAATGTGATTTTGTTTGGTTTATGTTTTTTTGACTCAAGACAGCTGGAAATGGTAGGTTTAATAAGGTTGTTGTAATATTAATGAAGTTATAAAAGAGACTAAACTCGCACCCTTTGCACACTTCTGCAATGTCAGGGGAAGGCAGGATAAACACTTGTCCTAAGTTTTCCCCTGGAAATGAACTGTACCTGTAGCTGGCTTGTTCAGAAGTGCTGCAGTCTGTGATTTAGTGCTGCTGCTGATCCAAGGTGAGCTGAACCCAAACTGATCCACGGAATAAAGGCCCTTAGTTCAGTCTGGATGCAGTTTTGCTGCTCTGAATAATCCTTATCCAACATAAGTACTAATCTGGGTAAGTGGGTTCATGCTGCACTAAAATTTCATGTTTGGGGACTCCAGGAGCTTTGAAGGGAGCATCCCTTAAGCCAGGAGGCTGAAGGATTAGTCCTGTGGGTTCTTTGTGCATGAGGCCTCTGACATTGGCTCTGTTTAGTCTCCCTGTCCTTTATCTCCCACACTGCTTGGACTTAACTTTGTTTGGTGACCTTCGGCTTGTGCTGGTGCTGCGTGGTCTGTGTGACCTCGGGGCTGAGGTTTCCATCAGAATCCCTGCTGGGACAGCTCCTGCCCTTCCAGGAGCCCTGCGGGGAGTTCAGGGTCTGCCTGCCGGGGTGGGCACCAGAGCTGAAAACAAGGCATTGCTGCATTTGTCAGCAGCTACTCCTGCTGTCCTTGATGAGTGTTGGAGCAGTGCTGCTGTGTGTGACAACAGCCAAAGGCTTTCCCATCGGGAATTGAAAATATTGCTGTGCATATCAAACCTGCTTTAAAGCTGGTCTTGTAGAAGGAGAAAGCATTTTATTGTGAGCACACAGTGATAGCACCGAGCACTCTGCTCTGGGAGGGAAGGCTGATTCAAACGAAGTGGCTGCTAGTAAAAGTATGTTCCTTTTGTTCTGCTCTTCGAGTAGCTTTTGCATATGAATACTCCAAGTTGAAGCTGAACTTTTTCCTCTTTTTCCTGGCTTTTTCCTCTGAGGAGGTAGTAAATAAAAGCCCTCTAAATTCTGAGTTTAGAGAACTGTTTCTGGGCCAAGACAGTTGAATGTGGTAGCAGAATCCATGAAAGGAGATCACTGTCTGCTGCTAAAATCCTTTACAATCGTTTTAACCCATTTTTGACCTGTCTTAAAAGACTGTCAGTAGCTTTCTTTGGGTCCACTGCCTGTGAGCAGAGAACACCCACGCTCAAGTCAGGGGAAGGTCTTTTAAATAACGACCTGAGCTGACCCTGCTCTGGATTGTCCCTCTGCAAAGCAGAGAACAGGCAGCTGAACCTTAACTGAGCAACTGCAGTTTTAATGTTTTGAGGTTTTCAGCAAGTCAAAACAAGTTTGGGGATGTGCAGTGTGGGTAGAGAGCACTTGGGAAGGAATAAGAGGCAGCAGCTTTCCTGAAGATTCTGTAAAAGTTTCCCTGTGGCGGGTCACAGTAATTTCAACATTACATTCAAGATGTGGCAAATGAAGTGCTGCTCCAATCTGCAGGAATCTGTATCCTCAAAGAGCAGTGGGAGAACATGAAATCGGTGCTGAACAGGCTGCAATTAGTGGGATGACTGGCACAGTGAGTGCTGCAAGGGAGGGCTGTAAACTCCTCACGAGGATGGGCAGGGAGTGTTTGGACAGCCCAGAGCTTGATGAGGATCATGATAAGGTTTTTTGTGGGTAAGAATCAGGAGGAAGGCCAACAAGGCAGATATCCTGCTGGGAGGCTCTTCGAGACCATCAAGCCCAGGATGAAGAAGCACCAAAATCCTCCTCAAGCTGCTGGGAGAAGTCTCACCGTGGCTAGGCCTTGTTCTCATAGGGGACCTCAGCTTCCCACGTGTCTGCTGGAAATAAACCCAGCAGGGAGGTGATGAGTCCAGGAGGTTCCTGGAATGTGTGTTCCTATTGATAAGAACAGCTCTCGAGAGAAGGATCTGGAAGGATCTGAGTGGGAATAGTTGGCAGCAGCTGGGGTAAGGCTCAGCAGTGCAGAGATGGAGGCTCAGGGAGTGCTGGGGAGTGCTGGGATAGGAGCTGTGGGTGTGGGGTGTGACTGTGGAGGCAGGAATGTGGAGGCAGGAATGCTGTGGTGCTTGAGCAAACCGTGGCAAGTGACCCTTCAGAGGCAAGATTGGTTTGAGGAGCTGAACTGAGCTGCCCCAGCCATGGCAGCACAGCTGAGCATCACCTCTGGGCTGTGCTGCTCACTCTGGCTGCAGTGGGCAGCTCAGGCCCTGGCATTTTGGGCAGGAATGGGCAGCTCCTGGACTGGCATTCCCATTGGGCACCCACCCTGCTATGTTAGAAGGGGCAGAGTGGATTCTGAAGCAGTGCTGCAGGGTCTGACCAAGCTCCTCGGGCAGCCCTGCTCCTGCCGGCCACACTGTTCCTGATACAAGGCAGGAGCTGTTGTCCTTCATGGCCACCTGGCCAGGCTTGGTTGCTCCTTGCAGCTTGTGGGCAGTCAGGCCCTAACTCTGGGGTGCTGTGTCTGCTTCAGAGATCCCAAAAGGCTTTGAACCCCAGGCAACTTCTCTGGGCAGTGTCAGGGGAGAGATGCAGACTTTGCTGCTGTGATACCAAACCCTAATTAAACAACTGAATGCTTTGGGATCAACCTTAATTTTTCCGAATGTGCTTCACTGTCTGGTTCTATTACACATAATGGATGTAGTGAGCTTCATAATGGCCACTGTGGCTGATTCACCTTCTGCCAAACAGCCAAGGGAGAAATCTGTAGTAGTGTTGAAAACTCTTGTTGTGGCTGCAGGAGATAGTTGGGAACTTGGCTCTCAAGCTGCTGCAGATGGAAGTGTTACAGACAGTAAAACATCTGCCACTGGAGCAGCTCTCCAGTGCAGTGCTGTCAGTTGTGTCCCAGCTGGGAGTGGTGCTCAGTGTGTGCTGGAAATGGGCTCAGACACTCTGGAGCTGCCTTTGCCACTGCTGAGCACGTTGGCCACTGTGGCCTGGCAGGAAGCTGACCCGTCAGGTCCTTCCACTCTGCAGCCTTTAACACTCCTCAGGGAGTCACCCCATACCTGTGGGTTGGAGCTTCCTGCACAAGAGTGATTTATTACTGCAAATGCTGGCCAGAGAGCAGCTTGCATCACAGGGAGCCCGTCTGGATATTTCTAGCTCCCAGGTAACTGGGAGATCCTGACATGCAGACCTTGGCTCCAGCAGAAGTAGTGAATGGTTCTTTTCCTCCCCTTGCCCTGACTGTCCATCTGTTAAGCTGTGCAGACACTTTCCCGAGTGACTTTGCTCCCCTGGCTGCCTCAAGGCTTGAAAAACGATTTCAGTGCTTGTAAGAAATGAGTTGCCTGACTTCACACAAGCTCCAGTACACATGGATTTAACATCCCTGACTTCTTGGCCGTGAAGCCTTCAGTTGGAAGGCAAATGGTTAGAAAAAGCTTGGGATATTTTACTGTGTAAACCAGTTGTGTCAGATAAGCACTACATTTCACTCTTCTTTTTTCTTTTTTCCAGTCAGGTCAATTCAGTGAAGATATGATTCCTACCGTGGGCTTCAACATGAGGAAAGTTACAAAGGGTAATGTTACAATAAAGGTATGTTGCCATTGTTGACTGTTTTCTTTAGCTTCTAGTTTAAAATTTACATGTTTGCTCTGTTTTGCTTCCAGCCTTGAGGCAAATATAGAAAACTGAAGAGGCTCAACTAAATCTGTCGAGTAGCTTAAGAAGACATTTATGTTTATTTATGGAGTTTCTGAAATGAGAATCTCTGTGTGATTCCCAGGTTCATGGACTAGTTGAAGCACTGTTGTGATGATGCTGTCTGGCTTAGATCTGAGTGTTTGAGGCTCAGAGATGCTGCTTTCCTTCTCATCAGTTTGCTTAAGGGAAGGTTTGCATCAAAAGCAAAGCTTTAAGTGAATACATTGTATTTTCTTGTGTACCTCAGTGTGTTACCTTCTTACACAGGATGTTCTTGCCTCTGGTGCAAGGTGCTCCAGTTTGCATCTCCTGCTGTTGGGCCCTAAGCTCTGAGCAGCTGTGCAAGGGATTATTCCTGTTTTAACTTGGGAAAGGTCAAGCAGCTGCTTAAGGACAAAGGAAAAACTGTTGTGATTTCTTGTCTTATCTTTGCCTGACATGTTTAAACACAGTGCATGGCTAAATTGTCTTTCTCCCCTTGCCTTAAGATTTGGGATATAGGAGGGCAGCCCCGATTCCGGAGCATGTGGGAGCGATATTGCAGAGGAGTTAATGCTATTGTGTAAGTGTCCTTCCTTCACGTGTGCTTCTCTTCTCTGGCAGCCTTCCTAACACTGCATGCCTCACTCTGTAGTTCTCCTTGTGATTCTGAGCCTGCACTGCAACCACACTGACCTTTTTCACCCCTAAGTTCAGGGCTCAGGATGGGTTATTTTATCAGTGTCTGATCTGGAGTGCTAACTCCTCCCTGTCTGAACTGGGTACAGTGCTGTCTAACTTCCTTCTACTCTGCTCTTAGAAAATTTTTTTAAAAAGAACTTAATTCTTCACTCAGAAGTCCTAGCTTTGTTTAAAGCCTTGTTGAATGTGCTCAAAGCTGTGTAAAGTGTAAAGGAAAGAGTGATGTTTCTGCAGGAGCTCAGTGTCACTGACCTAACCTGAAATTCTCTTTAAAGCTACATGGTAGATGCTGCAGATCGTGACAAAATAGAAGCCTCTCGAAATGAGCTGCACAATCTTCTAGATAAGCCCCAGTTACAAGGAATCCCTGTAAGTAACATCACCTTAAACACCTTTAAATGTCTCTGAGGAATGTGCATCACTTGAGCAACTCTGCAGTCTGCCTTGAGCTCTGAATTGTAAGGCCCCACCTTACTGGTCAGTGTAAGCATGAACAATACCTGCCCCCAGTGCCTTAAACCGATTTTTGATCTTCAGGGGTCTTATTTCATTCAGTGCTCACAAAACATAATAAATACAATTGAAACAGTAGTTTAGAGGATTCCACAATGTGAGTTTGTGCTATTGACTGCAGATTAACCACAGTGGGGTACAGAAGTGTAGAGTAAGTTTGGGGAATCTCAGATGAGTGTCTGCAGATGTTCTCACATTTATCTGCTGATGTATTCTCGTGCTTGCTCTTTGCACAGAACAGTTTATTTGTACCTCCCCCTTTCCCTGTGACTAGGTCAGTCTTTTTTCTTGATCTGGTTTAACAATGAATATCTCATTCCATTAGATTTAGTAGGCAGATGCAGACTGCTCATGAGACTCCTCTGAAGTTTGTTGGTTTTCTGGTTTTGGTTGGGATTTTTTTTTAGGCAAAGCCACAACCCTTTCCTTCTCTGGATTTCAGGTTCTAGTACTTGGAAATAAGAGAGACCTTCCTAATGCTTTGGATGAGAAACAGCTAATTGAAAAGATGTAAGTCTAACCCTTGCTAAGAAACATTTCTCTTACTCAATAAATTCATGTAGATAGGGTTGTTATTAGATCAGGAAGCTCACAGTAACTGAATATTGCACAGAACAAGTTGTGTGGGAAAGGGGAAGAGGAGCAGTTCAGATTGTCAGTAAGAGTCCTTGTGTCAGTGAAATGTGCCCTGAAATGTTCTTTCTTTCCTAGGAACCTTGCTGCTATTCAGGACAGAGAAATCTGCTGCTACTCAATTTCTTGCAAAGAGAAAGATAATATAGGTAACTATTAACCCAAAACACTGAGAATTATGAAGTGCTGTCAGAGGGTGGACTGGGGGGATTGTAACTTCTTAACAAACCTCCTGTCTTCAGGAAACCAGGAACAAATCCAAGACCAATGTGTGAGTGCACTGGTTACATTCAGCATAACTCCTGATGGCAGTGAGGAAGCCTGATTGGTGTTAAAGCTTTAGGGGTTGTAGTTACCAAAAAATGTCAGTGCCTGTGAAATCTACTCCTTTCTTCAGTCAGTTTGCAGGAGAGAGCTGACTAGTCCATTAGCTTGGCCTGAATGATTTTATACCTCTGCCAGGTGCTCTCACCTCTGCCTCACTTGGTGAGGATGCCAAGTACTTGCAGCAAGTTTTTCCTCAAGTCATTCTCTTGGAATAGTCACCTTCCCTTGCTGTGTTATCAGAGCACTTGGTGTTGTGGCATCTGCCAGTCCCTGTTCCCTGCAGCCAAACAGTGCCTTTTCCTGGCACAGACATCCAGTGCTTCAGGACTTGGGGAGTTCAAAGCAGGAACCACGTCCTGTGTGATCTCTGGTGTTTGCCATAAGCTTTGTGAGTAAACTGAGTCATCTCAGCTGAGTGAAAACCGAATTTAACATTTTCCATCCTTTTCCTGATGCCTTCCATGGCTGCCATGGGATTAACACGTGCATTTCCAGGGTAACAGGAGTTTGCTGATGAGGAAACTTCAGGGTGATGCTCCCAGGAGAAGCTCTAAAGGATACCAGGATGGCTTTATAGGAAAAAAAGCTTCTTTCTAGGAAAACTGAATAGTCTGTGGAACAGTTGTGACTTCCAAGAAGCCCCTGTCAGCTTAGCATCAGTTAAAGGTTCAGACATGGTGGAGGGAAGCACAGACTCCTTTCTGTGGAGATCCACACGAGGCTCCCAGCACAGCTGAGCATCACTGAGGAGCTGCTGGAGGGGAGCCAGGGCCTTTCCCTTCCTCAGGAGAGGCTCTCCCAGGCAGGGAGGAGCATGATGCCCTGTACCACAGGGCTAAACTGCTTTGTTCTCGTCAGGGGAGGAGCTGCAGCCTGGCTGAACACAGCAATGCTGATCTAAAATGAATTCTTGGAGCCACAGTGAAGTGTCTGATGAAGGAATGTCTTTTTCCTAGAGATGGACAGAACTGAGGAACCAGGATGTGTGGGGCAGTGCCACTGTCATTGTTACCTAAAGGCTGCTGGGCAGTGACAGGATCAAAGCATGGACAGCAAGCATCCTAAAAAATCATTCTATTCATCTGCCCTGGGCCATCCTCTAGGGAAGGGCTTGGATATTCCTGTCCTGTGTTTGGGACACTGGAATACCAAAGCCTTGCCACTGACACCAGTACAGACACCTGAATGTGGAACTTCTCTTCTCTCTCCCTGTAGATATCACGCTTCAGTGGCTTATTCAGCATTCAAAATCTAGAAGAAGCTGAAGTCTTCCTGGAATCTCCAGTACCAGTTGGCCATAATCTCAATTGTCCACTTCCCTCCATAATGAGATACTACCCAAAACTCCTGTATCAAGAATCTGCCTTTTCACGGTTCATCTCTCATGTGCACTGCTGAAGACTTGTATTCCTATTCTGTCACAAAACAACTAGAGTTGTCATGATAAAGTCAGCACAAATATTTATTTTACAACCATCTGTGGTGGGAGGGTTGTGGGGGGGGCTTTTTAAAGAAATATCTCTACCATGTTAACTACGATGGTACACTCTGTTCTGGTTTTTCAGGGCCAGGTTTTTATATGATTTTCAGCAAGTGTTTTATTTCTAGTGTTTAGTGGCTTGAAGATGCTGATGCTTGACAGCATTAAGATTCTGTAAGATGCCACATACAGTAGTTAGAAAACATTTAAGCGTGAGTTGTGGGATACTGATTGATCTCACAAATGCATGTGATGTGTGTATGTAAGCAGAGAAATGGAAACTGTTTGCAGAGGGGAGCACAAGGCATAGATCAGCATCACTAATCTACAGCTGAGATCCTGTCACTTGAAAAAGAAAACTTAACGAATTAGGAAGGTCATCTGTTTAAAATCATTCTGTTGCTTCTGTTTAACCTTTATGTGGGGGATGGGAATGGACTGTTCTGTCAAACTTTCAAAAATTGGAGTATTCCAGCATGAAAACAAATCACTAGGAACATCAGGCTTTGTTCAAATACATTTTTCTATCTCCAGATACTCGTGGTCTCTCTCTGAAACCAGAACATGCATTCTGAGCAGCTGCATGACACCCAAATTACTGATGCTCTTGTATCGAGGCAGTTGTTGACCTTTAGCACAATCTGTGTGTAATTGTCAGTGTCTCTCCTGCTCCTGGAATGGCTGGGCACAGTTTCACCTGGTGCTATGGAATACCTGGGCTATTGTGACAACTCTAGACCCGCCTGCTTTCTCCATGTAACCATGTGCAAAGCCTGTCAGATGCAATGAAATGTTTAGCTGTGTCAAAGCACAAGAGAGCCAATGAATTGATCCTGTCTCTTGACTAGCTCCTGCAGCTTAGGGAAGTGTGTATAAACCCAAGATTGTAATGTTTCTGTAGCTTTACTTTCTCAGTGACTTCAGCATATTTAAAGGGACAGCCTCGCTCAGACTGGTTTGTTCATCCAGCAGTGTCAGTGTAGCTCCTGGTGTGTGCACATCCATGGTGCAGCTGCTTGTGTTGCCTCACTCACACTGTGTGTGATTCCTCCCCTCCGTGTGGTTTGCATCTCCTGGGAGCCTCGGGCTGGGAGCAGTGTTCAGTCCCCCTCAGTTGTGACAAGCCAGTGTTCATGCACACTGCCATGGCCTTCCTGTCGTGTCCCAGCTCTGGCACTGCTGCACAGACACTACACGCTGCCTGCCTTCAGTCTGAAGTTGCATTTTAACTTTTTGTCCCCTTTCAGTTCTCTGAAGCATGATCCAATTAATCCATACTCTGGTGCTGTAGAGGAAAGGGTGTATTAACTTGCTACTGTAGTCCCGAGTTCACCAGAACTGCTACAGTTACTTTTATTTAGCAAATTTGCTTGTGCCTATAATAAGGAAACTAAACTAGAATGTGTGAATCTTCGTGGGGGACCAGGTCACTGTTTAGTTAACTGGCCTATAGCTAAACTTGATGTGTTTGGTGTTTATCTACTTCACTGCTTTCAGCGTTTCTGGCATCCAAACACTACCAATTGTTAACCTGTGCATTACTCTCTGCATGTGAACAACTTATACAATTACTGAACTTTGTAAATACGTGAATTTTTTTATTTAGGTGGATGCATATGTTGGTTTACTGCTCTTCAGCTTTATTCAATAAACTTATGTTTTGAGGGTTGTATTGACACTTAACTGCCTGACTTGAGTTGATGTGGCTGAACTCATGGAAAAACACAATGGGATGTCTGTCTGCTCTGCCAAAGATTACAGTGGGGGAAGAAGGATTGATAAATACCTGAGCTGATTTATATTCTGTGGTTCAACTGTTCCAGTGAAATGCTCACAAAACTACCTTTGAGGCCTGGGGCTTGCTCACCTTACCTGAGCAAGCTCAGATAGTCTGAGCAGATTTCAGGGCTTTTTTATGTGTGTGAAAAGCACTGGTCAGCTGCAGGGTGTGAAGCAGGGGCAGCCTTCTGGAGCTCTGTTTTCAGGAGAGAAATGCATGTGTCTGCAAGCTTGGTTCTTGTGTCAAGCCTAGAGTAAAACCTTTTGTTTTTCTAGCACAAGTGTCAGATCTTGCAGTGCCTGATCATTCACTGCCAATTAAAGCAGAAAGATTCTTGTCTCAGTGGAATGGGAGGCTTTTGTTGACTGAGGTCTTGAACAAAATCTTTGCTGTGATTTTAATCCGAAGTTTCACCATTCTTCCCAAAGGTTTTTGTTGTATTAATTTCTCTTGGGACACTGATTAATTTGTAGGACTGTCTATCAGCATCTTCCAATTAATGTTTAGAAATTGGATGTCTTGTTTCAGGCTTGTCTCCATGTAAGCTTTCAGACTTGCTGAGCTGTATCAGGTTAGTTTTTAGTCCTGAGTGCAGGTCTTTGAGCATCCTTCATGTGTAACTCAGCTGGTGGGAAGGACTAGTGAACTGTTCAAGATCCTGTGTTTATTTCTTTGGGAGTTTCCTGCATGCAGAACAAGCTCCCTGCAGTTCGTAGTCAAAGTAAAATGTCTTGACACAAATCTGAAAACAATGTTAGTGCACTCAGCCTTGCCAGCCTGGTTGGTGTGATACCAGCACCAGTCATTGAGTAAATCAGCTGTGCTATGAACTGACCCACAGCTTTTTGTTTCATGTGATATTTCAGTGCCAGTTTTGTGTCCAGGTGTAAATAGCAGGGAGAGACACGGGGCCCCCTATGACGTGTGTGCTCCAAAATGTACATTTGCAATACTGCCCAAAATGCTGTTTCACAGCTGTTCTAGTACTGCCCTGCCAGATGCTCTTGGTAACTCCTGTGGCAGGAAGGAGCCCTCAGAGTGGCTGTTTGATTCCAGTGCACTTGTTCTGTTTCTGGGCTCCAGTAACTTGCCTTTCCTTTGAAACAAGGGAAGTGAAGGAAGTGTTTCCTTCTCAGCACCTTTCAGCCTTGGACTGAAATCAGTACTCCTCTGACACTTTATGTCCAAGGTTAAATCT
Organism: Acridotheres tristis; assembly: GCA_037013685.1. NCBI lineage: Eukaryota > Metazoa > Chordata > Aves > Passeriformes > Sturnidae > Acridotheres > Acridotheres tristis. Next base: position 1,280,276 of record CM072899.1, on the reverse strand, counting down.
TTTCTGGCCTATAAAGGTGTGGAGTTCAGGCATTAGCAGTGGTGTTTGCTGAACTTGGATGCTGTAGCTGTGTTCTAGAAATGTAATCTCACCATGATTGCTTGTCTCAGGCTCTGTAGTGAGCATGGACAGTAAAAAGAGGATGATTAAATTTCCCTTTCTCTTCACAAAAGCTGCTTTTGGGGATGCATTTTAGTTTCACAAGTTACCGCATTTGACATCAACAGCCTCAGCCCTGGAACTCCTCTGGAGTTGCAGGACTTGACTGTTGGCATGTTAAGAAAAGCAGCTCTTGTGAAAAGGCAGACACTGAGCCAGAGAGAACTGGTGGTGGTGAATACCTGGAGGTTGGACAGCAGTGCTGCCTCTGTGACATGGGGTGTGGGCATTGTGTGCTGTCCTGGCTTTAAACCAGCTCTCAGTCCTTGGTGGTGGCTCTGCTCAGTGCAGGTGGTCCTGGAGCAGCAGTGGTGAGATGAGGAATGGTTGTGCTTGCCCCACAGCTCTGGCAGTGGGAGAGTTTTCCTTGGAGTGTCCCTGTCCTCACAGCTTCGGTGTGGATGGTGATTCCCTCAAGTTCCCATCACCCAGGGCCAGCTGAGGGGCTGGGCAGCTGCACAGAGCACCTCTGGCCCACCACTTGGCAACAGGAAAGATGCACACATGTGGAGCTGTTCCATCATCCCTGGAACCCATACTCCAGTTTCTCAGTGATTTATGTTTTCTCTTTGCATTGTGATGGAAACAGATTGGAAAAATTTTGGGTGCTGACGTATCAAACTGCATAATCTTCACTTTCTGGTAGAAGAAAAGGCCAAAGAAAATGCCTTAAACAGTCTCTCTGTTGGATCTAGGAATGTTGTGCAGGGATCTGTAATAACCTGGGGTATGTCTTAGCAGGATTACCAAGCTTTTAACTTGCCTGAGGTTTCCTTTGTCGTTGCTGTGGCTGTGCAATGGCACGTCCTGGTTTGCTTTGTGCAGGAACTGTGCTCCCCCAGCATGCCAGCACTGCTCCCCTGCCTTGCTCCTGCACTGACCCTGAGGAGTGTGCATCCCAAAAAGGGCTGGACAGCAGGATATTTATTTAGCTGTGTTTCTAAGCTGACACAGACAGTGAATCGTGTTAAAGGAGAAGTCATGTGTGAGTGCCTGAGCTTGAGGGCTTTAGTTCCCAAAATGTGAGTGCAGAACAGTTTGTCTCACCAGACCATGACCCTTGAGAGGGCTCTGCTGCTTTAGGGCTGCAGCTGCTGGATGTTCCAGCGTGTCCTGGTGAAACAGAGGGGTTTTCTCTCACGTGTCACTCCAATGGCAAACACAAATGGCACTCAGAGGGGCTTTGCACATACCCTTTAAAAAGGAGAAGTGAAATACTTGATGTTTTTATCTCCCTCCCAGTGGAAGGTGGGTAAGTAGACCTTTGTGCCAGGATTAGTGCCTTTTAATTATGACATGACAGGTTTTATTCTGTTAAAGGCAACATCTATCATTGTGATAATTTTGAAGTGCTTCAATAAAGTGTTGTTGAAAACCACTTTTTTTGCATATTCATCTGTAGTAGGACAGCTGCTTTTATTATTGTTAGAAATATCTAAGAACTCTCATTACCTAATTGTGGGAAACATTTGAGTATCTTTAACTACATTACTTAATCTGGAGAGTGACTGTACACCTTGTGCTCAGTGCAGGCAACTTTGAGAGGCCAGGCTATGAAATTGCCATTTCTGATTATTTTTGTTCTGGTACTGGAAGCATTGGTTGGTCTTATTTGTGTTTTTTTTCTGAAAAGACCCATTGGGTTGAAGTTCCTGAACCATATTATGCATCAAACAGAGCAAATACGTCAATAGAGGAAGAAAATGTGGTGGGGTGTGAAATTTAAAGCTAAACTTGATTCTCACAAGAGTCTCAAGGGTAAGTACACTATTAAGGTGCTTTTCTGTAATTGTTTCACTTGGGGTGTGGACATTGCAGTCTTTGCAACAAGAAGGAATTTTCTTCTTTTTAGAATCAATAATGAATTCCCTTCTTGGTTTGAATAACATTTAGAGGATCCGTGAATTCTGTAGACTGAGGAAGAGAACTGATTGTTCAGGCTAGAGGATTTTCTCTAAAGTCAGCATCCAGAAGTCTGGCTGGACCACTGAGTCGTGATATTTGGTTTGGATTTACTCATTCTACTGTTTCTGTTACAGTAATTGGAAAACAAAGATCTGATTTCTGAACTACTCTAAAACTACAGGCTGAAGACAGATCATTATTGTCTGGTTGTCTGTCTGTGCATAATAAGCCCTTTATTTTTTTTTTCCTGCATTTTTCATATTCTGTCCCATTTCCTGGTAACAGATGAGGCACTTTGGTGAAAGGGCAGCTCAGTTCAGTGACAAGTGACCTGTTCACAGCCAGACACTCAGATGCTGTTGAGGTTGCTGGAGTAGCTTGGAGCTGGCTTTCGTCTTTACCTCCCCCAGCTGTGGTTTCTTTCTGTTCTTTTGGTTTGGTTTTACCAGAACTGCCGAGTGCGCTCACTCTCATATCCACACCTGGCATTTGTCAGCTCTTCTATTTCTGCAGCTCTCGGGACCCGCAGCTGTCCCCGAGCCTGTCCCACGGGGCCACCAGGGCTGCGGTCACACCTGGTGCTCTGGTCCTTGTTATCCTTGTTATCCAGTCACTTCTGGCACTGTGGGCTGCAAATCCCTGTGTCCATCTCCTCCACGATGCTCCTCCAGGAGCGTGGCCTGGCTTCCTCCCACTGCAATTCCCGGGGAATGTGGCTCCTGCCCCGGCCGGGGCTCGTTCCCTGCCGTGTCCCGGGGCTCCAGGAGCCGCGGGTCACGCGGGTCACACAATCCCAGCATCATCGAGGCTGGAAAAACCCAGGATCAGAGTCCCAGCTGTGCCCGATCCTTACCCTGGCCCCAGCCCAGAGCTCTGAGTGCAACATCCAGGAATTCCTTGGACACCTCCAGGGATGGGCACTCCAAACCTCCCTGGGCAGTTCCAATTCTTAACCACCCTTTCCATGGAGGAATTCGTGCTGCTGTCCCTTTCTATGGAGGAATTCGTGCTGCTGTCCCTTTCCGTGGAGGAATTCCTGCCGCTGTCCCTTTCCGTGGAGGAATTCCTGCCGCTGTCCCTTTCCGTGGAGGAATTCGTGCTGCTGTCCCTTTCCGTGGAGGAATTCCTGCCGCTGTCCCTTTCCGTGGAGGAATTCGTGCTGCTGTCCAGCCGCTGTCACCGGCACCCCCCGGGTCTTTCCCAGTTCTGCAGCCACTGTTCCGCAGCCCGGAGCGCTCCGGGGGTGGTTGTGACGGCGGGGCAGGCCCCAGTGGCGGGTCAGGGCCCGGTACCGGTCGGGGCCCATGGCCCGGCCCTGTCCGGGGAGGCCGCTCCGCTGTCCGGCCCCGCCCCGCCCCTGCACCTGGGCGGAGCCGCGGCCGCGAGCCGTGCCACGACAGCCCCGCGCCGCCCCGCCCCTTTAACGCCGCCGGGCGCTGCCCTTGAGTGACACCCCGCGCTCCCAATGGCCGGCGGCCGCTCCCGCCTCCGCGCCGGCTCCACCAATAGCAGCGCGGCGTGGGCGGGCCTTGCGCCGCACCCGACTCCCGTTTCCCTTCTGCTCTTAAAGGGGCCGCGGCGCGGCGCGGGCGGCGCCGCTGCGCTATGCGCGGGCGGCCATGCGATGGCGGTCGGTGGTGCTGGGGCTGCTGCTGCTGCGGCTCGGGCTGCAGGCGCTGCTGGCGCTGCTGCCCGCGCTGGCCCGCGGGCTCTGCCTGCACCCGCGCCTGCCCTGCCCCGGCCCGCGGCCGCCCGCTCTGCCCGGGCCGCCCGCGGGCGCTGCGGGCCGCGGGGCCCGGCTGTGGGGCGCGGCGGCGGGCGGCGATGAGTACGAGCGGCGCTACAGCGGCGCCTTCCCGCCACAGCTGCGGGCGCGGCTGCGGGACGCGGCCCGGGGCATGTTCGTGTTCGGCTACGACAGTTACATGGAGCACGCCTTCCCCCGCGACGAGCTCGACCCGCTGCACTGCCGCGGCCGCGGGCCCGACCGCCGAGACCCGTGAGTGAGGCCGGGGAGCGGGGCCGGGTGCGGGAAGGGAGGGATGGATGGGTGGGTGGATGGATGGGTGGATGTGTGCTGGGGGGCCCGGGCTGGCACCAGTCCGTGTTTGTGTCTCATTCGGGTCAGGCTGGGCCCAGCCACGGGACAGCTGGTAATGGCCATAAGCTAAAGTACAAGTTCCACCTCTGTATGAATCTTGGGATGGTTTTGGTTGGAAGGACCTTGAATCCTACCCAATGCCACCCCTGCCATGGCAGGGACACCTCCCACTGTCCCAAACCCCAATGTCCAACCTGGCTTGGGCACTGCCAGGGATCCAGGGGCAGCCACAGCTGTGCCAGGGCTGCCCGCCCTCCCAGGGAAGAATTTCCTGTTAATATCCAATGTAAATCTATTCCCCTTAAGTTTGAAGCCGTTTCCCCTTTATCCTGTCACTCCAGTCCATCTCCATATTTCTTATAGTCTCCCTTCAGGTACTGGAATGAATTTCTTTCCATAGTGGGGCAGAGCTGTGGAACAGCTGCCCAAGGAGTGGTGGAGCCTCCCCCTTTGGAGCCTTTCCAAACCGACCTGGACACGTTCCTGTGTCACCTGCTCCAGGTGACCGTGCCTGGACAGGGGTTTGGACTGGATGATCTGCACAGATCTCTTCCATCCTTTACAATTCTGTGATTCTGCTTTTCCAGCTCCAACCTGAACATCAATGATGTGCTGGGGAACTACTCCCTGACGCTGATCGATGCGCTGGACACGCTGGCGGTGAGTCCTTGGTGTGGGGACACTGCCCTGGCCACCCCAGGGACTGCCCTGGTCACCCTGGGACCTGCCCTGGGCACCCTGGGACCTGCCCTGGTCACCCCAGGGACTGCCCTGATCACCCTGGGACCTGCCCTGGTCACCCCAGGGACTGCCCTGGTCACCCTGGGACCTGCCCTGGTCACCCCAGGGACTGCCCTGGCTGGGGGTGCTCCCCAAGGCTTGCCCAGGTGCTGCAAACAGCTGGATCACAAGCTAACAGCTGGATCACAAACCAGCAGTGTCCCATGGGGGTAACAGAATGAGAGTGGTTGGAGATGTCAGCAGAGGTTTCCAGATGAGACAGAGAAAGTTTTGGAGCCCCTCCCCAAGTTTCAGAGGAGATTTCTTTGGGATGTGCCATCACTGGTGCTCAGGGTGGGTGGATTTGAACTGGAACTGCTGTGGGTTGCTGGGAGGTCCATCAGGAGGAGGGTTCATTGTGTGCACAAGAGCTGCAAGAGCTCTGGTTGTTTCACTTGGCAGAGGGGGCCTGACTGACACACGGATCTGTGTGAAGAGTGGTGAAAGGAAGGAGGGGAAACCCTGTAAAGCTGCTTCTCACCTGCATTCCTGATAAAACTGGGAGATAATGTGAGGAGCAGCTCATTTTTGTGCAGCACAGGGTATGGGGTCATGGGGAAGAGGTCCCTGCTTGGGCATTTTCAGAGGCCCCAGTAGATTTCATTATTCTCATCTGTGCAGGTTTTGTGCCTTCTGGAGTGTCAGGGCTCACTGATGTGCTGGAGCCACGGGGGATGTGGATCTCCTCTGGTGCAGAAGGTGGTTTGGGCTCTTTGGGATATAAAACCCTTCCCATTCTACCCTGGGACTGCAGCAGTGATGAGGAGCTGCTTGAGCAGGGCAGCTCTGAGCAGAACTGAAAGCAGAAGTGAGGGAAATGTTTTTATTGAGAGAGAAGTTTGGGATCTGTGCTACGTGGCTGATAACAATGCCTTCCTGTCCTCCTTCACCAGCGGGGCAGGGCTTAACTTTTCTCAGATGTAAAGGTTTTGGTTGCTAAAGTCTCTTGAGTTTCAGAGGCTGCTGTGTGGGGGAAGCCTGTTCTGCTCCTCAGTGCTCACATCAAACGTGTGATGCTTCCCCACTGGGCCTGGGCAATGGGGACAGCTGGCACCTGGTGCTTTGGTTAAAAATTTAGGTATGTCCCAGCCTTTTCATGAGCTCAGGCAAGCAGGAACCTGTGTTTTCCTTCCACATTCCTGCTCCCCTGCAGCTCAGGCTGAGTTTACATCTCTCTCTGGATGCAGTGGGAATCAGTTCCTAGGTTAGACCTGTAGGAAGCAGGCACAAGGGAACTCCTAAATGTGCAGTGCTGGGTCAGGAACCTGAAAGGTTGGACTGGTCTTTGGTCAAATAAACATTAAATCAAACTTCATTGTTCTGCGAGGTGTGTTATGTTTTAAGCTAAACTTAACTCTTGAACTGACAGTTCAGGAAGTTTGAACACTCAGTGTGCTAAATCTGACTGCTGGCCTAAGATGTGAACTTGCCATTCTCTTCCCCAACCCTCTTCTGAAGCAACAATTGTACAAACTAGCTTTGTTTTTCTGTAAAAGGTAATGGGAAACTCCTCAGAATTCCAGAAGGCAGTGAAGTTGGTGATTGACACAGTTTCATTTGACAAAGACTCAACAGTCCAAGTTTTTGAGGCAACAATCAGGTATGTGGTGCTGAGTTCCTGTTTTTAAAGCAGTAAAAAGGTTAAAGACTTGGTGAGTGTGATTCAAAGTGAAATCATTGATTTAGAGGTTTTTGGCAGCCTTTATTCCTAAATTGTTCCTCAAGTAAGCTGTTTCTTAATCTTCTATGAAAATATTCCATCCTTTCATATTGGAAACAATTTGAATGAGTCCCGTGTGGCCTGGAGCAGTGAGACAGCAGTGAGGTTGGCTCTGTGCTTCCAGACTCTGCTTTTTTGTTGTCACTCTTGCAGCAGAGACTCAGATGTGGGCCCAGCAAACAAACCCCGGGACAGCTTTTCCCTGGTTTATTTTTGTTTCGTGGACTTCTGCTCACTTTCACTTTCATTTTAGATGAAAAAGACTCTTGTGTCTTGGAAATTATTTTCGATACTGTGTGATTTTAAAGGGTTTCATTTTCTGAGTGTCTCAAGCAGTGTTTATTCCTGCTTCACTTGGCTAGGCTTTCTTTTTTCTGAGAACTAAGTTTATGGAACACCCTTCCTGCCATCTGCAGGGTCAAGGGGATCTTCATTCCTAAACAGACTTGTTACAAGAACTCCTGGGTTAGGTAAATTTTGCAGAACCAGGTTTTGGGATACTGTGGCTAACAAGAACATGACTTCTACATTCACTACTGGTGGGGGAAAAGCAGATCATTTTATGTAGTGCCTGTAAGGAGCACAGAGCAATCATTCTGTCAGACATGACACCAGTAAGGTGTTTAGGTGAAGAATGAGGTTCAGAACAGACTGAAAACCTGAATTTCCCTTTTCCCACAGGGTTTTGGGAAGCCTGCTGTCTGCCCACATCATCATTACAGACACCAAGCAGCCCTTTGGTGACATGACCATTAAGGATTATGACAATGAGCTGCTGCACTTGGCTCATGACCTGGCAGTGAGGCTGCTCCCAGCCTTTGAGAACACCAAAACTGGCATTCCCTATCCTCGGGTGAGTGGACAGCAGCCCTGGGGGAAACAGGCTCAAAGCACCTGTCCTACAACTTGAATTTTGTGCCCTTTTATGTGCACTTGGGGTATTGAGCCTGCTCTAAGTTATTCTAAAATAACACAAGGGAAACTAAGTTTTGGTGATACAAAAATCATGCAAGTTTTTGTATGGCTAATACAAGTTGCTCCTTCTGTTTAGTAGATGTTTTCCCTGATTTTTCACTGTGTTTGTTGTTCCCTGTGGGTCAGGAGTCATTTGTTTCTGTGCTCTTTGGCTGGAGCATTCCCTGCCCTTTGTCACACAATACTGTCATTAATGAGGAATACTGTAAAGGCAAATAGCTGAGGAAAGTGACTCTATTGCTACTAAAACAATTATATCAGGAAAAACTCTTCTGAAATATTTCTCATACTTGGCTAGGAGTTTATAATTTTCCTGTAGGCTGCTCAGTGGGTACTCAATACTCTGGGATTCTTGGATGCTGCAGCCTCTTGTTTTAAGCAGATGCAGTTGGCAAGCAGAAAGATGTCACTACTACTGGAACAGTCCTAAACTGCAAAATTATCATTAGCACTTGCCTGGCTGCTCTTAATTTCTGGAGACAGCAGCACTGCTTTTCCTCCAGACCTGCCAGGCTGTAGAAATGTGAATTTTCACTTCTGTTCAGGGCCTGGTAGAGCAGCTGAGGGTGATGTAACTTCCCTTCAGGCTGCCCTCCATGGGGAAGGGGAGGAGCATCCACTGAGGAAGCTCTTGGTTTGAACAGCACAAACTGGGGGGCAGCAAAGATGGAAAAGCCTGAATGTTTAGTGGAAAGCAAGAAAAAATGAAGTTTGCAAGGGTTAGCAAGTGTAAGAGAAAAATGAGGCTTGCCCACTTTAAGCATGATGCTGCAAAACTGGAAGAAGAATGTCAGGAATTCTGCAGGAAAGCTTTCCAAGCAGCAATGTGCTGGTTTTGTCTCCCTGTGCACATTCCACGCTCCACTTTGTGCAAAAGCTACCAAAAAGGGCTTGTTCCTGAAGGTGAGGGTGCAGCTGTGAGCACAGCTGGCTGAGTGCTGTACCTGCCCACAGGTGAACCTGAAGAAGGGGGTTCCTCCAGACAGCCACAACGAGACGTGCACGGCAGGAGCTGGGTCCTTGCTGGTGGAGTTCGGGATCCTCAGCAGGCTGCTTGGAGATTCCACCTTCGAGTGGGTGGCCAGGAGAGCTGTGAAAGCCCTGTGGAGCCTCAGGAGCAATAACACTGGACTGCTGGGTAATGGCTGGGGGTGCTGCTGTGTCAGCCTGCCTCGGGCTGTGCCTTCAGTTCCTCCACGTGTCCTCACCTTTGTCCTTCTGCTCCCTCTCTAGCTGTTCAGTCACGTTCTCCTTGTGTTCCCAGGGGTTGTGTTGAACTAATGGCACTTTGGGGTTTTCTAAGAAAAATGGAGTCTCTGAAAGACTCCTTAGGGCACAGGTTTTCACATGGAATTTTTCACAAGACTGGGGAATGGAGCTGAAGGCCCTGATTTGTGTCTCCATTAATGTAATTCAGATTGGCAGATGACTAAAAGTACTTAAAATAACTGCATGTGTGTGGGTGTTCCTCAGATGAATCCACCACAGTAACACTCCATCTGATGTTAGTCTTTGATCCTTCCTCCGTGGGAATTTCTGAACGTGTAATATTCCCAAGTCTTGACTGGATTGTTTTTCTCTGATATACTCAGCAACCTCAGGCTAAACTTTTGATTTGTTCTGAAAGGAAATGTTGTGAATATCCAGACTGGTCACTGGGTTGGAAAGCAGAGTGGACTGGGAGCAGGCTCAGATTCGTTCTATGAGTACCTGCTGAAGTCCTACATCCTCTTTGGGGAAAAGGAAGACCTGGAGATGTTCAATGCTGCTTATCAGAACATTCAGAACCACCTGAGGAGAGGGTATGTGATTCATGTCAGCATCAATTCCTTGAGCAGTGAATCCTCTGAAGATCTGAAACTTACCTGTTTATAGTGCTTTGTGCTCTAGAAAATCTGTTCTCCTTTTTACTGTAAGAAACAAAATCTCATTTCCATGGCAGTCTGCTCTTTCCTCAGCTACTGATTGGGTGCAGAGAAGCCCAACTGGTTCCTGTCCCATTTATAAATGTTAAGGCTGAGAAAAGTCTGGCACTGAAAGAGAAATGCATTAAATTGGCTGCTTTGTTCTTCTGAAAGCCTGATCTTGCCTAGCATGACTTTTTGGTAGAGATTCTGCTGGCAGAGCTCTAAGATAGGATACATCCCTTTATGAATTGACTTCTCTGAGAGCATGACTGATATTTGGGTTCCTTTCACCCTGAGCCCAGCACAGCAAAGCAGTGGCTGCTTGCCTTTGCTGCTGGCAGTGTGCTGTGCTGTCCTCAGGCAGAGCTTTTCCATGTGCTGTTGTTCCCTGGCAGTCGGGAGGCCTGCAATGAAGGAGAAGGTGACCCTCCCCTCTATGTCAATGTCAACATGTACACGGGCCAGCTGATGAACACCTGGATTGACTCTCTGCAGGCCTTCTTCCCTGGGCTGCAGGTAAACTTCCCTTCTGGTAAAGGCCAAGGAGAAAGGCCCAGACTAATCCTGGGCTGGGAATGAGTGTGAGTTCTGAGCTGAGCTCCCTCCTGAGGGTTTGCATCTGGCTGCTCTGATAAGAGCTCAGTTGAGCTCTGCATTTACACAGCAGTGAGGGGAGGTCTGGCCTGCTCTCTGCTAGATCTGAGAGACTTTCAGCTTCCTTTTAACCTCAGCATTTGTATTCTGTGCTGTGAGGCTCTGCTGAAGTTTTTACTGCAGAGAATGAATGCATTCGTACTTTTGGGGGCTTATTTTGTGTGAGTTTTTTCATCTTTGCTGGCTTGCAGCACTAAATGTGTGTGTGTGTGTCTCTGGCTGCTCTCGTGCCCAGGTGTTGATAGGAGATGTGGAAGATGCCATTTGTCTCCATGCCTTCTATTATGCCATTTGGAAACGCTATGGAGCCCTCCCAGAGAGGTACAACTGGCAGCTGCAGGCCCCAGATGTTCCCTTCTACCCCCTGAGGCCGGAGCTGGTGGAGTCCACTTATCTCCTTTATCAGGTATGGGACTTCTCTGAGCTGCACATCGTGGCTTGGCCAAAATCCTTTTGTTCAGAAAGTCCCTTTTCCTCCAAAAAAGTCCCTTTTCCCCCAAAAGAATTCCCTTTTCCCCCTCTGACCTGTGGCCAGCTGAAGTTTGGCAGCCCTGGAGCTGCCTCTTGTCATGTGGAGTCTCTGGGCAGGCACTGCAGTGTTGAGCAATGTTGTGGCTCTGTTGTTTGCTTCAAAAATAGCCTTTTTTTATAAGGCAGGCAAAAACAACACTCAACCACCTTTTCTAAAAGCTGCTGGCAGATTTTTGCAAGGCAAAGGCTTGTGACTGCTCAACCAAAAGTGTTCAAGTAAATGTACCAGCTTTCCTTGCAATAGTGTCCAGGCACAGATACAATAAACTAAAATAACTCTGCCTACAAGGAAGGGATCAGAGAGTTTGGATTTACTGCAGGTTTTCTAGGATTTGCACTAAAGCAAATGTGAGAAGCTTGCATTGGCTAATCCAAGTCATGCTCCTATAAAGATAAGTTTGCTGTGATACACAAGACTCTGGTGCCAATAGGCCTTTGTTGTGTTATTTTTACAGGATTTAAAATTGCTGACTCTAACTCTTGTCTGTCTTCCTTATTTAGGCCACAAAGAACCCATTTTACCTTCATGTGGGAATGGATATTCTGCAGAGTTTGGAAAAATATACAAAAGCAAAGTCAGTCTTCAATGTTCTTTTCTTCTCTCAGTGCTATATACCTACATTTTATTATACAAATATTATATAGAATCCAGTCTGCCACATGTAGGTAAACCAGAAAACCCAGCCCTCCTTGAGAGCCACAAGTGATGATTAATTTATTGAGCACTTCTTTCTTTCCCATCTGAAAATGAAATTATAGTCCAGTGGCAACTTTATACCTTTGGAATTTTATCACTGCCTTTCAAAATGCATTGTTGATGATCAGCTGCTAAAAACTGCTGAAAATAGTAGTTGGGATTTTTCCTAGGGATCCTGCAGGATTATTTCTCTGCTCATGTTTAGCTGAGCTGAGGGATGGCCTCTAAGCCAGATGCTGTTGGATATCAGATTCCAATTCAAGACAGCAGCAGTGAGCCCTGACTTTAATATTGAATAGCTGAACTTTTTGCAAGGCTCGGGGTGAAGACGATTAATTTTTATTCCTTATTATTAATTGACTCGTTATCTAGACAGATGTGTAACAACTGGCCAGGTCAGACATTGCTGCTGAGTGGGGTTCAGGTGATCCCAGAGCCCTCAGCACCCCAGAACCAATAACCAGTGAGTGTTTGCACAGCACAATTGTTCCATTTGAACTTCAGCCCCGGCAGTGGGAATGCTCTGAAGTGAAGGAATATCTGTGAAGGAATATCTGGGCAGCACTCAGAGAGCAGCAGAGCTGGAACTGACCCCAAACCAATGTCCAATGTTGCAGGTGTGGCTATGCCACGTTGCACCACGTGGTGGAGAAGACCAAGGAGGATCGAATGGAGAGCTTCTTTCTCAGTGAAACCTGTAAATATTTGTACCTGGTACGTGTGTGCTCCACTGTGCACTAAAACGGCACGGGAGGTTATTAATTATTAGTTATTAATTAGAATCTGGGTTGGGTTGGGGGCAGGCATCATTAATGACAGCCTGCAGGGCTCTGGGGTTTGTGTTTGGGGGTGATTGAGGCTCAGCTCCTTTTCTTTGACCTCACCCCAATATTTGAGGTGGAGCAGCTGCCCAGGAGTGGTTCCTGAGCCTGGGGAGCTGCAGATCTTTGGGAAGAGGCTGGACAGGAAAGGGAGCAGGGCTGGAGGGAGCTGCTGCTCAGCTCTCAGCTAATTGCTGCCTGGAGCAGCCTCTGCTTTCTCCCCACTGGGTTTGGCACTCCCAGCAGAAAGAATTTGGGCTGACATTGCCTAAGCCCTGTTCTCAATCTCCTTTAGTGCAGAAAACCAAATAAAACTGTGACTGAGTGGATGCCAGCCTAGAAATGCCTCACAGAGCAGCTTAGAAAAATAAGGGCACTTTAAGTCGTGTGAGAAGTTTTTCTTCTGCTCTCCTCTTCTAACTCCTCCGATCAATCCCTTGCATTAAGGTTATTTATTGCCATTTGCACCAGCTTTATTTAGCACTAAAAGGTATTTTTATGTGATCCCTCAAAGTGTGTGAGTACCTGCTTCCAGCTGCTTGTTCCTGGGAGATGAAGGATGTGGCACACCTACAATGACTGTCTCTCCCTTGTCCCCTCCAGTTGTTCGATGAGGAGAATCCAGTGCATAAATCTGGCAATAAGTTCATGTTTACTACCGAGGGCCACATCGTGTCTGTGGACGAGCGATTCCGGAGCTCGCTGTGGGAGGACATCCTGCCCGGGGGGGGGGACAGCGGCCACAAAACCAAAGCCCCCGAGCTCAAGGCAGCCAACTTCAGCTCCAACGTAAGGAATGCACGGGCTGCTCCTGCCGGGGGTGGGGAAGGGGCAGGCAGCACCCACTGAGCCCTTGGGAGGGAGTGCTCTAGAGGGTTTCCTTTAGAAATGCTAAATACCTGACGAGCTGCCCTGAAAAGCAGGAATGGGATCGTGTGAGGGATCCTGGTGAAGGTGAAACCTGTCCCCTTGGAAGTATTTTGCAGCAGTTTGTTTGTTCTTTGTTAAATTACTTCCAATTCTTTTCCCCTTCCCCTTTTCTTTGCCCTTAAAACTCCTCTCCAGTGTTGCTGTCAGGGGCAAAGGGAGAAGCAGAGGATTTTCTAAACCAAACCTGTTTTCCTCAGTGTGGTTTTGGGGGTGGAAAGGGGACCTTTCTTAGCAAGGCCTCAGCTGAGAGCTGTGCCTCCAGTGCCCATCACCAACTAGAGCAGATCTGGTTTGAATCACAGAATCACAGAAAGGAATTTAAAGAGCATCTCATTGCACCCCCAAGGGCAGGGACACCTTCCACTGGAGCAGTTAAGGACAATTTTTTAAATCTCTGCTGGTAGGTTCTGGTGTGGCTCCTTCCCTCCTCCCCACAAAGCTCCAGAAAAAGAGCATTATTTTAGACATTCACAGTTGTCATAGTGAAGGAAATCTCAGTTGCACAACAAGCTGTGCTGTGTGTTTGGAAGCTGCAGCCTGCACTGAGGAAACACTTGCTGCTCATTTATGGGATTTATGCTAGAAGTCTGCAAAGAATGAGAGCAAATTGGAGTAAAAAGTGTTATTTGGTACAATTTGCTGTACTGGGAGGATCTGAAAGGATTGCAGAGGGGATGGGCTTACCTGAGTTTGGATTTGAGTTTTTAAAAAGGTGTAAATTTTCTCAACAGTGTAACAGAGTCCCTGATGAGAGGAGGTACCTGCTGCCCCTGAAGAGCAACTACATGAGACAGATCGACAGAATGGTGGGACTGATCTGAGGGACTCTGCAGGGGAACCTCACGGGAGCTTGGGATTGCCCTGCAGACATTCCTCCCCCTTCAGCTGCTCCCTGCACAGCCTGAGTCCCCCAGGTGTCCCCTGGGCCTGCCTTGGACACAAAGGAGCTGGAGCTCAGTGCTCCACAGGGTAACCTCCTGTGCCACCTCAACAGACAGCTCTTGTTTCAAGACTTCCTATGAAAAATGTTGCAAATGAAGGCTGAATATATTTTAAAAGGAAAAAGAAGGCAAATTGGCCACTTAGCTACCTCTTTGTAGCTGTGTTACAAATGTCCCTCTAGAGCAGGGTCTGGTATTTCATTTGAAATGATCTTGGGGTTTGGGGTAGGAGTGGGGAAGTGCAATTTTTTACACCAAGTCGAATTATTGGATTTTTCTGACTAGCAATACACAACCTTAAGGTCTACTCAGGTAGGAACCCACTGGGTTTGCTGAAACAAAACTGCTCTGTGTACTCTTGGAGGGGATAACTGCTGGTGGTGTAAGAGCTGTTGGTAGAGTGTGACATCCCTCCCACCCACAGCTGACAGAACCTGCAGGGTTGTGAGAGCCTGTAGCTGCAGAAAGCAGTGATCAAACCAACCCAGGTGCCTTTTTGGGAGGGAAGGGGGAATTGCAAAGCCACTCAGGCAGAAGTTCCCAAAGTTTCCTTGTTTGCCAAATTTTAGTGCCTTTTCAGGAGAGATGCTGCTAAGAACTGGTGTCAGTACACGAAGAACAAACTATTCCACATTCCTGACAGGATTCATGTGGTAGTGCCTTAAGTTCCCTTCACTAGCAGGGAAAACTCAGCTTCCTTGGGAAGACAGAAAAGTATTTCTGATGATCTGGTTGTAAAATACAGTGGAACCCAAAGTCACTTAAAGAGAGATGTTTGGGGGTTTTTTTAAGATACTGGAAGAATATCTAGGAACTTCCAGGAAGAAAGCAGTTAAGAGCTTGAGGGATGACAACAAAACTGAGGCCAAAACAACTATTTTAAATATAAAAAGTTGGGATTTTTTTTTCCAGTGGTTCCCCATCGCTTATATACTTCTAATTTTTGACTACAGTTGAAGTAGTAGAATGTTATTTTTGGGTTAAGGACTTTTAAATTGAGGCATAAATATAAGGGCAACTTGATCTGCTGTATTTTCACCTTCTTACAACAACATTGGTTTTCATGAACCACGTGTTGCAACTCAAAACATTTCTAATAAATATGAAGTTTGGAGAGGTTATTGTTGGAATCTTTTAATGTACAGATGCACCTCAGGGACTTTGTTGTAGAATCTTCTATTCCATGAAAGTTGAATCTTGTATTCAGGCAAAAAAAGAAAAAAAAAATCATCAAGTCTTCTTAGTCTTATTCTGTGTGTTTGAAGGGGTGAAGGGTTGGAGGGGGCAGAGGGAAATAGGTTAAAATTTCCCCAAATATTGCAAGACAATGTTTGCCTTGGTGTTTGAGGCAGCTGAGGTGATTCCAGCTCCTGTAGAATTGGCTTTGCCAAAGGTGTTATTGGAGTGTCTGAGTTGTCTGTTTGACAGGAAAACAGGAATTGCAGGCGTTGTGGTGCTGGGAGAGGTGTGGGCTGTGCTTGCAGGAGGAGGATGGGCAGAGGCAGGGATGCCCCCAGGAGGGTGGGAGGCATTTCTGCCCACCCACACCAGGGGGGTCTGGGCTCCCAAATGCTGCTCCTGGGCCAGCTGGGCCCGTGCAGCCCTGGCATGAGAAATGAAGGGCTGGGAGCCCAGCACAGCATCCCCCACTCTGAGCAGACTCAGGGGGTGGCAGTGCCAGGCTGGGCACGGGTTGGGGATGCCAGGACACCAGGACAGACACACCCTCGGTGCAGTGCTGGCTCCTCCTGCTCCGCCTTTGTCCCAGACTCCCTGAATGTGACACTGGCCACTCTCTGTGTGTGTGTGTGTGTGTGTGTGTGCCCTCTGAACTCCTGAAGCCAGGGAGGCTCCCGGCCCAGGAATGTGCACAGAATCCATCCCAGAGCCTTCCAGAGAGAATTCCAGGACTGTGAGGAAGTTGCACAACTCTTCTGCCATTGTGTTTTCGTGGTGATTGCCAGGAATAGTGAAAGGTGGCTGAGAGTGGGAGCAGCCCAGACAGGAATTGCAGCTTTCCAGCCAAACATGGGCAGCTTCCCTGGGGAATTGCTTTGGAATTTCTGTTGCCTGGTGATGTGACAGTCATCTTTTCCATAGAAATGCTCTTTATCCTCATGGAGGCTGGTGGTAAAAGATTCGGTGTTCCTGCAGGAGCCGACTTTTCTTCCTCTTTGTTGTAAAACTGCTTGGACACGTTTTTACTCTGTAAGTAAATGAGAGCTTTTGTACAAGTCTTTGGAATCAAAATGGAACTGATAACAGTGCTGGAATTACTTGCTGAAACAGACTCTTGTATTTCTTGGTATCATGTGCAATATCAGGTTTTCCTAACTAGAAGTGCCATGTATGCTTAATTGTTATTTATCCATGAAGTATTTAACTGAGGATGGGAAACTTGGAAGAGGACCAAATGTGCTTTCATGAAATGTCCTGAATTTTCAACACTTGGCTTGCATTTTGCAAATCTGCATTAAAAAAAATTAGTGTTTGACTACTTGGATGTGTGTTTGTCTTGCAGGGGATCTCCCTTCTGTACACTGGGTTAGAGCTGGGAGAATCCCATTTATTCTTCCTGCAGGAGAGTAAACCCACCCCAAAACAACAGGGCTCTGTTCCCGTTTTTCTCCATAAGGGTTTGGGGGCAGCTGAGAGCAGGGATTGATGTGGGGTGAGTGAAGTGTGGCAGTTCTGGTCTCACGAGCAGGTCCTGACCTCCCTGCTGGGATTCCCAATCCTTTGTCCAACCAATCCATGAAAAACCTGGTTCAGGTGAGAATTCTGCACTGAGCCCTGCAGGGCTCTCTCCAGCCCGTGGAAAACCAGCAGCTCGTGCTGGGTTTGAGAACAGGAACTGGAAATGAGCTGTCTGACCTTCCCTGTGATTTATTGGTTCTCTTTTGCTGCCTTTCCCTCCTGGATTTGTTTTCTCTCTGCTTGGCATTATCTCTCGTGCTCTCTCCTGCTTTGTAGTCCTGCTGCAAAGGCTGGTGGAGCTGCCAAGGGGTTTGCTGTGTGTGGATCAAACTCCACATTCCAGGGAAATGTCTGCTGGGCGTCAGCGATGGGAATTTTTGCAGCGGTTTTAAAGTTCCTCTGGGTTTTTGGATAATGAGATCTTTGCCTTTCTTTACTTTCGCTGCACTCAGACTTCTAAGTGTCAATTGTAAAGGGGCTGAAATGCTGATTTTGGGGCCAGCACCCCAGCTCTGATGTTTTCCCTGTGGTTGCACATTTACCAGAGGAGTCACTGCCCTGCTGTTTGCTGTCATTCCTTATCTTGTCTTGCTGCCTTATCTGCTCCCAGAGGGTTCAGCAGCTCTGGATTGGGACTGAGTGCTTTGATTGCAGCTTTTCCAGCCCACGTTTAAGAAATGATCTCAAAAAACCCCACCCTGCCGTCGTTGCTTTCCTGGGTGATTGGAGCGTAGAAAGATCGCTTGTGATACAAGATGAAAACTCCGAAATTGTGGTTGAAAACTCGCTTTTTTTTTCGAGTAAAAAGCACGGGACGAGCTGGGTTTTGGAGCAGCACTGAGGTGTGTGATGCTGTAGCTCCGGTTTGCTTCCAGCAGAGCCCTCCCTTGTGCCGCGGTTCGAGGCTTTGGCTGAGCCACTGAAACCTCGCTGCCTGCAGGGTGAGCACTGAGAAAAGCAGATTATTTACCGATTATTTACAGATTTACAGCTTCCCGGGGAAAATGCGGGATTATCACTGCCCTAAGCTGCAAAGCATCACCGAGGGGGAGAGGGGACACTTGGAATTCCTGGAGTTTTCACCTTTGGAACTGCTTTTAGGGAGGGATTTTGTGCCACTGATCACCTCTCGTGTGGTTTATCCACCTCAAAGACACCAGTAAATGTTCCCTGCGAGCTGCTTTGTGCCCCTCCAGCCTCTCATCTGTCCCCACACTGATGAGAAGCCATTGGTTTGGAACCATTTTACTGAAAAGCACCTTTTCCTCCCCAGAAAAATCTGTTTTTTGTTGCTCTGGAAGAGAAGAGCTGGGGGAGCTGCTCCAGCCTCACCAGAGCATCCCAGTGCCCGGAGCTGGTCACTGCCATTTTCCAGGGGGAAACCTTGGGAAGTTCTTTTTTATTTAGGTCATGATGGTAAGGGGGGAAAGGCACCAGTATGGCCCAGTCCTCAACTGGTGAGGATGCTCTGACCTCCTGCACAAGGCACAGGTGGGAACTGGGAGAACTGGGAGAACTGGGAGCAGCCCCAGGCCAGCCTTGGTGATCAGGGCTGGATTGAACTGGGTTCCAGTAGGAGCTCCAGTCTCCATGGGGAGCAACTGGTGTGACTGGGAGTGTCCCAGTGCCACTGCCCTGGGGAGAGGGGGAGGGAGAAATCTCTGGAATTGGGAGATTGTGGGGGAAACTCTCTGGGATTGGGAGATTGTGGGGGAAACTCCCTGGAATTGGGAGATTGTGGGGGAAACTCCCTGGAATTGGGAGATTGTGGGGGAAACTCCCTGGAATTGGGAGATTGTGGGGGAAACTCCCTGGAATTGGGAGATTGTGGGGGAAACTCCCTGGAATTGGGAGATTGTGGGGAGAATTCCCTGGAATTGGGAGATTGTGGGGGAAACTCTGGAATTGGGAGATTGTGGGGAGAATTCCCTGGAATTGGGAGATTGTGGGGGAAACTCTGGAATTGGGAGATTGTGGGGGAAACTCCCTGGAATTAGGAGACTGTGGGGAGCACTCCCTGAAATTTGGAGATTATGGGGGGGAATTGGCACTGGAAAATCATAAGGAGAACTCCTTTGGCTTTTCCACACTCCAGGCAGGTGCTCTAAAATACAAAAAAAACCCAGACAAATTAAGCGGGGGAAGAAAAAAAAAAAAAAGAATATTTCAGTTTATTAATACTTTTGAATAATTGAAATTACTCGCTGGGTAAGGCCCAGGGGCTTTCCAATAATGGCAATCTGCATACTGTTAATTATTAATAATGTTCATTTGGGCTAAGTCATTGCTGACACGAATAGCTCTTGGAAAGCTCCATGAATCATCATCCTCGTGCTGTGACAGCACCGTGGTTCTGTCACAGAACTTCACATGGAATACAAAACTCTGGCCTGAAAAAAAAACAAAAAAACCTGCTTTTCCCCCTCCTCTGTTCCAGAGGAGATGGATTTTTGCAGCAGCCTTCAGGAGGAAAAATGAACTCGAGAAGGAGTATTTAAATAAGCATTTTTAATAGATCAAATATCCCCGTGCTCGCAGACGCTGCTTAATGAGAAAACAAATTATGTGGGAGCTACAGATTCTCCTTTTTTTTTAAATATTTATGTGCAAATGATTCCCTCTCCTTTCCTTTTGCTTCCCTGCCTGCAGCTGAGTGCAAGGATGTACCACGGCAGAGCTGGGAGCTGGGGGAGAGTAGGGAGGATAATTATCCATAATTTGGAGAAATCCAAATCCATATCTATATCCATAATTTGGTGGCAGAAAAATCAGATTTAAAAGAGTTGGGGTTGTTTGGGGTTATTTTTCCTTTTTTTTCTTTTTTCCTTTGCTTCATTTTTCCTTCTTTTTTTATCCCTTCTTTCTTCCTTTCCTTCCTTTCCCTTCCTTTCTCCTTCTTTTTTTCCCTTTCTTTTTTTTTTTTCCCTTTCTTTCTTTTTTTTTTTCCCTTTCTTTTTCCTGGCTGGGCATGTTCAGGAGAAGGGAAGGAAGTCTGATGTGACATCTGAGATTCCCTGGAATTCAGGCTTTGTGTGTGAATGGAGGTCACAGAGATTTTGGGATAATTCCCCTTGTCTCAGTCCTGGTTTATCCAGAGTCTCCTCATCCTGGGAATGGGGAGATGGGACATGGGGAAAGGCTTTAAAAAGCACATTTAAAACCTCATAAATGCCTTTAAAATGTTGAACTCATTATTTTACCTTTATTCCTGCACTTTGTCAGTTTGGCCATGATCATCAAAATCCCATTTTGGGGGACAAAGCCAAGCCCAGCCCATCCTTCCCTTTTCCAGCTTTCTCTCCACATTTCCCCTGGAATGATTTCTCCTCAGAGCACAGGAATGCTCCAGCTCGGTGATTAATTAGTATTGCTATTAATACAAGCTGCAATTCCATTGGACTAATCTATCTTATTGGTCAGGCTTTAATTAATTAGGTAATAAAAGCAACCCTAAAAAAAAACCCCTTTGAACGCTGGTTAATGAAACCCATGGATCTACTTATTAAGAATTAAAACCTTTCTCTCTTTGATACTTCTCTGCTTTATTAAACTCTGCTCCACTGCTTTGTGTGGTTTGTCCCATCAATAACGAGGCTCTTTCTTCTGAATTGCCAAGAAATCTCATATTATCTAATTAGGGACAGCTCTGCCTGCATAATGAATACAGCTGCAGCAAAAGCCATTTGTTCCAGGCATTTTGTGGTGTTATTATTATTTAAAAACTCTGATCTTATGCACCCTACACCTGTTTCCATATTAAAAAACCAACTGTGTAAATGAAGAACTGGGCTGGGGCAGCTGCAAGTGGGACACGACCTGCCTCAATCCCAAAGGTGCTGCAGGAAAATTCCCTTGGGGAGGAATTTCCTCGGTCTGGGTGCACCCGCCCCCTCCCTGCCTCTGGATTTTGGGCTCCATCAGTATTTTGGTTCTGGGACTGAAAAGAAAATTTTTTTTGTTTCTGGGAGGAGTAGGATAAAACAAAGCTCATGTGTTTCCAGGATAAAATAAAGCTCACAGGTTTCCAGGATAAAATAAGGCTCATGTGCTTCCAGGATAAAATAAAGCTCCCAGGTTTCCAGGATAAAATAAGGCTCACAGGTCTCCAGGATAAAATAAAGCTCACAGGTTTCCAGGATAAACCAGGCTCCTGCTTTGCTTTCTGCTCTTGCCTTTCCTTCCTCCTGCCCAGGGGTTTCCCTGGGATAAAAGTTCAGGGAATTCTCTGCAGCAGCAGCAGCTCAGGGGTTTTAATGCTGGCAGAATGCAGAGGTTCTGTTTTTGTGTTTCACCCTCTGTGTCAAAATATTTCTGGCCACAGCAGGAAGGAGCTGTAATTCCTTTATTTCTGGCTGTGTCCTGAGGGATTCCTCCAGCTCTTCCCCTGCCTGGCTCCTCCAGCTTTTCCAGCTGATTTAAATCCATAAATCCATGGTTTTCCAAGGCAGAGGCAAAGCCATGCTTTACCCAGGAGGACAGAAGGCAACGGGAGGAGCAGGAAAGCTTTTTTTTTGTAAGAAACAACAAATTTAGCAAAGCCAAGGAGGCACAAAATGATTCTCAAGATCTAATTATCCCAGGGAATGAAAGCCAAGGCAGGCTGCTTGAACCTGCCTGCTCAGGGTTATATTAATATGAAGCATTTAATCATTAGGGAGATGGAATTAGTTCACCCACACTGATCTCGAAGCTGAACTGCAAAGTTGGACACAATAATAATTTCATAAACTTCCTCAGAATAATAATTTTCCTGGACAATTATGCTGAAGGACATCACCTTGTGGGGCTCTCATATCCACGTGGGCTTCACCTGGGAAGAAAAATGGGAAATGGAGCTGCTGGTTTGGAGAGAAAAGAGTGGAGATGTTTTGTCTCCCATGCTGAGGCTCAGAGCTGGTGGGAAGGTTTCCTGGATTTTTAATATTTCTGCTTTATTTATTTATTTTTTAATTGAAGGTTTGGCTGGGGAATATTTAAGAGAAGTGTGTTTCGTCTCTCAGTTTTTAATTTCCAGGCAGGAACTGCGATTTTAGCAGCTCCTCTTCAGTTTCTAATCCCAAGTGTAGTTGGGTTCAACTGCCAGAATTTGTCTGAAGGATGGAAAAAACGGGGACAATAATTGAAGAAAATAGTTGGGAATTGTTACAGTGACATAATGAGAACCAGGGGACTGTGATTAACAAGTAATTATCAGAAGTTCTTTGCAGGTGCTCAGGACCTGCCCTTCCAGCTTCTCCTGCCTTTGAGGGACGTTTATAAAGCCTTTTTTGGGGTGAAATGCTGTAAAACTGCTCCTCATCACTGCTGCTTGTTCCCATCCATCTGACACAGGTAGACCTGGCTGGACTCTGATTTTCCCCACCTAAAATTTGGGAATATTGCCCCGAGCGTGGCAGATTTCAGAGCCTGGTACTGCTTTGAGTGTTGGAAACGGTCTGGGGAGGTTTGGGGTGCTCGGAGGCTGCACTGATGCTTTGGGGGGTGATTTCCAAGCTCAGTGAAATGGGAAATGGTGTCACCCATCAGCTGATCCGGGGAGCAGCTCCCCCACAGGCAAGGACAAGGACTGGAATGCAGGGCTGGCCTGACGTGTGTGCTCTGTGCATCAGGGGAGGATTCCCAGTCTGAACTGGGAGCCGTGAAGAGCACAGCCCGCTGCTTACCTGAATCATCAGAGCGATTGCCAAACCTCTCAAAGGTGGAGATGCTCTGGCTGTCCTTGAAGTTCAGTGTAAGGAAAGAAAAAAAAAGTCATTTCTAACCTAAAAGTGACTCCAAGTTTTCAAAAAAAAAACAAAAAAACGATTGCAGGAGAATGCAAAGCAGAGCTGGAAAAGAAAAGATGCTGCTGCTTCCTGGGAGAGAGAACAGCTGTGCCATCTGCACAGCAGCTGGAAAATGGACAACAAGGGATGCTCTGGAGGAGTTTCATTGCCACAGCGAGCAATATTCAGGGAAAAAGAGAATATTTGAGAGCCTGGAGAAGGAGCCAGGCACCTGTGGCCCCCAGAGAGCTCCAGGGATGCTCTGGGGTGGAGTTTCTGGAGCAAACAAAGGGAGTCTGTAGCTGGCTGTTGTCAGATGACTCAGAATAATGGCAGTGTGAGCAGTAAACAGTTTTAATTTATACAGGTGACATTTAAAATGCAAATCAGACCTTAAGATAATTGCTGGAAATAAGGGAGCCCGTGTTGGTTTAGGGAATATTTCCAGTTTCTATGGAAATTATTTATAATGCAGGGAGATGAAGGAAGGGCTTGGCTGGAGCTGCTCCTGTGTGGAGCCACAGGATTTGTTCACAGGGAATGCCTGGGGACAGGAGCTGGGGCTCAGGGGAATTTCTGGGGTAAAAAGTTCTCAAAGCTGTTGAAAAAAGAGAATTTTTTTCCTCTCTTGACATTGCAAATGGAGATGGACCAGAATGAGATGGGGCCACCATAAATGTGTGTCCAGGGGATTTTTGGGGACCCTGAGCAGTCCCAGGCTGGAGTTTGGTGGCCCAGGCAGGGGTTTGGTGGCCCGGGCAGGGGTTTGGTGGCCCGGGCTGGGGTTTGGTGGCCCAGGCAGGGGTTTGGTGGCCCTGGCTGAGGTTTGGTGGCCCAGGCTGAGTTTTGGTGGCCCAGGCTGGGGTTTAGTTGCCCTGGCTGAGGTTTGGTTGCCCAGGCTGGGGTTTGGTGGCCCAGGCTGGGGTTTAGTTGCCCTGGCTGAGGTTTGGTGGCCCAGGCTGGGGTTTGGTGGCCCAGGCTGGGGTTTGGTGGCCCTGGCTGAGGTTTAGTTGCCCTGGCAGGGGTTTGGTGGCCCAGGCTGGAGTTTGGTTGCCCAGGCTGGGGTTTGGTTGCCCTGGCAGGGGTTTGGTGGCCCAGGCTGGAGTTTGGTGGCCCTGGCTGAGGTTTGGTGGCCCAGGCTGGGGTTTGGTTGCCCAGGCTGGGGTTTAGTTGCCCTGGCTGAGGTTTGGTGGCCCAGGCTGAGGTTTGGTGGCTCTGGCTGGGGTTTGGTGGCCCTGGCTGAGGTTTGGTGGCCCAGGCTGGGGTTTGGTGGCCCTGGCTGAGGTTTAGTTGCCCAGGCTGAGTTTTAGTGGCCCTGGCTGAGGTTTAGTTGCCCTGGCTGAGGTTTGGTTGCCCAGGCTGGGGTTTGGTTGCCCAGGCTGGGGTTTAGCTGCCCTGGCTGAGGTTTGGTGGCCCAGGCTGGGGTTTGGTGGCCCTGGCACAGGGTGGAGCTGCAGAGGGGCAGGGCTGGCAGCAGCTGAGCCCCAGGGCAGCGCTCAGGGCTCTGCTCCTCCCCTCTGAGCACACACACACCGCCCGCGTTATTTAATTCAGGAGTGGCAATTAAGGAAACAATTATCTCCCGTGTCTTGGGCTGATCTCTGGGTCATCTGAGCATTATCCCTTTTGATCTCATTATGAATTTAAAACATGTAATAAATTGGCTCTTAATTCAGTGGGAAAGGTCAGGCTTGCTTTCTGCAGGAGACAAGGGTGGATTTAATGGGAGGATCTCAAGGGCAGGGGAAACATTTGCTGGGGACGGAGGGAATGAGCACCGGCCCCCCCGGGAGCGCTGTGCAGGATTCTGCAGCTTCACAGCCCCTCCCTGGGCCAATCCTGCCTCCAGACACGGCCAGGAGGTAACACCTGCCCCAGGTGGCAGCTAAAGGTTGGGGCCTCATCAGAAGCTCCTCCTTGGTTTTGGATCCAGGATTGGGGAAGCCTGACTGGGTCCAAAAGGCGACTCGAGACTCGGGAACCTCAGCACTCAGAGATTTTTGGCAGCCTGCTGGAGAAAGGGGGTGGCCAGGTGGGTGAAGCTCCTTCTGTGGTCGGTGTAAGCTCAGCTGCAGCCTTGGCAGCTGCAGGAAAACCCACTGCACCCAGCTGAGCTTTGCTGCCTTGCCCAAGTTCAATCCTGATTTCTGTCCTTTCTGTTTGGTTCTTTTTTTCTATATTGATACCCTTATATCAGAATCAAAGCATCCACTCAGGAAAAGCTCAGCACAAGCAATCAGCAAGGGTAAAACTTTGCTTTCCTCTCTCAGAAGTGTGACTGCAGCCCTGGGCAGGAATGGGAGGGCTCTGGTGGCATCTCTGGGAGCCACCCAGGTGAGACAGAATGGATTCTGCACCTGGGCCATGCAGAACACAGCCCGAGGCCAGGCTGGATGGGCTTGGAACAACCTGGGGCAGAGGGAGGGGTTGGGATGGGATTATCCTTTAAGGTCCCCCCCAGCCCAAACCATTGCAGGGTTGGCAGAATGTTCAATCATTGCAGCAATTCTGGGTTTTT
This sequence comes from Acridotheres tristis, assembly GCA_037013685.1. Lineage (NCBI taxonomy): Eukaryota > Metazoa > Chordata > Aves > Passeriformes > Sturnidae > Acridotheres > Acridotheres tristis. Next base: position 1,255,175 of record CM072899.1, on the reverse strand, counting down.
TTCAGGATGGGATGCAGGGAAGGAAATGTTCTGGGCAAAGCTCTGAGGTTGAGAAAATCATCCTGGTGGCTGCTGGGTTCCCTGCTCTGCCTCCCAAATAGAAAATTTTATAAAGAAAACCACACCAAGAGAGACTCTCTGGTTTATTCCTGCAAATGGAATGAGTTGGATAATAAACCCCACTGATCAAGGTTTTAGCACAAAACCCCTCTGAAGTGTAAAAGGTGCTGCATTTGTGTAAGTGAGGTAAACTTCAATTTGGAAGAAAGGAAATGAGAATTTTTCTCTTTCATTGGTTATTCTATTCACTTCCAGTTTTTATGCTTTCCAGGAGGTAAAAAATAATTCAAAACTGGACTTACTGCAGAATTCTCTATTCAAACATTTGAATATACATTGCCTGGCAGTGCAGAGGACAGGTAATTATGCAGGCCTATCTTTTCTGCAGAAATGAGTTCTTTGGGTGCATGTTTTAAAAAGCACAGAGCACACAAAATCCTGGCTGTGAGGGGCTGGGAGCTCCTTCCCTTCCCAGGCCTGGCTGAGTTCGATATTGATGGTGCCAAAGGTGTTTAGACAATTCTTCTAGAGTTAAAAAATTAAACTTTTAAACATTTTTTAAAAGGTTCACTTTTCACCACCTTTTACACTCAAACCTTGCTGCATTTCCCCAAAGCTGGGGATGAGCCTCTGTTGTCCTTCATGGGGTGGAGGCTCTCACTGCCCCAGGCAGGGAGATCTGCTCTGTGCCAGGCCCACAACCCTCTTTCCATTATTTTAAAACCTAATAAAAATAATAATAATAATAATTAATAATAATGAACGAACTTATTCAGGAGCTGTTTCACCAAGCTGAAAGCAAAGGAAAGCAGAGATGTGCTCCTGCAGTGAGCCAGCCTTGGAACAAACCCCTGCAGAGACCTGGGGTTTTATTTCATTTTATTTTATTTTATTTTATTTGAAATCTCGATTCCTAACAAGCTGCAGAGATGAAAAGCTCTCAACTCCACATATTTATCTGGAGAAATGAGCTGAGCAGGCTGATGGACTCATTTAGCATTCTGCTGGGAGCTGCCCAGGGGAATGCTGTGGGTTTTAAATACCTGGAATGTTTGAAAAGCCCCCTGCCAACTTCTCCACCTTGCACCAGGTCTGGCAAATATTAACCCCTGAAGCACTGGAGGGTCTAGTCCATGGCTACTCAGCTCTCCCATCCTTTCCTTCCAGCAGAGAAATCCAAATCTCTGGGATTTTCATCCTTTCCTTCCAGCTAAGTCCAAATCTCTGGGGTTTTAATCTTTCTCTTCCAGATGAGAAGTCCAAATCTCTGGCGTTTTTCAGGTTTTCATTCTTCTCTTCCAGCTGAGAAATCCAAATCTCTGGGGTTTTCATCCAAATTTCTGGGGTTTTCATCCAAATTTCTGGGGTTTTCATCCAAATCTCTGGGGTTTTCATCCAAATCTCTGGGGTTTTCATCCTTCCCTTCCAGCAGAGAAATCCAACTCTCTGGGGTTTTGCAGCCTTGTCCCGGGTGTTCTGGCTCCAGCTGTGTCCAGCTGTCCTGGTCTGTGCCTGTGCTGTCCTGGATGTTCTGCACAGAAAAGTCCCAAGGCAGAGTCTGGGCTCTCGGGGCTCCCAGTTCAAGGAACCCCAAATGGCCTCAAGGAGCCCTGACCAGGCCCTCAGTCACCTCAAGTGACCCCAAATTCACTCAAGTAACCCCAACCAGAGTCTCAAAGACCTCAAGTGACCCCCCCATGTCCTCATTTGACCCCTGGATCAATTAAAAGAGACTCAAATGACCTCAAGTAACCCCGTTCAAGTCTGAAATGACCTCAAATAACCCCAAAATGACCCAAATTGGGGGCTCAAATGACCTAAAGTAACCCCTGGAATATAAAAAAATTTCTCAAATGACCTCAAGTAACCCCTGTGACCTCAAATAACCCCAATGACCTCTAAATGACCTCTAACTGACCTCAAATGACCTCTAAGTGACCTCAAACGACCTCTAAGTGACCCCAAGTGACCTCTATGAGGGTCTCAAATGACCTAAAGTAACCCCTGGAGAAACCAAAAAATTCTCAAATGACCTTGAGTAACCCCTGTGACCTCAAATAACCCCAATGACCTCTAAGTGACCTCTAACTGACCTCAAATGACCTCTAAGTGACCCCAAGTGACCTCTATGAGGGTCTCAAATGACCTAAAGTAACCCCTGGAGAAACCAAAAAATTCTCAAATGACCTCAAGTAACCTCTGTGACCTCAAATAACCCCAATGACCTCTAAGTGACCTCAAACGACCTCTAAATGACCCCAATGACCTCTAAGTGACCTCTAACTGACCTCAAATGACCTCTATGAGGGTCTCAAATGACCTAAAGTAACCCCTGGAAAAATCAGAAAAGACTGAAATGACCTCGAGTAACCCCTGTGACCTCAAATAACCCCAATGACCTCTAAGTGACCTCTAACTGACCTCAAATGACCTCTAAGTGACCTCAAGTGACCTCTATGAGGGTCTCAAATGACCTAAAGTAACCCCTGGAGAAACCAAAAATTTCTGAAATGACCTCAAGTAACCCCTGTGACCTCAAATAACCCCAATGACCTCTAACTGACCTCTAAGTGACCTCAAACGACCTCTAAGTGACCCCAATGACCTCTAACTGACCTCAAATGACCTCTATGAGGGTCTCAAATGACCTAAAGTAACCCCTGGAAAAATCAGAAAAGACTGAAATGACCTCAAGTAACCTCTGTGACCTCAAATAACCCCAATGACCTCTAACTGACCTCTTACTGACCCCAATGACCTCTAGCTGACCTCAAATGACCCCAAGTAACCCCAATCATGATCTCAAATGACCTCAAATAATCATTTCCTTCCTTCCCTTTGCCAGGAAAATCCACAAATGTCGGAGATTTATGTCCGAGAAGGAGTCAGAGGATTTAATTTTATTGGAATAAATCACTTTTTGTCATTTTATCCCAAAGTCCAGCCTTGGGCAGACCCCACAGGATCCCAACTGCCTGTTGGGCAAAGTCAGCACAGACACTCAGAGACATTTCAGGGACATTAACATCCCCCCCAACTGTTTATAAGGACATGAGCACACATCATTCCATCAATCCCTGCCCTTCCTGGTTCTCAGTTTGCCATAATTAAACCAAAATTAGAATATTTATATTGATATTTATTTTTTATTTATTTATATATTTACATTTATGCTTATATTTATATGTATATTTTTATATATTTATGTTTATAATAACAATAATTCTTATTGTTATTATTATTATATTTATATTTACATTTATAATTACAAACCATAATTCTTATTGTTATTATTATTATATTTATATTTACATTTATATTTACATTTACAAACCATAATTCTTATTGTTATTATTATTATATTTACACTTACATTTATAATTACAAACCATAATTCTTATTGTTATTATTATTATATTTATATTTACATTTATAATTACAAACCATAATTCTTATTGTTATTATTATTATATTTATATTTACATTTATATTTATATTTACAAACCATAATTCTTATTGTTATTATTATTATATTTACATTTATAATTACAAACCATAATTCTTATTGTTATTATTATTATATTTATATTTACATTTATATTTACATTTACAAACCATAATTCTTATTGTTATTATTATTATATTTACATTTACATTTATAATTACAAACCATAATTCTTATTGTTATTATTATTATATTTATATTTACATTTATAATTACAAACCATAATTCTTATTGTTATTATTATTATATTTATATTTACATTTATATTTACATTTACAAACCATAATTCTTATTGATGGAACCGTTTTTAACAGCCTGGAATTATTTAAAACACGCCTTCCCAACTTTTCCACATCTGGTCCCTGCACCAGGTGTGGCAAATAAATACAGAGAAGCAAAAAAACACAGAAAATAGAGAATAAAGTGGGCAGTGACAGTTCATATTAACCCATTAATCACTGGAGGTCTGTGCAGATGATCTGTGAGAGCTCAGCTCTCCCATCCTTCTCTTCCAGCTGAGAAATCCAAATCTCTGGGATTTTCATCCTTTCCTTCCAGCTAAGTCCAAATCTCTGGGGTTTTCATCCTTCTCTTCCAGATGAGAAGTCCAAATCTCTGGAATTTTTCAGGTTTTCATCGTGTTCCTCCAGCTGAAAAGTTCAAATCTCTGGAGTTTTCATCCTTTTCCTCCAGCTGAGAAGTCAAAATCTCCAGAGTTTTCATCCTTTCCTTCCAGCAGAGAAATCCAAATCTCTGGGATTTTCATCCTTTTCTTCCAGCTAAGTCCAAATCTCTGGGCTTTTAATCTTTCTCTTCCAGCTGAAAAATCCAAATCTCTGGGGTTTTCATCTTTTCCTTCCAGATGAGAAATCCAAATTTCTGGGGTTTTCATCCAAATCTCTGGGATTTTCATCCTTTCCTTCCAGTTGAGAAATCGAAATCTCTGGGGTTTTAATCTTTCTCTTCCAGATGAGAAGTCCAAATCTCTGGGGTTTTTCAGGTTTTCATTCTTCTCTTCCAGTTGAGAAATCCAAATTTCTGGGGTTTTAATCTTTCTCTTACAGATGAGAAATCCAAATCTCTGGGGTTTTCATCCAAATCTCTGGGGTTTTCATCCAAATCTCTGGGGTTTTCATCCAAATTTCTGGGGTTTTCATCCAAATTTCTGGGGTTTTCATCCAAATCTCTGGGGTTTTCATCCAAATCTCTGGGGTTTTCATCCTTCCCTTCCAGCAGAGAAATCCACATCTCTGGGGTTTTGCAGCCTTGTCCCGGGTGTTCTGGCTCCAGCTGTGTCCAGCTGTCCTGGTCTGTGCCTGGGCTGTCCTGGATGTTCTGCACAGAAAAGTCCCAAGGCAGAGTCTGGGCTCTCAGGGTTCCCTGTCAAAGACATTTCAGACACAGAATTTTGGCCACTGTGGGGTTTGTGCAACCCAAAACTTAAAAATGCTGCCCTCAGTCATCATCAAAGGTGTGGCTGCACAATATTGCATCTGGGTAAATAGCTTAGAAAAAAATCCTTATAAAATATCTTACAAAAAAAAAAAATCCTTATAAAATATCTTACAAAAAAATCCTTATAAAATATCTCACCAAAAAGAAATCCTTCTAAAATATCTTACAAAAAAAGCCTTCTAAAATACCTCACCAAAAAAAATCCTTTTAAAATATCTCACCAAAAAAACCTTATAAAATACCTCACCAAAAACATCCTTCTAAAATATCTCACCAAAAAAATCCTTCTTAAATATCTTAGAAAAAAAATCCTTATAAAATATCTCACCAAAAAAAATCCTTCTAAAATATCTTAGAAAAAAAATCCTTCTAAAATATCTTACAAAAAAATCCTTCTAAAATATCTCACAAAAAAAATCCTTCTAAAATACCTCACCAAAAAAATCCTTCTAAAATATCTCACAAAAAAAATCCTTCTAAAATACCTCACCAAAAAAATCCTTCTAAAATATCTCACCAAAAAAATCCTTATAAAATATCTCACCAAAAAATCCTTATAAAATATCTCACCAAAAAAACCTTATAAAATATCTCACCAAAAAAAATCCTTCTAAAATACCTCACCAAAAAAATCCTTCTTAAATATCTTAGAAAAAAAATCCTTATAAAATATCTCACCAAAAAAAATCCTTATAAAATATCTCACCAAAAACATCCTTCTAAAATATCTCACAAAAAAAATCCTTCTTAAATATCTTAGAAAAAAAATCCTTATAAAATACCTCACCAAAAAAAATCCTTCTAAAATATCTTAGAAAAAAAATCCTTCTAAAATATCTCACAAAAAAAAATCCTTCTAAAATATCTCACAAAAAAACCTTATAAAATATCTCACCAAAAAAATCCTTCTAAAATATCTCACAAAAAAATCCTTCTAAAATACCTCACCAAAAAAAATCCTTCTAAAATATCTCACCAAAAAAAACCTTATAAAATACCTCACCAAAAAATCCTTCTAAAATATCTCACCAAAAACATCCTTATAAAATATCTTACAAAAAAAATCCTTATAAAATATCTCACCAAACAAAACCTTATAAAATACCTCACCAAAAACATCTTTCTAAAGTATGTTACCAAAAAAATCCTTCTAAACCATCTCACAAAAAACATCCTTCTAAAATATCTCACCAAAAAAATCCTTTTAAAATACCTCACCAAAAAAATCCTTCTATAATATCTCACCAAAAACTTCCTTCTAAAATATCTCACCAAAAAAAAATCCTTCTAAAATATCTCACCAAAAAAAAATCCTTCTAAAATATCTCACCAAAAAAATCCTTATAAAATATCTTACAAAAAAAATCCTTATAAAATACCTCACCAAAAAAATCCTTTTAAAATACCTCACCAAAAAAATCCTTCTATAATATCTCACCAAAAACTTCCTTCTAAAATATCTCACCAAAAAAAAATCCTTCTAAAATATCTCACCAAAAAAAAATTCTTCTAAAATATCTCACCAAAAAAATCCTTATAAAATATCTTACAAAAAAAATCCTTCTAAAATATCTCACCAAAAAAATCCTTTTAAAATACCTCACCAAAAAAATCCTTCTATAATATCTCACCAAAAACATCCTTATAAAATATCTCACCAAAAAAACCTTATAAAATACCTCACCAAAAACATCCTTCTAAAGTATGTTACCAAAAAAATCCTTCTAAAATACCTCACCAAACAAAACCTTATAAAATATCTCACAAAAAAAATCCTTCTAAAATATCTCACCAAAAAAAATCCTTATAAAATATCTTACAAAAAAAATCCTTCTAAACTATCTCACCAAAAACATCTTTCTAAAATATCTCACCAAAAAAAAACCTTCTAAAATATCTTACAAAAAAAATCCTTATAAAATATCTCACCAAACAAAACCTTATAAAATACCTCACCAAAAAAATCCTTCTAAAATACCTCACCAAAAAAAATCCTTCTAAAATATCTCACCAAAAACATCCTTTTAAAATACCTCACCAAAAAAATCCTTCTAAAATATCTCACCAAAAAAATCCTTATAAAATATCTTACAAAAAAACCTTATAAAATATCTCACAAAAAAAATCCTTCTAAAATATGTCACCAAAAAAAAACTTATAAAATATCTCACCAAAACCATCCTTCTAAAATCGTGTCTTACACCTATTACTTCAGCTAAGTGCAGTTATCAGCTGGCATGTTAAGTTCCCGTGAGAAAAAAATTTTTCTGGGGTGGTTGGATTCGTTCTGGAGTGTTTGGATTTATTCTGGGGTGTTTGGATTCATTCTGGGGTGTTTGGATTTATTCTGGGGTGTTTGGATTTATTCTGGGGTGGTTGGATTCATTCTGGGGTGTTTGGATTCATTCTGGGGTGTTTGGATTTATTCTGGGGTGGTTGGATTTATTCTGGGGTGGTTGGATTTATTCTGGGGTGGTTGGATTCGTTCTCTGGAGTGTTTGGATTTATTCTGGGGTGGTTGGATTCGTTCTGGGGTGTTTGGATTTATTCTGGGGTGGTTGGATTTATTCTGGGGTGGTTGGATTTATTCTGGGGTGTTTGGATTTATTCTGGGGTGGTTGGATTCGTTCTGGGGTGTTTGGATTTATTCTGGGGTGGTTGGATTTATTCTGGGGTGGTTGGATTTATTCTGGGGTGGTTGGATTTATTCTGGGGTGGTTGGATTTATTCTGGGGTGGTTGGATTCGTTCTCTGGGGTGGTTGGATTTATTCTGGGGTGGTTGGATTCGTTCTGGGGTGGTTGGATTCGTTCTCTGGAGTGTTTGGATTTATTCTGGGGTGGTTGGATTCGTTCTGGGGTGTTTGGATTTATTCTGGGGTGTTTGGATTTATTCTGGGGTGGTTGGATTCGTTCTGGTGCCAGCCCAGCCTTTCCCACCTGGATTTGGCAGACTCGCAGCACGGAATCCATCAGATCTCTGACACCAATACAATTTTCAATGCCTAACCCCGAGCTTCCCTTCCCTGCCTGTCCCCCGTGTAGCCCGACCTGCCCTACATTAAGGCGCTAATTAAAACGACTCGTGTCGCAATTTGGCAGAGCGGCCTCGATGGGCATTTATTTAGTGAAGAGCTCCAGTGTTTTATCAGCATTAATGAGTGATGGGAGACTCTTCGTGCCCTTTCCACAGAGGTCCCGCTCAAATCGCCGCGTGCTCAGCCTTAATTACAGCCAGTTAATTTGCTGTTCCCGGCCTCGCAGATGTTTAGGCAAACATTCCATAGATCGCGGCTTGGGGAGGGAGCAGCTGGCCAGGGGTGAGGGGGCCGGCAGTGCTGATGAATGGTTTTGCAGGTCCTTACCAGCCAAATCCATCCCTGATTCGTGAATCTTCATCCCCAGCTCTGTCCTGGTGGTGTGTCAATTCTGGAAAAATACAAATGATAATGACAATTACAACGATAATAATGATAGTGATGAAAAGAAAACCCCCAGCACTGTAGAGGATGTGTTCCTCACCAGTCCTGTGGCACTGATGTGGCTTTGGGGATTGCTGCCAACGCACAAAGATTTTCCAGCTATTCCTCATCCTGTCCAGCTCAGTCATTCCCATTCCAGCCCTGCAGTGTGACACGGCTCTGCAGCAGCCACACATTCCCCATTCTTTCATGTCCCCTTTGGCCAAGAGCAAATGGCACTGTGGGAAATCACAAAATCCCAGAAGGGTTTGGCTTGGAAGGACCTTAAATCCCACCCAGTGCCACCCCTGCCACGGCAGGGACACCTCCCACTGTCCCAAACCCCAATGTCCAACCTGGCCTGGGACACTGCCAGGGATCCAGGGGCAGCCACAGCTGCTCTGGGCACCCTGTGCCAGCCCTGCCCACCCTCCCAGGGGACAATTCCTGCCCAAAATCCCATCTAAACCAACCCTCTGGCAGTTTGAAGCCATTTCCCCTTGTCCTGGCCATTCCCCAAATCCCTTCCCATCATTCAGGAAAATCTCGAGTCCAGCTCACCCTGGGAGGAGGAGACCCTGCTGGGCCATTTCTTCTTCTAAGCTGAGTGATGGTTGGATGAATTCCCTGCTGGGTTTGATGAATTCCCACAGCTCTGCTGGAATCCCATCCCTGGCTGGGATGGTGACGCTGCCTCTGGTGCTTCCAAAGCGCCATTCCCACAGCACAGCCAGCCAGGAGGAGATTTAGGGTTTGTTTTTTGTTCTGGGAGGCAGAGCTCAGCTCTCCAGGCTGTGCCGAGGGGAGGGAGCAATCCCAGCTCCACACGGATCCCACACAAACCCCAGGGCAAATCCAGCCCTGCCCTGAGCAGCACCTTGTACAGGGAGCTCAGCTTCTCCAAAATCCAAGAATTCACATTTACAGCCACTTTCCATCCCGTATCTGCAAGCCCCAGAGGATCTTTACACTGAATTAATCGGCAATAAATGGCAGATGTGTTGCTGCTACACCTTGCAGGGGCTTTTCCCCAGGCTCTGGGTGCCCGGCACACAAAGGGTGGCACGGTGACAACCAACAGTGACAACCAACAGTGACAACCAACAGTGACAACAGGCTGCTTCTTCCCTTTCCCCCCTGTTCTGGCAAAAAAATCCTCTACATCTTGTAAGTATTCCCAAGGGACGGGATGAATGCTGTAGCCAGATTAAGTCAGCACGAGCAGAATCACATTTTCTGTTTTTTGTTTTTTTTTTTTTTTGGGAGGTTGTAGCTCGTTATAATTATCCAGAGGACACGGCCAAATTGTTTAAACACCCGGTGAGTGTCGAAAAATGAGCTGTGAAGTCAAAAAATGAAGACATAAATAGTGATAACAGGCTATTCCAGATTTGTTTTCAGAAGCAGAGGCCCGGATTTTGGAAAAGGAGTTTTATAAGGGCTTTATAAACCTTATTTAAAAGCGATTTTTTTGAAGATGCTTCCAAATAGCTGCTGAGACTCATCCACTGATAATTCTGTTCGTGAAAAAAATGAGAATGGGGGGAAATCTGCTGAAGTTTTCCAGCGCTCTGGGAAGGGATCCTCCCTCTGGAGCCTGATTGGGAACCACAACAAGGTGGGAACAAAAATAAAAGGCCAGGGGCTGCAAGCTGTGCAGGCTCTCATCTCCTCCCTTTCATGGAGAGCACAAAGGTTGCAGGCTTCACTAAATCCTAATTATCCCTTGATTAAGCCCACAGCAGGGATGAAGTTTTAAAAGCGCGGTTTCTGTAGGAAATTCCCGAAATTTGGCTCTGCGGCTCCGCAATCCCTTTACCATCCCCGGGCTCATAAAAAACCAGATTGTACCGAAAATCTGCTCCGATTCCTGCCACCCCCCTGAGCCGCAGAAAAGCTTTTCCACCTCCCTTTCCTTCCCTGCCCCGGGCAGGAAACCTGTTCAATTCAGGGGGTGTCAATAATCCTGTTTAAAACTCCTCGTGAATGCTGGCTTCCCTTTTTTCTCGATTTTTTTTTTTCTTTAATCCTCCTTTCTTTCGCGTTCAGGAATCTCAAGAGCCATTTAGAATAAACTCCAGCCTTTCTGCCAGAGCACTGAAGCTCTGAACTCCTCGTCTCTCTCCCCAGGCACTTGGATTTTGGGGGAATAAGCGCCCATCGCGCACGAAACCTCCGCTCTTTGCATTACAAAAAACAGAAAAAAACGAGTGGTTGATCCGAATTTGATTCCCCAGGTTCCTCAGGACGCAGCTGAGATAAAAGTGCTCACATCCCTCAGCCTGGCTCTGGTAAGCAACACCCCATAAAAAATAATGGCATTTGCATTTTTTTTTTTTTCCTAGAAGGAATTGCACAGAGCGGTGTTTTGGGCTGGCTCCAGGATGCTGTTGCCCATCTCCAGTGATTTCTTGCTTTGTTAAGCACCGTAATTCCACGCGGTTCTTGTGGCAGGAATGAGATCGTGCCCGGGCTGGCAGCACCAGCTCCAGCACGAGTGGAAGCGCCGCTCTTAACGAGCTTGGGTTTATTTACAGCGGGTGAAGATGGAAACAAACTGAAAAACCTCCTGGCACTCTTTTCACGGAGTTAAATAAATAAATTCACTGCGCACTTCAATGCAATAAACACGTACAAATACAGCTAACACATGGAATAAATACAAATTATCCCTGGCCGCTGACTCCTCTGATGCCCGGGGAGTGCGGGCAGCTACTCAAGGAGCATCAACGCAAATAATACAAGTACTGAAATTATTAGAGCAAATAATTACAAGGGCAGCGAGAGGACAAGGGGGAATGGACTCAAACCGACAAAGGGCAGGGTTAGATGGGATAGCGGGAAAGAAATTGGGTTGGATGAAAAAAAAACCAGCAGCAGTGCCAGCTCCTGGCTGCCTGGAGAGGGAGGCACAGCCTCAGGAACGGCAGAGCCTGAGGAGGCAGAGCCCAGCCCTTCCCAAAATCCCTGCGGTGACATCTGAGCGGCCACAAGCGCCTGGTGTGGGTACTCACCCAAGGCAGCGTGGGTGCAATCCCCTCTGTGCCCATCTCGGGGATTCCTCATCACCCGGGCTGGTTCTGCCCCAGTTCTTCACCATCCAGGCTGGTTCTGCCCCAGTTCTTCACCATCCAGGCTGGTTCTGCCCCAGTTCTTCACCATCCAGGCTGGTTCTGCCCCAGTTCCTCACCATCCAGGCTGGTTCTGCCCCAGTTCCTCATCACCCAGGCTGGTTCTGCCCCAGTTCCTCACCATCCAGGCTGGTTCTGCCCCAGCTCCTCATCACCCAGGCTGGTTCTGCCCCAATTCCTCATAATCCAGATTGGTTCTGCCCCAATTTCTCACCATCCAGGCTGGTTCTGCCCCAGTTCCTCACCATCCAGGCTGGTTCTGCCCCAATTCCTCATCACCCAGGCTGGTTCTGCCCCAATTTCTCACCATCCAGGCTGGTTCTGCCCCAATTTCTCACCATCCAGACTGGTTCTGCCCCAGTTCTTCATCATCCAGCTAAAACACGACTGGAATTGGAGGAATTGTCGCCTTTTCTCCCCCAGTTCTGGCCACTCCAGCCGTGTCAGGGCTGTTCTCCAGAGCTGAGGAAGGAACATCCTCAGCCCAGCTTTGCCTCTCAGCCACAGCTGCAGCCAGGGGGGGACGGGATGAGATCCGTGGGCAGCAGGGTGAGGTTCGTGAGGGCAGCCTAATGGAAAACATCAGTGCTCCGTGTGTGGCCATGTCCTGCCGATCCTTTGGTTAAAAAAAAAAAGGGATAAAGCAGAGCTTGTACACGGAGAAGGAAAAGGAATGGAACGTGGGGTTGAACAGTAAAAATGGCTTTTTAAAAAAAAAAAAATTTTTGCTCAGTAATTAGGAATTTCATTTTTCCTGTAGCTAATGGTGTTTGTGAGGCAGTGCCTTGCTGGGTAATTTTTAATTAGAGGCCAGGACATGGATTCAAGCTCCAAAACTATCTTCTGTTTATGCTCATCCATTTTCTCAACTCTTTCTGGAGATAATGAATCCTGCCTCCCTTCCTCACTGTCAAATTTGAGTTCGACCTTTTTGCTTGTAAATAGATTAGAAAAAATTAATCCCAGGCTGTAATAAGGTCTTTCATTATGTTGTGGGGAAGGTTATTTATGCTTTTAAGGCTTGTTCCAACCTAATAGGTGTGAAAGGAAGAGCACTTAGGCTCTCCAGTGCTGACAGGGATGTCGTCTCTGAGAAATGAAAGTCATGGTGGGTTCATCTCGCTGCTGGTGTTTAAGATGAATATCAGCATGAACTGAAGATGTATCTTGGAAGAGAAAAGAAGTGAATTTTCCACTGCTTCAGATGGAATTACAGCTGCACATAGCTGAGGGTGAGGAGAAGAGGGAGTCAGGAAAATGAATCCACAAATTCCAGAGGTTCGTGTCCAAAAAGGAGACAGAGGAGTCCTTTCACTTTATTGGATAAAGGCAGAGGCCATGGGGCTTTCCCCTGGGGTCTCTCAGATTTTTGGAGGACTCAGCCTCCCTTTTATCCCAATTTCCCATCCACATTTCCCTCTCTCTTTCCCCATTGCTGAGGTACCTGAGAGGCACAGACTTCCCAACCCCCTGACACCTGAGATTCCCCTCTGATGTACAACCCTCCTTTGCATTTTTAATTCTTATACAATTCATGTTTTTTCCCCATTGCTTCTTTCACCTGTCAATATCCAATTCCATTTCTCAGCAAACCTACAGTTTGTTTGTAAAGACAAATATCTTTTTTTTCCATCCATCCATCAATCAGTGGAATCCTTCCCATTGTTTCTTTTATCTCTCAGTGCTGGTTTTATCCCCCAGCAGACCCAGAGCTGGTTTGGAAAGACAAATCCCTCATTCCTTTCACGGGGGAACTGGGAGAGGAGTTTCCTCCCCAGCTGGTGGGTGCCTGCATGCAGCTCTCAGCTCCTGGTGGCATTTCCCCCAAAATTTGTTCAAGGATCTTTTTGGGATTGCAGTGAGGAGCTGCTCCATCCCCCTGCAGAAACCAGCACTGTGATGGGAACAAACAGGAAAACAGGGAAAGGTCCCCAGGGGCTGCCTGGGCTCTGGCCACCCTGATCCGGGTGACATCTGGATTTTATGGATCTCTCTGGGTGAGATCTGGATTTTATGGATCTCTCCATTTGGTTTTTATGGATCTCTTTAGATGAGATCTGGTTTTTATGGATCTCTCTGGATGAGATCTGGATTTTATGGATCTCTCTCCTGGGGAAATCTGGTTTCTATGGATCTCTCTTTGGGTGAGATGTGGTTTTTATGGATCTATTCATTTGGTTTTTATGGATCTCTCTCCAGGTGAGATCTGGTTTTTATGGATCCCTCCATTTGGTTTTATGGATCTCTCTTTGGGTGGGATCTGTTTTTTATGGATCTCTCTTTGGGTGAGATCCGGTTTTTATGGATCTCTCTGGGTGGGATCTGGTTTTTATGGATCTCTCTCTGGGTGATATCTGTTTTTTATGGATCTCTCCATCTGGTTTTTCTGGATCTCTCTTTGGGTGGGATCTGTTTTTTATGGATCTCTCTTTGGGTGAGATCCGGTTTTTACGGATCTCTCAATTTGGTTTTATGGATCTCTCTTTGGGTGAGATGTGGATTTTATGGATCTCTCCATCTGGTTTTTCTGGATCTCTTTGGGTGAGATGTGGATTTTACGGAGTGGGGAGTGTGTGTGCCTGGGAAAGGAGCGCGGTGCTTTCGGGACGATGCTGTGAACTCAGAGCGCAGCACCAGCCCTTCCCTCCGGATCCTGCAATTCCAACCCGGCTCCGGAGGCAGATCCGGAGGTGTCACCGCTGCTAAAGCGCTTTTTATAAAAATCACAAACCCCGGTGCTGCCCCGGGGCAGGGGGAAGCTGCGAGGAGCAGAAGAATTAATGACAGATGTGAAAACCCCGAGGCTTGGCTAAACCTGGCTTTGGTCATTTTGGGGTTTGGTCATTGCGGTTTCCACCAGCGCTTTTTGTTTTCTTCACAATTGTCCTTTTAAACCAACAATCGTCCTAAACTGTCCCCTAGAAGGCGAAGGGAAAGGCGGCTCTAGTACAGATCTTACCACGGGCAAAGCCCAAATCCTCAGTGGAAGCCATCGGTGGCCGCTCACCGCCCTTTTAACCCTTTTTTTGTCGGGATCCGCCTGGGGGAAGCAGCAAAATGCCTTTGGAAAGGTGAAATCTTTGATTACTCGGAGTGTTTTAAATTCGTGTGAGACGGTGCCTCTGCTGTACTATTAATATATATTATATATATATCTAAGTTGATATATTTTTATTAAATTTTATGTATTTTAATGATATATTAATATATATAATATTAATAACGTCACTGAATGCCCAGGGAGAGGCAAAAAACAAGCACTTCTCGATTCGGGGTAAGAAATGTATTTATGTCTTAACTGGGTTGTTTAGGTGCTGATTAAACGATAATGAGTAAATTGTGGTTGCTGTGTTGATATAATTGATGTCACCAACTGGAATTTATAGTTACTGAAGCAGCAATAAAAAGTAACTTATAACAACCAGATAACAGTACATAATCTCTGAGATTATATTGGATAGGCTTGAATGGCCCTTCCAACCCAAGCCGTCCTGGGATTCTGAAGCCTTTCAATAATTTGCTGATAAGATGTCGGTATCTCACCCTCTGGAAAACTGGGATGGGCATCCCTTGTTGAGGAATAAACCCTGTGGAAGTCGGAGCTCCTGGCACTGCCCTGCTCCTGTCACAGCTCACACCAATATTTTGGCTGCCAGCTGTGCCCGGGTCATTGCTGCCTTTGCCACCCTCACAGCCACGGGAAACTGTAGCCGTGGGAAGGGGTTTTAACCCTTTAAGTGCAGCAGAAATAAGATGCACAGCTCCATGGGCGTCTGTCATGGCAGGAAGAAAGAGCCAAGTTTATTCAGAAACACACTTGGTTTTATAGCAGGACTGCAACTCCCAGAGCAGAGAAAAGGTGATTGGTTCAGAGAGAAGACACCCCATGGCCAGGGCCTGGGCACACACCACAACAGGGCTTCTATCTTGGTATTAATTCCTTTTTATTGTGACCAAATTATCACCCTGGGAGAAATTCTCCCTGGCCTTGAGCTGGAGCAGCTCATGGGCTGGGAACAGAGCTGAGAAGCTCCAGCCTGGAATATTTTCCAGGCTGTAATTTTCTTCCTTTCTCAATGTGTGTCCCACAGCAAATGAGCCCAAATCAGGCTTCTACCCCAGGGCAAAGCCTGAGGGATGGCTGAGCCCAGCTAGGCTCGACTCAAAGTCCAGCCTGTCCTCTGCTCCACACTGCAGCTGGGTTCTATTTATACCCACATGACTTGATTCATTACGAAATTTCTTCCCTGGCAGGGCAGGCATCTATCATTAAATCAAAATCTGTCTGGAAACAGAACAGAGACTCCAACTTCAAAGGCTGCCACTGCTTTCCGTGGAGCTCTCCTTGCTGGTTGCCTGGGAGGCTTATTTGAAATTATGCACGGAGACAGGCAGGGAGGAATGAGTTCCAAAGTCACCATAATGATGCCCTTGAGTGGGCGAGACTTGGAAACGCTCAGAGTGCAGGAGGCAGCTCCATCCCTGCACCCCTGGGGAGAACCAAACCCCCCAGGGATGCCCCAAACTCCCAGGGATGCTCCAAACCCCCAGGGATGCTCCAAACTCCCCCAGGGATGTTCCAAACCCCCCAGGGATGCTCCAAAACCTCCAAGGATGCTCCAAACTCCCCCAGGGATCCTCCAAACCCCCAGGGATGCTCCAAACCCCTCAAGGGATGCTCCAACCCCCCTCAGGGATGCTCCAAACACCTCAGGGATGCTCCAAACCCCCCAGGGATGCTCCAAACCCTCCAAGGATGCTCCAAACCCCTCAAGGGATGCTCCAAACCCCTCAAGGGATGCTCCAAACCCCCCAGGGATGCTCCAAACCCCTCAGGGATGCTCCAAACCCCCCAGGGATGCTCCAAACCCTCCAAGGATGCTCCAAACTTCCCCAGGGATGCTCCAAACCCTCTGTGGACATTTCCCACCCTCTCTGTCTGCAGACCACCCAAGGAGCCCTTGTTCTATATCAGCTTTCCACATCATCTCATCCTTTTCACATCTCCCTCATCCTTCTGGAGAAGGCTGGGGGTGCAAAGATAACAAAACTCGCTCTGACAGGCTGCCCTTTACAGCCCTTTGCCAAAAAAACCATCCTTGCTTTGTTACTGCAGCCTGGAATCTGAGCCGTGCTGTGCTTAAAAAGTATTATTTAAAAAGCCGTTTTGCCTTGAAATATTTTCACTTTTATATAGCCTTGAACATGCAGGTGTGTGCATTTCAGTTGGTATAATCACGGTGCAAGGAAGTGGAAGGTGATTAAGTGTCAGACAGAGTTTTCCAGTGTCTGGGAGAATTCAGTGCCTGGGTAAACACAGCTCAAACCCCATCAGGTGGGGCTTGGGTCAGGAGGGTTAATTCTGAACAAGTTTTAAGGGCTCATTAATTCAACCAGTGATCCAAAATGTCTTTTTTTAAATGTATCCAGGATTTCATGTGTATTGCTAGCTGCCTGGGATAACTGAGTGTGTACAGGTTTCATTTGGTTTCCATGGAATCACAGAATATCCCGAGTCCAGCACCGGGGTCACAGGGCCCAAGGAAGCAGTTCCATGGTTTTGCTGGGATTTGTGTTGCTGATAAACATTGGGCAGACAGATTTCCTGCAGAAAACGGAATGGCTCTATCATATTTTGGGAGACTAACACACAGTCAGACAGTCTGATCTCATTAATGTCTACTTAATTAGGCTCAAGTGGATGATTTCAGACCAGGAAGCCCAGTGGAGGCAGAGTTGATAGCAGAGTTATTTAGAAAATCCAGAGTGTCCGGGTTTGCCTCCATCTGCTCTGAGCACAGCTCCTGCAGGGCAGGGAGTGCCCAGCTCCTTCAAATGATCCCGGCTGATTCATGAGCCAATTCTCAGCTAATACCAAAGTTATAAGATATTTATTCACTCCTGGCTACTCGGGCTGTCCCCAGAGTTCACCTTGGGGGATTGTGCTCTCACTGAAGGTTTTGATAAAAAATGGAAATGCCCTTTTTGTTGTCCTGCAAGTCATTATGTTCACCTGATAAAAATGATTTCACACCTAACTCCACCCATTAATCAAAAAGGTCAGTACAATAAATAGTTTTTATCTTTCCTGCCAGAAACCTTTCTTCCCTGTGGCCTTAGGAGCTGAGTGCAAGAAAAGACATAGACAAAAAAGAATAGGATCTCAAAGACTGGCTGATCAATGCCATGCAGAGACATGAGTTATTGTTGAGAACTCCGGGGAGAAATGGAGTGCTCTGATGCCAGAGAGAGGCAATATTGCCTGAATTTTCAACCTCCAGGCTCTAAAGGGGAATGAAGTAGCTTCGTTCATCTTAATAAATTTATGTCCAGCATCTGGTTCTGAATGAGATGGATTTCCCTTTTCTGGAGATCTATAGGTGTGAGAATATATAGATATAAAATATGTATATATCCCCCACACCACTGCTTTCATAAACCTGACACTCCTGACTTTTTCCAGCGTGTTCTGGTTGCAAAGTTGGGCTCGAGATGGAGTTTTTGCTCCTGGGCTTTGCACTGATTATCCTGCTCAGTGCTGACTGCCATGCCCCCAGTCCCAGAGCTGGTTTCCAGCAGGGCTTGGCAGGGATGTGATCCGGGGACACCTTTGGAAACGTGGGATTGGGATCTGCCCCTCCTCCTCCTCCTCCCTCCCTGGGCTCTGTCCTGTGCTCCATTCATGTTTGCTCATCCTCAGCGCTCCCCCATCTCCATTTCCCCGAATTCCTGGAAGGTTGCAGCAGTTTGGATATGCAGAACAGCCAGCCAGGGCTGCCCTGGGCCGGGCGAGCTGCAGGCAGAGCGAGCTTCTGCAAATGTCAGGAGATAAAATCCCTAAGTGGCATTTACCTTTGTGATTATTCCCTCTCATCCCCAGCACGGGGGGCACGTTTCCATTGCAGCATTCCGTGTGACACACAGGAGTTCGATTTGCACTGCAAATGAATTTTGAAATGTCCTGGCATCCTCCCACGAGCGGCACCTGCAGCCTCTCCTCTGTGCCCAAATCCCTCCCCAAACATCCCCTGCTCTGCGCCCTAAATCCGCAGGAACGGCACAAAAAGAGAGGCCACCCACATTTCCTGAGGCAGCTCAGCCTGTCCATCACCCTCTGAGCTCCCCTTCATCCCCCACCAGGGTGACAAATGCAGTGTGGGGCTCAGGGGGGCTCCGACCTGTAGTAACTTACTCAGAGTGCTGCCCGAAACCCCAAGTAAAACACAAACTAACAGAGTGTCAGTTTATGCGGTGCTTTATTCGGGGCCCGGGGACCTGCGGACTCGCGTCCAAAGTCAGGATCCCACTGGTTCCCTTTTTCAGAGGGTTTTTATACCCTTTTTACAAACGGTTTTCGTGCAGAGGTACATATTCTTCTAAACAATATAGATACATTCACTTTGTAGATAACATTTTACATCATAAATCCTTCAAGGTTGCTTACCCTAGGACTATAGTGTTCTCCCCCTTAATCTCTCCCTTCTGCCACTACCCACCACCAGTACTTTATTTATGATTATACTTCAACCTTATCACTAGCAGTTCTGCATTCTCTGCTAATTGTTTTCTCAGCACAGCACATTCCTAAGTTGGTTTCCCAGGGCCTACTCTGGAAACTGCAGTCTCCAAGCCTTAGCATTACTACTACTATTATACACTTTATATTTTAATATTCAGGATTTCTAGTCCATACGGTAACAAGAGGAGGGGAGCAGGCTCTGGGCAGGTGTCCTGATGGACACAGCTCTCAGCTCACCTGCCAGCAGCTCCTGAGGAGCAGATGGCCACTCTGCCATGTGGTGCCTCCCAGAACACAGATTTGATTCCGTGCACCACGCCTGTCTGACTTTTAAACTTGTGTTCGCAGGATTTCAGGAAGGCAGACTCCACACAAAGCCCTCAGTGAACACAGCGGCGGGCAGGAGGTTACAGAGCTCGGAAAATTATCAATTAATTCTCCCTTCATCCAGAGGGGCAGATGGGGATGAATATTTATCGACTTTGACAGCTTTTATTAGAGGGGAGAAAGGTCTTCATTACGTGTTTTGATTTCACAGCACAATCAGGGAAATTAGCACAATGTATAAAACAGTAATTAAGGCTCTGAGGTTTCTGAACTCACACTGGCACTGCAGATCTTCCCCCTGTGCTTTTCCTTGCCGTGCTCCTGGTGCCCAGGCACTGAGGTCATTATGGAATGCCAGCTCCTCTCTCCTCACAGTGCATTTTGCACGTTTTGCCACTTCTGAGCTGTCTCCAGGTGCCCTGGCCTTGGCAGCCTCGGGAAAGGCTCCACGCTGTGCACTAATGACCTGACTTTTGGGACGTGCCAGAATAATGGCAATAATGGCCAATTTACAGCTGTTTGATGTGGGGAGGTTTGATGTGGGTTCAGCATCGAGGGCTGGTCCAGCTGGGCTGAGATAAATGGAGGAATTGCCCCTGCCTTTGCCTGAAATGCTCATTTATTGGGTTTTTTGGGGCTCCCTGTGGCTCCTGGGCTCCTGTGTGGTTACACAGGTCCTGCTCAAAGGGCTTCAGACCCTGCTGAACATGTGGTAAATATATTAGGATAGACCATATTTATTCATTAGCTTATATAAAAATGTATTTATTAATTAGTTAGCTTCCTAACAGGAAAAATGGTGTTTTAGCAATATTGTTGGCATTTAAGAATCAGACAAAATAGGGAATTGTCACTGTGAAAAAAGAGAGAGTTGAGATCAGGCCCTTTATTTTGTGGACAATGTCACTTTGGGAATGCACCATATGTGGTTTTTAATGTTGCAGTGAAGTGGGAGAGAGGAGGAAGAGTGGATTGCCCTGGATTTGGCAAATCACAGGCACCAGCATGACCTGTTCTCACAGCTGAGAACCTTCGGCCTGCAAAGTTCTTGTTTAAAGACTTTATCTCACTGACCAGATGGTGCAATTTGTCTGCCACGGACATTTGGGAATATCTGCTGAATTTTGCATAAGGACAAGTGTTTTAATCATCCAGTGTCTTGCTGTGCTAATCTTATTTGTCTGCAGTGACCAACCCTTCTCTTTTCCCTGGCAATGCTGGAGCTGTTCTGTGGGGTTTTTGTACAACCCCCTTCCCATCCCTGCTCTTTTATTGCCTGTCCCTCGGGAATTTCTGTGGGTTTGACTCCTCCTGTTGAAGGGCAACGAAACCCTATGGAAAATGAAGCAGATGTGTAGGAGCCCGGGGTATTTTAAACCTCTCTCCCAGGTTAATCCTTTCACCAGGATAAATTCTCTCAGAGATGGGAGCAGCATTAGGGCAGAGGAGGAGCTGCTGCATGAGCAGTGCCCCGGGTCAGGAAGGATGCAAAACGGGCAACTCCAATATTTGAAGAAGTATTAAAAAAGAAGCATTATCAGAGGAAGAATCAGCACGGTGAGAGATAAAGCCATTGACCTTCTTCTGTGCATTATCTGAAGGAAAAAAACCCTTTCTGGGCTCTCTGGTGCTTTCCCAGCTGTGGGATGCTGCAGCAATGGAGGGGCTGGAGCTGAGAGCATCCCCTGGCCTTGGTGACAATCCCAGTGTGGGGACAGAGGCACAGTGACCCCCAGCCCCCTCCTCCTCACCTGCCCAGCCCTGTGTGCCCCCGAGATCAAGGGAGAAGCAGTTCTGTCCCACAGCCCCCTGTGCTGCCCCATCCTGCTTTGGGATGCACATTCCAGTTCGATCTGGGAGATCCGGGATGGGATTTGAGCCTCCTTTAATTGCTGGGATTGCCTGGAGCAATTGCTCTGCATTGAGACAGCACAGGGAAGTGCCACAGCTGAGAGCAAACCTTGATTGCAGTGGGAAGGTTTCTTATTTCTTATTTTTCTTATTTATTTTCTAGGCTGTATTTGTGGCCATGCAAGGCAGGGAATCCTCCAGCTGCTCCCACATCCCAGGGCAGATCCATGCATGCTGGACAGTGGGGCTTGTGGAGCACCTGTGAGGACACAAAGCTGCTGCTGGGGTGCTGAAGCAGCTCCCTCTGTGCCAAAGCTGTGGAATTTCATGGCTGAGGATGTGTTTAATGTGCTGTTACCACTGGAAACTGTGATGGATTATGTGCAACAACTCCGGTGCACCAGTGAACAAGCAGGCAGTTAATTACTGCAATGATAACGTGTTATGAAAAGGAATTGCACTCGTGGCCATTCATTATGATGATGAATTTCCCATAGTTCGTCACTGGTCATCTGCAACACTCACATGACAAATGGCCAGGCTCCCAAAACAGGAGGAAATCCCTTCCCTTCCCTTCCCTTCCCTTCCCTTCCCTTCCCTTCCCTTCCCTTCCCTTCCCTTCCCTTCCCTTCCCTTCCCTTCCCTTCCCTTCCCTTCCCTTCCCTTCCCTTCCCTTCCCTTCCCTTCCCTTCCCTTCCCTTCCCTTCCCTTCCCTTCCCTTCCCTTCCCTTCCCTTCCCTTCCCTTCCCTTCCCTTCCCTTCCCTTCCCTTCCCAAACCTTCCCTTCCCAAACCTTCCCAAACCTTCCCAAACCTTCCCAAACCTTCCCTTCCCTTCCCTTCCCTTCCCAAACCTTCCCTTCCCAAACCTTCCCTTCCCTTCCCAAACCTTCCCAAACCTTCCCAAACCTTCCCAAACCTTCCCTTCCCTTCCCAAACCTTCCCAAACCTTCCCAAACCTTCCCTTCCCAAACCTTCCCTTCCCAAACCTTCCCAAACCTTCCCAAACCTTCCCAAACCTTCCCAAACCTTCCCAAACCTTCCCTTCCCAAACCTTCCCTTCCCAAACCTTCCCTTCCCTTCCCAAACCTTCCCTTCCCAAACCTTCCCAAACCTTCCCTTCCCAAACCTTCCCTTCCCAAACCTTCCCAAACCTTCCCAAACCTTCCCAAACCTTCCCTTCCCAAACCTTCCCTTCCCAAACCTTCCCAAATCTTCCCAAACCTTCCCCATTCCCTGCTGTTGTTAATTAGACAGTGTCTGATTGCTCGGCTGCCCCAGATCAATATTTATATTAATTTATACATATTACTCCCATCAGAATGTGCCGTGGCACACAGCATTGCTGCCTTTTAGGGATGGATTCGTTCTGGGCTTTCTCTGAGCAGTTCAATTCATAAACACTGGTCTGAAATCCTTGGAAGTTTTGGCGAATTTCTTGGAGTAAGTGGAATGACAGCGATTGGGAAGTGGGAGGATTGCTTGGTGTGAGAGCCTCCACTCTTGCTGAGTGATGCATTTGGCAGCACAGAACAGCTGCCACATTGTGCCACACGGGGCTGACGGGTGCAAATTATCAGAGAATTTCATTAACTGCAGGGGAAGGTGGCTCCAGGCCAGGAGCAGAGTGGGAACCTCTGGGTGCCCGGTGCTGGATTGTAAAGGGAATTGTGTGTGTGCCTGTTGGCACCCACCAAAGCCACACTGAAAGGGAAGAAATGGAGCTTTTCCCAATAAGGAGCCTGATCCCAGGCACAGTATCAGAGTGCCTCGTTAATTAGACACAGCCTGTAATCAATAGCTCGGCTTCCTGCTGTGCTCAGGTCCTGGTGCTCAAAAAAAAAAAAAAAAAAAACCAACAACAAAAAAAAGAAGGCTGCAGTGATGTGATAGGAGAACTTAAAGGGATAAATATTTGAGAGAGGATATGGAGCTCCGTGGTTGGAAAAATCCAGGTGAGAGCCACTCAAATGCTCGGGTGACCCCTGCCCATCCCTGCAGCTCCTCGGTGGGTTGGGGTCCCAGCTCTGTCTGGGCTGGCTGCTCACATTTCCCTGCTCTTGCAGTGACCTCCAGAATGTGCAGCCTCATGTCACGGTTTAGGGCAAATTTGGGACAAAACCTTTCAATGGGGTCTTCCCAAGGGCCATTCCTGGGTGGCTGATGTTCATGGAAAGCAAAGCCATGAAAAAATTAGTTTTTCATCCTATAAAAAAAATCTCTATAGCCTAACAAAGAAAAAACTCCTCTCCCTAGAGTAAACGAAAAAACCTATTTTTAAGTTAGTAACTGACTAAAGTATTTCCATAGGTTGTGGTTAAAAAAGAAAAGAAAGTGTAGGAAAAAAAAAGGAGAGGTAGTCTAAAAGTTTTATTCTAAATTTATTATTTCTTTATGTTATTAATAAAGCTTTCTTTACACCCTTTAAGTTTGAAACCTGCCTTGCTTTTACTCCTTATCCTATCTCACAACAAAAAATAAGTATATTAAAATGATAAGTAAGTGTATTAAAATTAGCAAATCTAAACCCCCACACTCACCCAGCCCAGCCCCTTCTCACACTCATTGATTTTTGGCAGCCAGTGTGCAGAAATTCTGAACCCCAATGATATTAGCTCAAAAATGTCCATGGTGTGAACATCCAGCAATGGAAAATTTCCCCTCTTCTCCTCCAAGCTGAGCCATGGTGGAAGTCACTGGATTTTCTGACTCCTGCAGCCAGCCCCAGCTCTGAACTCATTTCTGAAGGGCAGCACCTCCAGCCCCGAGCAGCTTTTTATCCCTGGGATGTTTTATTCATGTTAATGCTGCCAAATGGAAATTATCCTTTTCATGTTAACAAGGAGTAATTTGAGAAATCAGAAGAATCATCATTTCACTGAGGAAGGTTGGGGGAGTCCCTGCCAGGAGAGAGAGCAGTGGGTGACACCTGAGTGGGTGATGGCAGGCTGGGAGAGCTGGGGGTGCTCACCTGGGGAGGAGAAGGGTCCAGGGAGAGCCCAGAGACCCCAAAGGGGCTCCAGGAGAGCTGGGGAGGGACTGGGGACAAGGGACAGGACACAGGGAATGGCTGTAAGTTGAAAAAGCAGGTTTAGGTTGGTGTTAGGAAGAAATTCTTCACTCAGGGAGTGCCCAGAGGTGCCCAGAGCAGCTGTGGCTGCCCCTGGATCCCTGGCAGTGCCCAGGCCAGGCTGGACATTGGGGTTTGGGACAGTGGGAGGTGACAGGGGTGGCACTGGGTGGGATTTGAGGTCCCTTCCAACCCAAACCATGCTGGGATTCTGTGATCTCAGAAGTGTTGCTGGTTCCAGATGAATACACAGGACGGGATGTTTTCCAGAATTTTCAGAAATCTGACCTTTCAGGATCCGTGCAAAGAAATGTTCTGCCTTTGATCTCTCCTTGTCCAGAGTAAGAGGGAATTTCTGCAGCTTTTAATGTGTTTTATTCCTCATGCTTATAAAGAAAAAAAAGAGAGAAAATAAAGTCTTTTGAACTCCTTGTTTGATGAGTGAGGTTCATTTAAAAAATGAGATTAAAACAGAGACAAAAACATTGTGGGCATGACTTTGGGCCTGTTGCAGAGTGGGGGGGATTGAAAAGCTCCCTGGATGTGGCACTGGGGGACGTGGGTGAGTGCTGGGCAATGGCTGGGTTTGATCTTAAAGGTCTTCTCCAAGCTAAAAATCCAATTCTGTGATTTTGTGATCAGTCAGAAGGAAGAGTCTCAGCATCCCAGCAGTGCTGTGGGGATGGGGATGTGTTTCCATGGCTGCTCTGATGTCCTGGGAGCTGCCCAGGGACATGTCCTGGCCCTGGGGACACATCCTGGTCACGGGGACACATCCTGGTCATGGGGACACATCCTGGGGACACATCCTGGTCATGGGGACACATCCTGGGGACACATCCTGGTCATGGGGACATGTCCTGGTCCTGGGGACAAATCCTGGCCCTGGGGACACATCCTGGTCACGGGGACAATCCTGGTCCTGGGGACACATCCTGGGGACAATCCTGGTCCTGGGGACACATCCTGGTCCTGGGGACACATCCTGGGGACACATCCTGGCCCTGGGGACATGTCCTGGGGACACATCCTGGTCATGGGAACACGTCCTGGCCCTGGGGACACATCTTGGGGACACATCCTGGCCCTGGGGACAATCCTGGTCCTGGGGACACATCCTGGCCCTGGGGACACATCCTGGGGACAATCCTGGCCCTGGTGACACATCCTGGCCCTGGGGACACATCCTGGCCCTGGGGACACATCCTGGTCCTGGTGACACATCCTGGCCCTGGGGACACATCCTGGTCATGGGGACATGTCCTGGTCCTGGGGACACATCCTGGCCCTGGGGACACATCCTGGTCCTGGGGACACATCCTGGCCCTGGGGACACTCCCGGCCAGGAGGGCTGGGCTGTGTCCACGCAGGAATTCTGCTGCCCCTGAGGAATTTGTGCTCAGAGGCTCCCAGGGCTGTGCCGTGGGTTCCTCCTGAGGCAGGAGATGGTTTTTGCATTCCTCACATGCCAGAGGCTCCCCTGCTCCTGCCCCAGGCACAGGGGATGCTGCCTGGGACAGGCTCGGGAGGATTTCCAGGAGCAATCCACTGGGATGGTTGCTGAGGTGGTTTCTAAATTCTGACTTTGTTTTCCACAAGTTTGCTACTCCTCTGCTCTGATTTCCTCCCTTTTCTGGGTAAATACAGATTGACATCTGCAAACTTTCTGCCTATGAAAATTGTGTCTCCATCAGCATCTCCTTCTGCAGGAGCCTGGGTAATTTGTGGAAGCTTTTTGTCTTCCCCAAGTCTGATCTTAGACAATAAACAAAGCCAGACAAATGCTTTTCCAGTCTGGAAAAGGCACAAATAAGCAACCTGTACTTGTTAAATTAGGCACTATAAAAATGATGAGCTTTAAATCATTGTCCCAGTAATTATTGTCATCATTGTGGTTATTAGATGACATAAGATTTTATTGCTGATAATTTGGAGGCTTTGATACATTTATGTGAACTGACTGCTCCTTTGGCTAAGAATAATTGCTTAAATTTCTCTCCTGGGTTTTTGCTTCTATAAAAAGATTGTTGACCTTGGAGCTTTTGCTTTACTTTGGAATTTTGTTCAAATGCAAATACTGAGAAAATACCTAGAGAAAAAAAATGTAACTCACCAAGCAGAACACAGAATTTGGAGACCTCGGAGAGAGAAGCCAGATTTTGGGTTATCAGAGACCCCCCAGCTTCTCCTCTACTCCCTTTTTTATTACTATTTTAAGAGTAGAAAGTAAGAAGAAACTTTTCCAGAAGCAGATGTTGATGTGTGCGAGTGCTCTGAGTGCTGAAGCTTCGCCCTGGGGGTGGCTGGAATTGATGGCTGCTGTGTGGAGCTGCAGGTTCCGTGGCCAGGAACGTGTCCCAGCCCAGCTGTTGGCCCAGGAAATTCTGTATTTGGGGGATGCACCTATTGAGCTGTGCCGAGAACAAAGAATGAGTTAGGAAATAAATTAAAGAGGGGGAAAAAAAAAAAAAAAAGAAAAAAAAAGAGCTGCATAACAGCATCTAACGGTGCCAGGCAGGGTGACAGACTCTGGAGAGCTCTGAAATGTCATGGTTTCGTGCAGTGTGCAAATAAGGATGAAATTGAAAATCAGCTCTTTTAGGAGAGGTAACTCTTAATTTGCATGAAATAATAATCAAATCATTATCAGGCCACCTTCGACAGCCACACTGAAGGTCACTTAGCTGCACAGAGAGACAGCACACAGCAAGATTTGTCTGGCATCACTTCGGAAGGAGAAGGATAATTACCCGTGGGATCTGTTAATTTTTTGTGTCGATTAATCAAGTGTGTGTTTCCAGCTAATAACTGACTTTAGTCTGCAAACACTGACAATTGTTTGGCTCTCAGATGGTTTTGTGGGACTGAACAATGCCTTAGCCTGAAACTGTGAGAAACTGAGGCAAAGCATGAATGGGACAGGAAATTCTTCAATAATTTTTAATCAGATGAGTAAGATTAGAGAATCCAACAACAAAGAGACTCCTTGTGGATAAAGGACCAGATGAGTCAAAGACCTTCCAACCATAATGTAAAATATATATTTTTGTGGAGAAGGGAAGAGGGCACCTTTGTGGCAGAGAGCTGCAGTGCTGAGAATTGAGGAGAGGCTTCCCAAGGGCCATTCCCAGAGCTGTCAGCGATGACATTCTTGTGGGACACACATTGAGAAAGGAAGAAAATTACAGCCTGGAAAATATTCCAGGCTGGAGCTTCCCAGCTCTGTTCCCAGCCCATGAGCTGCTCCAGCTCAAGGCCAGGGAGAATTTCTCCCAGGGTGATCATTTGGTCACAATAAAAAGGAATTAATACCAAGACAGAAGCCCTGTTGTGGTGTGTGCCCAGGCCCTGGCCATGGGGTGTCTTCTCTCTGAACCAATCACCTTTTCTCTGCTCTGGGAGTTGCAGTCCTGCTATAAAACCGAGTGTGTTTCTGAATAAACTTGGCTCTTTCTTCCTGTCATGACAGACGACCATGGAGCTGTGCATCTTATTTCTGCTGCACTTAAAGGGTTAAAACCCCTTTCCATGGCTACACATTCTCCCTGAGCTCCTGCTTCCCTGGCCAGGAAAAGGTTGCAATCTTGGCAGCACACAGAAATAATCATGTCTGGTCGAGTGTGGCACAAAGGAGTTGAACTCCAACAAAGGGGAAAGCCACCTGTTTGTGGGTGATTTATAACCATGGCAGGAGAGGGTCAGGCTCAGCTCCAGAATCAAAGCTGGAATAAGCACTGAACAAATGTTTTCTGTTTGTATTCACTGATTTAAACTGCACATCCCTTATTAGGCTCAGACAGAAATGTGGGTGTTATCCCAGTGATATGGTCTAAGCTGTACATTTGCATTGTTATTCCTCCTATTCATGCCTCAGATGATTTTTCTATTGGGTTAATGGCAAATACTCTTAAGTAATGACAGGGGTGCAGGTTAATTATTCAGTAAGTGCTGTTAAAGACAGCAGAGTTTCCTCTCCTGTTACAAAAAGGCTCCATTTCCCACCATGTCATTAAACATCCTCACTTAAGAGGCCTGAGAATGAATCATTGCCTCTGATTTAGGATCATCAAAAAGCACAGAGCTGCTGCCTTTATTTAATTGACTTGTGATTTAATGTTAATGAAAGCCACGTTTCCCTGCTGTCGGATGTCAGAGTGGAGCTTGTCTGGGTGATCTCTGAGCCAGCTGGGCTTGGGAATCTGCTGCTGGTGATGCCCCACACCAGTCCCAGGGCTGGAGTTCCCTGGGAGCAGGCACTGAGGGCTGGGCACCACAGGCTGCAGAATAAAGCCCATCCCTGTGCAGGTGTTGTTGAAAGTCCCTGCATCCCTGCTCCAAATCTCTACTGGGTTTAGCAACTAAAGGAAGATTGGACTTGAGGATTGAAGGTTGCACATGATGATCTTGGTGTTTCCAGCCCTCATGGTTCCATGACTGCATGAAATGTGGTTTTCCTGTAGAAGAAGAAGGCAGTGGAAGTTCCAGGCAAGGTGTTTTCCCATCTCCCACGGGTGAATTTCTCCCCTCAGCCCCATCTCTGCTGGCCCTGGGGGCACGAGGGGCTTTTCCCTTCCTCCTCCCTTTGCCTTTCCTGCCCCTCGTGTCTGCACAGAACTCAGAGGCTGCAGGAGTACACCAGGGATTCTTTCCTTCCAGGGCCAGGCATTCGCAGCACTGTTTAATTAACAGTGATAATGATAATAGTAATGATAATTATGGTAATAGTAAGAATAATAATGGTAACGGTAATGATAATCATTTTTTTAAAATCCTCTCAACCTTCCCCATCTTCCACAGCTTTAGCTGAGCATGATCCCACAGCCAGACTGGGGGCACTGGGGTTAATTAATCTGCTCTGGGCTGGTGCTGGAGCCAGAAGGGATCTTCATTCAGGAGAGGGCCAGGCTCAGCCAGCAGCAGCTGGGCAGTGCTGCACAGCCAGGGCACTCACAGGGGCAGCCAAAGCACAAATGAATGCACAGAGCACCAGCAAATGAGGGGAAAAGGGGGAAAAGCTCGAAGGAGGAAGGTGGGGTTTTGTGGGATTGGACTCCAAGCAAAGACTTTTCTTGCTCCTTTCCCCTCAGCTCCATGGTGAGGATGGTTCTGCTGGGCTCCCCCTGCCCTGCTGCCCTGAGTGCAGGGAGATTTTCTGGCAGAAATTGTCACCATTGCTCTCAATCCTGGTGAGCAGTGACATCTCCAGTGAGATTTTACTGGCACAAATTGTCACCATTCCTCCCATCCTGGTGAGCAGTGACACCTTCAGTGAGATTGTACAGGCACAAATTGTCACCACTGCTCCCATCCTGGTGACCTGTCACATCTCCAGTAAGGTTTGCTGGCACAAATTGTCACCATTGCTCCCACCCTGGTGACCTGTGACATCTCCAGTGAGATTTTCTGGCAGAAATTGTCACCATTGCTCAGTCCTGGTGACCTGTGACATCTCCAGTGAGATTTTCTGGCAGAAATTGTCACCATTGCTCAGTCCTGGTGACCTGTGACATCTCCAGTGAGATTTTACTGGCACAAATTTTCACCATTGCTCCCAATCCTGGTGAGCAGTGACATCTCCAGTGAGATTTTCTGGCAGAAATTGTCACCATTGCTCAGTCCTGGTGACCTGTGACATCTCCAGTGAGGTTTGCTGGCACAAATTTTCACCATTGCTCCCATCCTGGTGACCTGTGACATCTCCAGTGAGGTTTGCTGGCACAAATTTTCACCATTGCTCCCATCCTGGTGACCTGTGACATCTCCAGTGAGATTGTACAGGCACAAATTGTCACCACTGCTCCCATCCTGGTGAGCAGTGACCTGTGGGATCTCCAGCCCAGCCCCATTCCACCCCCAAACCTCCCACAGCTGCCTCTGGAGTGGATGACATTCCACGGGATGATGATTTCTGTTTCCTCCTCTGAGTTATTATCAAAGTGTAACATTTGTTCAGATTAACATCTCAACCCCCTCTTCTATTTTGGGGGGCTCTGGAAGCCTGGGTGATACATCAATGACCAAATGTAATTGCTTTCTCTAAAATATGGCTTTTTAAAAGGAAACCTGACTGGGATGCATGTAGTGAAGGATTTAATTTATGTTGAAGCAATGGGTCTGAAAAAGGAGGAGGAGGAAAAGTTGTGATAGGGAGGCTGAATTCATCTTCGGTTATGAATAATAGATGATTCACTTGGGAATATTTTTTGCTGGATTTAAATGAAACCTCATCAAAACCATGATAATTGGATGTATTTATAAACCTGCAAAGCCCACTCAAGGGGGTTTTAGTAATATTGACAATACTAGAGGTTAACCATAAAACCAGTCAGAATGTGTTGTTTCAAGGAGTTGTGCCTGGCTGTGATGGCAATTCCTTGTGGTAATCCCTGGAAACTGAGGGTTTAACCGATCTCATTTCTGAATTGTCTCCCAGAATGAGGAAATGCTGACAAATGATGAAGTTGGCCAACAAATTCAAATTGTTGGCCATATTTGCCCTCCTAGAAAACAATTGATCTGGGAATGTTTTCCCTGTGAGGGTGAGGAGGGGCTGGGCTGGAATTCCCAGATTTGCTGTGGCTGCCCCTGGATCCCTGGCAGTGCCCAAGGCCAGGGTGGGCATTGGGGTTTGGAGCTCCCTGGGATGGTGGGACGTGTCCTGGATACAGGATGAGCTTTAAGCTCCTTCCAACCCAAACCATTCCAGGTTCTGTGATTCCTTGGTTCTCCAGGAGCTGCTGTGGTGTCCCCAAGGAAACCAGAGAAAAGGGAACAAAAGATTGACCCCAGCTCTCAGCCTGATCCTTCCAACATTTTATCTCAGGTTTCCTATGGAATTTCTCCCCTGAGTGCTACAGGCTGTCCCACACCTGCCCCTGCTGTATTTTCCAGAAGAGAGTGATGGTTATTTCAACACGAAATTACAAAACAGTTCAAAACTCTCCTTCTGTTAATTTGGCCTCTCTAGGTCATGTTGGCCTCATCTGCATGCAGGGAGGCACCTCCTCCTTGGTTTAAGGGCTGTAACATTCTCTACTGATGAAAATACTTTGATAGAAGTCTCTTTTTTTTTTTTTTTTCCCTCTCACAAATTATCAGGTCATTTAAAAAAAATGAGCTCATTTTAATCTAATTCTGCATGTGCAACTGTCTGGAGAGTTATTTTCAGCTCCAGTAGTTGCAGCTTGCAATTATTCTGCTTCCTTTAAGAAAAGAAAAGTAACAGCTCTATATTTTATGCAAATTGCTGGTGATCTTTCAGAGCAACTTGTGTTTAGGGGAAGTAATAGGAAAAATAAGAGGCCCAACGGATGGTAATGTGGATTTGAAACAGCGCAGAGGAAATAGGAAAATATGTAAAGATCACTAAAATATTAACATTTGACCACTTAGGCAGGAATATTTCAATTAAAAGCCATGTAATTCTTGTTGAAGTGAACAGTTCCTAACTAACCGTGGCTTCTTGACGGTGAAAAAGCAACTTTTAAATTTCATTTCTTTACTCGCTGTGCTTCGGGTGTGCACCCAGACACTCCTGCAGCTCCCACCCAGCTCAGGGAGTTGAGGTGGGGACTCAAGGAGAGCCTCAAGCACCTTCATCCATTCCCAGCAGGGCTGTGGAGCTGGGGATTGGTATTTTTGGGAATTTCCCTGGATTTACATCCACCTTTCAGCCCTTCTTGAGTACAAGCTGCCAGTTTGTGTGTCTTGCTCAGGTGCTGCCAGCACAGGCACGGCTGAAGGTCGTGTCCAGTCCTAATGGGCTTTAAATTTGATGCTTCTTTTGTGCATTTCTGTGGAACCTGCACTGATCTGGACATAATTCAGCAGCATTTTGTTGGTTTATTTGCTGGAAAAAACCTGCTGACTGGAATATGTCCTTAAGGCTGCCTTACACATCACAAATTATTGCTTTTTAAGGGCATAAATCACCTTTTTCTGTCCCTTGTAGAAGAAAAGTTCCTCTGATAAT
The DNA here is from genome assembly GCA_037013685.1 of Acridotheres tristis. NCBI lineage: Eukaryota > Metazoa > Chordata > Aves > Passeriformes > Sturnidae > Acridotheres > Acridotheres tristis. Next base: position 1,222,827 of record CM072899.1, on the reverse strand, counting down.
ATTTCACTTGGAGCTTTCCTCAGGTCCATGGATGATCTCAGGCCCTGGCCCAGAATTCCCAGAGCAGCTGTGGCTGCCCCTGGATCCCTGGCAGTGCCCAAGGCCAGGCTGGACATTGGGGACAGTGGGAGGTGTCCCTGCCACGGCTGGGGTGGGATGAGACGAAATTTAAGGTCCATTCCCAACCAAACCATTCTGGAATTCCAGGATTCCATGCCAGAATCCTCATCCCCCAAGCAGCAGCGAATCTCCTGCCAGGGACCAACCCAGCAAAGCTGAGGAATGAAGCTCCAAACCAACCCCCCGGCACTGATATTCCCGAGAAACCCCTGGAGCATCCCGAGCTGCCGTGACCTCCCCTTGCAGAAGCAGCTCCTGCCTGGCTCACTTTTCCTCCCCCAGCCCCAGGAAGAGGCAGGGAGGATGTGGACACGAGGAATTCCGAGGCTGGGAAAGCAGGGAATGAGGCTGGAAAGACTTGGGAGATTTGAGGCTGCCACGGGAGGGACGGAGTGCTGCCAGCACAGGCAGTCAATATTTCTGGCTGCTCTGATGAGATCCAAGATTTACCGAGGAGGGTTTTTCAAAGCGTTGTCTGCGGTGCTAAGGCAGAGGTTTTTTTGATAGCAAAGAGGCGCTTTTGGAAATGTAATGCCCGTTCTCAACAATCTGTCTGTGCTCAGCAGGGGGAGAGGGATAACGCAGGGAGGGTGAGCCAGGAACGTGGGATGGGAATCCCGGAGCTGAGGGAGGGAGGGAGGCAGGGAAAGGCTTTTCTGTGCCTTTGCGCGGGGTTTTGTGGATTTGCTGGGTAAAGCAGGTGCCTGTTCCCTCGGATCCCTCCAGTGCCTGCTCGGAATGTGTGTCCCAAACCTCATTCCTGCTCCGGCTGTAAAGGAGAACTCCTGGTGTAAAACTCCCCAAAACTTGGCTGTGCTCTGCAAATGGCCTCACTGTCATCTCAGCCTTGTGACAATTGATAAAAGATTCGTGTTAATCACAAAAGCATTGGGGTTTGCATAAACCAGAATGCTTAGCTCTGAAGTGAAGCATGGACACTAGATAAAGGAAATGATATGATTAAATAATTCTGTTTAAAAACACCTTGTTATGTTATATTATGTTGTATTATGTTACATTACATTATGTTATATTATGTTATGGTTTTTAAATAAGTTGTATCGGCTACCAGCTCGCGAAATCAAACTTCCCAAAAGCCCTTCCTGCCTTTGTCTAATCAATACTGCTTATCTCAAGGACCAGACTCCCAGAACTTCTCTGGTGGTTATCTACAAGGACCAGATGGCTATCTGTGACTGACTGTCACCCAAAGGCTTTGTGAATTTGTGTAAGGATGTTTATTCAACCACCACTGCTTACCTAGCAAAATTATGACAGCAAAAAAAAACCAAAACCCCAAAACTTATTGATTACAACGAGAACCCACAGTATAAGAAGAGGCTGCAAACCAACGTTCGGTGGAGCGTGGAGTGGGCGGTGACCCCTCGCGTTCCCCAGCGCTGCTTGCTCTGTCTATATCAAATAAAGCAATCTAAATTTTTACTAAATATCGAGACTTTTGTCTCTCATTTATAACAGCCTGAACACTATCCCCCTCAGCTCAGCAAGAATTAAGTTTATTTTTCCTGCACCAATGCCCCAGCAGGGTCTGAGAGGAGGCATTCTGCACATCCCAAAGACGTGAGGGCACTCCAGGTGTGCTCCTGCAGATCTCTCCATTCACTTCCTGCGAGCCGCAGCACAAACGAGCTGATGGTTCCTTAATTAGATTTGAGCGTTCTGTTGTTAATTAATTTACTGGAATGTTTCAGGATGTTTTCCCCCCACATCCCCTCTCCCCGAGGAGCAGCCAGCAGCGGTGCCACGTAGCACAAATTAATCCTTACAACTGTCACATGTCACTTCCCCAGCCGAGGAACAGAAGCCACCATGGAATATTTATTCCCTACAAAGCACAAAGCGACGGAACATCTTCCTTAACAAGTGAATAATTAAGTTTAAATAACAATGTCAAAACGCCCTGTTGAAAAATTTCTGTTTGCTTGGCTAATGGTTGTAATTTAGTGCTTTAGTGTTTACTTTTCCTGCTGGGGAACTGGGTTTTGGGAGGTCCTATAAGATCCCAAAGGGCTGCTTTGGTTTCTGCAGGTGTGGAAGTTTTCCCCCATGAAAGGGGTTTGGGAGGAGAGGTCTTGAAGGTCCCTTCCAACCCAAACCATTCTGGGCTCTGTGATCCAGGAAGGTTTTGTCATCTCTCAGTGGTTACTGGTTAAATGAGATGGAGTCCAAAATCACGAATATCTCCTCATATGATAAAATCCAATGTTAAATTGTTCCCAGGAAGGAATTTCCCAGATTTTCTGAGAGGATTCCTGGAAAGCCACCATTCATTGCCCTCCATTGTCCAGCTGACAATCAGGGCTGTGCACTCCCATGTGGGATTGGGAAGTGACATTTTAAAAGCCCTTTCTGTGTAAATTCCTGCTAAATCACCTGCTTGAAATGAGAAGGGTTTAAAAACCTGGTCATTGAAACTCCTCTTGGTTTCATTTTTGTGTGTTCTTTCAGGCACAAAATGGCAGAGTTTTCAGGAAAGCAGCTCATGCACTCACAGAGTCAGTAATTTGTTCTCTTAAAGTCTCCAAAATTCCTGATAAGGAGAAATCCCCACCTTGATCTTCTGGGGAGCTGCTCTGCTTGTAGTGGAGGGTGATGATGGTGAGGATGAGGAGAGAGGAGGAAGGAACCTGAAGGAACCCAGTTAGTTCTGGATGGTTGGAACTGGTCTGGGGCACAGCTGAAGGATTTGTCTGAGGCCTAAAAAAACAAAGTTAAAGACACTAAAACTTTAGGGTGCCACGAGACTTCAGGGGTGAGGATTTGGGAGCACTTGGGGCTAGGTTTGGTTTTGGAATCCCAAATGCAGGGGAAGGAGGAAGTTTCCTGGAGTCCAGCACTGTGACAGGTGAGTTTCTGAGTCATGGTAACCTGCAATTTATCATGAACTTCTGTTTTAATTTACAAAAAACCCCCAAGCCAGTATTTTCCAGCAGCAGGAATGAGAGAAAGGACAAGCCCAGGTTAGGCTGAGGATGACAATGGCCAAGGAATAAGCATTCCTTGGAATTCTAAATGGAGGAGTCTTGAGAAAAATGCCAGAAAGGAAAAGGCTTCAGGCAAAGGAGATGATTGAAGTGCAATGGATTTGGGATTTTTTTTTTTTGTGTCTGTATCCAGGCAAGTGCTTGCTTTAGCTGTAATGACTGCAATAAATCACAGGCTGAAGGCTCTCACCCCACGAGGAGCCTGGGACTGAGCTGCTGAGGCTCCCAGCTCATGGAGCAGGAGTTTGCTGCCATCGTCACTCACCTGGGGACACGGTGACAGCTCCTGCAGGGACACCTTGGAGCAGCTGCACCTCCCTGCCAGCAACACCAAAAGGCTGAAGGAGCCCTCTGGCACCTTCCAACACATTCCAGTGCTGCCTGGAAAGGCTGAGCTGGAACAGAGGCTAGACAGGGCAAAAGGAGTAAAATAGGGATTTATTGAAATGATAAAATCGGGATTTATTGAAATGATAAAATAGGGATTTATTGAAAGGCTAAAATCGGGATTTATTGAAAGGATAAAATAGGTATTTATTGGAAGGATTCACCTTGGGCAGTGCTAGAGCCTGGCCAGGGCTGCACCCAAATCAAATCCCAGATGGATCCTGGGCACGAGTTTTACACTTTGATAAGTTTTGGTTCATCTTGGGGTCAATGATCCACCCACAGCCCCAGGCTATGAAGTCTCAGCCCCCTGCCTTGCCCCCTTCCCTCACTTTATGATTTTTGGGTCCCAGTTGTCCTTGTTTCTCCAGCTGGGAAGGAATTGTTTTGTCACTCCCCTGTGAATAGAACTCACTAACACCTGACATGAAGTTCCAGAGTTACACACCAAGCAGCAGAGATTCTGAAAAATATAAAAACTAAAACCCAAGGCGTCCCCATCAGCTGACCTGTGAGCTGCTGAGCACCCAGCAGGGTTTGGGAGGGGTGGCTGGAGCTGGCTCCTCTCTGCCAGAGCTTTGGTTTGGCTCCCATTGCTGAGCAGTGAGGGATCCAGAGCCTGCTCCACACGGCCTGGAGCAGGAGGGGGTGAGTGAGTGAAGCCTGAAGATGAAGGTTCTGCAGGAAAAGTGCAGCCACACTCCTGAAGTTGAGCATTTTCTGTTATTAAGTCTCAGATCTGGATGACTCCTTGGGTTCCTCCATGGACAAGAGGTGATGGATGAATGGGAAGTTCCACTGGACAGGAGGCAGGAATTCCCTGAGCCCTGAGCAGGCTGTGGAGCCTCTCCCTGGGAATATTCCAGAGCACACAATCCCTGGGATGAGCACAGGGTTTGGACCTCTGGTCCCTTCCAACCTGACCTGAAAATGTGGTTTTTGCACCACTTAATTAGTGGCTTGTCTTCATTTGCTCCTGTCTTCACTCAGAGTCAGGATTAAAAACACCAAGGAGACGAATTTCTCGTGTTTGGGTTCGGTTGTTTATTAAATCTTATTTAAGTACAGAGAGTTCTGTAACATTTTCAGCCACCAGCTAAAAGTGAGTAAAATGGAGCTGAATCCAGCTGGTTACAAGGTCTTTTAAAGCTAAACAGTCCAATAGAGAATTAACACTTATATTATTGATACTTTTGACCCAATAACCAAACTCCTGTGACCCTCACTGCAGCACTGACTGTCCAACCAAAAACTGCCTGAAACCATGGAAAAGGAAGAAGACAGAAAGAGACACCACCCAAAATCCTCCATCCTGTCCCATACCTATTACTGTATTCTAAAAACCCCAATTTTAAAAACTATTTAACACACACACTCTATTTAACTCCACACCCGTGATTTTAACCCCATCACTCAAATCTGGAGCCTTCTCCAAGGGCTCAGGTCAAAGCAGTGTTCTCTGGGTGGGTCAGTGCCAGAAAGCACAAAAAACCTCAAAAATCCCAGGTTTGTGGGATCCAACACTGACCCACTCTGGAATTCGGTGAACTTTCCTAATTCTAAATCAGAATTTTAGGATTTCAGAGTTTCCTATTAGGCACCGTGCTCTGCCTGAGTTTAAAAGACAGGCAGCAGGCTCTGTGGCTACTCAAAAAAGAAAAACATAATGCTCTTTTTCTTTTTTTTTTTTCCCTTTTGTGAATGAAAAATGAGTTGCCCATTGAAAGAAGAGCCTGTTCCACACCACTACATGTGTTTCATGCATATTCACAAAGAAGCAGCTTTGAAAAATGCACTGCTGTGCTCTTGCTGCTGGAGATAGAGGAGAACATTACAAATTCCATTTTTTTTTCCCCTGCTGCCTCACTTGTGCTGCTGTGTAAACACGGAGTGTTTGTTGTGCTGCTGGGATTAACTGGTGTTTGTTTAAGGTGGGAGAGGTGTTTTTTTGGAAAGCAGATGGATTTGGACTGTTTGTTTCCCCCAGGAGCTGGAGGAATGGAAGCTCATTTCCAATTGCTCTCTGTAATTTTTGCTGCTGGCTCTAAGGAGATGCTGAGAGTCTGCATTTCCCTCTGTCCTCTCCACCTGCCCTGCCCCAGCTGAATTCTGCCTGTGGGGCTCTGGAGGGTGAGGAATCCTCTGGAAATGCACCCAGAACTCACACACACCAGCAGCTCTGGGGGCAATTCGGATCTTTCATTCCAGGCTTTGCTGGGGAGAAGAGCATTGCCCTGGCACACGGGGTGGCTGTGCAGGTAAATGCAGCCACCTGCATTTTAGAGCTGTGTGTGTGAGGCTGTCAGAGCTGCTGAGGGGTTCAGGACGTTTGTATTTGTGTCATCAAACAGGAATCTGTGTTTAGAAGCAGGAGGTGGAAGGAGTTTGTCCCTGTTTGGCTTGGGGACAGAACATCAGACAGAAATAATTCTGTTCCTCTCATTGAGACATGACAGCAGTGCTGCTCTCACACTGCTAAAAGAAACTTTTTTATTTAAGTGGAAGAAATAAAACCTTTTCTTTCCCAAATTTTCTTTTATCTTGGAGAAAACCATAATTCTAAATCTATGCTGATTTTCAGCCAAGTTTCTCCTCCTTCTCTCCCATTTCAGCAGAGCTGGGGACTACAGGGCTCACACAGAGGCACTTCTTTGATCACAAATATGAAGATGGTGCATGAGAGTAATTAAATTTTTCCTCTCAACTAATTTAATTTGCTAGTCAAAGAGGGGGAAAGGCTTTATTGCAAACAGGAAGAGGCAGCTTCTTCCACCTGACTGTACTTGTACTTGACTAACTACTTCATTAGAAGCCAGGCAAGTCCAGTGACAGATCATTAATTTCCAGGGCTGTAATCTGGGAAGAGAAGAATTAGGAGGGGGCTGCTCTGCCAAACCCAGCCTAAGTGCATTAATGCTGATTAAAGCTAAGCCTTAAGTCTGTCCTCGTGCTGCCTGTGTCATGTTATGGATTAATTGAATGTGTGAAGACACTAAATGCACAGAGAAGAGATCCCTGGGGGTTTTAGCAGAGGTGATGTCTGCTGAAAAGTGGGGCCACAGCTGATGGGGGTCTGGGCAAAAGCAATTTTATTTTGCGTTATTAAAGTTTAAATAAAATAAAGAAATAATTTTATGGTCGCGTTGTTATTTATTTTGTGTCATTTGTTTATTTTCTGTTATTACTGTGTTATTATCCATCTTTGTAAGGCCTTGCAGCCAAGTTCCCATCCCTGGAGGGATTTCAAAGCCACGTGGATGTGGCACTTGGGGACATGGACTGGTGATCTTGGTGGGTTTTGGGGGGTGATTTCCTTCCATCCCAAACTCCTGCAGGACCTGAGAGACCCCCCTGATGCTACAGAAACCTGTGCAGGAACGAACAACTCTATTTAAAAGGGAATAAATGTATTTAAGACCGTACATAACATTTCTTCTCCTTGGCCATCAGCTCATTAGAGCCTCTGCCTGTTTGTTTTATTGCACATCTATTACTGCAAGCTGAGGAAATTGGTGCTGGCACAACCTTTCTCTGCAGTTACCTGTTGCTAAAACCCTTTTATTTCGGTTGTAACTGTTTTTTTTTTGTTTTGTTTTTTTGTTTTTTTTTTCCTCTGCTTTTATTGCATCTGCAAGGATCCACTGCAGCTGCCAAGGGCTGGAAGGTTGTTTGCACAGAAGGGAGCACTCTGCCCAAACGTGCTGTAAAATCGGGACAGAGGCATTGTTTTCTGAAACACACACTCATGAAATTTGATGGCAGCACTTCCAGCTTCATTGAGTTCTTTGCAGGGCCTGGTAAAAGTGGCATTCACGGGCAAGGCTTTTGGAGGAGAAGTTTTGTTGTTTGTTTCAGCAAGAAGAAAAGAACATTATTTCATGCACAGGCAATGGGTGAAGCTCTCTAATGTGAGAATTAGGGAGCACTTTGCAGGATTTTTGCATCTCACAAGCCTTGCCACGTTCAAAACCTAAAAAGCTTTCCAGATTTTTTTTTTGTTTGTTTTTGATGTTCATTGATTTAGGCAAAGTTACAAAGGCCAGGAGAGGAAAAAGTGAATCACAGGGGATTCAGAGAGCTTCCATTATTTCCACAGTCATGCCAACCATAAACTCAGGGGAACGTGACAGGTTCTCAGCAGTGGGAGGGTGGTTTAAGTGCTTTACAAGATTGCTCTCCAAGCTGCTATTAGATGATGTGTGATAGAAGCAAATGCGGTGCCCCATAGACTGGGGGTAGTAAACATAATTATGTTTAGTGTTCTGCAGCTTCACAAAAGGATTTGTTGATTCCCACCGTGGCTCCATTGATTTTATACCTTTCTGAGCACACAAAACAGCAATTAGTCAATGCTGCACATTGCATTTCTGACAGGTATAAAATTATAGTGCCAATTATTTCGCCCAAGCTGATGAACAACAGTCGAGGTTTCTGAACAGTCTCTAAGACAGTGCTGGCAGAGAAATCTGTCACTTCAGTGTTTGAAAGGTGTGACTGGAATTTCCACTAAAATTGAATAAAAACCTTTGTGGTGTGTGCATGCTGTACAGTTTTCATTATAATGGTGGCCTCCTCTTTAACTGACACATAATCACATTTGTTAAATCTTAACCACTGCAGAGTAATTTAGTACTAGCTGAGGTCTCTCTGACTTTACCCTTCCCAGAGGAATAATGTAAGGAGCTCTGAGCTTCCACTCTAAAGGAAATAAATCTCTATCACCTGACCACAGAAAATCTTTACCCATTTGTGGCACTTATTCCACTTCCAGGCAGCTGAAACAGAACATTTTGCTCCAGGGCAAGTGGAATTCCACACCTCCAAAAAGGTGGGGTTTGCACAGAGGTTCAGTTTAATTTTCATCTTTATTTAATTTGAATTATTCCACCTCTTTGTCAAACGAGTAAATGACAAACCCAACGAGCTCTGCCACTGGTTTGGCTCGCTGAAAGCTCACGAGCTCTCTGTGTCCTCCAAGGGAAGGTGGCATTTTCCAGGCAGGAATTCACTGCACGGGAAGCTGCTCTCGCTGTAAAGTCCCACCAATTACAGCAATTTTGGGAATTACCTATTCCACAGATTGCCCTGTGAGTCTGCTGCTCCCAGAGCAGGAGCAGCGAGTTCAGCTCTGCTTCTGAGAACATTCTGCAGGCAGCAGACACTTGATTTTTGTCATTCCCCAGAGCGTGTGGGGAATTCATTGGTGCTGAGCTGGGATGCCAGGACAGCCCTGCAGAAATCCCCCCACATCTCCCTGCTGGGGCTTGTCCCAGAACAGGGCACTGAGAATTCCCTGCTCTGGAATTTCTTAACCTGGAATTCCCTGCTCTGGAATTTCTTACCCTGGAATTCCCTGCCCTGGATTTCCCTGCTCTGGATTTCCCTGCCCTGGAACTTCCTAGCCTGGAATTCCCTGCTTTAAAATTCCCTGCCCTGGAATTCCCTGCCCTGGAATTTCTTAACCTGGAATTCCCTGCTCTGGAATTTCTTAACCTGGAATTCCCTGCTCTGGAATTCCCTGCCCTGGATTTCCCTGCTCTGGATTTCCCTGCCCTGGAACTTCCTAGCCTGGAATTCCCTGCTCTGGAATTCCCTGCTCTGGAATTCCCTAGCCTAGAATTCCCTGCTTTAAAATTCCCTGCCCTGGAATTCCCTGATCTGGAATTTCCTGCCCTGGAATTCCCCACTCTGGATTTCCCTGCCCTGGAATTCCCCACTCTGGATTTCCCTGCCCTGGAATTCCCCACTCTGGATTTCCCTGATCTGGAATTCCCTGCTCTTGAATTCCAGATTTGGATGGAATTGGAATTTTGGAATGCTTTGGATTTTCCTGCCCTGGAATTTCTTATCCTGGAATTCCCTGCTCTGAAATTTCCTTCTCTGGAATTCTCTGCCCTGCAGGATTCTGGTCCTGATGGGACCCAGAGTGGGAAGGAAAATCCTGCCACATCGGTGGGATGTCTCACCCAGAGGGGACAAAGGCAGGTGGTGTTCCTGAGCTCTTTATTGCTCGGGATCTTGGTTTGTGCCCCCTGGATTCCTCTGGCCCTGGGATCCTCCCCCAGGAGGGTCCCTGGAGCAGAGGGTGGGGCTGGATCTCACACTCGGCTTTAGGCTGGGGCAATTCTCTCTTTTGAGGAGAGGAATGGAGCCAGGAAAGACATCCTGTGCCTGGAGAAATGAATTGGTGAAAACATTCGTGGGAAAAATACAGAACACCCCATTTTTATGAATTGTTTCTCCAAGGTTAAGCTCGGTTTTGCCACCACAAAGGTTAAAAAGAGAGAACTTCGTGTCCTGTAAAGTGTCAGATTGTGTGACTGAGCTCAGGATGGACCTGCCCCACAAGAGGCACCGTTTCCTTTTTGCACACACGTGGGATGGGAGGCAGGAGTCGGGATCACTCCAGAGGGTTTCACTTCTAACCACAATTCCCAATTCTGATAAACCTCATGTGGTTATACACGAATCTGGGTTATAAGGAATGCTGTGCTGTCTGATTTCCCATCCTCAGCTGGCACCGCGTTCATGGAGGAGAATTTCCCTGCAGTGGCAGGAGATGCTGAGGAGCAGGGGCAGGGCTCGCTAATTAAGGCATCATCAACGCTAATGAGGGTGAGGTGAAGGCAGTTTAACAACAAAGAGCTGGAAATGGGGTGAAATTCCTGCCTGGCCTCTGGCTGATCCCATGGGACACCCCAAGCTCTCCCAGGTGTTTTTTGGTTGTCCCCATGGGATGGTCCCTCCCAAGGGTGGAGGCAAAGCCAATTTAAGGCTCCCAATTCCCTCCTGCTCTCATTTCTTCTGAGCTGGGACCTCGTTTGTTCCTTTCCTGCAGCCAAGGATCTCATACAGCTTCTTCCAAAGGTAATTTTTTACATCTTAGGTTGTGTCAGCCAACCTAAGTGCCAGGGGTGAATTTATTTAACCCAGACTGAACAACAATATTTAATTTCTGTGCCCTCTAAATTCATTTTTATAGCCTGAGGTTTGCCTGCTCTGCCACGCTGCAAGCAGCTCTGTGGTGTAGGTTATCCCCTCGGGAAAAGGGAAAGAGGTCCTAAAATTTTATTCTTTTTTGATGGTGTTTTAACAATTTGATAAAAGTTTATTAGGTGGAAATTTGGGCTGAAAATATAGACGGCTCCTAAATGAAAGCTTTTTCTAAATGTGTTTAAAAACCTGAATTACACCCAGCCGTTGCCTTTAGGTTAAGGGGAAAGTTTTTCTTGTGCCAGTAAAAGTAAATTCTCTTCATTCCTCTCACCTTCACACACTTTAATTTAGGAGCTGTGTTTAGCAGCTTGCTGAGTCTGTTGAGTTTTCTCGAAATCATTATTTTATTTTTCCTTTGGGAGAGCCGGAATTTTTGGGAAGAAAACTTTGTGTTTTTGCTCTCGATTGGCTGAGTCAGGTTCTGTGGCTCACTGAGCTTGTGCAGTGCCTGGTTGTTTTTAGGGTGGGTTTAAATTTGACCCTTTTTGTTCCATTCCCAGCTGGGGAGCCTGGAGATGCTCCATGGGGAAGGGATGGGGTGGGATCTTCCCGGCACTGCTGAGATGGGCATTTAAAATCCAATATAAACCAGCAAAGGACGGATGTAAAAAAATAAATCCCCACCAAGGTGATGATCACTTCGAGATAAACAATATTCTGCTTTTTGCTGTTGTTTTCCTGCTGCATTGATGATGTGCACCTCGATCCAATGCAAGCCCCAGCTATTGTTTTTCAGATCAACTTTTGATTTTAATGAAGTGGAATAAATGGCTTTGAATCGGTTTTCAGGCTGAGGAAAGAAAGGACATGGAAGTGTTCAGTTGATTTGACGGGTCAGGTGAACTATTTCACAAATTGGCAGCACATTTAGCTCCGGGGGGGGATGAGGAGTGAAATTTCCCTGCTGGGAGGGAATTGCAGAAGCTGCAGCCTGAAGTTCTTGGAGGAGCAGAATAGAAAAGGCAGGTGCAGAAAGAGATTTTTGTGAATTAAAAATGAACCTGCTCGGTCTGGGGAGGGTCTCAGCACATTTGGGTGCCCAATAATTCGGAGCCGCAGCTGAGCGTGGTGAGGGTGAATGTCTGTGATTCCTCGGGACAGAAATGAAGGGATTTGGGACGTGTGAAATGTTTTGGTAATTTGGAAGTGCCGCCATCAGGGGCCCTCTGTGGCTTCTGTGTGAATTCTTAGCACTGGATTGTTTCTCTGCATTAACTGCAAAGAAGTTTCTCACTGAACTTTGTTCCCGCAATATCTTTTTCCAGAAAAAAAAAACCCCAACCCCCCCAAAAACTTGGTAGGAAATCACTCAACAGATTTCTTTTACCACTTAATGCATTTTATTTGTGTCTAACAACCCCTGGCAGCACCTGTGCTCTGTCCCTGTAGCAGCAAAACAAAAAAATGAATAAATTCTGTTCCCCTCAACCCTGCCAGAAATGCAGAGTGTGCTGGGCACTGCTCTTTGCAGATTTACCGTGGGTAAGGATGTGCTTCAGCCTCGGTAGTTGTACAGTTCATGTAGAAAGTTCTCCTTTAGGGAACTGCTGCTTTATTGCTGAAAAAGCGTTTGTTTGTACGGATGGCCAGAAATTTTGGGATTTTTTTTTTGTAGGGAGTCCAGAGTCTGTGTTTATAATTCACTGAAAATGAAATGTTGAAATGTTGGGGTGGGTGTGAAGAGAAACAGACCCAGGGGAAAGCAGGTGTTGGATCCCACAAACCTGGGAGTTTTGAATTTTGTGTTTTCTGGCACTGACCCACCCAGAGAACACTGCTTTGACCTGACCCCTTGGAGAAGGCTCCAAATTTGAGTGATGGAGTTAAAATCACGGGTGTGGAGTTAAATAGAAGGGTGTGTGTTAAATATGTCTTAAAATTGGGGTTTTTAGAATACAGTAATAGGTATGGGACAAGGTGGAGCATTTTGGGTGGTGTCTCTTTTGATTCTCCATGATTTCAGGCAGTTTTTGGTTGGACAGTCAGTGCTGCACTGAAGGTCACAGGAGTTTGGTTATTGGGTCTAAAGTATCAATAATATTGGTATTAGCTCTTTATTGGGCTGTTTAGCTTTAAAAAACCTTGTAACCAGCTAAATTCAGCTCCATTTTGCTCACTTTTAGCTGGTAGCCAGAAGTGTCACAGAACTCTCTGTACTTAAATTTTGGTTGTTTATTAAATCTTATTCGTCTCCTTCATGTTTTTAATCCTGACTCTGAGCGAAGACAGGAGCAAACGAAGACGAGCCGTGAATTAAGTGGTGCAGTGAGCACATTTCACAGGCAGGGCAGTGTCTGATTCCAGCCCCACATTCCCAGTCAGGAGGGTCTGTTCCCTCTGAGAGGGATTTTAGGATGTGCATGTTTGTGTTGGCTCCCATCAGAACTCTCTGCCTTTGCTGCATCGGGAGGAATTCCTTCCCTTTTGTTTGCTGGGTCCCAGCAGTTAAATGTAAACAGCCTGTTCTTATTTTCTCAACAAAAACAATTTGAGGCACTTCCCAGAAGTTGGAGATCATGAATAATGAAAGATTTTATTTTTAATTTCCAGAACAAAATAGGACTATGAAATAGTTAGGCAAAACACTTGAATCCAATTAGGAAACAACTCGGCGAAGAAGAAAACCTTGACACTTATTTTGAGTATTTGATTCCCTACAATATCAATTTAAATGTAAATTGTGCTTTGGAGAAGAATGCTTCCATCAGAGGCTAAAAGCATGTGGTTTATGCTTAGTGTTTTACAGCTGGATTATCTCAGACCTGGGTTTATAGTTATTGCCTGTGGGCAGAATTCCACCTTAGCACTTAGAGCCCAGGCAGTAATACCCTTGTGCATCTATTTTTCAGCAGATTGGTGATAGAATTGTGTGATTAAATAAGGAATTTTATGATTTCTTTTCCCGTGGTAGATTGCAATCGGTATTTTTAGGTTTGATTTTTGGCTATAAAATTTGTAGGCTGCGAATAAGTGAGACAAGAAGTTGCAGGCTGAATTGTTCCTGGCAGAATGGAAGTGCTGAGATCTCAAATATTTAAAGATGAAAGGTCTCAGGGGGAGCCTTGAGCCGTGTTCAGTGCCGGGTGATGAGGCGTGTTCATGGCTGTGTTTGATCATCTCAGAGCTGGGCTCTGTTCACCTTGACCCTTCCAAAAAATTCAGTGTCCGGTGTTTCCTCATGGCAGCTGAGATCCCTCTCAGGTGCTTTAGGGAGCAGCAACAGCCCCAAAACTGCTCCAGCTCCTGCCTGGAGATCAGAGCAGCCCCAGGTCACTTGTGAGAAATGTCACAAGGAGATGCTGGGAATAATCCCTGGAGATGGAGAAATGGCAAACCAAATGACACTGACTGTTCCTCCCACAATCTAACGAGGGATTTTTCAGGTATTTCCAGCGTTGGAATGAGTTTCAGACAAGCTGTTGGTGCAGGCCTTGGATCTCTCACGAGCCTGCCTGTTTCAGCTCCATCCAAATATTCCATTATTGTAGAGCTACACTTTAAAATAATCCTATAAAGCAGCGAAAATGTGAAGATATTTCATGTTTCTCGTGTGACACATGAGCAGGCAGTGCCATGGCAGGGAAGGGTGGTGACCTCTGCCATGAGCTGGGGAACACCAACCTGGCCATCCCCTCACCAGGGACGTGTCCTGTGGATCAGACTTGGTTTGTTTTTTTTTTTTTTTTATTTTGAAAAGGAGATTTAGCTCTTCATATTTTTGAATGAGTGCTGTCAGCCTCGTTTTCCCTCGTGTTTTCCCTGAGGACCCTGTGGCTGTTGGATGTGGAGCTGAGCAGGGGCTGCTTTAGAGCTGTTCAACCGGCCAGGAATTACCTTGCACTGCCCTGCAAAAAGGGATTTGTCCATTCTTATTTCCAACATGTGTTTGTTATGCCTTGGATTGATGTGTCAGGGTTTTTTTGTTTTTTTTTTTTTTCCTCCTTTCAGAAACTTTTCTCTATCTTGGCGTTTGGCAACTTGGTGCTTCAGCCTTGCTGTTCTGCTCTGTTCATATTTTTTTAAAATGTGTGCTGTACAGGCAGAAAATAAATTCTGAGGTGGAGGGCACCCGTGTGGAACAGCCCCGTGTCAAAGGCAGATAAAATATCTCCCACTCACCGACAGCATTAGATTTTTGTCACCCCGTTAATGCTGGTCCCTATCACTCAGCAGGAGAAACTCTTTGCTTCTTGATTTATGGGCCCTGACAGGGAGGTGTCCAGGATGATTAATTACAGCCCTAAATGACAGTGCCCTCATTCACACCTCCCTGGCCTGGATGATTGAAATTAATACATATATCCGTGTGGCTGTGGAATTTGCCATTGCCTGTTCAAATATTGATACACTTGACGTGCTGGGAAGGGATTTAGCAGAGGCAAAGCCTCGCAATCAGCACCTCGCTGCATTTCATTGCAGTTGGTAGGGAGGGAAAGAAGCAGAAGATTCTGGAACTGATTGGAAGGTTGTGAATAATTTTCAGAGGAAATGTTGTGACATTTCTTTGGCAGTTCAAACCCTTGCTTTCTGCGAGTGTTGTGATGATTTTGTCTTCATATTTGTCATTTCTTTTTGAAAACGTTGGCTTTGCAAGTCCATCAATTGCCTTGAGGATTGTATTTTTGGGGAGTGTGTCTGGCACATGGGGACTCTGACAAAGCTCTGCCTTGCCAAGAGGAGAGCACAGCCCCTGGAGCAGCCAGAATTATCTGCTCCTTGTGCAGACACCTCCTTTTAGCCCTTGTTGGGGTTGGGATTCGCTTGTTCCAGTGAATTTGGGTGTGAGCAGGCTCTGAGAGCGTGAGGAAGGAACAGAATCCCATCCGGGGGGGTTTGCAGTGACACAGCTGGGAAGATGTTTGGCTCCGTTTTCCCAAGCTCCTCCAGGTTCTTCTTGGAGCAGCTCTGGGTCAGGATTGGAACTGCTGAGAATTGGAGATCTGCACGTGAAGTTTCCCCCAGTAACGCTGGGGTCAGCCAGGTGTCCCTGGGGAGGTTCAGGCAGCCCCTTTATTCTGGGGATGGGGAGGCTGAGTGGCGATGGCACCAAAGCATGGGAGCTGTGCAGTGGATCCCCCTCCGGGATGTAATTGGTGTGCTAATTGAGCCCTTAATTACCTGGACCTGCAGAGTGATGTTTGCTTCTTTATCAGCACTGAGACCTTGCCTTTAGATCCCTCCCTGCTGCTTTTTTGGGGCTGCTTCTCTTCCAGCTCCATCCATCTGCATTTGCAGGGGAAACCCAGCATGGAACATCCAACCTGGGCCTGGTTTTGACTGCTCTGAACCAAACTCTGCGTTTGCAGGCTCAGACTGTAAATCCAAGCCTACAAACACTAAATGGAAATTTTCAGTGTTGATTGGTTTTTTTTTCTGCATTCACCTGAAACCTGTGCTTGTCCAGGTCCTCCTCCTGTGCCCTCGTGGAAAGGCAATGCTGCCTTTTGGAGCTCGTTCCGACTATAATATATATATTTTTTTTATTTTAGTTTATGGCCGGTTTTCCTTGTAACTTGAACTCTCTGCCTCAGCCCCCTGTGTGTGTGAAGTGGAGATAATTTTGCTGCCTTACCTTGTCAGTTTAATTAATGTTGTGGAGCATTCAGATAGCGACAAACAGCCGAGAAAAGCCCAAAGGAAATGAAAAATTCTCTCTTCCGAGCAGTGTTTGGACAGTCGGCAGGAGATAAGGCTCAGACACACACTGAAAAATGAGGCAACCCCAAAAATATTAAATCCAGGCTCATTTAGGAGCAAGGGCTGAGCTCGGGGAGCAGGGACACGTGGGGAGGGGCTGATGATGTAATTAAAGACTTTTGTTAATGAAAAGGATGCACAGCCAGTGGGACTGAGAATGGAGAGACAAAGTTATGCCATGTCACTAATTTCTGTAATTACTGAGGGCCTTAAACGAGCTGTTGTGGCTGGTTTTGCCCTGAGCTTGTATTAAAATCACTAAAAAACACAAACACTTCTATTAAAAGAAAAATGAACCACTTAAACTTCAATTAGGAAAAATATTTCCCTGTGAAACTCAATCTATTTTCTTATTATTTCTTGGTGGCTTCTGATAGGAGAATGTGTTCTGGGTTACAGAGCCAGATGTTCTATGGGAAAAAAAATACCTGGTTTATTCTCACTTGAACCTTTGAAGGAAAAAAAAAAAAGAAATGTAGACAGGCAGTAAAGCTGGGGGTTTTTGATTGGGTTTTCTTTTTATTAGTAAGGGACTATCCCCTGATGTGCCTGAGAATTCATGCTGAAGCAGGTGGGTTAATTTGGTTTTGTGCCACATGTGCTAATTGCTGCTTTTCGGGGGCTGCTGGGGCTCGCAGGAGCAGCTGGCAGCTCCATTTCCATGGTTAGGGCCAGGCTAAAAATGAACATTTCAATCGGTGGAAGGAGCCCTTGGCGTGGGGAAATTCCCACCCGGAGCAGTGGGAATTTATTGTCCTTCATTTCTGCTGCAGGACCCTCCAAAGCGCGGGGCTCCTCCTGGAGAAAGGGGGAAAAAAAAAAAAATGCTGAGATGAATTGAAAATTCCGTTCACATCGTCCCCCAAATGATTTTTAATTTTCTTTGAATGACAAGCAATTATGGCCTCTTTTTTTTTTTTTTTTTTTTAGGGGCTGCATCGGGAGATAAAATGTCTCTCAAATTCTTTCAGGTATGTCGTTAAACTGTGTTCGTAATTGAGGGCTACAGGAATTAGTGTAAAGTCTAATCGTGAGTAAAGAATGAAATGAAAGATTCTGTTCAGCATCAGAGAGCTACTGTTGGGTTGTGCAGGTTTATTATATATAGTGTGCATTTATAGTATATAAAAAATCTACTGTAAATAAAATAATTATATAAATATACCTTAAATAGCGTGGCACTATTATATATAGTGTGTATTTATATTATATAAAAATATACTGTAAATATATATAATTATACTTAATTATAGAAATAGACTTTAACGAGTCTGTATCGCGACATAGAAATAGACTTTAACGAGTCTGTATCGCGACATAGAAATAGACTTTATATAATTGTGCTACACTATTTATAGTGTCTTTAATAGTGTGCTACTATGAAATAGTGGCACTTTGCCTGAAGATCTGTGGAAAATAATCTGGGATGAACTGTGGAAAATAATCTGGGATCAACTGTAAACTGTGGAGGAATGGAGTGAGTTTGTGTGGAGTGATTTCCATTTGTCTTACGGGTCTTGGAAAAGCCAAAATTGGACTAAAATTTCCTCTTTCTTCTGAGAACTTTCCTGCTGCTCTGCCTGCGCTGGTTTGAATTCCGAGCAGAGGCTGGCTCAGCGTTTTTATGGGACAGCACAGAGCAGTTTGCCATGCCCGACGTCCCCAGGATTTGGGCCATATTTGTGGCCATAAAATCACCTTTTTCCAAATGTCTCTGCACCTCTGTGCTCCCCATTGCACCCGGAGGTGAAGGTGACAAATGCCAGGAGCCCCGTGTGGGGCTTTGCTGTCACAGGAGAAGGAATTCTGTGTCTGGAGCACAGGGCTGGAACATCCCCATAAAAATCTGTACCTGTTGAAATGCAGAGTGGCAGACGGCGGGGAGGATAATTTAAATATATGCATACAAATGGGCTCATTTGCATAGCGCCCCAAAGCCGTGAATTGTTACTGCTCTGCCTTTGTGGCAGCAGATCTCAGGGAAGGGCAGAGCAGCCTCTGGACTAGGGAATAAAACAGAGTTTGATGGGAATGATGAGGAAATCGCCCAGGAGGGGCTAATGAAGGAGTTAATTGTGGCTCTGGTGAATGGCTGTGCGCTCACTGAAGGGGCTCTCACATCTTTAGGAGCTGTGATCAGTGAGGTGACTCCAGTGTGATTTGTGAGCTGCCTGAGTCAGTGGAGGAGTTCTCCTTTGGCAGAAATACAGCCAGAAGGAATCTTCTGGGGCAATGGGAATTATTCCTCATTTATCCTCACCTGGAACCATTCCACCAGCGGCGCTGGGGTTCTGCTGGGAATTCGGGATTTCTCAGGGACACTGAGCTGGCTCTGGTGTCTGCACGTGGTTCTGCTCCTCACAAAGCACAACATCCTTCTGCCCCACGGAGGAGGGATGGGCTCCCTCCCAAAATGATTCACCTTGGCCTGGGCAGAGCCCGGGGTGCCCCCCGGGGTCCCCCCAGCCATTCCCCCCGGGGTCCCCCCATTCCCCGGGGTCCCCCCCAGCCATTCCCCACTGGCTCCTCTGGCTGTCCAAGGCTTGCATTTCCCTGCTCCTGTTACTGTTACCGTATGGACTAGAAATCCTGAATATTAGAATATAAAGTGTATAAACCATAATAGTAGTAGTAATGCTAAGGCTTGGAGACTGCAGTTTCCAGAGTAGGCCCTGGGAAACCAACTTAGGAATGTGCTGTGCTGAGAAAACAATTAGCAGAGCATGCAGAACTGTTAGTGATAAAGTTAAAGTATAATCATAAATAAAGTACTGGTGGTGGGTAGTGGCGAGAGAGAGAGATTAAGGGGGAGAACACTATAGTCCTAGGATAAGCAACCTTGAAGGATTTATGACGTAAAATGTTATCTACAAAGTGAATGTATCTATATTGTTTAGACGAATATGTACCTCTGCACGAAAACCGTTTGTAAAAAGGGTATAAAAACCCTCTGAAAAAGGGAACCAGTGGGATCCTGACTTTGGACGCGAGTCCGCAGGTCCCCGGGCCCCGAATAAAGCACGGCATAAACTGACACTCTGTTGGTTTGTGTTTTACTTGGGGTTTCGGGCAGCATTACGAGCCCCAAAGCCCCCAAACCCTCCTGGCCCAGAGGAGTCCCTGTGCAGGGATTGTCCTCCTGTAATTGCTGGGATTTTGGGGAATTTGATGAGAGCTGGAGGAAAACAAAGGTGTGAGCCAGTGGCCTTGTGCTGTGCTTGGGAAGTGCTGCTGGGATTAGCAGGAATTCTGCTTGGAGGGAGCAGGGGAGGCGTTTTCTGTGATTTCTGGTGCAAGGGAGCCTGGAGAGCAACAGAAGGAAGGGAACTGAGGTTCTATAGAGGAGGAATTGTTCCCTGGCAGGGAGGGCAGCCTGGCACAGGGTGCCCAGAGCAGCTGAGGCTGTCCCTGGATCCCTGGAAGTGTCCCTGGACAGGGCTGGGAGCAGCCTGGGACAGTGGGAGGTGTCCCTGCCATGGCACTGGATGGGCTTTAAGTTCCCTTCCATCCTAAGCTATTCTAAATAGAATTTCTTGCTTTCCCTGTCAGTGCTTTCACCTGTTTGACAAACAGCTCAGCACCTTAATTCTTATTTTTACAGTTCACTGCTGTTTCATATTGACAGTATCCATCTCTCCCTCCCTTTATAGTGAACCTTTCATTGATTTATTGTGATGGTTCTTTAAGTCCCTGGTGAAAGAGCAAATAATCTCTTGGCATTTCACACACCTTTTAATTATAAATAAGTTAAAGAACGGAAAATCCCTCAGAAGCAGAACAAGCTCTGAACAAAACCTGTAGTTATCTTCTAAAAGAGAAAAGGTAATTGAAAAGAAAGGGAAGAGTCTGTGGGATCCTGAAGGAGCTCACTCCGAGTTGTTTATTCCCCCTGTGCCTGCTGTGATGTGTCAGTGGAGCTGAACTTGGCATTTTATGGATCTGCTCCCTGCATTGTCTGAGACACGTGTCCATAAAACCCTGCTGGGCTGGGGCAGTCTGGGAACAGAACTCCTGTCGTCCTGCAGCTTTTTATCCCTCTGATTTCTGTGCACAAAGCAGCGTGGCTTGTGCCTTGGATGGAGGTGGGGATCTGGAGCCAGCCCCTTCCTGGGATGGAACTCCAAGGGTTGGAGAAGAGGGAATATCCTGAGCTGGAAAGGACCTGGTACAATCATAACAGGAATATCAGCAATAACAGGAATATCAGCAATAACAGGAATATCAGGAATATCAACAATAACAGCCCCTTATTCAGCTCTGAGCTGATGTGCAGGGAGCTGGCAAACAAATGCAATTATAAATTTATAAATGATAATTACAGAGTACAGCTCAGTGCTGCTCAGATCAGCTTTGCTGCAGGATAAATGAGGCTCTGACCCACCAGGACAACATTTGAGCCCTCTTAATTGTCCTTCTAGAAACAAATTTTCTTGTTGTTATCCTATGCAGATTCCTGGCTGGGTGGGAATTCTCCTGGCTCAGTGGGATGTGTGCTGTAGATCAGACCTGCTCTCTCTGCAGGGAAATCAGGGAATCTGGCTCTGGTGACTTGGTGTTTTCCTGAAAAATCTCTATGTTAGGAGAGAGAGCAGAGCCCTGCCATAACTGGGGAACAGAAGCCTCACAAAATAATTGCCAGAACTTTTTTTTTCCCATCAGGAAATTGCTCTCAGGGAAATTATCAGTGGGGCAAACTGCTCTTGCTGCTTCCATGGGGCTGAGCATCTCCCAGCAGCTCTGGCTGGAGGGGGGGTGTGCTGGGTCTGCAGCAGGAATTGGAGCAGAAAGGATGGAGGACACTGGGAATGGGGCCCTTTATTTATTTTTTTTGTATTCCCCAGGTGGGAATGGGGCCCTTTATTTTTTTTTTTTTCCCCAGGAGGGGGTGGCAGGGAATGTGATGGCAGAGGTGCTGAGATGCTGAATTTCACAGCCTGGCCCAAGCTGACATTTAGCAAAGCAATTTAAAAGGATGGAAGTGAGAAGGATCCCATTCCTGGAGCTGTGGGATGGGATCAGAGAACACCCAGGCAGGATCTCTGCCAGCTGAGCTTTTCCCTCCCTCTCTGCTGAACAGATACAGAAATAGAGAATATATTTTATTTCCCATAAACAACCTGGGGTCGAGCTCTCCTGAGTGTTGTGCTGCTTTCCTTAGGATTTTGGCTCATCTTTAGGCTTTGTTACGTCCCTGCCCTTCTGCAGAAGTGAAATGGAGAAAAAATTCCTACAAAGCTGCTTAAATATCTGATCCCTGCTATTTCTCACTGCACAGGGTCACTCTGTTGCATGTGAGGTTCTCCAGCATTTCCTGTCTGTAACTTGGAGTCCAACTGGAATTAGGAGCTTGTGTTGTTCCCTTGGATGAGTTTCTCTCTCCCAACCATCAGGTTTTAATCCCAGCCCTGCAGAGACAGGCACAGTTTTGCTGTGTAAATAAATTCGTGGTAAATCCCACAAGTCCACCAAGTGCTGGCTGCCAGGAGATCACAAATCCTGGATCACAAATCCCTCCCGTGCCTCAGTTTCCCCCAACACGTCCCCCTGCCCCTGTGGCTGTGAGGTGAAGCTCAGCACAGTTTCCAAATGGTTTGAGACCCATTCACTGAGATAAATCAGTTCCTATAAAAACAACCCTGGTGAAATGAATCATGCCTGGGAGGTCCACAGAAATCTTTATAGACACACAAGGTAATTAATTAGAAATAGTCCATTACTGGGGAATTGGTTTAGGATTCAATTTTTAATTTAGTATTAAATTGCTTAGTGACTGTTTCCTTTTACATTTTCTTATATTCTTAGCTTGCTCTGTAATATTTGATACTCTGCCATCCTGCCTTTGGAGAGCAGCCCAAACCCTTGGATTCCCAAAATGGGAGCAAATGGGACCCCCCAAAACCCAAACCTTACCAGCAGAGTTTGTGCATAACTGTTGTTGGCAGGGCTGGAGTTGACAGAGCAGTTTTAAATTCAGATTTTTAATTTCATATAAAAACTGTATCGAAACCAGCAGCAGAACAACTCAGCATTCCTAAGGAATCCTGTTTGTAAGAGAAGTCTCAGACTTTGGGAGGAGGCAGGCACAGCTCTGTGTGTTTAGACAAATTCTTCTCTTTGCTGTTGGGAAGCAGTTGCTGATTATTTGGGGCTGTTGCTATTTCTGTCCTGTTGTTCCACGATCAGTTAATGACAGCAAATTGCCTGCTCTGTCTTCATCTTTCCATAACTTTGAATGCTTGGATGAAGTTGATTCTAACCCTTTTTATCAAGGTTTTTCCTTCAGTTCTTGACAAAGACTAAACCCCAGATAGTGCTTTGAACCAGCAGCTTCATCCTAAATTGCACTTCTAGATGGGGATAGGAATAACAGGAACAATCCACCGAAGAGGCAAATCCAAAATTCAGCATTTTTTCTGTACCCTGGACTTAGACTTTGTCCATAATGTGATTTAGAGTGTAGCTCATTTAAACTGTAGGACACACATGGGAGCTGCTTAAAACACTTGATTGGGTTTTGAGATCAACTGAAAGAGTAAAATGGAAAAAAAAAAAGTTGCATTTTGGGTGAGGAGAGTGACAGGGTGACAATGACTGTGCTGCTGAAGGATAGAGAACTTTGGCATTAATACAAAGCAGGGAGCTCTAGGAATAAATCCCTTTTTGCTCTTCAGATCGGTGTGTGAAGGTGTTGTGTAAAAGTGGGGTGGAAATGATTTCCTGGGGAGTGCAGCCCATTTCCTGGGAGCACTGGGCTGGAAGCACAGGACCCTTTATCCAGAATGGGTACAGATGGCAGAGGAGCCCGTGGCTGTGATGGAGCCGATCCCTGGGTCCTGGCAGCTTGGGCAATAACAGCACAAAGTGCCCCTTCGTGCTCACCTGAACGATGGAGATGGGCTGAATTTACACCCAGTGCTGGAATATTGATACGAGCTGCTCAAACCTTCTCTTTGTGCTTTATTAAAGCAGTCTCAGCACGTTTGGGGAGGGGTTTGTGTGAAGGGATCTCTTAATGAATCCCTTCTGCAGTGATCATCAATCACTGCTCAGGAATCAGGGCATGGAGCTGCAATCTCTCCCAGGCACAAATAAATCCCCAGCAGAGCTCTTCAGGAGCCTGGGCTGGGCTTGGCAGGGTGGGCTCGGGGGGAATGAGGCTCCAGGGGGGTGGGAGGATGGATTCTGTTCATGATGGAAGGTGTGAGGTGCTCACAGGGAATGAGGCTCCAGGGAATGCTGGTTTCTGTTCGTTATGGAAAGTGTGAGGTGGCTCCAGGGAATGCTGGAAGGATGGATTCAGTTGTGGAATTGGTGAGGTGGCTCCAGGGGTGATAGAAGGAGGGATTCTGTTGTGGAATTGGTGAGGTGCTCACAGGGAATGAGGCTCCAGGGGGTGATGAGAAGATGGATTCTGTTTATTATGGGAGGTGTGAGGTGCCCACAGGAAATGAGGCTCCAGGGGATGCTGGAAGGATGGATTCTGTTCCTTGTGGAAGTGTTGAGATGCCTCTGGGGGGTGATAGAAGGATGGATTCTGTTCCTTCTGCAAGTGGTGAGGTGGCTCCGGGGGTGATGGAAGGATGGATTCTGTTCATTATGGGAGTTGTGAGATGCTCACAGGGAATGAGGCTCCAGTGAATGATGGAAGGATGGATTCTGTTGTGGAATTGGTGAGGTGTTCACAGGGAATGAGGCTCCAGGGGGTGATGGAAAGATGGATCCTTAAAGAAAGATGGTTCATTATGGAAGTTGTGAGATGCTCACAGGGAATGAGGCTCCAGGGGGTGATGGAAGGATGGATTCTGTTCCTTGTGGAAGTGTTGAGATGCCTCTGGGGGGTGATGGAAGGATGGATTCTGTTCCTTGTGGAAGTTGTGAGGTGCCCATGGAGGTCACAGCAGGGGTTGTGTGGTTTGGTGTGGCAGTGCCACCTGTGGGAACAGAGAGAGAAAAGGGAGAAATGTCCTCCAAGCTCTGTGCCTGCTACCACTGCCAGCTCAGTGACTTCCAGAGCTGGGTCCGTGTGGATTCAGGAATTGTGGTGCTTTGGACTGCAAGGAAATCCCCTCTGCTCTGAGCCTCAGAGGGGCTGGACCTGCCCATCCCCACTGAAACTCATCCCTTGAAATAAGGAAATAATTGAAATAAGAAAAAAAAAAAAGGAAAACCCTTGGCAAACCCTTGTTCCAGGGGAGTTTTCCACCATGCAGATGAGGCTGGTGGTGTGAATTTTCCTTCAATAAACTCTGATCTGGCAGCTGGGGCACAACCTGATCTCCAGCCCTGTGGTGCCCCAGTGTCTGGGATTCTCCTCCTTTTGTTCCCTGGCCCTGTAAAATCCTCACTGCCCCAGCCAGGATCGCTGCTCTGCTGTTGGAAGGGGTTTGGAAATATGGAGACGTGTTTACTGGTTTAGAACCTAAGATTTATATTTTTTTTTTAAATTCGAAATGCTGTTGTTTTCTCCTTATTTTAGCTCTTGCTTGCAAGCTGCAGCCATTCCAGGGAAGGATATTTTATTTTTAGCCAGGGATTTTCAGGGGGTGCAGGAGCTGTTGTTGGGATATGGCTCCAAGGCCACCACTACACCCCAAGAATGGTTTGGTTTGCTCCTCTGCTGGGTCCTTCAGGCTCAGCCTTTTCCCTGTTGTGTCCCCAGGGCTTTCCCTCCTCCTCTGAGCACTTCATGCCCTGCTCACCTCCCCAAATCCAGCACACACCTTTCCCCCTGCTGCTTATCCCAGAGATGAAATCCCCATTATCATTTCATGACCTCTCTACTAATCAGACCCACTTTTTGTGAGGTTTAGAGTGTTCAGAGTGGATCAGTGCCATGGGTGGGAAATGTGGGCTGAGGTGCCAAACATCCTTAAAAATCCAACTTTTGAACTGCCTGTGCCAAAGAATTCCTGCCACGATGTTCTGTCCAACCTGCTGATGCCAGGGACACTGAAAGGCCTTTCTGGAAAAGGTTATTCAGGGTAGAGCCAAAGTGCCTGAAAATGTTTTGGGAAGAGTGTTGCAAAACACAACAATCTGATTTATGAATCAGCAGAAATGCAAGTGATAGGCCATATTTTCACTGAGAAATATCATAAGTGTCAGAGAACAAAATTGTCTTTTGATTGTAGCAATATGCATTGAAATCACTGCTGGGGAAGTTAATCTCCTCAGGGTTATGAAATATTTTTTTTTTTGGCTGAGGGTACTCTTCCTAAAGTTGTGGTTTTGTTGGTTTTATTTTTTTTTTCTCTCCATCTGAATTATTTAGGAGTGAAATGAAAGGACAGAGACCCAGGTGCCCTGGTGAGGTGTTCCAGCAGGAGAGGGGCCAGGCTGGGGAATGACCCCTCTGCCTGCAAATCCTTGATCTGGAAACGTGTTTATATCATATTTATATCATATTTATATCCTATTTATATCCCACTTGTGTCCTGTTTCTATCCTGGTAAAGCTGGTGTTGGACAGACTCACCTGTGCAGGTTCTCCTGCAGGATTCCTGTGCAGGGGTTTAAAAACCTCCTGGATGTGACACTTGGGGACATGGGCACTGCTGGGGGTGGCTGGAATTGATGGCCTTTAACTTAGTGGGGAGCTTATTTTTAATAGAAATAATTAATTTATACACTCAGTTTGTTTATCACTCTGTGATTTGGGAGACTGGTACCCCTCTTGACCAGCTGAACTCCAAGAAATTCACATTTTCCTGGCCTGGGAGGGCTTTTCCAGCCTCAGTGATTCTTCCATGCCCAGGAGCAATCCCCTTCAGGGCTGTGGGGGAAGTCCTGCAGCATTTTGTTTGACAGGGTTTGATTTTTGGGGGGCCAAGGCAGAGCCCAGGATGTCCCAGCCCATGGGATTTGTCCCCTCCCTCCCAGCCCTGGGGCACAGGGAAGGGCTCCAATATTTCATTTTGGGATTTGTCCCCTCCCTCCCAGCCCTGGGGCACAGGGAAAGGCTCCAATATTCCATTTTGGGATTTGTGCCCTCCCAGCCCTGGGGTGCAGGGAAAGGCTCCAATATTTCATTTTGGGATTTGTCCCCTCCCTCCCAGCCCTGGGGCGCAGGGAAAGGCTCCAATATTTCATTTTGGGATTTGTGCCCTCCCAGCCCTGGGGCGCAGGGAAAGGCTCCAATATTTCATTTTGGGATTTGTGCTCTCCCAGCCCTGGGGCACAGGGAAGGGCTCCAATATTTCATTTTGGGATTTGTGCCCTCCCTCCCAGCCCTGGGGCACAGGGAAAGGCTCCAATATTTCATTTTGGGATTTGTCCCCTCCCTCCCAGCCCTGGGGCACAGGGAAGGGCTCCAATATTCCATTTTGGGATTTGTGCCCTCCCAGCCCCGGCCTGGGGCACAGGGAAGGGCTCCAATATTCCATTTTGTGCATCACTGCCCAAGTCAGAACTGACTGATTGATATTCAACATGGAAATTGGATTTCTAAGTACCTTCAGGAGAGCTGCTAGGAGGCAGCTGGGCTGATAGGGAGATTATTCTGTGATATCAGTGCATGATGGAGCTAATGAATTAGATCCAACCACCTACGGTGAAATCTGTTTGCTGTGTACAAAAATGAACAGGAAAATGAGGTTTTTATTAAAAATATCATAACACTTTTTTTCCCTTCAGCCAGAATATGTAGTACATCAATATATCACCCATACAGTTGTAAGGGTAATGCTGTTACACCACAGACATTTCATCTAAATAACAAAGTTAATATTGAAATATTATTTTTACCAATGACAGGGCGTTTTTTTTTTTAACAGTCCATTGACATCAAATCATATGAACAATATCCACTCCAGCTCTGTTTTTTCACCTCTTCAGGCAGGTGGGGGATTGTCAGCCTTCCCTCCAGGTGCCACCTCGGGTCACCAGGTCCCCTCTCCTTTGCTGGGTGTCAGGAGTGCAGGGGGATCCTGGCAGTGTCATTAACCCTCTCCCTCCCTGGCTGCCTGTCAGGAGTGGGGAATTCAATGTTGGAAAGCCTGTGTGTGCTCCTGGAGGGGCAGGGGCTGGGCTTGGCTGCGTGCAGGGGAGCTGAGGTGGTGCTGGGGAAGTGGAATCCACACGTCTGGAGAATGCAGACGGGGCTGGCTGGGCTGGGATGTGTCCAGGAGCCATCCCCGAGTACATTGCCATTGCTGAGATAGCCCTGCAGTGGGGACAGGGGATACCCAGCAATCCCAAATGCCTTTCAGAGGTTGACATCAGGGCTGGAGCTCTCACACTGGCAATACCAGGAATGTTTCCTTTGCAATCAGCAGTGTTGGAGGAATTGAAGGTTGAGAGAGCAAAGCAAGCAATGGAATTATTTTTTTTTTTTTATAAGAGGGGATGCAGGGTGAAAGAATTCTTCTGTTAACAGCATCTCAGCAACATTTCATTTGCTTAGAGGGTATTTTGCTGGAATAATCACTGTGGGTTGCTGCTTTTTAGCAGGAATGTTTATTTTCCTCAGCCTCAATGAGAGAACAGTGACCCAAAACATCTGGATGCCAACAAGTGTTTTCCTAAACAGCTCTCCTGTGAGCTTTTAAGGTGTGATCAGAGTTATTTGTGTTGTATTTTATAAAACAAACAGCTGTGTGGGACACTTGGTTTCTGTGTTTGGTTGTGCCATGAGGAGAAAAAGAATTGTTTTGCTGTCAAGGACTTATTTCCTGAGCAGATTTTCTGTTAATATGACAATACCAGCAAACATTGTCAGCTCCCAGCTGGCTCTTCTTGGCAGCTGTGTCCAAATGGGATATTGGTGAGGATTTGGGTGCTTGTCCCCAGATGTGCTGGGGGAGCTTGTTTTTAATAGAAATGACACATTTATATGCTGATGTTGTTTATCACTCTGTATTTTAGGAGACTGTTACCCTGGAGTTGAACTCTGAGGAATTCCTGCTCACCTGGGCTCCAGGCAGGTGAGAACCCTCCTGTCTCTCATTGTCCCCATCAGGAACATCTCCTGGCAGCTCCTCCAGGTCTCTCTGGCTGTGCTTGCATGGAGGTGACAAATGGGCTTTGCAGGAGTGGCCAAAGCCCAGCGTGGACAGGTCCCTCCTGTCCTCTCAGAGCTTTTCTCTCCACCAAGTGCAGATGGAAGGAGCCCCCAGAAGGGTTTTTATTCCCCTTTCAGCAGGGCAGTTTGCTCCATGGGATGGTTGGTTGCTGTCAGACAGCAGCAGCAGGGTTTCCTCTCTCTAATTATTAACCTGGCTTCAGGAGATTTGCCTTTATCTCTCCCCAGCCAGGTACTGACACCCCCAGCTCCTCCCTGCCAGGGAAAGGGGTGCAAGGGGGGATGCAGAATAGCCAGACAAGCCTCAGACTGATTAAAATTCTAGGAGAGGCCTTGGTGGAAGGAGCATTTGATCAGATACCATCTATTCTCAAACTCAGTCTAATATCCCTGGATGGAAGCTTTTTCTTAAATCTTTTTTTTTTCACTCTTATTTTATCAGGCAGTTTTCTCATAAACTTTCTCTTTTTTTCCCTGCAGGACCATAAACATGGAGAGATTTTTTTAGAGGGATCTTAAATTGGGATCTGGGGAATTTTGGGTGCCAGAGGAACAATTTTAACCCATCCTGGGGCTCAGCTTGCACAGCTCTGTCCCTGCTGCCTCTCCTGACTGGATATTCTGGAGATGCAAAACCTTTTCACTTCCCAGAGGTCCCCAAACCTTTGCTCTGTACCTGTGCAGCTTCACCACAACCAGCTGAAGTTCACAGACTCAAAAGCAGGGAGCGATTTTTTTTTTTTTTTGCCCAATATTTGAATTTTATCCAACATCCCTGCCTGGTGATGTTCCATCGAGCTGCTCCTCCTGCTCCAAAGGTGCTGGAGCATCCAGAGGGACAGGCTGGACAAGGCTGCCATGGAAACAGCCTGAAATTAGGAAATCAATTAAAGCTGGGGAAAAGTGCTATCACTTCAGCAGACTAAATGCTTTCCTGTATCTTTGCAGTCTCTGTAGCTTCTCCATTTTGACTTGCAGGTAATTGAAGTTTTAATTTGTTACCGTGTATCAGGTTAATGAAAGGAGTTCTAAATGAAGCTGAATTCCCTGGTGTCCCCCCCCAGTGAGTGTGTGCAGCAATGGAGAGCTCCAGCTGCTTTGGGAGGGGCTGTTCCTGCACGATTCCCCTTCCTGAGTGCCTGAATCCCTGGAAAATTTAGCCTTGAGGGTTGGCTTTTGAAATGAACTTGGAAAAAATGTTCATTATCAGGCAGGGGAAGGGGCATCCAGGACCTGTTCATGGCTCAGTCAGTCTGCAGAACACTC
Organism: Acridotheres tristis; assembly: GCA_037013685.1. Taxonomy (NCBI): domain Eukaryota; kingdom Metazoa; phylum Chordata; class Aves; order Passeriformes; family Sturnidae; genus Acridotheres; species Acridotheres tristis. Next base: position 1,193,338 of record CM072899.1, on the reverse strand, counting down.
TGGGATTAAGAAAAGAGAATTTTTTTATTTCTGCTGATTTCAGAAAAGGAAGAATGTGCCCAGCAATGACACTAATTGGCTGCAAGCAGGCAGTGTTTGCTGGGTGTGGAGCACAGGGAGCCCAGGCTGGGATTATTCTGCAGCAGCTCCCTGGTTATCCTTTTCCAGGTTAATAAACCCACTGGCACATATTCCTCTTTCAGAGAGCAGCTTTAAATGACTCCAGGAGCTCGAAATGCTTTTGAAGGCCCTGCAGGTACTGGAGGGCACACCCAGGGGCAATTGTGGCATTCAGATCTTAGCCAGAAGTTGCTCCTTGATTTGGCATTCAGAATGGGATTTCCACCTGCCCAGGGAGATCAAGTTGCACTGAAAATCAATGGGACTTTGACACTTGTAATGACCCTCAAATCCCATCCTCAGGGCTCTCAATGCCTCTCTCGTTTTCAGGAGGACTCCTCTGCTGTCACTGGGTTTTCCTGCTCCTCACTTTCACCTGGGCCTGATTCTGCTCCCTTCAAGGTGAGGAGGGTTCTGGGGGCTGTGCTTAGGGCACACCTTTGGGGGGTTAAATGACATTTTTAAAACCCTAGAGCACAGAGATGAAGCTTTGTATTATTCCCTCATCCCTCTTTGTCAAGGCTTCAGTTCCCTGTTTGATTTTCAGGATCTAAATAAATCAGCATGTTTGCCTGCCTTGCCCAATGTCTAATTAAATATGGAGATTGCAGATATGCTTGAACTGAACAATGAATACTTGATATATTTTGCTTGAGAATCTGGGGTTATAATGAAATTATTTATCACTTCCAAATTAGAAGCATTAAGAAAAGCCCCAGTGTTTGTGCTTGCTACACACTGCTTATATTTGCATCTCATTTTTTTGTGCCAACACCTTCCCTCTTTGGTCAGACACTGCTCTGAGGAGATGACGTTGCCCATGTGAGATTTTTCCTTTTTTTGACTGAACCTTTTTCAGAGAGAGCAATGCCTCAGGGAGTGGCTGAGCTTTAATCTCTCACATTTCTGGTTCCAGTAGCTGAACTCAATCTGAGGCTTGAAATGCCACACTAAAAATAACATCTGGGGGCTGCTACAGCTCTTCCCTTGCCTGTAGTCTTAACTTTGGCTGAGTTTCAACAAACTTCATTTAACATCAGATATCTTTTTTCTGGAATATTTTTTCAGTTGTTCCATAGGTTTAGAAAGCGTGTGGAAGTCATAAATGAAGTTCTTGCTGAGGTGTGATTATGGCGACATGATAAACTTGGTCATAAATTCCAATTTATCTTCATGGCAATGAGATCACCAGGCTCTTTAAGGTCCCTTCCATCCCAAGCTTTTCTGTGGTTCTGAGTAGAAAAAAAAAATCTAAACACTGATGGGAAAAGTGTTTAGATAACATTTATATTTGCAATATTTACTGGACAGTTGACAAATGAGATTAAGAAAAATGCCTTTTAAAATTTAATTAAAATCCGTGTAAATGGTGGAGTTGATTAGTGAAAAACAATCCTTGTCATCTTTGCTTTGGGTTTCCCATGATCTGGCATAAAAATAATGTATAATGTAAATGTTTATACCTTGGTGGATCTCGTTAAGCCATTTAAAGTTAAGTAATGTTTGCCTGTTTCCAAACTTCAATTAGCATTTAACAAGAAAGCAACAGTCTAGCCAATTAGAGTTTTAAGCAATAACACACACTCACTTCCATTTTCTAGCAATTAATTGATAAGTAGTTTACCGTGGGCTAATAATTAAAAGAGAAAACATTCTGAGCAAATTGAAAGCATTGATGCAAATGAGTTCTGCATTTCTTCTTTTCAAACTCACTGACCACAGTATCTAATCTGCCTTGAGCAGAGGCTCAATTATCCCAAATGCAGGCTGGGGCTGGTAACCAAGCCTTGGGGAGACATCAGCTCTTGGGGGGAGCTTTAAATTCCTTTGAGGGGGAGTCCTGGAGTGGAGCTGGCCATGTGGGGTGGAATGGGAATGGGCTCCTCTCCTTGTGTTTGGGATCGGGGCAGGGGGAAGAAATCGTTGGGCCTTTGCTCTCACCTGTCTCATTCCCAAAGGGAAATCTCACCTGAATCAAGTGATTCTTGCCTGAATCCAAGTGGTTCCAGAGCTGGAGAGGGAATGGGGCAGTGTGGGATGGAGATGGGCTCTGGGAATGGGCACCTCTCATGTTTGGGATGAGGGCAGGGCACACACTCTGGTGCTGCTGGGATTCTCTTCTCACCTGTCTCATTCCTAAAGGGAAATCTCACCTGTGCCTGAATCCAGGTGGTTCCAGAGCTGGAGAGGGAAGGGGGCAGTGTGGGGTGGGGATGGGCTGGCTGGGAATAGGAATAATCTCCTCTCATGTTTGGGATGGGCACACACTGTGGTGCTGTTGAGGTTCTGCTCTCACCTGGGCCATTGCCAAGGAGAAATCTCACCTGTGCCTCAGTCCAGGTGCTCGCAGTTGTGGAGAGCAGCAGAGCTGGAGTTGGGACTGGGGCAGTGTGGGATGGGAGTGGGCTGGGCTCTGGGAATGGGCTCCTCTCCTTGTGTTTAGGATCACAGTAGGGCACACACTGTGGTGCTGTTGAGGTTCTGCTCTCACCTGGGCCATTCCCAAAGGGAAATCTCACCTGAATCAAGTGATTCTTGCCTGAATCCGAGTGGTTCCAGAGCTGGAGAGGGAATGGGGCAGTGTGGGGTGGGGTGGGATGGGATGGGCTGGCTGGGAGCAGGAATAATCTCCTCTCATGTTTGGGATCAGGGCAGGGCACACACTCTGGTGCTCCTGGGATTCTCCACTCACTTGTGTCATTCCCACAAGGGGAAATCTCACCTGTGCCTGAATCCAGGTGGTTCCAGAGCTGGAGAGGGAATGGGGCAGTGTGGGATGGAGATGGGCTCTGGGAATGGGTTCCTCTCATGTTTGGGATCAGGGCAGGGCACACACTGTGGTGCTGTTGAGGTTCTGCTCTCACCTGTCTCATTCCCAAGGGGAAGTCTCACCTGTGTCTGAATCCAGGTGCTCGTGGTTCCAGTGAGCAGCAGGCCCGGCTCTCAGTGCTCTGCCAACACCAAGAGCAATGGAATGTTTAACAAAGAAGGATCTGAGTTGGCAAAATCACTTGGTGCATTCTGGCTGTGGAAATTGGAGGCGTTTTTCTCTGGGAATAGCTCCTTACAGACAGGAAACATCTCCCTGCACGGAGGGAAAGGTCTCATTTTATCTGGGAGTTCACCCATTTATGAGCTCTTCCTCATCTGGACGGGCAGTGAGGTGAAATTGCCTGAGCTCTATTAAGCTTTAAACACGAGCCATCCATCCCAACGAAACACTCCTCCAAAGATTGTGCTTCTCAATCCTGCTCCTGCCCGTTCCATGTGCAGAGAACAAACCCAGACCATTGGCACTGCTTTTCCAGCAGGATGGAGCTGTAAAACTGGGTGGGGATACCAGCAGTTCTGTGCACTCCCCCCGTGAGATTCCTGTTTGTTTATCTTCTCTAAATTAAGAGCTGCTGAGTTTCCAGTGGGAATTCAAGTGTGGCAGTACTTGAAATAATTTGCATAAGGAAAGACCTTTGATTTGAACTAGAATCGCCTAAAATACTCATTTGTGTTTGAATTTTAATGCACTGTGTTTAATATATTATGTTTTTTCCTCTAGACTGGAGGTGATGGAGAAACAAGAATGTCAGCTCTGTGCAATTCCAGGTTTAGGGCTTGAAGCAGATCCTGGTGCTTTCCCTGGGAGCAGAGCCCTGGAGACCTGGAGTCTCCTGTGAGTGACCCTCCCCTGGAAATGCCATTTCTCCCAAGGCTGCTGAATCCATTCCTGGATGAGCTGAGGGATGAGCTGTCCCTTCCCAGTTATTTAATAACCAGCATTTACTGGGATCCCCAGTAAGGCTCTGGCTCTCCCTGGAATGATTTCTGAGCTGAAAACCAGATAATATTGGGAGTAACTTGGACATTTTGGGATATTTCATGTCAAAGAAATACAGTAGAATTACACAGTAAGTATTGCTTCCCATTTATCACTGCTTCATAATACTTTTTTATTAAACTTTATTTAATCCTTGCTTTCCAACTCATTCCATTGTCTCTGGCTGTGGCAGACTTTGATGATTTATTATGTCCTGTTAATAGATCTACATTTGGAGCTCCAGGGGGGAGAGCCATATTAGTTCCTTCAATCTTTTCAAGTGCCCAGAGAGGATTGCTTTAGGAAATCTTGCCTGAAAACCCTTCCTAAAGCTCATTTCCAGTTGGAAGTAACTCCAGTGGTGGGTTCAGAGCAACTTGAGCCAGGGTTTGAAGAAAAGGTTCCTATTTGGGAGTCTGGATAAATGGAGATTTTAGAATAATTTGATTTTTCTTCCTCCAGAATGTCAGATCCCATAGGATCTGGGGTTATGGGGTTGTTTTACATGGAAATAAGGGCAAACCAAACCTCATCCTTCCAGTTTTCCCCTCCTTCCCAGCAGCTGTTAGGAACCACAAATATTATCCTGCTGTATATGCACAGCTATAATTTGAAATTATAAATAGTGCCTAATTTTCCTGGTATTTACTCCACAGACATAAATAGAGCTCAAACGAACTGGAAAATAAAAATAAAAGAATGCTTCTATCTCGTGGAGATGTCAGTGCTAGCTTGAATTTATTTTGATCTGATTAAGTGTCGTGTATAATTTTTCATCACACTGTGTATTTAACAAAATCAGTCTGTGATTTAATATTTAGAAGAAAAATAGTGACAAATATAAATGCTATTTATTAAGCAGTAAAGAAGCATGGCCAGTCACCAAAAGGGTTGATTTTTTTATAGTGAGTGTCAAAGTAATATAAATGGTATGGATATATCAGGTAAAAATTTTTTTTTTTATATAGGCAGATGGGAAATTCTGAAATTTGGCAAAATAATTATTAGCCATAATGCTCAGGAAACAATTTATTCAAGAAATAGAGCTCCTCATTTGTGGAGTTTTGAGACATTTCTTGCACTTATTCCCATGTTACAACTTCTTTATGATTTATTCAGGTGTCCCTTCAGCCCTGTGGAGTTGGAATCGTGTTGTGCCATGGGCAGTGGGGAACCCCTCCGAAAATCACCTGTGTTGGGTTCATTATTGAGGTAACAGCCCCTGAATGCTTTTTTTTTTTTTTTTTCTCTTTTATTTGAAACTTGCTCGTTTTTCCTGGAGACAAGAGTGGGGTTTGTGGTTGTCATCACCCGGAGTGCAGCGTTTTCAAACCCAAACCACGTCCTCCAAATCGTTCCAGGGAGCCACTGAGACAATTTGTTAATGAGCTGATGTCTGGAGTGGCTCCTCATATTGAGCAGCACCCTAGAGCATGGAAATTTTCTTTATTCCTGGCTGTTAATAAGTTATTATTCCCCCATTATCATCACTATTATTTATTAATGGCTGTTCCAGTGCTTTGGTCATGCTCATCATCCGCATTTCCAGCAGCAATTCCGGGGTGGGGACGCTGCAAAGACACCAGAGGTTTCTGTGCTGCAAGGCAGGAGAAAATCCTCACTTTGGCCCTGGGAATTGTGGAATTTCCTGGGAGGGAAGTTGGAGCTGCTGCAAGCTGGGAATGAATCCCCAGCGCCGGGTTTGAGCTGTCCCTGGTCCTGCTGGGCGGAAACGGCACCGAGATTTTCAAGGCTCCTGCAGAGAGGAGGATGCTGAAATGTGGAGGGGATGGAGCTTTTCTGTACTTGGGTATTACCTCTTTCCCGGTTTTTTATCACTCAGTAAGTGTTTGATCAGCTCTGTGTGTTGGTGGAGGTGTGTCCTGCCAGGTTTTAGGGGAATGCTTTAGGAAGGCAGCCCTTGGAGCTGGAAGGATGGCAGAGCTTTGCTCCACGGCCATCACTTCCCTGGTGCCTCCAGGATTTCTCCTCTCCTTCCAGCAGAGTGCATTGCAGCAGTGCTGTTCAGCTTTTCTCCCTCTGCTCTCCTTGTTTTGCTCAGTGCACTGTTGTTGGGTTTATTTTTTAATTTTTTAATTTTTTAATTTTTTAATTTTTTAATTTTTTAATTTTTTAATTTTTTAATTTTTTAATTTTTTAATTTTTTAATTTTTTAATTTTTTAATTTTTTATTTTTTATTTTTTAATTTTTTTATTTTTTAATTTTTTTATTTTTAAATTTTTTTTATTTTTATTTTTAAATTTTTTTTTTTTATTTTTTTTTTATTTTTATTTTTTTTTTTTTCAGTGGCTTGCTGTCAGGGAAATGCTCAGCAGGCACACAGGGAGCAGTGGGCCTGTCCTGCCCATGAGATATTCAAAGCTGAGGTGTGATGAGCAGGAGCTGCTGCTGCCCCACACAGGAGGAGTCTCTTCCATTCCAGCTGTGGGAGTCGTTTCTCACAGTGCATTTCAGGGATGGGGAAAAGGGGGGCAGGACGTGGGAGCTGCTCCCAGGAACCCTCTGCTTCCAGCTGAGTGCTGATGGACAGCTGGCAAATAAATCCCATTCCTATTTATGTTTATAAAAATTCCCCACTCTTCTGCCTTCTGCTGGGAATTTGCTCAAATTCAAAGCATTTGGTGAAACTCTTGAGTTCCCACATAAACAGAGCTCTGGGGGAGGTTATCCCCTCCTGCCCAGCCTTGGATGCCATCACTCTGCCTTTCCAAGCAGAAATATTTGTTTAAATAGTTTGATTTGTCTCTGCTGACTCACAGCTTGATGGGATTTTAAATCTGTTGGTCTCAGTGCCTCGTTCCAGTCTCTGGGTGTTCCCTGGGACAAACTCCAGCATCTCCCAGGGCATCCAACCCAAAGGGGCAGGGCAGGAGCCCAGCCTGGGGAACAAGGGCATGGATGGGGGAAAGAGCACGGGTGGTTCATGCTCTGCAGGATCCTTTACAAGGCAGGAGATCTTCTCCCAGTTTTTTTCCACTTGACTGCACTGGTTTTTTTTTTTTTATGGAGGGGAAAAAAACCCAAGTACTTTTTAATGTACTGTGTTATTTTTTTAATAGCTCAGCTCTCGCCGGATCTTTGCAGCGTTCAAGACCTCATGAATTTTTAAAAAAACCCAACTGAAATCAGAAGCAGAACGTGTTTGTACCCGGGAGGATCTTTCATGGCTTTTCTGACTGTTCTGGGAGCTCCTTGGGGTCACAGCTCCTCCTGCAAGGCTGGAATGCTCCCTGCAAATCCTGGGGTTTATCCTCGGTGTTTGGAGCTGTCACAGCATTGTGGCTTTGACCTTGTTGGGGTCACTGAGGGACCCCCGAGGCTGTGACCCATAGGAGCCCAGCTGGGCCAGCACAAACACAGCAAGGGATGTGTCCTGCCATTGACCAGTGCTGGTTCCAGTAACAATGGTGGTGGTTTCCTACCAAGGAATTGGGGTTCAGAGGAGTCACTGATCTGCTCTGAGACCCTGGCACAGGGTGCCCAGAGCAGCTGTGGCTGCCCCTGGATCCCTGGCAGTGCCCAAGGCCAGGCTGGACATTGGGGACAGTGGGAGTGTCCCTGCCATGGCAGGGGTGGCACTGGGTGGGATTTAAGCTTCTATTCTAGGATTCAAAGTTTTCCAAGGTTCTACCCACACCAGCGACTCCAAGGCCTTTCCTCTCCCTAAAACAGTTCCCAATATTTCTCCCTTACATTAGCATTCTTCAGTGGAGAGCATTTTCTCTTTTCAGCAGTCTTTCTGATATGTTTTTTTTTTTCATTCCCTTCTGGTCCATTTTGTGAGAAAATTGAAGCACATTTCAGGACAGGTTGTTTTGACAGAAGGGAAATAACCCTTTTCTTCCCTGGTGGAAGCAGCACTGTCCAAATTGGTGAGATTCTTTCCCTCCCAGACATTTCTACTCTCCTGGAAGAGAAGCTGGGCAGTCATTCTCTTGCCACATGGAAAATGAGAGTTCTGGTGTTGGATTTTCAAGTGAGAACAGGCTGCAGATGCCTCCATGTTATGGGAAAACAGTATTGCAAAATCTGCTGCAAACAGCTCATTGGGAAAAACTGCCCATGACAAAGGACAGGCACTTTTTAAATCTCATTTCCAGAATTTATAGGGAATCTGTCTGCCTTAATGGGCTTCTTGAAATACATTGTCTTGTGCTAGGGGGAGGGACTGAGTGAGAGGTGCTTTGAAATGAAACATTTCAGCTTCACTTTGGGGCTCTGCATCTTCAGAGATGGTCTGAGCCACATTCCTGAGGTGGAATTCAGAAGTGCTCAGGTTCCCCAGGGAATGGGCACAACCTCGAGGCTTTGAACCCTTGGGGTTTTTGGGGAGTCTGTGCAGGGCCAGGGGTTGGGCTGGATGATCCCTGTGGGTCTCTTCCAGCTCAGGACATTCTGTAATTCCAAACCTTCTCCAGTCCTCCCTCCGTTAGTCATTTTCTACAGGAAAGAGTAGAGCACTGCACCGATTTTAGGTGATTTTTTAAAAAATCTTTTTCCCCTGAATATCCTCAAATGTCATGCCAGACATGGTGCAAACCCTGTCCCTAGTGCAGCAGCAGGTCCTGCCCCTCAAGGTGTGTCCATGTCCCTTGCTCCTGTCCCTGGGCTGTGCCAGGTGTGACCCAGAGCTGCTCCTGTTCCATGCAGGGAGCCCTGCACACCTCGAGTCCCTCACCCTGTGACTGCCCAGCCCCTGGAGCCACGAGCAGCAGGTAGGGCTGCCCAGTTCTCATTCTTAAACCATTTAATCCTACAGGCCAGAAACTCCTTGGTATAGCAAAATCCGGGGGGAAAAAAAATACAGCTTTTATGGCCTTTAAATCAAAGATTCCTGACAAGCTAATAATGGGCTGCTGTGCTCTTGGTGACAAGGATTTTGCAGTGGCAGCTTTAGGGCTTGGCTTTGTCATTGCTGCTGGCTGGACACGGGCTGGGTTGGAGATGGAGCCTTCCCAGGATGGTGCAGGGAAGGAGGAGCAGGAATCGTGCCCGAATAAATCCAACCTGCACACTGCAGTGGGGCTGGGGAGCCCTGGGCAGGGTCATTTCAAGGAGCAGGAGTGCTGAGCAGCAGCTCCTCATTGCCACGAGGGCTTTGTCTCTGTGCTGGGGTGTGGCTGAGGTTTTCCTCCCTGCCACGACTAATTGTGGAATATTTGGATAAACATTTGCTCAGCAGAAGGAGGAGGGTCAGGCTGAGCTCTCCAGGGAGATGTTCTGTAAGGAGGCTGCTTTAATGGGCTCCCTTGTATTTTTGAGGCTTCATAAGGAAAGGTTGTGGGTATTCCAGCTTTGATCTTACAAATTACTTTTTAGTGCTGTTTACAGTGGCATTATTGGTGTGCTGAAGGGCTCTGCTGGACTGAGGCAATGGGCCCTTGATGGGGAGAAAGTTCCCTTTTCCCAGCACCTTTTTAAGTTGTTTTATCAGCTTTCAAAGAGAACCTTGGTAAAAATCTCTCGACTCTTCCCTGGCTGGGAAACAAACAAACATATTTAGAGTAGAAGATGCTGGAGAGGGTGAAAGGAGGGGATGCACAATTTGCATTTTGGCCCAGGCTCAGTGTGTGGGAAGGGCCATGTGTGGATGGGGAGGAGGGAGAGGAAGTTCCTGAGCCAGGTGTGTTTTCCAGGCCAACTTTGGAAAGTCTCCCAAGCAAACTTGTTTATCCCATCCCCTTGTATTTCTATTTCAGTGTGCACTGGAGGTGACGTCAGGTATACATCAAGTAAATGGCTCAGGAGAAGGAAACTGTCAGGCAGCCATAAATTACAGAGAGTTATGGTCGAGTTTATGGGTTCTTCAACTCTTAATACACCTTGCAGCTTTAGCATAGCACTTGAGCTCACAGTGAGACAACAGTTGACAGGATTATATTTTATTTTAAGAAGTTTATATTTTAAGAACCCCATTTGCTGCTTTCTTCCTCTCCTACTTCAGTTTTTGTCTTGGAAACAAATGATTATGGAGCTTGGGCTTCCTTGTCACTGTCTGAAGTGCCCCCTCAGGTCACTTTTTTTGCCTTTTCCTGCACATTTAGGAGAACCTGGTCCAGAAGATGAAGTGTGGGGTTTTGTGGGTGCTGTGTGGGGTGCTGGGGCTGGGCTTTGCCTCTCCCATGTACCTGCAGGGTCAGGGGTGTGGAAGGAAGGCATGGAACAACTCAGAGCTGAGTTAAATGTGTGTCCTATGGCATCCCTAGCTGATAAATATTAATATCTGAGTGGCTTCATGATATTCAAGAATAGATGTCTATAAATATTTTCATTTTTAATGTCTGCATAGGTTGAGGGGGGTGTTGTGTCCCTCTGCTGCACTCCAGGGATTGCTGCACCTTCCCATCTGTCCTGGGGAGCAGGACAGAGCCTTGGCCCAGGTGATGCTGGAGCCTGGGGCAGGGCTGGCTCCCAGCCCAGCACTGTCTCCTGACAGCAGAGATTTGGCACTCTGCTCCCATGGCAGGCTCCAGCTTCGTTTCCCTGTGCTTTCAGCCACTTCTGACTCATTGGAACATCCTGAACAGCAGCAAAACTGACTGGAAAAAGGACAAAACCCAAGGACTGCGTGTGGTGATTTACCCCACTTTGTGCTGGGGGCCCTGAAGAAATTCAGCTTTCTTCGTTTTCCTGCAGCCAGGCCAGCTCCTTGTCCCTGGCACAGGTGGGAGAGGGCAGCCCCGGGGTGAAGCTGAGCTGAGGGATGTGCTGAGCACTGGGTGACCCCTGGGGACACGATTTAGCAGCTGATGTGCCAGAACCAGCAAAGCCTCTTTGCTGCTGCCTTTCTGTTCTGTGGAGCTCTGCTCCTCACTGCCAAGAAATGCAGACCGTTTTTACAGAAACAGTTTTGAGCCATAACAATATCCTGTAGAACAGCAGGCTCTTGGGGGTAGAGAGAAAACAACGTTTAAAATTTAAAAAGAAATCGTATTCAAATAAAACAGTTTATGCTTTTCGCATTCATTTTTAACAGAGCAAAAGAAAAACCCCATGAATTCACCTTCCTGTGTATTCCTGTAAATTGGAACTCCCTGTACATTGTTTATTTGCAATTCTCCCCACATTTTTGCAGGGTAAATCAGCTTGGATGAAATGAGAACCGACCTCGTTCCTGCCAAACCCTCGGGGCACCTGGGCATGATAAAACCGAGCTGGATCCTGCAGGATGGGCTCAGTTTAGAGGCAGAACTTTGGTCCTGCTGTGCAGCCCAGCCCAGGGTAAGTCTGATGTTGGTGTGGTCCAGCTCTGGTTTGGGAACGACCTCAGTCTGTCCTCACACACCAGGACTGGTCCCTTTTCCCTGCCAGGACAGTCCTGGAGGGCTGAGCAGGGTTGGGAAACAGACCTGAACCTGTCCTCGCACACCAGGACTGGTCCCTTTTCCCTGCCAGGACAGTCCTGGAGGGCTGAGCAGGGTTTGGGAACAGACCTGAACCTGTCCTCACACACCAGGACTGGTCCCTTTTCCCTGCCAGGACAGTCCTGGAGGGCTGAGCAGGGTTGGGAAAAGACCTGAACCTGTCCTCACACACCAGGACTGGTCCCTTTTCCCTGCCAGGACAGTCCTGGAGGGCTGAGCAGGGTTGGGAAAAGACCTGAACCTGTCCTCACACACCAGGACTGGTCCCTTTTCCCTGCCAGGACAGTCCTGGAGGGCTGAGCAGGGTTTGGGAACGACCTAAATCTGTCCTCACACACCAGGACTGGTCCCTTTTCCCTGCCAGGACAGTCCTGGAGGGCTGAGCAGGGTTTGGGAACAGACCTGAACCTGTCCTCACACACCAGGACTGGTCCCTTTTCCCTGCCAGGACAGTCCTGGAGGGCTGAGCAGGGTTTGGGAGGGGAGGAGCTGCTGCTGCAGGGCTGGTGGGGGTCAGTCCCTGCTGGGACAGCCCCAGAGTGGAGCCAGGTCCTGCCCCAGGCTCTGGGGCTGCTGGAGCTGAGCTGCCCCAGCCAGCAGCTGATAAAAGATGAGGGCAGTGATATCCTCAAGCACTGCCCCTTGCACAGCTCCTGGTCCCTTCCAGCCCTGCCCTGAGGGTTCTGTGGGGCTGGCCCAGCCATGCCCTCCGTCCCCTTACCCTCATAATTTGGATCCAATTACCCAGAAATATTTGCATGATACGAAACATAATAATAATTGTGCAATGGATTGGTACAGATGCTCATCAGTGTCGTGGTTGGTCTGGTTTCACAGGCTTGGTGCCATGGTTATAGGACAGCATGTGTAGCCCCACTGCTGGAAAACGTGTCAGGAATGGGATGTCCCAAATCTCAGAGATGGTTTGGCCAGTTTTGTCTTCGAAGAAAAAGTGGCCAAGGTGTGTTGGCACCTTGCTGCTGTGGGTTAAATATGGGAACTGAGGCTCCCTGCTCCCAGCTCAGGTTTCTGAGCAGTGCTCTGATGAAAGCAAGGAGCAGAGAATTCCTGATCTCTATTGGCAGGTTGGCTGGTGACCTTTGTCTGCCAAGCCAGGAATGAGGGGTGAGCTCCCAAAAGCTCCACAGGTGGATTTGTAGCCAGGAGTGAGCAGGGAACGTGCTAGAGGGGGTTTCTGCAGGGAGAGCACTGGGTCATGTGTTAATTACCCCATTTTTATCTCGTGTGGCCAATGCCATTTGAAAAAATCAAACCCTATGAGGGGGAAAGAGGCTGAGGAGAGCAGCGTGGGATGTGTGTCCATTTAATGTGTGGCCCAGCAGAGGGAATGTTCCCCTTTGGTAGGTGGCCATGATAATTAATGATGATTACCTGGGTGAGAGAAGAAAGAACTGCTCCTTTCCCCTGTGCTTGCTGCCAGCCCTGGGGTTGAGGGAGGAGCTGAGCCCTTTCCCAGTGTTGCTTTGCTGTTGGGCACAAATAAAAACGGAATTAATAGCAGAGCCTTCCCCAGCATTTCCCATTTGTGAGGATGCCTTTGGAAACTCCACAGTAAATCAGTAATTGTGTGTTGGGAAACGGCAGAGACAAGTTCATATTTGTTATGTAGAGAGACCTCTCCAGGTGCTCCTGTGCTCTGCCATTACTGTAATACATGGTTTATTTTACCAGCTTGTGTATCTCACTGAGAAATGGATCTATCAATTTATGTAGGCATTGTAGTCTTCTTTCCATTCCTGTAATAGCTGCTGTATTTCAGCCATTTATGTACTGCACTAAACTCCTTATTTTTGTTCAGAAAATATTTTTGCCTTAAAACACAAGTTGCAGCTGATACAGTTATAGAAATGTCCCATTCTCTGGGAACTTGCTTGGAGTAAAAAAAGCTCATTTTTAGCTTAGGTTTTTGGAGATGTGTCTAAAAGCAATTAAAAAAAGCAAACCCTAAAATTCTGTGGAGTTCAGAGTGCCCATGGTGGGAGTTAAAGTGATTTTTAGCTGTGCCTGGGGTTTTTCTGATCTAGGGGTATAATTGTCTGATTTTCCTGCTTACTCAGGTCTGGTACTGGTGGGTCTGAAGTACCCAAGGCCCTTTGGGATGTTCAGCCCTGGTGCCCCTTAGATTGACCACATTTCTCTCCTTGAATTTGTCCATTTAAAATTTTTCCAGGCTCATCCCAACACAACTGTGGGGTTTGTCTCGTTCCTGAGGCAGGCACAGTTGTAGAAAAGTCTGCAGAAACTGAGCTAAAGATGTACAAAACTGAGGACAAGAGGATTTTGGTGGAAAAGTGGGATCTTTGAGTCCTTAAAGAGAGCCCTGAGAAAAGATGGGCTGCCCAAACTTTGTTTGTTGTCTGTCTAGACTTGGCAGCCCTCAGGATGTTTTTGTTTCTGCAGCTCTGAATTATGAATGGCCTTCACTTTTCCTACCTTACAATTCAACAAAAGAGCAGGAGGAACAAAGCAGAAGGAAGGGTGGTCCCATGGGAATGGGTAGAGTGGTGGCACATGGTGTGTGTGACAATCCACCAGGACATTTCATTGTCTCTGCTGAATTATTTCTAAATCCAGGCTGTCCTGATGCCTCTGGGTGCATCCCTTCCCTCCAGCACCACTCACCTCAGTGTCCTGGGACACCTGGACAGGGTGTCCCAATGCCACTGCCCGTGTCACCCTGGCAGGTGTCCCACAGAGCCAGTCCCAGTCCCAGGGAACATCCCTGCTCTCCCTGTGTGGACATGGAGCTGCTGGAGCAGATAATTCCTTATCCCAGCGTGGACACACACATTTATAGAGCTGGGGAATCACAGCTTGGGAATTCCTTCCAGGCCTGGATTTCTCCTGACTCTCAGCTCCATTCCCAGGCTGCCAAGCTGACTGCAGCTTCAGTTAGGGAGGAGTCTCCCAGGGTGACAACACGGTGACAAACAGAGTGGAATTCATCACCAACATTAACCCCTGGTGTCTTTGCCGTGGGACACATCCTGAGGTGCTGTCCCAGGGATGTTTTTCCCAATTGTCCAATGAGCTCCTGTCCTGTCCTGGCTGCACTGACACACTTCATTGTACAGACAGCCCGTATTTAAATTGGCCTTTTTCCCCCAAAAACCTCCGTGTGTGTTGCTGTCCTTTCTCTCCCTTTGCAGGGCAGTGACCACGAGCCAGTCCCAGGGAACATCCCTGCTCTCCCTGCGTGGACATGGAGCTCCTGGAGCAGCCAGTTCCTTCTCCCTGAGCTGTGCCTCCATCAGATGCCAGTCCTGGAGACAAGGATGGCCCGTGGGCAGCACCAGTGGCCTGTACTAGCCCAGGCAGGGATGCCACTGGCTCCTCCCTCCTCCACCAACGCTGGGCTCCATCCCAGAACGCCTCCGAGTTCCTCGGGTCTGATCCACCTCCTCTCTCCTCCTTTAATCTCCCCTGGACAGTTTTGGGATAAAAGATGTGCTTAAGATGAAAGTGGGAGCATCACCACACAAAGGCATTAAAGCCCACAGAGCTCAGCAAGAGGAATGGAATCTTTTATCCCAGCTGGAGCATTTCTGCGTTTCTCACAGTGAAAACGTCACCAACTTGTGGCACTTCTCCTTGTGCCTCTCTCCAGCAGCATCCCAGAGGAGCTGGCCAGGCTGCCTGGGGCACCACGAGCCAGCCCCTGGGGCAATTGGGGTTTGGCTGCCCCGTGAGGTGCAGTGGTTATTGCAGGAATGTGAAGGAATTCCCAGGGAATCTCTCCTGAGAGGCTGCAGCTCCTCCCAGGTGAGCAGGGCTGTGCTGGCAGAGCCTTCCCCTCCCTGGAGCACTCCTGCCTTGCCCTGCTGCCAGTCCCTGTCTGCAGATGCTGCAGCTCCTTCCCCTTTGGAGCATCCCAAAACTCTGGGTTTGTCCATTCACCACAGTTGCTGGTTTGGGGTTTTCCCCCTTTGCCATAAATCCCTGCAGTACCAGGGATCATCTCTGTGTCACTAAGCTGTTCCAAAAGGAGCTGTGGGCCTCGGGAAATGGGGAATGTGGAATTGTTGGTGTTAGAACTGGGCCTGGAGATGAATCCCAGTGTCCCCCATGAGCCTGGAGCTGTATCCTGACACAGCTGTCCAAAAAAAACCCCAAAAACCTGGATCTGCAGGACATGGGGAGAGGTTTGGAACAGTCACTGTGGTACCAGTGTGGGCTCAGGATTTACCTGGAATTAAAGGTGTGCCAAAGGCAGGGAAATGGAGCACTCCCAGATAATACTAGATAGATAATAGAGAATATTTATCTAGATAGATAATAGATAATATAGATGGTAGAGAAGAGATAATATTTGCCTGGATTGATAATAGAGATATTATCTATTATCTATCTATCTAGAGAAATAGATTCCTTCAGGGATGTGTGCAACTCTGAGCTGCCTGACAACATTTCAGAGCTGAGGGTTCCAAAAGCTTCAAAAACCTGATCATAAATAGGGGTTTTTTTCTATATTTAACTGATTTTTTTTTTTCTTTGAAATTAGGGCATGTTCACAAGGCCATGCACAAAATAAGTATGGAAACTGTGGATATTTCAAATGAAAATACATGGAGCTGTTTTCTCACTGTGCAAGTGATGCCCTGAACAGTGTTTTGGAAAGTTCCTGCTTGCTCTCCATGGAGGGTTTTGGCTGCTGTGCTTAAAAGTGAGTGGAGCTGCTTTGCCAGTTCATTGTCAGTTTTAAAACGGCAATGGAAAAATGTTTTGAATGATAACATTCTCTGATGGGGTCTTTACTTCATTTGTATTGCTAACCAAAATTAAAACCTGTATTTTTACGCCAGCAAAGTCTCCACAGGTAAAACTTTAATGCACAACATATGGAATATATATTTTAATAATTCAGTGTAATTGTGATGGAAAAGAAATCACTGGTGCTGGTATTTGAGCCTTAATGAATATTGTGGTGCCTTTAATCACCTTGATCCCATTGGCATTTCAGCAGAGCTGGGTCTAGAAGAGGTGATAGTGATATTTGAATATTATCATCAAATATTCATGAAGCAACAGCAGTGGTTAGTTCTTCATATTGCAACTTTGATATTGTTTTAGTACTTACTCCATTGTTGTGGAGATGGTTGGACTCATCATCTTAAAGGTCTTTTCCAGTCCTGATAATTCCATGGTTTGACACCTCCCAGAGCATTGCCCTGGTCCCTTCACTCACTTCTAACAGTCCCTTCAGTGACATCTGAATGAAGTGAATTTATGTTTGAGTGTGGGCTCAAAGAGCAATCAAACAGATCCTAAATAGTGAACAATTACTCAGTATCCATAGTTAAATATAATAAATTATTATCTGGTTGTTTTAATCTTATTCTCAGAAAACAGTCGTTCTTTTCGGCCCATGAAACAAATGTGGCTCAAAAAACCTTAAACACTTGGCATAAAAATAAATTTATTTCACTGATTAAACAAAAATTAAATTATAATCTGATTCTTTTGGAGTTTTTGTGCTGTACAGAGGTGTAAAACCAGGAGCTCCTTAGTTTACATTCATACCTCTCACATTCTCTTGGCTTCTGAGATGATTTTGTTATTCAGAAGGGCTCCAATCAGTTCCTGATTTTTACTGCCAGCCTGAAAAGAGCATATCTGAACTTTAAAAAAAAAAAAAAGAGTCGAGGGCAGAGAGAGAAGAAATAGATTCAAAAATAGATTCCTGCAGAGAGGATAATCAGGAGTAATTTTCTTTGTGCAGAAATACTGCAAAACAAACTCTGCTTGTTCTAAAGCAAGGGAAATATTGGAAGATCACTCTCTAGTGGTAGCAGCCAAATAGGTTTTTGAAAGTGCAGCGAGTCCGCAGCAATTTTCCATCTAATTCTGTGTTTTCCTCATAACAATTCGCTGTTTGTTTTCAGTCAGCAGGGCTGGGTGCAGATTTCCCTCGCCCAGGAGCGGGGTTGGGGTGGGGTGAGAGGGGAAGGGAAGTTCCAGGGCAGGTTGGGATGTGCAGGGTGGGCTCAGCTCCTGGCCAGGGGGGGAGAACAGAACATCAAGGGCTGCTCTGAGCCTCTGCTTTGGAGCCCTTGCTGAGATTTCATTTCAGTCATTAATTGTGTTAATGATTAATAACGAGCCCTTCCGTTGGAAGGTGGGAGATGCTGCTGGTGGGGTGATGGATCCTGAGTTGGCTCCTGGGGGAACATTTTGGGTTTGCTGTCGCTTTGGGGGATCAGCATCCTCTCCAGAGTGCCATTCAGGGGTTCCTGATGGAAACCAGTCATCCTCAGCCCAATGGCATTTCAGCCACTCTTGCTGTGCCAGGCTGTCCTTGCTGGCTTTGGCCTGGGAATTCTGCCTGGGTGGAGAGTGGGAGCCAGTGATGGTCACTGGGAGTGAGACTGAGGAAAGATCTTTTCTATCCATACCTAACATTGCTCATGGACATTCACAGGAAATCATCAGCAATTCCCAGTGCAAGGACAGATCTGCAGCAAACTCTGGGCCACAATCAGGCTGAGATGCCACAAGAGTTGGAGCTAGAAGAGAAAACCTGTTTTCCTAAGCAGAGAAGGATTTTTTTTTTTTCCCAGGTATAAATTCTGAATTTAAATTGTTATATTTAAACCAGGTTAGTCTTGGTGAGGAGCAATTTAGTCTGGGAGGAAATTTAGATTGAACTAAAAGTTATTGCATTCATCAAACCAGCTCCAGCAGACTTGTTCTTAAAGGCACCAAATAGAACTTTTAGATGTGTTTATCTAATCATATCAACAGGATAAATGCTTGGGCACTTCTCAAAATACCACTGGGAACTTCAGGAAGCATTTCAAGTGTCTGGAGCGTGGATAGCTCAGTTTTTATGGTCATTAATTCTGGATTTCATACCACAGGAGCTGCTGGCATTGCTAATTTGTCACAATGTCACATTCCTGTTGTACCCAGAATATTTAAGCTTGGTGCCAGTGTCATTGTGGGCACGTCAGTTTGCAAACTCATTTCAGATTCCCTTTGTCCAGTGCCTGCCAGTGAAACATCTGCTGCTCCTATGAAATGATTTAGTCACTTAATCACCCCGGAGCATTGATCTGTCCATAACCTTTTTTAGAGTAAAGATTTCATGTCAGTCTTGGAGGCTCTAGCAGATACCTCCAGTCTGCTCTTGCTGCAGTTTTTAGCTAAGCTGTTAACACATTTTTATCTTCTGAGAGTTTTTTTTTTTTTTTGAATAAGAAAGGCAAGCAAAGAAATATTTTATCTCGGTTGCCTGAACAAGTGTTTAGCTTGCTGTTGAATATTTCCATAAAAAGGAGTCAAATATTGAGGACACTGGGTCTGCTTTTAAGACCTAAAAATGAGTAAAGCAAGGTGCTCAAACACCCAGTGAACAACATTCCCATTGCCCTCCTTTCCCTGCTGCAGGTTTGGGATCCAGCACTGGAACAAAAGGGTTTTGTGGAAGGTTCCAGTTAATCTCTGGGATTTAGGGCACCCTGCTCAGAGCTCTGCAGCCTGGGAGAATCACCTGCATTCATCTCTGTCTCTGAATAAGGTTTGGATGGCAGAATTGCTCTGCTGCCCTGGAATTGAGTTAAGTTGACAGCCAGAGTTGCATTGTTATTGGCTGAATGCCATTAATTTTGATGTGACATATTTCTTGCTAATGGGAACATTCATATTATCAGTATTTTCAAAAGGCTGCAGGAAGGGAAAAAGCTCTCCCACAAAACACTATCAATATTTCCAGGGCAGGCAGTGCAGGAGGGAGCACTCTGCCTTTATTGATTGCTAGAGGTCTTACACACATTTTCACCTTTTTTTCTGCACACTTTTTCCCTTCAGAGGCTGCAAATGCACATGAAGGGGAAAATTCACATAAACAGGTTTAAAAAAAAGGAAAAGCAACGCGTTTCTGTGAGGAATCCTGAAATCCCAGCTCTGTTTGGGTAAAGGGAGCTCTGGGTGATAGGAACAGCTCAAAAGGGAAATGGAGTTTAAAGCAGACTCAGGAATGACTGATGGACACAGGAGTCATTTGGATTTGTAATGGGTTGGAATCCTGCTTTTCCTGGATTCTTGTGTACTGGGAAGAACTGGGCTGGTTTCTGTGGGTGCCAGGGACTGGTGTAAGGATGAATATAATTGGGAATTTAAACCCTAGAGCTGCACAGGAAATAGGGATCCATAGAAAAAACCCACAGCAAAC
The DNA here is from genome assembly GCA_037013685.1 of Acridotheres tristis. Classification (NCBI taxonomy): domain Eukaryota; kingdom Metazoa; phylum Chordata; class Aves; order Passeriformes; family Sturnidae; genus Acridotheres; species Acridotheres tristis. The sequence continues at coordinate 1,173,830 of CM072899.1, read as the reverse complement.
CTTTGCTGGTGCTGCCAGGCAGGGGCTGGAGGGGTCTGGTGTTTATTCAGCTCCCAGGACCATCCCAGCAGGGATTCTCCTTCAGGATATCCTGGCAGATTTATGAACTGATGGTGTGTCCTTCCCCCAATAGCTCTTCCATTACCTGGGCAATGGATTTGTTCTTTTCTCCTAAATCAGAGTGAAAACACGAGTGAGTCCCAGCAAGGAAAACGGGAACAGAGCTGGTGTGTGGGGCTGGGAGGTCCAAGGGAGCAGCTCAGTGAGGTTACAAGGTGTGCTCTCCATCCTTAAATAGAAAGGAAACTTTTAGAAGAAAGCAAATTGACTGGAAAAGGGAAAGAAAAAAAAAATTGTGTAAAAAATACTGCAGGGAGTGATGTGTGGTGTCCTGTGGTGGTGGGGAGGGCAGAGGCAGCTCCAGGACAGAGGATGGGGCTGGTCCCTGGGCTGGGGCTGGTCCCTGGGCTGGGGCTGGTCCCTGGGCTGGGGCTGGGTTTTAAGGAATTTGGTGCAGCTGCCCCCACATCAGCTGGATTTGATTTCCCAGCTCTGGATTAGCTCGGCTTAAAATCAAATAATAACAAAGCAGCAAACTTGGAGTAAGAAGAGCAGTAAAGAAGTAAACAGGTAAAATGAATGAGCAAGGTGACTCCGGGGCAGTGTGGGGACAGCTCTGTCTCTGCTTCCTTCAGACGAGGTGCTGTGTTCTGGTGAAAGAAGGTTATGAGGAAAAACAGCTTTAAGAGACACCTAGAAATCCTAAGAGCCTGGGAGACTGATTTTTATTGTTTTCCCTAGTTATAAAATTGGTGGCAGCTGATTTTTGGGTTCATAATGATTTTAGAAAATAAACGAACAGACTTTCTTTGCTCGGTGCTTTTTACTTTTGCAAGTGCTGCCAAAGTTCCAAATTTAGGCTGAGTTGAGACCCAGCTTCCCTGAAATAAGCCACGACAAAAAGTTGCCACGACAAAGAGTTACCATGACCCAGCCAGTCCCATACGAAATGTCTCATCTGGGCTGATTTCACAGAGCTGGAGGAGGGAATAATTCAGTCCTGGGGGTGACTTTGGTCCGAGATCTCGGTGTTATTTCAGCCTGTTATTTCTACCTCAGCTTTCCAGATTTGCAATTACTTTATGCCAGTGTGAGAGAGGCACATTTATCGCAGGGGGCAGCCCCTGCCTCTGTCCCTGTGCCACAGCCAGGGATGCTGAGCCCCAGTTCCCATCTCCCCAGAGCAGCGTGGCAGCTCTCCCTGCCCTGGCAGTGAAAGGCTTTGGCAGGACCACGGGGATTCAGAGCACTTCGTGTCGTGCTGGCAGAGAGGATTTGGTGCTTTATGAAAGGAAAACCCATTTCTCAGCAGAAGTCAAGCTGATGTGTGACCCCAGCAAAGCCACGGTGAAGTGCTGCGTTCTCATTTGCTTTAGAATGAGATTTTCTAGTGAACACCAGCAGATGTTTAAGGTGTAGAACTCAAGGCCCTTCAGGTGGGCACCTCCACACGTGTCAGGAATCCTCAGGCAGGTCTAGAAAATGCTGGAGAAGCCCCCAGTCCCCACAGGCCCCCACTGCCTGTGCTCAGGTCCTGCCTTCAGCTAAGCATCTTTAAATGCTTTATCAAATTTAGTCCCACATAGATGAGATTGTGTGGCTTGAAGCTGCTTTATAAGAGAAGAAAATACTGAAATATCCAGGGAGACCTTCAGCAGTTCAGCCACAAATGTATTTCAAGTGGGCAGACCCCACTGCAGAAGGGGCAGCACTTTTCCAACCTCATCTGATTATTCCCTCACCTTTGGCAGCCCCTGCATTGCTGTGGTCTGAAAACATTTTATATGTTATAGCTTTTCATCCTGCACTGCCTTGGCTGGCCAGGAGAGAACTCTGAGTGGACTCTTATGGAAAACAAAATTCCAAATGCATGCAGGACACGCCAGGTCTGGGAATGGGGTTTGGGATGTGGGACTGCAACTTCCCCTCCCTGCTCCTGGAGGTTAATTTTTTAAACGTGGCTTTAGGCATTCCAGCACCTCCTCGTGCTGGTCCCACACATGGAATGACAACACTCCTGGGACCTGTTCCCTACAAATCTGGGTGGTGGGAAAACCTTCACAGGATTATAAGTTACCTTTTGATTTTTAATCCAGTGACGGTTTATCTAACTTTGTTTTCATTAAATAACATGGTTCTGTGAAGTGCCTGGGAATATTATTTTTGAAAGACTGCAGGTTAATTATTGAAACTTTTGAAAAGGCAATATTGAGCTAATTATTAAATTAGAGTTGATTATTAGTCCCGGAGAGATAATTACCAAGGCCTGAGGCAATTTGTCTTCTGTTTGAAATAGATTTTTCCCTTGATTAAGTTGTATTTGTCACTTAGTCCCATGGTTGTTCCTGCAAAGGACTTTATTATCCTGCAAAGTAGAAAACACTTCTCTGAAGTTGACCCCCAAATATTTGGGCGACTTTTGAGCTGAATTCTGTGCAAGGGCACACCAGCATTGGGGAATAATCTGTCCTTGCTCCCCTCAAAGGCAATCTGCTTCTGAGTGAGTAAAATTTCTACCACAGCAAGCAAAAAGAGCAATTTATAGATGTGAAAACGCATAAAATGCGATTTTGTTTCGGGAACCCACAGGTAATACTGAGCATTAAATGCACATCTTGTAGCACAATCAAATGATTGTAGTGAGACTTAAAAACTGCAAAAGTAAAGGACAAGATAAGTGATGGTTGCTCTGAGGCAGCAGGAAATTCTGTGCTGGAGTAAAGCAAAGGCTGTGAAGATGTTTTAACCCTTCACCCCACAAACTGAGCATCTCAGTCCACGGACTGGAATTGACTGCATCATCCTGGATTTTGTGTTGGGTGGACTGTGGCATGCTAAATACAAAGGCTCTGGGAATGTTTGTGCTTAAACCCGAGTTTAAATCACTTGTGGAACAGCTTTCCTGGATATTGGAGTCGTAAATCTCCATTTAATTGCTGTGGGAATGATGGAGAAGCACTTCAGAGTGCAGTGGTTCCAGGAGGGCAGAGCCTGGGGGCACCTGGCACATTTTCTGAGCTGTGGCAGCCCGTGGCTCTTTGAGCAGGACTGCAGAGGACAGGGAGGGTGTTTTCTCTTTAATATTTCTCTAGCAAGGTGAGCATGGACCCGTGTTTTCCCCAAAGATGAGTTTTTTCAGTGCATCCAGCACAGAGAGGATGAATGTTCTCTGCTTCCTTTCCTGAAAGAATCAGCTTGACAGAAGAATCCTGATTCTTGTGCTCAGTCACTTTTCATCCTGGAATTCAAAGAGCATTATTCATAACCCCCTTCTGGAAATTCACCCAAAAATGCTTCATTTTCTCCTCAGCTTAATTTATTTTGCTGTATGTACAGAAAGAGTGAAGATGCTGAGTGTTCATTGTGTCCTGTCCTCCCCATCCTTCCCCAGTCTGGGAGGGGAAACATTCCCTCTGGGATCTGTAACAAATGCTCTTTGTTAGCTCACATTGAGCCAAGTCCAGGTTTCTCTCCGTGGACAGCATTTGTGAGGAAGTGCTGCAGTGGAAAAATGGGGTCCCAAGAAAGCTTAGATGGACAGGTTAGGGAAATAAAATGGAGAATATTTTACTAAAGAATGCTGTTTGTAAGAATTCTGGTCTGACTTTACCTTCCTGAGTTGGCAGGGAGCAGCATTCCTGCCACCAGGAGCAAGAGGAAAAGGCTTCAGACTGTGCCAGGGAAGGGCCAGGGTGGACATCAGCAGGAATTGCCCCATGGAAAGGGTGGTCAGGCCTTGGGACTGCCCAGGGAGGTTTGGAATGTCCATCCCTGGAGGTGTCACCTGAATGTGACATCACCTGGATGTGACACTCAGTGCTCTGGGCTGGGGACAAGGTGGGGACTGGGCACAGCTGAGATTCCATGGGCTGGGAGGGCTTTTCCAACCTCCCAAGAGTAATTTCCCATTACCAGAGTAATTCCGGGATGCTGTGATTTCTAAATTTAAAAAATCCCAATTCACTCAAGGAGGTCTGGCACTGAGGGCAATGTGCCCTTGACCCCTGTGTGTGTGTGTGTGTGTTGTGGTAAATTCACCTTTATTTTCTGTGTGTGATGAAAACATGGAACCCCTTTTCCATGATTTGCCAGTCGTGGATTAGGGACCCTCTCAGGCCGTGTGGAGCAGAGTTTGCCTGACCCCTGCATTTACTGCTGTGCTGCTCCTCCACTCCAAGGCAATTCCACACTTGGCATTCCCACAGACAGCGAGCAGGCTTGAGCTCATTAAACCTCCCCCAGCTGTGGGAGGGAGGCAAATATTTATTGTCTCATTTCATGGCTAAGGCAACACGAGCTCAGACAACATAATGATAAATGATGAGCAAACCTGCCGTGGTGCCTGGCCAAAATCCGGCCAAGCCAAGGAACTGGCAAGGCTCCCACTGAGCCTGAACTGTGCAGAACCACAGCTCTGCAAAGAGCTGCTTCTCCTCAACACATTCTCTTTAGGGGTCTGAAGTCCTCCCTGCATGGGTCCCAAACAAGATTTGTAGAACAAAATAACCTTTTTTTTTTTTTTTTTTGTAATTTACAGGCTTTGAAAACCCGGTGTCGATGTTTTGTTCCTTTGCTACTTCGTTCTGCTTTCGTAAGGATTTCATGCCTTGGATCTTCCTAGATGTGAGTACACCTGATACGGTCTGAATCAATCCCTAGAGGAGGCATTTTGCTGCCCTGTGGGGCTGGGCACGACAGGAGCTGTTTGTGTTCCAGCAGACACGAGGCACCCAGGGGAGCAGGGGCCAGTGCAGGGTGGGAGCTGCAGCTTTTCCCTCTCGAGGATGGCAGCGGTGCTGTTGTTAATAAAGCTGCTCTGGAGGAAGAGCAGAGCTTTGTTCATCAGCAGTTGTCACCCCAGGCAGCTCTGTGTCCCCAGGGACACTTTGTGCTTTCCTGGGGAGAGCACACAGAGCCCAAATTGCTGCGAGCTCCCGTGGGATGGAGCTGCGGGAATGGGCTCCGTGCTCCGGCTGCTCTCAGCTGCCAGCTCCTGAAAAATAACAACACAAGCAGGCAGGCTGGGGAAACAAATAGGATATTATAGAGTTTATTCCTGTGTGCTGCTTCCACCCCATTTGTCAGCATTTCATCCCACCTGCTGCTGGAAAGGATTCTGCTGCTCCGAGATGCCTGCGAGGCGTTGTTGGCATCTCGTACTACACGAGAATATCAATATCTGCTTTGAATAACCTCGATGTATTTTAAACAAGACATTTCCAAATGGTTGCTCTGTAGCTGTGCGTGAGCTCCGTGGAGCTCCAATTAAGAGTCTGTCAGCATTTGCAATGTGATCCATTGTGAAAATTTATTCTGGGTAGAAATTTTGGCATGTAATAACCCAGACCTGGAATTCTCTTTTCTCCTTTCTTGCCTGTTTCATTGGTTTTTGGCCTCTTCTGTGTTGGAAAACAATATCTGATGCTGTAAGTGCTAAATAATGGAGATAAAAAATTGCTCTGCATGAGAGGTTGGAGCAAGGGGAAGGAGTGGCTGTTCCAGGGGTGATCACAGCTCTTTGACTCTGTGCAGCGAGGCAGAATGGAAAGGAGGTGTTTAAATAGAGAAAGCTTCTTATGAAGTGACAAATAATGGTGTAAGCTGAAGGAGGGTAGATTTAGGTGGGATATTGGGAAGAATTTCTTCCCTGGTAGGGTGGGCAGGGCTGGCACAGGGTGCCCAGAGCAGCTGTGGCTGCCCCTGGATCCCTGGCAGTGCCCAAGGCCAGGCTGGACACTGGGTTTGGAACACCCTGGGACAGCGGGAGGTGTCCCTGCCATGGCAGGGGTGGCACTGGGTGATTTTTAAGGTCCCTCCCAACTCAAGGCAGTGTGTGATTTCACATTTCCAGGTCAGCAGGTACCAGCTGGAGCTGTGGAGGCAGCTGCAGCAGAGGTGGTGCAGGATTTCTCCTGCAGTGGTCAGGCTGTGAGGGTGGAAGTGGGACAGACACGATGGGAGAGGCACTCGTGAGGTGCAGCTGGAGTTGGATGCCCAGCCCTGTGCCAGGCTGTGCCAGGCTGTGCTGCTGCCCCTGGGGGAGCCGAGTGCTGGGCTTCACCCCAGCCATGAACTGGTGTTAAAAACTCAAAAAACTGGAGCTGGTCTCACTTGAAGTTATGAACTTGTCCTTCAGGGTGCCCATGTGATGCTCCCCTGGGGTTGTCTGGCTGCACAGGAGGTTGGATGCCAACGCCAGGATTTTTGGGATGGTTGAGTGGCCTCCAATCTGCTTTGTGTGAAGTCTCTGCTCCCTTCCAGCTTGTGCTTTGCCAAGTCCATTATCCACCTTGGATGGCAGTTTGCAAACTGCAGCCACCCGTTATCCCAAGATGTTGCTGCTGGATTTTTCCAGGTTCTCATCCCTGGTGAGCACTTATGGAACATCTGCAAGCAGCAGGAGGGGCTGGCACAGTGTGTTCCACTGGCACAGGAGAGCTGTGCTGAGCTCCTGAGCAGCATCCAGAGAGGGGAGTTTGGAGAGATCACCTCTAAAATTCAGCCATGGTGCCACAAGGAGAAAGGAAATCCTGAAGAGAGCTGGCCTGCAGCAAGGTAGGGTCAACATATTTCAAATAAAAGAGGTTTTTCTCCAGCAGCAGTGAAATGGAAGGTGTTGGAGGGAGGGAGTGCAGGTGCACGTGGAGCTGCTGCACTTGGGTCTCCTCGTGGCCTCCAGTGCCTCTGCAGAAAATGTTTGATCTGTGCGGTTGGAGGAGTGCTGTGAATCTTATTATGCACCTCAGAACCGAGCTCAGCTCTGAAATTTGCAGTGAAGAGTCCCTGATTTCCTCCACATTGAAAAATTAATTTGATTGCATGCTGTGCTTTTAGATGTGGTAGATCTCTGTGGCTGTGGGAATAATTCTGTAACAGAGAACAGAATGGGTGTGAAATGGGAAACTAATTTAGAAAAAAACCCAGTGTACTCCTTTATAGCCCAAATTCCTGTTTGCTGCAACCATGGGTGCCTGGAGGCCAATGGATACTGACCTCAGTAAAGACCAGGGCTGGTGATGGCTGGTTTGAACTTCTCCCAGTTTAAATGAGAATTGGTGTTCTTATCAAAATGATACCAGCTGTGGATGGGTGTCATATGCAGGGCTTTTCAGGTATTCTTTAATATATCTGAAATCTCTCCTCTTGTCACAGCCCCTTCCATTCTGTCCCTGTGTGTGTGCTCCTTTGGAGAACATCCTGAGATGTGCAGAGGGTGCCCAGCACTGTGTGTGCCTGGCTGCTTTGGAGAGCTGGGATTTCTGGTTGTTGACAGGGAATGCTTTGCCCCCACCAAGGAGCTGTGTCAGGAAGCTGTTCAAGCCAGGCAGCTCCTCTTTGCTGTGGCTCTGAGTCTCAAAATGCTGAGAGGAACAGCTCTGTGCTCTCTGGGCTGCCCAGGGACTGCTGATCCTCCCTGCCCTGACCTTCTGCGTGGTCACTGCCCTGCTCTCACATTGGAGCTGTGAAATAATTCCGTTGTGTTTTCCTTCCTGCCATGCTTGGTGTGGTGTTTTACTCCATGAGGTAAATGGATCAGGAATCTGTGTCTGCCAAGGCTGAAAATCCAGTTTTACTCCCTCAAGGTAACATCACAGGTTCTAGAAATGCATTTTATCCAAGGGAGCTCTGAATCTTGTGGCTGTTTTCTCTGAGGTTTGTCACGCTGAAAGCTGCCATGGCACCACATCCACATGGTCCATGTGGGGACAGTTCCCCTCCTGTGTTTCTGGGAGGTCTCACCTGAGCAGGGCAGGTACAAGGATGGCACAAGCCAGAGCTAGGTTGATCTTAGGGGGTTATTCCTCCTAGAGCTCTTTTACTCTGCAATTCTACTCTTATGAAACCAAAAAAATCCTCATAAAATAATAACTTCTAGTCATTTCTCTGTGGGGAAAATGTGCAGCAGCAGGTGGTCACAGAGAACTGAGTTAAATATCATGGATTTTGCAGAGAAGACAATAAGATTTTAATGTTGTTTCCTGGTTATTATTTTTATGATTTAGATTTCAGATTGAATAAAGGAAAATTGTGGAGGAAGACAAGGATGCAGACCTCCAAGGATGTGGTAAACATCTAGAAGAATTTATTGTATCTAATGATTTGAAAATTATTTCATGCACTAAAAAGGCAAAGGAAAAACAAGTTAGAGACAAAGGCAATAGAGCATTCACTACAGAAATCTTTGTGTAATGTAGCTACAGGCACAAGTTTCAATGACCTTAAGGTAGGAAAAGAATTTACTGGTGTTTTTAATCCTCTGTAACCTTCTGCTTCTGAGATTGGCACTATTTAAAAAGTCCACAATTTCATGTTGTTAGAAAATTTGTGTCTGTCACAAATATTTTTAGCCAAGGCATGCTTGGCTTCCTTTTTTTATCTCTCAGGGAACTGAGGGAAAGTTTTTTGTCCCTTGCAGTATCTGTTTAGGGCAAAGTTAAATCTGCAGTTTGTTTAAGGCAAAGTTAAATACAGGTTGTGTAAGTAGAAGAAAAATGGAAAAACAAATCAACCTCAGCCTGTCCTCACAGCGAGGATGCTCAGAAAAGAAACAACTCTCAGTTGTTGTGCTCCTCTGGAGCCAGAGATGCTAAATGGTGTCCTTGTCCCTTGGGAGGGATGGCCTGGCAGAAATATGGCCCAGATCGGCTCCTTGTGAAAAACAAGGTTCACTTTCCTGGTAGATTTTGAAAGGTTTAATAAAAGATAATAGGAGGCAAACAGTAAAGCAAAAGTTTATAGGGCTGGGTGCTTGGCATTCAGCTAAAAGCACCTCTGATGTTTTACCCTTTAAATTCATCAGCCTGTTGCATATTTATAAACCTATCATCCATTTTCAAACTTTTCTACCAATTATTTTCCATATTCCAGGAGCTGTTTTACATGGCCACTCCTTGAGCCTGCCTTTTTTGAGCATGCGTGTTTCTTGGCTGTGGTTTTAATTTATTTTTCTTATCAGTCTTAATTTGGGGCTGTAGTTTTTTGATTTTTATAGATGGTTGGTGCTGGTAGCTGGTGTATCAGTAGCAGGTGTCTTTATTGGGTGTTATCCAACCACCCAAGGCAGTTCACTTATTACAGACACAATTTATCAGCCTATGTCACTCCTAAAGAAAACTATATCTTCAAAACCATTCCAACACCACCCCATAGAGTACCCACCCTAATATTTGCAAAAAGCCAATTCCATCATTGTGAGGTTAAACCTCTGGGTGCTCTCAGGCACCCAGCCTGTGGGGTTGTTTTCTACAATGAGCCAAGCAGCTCATAGCTGCTATCAAGTTGTTTATTGCAGAAGCACATCAGTCTCAAAGCAAAAGTCACAGGCACTAAGGTCCATGCTAAGTTTTGGCATAAAGTCCCAAATAGAAGCAAAAGCAAATGGCAAAAAGCACCAGCTCTCCCTAATGCACGTTCTTATATGGAAACTTCTCAACAAGCTAAGACACAAACTCAGACCACCACTTCTTAACCCATTAGAATTCTAGTTTTTTAGCATGCCAGGCTATGTATAAACTATGTACATGGTCTGTCTTGTTTTATCTGAAAAATGTAAGCAATATTTTTATTACAGCTTTATTATGTCTAAAGCTGTGTTCTTGGAGCCTCCACAGAACCCCTGGTATCCAAGACTCTGTTTTTCAACCTTCACTAGAACTCGAACTTCTACACTGGTATCTAAGACTTTTTTTACTTAAACCCCATTCTACTTACTTGCTTATACTAAAACTTAAACTTATGCCTCTACTTTGTGTGAGTGGCTTAACATACTTCAATCTATCCAAAAGTTTTAATTCAATCCCTGCACTCTGATTTCTCTCTGAAGAATTCAGAGAGACTCCTGCCTTGCTGACTCCAGCACATTATATGTATTTATAACGCTCCTGAATCTCGAATTTGTGTCTCCTGGAGGCGTCACCTTGTGCTGTGAAATCCTTGTCGTCGGAGCGAGGCCGGCTGGGCCCTGCGAGGGAAGAGCAGCCATAAATCTCTGCAGAAACTCCTGAACATAAAAAATCCCTTCCCTGCAGCCGGGGAGAGGCACAGCAGGATCGTGTAGGAGCAAATGCAAGGTGGCAGTGGAAGTGACAGCGGGAAGCAGAGGGCCTGACCTGCCGTGGCTGGGAATTCATCACGGCCTGACGGCGCCTCCGCTTCCATTCCTCATCGCTGCTGGGGCTGGCCTTGGTGGGGAATGGGAGCTGGAAACGCTGGGGTTTGGGGGGTTTGAAACGCCGGGGTTTGGGGGTTTGAAACGCCGGGGTTTGGGGGGTTTGAAACGCCGGGGTTTGGGGGGGTTTGAAACGCCGGGGGTTTGGGGGTTTGAAACGCTGGGGTTTGGGGGTTTGAAACGCTGGGGTTTGGGGGGGTTGGAAACGCCGGGGTTTGGGGGGTTTGAAACGCCGGGGTTTGGGGGTTTGAAACGCTGGGGTTTGGGGGGTTTGAAACGCCGGGGTTTGGGGGTTTGAAACGCTGGGGTTTGGGGGGGTTTGAAACGCCGGGGTTTGGGGGGTTTGAAACGCCGGGGTTTGGGGGGGTTGGAAACGCCGGGGTTTGGGGGGTTTGAAACGCCGGGGTTTGGGGGGTTTGAAACGCCGGGGTTTGGGGGTTTGAAACGCTGGGGTTTGGGGGGTTTGAAACGCCGGGGTTTGGGGGGTTTGAAACTTGGGGGGGGGGGGGGTTGGAAACGCCGGGAGTTTGGGGGGGGGGGTTGGAAACGCTGGGGTTTGAGGGGCCAGCAAATGCCGGGAGTTTGGGGTTGGAAACGCCGGGACCTGCCACCCATTGGGAAGTGAGGGCAGGTCCTGCCTGTTCCAGGTGAGCTGCACCTGAGCACTTCTGGTTAAGGAGTGAAAACAGAGTGGGACACCCCAATCTGCCTTCATGCCAGCTGGGATGTCCTCAGTGCCATCCTCCAGGGGAAAACACAACCCAGTGCTGCCTTTTGTGTCAGTCAGCAGGGGACTGAGTTGAGAGGTTTTATCTGCTGTAACTCAGCATCAGCAGCAGTGTCTGTCCCCAGCAGTGTCCAGGTGATGCCTTGAGAGGCTGCCTGGAGCAGAGGCTGGACAGGGTTAAAGGAATAAAGCAGGGATTTATTAAAAACCCTTCAAAGGATTCACCTTGGGCAGCACAAGAGCCTGGCCATGGCTACACCCAAGATGGACCCTGGGTCAGGAGTTTTCACACTTTTATCAGTTTGGGTCCATTTCCATCTTGGGTTCATTGTCCAATCCCAGCTCCAGGTTCTGCAGTCCCATCCTCCCAGATTCTCTCCTCCATTCGCTGCTGTTTGCACTTTTTGGGGCTGGAGCTGCAGCGTGTCCTTGGCTGTGGGGCTGGAAAAGGATTGTTCTGTGTGCCTGAGCTGGGAGGGGAACTTGGAACACTTGATATGGAGTTGAGAGTTATATCCTAATGCAGTGCAGAATCTGGGAAGTATAAAAGCTGAAACTGAAGGCATCACATGAGCAGAGCCAGGACTGAGTTGATGGAGATGAATCCTGATCCATGTGTTCATCTCTTCTCCTCAGCAAAGCTGAGACCTGTGGTGGTCACTGAGAGATGTGTAAAGCCCTTGTCCAGCATCCCAACCCAAACCAGCATCTCTCAGAAGAAATGACAGGAAAGCAGAGGGGTGGTTGAGCAGGGCAGGTCCAGCTGGGGATCCTGAGGCTGTGCAGCACCTTGGCTCTGCTGAACCTGCCTGAGCCCAGCTCAGCTGCCAGCATCTGCAGCACCTGAGTTTTCATCAGCTTCTGTTAAGCACTGTTAGCTTAGACACTTTCTGGGGAGAAGCCATTTGGACATCAGTAATCTGGAAGCAGAAGTTTGCAGTTCTCATCCCTGGAAGATGCTGCCAGCAATGCCCAAAGCCAGCTCATTACATTTTCTTGTTCCTGATGGGCCCTGGGGGCCTGTTCTCTATAAGCAGCTGGTGGTTCCCAAAATCAGCTGGAAGACTTGGCCAAGTTTGGTTGCTTGGCTTTGAGGATGTTTAGATGAGACTGATGTCCTTTTGTTGCAATCCAATGTTTTTGATTTCTCTTGGATTCTTATTTATTTCCTCTTATGAACTTATGTTTCCAAAACGGTAGCCAGCATCCCTGTGTGCCTGTGGCTGACACAGGCTGTGTGTGTGACCCCTACACTGATGGCTGGGCACAGCTCCCCACAGATAATCCCAGAAGCCCAGACTGCTTTGGGTGGGAAGGGACATTGAGGATCTATCCCCTGCCATGGCAGGGACACCTCCCACTGTCCCAAATCCCAGTGTCCAGCCTGGCCTTGGGCACTGCCAGGGATCCAGGGGCAGCCACAGCTGCTCTGGGCACCCTGTGCCAGCCCTGCCCACCCTCCCAGGGAACAATTCATTTATAGAATCCAATCTAAACTTTCTTTCAGTTTAAAGCCATAATACTCTTCTTTTTTCTCTTTCTGATACTGTGTTTCAAAGGATAATCTAAAGCAGCAAAGGTTTTTCATTTGCATTTTGAATATTTGTGGGAGTGCTTGTTTTCCCAGAACACAATGTCCCACTGGAAGCAGCACAGTTTCTGAGAACAGAGAAACCCATGTTGAGTGCAGTTAGTCCAAGGAGAAGAGGAAACTGTTGCTTCTGCATAATTCCATTATTCACTGTGCTGAATTATCCTTCATTATGAGAGGCTGCCCAGCATCCCTGGGGGTGTCATGGTATTATCAGCTTCAAGGAACTATAGGAATAATAGTTTACCTTACATTTATATAATGCTTTTCATTTCCAAATGCTTTGCAAACAGCAGTTCCTCTTCTCCCCACATCTGGGATGCAGATAAAGGTTATTGGATCTATAAAGCAGTGGAGGAAGAAAGAGGGAAATGCTGAGCTTTATTTAATGTTAAATATAACGTGCACAATCTCAAATTCGCTGTTATTTCTCAGAGCTATTCATGTCCAAGATCGGGTTTTATGTCACAGTGGAAGGCTCAGATCAATGATGACACAACAGCAGAGTTCCAGAAGTGCCCAAGTGTCTGTGGAATCACATGGAATTTCTCCCACCAGTGCATAAATCTCTTTGAAAAAGGAGATGTAACTATTGCAGCAGTTGTTAAAAATCCATGTATAGTTTTACTTCAGGCACATTCCATTTGGAATTCCAGAGACCAGCTCGGGTGGCACTCAGCAGTGCAGTGCTTGCATGAGTTCCTATAAATTCAGCTCGACCCAGGGTTTGAGTTCCAAACTCTTGGGCCTCCCTCTCTCTCTCTGATGTGCTGAATGATCCCTGGGAAGGAGCAGGTCAGGAACTCCTCAGCAGTGCCTTGGCTGAAGGAATGATTTGGAGAGCCTTACACCCTGTCCTGTAATCCTGTCTGGATTAAAAATTACTGTCCTGTAATCCTGTCTGGATTAAAAATTACTGTTCTGTAATCCTGTCTGGTGCCTTTCCCTGAGCAAACACTCCTGGGAAGGCTGGGAGCTGTGCTGGGGCACAGAGCTCTGGAATTGCAAAGGTCTGAGCAATAAAATGCCTTAAGCACTTCCTGAGGGGAGAGCAGGGCTCAGGGCTGGGGTGTCCAAGGAATGTTTTAATCAAGCTAAATTCCAAGATATTACAAATGAGTGATATCCCTATTTTATGAGCTGGCTTCTGGGCACGTGGGCATTTCTGTATTATAAAGAAGACACTTTAGTGATGTAGATATTTATGTGTATTATGTGGTGTGCCCTATCACAGAGTCCTGTAGTGACAGGACAGAGGGGAATGGCCTGAAGCTGATGGAGACATAGATTTAGATTTTGTTGTCTTTTCTGCCTCACTGAGAGTTGGTGACTTTTCCTTGTTCCAGCACAAAAGAGGAGGGGACTGGTTGTTGTCCTGCTTTAGGTTCTGTGTGCACTGAATGGAGTGGTAGCTCTGTAAAAACCAGGAATATTTCTGAGCTAGCAGCAGGTGTGTCTTCCATGGACACCATTATATTCTGTGAGTCTCACTACCCTGCCACTAATTGTGCAATTAGCAGCCATTATAAATATTCTGTATTATCTCTATGAGCCAGCCCCTCCGTGGTGGCAGGGCTAAGTTTGGAGGAAAGCAGTTCAGCCCCGTGCTCAGGTAGCTGTGGGTGGGGTGAGGACTCAGTGCTGGCCCCAGCCTGTCCCCAGCAGCCCCTGGGTGTTTTTTCCCCCCTGACCCCAGCAGGATTTCCCAGCCCAGCTGGAGGATGTTTGGAGCCAGGGTCAGGCCTGGGGGCTGAGCTCGGGTCCAGCTGCAGGGAAAGCAGATTGGTGGTGTGGCACAGAGCTCAGGGATGCTCGGCACAGAGCTCAGGGATGCTCAGAGCTCAGGGATGCTCGGCACAGAGCTCAGGGATGCACGGCACAGAGCTCAGGGATGCAGAGCACAGAGCTCAGGGATGCTCAGAGCTCAGGGATGCTCGGCACAGAGCTCAGGGATGCTCAGAGCTCAGGGATGCTCAGAGCTCAGGGATGCTCGGCACAGAGCTCAGGGATGCTCAGAGCTCAGGGATGCACGGCACAGAGCTCAGGGATGCAGAGCACAGGGCTCAGGGATGCACGGCACAGAGCTCAGGGATGCTCAGAGCTCAGGGATGCAGAGCACAGAGCTCAGGGATGCACGGCACAGGGCTCAGGGATGCTCGGCACAGAGCTCAGGGATGCACGGCACAGAGCTCAGGGATGCAGAGCACAGAGCTCAGGGATGCTCAGAGCTCAGGGATGCTCGGCACAGAGCTCAGGGATGCAGAGCACAGAGCTCAGGGATGCACGGCACAGAGCTCAGGGATGCACGGCACAGAGCTCAGGGATGCACAGAGCTCAGGGATGCACAGAGCTCAGGGATGCTCGGCACAGCCACACCCCGTGTCCTGGGTGCCTCTGAATCTCACTCAGTGTTTGTGCAGCTTTGCTGTGCCCTTTAACCCCCTTCGAGTGTCCCACTCCTTTCCTTCAGCTGGCAGCCGAAGTTTCCAGGAATTCCCTGTGCCAGTGCCCCATCATTTGAATTACCTCAATAATCTGAGTAAGCATTTGGTTTGAAAGCCAGTATTTAGATACAGGGCTGCTCTTTTGCGTTTTTTTTCCCTCTGAGAACTCGGATGGGTTTGTCTGTCCCAGAATTCAACCCAAACCCTTTGTCCTTGTCCTTTGCTGCTGCTAATCCTCAGCCCTGGGGACCTGCAGCATGCTGGAAGCTGGGAATAAACAAACTCAGCAAGTGCAAGTGGTGTTTGCACTTATTTACCTTCTGCAGGACATGAAATAAATCTGCAATTCTTTGCTGTTAGAAACCCGTGTGATTTAAAGATATGGGACTGTGACTGCCTGGGGAATCGGGGGCTCCAGGGAGAACTTCAGTCCCCTCCCAGGAGTTAAAGAGGGCTTGCAAAAAAGAGGGAAAGCAAATTTTTTCACAGGCAGAGAGTGACAGGAAAGGGGGTTGGTTTTAAGCTAAAAGAGGGTGAAAGGCAATGTCAGTATTTATCCAAAAAACCACTTAACTCATAAGAAATAAAGAGTGTCAAGAAGCTGCTTGGGAGCTCCAAGTGAAATCATTATGACTTAAGAGTGAAACTGTTGCTTGTCAGGATTAATTAGTTAATACAATTCCTAAGAAGACTATTACAGATTCCCTTTTCCTAATGTTTTCTCTCTGATAGTTAGATATTAATTTTAATGACTATAATGAGAGTATAATGCAGAAAAATGGTTTTTCCAGTGTGATCTGCAGATGTGATGAATATTCAAGGTGCTTTTAATTTTTGTCCATTTGAGGTGAAGTTTTCCATGTATGTTTGCTATGAAGGTAGAACTCGTATTTAATTCACACATTATGTTATTAATTTACCAATGTTTAATGCACTTTACCTAAGCTTCAAAACTTTAATTCAATTTATTTTTGGAACTTCATTAAGTAGATAATCTTGGCATGGTGTGTTATTTCTGGAACATTTTTCCCAGTGCCTAAATGCCTAATTCCAACACTTTTAAAATTCCCATCCAAAAATACATTTAGTTTCTCCAGTTTCATAAATAAAACCGTGTATGCAGGACTTAATTTTTCTCAGCACTTTGGAAAATAAACTTTAAATATTTTCTTTAGCTCTTTATGGGTTTGTGTTTTTTTTCTTTTTTTTTTTTTTTTTTTTGAGTTGCCTGGTGAGAAGATGCAAATGTGGCACGTATAAAAGATCTTCCATTTTAATTTAATTGCTGAACATTTTCTCTCCAGTGCAGCCATTATCTGTTGGGCTTTTATTACCTTCTCCAGCAACTTCCACCAGTGAGTCAGCGAGTCCATAAGAGCAGCAGGAATTATATCCCTGCCTGTCCCCTGGGTGTGCTCCTGGATCTGTGTCTGTGCAGCTGATGGAGAGCTTTAAGCACCAGAAAAAGGGAAGTTAGAAAAGAGATTTTTAAATTTTTTTTAAAAAATTATTTTCAAGAAAGTATAAAATTCTTTTAGGCACTCTGGAAGTGGGAGTGAGGAGTTTGATGTCTCTACAGAATAAAAATTCTTCCAGCTTTGCTGAGGGTTCCTGGCTGGGGGAAGCAGGAGTGAAATGCCTGAATTCTGCACCCAGCTGGGCAATCCAGGGATTTAAATATCAGATTTAAATATCACAGAATATCCTGAGCTGGAAAGGACCCACAAGGATCATCCAATTCCCACTCCTGGCCCTGCATAGGTCACCCCAAATTGCAGCTTCACTCCTCTGACACCAGCCAGGAACAATTGTCTCCATCAGGTGTTTGCTGGAAAAGAAACGTGTTCAAAAGCAATGAAAAGAAATTTCCTTTTCTTTTGGAGCAACATTTGGGCTTGGTCCTGATGCTCTTTTCCCCTGAGAGCCTGAGCTGTTTCTGCCACTAAGAGAGGTGATTTTGCTGAAACATCACAGCAGCTGACACTGCTCCTCACAAACCAGTGCAGGGAGCCCTCTTGTCTCCTGGTTTTGCTTAATTAATTCAAATATTTATCATTTTACAGGTACAGAGCAGGACAATTTAAATCAAGAAATCCCTCCCCTTTCTTGGCTTGGAGCTGGCTGTGTCTTCAGTTTTCAAGGGAGGGAAAACCCAACCCGTGGGGTTTGTGCTTTTCTAAACCATTGTTGGTGTGGGGATTTCACATGGGAGCAGCTCCTGCTTCTCCAGAGGGGTTGGGAGCAGGAATTGCTGCAGTGACCCAGAGCCTGCAGGGAGCCTGTGCACCATTTCCTTGGCAAAGCAGTGCACTTTGGGGCAATAAGTGATGTCTGGGGTTATAATATTGTATTTAATGTTAGGCCAGGCTGCATGGGGCTTGGAGCAATCTGGTTTAGTGCAACATGTCCCTGCCCGTGGCAGAGGTTGGAATTAGGTGCTCTTTGAAGTCCCTTCCAGCCCAAACCACTCTATGAATGATTTATTCTAGAATTTTCCTGTTTGCTGTACCCACCTTCCCTTATTATTCCCTCATTAACCCCAGTGAATTCCGGTAATAATTCCGAGTTTTGTGGTGCCTGTCCCTGTGCAGTTGCCACTTGGCACATCAGTGCTGGCCTCCAGGAGGTGCCAAATGAATGCCCAGGAATTCCTGGTAAGGAGCAGTGTGGGGTTTTGGTGGCTGCCCAAACCTCAAACACACATCCTTGGATCCCAAAAGAAAGCCTCTGGTGAATAAAATGGGGTTTGGGTTTTGCTGTCTGTGGTGTTGGAATCCCCAGGTGGATTTGGGACAGTTTGGGAGGGCTGAGCTCACCCAGAGTTTTTTTGTGTGGCTCCAGCAGTTTATGGGAGCTGTTAAATCAAAGAGACTCTCACAGCCTTGCAAGGGCTCTGTGAGTTACAGCAGCACTGGGAGGGAGCTCTGACTCTGGGCTTTTATCCCTGATTTATGGCCCTCCTCAGCACAGCACACTGAGCACAGAGACTTTCACTTTCAAACAAGAACCAGCCCAAACTTTGAATTGTTTTGCTCTTTGGCTACTCCAGAAAACCACAGCACGTATTCTGGGCCTGTCTGGGGCTCGTGTATCTTATCTGACAGATGTTACCTGGTGAGAAATGATGTTCTGATTGAATAATGAGTGAAAATTCTGGGCTGAGCCCACCCTGAGCCCCTGCTCTGTGTAGGGTCACATTTTGATTTGTTTTATGACAGTTGTGATGTCCTCTCCTGGTCCCCAGCTGCTTCCCCTGACCTTCCAAATATTTTATGGAATATAAAATATGTTTCTATAACATAGAGCTGGTTTAGAGGGTTTATTAACATTTTATATAGTGTACAATGTATGAAAGTAATGGTCCAATTATTGATGTGACAAGATGTCCCTGAAAACGTTCATTTCTGTGCTGTTTTAATAAGGCACTAAAAACCACCATAACCCTCTGCTGCTGAAGCTTTTCTGGGTAACAGCCCTCAGTTATATCCCTGCTGCAAGTTCCTTTAACATCTGTATTAAATGTGTTTTGTTAAGGTTTTAAGAAATAATCTTAATGCAATTAAATAGTGGCATTAAATCATAGGGGATTTTTGCTCGATGCTCTTTGAGGTTTTTCCCAACCTCAGTGATCCTGGGATGGTGTTCAGGCCATTTTCACTAGAAACAGTATCAGATGATATCAAAGGTCATCCTGTCACATTACAAAAATATCACATGATTTTTTTTTTTTTTTTAAGTCTTTTTTCAAGCATCTTCAGCACTTTGGAAGTTGTGTTATAAAGAACATTTTTCCTCAGGCAGTAATGGGTATGTTTGTTTATTTTATGCATAGTTGGATAAGTACCTTCCACCTGGCCAGAGGAGATAAATTCAGGTGTTTTTGTCTGAAAGTCTGAACAAATTAACCATGAGAAAAGCCACGTGGAAAACTGAGGAAATAATTTTAAGTTTGTCCTTATAAATGCAGGAAAGTGTGAAGGTGCATTTGTTTGGCAGTGAGGAGATGAATAAATAAATGAAATGTAGTGGCTGCTGATGGTGGACAACGAAACGATTTTGAAATGCTCTGAGATTCCTTTAAGTTCCAGCTTTAAAAATAAAGCAAGGAATTTTTTTTCTTTTTAATGTTGTGGGGGGAAAAAAAAGGAAGAAGCAATAGCTATTATTAAGTGCTGTCAGCTGGTGGGTTTGTGTTCAGAAATCAATCCGGATATCTGAGACAAAAATGAGCTCTGAAGTTCTTCTCATTAATGGATATTGGCAAAATCTGCAGCAGTTTTATATCAGTGCTAAAGGCAGAGAAAATGAAACACCTCCAGCTCAATTAGCTCTGGGAGGAGTGTGTGCAGTGGCAGGAGGAGCTGAGTGAGGAAAGCCATGGCAGAGTCAATATTGAACTCTGGGTTTTGTCCCCCTGGGCACAGTGACCTGGCACAGCCTCTGCTCTGCCCGGGATCATCCTGCACCTGCAGGGAGGGGAGGGAGAGAGAACTGGGACTGCCTCGGCTGGCAAGGGACATTTAGGATCTCCCAGTGCCACCCCTGCCATGGCAGGGACACCTTCCACTGTCCCTGGGTTGTTCCAAACCCCCGATGTCCAACCTGGCCTTGGAGCTGCTGAAATGTGATGGATGCGATTTGACCAAAAAAATGAACCAAATCTCTCGTTGCTCCTTCAAAGGGAGGCTCAGAAGAGGAATTTGGCCGGTGGAAAAATGATTTAGGTTTGAGTTATGGAAGGGGGAATGGATTGGTAACAACCCCAGCAGCTGCTCCTCGAGGCTTTCCTTGGGTTGGTTTATTTTGTTGTGAGAGCTGCCAGGAAAAGATCCCTGTGGGAGCTGAGGTGACATTTCAGGGGGGTCAGGAAAATTCCAATTCCCGGGCTGCTCCAAACCCCAGTGTCCAGCCTGGCCTTGGGCACTGCCAGGGATCCAGGGGCAGCCACAGCTGCTCTGGGAACCCTGTGCCAGCCCTGCCCACCCTGCCAGGGAACAATTCCTGCCCCAAATCCCATCCAGCCCTGCCCACCCTGCCAGGGAACAATTCCTGCCCCAAAATCCCATCCAGCCCTGCCCACCCTGCCAGGGAACAATTCCTGCCCAGAATCCCACCCAGCCCTGCCCACCCTGCCAGGGAACAATTCCTGCCCCAAATCCCACCCAGCCCTGCCCACCCTGCCAGGGAACAATTCCTGCCCCAAATCCCACCCAGCCCTGCCCACCCTGCCAGGGAACAATTCCTGCCCAAAATCCCACCCAGCCCTGCCCACCCTGCCAGGGAACAATTCCTGCCCCAAAATCCCATCCAGCCCTGCCCACCCTGCCAGGGAACAATTCCTGCCCCAAAATCCCATCCAGCCCTGCCCACCCTGCCAGGGAACAATTCCTGCCCCAAATCCCACCCAGCCCTGCCCACCCTGCCAGGGAACAATTCCTGCCCCAAATCCCATCCAGCCCTGCCCACCCTGCCAGGGAACAATTCCTGCCCCAAAATCCCACCCAGCCCTGCCCACCCTGCCAGGGAACAATTCCTGCCCCAAAATCCCACCCAGCCCTGCCCACCCTGCCAGGGAACAATTCCTGCCCCAAATCCCATCCAGCCCTGCCCACCCTGCCAGGGAACAATTCCTGCCCCAAAATCCCATCCAGCCCTGCCCACCCTGCCAGGGAACAATTCCTGCCCCAAAATCCCACCCAGCCCTGCCCACCCTGCCAGGGAACAATTCCTGCCCCAAAATCCCACCCAGCCCTGCCCACCCTGCCAGGGAACAATTCCTGCCCCAAATCCCACCCAGCCCTGCCCTCTGGCACTGGGAAGCAGTTCTGAGGAAAGCCGAGGATGGGGCTGACAGATGTGGGAGATGGGAGCATTTCCCTGCTCCCTGCTGGCCTCCCCGGGCTCTGGACACATCTCAGCAGCAGGAGGGCACAGCCCTGCAGGGCTCTGCTCCCGCCCCAAGGACATTTCCATTTCCATTTTCATTTATTTTCATCTCACAGGGGTGAGGGATCCCCTCGTGCTGCTCCTCCCTGCCTGCAGCCCTGCAGAAGCTGAAGCAGGAATAAAATTCCTGTTATTCCAGACTTGGCCCTTCGTTCTCTGGGCGAGCCGTGCTCCTTTTAATGCAAAAAAAAAAAAAAAAAAAAAAAAAAAAAATCAGACAGCATAGAGCACCAAAGAGTTCCTACAAAACCTCATTTAGCACATGGCTAATTACCCTCAGCCTGGATTTGCTCTCCTTTGCTGCTGTGAGCCAGCCTGCCTGCAAAAGAGGAAAATCCAAGTCCATCTCACCATTCTGTGGCTGCACATAACAGTGGAATTAACTGCAGACAGGAGTTTCAGTGTCGGATTCAAATCACTTTTAAAATTTGATGAGCTCACAGCTGTGCCACCCATGTGCTTCAGCACTTGTCCCTTCCACAAGTTATTTTTGTCCTCTAAGTCTGGTCAGGGAACAGCTGCAGGAGCTGGAGTTTCTGCTCTGAAATGCCTGAAAGCTGATTTTTTTTTTTTAGTGATATTTAACTGAGAATATTGGGGAGACTGACCCACACTTCTGAAGGTTTCACTGTTTAAGAAGGAACTACTAAATTTAGGATTGCACAGTAAATTTTTTTCCCCTCTGGAGACTGTGGTATGTGGTTATATCACAATTTATACTGGTTTTTGGGGTACAAATCTGATCCTGAAGGGTAGTTGTTGTAAACAAATACATAATTCCCTTTATGGTGGTTAATGTGAGTAACTGAGGTAAGCCCATAATTCTGGTTATTTTGGAAAAGAAGTAAATGTAATAGTACCTGGTTGCATATAAGAATAGAATATTTTGACCCTGGAATTTGTATTAATGTCTCTTGTAAATGATCATCCACCTGGCTGCTTTACATAGCAGTAAATATATTAATTACTGGATTATTGATGATATTCTTCCCTTTAGTTCAACCCTGACATTGACCATAAAGAAAAGCCCAAATCAATGATTTGAAATGACTCTGAAATGTCTGTGAGGATGTTGCTGAGACCATTTTTGTGGGCTGTAATGAGATGTTCCTAACCACTAATGAAGTGTATTTTTCCAGAAGCTATCACGGCAAAAAAAGCAGCTTGTAGTGGTAAATATCATCTCTGGTGAGACACTGGAAAGCTGAATGTGTTTAAAAGCGTGCAGCAATTAAAAATCAAGCCACAAGTTAATCAAATAACATCAGCTTTGCCTCATTTCAGTCCTGGAACAAGCCCTAAATGGTGAATTTTAAACAAGTGCAAGCACACGTCTGCAGCAGGTAATATCCAACCTGGACTTGTGTTCCTTGGCTCCAGAAAACTTTCACATTTTCCACCTGGATGTTGTTTTCGTTGGAGCTCTCCCAGTTGGAGTTTGCTGGCTCCAGAAGTGGGGGCTGATTGATTTTTATGCTAATCCGAGGTGAAAAGCAGCTGTTGTAGGCACGGCTTGCACTCAGCTAATCCAGCTCATCAGGGCTGTAAACAGCAGATAAAGGCAGGGGATTTCAGCCTGTAAAGTGAATTAATCCCTGCAGGATGGGCATGGGGCTTTCCCTGCTGCTCACCTGAGCCGGGATCGGCTGGGCTGGGCTGGGCTGGGTCG
Organism: Acridotheres tristis; assembly: GCA_037013685.1. Taxonomy (NCBI): domain Eukaryota; kingdom Metazoa; phylum Chordata; class Aves; order Passeriformes; family Sturnidae; genus Acridotheres; species Acridotheres tristis. The sequence continues at coordinate 1,151,225 of CM072899.1, read as the reverse complement.
TGCTCAGTGTCCTGCTGCTGATGGAAGGGAGGGAATGGATGATGGATGGATGGGGAGTGCTGGAAAAAATAAGGATTGGACAGGAAGGTCTCACATATATATGTATATATATGTGTGTATATAGATATATGTATGTATATATATATATGTGTATATAGATATATATGTGTATATATATGTATATAGATATATGTGTATATATATGTGTATAGATATATGTGTATATATATGTGTATATATATATGTATATAGATATATGTGTATATATATGTGTATATATGTATGTATATAGATATATGTGTATATAGATATATATGTATATATGTATGTATATAGATATATGTGTATATAGATATATATGTATATATGTGTATATATATGTGTATAGATATATGTGTATATATATGTGTATATATATATGTATATAGATATATGTGTATATATATGTGTATAGATATATGTGTATATATATGTGTATAGATATATGTGTATATATATGTGTATAGATATATGTATATAGATATATGTGTATATATATGTGTATAGATATATGTGTATATATATGTGTATATATATATGTATATAGATATATGTGTATATAGATATATGTATATATGTGTATATATATGTGTATAGATATATGTGTATATATATGTGTATAGATATATGTGTATATATATGTGTATATATATATGTATATAGATATATGTGTATATATATGTGTATAGATATATGTGTATATATATGTGTATAGATATATGTGTATATATATGTGTATATATATATGTATATAGATATATGTGTATATATATGTGTATAGATATATATGTAGATATATGTGTATAGATATATGTGTATATATATATGTATATATATATGTGTATATAGATATATGTGTATATATATGTGTATATAGATATATGTAGATATATGTATATATGTGTGTATATAGTTATATGTATGTATATATATGTGTATATATATGTGTATATAGATATATGTGTGTATATATATGTGTATATTGATATATGTATATATATATGTGTGTATAGATATGTATGTATATATATGTGTATATAGATATATGTGTGTATCTATATGTGTATATTGATATATGTGTATATATATGTGTGTATATATATGTATGTATATATATGTGTATATATATATATGTATATTGATATATGTATATATATATGTATGTATATATATGTGTATATTGATATATGTATATATATATGTATGTATATATATGTGTATATTGATATATGTGTATATATATGTGTGTATATATATATATATGTATAACAGAAAGGTATTTGAATGTAGAATCTAAGGAAAGAATAGAAGTGAGAGCAAGTTTTGATACAGAAGAAAAGAATTATCTGGCTGGGTAACTAAGAAGCCAAAGGGTAAAATGAGTTAGAAGGGGTTTTATGGCTCAGAGCAAAAGATAAACCAACCTCAAACAAAAGATGTTTTTACCAAGCAAAAGGATTTTCACAGGCAAAAAAAAAAAAAAAATGCCATGTGGCAAGTAAAAAGAAAGCTCTCAACATTTTCCACTCCAAGAAAACTGAAAAACAACTTCTAGCTTAAACTGTAACGCTCTAACCTTTTGTGACTGGGAAATACTAACGTGAATGTGACAATGTTAGCAGTTATGATGGGCTGTAGGTAACAGTGAAATTATTGATTGGTTGTCATGTTTTAAGATGCTCTGCAATGGAAAGTGTGGAATGAATTGGAACCAGAACTAGAGAGGCTTCAGACAAACCCAGAGCTGGTGCTGACCACACACCCATGAATTGCTGTATCCTCTGGGCACAATAAACGGAATTTTAAATAATAAATAAATTGCTGTATCCTCTGGATCCAATAAAGAGCATTTTTGAGAGCCAGTCTGAAGCCGTGCATCCCTCATTTGGGCTCTTGCAGGGGATGAAGGGATGGAAGGGCTTTCCCAGCCCAGTTTTCCCGAGGAGGAGAATTCCCGTGGGATGGGAGGGCAGCGTTCTGTTCCTCGTGTTTCTGGCTTCCTCCTTTTCGTGCCTGCCCTTCCTGGCCCTGTCCCCAGGCTGCAGAGTGAGGCACCGACTCTCCTCTCAGCCCAGCCAAAAAACCACAAACAGCTGCAGTTCAAGTCGGGAGATCCGTTTGATCCATTTTTATTGATCAGCTTTATCAGTTCGGACTTTGCCTCTCCTCCTGTGTTCTCACAGTTCTGGGGCGATTGTTGGACAGGAGTAAAATTTCATTCGGGCCAGCGGATGTGCCCCAGTTTTTTTTTCCTTCACCGATTTTTTTAGGGAACTTCAATCTGTGTCACTGTGCTTTGTTTTGCAGGCTGTGGTGGCCTTGGCTGTCACAGTGTGGGGGTTTGGTGAGAATTCCTGTTCCAAGCCAGAAAAAGCACTCACGTAAGTCAGCTCAGATGGTTCTTCCTTTTCCCTCCTTTTTCACAACTTATTTTTGGGTGCTAAAGTTGTCACTACCAGTTGGATGGGGCAACACGGGCTTTGCATTTCGTGCTGTGGTAGGAGAAGCAATTTCCATAATTTTTGCTGGGATTTGCCTGGGAAATGATTCAGTGACAGCTGGTGAAGGGAAGGTTTGGGAGGGAGCTGGGCTGGCTGATGTGTGCCCACCTCTGCCCCTGTGTACAGCCAATAACCGAGCCCTGCTTTTCCCCTGCAGCCCTGGGACTCGTGGATGTCTCTTCACTTCTCGCTGATATTTATTTTTGGCAAACAACCTCAGCACCGAGCTCAGCTTTCCGTGCTCAGGGATGAACTCGGGCAGCTCTGAGGATCAGAAATGTGAGAAAAAGGAGTTACAAATGCAACAGTGCTCACCAAACCTCTGCAGGCCACCCAGGGAGCACTGTGACACTGAGACACCACAAAAATAGTGTAAAAATAGTATAGAAATATTATAAAAATAGGCATGTTAATGAGGGGGAGGTTGCCAAGAACTGGGGAGCAGCAGTATCTCAAAGCTGCAGCTGGGAGTTGCACAAAGCTTTTTTCTTGCTCAACAGGCAGAGTGAAATAAATTAATTTTATTAATGGAAATGTGTTTTTCCAGTAAGAGAGCTCAGAAGGCAGAGGGCAAGAAAAGGGAATGGTCAACTTCGGTTCTTAATGCATTGCATTGTAAACTCCTTCCTTTTTACAAATGTTTAATTCATCACTAAATATTCCTTCACTTAGTGCTGCTGAAACTGAGTCAGAAATAAGAAATCCTCCAAGAGCTTGGTCCTTGCAGTCATAAATGTTCCATGTGATTTGTGTTTGAACCTTCAGTGCTGGACAACTCTGTACATTTAATATTGAACTCTTGATTTTCCAGGTTGTTTCCTAAACTGCACAAAGGGTTTCTGTGTCAGTCCAGTACTCCTACACTGGGTCTAATTTTATCCAGTTCATTTGCTCAAATTAAAATGTTTAAAATGTCTAGAGAAGCCTTTTTATTTAATTAAATGCCTCCCCTCTATATTGCTGCTCATAAAGTGAATTTAACATCAAAGTAAGGACCACCTTATTTTTGTCTCGGTGGTTTCTAGAGCTTCTTTGCAGTCTCCTGTCACTGTGGAGCCAATTAAAGCAAATTAACCCATTTATCTGAGGGGTTCAGACACAGAGCTGCTGTGGGACCCAAACGTTGGGGTGGAAGCAGCTGGTGATGTGAATGGAAAAGGGGAAGAGGAGGGCTGGGCAAGGGAAATAAATGAAAATAATATCGTGCAGTAAGATGGTAATAAATTCCAGGTGATGTTTGCCATGGCTGGGTTTGGCTCTGGGATGGGTTTCCATGTTCCAAGCAAACATCCAGCAATTCTGCTGGCCCATCCTTTGTGGGTGCTTGCAGTAACACTGCTGGCCCACATTTAACACCCCAAAGCTCTTTGCTAAGTGGAGAATTGTTCTCAGGCTGAGGAATTAATAGCAAAGTTTCCCTGACAGAAAGAGCCAGCCATTCATCCCACAGCAATTGTTCCCAGCACTGGCAAATACAAATTAAAGCACTTTGCTGCTGCATTTCTTTTTTTTTTTTTTTTTTTTTTTCTGTGAAGGTCTTTATTTATAACATTTGCTGTTTAGGTTGGAAATCTCAGCCCTATATAGAATTATACACAAATTCCACATGAAAACAAAATGTGACTGGAGACAAGAATGAACGTTGTCACCACGAGAAATGATTATTTTCAGAAATACACCCAAACCTACCCCGTTTTCTTGTATCAAAACTGATTTTTGCTCCTCGGGACCTTTGTTAGATGAAGTAAAAAGATGCTCTGGCATTAACTCTTTTGTGCTGAGGTTTTTTTTCCTGTTCTTCAGGGAAGGAAGAGGCTGCACCCTGAACATCTCCAGAGAGCCAAGGGCCAGCTCTGTGTGTGAAGAACCATCCTCAGTGTCTGAAGAGGGCACAGGGACACTCTCACATTAATAAAGGGCTCTCTGGGGACCTCTCCAGCACAGCTGAAGTGCAGGAATTACTGAAAATGCTCCCAAACTCCTCTTACAGGGCTGAGACCAAGAGCTCCTTGTTTCCCCACCACTTTTAATGACTTCAGAGTAAAAGGAAAGTGATTTCAAAGTAAGTGGAACATTTTCACCAGTGACAAACTTCCTCCCCAGGTCTAATTCATGGTGTGAATGATCTCTCCAGGCCACAGCTCGTTGAGGTGTCTGCAGGGAGAGGGGAGCAGCTTTGAATGGAAATAGCGGAGCTTTGGCTCTAAATCCCTTTTTGCTGTGGCCTGCTGTTTAACTTCAGTGTGTGCTGTTATGTAATGGAAATAGAAAAACGCATCTGAAAGCAGCAAACATGAAAGGTAACAATGCAATAAAATAATACCAGGTAAACACTGCAGGAGGAGCAGATCCCTGAGCCAGGGACTGAGTCGCTTCTGACGAGGTTAAAACTCAGCAACTGACAGGAGCTGAACATTTCCATTCTTTGTTCTTCAGGGACAGAGGGATTTGCTTCATTTTGGACCCGAAGTAACAATTAAATAAGCTTTTCCTAGTTTTTGCAGGAGTCAGTTTTCCAGGCCGTTTTAATTCATGTGCATTTGTCTAAAAGTGCCAAAGCTTGGACGAAAGCACCTTTCTTTATTTCCCTAACTGGGTGCAGAGGCAGCAGAGAGAGCCTGTCTGCCCTGCTTAGGCTGATCTAAGCAGGAGCCTGAATTTATGTGACACACAGATGACTCCCACAGCCAGCCCTGCCCTTCCTCTGTGTTATTCCCATCTGTTCCTCAGGAGAGGAAAAGCAAATCAGGTGCTGGGTCGGTTTTGTTGCTTTTTTTTGTTCAGGGGAGAGCAGGCTCTGCTTCCTGCAGGCACAACACAGATTTCTTTGCTTTTCTAACGTTTGGAATTTGATGTGGGGTTGGAGGGATTTAAATTCTGCACTGCTGGAGGTGTGGGAGCAGGACCTGCCCAGGGGTTTCAGCATCCCCTGCTGGAAATTCTGGATGGATATCCAGGTTCAGGCACACGGGGAGGGGTGGCTTGGCCACATCTGGACCTGTCACCCCCACCTGCTCAGGACTGAGGGGCGTCACTTGGTCATGGATTTAGCAAAACCACAAAATAGCCCAAAATGCAGGGAATTCCAGGGGCCAGCTCCCCCTGTCCCCTGCGTGGGGACAGCAAATCTCAGGGGGGGATTGGGAAGAATCTCACTGCAATTCCTCTCTGCTGATGCCCAAATTTGCAGCACAGGGAAAATCACAGCCCTGAAGAAAATAAGCAAAACTTTCTATTGCTAAACTGTTAAAGTAAGAGCTGAAAATCCTGGAAATGCTCCATACACTCAGAAAAATCCAGGGTTTCGTTTCTGTATTTTTCTGATTGTTGCTGCACTTTCAGATGCTCTCATTTCACACGTGGAAATTGGTGCTGAGCAGATGAAGGGATTTCCTACCACCTGTGGAGTTATTAGAAAGAGCAGATGCTGCTAAGGCTGGAAAGAGAATTCTGGCTTGGAATTTAGACTTCTTTTATTTGCACGTTTCTGAGAAATGGAATATATGTGACTCCTAATGATCTAAGTTATTAGGAAAAGAAAGCTTTAAGGGATCTGCCCCCAAGACTGTGTCCTATTAATTCTAAATGTAAAATAATTTCTCTGATGACAATGGAAAACTGCACAGTAATTACAGTGGCCCAAGAGAAGAAATTACTGTGCAGTCTCAAGTTATCAAACAGCTCCAACCTTTTTTTAATATCACATAAATGCTTAGGCTTCATGCAAGAAAAGCAAAATACCCCAAGGTAGTCTAATTTCATCTCCCAGCAAACAGAAATCTTTTTTTTCTGTGGATGCAAATCACATTTTTATTACAGCAAAGAGTAATGTGTTCTTGATTTTTTTTTTTTTTTCTTTTAGCTCATTGGAAACACAGCTGATGTAATTGGACAATCGATGTAATTGCAAATGCAATTGCAGTAATTGCACATGCAAATAAGGGATTGTTCTCAGGGCTATAAAACTTCTGGGAGCAGGTACAATGTACTCCTGCATTGCCTGGCTCATAATTGTATGGGTATTTTGCACCAAGGCTTTTATGCAGCTCCTACCTCCTTATTTATTTGGGAACAGGTCCGTTGCCTAAATATGAAATATCCTTTACACAGCAGGCAATAAAAATAATGGGTTCCCCATAATACCCAGGGCTGGGAATGCATTATTTCTAAACTGTGGTGCCTTTTACTTTATGGAGAGTGAAATAAACACTTACTGGAGATAAAACCCCATTTAAGCTCCACAGCCACTGGGACCATCCTGAATAATTGCAGCTTCCCAGGGCAGTGGGAAGGGAACGTGGCAGGCAATAGTTCATGATGGGTTTTGGTTTTTTTTTTTAAACCTGTTCTTGCTAATGATAACATTTTCAATGTAATAACTTTTCCTCTCACTCCTTATCTTGCCAGTTTCCTTGGCATCAGGAGCTGCTCTGTGGTAAAATCCTCATTTGTGGGTGAGGAAAAGGCAGGAGTTTGAGAGCCCAGGTGTTTCACAGCTCTGTATCCCCGAGTTCAGCACGGAGCTGTGCACTCTCAGCTCATTCCTTGGGAACTGGTAAAAACAACACCCACCTCTTTTCCTTGTTTTCCCCTCCCTTTTTACCCCCTGACTGCAGTGCAGAGTGTTCCACCAGCACCGGGCTTTAAGGGAACTGCTGGAGCCAGATCCAGGTAAAATGAGCTGAATACATTGAATTTGTTACTTTTATTGTCTTCTGTTCCAGAGTAGGACTGCACACAAGCTCCACATCTGCTGGGAAAGGAAAATTTGAATTTATAGGGCAGATAAAGCCTCAGGTTGGGATATCATTGTTGATGGGAATACACAAAAAATCCCAGTGACCTTTGAGAGGGCCAGGCAGGTTTCTGCTGTGGACAGAAACATCCAGGTGTGTGTGTGGCAGGAAGGAAAAAGGACCTGAGGGAGAGCAGGGCCATGTTCTCAGCTGTGAGGATCAATAAAGATCAATTCCAGTGTACAGGAAATGCTTTGCCATGCAATCACAGAAATATCTCCTCCAATATGAATTTAGAGCTAGAGGGATCCCCAGGAAGAGCTGCAACACTTTCTTTCCAACAGTTTGCTGGGCCAAGAAAGGGGCAGGAAAAAAATTCCTTCCTATTCATATAACTGTGGCCCAAGGAATGGATTTTTCAGATGAAGGCATCATTTTTATCCTGGTGTGATCACTCTGCATCCAGAATAGCCCCAGGGGTGATGTGAGCCCCCTTTTCCCTCAGTGTGAGGCCAATTCCTGTTTTTGCCCACGCTCCTGCCTCAAACCCCATGCTCCTCATCACTCTCTGAACATTGGAGTGACTCTCTTGGGAGAATGGTACAGAAGAGAATTGGATTCCCAAAGGCTTTGCTTCCTCAGTTCCCTCCCTCTATTCCCTCCGTGGTGCCTGCATGGAAAAATTGATGGATCCTTGCTTTGCACAAGAATTGCTGGCCTGACACTGCAGAGTTTGGGTCCCTCACACTCTGCCTCAATGCACTCTGGCAATTCTTCTTCCAAAGCCAGGATCTGCAAACCCAGAGCTCCCAGGTGTGCCCTGCCCAGCACAGGGCTGTGATCTGCAGGGAAAATGATCCTGGGAATGAATGATCCTGGAAATGAATGATCCTGGAAATGATCCTGGAAATGATCCTGGGAATGATCCTGGAAATGATCCTGGAAATGAATGATCCTGGAAATGATCCTGGAAATGAATGATCCTGGAAATGATCCTGGAAATGATCCTGGAAATGATCCTGGAAATGAATGATCCTGGAAATGATCCTGGGAATGATCCTGGAAATGAATGATCCTGGAAATGAATGATCCTGGAAATGAATGATCCTGGAAATGATCCTGGGAATGATCCTGGAAATGAATGATCCTGGGAATGATCCTGGAAATGAATGATCCTGGAAATGAATGATCCTGGAAATGAATGATCCTGGGAATGATCCTGGAAATGAATGATCCTGGAAATGAATGATCCTGGAAATGATCCTGGAAATGATCCTGGAAATGATGACCTGGCTCAGGTGGCAGCTCCAGCTCTGGGCTTCAGCAGTGCTCTGGGCTTGGCTGACAAGGGAAGGGTTGTGGCACTGCCCTGTCTGCAAGCAGAATTAAATTTGAGAGCAGGATTATTTGCAGGTCCTTGCTCTGTTTAAGCTCCCTGGGAAGGCCCTGCCGTGCTTTGTTGAACAAACACTTGTGTGAGATGGGAACTCGATCTTCACATGACATTTATAGCTTGATAGGAAGAACCTCTGGCTTGATCTGTTCCACGGAGAGATGGGGATTTATTTTATTTATCAAATTCAAGTCCTGTTCTGGGGTTAGTTCTTCAGCTGATTGCTCCAGTGTGGAGTAGTGTCAGATGTGGTGGAGAAATTCTAATGACACAAAAGGCTTTATGCTTCCCTCCTTTCACCTGCTCTCGTTTTCATTATCTTAATTCTTAATTCCCACAGACAGACGTTGTGTTTTACCTTGGATCATGTTTATTCTCAGAGTCAGAGCTTTCACTGCTCACCCACTGCTCTCCATGGACTGGGAATGCCTTTCCTCTGGATCCAGGGTGTCCTCACACTCCTCCTGGGCAGGTGAGCTCATTTTTCCATAGATAACTGTGACCCAATGGATTGGGTTGGAAGAGACCTCCCAGGTGATCTGGTGCCACCCCTGCCATGGGCAGGTGACAGGATGAGGGAGCAGAGCCAAGGATCCTTCACCTCAGGCACAACTGGAATGATGCAGCTCCAGATCTGCAGAGCTGAGTGTGCCAGGGATGGATGAAATGTGAGTGAAAACAAGGCAGTGTTCAGCAGTAAATGCAGATTTTTCAAGGGGAAGGCCCGGCCCTTCGTGGGACAGAGCTGCTGCTGTGCCACAATTCCCAGGCTTGTTCCCCTCCTGGACCTCTCCTTGCCGAGGCTGAGCTGAGGCTCCAGCAAGCTCTACCTGCAAAACCCCAAAGTGAACCTTGTATTAAAACCAATCCCCCATATGGTGGCAGCCTTTTGAAAGAGATGGGGAAAATCTCCCTGCACGGAGTGTTGGTTTTAATGCAGTCAGAGAGAAAAACAGAGAGTGTGGAATGGCTCTTCTCATGTCCATGGGGAAAAATGGGCATCTCTGAAGCACTTCCACAGAAACCTGGGGGAGGGAGAGGCTTCCCAATTCCTTGCTAACAAGATTATTTCAGTTCTTGACCTTATATCAGGACAGGAGTGGTTTTAATAATTTACATCACTCCTCAAGTGCTTATAACAGTCACAGCCTTAGATAAATATAATTTTTGCCTTTGTATAGTATTCTTCTATATTTTCATAGAGTAAAAGTGCATTTTAGGCTAAAAGAGGTGAAATTCCAACTGGGCAGTGCAAACATGCAGTTTTAATGTTCTGAGAGTTGTAAGGACACAAACCCATGAACACACAACCAAAATCAACCAGATGTGCCTGCATGCACAGATATAAAAAATTGCCACCTTCATTAGCAAGGTGAAGACTTTGTGTGATTCCCCCTGGAGGGCTGCTAAACAAAATAAAATATATTTTATTATATAACAAAATATAGTCAATATAATAAATCCAGCTCCCAGTTCTGTTATCTGTGTTGTTGTTAATGCCTCAGCAGAGGCTGCACGGTGATTTTGGGAGAGTTTGTTCCTCTTCCCTGAGCTGTTTCTGCTGCTATTCAGCAAATCCCAAAATGAGGTGTTCAGCAGAGTCCCAGCAGCTTTTCAGGAGCAAGGAGCCCTGTGCTGGCAGGGAAAGCAAATCCATGCCCTGAGGGGAGCAGGGAACACCCCTGTGCTGGAGAGTTCAATGCTGAAAATCAGGGCCATGAGCTGGGGAAGTGGAGTTAATTCCCTTAACTGCCCATTGGGCTTGGCTCCTTCCTCCTCCAAGGTTCCATTGCTGAGGAAAAGTTTCCTGGGAAGTGTTGGGACCTTGGAAAATGAGAATTTGAGATTTTCTGTGCTGACAGGCACTGACCCCCAGGAGAACTCTGCTTCTGACTTGAGGCTGTGGAGAAGCTTCCAAAACTGAGTGATAGAACTGGAATTATGGGTGTGCACTTTGAATAGAAGTGTGTAATACCACACGGTGGAAAATTTAAATTTTTAGGTTTTAGAATACAGTAATATATATAAAGCAAGATGGAGGTTTTAGAGCACAGGTTTTGTCTTTCTTTGTCACCTTCTTCATGGGTTTGGGTGGTATTTTGTAATTGGGTAGAAAAGTCCACATTGCAGGTCATGGGTGATCGGTTATTGGGTTAAAAGTAAAGATAATTTAGGTGTCATTTCTTAATTGATCAGTTTACCCTTAAAAGGCCTTGTAGAGAGAGACAGGGCTCCCTTTTTTAGCTTGTTAGCTTGAGGTGCTGTGGAACTCAGGGTTTGTGAGACTGTAACATAGATAAGAATTAATAAACATCTGAGTCTGAACAAGAAATACCATCTTGCTCATTTAATCCTGACCCTGGTAAAAAGAAAATAAAACGTGATCCAGAAGTTCTGCCACCACTGCAGGCTTTGGCAGCACTGCTCTGATGGAGGAAACGTTTCCATTTGCTTTGAATTGACTCCGTGCAAGGAAGATTTTATTTATTGCTTTTTTCTCTCTTTTCCCTTTGCTCAGTGACTGCTGCCCAGCAGAATCACTCAGCTCAGATGAGCAGAGATGTTGGGAGGCAGGAAAAGTCCCAACACCAGGGCAGAGTGACACTGTTTGCCTCCGAGCTGTGGCAGGGAGGAGCAGCCAGGAAAACACCACGAGAGCTTTTTGGGGGTGGGTTCAGAGCTGGTGTCGACAGTGTTTTGTCTTTGTCACTGCTGCCCTGGAATGACCTGCTCCTGCAAGCTGTTATCCCCCAGTGGAAATAAAAAAAGGAGAGAGGAAAGCACCCACAGGTGTGAGGAGCTCTGGGGGCACCTGCAGCACCAGCCTCACCTGGCTGGCCCCCAGCAGGAGCTCTGAAGGCAGGGCAGGATATCAAAAATGATTCAAGAAAGAATGGAGAAACCCAGGGAAGATGGAGAGGGGCTTCTTACAAAAGTGTGGAGGGACAGGAAAGGGGGAATGGTTTAAAGCTGAGAGTGGTAGGTTTAGATTAAATGTTGGGGTGAAATCGTTCCCTGCAGGGCTGGCCCAGGGTGCCCAGAGCAGCTGTGGCTGCCCCTGGATCCCTGGCAGTGCCCAAGGCCAGGCTGGACACTGGGGTTTGGGACAGTGGGAGGTGTCCCTGCCATGGCTGGGGTGGCACTGGGTGGGATTTAAGGTCCTTCCAACCCAAACCGTTCCCGGATTCTGTGACTTTACAGAACAAAACTGAGTTACAGCCACCCCAAGTGACTGACCTGGGGTCACACAGAGCGTCTGCAGCAGAGGCAAAACCAGCACCAGCATTTTCCACACCAATTCAGTCTTTAACCACCAGCTCATCCTTCCTCTCCCCATTCCCTGAGCCGTTCTTCCACTCTCCCAGGCCAGGAATTCCAAGGCAGTTGCTCTCCTCATGCCAGAAGCTGTGGCTGCCCCTGGATCCCTGGCACTGCCCAAGGTTGGACACTGGGGCTTGGAACACCTGGGACAGTGGGAGGTGTCCCTGCCGTGGCAGGGAGTGGAACAAATCGTCTTTAATGTCCTTCCACCCCAGAGCAGTGTGAGATTGAAGGAATTCCCTGAGTTGGAAGGAACTCCCAGGGATCACCAAGTCCAGCTCCTGGCCCTGCACAGCCCAGCAGTGATGGGTTCCCCACCCAGGGAATGATTCCTGTCCTGAACCCCTCTGCCCCTCTTTGTGCCCAGCCCAAAGTCCCCTCGGTGCCCAGGGGAAGGGATTTGGTTTCTTGGCCTCTCTCATGGAAATGCAGTGTCTGTGCTGACTGGCGGCTCAGGGAGTCCCAGGCTGCTTATTGTTTTAGAAATAAAGATATTAGCATGCAAATGACTCGGGGAGGTGTTCCTTCTCATTAGAGAACGGAGATTATTTGATAAAAGATGCAGCGTGCTGCATCTGTAGAAGGGCTCAGCAGATTTGTCTTGTCTCCACGGCTCTCTCACCACGAGAGCCCGGGGAGTCACAGGGTAAGCCCGAGTGTCACAAACCATTTGTCTCCTGAGCTTTCCCTGCTGCACTCCCCGGGCTCTCGTGGTGAGAGAGCCGTGGAGACAAGACAAATCTGCTGAGCAATTAACTACAAACTCATGCAGCAGGTTTATCATATGCTCAGCTCATCCATCTGTGTCTCAGTCTCCAGCAGACTCATGAGTTTCATCAAGAAAACCATTTTCAGACTGGCAGAGCAAAACAGATCGGTTTTGCCTCCGAGCTCCACCGAGGTTTGCAGTGCTTTTATCATATGTTTATGGTTTACAGATGCAAAATACACATGTAGGAGAAAAGAGGGGGGCAGATGCTTCTCCCCTTGCAGGGGGCATGTTTTGGAATATTTCTCACCCAGGGAGCAGTTCTGCAGATGCCGGTGTGCATGAGAATGGCTGTACTCAGATAACCAAATCGGCCTTCCTGCCTGGGCACCGAGTGGAAGAACGTTTGGGCATGGGCACAAAGAGGGGCGAGATGGGGTTCAGGACAGGAATCGGTGTGGAAACCCTGGGTGGGGAACCCATCACTGCTGGGCTGTGCAGGGCCAGGAGCTGGACTTGGTGATCCCTGGGAGTTCCTTCCAACTCAGGGAATTCCTTGAATCTCACACTGCTCTGGGGTGGAAGGACATTAAAGACGATTTGTTCCACCCCCTGCCACAGCAGGGACACCTCCCACTGTCCCAGGTGTTCCAAGCCCCAGTGTCCAACCTTGGGCACTGCCAGGGATCCAGGGGCAGCCACAGCTGCTCTGGGCACCCTGTGCCAGCCCTGCCCACCCTCAAAACCAGGAATTCCTTCCCAACATCCCACTTAACCCTGCCCCTGTCACTGTGAAGCCGTTCCCCCTTGTCCTGTCGCTCCATGCCCTTGTAAAAAGAGTTTCTCCATCTCTTGTTGACTCCCCTCAAGTCAGAATAGTTGTTGTTTTTTCGATCTGTTTGTGCTAAATCAGTTAATACTTCACAATTGCCCCCTCCATATCATGCCAATGAATATCTTATTGGAGACATTTAAGTACTAATCTTATATAAATAATTTTTCCTTAACTAATTAGTTGGACACAGTCTTGCCAGATTAGTTAAAAAAAAAAAAAAGATATTGATTTTCAGAATCAAAGGTAATTATTTTTATCCTCTGAATCTTCAAGGGCCTCTTCTCTTTTCAGCCTCTAAATGGAACTGCTCCACAAAAAGCACACAGCTCTTCCCTGGAGAGCTGGGGAGGGAATCAATGAAGTGGGAGCTCAGGAATAATCAGTGCAAGTGCCAAGGAGCCCTGGGATGATTCTCTCTCTCTCACCCTGCATTAGGGGAGGCCTCTGAGCCCAGTCCCATGGGAATGCCCCTAATAAATTGGATCAAGAAGTAAGTGGTGCAGGTCCCTGGGTCTGCCAGGGGGCCACTGGTGCACAAACTCCTCCCCACAGCTCCCAGCTGTACTTTGCCACGCCATGCTCCACTTTCCTTCCAGGAAAATCGCTCCAACAAAGCAGTGCCCTAACTTTGTATTAATTTGCCAAACTGATGTACGTTTTTATTGCTTTAGAACGCTGCTGGAACACTGTGCAGCCGTGAAATGCTGCCTTGAAATCCCCTCCCTGGCCACTCCACACTGCTGGAGGAAGGGAACTCCTGGAGGAAGAGATTGGCCTTGTGCACTTTGCTGACAGTCCATAAATCCACTTGTGTCAGCCCAAAGAGGTGCCATGAAGAGAGCAGATTAAAAGAGATTAGTTGTGCCAAGTGGCCTGAGGAGAGAATTTACAGCTCCCCTCTGCCTGCCCAGAGCTGTGGGATGGGGGCTCCGAGGCTGGGAAATCCTCCTGCTGTCCTGGGGGCAGGGAAGGATCAGGAGAGCCTGGGGGTTGTTTTCCCATCTCTGTGCTGCTTTTGGAGCAGGCTCATTTCTGATTTTTGTCCCCACGTTTGCAGTCTGTAGAATCAAACGCTGCTGGAATGGCTTGGGTTGGGTGTGGACACACACATTGACAGAGCTGGGGAATCACAGCTTGGGAATTCTCTCCAGGCCTGGATTTCTCCTGACTCTCAGCTCCATTCCCAGGCTGCCAAGCTGACTGCAGCTCCAGTTAGGGAGGAGTGTCCCAGGGTGACAACACGGTGACAAACAGAGTGGAATTCATCACCAACATTAACCCCTGGTGTCTTTGCCGTGGGACACATCCTGAGGTGCTGTCCCAGGGATGTTTTTCCCAATTGTCCCATGAGCTCCTGTCCTGTCCTGGCTGCACTAACACACTTTAAATCCGGGCTGTCTGTACAATAAATGGGCTTTTTCCCCTCTTTTTTTGCTGTCCTTTCTCTCTCTTTGCAGCACAGTGACCACAGTTGGGTTGGGACCTTAAAGCTGATCCCAGTGCAGGGTCACCTGTCCTGGCTGCCCTGGCAGGGACACCTGTCCCTCCATGGGAAATGTGCCCAGGTGATCCCTCAGGACACTCCTGGCATGCCCAGGACAGGCAGGGCAGGAGGAGAGCTCACCACCCACCACCACTCCGGGTACCAGCCATCAGCAGGGTTTAGCTCCAAACATCCCAAAATCAGTGCTGCAGTTGGTTCCTGGGGTACCCTGGAATCTGGGCACCGAGAAAGTTCTGGAAAACTCAAATTCCCTCTGGGAATGCTAAAGGGGTGTCACCTCTGGATTTCTGCTGGCTCATAACAGCTTCACAAGCCTGGTTTTGATGGCTCAAAGCTGCCCTGGATTCAAACAGCAGCACCTGGGAGGGGTTAAGTGCAGAAAACACCTGGGAAAATGGGATTAAAGAGTCACGGATTGTGAAGGAATGAGGGAAGGAGAGCTTTTACTGGAGAGTCCCAGAGGGAGTGAGAACTATCACAAATTTGCTGTATTGGACATGGTTTTAGATCCGGCACAGCAGAGGAGCTTTAATCCCTTGGCTCAGAGCAGGAGCCATTAACTCACGGAGCCATTCCCAGCTCAGGTGAGACAAAATGGGTTTTTATTCCCTCCCTGCTCCACAGAAAAGCAGGAAAACCTTGCCCTTCGATGGGCCACACTTTAATCACGACTTGTGTGATGCACCAGGAACCTGAGCTGTTGGTCTGCATTCCTAAAGCCTGAAAGAAACGTATCTGCTATAATTTAACCTGAATTTTGCACAGATGAAATGCCTTCCATCCCGCTTCTTCTCCCTCATTTTCAACAGCAATTTCCTATTTTCCAATATAAATGCAGATATTTGATAAGTCCTGATAATGGGATCCTGCAAATCTGTCAGTGTAATGAGTTCTCTGCAGTCTGGAAGGTGCCACTGTGGTTCTTGTTTTGATCACAGGATGCCACAGAGAGAAAACCTGCTGGGAAAAGGAGCTCTGAGCCTGTGGGAGAGCACCTTTCCCATCTTCCTGCTTCCCTCTAATATTTTTTGTAAATTCATTGGAAAATCCTGTTTTGCTTTATTTTAAGAAGGGATATACAAGGTGAGGGCGTGGAACTTTAAATGCTTGTTGTTAATCAATAAACATCAAAATCAGAATTTGAATAGAAATATCGTTGTTTACCTTATCGTTTCAAAAAGCCAGTTTACTTCTGCAGTCACACTGAAATACTTGGAGATAATTTTCCTTTCGTGTTTTCCATTTCTAGTCTATCATATCCACGAGAATTACTTGATAACCTGAATTTCCCTGTGGTTTATTTATCTGTGGAGGAGCTGCTCTGGAGAGCACAAGTTCATCCAGAAGTGTCTGTTTGGCTCGATGGGACATTTGTTCCCTTCCAGAAACGGAATATTCTGTCCCCATTTGATTCACAGAAGAAAATGAAATGCACAACAAGCAGGGCAGGGGAAACTGTGCTGATAAAAATGAGATATTTGTTAATGAGCATCATTGCACGTCTTCAGAGCCTCCACATGGGGCCCTAAAATTTCTTTTAATGCTCCAGTCAGTGTTTCCTCCTTCCTAAGGAGTAACAGCCCCTGGCAAGCCCAAAATCAGGTGGGAAAGGTTCCCCCTGTCCAGGCAGGGCTGGCTGGGCCAGAAATGGAACATTGGGGTGAAACTCAGAGATGCAGGGCTGGGATTTCCTTCATGCAGCCCTGCCCACAAAATGTATTTCCAAGTGCGTTTCAAAATGTATTTGAAAGTAATTAATTGCTGGTTAATTGCCATGCAGGTTACTATCCTGTATCATAAAATTCCTGGGTATTTTTGTTGCCATAATGGGAATTTTTGTGTCTGGACTGACAATCCTAAGGCAGCTGCAGCTTCTGCCTGGTGTACAAATCTCAAAGAGGTGCTCATCAATTTTTTAAAAACATGAGCTGGCACTGGTTCAGTGAAACAACTGAATTGAATGAAAATCATGACATTGGGAAGCTTAATTAAAATAACTGCTGATAGAAGGTGCTAAGGGATAAGTCCTGTACGTGAGAGTAATAAAAACAATTCAAAGTCTGTACAAGAAACTTCCCAACCCGCTGGCCAGTGGCTTTCCCACGGCCTGGGAACGTGTCAGTGGATTTGGGGCTCTGTTAGCCCTGCTGGAACAATTCTGAAAAAGCCTTCTCCAGGATGTGACAGAGCCCCGGGGTTTCAAACTTCTCCTGAATCCAGGAACCGCTTCCCAGGGAAACTCTGCTGACACCTGAGGAGCCTCTGCATGGAGAACACCTGGATGGAGCTCCAGGTGTGAGCCCTGGCTCCAGCACAGGTAAAATCCAGTTTTTCCTCTGGGATGCAGCCTTGGCCATAGGGAGGAGCTGTGCTCTGCCTGGGGAACACCGAGAAAAGAGAGTGCAGACATTTTAAAGCCAATTCTGGTTGTTTTTCCAAACCTGGGCTGTGCTTTTATGTGTACTTGGATATTTGAAAAGCCCAGATTAGCATTCAGAGAGCTGTCGGCAATTTGGGGGCCAGATTTCGCTCTTCTTTCCCTTTGTACAGAGCAGGAATGTGCAAGGAGGAATTGGCAGCGCACCCAGGACAGATTTGAGCTTTTTTAAACGGAGTTTCTAGAGCTGCTTTGCTCTTCTCCAGGCTGTGGGAGCTCCCAGAGTGCTGCTTCCCCCGGGGGAGTGCTCTGAGCTCCTGGTGCCTGCCAGGGTGAAATCCTCACTGCTCCCTGCATCGCTGCCACTGCTCCCTGCTGCCCTGGCGGGGATGATTCCAGCTGTTCCTGGATGTTCCAGCTGTTCTGTGCTCCCTGCCAGCCTCCCGAGGTTCCCTGTGCTGAGCTGCTGCAGGGCAGTGCAGGCAGTGCCACACTCCTGGGAGCTTCTCCTGGGCTGGTTTTGTTCATTCTGTGTCTGGAAAACAGAGATTTTTAGAAGCAGAGTTACAGTGCTGCGGCAAAAGGGGAATGGTGGAAGTTTCCAGCACGTCCATCCCTGGCAGTGTCCCAGGCCAGGTTGGACACTGGGGTTTGGGCAGTGAAGGTGTCCCTGCCATGGGTGTGGCACTGGATGGCCTTTAAAGTCCTTCCAACCCAAACCATTCTGGGATTCTGGGATTCTCTAAAATCCAAACTTGCAGGTTGTTGAGGTTTTGGCACCTCCTTTGTGTCTTTTCCTTTCCTCTTTTGCTGCCAGGAGGGTGGAGGATTTGCAGCCGTTCCTGGAGGGGTCGGTGTGGACAGGAGGGGCTCAGGTTTGGCTCCAGGGAGGGTGTCACTCCCAGGCTGCATTTGGAATTATTTTGGAAAATGTTTGGGCTCTGAGACCCAAACTGAAAGCCTGTGGGACGTGGAATGAATTTGGAGCCCTGAGCTGCCAGGGGCAGTGCCAGCACCCCTCACTCTCCTGCAGGGAACAGCCAGAAATGCTTTGCTCCTCAGTTTCCCCACCAGGAATTCGAAACATTCCTCATTTATAAGTTGATTTTCATTGCTCACAGGAAAGGGATAATTTTGAAGTTCATTATCACGTGAAGCCTTTCCCTGAATGCAGACACAGGGCTCAGGTTTGAGGGCTGGGGGGGCTCCTGAAATGAGTCCTAAATGGAGAATTAGTGCAATAAATGGATCATTCTTTGCTTTAATGCTGCCGGGGATTCTGGCTCCTCTGGGTTGTCAGAAGTGCAGTGACTGAGCCACTTTCCCCTTTGCTATCACTGTCATTAATTCTGGGTCAAATGCTGCTGTGCTTGTGTCTCTAGCAGCTCTCACTGGAGGAAGGAGGTTGGGGAAACATTATTGTTAAGCAGTTTAGGATTAAAAAGAAGAATTCTGAATTTGTTATTCCTTGGGCTTCGTGCAGCCTGCTCTGCTTTCCTCCCGGGTTTTGTGGGAGAGGGAGACAAGGACTGCTGCAATATCTGCTGTGATTAATGCCCTGGAGGAGCCTAATGGTTATGGAATTACTGCGTGTTGGAAGGGTCTGACAGGGCAGATAATTCCTCCCTGCTCCCCCTGCCCTGGCAGCACAAGATTTAAACTTGCTGATGCTCCTGAGGAGCTGTCCCAGCCCAGAGATGGTGGGGATAAGGTAAATAACCTCTCTGGCCACGGGCAGCTTATCTAAATGAGAACCAGCTCCAGGCCCCTGGCAATCTCTGCATCGCTCCTGCCAAAGCCTCCATTTAAAAAATAAAATGAAATGTTGGAGTTTTCCACTTCGAGTGGGTGCAAGTATTTCAGTTGCAAAAAAAAAAAAAAAAGGTAAAAATTAGCTGGTGGATTGTTAAGAAAATAAATGCTTCAGTGTCCAAAAATGACAGAGTTTTTGATTTTATTCATTTTATTCAGAGCAAACAAAACCAATCAAGGTCTTTCAGAGGATATGAATGGAAGGGACCCACCAGGAGCCCTGAGTCCAACTCAGCCTGCTCAGAGCCAGCTCTGGAGTTCCACCAGTGCCTTTGTGGTAGGGAATGGCAGCAATACCATTCAAGCTGTTAATTCCCAGCTCCCATTTTCCCAGGGATTCTCCCCAATTTCCTTTCCCCCCCCCCAGCAGCAGCAGCAGGGTGCATCAGGTGCCCATAGCTCCCACCAGGGAAATAATTAAGGAATGGATTTTTAACTTGGATCAAACTTCTGTTATTTCCAGACTTGTCTGGGGCATAAATTGGAAATGAAACACCCAACAAGTTCCTTCCATCCCTGCTGAAAGGCTCCAGGCTTCATTTAGTCAAGGCTCAGAATTAATTTTCCTATTAAATGAATGCTTTCTTAAAACGAAGGGGGAAAATGTTTTCACTGATAAGATTGTTCTGTGAACCATTCCTAATGAGCTGCTGTGTCATTCCCTTCTGCCTCCTATTTATCTTGTTTAGATCCCTTCAGTCTGAACTATTCCAGTCCTTTGCTGCCTGCTACGAGTTTGTTTTCTTTGATTTTAACTGGGAGCTTCAGATACTTTTTAAAAGCTGTTACAAAGTGAAATATTTTGTTTATTTCTTTATATTGGCTTTTTTCTTCCCAGGGAAGTGGATATAACGTATATATAATATATATATAAAAACTTTTTATCTATTTCTGTAAGCTTTATAATCTAAATTTCCATTTTAATACACGGCCTTGCTTATTTCCCAAGGACATTTTCCTTCTTGCCCTGGGAAAGGGCTTGAACTCCACCCTGGCAGCTGTAGGACCACTTGTGGGGCTGCCTTTAAGGGGATTTTTATATAAACAAGGGGTTTTTTTTGCCCAGCAGAGGCAGATTTTTACAGCTGTTGTGCAGCAGGTGTGGTGAAGGGTCCCCAGCATCACCAACACCCAGCAGTGGGGTCTGGCAGCTCTGCATCCCTCTCATGGTCAAACACTCTTGTGGATAAAACAAATCCTTACAACTTCTCAGAAAACATTTTTTGAGGTGCCTTTAAAACAGGAGAGATGAACACTGAGGGGGGGAAAAAAATCCCTCAGGATCAAATGGAGTCATTTTCAAACACTGCAGGCAGAACCAAGATTTCATGGTGTGATGGCTGCTCAAGGTGACCCCCGGGGCCCCCAACACCTCCAGGCATTGCTGGGATTGGGATTTTGAGAGCCTTTGTGGGATTCACCTGGCCAGCTTCTGCTTTATTTCTATTCATCCTTTTTGTCCAGCCCAGCGCCCCCGTTTCCCACCCTGTGGGAAGAGCTCAGGGCTGCTGCTGTTTGTTGGAATCTCCCTCTAATTCATCCCAGACTGTGGCTGCAGAATCCCCAGCTCCCACAGGTGCCCAGGTGGGTGCAGGGGGGATGAAGTGAAGCCCAGCCTGGCTGGAGGAGCACCCAGCAGGTTTTACCAAGATGAGCCTCCAGAAATTTCAGTTGGAGCTGCTCAGCTTCCCAGAGTATTTTAAGGAATTGAACAAATTAGAAAAACTATTGAAGCAGGAGCTTCCCTCTGCCTCTGTCAGGTAACGCCGCGCTCGGAATTTATCTGAGGAAAGAAGAACTTTCACAGCCCAGTGACTCCACTCTTTATTCTTTCTACACTGTGAAGTATCATAATATTCTTTAATAGTGTCATACTTATATTTCACGGTCTAATCCACTTTTCTCCTGCCTTCCCATTGTATTTCCTGCAGCTGGAAGTCTGCAGCGTGCTCACGATCAGCCGCTCGCGGGGCCGAGCCTTTCATCAGCAATTGTCTCCTTTTCTAAACTCCAACACTGCAAACCTCGTGCTGGAAAGGATGATCATGTCCTGGGCCTAATGTACATTTTCTTTACCTTTCCCATTATCTGCCTCGCAGCGGAGCACGTTTGTCACTGGTTTTCTTCCCTCGTGCCTTGATGAGAATCCTGGGTTTGGGAATGTGCTGGTTCTGTCCTTTGTGCCTCATCTGTGCCCTCTATTTCTCTCCCCCTCCTGGAGATAAAAGTGCATTTTGCTGCTGTTGCAGTTCCAGCTGAATTTGATCAAGATAGAGGAACTGACTCATCACCTTTTCCTGAATCTTTAGGAGCCGGGCTGGGGCTGCTCAGGGAGAACGAGAGGCTTTGTTGTTGTTTTCACCCACGTGAAATCTCCTCTGGATCCTGGCTCTCAACTTTATCTTTTAGAAATACAGAAAGAAGGGAAAAAGCTGAGCTGATGTCTGGGAGAAGGACACCGAGTGTAAAGCTCCCTCCCTCCTGTGTTTTCTGTGCCAAAGGGGCTGGGACAGGGATTGCTCTCTCCAGGGAATTGTGCTGGAGCTGGGCTTCATTCTTCATTCTTCATTCTTCATTCTCCATTCTCCATTCTCCATTCCCCATTCTTTCTCCATTCCCCCATTTCCCCATTCTTTCTCCATTCCCCCATTCTCCATCCCCCATTCCCCCATTCCTCCATTCCTCCATTCCTCCATTCCTCCATTCCTCCATTCCTCCATTCCTCCACTCTCCATTCTCCATTCTCCATTCCCCATTCCCCATTCCTCCATTCCTCCATTCCCCATTCCCCATTCCTCCATTCCCCATTCCCCATTCCCCCATTCCCCATTCCCCATTCCACATTCCCCCATTCCCCCATTTCCCATTCCCCCATTCCCCATTCCCCATTCCCCCATTCCCCATTCCCCATTCCCCATCCCCATTCCCCATTCCCCCATTTCCCATTCCCCATTCCCCATTCCCCATTCCCCATTCCCCATTCCCCATTCCCCATTCCCCATTCCCCATTCCCCATTCCCCATTCCCCATTCCCCCATTCCCCATTCCCCATTCCCCATTCCCCATTCCCCATTCCCCATTCCCCATTCCCCATTCCCCATTCCCCCATTCCCCATTCCCATTCCCCATTCCCCTTTCCCCATTCCCCATCCCCCATTCCCCATTCCCCCATTCCCCATTCCCCATTCCCCATTCCCCATTCCCCATTCCCCATTCCCCATTCCCCCATTCCCCATTCCCCATTCCCCATTCCCCTCCCCATTCCCCATTCCCCATTCCCCATTCCCCATTCCCCATTCCCCATTCCCCATTCCTCCATTCCCCATTCCCCATTCCCCATTCCCCATTCCCCATTCCCCATTCCCCATTCCCCATTCCCCATTCCCCCATTCCCCATTCCCCCATTCCCCATTCCCCATTCCCCATTCCCATTCCCCTCCCCATTCCCCATTCCCCATTCCCCATTCCCCATTCCCCATTCCCCATTCCCCATTCCCCATTCCCCATTCCCCATTCCCCTTCCCCATTCCCCATTCCCCATTCCCCATTCCCCATTCCCCTTCCCCCATTCCCCATTCCCCATTCCCCATTCCCCCATTCCCATTCCCCATTCCCCATTCCCCATTCCCCATTCCCCATTCCCCATTCCCCATTCCCCCATTCCCCATTCCCCATTCCCCCATTCCCCCATTCCCCATTCCCCCATTCCCCCATTCCCCATTCCCCCATTCCCCATTCCCCCATTCCCCATTCCCCATTCCCCATTCCCCATTCCCCCATTCTCCATTCCCCATTCCCCCATTCCCCATTCCCCATTCCCCATTCCTCCATCCCCCCATTCCCCATTCCCCATTCCCCATTCCTCCATCCCCCCATTCCCCATTCCCCCATTCCCCATTCCCCATTCCCTGTCCCAGGCAATGCTGGATCCTTCACAGGAGTTGCTGCAGGCACCACTTTTCTCCTGGAATAATAACAGAGCTCATAACTCTGCTCCACCATTCCCTCCGAGCTCAGCCAGGACCGAGGGGAAGCTTTAGAAACTTCCCAGCCACCCCAGGGCACTGGGAAATGGAGTTTAAATACAAATTTAAATGAAATTTTAACCTGAGGAAGAGCAGGGCCATTTCTTTCCTGCAAAGCCACCTCTGCGTGCAGGAATGAAGGACTTTTGGATACTAAATGTGATTATGTAGAAGTTGATTTATTATTTTATTATTTTACATTGTTTATATTTTTTTATCTTTAACTTTACTTATACATTTTAAAATTATTGTTTACACGATCATGTATTTTTTGGTGGGTGTTTTTATTTTGTTTACGAGCTTTGCAGGTAAGATGATTGGTTGCAGTTTAGAGCAATAATGCTCTAAAAAACAAAATAATAAGCGATAATGCTTCTTTTTATTTTGGCTTCCTTAATTTTGGTATTTTGTTTTTTAGGTTTTTTTCCCTTTTAATTGAGCACAATTTATGTTTTAGTAGTTTTGAAGGGTTTTAGAAAGTTCAATAGATCGTAGAAAAACACTTAAAAATGGTTTATTTAGTGTACTTGTTGTAAATAATGGTTTAAACTAAAAAAAAGTAGAAAACCAGCTAAATACAGTTTGGCAGGTGCACTTGATAGAAATTATGGCCTAGACTGTTCAGATACATTGCTACACAGGAAAGGGATTTCAGAGCCCTTTTTGCATTTTTGTTTTGGAGACTGTTCATAGGGACAGGGGGCTGCAAGGAGAGGATTTGAAACGATTTTCCATTTTTACTTTGGGCACTGTTCAGGGGGATGGGGGCTGCAAGGACAGGATTTTAGAGCCTTTTTCCATTTTTACTTTGGGCACTGTTCATAGGGACAATGGGGCTGCAAGGAGAGGATTTTAGAGCCCTTTTCCCATTTTTACTTTGGGCACTGTTCAGGGGGATGGGGGTTCCAAGGAGAGGATTTTAGAGCCTTTTTCCATTTTTGTTTTGGGCACTGTTCAGGGGGACAATGATTCCAAGGAGAGGATTTTAGAGCCCTTTTTCCATTTTTGTTTTGGGCACTGTTCAGGGTGACAATGGGTTCCAAGGACAGGATTTTAGAGCCCTTTTTCCATTTTTTCCTTGGGGATTGTTCATAGGGACAGGGGGCTGCAAGGACACGATTTTAGAGGATTTTACATTTTTGCTTTGGGGATTGTTCAGGGTGACAGTGATTCCAAGGAGAGGATTTTAGAGCCTTTTTCCATTTTTATTTTGGGCACTGTTCAGGGTGACAGTGGTTCCAAGGAGAGGATTTTGGAGCCCTTTTTCCATTTTTTCCTTGGGGATTGTTCAGGGGCACAGGGGGCTGCAAGGACACGATTTTAGAGGATTTTCCATTCTCTCCCAGCCAAGCATTTCCCTTCCTTTCCCTGAGCTCAGGCTGTGTTGGCTGCCCCAGCCCCACCCCAGGACAGTGTCAGGACACAACTTCCCCAAATATCACAGAGCCATCCAACAGTTTGGGTTGGAAGGGAAAGTTTTGATTTAAATTCATTGGGTTCTGATCTTCCCAAGCTAATTGCTGAGTTTAAATCCATTTAACTGGAATCTACCTTTAGTGGGTCCATAATTAGATTTTTTAATTCCATGTTTTCCTGCTCCTCACAATGGATATTTTTCCTATACTGCCATGACACTGGGTTTGTGTCTTTTTTTACTTTATTCCTTTAAACCTCATCCCTGTTTCTCTCATTTTATAAATTACTGAAATTATATATATATATATATATTTTTTTTTTTTTTTTGCCAGTGCTGGGGCTGGAGTTTCTGAGCATGATGACATTTTTTGGCTGTGTTTTAATTATTGCTCAAGCCAGGTGAGTTGATCTGGGATTTTTCCAGAAAACATCCTTGGCTCTGCTCCCCACTGTTGCTATGCAGCACCCTCCATCTCAGATGCCTTCTGATTTTATTTTGGGCAAACTCCTTGAAATCCAAAGGTTTTCCTTTCGTTTGTTTTGCTTTGCTGGGTCAGGGGTTATTGCTGCATTCTCTGCTATTGCAGGGAAATTTAAATGGGGTTTTTCCCTTCTACTGCAGAAATCCAGGAAAAGAAAGTGTCAGTGTGAGGGCAACTTGGAAAGGAAAAGCTGTTGTGTTATGCAGAAGAATTTCCTTGTTTCTTTTAACTGCCTCTTGAGATTAGAATTCTCTGCCTTTATTTTTAGCAGCCAGGCCGGTGGCAGGAACAATTCCTTCCCTTGGCTTTGTCAGTAGGTAAATACCACATTTATTTTATTTAAAGCAAAATGTGGAAGGCACAGGAAATGCACCAGTCCTCTGAGGAAAGCATGGGGAGCTGGGAATGCAGGCACAGCTTTGCTGCACTCATAATATTGCCATTAACACTGAATTCCTGAACGCTGCCTCTTATTTAATGGTAACTTTGTGTTTGAACAGATGGGGCTGTGGAATGTAAAGACAATAAATTCTCATACAAAAATGATAAATGAAGAACAGAAAAGCGTGTCATCTTTTGAATAAGTTATTTCACATATTTATCTCTGTTGCAATGAGGGTTCTTCTAAAGAATAATTGCTGATTAAAGCAGGTTTTATCACAGGTGAGCTGTTTGCCTCCCTTTCCTCTCCAATAGGTAGAGAAATGTTGCCTTTTAGTTTTGATTTGTCCTTTTCTAACCCACCAAATCCCACTTGTGATTTGAGCTTTTACTGAAATAGAAAAGGATTAAGTGACATGGTGGAGCTTTAGATGTTGTGCAGCAAACCAACTGTCACAAACTGGAGGAAAAACTCCCAGGAATGTGAATTTACATGGAGTTGGAGAGAGCTCTTTTGGGTTGCAGGGTTTAAATGTGATTATGCAAGGGGGTGGAGAGAGGCAGAAAGAAAGCAGAGAATCAGAGGAATGCTGGGATTTAAATTTGGGTTATTTTCTATTTAAATCTGCAGGCAGATTCTCCTGAGGGAAAGAGCCCAGGCAGCTCTGGCTGAGCCCAGATGGAAATGCTCCTTTTCCCTCCCCACAGGGATGTGCTCTCCAGCAATTCCCAGCATTTATTGCCAGCACGGAGGGAATTAGTGCAGGTTAAATCAGGCCAGGGCTCCTCAGGCAGCTCCTGGGAGGAGGAAGAGGAGGAGGAAGAGGAGGAGGAAGAGGAGGAGGTGAAGGTCCCAGCCCCAGGGAGAGCACTCAGAGGGGACAGGAGGTGACAATCTGGGGATGGGGGCAGGAAAAGGGATGCAGGAAAAGCAGGGTCTGTCCTGCTCCAAAGGGAAAAAAAAAATCTTTGCTTTGCTCCAGCCCTGTGGTCACTGTCCTGCAAAGAGAGAGAAAGGACAGCAACACACACGGAGCTCTGTGGGGAAAAAAGGCCAATTTATTGTACAGACAGCCCGGGTTTAAAGTGTGTCAGTGCAGACAGGACAGGACAGGAGCTCATTGGACAATTGGGAAAAACATCCCTGGGACAGCACCTCAGGATGTGTCCCACGGCAAAGACACCAGGGGTTAATGTTGGTGATGAATTCCACTCTGTTTGTCACCGTGTTGTCACCCTGGGAGACTCCTCCCTAACTGGAGCTGCAGTCAGCTTGGCAGCCTGGGAATGGAGCTGAGAGTCAGGAGAAACCCAGGCCTGGAGAGAATTCCCAAGCTGTGATTCCCCAGCTCTATAAATGTGTGTGTGCACAGGGCTCTCAGCAGGACAAACGTGGCTGGCTGCCCCGGACATTGATCCTTTATCCCATTTCCAGAAGGAAATTCCTGCCCAGGTCCCAGCAAACAGGAGCCCTGTGGGTGACGTTTCAGAGCTTCCAGCACAGGGAGCTGCCAGTGCAGGGTGTGGAAATTCCAAAATTCCACTGCCATGGTCCCCTGGAGCTGGGGATGTGTTCCCACTGAAACCCTGCACCTGCTGATCCCAAGGGCTCCCATTCACTTTTCCCTCACCTTTGCAGAGATATTTATTACCTGACCTTGCTCTTAGGGTCTGAAATGTGGAGCTCACACCTGGCTGCAGCACAGAGTTGTGAGGAAAGGGATGAGGATGTCAGAACAGGTTCCTCCTCCGTGGCAGGCTCCGTCCAAATCAACATCCCAGCGTCTTACCAACCAAACCATTTCAGCTCCCAGCTCTTTCCATGGGGCTGGGAGGACAGAATTGGGAATCCCCCTAATTCCCCCTGGTTTGGGAGGTAAAGCAGCAGGTGCTGTGGATGTGAGGCTGTGTCACAGCCCAGGTCTTTGATGTCCTTCCAGATTGTTCCTCTCCCACAGCTTTGGCTGGGAGGGGAATTCCTGCCTGACAGCCGCTCACACTCCCACATAGCCACGCTGTCAAAATATTACATTCTGCCCTAAATTATTTGGTAGCAATGGGAAAAACACCTGCTTGCAGAGAACACTTCTTCCTTTTCATTATCTGCAGGAGTTTGGGGGGAGATGGATTATTTCAAATGGTAATGACAGCTCTGAGCAGGAGCAGGGAATTTTGGATTCCTCTTGTCCCACTCCTTGACATTCTGGTGCGTGGTTCTGATTCCCTTTTCATGGTGTGGGAGCAGCTCCCCCAGGTGAAGGAGATTGATCCTGGTATTTATCCATTACCTCCTGTAGCATATGATCCACAGAACCTCTACGGGCTAACGGTGCAGCAAAGGCTGCTTTTTAATTAGAAATACACATCAAATCTGCAGGCAGGCAAAATTGACAGGAGCAAAAGGAGAGCAGGAACAGGAGGGATGGCTCGGAACCACTGTGCTGTGGGAAGTTTGGAAAATTAGTGTTATCATATTCAGAGGTGTGTTTTAATTTGATTGAAAAAAGGTGACATTTGGATTGACAGGCAGTGCCTTTCTGAAAAGGCATTTTTCTGTCTGACTGTCTAAACAGTTGCTATGTAATATTTATGTTTGTCATGTGTTTTTCTAGATAGAGCAGTTCTTTGGATACTTAAATTTATCACATGAAAACTATCTTAAAATTCTTCTATGTCGGTTTTAATAGCATTTGGTGATTTATAGGGTTGGTTGGAGTTTTTTTTAAATGTTTTTTTACAATATTATATTGTCTATAAATTGAAATACACAAACGGGCACTTTCTTGCTTTCCTTGCAGATCTAATCCAAGGGGAGGAGCTGAACTGGCCATGGGGATTTTTCCAGGGTTGTGCTGGAAGTCAGGCAGAGTTCCTGCCAGGATGAGGGTCCTGGCAGGGTGGGAATGGGGGAAATTTGGGATGCTCCTGCTGGCCAGTGGAGATGTTTTTATGACATCTCAACTCCTTCAAGGGTAAAATGGCAGCTCAAAGCCTGTGGAAATAATAATTCCTTGTAAGACACACATAAAAGAAATGGATATATGGATATATGCAGCTTTCATTGACACACATCTATTTATTATATTTATTATACAATATTTATATATGTATTTTTATATATTTATAGTATTTATTATATGGCACTTTAATGTTCTCCCCATTATTGCTTCAAGTTTTTTGCATATTTATTACCCACAGGTAAAGATGAGCATATTAGTAATAAAAAAAAAAAATCTGTAAAATATTGATGATGAGGAGGGGGGAAGGAATATTTATTTAGCCAGGAGATTCATTCAATGCTAATGTGAAATACGTCAGCACAAAGATGTTGTTATTTGGCCCCTGTTCAACAACCCTTGAGGTGACAGCCCCAATTTTCAGCATTCAGCTGCTCCTGTGCCTTTGGAGTTGTGATTTCAGGAGTTTCACACCAGGATTTGGATGCTGCAGGCCCTGGGAGGGGATGTGGCAGGGCTGGGTTGGTTTGCTCCTGGCCCCAGGAAATGCAGATTTGCTGTGCCTGATCTGAGCCCATGTAACAGCACTTTGGATATGTGGTAATTAAAAATGTTTCTAAGGCTTCATCAGGCTGAAATAGCTGGAGATGTTGGGTTAAAAATTGACCTGAGCTGGACTGGGCCCGTTGTTCATTGTTTGTGGTTTTTACAAAATATTCACTCCAAACCTGAAAGCCTTGTCGTGCTCATCACAGGGGGACTGTAGGCAAATGATCTTGTTGGTTCTTACCTGACCTAAATTATTCTGATAGCAAGAAAAGCAAAAACCCAAGTTAAATTACTCTTTAGCAGAAATTTCAGGCAATGGACACTTTTCCATGAATATTTCACGGCAGGCTATAAATAATTCTGTTGGATTTGGAAGAGCAGAAAGTGACTACTGGGATGATGTAGGGCATTTATGTAAGGCTGATCGCTGCAGGAGCCACATCCATTCATGGAATTCGAGTCATGTGCAGGCAAATGGGACATTTCCCCCTGAATTTCTCTGCAATTGCTCTTTGTTTCAGCTCTTAAGGCTGGAGCAGACAAACACAGCCCTGTCATTCACCTCTGGTGGTACCTGAGAGCAAAAGGGAGATGTTTGCACAAAGCTTTTCCTTTTAGGAATCTCTTCTTCAATATTCTAATGGCAGTGCTGAATGTATTGTGCTGCTAAAATACAAGTTTGGTCAGTCCTGGCGTGTAGGTGCCTCTGGACCTTCACTCATGTGTAAAAATCAGCTCCACGTGGTGGAATGATCTTCCCTAGGAACTGACTTGGGTGGGATTTTTCTCTGTCATCTCTTCATATCAACCAGGGGGGAAAAAAAGAGAAGAATCAGAATTGTTTCTTCTTTATGCCCATCTAGGATGGATCTTATGCAAACAAACACAGAAATCAAGGCATCCTGCACCTCAGGACCGTTCAGATTGGACAAGGCCTCTGGGATCACTGAGTCCAGCTGTTCTCCCACCACTGCCCCATGTCCCCAAGTGCCACATCCAAATCTTTAAACCCCTCCAGGGGTGGAGACTCCACCACAAGCCTGGACAAGCCTTCCAGTGAAGAAACACCATTTAATCCTTCTGTTCTCCTTCTGCTTTGCATGATTTGCTCCAATCACATCCTGCTTAATTTTCCAGGAATCACAACGCTCATTCACTTTGCCTAAAACTTCACTTCTTTTTTTTTTTTTTTTTCCCCCTGGTAAAACAAGGCTCCTTTCTCCAATTTCCAAGCTGTATTTCACTCCCTATTTTTCACCATCGATATGATCCTTTTTGGAATGCCAGCAGTGCTGCTCATCCCTGGGCAACGTGGAGAGCAGCAAAGAACTCTCCTGTCTCACCTGGGGAGCATCAGGCCTGGCATGGAGAGCCCGTGGGTACAGCAGAGGATCGGGGGAGAGCAGCAGGAGCTGGGGAGTCAAGGGGAGATTTGATAGCAAACAGAGATGGAGGCAGCTGGGAGAGCACAGGGGGTGCAGTGGAACCTTGCAGGAGGTGTTTGCAGAGCCCTGAGCTCAGGGGACAAGGAGCCATCACCCCCTGGCAGCTCCTGCCCAGGTGACACGAGCAGAGCAGGAGCTGATGTGGGATCCCCGTGCCCGGCAGGAAATTCTTGCCCGTTCTTTGCTGCTGCCATTGAGGTTCCCCCTCTGCTCCTTCTGCAGCTGCTGTGTAACACATCCACTCTGGTTTGCTCCCAAATTATTCCTGCCTTTCAGCCTGGTGTTTCAGTGCCAGGAATATTCACCATCTCTCAGGGGAATAAAGAGGATTACCAGCATTTAAGAATTCCACATGGACCAGGAACCACTTGGAAAAGCTCTAAATAAAACAGGAAACCTCTGGAAAAACCGGAATTTGGGCAAACTCCAATGCAAGGCATCTGCAGAAGGAGCAGGGGGGAGCCTCAATGGCAGCAGCAAAGAACGGGCAAGAATTTCCTGCCGGGCACGGGGATCCCACATCAGCTCCTGCTCTGCTCGTGTCACCTGGGCAGGAGCTGCCAGGGGGTGATGGCTCCTTGTCCCCTGAGCTCAGGGCTCTGCAAACACCTCCTGCAAGGTTCCACTGCACCCCCTGTGCTCTCCCAGCTGCCTCCATTTCTGCTTCCTTGCATTGGAGTTTGCCCAGATTCCGGTTTTTCCAGAGGTTTCCTGTTTTATTTAGAGCTTTTCCAAGTGGTTCCTTGTCCATGTGGAATTCTTAAATGCTGGTAATCCTCTTTATTCCCCTGGGAGATGTGAATATTCCTGTCCCTGAAACACGAGGCTGAAAGGCAGGAGTAAATCTAAGAGCAAACCACAGTGGTTGTGTTCTGGATCTTCTTTAGGGAGCACAGAAGGAGTTAAATAAACCAGAGCTGGAAGGACATTCCCAAATCCATAATGCACAAGATTGGCATTCTGTCTGCATACAAATAACTTGGATTAGCAGGATGTGCCATTGCTTTCACCATAAAAATATCCACTCTCACATTATTTTAAGACACTTTCAAAATAGAGTGGAGTTACAATATTTGTTTTAAACTATCCAGGGATCCTTGCACAATCTTTTTGATTGCTTTTTATAGCCCTTCTCCACCCTGAGTCATTTAGCAGTTCCCTTTCCTGAAATACCAGTGGTAACTCTCTCTCCATCTCTGTGATGGATGTTGGTGTGAATTCATTCCACTGCTCACAGTGAAGCTTTTCAGCACTGCCTCTCCAGTTTGGGATAAATGCAGCCTAAATGGGGGTTTTAGGCAAAATATTGGGGAAATAAAGTTACCCAGAGCAGCTGTGGGTGTCCCTGGATCCCTGGCAGTGTCCCAGGCCAGGCTGGACATTGGGGTTTGGGACAGTGGGAGGTGTCCCTGCCGTGGCAGGGGTGGCACTGGGTGATTTTTAAGGTCCCTCCCGACCCAAACCATTCAGGGATTCCCTGCTCACTCGCTGTGGGAGGTTTTCAATTTGCCACATTTCCTGTTCCACACTCTTCCTTTCAGACTTTGACATTCCCCTGCTGATGCAGGAGGCTCTGGATGGCAGGAGGGATTTCCTGGAGCTGCTCCTCTGGACCTGGCCCTGTTTTCATTCCTGTCTCTCATAGCCAAAGGTAACATCACAGTGTGTTCTTGTCTTGCTTTTATAAATTGAATATCCAGCCTCCTCCCGGCTTCCCTCAGGAGCATTGGAGTGAAATTGTTTTCCTGTCCTGCAAAAACGCTTCAGAAACTTTCCCTCCCCAGATTGGGGTGAGTGGTTTTGCTTCTTTATTGCTGCTTTTCCTGCAAGCAAGAGGTTCCAGTTGCTGGGCATTTCAAGGCACTTTGATCTGTATCAAGTTTGAATTTTAACTTTCTTTCTTTATATTTTGGAACGAAAAGAATTTTTCAGCTTCGAGTTCTGCCAGTTCAGGACGTTTTTACATCAGCACTCTCCCAAATAACATTTGTTTCACAAACACCATTTTTGCCTGTTGGATTTTTAAGTGGAAATATTGGGTTGAAGTTGTCACAGGTGTTTTTTGTACTTTACCCCTCCCTGACAGGTGAGGGCCAGAGTATCTCCAGCTGTGAGGAATCTTTTCCTTGGATTCTCAAGGATTTCCATTTATTTGGACATCTAAAATAGTTTCACACTCTTCTTTTTTTTCCCCTGTTATCTGTTC
Organism: Acridotheres tristis; assembly: GCA_037013685.1. NCBI lineage: Eukaryota > Metazoa > Chordata > Aves > Passeriformes > Sturnidae > Acridotheres > Acridotheres tristis. The sequence goes on along the minus strand of CM072899.1, from coordinate 1,118,537 downwards.
CAGTTCTCCTGAATGCCACTTCAGTGCATTTTCTCGATTTCCCTCTTGTCCTGGCTTGTTTTCCATCTCTTTCTGTCACACGGAGCTCAGTAAGAGGTTGGTAAACTCTTTAAACAGCTCCAAGAAATTACCACTTTTCCCTGCTTTCCATCATCTCTTAATTCTTTCCCTTTTGAGCAGTGTAGAATTTTCTCCTCCAGTTGTCAGGCTGGGTGTAATTAATGTTGTCTTCCCGTTCTCCCAGCTCCCACATCCCTTCCTTCCCATCTCCCCCTGCCTCTGCTTCCTTTGCCACTTTGAAGGGACCCATTATTGCACCTAAGAGGCAAAAAAAAAAAAAAAAAGTTCCAACTTTTGTTCATGTGACAGCAACATCAGCCAGAGTTTTGTTGGAAAAGTGCTGCAGAATTGCCTGGGAATGGATGGATGGATGGAAACTTTTCCATTCCAGTCCCCTCAGGGGGAAATGAGATGGGCTTTGAGGGCCCTTCCAACCCCAGCCATTCTGGGATTTTGGGATTTTAGACCCTGCTTTTCCCTTCCAACTCAAAAAATTCTGGGATTTTGGGATTTTAGACCCTGCCTTTCGACCCCAGCCATTCTGGGATTTTGGGATCTTGGGATTTTGGGCTCTGCTCCTTCCTTCCAACCCAAAAAATTCTGGGATTCTGGGATTTTGGACCCTGCTCTTCCCTTCCAACCCCAACCATTCTGGGATTTTAGACCCTGCCTTCTAACCCCAACGATTTTGGGATTTTGGACCCTGCTCCTCCCTTCCAACCCCAGCCATTCTGGGATTTTAGACCCTGCCTTCTAACCCCAACGATTTTGGGATTTTGGACCCTGCTCCTCCCTTCCAACCCCAGCCATTCTGGGATTTTGGGATTTTAGATCCTGCCTTCCAACCCAAACCATTCTGGGATTTGGGGATTTTGGGATTTTAGACCCTGCTCCTCCCTTTCAACCCAAATAATTTTGGGATTCTGGGATTTTAGATCTTGCCTTCCAACCCCAACCATTCTGGGATTTTGGGATTTTGGTCCCTGTTCCTGCCTTCCAACCCAAATAATTCTGGGATTTTAGACCCTGCTCCTCCCTTCCAACCCCAGCCATTCTGGGATTTTAGACCCTCCCTTCCAACCCCAACCATTCTGGGATTCTGGGATTTTGGACCCTGCTCCAGGAGGGAAGGCAGCCCCAGCCTGTCCCCTGGAGCTGGGGACAGTGCCCTGCTGCTCCCCTGCAGGACCCAGCTCCCATTCCAATGTATTTTGGGATTGGGAATCAACTTGCAGATGCTGAGGGGTAGTAACAAATCTTCTTTTGCAGTATTTATATGAAATTATTGCAGTCCAAGGGGCAGAGAGATGAAGCCGGGAGTTGGTTTCAGCAACCGAAAGAGTTTTTGTTTTATTTTTTATTTTTAACAAGTCTATAAAAAATGAATCTTTGTGTTTTATTTTTAATCAGATGTTAAAGATTTAAAGCAGGGAACATGTTTGTTTCTGAATCGCAGAGCCAGGAGCTGCTGTGGCACTCGGGCTGTGCAAAGCCCCGAGTTCCTCTCTCGTGTGCTGAGGGCGGGGATGTGGCTCTGCAGTGGGATGGAGAAGGGAAATCTCTTGGCAAGAGCAGCATTTTCCTCGTGTTTGCTGGTTTTCCAATATGTTCTCTGAGTGTTTCCAAGTACAACACTTCCTGACACATCCTCCAGCAGGCAGCAGGAAGGAAAAGCGATTTCAGTGTCCCTGGGGATCTCGGGGGGAGAGAGAACCCCACAAACAAAGGCAGGGCTGGTCCCTGGGGTGATAAATTCCCATTGCTGGAGAGGAGGGGGGTGAGAGCCCCAAAGCTGCCAGAGCTCCAGGAGTGTTTGGGGACAGCCTCAGGGACAGGGTGGGCTTGTTGGGGGGTTGGATTGTGATCCCTGTGGCTCCCTGCCCACTCAGGACCTTCCCGAATTGCACAAAAGGCTGCCTGCAGAACTCGCACCTCACTCGTGTGCCTGGCTCAGCTGGGAGCAGCTCTGGGGTCTCCACCTTCCTGCTTGTCCTGAACGAATTGGGAACTTCATCTGTTCTATTAATAAACAGAATTCTTGCCTATGAGAGCAAAAATCAGAATAAAAGCCCAAGCAAGAGCTGCCTTATTGCTGCTCCCTTGGCTGGGCTCCACAGGGATCAGCTGGGGGTGCAGCCAGGTCCTGCTCCCTGTCAGCACCCAGGGCTTTGGGAAGGGCTGGGAATTCTCTTCCCTGCACACTCTGATGCTGTTGAATGAGGTTTGTGGTTCGTGAGGTGTCTGGGGGTGTTTGGGGATGGGCCTCAAGTCCCTTCCACCCCAAACCATCCTGGGATTCTGTTATAAACCCATATTTTGCACCAAAAAAAAAAAAAAAAAAAAAGTTACTACTTCCCCTGCTGGGAAGAAGAGAGCAGAGAAATCTGCCAAATAATTTTTTGATCAATTGTTTTGCACGGGTTCTGTTTTCCTGGACAGCATCATTACAATCCTGAGCCAGGTGCCAGGACCTGCTGCTCCCAGTGCAGGAATGGAGTGGGCAGGAGCTGCAGGGGGGCACAGGCACTGAAACTGCTCAGGGGACAGCAAAGTATGCAGGGAAATTCTGCAAGGGCACTGGGGAATTTTATTTTCTGCGGGGATAGAAGAACAAAGGCCTTGAAGAGTAAATCCTGGTGACAGGAGCTCGAGGCCAGGATGTGCTGTGTCCCTGAGCAGCCCTTGAGGGACACTGGTGACCACCACCCTGGGGCTGTGCCCACTCCCAACTCAATGCCAAGCAGAAATAATTCAAGCAGAAACAAACTGGTTGGAGTTTAACAAGGAGGACAAACCTAATTATACAAAGAGCTTTAATTGGTAAATGCAACATCAAGGTAGCAGAAGCTCTGCCTCTACCAAGGCAGAGTTTGGTGTCAGCTCTTCTCTCTGCCCTTTATGTGCTGCGTTTTGCACCAGTTATGCTTGAATTTAACATGGAAAGAAATGATTACCTGGCTTTTTGAGCTTCTTGTTCTCTTGAAAAGCAGCAGAGAGCAAAGACCCATCCAGAAGGAGTAAGACTTGAGTAAGCCCTGAGTAAGGCCTGAGTAAGGCAAGTGCTGTGTTGTCCAGGAGCCTGGCATGGATTAGGAGCAGGTGACCTATTCCACAATGCTCTGCTCAGGAGCTGAGATTCAAAAGAGCTGCAGTAAATCAGATTATCAGAACCAGCTTGGTGCTGCCCAGGAACACTGTCCTACAGATTCCCAGGATGGGATTCATGCTGGAAATAAAGGATTAAACCACCAGGAAAGCACAGACAGGAATTTCCAGAGCAGTGCCACCTTCTAATCCTTCACTGATGGGAGGTTCCCAACCCCACCAGCAGCTGATCCCACATGGTTCTACATTTAAAGACTTTTCCTGAAAGTTCAGTGTGTTCCAAATGCTCTTTTGTTTTCTGCATCTGTTGCTCAGTTTGCCTTTAGCCAACTTCTGCCCACCTAAACATTCCTAAACCCACCAGGTATAAAATCAAAAGAAAAGAAAAGAAAAGAAAAGGTTTTGACAAGAGAAAGGGGGAATTATCCCTGGCAATGCCCAAGGCCAGGTTGGATTTTGGGGTTTGGAGCAGCCTGGGACAGTGGGAGGTGTCCCTGGGGTGGCACTGGGTGGGATTTTAGGTCCCTTCCCAACCCAAACCTTTCTGGGATTATATTCTGTGAAGAGAAGGACAAAATGGGAGGTTCATGGTGTGTTGTGATGTATTTCCAGAATCTGAGAGATGAACATACCAGGACAGATCTTTATTCTGGTTAATCTGAATGAAACAGAGACCTTGTGCTGTTCCCATGCTTTAGTTGTTAATATAACTCCACTTGGCAAGAAAAGGCACTCTCTATCTTAGAACTCTCTTAATTTTTAATTTTATGTAACTTGCTCTCATTTCCCTGTGTTTTACACCTATTTCCTTCATTCTGCCAGATCTCAGCACCTGCCCTGCTTGTGGCCTCTGCAATGATGTGCACAGCTCACCAGGCAGCAAATGACCTTCACAAAAAAAAGGGGAAAAGCTCTGATTGTCCTGAGTGGAGTTGGGCAGGCAGGGAACACCCAGACACACCTGGGCACACCCTGACACACCTGGGCACACCCTGACACACCCAGACACACCTGGGCACACCCAGACACACCTGGGCACACCCAGATACACCTGGGCACACCCAGGTACACCTGGGCACAACCAGGATGGGATGAGATGGGGATTGGGATTGTGGTGGGAAGGCATGGGATTGGAATGGGATTGGGATGGGGATGGGATTTGGATGAGGAAGGGGATTGGGATGGGGATTGGGGTGGGGTTGGGATTGGAATTGGAATGGGATTGGGATGGGGATAGGATTTGGATGAGGAAGGGGATTAGGATGGGATGGGGATGGGGATTGGGGTGGGGATGGAATTGGGATTTGGATGGGAATGGGATGGGTTTAGGATGGGATGGGAGGGAATGGGGATTGGGATGGGTTTGGGATGGGAATGGGGATTGGGGTGGGGATGGGACTGGGATGGGATTGGGATGGGATGGGAGGGAATGGGGATGGGACTGGGATGGGAGGGAATGGGGATTGGGGTGGGGATGGGACTGGAATTGGGATGGGGATAGGATTGGGATCCTCCAGCTCTGTGTGCCCACGGCCAGCACAGCGGTTAAACTGCCCAAGGTAACATCCATCATGCATGAGCAGGGAAGTTGCTGGGCCAGCTCTCAGGCTCACTCAGGCGAGGCTTTTAGGCTCAGTTCTGAAGCTCCTGAAGCAGGGAAAGGATCCCTTGTTGTGGCAAAGCCTCTCATGCTGTGATTGCCTCTCATTCCCCTCCGCTCCAGCCCTGCCAAGAGGCACCAAATGACACCAGCCCCAAGGCTTGTGACAGTGCTTCACCTTCAAATTGCAGCTTTGCTCCCCCTCGGAGGTGTTTGTCTGTTCCTATCAGTCTGGGAGAGATGCAGGCTCCAGGGAGGGATGTACAGCTGGCACAGCGAGGAGCTGCTGTGATGGGCAATCACACATCAGGCATTTCCTGAGCGGATCCTGCTGCTGGGATTTGATTCCCTGACACATTCGTGTTTTATCTGTTTGTTTGGGAAAGGTGCCAGACAAAAAGAGACACAGAAATCTAAATAAATGCAGGTTATCTAGAAGACATGATTTCATATTCACTTCAGGCATATCAAGATGTTCCAGAGCTGAAAAGAGTACAAAGAATGATGTGAGCGTTAGGAGCACTGATAAATTAATTGTGCACAGCGCTGAGCCCAGCTCTTCAGCTGATCTTTCGCTGTAATTCATGTCCTACAAGCACAGGGAGAGGCACGAGCAGTGCTGCTGGAGCCTGAGCCAGCAGTGAGCTCTCGGCAGCAGCAGGTTTGGATGGATGGAGCCTCCTCAGAGCAGGGATCATCTGTTACTGTGCCTCACCCCAGAGGAGCTGCGAGCCAAGGCTGGAACTCCCCCTGCAGAGGCTGCTGAGGACTGGAGAGGCACGCTGTGATTTAGGGGCTGTGCTGTGCTGGCCAGGGCACACGCAGAGCTGGAGTGCTTTGGGCACAGTAATCACCTCCTTCGTGCTGGAGCTGCAGAGGGTTTGGTGTGGCTGGAGTTCATCAATCATGCCCAGGGAATCTGGAGCTCTGCTCCCATCAGTGACAGCCCTGGCTGCATGCACAGCCTTCATTAAAAGCTTCCAATGGCTCCAAACTGTTGAGGTTGTCACTCCAAGGTTTGCATCCTGGAAGGTGAATTTGAACTCTATAAATGAGAAGCCTTCAGGGGGAATCACAAAGTCCTGGATCCCGGGGCAGTAATGAGGGATCTGCTTGGATATCCCCAGAATTTTGTATTTCCGAGTGTGATTTTAAACCCCAGTTCAGCCCGTCTGGGGAGAAGAGGAAAAAAATATGAATGGAGCTCCACATTGAGGCCTTGATGTCACAGAATCATGGAATGGTTGGGAGGGACCTTAAATCCCACCCAGTGCCACCCCTGCCATGGCAGGGACACCTCCCACTGTCCCAAATCCCAATGTCCAGCCTGGCCTTGGGCACTGCCAGGGATCCAGGGGCAGCCACAGCTGCTCTGGGAATTCCCAGCCCCTCCCCACCTTCCCAGGGAACAATTCCTTCCCAAAATCCCATCTAGCCCTGCCCTCCAGCAGTGGGAACCCATCGAAATGATATTGCAGAATATTGCTCTCTTCCATAGAAAAATTCTATTTAAATGCTTGTTTGTTGGGCACGGCAAAAAACAGGGTTTATGTGTTAAATTCATCCAGGGCTCTCTGCTATGGATGAGTGAATTTTTAAGCAAAAATCTCTCTCTTGTATTTTTCTGCCCTGTGCCTCCGTGTCCCTGCTCTCCCACTGTAATTATCCAGTTACTGACTCTGCACATCAGGTGTTTAATGTGGGGGAGGAGGGGGCTGAACAGTTCAATTAATTAAGCCAAGTTGTAGCAGATCATCATCATTTTTCAAGGTGTCAATTGAGAGATCTCTGGGAGTGCTGCAGATGAGCCAGGACCACCTGGGAATTCAGGCTCAGTTCCCATCACAGCATTTCCCAGCCTCTGGAAATACTTGTCAGAGCTTCAGGTTAACCCCCCAGTAGCTATAAAGGATATTTGCAGGTTTGCCCTGAAAGTTTTCATTTCCATCTCTGTAATACAGAAAAAAAAAATCCCAGTGAACCCCAGATTTGTTCTGCCCTTGTGCAGAGAGGAATTTTTGTGGGGCTTTGAAAAAGTCAGTTGCGAATTAAAAATTTTAGCTGTAATTAACCCATGGAATGCTGCAGTTGGAGCAGGAAAGGCAGTGAGGCAAATCTCCTATGAAGCACAGAGAGAAATGTGAATTCTGTGTTTTTTATGTTTCCAGGTAAGAAAACTCTCTGGGTTTATGCCCAGCTGGATTAACATGAAGCCACACCGATTTCTGGTTTGCTTCTCTGCTTTAGCACACCTGCAGCTCAGGCAGTATGTGCTGGCTTTTCCAAAGCAGCAGCAGAGGCATTTCCAGCCCCGTGGCTCTGAAACTGGAGAGGTTTTAGGGGCGCTCACACCTTGGGGTGCCCCGAGAGCTGAGGGACAGCTGTGCCCTGCCTGGAATTTCCAGCTCCTGCCTGGAAACTTCTCTGCTAAGGGCTGGGAAGATCCTTAATTCACCCCAGAATTATATGGGAAGGTTTATAATTTTTAAGGTTCAGCTTTGCTCCTTTTATGAATTTTTTTTTTTCTGCACAGCCGTTTTTTGGGGGGATATTTTGTAAATAAAATACGATTCTGTTTGTGTCTCTGAACACCAGGAGCTCCTGCAGCCCTTTCTCTGTGATTTTACATCTCTGTGACACGGTGCTAACTGGGTTTATTGCTTTATCACCACTCACCCTGCAGCTGTTCGTGGCTTTATCCCCATTTATTCTGCAGCTGTTGGGTGGCAAATCAGGGGCTGGGAGGTGGGGCTGGGGTCTGCTCACCTGGGAGGAGGTGGGGCTGGGGTGACAGCCCCGGGATGCTCAGCTGGATTTTGAGATCCCTCTGTGGTGAGGAGGGCTCTGACCAACACCCCGAAGTCACAAAAAAAAACTTTTCTGGCTGCTGGAATGAGCAGAATGAAGATAAGGTAGGTTTATTGATATGTTTTAAATCTATTTTATCTTAGCAGAATGTGTTTTTTTTCTCTTTGGAGAGCTCTTGTGGTGGTTTGCTGGTTTAACAGAAGAGGCAGCAATGGCTTTGATGTCTTCCTATAAAGTTTTATCTCTGTGCCCTGGCTGTCACAGCGAGTTTTATTTTAATTAACCCCGTGTAGAAAGATTGGTTTGGAGGAGATCAGGGGCTGCTGGAGCAGGGTCAGAATTTGTTAAATTTTGCACCCACAGGGTCCCAGCACTGCCTGCTCCAGGCTGGGGCTCTTTGTGTGATCCCCCAGATGTTCCTGCTTCTAGGGCTGGCTTTTTCCACACATGACACATTTTATCAGATTGTTAATTAGGAGGTTGTTCTGTGATTTTTGGCGTTTCACCTGCCTGGGCTGGGCTGTGTTTTCGAGTCTGTTTCTGCACAGAACTCCAGGAGCAAACAAGGAATTCAAGGGGTGGCATTAAAAGGAACTTCTTCACTCCCTCCTCCCTGGAATTTAAGTTTACTCCGGAACTTAATTTTTGTCATTGTTAGAAAACCTTGATTTTTCAGCTTTGGTTCTCAGGCAGTTCAGTTTTTCTTCTGTGCAACTTTGTCTTACAGTAGAACCCTTCCTTCCCATTTCCTTTTTTATTTACTGGCATAAAATTCAGCTAATTTCCCAGGCTAAATAAGCAATTTTGTTTTAATCTCATCCTCTGTTCCCACTCCTTGAATTATCCATGCAGGCCTTGTATACACTGAAATTCATCTGTCTCGAGCAAAGATGTACAAAATTATACATGAGATTGAAAATGGAGTTCCACGTGTTCCTGCCTATTGGAAAAAACGATGTGGAACAGGATTGAATTTTTTAAATTGCAATTTCCCAAATCCACGTCAAGCCCGTTTGGTTTCCTCCTCTTTTACTCCTGAGTTCCTGGTATTGAGCAGAAATTCTGGTTGAAAACCATCTCTCACTTAACTCCAGCCAGGCTTTTGTGTCTCCAGGCAGGGCAGGAAAACGGAGTCACTCTGTGGCTTGGCACGGTGGGGCTGGAATTTGGATTATTTGGGTTCGGAGAGGAATATTCTGATTGGATTTGGGGGGAATCTCGTTTATGTCATTGCTGACCTGGGCACCGTGGGCTCTGTGCTGGCTGGGGAAGGGTTTGCTGCATTTGGGGCGGGTCTCTGCAGGAGCTCCAGGGCTTGGTGGAGCTGGAGAAGAGAAATTCAAGTTATTTTCCAGAAGAGAAGAGGAGAAATTCCAGATGATTTATCCCTGCTGGTGCCTTCTTGTCCCAGGGGGGAAGGGGAAGCTGTTGAGGAGGGGTGGGCAGTGCCTGGCCCTGCACTGAGGGTTCCAGGAACTTTGGGGTTTGTGTGGTCACTGCACAGAGAGAGAAAGGACAGCAACAACAACGGAGCTCCGTGGGGAAAAAGGCAATTTATTGTACAGCCAGCCCGGATTTAAAGTGTGTTAGTGCAGCCAGGACAGGACAGGAGTGTAATCAGTGGGGTAACCAAATAGAGATTGTGTGCCTGAGCAGTAAAACCAAAATAGATATTTTAATAGATATATTATATATTAATATATCATTATATATTAATATATTAATATATCATTATATATTTAATATATATATTTAATATATTTTATATATATTATTTATATTATATATATTGTATATATTATATATTGTATCTATTATATATAGTATATATATTGTATCCATTATATATATTTTTATATATATTGTATCCATTATATATATTTTTATATATATTGTATCCATTATATATAATTTTTTATATATTGTATCCATTATATATTTTTATATATTGTATCCCTTATATATTTTTTATATATATTGTATCCTATAATATACCTATAATATACCTATAATATATATTATATATATTTTAATATTTATGCATTTATATATTCTAGTTCTATTGCGTTGGCACATCATCTCTATTGGGTTTCCCCATTATTTATACATATTTATTTTAGTCTTATATACGTATATATATAGTTTTATATATAGTAAATAATTACTATATATATAAAAATATAAAATATAATATATTAAAAAAAATTGGTTATTTTTTTTGTTGTTGTTTTGGTTTTTTTTTTTTCTCCCTGGAAGGTGCCTGCACTTGACTCTCAGTGTCTCAGTAATGAAGATTTATTGGCTCAGGCCACACAGGACTGTGGGGAAGCAACACACTGGGTTATTAAAAAAAAGGGAGAGAAAAGTCAAGGCCTGTAAAACACTTCAGTGATGGGGGTGGCAGCCAGGAGAAATTTAAATCTCTGCCTAAACCAGGGGGGCTGAAGGTAAATGAAAGCCATGAAGGGTGTTTGGCACCTCCCACAGGAGTCAAATCTGCGATTTCCATCCCAAATGAATTTGCATTTTATTTAATTTTATTTAATTTTATTTAATTTTATTTAATTTTATTTAATTTTATTTAATTTTATTTAATTTTATTTAATTTTATTTAATTTTATTTAATTTTATTTAATTTTATTTAATTTTAGTTCCAATCTAGGCCCATCACCACGTTTATTAATGTGTTTTTTTGGTCCAAAGGGGTCCCAGCCCTGGTTTAAATGAGTGAATTTGTGCTGGCCCAGCCCAGGGTTCCTGCAGGGTTTGGATTTTGGGCAGCCCCTGCTCAGGTTTTTGTTCTTGTGGTGGCACAGGTGGCTCTGGGGGCTCAGGAAATTCCCATGAAATTGGAAATATTTGTGTTTGGAGCTGACCTGGCACACCCTGAAAATGCAGATTTGCAGCTCAGCCTTGGGAAGGAGAGGAGAAATAATTGAGAAGTCGCTGAAAACAGAGTCAGGCTGCGATGGGCCGAGTGAACAGCAGTGGCACTTGTGAGGAGGTGACTAAAATCTCTTTTTGATGGTTCAAAAGGAGTGTCCAACCGCTGGAGTTGTGATTCCTGTCACTCACACTCCTGACTGTGGCACAAATCCCAGCTGTCTTTTGGCAGACTGGAGAAACATTTCCGTTTTTCTCCAAGAATTAACATTTTCTGTCCCGTTTTATGGGGGTTGCAGCTCCTTTGGATACAAGCCACGTCCACTCGGAGCTTTCCCTTTGTGCTCAGTGGAGCCGTTTGCTCTTCCTTGTCCCCGATTTGTGCACCCAGGTTTGTTTTTCTGGCTCGCTCTGGGCAGATGTTGCTGTTGGTGGATGAGCAGGGATGTGGGAATTTCCCTGGGCTGGGGCAGATGGACAAGGGCACTGACATTTGGGGTAATTTCCCTTCAGGACCTCGGATCATTCCTGCCTCAAACCCGTGGAAAATGTGATTTTTAATTTTTTTTTTTTTTTTTCCTTCAAACCATTCAGAAGATTGGGGGAACTCTGAATTCCTCAGGATTTAAAAGCTTTTTTTTCCCCCCTCTTCATTTATTTATTCCTCCAACACTTTAATCTATGGATGAAATCTATTCTGAGGGGAGCTGTCTCTGTGTTTATTGTTTTATCATCCAACTGGAAAGATGCTCAAAACTTTCAATCCTCAGAAATCCTTAAGTCTTGAGGAATTTCCAGGTCAGTTCTATCCCTTTTCAATTGGCTGCAGAACCTCTGAAGGAAATGTGGTGTTAAAAGAACACCGAAATATTTACAAAAATAGGAAAAGGTGTTGGAAGGAGCACAGGGATCATGGAGAGGCTGCCTTGACTTGCTGGAGGGCAGAATATGGCATTGAAATTATATGAAAAAAAAAAAAAATCTTATTTAAGTGCAGCTTAGACAAGGCTTGGTTTGCTCCTAAAACTGAAAAGAACGAGTTGAGCCCAGAGCAAATGTGGAGGGTGAAAGTGAGTCAGGAGACTTCCCCAAAGAAAAAAGAGCTTTTATTTTTGGAAGTATCTTGAATTCTTATTGAAGATGGGTGTGACTCACTCGGGATTCAATAGAATTTGTGTTAGTTTTAAACCAATAATCAAATATTTGAGCAAGAACTTCAGTGCTGTCGAGGCTGAATATTGGCTGTGGCTTTTGGGAATTGCTGAATTCCCTGGAAATCTCTGCAGCCAGTGCTGCCCTTTGGATCTTCCCCACTTCTGGACATTTATTCACCTCGTGCTTCTGCTTTATTAACACTTTGTCAATAACTTTTTTTTGACTGTGTGCAAAATAAATCTCCTGAATGACAGGGCTCTGGTGGAGTTTTCAATTAGACATGACACAAAAGCTAACAGCTCACTCTTGTGTTCCTCTGCGTCCTCTCTGCCAATAAATCCTGGGGTCTGACACGTCCTTGTGCAGACACTCTGCTGCTTCTGAGCTGGAATGATGTCATGGGGTTACTAAAAAGGGCAATAATATGGATTTTCTTTAGCCATTGTGTCATCAGAAGGGTGTAAATCTGACCAGTTGGAAAAATCCGAATCAATTTATTGTGCATTATGAAAATTCCTTGATATATTTTCTGGGCTGCAGAACGCTGGTGCTTCCAAGTGCCCTGCTTTGAAAAACAGAGCTGTTACTTGTAAAGAGATTTTTTTTTTTTTTTTTTTTTTAAATCAAAGCACGGCCATAAAGCACTGAAGGTGGCAAAGGATATAATTCCCCCCCTGATTTTTGGATCAGACATTTTGTATTTGAAGAAAAGGAGACAGTGGAGAAACCCATAAATTCTCCATGGGTTATGTGATACTTGACTAAAATTATCACTTTGCATGAGCAAAAAACCATTATTGCAAATCTCAGTGCATATTGTGTTCTGTGGCCACAACTCTTCTGTAGCCTTCAGAAAATGTCATTTCCCAATTTTCAGGGAGGATTTGGGGTGAGATGCCCCCAGGGCAGGGGGGGGATTTGGGGTGAGATGCCCCCAGGGCAGGGGGGGATTTGGGGTGAGATGCCCCCATGGCAGGGGGGGATTTGGGGGTGAGATGCCCCCATGGCAGGGGGGGGATTTGGGGTGAGATGCCCCCAGGGCAGGGGGGGATTTGGGGTGAGATGCCCCCAGGGCAGGGGGGGGATTTGGGGTGAGATGCCCCCGGGGCAGGGGGGGGATTTGGGGTGAGATGCCCCCAGGGCAGGGGGGGGATTTGGGGTGAGATGCCCCCAGGGCAGGGGGGGGATTTGGGGTGAGATGCCCCCATGGCAGGGGGGGGATTTGGGGTGAGATGCCCCCATGGCAGGGGGGGATTTGGGGTGAGATGCCCCCATGGCAGGGGGGGATTTGGGGTAAAATTTCCCCTGTGAGGAGCGTGTGGCTCTGCAGGGGTGACAGGGGTGACATGGGGACATTCCTGCAGCCCCACATGAGCCCTCGATAACCCAAATGTGGATTTCCCCTTTGTCCTGAGATGTTCTGGGACATCTCAGCTGGGTCCTGCCTCTCCTCCCCCTCAGCCTGGCTGGGTGAGCAGGGCAGGCACTGGGGGTTACCCCAAATTTGGATATTTTGGCATTCTGGTCTGAGAAAGGAACTTGAGGTGCAGTCAGGAGTGTTTGTGGAGCCTGGGCCATGGAGTTTTCCTGCCCTTTTGATGTTGGAATGTCTTGTCTTTCTTTTTTTAAGTAGTACTTTTAAATTAAATAATATATTTTTTTAACTTGTAAATGTTTGCATTTCCCCTCCCATGACTTTGCAGCTGCTGTTGCTCTTGCAGTTTTCTGGGACGCTCATTGGGAATTGAGCTGAGGCACAAAGGAGGATTTTCTTGGCATCCTCAGAAGGCTGGAGAGGAGAATCAAGGCCATGGGCTGGCTGGAAGTGTCTGCCAGAGGAGCTGAAGAGCCCAGGAATGGCCATGATTTTGTACATCTTAGGCTTCAAATGAGCAAATTGCACCGAAAAAAGCCAAGTGATTGAGCCAGCTCAATCCCAGATGTGTTCAGGCTGGTCACAAACTCCTGTGCCCTGCTCCAGGTTCCAAATCCTTTGGGTTTCTTTTGGTACCAAGTTGAAGTTCCAGTCCAGCAAATTCTCAGGTGTGGCAGGAGACTCCCAACACCCCGACGTGACATTTTTCCTTCACCCAGGGCAGAGCTTTTATTCTAGAGTTACTACAGGAATTTCAAAACAGGCACAGCTATGAATGCTATTTATAATTTTCCAGCAACAAAAAAGGGGTTTTGATACATGGGAAGTGGTGGCAGTAATTTACAGCATCCCCATTGTGGCACTGGTGTTATTGCAGTGACATTGAGGGGGCTGAGAACCCTGGCCACAGCACTTAGGACCAAAATGAGCAAAACCCTGGATATTTACCCATAAATTCCATCACAGCATTTCCAGCATTGCTCGTCTCTGGGATCCCCGAATGGGTTTTGGTTTTTATCAGGCAGGGATGTGCTGGTTGTGCAGCTGGGGCTCCTCTCCCAGTCTGTTCCTGGTGTTCTCGTGGGATGGATTTGGAGATGCCCCAGGGGGCTCTGGGCAGGGTCTGGCACCTGGAGGCTCTGTAAGAATCCTAAAAATCATCTTCTGGAGGGTGCACTGAGCCTTGGGCTGCTGGAGGCAGCTCTGATGATCCTCCCTGTGGTTATTGATGATTGAGAGAGACGTGGGGACTACTGATCCGTGATCAGAATCCCAATTTACTGTGAGCCACACCATTTTTAGGAAGGCTGGTAATTTTTACCACATTCATTGGGTTAAACACCACACAGACAAACTTTACATTTCTGCTTATTTAGTTCAATCTTCTTTCCTGTTGCCAGTCTTGATCCAATCTTCTTGGAATCTTCAAAGCTCTGTTTGCTCTTGCCAAGGCATGTTGGTTATCAAACTGCAAATGCTAAATAAATTCATTGTATTCTCTGTCTCAGCTTCCACAAATGTTGGTCTGGAGTTCAGGGATTTCCCTGCTCCAGGGGCTGCAGCCTTCCCCAAGGGCAGGAGCTGAGAGCCTGAGGGGAATGGGGTAAACCCCGTCAGGGGAATGGGGTAAAACCCGCCAGGGGAATGGGGTAAAGCCCGTCAGGGGAATGGGGTAAAACCCGCCAGGGGAATGGGGTAAAACCCGCCAGGGGAATGGGGTAAAACCATCAGGGGAATGGGGTAAAACCCCGTCAGGGGAATGGGGTAAAACCCCGTCAGGGGAATGGGGTAAAACCCGTCAGGGGAATGGGGTAAACCCCGTCAGGGGAATGGGGTAAAACCCGTCAGGGGAATGGGGTAAAACCCGTCAGGGGAATGGGGTAAAACCCGCCAGGGGAATGGGGTAAAAGCCGCCAGGGGAATGGGGTAAAACCCGCCAGGGGAATGGGGTAAAAGCCGTCAGGGGAATGGGGTAAAAGCCGTCAGGGGAATGGGGTAAAAGCCGTCAGGGGAATGGGGTAAAGCCCGTCAGGGGAATGGGGTAAAGCCGTCAGGGGAATGGGGTAAACCCGTCAGGGGAATGGGGTAAACCCGTCAGGGGAATGGGGTAAAACCCCGTCAGGGGAATGGGGTAAAACCCGCCAGGGGAATGGGGTAAAACCCGCCAGGGGAATGGGGTAAAACCCGCCAGGGGAATGGGGTAAAACCCCGTCAGGGGAATGGGGTAAAACCCGCCAGGGGAATGGGGTAAAAGCCGCCAGGGGAATGGGGTAAAACCATCAGGGGAATGGGGTAAAACCCGTCAGGGGAATGGGGTAAAACCCGTCAGGGGAATGGGGTAAACCCGTCAGGGGAATGGGGTAAAAGCCGTCAGGGGAATGGGGTAAAAGCCGTCAGGGGAATGGGGTAAAAGCCGTCAGGGGAATGGGGTAAAACCCGCCAGGGGAATGGGGTAAAACCATCAGGGGAATGGGGTAAAACCCCGTCAGGGGAATGGGGTAAAAGCCGCCAGGGGAATGGGGTAAAACCCGTCAGGGGAATGGGGTAAAACCCGTCAGGGGAATGGGGTAAAACCCCGTCAGGGGAATGGGGTAAAAGCCGCCAGGGGAATGGGGTAAAAGCCGTCAGGGGAATGGGGTAAAAGCCGCCAGGGGAATGGGGTAAACCCGCCAGGGGAATGGGGTAAAACCCGCCAGGGGAATGGGGTAAAACCATCAGGGGAATGGGGTAAAACCCGTCAGGGGAATGGGGTAAAACCCGTCAGGGGAATGGGGTAAACCCGTCAGGGGAATGGGGTAAAACCATCAGGGGAATGGGGTAAAAGCCGTCAGGGGAATGGGGTAAAACCCGTCAGGGGAATGGGGTAAACCCGTCAGGGGAATGGGGTAAAAGCCGTCAGGGGAATGGGGTAAAAGCCGCCAGGGGAATGGGGTAAACCCCGTCAGGGGAATGGGGTAAACCCCGTCAGGGTAATGGGGTAAACCCCGTCAGGGGAATGGGGTAAAACCCGTCAGGGGAATGGGGTAAAACCCCGTCAGGGGAATGGGGTAAAAGCCGCCAGGGGAATGGGGTAAAAGCCGCCAGGGGAATGGGGTAAAAGCCGCCAGGGGAATGGGGTAAAAGCCGCCAGGGGAATGGGGTAAAAGCCGCCAGGGGAATGGGGTAAAAGCCGTCAGGGGAATGGGGTAAACCCGCCAGGGGAATGGGGTAAAACCCGTCAGGGGAATGGGGTAAAACCCGCCAGGGGAATGGGGTAAACTCGTCAGGGGAATGGGGTAAACCCGTCAGGGGAATGGGGTAAAAGCCGCCAGGGGAATGGGGTAAAAGCCGCCAGGGGAATGGGGTAAAACCATCAGGGGAATGGGGTAAAACCCCGTCAGGGGAATGGGGTAAAAGCCGCCAGGGGAATGGGGTAAACCCGTCAGGGGAATGGGGTAAACCCGTCAGGGGAATGGGGTAAACCCGTCAGGGGAATGGGGTAAAAGCCGCCAGGGGAATGGGGTAAACCCGTCAGGGGAATGGGGTAAACCCGTCAGGGGAATGGGGTAAAACCATCAGGGGAATGGGGTAAACCCGTCAGGGGAATGGGGTAAAAGCCGTCAGGGGAATGGGGTAAAAGCCGTCAGGGGAATGGGGTAAACCCGTCAGGGGAATGGGGTAAAACCCGCCAGGGGAATG
This sequence comes from Acridotheres tristis, assembly GCA_037013685.1. Taxonomy (NCBI): domain Eukaryota; kingdom Metazoa; phylum Chordata; class Aves; order Passeriformes; family Sturnidae; genus Acridotheres; species Acridotheres tristis. The sequence goes on along the minus strand of CM072899.1, from coordinate 1,101,873 downwards.
GGGTAAAACCCGTCAGGGGAATGGGGTAAACCCGCCAGGGGAATGGGGTAAAAGCCGTCAGGGGAATGGGGTAAACCCGTCAGGGGAATGGGGTAAAAGCCGTCAGGGGAATGGGGTAAAACCATCAGGGGAATGGGGTAAACCCATCAGGGGAATGGGGTAAAAGCCGTCAGGGGAATGGGGTAAACCCATTTCTGGGTGGAAATCCTGGTGTCCTGGGGAGCTGTTCCTGCACAAAGTCCCCATTCCTGGTGGGATTTGGAAGCTGGGTGGAGGTGGCCTTGGCAGCGTTGCATTAATTAATTATTCCATCTTCAAATGATTCCATGATTCTCCGGGAGCAGGGATTTCCTGGAGTTTTGTTTCCAGTGGAAATCCTTTAGAAATGAGATTTGTGAATCCCTGTGTGTGTGAGGGGGGGGGGGGCGGTTACTGCACGCTGGGAAACCGAAGGTTTTGAGGAATAATTGGATTTCACTCCTGGTTTCCCATCTCAGAAGCAAAAGCATCCAAGGATAGAGTGGTGGTTTCTGGTTGGATGAGTGCCCATCTCACAGCTCCATCTCTGCACTTCAGGGTGTTTGCTTCCTCTTCTGCCATGTCCTGTGCACTGGAAAAAAATGGGATAGAGGGAAAGAAGTCTCCAAGCTGTCTTCTGAAGTGAACTCCCTTTTATTTTTAGATGAGCAAAATAGGTTCATCCTAAGAGTTGCTAATTGCTCAGAAGCTTTTATTGATATTTTTTAAATTCCTCAGCTGTTTTGACTACCAGGCTTTTCCATTCCTCTGCTGTTTAAAATGATTTTATAAGATATCTGCTTAGGTGATTATTATGAGCTAATAGTTATTATGAACTAATCACAATTCAGATTTCAAGGCTTGCAGATGAAATTTGAATTAAATGATGAAGGATTTCTACCATGTAAGGATAATTTCAGGGGGGAGGGGGGAAGAAAAAAAACCAAAACCCATCAAATGAGATATTAATTGCAAATTATTAACTCAGATTTAATCAGAAAGGATTTTTAAATATAGGCAGTAGAAAGTATATTAATCCAGTTTTTAAAACTGTCTTATGGAAATGAATACAGAAATATGTTCTCAATGGGAAATTGCAATGTTTCAAGAATACTGTGTTGAGAGAGTAATGAATACATTAGGAAAGAGTAATTGCATATTTTAACGGAATTATCCAAGTAATCATAAAATTCCTGTTGGAAAGAGTGATTAGGGAATGTTTGGGTTTATTTAAGCACAGAAATTGCAAATTGACAGCCAAGGTCAGAACCCCCTGTAATGAGGAATATTTGACTGGTGGGTGACCCTTAGGGCTCCACAAATAACTAACTAACTAAAATAACTTTTTAGGAGTTGTTGTGTTTAAAGATGGAAACTGAAGAATCCATTTCCTTCTGCGTGGCACAGCCTGGGAGCTGAGCTGGAAATTCCTTGGGAAAATGTCAGTGCCCAGCCCAGGCTGAGCCTGCCTGGATGCTCTCTGCCCAATTTCCAGTTCAAATCCGGCTTTTTGTTCCAATGACCTCCTCGGAGATGGAGATAATTGCAGCCCCTGATTGCAGTGGAGGGGCTGGCACAGAGTTCTGCTCCCCTGGCACTGACCCAGGGCTCTCAGTGCAGGTGCTCCAGAACCTTCCATGGAGCTGTGCTGGAATTCAGGGAAATTATCTGTGATTTTCTGCCCTAATGGCTTAATTGCCTGCTGGTGGTGCTGTGATGGGCAGGTAAATAACCTGTAATTTCTGCTTAAAAAGCTGGTTTTCAACCGGGTTCGGTGTGTGTTATGTGTGTATTTCCCTTGTGCACGGTTCATTCCTTGTGCTCCCTAAAACATTTCTGTCCTTCCCTCTGCCCATGCTGTGGGAGTGGAAAGGAGGGGTGAAACGCTGGGCTCAGGCCATCTGAAAGAAAAAGAAATGTGGGGGAGAAAAGGGGTCACAACCCGTCGAGTAAAAGAGTCTTGATTTTTAATTTAATTTTTTTTGGCGAACTTTGGCTACTTCTCCCTGAGTGGATCACTCAGGAGAGGATCAGAAAGTGGAATTCAGGAGTATCCATCTAAAGCTCATAAAATAGATTTTTCTGCACAGTTTGGCCCCAGGACCAAGCTCCAGGTGCAGTTCAGAGCTGCCAGGAATTGGTTGGGATCACACTCACCTGGCTCTCACCTACGGCTTGAATACAATCTGAACTAACCCATTTTTTTTAGCACCTTTGGAATGAAAATGCTAATTTAATTTCCTCTTCAACAAGTCGAGCTGGTGTTCACCAAAACTGCTCTGTGCCTCGCATTAATGCCTGGTAATTGGGATTGATGAGAGGATTTGTTTCCAATCCACTCTGGCTCCTGATCACAGCCCCGCTGCACGATGGCAGCAAGGAAAACCAGAGCAGTGGCTGGGGGACAATGAAACCACCCGATTTGGAGGTGGCAGCGTGAAAGGGATTGAGCAGAGGGCTGGGCAGTGATGGTGCAGAGCACTGTGCTCACCTGGCCCAGGTAGGTGCTGCCCGAAACCCCAAGTAAAACACAAACTAACAGAGTGTCAGTTTATGCGGTGCTTTATTCGGGGCCCGGGGACCTGCGGACTCGCGTCCAAAGTCAGGATCCCGCCGGTTCCCTTTTTCAGAGGGTTTTTATACCCTTTTTACAAACGGTTTTCGTGCAGAGGTACATATTCTTCTAAACAATATAGATACATTCACTTTGTAGATAACATTTTACGTCATAAATCCTTCAAGGTTGCTTATCCTAGGACTATGGTGTTCTCCCCCTCAATCTCTCTCTTACACCACTGCCCACCACCAGTACTTTATTTATGATTATACTTTAACTTTATCACTAACAGTTCTGCATTCTCTGCTAATTGTTTTCTCAGCACAGCACATTCCTAAGTTGGTTTCCCAAGTCCTACTCTGCAGTCTCCAAGCCTTAGCATTACTACTACTATTATGGTTTATACACTTTATATTTTAATATTCAGGATTTCTAGTTCATACGGTAACATAGGGACGCCCCTTCCCACCCAAAATTGGCTGCTCAGAACCTCCCCTGGCTGGGCACGGAGCTCCTGAGGGAATGTCCAGGCACAGGGAAATGAGGGAATGAGGTCCTGCAAGGGAATCCTGTCTCCAGCCACCGTGTGTGCCCTAAAGAGAGTTTTTATGGTTGTGTTTTATTGTCCTGTGCCCTGCAGACCTGCCCCAGGCTGCTCTGTCACCCCTGGCACTGGGGGTGGCTCTGGGCCATCAGCACAGGGACTGTCCTGGTCACTGTCCCCACCTGGGCTGTTGGATGGGACATCCAAGCTCATGTGATTTTTTTTTTTTAAAGCTTTGTATTTGCACCACGTTTTGGGAAGCATCACTTTTCCCCTTTCCCTGCTGTGGTTGGAATTTTAGCTTGGATGGAGCTCTGGGCACCCTGGGACACTGGGAGGTGTCCCTGCCATGGCAGGGATGGCACGGGATGAGATTTCAGCTCCTTCCAACCCAGCCCATCCATGAACTCTGTACACTGGGCCTTGCTAAGGCCAGGATTAATTCAGTTCTGTGCTAGGCCTGAGTTTGCCCACGTAGCATCACGTCATGGCTCTCATTTCATTGCAGGCTGCGATTTGCTCCCTCTCTTCCTAAAGTGAATTATTCAGCACAGTCTCCTGGAGCTCAGTGCTCTCATCTGAGAAATGCTGTGCCATTGTGGAATAGGCAAGTCAGGGAGAAATCCTTTGATCAGACAGCTTTGTTGCTGAGAAAAGAGAGCAGAGTTTCTCTTTTCCCCTAAAAATTGGCTATCTTTCCAGATAAATTTCAATAATTCATGGCAGTTTAGTGCAGATTTTTATTTAGAAGTAATTAGAAGCACTGCTTCATCACATGTGCTCTACCTTGGAACAGTTTCACCTTCTTTATGAGATATTTTTATACGGGTATTTTTGGCCTGTAATTAATGTGGGTTTAAAAAAATACTTGTTCTGATATTCTCTGGGTAAAGCTTAAAAACAAGGGGTGGTTTTTCTCCCCAGGGACTGAGTGCTGTGATCAGAAGCAGCATTCTCTGGTGAAAGGTTCAAGCCTTTAAAGCTGTTCTGGGAACCTCTGGGATACCTCAGTACTCCTCCAAGTGTCTATTTCTGTCCTGGCCTCTTGTGACAGGAATGAGCCCAGGCTGAGTTAATAACCCCCAGAGCAGCCTGCTTTGCTGAGCAGCACATCCTGGCACCTTTTTATTGGCAAAAGCAACGCTCAAGCCTTGTTTGTTTGCATCTCCCTGTCCTATTTCAGACACAGCCCCGTGCCTCGCTGGGCTGAGTTAATTCCTGCAGCTCCTGGAATTCCTGATTGTGGGGCTGGGGCTGGGAGGAGCACGAGGGGCTGCTCTGTGTGCCCAGGGCTGTGTCCAAAGGATGCTGATCCCAGCCCTGGGACACAAGGGAACGGCCTCCAACCGTGCCAGGATGTTTAAGTTGGACATCAGGAAACATTTCTTCATGGAAAATGTTGGCAAACACTGGCACAGGTGCCCAGAGCAATGTGGAATTCACATCTGGATGTGGCACTTGGGGACAGGGGAGCAGTGCCCAGAATTCAATGGGGACAGGGGAGCAGTCCCCAGAATTCAATGGGGACAGGGGAGCAGTGCCCAAAATTCAATGGGGACAAGGGGCAGTCCCCCAAATTCACGGGATTCAATGGGGACAGGGGGCAGTCCCCAAAATTCACAGGATTCAATGGGGACAGGGGAGCAGTGCCCAAAATTCAATGGGGACAGGGAAGCAGTCCCCAAAATTCACACAATTCCATGGGGACAGGGGAGCAGTCCCCAAAATTGACAGGATTCAATGGGGACAGGGGGCAGTCCCCAAAATTCACACAATTCAATGGGGACAGGGGAGCAGTCACCAAAATTCAATGGGGACAGGGGGGCAGTCCCCATTTAGCAATGCAATTGGACTCGATGAGCTCAGAGGGTTTTTCCAGCCTCAGTTTCTGGGATTCCAAGACTCTCTGGGGTTTGGTGTTCGTGGTTTTAGTGCTAGGTTCTGTCTGGGAGTCCAGCTTAAATTCTTAACTTGAACTTCTCCTGAATTCTGATGAAGCCCTGTAATGTATTTGTTCATTTAATGTGTTTATTTAGCTCAGTCTTCTTGGTAGCACGGGCTGAGCTCTAGTCTCTAAGTCCTTAGAAAAATCATGTTCACTCAGTCAAAAAAAAAAAAAAAAAAAAGAGAATTGTTTTGGATGGAATTTGCATCTCAAATCAAAGAGCAAATGATAAAAAAGGAGCCTGTTCTATCACCCCTTTCATTGCTGTCCCTGTGCACTAGGAGATATTTCCCCACTCTGCTCCCTTTCTAACAAGAATTGGAGTGTAAAACTCGGGCTCCGTGCTGGATGTGCTGTCTGGGTGCAGGAGCCTTTGGATTCTTGGATAAAAGCAGAATTCCATCAGTGTGCATTTCCCCCTGTGTGAGGTTGGTGCCACTGAACAACAATAATCCACTTTCATGGCCAGCAGTAGAACAATGAAATTGTTCTATTAAGTTTATTCAGGCGTAGGAAGTCCTGCTAATAAATTAGAAAAGGAAAAAGAAAAGGCTCCTGTGGAGGATGTCCAGTGGAACCAAGGCCAGCCGTGCCTGAGATTGTTATGGTCTGGGAACTGTGGGGTTTTCAGGGTGAGCTCTTGAGTTAAACTGCTGAAGTCTGGACTGAAAATGAGAAAGATTTAAAGATTTTTATGAAGGGATGGGCAGAAAGCTCCCCTGAGCACTAACCACAGGATGGCACTTGATGTACTTGGTGGATTAATCCATTTATCCAACATTCCCTGGATAAGGAAACATTTCCAACCTGGAACTTCAAACAGCAGAGTTAAAGGCCCGAGGTGTTCTGTAGTGTTTGTGGATTTAGCAAGCTCACACTCGGGGAGATTTTCCCTGGCTCACCCAGTATAATCTTGGTTTGTATCATTTACACCTTAAGGACCAACTCAGCTGTGCAGCTCTGACCTTGGGTGGTGTCCTGAGCAGTCTGAGGTAATACCTGCTATGATATATTTCCTTTTTTCTGCTTATCACACACTAATTCAGGTACCTCTTAATGTATAGATTCTGCACCAGGAAACTACAGAAATGTCAGGAGGAAATGATTTTGGTAGAAAGAAAAGCAAAAAGCAGGGGAATTCCAGGGGACACCTGTGCTCTCCCTCCTCTTGGTGGCTAAGGTGGAAATTTTTTCATCTAGTTATGAAATAAAGCAGCCATCTCCAAAGGGGAGAACACTTAATGGATTTGGGGGGGTTATAATTTCCTCCCCCCCTTTATTTCCTGTCCTTTTATCTGTACTTGATTGGGAAAAGTGCCTTGAAAAAGTCGAGCTCCATAACTTAGATTGGCTTGCTCGTCCTCTAGCAAAGACTGTGCTCTGCAGCTCCCCAGGGTGTTAAACAAATAAATAGAGAAGGATTAACACCGCCTTGTGTGGCTACCAAGAAGTTAAAGCATTACTTAAAGCAGTAAAAAGGATGTGAAGATTTAGTGCTGCTGTGCCGTGCCCTAAATAACAGCAAATTAACTCATAAAGCATGTCAGGACTGGCTCCTGCAGCCACTCCATCCGTGTGCAGCTGGCCCTGGAGCTGGCCCTGGGAACGTGGCTGAGGCTGCTCAGAGGTGCAGAGTGTGTGCAGGAGACTTGTGTAAGGCAGAGATGGAGTAACTTCAGAGAATTTATTCCTTTTTTACTTTTAAAATCGTTTTCATGGCCTCACCGTAAGTGGAAACGTCTGTTCTCACAGAGAAAGATTCTTAAATGGGGACTGGGAGGAGGAAAGAGCAGGAAAACGCTTGCTGGTGTCAGCTTGAGGTTTGTTACAGAAATCCAGCTCGGGGGGGGCTGTCAAACACCACGGTGATGGTGTGGCTACTGCTCCAAGAGCTCTTTGGGGTGTTGGGAACCTTCCAGTGCAGTGCAGTTTTCCTGAAGCATTTTGGGCTCTGTGGCTGCTCCCTGCCTGCCCTGCTGCTGTCAGAGGCTGCAGTGACCACAGCAGGGCTGGCACGGCTCAATTCCTGCTGTGTTTTCAGAGTTTGAGTGGCTCTCTGTGGGGCAGTACAGAAGGGATGCTGCTGGCTTGATCCTCTTTCCTGACCCACCACGATCCCTCTCCTTTTGCTGCAGTCCTGGTGCCCTGTGAGCTCAGGAGCCTCTGGTGCACGGAGGATCCTCCCCCTCATTCCAGCAAGGGCTTTCCCTCCACCTGGAACACGGACTGGGATGTTTGTGGCTGCCCCTGGATCCCTGAAGTGTCCCAGACATTGGGGTTGGAGCAGCCTGGCACAGTGGAGGTGCCCCTGCCATGGTTCTGCAGGGGTTTCAAGGTCCCTCCATCCCAAACCATTCTGGGATTCTTTGATTTTTTTCACATTAGTGCTGAGAAATGCTTTTATTCCTCTTGTGCTGAGCAATGGGACCCATAGGAAGAGACCCACAAAGAGCTTGGCTTGTCCCTGGCCAGGGCAGGCTGGGGGTGGCTCCTGGTGGCTCCCGTGGCCAGGGCAGGCTGGGGGTGGCTCCTGGTGGCTCCTGGAGGTGGCTCCTGGTGGCCATGGCAGGCTGGAGGTGGCTCCTGGTGGCTCCTGGTGGCCAGGGCAGGCTGGAGGTGGCTCCTGGTGGCTCCTGGTGGCCAGGGCAGGCTGGGGGTGGCTCCCGGTGGCTCCTGTGGCCATGCCAGGCTGGGAGGTGGCTCCTGGTGGCTCCTGTGGCCATGGGAGGCTGGGGGTGGCTCCTGGTGGCTCCTGGTGGCCATGGCAGGCTGGGAGGTGGCTCCTGGTGGCTCCTGTGGCCATGGGAGGCTGGGGGTGGCTCCTGGTGGCTCCTGGTGGCCAGGGCAGGCTGGGAGGTGGCTCCTGGTGGCCAGGGCAGGCTGGGAGGTGGCTCCTGGTGGCCAGGGCAGGCTGGGGGTGGCTCCTGGTGGCCAGGGCAGGCTGGAGGTGGCTCCTGGTGGCTCCTGTGGCCAGGGCAGGCTGGGGGTGGCTCCCGGTGGCTCCTGGTGGCCAGGGCAGGCTGGGGGTGGCTCCTGGTGGCCAGGGCAGGCTGGGGGCCAGGGCAGGCTGGGGGTGGCTCCTGGTGGCCAGGGCAGGCTGGGGGTGGCTCCTGGTGGCTCCTGGTGGCCAGGGCAGGCTGGGGGTGGCTCCTGGTGGCTCCTGTGGCCATGCCAGGCTGCCTGGGCTCTGCACTCAGCCCGTGTGGCACAGCTATCCATGAAACTGCTCCAGGTGTGGAGAACAGGGTGGGAATTATTTGGGTGTAATTTCTTAGTTGTGAGTTCATTTTGATGTCCAGCTCAGGGACAGAGCAGGGAGGGTGCTTGTGCTTCACCTCAGAGGAGTGATTCACCCGAGAAATGAGATTATTAATTTCCTACCAACTGGAGGTTATTTTGTTCAGCCAACTGTGGCCACTTGTGTGAACTCATTCTCTTGTCTGGGAATGTAAACACTCTCCTGTCGTTAAATAATCCTAAAATGGTTTTTTGTGGTGATAAATTTTATTTAGGGCCAAAGGAAAACTTCACAGACACTTTGAGTCCATGATTTTCAGTGTTGTGAGTTGATTTGTGGCTGGGTAGGGAAGCTGTGGAGGGTCTGTGTTGCATTTTTGAGGTGGTTTATTTGCTGTTGGAGCACAGAGGACGTGGGCTGGGTGACTCCTGGTCGACCTTTCATGTCCTGCATGGGGACAAGTCTGTCCCAGACCATCCCAGCTCAGAGTCCTGAAGATCAAGGCAGTCAGGCTTTCATGGGAAAGTCTCGAGTTTGCTCAAGGCTTCGAGGCTCCCTTTTTAAAATTCTGGAGCTTTGCTGTTTTTCTCCATGGGATGTCAGATCCTATTAATGTTGTATCTGAGCATCTTATTAAAGAAGTAATTCCCTAAAGTGTGTGTGGCACCACAGCTGTCCTCACAGCACCCTGGGCAGCTGGCAGAGCTGCACGAGGAAGGCTTGATGACAAAAGGATTTGGGGGACGTTTACGTGTGCCCAAAGCTGTGATTATAAAAACCCCTCTGCGGAGGTTTGTGAACTCCTCCATCCTCGGAGGTTCTCGTGCATCTCCAGCTCTGTGTTCTCCCTGCCCTGAGCACTTCAGGGGGACCCCAGTGCCTGCTGGGGGCTTCAGGCACAGGGCTCTGGGGGTTTTATCTTCCAACCCAGCCCAAAGGTGTGAGCAGGCTCCTGGTGATGCTGCTGGGAGCGTCCCTGCTCCTGCCTGCCCTGGCCCCCTCCCTGCTCCTGCTCTGGAGGATCTGGAGGGGTTTCTCCACTCCCACAGGCAATTCCATGCCAGACAGGAATGTGCTTCCAGTCCCCATCCCTTCCATCCCCTGGGGCTTCAACCGAAGGGAAAGAGGGATAAATTATTTAAAAATGGAAGAAGTTTATCTATGACATTTAATTAGTGTAAAGGGATTTCTCCTGATCCATGAAATTCCCAGTGCAGCACAAACATATCCAGCCCTCATGGATGATGGGGTGATCCATCAGCTCTTTCCTATTACCAGAAGTTTATCCTCAGATCTGGCAAAGGCCATTCATAAATTCATTGGAGAGGAGTGTTGTTTGGAGCTGCTATTATCCGGTGTAATTCCACAGCTCCAAATCAAGCTGTGATAACAGCTCCCTATCTGACAGGCCAAGCTTTTCAATCACACTTTATCACCAGTGCAGGTGTCTGCAAAGGAACAGGTTTTTCTCAGAAACAATAGAGATAAGCAAAGGTGGCTGAGGAGTAATTTAGAAGGGGAAGAGCCTGGGAAATGTTTCCATTTCAGTATCCAGAGGAAGGAAAAGCACATAAACCCCTCATATTAGCAGTGCCTCTGAATAATTCCATGAGATGATCTTCAATCCTTTGGTTTGCTCCAAAGTAGGAATCAAGGAATTAATGCTCTGTCAGTCACCCAGGGCCTTGCAGAGGGACCTGCTGCAAGGCTGGGGAAGGGGAAATCTTTTTTTTTTTTTGCATTCTGGAGAAAGAGATGCTCCAAGGGAAAGCAAAATGTGGAGAAGAAAAGCACAGAAGGGTTTATTAACCTGGGCTGACCCCCATGGGCTGCACTCCCCTGTCATTAACCTGCTCTGCCCCTGCTGTCACTTGGCACTCACTGGTTTTGCTTCCCATTTTCTCCACGTCCATGGAAGTTTGTGGGTGCTGAAGTTGGCAAGGGAAAGAAATCCCCCCCTTGTTTTGTTCTGGTAGAAAAGCAACTTCGTTCAAAGTCAGATCTTCAAACAGACATGAACCAATTTCTGAGCCTTTTTAAAAAACAAATCTTGAATTCGAGTTTGAAATAATGCAGAATTATTATTCTACTTCGTGGTGCTGGTAGGTTGAGCCCTGTGTTTTCAGTGTAATTCCAATTCTTCTGATGTGCCTGTTTCAGTTAAGCTGGAACTGCATCCTGGGGTTCTTCTCGTGGCCCTGGGGCTCCTCACTTTGGGTGTGCTGGGGTTTTGTGATGGGTCACTGCAGGAGGAACCTGAACTGGATTTAAATCTGGTCCTGTGGGACCCCTGGGTTGTACCTGGAGTCCAAAGAACCACTCAGGGAATTGTCTCTATTGCTGAAAAGTGAACCCAGCCCTATTTTTGGGTTGTTTATTGGACCAGTTTAGCTCCAGCTACAGAATCTGAGAGTTCCAGTGTGGTAGGGTTTTTTTTTTTTGCAGAGGAAGGAAAATATGTGACAATTGGAAATGCAGGGATCTGTTGGGAGAGGAAGCCCTGGATTTTCTCTAACAGAGCACAGAAATTCCCATGCCTGGGTCAGAAAATGAGGCAGCAGGATTTTGTCCAGGGCTGCACGGTGGGAGCTGTTCCTGGAGCCATGGGCTTCCCCAGGAACCTGAACTCAGGCCTGGCTGTCGAGGAAAGAGTGGGGAAACTGCCAAATTTTGGACAATTGAATGTGCATTGCTCAATACTCCAACATTCTTGGGTCACTAGAGCTCCTGTCATGAGAAATGAAGAGTGAAGCAGCCCCTGGAAGTGAGAGAAATGGGATTTATGCCTCAGGAGGGGGAGCCAATAGGGCTGAGGTGTGAACACATCCCATTAGTGCCCATCACTGCAGACCTGGGGCTGCTCCTGGGCAACGACCTGCCAAGGCCTTGGGATTTATTAATGAGAAAAGTAAAAATTATAAATCACATCCTGGGGAGAATAAAAGCAGAATTGGTTCCAGAGCCTGAATCAGAGCAGCATTGCCAGGTTACCCGTTTAAAAAAAAAAAAAGAGGTGGTTTCGTGGCAAATGTGTATTTGCACAGAATCACTTCAAAGTGCTTTTCAGGGGAAATTTAACTTCTGTATAATTTAAACAGGCAGCTTTCCTTGGATTTAAATAGGAATTGAATACTGCCACGGGCACTTCTGTATTCATACATGATTTAAGAATTATTAAGATGGATTAACACCTTTACAAACACTGGTAAGAGGTGCCCAAGTCACGAGAGCAATCATCACTGGCACACAGAGCTCTGTAATTGATTTCTAATTATTGATCAGAGCAGAGCTCCTTTTATACAGTAGCGACAAATGTTGGAGGATAATTTCTATTTAGAAGATAATTATTGCAAACCAGGTGCTTGTCTGTATACAGATTTAATCTGTTTAAACCCCTTTGTGCTTTAAAGAGTCGAGACTATTTTTGAAGTGCCTGAATGCGGTTTTGTCTTGATCAGAACCAGCAGCTGTTGCTTTGCCAGCGTTTCAGAAAAATACAGGAAAAGGCTCAGCAAAGCAGAGCTGAGCTTTGGTAGGAATGGAGTGTCCAGGCCCTCGCTGTGTGCCTGCTGAGCCCCCCGATGCTTTAGTGTGGTGGAACAATCACGTTTGCAAGGCCAGCGTTTCTCACGAGTTGGTTTTGGGGTAGATGTTGTGCTCTCACCCGAGGGCTGCAGTCTCAGCTGCTGATCAGGCCGCCCTGGGGTTGTTTTCCTGCTGGTTTGGGGCAGGAATTTCAGCCCCAGGAGGGCAGGGTCTCTCCTCTCAGCCTTCCCCGGGCTGTGCTGTTTGTCTGGGCAGCAGCCTGGGCTCTCCCAGCAGAGCCAGCTCCATCTCCTCGGGCTCTCCCCCTGGCCAGGGAGACCTGGCAGAGCACAGGGATCTCCTGGAACATTTCTTCTCCCGGTTTTGTGCTCGCTGTCTGAGAAATGAGATCTCCTTGCTGTAGAGATGTTGTGATGCTGAGGAATTGCAGAAGTGTTTGGTGCTTTCAGTGAAGGACAGAGCTGGGTGGGAGGGGAAGAGGGAAAGGGGGAATTCCCATTGCCTGGGATGAGATGATGGGATGGGATGGAGTGGGAATAGGATGGGATGATGGGATGGAGTGGGAATAGGATGGGATGATGGGATGGGATGGTGGGAATGGGATGGAGAGGGATGGTGGGGATGGGATGATGGGATGGAGTGGGAATGGGATGGGATGCTGGGATGGAGTGGGAATGGGATGGGATGCTGGGATGGAGTGGGAATGGGATGGAGAGGGATGGTGGGGATGGGATGGAGTGGGAAGGGGATGGGATGATGGGAGGGAGTGGGAATGGGATGGGATGATGGGATGGAGTGGGAATGGGATGGAGAGGGATGGTGGGAATGGGATGGAATGGTGGGAATGGGATGGGATGGAATGGTGGGGATGGGATGGGATGGGATGGTGGGAATAGGATGGGATGGTGGGGATGGGATGGGATGGAGTGGGAATGGAGGTAGTGATGGAGGGGGAGCAGAGGGAAAAGGGGCAGTGTCTGGGAGCTGCTGGAGCTCGGAGTGAGCTATGGAAGCAGCGCTGGAGGGGCAGGAGCCCCTCTGGAAGGCGCTCGGCGGGGCCGGGGGCATCCCCGCGGGGGCTCCCGCACCTCCCACCGCTCCGGCTCCTTCTCCACCCCATTCCGGGGGAGGAATTCTCCCGGAGCGTGGCTCCCAGCTGGCTGTGGGAGGTGGTGCTGCATCGCCATCTGCTCAGGAGGTGGGAGAAAACAGAAAGGGCTTTTTCCTTGTGCTATTTCCAGAAAAGGGGGGGGGAAAGGAATCCGTGTGTTTCTGTGTCAGAGTTTGCAGCTTTCGGTAATCACAGCAAAACCTCATGGAACAGCTGAAGAAGTTCTCGTGTAATGGGAAATAATTATTACAGTCAATTCTTTTGAAGGTTATTGTTGCAGCGTTTTCTTTTCTTCCAGAGCAATGCTCTGTTATGGATAAAGAGTTAACAGTCGATTCTGGGCTCCCATACTGAAAATTTATTATTATTATTATTACTACTTTGAATTGGAATAGTTGAGCCACAACAGAAAGGAAATGGGAAACAATCATTCAGCGGTGCTCAAGGCAAAGGCAGCAAGTCCTGCAGGGAATGAGGGGATGGTTCATCCTTCCAGGGCTGGGAAGGGGAAGCAGAGAGGGAATCCTCACCAGGAACAGCAGAGACAGGACAGGGGGTAATGGGTTCCAACTGAAAGAGGGGAAATTTAGCTTGGATATCAGGGATCAATCCTTCCCTGGCTGGGCTGGCACAGGGTGCCCAGAGCAGCTGTGGCTGCCCCTGGATCCCTGGCAGTGCCCAAGGCCAGGCTGGACACTGGGGTTTGGGACAGTGGAAGGTGTCCCTGCCATGGCAGGGGTGGCACTGGGTGGGATTTAAGGGATTTAAGGTCCCTTCTGATCCAAACACATTCACAGAAGTTGTGTCTTTCCTTCCATGGCCACCAGAGCCAGTGGTGACCAATATATTCCATTAACAGATCACACATCCTGTTACCTGCTCCTAAGTGGTCTCTGAAAATCAGGTCATTGAGGCTCCCCAAAACCTCATTTTGGGTTTGTTTCTGTGTAGATGGTTTGACGCACAAAAATTATTTCTGCCTCAGCAAAACTGGTAATATTTGGAATTATTTGTCATGCTTTTATTAAGTCCTTGTTCAGCAAAACTTTTCTGGAGTGGGGACTAGCACCAACAGAGGTTTTGTGTAAGCACAGACTGGTGATGATGATGTTAATGCACTTCACTATTTATTTTCTAATCCCAGCATCATTTTGAGTACGCAGATAATGGCTGGATGTGCTTTTCCCTGACAGCACGTTTACTAATGCTCCACTGCTGTGTTCCCATTCCAAGATGAACATTTCCCTGAAATGCATCACTCGGGGATGCTGAGCTGCCTTGGCTCAGCCCTGTGCGGAGGGTGGAGCTGAGTGACACCCCGCAGGGTGTGACTCGGGGACACCCCGCAGGGTGTGACTCGGGGACACGGGCACTGGGTGCTGCACGGCTCAGTCCCTGTTCCGTGATTAGAAAACTCAGCCGGGGCGATGCAGCTGGGAACGATGCAGCTGGGAGCGATGCAGTCGGGGCAATGCAGCTGGAGCTGTCCAGCTGGAGCAGTGCAGCCAGGGCGATGCAGCTGGAGCGATGCAGCCGGGATGATGCAGCCAGGATGATGCAGCTGCAGTGATGCAGCCGGAGATGTGCAGCTGCACTGATGCAGCTTGGAGCGGTGCAGGCGGGATGATGCAGCCGGGATGATGCAGCTGCACTGATGCAGCCGGAGCGATGCAGCCCAGCCCGTGCTCTCCCCCCGTGCCCCCGCAGGCTGTGCGGGTCGGGCTCCCGCAGCCCCGCAGGTTCTGGATGCCCGGGCCGGGCTGCAGCCGCCTCTGTGCAGGGCCGTGTGTCAGTAGGTGTCACCACGCTGTCACTGCAGCGCTGCTGGCACCGCCGAGCTCCTGCCCAGCCCGCTCCGGGATGGGATTAACCAGATTAACCCGCCAGAAGCTTCTCGACAGGCAGAGATAAAAGATGCTCAGAGCTTCGCTCGCTGTCCGAGCTGATGCTCTGTGAGCGCCTGGCTGCGGTTGGGTTTGCTCGGGTGCCTCCCGATGTCCCGCTCTGGCTCTGCTCAGCAGGAATCAGCCGCCGCCGTCTCCGTCCCCTCTCTCGGCCCCCGCCGTCTCCATCCCCTCTCTCGGCCCCCGCCGTCTCCGTCCCCTCTCTCAGCCCCCGCCGTCCCCGTCCCCTCTCTCAGCCCCCGCCGTCCCCGTCCCCTCTCTCAGCCCCCGCCGTCTCCGTCCCCTCTCTCGGCCCCCGCCGTCTCCGTCCCCTCTCTCGGCCCCCGCCGTCTCCGTCCCCTCTCTCAGCCCCCGCCGTCCCCGTCCCCTCTCTCAGCCCCCGCCGTCTCCATCCCCTCTCTCGGCCCCTGCCGTCTCCATCCCCTCTCTCGGCCCCTGCCGTCTCCGTCCCCTCTCTCAGCCCCCGCCGTCTCCGTCCCCTCTCTCAGCCCCCGCCGTCTCCGTCCCCTCTCTCAGCCCCCGCCGTCTCCGTCCCCTCTCTCAGCCCCCGCCGTCTCCATCCCCTCTCTCAGCCCCCGCCGTCTCCATCCCCTCTCTCAGCCCCCGCCGTCTCCGTCCCCTCTCTCAGCCCCCGCCGTCTCCGTCCCCTCTCTCAGCCCCTGCCGTCTCCATCCCCTCGCCCAGCTCGCTCCCAGCCGAGCTTCTCTGATAAATTCTCTGCAGAGCTCCCGTGGCTGAGCCTCCCTCTGTAACCACGCTCCAAACCCGGGCTGGTAAACCTGGTTTAGCATCGGCGTGCTGGGCTGGGATTAACGAGGGTGGGAGCTGGATCTGCCTTGCCTGGGGATGCTGCGATCCCATTAGGGCATTGAAGAAACTTCCAGAAGGAGGTTGGGGGTGTTTCTGGGAGGATTATCGCTGTCCTTGCTGCTCTGCCCATCATCTGCAGTAAATCCGAGGAAGAGGAGCCCCGAGGAAGAGACTCTGCACCCCAGAGTTCCTCAGTTTGGGCTCCTTTGAGCAAGGGAAGCCCATAATGGTCCCATAATGACGCTGGAAATGACACAGGTCAGGCTGAGCGCTGCTGGAAACAGGAGTGGTGTATAAATGTGCAGGGTGTTAATGCAGGTGTTAATGCCATTAAATCCCCCCCTTTTGCTGTGTCTGTGACTCTGCCAACGCCCAGGCCTTGGTTAAACTCCAGCTGTGGCCCAGGATCCTCACCTGGGTGGCAATTTGGTGGAACTGATGCATTTTCTCTGTGTAAGTCGCTTTGTGAGAAGTAGAGGAGCCTCCAAACTCATCTCCAGGGCAGCCACTTTCACATCCACCCTAATCCTGCTTCCTCCAGTAGAAGAGGAGATTTAAACTAAATCAGGAAGGCTCAGATATGCTTATACTTCCTATCCCTTCCCTCCTCTCTGTTCCCGTTCCCTGTAACTGCTGACATTAGTTGGAGCAGCAGGTAAAACTTTTTCCACAGCCCTGGTGTGTAAATGACACGGGGTTTATAAACCTGAAGAAGGTTTAGTGGCGTTCCCAGGCTTGCCAACTCAGTAAAAATCCACCTCAGCTGCAAAAAGCCTCTGCAAGGTGGCTGTGTTGTGTGCAGAGGATGGTGCAGTGCCCGGGCAGTGGTGGCTGCTCCTGGCAGTGCCAGGATCTCGTGCTGGGCAGCAGAGCCCAAAGCAACGTCCCTCAGGCTCTAAGGTTTATGGTCCAGTTCACTCAATGAGGGTTATTTTTGTATCTTGTCTTAGGAAAAAAATCCTTGACTGGGAATCCCTTTTATGCCTCTTTTATTCCCGGTGATAATGTGGAGAAATTCCAGCCTTGAGGGATTATCCCAATTCCATTCCTTGCCCCTGCCCTGTTGGGGATGCAGCCCCACCCCATTAACCCCAGTCCTACAAAGAATTTGATTGTCATGCAGGTAAAAATGTGAGGGCAAAAAGTGCTGTTAATTGTGCAGCAGAGTGCAGGGATTCTCATTATCATTTCTCGTTTACAAGATTGGTGAAGAACAAAATAATTACCAAAGCATCCTGCTGCAAGAATGGAGCTGGTGCTGGCAACTAATCTGCTTGTAGGCTTTTGTGAAAAATGCAGGATTATCCCCTTCATTTCACCCATTCAGCTCCTTTCTAGCTCGTTTTGCTTTGCTGTTTCTCTAAGGAATGCCAATTGTGGTTCATGGCTCCATAGTCTGTTCCTCAGTAGCTCAATATTACGTTTTACCTTCAGTCTGATGATTTCATTTAAAATAGAGACTTTCTCCTGCTGCATATCTGAAATTTGTGGCACTTGGCTGTGGTGCAGCTCTGCCCTGAGCAGCCCAGGGTGGGTTGGGAATGTTTGCAGGGTGAAGTTTGAATGGAATCAGTATTTTTAGGAGGGAACACCGTAGTGGTGTATCCTGCTGCATCTGGACTTTCCTGTTGAATTCCTTTTCTTGGATACTCTCAGAGGAGGAGAAGCACCCTGTGATGAGCACAGAGATGGGGAGGGGTGTTTGCCAAATTTAAGAGGCTTTGTGTCCTACTGTGCTGCAGGGAGGGTGAAAGCACCCTGGGCAAAGCCAGCCTTAGGAGCAGAGACCTGTGCCAGGACGTGCCTGGGGATGACACTGTGCTTTGATAAAAACCCAGCACTTTTGGCAAACACTTGGTGATCAGGGTGTCTGTCTCACAATGAAACCAAAATAATGTTCAACTGAACGTACAACAGTGGAAGCTTTGAAAGGAAGTGTGAGTTAGGATTTGGATTCTCCATTTCTTTCAGTCTCAAGTTGTTTTATTCATGCACTTGTTTGGGAATTACAGCTGAAGCAAACAACTGCTCTGGTTGTGGGGGTTTTTTTCTCCTTTCTTATTTTCACACAGTGAGAAGTGGGAGCTGTGCTGGGTTCTTGCCTTGCTGGGGATGGATTTCACCTTTGAGGAGGACGATCCCTGACCTTCAGACCTGTAATAAAAGGAAATAAACCTTGGTTATAACCAACCTCACAGGACTGGAGAGGAGTTGCTGATGTGTTTCCTCCTGCAGAGCCCCAGAGTCCCTCGAGGTTCCTCAGCAGCTCTTCTCTACTCCCTGAACACATCATTTCTGTGATGTGCTGGCAAAATCAAAAGAAAACTGAACAAGGAGCCTGCCTTAGAGCCAGAGCTCTTGTGATATTTCCTCTCTTGCTCCCTCCTTCAGTGCTTTGGTTGCTGATGCCTTTGGTGCTTTCCTAGCCTTGCACAGGTGCTGCTGGTGCCTGGGCTCGGTGTTTGTGCGCTGTGATTTCAGCCTCTGCTCCTCCTCTCCACAGCAATTGGCTGGCACGTGATGATTTGCTTTTCCTGGCACCCCACTTCCATCTCACTTCTCTTATCAGCTGATTTACTGCCCCTAGACAGAAGATGAACAGTTTGCACTTTGTACTCTTAAATCAAAGCGGGATGGGAAAGACTGCTTTAATCATATTTTATTCCAACCCCACTTATCTGAATCACCTATTGCTCAGCCCTGTCAGGAGTGATATGTCTGCAATTTCCTCTCTTTGCTGTGGCTCAGCACAGGACCAAGCTTTGCTTATTCATGACTCCAGCACTGTTTTATCCCAAAGCTGGGAGAGGCTCTGAGCAGCTCCACACCACCCCCATGGCTCAAAGAGTGAGGCAGAGCTCAGCTGGGCAAAAGCAGCCCAATAATGGTTTATTTTACCATTGAAACCACATTTGGAACAGGGCCTGTGAGCTGGGGCTTAGCTCAGCCTGACATTTCCAGCTAGGCTTCACATTAGATTTATTGCAGGTTTTCCAGCTGTTTTCCAAAGAGCAGGAGCAGCCAGTGTAGCTGAAGGAGGGAAGTGCAGGGAGCCTAAAGGCCATTGGCCCAGTGGCCATGTCACCATGGCCTTATGGAACCTGTGGCATCTGGGGCTGCGTGCATGAAGTGCTTTTGATTTCTGCTTTGATACTTATTTATTACAAAAGTTAAAAATTAAAGTAGCTTGGTTAAATATTTCATATATCTATATATTGCATGTATTTAACACACTTTTTTTTGGTGGTGTGGTGTTTTGATCTTAGAAAAAATGTTTGGACTGTTTTTTTCAATGAACTTTGAATTTCATGGTTCAAGCTTCATGGATACACCTCCCTAATGCTTGGGTAATGCATGTGGAAACAATCCATCCACGGTCAAAAAGAAATCATTAAAACGATTCGGGGTAGCCTGGAAATGCAGAATGGCTTCAATCTCAAAATATTACAGGGTGAAAAAACGAGATTTGCACATTCAGTAATGGTGTAGGTTTCTCTCCCTAGCTGCTGTTTATGTTTTATGTGGAGCATTGCAGTGGAGTCATCCAGAGGGAATTGCTGGGGGCAGGATGGGATTTGCTGCTTTTCTCTCGAGCTGGGGGGGGTGTGAGGAGCTGCTGACCTTTCCAGGAGCTGCTTTTCCACCTGAAGCACCTGGAGGTTTCTGCTGGGCCGTGCCGAGCTCTGCTTTTGGCCACAGAGCAATTCAAGATATCCTTCAGTTGATAACTGTAATTTTTATTTTCCTTCTTGCCCGTTGCCAGAATCTGGAATGATTTATGTGGCTGGAGCAGAAGTGCTGTGAGCAGCTGATTCTCAATCCCCATTGCTTCCCCCAGAGTGGCTGCACCAATGATATTTGCTGCTTTATGGGATGGAAATCAAACGATGGAACAGCTTTTGCCTCCAACTTCCAGGGCTTGGGCTCAGGACCAGGGTCTGGGTCATCACTTGAGGCTGTGCCCCTTTGAGGGGACTAAGCTCAATTGAATTATATCTTGTACCAGGCTAAAGCACAAACCTGGGCTGAAAAGGCTTCTCCAAGTTATGCAGTTCACTGGTTTATTTTTTAAAAAAATAATTGAATAGTATTTTTACAGCTTTTCCCACAATCCAGCTAAAAATCCCATTTCTACTTCACGTTATTATGTACAAATTCCTTTTCGGCTGCCGAAGGAAATTATTGTAGCCTGGTGATTATAAATGATTACGGTGCATTATTGAGATAAAATCCAACTTCCAGCTCAGGGGGCCATGGAGACCCTGGGACAGGAGGGGAAGGGGCTGTTTGTGCCAGCCCCAGAAGGGGCAGGAGCACAGGACAAAACTCAGGACAGGGACAGGTGATGCTGTGCCCTTCACTCTCACCGTGGAGCTGAGCTCCTGCTCCTCCCTGCTGCTTTTTTTTCCTGCTGGATTTGTTATTTTGAAGATCGATGTGGCACCATGACTTGCTTGGTTGTATCACTGAGATCTTCATGCTTAAAAATGGGGCTCAGGCTTTTGAGTGGAGCTTTGCTGCGGCTCCCTGGGCTGATAAATGAGGGAAATGTGCTCTGCTGGGGCTTTTCTTTCTCTGCACTATCAGCCTGATGATGCTCCAGCAGCTGCGATTGAGGTGGGAAATGTTCTCCCTGCCCAAAGGCCACCCTGGGAACTGGCAGCTCTGAAATCACAGGTGGCCCTGGGAGTTCTTCAGCCCAGGCAAGAAATCTCCCTCATTTGCATCAGTTCAGTCCCTCGGGCTTTCTTCTTTATCAGGAAAGCAACGGTAGCTGCAGGATCCATGGCTGGTGTGTGCTTGCTGCCTCTGGAAATAATAGAGGACTTATGGAAATCTCAGGAAAGTGGCAGTTTTGAAGTGAATCCCCTCGGTTCAGTTTCTTGCAGAACACATTTAAAGAACTCTCAGTAATCATTTTCATGCTAAAGCTCAAATTGTCTTGTTAGATTGTTGCCTTTGAGTGGAGAAATGGATTGACATTGATTTTTTCCCCCCCCTTTTTACACTGATATTCAAGTTTTTTGTGTCAGTCTGATGTGACAGAAACTGAGATCTGTCTTTATTATTTTTAGGCTGCTGACAGCTCAGTGTTTTTGACAGAAGGATATTTTACACCCTTCTGATGGGGATTACCCTGCTTAACATTCTCTCTGCAATGCATTCAAGAGGAACGTGAGGAAGAGTTGCCCAGCTGGATCCTGGTTCAGACATGCATGTAAGACATTTATTTATTTATTTATTATCCCCCTGTGGTTTCTGGGGTTCAGGCACCACACCCCGACTTTCTCCAGCAGAGGCCAAGGCACCATCACCACCATCATCATCATCATCATCACAATCAGCACCAGTACCAGCACCAGTAGCAGCACCAGTACCAGCACCAGTAGCAGCACTGGTACCAGTAGCAGCTGTCACGATCTGCTGTTCATACAGGCAGGAGTTGTGATGGTTTGTTTTGATCTCAGGGGTGCAAAAGACAACAACAGGGGACAAATCAGTTTGCTCAAAGCAGAAATGCACTTTTATTGAGTGCCAACAACTCAGTTTGGTGATGGAGGGAGAGTTAAAGGAAACAAAGAGAGAGAGAAAAGGAGGGGAATGGGGAATAGCTACCAACAGGTGAGATGGATGTCCTCGTGGTCTGGCCAAAGAGATTCTGGTGTCCTCGTGGTCCCAGCCAACAGACACGTCTTCTGTGGGGAGATCTCCAAGGCTTCTCCACAGGGTCACTCTTTTACAGTTCTCTTCCAAAGTGAGTGGAGTCTGGCCAAGAGGTGGGAGATTGATGGGCCATTGTGAGGTTTTCCAGACAGAACATGCAGTGGGGCTCTGAGAAGCAGCTGCAGGTGCAGTGTAGCTGTGGGAAGGGGTTTTAACCCTTTAAGTGAGGCAGAAATAAGATGCACAGCTCCATGGGCGTCTGTCATGACAGGAAGAAAGAGCCAAGTTTATTCAGAAACACACTTGGTTTTATAGCAGGACTGCAACTCCCAGAGCAGAGAAAAGGTGATTGGTTCAGAGAGAAGACACCCCATGGCCAGGGCCTGGGCACACACCACAACAGGGGTTTGATTTTGGTATTAATTCCTTTTTATTGTGACCAAATTATCACCCTGGGAGAAATTCTCCCTGGCCTTGAGCTGGAGCAGCTCATGGGCTGGGAACAGAGCTGAGAAGCTCCAGCCTGGAATATTTTCCAGGCTGTAATTTTCTTCCTTTCCCAATTTGTGTCCCACAGTGCAGTACCTGTTTGATGGCATTGTACCAGCACACAGTCCCTGGGCCAGCAGCCACCTTGGCCAGGCCACAACTCCTGTCCAGACTCGGGTGGGGATCCTTGGGATAATCTCTATCCTCGTGAGGCAAATGAGGGAACTCTGCACTGGCTCTTACAGGAGCACCAGTACCTGCACTGGTACCAGCACCACAAGCACCAGTTCTAACACCAGCAGCAATACCAGCACCACCAGTACCTGTACCAGGACCAGCACTGGTACCTGCACTGGTACCAGCACATCCCCAAGCCTCGGTGCTGTCACGACCATGGACAGCAGAATTCTCCTGCTGCCTGCAGCTGTTTCCTTTTTGGACATCAAAAAGTCAAGGCAAGGATCCCAAGCCCTCAGCACAGATGCATCTCCTGCAGTAAACGTGTCCCAAATGGGGTGAGAGCTTTGCTGGAAGGTTTGAATTTTCTCTGCAGGTAAAAGCCATTTCTGTGCTGCTTTGGAATGAAACCAAAAAGAAATCGTGCCTGAATAAGCTTTGTGTGTCAGAGCACAGCTCTGGCTGACAGAAACCTGAGGGACTGGAGGGAGCTGAAGCTACACAGATTTTTATTTTTATTTTTTTTTAAATTCTTTTTCTTCAGAGAAATTAACTTGTGAGCTTGCTGTGGTCTGTCAGACTGAGGCAGCCCTGCCTCTGTTCCAGTTTTATTCCTGTTCTGTAACTCAGCAGAGGGTGAAGCAGCCACAGCTGTGCCCTGGCTTTGGCAGGGTTGGGATGTCACCTGTCCCACATCTGAGGACAAAGCCAGGTGGCCCCAGAGCACTGGGCTGGGAACCAGTTTGTCCCAGTTTGTGCATGGGAAATGACTTCCAAGCAGCCTTGATGAATGTGAGTGTTTTGCAGTGTGAAAATGTGATTACCCCAGCACTCTGTGCTCCCTCTGAATGAATATTTATAGTTAAATGGGGATGTACATTTAGTGTGTTACAACACTCACTACAGTTCCCTTTGAATTCAAATATCTGCTCTCACTGGCCTTGCTGCATCTCCAGTGGGGTTTCTCTGGAAAGCTCAGGTGATTTACTGGCATCACTTTTGCCATCTGTATCACTCTTTTTTTACCACTATTAAGGCTCTGTTGCCTCTAATATTTAAGTTTGCCATGGCCTGTCTCCCTCTCTTGAAGGTGAAGTTACTACAGACTGTTTCAGATTCCTCAGTGTGGGTTTGGAAGTACAGGGGAAGTGTAAATGTGATTTAAACTGCACTCCTGTGATGTTCACTAGAAATTGGGATGTCGATTTTTCACTTATCCCAAAACAAGCAAACAAAAGCTTTCTATTGAATCTCATTCCTGTGACATTTTGATTTCAATTCTCACTTTGTTTGGTGTTGACCAGACACTGCAGTGTCCATGGGCAGCACCAGGCCTACCAACCCTTCCTGCACCCTGGTTTATGTGTGGGTTTAGTTAGAGAGGTTTAGATATTGGGGATCAATCCTTCCCTGGCAGGGTGGGCAGGGCTGGCCCAGGGTGCCCAGAGCAGCTGTGGCTGCCCCTGGATCCCTGGCAGTGCCCAAGGCCAGGCTGGACACTGGGATTTGGGACATTGGAGGTGTCCCTGCCATGGCTGGGGTGGCACTGGCTGGGATTTAAGGTCCTTCCAACCCAAACCATCCTGGGATTCTTTATTTGATTTTTGTAGGAGCCTTTTGAATCACTCAGCCCTTGTGTCCATCCAGTCCCCCCGTTCCTCATGGACAGGTTTGCCACAGAAAATGGCCAATGTCCTCTTTGACCAAATTTTTAATGCTTTTCTTGGCTGTTGTGCCATGGCTGAAGGTCTGGCTTGCAGCAGGAGCTGAGTCTGCCTGCAGGGAGGTGCAGAGCAGGTTTGGGGCATTAATTGGCAGAAGGCTGTGGCTGCAGAGTCTGGGCTGTCCCTGCTCCAGCCCTGGCATTTCCCAGCCCTTTATCCTCTCTTGCGGTGCTCCACTCAGCCCAGAACAGCTGGGCTCATTGCTCCTGCACCTTCATCCTGACCCAGAAGATAATTTCTGAAAATTCCAGGGATCCTTAACCTGTGGCAGGAGCTGGGGCTGGGCCATCTGTCGTGCAGGAAAAGCTCAGGGATCAGGAGGGCACTGCTGCATGGGGAGCCAGCAATGGTTCTTGCAGCAATTTCTGCTCCTGAGGGCTCCTTGCAGCAGGGCAGTGCCTTGGGAAACACATCTGGGAATTTGGGTGCTGCTCCTCCCAGCCCTGGTCGTGGAATACCTCGGCTATAAATCCAGTCCAGCCTTTAGGGACAGGTTTGACATCTGGGATTGGTGTTAACCCATGGCATCAAATGTTTGTGCAAGGAGCTGTTCCCTTGTCTGATCTGAGTTACAACCAAATCCTCTTCTTTTATGGAAAAGTGCACTGTTACCTTTTCACCTTTTCCTTTCTCTTTTTTTTTTTTTTTCTTTCCTGTTTTCTAGACCAGACTGAAAGATGTATTTGATCACCAGAAATTAATTATTCAAGAAGGAAGGGAAGATTCATTCCAAAAGTGGATGGTTCTTAATGCTCCTGGCAAACTGGCAGTGAGGGAGTTTTCCTCAGCCTCACTGGACCTTTATCCATGTCAGGATAAATAACAAATGCAAGAAAGAATGGGAAGAAAATTACCTTGATTATTTAATCTTCTGAGGTGATAATATGGCCCTGCCTTGCCATCCACTTCAGGGAGTTTTGGGGCTCCTTTCTGGGATCCAAATTTCCAAGCCTTGTTGCATCTGTTCATCGAATTAAAGCCATTTCCACAGGGAATAATGTCAATTAGTACAAGAAAGAGCAAAATTTACCAAACCCAGGGATTTAGTGCAAGACAACGATGTATTTAAGTTAGGAAACACAGGTGAAATATCCCTTGAAAAAATAAGGGTGATCCAATAGCTCTTTGCTTATGGAAACTGCATTTTGTGCAGGGGGAAATAAATAATCTGAGCTAAATGTGCCACTTACTGTGCCTGTGCTGGGAGCCTTTGATAGGCTTTGGATAAAACTCCCAATTCACTGCACTCCAGATGAGTTTTGAGTGTTCCAGGGCTTTTGCTTAAAAGATTCATTAAGAAATATCCATTCCAGGCAGAGCTCCAACCAGCTGCAATGTTGGCTACCAACCCCTCCAGAAACAGGATTTACAGGCCTTTCATGTGTTTGCAAACCAGCAGCTCCAGATCTGTGGACTTTCCTTCCCTCTTCCTCCCATCCCACCTTGGGCAGAAAAATATCGGGTATTTAATCCTAAAAAATATTGCTGCACTTTGAATTCTTGCTTCAAACCCCTTTTCCTGGGCAGGGATGAATGTCCCCCATTTCTGGTGGGTGGCACCTGCAGAAATTCAGAATTCAGTCCAGCCTGGGCTGAATTCCAACCAGGCACTGCACTTTAGGAATAAATACAATTAGCACCTTGTTAAACACCCATCTTGAGGGAACCTCATGTTTAGAGACATATAGGACGTTTAAAATGTTAAGTGGAATTAATTAAAATCTCCCCGTGTTTCTGTCAGAGGCAGAGAGATAATAAATGAGTGATGGGGTCTGCTGTCAATACTGTGATTACCTGACTGCCTTTTAGATTTTTGGGGAGTGTCCCAAAGGAAAACCGTGTCAAAGCCATGGCAGTTCTGCACAACCAAATATTTCCACCTGATGGTAACGTGGAATTTGGGATATGTGACAGAGATGTTATTAATGTAGGGGTTTCCTCGGGTGTGAACTTCGAGCCAGGCTCTGTGTGGGGATTAAAATCGTGTTTGTTTTCTGAGGCAGCAGAGGCTGCACGGAGGATTTTTGTCCCCCCTCCCTGAGGAGTGTCCCCGTTTGTCACTGGGGTTTGCCTCTGAACATCTGGAGAGCAGCTGTTGAGGAGGTGTGATCCCAAAAGCTCCATCCCAGCCCCAGAAAGGTTTCATCCACATTTCCCAGCGTGGGGACAGAGCTGATGCTCACTCACACAATTCAAGAGGCTGCAAACTCTGCCAGCTCCAGTCCTGGAAATGCTTCCCTGTGCCAGCTCTGCTCTGTGCTCCAGGAGGAAGAGGGGAAATCTCCTCCCGATTGTTTTTCCTGCCTTTTGGACCACAGAGGGCTTTTTGTTCCATTTCTGTCAGGTTTTGTTCGTTTCTGACAAGTGTTCTTCCCTTCAGAAGTGCTGGGAATATCTGTGCACCTTTCCCTTCCCTGGTATTTTGCTTTAAGGTTATTTTATTTTTATTTTATTTTTATTTTATTTTTATTTTATTTTATTTTATTTTATTTTATTTTATTCTATTTTATTTTATTCTATTTTATTTTATTCTATTTTATTTTATTCTATTTTATTTTATTCTATTCTATTTTATTCTATTCTATTTTATTCTATTCTATTTTATTCTATTCTATTTTATTCTATTCTATTTTTTCTATTCTATTTTATTCTACTCTATTCTATTCTATTCTATTCTATTCTATTCTATTCTATTCTATTCTATTCTATTCTATTCTATTCTATTCTATTCTATTCTATTCTATTCTATTCTATTCTATTCTATTCGACACGGGTTGAGGTGTGGGTGTTGAGCAGAACATTCCTGTGCTGGGGCTGCACTCAGGGCAGGATTCCCTGGCAATCCCGAGGAATTTCCCTGGAAATCTCCTCCTCTCCAGCTTGTGAGGATTGTGTGGAGCCCTCGCTCTCTGTGAGCTCCTCTGCCAGGTCACTCTGCCCCATGGGCTCCTCTCTCACCCAGAATTTCCTGCTTCAAAGGCTCTGCTGCACCTTTACAAGTGGGGTTTGCATTAATTTGCGAGAAATATTTGAACTCTCTTCTGCGAGTTCATTTTCGTGAGCCAAAAATTGGGGAAGTGTGCTGAGAGTTATTGATAAATTGTTCCTGATTGATCACACAGAGATGCTCCCGAGCAGTGCCCGTGTGAGAGGGTGGCTGGGTTTGGGGTGATTTATTCTGCTCAATAAAAGCTTTACAAGTCGCTTTAAGGATCAAGCAGCTTTAAAGATCATGTTAGCTGATAACTGTTGTGTTATTGTGTCAGAATTAGGACATAAAATCATTTAATTGCCCTATTCGGGGTGTTCAGTGCCTCTGGATGTTTTCCTTCTCCACCTCAGGAAATGAGCACGTCCCCAGGCAGACTAGGAGGTATAAAATATAGAAAATATAAAATATCTCTGTCAGAGGTGAGGGGCCTCAGGGGCAGGAGAGGATTTTGGGTAGGAGAGTGGGGGGGAAAAGGAAAACCCGAAGTGGAATTTTGTTTTTTCCTCTTTCTTTGAATTTGTTTCCTTCAGAGCGAATTAATTTATCAGGCAGAACCTTTGTGGAGACAGGTAATGAAGAATATTCATGGAAAGTGTATTATAGATTCAAACATGAATATAAATTCATGCTGAATAAATGAGTGGTTGGTGTTTGGGGGTTTTTTTTGTTATTTTGGGGGTTTTTGCTAACTAAGATACAGCAACCCTTGTACTGCAGCTTAATGATGACTGTGCAGTAAAACCAAACCCAACTGTGAGATGGGATAACAAATATTTGCATTTTAACTGCTCATAAACCATGGCTGCCATTTGGTAATGGTAGTTAAATCCACAGACTGCCTAGTAAATCATACTTTTAATCATTTTTACACGAGGCAGGGAACTCGAGGAAGGAAAAGGATTGCTCATACACTACTGGTAATCAAATTCATTATTATTGTTTTTATTTCACTCAAATAAGAGCTAGTTTTTTTCTGTCCCACACAACTTCTGTGGCTGTCCATATTTATTCCAGCTGTCTGTGCTAACAAAAATAACTGGTTTAATCCAGTGCAAATAGATTTGGGGCTTATTTGGTAGCTTTTTAAAATTTTTACCAATAGAATCACTCAGTTCCAGGCTGGTTTGGGTGGGAAGGGACATTTAGGATCTCCCAGTGCCACCCCTGCCATGGCAGGGACACCTTCCACTGTCCCTGGGTTGTTCCAAACCCCCGATGTCCAACCTGGCCTTGGAGCTGCTGAAATGTGATGGATGCGATTTGACCAAAAAATGAACCAAATCTCTCGTTTCTCCTTCAAAGGGAGGCTCAGAAGAGGAATTTGGCCGGTGGAAAAATGATTTAGGTTTGAGTTATGGAAGAGGGAATGGATTGGTAACAACCCCAGCAGCTGCTCCTCGAGGCTTTCCTTGGGTTGGTTTATTTTGTTGTGAGAGCTGCCAGGAAAAGATCCCTGTGGGAGCTGAGGTGACATTTCAGGGGGGTCAGGAAAATTCCAATTTTCCCCTTTGTGCTGCCAGGAAGAGCCTGAGCCCGTGCTGGCAGCTCGGGGGGTTTTGTGTGTCTGGTTTTTTGGCACAGGCAGGACCCGTGTTCCCCCAGCCCTGCTCGTGTCTCAGAGCCTTCTCCAGGCACTGCTCTGCCATCCAGAAAGCTGCAGCAGTTATTTTTATGGGTAAGTCACCAAAACTTTAAGCAGTATTTTCCAAACAACAAAAAACAAAACAAAACAAAACAAAAAAACCCAAAAAACCCCCAAAACCCTGGCTCAGTCTGCTGCTCTGGGGAGGGTTGTTGGGATTGCAGAGCTCCTCGTGGATCATCCAACGTTTTCAGGAATTCTTGGGGAATTGGGAATTTTTAACACCTCCAGAAGGATTTTCTCACCCCATCCCCAGCTCTGCTCCTGCAGGAATTCCCAGGAAATTCTGTCAATTATGGGAATTCCCACCCCACGTGAGTTATGGGGATAAAGCCACAATTTAGCATTGGGCTGTTTGCACAAAGTGCTTTGGGAATATTAAAAATCCATCCCAGCCCAGGCTGGGTGCAAGGAGAATGATCCTTGCAATGTTTCTTGCTTCGAATATCTCGGGGATACACAGAAACATTGAGGTGCCCAGGAGTCCAGGTGAGCCTCAGGTGTGTGCCCTGCACTTCACCTCTGCACACCTGAGATGGCTGGGATGGATCCAGGCTGGCTCCTGGACACTCCCTGGCAATTTTCAAGGTGGTCTGACCTCCTGTGCCACACACAGCCCATGCTCAGGTGTATTTTTAGTGTATTTTTACCTAAAAAATGCATTTTCCTTTGTTCTGTCGGGTTGGCAATTGTGCTTCACCAGAGAGCCAAAAAGAAAACTCTCAGCAGCAGCAGCAAAGTGATTTTCTAGCACAGATTGGCTTGCTGGGACTGAGAGAGCATTTGGATTGTGATTTTCTCAGTGGAATAGATTGATGTGACACCTGAAATGACAGTCAGGAATGGATTCTGAACTGCCACCTTCATCTTTAATTAGTGCAAGTAATTCTTTTGAACAAAATATGGTTATCATCACGTTCATCCTGTCCCACTGAGATTAAAGAGTGCTTGAAATTCGCTTTTTTTTTTTTTTTTTTTTTTTTTTTTTCGTCCCAGGGGTGGGATAATCCCTGTAATTACCTCATATTATCCACTGATATTCATGTATCCTCTCTAGTGATACTGGGATCTTCTGCAGATCACTCTGAATATTCAAGCAAGTCTTGCTGAGCCACTTCTCATTCAACAGCTGGAGATTCCTCTGGTGGAAATGGTAACTTTGATATAAAACTCTCCTCATTGCTTGTTAAATACATGAAAAGGTTGTTAAACGTTGAGTTTTAAACTCATTGAAAGATTTAAAATAGTTTAAATACAGTGTGTTTAAAAATTTTACCTATTTGTTGCTCCCATTTTGAATTTAATGGTGCACACTAG
The DNA here is from genome assembly GCA_037013685.1 of Acridotheres tristis. Classification (NCBI taxonomy): domain Eukaryota; kingdom Metazoa; phylum Chordata; class Aves; order Passeriformes; family Sturnidae; genus Acridotheres; species Acridotheres tristis. Next base: position 1,072,195 of record CM072899.1, on the reverse strand, counting down.
GAAGGCTTTTCACAGTGGGCTTTAATCAGAGGAAAAGGAGAAGAGAATAAAGAGATTCTCATTATTTCAGGAAGAGCAGGGAAAGGCTGCTTTGTTTCATGTATGGCCAGGAGATTTTCACCTTTGTAGAGAGAGAAAAAACAGAAAATGTCATATATGATACGAATTTCAACAAATATTCCTCTCTGAAATCGTGTTCTGCTCAGGGCTGGTGTCTCGAGAATTCCTCAGGAGGGGCTGGGAGTGCTGAGCCCATTCCTTGCTGCTGAAACGTCAACGTGTTCAGATGGAGAAATCCAATATCTCCCGTGCAGACGTGGCAGCTGTGCTGGATGCAGAGCTCGAGCTGCTTCCTGAGGATTTCAAGGTGTGTTTTATCTTGCAAGAGCTCTTTTTTTTTTTTTTTTTTTTTTATTTATTTTCCCTCCAAGTTCTATTTCCGACCTGCCAGTGCCTCCTGTTTGTGCCCCATCCCAGCAGGGCATAAACGAGCACTGGCTTTGGCAGGGATTGATCTCCCCAAGGGCGAGGATGGGCTTGGACAGAGGCTCGATGTGAGTAGAACAGGCTGGGAATCTGACGGTGGATGTGCCAGCCTGGAATGAGGAAAAGGAATTTATTGAAATAAAATGGGATTTAAGGCACTCGAGGGTGCCCCCAGCCCTTCCCCACTGCCCAGCTTTCTCCAGCCCTGTCTTTTCTTGCCCCTCTGTGAGTGCCAGGGCTTCCAGCCCGTTCCAGCCCTGCCCTGGCACCGAGGGAGCAGCAAGGAATTTCACCCGAAGGCTCCAGCTCTGCTGTGCCCCTTGAATTCCCAAATGCTCAGGGGGGTCCCTGGGAGCACATCTGGGCTGGAGCTGGGGGTTACCCATGGATATCACAGAACCACTGGGTTGGAAGAGATCTCCAAGATCATCAAATCCAACCCATCCCAACACCTCACCTAAACCATGGCACCCAGTTGTTTGTTTTTTTTAAACATCCCAACTAAACCATGGCACCCAGTTGTTTTTTTTTTAAACATCTCAACTAAACCATGGCACCCAGTTGTTTTTTTTTTTTTAAACATCCCAACTAAACCATGGCACCCAGTTGTGTTTTTTTTTTAAACATCCCAACTAAACCATGGCACCCAGTTGTTTGTTTTTTTTTTTAAACATCCCAACTAAACCATGGCACCCAGTTGTTTTTTTTTTTTTTAAACATCCCAACTAAACCATGGCACCCAGTTGTTTGTTTTTTTTTTTTTAAACATCTCAACTAAACCATGGCACCCAGTTGTTTGTTTTTTTTTTTTAAACATCCCAACTAAACCATGGCACCCAGTTGTTTGTTTTTTTTTTTTTTTAAACATCCCAACTAAACCATGGCACCCAGTTGTTTTTTTTTTTTTTTTTTTAAACATCTCAACTAAACCATGGCACCCAGTTGTTTGTTTTTTTTTTTTAACCATCCCAACTAAACCATGGCACCCAGTTGTTTTTTTTTTTAACCATCCCAACTAAGCCATGGCACCCAGTGCCACATCCATTTTTTTTTTTTAAACATCTCAACTAAGCCATGGCACCCAGTGCCACATCCATTTTTTTTTTAACCCCTCAACTAAACCATGGCACCCAGTGCCACATCCTTTTTTTTTTTTTTTTTTTTAAACACATCCAGGGATGGTGACTCCACCACCTCCCCAGGCAAACCATCCCAATATTTTATTATTCTTTCAGTGAAAAATTTCTTCCTAACATCCAACCTCAGTCTCCCTTGGCCCAGCCAAGGTCTGGGGGCTCCTGGGGCATTCTGGGGCACAGGTGCAGGTTCAGGTGTGTGCAGGAGTGTCCCTGAGCTGGGCTCAGGAGGAACTCGCCCTGCTGGCCCAAATCCTGCAGGGAGGGAGCTCTGGGGTGTGTGCACTGCACAGGACAGCAGCTGCAGGTGTCACAGGTTACTGCCATGGTGAAAATGCTAAAAGAGCTCCTCAGCCCTCCTGGAATTAGCCTGGCTGCCTCTGAAGGAGGGTTAGGTAAGAGCTGCAAGTCACAGGCACTCTTCATAGCCAGCACAGCTGCAGAGTTCAAAGAGCCCTGTCAAAAATGGGATGCCCAAAATTCTGACCTACCTTTCCTTCTGTTTCACATTTCCAGGCAGTTGTTAAAAATTAAAGATGCCTTTAAGGAGCTTCCCAGAAAACTGGGAAAATGTAGGACATGGTGTACCAGCAGGTTACAAAATGGAGCAACTTTTCTGCAATGTATTGTGCTGCAAAGCAATTTGCTTCCAAGTGGCTTAAGTATTTCAATTAAGAAAAATAACGATCAAGGACAACCAACGTTTTAGTGGGAGGGGATTGGATTATTTCTATGGTTACAGTGCTGGAGATGCAACTGGAATCAAAGTTTTGAGATCAAGGTTACATTAATGTTTGTTAAAATATTGATGTTAATGGCTATTTTTTACATACATAAAAAACTTTGGGGTTTTTGGTTTATTGTGGTTTTTTTAAGGGCAGGATAGTGGACAGCTCGAGCTATGAATTAACTTTATTAGGTTAAAGTTTGTGTCACTGCTTTAGCATCAAACAACGTGAAGAATTTCGATTATTCCACTGAACACATTTCAATTATGATCAAACACCATTGTTTCTTTTTGTTTTCTTTTTTTTTTTTTCCATTGAAGTGAAACCCCCCAGAGCAAAGAGGGATAAAAGAAATACATTTATTTATCCTCCTCCTGAACCCTTGCACGAGGGGCTCTGAGGATTGTTTGGCCGTGTGGGGGAAGGATTTTGCTCTTTTTCCATCACTCCCTCTCCAAGCATCACAGCAGGGTCAGGATTTTGCTCTCAGGGATTTACCAGCTCCAGGTAAACCAAATCTGTTCTTTGGCCTTCTGGCAGCAGGGAACTCAGGATTGCTGTGCCAGTGGATCCTGCAAGACCTTGAGGAAGATTTATCTGCTGGAACAGAAGGAGGAGAAGCCAAGTGGGGTGGGTATAAAACTCCTGTGGGTTTGTGCAGTCGCCCAGGCTGCCAGGAAATGGCTTTAAAAAGCCACGGGCTCCTCTTCCCACGTGTTTTCCTGGAGCTGTGGTGCAGGAACCAGGATTAATAGAGGGGCACTGCCAGTAAATGGGTGTTGCTTTTTAGGGGTTGGGGGTGGGCATGGCTGCAACAGCTGTGCTGGAAAAGATTTGTAAAGGTGTTTTTTTTTTTTTTTTTTTAATATGGACAAAGAGGAGAAAGCAGGTGGAATCCTTGCAGAGTGTAAGGAAAGAACTTTAGCAAATCCTTGCTCGTAGGATTTATGGCAAGAAGTGTCCTGGTGTGATAACCCGAGCTCTGATGTGCTTTTTGAGCAGAGGCAATGTCTGGGCTGGGGGTGGCTCTTGTGCTCAACGAGGAGGGTGCAGAGGGGCCAGGGGACCTTCCTGTGGGTGCCCCCTCCCTCCCCAGCTCCTGGCCATGGGCTGAGCCCCTCCTGGGGTGCTCAGGGCTCCACCTCAACCAGCAGGAGCAGCCTTTGCCTGGCACAAAGGCAGGAGAGATACAGAACAAAAATTTAAAAAAAAAAAAAAATATATATATATATATAAAAGAAAAAGGAAGGATAAAAGAAGAGGGAAGAACAGAGGAGCCCAGATCTTTCCCTCAGCTCTCAGCACGGTGGTGACACAAGGACAGCAAAGTCCACTTTCTTCTCCTGCTCCATTAAAACTTTGAGGGACAATATTTGCTTTGTTAGGAGAGGTATTGAAGGTTGGTGTTGGTGGCACCAGCACTGCCTTGAGGTTTAGATGAATCTGCTTCGGTTTGGTAATGATTTGCTGATTTTTTTTCTCTCTCCTCAAACCTAAAAGGTCTCAGCATCTCATTGTCCTTGCCCCACTGTAGCCCAGCCTCAGCAGGAAAGAGCCAGGAGTAGTTTCTGTCCTGATGGAATTTCATATTCAAATTAACTTTGTTTTCATTAATGTGCTGGAAATCCTTTTTTTTTTTTTTTTTTTTTCTCTTTTCCTACCCCTCTTCCACAGTGTAAAATTAAAGCATTTTTCTTGCAATTGATTTGCAGCTGAATGTGCAGCTTTGGGTGGCCACAGCCTGGCCAGGAGCTCCAAGGCAGCCTGAGCTTCCCTGAGCTGGGATCCCAGCCTTTGGCTGAGTTAGAAACTGGAATTAATTTTGTATTTACCCAAGCACAAACCACGAGGGGCCAAAAGGGAAATGGGAATGGAGCTGGAGGCCAGGCTGGGCTGGCAGGTGGGGACAGCTCTGTCCCCTGCAGGGCTCAGGGACCCTGATGGAGTGTGGGACCCTGGGCTCTGCAGGTAACCATGACCTGATGGAGAACTGTTGCTACCCGGGCTGTGGGACTTGCTCTGCAGAGTTTTCCATTGGAATTTTCCCCCAAAGGGACTGGAAGAGCCTGATTCCCTCCAAACTAGTGAGCTCTGCTGGTATTTGGACAGTTTGTTTATTGTGGATGCTCAGAGTTGTCAGAGAGACTCAGGAAATATTTCTTCTCTCTTGTCTGGCTATGAAAATTATCCCGGTAGGATATTTGGAAGTTTGGGGGGTTGTTTTGGGTTTTTTAGTGTTCTAGTAAAACTAAAATAAATTTAATAATTGAAATTATTACAAACGAGGGAATTATGAAATGGTTTTGGAAGATTTAGATAAGAAGTGGCAATTTCTTCCTTGCTGCAGTAGCTGCACTTTCCCTACCCTGGAAAAACAAGAAATGGTGTCATCATCCCTGCACAATTCTATTACTAAATTGTCAGAGCAGAGTCAGGTTTCTGGCAGCAATGATCCAACTCCATTTTCACTTCCCCAGCAGCGACCTTGACGTTCCCGGGCAGGGCTGTGGGTGGGCACTGGTGCCAGGCTGGGGACACAACTCCCTGCCCATGGCTGGAGCTGGGTGTGGAATTGGCCCTGGCTGAGCCCTGGGAGCAGCAAGCCCTGGGCCCTGAGCGTGCAGAGCTGTGCTGGGCACAGCTGGGGCTGTTCCTCTCAGGAATGCTTTAATCCACACCCATTATCTCATCTTTCAAATGGACTCTTCAACAAAGAAGGGTTTTAATTAGCGGCAAAGGTGGGATCATTATCATGCAAGAGAGCATTAAAAGGAGAATTGCCTGAGCAGGGTCCAGCAGTGCAGTCTGTAACCACGAGAGGAGTGGGGAGCTCTGGGGGTGCTGGATGGGTGCAGGGCTGGGTGGGTGCAGGATGGGTGCAATGATGGGTGCAGAATAGGTGCAGGGATGAGTGGGTGCAAAGATGGATGCAGGACAGGTGTAGGGATGGGTGCAGGGATGGATGGGTGCAGGGATGGATGGGTGCAGGGATGGATGGGTGCAGGATGGGTGCAGGGATGGGTGCAGGGCTGGATGGGTGCAGGGCAGGATGGATGGGTGCAGGGCTGGATGGGTGCAGGGATGGATGGGTGCAGGGATGGGTGCAGGGATGGATGGGTGCAGGATGGATGGGTGCAGGGCTGGATGGGTGTAGGGATGGGTGCAGGGATGGATGGGTGCAGGGATGGGTGCAGGGATGGATGGGTGCAGGATGGATGGGTGCAGGGATGGGTGCAGGGCTGGATGGGTGCAGGGATGGGTGCAGGGATGGATGGGTGCAGGGATGGATGGGTGCAGGATGGATGGGTGCAGGGATGGGTGCAGGGCTGGATGGGTGCAGGGATGGGTGCAGGGATGGATGGGTGCAGGGATGGGTGCAGGGCTGGATGGGTGCAGGATGGATGGGTGCAGGGATGGATGGGTGCAGGGATGGATGGGTGCAGGGATGGATGGGTGCAGGATGGATGGGTGCAGGGATGGATGGGTGCAGGGATGGGTGCAGGGCTGGATGGGTGCAGGATGGATGGGTGCAGGGATGGATGGGTGCAGGATGGATGGGTGCAGGATGGGTGCAGGGATGGATGGATGGGTGCAGGATGGGTGCAGGGATGGAGGTTACAATCTCCCCCTTCCTCGCCCTTGCTGTTCTCTCCATGAATGCCTGGGCTGCTGGGGCCGTCGCTGCCTTTCCCAGCGAGGAGTGCTGGAGAGGAGCAGGATGCTGGAACCATTCAGGTGGGAAAAGGCCTCTGAGATCACCAGGTCCAACCCAGCACCACCACGGTCACTGCTGAGCTTGTACCCCCGGGATTTTTAGGGTAACTGGCTTGTAAAGTCTTTTTTTACTGTTCAACTTCTTGTTCACAAAGCTGTCAGCCCCACGTCGTGGGCACAGAGGGAACTCTGGGGTCAGTGTGAGATGGTTTTTTTCCTCTCCCAGTGCAGGGGTGTCAGAAATGCAGGGGCCAGGGAGGGCCAGGGCTCACTGAACACATCTGGCAGCCTGTGAACAGCTCCAGCTCCTTTGCTGATGGCTCATTAATTATGCAGAGCTTTCAAAAGTCATCTTTGACCGGTGTGGGACAAGCACAGAAAGGACAGCGATTTACTGACATTTATTATCATTTATTGACATTGACACAGCCGTGAATGGGATAATCACACACAGGCAGCCTGGCCTCCCCTCTGCTCCGTGGGGTGAGGAATTCATCTCACACAGCTCCTCACCAGGGTGCTGAGAGCAGCTCAGTGCCCTGGGACATCTTTGCCACATTCAAGTGATATTTCCATCCACTGCCACGAGGTTTTGACAGCAGAGCCAGGCTCTGGTTGGTTTTCAGTGGAATCTCTAAACCAACAAAGTGAGACAAACCCAAATTTAAAATTACACTGCTCCGAGCTGGGGCCCTTTCTGTGCTCCTGGAGCTCCTGCTCCCATCCCACAGATGAGCTGAATAACAGACAGGCTTTTTATTTAAAACTTTCCTTTCAAAGCCATTGCTGCAAACATCCCTCTCTGCTGCTCACTGCCAGGATGGGGGACAGCACTGAGGGCTGGTGCCTGCACACAATAATTCACAGCAAATGAAACCTTAGAACACTTAACAGCTCTTCCTGTGTCCATTTCCTTCATTTGGGATGGGGATTTCTTTCCTTCACCGAGGACCTGCAGTGGAAGAATTCAAAATCCGTGTTCTGCATTTTCTGGTTTTCTTTGGGGAGCTGCAGGTGAGCCCCGAGAGCAGCAGCTGATGCAGAAGCTTTTGCTGTTTGATGCTTTCTTGGTCTTGTGGGACCAGCTCCGAATTCCTCATCATTTAAAAGGTTCACACCCCACGAGTGACCACTTCATTTCTAAGGTAAATAAACTCCAAGCGTTGCTGAAGTGACCCTGGGTGAATTTGTACCTAATTAGTGCACCAGTGCTTCCTCACTGATGTTTCTTTTCCCCCTCTAGTGTGCAGAACTCCGGGTTTGTTTAGGAATCCCTTTCACCCCCAGGAGCAGCAGCAGCTTTCAGTGCCTCAGGAGATGCTCTGGGGTGTTCCAGGTGTTTTTAGAGGATGGGATTCCCTGGAGCAGGCAGCCAACGATCCCCACCTCCCATTGCAGATGGAACCGGACTGGAACAAGGCAGGTACGTGGGGTTGAAGCGTGGGTTTGGGTTTAGGTTCAGGAAATTCCCCAGGAGCAGCTGCAGCCGTGGCCAGAGCTGAGCCCGAGTCACTGCGATGTTCTTTCCCCTCCGAGCTACCAGTTATGCAAAGTGAAGTTTTACCTGGGCAGGGATTAAGATTTTCCATGTTTAGCTCAAAGCATTTAATGGAAAGTGATCTATCTGGGGAGAGAGGAGGGGGGAAAAGCAAAATCAAAACCCCTTTAAACACAAGCATCTTATTTTAGTGCTGTGTCTTTCCTAATTCCTAAAGGTTGTTTTGTTTCTGCCAACAGTGTTTTGTTTAAAATCAGCTTCTGTTTAGAATACGAGAAGGAGGAGGAAGAAGAACCAGATTCAATAATTTCCTTCTGCTTCTGGTAGTTGTTCCTTACTTGATGACTTGCCAAAGTGCCAGAACTGACAAATTATCCAATAACAGAGAAGTGAAGGCAGTGCTGCTGCCGCTGCAAAGCTGGATTAGTTTATAAAGTGTCCCTGCTGTGCTCCAGAAAACGAATCACGAATATTCCCCAAACCTGTTGCAGGTCCTTTCCCCCTTTCTTTCTCTTCCTTCCTTTTCTTTCGGGCGCTAAAAGGAGCGGAAAGTTACACATTTATTTACTTGTCAGCGGAGGGGAAATCCTTCAAAAAGAAAAATGATGTGCTCCCAAAAGCACTGCAGGCTGGGGAAGGGAATACATTGAATTTCCAGCCTGCCTGCTGCTGCTTTGGGGAGCTGATCTCCCGGGGTGAGGGGGCAGAGGGTTTGGGCTGGGGGTGCTGCAAATGCAGTCGTTGTTTTCCAGAGGATAACGCTGAGATTTATTCCGTGAATTATTGAGAATTAAATCTTGAATTAGAAGGAGCAGTTGATCAGGGCTGGCAGCTGAGCTTTGCCAGCGGCTCCCGTTGATTTTATTGGGATTTTCTGTGCCCTGCCCTGCAGGTCTGGCTGCTGTCTCCTGTGTGGGGCTGTGCAGGGTTGATTGGCCCGTGTGTGCTGCACTGGATTCCCAAAGAAACCCAATCCCCAGGGAATTCCTGAGCCCAGCAGCGGCTTTGGGATGAGCTTTGAGGTTTTGTGCACTTGGGGTTTGGGGGAGGCTGGGCCACTGCACAGGGAGCACTGAGAGCCTCAGTGCTTGTTTTACCTGCTTGTATAGAAATATTTATAAATATAAAATATAGCAATATTTTCTAGAAATAGAGAAACATATAATACAGAAAATAGAGAATCACATAATACAGAAATAGAGAATCATATAATACAGAAATAGAGAATCATACAATACAGAAAATAGAGAAACATATAATACAGAAATAGAGAATCATATAATACAGAAATAGAGAATCATACAATACAGAAAATAGAGAAACATATAATACAGAAATAGAGAATCATATAATACAGAAAATAGAGAATCATATAATACAGAAATAGAGAATCATACAATACAGAAAATAGAGAAACATACAATACAGAAATAGAGAATCATATAATACAGAATATAGAGACTCACATAGTACAGAAAATAGAGAATCATATAATGCAGAAAATAGAGAAACATACAATACAGAAATAGAGAATCATATAATACAGAATATAGAGAATCACATAGTACAGAAAATAGAGAATCACATAATACAGAAATATACAATATATAAATATATAATATAGAAACGTGTAACACATAAAGACATAATTTATATAGGTATATATTGGATAAACAATATGTATATATTGGATAAATAATATGTACCACATAATAATTTATATTTATATATATATATAAATATTTATGATTGATATAGAAATATATCAATAAATATCTGTGCACATGGGAAGCCCAGCAGTTCAAGTTCATCAGCAGAGCCCCAGGGCAGAGCAGGGCTGGGGGTGATGTTTGTGCTGGGGGCAGGGCAGAGCTGCAATTCTGGGAAGGGACAGAGGGTGTGAGAAACCCCCAGAGCTTCGTTCTGGTCCCAGCAAAAGCAGCCTCGGGCTGTGGGAGCCATCACATTCCCAGGGCTCCGGGAGGAAATCAAGGAGCTGCTGGCTGATGATAGCTTGGCAAACTTTAAATTTAAAAATCCCCTTTTAAATCTGTGCAAAACTGGAGCTGCCCCTCAAAGCAACCCTAACCCACAAGGAAATCTCCCATTTTCTCCTCGCTGTGTAATTTCCCAGCAGGCTGATTGCTCCTGCACAGCATTTTCATCACACTGGACAAGAAAGGAGAAAATTACTGACAATTAGCTGAACTCTTGAGGCTTCACTCAAGCAGAATCCCATTGCCTGCACTGGGAACGCTTCCCAGGACTGGATTCCAACTTTTCCCCCACTTATCATTTAGGAAAGGGCTGAAGAGAACCCCTGCAGGGCCCAGCACAGTGCTGGAAGAAAAGATCTTTTTCATTCTTGTTACTGGATGCAGTGAGAAATATTTCTGGAGAATGTGGAGTTTTGATAAGGGAGTCGATCTCAGCTTTGATAGGTTTGATGAAAGCAGGAGTTGCCCTCAGCAATGATCTGGAGAGGCACATGTGGGAGCAGCACCCTGTGAGTGATTGGGAAGATCAGTTCACTGAAGGTTTTCACTTTTCCAGCAGGTTTCTTTTTTTTTTTTTTTTTTTTTTTTTGTGGAGTATCTTTCAATGCACCATGTGAAGGAAGCACTGAATGGAGCAGCACTGCTTAATCCAACAAAGAAAATTGTGAAGTGAAGGAGCAAACAACCTCACCTGGATAAAAGGATGGGATCTGTTGTGTTCCTGTGTGGTCAGACCCAAATGCTTTGAGAGAACCTGGCTGTAAAGCACTCGGGAAGCATTCATCCAATAAGTCTGAGTGACAGCTTCCCACATCCTGATGCCTGATGCATTTGGGATTTCTTGTCCAGAGGGATTTCTGTAACTTAAATAAATCCTCTGTGATAACTTCTGAAGAGGGAAGTACCTGAACTTACAGACACTCGTGGGCTGGCTGGAATGAGCCCACAGACCCCTGAGGATGGATGGAATGAGCCCACAGACCCCTGAGGATGGATGGAATGAGCCCCACAGACCCCTGAGGATGGATGGAATGAGCCCACAGACCCCTGAGGATGGATGGAATGAGCCCACAGACCCCTGAGGATGGATGGAATGAGCCCCACAGACCCCTGAGGATGGATGGAATGAGCCCCACAGACCCCTCAGGATGGATGGAATGAGCCCACAGACCCCTCAGGATGGATGGAATGAGCCCCACAGACCCCTCAGGATGGATGGAATGAGCCCCACAGACCCCTGAGGATGGATGGAGGGTGGTGGGAGGTGGGGGAGGATGAGCCCCACAGACCCCTCAGGATGGATGGAATGAGCCCACAGACCCCTCAGGATGGCTGGAATGAGCCCCACAGACCCCTGAGGATGGATGGAATGAGCCCCACAGACCCCTCAGGATGGATGGAATGAGCCCACAGACCCCTCAGGATGGATGGAATGAGCCCCACAGACCCCTGAGGATGGATGGAATGAGCCCCACAGACCCCTGAGGATGGATGGAATGAGCCCCACAGACCCCTCAGGATGGATGGAATGAGCCCCACAGACCCCTGAGGATGGATGGAATTAATCCCACAGACCCCTGAGGATGGAGAGAGCCTTACAGGCAGCTTTGGACAATTGCCTGATTAACTCTGGGCTTTTCTGTCCTTGTCCCTGTGCCTGCCCTTTGTCCCTGTCCCTCACCCTCCAGTTCCCCAGATATTTCTCACAGCTCTTGCAGACAGGTGAAATTTGTCTCTTCCCCATCCATCTCCTCTGCCTGGTGCTGGGGCAGGCTGAGCTGGGCTCTGAGCTGGGCTCTGAGCTGGGCTGAGCCCATGGAGCAGCAGCACATCCTTCAAGGAGCCCCAGGCAGGCACAGCAGCCCTGGTTCAGCAGTGCACTCCCAGTTTAACCTCTGCTGGTTAATGGGAACAGAATGATTTAGAGTAAATCTCTGCCACCAAACCCCCCAGAGCCTGCTCTGATTTGTCTTCAGCCACAATGAACTGTTTCTGTCACAGGAGATGCTGCCTCACCCCTGCCAGTTAGACCAGATTTGTCTTCTCATTAATTTAAACTTAGATGAAGAAAGATCTGTTTGCTAAGCAAAGAGGGATTTGCAGACATGGGAATTTACAGAACAGCTCCTCTCGCCTGCTCCAGAGCTCTGGGGTTTTTCCTTTCTTGGTTTTCAAGTAAAAATGACAGGAAGGTCGACGTGACCGTGACTCAAAAACTGGGACCGTGAATTTGACAAATGCTGCAGCCTCACATGGTTTTGCTTCCATGAGTAATTTTTTTTTTTCTTGCACCAAGAGCTCCTCTGGAGGAGGAGGAGGAGGAGGAGGAGGGTGACCCCAGAGCCTTTCCAAAGGCACTCTGATAACTCCAGCTTTCTCCCTCCAGCAGGGCCATTTGTCTGGGTGCTTGACATTTGTCCTACGTTTTGTGCCACCTACTCCAGCTGCCTCTGACTGAATCCCTGCTGCTGGTATTCCTCTGTTCCTTGACTTCTGCATTCCTGTTTGCTATTGATCAGATAATTCACTGAGGTCTGAGCTGTCCTGATGGGGCCAGGACTGCAAGATCGTGTGGTGGGAAATAAATACAAAGGAGGAGTGGATTACACCTCTGTCCCTGCTCCTACGCCGTGCTTTAATATTTGCAATCCCTTTTGGATGTGTTACAATTGGCAGTAATTCCATCACAATGCATTTATTGTGTTTCCAGGAGGAGAATTGTACCTGGGAAAGCAAAACAACTCAAAATTCTTTCGAAATTACTCAGCTCTGCTTTTATTTTTTTTTTCCCCTAAAAAGAAAACCCTGTTATAGATGAAATAATTGCAGCTGGTGCTCGCCTGAAAATTCATCAAAACTTGGGAGTGTTTGGTCCTCTCCTCCTGCCCTGCTCAGCAGGGGCTGCCCAGGAGCTGCTCCCACCCCCTCTGAAGTCCCTGGGAACAGAGGGATTTAGGGGCAGAGGGATCTGGGAGCACTGGGATCAGGGATCTGGGAGCAGTGGATTGGGGAATAGTGGGGTTTTGGAGCAGTGGGGTTTTGGAGCAGTGGATTTAGGAGCTGTGGGATTTGGGAGCAGTGGATTTAGGAGTAGTGAGATTTGGATCTGGGAGCAGTAGATTTAGGAGCAGAGGAATTTGTGAGCAGCGGGGTTTAGGAGCAGTAGATGTGGGAGCAGTGGGATTTGGGAGCTGTGGGATCTGGGAGCAGTAGATGTGGGAGCAGTGGGGTTTAGGAGCAGTGGGATTTGGGAGCTGTGGGATCTGGGAGCAGTAGATGTAGGAGCAGTGGGGTTTAGGAGCAGTGGATTTAGGAGCAGTGGATTTAGGAGTAGTGAGATTTGGATCTGGGAGCAGTAGATTTAGGAGCAGAGGAATTTGTGAGCAGTGGGGTTTAGGAGCTGTGGGATCTGGGAGCAGTAGATTTAGGAGCAGAGGAATTTGTGAGCAGTGGGGTTTAGGAGCTGTGGGATCTGGGAGCAGTAGATTTAGGAGCAGTGGGATGTAGGAGCAGTGGGATCTGTGCTAAGGAGAGCAGCTGGATTACCTTGACCTCAGAATTTGGGCCATAGTTAAGTGAGGTGTCCATGCAAAGCAATGTGAGTTATTTATCTGAGCCATCCCAAAGAGCAGGGTCATTCATAACCTATTCCACATTTTCACGCATCTTCAACCAGGACACAAATATTTCCTTTTGCCTGCACCATTATTCCCATTCAGACGACTGCAGGAATACAGAATTATACAATGATTTTCTTCTCCAATCGTGCTGCATTTTTCCAGTGTGATTTATGGAGCTGTGACCAGGAGACCTTTCCCTAATAACGGATTTTTCCAAATGAATTTGCCTCGTTCTCATAGGTCATACTCCTCACTCCAGCTCCTTTGCCTGCCATTTGCTCTGGCTGTTAAACAGCTCTAAAATTCAAGTGTGATTATTCAGAAATCACTTCATAAAACATGATATGCCAGCAGCCACCGGGCTCTCCCTTCTGTCTCACACGAGGAAGGAGAAGCTGCCGAGTTTGGATGAGCAGTGGAAAGTTCATTAGGGATAATTGTTGATTAGATAGGGAAGTGAATTACAGCAATGAGATCAGAGCCATGTAATTGTGTGCAGGATGCTGTGCACAGGGAAGGATGAGCAGCTCCAGGGCCGGGGAGGCTCTGGGATCAGGGAGGGATCTCCAGCCTGGCACACAGGGAACATTTCCCTGCTCCCAGAACATTCCCTGGCCTCAGCTCCTGGCAGACAAGGAACCACTGGGAAATGGCTTTGAAAGGCAGAGGGGTGAGGCTGCCAAGTGGGGCTTTGGCACAGAATCCCAGAAGGGTTTGGGTTGGAAGGGACCTTCAGGATCCCCAAATCCCCCCCTGCCATGGCAGGGACACCTCCCACTGTCCCAAATCCCAATGTCCAGCCTGGCCTTGGGCACTGCCAGGGATCCAGGGGCAGCCACAGCTGCTCTGGGAATTCCATCCCCGCCCTCCCAGGGAAGGATTTATCCCTCATACCCAATCCAAAGCTGCTCTCCCCCCATGTGAAGCCCTTCCCTGTTGCCCTGACACTCCAAGCCCTTTAGAAGTCCCCCTAAGTGGATAAAGAGTCTAAAATCATTTCTCTGACATTTCCTTCTCCAGGCTGATGTGCCACTGTTGGTGTGAGGATGGGGAGGGTGAGCTCCAGGTGAGGGATGGGGCAGATCCCACACACACATCCCAAATGGGGCTGCCTTGTGGGAAGTGCTTCTATGGACCAGGGAATTGGAGTTACCAGTGTCTGTTTTCCTTAGAATAATGAAATGCTAAAATAACACCACCAGCCCTGGCTCCCAGTATCACTGTTATTTGTTTTGCTTTGAGCACAAATGCTGGAGTATAAGATGGCATTTTCTTATCTGAAGGGAGTCAAAGAGTGCAAAAGGGATTTTTTTAAAATTTAGAGTTGGATGGTAATGGATGGGAGAAAAAAGAAGGACTTCAAAACAAAACTTGCAGGTAGGGGAGAAGGAAAAAACCATTTCAGTGCCTTTATGTAACTGAGCTACTGAAATGAAGCATTCAGTAAGAAATGATGAGGGATGTTGGGAACTGGAAAAGAGTCCAGGTCCTCCAGAGCATGGAAGTGGGGAAAGGGAAAGGCCAGCCAGTAAAAGAGTGGAAATATTGAAAATCTGAAGGTGTCTGGGGGGGCTGCAGAGTTAACCTTGAGGAGGGAACGTTCTGCTGGAGCTCTGGGCAAGGTTAAACCTGGACAGATTTCCCTCCCCTCAAAGCCTGCTTTTTCCAAGCCTCATTAACCGTTTTGCTGAACATTACAACCATTTCTCTTCTGCCAGGTTACATCACATTTTTCAACCTTTTAGGTACAAGACCTTAGAATTATTGATCCAATGAATCATACTGACTTAGGTGCTGGCTGCTGCTGCAAGCTCCTGGAGAAACCTGGATGTTGGCTAAATACCGAGCAGGTTCCTCTGAAATTCTTTAACTTGGGGGGGTGTTTTTCTTAGTGGAAGAAGCAGGAGCAGGGGAACATCACCCCTTTGCAGTTCTCAGGGTGCTGTGTGGTGTTTAAGGCTCCTAGTGTTGCCCAAACACCAAATAAAAAACCCAAACCGGGATGTTTTCTGTGCTATGATGGCATCTCTGCACCACTGGGGCATCATCTTTTGGTATTTTATTTTGGCAGCTGGGTGCAACGGGACAAGGCAGGAGCAGGTTTGAGTTTTTGGGGGTTCACCCTCCAGCCCAAGGGGGTTTATGAGGAAGGAATTGTTCCCTGGCAGGGTGGGCAGGGCTGGCACAGGGTGCCCAGGTGTGGGGGTGTGTGCTGGGCTCTGCACCCCTCATTAGTGCTTTGTCATTAGTCTCTGCTTTCCCTCAGAGCCAGGATTAATTAATCACGACTGAGGTGATTCTCATTCTTGGATGTTTATTGTATCTTACCAGAAATTACACAAAGTGTGACAGCACCTCCAGCTCCTTGCTAGAAGTGGGGAAAATGGAACAGCTGAGCTCGTTGTAAGGCCTTTTAAAGCCAAACAAACCAATAAAAGTTTAACACCTCCATTATTGATCCTTTTGACCCAATAATGGATTCCCACGACCCTTAGAGTGACACTGACCAACCAAAGGTCACTGCCCCAGTTCTGTGAGGAAGAAGATGAACAAAGAAAAGACACCACCCAAAATTCTCCATCTCGTCCCATATCCACCACTGTACTGTAAATTTAAACCCCATCCCCCAGTGAAAACACACACATCTGACCCACCACACATTTGTGATTTCTAACTCATTATTCACATTTCCAAGCCTTCTCCAAGGTTCCAGCTCCAGAGCAGTGTTTTCCAGGGGGTCTGTGCCTGGAAGCACAGAAAGCTCAAAAACTCCAAATTTCTGGGATCCAACACCCAGATTTGCTGTGGCTGCCCCTGGATCCCTGGCAGTGCCCAAGGCCAGGTTGGACATTGGGATTTGGGACACTGGGAGGTGTCCCTGCCATGGCAGGGGTGGCACTGGGTGGGATTTAGGATCCCTTCCCAACCCCAAACCATTCTGGGATAGTAAAAAATTTCTCTCCATTATTTCAGGACCCGCAGTTTTTGAATTGCAGGAATTGCAAATTCTGAATTTGCAGGAATTGCAGATTTTGGGGAGGGCAGCACCAAGGCCAGGCTTGGGAGAGCCCCAAAGGCAGGCAGGGCTGGGGAAGCAGGGAATGACCCCAGGGAATTCCTGCCAGGGACAAGAACAGGAACATCCCGAGCCTCAGACTCTGCTTGAACATCAGGTTTTTGTCTTCCAGCTCGAGTACTTCACGTTTGCTTGTCTTAAAAAAAGCTTCTGAAGACTGCCAGAAAAGTCCCAGCCAAAAAAAATGAATCCCACCTGGCATCCCGAGTGCTTCAGCATCAGACAGGAATTCTGAGTATCCCCCAAATAACAGAAATTAAATTCAGTCTCTTAATTAGCTAAAATGTAACGATGTTTGTAAATACCAAATAACGATGCCAATGGATATTGATAAAACACCGTTACTAATTCTATTTCCTTTTGTGTTCACGGAAGGAAATGCATCATTCATGAGCTTCAGAGCAGCCTGGGACTGCAAAGCTGCACGTGGATATTTCATTTACCACAGAGTGAAGGCAGCACATCCTGGCAGGTCTGAGCTGCTCTCTGCAAGGTTCAGGAGAAGTGAGCTGTGTGATTTAATTTGTAGAAAAGGCTTTGGATAGAATTTGATAATCAAAGATGGACTTGGGGATTTTGAGGTCTTTTCCAGCCTTAATGATTCTATAATATTGAACAGAAATTCCCAATTCACTTCTGTGCTTTGTAGGAATAAGGAGATGGAAATAGTTAATAATTTTGCAAGAAATTAACTTTCCTTTAGCAAAACAGACAGCAACAAAAAGCTGTGGTAATTCTCTTGCAGCTTTCCAAAGCAATTATGTTGTAATGAGTGCTGAAGAGATTTTCATGTTGTTTCAAACACTGGTTGGAACAACTGGAAGCTACAAATTTTTTCTCATTGTGACTTTATTATCTGAAAGGAAATGACTAATTTGGAGTTGGTTATTATTGTTTTATAGCCCATGAAATATAAGTATCTAAGTAAACATTTCCATGAATTTAAATATTTAATACACAAAATGTGAAATACATAAGCCCTGGGCTTCTGAGTCAGATTTTACTGTATTACTATTATTATATTTATGCCAGAGAATAAATGTTCTCTCTTCCTAGGCCCGTTTTTCACAGTCACTTCTTCCCTGAGGTCAGAAGTGTGGTGAGCAGAGGAGAGCAGCACAGAGAATGGTGGAATCACAGAGCTTTTGGGATGGAAGGGATGTTAAAGGATATTTTGGGATGTTAAAGGATATTAAAGGAGGTCTCACTCTGCATCCTCAGCCAGGAGCTGCCCCAGAGCAAAGCTGTCCCTGGGGAGAAGCTGCTGGCACAGAAAGCACAGGCCAGGAGCTCTGCAGGTAACACATTTACAAACCCGGCCCCTCCTGAAAAACACCTCCAAAAAATACTGAACGACCCCTGCAATTCATTCCAAGCTGCCCTGGGTTTAACAATTGCTCCGTGCTGCCTTCCAGTGAGGCAGCTGCCCTGGAATGGAGATTTTCTACTGGGAAAAGGGGGAAAGGAAAAGGGGAAAGGGAAAGAAAAGGGGAAAGGCAAGGAAAAGGGGGAAGGAAAAGGGAAAGGGAAAGGAAGGGAAAAGGGGGAAGGAAAAGGGAAAGGAAAGGAAAAGGGAAAGGAAAGGAAAAGGGGGAAGGAAAAGGGAAAGGAAGGGAAAAGGGGGAAGGAAAAGGGAAAGGAAAGGAAAAGGGAAAGGAAAGGAAAAGGGGAAAGGAAAGGAAAAGGGGGAAGGAAAAGGGAAAAGGGGGAAGGAAAAGGAAAAGAGGATTTCCTTCCCATCTGAGCAGAGTGGATCTGTCCCTGGGAGCAGCCATCCATCCCTGTCCATCCAAAGCCCCTTTTTCCCTGGAAAAGCTGGAGGAACATTTTCTCCATCCCCTGTTCTGCTCTGTCAGTGCTTCCCCTCAGCCCTGGACTCCCTCCCTGAGCTCCCTTTACTCCCCTGTGCACAGCCAGAAGAATTCCCATTGTTTTTGAGACCTTGGCATCCCTTTGGGAATGTCCCTGGTGGCTGCAGCTCATCCCTGCCTCAGGAGGTGACAAACTCCAGCTCCTGTTCCCTCTTTCTTCCCCTGTCCTGTCTCTCAGCTTTTCCCTCCTGTCCAACACCAGGAAAAAAACGGGATCCTGACTCCTGATTCCTGGGCTGGACCACCGAGAATCAGGATTCTGATCATGGGTGCCATTGTGATTTATTCTGTTACAATATGTGTTTATGACACACGGGCTTCATTGTGTGTAACAATGGAGATAAATTTTGGCCCTTTTACTTTTCGGAGCCGTTTTCCCAGCTCTATATCATCAATTCTCCTCTCATTTAGATACTCGCTCCTACTTCAGGAAAAATAAAAATATCCCAGTAGTGTAGGTAATAAAGCTGGGGAAACAAACTCGGAAGTGCACTTTACAACGGAATTTGATTGTGATAATTTTTCATGTGTTAAAAAAGGAGCACGCTGGCTTTCTCTGGGAACTGTTTGGGTTTATGCTTTGTTGGGATTTTTTTTCCATCCCCAGTTTGTAGTCACGTGGAAGATTTTTTTTTTAAGGGAGCAGAGAAGCAGCTCTGCATTTATTAGCTGAGATCGTTGAGAAACTGTATTTTATAATTTAATGAGGCTGGAAGTTGCACAGGTGACAACTGAAACAAAGACTTCAGGCAGTGTGAATTCCCATTTTGGAAGTGCACCTCCCTGCAATCCTGCTGCAAATATCTACAAAAAATACTGCAGGTGAACGGCTTGGCTCTCACTCTGTGCCACAGAAATTCCCTGGGTCCTTTGGCAAGTCCGGGGTGGGGCATCAGCAAAATCATGGAGTGGTTTGAGCTGGAAGGACCTTAAAGCTCATCCCATTCCACCTCCCCTGTGCCAGGCTCCAATCCCAGTGTCCAGCCTGGCCTTGGCCACTGCCAGGGATCCCTCCCAGGGAGGGATTTAATCCCAATATCTGACCTAAATCTGCTCCCTTCCCATTTTTGAAGCCATTCCCTGTGCCCTGTCGTTCCACCTCTTGTCACTGCCTCTCTCCATCGTTCTTGTGATTCCCTTCAGGCCACCCTGAGCTCAGCCCAAAGCTTCTCCTGTCCAGGTGAACAATCCCTGCAGCAGCCCCAGGTCCCTGCTGTGCTGGGGCAGCTCTGCAGGTGAGGTCTCACCTGAGCACACAGGGGCACAATCCCCCTCCCCGCTGCCCCTGCCCAAAGGATCCTCTCACACGGAGATATCCTGCTGCTCCCACCTCCCCCCAGCTCTCCTGTCCCACTCACTCTGCCCGGATTTACCAACAAAATGCTCTGGGTCGTGTTTGTGGGAGTGATGGCCAGGAAATCGGAGAGCTGTTGGGATCAGCTGGAAAGGGCCCTGTGCACAAACGCTGCAATGATCCGAGTGCTGCCTCTGGGATGTTGTTCCTCGGCTGCAGTCCTTGGCAGCTCAGCACAATTGTTCCCACTCAAACAAAAGGAGCCTAATGAAAGTATTTTAATTTGCTGATCAGCTCTTCGGAGTGAAAGGAAGGGCCCTGCTAGGTGTCCTTGGAGACTGGGAATCACAATATTCAGATTTATTTACACTTCTCAGCGAGCCTCTGTGTGGCTGATGCTGCTGGAGGTTTCCTCAGCCTCACTTTTCATTTTCCCCACCTCACAGAGCCTTTTCCTGGGGTTTGGAAGGTTTAGGGGTGCTGCTGGAGCCCCTGTGTGCTGCAGAGTGGGCAGATCTGCTGGGAAACCATCCCAAGGAGTTTATTTAGGTGCCTGCTCTGCTGGCCTGAAAAGCTTTCTGTGGGTGTAGCTTTTTTAAAAAAAAGGATTTGTTTAAAGAGCTGCATTTCTGATGGGAATCCAAATTTCAGGCATTTTTTGGGTAAGACCCTTAAGGACACAACTCCCAGCAGTTTTCTGTCAAAACCAGCACAAAGCTCCTTTAGGAACTGGGTCACTGGGGGCAGATCCTTCCTGCCTTGGGTGTGGGAACCACGGGGAGGGAGAGGAGCAGTGGATGTGGCTGCCTGAAGAAAAGGAGAGCCTTGATCCAGCCTTGAGGTGGTTTTCAGCTGTGAATTCCATCAATAATCAGAGTTGTGTTTGTTAAGAGCAATTAGCTTCACCCATATGCTCATAGCAAAAGAAAGGAAGGAAGGTTTAGGGAATAAGACAGAAAGAATATATTGAATTTCAGTTCCACGTTGTGTTTAGAAAGATGAAATATTTTCCACTGCTTACCAAAATGATATATTTTTTAAAACTTTGAAAAATAAATATACAAACCAATTTCAAGTGAATTCCTATCACATGTCAGGCTCTGAAGGTGATGCCAGGAGAACTGACACTGACATCTTTTGCTGCTGTGATTTCATATTCATGTCAAAGTACAGCAGAGCATGCAGAACTGGGAATTAAGATGAGCTGGGCCTTGTTGAGCACGTTCATTTCTGTCCTTCCTGCAGTGCCAGAGCTGCTGAACTGTTGCACCAAATGGCCAGACAAGATCACATCACCTGAGGAACAGCAGGTACTTACAGGAAAGAAGATATTTTTCTTTTGCTGAAATAGATCCTTAAAAATATATATTCTGAAATAAGTGAAAAGAAAGGACACAGTGCAAGGAAATGTCCATATTGAGAATGTAGATTCTGTTCCTGCTTTGTCCCTGTAAAGCCTGAAATCCTTGTGCTGCTGTTCGTGGTAAATTATGGATCACCTCTTTTCTGACTCTTTTTATTATTATCTCCTGTTACCTATTCTTCCTTACCCTACTCATCATCTTCCCTCCTCTCCATAGAATGTGATAAAAGAGAAGATTACCAAGCTGGAGGGGTCAGATGAGTAGAAAATGAGGAGCTGCTCGTCCCTGTGCTCAGCCTTTGCCTGGGATTGCATCTGCTGCAGGTGAAGCCAATAATTCTGGGAGCCCTGTAATTACTGCCACGGAGGGAATTAGTTCTGATGGATGGTAAATACTTTGCCAGTCATTTGGACATTATTTTCCAAATTCTGGGTCAATTAATACTTGTTGAATGGAACAGAAAAAGAGCCACAAAGCTCCTGGAGTTGTTTATTTTGTGTGTGTCTGTCTCTATGTATATTGTGGAATATGGAGAGCTGGGTTTTGTTCGTTTTCTTGAGCAAGGAAACGAGCTGGGTTGTTTCCCCAGTTGGGAGCGTGTCTGGAGCTGCTGGCTGTGTCTGTTGTTCTCTTCCTCCTCTTCCTCTTCCTCCTCAGGGCTGAGTTGCAGCAGTGCCCTGCAGCCCCCAGGGCTGAGCTGGCAGCCAGCACAGCCCCTGTGCCCACCCAGAGCCCCTGGGCAGGGTCTCCTGGAGCCCTTGGTGCCCATGGCTCCAGAGCCTGCTCTGCCACCCCCTCCAAACCCACAGCCGGGGGGGGGTCTCCTGTCCCGGCCCCATCTCACGTCTCAGGTGTGAAGTGTCTCCTTTCTGTCCCTCCCAAGTGCTGCTGAAGGGTTTCCATCGGGATTTCAGTGGGGCAGTTCAGGACAGAGCCCTGGAGCTGCCCATCCCCAGCAGGAGGAACAAACATCCCCGAGCTGCCCCAGCACCCAAACACTTCTGCTGAAGGATGGTGGGGCTGGGCTGCTCAGGCTGCACTCCGAAATAATCCAGGGGGAATTTCTGGGGCCTGTTGGGTGTTAGTGTGGCAGGCCAACCCTATTGATGGAAAACCAGATTGTGTAGTGAGGCTGGGGCTGGATTTGACTCTCACATAGCACAAAAAAGGGCTGTGGCTTTCCTTAGAGCACTAAAGACTGGAAGGGTTAAGAGTGAATTATGTGCTTTTAAAGGGATGTTAACTTGAGATAATGTAACTTCATTGAGAATCCCTGGAATATCCTTTAAATAGATTTTGTGCTTGGTAGCAGTCTGCACTGTATCTCATTACAAGTGAATTGCAAACGAGACTCGTGGATCCTCACTGGGGTGGCTCTGGAGGGTGGCACAGCCTGTCCCCCAGGCAGGGCCATGGACCTGGGCCCCTCCCTGCCTGCCTGGCACCTCTGCTTCCAGTGCTGGGGACCCCACAACAGCCAGAACAGTTCTTTACGTGGTGAGTGCATTAAACCCCTCCTGTTTGTGCAGGAGCATTGGATTGTTGCATGATTTGGGGTGAAGGGACCCCAAATCCCACCCAGTGCCACCCCTGCCATGGCAGGGACACCTCCCACTGTCCCAAATCCCAATGTCCAGCCTGGCCTTGGGCACTGCCAGGGATCCAGGGGCAGCCACAGCTGCTCTGGGCACCCTGTGCCAGCCCTGCCCACCCTCCCAGGGGACAATTCCTGCCCCAAATCCCATCCAGCCGTGCCATTCCCTGTGTGCTGTCCCTCCATGCCTTGTCCCCAGTCCCTCTCCAGCTCTCCTGGAACCTCCCAGGTCCTGGAAGGGGCTCTGAGCTCTCCCTGGAGCTTCTCTCCAGGCTGAACAATCCCATGTAATTCCCACTGATTACAGGTGGAAGGGCATTTTTGGGATTTGGTGACACAGCTCTGGTCCCAGCCTCTCCATGGGCAGCAGGAGCACCCCCAGCTCTGCTCTCTCCCTGAGCTTTGCTGTTTGCTGTGGCTGCTCTGCATTTCTGCCTCTACAACACAGCACAACCCCCTCCTTCCATCTGGGTCTTCACCCTCTTAGCTTTAATATTTGGGTACTGGAGGCTTTTCTTCCTTGGGAGCATCCAACGCATGAAGGAAAGCCACCAAACAGGAGATGCTAGAAAAAGAAAAGAGGGGAGGGGGAAAAAAAGGGAAAAATAACTCCGGAAATCTGTTTTTCCTCCTGAAACACTGCCTGCTTCATGGTCTAATTGAATTCATGGTCTCAGACCTCGCTGTGTGTGTCACAGGAGGTGACAGCCGTGCTCTGCCCAGCTCCTCGGGGTAAGGCTTTGTGAGAGCTGCCACAGCTCATTGCATGGGGAGCACAGCAAAGCCCCAGCCCTGCCCAGCCCCGGGTCACCCTGCAGCCTGGGCACTCCTCTGCTGGGGATTTCAGCTGGTCTGGTTTTCATGTATTTGTGTAATTTTTCAGTGTATAACTCCAAACTCCATATCCAGCGCTGGCTGCTGCTCTCCCATTTTGGGCAGACACAACAATTCCTCTCCAGGCTGGGAATCGAGGACACCTCACTGCCTCAGGCCCCCAGGGATGGAAACAAAAGTGAGTTGGGGGCAGCAAACTTGGGGTAAATGACTTCATTACCTGCAGCTGGAATTGGGAGATTAACCCCCAATATGCAAATGGACCAAACTTATAAAAATGTGAAAACCAAACTGTGACCTGGGTCCGTTTTGGGTGCAGCCCCTGGGGGGTTTTGTGTGCCCTAAATGTACCTGAAGACCCTTCAATAACTAGAACTGGTTTTATTCCCTTGATTTTATCTGCCCTCTGTTTTTAGGTAGCCCTGAAAAGGCTCCAACAGGAGAGGCAGGAAAACCTTCCCGGGGTCACTGCAGAGCTCAGGGACGTGGAGGAGCTGGCCCTGTCCCCAGGTGTCACATCCACAGGGCTTTCACATCCCCCCAGGGATGGGGACTCCTCCAGGGCCTTTCAGGTGCAGAAATTTTCCCAACATCCATCCTAAACCTCCCCTGGCACAGCTCGAGGCCATTTCATCTTGTCTCTTGTTCCCTGCAAGCAGAGATGGAGCCCTGGCTGGGATTTGTGAGTGAGAGGTGTCCTGAGCCTCTTTTCTCCAGGATAAACACCCCCTCTCCCCCCTAGTGAAGTTTTGTTTTGTTCTGGAGGGAATTTGAACTGCCTCACACACACAAATCCGGGGCTTTTCCATATCTCAGCCTCGAGTTCGTCGCTGCTTAGGCTGAACACAAAACAAATAGAGAGAAGTGACTTCATTACTTGCACTTGGGAAACGACTTGACAGCCTTTTAGAAAAATCCTTAACATTCCCCAACTTCCTTGGTTCCTGCTGTCCCCCAGGAGCAGGCTGGGGACAGATCCATCCATCTCCATCCCATGCAGCATCCCGGGGGCAGCTGCCATTGGATTCCTGCAATCAATAATCCCAGGGCTCTGCCTGTGAGGATGGGCAGGAGGGGAGGGCTGGGTGTGCTCAGTGCTGGGCAGCACTTTGTGCTGTCAAGTGAAGCCTCCAGAGTGCAGCCAGCTGATTAAAACCCCTCTTATTTCTTGCATTTCTTAAATCTTTGCTTTCAAGTTGACCACCTTCTCAGTGGGAAATAGAACAGGAATAGGAGTGGGTTTGAGCTGTGATTTATTCGGGTCTTTGTGTTTATTGTTCATTCATTCCCTGCCTGTTGGTTGGTGGAGGGTCATGGCATTCCTCCAGCCCCTTGGCCCTGCTCCCCCAGCCAGCAGTGGGAACCCCATTCCTGTGGCCCTAAAGCACCCCAGGATGGTTTGGCTTGGAAGGACCTTAATATATCATCTATTACAATGATAAAATTATTAAATGTAGATGTTTTGTGCTGGCATATCCCATTTTACAGCTCTAAGATAACACTGCACCATAATTTGAAGTCCTGATAGTTGTAAACACCTTTGCAGCTATGTAGTTTATAGAAAACGAAAAGGAAAAAAAAAAAGGAGGTTTTTGCTCCTTACATTCTCTGTTCATGAAAGGTGTGAATGTGAATGCTGGTGCAGAGCTGCTCCCCAGCCTGGCTTCAGGGCTGCTGTCCCTGCCAGCCTTCCTGCAGCCACCCTGAGGTGAGTGCTGCCACACGGAATTCCTGCCTGGCAGCTTGGGGTGCTCTCCCAGGCAGTCCCTGGATGCAGTGAGGTCCCTTACATTTCTATTTCCACTTGAGGTGCTGGGGAAAGGGATCATTTGAGGCTGCTGGCAGTGCCAGGGTGAGGGATGCTCTGCTCTGGGGAGCCCAGGTGAGCCCAGGTGAGCTGGGGTGGAATTCTGCTGCTGCCTGGGAGCCCGGGGCTCTTTTCCAACACAAATCCCTCTGTGGTTCCATGAATTCTACCCTCACCTCCAAGGAAAGGAGGTGATTTCCTCTCTTGGGCAGCTGAACAAACCAAAGTGTGTCAGACACTGCTTGAGAGGAGCCAGCTGGGCTGTGAAAAGTGGGAATGTGTCACTGGTGGGGGTTTTTGGGGTCCCTTTGGGGTCCCTGAGGCTGCTCCTGCAGCCCTCAGTGATGGAGCACGGTCCCCAGCCTTGCCCAGATGGAATTGTGGCTCGTGGGGAGCTCTCAGAGCAGCGGGGTACAGAGACCAGCCCATGCAGAAAGGCACAAATCCATGGTTTATTCTATGGAGGCATCCTGTCTGCACATACCCACGGCTATTGTTTTACAGGGGGTTTATATCTTCTGGGGGTTTTACAGTTTGCACCAATTACCAAGGGAATTCTAAATTCTAACCAATCCCTGAGGGATTTCACATTCAAAGCTGGCCTATGGATACTAAAAGAGAATGAACCACTAATATTGGAGATAGATAAGAGGGTCTACCAAGGGGGGGAAGCTAAATTCCTTTTGTATTCATCATTTCACAATCCATTACTTATCTCTAAGCTCTGGTTTTCCAAGGAGCTTGTTCTGAGGATGCAGGGAGACTTTCTCCTGTGTTTTCTGCTCCCTCCACAGGAATGGCTCTGCCCTGGCCTCCAGGAGCATCCCAGTGCTCCCAGTGCTCCCAGTGCCCTGGCCCAGCTCCTCCCGTGCCTTGACAGATCCACTGAAGGGATTATTGGGATGTTACAGCTGGGGTTTTTCTCTCTCTGTCTCTCTGCCTGTCCTGGTGAGCATTTCTGTACCTGGCAGTGAAATCCCGAGCACGGGAGGTGTCCAGGGCTGCCCTTGTGCTGCTCCCTGCCTCTGCTGCCAGCCTGAGCAGAGCTCATTGCCACGCTTTTCTTTCCCTCCGTAATTAAGTGTTGAGCCTTCGGTGCTTTTCACTACAACTCCTGACAACTGAAGTTAATCTTTTTAATCACTGCAGGAGCTGCAGGACAGATCTCCCACAAAACGCAGGGGTTTCTGCTCTGGGAGTGTGTGTGAAGGCAGGAAAAGCTGCAGGGCTGAGTTTGGAGGAGATGCATCCTAAAAAAACCCAGCACTTCCCATTCTGGTTTCTGTGAGATTTGGTTCAAATTGTGGGAATGGAAGGTGAGTGATTCCAGCTGAGGCTGTGCTTCCATCCCAAGCTGCACAGAAATTTTATTTTATTTTACAGAGGTTTTATTATTACGGCCTGCCCTGCTCGCTGCTGGTTTCTCTGTGTTTCACGTCTTTATTGTATTCAGAAATTTCCCCATTCCTCCTTCATGCAGCAAAAACTCCATCACAGCCACATCAGTGAAAGAAATCGGGTTTTTTTTTCAGACTCTCCCAGGCAGTCCCTGGGTGGGGACAGCAAAAACTCTTGTGAGAGTTGAGGGGTAGAGGGGGCATCATCCACCCCAACAGCTCCATAAGGCCCAGACAGTGAACAAACCACTGCCATGACTTCACTGGGGTGGGGCACACATTAGCACAGTGAGAACACGCTGTGTTGTGTTCATAAATAACTGTTACGTTTAAGAAATGAATTCACACGGAAGGATTTATTGTGGTATACAATTAGAGCAAGAAAAATGACAAATTTGTTCCTTAGAGTGCCTTGAAATAATTTCTATCTCATCTGATTAGGAGAAAAGGCTGCTTTGTCTTCTTAAATTATTTTTTCTCTATTTAAATAAATCTGAACTGCTTGCATGCCTGCAAGAATTACAAACGGCTGCTCAGACCTAAATCAAGTGTTCCAGGGTTGCTGCATGAATCTTCCAAGGCAATAAACTTTGGGTACCTCTGACAAGTTTTATGATCCCAGATAGGTGCACTGTGCTAAGGGCCATATTTCACAGCAACGCCTCTGAATAGATCAGATCCGTTTTTATATGCTAATAATTTGTTTTGGTAGTTTAATACCAAGAGCTATAATTCATATCGATGGCTTGCCTTAGACTGTGGATAATTTGAATAACAGTTTGGGAAAAAAAAAATCACTTTAGGAACAATTTCAGGATTGCACTTTCCCATTGAGCAATTAAGGCAAGAATAAACCAGGCTGGAAATTAAGAAAAAAAAATAAAAGGAATTGAAGCTCATCAGCTCCAGCTCAGGGTCGTTCCATCTGAAGTTTCCCTCTCCCTGTCACTGCATTTTCAGTTTGCTGAGTGTCTGGGCTCTTTTCCATTTCCTCTTGGGCTGGCAAATCAATCTTGTTATTTAGTCACTCTTTTTGCCTAGAACTAAAATCTAAATGGTTTTTTTTCCCCTTAAATTCCCCTCCAACTCCTGCTGACATTGGTGGTGTATTGCAAATTTCCCCTGTTTTAGTCCATGATGGGCTGTGGGAGCAGCTGAAACTCAATTTTGCTGTTTCAAACCAACCAGTGCAGGCAGCAGGAGCAGTGTGGGAAGGGTGGCAAAGTGCTGGGTGGGGGTAAAGCCAATTAATAAATTAATGTTTGGAAATGTTTTGGAGGGCAGGAAAGCAGTGGTGGGTGGGGATAAAGCAAATTAATAAATTAATGTTTAAAAATATTTTGGAGGGCAGGAAAGCAGTGCTGGGTGGGGGTAAAGCCAATTAATAAATTAATGTTGGGAAATGTTTTGGAGGGCAGGCACTCCCCAAACCCAGTCTAATCTCTGGAGTTTTGGAGCCACTCAAAGTTCCTCTTTCAAAGCCCAGATGTGCCCATGGAAGGGCTGGAGCCTCCCCCAGCCTGTCTGGATGGGGACCCCCATCCTCCTCCTGGGCCCAGCAGGATTTGAGGCTTTGATTTTGAGCCTTTGCTGGAGCTGCTCGTGCTTTGGGGTAAATGTTCCAGTCCTGCATTTAAGGCAGGCCACGAAATGGTGTAAATTTGCTATTATTTGCTTTTCTGCAGCTCGATAATTGAAAGTAATAGAAGTAAATAGCTAATATTTTCTGGTGGGATGACCTTGGGAGCAGGAGAGCAGCTCCTTGTGTCTTCCTCCAGGGAAGAAAGTTAGAGGAATTACTGCCAAATAATAATAATAGCAGCAGCAGCACGGGCTGTAATTCTCCACTCTCCTAGTCCAGAGACACCTGAGCAGCAGCAGGAGGAAAACAAGTCATTTATCAGGGATAATTCCTTGGAAGCACCGGGTGTGCAGAGCAGGGCTGGGGAGAAATGGGCACAGCAATCTCCTGCTCATCCCAGCCATTAAGGATCCTGGATCTCATTTTCCCATTTTTGGCAATTTGTGCTTGCTCAGGCCCAGGGTGGACTCGTGTGACTGGTGATGGGAAATGTTCCTGTTTCCTTTCTGGGGTGCTCTGAGGTGTGGGATCTGCTGCACCCACCTCCCCTTCCTCAGGAGGGGTCTGTGCCTCTGCTCCCCCAAATCGGCCACCCCAGCTCCTCCCCGTGTGTCCTGTTTCCCCTGGAAAGGTTCCTGTGACAGCCACAGACACGCTGAGCCTTCTGCAGCCATTCTGGTCTCTGCAAAATCAAGGAGATTTCACAGGGGGAAAGAAAACTCGGGGGTAACGAAATACTGAAAACTCCCAGTAAAATGGAGTTGGTTGAAGGGAAGGGCTGTCCTAAAGCAAAGCAGGAGAGAACCTGGGCAGCAGCGACTGCAAGCTGGCCAGGAAAGCAGCAGGGGCAGGAATCAGGGCATCAGGCAGGTCATAAACACGGCTGGGGTGAGGTGTGGAGTGTGGGGCTTGTGGAAAAACGGGTTTGGACTCGGTTCCATGCAAAGAGTGATGGAGGGAGAGGAATGGGCTGAGGAGCTGGGCACAAACACCTCAGCTCGGGAGAGAAGGAGAGAGGCACCAGGTGATTTCTGGGTGACAGGAGACCGTGTCCTGCTGGAAGAAGTCATTGTGCCACAAGTGAGGTGAGCTTGGTGTGTTTGTGTCCCAAAAATGGGGCTGAGAGCCAGAGGCCAGGCTGGTTTCTGGGGAGGACAAGCAGTGACATCCTGGGCTGGCTGCACCTGCAGGGATGTGGGGGTTCTGTGAGTGCCAGCTGGGACAGCCCAGCCTGGCCTGGGAGGGGAGAAGGGTGAGCAGGAGCGTCCAGCCCTGCAGGAATGGGGACCCCAAACCTCCCTGGGCAGCCCCTTCCAATCCTGAACACCTTTCCATGGAGAAATTCCTGGGGCTGATCCTCACCTGTGCAGGGCTGATCCCTCACCTGTGCTGGGCTGGTGCCTCACCTGTGCAGGGCTTTTCCCTCACCTGTGCTGGGCTGGTGCCTCACCTGTGCTGGGCTGGTGCCTCACCTGTGCTGGGCTGGTGCCTCACCTGAGCTGGGCTGGTCCCTCACCTGTGCAGGGCTGATCCCTCACCTGAGCAGGGCTTTTCCCTCACCTGTGCAGGGCTGATCCCTCACCTGAGCTGGGCTGGTCCCTCACCTGTGCAGGGCTGGTCCCTCACCTGAGCTGTCCCCAGGTCTCACCTGTGCACGGCTGGTCCCTCACCTGAGCTGTCCCCAGGGCTCACTGCTTCCAGGTGCCCATCCCAGGGTTTGTGTCTCCGTCCATTCCCCGAGCTGAGCAATTGGAATAAATCATTTTCAGGAGCTGGGAGGTGAAGCAGCTGGCAGCGAGCACTGTGTTTGTCACCTCCCCTCTGCTTCTCCTGAAGAAACACCAGATCCTCACCTTCACCCAGTCCTGTCTATTAAAATCCAGAGCTGAGTGATCACATGAAGGAGTGCAGGTCCTACAAGGATGAAATAAATGTCTGGAGAAGCCAGTTGGTGACCTTTCCCTCACAGCTTCCCCGGTGATTCACAGGTTTTATTTTTTGCTAAGTACAAAGGCATTTTCCCTGGCAAACATTCCTTTGCTGAAGGTGAAAATGAATAAAATAAGCCCACAAAACCCTGAGGGGAGGGTTAGGTCTTTTCAGAGTTCTCACTATTTATAACAGCCCCAGCTGAGGTGTGCTGGGCTGGCTGGAGCAATGCAGGCATTCCCTGTGATTCCATTGCTTGGAGTTGCAGGAAACCTGGGCAATCTGGGAACTTCACAGAGAGGAACGTGCTCACTTTAAATGATAGCTCTGCTACTGGAGGGCATTTGGCATTTGACTCTATTAAAAAATTCATCCCGAATTGATATACTGCATTTTTCATTTCAAAAATTGCAATCAGGTAGCAAAGTCTGGATATTCAGACGAGAGTAATATCTTTTCAACGTTCATTAATCTGAGTCAGTAATGAACTGCAGGTAGAATGGAGGGATAATTCAGAACAAGTCATTTATTTGGTTATTTTTCTTATCTTCCCTATTATTAAATATCCATGAACAGCTTAATTGACCTTCCTGAATTTTTCATGTCACGTTCCAAGATGTTGTTGGTGGGTGTTGAGGGGTCAGTGGCAGCTCCTGGCTGGGCAGGGGTGGACATTGGTCCCTGTGTCCAGAGCAGTGCTGGTCACTCCCAGCTCTGCCCCAGCCGGGGGGGCTCCCTGGGATTTGTCCCTCATCCTCCTCAGCTCATGCCTGACAGGAAAACAACTCATTGTTTTGTCTCTGCTCTCACCTCGACTGTATTTTCAGTTCCTGAGCTCTCTCCTCAGTCTCTGTCTGGTTTAAGGCTCAGCTCTCCAACTTTGCTTCCTCCACTGGGGATATTTTCCAGACCTCTGATCTCCTTCCTTGTCCTCCTTTGGTTCCCTTCATTTTGCTCCCAACTTCACTAACAACGAGTGTATAAGGAGATGCCATTTCTCCAGTTAGGGCTTGGTGGGACTGAACCCATATTTCCCCATAAATTTGGTGGGATTTCCCATATTTTGGTGGGAATTTCCCATATTTTGATGGCCACAATCCTGTTTGCTGTCCCAGAGCCATGGCCTCCTATCCTCAGCTCCCTGCAATGACACCAGGGACTATTTCTGCCCAGGTGTGGGGTTTGCTTTGTCTCTCTTGATTAAGGTGTTTTTTGAAGGTGATTTCTGCAATGCCAACACCTTTTTGGATTTTAATTCCGTGCTCTCAAGTGTTCCCAGTCCCTCCTGCTCAGTGCCAGCAGCCAGTTTAACCAGCACACCCCTCCTCTGTCATGTCAAGCTAATAATGAAGAAATTAATAATGCTCGGTTCAAGGTAGGTCTCTCAGCAGCTTGATTCATCTCTTCACTCTCAGCTGTTTCTGCCAAGGAATGGTCTCCAGCAGCTCTGGCACCACAGGCCAGGCTGGGACAGAAGGCTAAAGCCCAGCTCTGAATCTTTAGAGTCCCATGGGAGCAGATGCAGCTGGGATGGGGCAGTCCAGCAATGCTCTTGGCTGCTGCCCACACTTCTGGTGTGTTGTAGCTTTTTTTTTGGAAAGTTTGTTTTTCTGGGAATGGATGTCTTGTGAGCTGGGATGTAAAGCTCCTTTCATCCTTCTGTGGAGAGACACTGCTAGCAAGGGCACGGGGTGCCAGGACAAGGGGGAATGGCTTCAGAGTGACAGAGGGAGCTTTGGATTAGAGACTGGGCAGGAATTGTTCCCTGGCAGGGTGGGCAGGGCTGGCACAGGGTGCCCAGAGCAGCTGTGGCTGCCCCTGGATCCCTGGCACTGCCCAAGGCCAGGCTGGACACTGGGAACAGTGGGAGGTGTCCCTGCCGTGGCAGGGGTGGCACTGGGTGGGATTTGAGGCCCTTCCATGTATGATTCTACAGATGTGGTTCCTCTTTCCCTGTCTGTCCCTCTCCAGCCTTCCCCAAGAACAGTTAAAACTCTGATATTGATTCAGACAGTCCTTTAAGCATGCAAAGATAAAGTTCATCAGCATAACCAATTTGCAAACATCTAAATTAGCCAGGCACTCTCCCCATTGCCTTTGTGGGAGATTATAAACTTCCCTCTTTGTTCCAGCATTATTGTGCCGACCATCTGCTCTCAGTTAGCCTTTTCATGAAGATTGAGGCAAGGAAAGCTTATTAAACACTCAACTTCCTTGGTTAATGGCTTTCCTGCTCCTTTTGCAGTTCCCCTTTATTACTGATGCATTTATGGAATGATCTCCTGTTAATTGCCCACCCCCGATTCGTCCCTGACCCCTGTGCCCCCGTGGCTGCACGGCTCTGGGGAGGAAACACTCTCTGAAGGTTTAAATCTGTGTCTGAAATTCCTGCTCAGGAAAGCCACGGAGAATCCAGAGCCGTGCCACTGGTGGCCCATGTGACAGAGCAGGGGGTGGCAGGACCCTGAGCCCACTCCCAGCTGGGATCCATAGGTGAGAGCAGGCAAAGGAAAGGAAAGGGAGTTGTGGAAATTCAGGAATTCTTTCGATATGGAATTTGTTCCAATTTCATTCGCTTTCTTCCCAGGTTCTCCTCTCCTGACTCACGCTGTTCTTAGTGCGTTATCTCCATTATTTCTTAGTTCTTTACAGATCTCTGGGGATTCCCCCTTCCTGATCCCCAGGCCACAAATAATTGTTCTCCCTCCCTGATCCTTTTAAAGCAGCTGCTGCAGCAAGTTTCACCTTTGGACGTGTGTGACCTCGAAGGCACAAGAAAAATCCTTCTCAATTACACTGGACAGCTTGTAAACAGATTTCCAAACGCTTCCAGCCCTGTGTACACACACCAGGGCTTGAAAAACCCAGCAGTCCTGGTCCCTGAGCTATAGATCAAGAGAAGCTTCTGGGCTGGATCTGCTCGTGGCACAGCAATTTAGATAATAAGATGGGGAACATAATAGCATAACAGTTCTGCCTTGCAACTTCATTTTTTCTGCCCTCACACCAGAGACTGAAGCAATGAAGAGAGCTCTGATTTGCAAAGCTGAATAAAACAAAAGCACAGAGGAACCTGGCTGGGCGTGCTGACCTTCTTTTCAGTTTTCAAGCAACTGGAAACTGAATCTTGCTCAGAACTGGCCGTGATCCTTGTTTTCTCATGCAGAGCCATTAACCTCTAACTTACTGAAGCAAGCAAACTGTAATTTGCTGGTATAAAAAAGAAAAAAAAAACCTCTGGCCTTCCTCATTTTCTCCTGAGACATCTGAAAATGGGTAAGCTTTGGCAGATCCTAATAATTCCAACCTGCACAGGATACTGGGAGAAAATAAAAATGCACACTGGGGGGTTGCATAATGCACAATGGCTGAAACGCAGCAGAAATTTGGAACCTGCCTAAATCCTTGGCAGCTGAAAGCAGGAGTGCAGCTCGCAGGGTGGTGCCTTTTTGGGGGGGTGGGTTGTTGGCTTCATCCCAGCCCTCAGGTAGCAGCACCTGGAGGCAGCTCTGGGCAGTGCTGAGGGGAGAAAACGGGGCTGTCATTACTTCCACTAGATTCAATGGAAATAATTGCTGCTTGCCAGCGTTTCTCTGGTGTGATGCTGGCGTGGAGGGCAGCCCCCCCAGCCTCGGGGTGGGGTTTTGGGGGTGCCCTGTGCACAGCCAGGGGTTGGGCTCCATCCTGCAGCAATCCGGAGGGGTTTAAAAGCCCTGTGCATGTGGCACTGGGGGACATGGGGATGGACTCGATGTCTCCCAGGGCTTTTCCAACCTGCAGCTCCTGTGCTGTGTCCTCCCTGCCCTGCAGAGCCCCGTTCCCAGGGAGAACAACCCCAGCGCCCAGCCTGGAGCTGTGTGGAGATGATGGGCAGCAGGAAAGGAGGGACTGCTGACCACAGGTGAGGTTTGCAGCTGCAGCTCCCGCAGGAAATGTTCCCTTCCAGCTCTGCAGAGCTCCAGCCGCTTGTGGCTTTTCCTTTGCCTGGCTCTTTCTTTGTCGTTCTTGGGTGGAGGAGGAGAAACGCAAAGCTGGGTCTGGGATGCCTCACTGTGAGCCAGGTGCAGGCAGAGAGCTCCTGCCCCAACATCCTGCTCCATTTGGGGTTTGCCAGGCTGTTCCCGAGGGAGAGGCTGAGGTGAGAGCTGCACTGCAAACTTCTGCCCAGGGGGAGCAGCATTTAGGGGGCTCTGAGGAACCCACAGAGAAATCAGGTGGTGTTTCCTCAGCAAGTCTCTTTTCTGACACACTGGATTGAAATATTGAGCCAATTAAAATGCCAAGGACTTTTCAAAGCATAGACTTAACAGAGAAGATAGGACTTTAGCAGTACATGATGTAAGCAAACAAAAAATCCTGCTAATTTTAGTGTTAACTAAAAGTGGTTATAAATGAGCAGGGTTGGTTTTTTTTCCTTCTTATCCATTGCTTCGAGCAGTCACTCAATAAAAATGATAAAAATGTAACTTCCAGCTCAGAGCTGAAGGGTTTAAGGTCTGTGTGTGGTGGAGGAAGGAGCAGCTCCAGCACCTCGTGGTATTTTCTCATATACAAACTGAAGAGCCAAAAGACAGATGGTGGTCTAAAGGTCAGCACAATAAAATAGCAGAATTTACTGATTCCCCTCAGAGTTTATGATCCGGGGATGATCTCTTGTTTCAATTGATAAGAGTTCCAAAAAGCTGCATTAAACTTTGAGGGGAGAGGGGTCAGGTGGGGTGTGATCCATCCACGCTTCCCTCCGAGCTCAGAGAAATAACCAACCCAAGCCTGGGTGGTTTTTTTTTTTTTTTTTTTTGTTATTTTTCTGCCAGAACTCATTGAGGATCAGGAAGAAAATGAGTTTTTCTCCTCCCCAGAGTGTGTCACCGGGGATATTTGCAGGCAGTGCAGCTTCCCACCCCCAGCAATTCCCCAGCAATGTGGAAATGCCACGAGACACGTCCTGTGCCAGACAAATCTGATGGAGCCCTCGCAGCACAAATGCTCCTGGGCTCTCATTTGCCCTTCTCACCCCGGAAAAATAAAGACCTTTGAGTTATTTTAGTTAGTGGATTGGAAGCTGT
Organism: Acridotheres tristis; assembly: GCA_037013685.1. Classification (NCBI taxonomy): domain Eukaryota; kingdom Metazoa; phylum Chordata; class Aves; order Passeriformes; family Sturnidae; genus Acridotheres; species Acridotheres tristis. The sequence continues at coordinate 1,037,202 of CM072899.1, read as the reverse complement.
TAAATTGTGCTGAGGCACTGCTTGAAGCAGGAGGGGGAAAAAAAAAAATGGTTGGGAGAGTGGTTTGCTCAGTAATCAGCCGAGCTGGAACTGCCTGTTCTCTGCAGCCACCAGCCACCCAGAGGATTTTTCCTCCTGAAGGTCAATAAAAAAGCCCTCACCTTTTTTTTTTTTTTTCCCCAATTTTTAGTTTTATGTGATATTAGAAAAGCTGAATCATGGTTTAGTTCCGAAAAATCTTATTTAACAACTTTTGACAGGCACTTAAGGCCTCCTTCCAGCCCTCTGCTCCAGGCCCTGGGTTTTTATCCCTTTTCTGCTGCCTCTCTTAAAGTCTTGTTCTCCAGGTGCAGGAAAAGCAGAATGAGGTTTGTTTTCTTGTTTCCCTCGCTGCCAATGTTTTTACAGAGCTGTTGAACTACACTTGCTGGGTTTTACCTTGACACTTTCATTTGGAGGCAATCTAATCTGTTCTGACTGCAGGTTTGGAGGTGGAAGTCCCCGTGCACGGCAGAAACAAGGCATAAATTTCATCACTCGTGACCCATTATCAGGTTTTTCTTTTTTTAATCTGCCACTTCGGGAACCGTGTGTTGTTCCACTCCAGGTGCTTTAACAGCTCATTTTCCTCTGGCTGACACTGCTGTGTCACGGTTCATGTCTTTCCTGACATGAAGCTATCAGGTTCCTCCATTTACTCTTCCATTTTATCCCTGCTTACAAATGAGGTTTAGAGAAGCTAAAACCTCTCAGTGGCTCTGAGGTCTCTCATTTGAGCAGCGTTGCCCTTTGCATTTTATAATTGCTGCTGTACAGCTTCACTTGAAGGGCTGAACATCCTGTAAAATACTCAGAAGAATTACTGCCTTAAATAAATACTAGAAAGCCAAAGCTGTTTCACATGCACCAACGAGGCTTTTGTAGATTTTTAAATTCCTGAGAAATGAAAATATTTTGAAATTTTCAAGTGTTCTTGTTTTCTCCCAGTGCTCTTTGCCAGATTGGCTTCAAAGCAAGCTTGACCAGAATTTGGCTTCAAAGCTTGACCAGAATTTGGCTTCAAAGCTTGACCAGAATCTGGCCTTGCTGTGTTTTATTTTTGGTGTTCCTGGTGTTTGCAGCCTCTGCTGAAGCCAGGACAGGCTCCAGGTGCCCAAAGGCCAGGCTGGCATCTCTGCTGGTGCCTTCTCCAGGCAGCACAAAAACTGGAGGTGTCACTGTCTGCATTAATATCCCCTCATCCTTGTGTGCAGTCATCTGGTGTTTTTCACCAAACTCACACAGATTTTATTTTAAAACGTGGCAGGAGCATGTTTTTTCTCTCCCTGCACCCATAAATAGAGCGGGGGGGGGGCTGGAGCTGTGCCCCCTCTCAGGCTGATGCACCGTGAGGAAATGCAGCACTTTGTCACCTCGCTGGTGGCAGCGTGAGTCACCAGGGCCAGGCTCCCCTCCCCGAGGGAGGTGTTGGGCAGCCCAGCCCACGGACACAACTGGGAGCACTGGGGGAAGGCTGACGTCACTGGCAGAGCCCAGCTCAGGAAATATTCCAGCATTGCATTTCCCTGTGCCAGGCTGGGGGAGCATGGCACACAGGGGTGGCTGCCAGTGGTCACCCCAGCTCTGCAGGGACAGTCCTCAGCAGGGCTGAGCCGGGTCCAGCAGGGCTGAGCCGGGTCCAGCAGGGCTGGGCTGGGTCCAGCAGGGCTGAGCCGGGTCCAGCAGGGCTGAACTGGGTCCTGCAGGGATGATTTGGGTCCAGCAGGGCTGAGCTGGGTCCAGCAGGGCTGAGCCGGGTCCAGCAGGGCTGAGCTGGGTCCAGCAGGGCTGGGCTGGGTCCTGCAGGGCTGATTTGGGTCCATCTGAGATAATCTGGGTCCAGCAAGGCTAATTTGGGTCCTGCAAGGCTAATTTGGGTCCAGCAGGGCTGATTTGGGTCCAGCAGGGCTGATTTGGGTCCAGAAAGGCTGATTTAGGTCCTGCAGGGCTGAGCTGGGTCCAGCAGGGCTGAGCCGGGTCCTGCAGGGCTGAGCTGGGTCCTGCAGGGCTGATTTGGGTCCTGCAGGGCTGATTTGGGTCCTGCAGGGCTGAGCCGGGTCCTGCAGGGCTGATTTGGGTCCAGCAGGGCTGATTTGGGTCCTGCAGGGCTGATTTGGGTCCAGCAGGGCTGAGCCGGGTCCTGCAGGGCTGAGCTGGGTCCATCTGAGATAATCTGGGTCTATCAGAGCTATAGGAGTCCAGCAGAACTGATTTTGGTCTGTCAGAGCTGATTTGGGTCCTAGCAGGGCTGAAGTGGGTCCAGCAGAACCAATCTGGGTGCCACCAAAGTTGATCTGGGTCTCAGCAGAGCTGAGCTGGGTCCATCAGAATTTTCTGGGTCATCAGAATTATCTGGGTCCATCAGAATTTTCTGGGTCATCAGAATCATCTGGGTCCATCTGAATTTTCTGGGTCCAGCAGAATTTTCTGGGTCCATCTGAATCATCTGGGTCCATCTGAATTTTCTGGGTCCAGCAGAATTTTCTGGGTCCATCAGAATCATCTGGGTCCATCTGAATTTTCTGGGTCCATCTGAATTTTCTGGGTCCAGCAGAATTTTCTGGGTCCATCTGAATCATCTGGGTCCAGCAGAATTTTCTGGGTCCATCAGAATCATCTGGGTCCAGCAGAATTTTCTGGGTCCATCTAAATCATCTGGGTCCAGCAGAATTTTCTGGGTCCAGCAGAATCATCTGGGTCCATCTGAATCATCTGGGTCCATCAGAATCATCTGGGTCCATCTGAATTTTCTGGGTCCAGCAGAATTTTCTGGGTCCCAGCCCCTGCAGCCCTGGGGGGCTGGAGCTCAGCTCTGGCTTCACTGCCCTGCCCTGGTTTCCTTCCCTCCCAGCTCCTCACAATTATTCCTGTCCTTGTGCTTTTTCCTTCCTGGGCTCAGAGAAGAGGTTTGTGAGACAAACGGAGGATTTTCCCCTCCTGGGGGTCTGGCAATGCTCATCCCCCCATCCCCAGGAGCTGCAGGCACACGGGATTGCCTGCACGGCTCTGGGCAGTGCAGAGGTTGTAGGAATGCACACTGTGCCATAATTGGCTAATTAGTGCCAAAGCTCTGATTGCACGGGGCTTTCCCAGCCCCGCTGGTTCCATGGTGAGTGCTGGGATTTGCTCTCACGTTTTCCGCGGGATGCAGGTGCAGTGCCCAGTGTGGGCAGGGCTGAGGTCTCGGCCAGGGGCAGGTTTCCCCTAAAAGCCCAAGGTGAGAGATCCTTGTCCCTCCTCAGCCCCAAGTCCACGCTGCACCTCCAACTGCACCAGGACTGGCTCTGGCATTAAGGTAAAAAACCATTTTATTGTGAATTATGAACGTTACAGACATTGTCTCTTTTCCTGTTTCTCTTTTCCTTTTGGGTTCTGTGAATAATCTGTTTGCTGACAGTGTTTGATGATGCTGTTTGCCTGCAGCTGCCTGTGCTCTCAGTGCTGCTGGCTTTTCCCTGGGAATTAGATATCACTGAGATATACAAGTGCTGCTCCAACCACTCCTGCCTCTGACAAAGGAACAGGAATGTAATGGAGTTTTTCAGTGTTCTATTATAACTCTACCATATATTACTTATACAGTACCTATCCGGGGGTAATATATTTATTTTATTCCCTGGCAATTTGAAATTGCCTGGGGAAAAAAAAAAAAAAAAAAAAAAAGCGCTTTGTTAAAAGCAAAAATGATAAAAAATTGTTATTTCAACCCAGAATCAACAAAGTGGCCAATCTGACCTCACGTTAGATATTTCATTTTAGTTGCTAAGTGATTTACTATTTTTTAACATAGCATAACATTCAAAATGAAATATTTGACACGAAGTATTTTGATGAGAAAGAAATGTTATTTAAGCACTAAAAAAAAAATTAAGACAACTTGTGGCAGCTGATGGACAGCTGTGCAGGATTTGTCAGCCTGCAATGGGTTTTGGGGTTTTTTTTGGTTTTTTTTTTTTTCCAAAAGGAGAAGTTTTTTAACAAACTTTTCCCCAGCTCAAGGTCAGCCCAGCCACACACATATACCATGCTGAGCGTTCAGTCAGACCTGCAGAGATTTATGGCCTTAAGGGAGGAAATTTATCCTCAGTGCCTGCCCTCCCTAAAATGTAGTAAATAGTAACCCCTGAGGGAGAGCTGCTGGGGGAAGCTCCAGAGGTGGGGACGTGATTTCCCTCCCACCACCACCCCCAGCCACAGCTGCTCTTTATTTCATTTGTCAGCAAAACCTTGCTGTGTTTCCTTGGGGTTTTTTTTTTATGATCACAGAATCCCAGAAGAGTTGAGGTGTTAAATCCCACCCGGTGCCACCCCTGCCATGGCAATTCAAAAACCGCAGGTCCTGAAACAATGGAGAGAAATTTTTACAATCCCAGAATGATTTGGGGTTGGGAAGGGATCCTAAATCCCCCCCAGTGCCACCCCAGCCATGGCAGGGACACCTCCCACTGTCCCAAATCCCAATGTCCAGCCTGGCCTTGGGCACTGCCAGGGATCCCAGCCCAGCTGCTCTGGGCTCCCTGCCTTTGTCTCCTGGTAGATTTGCTCCCTTTTTTCTCCCTTTTCTCCCTTTTTTCTCCCTTTTTTCTCCCTTTTCTCCCTTTTTCCCTCCCCATGAACACATTTGGGTGACCTCATCTATCAGGAGAGCTGCCCCAAATGAAAACAATCCGTTTTTTGTGGCTGTGAATCCTCACCCAACGTGCCAGGGAGGGCAGCTGGGATGGGATGTTTTGAGAGAGCCAGCATTAAAATTGCAGCAAGTTGTGTTTCTCCATAGCTGGGACGTGGTGGCACCTTCAAAAGGAATTATTTTTCATTGTGTGAGTATTTTAATCCTTTCTTTACATTTCCTTTTAGAACCATATTTATAATTTAAAGCCCACCTCTGTGTGCCTTAATCTGAGACTCTCGTTTCATTTTATTTTATATCTGTGATATAAATCTTTGATCCTTATTTTAGCTTTGTCTGGAATGCAACCACTCAGGAACACGCTAAAGATGTCTCTGATTTTCTGTCAAGACCAGGATTTTCACAGAATTCAGTGTAAGGTAATGCTTCTTCAGTCTAGTTCTCACATTTTAAGAATAAAAGTCAATGAAATGCCACTACAGATATATTTTTTTGGTGCTGTAAATTGCATTTTGATGAATCTTCACTCCTGAACCAGCCCTCCTTCAGTGCTGCCAGGAAGCCTCTCTTGTTGCTTCTAGCAAGAATTGTCATGGTGATGCATTCTGTTGACCACATTTTTGAAACACAGATTGTTTCTAATTTTGTTTCTCCAATTTACTCTGGGTACTGCACCATCTCTGCTTCAGTCCTCGCCCTCTGTTCCCTGGAGGATTTTTATCACGACAAACCAAGAAAATCCAGGCAGGAGGATCTGCCCTGTCCCCCCAGGTGTGCCAGGCTGTGAGGAGCAGGGAGGAGATGGAAAGGCTCAGCCTGGGGGAAAAGGGGTTTGGGAACCCTGTGGCTCTGCACAAGCCCCTGACAGGAGGGGACAGCCAGGGGGGTCAGGGACAGAGCCTGGACCAGAGCTCAGGGCAGAGCCTAGACCAGACCAGAGACCAGGGCAGAGCCTAGACTAGAGCTCAGGGCAGAGCCTGGACCAGAGCAGAGCCTAGACCAGAGCTCAGGGCAGAGCCCAGGGCACAGCCCAGCCCAGAGAAGAGCCTAGACCAGAGCCTAGACTAGAGCCCAGGGCAGAGGGACCAGAGCCCAGGGCACAGCCCAGATCAAAGCCTAGACCAGAGCCTAGAGCAGATCCCAGACCTGAGCCCAGACCTGAGCCCAGGCCATGCCCTGAGCAGCTCCCAGCCCTTAGAGAGGCTGGCAAGCTTTTAAGTGAGCTGAGAGCTCCATGAAGAAATTAAATTTGGCAGTGAAAGTGCAGTGCTTCGGCTCCTCTCGAGTAGTCTTGAGATATAAAAGCGTTTCTGTGGGAGTTGTTGGCTGAGTGTGAGGCTGAGAGGAGTCCAGCAGCCTGGGGAGCACTGGCTTTGCTGTGCCCGTGGCTCCAGGAGGAAGGGCTGGCCTCAGGCTGAGCCTGGGGATTCCTTGTGCATCCATGGAAAGGCAGGGCTGCTCCTGAGGGGCTGCTTGGGGAGCCTGGAGCTGCCAGCAAAGGCTGGGTGAGCTGGGTGAGCTGGGTGAGCTGGGTGCACTGGGTGCACTGGGTGCACTGGGTGCACTGGGTGCTGGATTGCTTGGGGATGGAGCATCTCCCATTTCATGGAGCATTTCCCATAGAATGGAACATTTCCTGTTGGATGGAACATTTCCCATACATGGAGCATTTCCTGTTGGATGGAGCATTTCCCATCCCATGGAGCATCTCCCATCCCATGGAGCATTTCCCATCCCATGGAGCATTTCCCATCCCATGGAGCATTTCCCATCCCATGGAGCATCTCCCATCCCATGGAGCATCTCCCATCCCATGGAGCATCTCCCATCCCATGGAGCATTTCCCATCCCATGGAGCATCTCCCATCCCATGGAGCATCTCCCATCCCATGGAGCATCTCCCATCCCATGGAGCATCTCCCATCCCATGGAGCATCTCCCATCCCATGGAGCATCTCCCATCCCATGGAGCATTTCCCATCCCATGGAGCATCTCCCATCCCATGGAGCATTTTGCCATCCCATGGAGCATTCTCTCCCATGGGCATCTCCCATCCTCATGGAGCATCTCCCATCCCATGGAGCATTTCCCATCCCATGGAGCATTTCCCATCCCATGGAACATCTCCCATCCCATGGAGCATTTCCTGTCCCATGGAACATTTTCCATCCCATGGAGCATTTCCCATCCCATGGAGCATTTCCCATCCCATGGAGCATCTCCCATCCCATGGAACATCTCCCATCCCATGGAGCATTTCCCATCCCATGGAGCATTTCCCATCCCATGGAGCATCTCCCATCCCATGGAGCATTTCCCATCCCATGGAGCATTTCCCATCCCATGGAGCATCTCCCATCCCATGGAGCATCTCCCATCCCATGGAGCATCTCCCATCCCATGGAGCATTTCCCATCCCATGGAACATCTCCCATCCTGTCCTGCTGCCTGGCACTGACGGGCACTTTTCCCTGGAATCCTGGAATGGGGTGGGAGCCACCTCAGAGCCCACGGGCAGGGACACCACACCAGATTTGTAAGGAATGGGTAACTCAGATCCCCCAGGCTCCAGGACAGAGCTGCCACAGCTCCCTGGGGATGGGGAGCAAGGTGAAATTTGGGTTCTGAGATGCTCCTCACATCCCACGTGGCTGCTGAAGGGATGTCAGCCATGGACAGGAACAGGGAAACACCTGGGACAGCATTTGTGGATGTTGCTGAGGAAAACAGCTTTAATTCTGCATGGGGAATGTTATTTCTGCACGGGGAATGTTATTTCTGCTCTTCCTAATCTCCAAAGGCAAAGCTGTCTGAGTTTTTCAAATAATAAACCCAAGCATGTTTTGCATATTATATACCCAAGAATATCATGTTTTCTTCTGTTGTTCAAGAAATGACAAATTGATTTTGAGGAACGCTGTTGGTTTTGGCACAGTTTCAGAGAGAACATTCCAAAGGGAAGGAAATCCTTCGAGGACGAGTGGAAGAGGATGAAAGCTGCTGGGTCCTTCTTCCCATTTCCACAGGTGTCCTCGCTCAGGGATCTGCAGGGGACAAACCCCAGGGAGTGGGGAGGGCACGACAGGTAATGCCAGGCTGTGTGCAAACATCAGTATTTTCTATATAAACAGGAAATTTGAAGGGAAAATCTAAGAACATGTGGGAGCAAAGGCTTGAAAGATGTCTCAGTGGAAGTTCAGCTCGTCCTAAGGCTGAGGAACAAGCACAGAACATGTGGAACAAGGATATGGAGGAAAATGCGTTTGTTTTCAACAAAAATCTCGATTTATAAGAGATGGCAATTCCCTACAGTTTATACTGATGCCACCAAGTTTTCTTTTTTAAAGCGATGAGGACATTTTGGCATCAGCTTGGCAGAAATAGAAATGATTCCATCATTAATGCCCAGCCTTCTTTGCCAGCAGAGAGGAGTCTGGAGGAGCTCTGTGTCCCCCTGAACTCCTGGAGTGGTGACACAAAGTTGTGTGATTTTACTGCAGGAACCATAAATCGCAGGATTCACCTCGATGGGAACACGCTGGTTCTGTGGCTGCATTCCCTGCTTTCCCCATCCCGGGGACTGCTGTGCCTTTCTGCCCACGTTCTAGAGGAGCAGTAAAAATTCCCAAAGCACCCGAGGTGGCAGCAGCAGCCTGGGCTCATCCCTGTCCGGCCGTGTCCGTGCTGGATGAGGAGCTGGGAATGCTCGGCAGCAGAGCTGAGCTTCCAGAGAGGCGACAGAGCACAGGAGCAGCGCTGGTGCTGTGCTGTCATGGCAACGAGGCCAGGAACGGGGGATCCACTGGATCCGAGCACCCCAGCCCTGGGTTTGTGCTGGGATGTGCTGCTCACAGCTTTGGGATGAGCTGGGGCTCGGCTGGATCTGAGCATCCCAGCCCTGGGTTTTTGGGATGTGCTGCTCAAGGTTTGGAATGAGCTGAGGATCCACTGGATCCGAGCATCCCAGCTCTGGATTTGTGTTGGGATGTGCTGCTCACAGCTTTGGGATGAGCTGGGGCTCGGCTGGATCCGAGCATCCCAGCCCTGGGTTTTTGGGATGTGCTGCTCACAGCTTTGGGATGAGCTGGGGATCAACTGATCTGAGCATCCCAGCCCCGGATTTGTGCTGGGATGCAGCTTTGGGATGAGCTGGGGATCGAGTGGATCTGAGCATCCCAGCCCTGGGTTTTTGGGATGTGCTGCTCAAGGTTTGGAATGAGCTGAGGATCCACTGGATCTGAGCATCCCAGCTCTGGATTTGTGTTGGGATGTGCTGCTCAAGATTTGGAATGAGCTGAGGATCCACTGGATCCGAGCATCCCAGCTCTGGATTTGTGCTGGGATGTGCAGCTCAAGCTTTGGGATGAGCTGGAGATCGAGTGGATCCGAGCATCCCAGCCCTGGATTTGTGTTGGGATGTGCTGCTGATCCACTGGATCTGAGCATCCCAGCCCTGACTGTGACTCTGTGCTGGGATGTGCTGCTCAAGCTTTGAGATGAGCTGGGGATCGAGTGGATCTGAGCATCCCAGCTCTGGATTTGTGTTGAGATGTGCTGCTCAAGATTTGGGATGAGCTGGGGATCCACTGGATCCGAGCATCCCAGCCCTGGATTTGTGCTGGGATGCAGCTTTGGGATGAGCTGGGGATCGAGTGGATCTGAGCATCCCAGCCCTTTTTGTGACTCTGTGTTGAGCTGTGCTGCTGAAGCTTTGGGATGAGCTCAGCTGGAAGCTGGGGATCTGAGCATCCCAGCCCTGGGTTTGTGTTGAGATGTGCTGCTCAAGCTTTGGGATGAGCTGGGGATCGAGTGGATCCGAGCATCCCAGCCCTGGATCTGTGCTGGGATGTGCTGCTCCAGCTTTGGGATGAGCTGGGCTGGCTGCTGGCACTCCCCAGCAGGAGAGGACGTTCCTGGAGCAGAGCTTTGGGAAGGAGGATGGCAGGGCTGGGATCATCAAACAGGAGAGGGAACAAACGCACGGAGGGATTGCTGTTGATGTGTGACCAGCCAAGATCCCGTTACCCTTAGGGCCACCACCAGGCATCCAAAACCCCCTGGAAGCCGAGATTATCGACACTGGGTGCTCCTGGTTCCTGCCTGCATCCAGCCCCGGGCACCCCTCCCATCCTGCCTGGGAACTGGGGCTGCAGGAGCTGCGGGGGTGCAGGGGGTGCCACAGGGGGAGCCTGACCCAGCCCTGGGCTGCTCAGGGTGGGCCTGCCTGGAAATCCCCCAAAATGCAGGATTTGGGCAGAAAATCCTCCAAAATGCAGGATTTGGATGGGAAATCCCCCAAAATGCAGGATTTGGGTGGGAAATCCCCCAAAATGCAGGATTTGGGTGGGAAATTCCCCAAAATACAGAATTTGGGTGGGAAATCCCCCAAAATGCAGGATTTGAATGGGAAATCCCCCAAAATGAAGGATTTGGGCGGGAAATCCCCCAAAATGCAGGATTTGGGTGGGAAATCCCCCAAAATGCAGGATTTGGGCAGGAAATCCCCCAAAATGCAGGATTTGGGCAGGAAATCCCCCAAAATGCAGGATTTGGGCAAGAAATCCCCCAAAATGTAGGATTTGGGTGGGAAATACCCCAAAATGCAGAATTTGGGTGGGAACTACCCCAAAATGCAGGATTTGGGTGGGAAATACCCCAAAATGTAGGATTTGGGTGCAAAATCCCCCAAAATGCAGGATTTGAATGGGAAATCCCCCAAAATACAGAATTTGGGTGGGAAATCCCCCAAAATGCAGGATTTGAATGGGAAATTCCCCAAAATGCAGGATTTGAATGGGAAATTCCCCAAAATACAGAATTTGGGTGGGAAATCCCCCGAAATGCAGGATTTGAATGGGAAATCCCCCAAAATGCAGGATTTGGGCAGAAAATCCTCCAAAATGTAGGATTTGGGCGGGAAATCCCCCAAAATGTAGGATTTGGGTGGGAAATACCCCAAAATGCAGGATTTGGGCAGGAAATCCCCCAAAATGTAGGATTTGGGCAAGAAATCCCCCAAAATGTAGGATTTGGGCAAGAAATCCCCCAAAATGCAGGATTTGGGTGGGAAATACCCCAAAATGTAGGATTTAGGCGGGAAATCCTCCAAAAAGCAGAATTAACTGGCAGTGCAACCCTTGGCAGTGCTGGGTTCTGCACCCCAGTGCTCTTTTCCCTGCAGTCTGCTGCTGAACTCTCCTAGACAAATCCTACCATTAGGCACTGCTTTAAAACCCGGTTTGGGAGCATCTGTTGTGATGAAAGTAATTCTGAAGGACAATTTTTTTTCTATATGGCATTGGTCAACTTGTGGATGTGACAGCTTTTTAGCAAGAATGGCTTTTAAAATTGAAAATACTGAAATATCTGAGCAGTTGAATTATGGCTGCAGTTTTCCACACCTGGTTTTTTGCTCTGATCTCACAGTCTGTCCTTAGCAAAGGGCTTAACATATTTTAACGTGTGCAAGGGGGGGCTTTAACAGATTTTCTTTTTAAATGTAAGTTTTTTTGATGAAGAGAGCATCTTAAACACATACCAGTGGTGAAGTGTGAGACCTCTGTCGCTGAATGTGACCACCCACACCCCCAAATCCCCTGCCTGGTTTCAGTTCCATTCTTCACTCAGTGCCAGAGTACATTTGGATTTAAGTGAGACCCTTGAAAAAAATGGGTTTATAGTGAGCACAAACAGAAACTGGCCTGGAATTGATCCTTTCATCCAGAGCAGTCAAATCTTGTCTTCCTCTTTGCCTGTTTTCACACCTTCCTCTGCTCAGAATCGAGGGAACCAATCGAAGCAAACCCAGATTGCCTCAGAACAAATGGCTTTTCTTGTCCCTAAGTCCTCTAAACCCCATTTCTGCAGCTGTTTTTTGATTTAGCTTGAAGCTATTTTCCAAAAAGAAGAGATGTTTTAGGAAACTCCTGCAGATATTGACTAAGGAAGATTTTCACATAGTTGGATTTTATGTCTGGATTGGATTTTATTGGACAACCACTATTTTTCCTAGAAAACATCCCTACCTTCTGCCTGGTCCTTGTTTCCTGGTTTGGATTTTCTCACCTGTTGAGAAAGGAGTTGATGAAAAAAATGTCAATAATTTAATTGTTAAAAGAGAAGAATCTGAGGCTTGTTGGGAGATATTCAGCACTCGCTGGGATATTTTTTTATTTGCTGGATGTTTCTATTGCTCTGTAAAGAAATTCCTGTTGGAGAGGTAACTCTGCAGAAGTGTGAGGAACTAATTCACACGGTGATAAAACAGTTGTGGAAATGAGATGGGGAGGGCTCATTTATCTGAAAGATTACTCAGGAATAGCATCAATCACCAGGATTGGATAATGAAACCCTACTGGAAAAGAAAGGCTGTGGCCCCTCAGATCTGAGCACAGAGGAGGGGATTTACCAGCTTCCTGGGGGGATTTTATATCTGCTATAAATAGATGGCACCAACAATATTTTTGCAGTTAGCTTTGCCTTTGTGCAGCATGGGCAAATGATTGGGTTTGCTGGAAAAGCTCAGTGCTCTGGAAAGGTCGGGATAACAACAAAAAACCTCGAAATGTTGCACTTAATTAGAAATAATAGAAAGATAAGTAATATTTTAATATTGAACGTAATATGTGTAATATGCAGTGAGTAAATTAGGAACTCTGAGACACAAATAGCACAGGATCCCAGAATGGTTTGGGGGGGAAGGGACCTTAAAATCCTCACGTCCCTCTGCACTTGCACACCTCACTGAGCAACAATTGGCTGGGCAGGGCCTGAAGCCTGACCGTGCTTCAGCTTTCATCCATCTTTACAAAGCAAAACAAAACAAAACCAAACCTGCTTCTCCTCTTGCATGCCAAGGACAGAAGTCCTGAGCTGGAGGTGGGAGCAGCACAGCTTTTTTTTGGGATAGGGAGAGGCTGCAGCTGTGGGGCTGTGCTGCCTCCATCCCTCCAGAGCACGGGAATGGATCCTCTGGGAGGGAAACTGTGGAAAAAACACTCGTGGGGAGAGTTAGATGGGATTTTGGGCAGGAATTGTTCCCTGGCAGGGTGGGCAGGGCTGGCACAGGGTGTCCCTGGATCCCTGGCAGTGCCCAAGGCCAGGCTGGACATTGGGGATGGGACAGTGGGAGGTGTCCCTGCCATGGCAGGGGTGGCACTGGGTGGGATTTAAGGTCCCTTCCCACCCAAACCATTCTGGGATTCTGAGAAATCTTTGTCCACCAGGTACATGAACATCAAGGGCTGGGCAATAAATCCCACCAAACCTGTAAAGAGTGATGGGATGTGCAGGACAGGCCCAGCTGATGCACACAGGGTTTATTCAGTCACTCAAACTGCCCCAGAGCAGCTCTGCAATACATCCTTCCTCCTGACACACAGGATTAGCTCAGATTGTCTATTATTTTTAAGCAAAAAAAAAACCAAACCAACATTTATTTCATATGGTTGCAGCAAAGTAATTGGTTGAATTCGTTAAACCTTTGCAGCTGCAGAGAGGAGGAGATGGGTGATTTCTCCTGCCCTGCTCTCAGGACAGGCTGAGCTCTGAGGACACACAGGCTGCTCACAGATTGTTCTTTTGGTTTGAGTGCAGAGCTCTGTGCTCACGTCACCGAGGAGCAAATCTCCATAGCAAGGAGCTGTGCTGGCTCACAGCCCCTCTGCAGACGGCTCATGATCCAAATTGGAGGTAATGGGTAGGAATGTGGGATGCAGGATGATTGCAGATGCACCCTGAACCTGCAAGATTAATGAGTTGGTGCATCTGAAAACCCTGCCTGGGAGAGCTGCTCACACCTCAGGCAGTGACAAGCACAGGTGCTCCACCTTTGGGAGCCCCATTGGGGTGTAGCGTGGCCAACAAGAGGTTAAAGATGTTTATTGGTAGGATGGGGGAATCTTGGCCTGAGATCTGAGAGACTTTTCCTGGGAGGCCAGTGACAGCCTTCTCCTTTCCCCACCCTGCACAGAATCCCTGCTGGAGCTGTTCAGTCATAGGCAGCCTTACCTGCTGCCTCAGCCTCCTTTCTAAAGGTAGGTGAAGTTTAAATAGTAAACTTTCATCTGGCAAAATTCAGATTCTCTTTCTTTCTTTCTTTCTCTCTTTCTCTCTTTCTCTCTTTCTCTCTTTCTCTCTTTCTCTCTTTCTCTCTTTCTCTCTTTCTCTCTTTCTTTCTCTCTTTCTTTCTCTCTTTCTTTCTTTCTCTCTTTTTCTCTTTCTTTCTTTCTTTCTTTCTTTCTTTCTTTCTTTCTCTTTCTCTCTTTCTTTCTCTCTTTCTCTCTTTCTCTCTTTCTTTCTCTCTCTCTTTCTCCCTCTCTCCCTTTCTCTCCTCTTTCTTTCCTTTCTTTCTTTCTTTCTTTCCTTCTTCCTTTCTTCCTCTCTTTTTTCTTTCCTCCCTTCCTTCCTTCCTCTCTTTCTTTCTTTCTCTCTTTCTCTCTTCCTCTTTCTCTCTTCCTCTTCCTCTCTCTTCCTTTTTCTTTCTTCTTATTTCCTTCCTCTCTCTTTTTCTCCCTGTTTTTTCCTCTTCCTCTCTCTCTCTCTTTCTTCCTTTCTTTCTTTTTTAGGGCAGTGGAATTCCCAAATCCCAGCGTGTGGGTGTCCACCAAGCAAACCAAGGCAGTGTCCTGCTTCAATGCCAAAGTGTCCCTGCCTGGCCCTGGGCTCTGGTGCCCCCTGCCCTGGCAGGACCCTCTCCCCGAGCTGTGTGAGGTGTGGAATCCTCCCTGTCCCATTCCCTTGTTGACTCCTGGCTCTTCCAGCCCCGGCATTGATGGCAAACACAGCAATGCCAGCCCCGCTTCAGAGCCTTTGCAAACACAGCTGAGGTAAGAAAAGCCATAAAAGCTTCTGAGGCCTCTCCATTTGTCCCCTTTGAGTCGTGTGCCATAAACCTCGGTGGAGATGGGCTGTGCTCACTCCAGGCAGAGCTGATGTGCTCTTTGATGCTGTTGTTTGCGAAATCTCTGACTTATTAGCAATAAATCCCGGGGCTGTGCTTGGCCTGCAGGAAAGGAGGTTTTGTACATTGTGGGTGGCACTTGAAAAGTGCTGCCCTCAGCTTTAGGAAATGCAGGGATGCTCTAAAGTGCTGAGCTTGTGGAGAGGAATCCCCAAAAACTCGGATTTTGGGAGACAGTCTATCAAAACAAAGTGGGGAAGGCGCTGCTGGCATGCAGCTCCTGCCAAGCATGAAACCAAACTGGCACAAACACCAGGGACAGCTTTTTATTTTATTTTTTTCAAAAAAAAAAGCTCCACTCTTTGGGTGTAAAAACCTCGAAAATGTGTTTTTCTTGCTGCCAGGCTGCTCCTAAATGTGTGTGACACTTTTCCAGCCAGGTGTGATCCCGAGCTCACCTGTGCCTGTGCACTGCAAATGGGGCCACGGGATTTCCTCCCACACAAATCCCTTTGGCCTTTGCTGTGCCTGACTTTTCCCCCAGCAGGATTTAACAAGTGAATCTACAGGGACTGGGATCCTAAATGTGGGGAAAGTCTTTTGGGGTGGGATGGAAGGGCCGGGCATCCCAGCAGTGTGAGCCAGCTCAGCAGGAGTAAATGAAGGATTTCCCTCAGTGAGTAAATGAAGGATTTCCCTCAGTGAGTAAATGAAGGATTTTCCTCAGTGAGTAAATGAAGGATTTTCCTCAGTGAGTAAATGAAGGATTTTCCTCAGTGAGTAAATGAAGGATTTTCCTCAGTGAGTAAATGAAGGATTTCCCTCACTGAGTAAATGAAGGATTTCCCTCACTGAGTAAATGAAGGATTTTCCTCACTGAGTAAATGAAGGATTTTCCTCACTGAGTAAATGAAGGATTTTCCTCACTGAGTAAATGAAAGCTTTCCCTCACTTTGTGCTGTCCAGGCAGATTTTGGCAGCTCTCAGCATCCCCTCGGAGCAGGGCAGGGTGAGGGGTGTCCTGCCCCAGCACTGGATGCTTCTCTTCGTGCAAAATGCAGGAGAATTGACATTAGAACATCGTGCTTGGCATTAAAGGGACGCTCAGCTACACTGACTGTGCTCCTGGAGGTCTCACCCGGGAATAAAAAGTTTTAATTGGTTGGTAAGTAGTGATTCATTCTCAAAAAAAAAAAAAAAATCCTACTTTTCTTAACTCAACTCTTGGAATTTTTGGTTAATATCTGACTCCGTGGTCTGATCCATCTCCAATTCATCCTTTCTTGTCAAGCTAGTTTTAATAATTGCAACACCCTCAGTGTTGTTTTGTTTAGGTAATAGAGAACAATTCAGCCTGAAGAAAATGAATTTTCCTGTTTCACGTGGTTCTGGCTTTCTTTTTTTTTTTTCTTTTCATTTTTTTTTTGTTTCTTGTAGTTTCTAAATGAATTCTAGAAAATAGCAATGAAAATACGGAAGTCTGAAGTAAACATTGATTTTTACAGTGCAATAATTTATGGTACCAACTTAATAAGTGGTGTGACACAAGCAGCTCACCCCCCATTTATCATGCATTGATAGTTTGATTCCAGAACTTTTAACACCACTGCTCGCTGTGACATAATAAAGGACCTGCCAACATTCCCATTAGAACCACGAGATTTTAGGAGTTGTGCTTCAGCTATAAATATCAGTATTTGGAATCTATGAATTATTTTGCAGAGTAACAACCTCGGAATGACTTGTTCCAGCAGCTAGGAAGAAATAAGACTTTGACATTTTTGAACTTCAGGAGGACATCTCCCTCTTCCCAGAAGAAAAGGCTCAGGGATGCTTTTTGTTACGTCCACCATCACAAGTTTACCAATTTGGAGACAGCTCCTGAGCTCAGATAAATCACTTTAACTGCACAGACAGCAAGGAGGAGACACAATTTCCATGGCAGGGTTGTGATGAGAGCTGGCTGGCACAGGAGCTGCAGGCTGCTCACACCCTGCAGGAGCTGGGCAGGGACACAGGGAGCAGCTGACCATCCCTGCTCTCCACTCAGGGGCTGCCCACACCACTGTGGTCACCCGGGTCACACACACGGCCTGGTGGCTGCCAGTCCTCCTGCACATGTCAACTCCAATTATTTCTGCTTGCCACGTCCCTTTCTGCTGCTGCAGGGATGCTGTGGAGCAGAAGAGCCCCCCTGACACTCGGGGCTGGCTCCCTCCCTGTGCTGGCACTGCCAGCCCTGCTCCAGAGCTCCTGGGCCATGGCCTGGTGTCCACTCCTGCTTTTCCAGGGAATCCCACTCCAGGTAAGGGGGTTAATTCCAAACATGTGCCTCAAACACGCTCCAGACTCCTGGGTTAGAGCCTTAGGCTGCAGCACAGGATGTGACCAGCAGTGTGTATTCTATCACCAGCTGTGGGCAGGGATCCTGATCTCTGTGGGGATCTCTGCTGTTCCTGTTCCAGCTGTTCACCCAGCTGTGGGCAGTGATCCTGATCTCTGTGGGGATCTCTGCTGTTCCTGTTCCAGCTGTTCACCCAGCTGTGGCAGTGATCCTGATCTCTGGGGGGATCTCTGCTGTTCATGTTCCAGCTGTTCACCCAGCTGTGGCAGTGATCCTGATCCCTGTGGGGATCTCTGCTGTTCCTGTTCCAGCTGTTCACCCAGCTGTGGCAGTGATCCTGATCTCTGTGGGGATCTCTGCTGTTCCTGTTCCAGCTGTTCACCCAGCTGTGGCAGTGATCCTGATCTCTGTGGGGATCTCTGCTGTTCCTGTTCCAGCTGTTCACCCAGCTGTGGCAGTGATCCTGATCCCTGTGGGGATCTCTGCTGTTCATGTTCCAGCTGTTCACCCAGCTGTTGCAGTGTTCTTTCTCTTCCCCACAGCCCATCCTCCCTCCAGGAGATCTCTCCTGTCCATGGCCATGCAGTCCCAGGGCAGGGCTGATCAAATTCCATCATCCCATGGGGAGATGCTCCAGCCAGGGCAGGAGCCGAGCATTTCCTACCCAGATCAAAGGGGAGATTTGGAACAGCAGAGCAGCCTTTTCCCACTGGATCCCAGAGGAAAACCAGAGCCTTGCACATCATCCCTGCAGCTTTGGAGGAAAAGTGCACCTTGTGCAGGAGCCCTGCTCCAGCAGAACCACATCTGTCCCTGCAGGAGGATCAGCCACCATGGAATGGGACTGCACCAACCCTGACTGACTGACGGGGCACCTTGGATTCTCCCTCTGCCCCTGCTCTGGGTTTGTTCTCTGCAATACTGCATTGCTGTTGGAATTTTCCTGGGAAAGAACTGTTATTCCTATTCCCACAGCTTTGCCTGAGAGCCCCTTAATTTCCAAATTATAATAATTTGGAGGGAGGAGGTTTACATTGTCCCAGACAGAGCTCGAGGGCTGGGAATGCTGGACTGCTTCACCTTCTGCAGGATCTCACTGGGACAGGGTCCTGTGAGCCCAGTGCTCATTTCTCATGGAACCATGGAGTTGTTAAGGTGGAAAAGGCCTCTAAGATCAAGTCCAGCTGTTGATCATCAGTCCAGCTGTTTGGCAGCTGTGGCCATCCTGGTACCTGTGGGTTTTGGTGGGGAAGTGTGGGGAGGTGGGGGGATGTTCTCACCCGATGTTTTCCCATTAAAGCAGTTTGTTCCCATGGGAACAGAAGATGCCCTCGTTGTTCCCAGAGCCAGCCCAGCTGTGATGGGGTGTCCCAGGTCCCTCCCAACAGCGAG
The DNA here is from genome assembly GCA_037013685.1 of Acridotheres tristis. NCBI lineage: Eukaryota > Metazoa > Chordata > Aves > Passeriformes > Sturnidae > Acridotheres > Acridotheres tristis. The sequence continues at coordinate 1,018,895 of CM072899.1, read as the reverse complement.
GGGACATCCCTGGGAATCCACACTGCTTCAGAGGGAAGCCTGTGCTAAAAGGGTTTTCAATTCCTCAGCCTGGAGCCCACGTCCTCCCTTCCATTCCTTCTGGAAAATCCAGAAATTCCTCTCACGACTGAGGGCTCAAACAGCTCCACCTTCCAGGTTGGTTGGTTCAGGAACTCCTAAAAAGAGATGCATGGACAACAGAACTTGTGGGTAATGGGATAACAATGAAGAAGAAGTGAACTGGTGAGCTAAATTCTATTTATACCCCCAGTGTCTAAAGAACTGTAATAAAAAGGGCTTGTGGTTATGTTTGTCTTAGCTTAGGTTGTAGGGATTTGATGTACATTCTATAAGTTATTAAATAATCTTGTTTGGGCATTTGATCTCCATCTTGATACTTTATTACCACAGATCACTTGGAAACAGGAAAGGGACCTGTGGAATTGGAAAACAATTTACAGTTTGTTGTTTTTTTTTCAGTAACTAGCTCATTTTAAACCCCATTTTTAGCAAGAAATAATGACTTGCTTTATTTAGAGACTATTTAAAATGCTCTCGAGGTATCTACTGAATATCTTGACATCACAGATAAATCAGGAGCAGGCTCAAAATTAGCCCTGCACTGTTCTATATTACAATATGTTCTATATTACAGATCCATTATCCAGCCCTTGTACAATGCACCTCAGAGATGGGAGAAGAGACAGAGTCTGTTCTCAAAGCTGTTTGTAACATATGATCGTCCTCTCCCCTGAAAAGCTGCCAGGGTTTGTCTCTGAGGCCCACAAATGGAGATTTGTGTGTGGGGAGGGTCCCCAGCAGCCTCAGCCTGCTGGGGTTGGTGGTTTGGTGTTATCAGTGCATTATTTCTATATCCAAAAGTAGCCAGGACAGAGGTGGATGCTCATCTGAAGTTGAAGGTAATTAAACTGACCTAATTCCTGTCAAAACTGATCAGGATAAAAGCTGCACTGTTCCAAGATGGAACACTGGGCCCCAGGGTCTGGCTGTTGGAGCTGCTCTGGGTGATGCTCCTGGAGGGACAGGATTTGCTTTGTGATGCCAGAACCATTAGCTAATTAAAATATGCACCATTAAAGGTTTAACTTTGTGCCTTCCCAGGCTTGGCAGGTCCTTAGTGGGATGAACAGGAGCTTTCCATCCAAACCAGCTTCAGCCGTGGCTGGTCCCTGTTCCTGCCCGAGATCCCTCATCTCCTCCAGGCTCAGGTGGGATCCCAAAGGACTCCAGAGCCTTTGGCACGGCAGGAACTTTCCAGGGTGAGCTTTTCCCCCTCCCCATTCACACAAAGATCCACTAAAACCCTCCCCAAAGAGCCGTGGCTGTGCTTTCCCGACCCGTGTGGTTTGGAATGAGGCAGCTCCTGCCTTGTCAGCAGGTCTGAAAGGGTTAATGGGGCCGAGTGGGGCAGGAATTCTGCAGTTGGTGCTGCTGGAGAGCTCGGAGGGGAGGCAGCTGGGCTGTCCCTGGCACACAGCAGCCTCTCCTGGAGCATTAACCCCAGCACCACGGGATGGCTCCTCTCCTGTGGCCTCGGACCTTGTTGTTCAGGAGAACATAAAATAATAAAGGAGCGTTTGGAGTGATTTCGTTAGAAATCCATCAGACTGTCAGACAGGCCGGTGGCATCAATAATTCCCTATTAAGCCCTCTACACCCATTATGGTTTGTGCTTTTCCTTTTTTTTTTTTTTTTTTTTTCCCCGAAGTTAGTTTCCAGGCAACCAGTAAGAACCGAATTGCATTAAGCTGTTAATTCAGCCTTGCATGCCAGCTCCAGCTTCTGCAGCCCAGTTCTTCCTCTCCCGGACAAGTTTCCTCCTAAAACCCCTTTTATTGGTTTAGTCTTCAGCCCAGGGAGCTGGTGTGGAAATGGCAGGGTCTGGGCTGGGGTTTGGTGCTTGTTTGGGTTTCAGCCTGGCTGGTGGGGGTGGTTTTGAGCAGAGTTCTGAGGAAGGTTGGTGTTGGTCGCCAGAAAATGCACAGTGATCCCCTGGAGTGTTCTTCATCAGCACTGGCCTCAGTAAGGGCTGCATTAAAGGAGGCTCTTGGGGTTTGAGGGTGGTGGTGCCAATGGTTGGGGGTTTTGGGGTCCCTTTGGGATCCCTGAGGCTGCTCCTGCAGCCCTCAGTGATGGAGCACGGTCCCCAGCCTTGCCCAGATGGAATTGTGGCTCGTGGGGAGCTCTCAGAGCAGCGGGGTACAGAGACCAGCCCATGCAGAAAGGCACAAATCCATGGTTTATTCTATTCAGGCATCCTGTCTGCACATACCCACGGCTATTGTTTTACTGGGGGTTTTGTATCTTCTGGGGGTTTTACAGTTTGCACCAATTACCAAGGGAATTCTACTTTCCAACCAATCCCTGAGGGATTTCACATTCAAAGCTGGCCTACGGATACTAAAAGAGAATGAGCCACTAATATTGAAGGTAGATAAGAGGGTCTACCAAGGTGGGGGGAAACTGGATTCCTTTTCTATTCATCATTTCACAAGCCATTTCTTATCTCTAAGCTCTGGTTTTCCAAGGAGCTTGTTCTGAGGATGCAGGGAGACTTTCTCCTGTGTTTTCTGCTCCCTCCACATGGTGGGATTGGGGATTTGAGGGTGGGGAGGGTGCCCAGAGCAGCTGTGGCTGCCCCTGGATCCCTGGCAGTGCCCAAGGCCAGGCTGGACATTGGGGCTGGGACATGGGATGGGCTGAGCAGAGTGTCTGAAGTGTAATTTGTAATTTGAACACAGGCAGATGTTCTATCAGAAATCCCTTCCTTTCAGGGGAACACACGGATTGAAGAACGTGACTTATTAGTGAATCCCGGTATGGGCAGTGCCTGTGCATCAATAATGGAGCAGCAAACAGCAGCACTAATGAGCTGGAACCACCCCGAGCATGACAGGAAAATCTTTGCAGGAGTAAAAAGGAGTAATTTGGGTGTTGTGCTGCAGAGTTAATGAATGTAGTGCTGCAGACAGGAACCGAGCTTGGGAATGAAGTTCCCTGCTCATCCCCTGAAGAGGGCAGGCAGCCTGAGCCTGAGCCTGAGCCTGAGCCTGAGCCTGAGCCTGAGCCTGGCACTGTTCCCTCAGGGAAGCTGGGACAGAGATCTGGGCTGAAATCATAGTTGTGGCTGATAATTACAATTATTAGTTATGAAATCCCACCTGGGCTGAGCTCAGCTCTCAGAAAGGGCATTCACCATCCCCCAAGCTCTGTTAGTATTTATAATATATTGTATAGACACCTGTATTTACTATGTTGTTAAATTATTGGGAAATAACAAAAAATTATAATGAGTAAATATAATACTCAAAAAAAAACCCTGAAAAAGAAGCACCAAAATAAAGCCATTCCAGATGAAGCTGCCATGGCTTTTGTAAAATAGCTGACTTGGGGCAGAATTTTAAAAAGTGATTTAAAAAAAAAAAATTTAAAAATAAACTACAATTTTGAACTTTTTCCAATTTCTGTCATTAGAGATCTATGATATGAGTCTGAATCACAGAGGTGACAAATCCAGGCCCCAAAAGGAAACCATATCTTCATCAAACTTCACTGGAGAAGCAAAATTAATAAAGGGCTGCTGATTATCAGCAGAGCACGTCAGAAATGCTCTTCCCTGCAGCAGCCATTAGAACTGGGATAGCTGAGGAGGAGTTTGATGCCACACTGCTTGCTCAGAGTTCTTGGGACATTTCTAACCAGCAGATTTTCCCCCTCCCCCGGGCACTGGGACAGGGAAGTGTTGCATCCTCAGGGCCTGGGGTTCCACCTGCAGATGCAGAAAAACCCCCCCTGGGTGTCTGGTGCTGAATCTGATCACGTTCTCCATTTCTGGGCCATATTTTATTCAACATTTTCATCACTTTCAGCTGTGCATTCATCCCTCCCCAGATTTATATCTGTAATTAGGGGATCATTATTTACCAGCTGCTAAAAAGACACCTTTCAGCAACGTAATTCAAATGTCAGGAGTTACTGCCAGCTCCAGATTAATAGTACAGTTATTTTTTGGCTACAGGTTAGGAACGTGGCTGCTGTCAGAAACCTTTGGAAATGGTTCAGAAATGCTGAGAAACAACTATTTGTGTTTTCCTCGCTGAAGAAAATCAGTTGTATGTGAAAGAAAATGATCCTTCTCCCAGATCTAAGTTCAGTAATGAGTTGTTTTTATTTAACGAACTCTCTAACAGATGGTGTTGCTAAATTTTGAATATTAGGGCTGGTTTTGCAAGAGGCCTCCACACAGGCTGATGGAGCAGAGAGGAGGTTTCACATTTCAGCTCCAGCTCAGGCCTCACCCTGTGGTCACTCCTGGGGCTGGAGCCACCCCTGGGTGACCCTGCTGTGTCAGACCCAAAGCCCTGCCCTGGAGGGGACCCTGGGAATGGCCCTGGGAAGATGGGAGTGCTCCAAAAACATATTTATTTTTTAATCAATAATTTCTACAGTGTGTGCTCTGTAGGGGGAATCACAGAATGGGTGGGGTTGGCAGGGACACCTTCCCCTGTGCCAGGGAGTGCCAGGCCAGTGTCCAGCCTGGCCTGGACAATGTCCCCCTGCAGGGACAGCCACAGCTGCTCTGGAAATCCATTCCAGGGCCTCTCCACACCCATCAGGGGATGATCTTTGAGCATCTCAGCAGTTTCTTGCTTATCTGAGATTATTTTGCAGTTGGTTTCTGGAAGGTCTGTGCTCATCACCACCTTTATGGTCAATTCTGTCATCCCCCCCAAAAACCCCATTAAACTGGGAAGCTGTGCTTGCCATAAATCCACATTTCCTGGGCAGGAAGAAGCAGACAGTGGTGCTGCCAGCCAAGCCTAACCAACATCCTCCTTGTTCCCTGGGCCTGAAACCCTGGGAGCCACCCAAGTGTCACCAAACCCAGCAGCACCAGTGTCACCCCAGCACTTCACAGATGTCACCTCCTGGGTGACCTTTGGTGCTCCAGCAGGAAGGTTTGGGCTGATGATGGTGAGATGCTTCTTCAAACCCAATTCTCACCTTTTTTGTGGTTTTTTTTTTGGTTGCTACCACTGCTCAAACTCTTCGTTGTGCTTCCATAAACACTCAGACCCTTTGGAAATGGGGGTCAGGCATTTGCTTGCTCTCATTCCTGCAAACCTTGCCCAGTTATCAGAGGCATCCCTGGCTGTTCAGTCATTCCATGCTCTCAGAACTCACGTGGACAAAACCTTCATCATTTAAATGATTTTCCTCATAAGCAGCACAGGATGGTGGGGTGTTTCCAACGTGGAAATGCAGCTGATGGAAATGAAGGGTGACTGTGCACATGTAATTCAAGGGAGTAGCTTTGGGGAAACATCAACCAGGGGAAGGAGGAAAAGAAATTTGAATTCAATTGGATTTTAGTAACTTCAGCTTGGGTTTGAATCATATTTACTTGCTTCTCTCTCTCTCTGCTCTGTTTGCAAGTTTTATTGCTGTGGCTCTCGTGTCTTGGAGCAATGTGAATTAGTGGGTTTGTTATTGCTGGCAGGGAGGGGAACTGCAGCAGCCAGCAATGAGATCCTTCCCTGGAGCCCTACTCAGGAAAAGTGTGGAAAACCTGAGGCTGAACCCAGACCCCAGGAGACACCAAAACAGCCCCAAAAAAAGGATGGTGTGGTGGGCCAGGAGCTGCCAGCAGGGAGCTCAAACCGAGGTTTAAAACTCCATTATCATGAAGGATGTGATGGAAATGGGGACACTCAGGGCAAAAACCCTCCCTCCCTCACACGGAGACCCAGGAGCTTTGCAGCTTCCCTGTCCTTGCTCCCAGCCGTGCCCAAATGTGAGAATTTTGTGCAGTTTCAGAGCGAGGATGAAAGTGAGAAATCATTTAAGAGCCCCAGCTCCAACGGGAGCAGCAGCAGGCGCTGGATTGATGGAAATGCCCCCAATTGAGGGTGGTTTCAGGGCGATTGTTTTTATTGTTGGTTGCAAGCTTTTGGTGAAAGCTTTTCTAAGGGAGTATTTTGGAACAAGGCAAAGACTTCACACAGGGTGAACCAGCGATGAAATTACAGGTCTTTAACAAGAACTGCACTCGTAAATGAAAAATATGATGTGGCACAGTAAAAATAAGACCATTGTCCTGAAGTCTTTGGCTGTGTCCTTTAGAGTGTTCTTTGGGGATTAATCAGCAAATGATTGTGTCACAGCAATTGGGCTCAAGTGGGGTTTTGCTTATATTGCAGCCTGAGATTACACACTCCGTGGCAATTAAATCATTTGAAATAATGCAGCTGTTGAACTTGCCTGCTCTGGCTCTGGGCTGGCCAGGCTTTGTTCACTCTCTGTTCCCCCTGCTCAGAGGTCTCTCCCCTACAAGAGAGGGTTCAGATTGTTCCTGTCTTTGGGATCCAGCCCCTGTGTCTGGGCTCTGGGGCATTCCCAGCACCCAGCAAGAGGAGCAGGAAAAGGAATTGACTGAGGAGAGACCCAGGTGGAGCTGGGATGGGTCTGCTGCCCCCAGGCACTAATTGCATTAATTGTCATTTTTTCCTTCTGATTTTTCAGGCTGTGTGTGTGGAATCACAGAATGATCACAGTTGAAAAAGACCTCCAAGAGCAACCTTAAATGTTCCTTAGGTTTGAACGAATCCACATTTTTCATTGGCATAGAAATGGAAAATGAGCTCCCAAACATTCCAATCTGGAGAATGCCAGCCTAGCCCTGGTGGGAATTTAGCAGAAGTTTCAAGTAATTCATGTCTGAAATGCCTTCATAACTTTTGCCTCATAAAAGCAGCCAAGGACATAAAGTAATGGTAAAAATTCACAATTTTGAAAGGAAGATTCTCCTCCCTGGCAGCGAGGATAAAGGAAATTTGCTGAGTTTCAGGAGGATTGTCAGTGGTTACCTTGATTTCAACATCTTAACCCTGCCTGCTGCCAAGCCTTGCCTGATGGGAAGTTGGTGATTTTTGGGGTTGAATTTGGATTCCTGTTGGGAATTCAAGCCTTGGTTAGGAGCACTAAAAGCTCCTGCAGTCTCCTGTGGCTCCCAGGCTGGGCTGGGGCTGCCTCGTGTGACCCTGCTGCTGGAATAAATGGAAAAGGGCAGGAGGAGACACCAGAGCACAGCAGGGCTCTTTCCTCTCTAAGTGCTCTCATGGGTTTGCCTGTCTGTTACTTGTTCCTCTCTTCTCCAAAATGCCATCTTTTCCCTTTTTTTTTTTTTTTCTTTCACCTCGAAGAGCATGAAAAGGAAAATTGCTAATGAGTCAAACCACCAGAAAAGTTAGGGGATGTCTTGAGGACATGGATTTTTCTCCATGGTTGTGGCAGAGCTGGAGCCCACACAGACTCTCCAGGCAGCCCTGCCCTGCACTCATCAGCCACCCCTAATTAAATCAACTGGCTGCAATTAACACACAGCCCAGCATCACTCTTTAAATTCATCTTCTGGTCCTCCAAACTGAATTGCTTTTAATATAAACCTTATAAAAAGCAATTTTATTCTTGTCTGAGCCACCATTGGTGTGTCTTAAATATTCAGTTTGATTGAGGCAGAGTTGGACCTGAGCTAATGGAGGAGCCAGAGTGGGAATGGAAGAAACCTTCTAAACTTAGAGACAATGCAGAGCACCATCAAGGTGGGTAATTAAAGAAGAAGGAGAGAAATTCTCCTGGTTTAATATAAAAATAAATGATGGGTTTAGCACTGCTGCATGAACATTGCATTTCCCAGTAGTAAAAGCTTGTTTGTATCTGGGTCAAGAGAAAAAAAAAAAAAAAAAGCTGCTAAAATTAAGAAACACTTCTAAGTTTTGGGTTATTAGAAGTGAGAGAAGTTCAGTGAGAAATTCTGGATTGTCAGTGGTGCAGATGAGGTTTTCCTGATGGGCTGGTGAGTTTGTGTTTGGCTTTTTTTTTCTTAAATATTTGCAAGAAAATTCAGGGCAGCGCTTTGGCTGTGCAAATATCGACACCAGGGTTTCCTCCTGCATTAGCAGCTCCAATATTTGCTGAGCTGAACCTGTGACCCCCCCAGGGCAATGCCCAGGGAGATGGGCCAGGGATCCTCCCCTGCATGAGGGGTCAGCAGGAGCTCTGCACTGGCTGCTTTTAAAACAACTAAATGGGGGGAAATGTTTAATTATGGGGTTTTTTTCCTATTAAAATACAGCAGTGGTTGAATGAGAGATGTGCTTTTCACCCAGGGATCTTCTCTTTGTGGCTTTCTGGCTGACCTGGGTCTCGTTTCTTCTCCTGTCTGCCTTTGCTTTGGTGCTTTCAAGGGCTCTTGTTGTTTTTTCTGCTCAAGCCTGGTGCTGTGCCTTCCTCAGCTTTATATCTGGAATTTGATATCCGTGGAAATCTGTGAAAATCCTCGGAATTTTTGCAAGCCTTTGTTTAAATGGAATTAATTCTCCACTGTGGCAAAGCTCAGCATCCCTTGCTGGAGGTGTGCATGTGCCTGTGAGGGACATTCCTCACCGGGAAATTCCAGATCCCTGAGGAAGTTCTGCACCTAAAGCTGCCATTGGATTTGGTCTGTGAGCTGTAAATTCCCCATCAGCATCTGCCCAAAGACCTCACCAGCCACAGGCCTGGCTTTTCCCAGGAATTCCACGTTTCCCACCTGCTGGAGAGCAGCGAGAACAATACAGAGTGATTTTCAAAAGCCCCTACATGGACCAGTTCCCTTGGCTTGGAATGGTTCTCTGTGATTTATTAGTCAGAAATTCCATCATATTTTGTACCATCCTTCACAAATCTCAGCTCCAATTTTTTTTTTTTTCCCTTCTCGGAGCTGTCTTGTGAATAACAAACCCCACATTGTTCTTGTGTGTGTTCTTCTGAATTTATTTCGTGTCATCTTCTTACAGGAAAGTTAAAAAAAAAAAAAAATGCAGCTCCTCTCACTTAGCCCCCTTTGGGACAGCAGCCACAGATGAAGAGCGAGCAATCAACATGTCAGGATAAAATTAGATTGCCACGGAGCACAAGGTTTGATCCAATATGTGGATCAGATTTGGGTTTCAGCTCTGCATATCACAATAACACGACCCTTGCTGAAGGTGCTCGGCACAAAGCTGCTCCTTTCACACCTGGGACAAGCTGGGGAAGGGCCAGGCTGGAATTCCCTGCTGGCCACGGTTTTCTCAGTGTTTAATTGTGGTCCCAAAGGAGGGATGGTGTGTGCTCAGGGGAGGGCAGGGATGGGGCCTGCAGGGCTGGGGGAGCATTTCCTGCACAGACCCCCTGCCCACACCCTGCTTTTCACTGGGGTGGCATTTCAAAGTGAGGAAAATGGATTTTTATGTTGCAGAACTGAGATGGGAGATGGGTCTGGCAGTGTCCCCAACACAATCCACAGCAGAGCCAGCCCAAAGCAAAGCCCAGGGCTGAGTCCAGCTGGTCCTGAGCCAGGACCTTCACCCTTCAGCCCAGCCCTGCTCGGTGCCACAGCTCCAGGGGCTGCACTACAGCCTGCACAGAAAACACGGCCGTTCTCACATCGTTTTTTCAACAAAATGCCCTAATAATAGCAAGAAATTATAATATTTGTTTCCATTTAGTTGGAAAAAATAAGGAAGATATTTAAAATATTCATTCCAATGTGCTTGGTTTGGGGCAGACAAAGTGTTTTGGGTCCCTTGAAGGACACAACAGAAGCCAAGAGCCACCAAGGTGGGAAATGTGAGCTCTGTGCAGGCACAGCCACCCCGTCCTGCTGCATTTCATAAAATCCTTTTTTCTAACTCGATAATTGTTTCCCAAAGGGACTCATGAGCATGGCTGAGTTTGGGTGGAATTTTGGGGGGTTACTGAGGCAGTTCCCCTCTTTAACCCTCAGGCACTGCAGTTTGTGCTGGGGTGAATGCCCTGCTGAGGGCAGCCCTCCGTTTGGACTCATTGAGGAGAAAATCCATTTTCTCTGGGTGTATAAATACTGACACACACACAGAGCCTGTCTGGGAGCCTTGTGGCCCAGCTCACCTCCAGAGTAAGGAATTTAACCTGGCCCTGCTCCTCCCCAGAGCCAGGACCCGTGTGAGGAGCTGCCAGCATCTCCTGCCCCGTCGTCTTCAATTCTCCTGCCTCCCCCAGCACAGCTCCAATTAACGCTCCAATCTTTGGAATTAATGAGTTTCCATCGGCCTCGGTGGAAGTGGATCAGCTTTGAGGCTGCCAGCCCAGCCCAGTGCCTCACTAAAAGTAGTTCACCTACTTTGAGGCACAGCCCCTGCATGTTCCAGTCCTCTGGAGCTCATTGAAGGCTCCAGCAGTGCCTGCTGCTCCCCACAAAGAGGGGGAAATAATCACAGGTTTGATTCTGCTCTAACTCCACGTGATTTTGAGGGCCTTTCTCCACTCCTTGAGCTCAAGCAGCCAGTCTTGTTAGCCCAGGGAATCCTGAGAGAGGAAGTGCAACACTGCATTTCCCAAAGCCCCCAGTGGGGTTTGAGAAATCTGATTTCATTCATTACAATAACCAATGAAACATCTCAAACAAAACATTTATTACTATTATTATTATTATTATTATTATTATTATTGCAGCTCACAGGTGATGGAGATGTTCCCAGCCCCTGTACATTTTTTTTTTTTTCTGTGGAGAACACAGTGACTCTTGAAGAGGAAGAGTCAAATTTTCTGGGTAGACTCTGAGCTCAACCCTGTGACCCAAAACCACATTTCCACTCATGGGAATACCTTGGACAGAGAGTTTCAACCACGGTGTGGTTGGAACAAGACCCATCATAGACCCATCATAGACCCAGCAATCCCTGGGCAGGGCAGGGCAGGGCAGGGCTGGGTTTAGGTGGGCTGGGCTGGGCTGGGTTTGGCTGAGCTGAGCTGAGCTGAGCTGGGCTGGGCTGGGCTGGGTTTAGGTGGGCTGGGCTGGGTTTGGCTGAGCTGAGCTGAGCTGAGCTGGGCTGGGCTGGGCTGGGCTGGGTTTGGCTGAGCTGAGCTGAGCTGGGCTGGGCTGGGCTGGGCAGGGCTGGGCTGGGCTGGGTTTGGCTGAGCTGAGCTGAGCTGAGCTGGGCTGGGCTGGGCTGGGTTTAGCTGGGCTGGGCTGGGTTTGGCTGGGCTGGGCTGGGCAGGGCTGGGCTGGGCTGGGTTTGGCTGAGCTGGGTGATGCAGCTTGGCCCAGGATGGTCCAGTGCTGGCTCCCCCAGGGATGAACACCAGGATCTAGAGACCCAGGTGAGTGCTGAGACCCAGGTGAGTGCTGAGAAAGGTGAAGCCAGGGGAAAATTCATTTCATGGAGTATCACAGGGCACGAAGGAAAGCCATGGTTAAGTACCAGCAAACAGGGAAAAGTCATGATTGTCTGATATTCAGTCTGTCAGAGCAAGAGAGTAAAGGTGAAAATCCATACCCTGAACCCCCATCAACAGAAGGGAGCTGCTAACAGCACCAGGCTGTCCATGTTTTCTGCCCGAGTTTGCTGCTGTTGTACACAGGGTAAAACCTTGCACAGACCAGGCTTGCTACAAAATGAATGAAGGAGGACATCAAGGGAATAAATAAAAGAGATGAGGAAAAACATCTCCACTTGTACAAAATGTGCACAGCCATGAAGGGCCCTTAAAGAAAAAAAGTTAAAACTTAATTTACAGAGAGGTCTCCTGACTTGTGTCATAAAATGTTCCAAAACAATCTCATGACTCAATTCCTGCAGCCATTGAAGTAGGAAGAATTACATAAGATCCTTGCTGTTTGCTTTATTTCATGCTTAACTCATATTCTCAATGATTCATTATCAGGATTTGTCAGGACTAATTAAGCAGAGTGCCAGCTGTGGTAGGATTGGGCACCACAGCAGCGGGGACCCCACTGGGATCACTGCTCCTGGAGATTTAGGGAATAGCAGCTCAGTGCTTTAGGGCTGGGCTGGTCCAACAGGGAATGTATTCAGTGCCTAAATACACGAACTGGAGTTTTCTGAAGTTCCCAGGATGGTTTTCTTTTCTCTGCTAAAAGCAACCTCTCTTCAGTTGGACAAAAACCATTAAATTCCCAAAAGGACACAGTTGGAAAGCCAGGAAGGTGTGAGTGTGACCACGTGTGGTTGTGTAAGGTGTCCTGAGGGAGGTGTCCCTGCCGTGGCAGAGCTTTGGAGCTGGATGTGCCTCAGGTCCTTCCATCCCAAACAATCCCAGGGTTCTGTGCCTGTGTCCAAGATTTCCACGCTGGTGTGAGATGAGCACCGGGCTCACAAAGCCTTTCTGACCTGTGTTGGATACAGCCAAAGCCATCCCTCAGAGAATCCCCGTGCTGGTGTGCACACCCTGCTATTAAAACCAGAGTCATTAAGAGTAATTAATTTCTGGGCAGCAATGGCAGAATATCAGGGGCTGATTTCCAGGGATGTGGGTCTGCTGGCACTGGGTGAGTGCAGGATCCCTCCCAACAGTGCCCAGGTGTGGGGCTGGCACTGGCCCAGGAGCAATCCCGGCTTGTGCTGGGCTCTGTGGGAGGGTCACAGTGGTCACCCCAGTGCTGCAACACAGAATTGGGCCCAGACACTTTATTTAGTGTTCATTGCAGGTTTTTCTTGGAGGGTTCAGCTTTCCCAGGAGCTGCTGGGGCTGTTTAGGGCCATCCAGCCTGGCTGGCAGGAGGAGGATGCCTGAAGCATCCCAAGCTCTGTGTCCATCTCCTCTGCAGGGACCAAGCCTTCGCCAGGGGCTGGGACAGATGTCACCAGTTAAAGGGATTTTTCAGAAATATAAAAAAGCATTTTCTGTCGGCATTCTCTGGGGGGGAGGGGGGAAAATCCTGTCAAGTATTTTTAAAGTGTTTTGCTTAAAATTTGGCGGAGCTGTGAAGGACAGAAAAGGGGCACTGATGGCTGGGAGGGAAAAGCCTCTCCAGAGCATCCTGAGTGATTCCATCAGCTTTAATGCCACTTTGGAAAAGTCCAGGCAGCACAGCCAGAAGGGGAGGAGGGGACCTGCCTGCACTGGCTGGGTCCGTTTATTGTCTGACATTACAACACTGTTATTATTTGGAGAAAGCTGTCTTATTTAATTACCCTGAATGTGCAATTCCATCATTTCTAATTCAGCAGCGGAGGAAGATGTTCCAAGCATTAAGTGAATCAAAATATTCTTAGTAAATAAGTAACTGAGAGAATAATAAGTGTTTGGAAAGAAGAAGTTGTTGTTCCCCATGACTGGCAGCGAGTTTAATGATTTGGCTGAAGTGCCCATCTAATAGAGCTGCCTGCTTGGAAGATTTGTGATCTCCAAGGAACTCTTGCAAAGTGTCTCCTGTGGGATTGATTGATCCATTCCTCCCGGAGCCTTGCATGGCTCTCAGAGCCCGGGACAGGGATGGATGGGGCTTCAGGGCTGGGAGCTTCCCCTGGCGCTGGGAAATGCCACCAGCCCTGTCCCCGAGGCAGAGGTGACAGAGTGACCTGAGCTCCTGCTCAGAAAGGGGGAATTGCTGCTCAGAAAGGGGGAATTGTTTGGGATCCTCCCCCAGGGTGGCAATGGTGGTACCTGATCCCTGCACTCCTTTAGCCCCGTGCTAGAGTCACAAAATCTTTGGGATTGAGTTCAGATCATCAATCCAATGGTGAACCTGACACTGCCAGCCTGGCCAAGGGCTCCTCTTCCTCCTCCTGCTGCTGCCAGGGCACAGGAGGCAGCACCCAGGAGGTGCCTGCAGATGGAAAATCGCTCTGTGTGTGATGCTGTGGCCCTTTGGGGGCATCAAAGGAAGGGAAATGTTTCTCTCCACGGGATGGCTGAGCCTGGCTCTCAGAGCTGCTTTGCTCTTCCACAGGGTCACACCAGTGTTGCAACACAGAATTAGGCCCAGACATTTCATTTAGCACAACGTGCTCATTGCAGTTTTTTCCTTGGAGGTAATCCATAATGTCTTGTAGATTTAATAACTTCATATATTTTATAAAGTACAATCTATTTATAATTTTAATATATTTTAATATTTTATAATTCAATAAGCTACAATTGTAAAAATAATGTTTCTCTTACACAAATAAGGATCTAGCAAGGTTTCTAAGCGACCATACCCTTGAAGGGAATTTGCTGTCCCCTGTCCGCCCTGGAAACCAGAGTCTCACTGACACCTTCTCTTTGTAAACAGCAACAACAAAGCCCCGAGTTAAGGATCTGAGCTTTTCACTGGCCTCTGCTCCAAAAATCCATTATTTTCTGAACTGCAGATAAGCAGGAGCTCTGGCTGCTTTCCCAAGCCTGACTTCACCCAACAAATTAATTGCTTGTACCACGTCCATTACAGTTGTCCAAGCTGACCTCTGCCTGCCTGGCAGCCTCTGCCACATCTCCAATATTTGAAAGATTGTTTTATTCCTCCTTCCTGCTGGTCCATCGCTCTTTGGGCTGATTCCACTGCTTGGCTGTGAGGGGATTTTGTGTTTGCTCTGCCAGCTGCCCAGATAAAGGCAATGTTTAATTATACAGCAGCTCTGACAGTAGATCCTCCTGTGATGGAGATCACACCACTCCCTGAAGGATGCCAGCAATGAGGCCCCTTCCTTTCTGGCAAACTCTTTGCTTATCCAGTACCAATTTGGCTGAATCTGATTTGGCAGGCAAGTTAAGAAATTATTTTGAATATTCTATTGGATGTGTTTAACCAGCGTTTACTTCGAAACAAATTCTCTTGCTAAAAGGATCAGGCTTGGGCTGGATTTGTTTGTTGAGTTTGGTTTATTTTTCTGGTGAATTTGTGTTTTTTGTGGTTGTTTTGTTTTTTGGTGAAGCACATCTCCCCAGAGGGAGATGGAGTGTGTCCCCAGCACTGCAAAGGCTCAGGCAATGGAGGGGTGCTGTGGGTGAGACACGGATGGGACTTCTGGGTGCCTGGACATACCTGGAGTGGTAGCAGTGCATCAAAGCCCAGTGCTGAGCTCCCTGCTGTGCCATTCTGAGAAAAGCAGAATTGCTTCACTCTTCCCCCAGGAGGTGTCCAGGCAGTGCAGGTGTGAGGACAAGGCTGAAGGTGAACATTGTGTTCAGTGCCTGGGAGCTCAGAGTGCCTGTGCTGGGAGCTGGGCTGGGCACGAGTGGGCAGTGAAACACAAACATCACAGTGCAGAGATTTCCCCCATTTCCACCCTTCTGGCAGTGTCCCGTTAAAGGCATCAAGTGCTGCTTTCCCTCCTGAGCCATGCAGGATTACAGCTGCAGCTTTCCTGGGATTGAGTGGAAGGGAAACACTCCTGGCTCTGAGAGTGGGGAATGGCCATGGCTCAGTTCTCCTCAGGAACTGCTGGTGGAACGCTCTGAGTGTGGCTGTGAGTGTTCAATGCTCTGAGTGTTCAATTCTCTGGGCGCTCTAAGCTCTGAGTGCTCAATGCTCTGAGTGCTCAATGCTCTGAGTGCTCAAAGCTCTGAGTGTGGCTGTGAGTGTTCAATGCTCTGAGTGTTCAATGCTCTGAGTGCTCACAGCTCTGAGTGTTCAATGCTCTGAGTGCTCACAGCTCTGAGTGCTCAATGCTCTGAGTGCTCACAGCTCTGAGTGTTCAATGCTCTGAGTGCTCACAGCTCTGAGTGCTCACAGCTCTGAGTGCTCAATGCTCTGAGTGTTCAATGCTCTGAGTGCTCACAGCTCTGAGTGCTCACAGCTCTGAGTGCTCAATGCTCTGAGTGTTCAATGCTCTGAGTGCTCACAGCTCTGAGTGTTCAATGCTCTGAGTGCTCACAGCTCTGAGTGTTCAATGCTCTGAGTGCTCAATGCTCTGAGTGCTCAATGCTCTGAGTGTTCAATGCTCTGAGTGCTCACAGCTCTGAGTGCTCACAGCTCTGAGTGCTCAATGCTCTGAGTGCTCAATGCTCTGAGTGTTCAATGCTCTGAGTGCTCAATGCTCTGAGTGCTCAATGCTCTGAGTGTTCAATGCTCTGAGTGTTCAATGCTCTGAGTGCTCAATGCTCTGAGTGTTCAATGCTCTGAGTGTTCAATGCTCTGAGTGTGGCTGTGAGTGTTCAATGCTCTGAGTGTTCAATGCTCTGAGTGCTCACAGCTCTGAGTGCTCAATGCTCTGAGTGCTCAATGCTCTGAGTGTTCAATCTCTGAGTGCTCAATGCTCTGAGTGCTCACAGCTCTGAGTGCTCAATGCTCTGAGTGTTCAATCTCTGAGTGCTCAATGCTCTGAGTGTTCAATGCTCTGAGTGCTCAATGCTCTGAGTGTGGCTGTGAGTGCTCAATGCTCTGAGTGCTCAATGCTCTGAGTGTTCAATCTCTGAGTGTTCAATCTCTGAGTGTTCAATCTCTGAGTGTTCAATGCTCTGGGTGCTCAATGCTCTGAGTGTTCAATGCTCTGAGTGTTCAATGCTCTGAGTGTGGCTCTGAATGTGGCTCTGAGTGCTGGACACTCTGAGTGTGGCTCTGAGTGCTGGACACTCTGAGTGTGGCTCTCAGGTGGGCTGGCAGGGAGGGGAGGGGTTCTCTAGGTGCAGTGGGACAGGGGATGTTGCTCAGCACAGGTGTGACACACTCACTGCTGGCTTTAGTCACTGCTGCCTCACCCCAGACACACACGAAACCGCTGAATGACAGAATCACGGTTTTGGTTGGAAAAGGCCTTTCAGATCATCGAGCCTGATATTTCTCCCAAGGAAAACACAGCAGTGAGAGATGCACAGGCTGTTATTAGATTTAGTTTCCTGTCTGAGAGGGCCAGATTGGCTGTACGTAGCTCAGAGCACAGAGTGGATGGAGCTCAGGTACAATGACAAGGAGAATACTGCCAATTTGAAGAGTTCAACTTAAAAGGCAGGAAATTGAAAACTGATAAACAGGATTTTTCAGGAGATGTCCACTGTGTGATCCTGTGGCTGGGCAGGATCTACACACGGGGTTCTGCTGGTCCAGAGTGTGCCAGGGGCTGAGTGATGAACAGGAGCTACACCTGCTCTGGTATTTATGATGGAGGAATTAAAGGTTGTCTCAAAAAAATGTGCTTGGTCTGGTGGGAACCTCTGAGAGATGCACTCTGCATTAGCCTGGAACTGGGAATGTGCCTGGGTATGGATTTGCTGGTCAGAAGGGAATGGCAACAGGTGGTGTCCCTCTGGGTGACAGAGTTTCGGGATGAAGGGAACAAAACCAGGATGTCCCAGCATCCTCGAGATCTGGGTGTGCAGAACAAAAATGGGTCTGGAGATCTTAAAATAGAACGAGATCAGCTGCATTACTTCGGCTTTGGGAGTCCGGGGTTACATCCAAACTCCTCCTCCTCCTCACGGCTCCCTTGGCACCCACCTCGGCGGGCGAGGGTCTCGTTGCCGTGGCACGATCCGGATGGATGCTGTGGATGCCCTGGGCCGGCTGGATGCTCCCGCTGTCCCCGGCTGTCCCCGAGCTCCGCGGTGCCACTGCCGGGGAACGGGGGAGCCCGCGGCGCTCCGCTCCCTGCTGGGAGAGGAGGAGGAGGAGGAGGAGGAGGGCGAGGAGGAGGAGGATGCTCCGGCGGGGCTGAGCGAGCATCCCCCGCTCAGCGCCTTTGGCGGGCGCTCCCGAGCCGCGCTGCCCGAGCCCGGCTCCGGCTGCGGGGAGCGGGGAACGGAGAACGGGGAGAGGGGAGCGGGGAACGGAGAATGACGAGCGGGGAGAGGGGAGCGGGGCCGCCCCGGTTCCCTCGCTTCCCCCGTCCCCGGAGGCTCCGGCTGCACCTGTCACCGCCATCCCCGGCAGAGCGGGCGCAGGGGCCGGGCCCACGCGGTTCCATCCCCATCCCCGCGCCCATCTCCATCCCTGTGTCCAGCCCTTTCCCCGCGTCCATGCCCATCCCCATCTCCATCTCCGTTACCATTCTCATCCCCGTCCCCGTTCCCATCCCCATCCCCGTCCCCGTGTCCATCCCCGTTCCGGGCCGGGCCGGGGCGGTGCGGCGGGCGCTGCGCAGGGCTGCGGGCAGGGCTGCGGGCGGGGCGGGGGGCGGGCGGTCCCGGCCGTTTAAAGCGGCAGCGGCGCTCGGCGCTCCCCAGTGCCGGTGCCGGAGCGCGGCGGGCAGGGCAGGGCAGGGCAGGCGGGCGGCAGCGGCCGAACCCGCAGCCCTCCCCCGGCCATCCCGGCCCGGCCCGGCCCCCGGGGAGCGCGGGGCAGCGCCCGGGGGCGGCGGCGGCGGCGGCGGCGGCATCACCATGGGCCGGCCGGGCAGGGTGCTGCGGCTGCTGGCGCTGCTGGAGCTGCCCTGCTGCCTGCTGGAGCTGCTGCTCGGGGAGGCGGCCCGCGGGCAGGAGATGTACGCGCCCCACTCCATCCGCCTGGAAGGGGACATCACCCTGGGCGGCCTCTTCCCCGTGCACGCCAAGGGCCCCCCGGGCTCCCCCTGCGGGGACATCAAGAAGGAGAACGGCATCCACAGGCTGGAGGCGATGCTCTACGCCCTGGACCAGATCAACAGCGACCCGGACCTGCTGCCCAACGTCACCCTGGGCGCCCGCATCCTGGACACCTGCTCCCGGGACACCTACGCGCTGGAGCAGTCCCTCACCTTCGTGCAGGCGCTCATCCAGAAGGACACCTCCGACGTGAGGTGCACCAACGGCGAGCCGCCCGTCTTCGTCAAGCCGGAGAAAGTAGTTGGAGTGATCGGGGCGTCGGGAAGTTCCGTGTCCATTATGGTGGCCAACATCCTCCGGCTCTTCCAGGTAGGGCCGTGCCGCGGGGCTCCGCCGCTCCCGGCTCCCCCCGTGCCTCTCCAGGTGCTCCATCCGCCTCCTCCGGAGCAGCTGCTTCCCCTCCCCGCCGCCCTCCCCGTCTCCCTTCTCCACGGAGCGTGGCGCTTTCTGGATTTATCGCCCCATTTGCGCGAAGCAATGCCTGAGGGAAAGGAGGGGGGGGTTGGAAAAAATAAAAAGCAAGGGAGAGAAGAGGCGCTGGTTGCGCTGGGTTTGCGTTGGAGCGAGCCGTGGCTCGGCGGGGATGGATGCGGGCGCACGGCATCCCCGCGGGGCACGGCCGGGAGCGCTCGGCGCTCGGAATCCCGGCGGTGCGGGCACGGCTGCCGGGGCCGGAGCCATCCCCCTGCCCGGGGGTCGCGGGGGGCCGGGACAGGTCAGGACAGGGTCAGGAGGGGTTTTTTCCAGCTGTGTGGGGCAGCCCCAGCACCCAGCCTTGGCCAGGTCGGTGCCGCTTCTCTCCCGAGCCCGGGCGGCCGGAGCGGAGGCAGCGGGGGCGGCTGCAGCCCCGGAGATCCGCGCCAGGCTCCGGGAGGAGCGAGCGATGAGCAGAGCAGGATTAGATTAGAGAGCCGTGTGTGTGTGTGTGCGGGGGAGATGCGCTGCAGCGCTGCCCGTGCTCCCCCTGCTCGCCTCTCCCCGTGCGCTGCCATCGCGCCCCCGCCGCCCCCGGCTGCCCCTGGCTGGGCACCGGGGCACGGGCATTGTCACCCCGCTCGTCCTCCTGCCCCAGGGCCGTGCGGGGCCACCTGCCCGGGGCTGGATCTCCGGCGTGCGGGGGTGTCCCCGCGGGGTGCGGGGATGTCCCCCCGGGGCTGGGATGTCCCCCCGGGGCTGGGATGTCCCCCCGGGGCTGGGATGTCCCCCCGAGGCGCTGCTGCAGCCGCCGGGCCCCGCAGCGAGCGCCGGGTGCTCCTCGGCAGCGATCGCGGGTGCGGTGACAGTGACAGAAGCGCCACCAGATGCATCGTGAGCAGCGGAGTTCTTTGCTCCCTGTCCTACGCCTTCGCATGCGGAAGGTGGTGGAGGGATTTTTTTTTTTTTTATTTTTGTGCAGCGGGCGGAGAGATCCCCCGCTTTTCCCAGCTGGAAACTTGTGAGGTTTTCACGGCAAATCCTCTCGGTGCTGTCAGCAGCCGCCGAGCCGCCCCATTCCCATCTGGCTGCCGGTGCCATCTCCGGCCGCCGCAGCCGAGGCGAGCGGGCGATGCCGCCCTCGCTGCTCGCTGCCCTCTGCTCTGCCCGGCCGGGCTGTGCCCTGGCTCTTTTCCCAAAACACCAACGAGCCGCTGCTTTGCCGTGCTCGCCTCCTTTCCTGGCAGATTCGAGCGCGTCGCTGCCGGATTCAGCGCTGTGCTGAGAATCTCGCACAGTTTGTGTGGCTGCAGCGTGCAGCTCCGTGCCCACGGCATCGCTCCGTGCCCATGGCATCGCCCCGTGCCCACGGCATCGCTCCGTGCCCACGGCATTGCCCCATGCCCACGGCATTGCCCCATGCCCACGGCATCGCCCCGTGCCCACGGCATCGCTCCGTGCCCATAGCATCGCTCCGTGCCCATAGCATCGCTCCGTGCCCACAGCATCGCTCCGTGCCCACGGCATCGCTCCGTGCCCATAGCATCGCTCCGTGCCCACGGCATCGCCCCGTGCCCACGGCATCGCTCCGTGCCCACGGCATCGCTCCGTGCCCACGGCATCGCTCCGTGCCCATAGCATCGCTCCGTGCCCACGGCATCGCCCCATGCCCACGGCATCGCCCCGTGCCCACGGCATCGCCCCGTGCCCACGGCATCGCCCCATGCCCACGGCATCGCTCCGTGCCCACGGCATCGCCCCGTGCCCACGGCATCGCCCCATGCCCACGGCATCTCCCCGTTCCTGGCAGCATCGCCCCGTGCCCATGGCATCACTCCATGCCCATCTCTCCCTGCCCACGGCATCGCTCCATGCCCATGGCATCACCCAGTGCCCATGGCATCGCTCCGTGCCCGGCAGCATCACCCCGAGCCCGGGAGCATCGCCCTATGCCCACGGCATCGCTCCATTCCCACGGCATCGCTCCATGCCCCGCGCCCTCCCGCTCCCTCCCCCAGTGCAGAAGCGAGTCCCGCTTCTCCGGGAGCCCCGCAGGGATGGGAGCGGTGCTGGAGCCGTGCTGGAGCGGTGCTGGAGCGGTGCTGGAGCCGTGCTGGAGCCGTGCTGGAGCCGTGCTGGAGCCGTGCTGGAGCCGTGCTGGAGCCGTGCTGGAGCCGTGCTCAGTACGGGCTCAGCAGCTGCCCCAGCCAGGAGGGTGCGGGGCTCTCCCACCCCAGTTCTCATCCCACGCTAAACCCGGGGCACCCACATCCAGCTCAGAAAGGAAACCCAGGCACCAGGAGCCTTTTGGATAATGCCACAATACCTACAGAGTCTTTGGTGTGTTACGTGGTGGAGTTTGCAGAAAATAAGATATTTGGACAGTTTCTCCATGTAGAGATGTTTATATAAACTAAATATTTTAATGCGTTGTGACTAAGCATCTGTTCAAAATTGCAATTTAACCAAATCATCCAGAAAGCAGGAACTGGCCCACACTGAGGGATTTTACTGGATATGTATTTTACAGCTTGGATGAGCCGCCTTGAAGCAGATCTTCCATGCCGTAAAACTGTTCCCTATTGTCCTCTCCTCCTTCAAAACACAGCTCAGAACATGTTCAGCCAAAGAGAAATAGAAAAGAACTATTTTAGGAGGAGAACTGGACCTGCTCAACAGCTAAGTGTCATTGCGTGGGGGAGGATGAGAAGCTCTGAGTTAGTGGAAAGACGAAAACCAAGTAGCAATCACAAAAAATCTTGTTAACCTGAGAACTCTGTGGAATTCCTGTGTGGCAGCCAGCTTCTTTTCCAGGGGTCCCTGTGGGTTTTTCTGCCTGGGGCAGTGAGTGAAGGGTGGGTGGATGGCTCTTGGACACTTCCCTGCATGCCCAAACTGGTTTTTCCCTCACACCTGGGAGGTAAAAGCTCCGTGGAGGCCCCTGCAAAGAAATCTTAGTGGAGTTTCTGCTTCTCTGAAAATATCTTGGAAGAGAAATATTTGTGCTGTGCCTCAATGTAGGGAGAAAATCCGTGTAAATATACATCTCTAGATGTATATACCCCATCCAGAGCACAGCAGGGCTGCTCAGGCAGCTGCTGCTGCTTCAGGCTCTTCCTCCCCAGGAGGGGCCAGATCCGTGCGGGCTGTTCATCTTCCTCTCTGCATGGGGGGTTCTGTTATCTCTGCCTGCAGCTCCCAGCACAGCACACAGGGCTGGGAGCATCCCCAGCCACAGCCAACAGGTGGATCAGCAGGGAGAGGCATCTCTGGTTGGAATTCATCCATGCAATTACTGCTGGAGCTCTTGGAGGAGCTTTCCTGGGGTGAAAAATGATGGGAGGCATCTCCATGACACTTGGGGTTTTTGCTGTGTGATCAGAGTCCCTCCCCTGGCTCTGCACCTCTGCTCTCACTTATCCCTCAGTTGCTCCTTGGATAAAAGAATAGTTGGGAATAGTTGGGGTGGGAGGTTCCTCCAGGAGTGCTGCTGGAGCCCAGGGGAGCTGTAACCCTGCCTCTCCCTTTCTCCAGCTGAAGGGTTGGTGCTGATGGAGCCAAGCTGAGATTTTGGGGTGGTCACTGCTCCTGCTGGGTCCCACAGGACGTGTGGGTGGCACAGGAATTGCCTCTCCAGGCCCCATCAGGATTCCAGAATGAACTGAGGAGGGATGGAAATGCCCTGTGCAAGCTCAGGGTGTGAGGGAGGGGAGGCTGCACCCCTGGGTTCGGTGTCTGTCACTGCCAAGGGCCCCTGGGATGTACTGGGATTGAAATGGTGAGTGAGGAACATCCCCAGTGCCTGGTGAGGAGCAGGGCAGTGCCCACCTGAGCAGGGTGAGCAGGGCTGGAGCTTCTCCAGCTTGGCCATGGGCTCCCCAGGAAGGGCTCGAGGCCTCAGGGAGGTGCCTCGAGCTGGATTCTTTATTTTCCATCTCTGTCCTTTACCATCACCCATTGCACAGGATGAGTGCCCTGGCAGGAGGGACAGTGGCACAGCCCTGTGTGACTGCATCCCTTGGGGCCGTGTCCAGGCAGGAATTTGGGGAGCAGGGCAGGTGTGTGGCCAGCCCAGCCTGCCTGTGCTGCAGCACTGGATCAGTGCTCCAGGAGGGATCAGTGCTCCAGGAGGGATCAGTGCTCCAGGAATGATCAGTGCTCCAGGAGGGATCAGTGCTCCAGGAGGGATCAGTGCTCCAGGAATGATCAGTGCTCCAGGAATGATCAGTGCTCCAGGAGGGATCAGTGATCCAGGGGGGATCAGTGATCCAGGAGGGATCAGTGCTCCAGGAATGATCAGTGCTCCAGGAGGGATCAGTGATCCAGGAGGGATCAGTGATCCAGGGGGGATCAGTGCTCCAGGAATGATCAGTGCTCCAGGAATGATCAGTGCTCCAGGAGGGATCAGTGCTCCAGGAATGATCAGTGATCCAGGGGGGATCAGTGCTCCAGGAATGATCAGTGATCCAGGAGGGATCAGTGCTCCAGGAATGATCAGTGCTCCAGGAGGGATCAGTGCTCCAGGAATGATCAGTGCTCCAGGAAGGATCAGTGATCCAGGAATGATCAGTGCTCCAGGGGGGATCAGTGCTCCAGGGGGGATCAGTGCTCCAGGAATGATCAGTGATCCAGGAGGGATCAGTGCTCCAGGGGGGATCAGTGATCCAGGAATGATCAGTGATCCAGGAATGATCAGTGCTCCAGGAATGATCAGTGATCCAGGAAGGATCAGTGATCCATGAGGGATCAATGCTCCAGGAATGATCAGTGATCCAGGAATGATCAGTGATCCAGGGGGGATCAGTGATCCAGGAATGATCAGTGATCCAGGGGGAATCAGTGATCCAGGGGGGATCAGCCTGGGGCTGCTGCAGCTGGACATGGCCCTGCACCAATATTCAGGTGTGTCAAAGGCAGGGACTCCTTCACAGCACAATTCTATCAGTGCACACCAGCAAACAGCAGCCCGGTCATAAATTAAATATCTCTCCCAAAAATAACACTGAAATAATTTGGAAAGCTGCTTCCAAATGCGCTGGGGAGTTCAGGCAGGATGGTTTTAGGCTGCTGGTTTTGCTTTGGAGAGAATGCAGGCTTGTAGCTTTCTCTGCAACTGGAACTCCATGATAAAACCATTGCCAGGGTGTTTCATATTTTCTGGGAGTAGAACCTTGCAATATGGGGAATATCAGCAGCCTGATTTCTTTTTTAATGCTGGAAAACTTATTTTTGTGTTCCCTTAGATCTACAGACTTCTCACGACAAGCTTTAATAATAAGCAAATCACTGCTTCAGCTTTGTGTCCTCAGTGGATGCAGCTTGAAAGAGTCAATCAAGAATAATTTTGGTTTTGTCTAAATCCCTGTGGGATTTTATCAGGGGTGGCTCTTGTGGGGCTGTTCCTGAGCCCCTCCAGGGAACTTTGCAGCCAAGTGGGCTAAGGGAGGTTGGGAGTGTAAACTGGAACATCCTGGATCTCCCTGGGGGTGTTGGCTGCCTTTCCTTCCTGCCGAAGGAGGAACATGACACTTGCAGTCCTGCCTTCTGCTCCAGACACAGTAATCACAAAAATGAGATTATTTGGAAAGGAAGGGAAGCTTCAAAGTGCAGCTCTGAGCTGGATGCTGCTCTTTTCTTGCAAAATGCACACGGTTTTGTCAGGCTGTCTGGGGGAGACTGATGGGATGGGATTTGGGATGGGATGGGATGGGATGATGGGATGGGGTGGGATTTGGGATGGGATGATGGGATGGGATGGGATTTGGGATGGGATGGGATAATGGGATGGGATAATGGGATGGATGGGGCTCAGCTGCCCCAGGGAGTGAGGGGAGCACTGGAGCCTGCTCCTGCCAGGAATGCTCCTCAGGCACAGGGAGGAAGGGCAGGGCTGTGTGGGAATGTTCAGAGCCACGTGTGATCCCATGGTTCCAGCAGATCCCACGGTTTGGATTCTGATGAATTCCACACTGCTGATCTGAGCCGTTTCTAGAAACTCCTTTTAATTCCCAGGAAAATGTCTGCAAGCTGCTCGTTGCTCCCTCTCCTCCTAGTTCAAGTTTCTTGCAGGAATGTGGGATGGAGGCCATTCCATGGGATCTCATTTCCATTCCAAACCCAGGAGCTGAGCCCCTCCTGCCACCCTTGCCCTGCAGAGATGCTGGGGAGGTTTCATTGAGGGAATGTGCCTGGGCTCTCACTGGGGCTCAGGAAGAAAACTCCCACATTTCAGCAGGATTTCTCTCTGGATGTTAATTTATTGTGAACTCCTGACCTGATTGCTGCATTTTCCTCGCTTCAAACAGGGCAATACTTTTTTAAGCAATGGAGTAATGTTTCATTTTAGAAAAGGTATTTCAGGAAACTCCACATTTTTCGGTTTCTCACATAGAGAATGGAACAAAAAGCTGAAAATAGGAATCAGCAGCCTTTAATTCTTTGCCTTTTCTCAAAAAAAAAAAAAAAAAAGGTTTTTGTGTTCTTGAATGAGCTTTCATTTCAGCAGCCTCTCAATATTTGCCCTTGTTGTTAGTGAGGCCCTGATGTGTGTCAGACCCTGAGCCATGATGTGCTGTGCCTCAGCTGTGAGGCTGCACCAGAGACATGTGGAATCCGATTGTGCCTGTATAAATAAAAGGCCAGGAAAATCCTCACTTCCAGAATTCCACGTGGGGAGTCACTAATGAGAGGTTGGAGGTGCTGTGCATGTGTTTTATTGGAACGCTGTGTTTTGGAGGTAAAATTCATTTTCTTGACAAGGCAAAATTCAATTTGAGCAATAATCTTGGCTCTTCATCTGTTTTCAAGTGTCTCTCTTGAGGCAGGAGGGACTGCAAAGGGTCGTTTGGAAGGAGAGTGGTTCTGCCAGGAGAGGGATGCTCATCCCTGGAGAGGGGCAGGGAGGGGATTCAGGAGAATTGGGGATGGCACAAGGGGTGCAGGAACAGGGAGAGCAGATTTTCACCAAGTTCACTGGTGTAATTCCCAATTTACTCTTTGAAACAAAGTAAGGTGACCTCTCTGGAATGACAAATGGAGGGATCATTTCAAGGCATTAATTTTTATGAAAGAATTATTGATCTGCTTTGGAATCTCATAACAGTAATACTACAAAACTACATGTACTCTGTTCCATATTTTATTCCATTAAATGAGTTCTGCTTGGAGGCATTAAAACCATGCAGCACAATACTCTGTTTCATAAGATCAGACGTTGTTATTTCTATTTATAGTCGTATTCAAATTAATCTCAATGAGTGACAATGCTGACTGTCCCAGACGCTGGACTATGATGAATTTTATCATAATACTGGGAGATACGAAGCATGTAATGAAGGCTGTTTGGAGAGCATGGAATCCAATATAGCCAGGCCATTAGTGTGCTGAGAGGGCACCCAGGCAGAGAGAAATCTACAGGAGAACAAGGATTTCCAGAGCTTTGCTCGTTACTGATGATTCACGGGGTCCTCCCAAGCCCTTCTGCTGAAGGCAGTGCAGTTCTTCTGAACCATCACCAATTTCATCACAAATAAATCCTGCTGCTCTTCTGGAGCTGGGAAAGGTGGTGGCCCTGCCCCACCTGAGGCCACAGGTGGCTCCTGGGCTGTCCCTTTGTGCCTCCCCTGGCTGCAGTGAGCCCTCAGAGCCTGCAGAGCTCTCCAGCCCCGGGGCTGCACCAGGAGCAGACTCTGATGGTTCTTGGTGTCAGGGGGGGCTGGAGCTCTTTGGTGTCCCCGTGTCCCCAGGGCCACCATGGGCTGGGTGCCCCGTTCCTTGGCAGCTCAGGGGATGCAGGGTGGGGTGCAGTGGGTGCTCAGGGCTGTCCAGCTCCATGGGCTGTGTGTACCCCATATTTTGGCAGCTCAGGAGATGCTCAGTGGGTGCTCAGGGATGCTCAGGGGATGCTCAGGGGATGCTCAGGGGATGCTCAGGGGTGCTCAGTGGGTGCTCAGGGGTGTCCAGCTCCATGGGCTGTGTGTACCCCATATTTTGGCAGCTCAGGGGATGCTCAGGGGGTGCTCAGGGGATGCTCAGGGATGCTCAGTGGGTGCCCAGGGGATGCTCAGTGGGTGCTCAGTGGGTGCTCAGTGTGGGGTACTCCCAGGTGATTTTGGGTGCTCAGTGGGTGCTCAGTGGGTGCTCAGGGGATGCTCAGTGGGTGCTCAGTGGGTGCTCAGTGGGTGCTCAGTGGGTGCTCAGTGGGTGCTCAGTGGGTGCTCAGTGGGTGCTCAGTGGGGTGCTCAGGGGTGCTCAGTGGGTGCTCAGGGGTGTCCAGCTCCATGGGCTGTGTGCACCCCATATTTTGGCAGCTCAGGGGGTGCAGGGTGGGCAGCAGTGGGTGCTGTCCAGCCCCACGGGCTGTGTTTTGGAGCAAAGCCTTTTGCAGCAGAGCTGGTGTCAGGTGCAGGACGGGGCACCTGGGCACACCTGAGCTTCCCACAGGGATCCCAGCCCTTCTGCAGGCACAAAGTGGCCCTGGCTGGCAGAGGCCAGCCCCGGTCCCTGTGGCTGTGGTGCTGAGGACTCTTTTGCTGTGTCATTTGGGATGTGGAGACATTAAGATGCTGTGTGAGTGCCGGGCATTCTCTCATCCCTCAGCTGTCGGGTGATGCTGGCCGTGCCTCCCTTCCCAGCCCTTCTAAATGAGCTGGGCAAATGTTCCCAAAGCCCTGGGACGTGCTCCTGGCTGGACATCACCTCTCTGTGCCTCGGGATCAGGGAAGCACTTGGGCTGCCTGGCCTCTGCTTGGCACTGGCAAGGGGAGGAAGCCTGGAGCCCTGCCCTTGCCCATGCCCTGGCTGCCCGAGGTGGTGCAGGTCCAGTGTTTGCACATTCAGGGCACATCCTACAGCTCTATTTCGGTCTGGGTTTTTGGGAAAAGGATGGCCTGAGCTCTGGGGGTGGAGGGGAGGGTTTGGAGCAGTCACAGGTCACAAGATTTCATCCTGGTGATGGTTCTGCTTAATGCCCCGAGCATGGCTGTGTATGTGGCTGTTTTTATATACAGACAGATGGAGATACACAGAAATATTAGTGATGGATATACTCGTGCTGTAAATGTGAGCTGCTTCTTTAAGGTCCTGCTCAGGGCTTGGGCTGGGAAGGGGAGAGCTGTGCGGGGTGAGGAGAGGATGGAGCAGCTCTGTGTCCCTGTGTGAGCCCTTCACCTGCCTGTTTGCCTGTCTGATCCTGCCTGTCTCGCATTAAGAGGATCTCAGGGCTCAGAACAATCAATCATGGGTGATAAATAGAGAAAATATGCGGTTTAGGAGTTCTGAGCCACCTCAGAGGCTTTAGCAGCACCAGCAACAGGCTGTGTCTGGGCTTGGCTGCTCCTGCTGGGGAGAGAGTGAAGGGAGGAGAGGCTGAAACTGCGATGGAAAACAGGGAAGGGCACGGAGAGGCTGGAGTGTGGCTGTGCAGGTGCTGGGGGGGGATGCTGTGCAGGAATTGCAGCAGGGAGAGGCTGGAGTGTGGCTGTGAAGGTGCTGGGGGAGGATGCTGTGCAGGAATTGCAGCAGGGAGAGGCTGGAGTGTGGCTGTGCAGGTGCTGGGGGGGGGATGCTGTGCAGGAATTGCAGCAGGGAGAGGCTGGAGTGTGGCTGTGCAGGTGCTGGGGGAGGATGCTGTGCAGGAATTGCAGCAGGGAGAGGCTGGAGTGTGGCTGTGCAGGTGCTGGGGGGATGCTGTGCAGGAATTGCAGCAGGGAGAGGCTGGAGTGTGGCTGTGCAGGTGCGGGGGGGGGATGCTGTGCAGGAATTGCAGCAGGGAGAGGCTGGAGTGTGGCTGTGCAGGTGCTGGGGGAGGATGCTGTGCAGGAATTGCAGCAGGGAGAGGCTGGAGTGTGGCTGTGCAGGTGCTGGGGGGGGATGCTGTGCAGGAATTGCAGCAGGGAGAGGCTGGAGTGTGGCTGTGCAGGGGCTGGGGGTGGATGCTGTGCAGGAATTGCAGCAGGGAGAGGCTGGAGTGTGGCTGTGCAGGTGCTGGGGGAGGATGCTGTGCAGGAATTGCAGCAGAGCTGTGCAGCCATGGCCAGGTCGGTGGCAGCAGGGCCAGGAGGGCACAGCCCAGGCAGCTGGCACACTGCCTTAGCCCAGGGCAGTGCCCTGCTGGGGCTGCTGTGCCACTGCCAGGTCACAGCCTGGGAATCTGGAGCAGGCTGGGTGTGATCCCGGAGCTCCCCTGCTGCCACAGCTCTCGCTCAGATCTTGCTCTCACACCTTTACAGCTGTTGCAGCTCCTCACTGGCGGGTAAAACAGCTGCTGACAGAGCCAAAAGCTCGAGCTGGAGCTGTCCTGAGCAATGGCTCGGATCCAGGTTCCCTCAGGGGGGGCTGACACAAACCCAGCTCAGCTCCTGGCACTGCTGCTCTGCTCCTGTGGCTGCCAGAGGGATGCACCGAGATCCCGGCGCTGCTCCCGAGCCCTGGGCTGTGCCGGGGACTCCTGCAGCCCTCGGGAGCTCTGGCACCCCTGGGAATGTGCCCCAGGGGCTTTCGGCTGCCCCAGCCATCCCTGCCAGCTCCTGTACCTGCGGAAAGGGGTTTTAACCCTTTAAGGGCGGCAGAAATAAGATGCACAGCTCCATGGGTGTCTGCCATGGCAGGAAGAAAGAGCCAAGTTTATTCAGAAACACACTTGGTTTTATAGCAGGACTGCAACTCCCAGAGCAGAGAAAAGGAGATTGGTTCAGAGAGAAGACACCCCATGGCCAGGGCCTGGGCACACACCACAACAGGGGTTTGATTTTGGTATTAATTCCTTTTTATTGTGACCAAATTCTCACCCTGGGAGAAATTCTCCCTGGCCTTGAGCTGGAGCAGCTCATGGGCTGGGAACAGAGCTGAGAAGCTCCAGCCTGGAATATTTTCCAGGCTGTAATTTTCTTCCTTTCCCAATCTGTGTCCCACAGCTCCCTCCCCCAGTTCAGTCCAGCAGGGCTGCTGGGCCAGGGGCTGCTGGTCCCTGTGGCTTCTGTTCGTTCCTGCCGTGCACACAGACCCCATCCCACTGTCCCTGGCTGTGCCCTGGGCAGCAGGGG
This sequence comes from Acridotheres tristis, assembly GCA_037013685.1. NCBI lineage: Eukaryota > Metazoa > Chordata > Aves > Passeriformes > Sturnidae > Acridotheres > Acridotheres tristis. Next base: position 989,115 of record CM072899.1, on the reverse strand, counting down.
GGATGTACAGGATGCAAACTCAAACCAGTCTGTGCACAATTCCCCAGCCTTTCCTGGGGATGCTGCAGCAGTGGTGGGGTTGGTGGGAGGGCAGCAGGGAGCTGGCTCATTGCCTCGGGCAGTTTCAGGCATCTTTAGCCCTGGTGCCATCCCTCAGCCTCCCTGGGCACTGCCAGGGGTGCAGGGGCAGCCAGAGCTGCTGTGGGCACTGTGCCCACCCTGCCAGGGAACAATTCCTGCCTGCTGGATGGCACCTGTGGTGCCAGGCTGGTCCCAGCAGCCTAAACTGAACTGCAAACTTTTGTGAGGAACGTTCTACAGCCTTCAAGAAAGACTGGTTATTTTTCCTCTTAATACTCAGCTTTTATCCTCTTTGCTGGAAGTTTTCCTGGTTTGTTCTGGCTCTGTTTTCACAGCAGGCTTTGAGGCTTGAGTGCACCACAAGATGCAAGAGGGATGTTCCTCCAGCAGGACTTCTGCTCTCCCTTTGATACTGGGAGGAAGAGCTGAAAAGCAGGAGGGGGGAGATGAATGCACTGTGGTGGGAATTGTGGAACTGCAGCCCTGCCTGAGCCAGGCTCGAGGTGTCAGCCCAGTGCTCTGGGGACCAGAGCTTATTTTAAATTCTGGCCCATCCCAGGGATGCATTACCAGCCTGGGTTACTTGTGTTCAAAACCAATCCAACGAAAATCCCACAAGAAGTTTGCTTCCATGATAGCCCTTCTTTAAAGAACCAAAGATTTTCCAGATTATGAAAATAATAAAATCCCAGTTCTCCTTATTCAGTATGTTTGATGACAAGGACAGAGGGATCTGTGTCCCTGCATTGTCTCAGGTGGAAATGCCCAGCTTTGGTTCTTTGCAAGTTTGTTTTCTCTCCTGCCACTTTAGGGTTTGTGTACAACAAAGCAAGCCCCTACACCACTAACTTCCTAATAAATTTCTTATTCCATAAGTATTTTAACACCGGTAATTATGCATTCAGCAGAATGGAGATTTGTTTCGTGCCATTAAATTCAGCCTCATAATTCCACGTGGTGTTTGTGCAGCCACAGCAGCCTGGGTGCCAGGGCTGGTGGCACAGGAGGAGAGGAGGCTGTGCCCCTTTGCAGGGCTCTGGGGAGGAGGAGGAGCACAGCAGGAATTCTTCCTCTCTGCACATGCAGGGTTTGAGCCTCAGAGGTGCAGCAGGATCTGCTGGGCAGTCACAGCCCCAGGGTCCCCCTGTGCACCCCATGGCACCCCCTGGTTATGGGACCATCAACATCACACTCCCCAAAAAATGTATAAATACACCTTGAGGTCCATCAGTACAAATTGAATGCATTCATAGTCCATTAATACAAAAGTCCATTAATACAAATTTATTTTTGAGAGAAACACAGGCCAGTCAATGTCAGAAGTTTCATGGCCAAAGAAAGCTTGGCTTGGCTGACTGCAGGTGCCAGAGGAGAGCCCTTGTCCCTTGTCCTGGTGTCCTGGGACAACATTTGCTGCTTTAGAAACAGCTCTTGCTACCCCACAGCTCGGTGCAGAAATAATAAAATCCAGGTAAATCTAATGGATGGCTGGAATTGAACACTGGGATTTAATGGCAGCTCCCAAGAGCACAGCCAGCATCTCCCAGCACAGCCAGCACTGAGTGCCCAGAGGTGTTCCCCATGTGGATCCCATCAAAAGTGAGTCCGAATGGAGAGGATCAAGACCGAATTCCATTTAATGAAAAATGGCAGGAATAACTACAAAAATAAAGACAAACTGTCAGCTCGAATTTGGCAGGAAGTTGTTATTTTTGCAGGAATAAAACCCAGCACTAACAGAGATGGTTTAGTGATTTTTAAAGCAGGTGATTTTGTGGCAGGGCTTGAATGCACAGAAATTATATTGACAATAAAAATTAATTAAACGACTTTTTGTGGGTTTGTAGTTTTTCTATCTGACAGCAGCACAGAAAAATCTCCAAGAAACTGGATGATCCTTAAGGGCCCTTCCATGGATGGTGATGCAAAGGAAATTATCTTTCTGAGATGTGTCTACTATGGCTACAGTGGAGGATTTCCAAAGGAGGAAAAGATGTTTTGATTTCCAGCAAACCTTGGACAACTGGGATGGAGAGCTGGAAGTGCCCGGGGAGGTTTGGAATGTTCATCCCTGGACGTGCCCAAGGAATTCCTGGCTGTGGCACTCGGTGCTCTGGGCTGGGACTCCAAGGGCTGGGAGGGCTTTTCCAGCCTCAGGGATCCTGGGATTCTCTGGGCTGGGGGCTCATTGCCTGCTCCATCTCCTGCAGCACAATGCTGGCGTCCCAGCTGAAGGGATTTTGGACTCCACAGGATTTTGGAAGCTGCCACAAAAAGATGAATTTTCCATCTGCCTGCAGTGCCCAGGGTGGCAGCAGCCCTGAGGGAGTGACAGCTCGTTTGCTCTTGTTTGGCTAAAGTGGAAATGTGGAAGTGAGGAATGGGTTTGCCAGCCCCGTGGAGGATCCCAGGGCACAAATCCTTCTAAAACACACCAGGATCCCCAACAGCTCCGTGTGAAACAGGAGCAGAGCACAGGTAATGGAATCCCTGGAAAAGCCACTTTCCTTCTTCAGGAATATTTCAGTGACGTGGCAAACTGTGAAGAGCATTAAATCCATGAAGAAATGAAATAAATCCCAAATACAGTTTTTCCCACCTGTGAAAAATATATTTTTCTGGGGAATCGAACTGTTGAAAAAAGCCTCCCACCTCTGTGTTTGTTTTCTCAGGAAGAATCTCCTTGCATTTCAGACGAGCATGAAATAACTGTGAGCACAAAAGCACAGAGGAATGGGGCTGGGACCTCGTCTGGGAAATGTCCTGCTGCATCTGGCAGTGAATTCTGACCAGTGTGGGCATGGAAACACAGCCCGGGGACACTCTGGGTGTGCACCTCTGCTGCAGATTTCAGTGTGTGTGTCCTGACTCCTCCCTGGGGATCAGGACCTGGCTCGGCACCACGTGCAGAAATGGAGAATGTGCACAATGGATTCCTTGGGACTACGGAATCATTAAGGTTGGGAAAAGCCACCAGGATGGAATCCAGCCCTTGGAGTGGAGCTGGGGCTGCTCTGACCCCTAACACAGCAAGGACAGACTGCAGGAGCAGCTGAGGGGAGGTATCCCTGCTCTGAGCAGACGGAGCAGTTTATCAAAGATCCCACCAGTTCCTCGCTGGTTTGTGGCACCTCTGTGCAGCAAGTGATGGGACAGACTGCAGGAATTGTTTTCTTGCTAAATATTGCTTTGCTTTGCCTCCTGCTGCTTCCTCACACGGAATTTTTTAGCAATGAAAACGTGTGTGCTGTGTGTGCTTCTCCCTCTTCCCAGAGCAGCTGGGGCTGCCCCTGGATCCCTGGCAGTGCCCAAGGCCAGGTTGGACATTGGGGTTGGGACAGTGGGAGGTGTCCCTGCCATGGATGGGGTGGCACTGGGTGGGATTTGGGGTCCTTTCCAACCCAACCCACTCCAGGACCCCGTGACCCAGTGGCTGCACTGCAGGGAGCCTGGAATTGTCCAAGCCTGGCTGAATTCCCTGGGACAGCCTGTGACTGCACTGAACAAAACTCTCTCAGCAGCTGGAGCAGTTTTAATCCCAGGCAGCAGGGAGCAA